>PUFA01000036.1:837500-3752500 GCA_003508835.1 Eonycteris spelaea
CACCACTCCATCCTCCTCAAAACTTCCCGCCGAGCAGCACCCAATTAACCCCATCCTCTCCTTCAACACAGAATTCCGCTCGCGCACCCCTTCCCTCTCCCCGCGCTTCTGACGCTTCTCTCATCGGAAAACCGCGTGGAGGGAAGCAGGCAATCAACACAGGACTCTGGCTGAATTAGTAAGTTTCTGGTTATCCCCCCGCCCCTTAATTCTACCTTTCTCTCCGGAAATAAATTCCCACGGAACAGAAGGTGCTGTGTTGATGCCACAAACCGCCTGTCGATTAATTCGCTTTGCCCTCACCTCTTCCCACCTTACCACGTCGGGAACTGTCCCCAGTTGTTGGAGGATTCAGCCGAACCAACTGGGTCATGAATGGAAGGGGTGGGGAATCCAAACCCGAGGAGCTGGCAGGAACGCAGGGTGCAAGGGCACTTCCTTTGGGGCTTGGGCAGGTCGCTGGGGGGACGGGGACTCAGTGCCCCTGCCCGGTGCCAGGGCGCGGTGCCACGGGGAAGGAAGGCGGGCATTCTCTGCCACGGTGAGCCGAGGAGAGGAGGGGGAGGGAGAATGAGTGTGTGTGTGTGTGTGTGTGTGTGCGCGCGCGCGCGCGTGTGCGCGCGGGGGGCACGAGTCGTGTGTGATGGGGGCGAATGTGAACGGGTGAGTGTGGGTGACAGGGAGTATACCCCTCTTCACAGCCGGCCCGGGTGCCCTCTCCCACCGCCGCGCCGCCGCCTGCCATCTCACCACCTTTGCTCCTGTCTCCCCACATGTCTCACCTTCAGATGGCGGTTCCCAGAAGCTCCTGCCCCTCTGACAGCTGTCGCTTGGGCAGCCCGGGGAGACGAATTGTCCTCCTTCCTGGTGCCAGAGGACGCAGGAAATTAGCCAGGTTGCGAGTTGCAAAGCGGCCGCCTCGGCGCGGGGAACTGGGCGCACCCCACCTCCAGCGGGAGCGGCTGGGCCAGGCCGGCCCGAGGCCTCGTCTCGCTCGCCATCGCCGGACAAAGCGCAGCCGAGCCAGGGTGGAAGGCAGAGCTCCGAAGCAGGCAGGACTGTGCAGAGCAAAAGAATGCGGCTCTATTCTCGCAAGGGAAATTATAAAAAAGTTCATGTTCACGGTTCCCATCCACATGACCGACAGCGGCCAATGGAAGGGCCGAACAACTCATAAAGTTGTATTGCAAAGTTTAAATTTTCATAAACAACAACGGATTTATGACCCTTTCCCCATCTCTAAGAGGAGGCAGCTCTTACACCGGCGCCATCTTACCACAGAGGCTGCCCCGACTTGGGGCCGCAGGTTTCACAGACCCAGTTGGGCTGTGTTTTATTAAAAGAGCCAGAAGAAGCCAGCCCAGCCCCGGCAGGAGACTGGAGTCGAGGTCCTCGCCTGCTGAGCTCACGCTGTGCCGCGCCGTCCCCACCTCCCTTTGCCTCTTTCCCAGCCCCTTCCCCGCACCCAGACGCCCCCGCCAAGGCTTGCAGCCCGGGCCTGCGGCCCCTGCCCTTTCTCCCACCCCTCAGCTGCTGAGCTGGGCCCTGGGGCTCCCTCACTTAGCCTGAATGGGGGTGGGGAGGAGGGGCTGCTTCAGAGGCCCGGACTTTCACCTCCTAGCCGGGCGCCAGGTTCAGGGTTCATGGAGAATTCGGGATCAGTCTCAGGTTGATACCCCTTTGCAAGCCCACCCCACGGCCTTAGAGGAAAGAGCAATTTTTGGATTTCATGGAAGGTTTTAGGAAGATTCACGGAATATAATGTATCCATCAAAGATTCCGTTTTCAAGGGATTTGGAAGATGTTTATGCACACACATTCACACAGAAATGCACATATACAGTTTTGGCACACAGAAACGCGTACATTCAATTATGGACACAGAAATACATACAATTATGGATTCAGATAAAAATACACACAAATGTACACAGAAATACACATACAAAAAGGGTACACAACCCTATACAAATCCACACATTAAAAATCCACATATAAAGGGACCCAACATGCATACACATGAATTCACAGACACCCAACACTTGGGCCCTGCATGGCCTACGTTTGCTTCCCTACAGCCTCTTCCGAGACACACACACACACACACACACACACACACACACACACAGAGCCAGGCTTGCTCTCCAGCCATGCTCACCCTCTCCCCCAGGTTCCCCAAGATAAAGTAGTCTACGTTTCTTTGTCACCAAGCATCTTTATTTTTGTTACATAAAACACGGTTTGCGGGGCAAGATGGGAAGCATACTTTCCTGGAACCCCAGGCTAGAGCCGAGAAGGATGAGGGGGACACAGGACAACACAGGAGATGAAGGGCACTGGGGAGGACTTAGACCGTCCCCACCAGCTGTGGAGTTAGCTCAAGACAACACACCATGCTACGACGAGTCACACCATTAACACATCCTTCCCAAGTCAAGACATTGCCTTACAAATGAGCTCCAAGACTATATAAATGACAAAAAAAAATCTTGTTCAAATATACAATATTTGCTATTGTAGGAAAAGTCAGGGAGTCCGTATTCAACATGGCTGGGCAGTAGGACACAGGGTCCGGGGAGGGAGCAGGGCAGCTGAGAGCATCTCTGCGTCCCACTAAGCAGAGGCTAACTCCAGAGATCTGCAGCTAGCTTGGGGATGCTCCCCTCCAGAAGTAGGGGGCAATGGGCCTGACCTTGGGGTACCCAGGCCAGAGGAGGAGGGATTCTGGGTTGCAGCACTTAGAATGCTTTGGAATAAATATATTATTTTTCAATTTAAATAGAAGCCAATGCCCTGGTCCCCGGACCTCAGCACCTTCTCAGCGCAGCCTCAGGGACTCCAAAGGCTGCCAGCCGCAAGCAGCAGGGGCCTGGCCTGGGAGGGGCTGGCACTAGGTAGCAGACGAGCCAGCAAGCATAAAATAGGTAGTTTGAAACAAGTAGGTAGTACTGAGAGAGTCAGGTCCTTGACATGATGGGGGAAGTGCTGGGTATGCCAGTGTTGGGACAGGTCCGGGCTTCCTGGGAGTGGAGGCCCGCTGGGGCTGGGCCCATAGGTAGTTTGGGGGTGCCTCTCTCGGAGGCCTGTGCTAGGTAGTATTTTAGCCATGCCAGCACAGAGCCAGCCGCCTTGGGTTGAGGGGGTGTGTCTTCTGGGGGTCCTCCTGGGCAGAGGGAATCCCCAAGGGGGCTCAGTCTAATGGCTGCTCAGTCCAGGAAAGTTGGGAGCTGGAGTGTGTAATGGGGTAGATGGGGTACAGGTTGGGTACTGGGTTTTTTTTTATTATTATTTTTATTTTTTTCCACTTTTGTAAATAAAATCGATGAGTCTCTAAAGACGCTTTCCCGACTGTCTGGTGCAGCCAAGGGCCCAGCTCGGCCCCTCATTCCTCGTCCTCGTCGTCTTCGTCTTCCTCGTCTTCCTCGTCGTCGGCCTTGTCGGCGGCAGCGACAGTCGCTGTGGTGGCCGGCACGGCGCCCTCGGGGGCTGCGGTGGCGGCCGCACCCTCGTCCTTGTGTTCTTTCTTCCACTTCATGCGGCGGTTCTGGAACCAGATCTTGATCTGGCGCTCGGTGAGGCAGAGCGCGTGTGCGATCTCGATGCGGCGGCGCCGCGTCAGGTAGCGGTTGAAGTGGAACTCCTTCTCCAGCTCCAGCGTCTGGTAGCGCGTGTAGGTCTGGCGGCCCCGCTTCCTGTCGGGCCCTGCAAGCAGACATATGGACACACAGACAGCACGACAGACAAGCCGACAGGGACACACACAGACAGCACAGAGCGTTAGCCAGACCGCCGAGTCAGAGCTCGCAGCTTCCTCCCGGCCCGGCCCCGGCTCGAATCCCCCTCCACCCCGCGCCCCGCACTGATCCGGAGGAGCAGCGGGAATGGTAGAGGGAGACCCCGACTGCGGTGCCAGACGCGCAGGCAGCTCCGTGAGGAGGGAAGGCGCGGAATACCAACTTTACAACCGCCCTTTCCAGCCGGCTAGGTTTCCACAATGTCCCGCTTCCCCCTGACAAAGGGAAATTGTAAATATAGAGTGTGGGCAAGTGGGAGACGCTGCGCTTTTGCCATTCAAAGACGAGCCGGGCCCTTTCCCCGCCTGGCTAGGCAAGTGTTCGACCCTCTGACGGCCCGTACCCCAGGGGCGCCTTCCCTCCCCAGCAGCCAGCGCCCCCATCCGCAGACCTTCTTAGGGCACTCCGACCCCCTGTTCCCGCTCCCGCTCTCCTCCCCAGCCTTTAAATGGCCCCTGGCACAGGGGCTTGTGACGGGCCCTGAAGGGTTAGGCTCTCCCTGCTTTTGAGAAAGAAGAGCCGGGCTGAAAGGAAAAGGAGGAGGGAGGGAGAGAGAAGAAAGGGAGCAAGGAAGAGAGAGAGAGAGAGAGAGAGAGAGAGAGAGAGAGAGAATAGAGAACAAACAAACTTAATGTTAAAATTCCAAGGCAAATGGAGTTAAATAAATTTACGAGGATTGAACCCATTAATTGGGCCATAAAAAGTTTTATGAGCCTCATTTACATACAATGCTATGGGCTCTCCACGCTATGGCGCCTCGGCTCTAATTAAAACCAGAAAGGCAGCGCCGCCAGGAGTCAAGGGGCCGCCGGCTTGCCGCCTGGCTCCCCGCTCCTAGCTGCGCAGCCCCACGCTCCCCGCTCCCGGTCCGCCCGCCCACCCGGCCCGCCTGGCGGCTGCGCCTACCTGAAGACCGCATCCAGGGGTAGATGCGGAAATTAGCTTCAGCCGGACCGTGCAGCGCGCCTTCGTCCGCCTTGTCGCAGGCGCCTTTGGCGAGGTCACTGCAGAGCCCGGGGATGTTTTGTCGTAGGAGGCGCAGGGCAGGTTGCCGTAGGCGTCGGCGCCCAGGCCGTAGCCGGACGCGAAGGGGCTTTGATAGAGGGGGCTGTTGACATTGTACAAGCCCGGTACGGTCGAAGCGAAGCGCCGGCGCCCGCCCCGTAGCCGCTTCTCTGCGAGTTGGGCGCAAAGGAGCAAGAAGTCGGCTCGGCATTTTGGAACAGAGAAGCCCCGCCGTATATTTGCTAAAAAGCGCGTTCACATAATACGAAGAACTCATAATTTTGACCTGTGATTTGTTGTCCGGCAGCTTTCAGTGTCGGTTTTACGAGGTAGCGTGATATATGATAACATTACACCCCCAGATTTACACCAAACCCCATTTTCTTTTGGACGGAGCTCGCCGCAGCACGTGACCGCCCACATGACCGCCTCCGCCAATCTCAGCAGCCCTCACAGGTGGTCTCTCTCCGCGGGGCCCGCGGCAGCCTAGAATGGAAGGGGAAGAGGCTCAAATATGTGTCCAACGAATCTGTCCGCGCCGGGCCGGCATGGCGCGTCCTGCGGGAGAAGGACCCCAGGCTGTGCGGGAGCGCTCAACCCGCTACCAACCTGGACGCCTGGCCTGCAGAGGCCGCGCGGGGCTGGCCGGCACAGTCTGTTCTTGCGTATTACCGAACCCTGGACCAAAGCCTGCGGGTCCTCCCTGCCCTCTTCTGCCCACTGACCCAGCCCAGGGAAGGTCTCTGCGCTGCGCGCAATCGCGCGCCTCACGGTGGCCCGGTGGGCAAGTCCCTGCTGGGTAAATGGACTCTTTGCCTGCGTTTCCTCCCGCCCCGGTCCGGTGGGAGATCGGCCCACTTAGACGCCCGTCCAGATGGGGCCGACGCAGCGTCGCTTCCAGCTGCAGCGAGAGCGCCACAGCAAACTGGAACCATGTGGTTCGAATAAAGTCAAGGTCTTCAGGCTTCCTTTCCTTAATCAGTGGCGCACTGTTTATCCGCCCTAAAGGAAGCAGTGAAATATTTATCTATTAATGAGCCTCATTTGCCAACAGATTTATTAACGTGGGATTCCCCCCTCCTCCTGGACACCGCTGGCTCCTGAAACTCTGTGCTTTCGCTCCTGAGCACTTGACTGGCCTCTGGCAGCCCGAGAAATGGCTGGACACGCTTTTGTCCCCCTGGCAACCTTTGATTCTCCCTAGCGGAAGGGGAACCAAGTCTCTTTCCCCCGGCTGGGAGGAACCTCAGGCCCTGCACCTTTCCAGGTACCCCTGGTGTCCTGAGGTTCCTTGTAGCCTTCACTCCTGCCCTCCGTGGACTTCGCAGCTTCTGGTTGTCCTGAGTGCTGGGGAGCAATACATGCTTTACAGACAGTTTGAAGGGGTGGGGGAAGGTGCCTAGGGACTGCAACTGACTCTGGATTTCCATTTCTTTTGGAGACCCCCAAAGACAAATAGGGAGACCCTCCCAAAAAGCCACCCAGCTCTGGCGGCTTCACCTTTCCAAGGACCAGCTTGCAGAGAGTGGAGCACAGAGTAGTCTCCCTCCCTCTCATCTTGGCCCCCAACTCTTAGAGCCTACCTTCCCCTGGGCAGGGTTGGAACCCCCGAAGCCCCTGTGGCCCACTGCTCCCTGAAGGGTGATGGGACCACGAAGCCTTCCCCTAAAGCCTCATAAACTGCCCAGGCCCCACTAGAAGCCTGGCAGCCAAGTCAGTATATCTTTTACTGCTCAGCTCGATTGCACACCATAAACCCGACCTCACAATGGAATTGCCCCGGAAATTCTCCTCTAAATTATAGAGTTTGGTTCCTTGTGTACAAAGCACTTCCCCTCACTTTCAGAAGGTCCAGGCCACCCGGTTCACCGCACCCTCTGGGGGGGGTCCTAAAAGCACAAAAGGCAGCGGCGGGGAGAGATTAAACCCGGATCCAACGGAGCCCCAGCTCTGGTCTAGTGGACGGCCCAGGGCGTGGACCGGAGGTGGGGGCTGTCCGGGCAGGTGGGGCCAGAGAGGTGTCCCCTGGAGGTACAGCGGCCATGGGGGGGCAATATCCGGGATGCCCTTTATGGCAGATCAGGATGATAGCTGTTTTGGTTGGGGAATGCAAGGGCAGGGGAGGGAGGTGAAAAGAGAAGGAAAAAACCAAATATTTTAAATAAGATCACTTTCAGGCAGGAAATAGTAACCTAAGAAAGTTAAAGGAAGACGAAACAAACAAGAAGAGGGCTAGGACATCAAAGAAGAGGAATGAGACAGCGTTAGACCAATAAATTGTTCCCCGAGTGACACGAAGCAAGGTGCAAAGAGGAAGACCTCGGCCCGCCGCTGCCGCCGTCTGTCTAGACTTGGGTGGCTGGAGCGGCCGACCGCGATGGCGTTTCAAGTAGAACCTGCCCTGAGTGAGGCGCCCCGACAGACTGATTTCAGGGAGCGATTTCGAGGAGCGCGGGAAGGAGCTCAGTCTGGGCCCAAAACGCTGAGAGTCCGCCCACAGCCCGTCCCTGCCGGGTTTTGTCTCCCGCAAGTCGGAGCGGTCCAAGCAGGACGCGCTGTCCCTCAACCTGGGCCGAGGAGGATCCAGATACCGCTCGCAAGGCCTCGCCTCTCTGGGCCCGAGTCCCGCGGCGCCGAAAGCTCTCTTTCGTTTCTGGGTTTCTCGCTCTCCCCTGCCTTCTGCAGCGGGGTTTTAAAACGAGACGGCCAAAGTCAGGCTTTCAATCAGGCCTCTTTAATCGCGTGTTCCTAAGCCATCGCTTTCCTACTTATTTGGCGGAAAAGACACAAATGCACTAGGTTATATATGACATTATTGACAGAAATACTCGTTGACGCTTGCCCTGGAGCGGGCACATGGAGGCGGAGTTCTCATCTGCCCAGCTGTCTTTAGATAAAGACCCTGTTCACGGCTTTCCTGGGTCTGGGTTCCTACCTCCCAAGCACGATGTGTTTCCCCTGCTTCATGGTGCCAACTAGTGCTCACAGTTTAAATCCAGCTAAGAATGTAAACCCAGGCCTCTCGGGGCAGCGCAGGAAGGCTGTCACGCTTCTCCAAACGTGTCCACCGTTGCCCCTCGCACGACCTGCGCGTCGGTTCTGCAGCCCGGGGCAGCCTTTGGGTCGCGGCGCCGGGACGCACCATCAACAACGAGTTCAAAGAAGCTCCGGCTGGCGCGGGGTGTTGCCTGGGCGGCGTGCGGGGAAGCCGGGTCCTAGGCAGCCGCGCGGAGAGAACCGCCTCCCAGCCGCCCGCCCGCCGGCCAAGGGCAAGCGAGGCCCCGCCTGGCGGCCCGTGAAGCCTCTGAGACCTCGGCGGGCCTGTACCTACCTGAGGCCTCCGCAACCTGCGGAGAGAGGCGGTAGCCAACGATCTGCTCCTTTGCCATTTATTCGTAGGTACAGAAACCGAGCTTTCTATCTGCCGCTTGGATACGCGGCCACAGCCGGCTCTCGGGAAGCTATAAAGCCCTTCTGACAATCAGATGCTGTGAAACATTGTGTATTATGTAAGGAAATATAACGAAGGCTTATGTCCGTAATACCAACGTGTTTATATAAACAGAAAAAAGGAGAGGGGGGGAGAGAGAGAGAGAGAGAGAGAGAGAGAGAGAGAGAGAGAGAGAGAGAGACCCGAGAGAGATGTCAGCCAAAATCCAGTCCCCAGTTTTACAGCGTGTGCAGCATGGAGATGCAGATTGTAAACATTTTGTGGGCTTGGCAGAGACGATTACAACCCAAATAAATGCCTCGCGTGGAGTGTTCGCGGGGCTCCGCGGTGCTTCGAAGGGTTCTGTTTGCTTTCGCGTTTTCCCTCTGAAACCATTCTGCACCTGGGGCTGATCCCCGCACTGCACTCAGGGAGCCTCCTGGAAGGCTCCAGGGCGTGTTCCCCGCCCAGGGTCAGGATAGGCTGTGCCTGGATTGGGGTCCCCTCCCTCCTCCTGGCTTCCTGGGCAGGGGACGCCAGAATAACCTCGGGACTTCCACTGCTGAGGAAATTCAGCGGCGAGAGAAGGCAGGACGGCTTTCACGACGTGACCTCCTATCCCTCAACTAGAATGTTATATATTAACTATCGCACTTATTTTAAAATAACTAAAGCAGCTCCTAGTCTGTCCCCAAGGATTCCCCATCCCAAGCAACTCAGCCGCCAGACCCACACTAGACAGTCATCAAGAATGCCTTTACTTAGCCGGGTTTTCAACCGCCTGATTTTGTCACGTATTCAGGGCGGCCGAGTCCCGGAGTTCTGGCTCGCCTGCGGGTGCTGGCTCGCCCCAGTCGGTCCCTGTATCGGGGCGCAGCCTTTGGGGATCTCCCAGGACAAGGAAGGACCCTTGGCCAAGGTGTGCGCCCTCTGCACACCCTCTGGGGGTGGGGATGGAGGTCACCAGGTCCTGGGGCTGTAGGCCTTAGTCCTTGTGTCTGTCCGCCGGTTAACCGGGTTCTCCGAGCTTCATGCGGCCCCGAGGCTTATCCGAGGCTGGGCACGGTGACCGCCGCGCCTGGGGCTGCAGTCCCGCCGCACTAGGCCCCTGGAATGAGCTAGAGGGGAACAGGAGGGTGCGGGTCAGGAGAGCCCCCGCCCCGCTTCCTTGTTTCCTAGCGAAGCTTCCATCCCAGCGTGAGCAGCACGAAACATGCACCACCGCTGTGCACTCAAATCTGTCTCCCATTCCAGAAGGGCCCGCGTCAAGTCGACATCTTAGGAACTTCCAGGGTCGCGGCGGCGGGAGATGGCGGCGCGGGCGCCTCTTGCGTGGAGCCATACTGCCATCTGCTGGCAGAATGTTGGCACTGCAGCTCCAGCAACCGGCCTGAACTTCGTCCGCCGCCGCGTTAGACCCGGCGCCTCACTCCCGAAAGCCCCGGAGGGCCGGGTCCCCGGGGGTCTGCGTGGAGCCCGGAATCTACGCTGGCGAAAGAGTAGTGCCCATAAAAGAGAGCTGTTTCCGCAGCCGCATTATCGGCGGCAGACAGAGCAAACAAATGAAAGGGCTTTGGTGGAAAATCTTAATTGAAGCTGGACAGTTGTAAACTCATTAAGGGCCGAATTCCAGACAGTTCGCAGACCCGGCCTTTATGGCACACCCTTACTGCCCATTCTTTGAAGTTCCTTCTGTCTGCAACAACAGAGGGTGTCTCAACCTGGCGGCGGGGTGGGGGTGGGGGTGCCAAGGGATGTCCCATCCCCCTGCGCCCTGGTTCCCTTTTTACGTGTCCAACTACAGATACCATTGCAGAAGTCGCAGGGGGCAAGGGACGGGGCGGGGGAGGGCGAGAAAAGAAAAGGGGGAGATGAGGTTGAACCTTCCAGCCCCATCTACAAGGCTCTAGGGACTCCGAGGTAGTGGCGGTTCCCTCCCGCAGCCCTTTACACCCCATAAACGGTAACAGCCCTCATTTTCTTTTATGGTGCTTTGGGCTCCTTCTTTGCCTGGGCCTTGCCTCTGCCGGGACTTGTGCTTAGAGAGGGGCGCGCAGACCAGGGCTCAGAATTCCCGGGGCCAGCCAGACAAGATATGGGGATGCGCGGGCACAGGCCTTCCGTCCCCTGAGAGCCCCAAATGTCCGTCCCAGCGGCCACGTTGGAGCGATTGGACTCCTGTTTCCTTCCTTGGAGACTCCTTAGGAGGCAGACACTCAGCTCTTGGTCCCACTGCCCCCCACCTGCTCACCCCGACTGTCAGGGAAGGCCCAGCAGATCTGGGTTTGGGAAATTTCTTGGGGCCCCAGGATGAAAGAGAGACCTTTCATTGTTACTGGCCAGTGATACCCGAGACCCCAGCCCAGCTCCTCAGAGGCCCCCGGCAGCCCCACAAATGGACACAAAGCTTGGAGCTGGCCTTGCCGCCGGGTGTCCCCCAGGCTTCCTCCACTGCTTGCGCGGCCAGGCAGCGGGCCTGGAGGCGAGCGCTCAGGCCCGCGCGCGGGGGGCTGCCCTAGGTTCCAGCTTCCCAAAGCTCTCAGAGCGAAATGGAGGTTCTGTCGTCTTTCCACCGAGCCCCCCCCAGAGACCACCCAGGCTCCCCATCCCAGGAGAAGGTGCAAAGAGCTGAACCCATAACATAAAAAATATGTAGATAAATGGAAAAGAATCGATACATTTATTCAGCAAAAAGTTAAATAACATCTCAACACAAGTTGGTCAGTAGGCCTTGAGGTAACTATTGCAAAATATACAGTGTTTGCTCAGCCCAGTGGAAACCCCAGATTCACCAAGAATACAAATCTACAGTAGCCCAATGGCGGTTTCATAGTGTATAATTTATTATCAATAAAATTAACTCCATTACAATAAGCATTCATTTCCCCCGGTTAAAATTAAACGTAAACCATAGGTAGTAACCTTCTGCACATACGTATAGCTCCAAATATCCTCATGGTTTGTCTGGTGCAAAAACAATATTCAAGCTGGTTGATTGCTTTTTCCTTTAATATGTGGTTCATATATACAATTGATAAGACAGGTTGATAGTGCATGTAGAAACTAAAATGCCTGATTTTCAAAAGTGGAGAAAACCATAAATCTATGCATCCTAGAGAATCTTTTCTTTAAAAAAAACAAAACTATTTCACTGGGAAATCCTTACAGCTAATTTACAAAGGTTAACAGCCTAGTTATACAGAAGACATATTCCACTACAGAGCTATACCCTATGCAACTGTTTTCCTCCTCATAAACAACCTGAGTTCAAATTGAATTCTAGCTTTCACAATCACAACGGGTGCTTCACCCAGCACAGAAGTTTTAGTCACAAAAACATAATTACCACAATAAAACACAGCGTTCAAGTATCTGGGCAGATCGCTCTGCCTCACAAAGAGAAAATTAAATTAACTACACAGACTAAAAACTATACAGCCTGCAGTCAACAGTTGTGCATTATAAAAAAAAGGTAGTTTTTTTTGTTTGTTTGTTTTAAGTCAGGAACAGGTAGATTTTATAAAATATATACAAGCTAGCACACACAGCCATCAGCGCTAATGCCCCCTTCTTTTTTTTCTTTTCTTTTTTTTTTTTCCTATAGAAAATGGAAAGCTTACGATACCTCCTCCTTCATCAAAGCGCAGGCCAAGCAGCCCGCCTGAGAAGGGTATGCCAGGGACAGACGAGGCCTGCAGTTTAGAGCCGCTCTGTGAGGGGTGCTGGAGGCGCGGGCGGGATGGGGTTGGGAGAAGGGGATGGACAGTCCTTTCTTTCTTTCTCTCTTTCTCTCTCTCTCTCTCTCTCTCTCTCTCTCTCTCTCTCTCTCTCTCTAGCTCCATCTGTTTTCTAAATGAACTCGAGTGGCATCACTCATCCTTTGCTCGGTCCTTGTTGATTTTCTTCATTTTCATCCTGCGGTTCTGGAACCAGATCTTGACCTGCCGTTCGGTGAGGTTGAGCAGTCGGGCCACCTCGTACCTGCGGTCCCTGGTGAGGTACATGTTGAACAGAAACTCTTTCTCCAGTTCCAGCGTTTGGTGTTTCGTATAGGGGCAGCGCTTCTTCCGTGTGGAGCGCGCATGGAGCCAGTTGGCCGCAGGGTTGCCTGCGGGAGAGAGAAATGGGATTTAAAAGGGTAAGAAGTACGCCCCCTCCTCCTCGGGGGCTAAGGAACCTCCTAGGGTCTTCGGCCAAAGTGCAGGACGCTGCTGAATTGGTTAGGGAAGGCGGCAGAGGCTCGGACACAATGGACCCCTGGCAGACAGACGCAGGGACGGTCACTTACAATTGCACGCAGTAAAACCTCAGCCCCCCTCCTCCTCTCCGAGGCCCTCCTTTCTCTTCCTCTGTCCTCCTGTCCTTTCCTTTCCCACTCTCTGCACGCTGAGCGATGAAATTTGGAACAAGATCGTTGCCATGCTGCCTTGTATTTGTGCAGTAAGGTTAATTTCCTTTTTTCCTCTCTCACTAACTCTGTGTCTCCCTTTCCCCACCTTTCCCTCTACTCTCCCCCCTCCTTATTTGGCCGCCCTGCAAGGCCGTGGGAGTGGGGCAGGCCGTCACCGCGCCCCTAGGCACCCCAAGACCATTGATCACTTCTCCAGTTTATTTGAATAATCTGGCATAGGGACTCTCGTAGCCTGGTCGCCTGCAGCCTCATCTAAGGCAGGATTTACGCCTCCACTGGCTGAAGGCAAGAAGTGGAGGGACTCGGCCGTCTTCCCAGCGTCTTAGCTGCAGTTGACGCCGCTGCTCCCGGACAATCCAGCCGCACAAAAGACTCTGCCGCGCTGCTTTCGAAGAACGACCCAAAGTATCTCTGCCCTGGTCCTGGGCAGCCAGGGAGATGGGTGGCTGGTCTTGGCTCGGCCCGTAGCTCCCGCCCCGCCCCCTCTCTTGGTGGCAGCCGCCTCCCCTCCCCCCGAGACCGGCAGGCCCGCTTGTCACAGCTCTGTGGACTTGGGGCCCCATCTGAGGCGTCCCAAACAGCGACTTCTGGCTCCGGGCCCCAGTTTAGGAGGCTTGCAGCACAGGCGAAGGCAGGCTCAAAAGAAAGCTGGCGGGCCGGCAGATCCGGGTGGCCGGCGTGGAGGCGGCGGTGGGTCTGGAGGGAGGAGACACTTACTGGGATCGATGGGGGCTTGTCTCCGCCGCTCTCATTCTCAGCATTGTTTTCGGAGAAGGCGCCTTCGCTGGGCTGTTTTTCTCTATCAACTGGAGGAGAACCACAAGCATAGTCAGTCAGGGACAAAGTGTGAGTGTCAAGCGTGGGACAGTCACCCCTTCTGGCCGACAGCGGTTCAGGTTTAATGCCATAAGGCCGGCTGGAGGGCAAGCCCGCGAAGGAGAGCGCGCCGGGCGTGGGCTCCAGCCAGGAGCGCATGTACCTGCCGTCCGGCGCCGCCGCCGCCACGGGCGCCTGTGAGTGCACATAGGGGTGGTGGTGGTGGTGGTGATACACCGCTGCGGGCACCGCGTTGGCGCCCGCCGCGTGCACCGGGTTCCACGAGGCGCCGAACACCGCTGTCTTGGACTGGAAGCTGCACGGGCTGAAGTCGGGGTGCTCGGCCAGCGCCGCCGCCTGCCGGGGGGCTGCCCCAGGGTCCCCGGAGGGTAGCGGCCGGCGCCCAGCTCGTCCGCGGCGTCGGCGCCCAGCAGGAACGAGTCCACATAGTAGTTGCCCAGGGCCCCGGTCGTGGCCATCGCCGAGCCCTGCGCCCGGCCGGTCGGCCCGACCCGCGGAAATTATGAAACTGCAGATTTCATGTAACAACTTGGTGGCACCAGGGGGGGAAGTACAGTCACCTAATAAGTTGCCGGCGCCCGCGCCCCCATTGGCCGCGCGCGTCACGTGGCCGCCCGGCAGAACAATAACGCGTAAATCACTCCGCACGCTATTAATGGCCCGGGTTTGTGCAGTCATAATTTTTATAGCAAAAGCCATATGTTTTTATGCAAAAGGATCGCGGCGCTCCACGATCGGGTTTGTTTTAATTGTGGCCAACGAAGATTAAAAGATCAAATCGGGCCTTGCCTCCGGACTCCCTCCCCTCCCACCGCCACCACCAGACACACACTTCTTAAGCGGACTATTTTATATCACAATTAATCACGCCATCAGCAAGGCGCGGGTCCCGCGTTCGAGTGCGGCTAGCGGAGCCCCTCACATAAAATTAGACAATAATTGAAGCCATAAAAAAGCAGCCAAATCGCATTCTCGCTCTACTGTATTTAAATCTATATTTATGATATTTCATAAGGAGTTATTGTTTCAGAAGCCACACAGGCTGGTGGGAAGTTGGGAACGACCAACAGATTCGTTTACCTCGCCGTGGCTCCCAGCTGTAAAAATTTACGAGGACTTGGAAAGGTTAAATTAGACTGTTGTGTTTGGTTGGCGAGCTCCCTGTAAATAATCCCTGCAGTCCCCAGAGATGCGAGTTTGCCCCGGGCCGGCCGCGAAAAGTCAAATTCAACGCAGTAGCAGTCCCATACTGAGCCGCCACCGCCCCTGCCCGAGCGCGCCGTGCAGAGACAGGCCGCCCACAGGACTCAGCCTCTGGAATCTGCCCGACCAGATTGCAGGGTGCCCAGGGAGCGCCCAAATTCGCTGCTGCGCCTCCAGCGAGCGCCCCACGAGGAGCGACCAGGGAAGCAGCAGCCAGCCATCTGTGAGCAGAGGGTTTGGGGGCTTGCTGGTGCTGCTCGTCCGGCCCCGGCCGCGCCCCGCTTAGCGTCAGCGGGAATCACAATCCCCGGGCTTGGACGCAGCAAGCACCCCAGCCCTGTGCTCCGACCTCGAAGGCCCTAACGCTGAGCTCTGCAAGCCTCCTCGCACTCCCTGAATCCGAGCTGCAAAAACAAACAAAAACAAAAACACGAGGCGACACCGATGGAAGGAGAATTTGGCCTAAGAGACCCGGCAGCTCCACAGCTGGGAGGCCAGTGCCGGAGCGGCTGGCCTCGGAGCCCAGTCTGAGTCCTTTCCTGACCCCTTCCCTGAGCGCGCCCGCCTCGGTTACCCACGCGGCCCGCGGCTCAGCGGAGTTACAAGGCCCAACGTGAGGCGGCCGCGCAGCTCAAGTCCAGGGCCAGAAATTAAAACGAGGAGGGGCACGGGGCAGTGACTTGAATCCTATTCCTTAGCTTGGCCAAATTGAGAAGGGTGTTTCTCACCCTTTAGAGCCTTTCAGGGGTAAATTAAAAGGCCTCGGCCTTTCTGTTAATTGGAAGGGAAAAAAACCCACCCCAAATCCAAACAGAAAGCAGCGACTCCTAAAAACGGGGTAATTAAATTCACGTGTGAACACTATGCAAGAGTGTGTTTCTCATTAGCCCACTTCCCTGGCGGCGAGGGCGGGCGGCGAGGGCGCTTCCATCTCCTTTTTTGCCTTCGCCCTCCCCAACAGTTCCAGTAATCCCCCCCCCCAAAAAAAGCCTGACACATCCCTATCCGGCACAGGGATCTTCACATGCCAGGCGCTCCCTGATAGCAAGGCTGAGAAGCCGCGTGGAGACCAACCCGGTGCCCCTTTCTCAGCCCGCGCCGGAAGAGGGAAGTGGCGCACACAATGAACTCCGACGTGGCCGGTCCTGGCCGCCTCAGCCCCCTCCCCCCCTAATATTTTTCCTTTCCCTCTAAATTCCTCCACGTTATCCCCACCCCCACCGCTGCCCAAGGTGTCCCAAATATCCGGTAATTTGCCGGGCCTCTGAGATTTTCATTAAGAAAAATTAATCCGGGAGGAAATTTTCTCCCCTAATGTAATTGTCTGCAAACGGACAGGACGTACCTGATGGCCTTTTCCACTTGCTTTGGTACCCAGAGAAGACACGAATTATTAACAGTAATATTTTAAATAAAAGATCATTCCTTTAAATATTCCTAGCCTCCAAAATAGGGCAGTTACTAAATAATTAGGAGACCTTGAGTGTTAAGTGGTCCTTAACTGGTGCGTAGGAGGGGGTGGGAATCGCAAAACAAAAATTATCCCTCTTCAGCTCAGAGGTTTGGGAAGAGACTTCAGGCTTTTGTATCTGCTTTTATTTTGGAAAAAAAGGGATTTCCTGCGCATAAAGAAATAACAAATGGGCGTGATTACAACGTGCCCCTTCTCACCTGAGAGTTCTAAAACCTTGGCCTCCAGAACAAATCCAAAACCCAGGTCCTGAAAATGGCAAAGAAGAGTTGTTGACAATGTGGTGTGCCGGCCTTTCAGATCACGGGACCAGGAGCTGAGCGATGAAAACAGTTCCTGGGCCCGGAGCTGAGCTGGAAAGGGAAGAACTGCTCCATGGGAATGAACCCGGAGGCCTGAATGTGTGTATGTTGGGGGCTAGGGAGGGAAGGAGGTTGTTTTGGGTTCCCAGTAATAACGAGAATGGTCCGACTGGCTTCCAGCGGTAGACTACAATTTGGAACAAAGACCCAAGTTTGTATTCCAATGGCTCTGGACTTTAGAATTTCCTTCCCCTATTATGTGAAACAGGGTGGCGCTGGAAGTTCCCCTTCTCCAGCAATCGTCCGCACGAAGATGGCATATCTAACATACTCTGAACCTGACAGAAGCTCCTGGCAAGCAAGCAGCCAGCCAATCTTTGCCTTAGCGGGACTCTGCTATGGCAGTTAAAAGCCTGAGCGGAGATCGGCAAGGCCGGGAGAGTGGAGGAAGCTTCCTGGAGATCTCCCTCTGTGGCCAGACTCCATCGAGCCTGGCTGAGCATCAGCCTAGGTCCCAGCCTCAGGCCCCCAGTAAGGCTGGCGAAGCCCTCTTTGCCCTCAGTGTGGGCTCACGAAAACGCCGCGAATGCCCACAAATGGGATCTCCTATGCTGTTGCTCCTGACTCGCGGCGGAGGAACGCAAGGCCGCCGCCATCCGGTCGTGATCGTAACCGAGGCCTTGTCAGCGCAGCGGCACACCAGGCCCAGATCCACAGCCCTCGACAGCCGCCCGCGCGAGTTCTTCCTCACCAGATTCCGACTTGAACGCCCAGAGGAAAATAAAGACCCCTTCCAGGCTCTTCCCAAGCTAGCCCTGGGTCCCCCAGAAGGAAGAGTTGTGGAGGAAAGGAGGTAGAGATAGAAAACTGGGCACAGAGAGACTGAGGAGGAAAGAAAAATAAAGAGAGGGAGGAAAAGAATGAAGGAGTAAAGAAAAGAAGAAAGAGAGGAGGAAAAAAAACAGGAAGAAAGGCAGGAAGGAAAGAAAGAAGGAAGAAAAGAGTCCAAGGCGCACTCCTGTGAGCAGAAGGAGCTTACAGAGAGAAGGGTAAGTGACAAGGCCAGTATCCCAGTCCCTGTCTGCCCTTCTCTTCTAGATTAGACTGAGTCTCCACTGACAAAGAAATCTTTCCTTATCTCCTATCCTGGATTGGGGCTGATGGTGTCCCAGCCTTGCAGAGAATGGCGGGGTCCCTGGCCAGGGACAGACCTGGAGCGGGAAGGCCCAGAATGGAAGCGTGCGCCCCTGACCTTGAATGGCCCGGGGACCCAGAACACCTACCACGCCCCCGGCGTCTGCTAAGGGACAGCTAACCTGACCATACCTGCTCAGGGCCAAGTGGGGGTCGGGGGGTGAGGCCAGCAGCCTGGCAAAGCGCTGAGAAGGAGGCAAGGACGAGGCTCCTGCGCCGGGGATGCCGGGGTTGCCACCGCAGGCCGGGCACGACCAGGGCCTGGGTGCCCCGCCTGGCCCGGCCCGGCCCCCCGCACACAGGTACCTGGAGACGATTTCAACTGAAGTAATGAAGGCAGTGTCGTGCTGTCGAGAGAAAGGTGGATCCCAACAACAGGAAACTACCTAAATCACCGACCAGTTCTGGTGCTGCCCGCACGGGGCTGCCTCGCCCGCCGCTGCTGCCGCCACTGCCGCCGCCACCGCCACCGCCGCCGCCAAGGGTGAACCCTGCGATCGCGCCCGGCCCGGTCCCTCGCCAACCTGCGCCCTCCGCTGCCACTGCGTGTTCCGGGCTACGGCTAAGGCATCACGAAGGGAGAAGCCACCGGCCCAGTAAGGTAAACCTAGGAGAGGGAGGGAAGGAAGGTAAAGGAGAGAGAGGAAAATGGAAGCAGGGGAGAAGACGAGAACAGAGGACGAGCGGGGTGCGTGCTGGTTTCCCAAATCTTGCAGCTCAAAGTGGGCGCCGAGAGGCGGCAGCCCTGGGCGACTCCAAAGCGCCAGGGACAGCCCGGAGCCCGGCTCCCTGTCTGGTCTCGGCCTCCT
Organism: Eonycteris spelaea; assembly: GCA_003508835.1. Lineage (NCBI taxonomy): Eukaryota > Metazoa > Chordata > Mammalia > Chiroptera > Pteropodidae > Eonycteris > Eonycteris spelaea. The sequence continues at coordinate 855,957 of PUFA01000036.1, forward strand.
GCGCTCGTTCCCCACGGCTCGCTCTCTCCCCCTCTCTCCCTCCCTGCCAGGCAGCCAGCCCCGGCGCGCGCTCCCGCGCCCCCTCCCCCTGCCGCCGCCCCCCACCCCCACCTCCCGCGAGCAGGAAGCGCGTGGCCCAGCGGAGGGCGACCAGGTGGGGGAGGCCGTGCTGGGGGAGGGGACCCCCAGGCAGCCCAGCAGCGGTCTACCTAACCGCTGCGTGGACGCTAGTGACGCGTCCTGGGCCCAGCCTGCTCCCCGGATTACGGGTTATCAAGGACCAGGGGACCCACAAAATAACCAGCCTCTGCGAGCTTCCCTGGGGCTCCCGAAAGAAATCCTGTTTGGCTTCCTCTGTCTAATGCAGCTCCCCTCTGAACTAAAACCACCGGTCCAAGACAGCCACAATCCAGATATACTAGCAAGTCATAAAACCGAACAAAAGCCGACAAACCTTACGGCACCAGGGCCATAGGGCCCAGACAAATTACGACTGTCTAGGTAATATTTAAATAGATGCCTAAAGTAATTGCAGGGGGTGAGGGCTAGTCCTCCTGTTGTAAAAGTGGTGGACGGGATAAAGTGGAAGGTGAAGATAAGTCAAAAAAAGAGGTAAAATTAAAAAGCTTCATTCCACAGCTTTTATTCTTCTATAAGAACATAAACATCGTCTTTTTTTCCACGCACAGCAGCATTACAATATTAATTTATTCTGATTTAAGATTAGAAGTAAATAGAGCTAGAACTAACATTTATAATAACGTAGAATGCATTTGCATAAAACAAGATTGGCAGTTTTTCATAATAATAGACATTTATACAGATTTGCATTTATAGTTTTTTTTTCTTTTTCTGCACCTACAGGTTTGACCCTTTTATGCAAGTAACTTCACAGTATAAAGGAAACCCAAACAATGTCTCCCTTTTCTTGTCTATTCTGCTTGCCCCAGCCCTCCTCGGCTTCTATGAATTTTGGAACGAAAAAAAAAAGAAAAGAAAAAAGTGGGAAGAAAAAAACCCTCCACAAGATAGGGAGAATTGTGGTGTGCTTGTCGTGCGTTACCAGTGGTAACAATTATTTAATGACAACAAATCCACTAAACCTGCAGGTATAAATAAAACTACATTAGATTATTTATCTACAGCCGGAGGATATGGAAATTCAGAGGTAAGGGAAATAATTTAGTCTTGCAGTGCAAGACCTTACACAATCTGGAAGAGAAGTTTCCTTGTCCTGGTCATTCTTTTTTTTTTTTTTCCTTTTATAGCTGGAATATCTTACAGAGGAAGGAAAAATTCATCTTTCTAACTCTCGATTTTCCAATCAGCCAAAGTCAAGCCCTTTTGCCAACCTGTACGTCCATGCCCATAAGCCCTTCTCTTTGCCAAGGAAGAAAGGAAAAAGAAACCCTGGGGCCTATATCCCCTGATTAAACACAGCCCAACACTCCAGGCCGGGCAGCCCGGTGGCAGCTCCTTGCACCACTGACCTCAGGCCAGACACCTCAGCGCCTACAATGGGATCTCAGCCTTCCGGGCTAGATTTGCCCAGGGGCCCCCACAGGAAACCAGCTCCACCAGGACGACAGGGGCCATCTTGAGCAGTGGAATCCCGAGACAGCAAACCATCCCAGTCACCACTTGACACTTAGGATAATATTTATCTATATAGAATTTTAGAGCGATATGGCTTTTTCCCCAGAAAACAACACATAAACCAGCACCTAGCAAACAGACAAACAAAACGTCAGAACAAACCAGCCCTGCACAGATGTAATGGCCAGGGAGATGGGGAATGTGGGAGGGAGGAATGGGGCTCCCCGCACAGGTGCGAGTTCCTGGGCAAAGGCTGAAGACAGAGGGAGGAGACCGGCTCTCTGGAAGCGCAACAAAACAAACAAAAACAAAAACAAACCTCCCCCCCAAAAACGGCATTGCCTGGAGTTTCATCAGGAAAAATTAAAGTTGGCTGTGAGCTCCCGGATCCGGTTCTCTCGGTTCATTTTCTTCAGTTTCATCCTGCGGTTCTGAAACCAGATTTTCACTTGTCTGTCCGTGAGGTGGACGCTGCGGCTGATCTCTAGGCGCCGCTCTCGAGTAAGGTACATGTTGAACAGAAACTCCTTCTCCAGCTCCAGCGTCTGGTGCTTCGTGTAGGGGCAACGCTTCTTCCGGCCACTCTTTGCAGTGAGCCAGTTGGCTGCATTTTCGCCTTTGGAATTGCCTGGCATTTAAGAGGATAAAGAGAGGAAGGTTAAATCTAGGCTCTGTGGACTTCTTGTAGGGGTGAATTAGGGCGGCCTCTGTCATGAGAGAGGTGCCCTAAGTCACATAGAGAGAATCGTGCCCCTTTAGCTTGCCCAGGAAAAAAAAGGCACGTGCCTTTAAAAGGCATGGGCCAAATCCAGTGGGCCTCCAATCTACACCTACCCTCCCAATTTAAATTTCCCTTCACCTTTTCCTAAACACCTGTTTTAACACAAAGCTGCCAGGTGCTCTCAGAATGAACGGCCTGGGAGGCTGTATATCTTGAACTTAACGCCTTATTTTTCTTTGCTTCTGGCCCCAAGCAGACAAGCATTTCCTGCAGCCCCCCAGGCTGGAAGCTGGGGTGCTTACTTGGAAGGGGGCGGACAGCATGGCCATGTCTCACTCCAGACCCCTTTTGCCCAAGGCCGGCTGAGGAGAGAGAGAAGGACACAGTTGGGACATGGGGAAGGCCCGAAAAATTTATTCGAGGTCAAGGGCCCGCCCTGACATCTCTCCGGAGCCAGGGACATGCAGTCTGGGCGATTCTGAGTTCCAGCGGAAGCGAAACGGCCCATGTTTGAGGATCAGCTCAGGGCCCCGGGCGTCCGGGCGGGATTTGCCTTTTCTTCTACCCGCAAGGAGGATTCCCGCCCCTCCAGCAACTTTGAAAAAAGCTTGGGGGATCGTAAACTCGAACTTCGCCGGTTAATGGGCTTATTTATTGGTGCTGGCGGCTGCTTATTTTGGATGCCTTACAAACATCCGTGCTATCTGCGGGCGAGCCACTTTCCCTCCCTCCCCTCCCCCAGCGTGGGCCGAGCCTCGCAGGCCGGGCCCAGACCACGGTTGAGGGTGCTCTGGCCCACGGAGAAGGGCATGCATTAGAGGCGGGCTGCTCGCCCCCAGTCGGGGTGAGCTAAGGCCAGCGCGGAGGACGTCTTGGTGTGGGGCTCTAAGCTGGACATGAATTTTTACTGCATCCCCACGCCCAAATATTAAAAAGCAAGTTCACAAGGTCAGCCTGCCTGCAGCTCCGGCCAAGGCCAGCCGGCTGCCGCGCGGACTCCTGGCTCTCTGCTCCTTCCCTTCTCTGGGCCGGCCTGCCTGCCTGCCTGCCCGCCTGAGGCCCTTCAGCGCGCCTTGCTTACCCAGGGAGTCCTTCTCCGGCGAGGCTTTGCTGCTCTCGGAAGGGGCCGGGGAGAGCTCCTCGGCGGCCGAGGACGACGCGTGCGCCTCCTCATCGCCCTGCGAGCCCCCGCCGCGCCGCAAGCCAGAGTCGGCGGCGGCGGCGAATCGAGGGCTCGCTCCTTCCGGGCTGCATCCGCCGAGCCGGAGGCGAGCACGGGTGGCGGGTCGAAGCCTCGCCCGGGGGGCTGGGCCGGGAACGGGCCGGCGCCGAGCTGCTGCGCGCGCGCCGCCGCCGCCGCCGTAACCCTTGGCCGTGCCATAGGCCTGGGACAGGCGAAAGTAGCCAGGCACTGGCACTCCGCTGGAGGTGCCCAGGGAGCAGCCATCGGGTGGCGGGCCCCTGGAGAAGGGGGCCAGCTCGGCAGCGGCTGCCGAGCCTTTGGGGCATTTGTCCGCGGAGTCGTAGAGGCAGTAGGAGCTCTCCTCTTTGATGTTCTGCGCGAAAGAGCACGCAGTGGCCTGCGGCTGGGGCTGGGTTGCTTGCGGAGGGGGCGGCTGCTGCTGCGGCGGCGCGCGGCGGCGGCGGCGGCGGCCCCTCGGGCGGCTCCATGCGGCACGACCTGGGCGCGTCCAGCCACAGGTCTATGGGCGCGGGCGCGTAGCCGTGCGTCCCGGGACCCAGGCCCCCGCTGCCGCCGCCGCCGCCGCCTGGCGATGCCGCCTCATTGCGCTTGCCTCCCAGAGCCGGGAAAAGCCCGCAGCTCTGCAGCCCGTAGGACAGGTCGGCGGCCGGCGGCAGGTAGACCCCGCCGTGGGCGTAGTAGCCGCCGCCGCCCCCGAGCCGCCGCCGCCCCCGCCGGCCTCTCCTCTGCCGGAGCTGATGAGCGAGTCCACCAAAAAAGAGTTCGCGGCGGGGCTCTCCGAGCATGACATTGTTGTGGGATAATTTGGCGAAGGGAGCAGATAGCCCTTTCTGGCTGACATTTCTTGTGCAAAACATGCTGAATACGATTAGCAATCCCCCCGCACCGCGGCGGGCGCCCGCAGCCAATCCTGAGCTAGAGTTTCCGCGCGACCACTCCCAGTTTGATTTCGTAGGCGCGGGGCGCTCTCGGAGGGCGACCTCCGAGCCCGCGATTGATATAAATATGTAATCTGTATTGATGGGCTGCGAGACGCACGCCCGATACCTCAGCCCAAAGGCCAGGAGCTGCGGGGGCTGCCCCAACGTGGCCGATGGGCCACCTGGCCCTGGAGCTCGCCCAGCGATGCCCGGACGTGAGCCCTCTTTTTGGGTCTGTTTGACAGGCCCTGGGGCCCTGCGTAGTTCATAAGTGGGATGTTTACAGTGCACACCCCGGCCTGCCTTGGGTGCTCCCCATCCTTATTTCAGAATCAGCTACAAGTCCTCGGTACGTTAAGGGGTCCTGTCAGGGCCTCAAGCTCTTCCCATTTAACTCTGCACCTGGAGCTGACTCCCAAAAGTGACAGACCTGGTCCTAAGGCCACCAGGTCCCTTAGAGTGTCCGAAATCCAGAGTGGACTGGAAGCTGACCAGTTCCCTTCTGTCTTGTATCCCACACAGAATGTCCCCCAATTCTCAGCTCCACTCTACTCTCCTCTGCCAGTCAGTTGATCCAGTTAGGATCTTTGCCTCTGGTGTGCCTTGGTGGGCTGGCATAAGTGGTGGTGCTGGAAGCAACTGGCCAACCTTGGCTGAAAAATGACCCCACCCCTGCTCTGAGGTGAGGGCCAGGGCCAGGCACCCCACAGCCCCACCACCCTAGCAGGCTCCAAGCTTCAAGCTTTTCGGGGAAGTGAAAGAAGCGTTGGTCTTCAGGGGCTGTGGCTTGCTCTAGGCGAAGACCTGGACGGGGAGGCTGAGTGGGGTGGGCGGCCAATGGACGCCTCTACCACATATTCTCCAGTTCTCCCTTTAGCCTTGGCATTCGCAGGCTCCCACAGGCTATGACAAGAACCAGTGTCGCCACACTCCTGCCTCTCCGTCCCTCCCCTCCCCTCCCTCCCCTCCAAACCCGCCGGCTGGAGCAGCCCTCACTCCCATGGTGTGCGCATTTTAACGAGGCCCGTGGTGAGGAAATCCGTCCCCTGCGAGGCCGGGCTGGGCTCTTGGCCCAGTTATAGGAACTTTGGAGGCCAGGCTCTTTGCTCAGCAGACCCCTTCTCCCCTGGCCGTAAGGACACACTCTTAGTCAACTGGAAATGGCCGGCCCAGGGCACTAGCCCCCAAGTGTGGGCCTCATACATGTTTCAGGAAATGTGACCTTTTCTGCCCGGCCGGATCCAGTGGAGCCCAGGAGGTCGCGGCCTTGCCCCTGATCTGGGGGGCTACAGCTCTCCAGGATGCCCTAGGCCTGCCCACCCCACCAGCACCAGCTCCTGCAGAGGCTTTGACTGGAGGTACTGCACACCGGGATCCCAGGAAGCAGATTGCTCGGGCCTCTGCACACAGAGAGGAAGGACCCTGGCATCTTGGGTGATTTGCCAGGCACTTGGCCTTGTTCCTCCCAGTACAAACCCAGTGAGAGGAGGAAGCAAAGCCTGAGAGGCCCCAGAGAGAGTGCACGGGAGAGCTGCGACAGAGCCCAAGGGCTGGCTTCTGAGATGCAAGCTGTTGCGGTCTCTGCCAGCCGAAGCTGCCCTGAGCGGAGTCCGGGAGGCTGCGCCATGGCTTGCGCTGTGCTCTAGCCACTTCCACCACTGTGCCTGGAGATTACTGACACTGTGAACTGAGCATCTGGGGTGGAGAGAAGGGAGAGAGAAAGAGAGAGGGAGGAGAGAGAGAGAGGACAGAGGGAAAGAGAGAAGGGGAGAGGAGAGAGCCTGAGAAAGGCAGTGCTCTCCAGGCTGACGGGGTCTTGAGGCTGCAGCAGCGACGCAGCCAAACTGAGTCAGGTCTGTGCACAGGATTAGGAACTGCCTGCCCTTTGCTGTCCTCATTGCTCTTATGCGCAAGGCCAAGGCAAATTCTAACCTGGCTAGGCCCATGAAGCCAACAAACTTGAGTACAAAAAAAATTTCAGAGCACTGAAGCCTAGGACCCTTCCCCGCCCGGATGGACCCTGTCCTTACCCAGCTCGCCGTGCCAGGAGGGTGGAACTCACCGGGACTGTTTTGCTCAGCAGTGCTATTGGGAAGGCCAGGAAGCTGAGGACTGCTAAGAAGGGGCTTTGCCCTCAGCACCGTCCGTACCTCTCAGGAAAGCTCTGCCAAGTGGAAGGTAGGTCCCAAGAACAGGAAAGAGAGTTCCTTGAGAACATGAACCTCAGCAGGCCAGTGGACCGGGACTTGATACTTCTTTAGGCTAAATGCAGAAAACAACTTCCCAGGCCACAGGTTGGGAAGGGTCTGCGGCCATAAGACAGAATGCTTGAGGTAGTGGAGGCTAAGAAAATAAAGTGAAAGACCATGATCTAAACCTGTCTTTCTTAACCTTTTTGAACGTTAAGACCCCTTTGGAAAATCTAAGGCCAAGTTCTGCATCTTAACCTATGAAAAATACACATTTGTGCATTCCCACAATTTGATCCATCATTTTAAAGGAGTTCACAGATGCCTCAAAGCCGAGAAGACCCTCCAGAATGTTCCAGGACTCTTGGGGAATTCAGCCGCCCTGTCAATTTTATTGGAAGACAAGCCCAGTGCCTTGCTATATGCAGCTCAGGCCCTGTCTGGTCAGGACCCTGTAGGGTGGCCAAATGGGCTTCTAGGCTGGATGGGATCCAAGAGCGTGCACGCGCCAGCCCAAGCTATAGAAGTCAGCTTGGTACTGCATCTGCTACAAGAAGACCCCTTGGCTGCGGATAGAGGGGTGGATGGTCCACGGCCGGCTCCCGGACCATGGCATTGGCACTTGGGTCTTCACCGACCTTTGGGGAGAGCCAGATGTTTTCTCCATCATCTACCCCCGTCTTTCCCCCTCAATAAACCAAACGGGATGTTGAGTCTGTGCTGTTTCTTGCTTTAAAACAAGAAAAAGAGTGTGTAAACCCGTGTGGGAGCCCCTCTCTGGGCCAGGAATGCTCCCCCACTCCCATCCGGGCTTGCTGCACAGAGGAAGAGCGTGCGAGGATGCTAGAGACACAGACTGGTCTCCTGTCGCTGGTTCGGATGGGGAGGTATCCACGCAGCAGAAGCTCCAGTTAAATCCTCTCAGTCGGCCTCCAAGCTCTCAGCATCCCCAACCGCCCCCAAGGCCCCACATTCCCCAGACTATAACACCGAGGTGTCAGCTTCCTTTATGGAATATTCCATTTATCGATCGCCTGGGTTTTCCCCAGATTTCCCACTCCAAGAGATTAAGAAAAGCGATTCAACTGCAGGAAGGGTCGGCTTCTAGACACATCTCCCTCTCACCCATTTGCCTTTTTGCCTTCTCTGCCTTTTCCCCTCCCTCCCAGTTGCTGAATTTCTCTCTCGCCCTCGGGGTGCCTTTGACCTAAAACTCTCAGTGCCTGTTTGCTTCAATCAGGCCTGTGCAATTATGTGAAAGCCACCAGGGCCCACATTTATATTTAGGAGTAAATATTACCCATTTCTACTTGGGTAATAACAGACCCTTCCCCATGGCTTTGAAGCCGAAGTAAATGCCAGGCCGGTGGAATAAGCCGTTTGGCGAGGATTACGATGCAGTTCCCTGGATAGTGGATTCCTCCTCCCAAGAAGGCCCTTATGAACGAGGAGAAATAATAAACTGTTACTACCCCAAAAAATTCTGTTTTAAAATACTAGGTACTGAGACTGAGATCGCTAGTGAACGATTTGTGTGTGGAGGTCGATATCAGTACTTTTGGGGCTCAGAATTATGTGACTGGAGGTGGCATTAGGCTTCGACCCCATAGAAGAAAAACACTACTTCCACATATCGGGCTTTTACAAAAATTCTGGATTTCTCCGATTCATGCATTTACTGCAGAGCTAGGAAATTTTTTTTGTAAGCAATGATGTTCTTTTCCTGATCATCTTTGAGAATATCAATTTCCAGAGATAGCTGATGTGTTTGCTTTGAATCAATCAGGTGCAATCCATCCTTAAATGACCCGCTTTAAAATTTTTTTTCTAAACTCAACTACTGATCTGGCCCTTCTCTCCTGATGAGGGAAGTGTTGGGGCCTTTTCACACACCCCCTAATTGCAATATCCTTAATTTTGTCCATAATAAACTACCTCTGGCTTTGAAACTCGAGGCGGCTCTGGGATTTTAGTGAAGGCGAAGGCTGCAGAGAGCACTCTGTGGGCGCCCACTCCTTGGTTGCTCTATTCTAGCAGAGTTTGGGAACTAGTGCTCAACAAAGGCTAGTGGCTTTAATAGGGAAAATTTACACACACATGCACGCAAGCACCGGCAGCACCTACTTTCTCTGACATTCCCCTCGGGCCTGAGTAAATGCCAGGCTGGTGGAATAAGCCGTGTGGTAGCTTATACACCCATGCACTGTATATTGGTGGGGGGGGGGAAATGACCATTTCAATAAACCAATGAAAACATATTGGAGTAAAGATTTAAATATAAGAAAATAGTATTTGAATCTGGCCTCCAACATGTAAGTGAAATGATTATTTAAAACGTGTTTGATGACAACCCTGATGGAGGGATAAGTTGATCAGAGATTATTCTCAGTGCCTGCGTTTGAAAATATATAGGTATTTGCTAGTACAATTTTTGCATATTTGCAAAATAAGCAAAAGGTCACATTTTTACATCTAAGAAATTGCTGCAAAACGCCAGCCAGGTTTATAGCGGTACATTCCAAAAAAAAAAAAAAAAAGAAAAAAGAAAAAAAAGAAAAAAAGCAATACAGACTTTTCTGGAAGCCTCGAAAATCAAATGCGACTGCGACTTTTCTGAATCGGCCTTTTTCAGAACAAAGGTTTACCCCAGGCTGCTAGACAGACCTAGAGGCCGCACCTAGTTAGAAACTAGCGACCACCCGACATCTGCCCCAGGGAATAAGCAGCCGCCACGATTGCTGATCACCTCATTGTTTCCAGTAGAAACTTTGTTTTCCCCAGCACCGCCAACGCCTTTTTGTCGCCACCACAACCCCCATCCCAGTGCAGGCGGGACGGACCCTTTGCTCCGATGCCCCCCTCTCCATCCCTGGTTCATCCCTGGTTTGTAATATGTTTACAGAATCGAAAGATCGCCTTGGGTTTTTAGCTGGCGCAGAGAGCTTAAAATCGTCAACTTTTCCACTTAGGCCTTCCCTTGCTTTTCCATCCTTAGGGAGCGATGGGAGAGGTTGGGGGTGGGGTGAGCTGAGCACCTATACCGTCAACCAGGAGCTCACAAACTCTGCCACTTTCCTCAGCCCTGCTCAGACATCAGCCACCTTCCCACTCCCTCCCCAGCCAGTCTGAAATTGCTAAACCTATGGCCTCTTACCTTGACACATTTCCGAAATCACTGCTGAGGGACAACGGGCTTCTCCGCGCGGCGACGCCTGCGAAGTCTAGAGAAGGCGCGTTGCTTTAAATTACAACACCGACCACTTCTTGAAGGTGAGCCCCCCCCCTTTATATACGAAGGGGAGCGGGACAGTGAAATAATGTAACGTGCTGCTCTTAGTATCAGAAGCAAACAAAGGCCAAGAATCGCGCTGGGGTTCCCGGCTCCCTGGCGGCTTTGACATTGATCGGAAGTGCGCCATCTCGCGGCGGATGGACGCCTAGGCCGTGCCCGAACTCGAGCCCGAGCCGGGAGAGGGAAGCAGCAAGCTCCAGGAAGAGACACAGGGAGAAAATGTGCCAGACCGCTGCTAAAGAGATCTCACTTTTACATCTAAGAAATTGCTGCAAAACCCCAGCCGGGTTTATAGTGGCGCATTCCAAATATGCAAATTGGCCGGCTCGGGAAGGGTTTACGACCACATTGTCACAGCCATCGGAGGATGGGCTTTTATAGGGCTCAGAAATCAAACCCGCGCCCGCTTGCCGCCCGCCCGAGAGCAGTCCTGCTGTCTAGACGCTCTCTAGCAACCTGCGAGGCTTTGGTTAATCTTCAACTGTCTCAAAGGAAGTCTTCCCTCAAACCCTGAGCTTCCCTGCCCCCACCCCTTCCTGCCCCCCAAGAGAGTCCTTGTTCACCTCTGTGTCTATCAACCTACACATTCATCTGGGGTGTCTGTCCCACTCCCCTTTCAGCTGGGTTTCCCCAGTGGAGCCAGTTATCCAAACACACAAACAAATAAACAAAGCAGGGTCTGGGGCCTCTCTCCCAATTCGATCTCTGCTGCTCTTGGCCCTGCCTGGGTGGCTGGGGAGAGGGTGGGGTAGAGGTGGGGTGGCAACAAAAGACTCTGGCCTTTCCACCCTGCCCCTCAAGGTTATGGGTGATGTCCAAATTTAAGGCAGAAGTTCAAAGGCAGGAAACAAAGAGGAAACCGGCATCTTTCTTTCCCCAAAGGGAAAAGGCAGCCTCAGCTGGGAGCTAGGGAGAAAGCGCCCTTAGAGACTCCTGAGAGTCTGCTCTTTGTACCCAGATGGGTCTCTTTCTTGCTGAAGGGTTCCCCAGGGCACCCTAGAATGGTTCCACTGCAGTTTTGCTAGTCCTGAGGTGAGGGAGTCCAGCCTGGGATGAGACCCATTGGCCACCTTAAGCCCCAAGGTTTCTTCCTGAGGTCAGTCAGAGGACGAATCCTCGTATGCTTGGTCCTGAGACACCCTTTTCCTGGGACCCCATTTCCCCAAAGAACCTGGCCAGTCACTTTGGCTTCCTAAGCCAGGCTTCCCGTGGATCAAAATCCTGACTAAGTCACCTCCCCAGTCTCTCAGGGGCTTGATGACCTGCCCCTTTCCTGGTGGGGATGGTGTTGGATGGTAGACATTTGGCAGTAAAAGGTAAGCAAGGAGAGGAATGTCACACCAGGACCCAATACTCAAGTTTCCAGTCTTTATTTTCCTTGTGCCCCGTCGCCTGTATACATGCTGTGACATACGCAGTTGGTGAGAATGCAGGACAGGCCAAAACTCTTGTTACAAACAGAGTGACCAGAAACTTCTTAACACAGGGAGGCAGAGAAGATTCAATGGGAGGGGTCCTGGCTTTCTCAGCTGAGGTCCCCAGACACTGTTGGGCTGAACTACCTCAGAGCAAACCCAACACTTTCCAAATATTGCAAGAAATTAAAAAGACCATTCCCAATACCCTTCCCGCCCACTCCAACAGCCCAAAGGAAATCAACTAATGGCAAACAAACAAACAAAAAAGTATTCAAACAAAATAGGTTATGGTTCCTTTATTTACAAGTCTTTTGAACACCATCCCTGTATGAAGCGTACATTCAAATATTCTTAGCAGTGAGTGAGTTTAACCGTGGAACATTGTAAACAGATAGAGCCTTTAAATATTTTCTTCATCTTTCCCCCCTCTACATTGCATCTTTTAAAATTTGCTTTGGTTCCTGCAGGGAAATATATATATATAATATAATATTTATCTTTTAAAATAATTCCAAATCACTCTTGAGCTCTTGGAAGGTCACAGGAAGCTTCCAAGCTCAGTTCTGGGGCATTGAAGGGCAGAGTGCAGCTCCGGAACCGGGTGCTTTGGTGGTCTTGAGTCCCTCATAGCGGGTGACCACTGTCCAGCCTGCTCCTTCATTGAGCAAATCCAAGCTTCGATGAAGCGTGGCAGAGACTTTGCCAAGCTGCCGCAGTCCACAAGCGTTTCCTGCACCGAGCCCGGGGCCAGCGGCCTGGGTGCAGCCTCTTAGTTTTTTGACGTATTCTACCTCAGGGAATAGTCTGCTCGGCAACCAGACTTTAGGCTTGCATGGCAGACCACGATGAAGACCCCCTCTTGGTAGGAAAAGCCAGGTAGGCTGCAGAAGGCAACGGCTAGAAGCTGAGGCCTGAGACAGCGAGTTCAGTGAGTGTCTAGGAGGGGTGGAGACCCGCTAATGCCACCTGGAATGGTAGATTGTTTTTGTTGTTGTTGTTGTTGTTTTCCCTCAAGGTTCAGCAGCAGTCTCCCGCCTCCTATCACCTCTTAGTCCAGTCGTCTTTCACATTGGCTTTGGAAAGCAGCCCCATTATGGACATCTAGGAATCCACCCATTTCTTCCTGCTCCTGTCCCCAAGCTGAACTGTGTTTGGAGATTGAATAGCTAGTTGATGCAGGGTTCCTGGGGGGTGGGCAGCCTCCATGTGGAGGGTCCTGGGCGGGGGTCGATCTCCAGAGGGCCTGGCAGGGAGCCCAGTCCCTGATGGAGACCACACCCAGCCCGAAGCTCCAGCAGTCTCCAAGAGCGAACCACCAGGGGTCCCAAACCATTCATTCTTGTTGATGCGCGACTCTTCGAATCCAATTATTATCAGGAATCTTACCCCCAGATGCCCAAGAGTCCCAGGCTGCCTCCTCGGGGGGCTCTCTCTCTCTGTAACGGCCCCTCTCTTGCACACATCCTTTCTTCCAAAGTCACTGTGTGCCTTGACCTTGTCAAGGGCAAAATCTGCATCTAATCTCATGAAGCCCCCCACCCCATTCCAGCTGGCTGGAGCCTTAGAGGAGCGGGTTGGCCGAGTAATACTGTAAACGGTCTCTGTTAATTTTTTTTTCCTTCATTCTCCTGTTCTGGAACCAGATTTTGACCTGACGGTCAGTGAGGTTGAGCATGCGAGACAGCTGCAGGCGCTTCTCTTTGTTGATGTACACACTGAAGAAGAACTCCCGCTCCAGCTCCCGGATCTGGTACTTGGTATAGGGGCAGCGCTTCTTTCGGGTGCGTTGGCCACCTGTGGAGGGAGAAAGAGGCAGGGAGTGAGCCAGGTGTGGGGGCTGCAAACCATCCCAGAGCCCCAAGTGGAGGAAAAGGGCTGGCCCCAGGAACTGCAGGCCCTGCGGGAGCCCGGTCAAGGTCTCCCCAGGTCCCCACTACCTTTGGGCTCCTAATGCGGGCTGGGGACAGGCTGCAGGCGGAGTCTCAGCCCCAGATAAAAGCCAGCTCCCTAGATAGGCCCCCAGGGAGGCTGCTTACAGTGCCTCCAGAGCAGCAAGGAGGGATCCTTCACAGCAACAGGAGAGTTTGTGCTGCGGAGGCTGCTTTCAAAGCCACAGAATGGGGGTTGCCGACTGCCTCCAGCCGGGCCAGACTAAATAAACAGCTGCCGGGGGACGTTTCACCTTCCAGCACCTGGGCGGCCGGTTCCGAGGCAGTAAAGGCGGCCCCAGCCCTAGTCTTGCCCCTCGTTAACGTCTGGGCCAGCTGCTGGTTCTTTGTCAGCCTGAGTCCTGGCCACCAGCTCCTGCCTCCCTGGCCAACCTCCTGGCTTCCGCAAGGTCAGGAGATGGCAGTGGAAGCCCCCTCTCCTGGGCCTTCTCTGAGCACCAAGACCACACAGCCATCCTGGGCCAGAGTCAGGGCAGGGCTGCTGTTTTAGATGGAGAGGAGGGAAGAGAGCGTTCCCACAGCTGTGCAGCCTCGCCTTGCTCCCCTTTTCGATAAAACTTCGCCAGACATAAAGAAAAAAAAACCCCGCTTTTGACAGATTGAATAACAATTGTGAATAACAGTTGGACAGAGGCGGCACCTAATTGCCACCGCGCCAGAGGAAAATGGCTTCCTTTGGACAAAAAGGCCACGTTTGGGTTAATTTGTTTCATTTAATATATTGCTTGAGCTAAGCGGGCTATTTTATCTGTTAAACACGTTCCTAGCACCATCGTTAAACAGCGATGCCTTTGAATCCCGGCCGGGACTGGAGACCCGGCGAAACACATGGCTTTTATAAAAATCTCCGGATTACCTCGCTATCAAAGGCTCCTGGAGCCCTTGCAGGGGGAATTTACAGGCGCCCACCTCCGGCTCCCCAGCCCCAAGCTGGCCCCGAGCGGGGTCGAGCTGCCGGGCTTTGGGAGCTGAGAAGGGAGAAAGGGGGAAAAGGGAGGCTTGCTTTCTTTCTTTTTTTCTTCTTCTTCTTTTTCTTTTTTTTTTTTTCTTTTCTTTTTTCCTTTTTTTTTTTTCTTTCTTTCTTTCTTTTTTTTTTGCAGGCATGGCTTGGCCGGTGGGTATTTCACGGCCAATTTCAGCACTCGCCACGTGATCCCGCCTTTTATAACAAAGTTTTGTTGGGGGAAACCTAAAGGCCCTTCATAAACCTTATATGCTTATAAAACAGCATATAAAAATTTAACAGCGGTGCTGCGCTAGATTTCCAACTCCCCTTTCATAAAGCGCAGGGCGCTGCCTTTATACGTACTGGAGCCGCCGGCCTTGTCCTCAGTGTGGCCGGAAGACGACTCGGGGCTGCTGCTGCTCTCGGGGCGCCGCCGCCGCTCCTTGTCCTCGGCCGCCGCCGCCGCCGCCGCCGCCTCCCGGCAGCCGCCGGCGCCGCTGTCCGAACTTGAAGTTGCCGGCGTGCCCGTGGCCGCTGCCGCCGCCGCCGCCGAGGTCGCCGCGGCCGCCGGGGGCCCCTTCTCGGCGCTCTTGTCCCCGGGGTAGTCCGAGGAGGCGAGGTTTTCCGGGGTGCCGTAGGCCGTCTCGAAAAACTGGTCGAAAGCCTGTGGCAGGACGCCGTTCCTGCCCACGGTGCTATAGAAATTGGACGAGACGGCGGGGGTGGGGTGGTGGTAGACGGTGGCCGCGCTCTTGGCCAGCACGTCGCCAGGCACGCCGGCCGCGCTGGGCGCCTGCAGGCAGTCTCTGTGCGCGAGCTCCTCCGCGGAGTAGCAGTGGGCCAGATTGCCGCGGGGGTGCCACTTAGTGGCGGGCTCAATGGCGTACTCTCTGAAGGTCACTTCGCGCACGGTGACGGGGGGACCTGGCAGGTTGGAAGAGTAGGAGTATGTCATTGGGCGCGAAGACGGGGTCTGGGGCAGAAAAGAAGGGAGGCTGGAGAAATCTGGACCCGAGACGTAGTAAGTACAACTTGGCAAATACATGTTAGAGGAGCAGGGACCACGCTCATCAAAATCCATCATTGGGCTACCTTGGGCTCTCCGCAGTAGCCGAGCTTAACATGATTCTCCACTGCAGCTGCCTCTTTGAAGCGGATCCGTGAAGTAGAAATTTGGAGACGTAAGCTGACGTGGAAATCTATCCCCATCCTTAGCAGGGAGGTGCTGGTCATGTGACCCGATGTTGAAATTGACAAGCTGCGAGCTAGTCCGGGCCTCCCCCCCCCTTTCCTTTTTTCTCCCCCCTCCCTCCCGGCTTCCTTTCTTTGTAGCCACCTCAGGGGAAGCAACAGATCGTCACTCGGTGTTCTCACCGAAAGCACGTAATCGGCGGTGTAACTCATGTTGGCTGGGGGGCCTCCCCGGCGCGCGGCAAAGCTGGGCCGCGCCCCGCTGCACGGTCCTGGCCCTCAAGCGCGCCCAGGGCGGTGAGAGAACTCAACTTCTGCCACCCACCACTCCCCGGGTGAGGGACGCCCCACGCTGGGGGTGGCCGGGTGGGAGCTCGTCGCTGCGTGTCCTGTGCGTGGTCTTGGAATCAATTTGCTTGGAGGATTGCGTTCGCGCCTCCTTCTTCGCTGTCCCCCTCCCACCGGCTTGCTCTGGGAGCCCCCTCTGCCTCAGACTCCGGCCGGACCCCCTTCGGGGCCAGGGTTCGCAGCCGTGGATGTGCCGGCCTCATGGCTTGCCCGATTTGCACGGTGACTTGATTACACGCTCGCATTCATGGTCACTTCCGAAGCGCTTTAGTGCCTTCCGTCCCTAAACCGCCAACAACCAGGGCGGCTTCCCCCGCGGTTTGTCAGGGATCCGCAGGTCCCGGAGGGCCTTCGTCTTACCCGGGATCCACCTCCCTTTCATCCTCCTTGCCGGCCTCCTCACCCCATGCCCTGCCCTCGGAGAAACCCCTCCTCCTCGCTGCCTGCCGGGGTTCGGAGTCGCTCCGCAGGGCCAGAGACGCGGGGGCTGCGCCGCTGCGCACTAGCCTTCCTGCCCGGTCTTCTGGAGCTGAGGACTCGGGAAACCAAGCAGTAGAGGCGAGACTTGGGCTGTTTTAGAGGCGCTGACATCCGAGGAGCCTTCTCCTGGGTATGCTACAACTTCCTGGGACCCACCAGCTGCTAGCGAACTCCAGAGCTGTAGGGAGAGTGGGGACAGTGAGAAGGGGCGAGGGCGAGGGATCGTGGCTGAGAAAGGGGAAACACGCCTTCTCTCTCCTTCCTTGAAAAGCCCGAGAGCCAAGGATGTACAGGGCAGAAACTCAAAAGTGCCTTTCCTACTACTCATCCCACAGAAGGAACACAATGCCAAAGAAAAGAGACAGGAACGTGCTTCCCAAACTTCCAGCACCTTGGGTGAAAAGGACGCCTTAAAAAGTCTAGGTATGAACTAAAGATAGAGACAGAGGCCATAGCGACTAGTGTGAGCTTTCTTGGGAAGAGGAAAGAAAAAATGGATGGTGAAAAATGCTCACTGTCCTGCAGGATTGAATGAACAATGTTTGGGAGAAGCAAAAGAAGAAGACGTAGAGCAGCCAGGCAGGGCCAGGAGCTGGGAGGGGCCCAGCCTGGGGCCTCCTCACACCTATCTTCTTGGAAGGAGCTGGATGCCCCTGAAGAAAAGTCGAAAATGAACAAGAATAACCTTTTCCCTTTCCCTGGCCAGGAACTAGCCAAAGGTATTTATATATCTTGGGGAGATTTAGAGTATAAACTCTAAGATCTTTGGTATTTAAGTGTCAACATCGATTTATTTATTTATTGCTGAGTGGACTGTAACTGACTCAATAACAAATCTGATCATGTATTGCACTGGAAAAGAAATATTCTCATTATGTATTTTCTTCAAATGATGGCCCACTATTGCATTTGAATGCCCACTGTAAATATCAATAATATCGAGTAATTACTCGTAGCGGAGTAAACAATTTATTAGCATTAATGTTTATGTGGCTCCTACCTCCTCCTTTACAAGGGTGGCTTATCACAAATCATACTTCTCGGACACATCGGTTTAATGAACTCTTTATTCGGGTTTGCTGCAAGAACTTTTATGTTCCTTGAATCACTGAGAGCTGAACTCGAAATTATTTGTGCATCTTCAGCTTGACATATTTGTCCACTGTGGCTTGTGCAGAGGACAGTAACGCTGTGAGGGAGGAGGTCTGGTGGGAAGGAAGGTTGTCGGGGAAGGGTAGCTTGAGACCTCCTAAAGCTGGGAATTACAGTTATAGGACTGCCCTGCAGCGAAAAAACTTCGATTTCCAGCAGTGACCAACAAGGCAAAATATTTATTTCTCCACAGTATCTCTTGGAGACAGAGCATAAAAGGGAGAAGATGTTTGTGAACAGCAGAATTGGAGCTATTCCCTGGCTTGATTTTGGCTCTCCCAAACTCTCTCCTAGTAGCCCACCCAGTCCCCACCACCCCTCACCCTCAAACAAAAGGAATGCAAGAGGGGTTTCAGTGACTTTGCCATAACAAAGGCGCCACCATTGCGGGGCTTGCCCCGCCCCTGGGTGAAGGCAAACAAATTCTTGCACTTGTATTAGGGCTTTTAAGACTATAATTGAACCCGGGGGCGTCTAGGAGAACCGAAAACACTTCTAGACAGACCTGGGGTTTTATAGCACTTTTGGCAGTCAACTTCAGGTTGTGCCTGAGCAGACCGGCTGCGGTGGCCGGCCAGCGGGGGGACACCAGCCGCCTCCCCCAGCTGCACGCAGCGTCTCTCCTAATTATATCGGTTTTCCCCTTGGTGCCAGGAAGAAGGGGTTCCCACGGAAAGGTCGGTATGGGGATGTGCTCTGTTCCACATAACCAACACCTCCCGTGTCCTTGATAGCAAAGCCGAGAGGGTGCTGGCAGGTCCCATGGGTGTTTGCAGGAGACAAAGGCGAGTTCCAGAGGAAAGGCTGCAGGGGAGGGAGGCGCTCCGGGAGTGGCAGGCAGGGCAATTCGGAAGGCTGTACTGAAGTGGGGTGCCGGGAGGGACTCGTACTCTGGAAGGGGGTGTGTGGGGGCTCTGCCGTGAAGATAGATAAGGGGAGAGGCTCTAATGCCAGGAGAAGAGGGAATGCCTGGAGTGGCGAATGCTTCAGTTCCCCAGCAGGGACAGAAGGGGATGACCAGATCCCCAAGGCTGCCCACTGTTCTCTGCTTCGCCTGCCCCCAGCCCCTCTTGCGCAGGTCACACTGGCAAAGTCAACATTTGGGGGGGAGGAGTTCGAGGATGGGTGCAGCTCCAAGGATCAGACCAAATCTTGGGGAAACAAAGGAAGCAGAGCTGCTGCGGGTCCTTGGTTTTGACTTTGCTCTGTGCCTAATTGACTCTTCCGCTTTGCAGGACCAACAGTGTTGCTGAGCCCACCCAGCTCAGGGGAAGACCCGATGGGGGCTAAGGCTGCCCTGGAAGGCCAAGTCTGAGCTGCATTTCTTGAAGAGGCTGAGGAGGGCAAGGCTATGACATTGGCCCTGGAGACTGGTTTCCCATGAGCTGCTTTTTCTCAGGAGCTCCACACCGCGGGGCCATCTCCAGAAAACAGTCTCCAGTGTGTATTTCCTTTTATCGTCAACCCGAAGCCCCACGGCAGCTAATGCAAGAGGCCAAAAATGTTTGAGAGGAAGAAAAACAAAGGCAGGAAGTGGCGGCAGCCTGATGGTGCGTGTGTCTGCGGAGAAGGGAGGGAGCCGTTTCAATCTCTTCTTGTTTTTCCAAACTTCAAGATTTAGGCAGCCCCAGCAGGGCCGGCCCTGTCGCTCCCCACGCAGCCTTCGGAGATGGCCACCCGGAGAGGAGAAGGCTGGAGCCCGCGTCAGCCTCGTCAGGCGGAAACAGCTAACGAGGCGATTTGCTCAGCAAGGCAGACCAAGCCTTTCCAAGGCATCCTTTGATCTGGCCCTTAAGGTGGGGGATCGGGGAGCTCTTCAGCACCTCAGGACCCTCCTCAGGCGGGTCGAGTGCACCCTGGCAGGGACGCTTCGTGTGCCCTGTGCTCCACGCGCCTTCCCAGGTGGGATATCGGAATAAAGTGTGTCCAGGTGCTTCTGCCCAGGACTGACGCCTCTGCTTCTTCTTGCAGCCGAGGGGTCTGGGCAGCAGCCGGAGGGCGGCTGTTGGAGGTGTCCAGGGTTGGGTAGCCTCGGGGCAGTCAGTGCACACCGGGGCAATGTGAGGCCTTGCCAGCGGGGTTGTTGTGCTGGTGGTGTTTCTAGCACAGTCGTCCCAAGGACAGGAGCCAGCCGAAAAGACTGTCACTTGATAGGCAGCTTAATATTTGCTCACTCCAGTGGAGGATAGAGCAGGAGGCAGGGAGCACCTCCAGACTCCGAGGTTTCCCAGCCTCCACTGGCTGCCCTCTCCTTTCCTTGGGGCAGGCTTGGGTGCCGGCAGTGGCTCACAGTCCCCCAAATCTGGGAATCTGATGTCCCCAGTACCTGCACCTTGAGTGCTTGGTGGATGCTTCATAGTCTGAATGCCAATGCCAGGCTGTCTGTGCATCACAGTCCCTCCCTAGCCCGTCCTGACTCCCTGTAGTTCCTGCTCGTTACTCTCCTACCCGGCCTCTGCCTCGCTGCCTCTTTTCAGCCGAGGCCCCCCTTCTTCAGCCTCCTGCCTCTTCTTATGCTTCCGTAGGCTGTAAGCTGAGCAAGAACTGAGGTGCCACTGGAGGGCACCCAGTACTCAAGTACAGAGAAGGGGGGCTGTTAGGTTCCTGACTCTTCCTCAGTTCAGGCCTCCACCAGGGATCTGGGCTGGATCTCGCACCTTCTTCTGCACTCCATTCCAAGGCCCTACCGTGTCCTTTTCTTCCCCTTCCTCTCTCACCAACACTTCTGCCTTCTCTTCTTGAGACCCAGCTCCCGCTTTTCTAGGCCCAGCAGTCCTGGATGGCAGCCGGCCTGGGAGGAGTCAGACCCACTTGGCAGACGAACTCTCTCCCAAAGAGCTACAGTCATTTATCTGTGGATTGCTAGGGCACCAAATTTTTTGCCTCTTCTTGCTGATCTGATCCCCTACCTTCCTCTATCCTTAAATGACACTTGTTTCTAGAAAACCATGCAGAAGATTTCAACCCAGGTGACCATACTGCACACAGGTGCAAGAGGTAGCTGGAGGACCCAGGGTGGTAATAGCCATAGAGCCCTTTCAGGGCTCTCTCCTTCCAAGTGGGAGGTGTCCTAGAGGTACATCTGTCCTCCACGGTGAGCCTGGGAGATGGGTTGTGTGGGAAGGCCCAGGAGATCGCCTCATGTTTGTTCTCAGGAAACCAGAAAAAAGTCTATGGGTAGATCAGGGCTAATCTATCACATTTCCAGATGCTGCTCTGAGGCGGCCCTGAGGTTACAATGAAGTATCTGGGACCCCCCTATATCACTGCCAGGTGGAGGCAGAGTTAACTAATCCCTTGGCTTGGTGAGGCACCCACCTGTCCACAAGCTCCTCTATCCTTCTGAAAGCACAAAAGCATAACAGGTAATGCCTTGAACTTGACCTTTTCGTTGGTCTTGACCCACAGGTTCAATCCTCAGAGGTCCCTAAACATCTGAAAAAGTCCACATCCTTCCACTGGCCTCTGAGGGAGAGCAAAGCATAGAGCTCAACTGAGGGTCTCAGACACCCAAACAATCTGGTTATTATTTAGTTTAGTGAGTCCCAAACTGATGGGAGAAAGAGGGTTACTTCCTTTGAGAACAATTTTTTTATTGTGCACTCATTAGATTTTTTTTCCCTACTGAGGGGAACAAACGGGGTGAAGGGAACTTTGAAGGGCAAAGCCCTGGTTCTCAGCGTCTGCTTTCCATTCTTCCTGCAACTTCGGCCCATACGGGTTTTCCCAGCCCAGTGTGTCTGCAATAAAGAGGAGAAATGCGGGTGGCCAAGGCAGAAGGTGGTCCTGGGGTCTTGGTCTCCACAGCTGTGGCTCACAGGAAACCCCATGCCCCAGCTGCATCCCAAGACAGTACCCCAGGCTTCTCTGTTTCTACTCAGCCAGGATCCATGGCTCACATTCCAGACTTGAGAAGAGTGAGCCCCTATCCAGCCCAACCCTGCCCTAAGCGTCTCTGCCACATGCTCTGCTAGGCAGTTCTGCGAGGTACCTAACCACAGACGACCCCTTCAGCAGCTGGTGCAGCTGGTGTCCCCTCGAGGCCCTGCTCCATGGCACAGCCCTAAGGACAAAGTCTAGCTTTTTTGTCTTCTGTTAAAAAAAAAAAAAGACAAAATCATTTGCAAGGCCTCTTTGAGTCACCTGGAGCAATAAGCTCAGCGGCAGACTGGGCTTACTCTCTTTGCTGACCACTGGGCCTGATGTGATGACCTGCTGCCGCAGGGGCTCCCACACCTCCAGAGCACAGGGAGGGGGTTCTTGGGGCCCGGGAATCAAGGAATTTTTTACCCTTTTGGCAGAGTGCACCTCACTTCTTGACCCAGATTTTAAGCAGAAGAAAAAGAGCATCAAAGTTCTCACCAAAGGCCTGCCACACATTGAGAAAGTGGGCCTGGGCTCAGGGGCCTCAAGAGACACTCCCAGCAGGGTCCTTGCTTCCCCATCTAATTCCTGGCGGGTGGACCCCACTGGCCTTGCCTGGGCCCTTGTTTCTACAAAAGTTTGAACTGGATCCAGCCACTTCTAATCTCCCCACATTGCAGGAGCTACCTCTCAGCGGGGTCAGGCTTTCCCGGGCTCCCAAGTCTCCTAGACCCCACTCTTCCAGGACTTCACGGAGGCAGAGCCTGGGCCATCCCTGGCTGCAAGAACTCAGTAGGGCTGGGGACTACCTAGTTGGAAGCCAAGAAAGATCCCTTCCTCCAGTCCACCAGCTCAGACTAGCAGAAGCGGCTTGCCACCCCAGTTGTGCGTCTGTGCCGTCCTGTGCCTTCCTGCCGCCTCGGCCGGCCGTTGGGACCCATCGGGCGGCCCTGACCCTGGGGCGGCCATGGCGCCGAGGACTTGACCTTTGCAGCTCCAGAGGACGTCGTTCTCTGAGCCCGCAAGGAAGGGATCCTGCGGTCTCCAGCTTCTCGCACCCAACAGCAGCCCGGCCAACCGACGCCCGGGGCGCCGCTCACCCCCATTCCCCCTTCCATTTTGCGAAGCGCCGGCATCCCCGCAGCCGGAACAAAGCCCTCCGCAATGCTCTTGCCACCTCCTGTTAGAGCTCCTGTCCCCAGCTCCCCAAGGCCAAAGGACTCGGAGCTAAAGCCACGCTGTCCAAGGCCCTCCCCAGCACCCTCTTCTCTCGCTTGGCCGCAGCCAGCGCGCCAGGTACGACTCTGGGTACCAGCCGTGCCGGCTTCGCTCGTGCGGGGTCCTGGCCTCGGGCTGCGGCGGCGGGGCGCGGCGAGGCCCGAGGCTGTCTCCCCGCCGCGGCGGCGCCCCGCGCGGCAGCCCGGGCGCGGGATTTGGTCGCTCAGACCCACAACGTGGCCCTGCGGGCCCAGCTCGCTCTCCGCGCCCTCGGATCTCCCCACCCCGCCGCCGGGGGTGCGGAAAGCGGAAGTATTTGGTAGAGAAAAACACGGTTTCTTTTCAGCCCGTCTCAGCACCCCCTTTTAGAGAAAATGCTCCCGTCAAGTTTTATTTCCCGTTGCAAACCACCTTCCACGCTGCCAAGAATTAAGACCGGGAGAGATTAAATGCCCGATGATTCTCTTGGGGAGGGCGGGGCGGGCAGAAGACAGCAACCCACAAACATGCGTTTCCAGCGCTTGTCCCTTCGCCGAACGCCTGGAAGACCCGCGAACCGCTCGGCGGCGGTGACGTCAGCCTGCAGCTGCGGCGACTTGCCGCTGGAGCGCGCGACCCTCCCGCTCCTCCCGGCGCTGGCCCGGGGCGGGTGGGGGCCCGACCTTGACCCTCCGCCTCCGTCCGGCTGCACGCCCGCAAGCCCCGAGCGAGGCCCGCTCTGCGAGGGCTTGAGCCTCCATTTTGAGTAGAGGTGCATGAGGAAGAGGGGAGGATTTTGAGCCTCTTCTCTGTCCCCGACGGGCGCGACATCAGGCAGCTCTCTGGTCCGCAGCGCGCTTCTCCGGCTCACCCAGGTCCCGCACCTGGGCGAACCCCGCGCCGCCCCCAGCCGCGCGCCAAGGCTTGACCAGCTCCCGGCGGGCGCCTTTGTCATGAGTCCTGCCCGGTGGATCCAGCTCTTCAGGGGCGCTACCGAGCCAGACAGAAATGAAATCGGCTGTGGCAAGGCCTTGGCTGCTTTCACGGACGGATTTTTCGGTGGCAGAGTCTCTTTCTTCCCTTTAAAATCCAATTAAAATAGCAAATGTCTTTCAGCATTTGTCAGCGCTGCTCAGATGCGCGAGGATCGAAGCAGCATCAGAAAGGGGTGTTTTCATAAAGAACGAAGCCGGCTGCTATTTACCCGGAGGCCTAGCAGATGAAAACTTAATTATTGTGCGCCTGTCTTAAAACCTAGGCATAAATCTCCGCAGGCCTCTTGGATAACGCTACATTTTTTGCTTATGAAAAATGGGACGCGAGCGACTCGCTGCTCATTTCTCGGATTCTCCAGGTCTCGGGCTGCGAACACGCATTCGATCAACTTTAAAGGACTGCGCATAAATCAGAGAGCCCCTAGCGTCTCCTCCGTAGAGTTCCGCAAATCCAGAAGGGCGCCTCTGAACACACCGGGTCTAAAGGGCTTAGCAGTCCCAGGGCGGCCTCCGGTCTCCGCTGGAGAATTCGCAGAGAGGACACGAGAGGCGCATCTTCACCCAACCCTCCAAACACATTCAGCAGGGTGTAATCTGCACATATGGTACGCGTAAAATCTGTGTCACCCAACTAACCCGAATACATACTATCACCCGCAGCTGAATTGCGCTGCCTCATGAATTTTTAAGAAAAATTTCAATTCGGTTGAAGTTTTAAAAGGATAATTTCCTTCCCCCTTCTTTCTTAAAAACAAATTCTTTTTTTTTAAACCTATACAATTTAAATCCATGGCTTCAGCTCTGCATCAGGCAAAAATAGTGGTGAAATGCAAAGTGACATTTTACAATCACTCACTTAAAATACCTTAATAAACTTGACAGTATTCAGAGCAAATGGAAAAAATAGGTTTAGGGTTTTTCCCCCTGAATCCTATATATATATAATAGATAATAATTAATATATATAATATTTTTTTAATGCAACATGACAGGCCATTACAGGATTCAAAATCTTTTGTTAATTTAATAGATGAAAATGGTGTCTAGTTGTTTCCATATTTACTATGTCTTATTCAAAAAGTTTCCTTTTAGAAAACTATATACTTGAATCAGCTATCAACCACACTATCCCAGTGTCTTCTGTCATTTTCTTCTACGGTGGCTGACATCCTCTTAGATGCCTATTTTTTTTCCCCTAGAGGTTTAGACTACTTGTTATTTGGTCATTAGGGAGCCATTATAATCCACGCTTACTTCAGGTTATCTGGGAGATCCACGGGAAGTTTAAATAAAGGGAGTTAGGTACGATCGACATTACTAACAACCATTTTTAGGCATGGGGGCCCCTCTGAAATATCTTCTGTCATTAGTTTCAAAACTGCAGGAGGAAAAAAAAGGAAAAACTACTACTTTACCCAGAGTTCCTGCAGTGGCCGATGGCTTGTGAAAGGGGCGGTATTCGCCTGCAGAGCTGCTGTTGGCCTCCTTCCTAGGCCGGAGGCTCAATATTTCTTACATCTAAAGAAAAGATATCCCCCATCAGCAAAGAGTCCCCTTTGGAGCTGTTCATAAACACACAGTTTTGATCCAGTTTTCTGAAGGATTTTCCACCACTTGAAACATTTGGGGAGAAAGTGTTACTTTAGAATGACGGCAGCTCTTTTAGGAATGGTGTGCTGGTGCACGAGACTTGGAAGGTTGGACTGCGGCATCATTTTCCTCTTTTCCACACATAGAGTGAAAATCCCGGGGCAGCAAAATTTGATGCACTTCACAAGGCCATTCCATAAGTATGTTTCAAGAACTCTACTGTTTTGAGATAGCTTTAAGATTCTTTCTATAAATCTCCATTTGTAAAGAAGCTCGAAATCTTCAGGTTGGAGAGGTCTCCATCGGCCAGGTTTGCAACCAATCAATATTGTTTTCCATAAAATGATGAATACGGTTCTTCAGGACAATGACTTTCCTCAATGTAAAGATGAAATAACCTCATCTCAAAATTCTACATTCTAAGGATCCTGGTCCACCAACATTGAAATACATATGTGCATAGTAATGGATTTTGACAAAAATACATTACCATATGTATGTGTACATATACATTTACACACACACAATACATTGTATTACTTGACTCTAAACACAGCACCTGATGTGTTGTTAGGGGTCAGTAAGTCATAGATATAATACTTATTATTATTATTATTATTATTATTATTATTATTATTATAGCTTTGATGGTGGCTGTTAATGTTAAATGTATATATTCTTCCACAAATCAAATGGCAACCTCTCAAACATCAGTATAAGATTGCACACAACCCAGGAGCAGCACTCGGCTCTGAGCTATCCAGGATAGCTCTCCTTCTGCAACCGTATTATGGTCATTTTGTAGATATGAGATCTTTAAGCTCTCATACTGGCCTCTTAAGAGGTGGGTTTCTTTGAATTTCTGAGATGTAACTCTAGAACTCTAGAGTTAGGAGGCATCTGAAACTTTTTATTTGCCGTATAGACTCCCCTATAGCTCTAATTAGGATGGTAGACCACCTTGGAGGGTGAGGGCCAGGAGAGAATGGCTATTTAAGAACACTGCTTAGATTGTAACAAAAATGTACAGCTTTAAAAGCAGATCTGCAGAAATCTGATGCAGAGCAGGTTGCTGTGAAAACAAATTAACTTGGCCATTAAAGAAAAGGAGCAAAACAGCATCAGGTAAAGTACATTTTGTACCTCAACTTCTAGAAATCATCTGAAATTACAACATATCGGGTCATCAGTAATGAACGATACTGTCTCTGTACAGATTCTACAAATAAATATACAAGCACACACAAGCACGGAAATACATATATGTATGCACATATATGATATATATTCACATATATACAAGTACGTGTATAACTTACATATATTCAAATTTACTCCAACTAGAGCCAGAGAAATGAGTGTCTATATTTCTAAGAAGTCAAGGAGGTAAGACCTTTTTGATTCCCTTGAAGCTGAAGAATTACAAGGAAGCTTGTCAACGCGAGGTGGCGCCCTTGATCTACTAATCCTGCCGAGGCCAATTCATGAGCTGTCAAAAGTCAAGGTCACAAATTGTCTTTTTTCGTCAAGGTCAAGGTTTAAGGCCTTTCCTAGTCCTGTCATTTCAACAAATATCAAAACCTGCCCTCTCAGACACATGCAGACCCAAGAGCAGATTTTAATATACGACAGCCTGGACATCACTGATACTAAACAACTGGTTTTCATTTTCCACAGGGAGCCTGGGAATTTCTACTATCTCTTCCTCCTTTCTTTTTTTCTCCTTTCCAGAATACCTGACACTTTAACGTTTTTGAAGCACTTTTCTAAATTTTTAGGATTTTAGTTATGAGAGATTTCTCCCTTCGCTGAAAAAATTTGTAGCAAAAATAAAGCTAAAGAATAATAGAAAAGAATGGTCCTTGGTTTGCATAGGACACGCCTGCTCCTTTTCTCTCTGTGCAGTGCACATTTAGCATAGGAAAACAATCAGTATTTCCTTCAGATTTTAATGGTAATAACTATTTTATTAACATAATGAACACCACTATAGCACTATCTACAGGTCTAAAGTTTTTAATAATTATTTTTAGTAGAAATATTTGGAAAGCAGGTGCGCAAGTACATTTTCACAGTGTGCTGAATGTCTTTATTTACAAGATAGCTTTTTTATAGTGAATATGAACAAAATGAATGTGCTAATTGAAATAACTGCTTGATTAAAAATGTGCTGTGAAGATGAATTCCTAAATTTTCTAATGCAGTCTCATAACATAATAAACAAGGAAAAATACTAATCCCTTAATAGATCAAAATATAGAATGTAAACATCTAAATGTTTAGGGGGAATGGATTTCTGTTCTGAGTTTTCTAAAAAATAAAAAAGGAAAATTATTTCTCCTGCAAAATGTTTAGTAAATATTGGGAAATAGCAATTTAAGTGAAAAATTAATTGTATTTAAACCAAAGTCCACTATGTTGGGGTGGGACTTCTCGGGAGATCTGCCATAACGTGAATTCTGTGACTCATCTGATGCTTTAAATATTTTAAAAAGAGATATCAAATCCTTCAGAAAGTAAACGATACCAGGGCAGAACACAGTCCAAATGCCACAAAATGTGCTTGTTATAAGCAAATAAAAATTATTATGAGAAAGACATTCCCGACCTGGGGTTCCCTTGTAGCCTCAGAGGCTCAGCTGGTTGTATTTACTACCAAGACAAATGATCCTGGGAAGAGCTTTCTCTCCCTTTCTCCCTTCATAGTAAATAGTCCCAAATCATTATTTAAGTACCTTCTTCTCTTTTCCCCTCTAAATTTATACGTGACATGTTTTGCAGAATATACAACCACGGTAGGATTGTCACTAAAAATTACCTGAGCAGTCATTTAACATGCAAAGGGAATGGCAATGGCAACCCAAGGACAAGCAGATGTTTACGACAGCCGCTTGCTTTTGCAACCAATTCTCGGATTATTACCATATAACATAATGTCCTAAAATATAACGGTCACATAAATACTTACAAGATTTCAGTAAATTAGTAACTTATCTGAAATTGCGTATTTGGGGGTTGACATTTGACTCTAGAGTTTGTCACTCAATGGTCTGGTGGGGTTGGTGGAAGGACTGGCAGTCTTTAGCATTTCTTAAAGTTTTAAAAGAGTTGTAGATTCCACCAAGGAGAAAGAGATCTCCCTTAGGAAAGCAAAATGCCAGTGCCTCTCTTTCTCTTTCCCATTCTTCAATTATTTTTAAGCATTATAATCATTATCTGGGTAAAGCAACCAGTTCTGAAGGTTTCTTCAAGTTGCCCTCTTGCTCCACTTTTAATCCATTAACTAGTGGTCTTCAGTTTGTTGATGACTTTTTTCTCTTTGACCCTCCTGTTCTGGAACCAGATTGTAACCTGCCGCTCGGAGAGATTCGTGTGGCTGATATACGCCTCCGTTTGTCCTTGGTAATGAATTTGTTTGTCGCGTATTCCCGTTCGAGTTCTTTTAATTGCACCTTGGTGTAAGGGACGCGCTTCTTTCTCCCCCGCCGGTAGGAGCTGGCGTCTGAGGGATGAGAGACCACGTCTGGAAGATAGGGAAGAAGGCAAGTTACCGAGGGATCAGACCCAGGCCTGGACATAGGCGACAACTTGATCTGAGCCACCCGCCCTGCAGTACCGGCCGCCCTTGGCCACTCTCTGCACAATCCAGCCCTCCGCCAGAACCTGGAGGCTCGCTGAAGAGGGTGGTTAGTTCTGCGCTAAAATGAAATCGTCCAGGCCTCCAGTGACCCTTCCAGCCTGGCCATCCTGTCCGTACAGCGCGCTGGGTTCGCCTGATCGCCTGGACTAGCGGCCCACACCTTAGCGCTAGGCTCAGGGGACACCAGTTCTATGCCTAGCTCCTCTGTATTCCCCAAGCCCCAACACTTGATGCTTCTACACTGAAGCCACTTTTGAGAGAGAACGAATACGGGCAATTTGGTAAACCGTTTTCAGGTCAATTTCCCATCCTTAGGTCGATGTCAAGGGCTGGGAGGAGGGCGGGGCGCAGAGGGAGAAGGAAGCCAGCCAGGGTCCCAGCAAGCTTCTTTCCAGCCATCCCTCACCCAGAGAGAGCCAGGAGCCAGTCCAACTCAAGCGCAGTATGGGCAGCGCCAGTCAGCCGGGGCCGGGCTCCCAGGGGTGCAGCGCCGCTAGGACAGGCCAGGGAGAGACAGTAAAGGGGCACCAGGGTGACCCGGGAGCGAGCGGAGAAGCTGGAGGGGAGCCGGAGGACCGGGGCTGAGAAGGGGGGCGCCATTTACCGGGCAGAGTGGACTTCCAGAGGTGGGGAGGCTGCGCCTGCTCTTTGGGGCAGTACATTTGGCCGTTCCAGCCGTTGGGCAGCGCCCAGGGCTGGAGCTTTCCATGGGAAGACCCAGGGGCTCGTGGCGCGACTCGCCGGGGCCCCCGAGGCCGGGCACCACAGGCATATCCAGGTAGCCAGGCACGGGCTGATGGTGGTGGTAAGGCCCGGGCGCGTAGCCCTGGTGGTAGAAGGCGAACTCCTTAGCGCGGGAGCTGAACTCCTCGGCCGCGGGGCCAGCGGTATCCATGTACTTGTCCGCGAAGGCGGCGGCGGCGGCGGCCGAGGCGGGCTGCGCGCACGACTTGATGGCGTTGGGGTGCGGGCCCATGCGGGCGCACGGGTAGTAGCCGCTGCCGAAATAGCCGTAGGGAAGCGCCGCGGGCCCCGACGAGCTCTGCGCCGCCCGAGCAGGGGCTGCACTGCTTGGCGGCCTCGGCTCCCGCCGGGCCCGCCGGGCCGGGCCCTCCGAGGACGACGCAGCCGCGGCCGCGGCCGCAGCAGCCGCGGCGGCAGCAGCGGCGGCAGCGGCCGACGGGGGCGCCTCCCCGGGCGCGCTGCTGTAGGCGGCCGCGGCGCCCGGCGCCAGCGGCGCCGGGTGCGCCATCAGGTTGCGGCACTGGTTGGCCGCGGCGCCGCCGCCGCCGCGGCCGCCGCCGCCACCGAGAAGTTGCCCCCCGCGGCCGCGGCGGCTGGGTGGGGGAAGCCCCCGCCCCCGGCCCCGGCTGCCGCAGCCGCCGCTGCCGCCGCCGCCGCCGCCGCCCCTTCCATGTTCTTGTTGAGCTCGTCGGCCACGAGGCCGCCGCCGTTGTCGTAGAGAAACATGACGGTGGGCTCGATCCAGCGGGGGTGGAGGAGCACGGAGGCTGTCATAGCCCGAGCCGCATGGAGAAGACCCAGTGGCGCTGTTTTAAAAAGCCCCCAAGAAGTGAAGAGCGCGCCGCGCGGGGCCGGGGCCCGAGCGAGGGGGGCGGATCGCGCCCCGCGGGGTCGCGCCAGGCGGCCGCCCATTGGCCCGCCCCCCCTGCTCCGCCCACGGCGTATGCAAAGCGGGCGGCTCCAGCCCCGGCTCTGGGCTGTGCACCCGCCGTCCCCGCCGCCGCCCGTGAGGTCCCCAGCGCCAGCGCCCGCCGGGCGGCCGCGCACCATGCACCCAGGGGAGAGGCGGGGGACGCGGGAGGGTGCCGTAGGGAGAGAAGGGCAGCGTCCGCGCAGCTCTCCTTCCCTTCCCCTATCCCAGTGGGGCTCAGAGCCGCACAAGACCCGGAGGGCACAGGGGCGCGCTGTTGGATTGCGACCTGAGGCGGTGGGGACAGGTCAGGTAAATCCGCGGGCGGCTGGGGATGGGCTAGTAGCGAGGTGTAGTCCAGGTTGGGTGTTTCTTGGTGCCTCCCGTGCTGTTTTCTTTTCAGATATCCACCCACGCATCTTTCTGCAGCGAGACGCCTGCATGGACATTAGCGCTGTCCGCTTCCAGAGCGTCGCGATTTGGCTCCCTTGCCAGGGAACAGTGGCTGGACGGTTGCGGACCCGCCTGTCTCATGGGTCCCAGGACATTCCACTGGAAAGCTTGTACTGCATCTGGGAGCTCCCTCCCCTTCCCATCCACAACGTTGGTGGACAATTTCATACACACGCACTTAGGCCAACAGGCTTAGAATAGTCCATCATATCCACACGGACACACACGCGTTCAAGTGTACCCTGATCACACGCTCACACTTATGTATACAGACTTTTCCTCACTCTGCACCAGCAGCAACTTTTCCTCCTCCAGAGCCCGTGAGGTGGAGAGAGAAGTTTGTGTGCACCATTCTCCAGCACTTCCACACCTCCGGCCCGGCTGTCCTGTCCTGGAAGGAGTTTAAGAGGAACAGGCTGGTTGGGTGCTGACTGGGACTCAAAAGAGCCCCCCTTCTGGGGCCTAATGAAGTTTCATAGAGCCTGGGCAGGAGCTGACTCTCCAGGCACCTGAGCACTCCTTATTTCACTCTGTTCTGGGACAGGAGAAAGGGACTCTTTGGGGCCACTTCATTTCACATTAGGATTAGGGGAGAACACTCTCTCCAGCCTGCGGAGGGAGGGTGCCTGGTCTTCCTCCATGCAAGAACCAGCCTGAGCAGCCTTTCCTCTGTGCCTGGGGGAATGGGACCCTTTCCGAGGGCATTGTGAGATGTTGCTGGTGGAAGAGCCAAGTAGCCACCATGTTTTGGTGAGGGATTCTGGGGGTCCTGTCACTTTAGGGCCACATACTTCCATTTCCTATCGTGGAGGTTGCGATTGATCTGATCAGATGCCCAGAAGGGGAACATGCGTTCAAAGTGAAAGTGGGTGTATACCACGGGTACATCAGGGTTGGGGAGAGCTAAACTCCCTTCCACCCCGGGGGCGGACTGGTGAGCAGCCAGGTAGGACCTGCCTTCCCGTCCCAGATTGCAGACTCAGCCTTAAACTCAGGGCACTGCAGAACATCCTCAGCCCCTACCCCTCACCCGGGTCTGCACTCTAAAGCTCCTGGTCTTCCTGCAGGGTCTCCATCAAGGAGGCTGGGCTCCAGCTTTTATCCACCCTGATCCTTGGGTTTGCCCGGACCAATGTAAGTGTTGCCCAATAAAACCTTCACCATACACATAACCAGAGTGCTCTTTCCCTCCTGCCTTTTTAGTAGCTCCGGGTAAATATTGATTTGCCCCCAATTTACCTCCTCCCTGACTGGCCATTTGCAGACTAAGGAAGCGGCCTCTGTTAGGGACCTGATTTTTGAGTTACTTTCTGGGGCGTTCATTCACCCCCTTCCTTCCTCCAAGTAGCATTGTAAAACTCATGGTGACAAAGAGACAGGGTAAGGTTCAAGGCCCCAGTTCCTGAGGACTTAAGAGCTGTTCTACATATGGGTCAGACACGGCTAGAGGCCAAGGTCAAGTTGAAAGTTGCAGTCTAGTCTGTATGAGAACTGCCACCAAGCCTGGAGACCCAGGCAGCTGTGAAAGGCCCGCCGCCCACCTCTCCTCACTCCTGATTCCTTTTTCCTTCGGAATTCCTTTTTTCTGGCTCTGTTTGGTTACCCAGCATTTTTTTTGCTGCCTTCGTGGAGTTTTTGGGGCGGTGTTTACAGACTCTTCTTCTCTGCCTCCGCCCTGCTCTTGGCCCGAGCTTCAAGCTTCTTCTGTTTTCTAGCCAGACCCGGAAAAACGAAAACACAGCTCGGGGAGCCCCCACCAGCTGGCGCCTGTGCCAGCTCACCTCTGGTCACGGCGCAGCTGCCGGTGCACACAAGCGGCCAAGGCCTCCACATTCCTCACTCCCTCTCCCCACTTCACCGGAGACCGAGAGCCCTGCGTGCAGAGGAAGGGCCCCAGCTCCACAGACTGCCAAAGTCGACTGGGTCCCTCCTCACCAAAAATGGTGAGACAAGATTTCATCTTGTCTGCTGAAGAGCCGCAAGCAGGTTTGTCTGGGAGGGACGGCGCTGGGGGAAGGCTTTGGGTTGCATCTCAAATTAGGCTTTGCTCCCTAAACTTGGCGGCTCCGCCAGGGAAAGGCTTCAGGCCTGAATTATTTATTGAGCATTGTGGTGGATCTTTAGTGATCGAATTATCTGGATGTTTTTCTTAGCTCCTTATCAACTTTCAAAACCTCTAGAGAGATGGTTACTTAGAGGGAGGCAGCCTGCTTGTTCCTTTCATGTCTTAGATCTCGATATATATGGAAATTATTTTTCTACCAGGCAAGTCAATGGCGTCCTGGCGTGCGTCACTGTTTTTAAAAGTCTGCAGGTCTTGTTAGATATTGAATTGTAGCCACTAACCAGTGGGGATGGTTTGTAGAATTTGAATGAGCTCTGTAAATAATTTTGGGTCTCAGTTTTTAGGATTTCTACTCACTTGACTCAAGAAAATCTTCCTCCCCTTTTTATCCTTTGTTGAGGGACACAAGAGATTCATTAATGGTTCCCAATATCATTTCTTATTCTCTTAGCCCTCCAGACAGCCACCAAACTGGCTCGCTGTGGAAAAAGAAAGGTTGGTGGGCAGTGAAGAAATGGAGTGTGGTCTGGGAAGCACAGGACTGTCCCAATGATCTTCCTTTTTTTCCCCTATGGCAAGGTCAAGACTCACTTGCCTGCTTGGCTAGTTGTTCCTGACCTTCTGCTTTTTTGTCTACCAGGTTCAGGAATTCCTATGGGATTGCAGGGAGGTGCCATTAACTTAAATCTTGGCTATGACAATTTATCTTCAGACCCTTTGTAAGCAATAGGCTGGGGGAAGCCAGGGCATCTATTGGGATCTGCAGAAGGCAGTGGCCGCTTGAGCAAGAGGGTGACAGGGTGGAGGTGGCCTCTGCCTGGTGCTCCCCGATTTTCCCCGGAGGGGTCCTAAGCAGGCAGCATGGGCAAGATACGAGGGTGGTGGCAGCCAGGTGGCTTGGCCTTTGTTCTGGGAACTGCCAGACCCTTGACAGGCATGGCTTCTTACCTCCTAGGGCAGGCCGGGGTGCCCCGTGGGGCTTTTCTGCCCTGCTTCCTGCTGATGAAAGAGACCCAGGATGGGTCGGTGGTTTTTTTATTATTATTATTTTTATTTTTGAGGGGCAGACGGGGGACTCACTGCCAGCCTGGGCCATGGGGCTCTGGGCTCTCAAGGTTAGAAGAGAAAAGGACAAAGGAAAACAAGGTTTTAATTGAGTTTGATTTTCACTAGCAAATGAAATTTACCTGCTCTCACTTTAACTAGGAGGAGGCTGTCAGCACTGCTCCCTGGCACTATTTCGCTGCATCCATCCAGCATTAGGATAAACATTCCTCTGTTAGTTTTAAAGACACTTTGTATTTCAGGATATTCATGTGTTTCTAATGTATCCAAGCAGCTTTACGAGCTGCATTTGCAGAACATCTTAACCCTCTCTTTCCCACCGCAGGAGGGGTGGGGGCGCAGAGATAATGGCAAAGGAAGAAAGATCCAGAGGGGGAAATGGCGGAGGAGCTGAGGCAAGCTAAGAGGAAAAGAGAGACAGGGAAAAACAATGGAACAGGCTAGCACCTCGGAATCTGCCGTTGACCAAACCGTTTTGGGAAGGCAAGTGGGGGTCCCTCGGTGGGCATTTAAAGTCTCCCTGTCCTTATTCCCACCGAGGTGGAAGCTGGAACCTTTTTCTTCAGGAGGAAGGGTAGGTTCTGAAGAAACCTGGACCGAAGCTGGCCAGTAGGCAGGACAATAGTACATCCTGAGTCACTTGCTCAAACTGTGGCTCTAGATTTTTGTCCATTTGAAGCATTCGTCTCAAGCAGGAAAAGGCCCAAAGCTGTAGGAACACTTTTGGACCGTGGGAAGTCACTTAACACTGTGGTGACCCAATGCCAACATGGTGAAAAATGGAAGTGTAAGACCCAAGAAGATCCATGCAGCTCCCACTTTGCCGTTAAGAGGTCTTCATGCAGTGGATTTTGAGAACCAAGTTTGGGGGGAGCGGCTTTCCCACCGCCTAGCGGTTTCCTTGGAGTGCCAGGCCTTCAAGGCCACCAGCGCACCGCGCCTCGGGAAGGGCAGCACAGCCGAAGCCCAGGGGGGACCCCAGTTGCAGCGCTGCCCTGCAGTGTTTCCCCCAGCAAGTCCCTGAGCAGGGAGAGGGGCGCCCCCCCCCACTTTTTCGAACAACCAGCCCATGTCCGGGCTCCCTTGAGGAGCAGCCGCCTCCGTCAGCCAGCCGCGCTCGGACTCCCCAGGGTTGGCGAAACCTTGGCGCGAGGGGCGCGTTCCTGCTTCTGAGACCGCCCGCCCTCGGGCTCAGGGAGGCCTGGGTGATTCGGCCGGTGGCGGTGGTGACGGGGAGCGGAGCACGGCCTCTGCCGACGATGCCCCCGCAGCTCTGCTCTTCACGCGACCCGGATGCTCAGCCTTCGCTCAGAGCACGGGAGCATGCGTTTGGAGCAGCGAGGAGAAGCGCTTAGCCGGAAGGAGGAACAGCCTTCTCGAAATCTCAGCTGGCGGCGGGAGCACGGATGGGCCCGCTGGACTCGGGGCCCATGCCCCCCCCCCCAGGGAGTGAGCTCCCCGTCAGTCAGCCAGGGAGCCGGGAGAGCGCAGGACGCCGGAGGCAACCGGGTGGCTG
Organism: Eonycteris spelaea; assembly: GCA_003508835.1. Classification (NCBI taxonomy): domain Eukaryota; kingdom Metazoa; phylum Chordata; class Mammalia; order Chiroptera; family Pteropodidae; genus Eonycteris; species Eonycteris spelaea. Next base: position 891,402 of record PUFA01000036.1, read on the forward strand.
CGACGTGAACAGGCCGGGAGGTCTGTGTCCCGACGCGGTCTGTCCCCGCCACTGCCCGAAAGCAATCGCACCCGTCCGTCTCCACCCCCATGTGCTTGATGTTCGCTCCTGCAACAAACAGGAAACCGGCGCCGGGCCGTGGATTCAGTATGTCAACAAATACACTGAAGACTTTCGAGCATTTGAAGGAAATAGGGTGTTGGGACGTAAGCCTGGCCCCGCGCAGCCAGCCTTTCTCGCAGAGAAGCCGGTGCAGGCGGCCGGGCAGCCTGGGCCCGCGTGAGTCCATATGTTCCCAGAACCCTAAAGACTCCCAGATCCCGGACCCGGGTTGCGAATTCTTAACGCAGAGAGCAACTGAGCCCGAGGGAAAGTCACCAGCTCCGCCACGGGGGAAGGACTCAGAACAGAGAACCCAGAGGTGTGATCAGACTTTTACCAGCACGTTCTATGCTGTAATCATAACGATGTGTGTGCCTTGGTATGCACACACAGATTCACATATGCGCCCACACACAGTGAACAAGACATCCCACGTCACGTGGGTGAAATACAGGCATCAGTCCCGAGGAAAAAATATTTCACCTTGTCGGACCAGCCCGGTGACATACTTCGGGGTTGCTGGCGCCTCTCTCTACCCATTTTGATTTTTCCGACCGCTCACCACTCCCTCCCCCGGGGCTTTGTAAATACACCTGACCCCAGTGGAAGGCGAGCCCCCCTACTGGCATTTACCTGGTTCGGGTGTTCTCCCCAGAAACTCCGGCTGGCTCTGGGGCCCCGCGCGGAGCCGCCACCGCTCAGGGCGCAGCCGCCGCTGCTCTGTCCGCCGCTCCGGCCCGGCTCGGCCCAGCGCTCAGGGAAACGAAGCGGCTCAATAAAAACTTTTGAATATTAGTTTTTATGGGTATTTACACTCTGGTCAGGGGAGCCGAGTACGGAAGCTCCATTATCAGCCCCCAACTCGGGTTTGGATGCTCAGTTTATGGGTTGGGAAAAGGAGATTGCCGGAAAGCAAGCATGGAGATGGCCGGCGGATTCCGGAGAAATGCAAAGGGAGAAGGTCGTTTTCCGTTCTTGGAAAACGAAGATTAAATGGGTACCTCCAGGTGCTACCCAAATGGACTATGTTTTTATTTGAGCCCCTGGCAGGGATAATTTTTCCACCTTTGCCTACCACAACATTAAAAAAATACATTATGGAATTTTCCAAACACACACAAAAGTATAATGAACCCCTATATACCCAACTCCTAGTTTCGACCACTATTATCATTTTTGTCTTTAACGTTTTATCACTCACTTCCACGTTTTTTGAGTATGTTAAAGGAAATTCCAGACATCATATCATTCCACTCTCAACACAGGGTTTCAAAAATAAATTTCAAGATTGAGCAAAATTGCTCAATAAAAAGGAATCCTTCCTATGTCTGAGGGTAAGGGGTCAGTGTGTTTGAACTTGAATTGTTCTGATCACAATCTAGAAAGAATATGAGAGTTCCCCCTAAAGAAAACTGGACAGAAAAGGGGTCGGGGATATGGAACATCTTGCCTGAAATTTTATGTCTCTTCCTTGTCAAATATACATACATGTGAGGGAAACGTATGCGACCCTTTTCAAGGAGTGTGTCATCCTTTAATTGAAGGTTTCTACTGCTGCATCAGGATTTGGGGAAGAGGCGAAAACCATGGCTCAGTTCTTTCTGTGTCCTAAACTGACATACGTTCCCTTCTTATTGGACAAATGACAATCTCACATTTTAGCATACCTCCCCCGGTAGGAACTAGAAAGAGATGTCTAATAATTAAGCAGGGAAGGGAACAGTGTACTGGTTTGATATCTCATTGTAGCAATCATAGTTTCAAAAAGAAGTGCAATTCCCTGTATTTTAAAAAATCTCAGCAGTATAAGATTTTTAAAAAAGAATTAATAAAGGTGCTGTGGTTTGTTTCTGTTTGTTTTTACTCAGTGTTCTAATTGACAATGAGCATGGAAAATAACAAACTACTGAATTTGACAAGTTCTATACCAGACAGCTACTTCATAAACTCGAACTCCACTCATCTGAGTGGATACTTATTGTCCTTTCTGTGGTAGAGTGTTGGGTTATTTTGCTGTTTGGATTGTTTATGTTCCTTAATGACCTTTTCTTTTTTAACCATTTAAGATATCTGGGGTGTTCTTATGCTAATATATGCTAATAGAACCACTCATCACATTAGAAAAGAGCTATTTGGCTAAACTCCTACAGAATATGTAAATTAAGCACAAGGAGAATTATGTGCATAGATTTTTATACAACTCTCTAACAACTCCAACAGCACCCAGCAGAAGCCTGTGGAGACACTGGCCCTGAGTCTCTCCCATGCTGCCTGTGGAGCATCCACAAGATTGATACCTGTTGGAGTTTTGCGGCACAGTAGCTCCTTTGAGGGTCTCTGGTCTCCTGACTCTAGGATGGAGTTCACCATGGGGGTTAGGGTCCGGTCAAGGTCAGGGTGGGGACTGCAGAGTGAGAAGATTCGGAGGAAGAGGGAGAGAGGGAAAGGCAAAAAATAAGAAGCAATAAAAACATTATTTTCAACAAAAAGTCAAGTCAGGGCAGCCCAAGGCAGGCCTGTGTTTTTAAAGCTCTCCAGAAACCCGTTCTCTGTGGAAGCCTGTGTGCTGAAGAAGCCTGGCTGAGAGCCCCCGCTGGTAAGGAGTGGATGCTTAGGTTGCAAGTCTCCCTGTGACTTCTTTAACTGCACAAAAGTAATCTGGGATTTGAGCAACTGAAGTCCAGAATTAAATGTGGGCATAAACTTCTGCCCGCAGAGAGCCCAAGCAAGGAGTTCTGGCTGGTATCAGCTGTCCCGGCATAGGTCTTGAGCCAGACTTGGGACAACCCATCAAGCCTGCTAGCAATTACGTGTTCTCAGCTACTTTTAAAAAGGCCATATTTCTTTACATTTTTAGGACCTAATGTGGGGTTATGTCAGGTCATGGGACCCTTGGCTGGTGCAAAGTAATTTGATGTCATTGAGAGCAAGCAGACTCATTTGTCATTCTGAGGAATAGACATCCCAATGGGACTGAGATGGGAGCAGAACAGAACTGGCTGGGGCCATAGGGTCCAGTCACAAGTCCAAAGCTGGCTTACCTAGCTGGGAGAGGGGCTTTCTGGGTGGTGTGTATCGGCACAGGAGAATGAGGAGTCAGGTCTGCTCCAAGCACACACATCAGCTGTTGAGCTCCTGGGGGACCCAGACTGCTCCAGGCCCTTAGGTGTATCTACTATAGGATCTAAATCTTGGCTTTTCTTTCTCTAAAATTAAAGCTGGTTAACACAGCTGCAGTCCTTCTTGCCGCCCCCCTGCTCCAATGATCTGTATTGGATTCACTAAAACCGAAGGGAGCCTCCCTTCCTGTGGGATAAGACTCGCCCAGCTGAGAGGTGATGAAGAGGGGAGGACAGAAGGGGCCAGAACCCTAGACTCCCTTGGGGATGCACTTTGGTGTATGACAGGGCTGGCTAAATCTTGGTGAAGGGCTTCAAGGCATTTGCCTAGAATGGTCTACTTATCTACTGTTTCTAGTTCAGGTTTTATGTTTGGGCGGGGGTGGAAGGGTGGTGAGAGGATAACAGAAAGCCAAAAAAAGGGGGTTCCCTAAGCTCTCCTTTGAGAATCAGAGCCGGGCCAAGCCCTGGAGTATGGGTAGGTGTGGAGAAAGCAACTTGATGGGCAAAAGGAGGAGGGGAGACAACTTTCCACAGCCCAGAACTGAGCATAAAGTGGGATCCTCTTATAGAGGGCAACTCTCAGCATTCATCCCTGTCCTCCTGCAGTCTACCAGTAGAGCTACATGCCCAGTGCTGGGGAACCTAGTTGTGGCTCCTGGGATTCCCACAACGAAATGTGACACACATGTATCCTTTGGCCTCTGTATCCTCAGAAGGCTTCCTGTTGTTGCTCTTCCTTCCTGACAATTCCAAGATGAGGTAATGCCACAATAAATGGAAGAAGACAGTGAACTTAGACCCAGATGAAGTGGTCAGCCAGGAGGCCCAGAGGAGGGATACCCCACTGTAAACAGGTGAAGCCCACCCATAGAGAAGCTGTGCCTGGCAACTCTGAGGCAGAGCAGGCCAGCAGGGGGTCTGCCTCTCTTTCTACCTTCCCTCAGGTTAGGAAGTGTGCTGGTGCCTCAGGAGTGTGAAGGTAAGAGACAGCATTCCATTCCTGGGGCTTGTCCCCTCAGAGTGCTAAGAGATGCCCAGTCCTCCATAGAAATTAGTCTGGGCAAGAAGAAGCAGACATGGTAAAGTCCAAAGGCCCTACCACAGAGATGGGGTGAAAATACTGCCTGTAGTCACTGGGAAGCTCAGCTCCTACAGCGCTGCAGCCGGCCTGGCCCACACCAGCCGGCAGGTGGCGAGGGCTCAAAGCCCACCTCTGGGTGGGTCGGCCTTCAGGCCTTCTGCCTCACCTGGAATTTTGTGACAATCTGTTATTTGTCCTTAGAGTCACTCAGGACCCTCGAGGAGAACCCACATATGGTCGCTCCAGGACTCCGCCCTCTTTGGTTCAGGAGCCCCAGGAAGAGTTGGACTAGAATCCGGGGATCCTGGGTCTCACAATGCCCTCAGCTGGCCGACCAGGACCCCAACCTGGAAAGAGGAAAGCCAATGAGAGCCGGACTTTTCCTCTCCGAGGTGGAAGTATCGCCTTGGCCCTGAGCAGGATCCCCGCCCTGTCCGTGGGACCTTCCAGATGGCCGTGGGAGAGGGAGTCTTCTGTCTTCTGCCCTCCCACCCTCACCCACCCCCTCGGCAGTCAAGGTGGCGGTCGGCAGAGGCAGGAGATACTCGCAGGGCGCCGCTGCAGTTCCGACCTCTGCCCACTAGATGTCTTCGCAGTTAATCGGAATTGCAGGGCTCTGTCGGCTCCCGGTGCCCGAGCCTCGGTTTCCCCTGCCGCTTTTGGAAGTCTGGTGTTCTGCTGGACAAAGAAACCGTTTTCTTTCTTTCTTATGGTCCCCTCCCCTCCCTGCGCTCCAAATCCTGCCTCTGGAAATCCACCAGAATCAAACGCTGGCTCCCTGTGGGGCTTTGTCGGACGGCGCTCGCCATTGGAATCTTTTTATGACCTTTGATGTGTTTAAATAACATAGCAAGCCTGAGTACACACCTCGGATTAAACTTTAATCGGCTGCAGTCAAGGTCGCCCAGGTGGTAAACGCATTTCCTCCGATGTCTCCTGGTGGACACTGCGGGGTCCAAAGTCTGTGGCTGAGGCCCCACTGTGCCCTCCCCGCCTCTGCCCAGGCCTCGTTTGGGACCAGGACGACGGCCATCTCATCCAGCTCTGAAGAGGACTGAGCCAATAGGATGGGAGGCAGACACCCAGGGTGGGCTAATGACCTGAGCACAGTTTTTATAGCTACTAGACAGAATAGTTAAAAATTCCGAGGGGCACTTACAATTTCCCCTGACTCCAGAGAATGGTTGTAGGTCCAAAATCATGGTCAGTGCCTTGATGATTTCTCCCAGTGTGATTCTGGTAGCCCAAGGAGGGGTGGGAGATTGCTGGTAATGCCAAGTTAGTTGTTTGTTTTGAAGGTTGCCAAGACTGTTTGACGTAGGTCAAGATCTAGAACTCAGGCTATAGTGGTCCTTCCCAGTGCCAGGCCACACAGGTTAGCTTGAATTTCAGCTGGGCTGCGTCATCAGGGCTGAACATAATTTTCTGAACCAACACACTTGTCATGGAGGATTGTCTTGGGCAGTTATTTAGGACAAAATCCAAGGCCAGTGCAGCACGTACAGTGAAGGCTACTGGTGTGCTTTTAAAAAGGAGAGGTACACATGGCTGAAAGGAGAGACAAGTCACCAATAATGGTGGCTTCCTTGGGAAGAAGTGAGGGTCCGAGGGTCTTATGGAGAATTCATTTATTACTGGAAATTCTTTTGTGTTGTTTGTAATGGGCAGCAATTCCATGTGTTAGGCTTTGGGGCAACACTCTCCATAAAACAGGGAACCCATTTAACTCAGAGCGAAACACCCCTCTGGAGAATTCCCTCCACACGTCAGCCCAGACTGGGATTCAGAGGAGACACTGAAATAAGGCACCCCAAAGCTTAGGACAGAGTCTTACAGGCTTGCCACTCAGATTTCCATCTCCTGGGAGGGGTTCTCAGGCCTTTCTCCGCTGGGCTTGCCCTAACCTGGAAATGGACATGCCAGCCAAGGTATAAAGCGCCAGCCATGCAAAGCAACAGAACTCCATTATCTCAAAATGAATTAAAACCTTATCTTCAATTTCCCCCCAACCCCCGAGGACCTGAGGGTTTGTAGACAAGGCCCCTACCTGCTCCTTCAGATTAGAGATTCCCGCAGCTCCTAGCCACGAGTGAATGGTAGATAACCTTTTTGTATATATGTGTGTGTTTGTCAATTCTTGTCCTCAAGAGTCAAGAAGCTCCACGTACTTGACTGGGTTGTTGACCCCTTGAGTTAAACACAATAATATTATCACTGACCAAAGTTAATTTTAAAAGTGCTTCTTCATGGAGACTTTTGGGGGCTTGTAATGCTCTATATCAGGGTCTGGGTAGTAGTTACACAAGTGTATACACACATAAAAATTCAGCGAGCTGGGCGCTTAAGATTTTTATGCTTTGCTATATGTAAGTTATATGGCAATAAAAAAAATTTTAAAGTGCTTCCTCATAACGACCTGTGAAGTAAGTCCTGAGGTTTTTATAATCATCTCCATTTTACCGACAAGGCAACTAAGACTCAAGGGCAGCTAGAACTTTTCTCCCAGGAGTCCCCGGAGAAAAGAACCACTCCCCGCTTCCTCCTCCCGGTCTTGCTGCTTCAATGCCCGGCCCTTTCTTTTCCAGCAGATCTGTCAGGTAGCGGGAACCAGCTCAGTCTGGAGATGTTCTGCTCAGGGTGGTTGTGAGGAGGGAATAGGACGATCTGCAACTTTCTTTAAGTTCTTTCGCCTTTGAGTAGGGAGAGGATGGGGGGGGGGCTGCTGTAGGCCTAGAGGAATCCCCACTTGAGTCCCTCTAATGATGAAAACGGAACCTATTTTCTTTTCCTTATTCCTTCCAGTCACCCCTGCCCAGATACACCCCGCAGCAGGGCTCTTGGCCAGGGAGACCCCTCCAGGAGGTGGCACCCTCCTGCCAATCCCCGCCCCCCACACCCGTCTCTCAAAAGCACAGGGGGGGGGGTCGGGGCGGGGGAGTGAAGTGGGGATGTTTTGAAATAAAGGTGGCTGCAGTTAGATGGCCGAGGACATAGAAAGCGGTTGTTATTTATTCCAGGCACAGTCGCAAAAGGCTTCCAAAAATATCTAGCCGAGATATTTTATTGTCCAGCCTGTCTGCAGCCTGTAATTATGCGTTCAAGATGTTTAATGTGTGCAAATGCATTAGCCGCTTTCGCTCGTGAAAACCCTAGTCGGGAGCGGAGGAGTGGCAAGTCTGGAGATAATTATGTCGTACAGTCGCAAACATTATTCTGCTCTTACTGTAAACGGCCCTGGCCACCTTTACAAGAAGCCAGAAAAACTGAGAGTGATTCGTAGCGTTTGCTCGGACAACCTTTCTCTTTTCTTTTCTTTTTTTCTTTCTCCCGTATTGTTCGAAGTGTCTATCGGGGCGGCTTCTGTGCCCAGAGAGAAGGCGGAGGCAGAGGAGCGCAGCAGCGCGGCCGGCGCGGGTCCCTGGAGGCCGGGCCTGGCACCACGGGGCGGCCGGGGCTGGTGGCCAGGAGACCTCGCTGGCGCGGGCAGACCCCACCGTGGGCAGCGTCGAGCACTCTTCCTTTTCCGGACTGTTCAGATCTCCTCCGCCGGCCCGTCGCCTCCTCATCAGGCCACCTCCGCGCGCCCGCAGACCCCTCTCCGAGGCTGCTCCGGGATGAAACGCGACCTATATAGGCCGAGGCCCCAGGCCTGGGAGCAGTTCTCGAAAAGGCGCCGGCCGGCGGAGGCCTTGCTGGGGTGGGGTGCGTGGTCGGCTCTCACAGGGCTGACCCCGGGTGAACGTGCTATTTTGGGTCCTGGGTGCTGCGGGGGCCAAGAGAACAGCTGGGATGGGGGACCCCCGCCTCCACCCCGGGACTGGCACGTCCGCACCGAGGGGCAGGTCCAGCGCCCCCACCCCCACCCGGCCTCTCGGGGAAACTTGTCAGGTCTTGTGCTGGCACCTCCCACCCCGCGACACGTACACCTCGGTCCCCATATTCGGGTAGCGGCTCCGCCCGCTCAGTGACAGTGACCAGGGCAGGGACAGCAGTCCGAGACGGTGCCTGGCCTCCGAGGGAAAAAGGCGTATGTTTGCAAGCCAACAGCAACGCTCTTCTTTCCAAATTCCTATTTCAGCTCAGGCTTTCAGGAAAAGAACAACAAGGCCGAGGTGTGGTGCGGAGCGAGGCCCAGCCCGCTGCTAGGTTGGGTGCGCCTCTGGCTGGGCGACCCCCCAGGGCAGCCTTGGCGGGCGGGTCGCGGCGGCTGCGGTGCCCGCCTGCGGGCTTCTTTGCTGGAGGCCGGCAGCCTCCCCACAGGAATCCCAGCGTCTGGGCTCCCGTTAGCGCAACATTCTGCCTCGGGCCTGTGTCCTTTATGTCTCCTTAGGAAAGGACCAGATTTTGCAACTCATTTCAGGCCGCTGATTTAAAACAAAACAAGATTAAAAAAAAACAAAACCATTTGGCCCTCATTTCGTGTTGCGGGGCACGTAAGAAAATCTTGTGGGAGCCAGAGCGCATTTTCTGAGGCCTGGCAGCGCTGTTGCAGGCCCCAGGGCATGGAGAATAGGCGGGTGTGGAAGGCTCCGGAGGCATGACATAATCCCAGGGAGGGAAATACACACAGAGGAGGGGAATAAAACCCCACCAGACGCGATTTGTTCCTGCTCCAAAAGCATCATCCAAGGAGACTCCCTTTGGGCTACAGTTCATTGGGCTCTTGGGTCTGGGGTCTTCAGATCCATCAATGGTGGGGGCAGTTTCTAAGATGTGAGTTCCCAATCTTGCCCTTGAACGTTCAGGCTCTGGCTGCAGGAGATGAAAGAAAGAAAGGGGTGGGGGGGGGAGAGAAAGCTTAGTGGGGGGTCCTGGGTGGCTACAACTCCAAAATAAACTCTGTGCCTTGGATGCCTGGCTCCCAGACCTGGAGGAGGGAGTCAGTTAGTTCTTCAGCAGCTAGAATCGGGGACAGCAAGACCCTGGCAGATTGAGTCAGGCCTCCAGTCACTAGTGACTTTACTCCTGGGCCCTAGTTGGACAGGACGTGAGACTGAGAAGTTTGAGGAAGGGTCTCTCTAGTGGTTCAGATTTCAGAGACCCCGGAAATGGCCATGACTGCCTGAAAAAGAAACTTGAACCACATTTAGTGTTCCACAGGTTTGTGGCCTAGAGGGCCTAAAAAAAAGTCATCTTCTAACGCAGAGATTGTTAGTTGCCCGAGAGGCTAAGAATTTTTGCAAGCCAAAGAAGATAGGAAGAAAGAAAAAAAAAAAAAAGAAGACACTTTATGTAGATTTCCTGGCTCAGTGTAAAATCAGTGCTCATATAAGAAGGGATGTGTCTTGTTACTGCTCTTTTGAATGTAATTTTTCATAGAATCGAGGGTTGCAAAATGCCCTCATGGCAATCCAATATTTGATCCTCCCTCTGGGAAGCGAGTGAGATGAGGACCTTCCTTGCTCTCCTCTTCTGTTTTCCCGCCCCCTCAAAAGAGCCCACAGAAACACAGAAAGGCCCCAAGGGAGACTCCACCTGGGACCTAGAATCCAGAAATGGTGAGTGGTTTCTCTGCCTGTGTTCTGGGGTCAGGGGAAGGCTGGGCCTCCCCTGAAGCTGTACTCAGCCAGGGAAAGGGGGTGGGCTTTCTGGAAAATGGGTGAGCAGGGCCACCTGGAAAACTGAGATTTCTCAGCTGTCTAGACTCCCTGGAGGAGGAATTCTCTGGCTGGGAGAGATTGTTGCCAAATCCAGTATTCAAAGTTATTTTTCTGGCCCAGAAAATTGGGGCCTTGTTTAAATCTTTTCCTAGAAGTTATATGCTCATTCTTCAGCTTTCTGTTTTCTATTAGCCAAACAGAGACTTCACGTAAGATAATCTCGGTTTCTCCCTCCAACCTCTGAAACATGTAATTTGGGGGAGATACTGTATTTAAAATGCCAGTCCCTGTAATGAGCCCAGCTTAGCAGTGTGAGCTCCCACCCTCCCCTTAATGAACAGAGCTGTCGAGAAATAATTTCACTTTGATCTAGTTTGTGACCTGATTTTTTTGGCTTAAAGAAGACTGGGCAGCTAATTGGATTCTTCAGTTGCCTTTAATCTCCACCTCAACACTTGGAACCTGACCAAGCTGAATTAAAACAAGTCTGATAAACAAGATGTAGCTGGCTCCCAGGTTAACAGCAATGAGAAAATCCCCCCACCACTGTGGAGTTTAATGATCACAGCGTGGTTGGCACCTCACAAAAAAAAACCATGAAGCTGTAGGCCCCCAGAACCTGCAGCACGGAAGTCTTCAGAATCCTTTCCCCTTCCCTCCCAACACCCTGGATGTGGTTTAATTAGAAAGAGAAGGCGAGTGGTAGAAGGAGGTGGGGAAGAAAAACTTACAGTTGGCGCAAAAGGCAGGGTTGGGGGGTTCATCTCAAAGGGAGGCAGGACGTTGAGGAGACTTTGTCCCTGGGAGAGGAAGCAGGCAGAGCCTTTGAGGGCTGGACAGTAAAGATTGCAATTTCAATTTCCAACTGTGCTCCAAGAGTGAGGGGGTGCAGGAGAGAAATAGGATCTGAGGGGCAGGGTTATGCAGCCTGAGGGGCTGGGAATCATGGGTTTTATTTAATCTTTTCAGATGCCAGGGTTTTGTGTCCTGGAGGCAAAGCAGAAGGAGGAAGGAGTCTGCTGAGACCTCCCCATTCTTAGTGTGGGGCCTGGGAAAGGGTTCTCTTGGGCTCCCCTCCTGACGTTCCAGTTTGCTTTCTGCCTCAGAAGCTGGAGGAGTTCTAGGGTTACTTCCTCCAAGGCAATAGGAGTTTGGTTATGGTCAGGATCTCTCAACCTAGACACTATTGACATTTTGGACTGGGTAATTCCTTGCCATGGAGCGGGTCCTGTACATAGCAGGATGATAAGCAGCATTTCTGGCTTCTATCCACTAGATGCCAGTAGCCCCTACCCTAGTTGCAACAATCAAAAAATGTCTCCAAAAATTGTGAACTGTTCCTTAGGGCTATAATTGCCCCCCACTGAGAACCACTGGTATAGACCTCTGTCACGCCAGCATTTCTAGGGAAAAAGTGGAGTGCTTTGCTTGACGTGACCTTCATAGGATTTCAGGATGGAGGCCACCCTCTTCCTCTCTGGGCAGCTGGATCCTGAGCACCTTCTCAGGGCTGTCTTAACTGCCACAGTAACACCTTCATGAAGCCTTTGGACAAGCATGTAGCTTTGAGGGCATAGAATCCAAACGTTTAGACACACTAATCGAGAATGCATGTGTGTGTGTGTGTGTGTGTGTGTGTGTGTGTGTGTGTGTGTGTTAGGATAGATGCTGGAGAAGAGAGATCCAGGCCTCACCTTTTCCTGCAGCCTCGAGTAAAAGAAAGCTCCTTTCCTTGGCATATCTGGCTTTCAAATGAGAAATGGCGGAGCTTTGTGCAACCTGCACTGATGAGTGTGTCAGGAAGTAGAAAGCCTATTGCAAATGTTGGGGTGAAAGTTGGTTCCTATGATGCTATTAGGCAGATTCTTACCCAGTAAGGGGTCCTATAGCTCTGTGGCCATCGCTTCCCTCCAGCTCTGAGACCCAGCCAGCCTCATTCTCAGCAATCTCCTCTCACCTAGGTTTTCTGGGAACTGTAACATCCAGGGAAGTATGAGTTCGGCATAATTTATTGACATTCAACATTATTATTATAATGCCCATGGAAACTAATTTAAAAAAGAATTTTTACCACAATCCAGCCATCTCACCTAGATCCTTCCTCCCTTCTTCCTTCCTTCCTTCCTTCCTTCCTTCCTTCCTTCCTTCCTTCCTTCCTTCTTTCTTTTCTTCCTTTCTTTTTCTTTCTTTCTTTCTTTTGAGTTTTCCTTCCAAATGTATGCATATACAACACAAATGAAGGAAATAAAGACTGAGAGAAATTGGTAAATTCACGAGGACTGTTCTGTCAGTCTTGAATATCAATAGTAAATTGAATGATCTTTATGCTTTTTTCCTTTTTTTCTTTTTTATTATTTATTATTTATTTTATTTTTTTACCACAGACACCTTTAGTCTCTCTCTAGAACAGGTTATTACCATTTAAGGCTAGCTAGGCACCTAGGAGTCAGGGTCTCTAGATGCGCTAAGCTTTAGGTATTTGACAAAAATCACTGAGTGCTTATAGACTGCTGATCACTTTACAAATATTAACTCATTTAATCCACCAAACAACCCTAGGAACTCTCATTATCGTTATTCCCATCTCACAGATGGGGAAACGGAGGCACGGACAGGTTCAGTAATTTGCCCAAAGTCATCCAGTTAAGTAAAGGGTAATGCCAGGAGTGGACCCAAGCATTGGGGACAGGGGCCATGTTTTCAGCCGCTAATCGCTGCTGCCTCCTGTTACTGTGCTGGCAGAGACAGTGGCCCAGAGAACAGGAGTTGGGGAGGTGGCCATCTCTGCACCGAGCAGGCAGCCACTAGAAGCCTTCCTCTGAGCTTCAGAGCCAGCTTCCCTGTCAACGGTGGTCTATTAATAGATGCTTTTCTGATCATTGGAAGTAGTTATGTGAAACGTAATGCATATTCCTGGTATTTACTACCTTGGGAACACAGAAGACGTAATGAAGGAGGGAAGGTTGTAATTGTAGAAAAACACCAATTCTAGTAACAGAAGTCAGTGGCAGCCAGAGACATTCTCCCCAGGTTTCCGGCCCTGCTGGTGGCCCCTCCACCAGGCTCCATGCAGGCAGGAACCCCCCAGAGGAGGAAAGGGGCCTGTTATAGGAGTCATCAACCTGTCACCACGGCTGGGGTGAATATGGCTTCTGAGTTGGGGGGAGGGGGTGGAGGCTTAGTCTTCAGCACCACCAGCTGTAGGGAAGTTGGGAGGGGGCTGGGGAGTGGGGGTTGGGAGGGGGAGGCTGGAGGCGGAACAGGCCTCCTCTACCTCCGGCCCTGCAACAGGCATTTATTGAGTCCGCAAGGCTCCGGCCGGGCACCCCTTGGTATTTCGCATGCACGAGGGGACATGTACCCTCAAGCAGACTTATGTGTGTGCACATGTGGGAGAAAGATGGCATGACACAGCTGCATAGATGATCACACTGAAGGCTGAGACAAGAACCCAGGGGAGGAGCAGCGGGAGCCGTGTGTTAAGAGGTGTGGGCATGTGGGTCTCTGTGGGGTCTACGTGGGAGAGGTTGCAAGGAGGCTGCCCTGGGCCTAGAGGGTGGGAGATGCAAGGGGCATGCTGAGGACAAGCACAAACCCAGTTTGCCTAAGGATGAGGGGAGGCTTTGGGAAGGCCTGTCCAGCCCATTATGTTCTAGATGCTGTCCTCGGGAGGGAGTATTTCATTTACGCCCCCAGGACTCCTCCATGAATGGAGCTCTGTTGTTACTTCAACAGATCCGGAAACTGAGGCAGAGGATCCGTGATTTGTACAAGGTCCCTCAGCTGGGCGGCAGAGGTCCTGCACGGTTTCAGAGCCCCAACTCAGCCTCTCAGAACCAGGTCCGCAGGTGGACCTGTCCGGTTAAATCCAGGTGAAGGAAGCCCAAACGCGAGGCCTATGTTTGTGGTTCTCATAAGAAAAAGCTGCGTCGTTCTTACATTTCTGTATTTCCCCCCTGCCACCATCACATCCTGCGGAAGAGATCCAAAAGTGATGAGAAATGGGGTCTTCTCTTCCGGGGCGGGTCAGAGGGCACGGTCGCTCAGGCTTGGAGGCCGGGGCGGAGGCTGGGAAGGCGCCGGTGGGCAGACTCACCGACAGACGGACGAACGGGGCTGGGAGGACCCGCGACCCGGCAAAGCGAACCCGAAGCCCGAGGGCGTCGCGGGCCGGCGGAGGCACGGCGGACCTCCTCGCGACCTGGGGCCGCATCCTGGGCGCTCCCCCGGGCCCGCGGGCCGACCCAGCCGACTCCTCCGGGCTGCGGCTCCCTCCGCCTCGCCGGGGGCGAGGGCAGGGTGGCCCGCGCAGCGGTGAAAGCGAAAGGGGACTGTGATCGCTGCACCCCGCCGTCTTTCAGCTCTGGGAGAGGGACCGAGGACCCCAGCTCTCAACCAACTGAGTGACCGAGGCACAATCGTGGAACTTCTCATCTGTGAAGACAGACTAACGATGACAACAGTGACCATGCTGTATGTGTTTGCTTACCCTACGTGACAGGATCAAATGAGATCATTTATTCAGTGAACGCATATGTGATGTCTGCCTACTATATGACAGGTAGTGCGCTAAGCTCTTTTCATTCTAAAATACTTATTTTACTGTGCCTTTTTTTGGATAAATTTAATTGAAATATTATGTACAAAAAGTGCTAAATCATAAGATCAACAAGATACTATGAAGTGAACACACCTGTGTAACAAACCACAGATCAAGAATCAGAACTTAGCCGGCACCTTCCTACCCCTTGAGCAGAGCGTCTAATGCCAACAAATAGTTATTTTTCATCCAACAAATAAACGATGCTATGAAAGAGCATTGCACGCAGCCAATTAAACTCCTTCAGTTAGAGTCCCTGTTATTTAAGTCAGCCACCATTGAGCAGGGACAAGATTTACCTGAGTACTTGCTCTTTCTGGATCTTTTCAAGGGACTGGAGGCCTGGGTTGTCACCTACTCCCTTGCCCCTCACAGAACACTGAGGCACCTCTTGTGATCTCTGGACTTCCTCAGTGGAATGAAGGGGCTGGCTTTGGCTCTGAGGACCCTTCCTTCTGCAACTGATGAGGGTTGCTCAAATAACAGGACAGATTTGGAGTGTGGCTTGTTGCAGTATTTATTGTTAATAAAACAAATGTTAATACATTCATAATAACACATGTTCGAAGGTGAATGTCTTCAGTCTGAGGCTCATCATAAATATGGAGCCTTGGGCTCAAAATTAAACCTCAAAGAGGTCCTGTTACTTTGTATAACAACCGGAGAGTCCTTCAGAAATCTTTAGAGACGAGTGTTTCTGCGTGTGCATGCAAACTCTTCATACTGAATATTTCCCTCAAGTACCACAGTGTGATAGGTTGAAGTGGTCCATCCTCACTGTTACAAGTGCTACGGTGAGTTCCAATATAAAAACTAACAGTAGGGGGCATAGATCCCAAGGGATTTTTCCCCCCTACACATTCATTCCTTGTTAGATGGGGTGATGGGTAAAGTCCAGCTTGCCTTTCTCAGGCTGCCTGGCCTGAAGATGCACCAGAAGAATGCCCAAGGCAACCTCTTCAGTGACTGGAAATCCTAATTCAGCAGAACTGAGTCCTTCATAACACCAGCTTTTCCCCAAGGCGCTGGATGTCCTCAAACAGGGCCGGCATCAGGAATGGAGACAATGGTGGAGTAAGGATTCCTTACATACAAGTGGGGATTTAAATTGACAAAGTGCTGGCCATTTCTCCATCTGTTTGGTGAGGTTAATATGAATATTTCCCTGTGTTTTGTTTTTGTGTTGATAGAAGGATCCAGAATGCAAAGGCCCTTTGTTAATTTTGAAGTGCACGATGACTCTGGCTTTAGCTTTGGAGTCACACAGACTTAGATTCGAGACCCC
Source organism: Eonycteris spelaea (assembly GCA_003508835.1). Classification (NCBI taxonomy): domain Eukaryota; kingdom Metazoa; phylum Chordata; class Mammalia; order Chiroptera; family Pteropodidae; genus Eonycteris; species Eonycteris spelaea. The sequence goes on from PUFA01000036.1 coordinate 907,192, forward strand.
AGTCTGCCACTTACTTGCTTTGTGACCTTGGCCAACGCTATTCACATTTCTAAAATTAAGTTTTTCAACTCAAAAATGGATATAATAATATCACTTAGCCCATAAAACTGTCATAAAGTTTAAGTTCTTAAATAAAGCACTTAGCCAAGTGCCTCGACTAATGTAGTTAGTTTTAATTACATATTGTTATTATTGTTATAATGTAATTCTTACAGGCATGGCAGAAATCATTCTGATTTATGACAATAAGAGTATTAAACTACTAAAATATGCTACATCATGGATGAACTTAAAAATTTAAGCTAAGTGAAAGAAGCGGACACAAGAGACTACCTATTGTATGATTCCATCTATCTAAAATGTTCAGGAGAGGTAAACTTATAGATACAGAAAGTAGATTAGCAGTTGCCACAGGCTGGAGGTGGGAAGGGAGATTAACTGTAGAGGGCATGACGGATTTTATGGGGGATATGTGTGAAAATGTTCTAAAACTGATTTATTGTGATGTTAGTGCCACTTGGTAAAGTTACTAAAAATCATTGAATTGTACACCCAAAATGGGTGAGTTTTATGATATATAAAGTATATGTCAATAAAGTTGTTTTAAAAACTCAGAAATTATCACAGAAGACAAAATTTAGGTTTCTAATTAGATGTTCTTTAGACTATGGTGCAGTCGTTTGCCTCCTGCTGGGTAGGAATGAGAAGGCGAACAGCAGGCAAGGAGCTACTGTTAGAATCTCCATTAAATAGGGATGGAACTAAGAATTTGGAGAATGTGGAGATGGCAGTATCTTAAGGAAGAGAGAATAAGCTTTTTGGGTGGAGGCAAAAGTACATAATAATTGTGGCTTTTATTAAATTCTTAGTATGCTAAAAAGCTTTATATTTTAAAGCTATAGTCTTAATATTCTAAAAATGGTGTTCTAAAGTTTTATATAGATCATCTTGTTTAAACTATACAACATATTGAAAATGAGTAGCGTTGTTATCTTCATTTCTGAGGTGATGAACTTCAAAACAGAGTAGTTAAGTAACATGACCAAAGTCATAAGCTAACACACAGCAGTCAGGAAGTTTGTTTCAGAGCACCTGCATTTTACTCTGATGCTATTTATATAAATGCATATGAAAAGGAGGGGACGGATGTCAGCGGTCTGAACAAAAGTCTTGAGCTACATTTGTGAATGTGTGAGCCTGGAATATTCTGAGATTTTGCCTAAGGAAATATGATGTTGTTTTATGTGTAAATAAGAACCATACCAGACGTCTCGATGGGGGTGGATCATCTCAGATTATTGCTGCTGGGTGCCACTTGTCTATATAAATATTTTTAAATGCCAGACAACCCCTTCATTTCTGCTTGTTTGAAGTGTGGCCATGCTCCTTTCTCATAGTCTGAACTGAGCTCATGTTTCTGGAACAACGCTCAGAATGATTTAAACAATCCCAGAATCAGCCTGTGTCCCAAGTCATAATCCCCTCTTCCCAGCCTCTTTCACAGTGTCCCTTCTTTAGCCAAGCGTGCCCTTCCCACTCTTATTCCTGTCACTGGAAATCCTGTTTAACTTTTCAATGCTACTCCTTCATAATATATGAAGCCTTTCTGGATTAAGTAGAAACAAAACCCATGTTTTAAAGATCTACTCTCGTGGTTTGCTGCATTGGAAGAAGGGTATGTATGGCTAGAGAACAAAACAGGCCACATCTACTCAGCTTGAGAAGCAATGGAATAAAAACTGCAATGCTTCCAAGAGCCAAAAATACTGTACTTAATCTTTTTGTTTGCATTGTATGAATAGATTAAGTAAAATATTCTCACTTCTTTCATTATTTTGGTTGAAGAGTTTAAAAACTATTTGCACATACAAAACAGGCAATTCGTTAGTTGAAATAAAAAGAATGCAAATGTCTTAGATACAGTACAAGGAGGAGAGGAGGTTGAAAGGAAAATTAACATAATGATGAAAAGATCAGAGAGCGGTGGACCAGTGATAACAATTTGGAGGTCTTGGGATGGGGAAGGGGTATGAGTTTTTAAAATGTTTATTTTTTGTATGTGTGTGTGGGAAATACAAAACTAAGATGTTTATTTAAAAAGAAAGCAAACTGAAGAAATATATAGTGTGGCAAGTTAATGTACCACATACTTCTTTCTCATTATCACCCCAAAGATAAACAATGTAATAGTTGGGTCTATAGTCCTCCAGATGTATGTACATATAAAATATACAGATATTTCCTATATAATGATCCATGAAATAAGAAGTCATTGATCACATCTGAGTGATTTGCAGACATTTACTTACAATTTCTGCTTTTAACAAATATGGACTCCTACCACATATACAGTTTTTTTTACAACTTATTTTTCATTTACTATAAGCTTGAACTCAATTGCTTGTGAACACAGATCTTTTATATACAGTATTTCTTGATATGCATACTTGTTATTTATTTAACTATTTTATTATTACGTTGATGGATAGTTGGGTTATTTTCACTTTTTCATTATAACTAAAATGTAGTCAATATTTTTAGTGTATTGTGTAGGAAAAAATTGAAAAAGAGGTTGTGGAGACAAACAGAAAAATAACTAAATTCATAACTGTCAAAATTGCCTCCAGAGTTTTTTTTTTTTGAAATTTCATCAGTAGTGTTTGAGGGTGACACATTATCTTTGTACATGGTCGTCCAACTTCAAAGTTATTTTGCACAAACTGAATTATGCAGAAAATAGGCTTCTTCATTTGAACTTGACAGAGCTTCACCTCCCGTGGAGAGCAGGCTGGAATAGGTAAGGCGGCCTTGAAAGGAATCCCACGTCAGGGAGCCCTGCTGCAAGTCCAAGGGGGGGCAGGTAGGAGCCAGGGCCCTGGGGGTCGGGGTGTCTGCGAGGCTCCCCACAACTGAGAGGGGGCAGCACCGCCACCTGGAGCCGGTGCTTTCTTAACAGATGGAGAATTCATTTTGAAGCTGAGGAGGGAATGGCCTTCTCGAGGGTCGAATTTCCTCTCAACCAATGCGCGTTATTCGTTTTGGGGAATTCCCTGGCTGCGGCGCAGTCCCCCAGCCCCGCCGCCGTCTGCCCCGCCACGCGAGTCGCCCGCCCCCCGCGCTGCCCGGAAGATGCTCGCCCTGGGGTTTCTCCGCAGATGCTGCGGTGCGGTGCCGCCTGGTCCGCGGGCGCCGCGTCACTCCGCACCTGTTGGCGGCGCTGTTTGCAACGTGCAGCCCCTGGGGTGTGGCTAAACCCAGGAGGCCCAGGGACCCAGAGCTGAGGCATGAACGCCCTGAGGGTTCCGTTGCTGCCCACTGCAAACACCTTTTTCCACCAGCAGCTGGCAGGCCCCCCTGTGGGTAGAGGAAAATAGGCCCAGGCTGACCTTGCCGGAGTCACAGAGTGCTGTGATGGGGGCACCTTGAGAAACAAATCCCTTTGGCTCCCTCTGATACTTGATGCTGTGACTTGGCCAAGGTCACTCACTGTGTGGCAGAGTTGGAATTGGTACTCTTCACTGATGAGGGCTCAGAGAAGTGGAGTGACTTGTCCAAGGTCACCCAGCCACTGTCCTGACCATTGGCCCATTCTCCTGACTGCCCAGGGGCCTCAATAAAACTCAGCCAATGGCCAAAGATGTTGTTCATGACCTTGACCTGGGCTCTTAGACTTTTAACCTAGTCTTGGTCAACACAACCAAGCTTCCTTTACCTCCATCTATACCTATGGAAGGGACAGAATACATAAGGGGCTGGCATGTGTCTTAGATTCAGCTTTCAGTACTGGGTTATTATCTAAGAAACGTGGGCAGCTCTTCCTCATCCTTACGCAGTATGAAAATAGACCTGACCAGTACTATGACATTTATACTTAACATGCTAATCTCATCCCTTTGGAAATCGGTGCATCAAGACATCAGGGAAATGTCCCCAAACCTTCAAGCTTACACCTGCAGGGTGGATGGAGACTGGAAAAGTAACAGCTACGTCACAATGCCAGCCCTGTCACAATTCTGAGTTCTGTCCCCCATTTTTCACTAGGGAGCCAGAGGTAATTGGCTAGACTAGCAGAGGTCTAAAGTGGTGGAGACTCCCTATCATAAAACCAGTTTAGGGAACCATGGTGGATGGAAAATGAGTTGTTAGAGATAATCACTGGTGTGGGAAAGGAGCAGTACTTCTGAAATGGTTTCTTATTTTACTTTGAGGCACTTCCCACCCAAGACTAAAGCATGTAAAACCGGCCAGAGGCCCTGATGTTTCTCCATCAAGCATATAAAAGTTTGAGGCATTTGTGCTAACCTAGCATATGGAATATCTATCTATCTGCAACAGCATTACCTCTTCAGACATATCCTCTTACCTCACCAGCAGTAAGTGAACCGCTTACAAAAGCTACATTTTGTGTGAGAGAGGCTCAATTTGGATTGGAAATCAAGAAGCCTTAACAATACTCACTCTATATGAAATTACCACCCCATTTAAATAAGGTCCAAGATGTTTATAGCTCACTTAAGGTCTCACAGCAAATTGAGAACAGAAATAGAAATAGAAGAGCAGGCTGTTTCCTGAGAAAAGCGTGTGCATTTTCTATCTCCAGAAATACGGCTCAGGTGCCCCCTTCACAATTTCTCTGCAATATCTCACTTAGGTGATATCACTGTACAGTAAAATGATTTTTATGTTTAAAAAGTAGCATATTGTACATGTAAAAATAATTAGGTCGCGGGCTATGCTGTAGTAACTTTTTCTTTAGTTCAGCTGCCTGCCTGGAAAAAGGTTTAGTATACCCCAAAGCTCTATGAAGATGTTGTATAATTTGTCAGCGGAAAATATCACACACACACACGCACACACACACACACACACACACACACACCTTTATCACCCAGAAACTCTTGGGAAATTTACACTTTCTTATACCTAGTGCGCGTGCTCTTTCTCTCCCTCCTTCCTTTCCTCCCTCCCTCTTCCTTTCTCCTTCCCTCCCTTCCTCTCTCTCTCTTCCCCTCTACTTTCTTGCTCTCCCTTTTTAATTTGGGAAATGACTTCTTCATTTCCCATTCTCTTGTAGGCTTTCAGTCGTCCTGGTGCGGTGCACCATGGTGTCAGAGACCCAGGCTTCTTCCATCTTGTCGCTCTGCCATATGTAGGTCCAGGATGTCAGTAGACGGAGCTCCAGGCAGCAGGACAGAGGAACAGCAGAGACATTTAAGGAAGGCTCCTGGATGCTGCCGTGTGACTTTTCTGCTGACATTCCGTCGGGCCAGAATTTAATCCAAGGCTAACCTGAGTTGCATGGAGGCAGGGAAACGTGGTCTTTAGACTGGAAAGCCATGCGCACAGCTAAAGATGAAAGCTCTTTCATCATGAAATACGTGAGACAATTAGCTGTCTCTATCACAGTAACTCTGTAACCAAGTGTAGCACAGTGGGCACCCAGTAGGACCGCAGTTAATATTATTACTTGGATGGAGTTAAGCCAAGGTGTCTTTGGAGGATTTCTGAGACCTTCACCAGGAAGATTAATAACACTAGAACCTTCTGCGGGACATAGAGACAAGAAGCTGGGAGTAGAAGCTGGTGAGAGGGAATCAAGTAGTTTTGCTTTCCAACTTTGCTATACATTTAAGTCAGCAATATGGAGAAAGAGAAATATTGTAATGTATTCCCTCCATCTCTACATTCCGTTGAAAATGGTGGCCGACATGGCATCCTCTTTTCATTTTCTTATACCTTTTACCTCCACAATACCAAAGTTCAGCCAAAAACTATCTCTTTCCTCATGAATGAATAGTTCTCTTTGGCAATATGCATATTTGTGGCATTACACCAGTGACATTACTGTAAGGCACTGGGGCAGATGCTCCTTGATGAAGGAAGTGAGAGGTCTTAGAAGCCTACCCATCTCTCGTTCTCCTCATTTCCTCAATTCTGTCTCCCTTCCTGCATCCCAATCCCTCTCTCACCCATTCCCATAACACAGGTAAAGTGCAGACGGGTAGCTAAGGACTGAGCAGGTGATGGCTTAAGATGCGGTTCCTCCCAGAGTGTGTATTTTGTAACAGGCGGAAAAAACCTTTAGGACTCCAAAAATAAAAATCATTTTAATGACAGGCAATAGGGCTCTGTTCTGGCCAATAACTACGTGAAGAAGTCAAGGCAGCTATTACTCAGTCCCATTTTACAGGGGAGTAAATGGAAGTTCCTGAAGATTAAAGCAACGTGTTCACGTCAACTAGTGGCGGAGCCAGTATCGAAACCCAGGTCTATTTGTCTTTGAATGTAAGTTGCTGACCACTGGTATATTTGCTCCAGGCATGGGGTTCTTTCTTCGTTCATCTTCTTTTTATTCCACAAACTCACAGAACTCCCTTCGGCTCACATCCAGGAAGCAGCATGCCGCTGTAGTAATAGCTAACATTTACGGAGGCTTACTTTGTGATAGATGCTCTTCTGAATGTTTACACGAACTAACACATTTGATCTTTATACGGCCCCATTTTACGGATGAGGAAACTGAGACTTAAGTTAAGTAACTTTTCCAACACCACACAGCCTCGCACATAGCGAGTGGCCGAGCTGGGATTAGAACCTAAGCAGTCTCACTTGGGTCTGTGCACGTAACTATCACGCTAAATTGCCATGACAGTTAAGAGGGCAGCCATGGTAGCTTATTATTATTTGTAGAGTAAAACTGCTTTTACTCTACCATAGCAAGGGGAAATTCCGTGATCACACCAGGCATGTCTTGATTTTTTTCCTCACTATTTCAGATCCCAGTGAATGGGGTGACAGAAAGGACACAGGACCATGGATGCCACCAATGACAGCACTGCAAAGATGCCAGCCGGGTAATTTTTTTATTTCAGTTATGCATTCACCATCTCCGTATTGGATTCCAACAAATGTATGACTCGCCCTAATTTTGTTACATATTTATTTCTGGGAAAGGTACCACCGTGTCGGGGGAGGGGCACAAACATATTATTGGTTCCCTGGGCACCCTTCTTTTTAACTTGACATTCACTGCTGGTTCTCGCTCACCAAGAATATGATGCTGAGAAAGGAGAATCACAGAGATGGTAGGGTGAAGTAGGGACACTGACAAAGCGGGACAAGAGGGAATAGGCATTTACTGAGGACCCACTCTAGGCCCTTTCATTTGCATCTCATTAAATCTTCAGAACAGATCTGAGGGGCAGGCCTTGTATTGTCCCTCAAGCAGCTGGAAAGTGCCAGAGCTGGAGTTCAAGCTCAGGCCTGTCTGGCTTCCAAGTGCACACTCTTCCCTACTCACCAACTGTCTTCGAAGGACCGGAAGTCTTGGCTGGGCAAGTCTGGGAGCAGTCCTCTACCATCGACTCCACATTACAGATCATCTTCTACCTTTCCCAAGGTCCCTGGGATCTGTCCCTCCCTCTCCTGGTCTCAAAACCTAGGCCTTGCTGCACTTCTGACTAGCTCCCTGCTGCTCCTCCTGCCAAATCAGAGGATCTCAGCATCCGTATCCACAGAGAAAGTGGACTTGTTGCTATTGGAAGTTAAATTTGGTATTTACAAGTCTGGGTTTCCCCCGGCTCCCTCAGGCCAATTGCTTAATTCTTATGCCTCGATTTCCTCCTCTGTAAAATGGGGAGACCCATGCTTTCCTCTGAGGATTGTGGCGAAGCTTAGATGAGAGTGGGCGTATCATGCTCTCAGCTTACAGCCTGAGGACATGGGGTTTTTCTTTTTCCATTGCCTGTGTTAGGAAAAGATGAAGATTGCGATGGAAGGTTCTAATAAAAGGAAAACTGGTCAAGTTTTGGAGGTAATCAGGCTCTTCAGTTGCTGATGGGCCATATTTGGGATTGAAATCATGGCCTGACTGGTGCCGCCTGTGAGGGTGTGAACCGTTTCTCAGGGCCGAGCACCAGGGCAGAGTTACATCCTGGATTTGGGTTCCTTTGGCCCTTTTCATGCCTATTTTTAAAACAGTGACCTTTCTTTCCTCTTCTAATTCTTTCCAAGAACAGTAAGGCTGACTCCAGAATAATTAGGAGAACATTCCAAAGCTGACATATTGCCAATAATGGAAGTTATGAAACAACTTTGAGTCCATTATAATAAAAATGTGCATTAACAGCACATTATGTTATATATTCTTATAAATTGTCAGTAGTATTTCACAACTGTCTGCCATTCTTTTGTGCATCTGTCAGTATTGGCAGGCTTTAAGGATGGTGTGGGAACTAAGAATAATTCCTTCATCTGTAGAATAAGAAATTTATACTCTTACCTGGGAAGAGTCTGTGACCTTGGTCAGATCCTTTGCATTCTCTGAATCTCAGCTTCCTTAACTGGAAACTGGAAAGAACAACCCTGTTCTATTCTACCTCATTAGGGGCCTTGGAGGTGTGAACAAAATACTGGACCAAGAAGTCCTTAGAGTAACCTAAATTAACAGAGCAATGTCAAGGATTAATATGATAATACATGAATATGTGTCTCAAGTGAGAATAAAAGAAAAATAAAAAACAAAGACATCAAAAGGAGTAACGGTACCCCTGGCTTTGCCTGCCATTCATTTGCTGAGTAATGTTGGGGGCAGCACGTAAGTTCTCTGGGCCTCACCTCCTCACCTGTAAAATAGGGATTATATTGATAGCTGCTCTTCTTGTTACACAGGATTATTGTATCAAATGGGATAGTGGGTATGAAAATGTTGCCTGAATAAGAAAAAACCATCCAACTGTTAATTGTTATTGAGAATAGTAGTAGTAACACTTGGTGAAGTCTCGGTATTCTTCCAGGACTTCAACTATTTAGCCACCTTTGGAAATGAAAATCAATCCTTTGAGATCACAGGGTGTGGCCTCTTAGTTTCCATAGGCAGGGCTTGAAACCAGTGCGTAGGAGCCTGGCTTCTGGCATCACACTGCTGGGATTCAAATCTCACCCCTGCCAGTAACAGGCTGTGTAACCTCTCTGATATGGTTTCTCCATCTTACCTCATGGAGTAGGATTAGTGATAAAATACAAGCAAAGCACTTAGAATAGTACACAGTACACAGAAGATATTTATAGCTGTCTATTCTTGGGTATTCTTGGTGGCACCTTGGCCGCATGCTGCCTTAATTTATAACATAAGCTGTAAGTTTAACTTACTAAATAGCATCCCAAAGTACGTCCGATATTAGAAAAATCTGACTGAATGAAAAAGCATTTCTAACTATTGACATGTGGCTCAGGCCTCTTTGGCTCTACTAAAGCTGCTTGCTTTTAACCAGCCACAGCAGATGCCTAAATCGCCATCTTGAGATAAATGAAAAGAAAAATACTTGTATTTTTCTCTACCCTAAGAGGCTAGGCTGCAGGCAAGAGGTGCCCATAGTCCTTGGGGTAGCGGTTGGTGGGGGTGGGGGTGGGGAGTATAGAAAACCTGTTTCTATGCCTCACCTTTCCTTGTCCCCAGTTTCTCCCAAGGCCCTTCTTTTCATTCGATCTGTTCTCTAACAGAATAGGGTACCCAGACATGGAAGATCTGCTCTTCTCTACTCTGAAGCCAGCAAGCCAATCACATCTCAAGGCCTCTGGTTCCCTTTTGTGAGAGAAATCTTGGGTAGGGCAAGTTTTCCACTCTGCTCCAGCTATTCCAGCTCATGAGTGGTTTCTAACACGCCACTGTGCGAGGCATGTCTTTTAGTGGATGAATGAGAAGATGAGTGAGGAACTAAACTTGATAATGACACCAGGAGGTAATATGTTAGTGCACGAGGAGATACATAGAGGCTGTAAAGTGGAAGAAGAGGGGTGAGTAAACACGGGTAACAGAGGCGTAAAGCTCTGCACCGAAGATTTAAGAAAAGTTACATTTTTTTTAAAAAAGCCATGCCAACCGAAAAAGTTGAGAACCATATGCTTTCACTCATATGTGGGATATAAAACTGAAAGCAACAAACAAACACGACAAAGAGAGACTGATAAACACGAACAGTGGATTAGTGGTTACCAGAGTGGGGAGGAGGGGGGAGGAGAATTGGGGTAGAGGGGTCAAATATTTGGCAACGGAAGCAAATTTAACTTTGAGTGGTGAACACACAATGTAATGTACATATGACATGTTGTTGGATTGTACACTTAAAGCCTTTTTGATTTTAATAACCAATGTCACCCTAATAATTTTATTTAAAAATTTTTTAAAAAAAAGGGCATTTAGGCGGTGGAGAATCATGGGAACTTAGAAACCAGGGTGATGGAATAAATCCTTAGAGCAGCAGTTCTCAAACTGGACCGCGTACCAAAATCACTTGAGCGTTTGTTAAAACACAGATTGCTGGGCCCCCCTCCAGAGTTTCTAATTCAGTAAGTCTGAGAATTTACAGTTCTAACAAGTTCCCAAGTGATGCAGGGACCACACTTCAGGAAACACTGTCAAAGGGAATCCATGGAGAGGAGTTTATAAATGGGCCTCACAACTGGGTGAGGCTCAAGACAGAATCTCCAGAGGATTGCGGGGACAGGGGTGCCCAACACCTGAGCTTCCTGCGCCACAACAAACAGCGTCGACGCCTGTGTTGGGGGCATGATTGATCAGACTGGCTGACCAGGGACATCTCTGAGGCCCTCAGACCCATGCATCTTTAGGTCAGTCTGACAGGTAGGGGGTGGGAGGGCTTCTGGGCTCCCTCTAAGGAGCCGCCCCTCCCGCCACGCGCATAGTTAATTACCCGTCCCTAGAAGCTGGCCCCGACCTGCCACCCATTCCTCCTGGGGTCCAGCTCAGATGGCTGGCGGTTAGGGCTGGGTGAGGCTCCCTACGGAGCGACGACAGGCTGTCCCGAGGGGCGGGGGATGGAAATATGGGCTGCCGTTCCCGGCAGTGTGGCGGGATTGGAGCCAGCGTGGATGCTGGGACACGACGTGACTTCCGCCTCTGGCGGTGGGCAGTGGGGGGCGCACCAAGACAGCAGTTCGGGAGCTGCGCTTTGTCACCGCAGCGGAAAGGGGCGGGAGTGGCGGATGGCGCAGAAAGGGGCCGCGGGGACAGGACGGGGCGGTCGACGGGATCTCAAGCCCGGAAAGGGACATTTAGGGGCTCCGGGCCGCACCTGACACGGCCCTGTGCAGGAGGAAGGGATTGAGATTCTAGGTCGGGAGCCAGCCTCTGCAGCCACTCCAGTCCTGGGCTGGTGACAACCTGGTCTCTGGGTGTCACCTTCCTCTTGCTCTCCGTCCACTACGACGAGCCCCTGATAGCCGGTCGGTACCCCACCCTCTGAAACTCACTACGGCGGGCGCGTGCGCACCCTCACTCAAAGTCAGGCTCCTGGGCCGGGAACGCACAGTCCCTCCACCTCGCGGCGCCCTCCGCCCTTCTGTCCTTAGCCACCCTTCCCGTTGTGCCTTGCTCCTCTGAGACTTACGGTAACGGCTGGAGCTAGTTTCCTGCCCGTGGCTCACGCGCTGCCCGGGCTGCAGCCGCCAAACCAATCTGAGAAGGGTGGCCCCTGTCGCGTCTTTCGCTCGTTTCCAAGGCACCTCGCCTCTGCGGTGTTTGGGAGCATAGTCCTCGAGCCTTGACGCACAGAGGTAACGTCAGAGAATCTGGCTTTTGCAGGCCGGACGATTTTGGTTAAAATCCCAGCTCGGCCCCTTCCCAGCTGTGTGACCCTGAGCAAGGTCCTCAACCTCTCTGAGTCAGTTTTCCCCCTGCACAGCGGGAGAACCTGTACCCCAGAGGGACTCTGTGAAGTTCAATGGGGGAAAGGGACTAGCCCGGGTCAGGACGGAGCTCCGTAAAAACAGTCCCCAGAACGCCTCACATGAGTAAGGAGCGACTTAGCCCGCCCCACCGGTTGGACCTCCTCGCCGGGGGCGGTTCTTCTGCCCTTCACCCCGGACACTGACACTCCGTCCGCAGTCCCGCGCCACCGCGCCCCCTGGCCTGACCAGGGCGAGTGAGGGGAGAGGAAGGGGCTGCGGCCTCCTCCACCTCTCGGAACCGGAGAAACAGTCAGTGGACACACAGAAATGGAGACTCACGGAGAGTCCCGCACTCAGGAGGGAACATTTGGGGCCCAAAGGCTGGTCAGTTTTGGAAGAGAGATCCCCACAGGTAACGGCTCCACCCAAAGAGGGGTCTCCGATTGCCGATTGCCGGGTTGGACGGGCGCAGCAGTAGGCGGGGTGCCTCTTCCAGCTCCAGGTGAGAGTGGGAGACGCCCCACTGCGGAGAGGCAGGGCTGTCAGGCTCCTCTGGCCTTTGGGCAGTTAAACACTTGGAAAGATTTGTGCTGGGACAAACTCTGTTGAAAACAAAGCTGAAAACCTACTTGCCCTTGCCTCTCGCCATGCAGCAAAGGAATCCATGGTGTACAAGACTCAAAAGATAATTACCAGTTCCCTGCATACCAGGTCTCCCATGTCCCAAGGCTAAGTCAGTCCTGCGTTTTACAGAAGACCCAGCCTGGTGATTCTGTCCCTCCAGATGCACCCCCAGGGCCTAGGTTTTGAGTGGAGGCATGTGTAGAGCCCAGAGGATGTGCTCAGGCCAGGATGCAGTGTGGGAGACCTGGCTAGACACTCAGGTTTTGTTCCTTGGGCCAGTAAATCATGGAGGACAGTTCGGGGGAGGCAACTTCCAGCTAATGGAAAACACGCTGGTAAAGCCACGCCCCCCCACCAAAGGGATCAAGCAATTGTCCCTGGGATTGGGAACTCTGGTGAGTTTTGTCCCTTTCCAGATAGGTCCTCAGGTCTCAGTGACAAGTGATGGTCAAAACCCGTACTAGACTTTGTCTCTTAGGGTCTCTAGAACCAGCTGTTGCAGTGACATTTCTGATGTTTTGGAACTTTAGCCCTGAAGATTCTTCCCACCTGCTTGGGCAAAGCAGTTAGTCCCACCTCCCCTATATCCCTAAGGGCTGGCTCCAGCCTCCCCGCAGACCCTTGCATAATCTCACCCAGCCTTAGCCTAGTCTTAAAAGAGGGCAAGGCCTGGAGATCTTCTTCAGGACAAGTTCCCAAGTGGTTTAGGGTTTGTTTTTTTTTTTCTTTACTCTCCTTCATGCCCACCCCTCCCACCCTCCACTTCTCCCAAACCTTGTGAATTTATTTGGGAGTGAGGAGAAGGAGAAAAGGCCTTGGCATAAATCATAAGCAGAGTTTTGGGAAGGAAAGGCTCGGCATGCAGTGTCCGATACTTTCTAATATCATCTGTTCTTCTGAATGTGGACTTGAAGCTAGGGGGAAGGGGGTTAAGTCCTGACTGTCATTTGCATATGAGCCTCCCTGCACTTCAGATTATTCAGCTGCAAAATAGGGATGATTTGTAATATCTTCCTCAGGCCTGTTGTGAGGATGGAAAGAGCTGAGACAGGTGAAATGCTTAGAACAGTGACTCTCTTACCATGTGGGGTTCCCAGACTTCCAGATGGAGTTTCTTTTTGCCCTCCTGGAAATTATAGGTGGAGCAGGGTAAGGACAGTCCACAGGGTAAGGACAGCCTTCTGCTTCTGTGGGCAGGGGGGCACCTTTTTTGAGGGGCCCCTGAATGCACCTAAATCCCAGAGAGTGCTGGGGGTTTGTGGAGGATTGCCTCATGGAGGGTTAAGGCACTGCTGGGTGTTGAGGGCCAGGGGGGACAAGGTCTTGGAAGAAGCATTGGTGCAGGGTCTGACACTCAGCTAGGCCCTGGCAGTTTGAGTCAAGATGATTCTATCACTGTGGGAGAAAAGCCACTTCAGCTTGTTGAGGTCTTTTAAACAACTGTTATGTAGATTAAACGAGAAATGGGCATCAATGAACTTTGTAATGAAAGCACATTTCAGGACAGTAAAGGTGAAGAAGGACCAACCTATACCATCTCTGCTAGGGTGGGGGAGGGGATTCCTGGGCCTCTGGGGCTTGGATGTTGAACAATTGTTCATTGGCTGGAACATGGGCCTTTCCAGTTGGTGACTTGAGGCAGGGAAGCTTCAAGCTTGGAAGGTCCTCTGGGCTCCAGTCCTGCCCTGGGTACTCCAGCTCCAGGATGCAGGTGATGGGTGCAGGGATATGGGCTGCCCAGGCAGTAGTCCACAGCTCAGGCCCCGGCAGTTGCCAGGCTTGGGCTACCGAAGTCAGGCCAACAGGTATGGGGGCAAGAGCAGCTACAGGGCTGGCTGGCTCCAAGGACCTGAGGAGGAGGAGGCATGGGTTTACAGAAAGCATCCAGTTTTCTGTATCAGGCTCCTGGCCCTTAGCTTCAGGAGACAGAGAGAGAAGGGGGCGCTTGTCTGCACCAGAGTTCCAGAAGCAGCAGGTTCTGCCTGCCTGAAGGAGAAACTGTTCTGTGGTGCCCCCACGGAAGGCCCACGTGGCCACCCACTGCCTCTGCAGAGTGGGCAAGCTGGTGTGGGAAGTGGTTTTGGGGAAATCTCCTGCCCAGGGAGGCCAGCCTTCTGGGTGTTTGAGATCCAGTGGACCTTGATTCTGGAGGGGCACATCCCATGGTACCTCAGAGCTCTGGGTTTCCAGATGGGAACTGGCAGCTGTCACACTGCCAGAAGTCCCCTCACGCCCAGTGAGCCCCACCGCGGAGACCCCGCCACGCAGAACTTCCATGGACACTGCCCCCGCCAAGGCTTGGAAGATGACCCAGGGCCCAAGATCAATTTCCACGACACCGGGCGACGCTTATTGTTTAAAGGGAAGTCCCCTTTGTTCTTACGTTTTACCAAAGCGAAAAGCCAGACCAATATTTTCTTGATCAACATTTTGCTGGCACCGAAACGGCCAAAGCAGCTGCTGGAACCCTATGTCCTTGTCCCCGGTCTCCTCGCCCCTTCCTTTCGTGCTTGCATCTACCCCCCCCCCTTCCACCCCCCCCCCCATCTGGCTGGGGAAGGTACGCAGGGCCGCAGGCAGCGCACGCGAGCCCGCAGGCCACTGAGGTGTTCCCCCACCCCACCCCCGCCCTTCCGCGGCTCTCCGGAGCCGGGTTTTCTTGCGAAACCAAGCGGCTCCAGCGCATCAGCGCTTCTGGTGGCCCAGGCCCGGCTTCCGATTCCATTTAACACAATCCGGGCATCTTATCTTCACGTCGCCTCCCGGGGGTTCCCCCCACCCACCCCCGGCCCAGCCTAGCCCGGGAGGAAGTGGAGCCTTAAGCTTTTGAAGTCTCGGGGAATTTCAATCCGAGAGGAGCCGCCAGGACCTAAGCCTGTCACCCCAGCAGAGAGGGGACAGCAGGTCCGCAGTGGGGGACCTAGAAAGGTGAGAATTGGTGGGGGCCCAGGCCGGGCCCCACTGAGGCTTCTATCACCCCCTCTCCGCTTTATGGGGTTGTCCAGGCCTGGCGGCTGCCGGGCCTCTTCTCGAATTCACCTTCCGTCTGTCTCCAGCCGCGTTAGGGATAACCTTTATGATATAGTGAAAACCACGCTATTAAAATGGCCCCAAATTAAAAAAAAAAACAACAACAAACAAAACAAAAAACCAGAAAGTGTTTTTGTCCAGTTCCCTCCTGTTTTCTTCTTCCTTGCATTAAAAACCCCAGCCTCTCTTCATCTGATGAGGAAAACGATGCTTTTGGAAGAAGTGACATTTGGCTAACAGGTTTTTTCCCCTCCCTCTTGCAGGCCCTAAAGACCAGAGAAATTGAGGCTTCTTTGAGGGGACCGGAGGCAAGAGTTGGGAGAAGGATGTGGTGGAGTGCAGCTGAGGGGGTCAACCCTGAAATTTCAGATAGGAAACCCCCTAGAAGGCAGCCCCCGCCCCCCAGAGTCTGTGCCCCAGCTTGAGGCTGCTTCTCTCTCAGGACTCAAGGGGAAGCTCCCTTGATCCCGCCAGACCCAGGAAGGAGACACCAGTGGCACCTCTTGATCTCTCAATCAGTACCCCGCTTTCATCTCACAGGGAAAACCCAGAGAAGAGGATCAAACGCAGAGCACTCCCATTGAATGCAAAGTGGGGGGGCGGGGCAGGGGAGCCCGGAGTCCCTCTGAGAACCTGGCTTCTCCCGGAGCCCAGCAGGGCAGCTGTGAGAAGGTGGCGGGCTCACTGGGGGGAGGAAAGGGTGGACCCGCCCCAGGCCTAGCGTTGGAAGGGCCCAACACAAGGTGGGCCACCGCAGCAGCCCAACACAGATGCCAGGGGCTCGACTTTGACAGGAAGGAGAGAGCTAGCCAGAGGCTCCTCAGGCTCCGGCTGCAGACTGGAAAGGGCAGGGTGTGACAGAATCTTCCGATAACTCCACACGGAAGGAAAAAGCTGTAGGATTTGATCTCCTCCACTCCCACAAAGCTTCTCTAATCTTCAAAGTATCCCCAAGATTTGGGGGCTAGCAGTGCTCAGAAGACGGTAACTTTGGAGTCCCAGGGAGGGAGTAGAACTGTCTGTGCAGACACTACCTTCCCGATCCTCCCCTCACCCTTCTGTAAGGTTAATGGGAATCTTATTGAATAGAAGGAGAAGCCACAAGCAGGAGTGAGAAGGGAACTTTCCTTTCTCCTTGAACCCCTTGCTTCCTCCACTGCCTCCATAAGCCTGCAGATAGATAGGAAGATCGAGGTTGGAGGAGGAAAAAGAGCAGAGAAAAAGAAAGGGGGAGGGGGAGGAGGCAGAGAAAAGTAGGAGATAAAAAAGAAGACAAAAAAAATAGCGATAGACTTTTCTTTAGAATCTTGGACATTGGGGCTTTGTCTTGGGGCATGGAGAAGTGGGGGGCAGAGGCAGCCCTTCATGGCTTAGAGCTAGGAGGTCTGAGGGTGGCGGGAGCAGAGACCGGTTGCAGTACAGAGAAGGGGCCTGCACCCCGCCCTCGGCAAAGTGGGGAGAGACTGAGCTCACCTGCCTGGCCCTGACATGCTTGCTCAGAGCTGGCAAGGAGGTCAGTTTTCTGGTGGGTTGTAGTTCACCTTCCCTGGAAGAAGCCCCGAGAAGCAACCTGCAGGAAGCCGCTCCTAAAGACATCAAATCAAGCACAACAAATGCCCTCCACCCTGCCATGGAGGTTCCCCTTCTGTCCCCAAAGATCCGTGAGAGCCTGCAGTCACCTGCCCTTTCAGGGCATTTTCGGTGACATCTCCCTTGGGACCGAAGTCCCTGCACAGGACCCAGGAAAAAAACCCTGCGAGTCAAACCTCTGTGAACACAAATGCCGTGTTCAAGCACTCTGGACCTCTGCCCCAAACGCGGTGAGAACAGAGACTTCTTCCAGCCAAGGGCGTCTGGTGCTGCCACCGTAGGGGCTGCATGTGTCTGAGTCTCTTCGCTTGAAAAACCTGCTTTTTTTTGGGGGGGGGGATTCGTTTACTCTGAACGAATACCTTAAAATTTGGGCAAGAAAAAAAAAGCCCACTCTCAGAACCTCTCCCCACCCTACATACCTGAACCGCAGGCGAAGCCGGGAGCAAGTGGGGAAGCGATTGCTTCTACAAATAGCCCCCTGGAGGTCAAGCCGGCTGTGGAAAGCTTAAGGCCACCTAGAAGGGGAGGGGGGAATAATAATAATGAAAAAATCAGTGAACATTTTGGGTCAGCAGCCAAGGTCTTAAAGAAAACATTTAAAGACATTTATCTCTTTTCCTGTGGGGCAGAAAAAGAGCAAAGTTCTCTTTCGGTTCCCAGGAGGTTGGAGACAGCTGGGGGCATGAGATGGGAGGAGGAGAGAGGAAAGGATACCCCAGGCTCAAGCTCTCTCCAGACAACTTGCGGGAGGAGGGAATGTTTCTCGGTGGCTTGTAAAAAGGCTCGAGCCTGTTTGAGGTTAGCTCACCAGGGACAGGCAGCTGTAATAATGCGGGGAGAAGCGAGCCTCGTGAGGTGGCCTTCACACTCCTAAAACGCAGTTATGGATTCTCTTATCAAGGCACCAAGTTAGGAAAACAAAAGCCAAAACAACAATAAAAAAAAAATCAAAAGCGTATTCAATTACCGAGTCCCGCAGCCCCTGCGGAAACTCGCTGTGCGCGTTAAGCTCGCTTTTCTTTCGGCGGAATTCCATTTGCATCCCCTCTGGCCGGGTGTCTCCCTCTCTCAGTGTGTGTGTCTCTCTGTTTTCACACTCTCCTCCCCATTCGAGCGAGGCCCACACCTGGCGCATCACTGCCGAGCCATTAGCTGCGGGTCTCCTTTCATCTTCGCTGGGGCAGACGTTTCTATTTATCCACTTGCGCTCGCCGAGTGGCGTCACCAGCGGTACTGTAATGACGATTGCAGCAAGAGGATGACAGCTTAGAAAGAAGAGGGCAATGGGGCTTCCTCCCAGAGGCGGTGCGGCACGGAGGAGCTCTCGCACCACAAGGTGACCCCAGCTGCACCGCCACCACCGCGCCGTCACTGTCGACAAGACGCCCTGGCCACTCCGCGCCCACCCAGACGCCTGGCTTCTCTTTCTCCCTTCCGCAGCCAAGATCTGTCGGACCTCTAGGGACCCTGGGAGCCGGGGGCTAGGAACTCACTTGGGGCTTTCCCTCTCCTGCCTCCGGAAAGCCCGGGATGGAGAGCCGAAAGGACATGGTCATGTTTTTGGATGGGGGACAGCTTGGCACTTTGGTTGGAAAGAGGGTCTCCAATTTGTCTGAAGCCGTGGCAAGCCCGCTGCCGGAGCCGCCGGAGAAGATGGTGCCCCGTGGCTGCCTGAGCCCGCGGGCCGGTCCTCCCGCCACCCGGGAGCGCGGCGGGGGAGGCCTGGAGGAGGAGCCGGTCGACGGACTAGCAGGCAGCGCTGCGGGGCCCGGCACCGAGCCGCGGGCAGCCGGGGCCGCCGCTCTTGGCCCCGGGCCTCCGGCCTCTTCCGCTGACAGCCTCTCCGGCCAGGGGCAACCCAGCAGCTCGGACACCGAGTCGGATTTCTATGAAGAAATCGAGGTGAGCTGCACCCCGGACTGCGCCACGGGGAACGCCGAGTACCAGCACAGCAAAGGTAGCCACCGCGCCCCCCTGTCCCCGGGCCTCCCACTGCGCCCACCTTCCTCATCAGTTCTGGAGGGGAGACAGACACTCCCTTCTCTCAGGGCAGGGTGGCTGGGGGGGACCCACCTGAGCACCTCTCCCCTGCTATCTGCACCCTGGCAGGGCTCGGACTGAGGTGACAGCTGTGCTTTGGTGGGGGGGAGGTAGGAGACCGCAGCCCTGGGCTTGAGGATGATTCAAAGTGCACCCCCCCCCCAGTTTTGTGGTACTGCTTCAACTGTGCCTGGAAGATACCTTCCCCAGGCATGGGTGAGATCAAACGCGGATCCGGGCAGTTTGTGGCTGGCGGGGTGTAAGGCGCATCCAGGCGCGGAAGTGGGGAGTCCATAAAAAACCGTAAAATCTCAGCTGACCCGGGCCGCCTGGGTGCTGAGGCCCTCCGACCAGTTTGCACGTCGGTCAGAGGTCCAAATTACCTTGTCACTTCCCGGGCTCGGTGGCGCCAGGTCGGAAATGGTCCCAATGATCTAATTGCCTTTGGTCTCCGGTTGCATTTGAAAAGGCAGAGCTCTGGCCCTCCCCCCCCCCCCCTTTCCTTCCTAGCCCCACTTCTCCACCCAAAGGAAAAGGAGCTGCAGGGGGCAGGAGCCCCACCCTTCTCTGGGTTAGGCCCAAAGGATGGGGGGGGGTGTGCTGTCACACTGCTTTAACTGGAGATCCCCTTCCTGACCGGGGGCTGCTGTGGGATGCTGGTAAACGGCCAGGAGGGCCATTTCCCTGAGAGAGTGGAAAGCTAGGAGGGAGAGCCCACCAGCAGATACTCCTCCACAAAGCTGTGGGGCTGGGTGGAAGAGACTAGTATGGAAAACAAAACAAAACAAAACAATCTCCCCAGGCCTTGGCAGCCAACAGTGAGTCGAGCATATCCACCCATGATCATCTTGTCCACTGGACCCAGCCTCCCCAACCATAGCATGCCCTCCGAGCAACCCATACTCTACTCAAGTATTTGAAAATAATAGGTGTTCGTACACACACTCCTGTGCCATCCTGCAACACGTACAACCTAGTGCAACACATTCCCACACCTGCACTGGCAGCCTGGCACACACAAAAGCGAGGAAACTGTTCGTGCCCAGCATTCTGCAATGCACTAAGACCCAGAGTTCACAACGCTCCAGCAAAATGGTGTGTCTCAACTCAGGTATGCACATCCTTGCCCACTCCCGGCAAGGGTGAGCAGAAAGCTCAGAGGGGCTGCATCTCACCTGTGCCCGGGGGCAGGTGGCTAGGGTGGCTGGGGCTTCTGTATCCAGCAGGCCTACGGGGCCTTCCAATCAGTAGCCCCGCCAGCCCTAATGGCTGCTATGAGCCCCTGTCCTCCCTTCCTGGTTCTTGAAGTCCCCAGTGCCCCAGCAGAGGCAGTGGCTGAGGCTCCTGAGAGGGGGTGTCTCTCTCCACCCCGGGCCTACAGCACCACATCAGCAGCGTCTGTGTGTCTGTCGTGTTGTGTATGTGCGTGTACTCTGGGCTCCCTGCGCAGGGCCGGGCTCGGAGGTACTGGCCAGCAGTCCCAACAGTGGCAGCGAGGCTCCGAAGAGCAGCAACGGGGGCAGCTCGCAGGGCAC
Source organism: Eonycteris spelaea (assembly GCA_003508835.1). Taxonomy (NCBI): domain Eukaryota; kingdom Metazoa; phylum Chordata; class Mammalia; order Chiroptera; family Pteropodidae; genus Eonycteris; species Eonycteris spelaea. Next base: position 927,702 of record PUFA01000036.1, read on the forward strand.
CCTGGCTTGCAGCGCCAGTGACCAGATGCGCCGGTATCGCACCGCCTTCACGCGGGAGCAGATCGCGCGGCTGGAGAAGGAATTCTACAGGGAGAACTACGTATCCAGGCCACGGAGATGCGAGCTGGCTGCTGCCCTAAACCTTCCCGAAACCACCATCAAGGTATGAGCTCCAGGGACCAGGGAGAGAGGGTGTGCCCGGGCAGCAGGAAGTGAACGCCACTGCTGGGTCCTGAAACCGTGTGTGAGCCAGGAATCCGGGTCTGGGGTCTCTTTGCCCACGTGGCAGCTGGGCTGGGGGTGTCCAGGCCTGCTGCAGGCACCAGGCGCATGCACCTTTACCCTCCCGACAGTCCCTAGACAGCCACTGCGGCCGTGCGGTGGACTCTAGGTCCCTTTCTTAGCCAAACGATCAGCAGGGAGGGGGGGGGGGGGGGTGCACCAAGGGAGAGAGGCTGGAAGGGGAGGTGGTTCCGGCGAAGCGCTGCCTACTGCCTCAGGTCCGTGGACTCCTTAGTCCCTCACTACTAGCTCACGCGCACTGGTTCTGGGGGATTCTGGCTGCGGGAGCAGAGGGGAAGAGGGACAGAGGCTGGAGCCACTCTCTAAACCCCGCCTGGAGGGATTCAGCTCCAGGTGGTGGCGGTGGAGGTGGTGGTGGGATCAGCCCCGCCCAGAGAGAGCCTTGGCTCTTCCCCTTGCTGCGAGCATCATCCCCTGCAGTGGGGCAGGACGTCCGGGCTCTGCGCACGGGGCAGGGTCGGCCACCGAGCCTGTGCCTCTCCTCCCCGCAGGTGTGGTTCCAGAACCGGCGCATGAAGGACAAGCGGCAGCTGGCCATGACGTGGCCGCACCCGGCCGACCCTGCCTTCTACACCTACATGATGAGCCACGCGGCGGCCGCGGGCGGCCTGCCCTACCCTTCCCGTCGCACCTGCCCCTGCCCTACTACTCGCCCGTGGGCCTGGGCGCCGCGTCCGCCGCCGGCTGCCGCCTCGCCCTTCAGCGGCCCGCTGCGCCCCGCTCGACACCTTTCGCGTGCTGTCGCAGCCCTACCCGCGGCCAGAACTGCTGTGCGCCTTCCGCCACCCGCCGCTCTACCCCGGCCCCGCGCACGGACTGGGAGCCCGGCCGGCGGCCCTGCGCCTGCCTCGCCTGCCACAGCGGTCCGGCCAATGGCCTGGCGCCCCGCCACCGCCGCCGCCGCCTCGGACTTCACCTGTGCCTCCACCTCCCGCTCGACTCCTTCCTCACCTTCGCGCCCTCTGTGCTCAGCAAGGCCTCCTCCGTCGCGCTGGACCAGAGAGAGAGAGGTGATAAGGGGCCGCAGGCTGCCGGCTCCAGGACGCCCGTGGGGGCCCCCCGCGGGGACTCAGCCAGCGCCCTCCCGCCCCAGGGCACCGAGGGGAAGGAATAGGGCTGCGAAGGACCAGCGGGACTCGGCCTCGAGGATGCGGACGCCCGGGAAGCGGCTCTGGCTGGCGCGTTTGTGCGGCAGGAGTGGGCACAGGGAGGCAGCGGCGGAGAGAGAGAGAGACCTTCCTCTGGGCGGCCCGCTTGGCCGTTCTTCACCGGACCCACCACCCCCTACCCGGGTTTAGGCCGTGGCTCCAAAGCGAAATAAACTTAGTAGCAACAGCAACCAATATCCAGCAGCCCCTCAGCACCCTCCTTTTCCCCAACACACCTCACACCCCTTTCTCACCCGGGACCCCTCCCCCGCTGTCAAGGCCAAGCCCAAGCACTGGAAAGGGAAATTACTGTTTCCCTAAACAAAACGCTGTGTATGCAGAGCAGGTAGAGATTAATCTTTGCCAGCTTTTCCAAGGCGTGGCAAGGGGCTTGTGGTTGGCAGTGCACCAGGCATCCAGGGGAGAGGGTGAGAGAGAGGATTTACTGCCACTGCAAGTGCTGGCCGTCCCCGTGGAACCTGGGGGCTTTCTGCTTTCCTGGAACCTCACTTACATAACACCGTCCGGTTCTGCCATCTATCAGCACCTGATCGCTTTCCTCTCTCCTAGCTTCTGGATATCTCTCTACTTGCAGCTCCGTCTCCATCCTCACCCCTCCCCCGCCCCACACACCCCTTGGCTTTTTGTTTAACACTAGCAGGGCCACCCGCTGCAGACGCCTCAGGGCCCCTCGTGGCTTCTACCAAGCCTCTTCTCCCTGGGCCCAGCACACACCCTGATTAGCAAGTGATGTGTGTGAGGAGGGTTTCTGAATGTTGAATATATAATAATGATTACGATGCAGCCGGTTAGCAGACCAGAGCTGAGCTGTTAACAAGGCGCCCAGGGAAGACCTTAGAGAGTGGGACCTCATCTTCCTCCTGCAATTTCTGGTGGCAAATTAGAGGCTATTTCCTGCCTTCGCCTCCCCACCTCTTCTTCACCAGGAGCTTTCTGGCTCTTCCCTTTGCATTTGACATCTTCTGTTCTTTCTACTCTCATTTTCCTCCCAAGCTGCCTGGAACTAAACTTTCAGATACTAGTGGGAGTCTTCTGCCCCTTCTGGAGAAACTTGTCTCCCCTCTTCACTTGGGTTTGTTTGGGAGCCACTCCCAACCTCTCACTCCCACACTCATTCCTGCAGCCAGTTTTTGAGGGATAGGAGAATTGGTACCCCCCAGTACAAGCTTTACCCTGACTGAGAGGGAGCGGTTCTTTCTGTAGGGAATGAATTTGGATTGGTTTTCCTTTGAAGCCCAAAGAATTTGCTGTTACAATTTGTTAACCATATTGCAATAAAAGCTGGACATGATTCTCATTTTAGCATTTTAATTTTGGGGGGCAGCAGGCAGTGTACTAACTTTTTAAATTGCTAGTTCAGCCATCATAGGGTAGGGTAGAAAAGGAACACACAGTCTCCCAAGCTTCTGTTGTGCACTGGTAGGCTCCAAATGGATACTACACAGAGGTGGAGAAGGCAGGTTCCAAGCTGCCCTGGGTGCATGTTTCCTTAATTCTGGGACACTGCCATGACTAAAGTGGTTCGGCAGAGTGCTGACCCCACCTGGGGCTCACTCTCTGATGCTTACTTCTCTAGTTACTCCAACCCTTCGAAGAAAGGTGACCTGGACTTTGGTCTCTGTGGATCCTATCTCTACCCCAACCCAGCGTGGGGCAGTGGGCGTGCAGCTTGAGCACTGCAGAGAGCTGAGTTTGCTGGTCAAGCTCGGTCTGCAAATTAGGATTTAGGGAAAGGAAAGAGGGGGTTGGGTTGGGTTGGGAGGGTCTGAATCATCCTCAAACTGGTAGTAATCTCCAAGGGTGGAATTCTGGGCTGGTCAGGGCAAGAGGACAGACAGTGCTCAGCAGCTGCCTCATCCCCATCCTCATCCTCATAGGAGAGCCACTGAGGCTGCCTCTGAAGTCTTACTCAAACAGGGGAGAGGCAGGTGACCTCAGCAGTCTGGGAGCTCAGAATTGCAGACTTCAAGGGTCCTCTGCCTGTGTATTGTGGGCAGGTGTGGACTCCTCAGTTGGCCTCCATCCTTCTTTGAACTCCAAAGCAAACCCTCTGTGATGCTTACTTCTCTTGCACACAGTGACCCCTGCCCTTCCGAGCAAAACCATGTGCTGAGGTTTCCAGCATCCTTCCCACTACCCCTGCCCCCAGCTCTGTGCGGCTCCCCTCTCGGCAGCTTGGACACTCCAGTGCCAAACCCCTGGCAAATTTCGTGGTTACTTCCCCATCGGGCCAAGATTGCTTGCGACAGGTAAATGGGCTGCGGCTTGCCATAATGCCAGGCGTATTTTCAGTTAATAGGGAGGGAAAATGAGGTGTCTGCAACGATATTGGAAAGTACAAGATCGATGATCCGGCCTCGTGTCCAATCAGCAGCCTTTAATTGACTGTATTTTCTGGGTAATTGAGCCTCTCTTCCTTCAAATTGAAGTGGAAGATATAACAATACATCTTGCCAGGAGGAATTACTCATTACTTCATAATGAAATTTCCCTTTTGCCAAGGTTTGCGGTTTGGCGCTGGGCACCAATTCTCACACTCCCTCCCCCATCCTCTCACCTAAAAACAGGTTTGCCCGCCTGCACCCAGCAGCCCCAAGTGGCCTTGATAGCTCCGTTGTGGTGTTGGTGGTGGGAGGGGGGATGACCATGAAGAAGGCTCCGTCCCTCAATAGCCTCCATCTCTTCATCTGCGAGATGAGGAGGAGACGGGGTGTTCCCGTTTTCGTTTGTCAACGCTCTGAGCCTCTCTACTTCGCTTTGCTCATCTCGGTCCCATTTTGCAGGTGAGGAAAACGGAGGCTCCGGGTCTCACGCAGCTGTTAGTAGCCCATGCGGCTATGAGATCCAGGCTCCGTTTCTCCCCTCCATTGCCCTGGGCTTCTTCGGGGCCCAGAGGCCATGGTCACCCCTTGAGAAGTCAGACACCCCACTCCCAACTCATGCTTTTCCCTGGGGTCCTGGACCCAGGCTGGACCTGGTGGAGCCTGGGAGCACAGACCCGCGCTGGGCCGTGGTCCACCCGGGGCCGTAGGACCAGCCGCCCCGCAGTTGGTGTGCGCACTCAGCGCGGGCCGTCGCCGGCTTGTTAGGGAGTGATTGATTGCCTTATTAAAGCGTGTTCTTGTAAGTGTGACCAAACTGATTGCATTGCATATGTTTGGGATAATGCTCATTTTAAACAACAGGATAAAGAGGATGAGCTCGGCAGAGCCTCCAAAGACGAAATGATTCCGGCCAGCAGTGCTCTAACTCTGGTATTAAATTGTCCAGTTACATTGCAAATCACTTGGTTCCTCCACCCTTGTCCTCATTTTTTTTTTTCCTGTCCTGAAGTTTGATCGAATCCCCAAATGTGGTCTGCCCCATGCATGGCTTCTCTAGTGACTATATCGGCTCTGCCTTCCCAGCCGAGAACCCCGCAGCTGCACACCCCAGACACCCAGTCCCCCGGTCCCCATCCCGGGCAGAGAGAAAGTGATTCTGAATGCACCCTTTCATCCTAGGCCTCCCAGGGGGACATGGCCCTAGAAGGTCACCACAAATGGGAGCTGAGGTCCCCCTGGCAAGTCGTGTGTGTCTCCCCATCCCCACCCCCAGACCTTTAGCGAAAATTTTAAAGATTCTTTTGTTCCTCAGGCTTCTCTCGCTTGGGTGCTTCCATTATCCCTCAGTCAGGGAAACCCCTGCTGCCATATGCCCGCCCAAAAAGCACAGTGGACAGTTGTCGAGGATGGCCAGAAGGATGGCATTCTGCAAGTGGGAAGAGCCATTCCTTCTTAGCTTCTCCACGCATATCACCCCAGAGTGAGAGAGCCAGGAGTAGGAAGGAAAAGGAGGTTGGGGGGAGAAAAAATGGGATTTTTCCCCCCTAATTATTCTATCCACAACTAATTGTGATGGCCACACTCTCTTCCTGTGCCTGTTCCCTAACAAAGAAATCCTCAGCCAGCCTTCAACCACTGCAGTCGACTAGCAGGGGAGCCAAACTGAGGGCAGATTGAACTTCCTAAGGGACGCCTTCGGAGTACGCTGGAATTCTGATTTGTTCAAGATGATGATGCTCATCAGGACAAGTCAGAAACGATGCCACTCCTCCGAGGGTCATTTGTAAGTGTAATCACGCGGATTCGTTTGCAAGACCCAGTGAAAACGTGTCTGGATAAGCGACTTGGTCCAAACGGCACATTTCTTTCATCACTCAGGAACTCCCTCACTCTACAGAAGCAGGCACGTCAGACTGCATTAGGGCAAAGCCAGGGCCCAGTTCAACATTTGTGCTAGCTTGTGGGACCCAGAAATGTTGACCCTGAGGGGGAAAAGCCAACCAAAAAAACGCATGTTGCTGTCTACAAAGCAAACAGAAACACAAACTCGTTTCCAAAACTGCCTTCTCAGCAAATAAGTATGTGATATTCTGGGCAGGAGCAGGAGAGAAAGATTGCCACTTAAAAATAACATGAAAGCATTAAGTAATTATTTAAAACAAGGCTGTTTAGAAAATATTTGTATTTATTGCAGCTGCTCAATTGGCCTCGTTAAAGTCGGCAAGCATTTAAATTGTGTTACAATCTCATTTAAATCCCCCTCCGTTCCAGCAGGCTGAAGAGCTTGAATAGACCAATCACTTCATAATGATGATGAATGAGAAATTAATTCAGATACAAGCAAGACAATTTAGGCCTTCATCTGTTTAAATAGCCTTCCAATATTATTCGCGATCGCGGGTCACAGATTGAATCAATTGTCCAATCTTGTGAAAGTCATATCCTTGCATCTTCATCGAGATTATTTATAGCGCAGCGAGGGCTGCTGAAAGGTGTGTGCTGTTAACAGGGACAATTACTTAAAGGGAAGCGTTTATAAAATGGAAAACAAATGCCGGGTTAGTAACAAATGGGATCAAAAGCAGCCATTCCAATCTGGGTCGCGGAGGGACGGGAGCGGGTGCGGCCCCCGCAGGATGAGAGGCGCTGCGGGCTCGGCCTCTGGCCTCCCCACGGCCCAGGTGAGGCCGGGTCTGCGAGGCGCGGGCCTGCGCGCTGGCGGCGGCGGCGACCCGGGGCGCGCCTCGCCCTCGGCGCTGCGGCGGGGCGGCCCAGTGTGGCCCCACCCCGCCTCCCGAGGAGCCGCGCCCCGCGCACTCCGACCCCAGGGAGTTTCCCTTGGTGCTGGGGTCTCGGCCACCTCCGGGCTCAGGCCCCGGTCGGACGCTCTCAGGCCTTCGTGGCAGAGGTCGAGAGGCCTCGCTGCGCGGACGGGCAGGGGTGGCTGGAGGCTTCGGGACTTCGGGGGCTCAGCCACCTCTTAAACTTTGCCTCCTCCTAAGCCGACGGCGGGGAAGGACCCCATTTCCACGGGGCCGATCCTCCTCCGCCGTTCCGAGACTGGAAACGCGCCTCGCGTCGCTGCCTGTCCTCCCGGGCCTGGGCCCTAACCCCCGCCGGCTTCTCGGGGCGCCCTAGGACCTGTGAGCAGCGTCCGGCTCTCCAAAGAAGCGCCCTCTCTTTTCTCCATTAAGAGTCCTCCCCGTCTCCTGATACACCCCCTTCCCGGTGAGGCAGTTCCCTCCCGGGTGTCGTTCCCTCCGCCCCCCCAGCCGTAGGCGTCCCCCGCCTCGCGAGAGCCCCGCGCAGCCGAGGTGGCCATCACGACTTCGAGGCGACATGTGCCTCCCTGATGCATCCACCTGCCCTCCTCAGCCCCATCCGGCAAAAGACCTAGAACGGTGTGTGCGGGCAGGTGGGTTTGTTTTTCCCGAATCGGTACACGGCGCGTCTACGCCGGCTCTCTGCGCGCGTCCAGGGGACACCGAGTTTTTCTCGGTGGCCCTCTTCGGGGGCATAAGTGAAGTGGGCTCGGAACAGAAAAGCGAGAAAGCTCGTTTAATGTGCGGAGCCTGGAGCGAGAGAGGAGAGCGAGAGGCTCCCAGAGAACGCAGCGGCGTCCATGCGGTACCCCACGCGCGCGGCTCCCGTCCGCGTCGAGGGCTTTTTTTTTTTTTTTTTGTTATCCCTCTTCCTCTCTCTTTCTGTGTTTTGAAACAAAAGCCCAACTAATGGATTCCTGGCGCTCTGAGGACCCACTCCCGGGAGCGACTTTGATGTATTGCTGTCCAATTAGTGCCTTTAATTGGTGTCCTCGGGGACGGGCCGGCCTGGAGCTGGGACACAGCCTCCTCTCGCCTCTCCCGCACGCTGGAAAGGTAAAATTTATAACGCACTGCAGCAATCCCGTGGGAGCGCGAGCGAGGGAGGGAGGCAGGGAAGGAAGGGAGAGATACAGCTCTGTCTTGCAGAGCCAGGCAGGGGTGGTGGATAAGGGGCCTGATCACCCGGTTTCTACTGTTTCCTGACTCCCTCTCGGGCCTGGCAGGAGGGCTTGGACGGCTGTGTCGCTGAGGATTATGAATTTGCTCGCGGAAAGGCCAAGGGAGGGAGCATTGTCTGTAGAAGCCCACCCCATGTGGTCTCTCCTCTCGTTAATAATGGCTGTTTGTTAACAAGGATGCGGAGGTTAAATAATCCGGGTGGAAGATTAAACACGCCTCATCAAGGCTCTGGGAGCCGAGTAGCACAGAGACCCGAGCTGCGGCTCACTAGAGCCTGGAGGAGGGTGGGAATGAACAGCCTGCAGAGCCCTGGGGTAGAGGAAGAGGGAAGGTCTGGGCCGCCTTCTCAGGGTGTCCCCCATAAAGTCAGCGCAGGCCCAACCCCTTGACGTGTTGAATAGAAAATCCAGATAGGAAGCAGCCCCAGTGAAGTGGGATGTCAAACCCCTGCCAGGAGCCTGCTGAGGTCAGGAATGGAGGCTTGGGTCCGGATCCTGGGACCCCTTTGAGGAGGGGCTATCTGCTGCCTCCTAGGCCTACAAAGTCCTATCTCTGGGAAGTAAAGGGCAATTTTACCACATGTGAATAGCACTGGATTGGAAGACAGAAGATGAACCTTCTAGCTTGGGCTCTGCCCCTAAATAGCTGTGCCACATGTGTTACATTATTTTCCTAGCTTCATTTTCCTACTGTACATAAGACAGGCAGGAGATAGGGCTTGATATAGATGAGGTATATTTTGTTTTCTTTCCTGCGGCTCTCATCAGAGTTAGGGGACTGAGCACGTGTCAAATACTCTGCCCCATCCAGTTCAGTCAAGGAGAATTTTATTCCGTGAATATTTGAGGGCTTACTATGGGCCAGTCACTGTGCAATGAGCATTTTTTAACTGAGAGCAGAATATCCACTTGTATATCCCTGTGTGTGTCGTACCCAAATATAATATTTTGTAAAAGAAGGCAAGAAGAAAGAACTTGAGGAAGAGAGTAGAATTGAATGTGCATGTATGTGTGGGGTAGAGAAACTGTAGAGTGAAGGGGAAAAAATTGGTGAAAGAAATGTAGATCTTGTTGAGAGGGCAAGCAGAGCAATGCGGGTAAGTGCTGCAGTAGTTCCTTGACAGTTCATTCAGGGGGATGGAGTCCTGCTGATTTGACAGTGAACAAAAGGATCCCCACATTTTCCCAGGAGACCCGTGACTTATGTAACTAACATTGGTGATTTTCTATTTTAATGCTGTTACCATAGGAAGAGTTCTACTCTTCAGCTAATTCCCCAAACACATCACTTTCTGAATTCGCCAAACAGGGAACTCAGCTGCTAGGCTGGGACTCATCAAGCTTCTAGCTAATGGGCATTTGGGCTCAAGGAAGAGAGTGGATGAGTACTCCACTGAGGTTTTTCTTCAGGTCAGCAGTAATCGTAACTCCTACATGTCTCTGCTTTCCCTTGGAAAAGTCCAGAGACCAGAATTGTAGTTCTGGGTAGTAAGGTTGGACAGCTAACACATATTAGTACTTGTCACATTGCCAGTTGCTGTTCTATGCTTTCCATGCATTATTTCATTTAATTCCCACAACAGCCCCTTGAGGTGAGGACTTTTATAATTCTCATTTTACAGATGTGGAAATTGAAGCACAGGTAGTTACACAGTTAGTAGACCAGTCTGATTTCAGAGTTCACACTTATAATCACTTCACTAAAGCTGCTTTTGTGGTACGATATAGTGGCTAAGGGCAGCCTGAGAGTGTATTTCTCCAGGAGTTGCTAATGTCAGAAGTGGGCTGTAGAAAAGGGTAGCTAGTGTAGCAGGCAGGACACATGGACTCATGTGTCTGTCTTTAAAGACTACAACTCCACTCTGCCTTCCAGAAATACGATCTCCAATTTTTTTTTTTTTTTGGCTAGATATTCAATGGGCAATTTAGTCAAATGAATGAATCAAATGTTTATTGAGCACCTGTTACGTGGCCAAAACCATAGGTTCACACAATATTTTCTTTCTCCTCCAATTTGGTGCTGACATGACTTTGTGTTTGTAACCTATTACAATTAATTCGTGCTTTGCTTGAGAAAAACTCATTAGTGATGCCAACTGTGGTGATGGTGATTTTATGATAGGAAATATAAATGTTTTGGGAGGGGACTTGGCAAAAGAGAGCTCATCTGTTATCTGATTTAGAGCCTGTACCTCTTTAGCATCAGAAACTTTACATTGTATAAAATATAAAATATAAATATTTGACATCTATTTATTAAAATATAAACCATTCAACTTAAAAGCACAGATTTTGGAACCAGAGTTCATGGATTTGAATCCCGACTCTGACACTTAAAAGCTGTATAACACTGAAAGTTCCTTACTCTTGCTGACACACAGTTTTTTCATTTGCAAAATGGAGATGATGACAATAGGCATGTCGTACTTATCTGTTGCTGTTACCCCAGAACCTAGCGCTTAAATCATTAGGCAGGCATCATCTCAACCTGTGGGTTGGGACCTTTTCACAATGTAGGGTGTTTCTAGTTCAAGGTCAGTCCACTGGGGCTGTGATCTCACCTGAAGGCTCAACTAGGGGCAGATCTGCTTCCAAGCTCACTCATGTGGTTGTTGGCAGGATTTACTTCCTTGCTGGTAGGTTGTTCGACTAAAGGCCTCAGTTCTTTACTGGCACTTGGTTGGGGGCTTCAGTTTCTTGCCATGAGGACTTCTGCATAGGGTAGCTAACAACATGGCAATTGGCTTTCCTCAGGGTGAATAAGGCGGACAGCGTGCATGCACAGGGTGGTGTGGGGAGGGCTCCATGGTCTTTTTGTTACCTAATCTTGGAAATGACATTCTATCGCTTTTGCCACTTTATATTCTTTAAAAGTGAGTTACTGAACTAGTGATTGCCAGAGGGAGGGTGTGGGGGTCTGGTGGAAAAGGTGAAGGGATGAAGAGGTACAAATCAGTATAAATTACAAAATAGTTACAAAGACATAGAGTACAGCATAGGGAATATAGTCAATATAATTGTAATGGCTATCTGTAGAGACAGATGAATGCTAGAGTAATTCGGGGATCACTTCAAAAACTACATAAATGTCTAACCATTGTACTGTATACCAGAAATAGATATGAAAAAAGGTTATATATATTTTGAATTAAAAAAAAGAGGTGAGTCACGAGATCCAGATCCAGCCCACACTCAAAAGAAGGGGATTGCACAAGGCATCAAAACCAGGAGGCAGGGATCACTGACTGTCTTAGAGGCTGCCTCCCATAGACCCTATCTCATAGGGTCCTCGTGAGGATTATGTGACTTTGTACATGTGATGAGGTTAGGACAGTGCCTGTTTGCTCCAATCCCAGTCCTCATCTGATCCAACTGAGCACTCATTTCTTCATCTAGACTCTTAGTTCAATTTCTCTCTTTTTTTCTTGCAAACCTGTGTGAAAGACTGTAGGAAGGGCAGGGCAGAGTCACTGCTACAAGGAAAAAGAGAAGAGGAAGCAGAAAGAAAGAGAAGAGAATGGAAGACTTGGGAAAACTCCAGGAGAGGGAGCCCTAGAGATGAGAGGTAAAGTAGGAGATACTTGTTAGCTAGCTTGTTCCTCCTTACTTTTCAAAGGTATTCTTCCCTGCATCAAATGGATACTATTTTTACTCTATTTGTAATTGTACTCAATGACATGTAGATAAGTGGGCTTACACTTTTTAATTAAGAATTTCCACATACATTATTATACTTAATTCTTACCACAGTAATGCGAGACAAAAATTATTGTTATCACCATTTTAGAGATGAAGGTAAAAGTCCAGTGTAATGTTTAATTTCATTCGTCAACTTGACTGGTCCACAGGGTGCCCAGATATTTGGTGAAACACAATCCTGGGTGTATCTGTGAGGGTGTTTCTGGATGAGATTGACTTTTGAATTGGTAAACTGAGCAATGCATATTGCCCTCTCCTGTATGGGTGGGCCTCATCCAATCTGTTAAAAGCCTGAGTAGAATAAAAGACTGATAACAAAGAATTCTCTCTCTGTCCATCTTCTAGTTGGGACATTAGTTTCCTCATGCCTTCAGACTCAAACTTGGACTGGACCTTACGGAACATTGGCTGTCCTGGATGTGTACTTCTCAATCTCCATAAGTACGTGAGCCAATTTTTCATAATAAATCTCTTTCTATATCTATATCTACATATCTATATTTCTATTGATCTCTTCTTTCTATTGGTTCTGTTTCTCTGGAGAATCCTGACAGATATACCCAGAAAGTTCACACAGCTAGTCAATGGTGGTGGGGTAGGGGAGGATGTTGAGTCTAGGGCTCAAGTTCAGGTGTCTCACTCCAGCTCTTGGTGCTTTCTGCTACACTCTGCTGCCTCCGCTGCCCAACTTCTCTTTATCGTGAAGTTATAGCTTCAGTTGGATCCATGGAAGATGCTATGGCAAGAATGTAGTGCTGGAGGTGGGGATGCAATATGTCAGACACTAGTGCAGGGCTCCCAGTCTTGCCTGACCTAGCTAGTGAAATCAACATCACTCAAAATGAGCGACTAGAAGGTTCATGCTGAACAAAGGGGTTCAGTCCTGATTCCATAGCTTTTCGGTACTGGGCTACACGGTTAGGAAAGTGGAGCCCAGTAGCAAAAGGACTTAACTGGAAGATGCATTATTACTCAGCAGTCTGAGGCAAAAGATAAACCCTGTGGGACTGGCAAGAGAAATTGGTGCAAGGGGAGCGGAGCAAAGAAGGCTCCCAGACTTGTTAGACTGATGGTGTTCAAGTCTCAAGGAGAAGACTGGAGTACCCGGCAGGAAAACATGGCTAAGACCTGATTATGCTGTTCTGTCATATCCTCCTTTAGTAAAAGAACCTCTGTTTTCAGCTGGGCAAACGGCCACCTAAATAAAGGCTACATTTCCCAGCCAGCTGGGTGTGGTCAAGTTCTGGCCAATGGGATGTTAGCAAATGGTGAGTGTGACTTAACAGGAAATGTCCTTATAAGCAGGGGATGGTGCCCTTCTTCACTCCTTCTTCTGGCTGAAGTTTGATGTAATGGGTGAGATTCAAGAAGCTATCATGGTCTATGGCCATGCCACCCTGAACAAGCCCAGTCCCGTCTGATCTCAGAAGCTAAATAGGGTTGGGCCTGGTTAGTACTTGGATGGGAGACCACGTAGGAAGACCAGGTGCTGTAGGAGTAAAAAATAAAAAATAAAAGATTGTAAGCTGACAAGGTCCTTACAATCTGTGAGGTCAATCAAGGGTCGCCTCACTTAAAAAAAAAAAAGAAGCTATCAAGGACAATGTGAAGGAAGTCATGTGGAAAAAGACGGAAGGAGCCTGGGTTTCTGACACTGTGCATTCCCCCTGGACCACTTACTCCTGAACTTCTTTTACACGAGGAAGAAATAAACATCTATCTTCACTGAGCCACTCTTAGTTTGGATTTTCAGTCCCATGGAGTGGAACCTATTCCTAACTAATACAATATTTAAGATTAAGTTAAACAAAAGTGAATAGAAACCACTCCTGCACATTGATTGCACAAAGACAGAACTTGGAGTGGGGCATGACCCCTGGCTCCTAGATTTACATCAGCTTGGTGATGAAGATGAGGAGGTGATGCATGTGTTATGGAGCCTCAAAGTAAGACTTGCTGGATATGGAGTGTAGCATGGAGACCGCATAGGTTTTTGGGTGAGAGACTGGTTTAAATTCTTATTTTGTTGCTTACTGAGTGATCTAGCAAGTTGCTTAATCTTTTGGAGCTGTAGTTTCCTCATCCTGGGGTGGTGATTATATATGAGATAATAAGTATGCCCAGACTCTGCCCTAAACCAGTCGAATCTGCGTCTTGGAAGCGGTGGTCTAAACATTTGTAGTTTTCAGTGCTCTCCTCGGTGATCCTTTTCACTGATGCATGGTGAAAACTGAGGACCACTGGGGAAGAGAAAGCATAAACATGCCCTATCACCTAGTGGGTACTCGGTAAATGATATTAATTATAATCGCACTGAGATTGAGATTAATAAGAAAGCCTCTGGGTTTCTTTATTATCTTTAAATATTCATGATCCACTCAGATTATCTCTTGACCAACTCACGTTTCAGTAGTCTGGATATATCACATAAATAGGGGGCATCCTGACATTTCAGAGCCAGGAATAACCCTCAAGATTATTTAGCCAAACTATTTCACTTTATAGGTCTTTTAGTTTTCTCTAGGTATACTGGACCTTGTATGACTGCTGTGGATCTAGAGCAGACACAGGACGTTACATAGGAAATATGTCACCTCTGTTCTCACTTTATTTTGATGCCAAGACTGGGGTGACTGTACATTCCTTCCATATTTCACCTAAGCAATGATAACACCTCCAGATCCAAAAGCCAAGTTCATTTCTTAATGGCAGTGTAGGATCTTCATTGGAAATTGACATTCCAGTTGTACCTCTCTGGGGTCAGCGATCAGAGTTAGTGAAAGGCAAAGTGCTGAGGAAAACAAGATAATCAGGCATACTCTCACCTAGATGTCACCCCACTGAACTACTAGGAAGGAAATGCAAAGGAGGAGTTAAGAGCTCCCTGGCAGGCTCCAGAAGGTAAGCTTGCATGTCACCTCCATGTGTCTGGGGTGGGAGTGGGGATCTTTGGAGTGTTCCACCAGTTTCTGTCATCTACATGTTCAGAACTGACCAAGTGACTTTGGGAATCATGAGTGTTTAAGCTTAGAGATAGGGTTGGGAGATGGCAGCAACTTGAAAGAAATATGTGTAAAAATAGTCCTGCACCTACGAAGGGAATTTCTAGAATTCCAGGAAAGTACTCTTAGCACTGCCCAAATGGGGTCTGCTTCTGAACTATCACAGTATCTCTGAAAAAGAGCCAATAATTCTATTTTCTGCAGGAATTTTCTTTTCTTTCTTTTTTTTTTTTTTAAGAAATAGATTTAGTTCAATACATACATAGTAATTCTCGAAGTACCAGAGACATCTTGGTTAGGATAATTTGTCTCTGCTGCCATAGCCAGAAGCTTCCCTTTGCTGGGATGTCAGGATCAGACCAAAGGAATAAAAAAGTAAAGAAAGAAAGGGCGAGTTGAGTGTAATTGCAAATCTTAGGAAACCACTGAAGTCATAAAGCTAGCTGGTGGAAACAGGAAACTCCTTTTGGGTCTGGAGACCCACACTTGGATTTCAGCGCATAGTGTAAAGTATGCAAGCAAGTTCTTGGTCACTTGGAATCACCTAGAGAAAAGTCACTGATCACACCCCTAAAATATACTTATGATTCTACCCCAGATCTGATGCTCTTTCAATAAATTAGGATTACGATTTTGGCTTGGTGAAAATCTCACTCTTATTCTATCCACAACAGGGTTTTAGCAAGATGTGACAAAAGGTCTTCTCCTGGTTTCATCGTATTTCCCCATCTGTGGAGGAATCAGTCTTACGGATAACACAAGTGGGAACAGCACAGAAACTTAGATGTCTTCACATGACTGTATTTGAGGGGGACGTTTAATAGACTATTCTGTTTGTATATTACAAAATTGCCTCTCTCTGGTTTGAGTAAATGCAATGAGAGGTTTACACAGGCTCTGTGAAGCAGCAGAAGGGGGTTTGAGTTTTGTTTGTGGCATGTGCTAGTTTCCTGGACTGTTTGTGAAGAGGTCTACGTCGGACTGTTTCCTAAACTTTGCATTTCTTACAACTTTTTACAGTGAACTGAGGTTCAGACACACTTCCCATGATCCCTCTATCCACAATACTATCCAGGATCACCCTGCAAATCAATCTCTCTACCTTATTAGGATGGGTTTCATAAAACCTTTTAAAGGGTATTAGAAGAGGCAGTTTCTGCTAAAAAAAAAAAATAGTTGCAAATTTAACTGAATGCTATTTTAACATAGTATATATTTTTCAGGTGTGTGGTATGGGTTTGCCTAGTGGTGGAATGGTACTTTACATCAGTGATGATTATGAGATGGATTCCTATCTTCATCGATCAATTGTGGACCCCTTAATTTTTCACCCTATCTGTGAAGTTAAGTCCGGTGACTTAAGGACTTAATTTTGCCCTTTTTTCTACAATGTAACGTTTAGACGTTGTACCTAAGAAGCTGCCCTGACTAAGTGCGTGTTTGAATGCTTCATTGATGGACAATCTCATTGGTTAAGTTGGTTAAAGAAAGTTACCTTGGTTATTGGCAAATGTATATGGTTTAGAACAAGCTCTGTGCCTTACTCCTTTCTCCCTTCAAAGTCTATTATTCCAATTTCAGGACAAAGTGACACAGTCTTGGGAGAAGGGGTATTTGAAATAGCCTCATTTTTTGGCTTGCTGAAGGCACTCTGCCTTTAATCCCATTCTTCAGGCCATGGCCCATTACTCATCATGTCGAGTCATGAAATACACAGTGAATGACACAGAGACCAAATAGTGCTATATGGATGGGGTGAAGATAATTGATTTCCAAAATTTTGTTTATCAATTATTTGGTACAGAACAGTATACGTCAGTGTACATGTTGATTTTGTGGAAGGTGAAAAATAAAGCTTCTTCAGCCTGGTTAATCTCAGAGCAAATGTTTACCTCAGAGGCTAACATGAGCCAAATTAAAATGAATATATTCATGTGAGACTGTTAAATGGCTTCGGAGAGTTAAATCTTAAAAGAGCAACTTCTCATTTCTAGAATTTTGTAAGCTCTAGTTACAGATATATGAGGGGTTGATATAAATTGACTTTAGTTTATACACTTGATGGGGGCATGAAAAAACTTTATTAAAAGGAATTATGTATTTTGAACCATACTTTGCTAATGATTTCAGTTATAATTTTGGAAATACATTGTTATATACATAGTTTTGATCTACTACATATTGAAAATTCAGCTTAAGACTTCCATTTTCATATCAAGCTGTATTCTTCTCTATGCTCAGTCTCTGTGTATTTAATTCTCCTACCAGCTCTTTAAAGAAGCTGGACAAATAAACAATCAACCTATATTGTTTTCAGTCCCACTGAAAACTGTGCTCACCAATGATCCTTCTTCATTGCAAATTCTGTAGAATCTGCAACACTGGTTTTTGCTATTGCTTCAGAGAGTAATTTGAACTCTTCTGCTGGGAGAGCAGTATGAACACTTTTTGGAAGAGCTCAAGTGGAAGTCGGTGGAGATTCATAAGAAACCGTAGTTGTTTACCCAGTAACAAAAGAGGCATCCTAATGTGGAAAAGGAGCAGGCTTTGAAACCGGGAACACCCAACGGAGTTCAAATCCCCTTTCACCACTTCTTAGCTGTGTGTGAAAATTGACCTCCCCAAATCTCAGGCTCTTCTTCGAGGAAGAATACCTCCCTAGCTCCTCTGTAATAAGGAATGTAAAACTGATAGCAATGCCACAAACTTCCTGCCCCCTGCCAGAGACTGAGTAATTAGTAACACACCTCCTTCTAACAATTCCAGTACCTGAAGATAAGGTAGCCGCTTTGAAGTGCAGACTGTGTTAGCAGGGCTAATCTTCCCTGAGGGCGATGTATGCTTACAACCTTCTTGGAGTGAGAATTGCAAATTGTGCCATAAAACAGGTAAGTTTAAAATCCCGTTTGGACCATTTTGAATTTTGGAACTATCAGGGTGGTGTGAGGCGCAGTGCCTTGTGCGAAGACCTTAGAAGCCCTGGCTGGTTCTGCGCGGTGAGTTGTTTGGCAAAAAAAATACATGGAAAGGCCAGCCCGCTGGCACAGACCGGTGCCGAGGGAGCTCGCGAACAGGCCAGGGCAACCTTCTGGATGTGGGAGGCCTTCCTCTCTTCCCTTTTCTCAGGAATCCTGAGAGAATTCCCAGAGGGTCAGTTTGAGGATTCAGGCCATGGGAATGATTCCAGGCTCCGCTGTTCTCCACTCTCTCCCAGGCCCATGTCTGTTCTAGAAACACACCTCTCGTTACCCGCTTCCCTCCACGCACAACTAGGTCACTGGTTTTCAAACTCTTGAATGTTTCTCACAGGAAAGGCAGACATCTTATATCACGACCCAGCACACACACACACACACACACACACACACACACACACACACACACACAACAAAAGTTTGTTTGCTAAAACAATATTTGTACTTACTCATGCACTCTGATGGTTTCTTTTCCATTCCTGTCCCAAACATGCTGGTGGTAACCCACTAAATTCCTTGACTCATTAGAGGGCCTTGACCTACAGTTGGAAAAGCTCTAGCCTTAGATGACTTCTCCTCAGTGACACTGGCATGTTAGAGAAGATATAAACACTAGAGACCAGGCCTGGACTCACCCTCCCTCCCCACACTGCCCCAACCCTACTCCACATCATTTTTTTTTTTTATGCCTACAGCATCCGGTCTTCCTCGGTAGTCTCCCCTCCAAGTACTAACCAGGCCCGACACTGCTTAGCTTTTGAGATCAGATGGGGTCGGGCGTGTTCAGGGTGGCATTGCTGTAGACTGTACCTCACATCTTGATACGAAGACGATCCTGACCTTGATTAGGCATGTGAGGGCCATGCATATGCTTTCTACAGTTTTGGGAGCCCCAGAAGGTTCCGGACTGGGTTTACAGCTCCATTCTCAGGATATAGCTGATATGGATTGTAAAGCTATGGGGATATGGCTGAGAGGGACTTTCTTGAGGCCTGAATTTTTATAGAGGAGGAAACTGAGGCTAGAGAGGGTAAGTTAATGACTTTAAGTCAGAAAAAGGAAAGAAAACACTGACCATGTTCACATTAAAGTTAAATGCTTTCTCATATCCGTTTCTTAATTCTTTATAGCAAGTCCTAAAACTTACCTGGGTGGGCTGTGTCAGCTCCCTTAGGCTGTTGAATAATTAACCTGGCTAGGTCCAAAAGTCTAGGCCTGAAGGGAGTACATTTTCCATTTTTTTGATATTTGCAGTTTAGTGCTTCAAAGTGCTTTTTAAATTTTATCTCTTACTTTTCCATCTTTAGTATTTTGCTTCTTGGGCTTGATGCTAGATTTTAAATACTCAACATCTAGATTCCCCCTCCCCCCTTGAAGAGCTATTATGAAACAATGCCTAGACCATGGATGTCCTTAAATATTTGATGAATGGATGATTAAATAAACATTATAATTATAAAAAAGGAAGACTTGAGAGTTGGAGCTAAGTGGTAAATGTCCACATTTAAATTATAAATATGCATTCGGAGTTACTTTCACTAGCAGAAAGACGGTGAGTTTGAAATCAATGATTAGAAGGTAGAGCTTCATTTTCACATTTTGTGGTTTACTTTTGGCCAGCCAAAGAAATTCTGAGACTCGGCTTCTTTTTTTTTCTTTTTTCTTTTTTCTTTTTTTGTAAAACAGGAATTAACTGCTACCACCTCCTACCCCACTGTTCTGAACTTCCTATTAGGGAATTTACTTGCATTAGAAACTTCCTTGGACAGATACATTCTTCTTTTAAAACACAAATATACCCTGAGCCAACCCAGTTCTTTAATCAAGAGAAATACCTTTCCACTCAAACTTGAAACAGATCTGATGCTGAGCGTTTCTGGAGACAGGTATTGGGGTCTCTTAATTGGGCTGTGCTATATTGACAGGTTATTGGGAGTAAAGACTCAGGGAGAGACTGGTGGGCAGATCTGATCACACAAGTGTTTGTGCAGATAATAACACAAGGAAGCTGCATGGCTTGCTTGCTCAGACACTTTTAGAAGCAAGCAGGTCGTCTGCTGGTGGTAGCCATCCAGCCTTTAGCAGAGAGCAGTCAGGTATTCCTCTTAGCAAAAATGAAAACAAAAACAAAAACTGAGGGGAGAAAGACCCCAGAAGAAAAAAAAAATCAAGGAAGTAGTTTTATTTTGAAAATCTGACAGATGCCTGTGTGTTGTGTTATAGAGGATTCCCACCCCGCATAGTGAAGGGTAGGAGAGGGCAGAGATAACAGAGAATTTAGTAGTTTCCTGAGGTACTTGGAAATACGTACCAGAGCAGAATTTCTCAAATTTGACTGTGCTTCCAAACAGCTTGGGGAGCTAGTTAAAATGCAGATTCCCAGGCTATCCTCCAAGGATTCTCAACCAGATCAAGGGTGGGGCCTAGAAATCTAGTTAAAAATTTTTTTTTAAAATTATGCTTAAAAAAATCTAATATAAAATTTACCCTCTTAACCACTTTTAAGTATACAGTTCAGTAGTGTTAATTATATTCACATTGTTGTGTAGCAGATCTCTAGGATGTTTTTATCTTGCAAAACTGATACTATACCCATAGAGTAACGACTTCCCACTTCCCTCTCCTCCCAGCCCCTGGCAATCACCATTCTACTTCGTTTCCATGATGTTGACTTCTCTGGATATCTCACATAAGTGGAATCACACAGTGTTTGTCTTTTGCATCAGTTGATATGATCTTGTCATTTTAATTCTTTAGACAAAACAAAATATGCTTGACTTTTAAGAATATTAATCAGCCTTGCATTACTGGGACAAAGCCCACTTAAGTCATGGCATATTATCCTCTTTATATATTGCTGGATTTGATTTGCAGGTATTTTGTTGAGGAATTTTGAATCTATTACAGTGAAGGATTGGTCTATAATGACACTGGCATGTCAGAGAAGATGGTTTTCTATTATTGACTTTGTATGATTTTGTTAAGATACTATTGGCCTTAGAAAGTACTTTTAGAAGTTTTCCTACTCTTCTGTTTTCTGGAAGAGATTGTATAGAATTTGTATTTTTTTCTTTAAATATTTAGTAGAATTCACCAGTGAAACCATATGGACCTGGAGATTTCTTTTTAAGAAGTATTTTAAACTACAAGTTCACTTTAATTATTACAGAACTATTACAGCTATCTGTTTCATCGTAGATGAGTTTAGGTGTTGTTGATTTGGTGAATCAGCCTATTTAATCAAAGTTGTAGAATTTATTAAATCATTAATAATATTCCCTCATCCGTTTAATGTCTGCAGAGTCTGTAGTGATATCTCTCATTCTCAGTATTGGTAATTTTTGTCTGTTTTTTCTTTGTCAGTCTTGGTAGAGGCTTATAAATTTTATTGATTATTTTTCTGATTTGAAATTTATTGATTTGTGCTCTTATTTTTATTATTTTCTTTACTCTGTGTGTATTAGGTTTATTTTGCTCTTCTTTTTCTAGTGTCTTTAAGTAGAATGATTGGAGAACTTTGTTTTTTTTCTAATATCAGCATTTAATGCTATAAATTTTCTTTTAAGCACACTTCAACTGTATCCATGAATTTTGATTTGGTTATGTTTTCATTAAAAATATTTTCTAATTCTTTTTGAGTCTTCTTTGACTCATGAACTATTTAGAAGTGTGTGTGTGTGTGTGTGTGTGTGTGTGTGTGTGTTCCAAAGATTAGGTGATTTTTAAGTTATTTTTATATTATTGATGTCTAGTTTAATTCCATTTTGGTCAGAGAACATGCCTTGTATTATTTTAGTTCTTTGAAATTTATTAATATTTGTTTTTAAAACGGAAGACATGGGTTATTAGACTGTTCCATGTGTATTTGAAAAGGATGTGTATCCTGCTGTTGTTGGGTGGAATATTCAATAAATGTCAAATATATTCAATTGACTAATGATATTGTTCATCTCTTCTCTATCCTTGCTAATTTTCTGTCTACTTATCTGAACAATTATTGAGAGGGGAGTGTTGAAGCCTTCATAATTATAAATGAATTTGCTTATTTTTACTGTCAGTTCTGGCATTTTTGCTTTATACATTTTGCAGCTCTGTTGTTAAGCGCGTACATATTTAAGATTGTTGTTATGTTTTCAAGTTGAGTTGACCTTTTCATCCTTATATAATGTCACTGTTTATCTCTGGTGATTTTATTTGCACTGAAGTTTACTTTTTCTGTTATCAATATTGCCACTCCAGCTTTCTTTTGATTCATGTTTGTATGTTTTTGTTTTGTTTATTTTTACTTTCAATTGATCTATACCATTATACTTTTTAAATATATTGTGCATAATTTGTTTGGTAATGTTTTTAAAAATCTATTTTGACAATCTCTCTTAATTGGTGTGTTTGGACCTTTTACATTTAATATAATTATTGATATACTTGAATTTATGTCTATCATTCTTATTTATTTTCTGTTTTTTTTTTTCCTTTTCATTCCTTTATTTCCTCTTCTTTTGGGTTATTTGAACTTTTTTTTTTTTAGTATTTAGGCTATTTTCCTCCTTTGCCACATGAAATCATAGAAAGAATGCTGCCTGTTTGGAATGAGATGAGTGTTAATTCTCAACTCTTCCCCTAAATAGCTGTATGGCTTTCATTTATAAAATGAGGGAAATATAATGCCTGATTCTTTACTTTTCAAATAAGTAGAAATGTTTGAACATTTATTTTGTTAGAAAACTTAGGAATAATAATTTTGAATGAACTAACAGGTATGCTATTGGCTAGAACTATAAGAGCGTAAGAATTACAAAGACATTTCATAGCATTAGTGGACAATTTTGAACTATGCCCTCGGGTCTTCATGATCCAAGTTCAGCCTCCACCAGTGGGGTCGCTTAATATAGAAGGCTGAGAATTACTGTGCGTTCTATTAATACCTGGAGGGATGGTGGTGAGGATCAAATGATCGATGAGATATTTTAAGTGTAATTAAGAAAAGTACTTTATTATAAAACTCCAGACACTTAGTACCTACCTTCATGTCAGTTTTTGTGTACTCACACTTTCTATGCCTATCCTTCACCCTCACAGCTAATTTAGACTGACCTTTTGCTTGGACTAGTCCTTGCCCACACTGGCACGGTCGTGGGGTGGTGAATACTGTGGGTCAATGAATGCTTTCATTTGTTTTGCTCTCAAAGGCTAATCTGACCTTCTTGTCTTTCTGACTAGTTATGACTGACAGCCTAGCTGAACCCCAGGCCCTTGAGGTCCCAGGCAAGGTTGAGTTCTGTGTTCTTTCTCTGCTCATACAGACTTTCCCCATGTTGACTGGTTCAGAACTGGAGTTGGGAATGGTTAGAACAGGCTCCATTGCTGTGGTTATCCTTCTCCAAAGATATTGATTATCAGGGACCCTCTTATCTCCAGAACCCAGATCTCACCTCTTCCAGAAGTCATCCCCCACTGAGTAAAAATGACCGTTGAACTCTTCATTCACTTTCTGGAAAGTTCTCTTGAATTTCACCCTTCCTGTATCAACAAACTCACCTACATATTTCCAAATATCAAGTAGTAATTTTTATCTTTGAATTCTGTTCAAATTTAGGTTATAAACTGAATTGTTTGTTCTATGTTGTGCAGTGTGAATATTCATATACTTGAAGTTTTGAAATTATGAAACATACAAGCTCCTCAAGGAAAACAATGAAAACTGGCATAAAGTAAGTAAATTTCACTATTAATACTTGATGTATTCCTTTTCAGATTAAAAATCATTTTACATCTATTGTTATTTTTTTGTCTTTTAACACATGCATTATCATATTTGAAGTGGAGGTTAATTATGAGTGAGCTTCAGGGAACATCTGAACTCCCTGAAATTATATATGAAATTATTTGTATATGAAGTTTTTCTGGGGGTGGGCTTACTTTCTGTCAGATAGTCAAAGAATCCATGACTGCCAACATCTTAAAAACCCCAGTAAGTTTGCACTGAATAGTTTGCACTGCTTGAGAAAAGCACTTTCTCCAGAGATGTGGGTGATGCCAGTATTATTGCCGGGACCATGCCAGGCTCAACATTTTAATTTTTCTGTCTCATTGCATTTGGCTGTCCTCGTAAAGGGTTGGGTCAGAATGTCACCTATAGCATGTAGGCAGTTGAAGGCTTGTGGACAACCATGATTCTGTTAGACGTATGTAATGGGAAGAGCCAGACGGGTCGTTGTTCAAGGTGACAAAATGTGGGGCATGTAGGCAATAAGCATGTCCAGATCCACAAGGGAAGAAGGATCAGATCCATGCTGGGATTAGAGTCAGTCTTCAATGTCACTACTTAAGGGTGATTTAATGTAGTTACTAAAAATAGAAAATATTTACTGAACATTACCCCATGCCAAATACTGTTCTAAATGGTAATATGCATTATTTCACTTTGTCCTCCCTACAGCTTATAAGAAAGGTTGTTAGCTCCATGTTATAGATGAGGATACTGAAGCTTGGAGAGTTTAAGTTAGAGGGGGAGTCAAAATTGAAATTCAGGCAATTTGGTGCTAGATCTGGAAACCCTAATCTCTGTATTCTGCTGTCTCTGTTGGCAGTAACGGCACAAACATGTAATGCTTATGTACTATTTTACCTGCTGCAAGTATATTATATTATTTAGTCTATTTTTCCACATATTTTGCTTTTGTGGAGTCATCAGATTAACTATGTGAATGGTTTTGATGCAAGATAGGCATAATTATCATTTCTGTTTGATAAACTAGGAGAGTGAAGCTCAGAAAAATCCCCACAGCTTGCTAAAGCACTTATTGCAGAAAATGAAAAACTTGGACTTTGCACCCGAGTCATATGACTCCAATCCAGTAAACTTGCCCTGAATCATACCTTATTATAGACCACCTTAGTCTGAAACTAAGTGAGTGGTTTCCAAACACTTGGAAAGTTTTTGGTGAGTGGTTTCCAAACACTTGGAAAGATTTTTGAATGGTCAGTTGATTTCTGTAGGCACTTGGTAGTGTCCAATGATAGCATATAAAACTAGATGCTAGATCAACGTTTGGTTTGATTATTATCTCCTCACTCATGAGAGAAAGAAGCAAATGTACAAGTGAAAAAAAAAAAAGGGAGTTTATTTATTTGCTCTACATTTGTGATATCAGAAAAAGACCCCAAGACACTCACGAGATGAAAGAAGCTAATTTCTTTAAGATTTATTTCTATTCTGAGCATTGTGCTTATTATGCCATTATAGGATTCTTCCATTTCTGTGCTTAAAACATTTCCTCTGTATTAATGACATTTATCTCTCATCACTGAAGATAAGTGTCCCAATGGAGAGAGACATGAGCAAGATTTGTGGAATCTAACAGACTTGCAAAAGAGAAATGTGACAAATATTTTATAATGGGAAGATACTAAGAAATGAAGTCATTAAATATGTAGGTAAGGTTGCTATATTAACAGACGTTCACCTTTTAAAATACAAATGTGCTTCTAACAAACCCAGTGAGATTTTGTAATTATCCTTATTATTAAAAGATTTTTTTTTACATTGATACAATTGATAGTGAAACTGCTCAGCAATAGGTTTTTGAGATGCTGTGCTTTACATACAGCACATCAAATTGATTTTTTCATTTCTAGATATTACGATTTAAATGTTTTTCAAGTGCCATGCAGAGTACTGAAGGTTTCAGAAGACAGAGATTTTTATCCAGTCTGGTGTATGTGCCCTGCAATTGAGTTTCCCAATGGGGCCATACATTTCTGAGAGAAACAATTAGTGTTGAGTAATTAGTTACAGAAGGTGCAAAAGGGTATCCTAAAATGTCAAGGTAAAAATGCTTGACAATTAAGTCTGAATTATTTAACAAAGATGCCATGTGGTAATATGGTGTTTTTGTAATCAGCATTTTGATGTTTCATACCATTTGGTATTTTTAATGCACTGGAAACAGTTTTGTGTGTGTATGAGGATACAAACACATGTACCATCTATTACACCTTTAAAAAGGTAACTGAAAAATTTATATTATAAAAAGCAATACAGTTAGTGGAAAAAATTTAAACCATACAAAAGACTGAGGTATTTAAGGGGAAAGCAAAAGTATGCTTTCCTACTTCTCAATCTTCAGCTCCACTACCCAGAGGTAATCAAGATTAAAATTTCCTGTCAGCAATGTTCACTGTCATATGTACATATATCCTTTAAAAATTCTACAAATGTGATTACAGTACTTTTCAACAATTTGCAACGTCTTAAGCTTCTTTCTACATCTGTACATATAGATAACTTTCATGCTTTTTAATGGTTGCATTACATACCATTGCGAGAATGTACCCATATTTATGAACCAATTCCCTATTGATGGACATTTTGGTACTTTCTAGTTTTTTTCTTTTCTTTTCTATGGCAAACCTATGCACAAGAATGCTCATTACATAACATTATCTATCCGCACGTGCACAGGTATAGTGTTGAATGATTGTGTAACTTCCTAAAAATGAAATCTCTGGGTAGAAGGTAGTTCATTTTTAATGAACTAATTTTATACATTTAAGGAAATATGTGTTTAAGGTAAAAAAAAAAATCAATCTGTACAGGAAGTGAGAAGCAAGCTCTGACCTTCCTCATAAATATGGTTAAGAGTTTCTTAATATCCTTTCATAACTTTAAAATAATATATGTTTTATACATAGGCACTTTAAAAAAACAAGTGAGATGATTCAATATGGGGTATATTCACTTTACATTTACTAGGTACTGTGAAATTGCTCTTCAAAAAGATTATATCTATTATATTCTTATCAAAAGTGTATGAGTACCTCCCCACTCTCCTTGACAGCAACCCTGGATGTTATCATACTTTTTGTATTTTGCCAATCTGATAGGTAAAAATGGCATTTAGAAATCATGTACATTTGCATTTCTTCTTTTATGAGTGAGGTGGGACTGCATTTGATTGACTTCCTCACCGGTTCCTGTCCTTCCGTGGTATTCATAATCACACCCAAGTATCTCTACCATTACTTGAAGCGAGATGTCTCCTCTGTCTCCTCATAAGATGATATATTTACTCTGGATTTCCTCCAATCCTAAAGATGAGACCTTTAGAGTATTTGCACATCCCAACTTTTTTTTTGTTTGTTTCCATCCTCTCCCAGGTGACATCTTTGAAAGCGTTTGCTTTCCTCTCCACCCCTCTTCTGCTCTCATCTCCTGGGTTAGGCTGAGATCGGTAGTACTTCATTTCCTCAGATGGGATACATGGGTGATGTATTCTTTGAATCCTTCCATGTACGTAAAGATCTTCCTTCACCTCCACAGGTGAACGATACCTTGAAAGACTGTCGCATTCTTAGGTGGCAGCTTCCTTTTTCTCTGGCACTTTTGATATTAGTTCAGCTCTCCCCTCGAGGATGAGAAGTCCAGTGTCTGTCCGTCTCCTTCGTGAGTTACTCATTCTGTCTAGAAGATGTCAAGCTTTTATGTTTATACTAGGAGTTCAGGAAGTTTACAACGAAATTCCTAGGAGTGTGTCTTCTATCAAGAACTCGCTAGCAACTTGGCAAGGCCCTTTGAAGCTGCAGTCTAAGGAGCATTTTTTCCCATTTGTTTAATTATTGTATTACCTCTCCCTCATCTTTTTTCTCTTTTTAGAACTTCTATTTATGTAATAGACATCCTCTAAGACTCCTGGCCTTTTTCTTCATAATTTCTACCTCATTGTATTTTTGCTGTTCCTTGAGGTAGTTCTTCCTTTTGGCCTCTAATTCACACCTCCACAGCCACCGGCCAGCCTCTTCTTCAATTCATATACTAATTTTTAAAATGAAAACAATCAGTTTTCTTTCCAGAAGATCATTTTGTGCTATAATTAAATTACCTTAAATGCTCTTATTAATTTTTGGATAGAATTAAATAAGAGATCATGTAGCTAGATCCTTGCTAAGATGCAGAGGGGGTTCCTGGGTCTTATAAGATCTTGGCCACCTAATCTCCAATCACTTTCTTCCCCTTTCTACTGGGCAATTCACAAGAAACAATTTTGATGATGTCCAAATAAATTCTATTCTCAAGAAGATCAGAGGTAAGGCATTTATCTGCTTGCTTTGGCAGCACCTATAGAGGGGTAAAGCTTTTATTCTGTTGATGTTTCTAAAAGCATGTAGGATAATATTTTTAAGTTCATGGACATGTAATGGAAATCGTCACATGGATTTGTGCTTTGGGGATATCTCTGGAAGAACTATCAGGGTGTTTCTGATTCCCTTCAGATACTCTTTCCTAAGTCACCAATTTTCACTCTAATATGATTCATAGGCTATGACTCAGAACTGTCTCTGTTCCCTCTAGTAATGACTTAATATCACATAGCAGTTAAATGAAGAAGATAAACTTTTATGGGGCAATTACTCTCAAAGTCTCCTCACTCAAAACTAGTTTGCGTGGCTTTTCTGCCAGCTTACTACTAATAATTGTGTATGAAAGCTATAAAAGGCAGAGTAGATTTAGCGTAAGGTAAAGATTATTGAGTGATATGGAGGGACTAGTTTTTCCAATGTAGAAGAATGAGCATGCTTGTTTTGGGTCCTTTTTCAAATACACGTGTATTTCTTGGATTATTAACGATTTGTTACTTAGCATCCTGGGTGCTTAAATTATGTTATTTTTGTTATTTGATATTTGTGGTATCTCACCAAGGTAGGGAGAAAGATTTAAGATATTTCTCTTGCTGTTTAATAACTGGAAAACTGAAGCATTAAGAAAAGGTACCATAGAGCGTCTGTTGGAGTCTAGAGGAAAGCAAACCACTTGCTTTCAGGGCTGTCATGTCCCTCTCTGATTTCGAAGCTAGTTATGCAAGAGGTAGAACATGCACTTTTTATGTAACTTCTAAACCGAAGTCAGCCCAGGCCCCCTCCTACTCGCATCCCCTGGTATTTTCACTCTTCCTTCTCTTTGCTATTTTTATGGCATCTGATGCTGATGAATCCTTTCCTCCCCTCATGAAGCTCTGTTGGTGAACATGATACAATTCTCTTATCACTCTTTTTCTCTCTTTTACTGGTTCTTCTTCCTCCTCTATTGTTAAGACCCAGTTCTTGATGATGTGTGCTCATTCATTCATCCATCCATTCATAAATATTGAGCACTTATTATGTGCCAGGCACTGTGCTAAGAAGTAGTCATAAAAGAGTAAACAAGAAAGTGGTATTCATCTTCACAGTGCTCACTTTCTAGAGGTGGAGACAGACAATAAGAGAAAAAAAAATGACCAATTGTGATAAGTGAAATTAATGATTGTGGTAAGTATAACCAAGGAAATAAACAAGGTTTGATCAAAGAGAACAATGCGGGTTGAGACCACGAGACTTGCCTTAAATAGTGTAGTCTGAGAAGGCTTTTCTGAGCAGAGACCTGCTTGAGAAGAGCTGCCGGGTGAAATGTGGGAGGGGGAATCATCCCCAGATTGGGGACAGGTGTGGAGTCCCTGAGGCGGCACTAATGGAAGGTCACTGTGGCCATGAAATAGTGAGTTAGGAGGAGAGGGGCTGTGAGAAGTGCAGTTAAAGGGATAGGCAGGACCAAGACAGTGCAGGGCCTTATAGCTAAGTAAGGAGTTTAGACTTATTTACACAAATAGGAAATCTCTGAATAGTGTTAATTAGGGGAGTAATAAAATCAGTGTTATGTTTTTTTTTTGTTGTGTTTTGTTTTTAAAAGAATGCTTTGCTGATGTGTAGAGAATGGACACTAGGGGAACGAATCTGGAAACAAGGAAATGGTTAGGAAGCCATGGCAGATACTGTTGATGGCTGCATAAAAGTTACCCTGTCCCTTTGCTCCTCTCCCCATACTGTCTGGAAGCCTAGATTTTTTTCCCCCAATTTCCTTTGCAGCTAGAGGTGACCATGTTACCCCGATCTGATCCCTGTCCCATAAAAGCAAGTCTGCTGGAAGGCTTCTGGAAAAGAAACTGTGTTTTTAGGTAAAAGGAACAGATATCAGGGTTGGCTGATGCTGCCTTCCCCCCACTGCCATATGTCCTTGCTTTCTGCCAATGATATCATGATACCTAGAGCTGTGGCAAACATTTCGTGACCATGAGAGAAAGGCCAGGAAAGTTACAGAGACACAGATCTGGTACCACTGAAAAACCCTGGAGCCACCTCGTCCAGAATTTTTGACCTAGGAACAATTAAATGCCGTCGTTATTGAAGCCACTAATAGCTAAATTGCTTCCTGAAGCTGAAATCATTTCTAACTAACTCAGAGGCTCTCGTGGGGTCAAGGTGAGAGGTGACGGCTTCACCTGGGGTGATGGTGCTGAGTGCTCACTTTACACAGATTACTTCATGTTCAACTCTGATCCCTTTCTTCTCTCTTTCTGTTTTTTGAATAGTAGCTCCATTTGCTTATGGTTTATCTCCTCATGTCTAAACACTCCAGAATCTTTTAATTGCCAGTTTCCAATTGATTCTTTCTCTATCCAGTCTTCTCATAATTGTTGGGACAATGCCAAGATCATCTTTCCATTCAAGAGCTGACTGTGGATCCTGATAGTCACTTTGAACAAACCCGAAATGGTTCAGCCTTGTATTCCAGGAATTCTACCAGATAAACCAGCTCTACTCATACGACCTCATGGACTTGTTCCTCTTTAAACACACTCTTTGCTTCAAATTCTGTTTACAACTTTGTTCTCATTCATTTACAGAGCCTCGACATGCCTTCCATGTCGAGCCCTTGGTTAAACACCACACTTTCACATATGCTCACCAATTTAATCTTTACAACCAATCCATGAGATATGTTTTATTATCTTCGTTTCACTGATGTAAAAGCTAAGGTTTGTGGGAGTTACTTTGTTCAAGGGCAAAATGCTAGTAAGAGGCAGGACCAAGATTTCAACCCAAGTTTGCTGATTCTCAGCCCAATGTCCCTTCTTGGCTTTTATACCACAGTGTCAATTATTTCAATTGGCATTATTCTCTCTTTGGCTCTCTCTCAGTACACAGCAACCTTTACTCCCACCCCTCCCAACCTTTCAAGAATTTTCTTGAAATGTGCTTCATCCCGGGCTCTTTGTTATGTTTCCTCAAGGCTTTGCATATAGTTGGAATTCATTCATTACAGATTATTATTTTTTATGATGCTAATACTAATTGCAATTGGTTAATTAATCTCTGGTAATTCCATTTTTCTTATGGTCTATCTCTCCAAACAGATTTCAGATTTCCCAAAGGCACAACCAAGCATATCCTTCTTAATTTTTTGGTGTTAGCTTTTAATACTTAGGAAAATACAGTAGCTGATTAATTGATGCTTATCTAATAAATGAGCAAATAAAATGAGAATCTTGCTTTAAATCTATGTATCTGGCTCCAGATAATTCTCTATATCCTTTGATTTCATTCTTGCATTCACAAAATCTAAATGCTAATAAACATCATTTTCTTGCTTTTTACCACAAAAATTCCAACATGCTCCCTATTATGGTAAGTACCATATTTGATAACCTTTCTAATTAGCATTACATTTTAAATGCCTTTAAAATGCCCCATTACATATTTGTCTAATAGTCCATGACAGTTTAGATATGTAATTGCTATTATGGATTACCTGGTGACCATCATTATAAATAATTAGAGAGACTTAAACATGTGTAACGCTAATTAGGAAAGTTATCAAATATGGGCAGTTAAGATAATAGGGAACATGATGGTTTTGTTTTGGAACTGCAGTAAGAACATAGCTACAGGGATATGGATGAATCTTTGTGAATTTAGTGCCCTAGGAATCAAGGAGCCATTTTATAATGGAGAATGTAGCGCAGCAGAAAGTGACTTTGTGAATTGTGCCCTTTTTTTGTTGTTGTTGTCACTTCGTTAACTGACTATGATTGCCAAAATATTTCTCCTGTACTATTCTAGGGGACCATAAGGGATCAAGCCCTGAGCAAAATATAGCCAGAGAGGGCTCCATATCTGTCCCCTTGAAGTACTGCCCTCGAATTAATACCACTATTTTGAGCCTCGCTTTCATAGCCCTACAATTTATAGGCCTCTACTCAACATGTTCTAAATGAGGGGTTTTCTTTTTTCCTCCCTGAGGAAACAATGACTGCCTTATTAAGAAAGCATCCAAGATTCCCCCCAGATTCTCACAAAGGCCACTGGACTCTGACCATTGTTTCAAGCAGTTCCTGGAATGTTGGAGAACTGTTGCAGCATAAAAGCAAGTAGCTTCTCTGACAGGACATGACATGGTTTAGCAACATTTAAATTGTTAAGGAAATAATAATATTTCACCATTTCTTCTAGGTTTGGTGGGAGTGGTAAAGAAATAAACTAGCTGCTTAAATGTCTTTTTAGAAACATGAAATGATACACAAAATCTTGCATGTAGGCGTGCATTTTTTTAGGATAAGGGCTCGCGTTTTCATCAGATTCTGCCCTCGAGCCTTTGGGTAAACTGTTAGATAGATGGCCTATCACATGCCAGGCACCAAGGAACAGTTCTGTATAAGGGACTTGAGATGCTTTATTGTTAAGATTAGTAAAAAAAAAAAACAAAAAAAAATAATAATAATCGCTAAAATCCAATGGTGAAGCAAACATTCCCGTATCACAGAGCTCTCATAGTTTTATAGCAAAGAGCTATGGAGACATCACACTCAGCTCAAGGTCCTTGTCAACCAGGGGCCTGTTGGCTGCCTGGAGACCTCTCTGAGGTTTGGGGAGAAAGGAGGAGAAGGCAGAGTTTTTACTCCTCAACCAGAGAATTTCCAGAATCATCTGGCCACCTTAAGACTCAAGCAGTTATGACTCCCTGCAGAGCACCGACTTTTAGATAGGTTTGAGGCACGTCTTGCTGGCACAGGGGTAGCTCGGAAATGATTGTGGGGCCAAGGTCATATCAGTAGTTCATGTGGTCCCATAGTTGTGCTCTAATTGCCCTTTTCCCTCTCCACCCAGTCATCATTGGAGACCCAAATCGTATGTTCAGATACTTGAGTTTGTCTTTTGATTTTATTAAATCTTGCTCATGATCAAAATGGTATCAGGGCCCGGAAATTTTCTGACTTCTTCGTACACGGGATTTAGAATAAGATGAGCAAAGTAAGGATGATAAATTTAGCAGATATTTTCTCTTTCAGATAATATAAAAGCATCCCCACATATTCTGCCCTCTTCCCCAAACTACGCGTCTGTTTAGGTGTGACTGGGCAGGCATGTCCTCCTTTATTCACGCTAAAAGCTATTTTCTAGTTCATTATTTCATTCTCTTAATTTGGCAGACATTTGTGGCCTGTCCGTCTATGCATGTGCTGGACTGCGCTGTGGAAGAAGCAATGAGGGCTGGTGTTTTATCTGTTCCCCTGGCCACTGGAGAAGGAAAGCTTATCGTGGGAAGTCTCATCATGTAAGCATTGAACTGCAATTCAAGGCAGTATTAAGGGAGCCCTCACAGGCTCTGGCAGCACGAGATTCCTCTGCAGGAGGTGGGACTTGAACTGAGTCTTGAAGGATGGCAGAGAGGAAGCAAGGAGGACATCTCAAGTGGGGGGAATTGGTGTAAGCAAAAGGTTGAGGGGGGTGAAGGAATACAGCGCGTGTGTGCATGCGTGAGCGCGCGCACATGTGTTTAAGCAGAGGCTAAAACTGGAAAGGCAAACTAGAAATAGATAAGACCTGGAATTTTAAGGGACCTTAAAACTTGATGCCATAGATAATGGAAATTATGAGGGAGGTTATTGGGGAGTTGAAGGGAGAAATCTGACATTTGAATAAAGCACCTATGTGGTGCGAGGCTCTGTGCTGGTACTTTACTTACATAAATAATTTAATCTCAAAATGATCTCTCCAGAAAGCATCCCCATTTTTCAGTTGGGAAAACCAATTTCAAAAAAATATTTTTTATTATGGACATTATGTGCCTCCTGTTAAAAGTATCTATGAAATATTCTTGCCCCGAATAGAATGTCTATGTGATCAAATCTCTAGACCTGCTGATAATTTATAGGATATACGAAGAACAGAGGAGTGTGTTAAATGACATATGAGGATTCAAACAACAGAATCCAGAATGTGAGAAATTGTAGGATTAAAAAAAAAGTTTATATTGAGAAAATTAAAAAAAAAAATATAGTTAACCCGCTATGTATTTATCGCTCACATTTAGCGATTATCAGTGACGGCCAATCCTGCTTCATCTTTACTTGTCACTTTCCACCCACCACTAATTATCTTGAAGGAAATCCCAGTCGTATCACTTCATAAATTTCTGTGCGTGTCTTTACAAATCCTCTTTTAAAAATACCATAACATCATCATCATACCTGCACTATACCATACCTAAGTTAATACTTTCTTAAGATCATCCAGTAGGCAGTCGTTTTTCACATTTTCTTGACTGTCCTCATAAATTAAAAATAAATAATTTTTGTTGCAATCAGAAACCAAATAAAGTCTCTATATTGAAAGTTGCTGTATCTCGTAAGTCTCATATTGAAAAAGCTTCCCATTCCTTTCCTCTTTTTTCTTGAAATTTATTTGTTGAAGAAACCAGGTTTTGTTCTTAGACTTTTCCGCTTTCTGAACTTTGCTGATACATTCTCTTCTGTGTAACATATTCCTGTCCCTTGATTTCCTCTACACTGGGAGTGAAAGCCGATTCAGATTCTGATTGCATTTTGGGCAAGGATACTTACAGGGGGTGGTGTATGCTTTGTGGTATCTATTTTCTAATTCAAGCAACTCCAGAGCCAGCAAGTGGAGAAGCCCTGGAGTTTTCACCGAGGTCTCTCTAGTTCCAAACCCACGCTCTGGTGATCTCTTCCCATTGTCCTCTGAGTTCGTCTGGCAGCAAAGACACTAGGGTGATGGAGGCTGGGAACAGTGAGACAAATCCACCTCAACATGTGTGTGATAGACACGCCACCGGGCAGGAAGGCAGCAAGCCACTGCTGTAATGTCCCAAGAATGCAGTGATGAAGAATATGGTCCGTAGAGACTCTAGTCTCTCTGAGAAGGAAGGTAGTAGTAGGATCTTGTAGTAGTTTGGTTCCTGAAATTATGTTCTGAAATTATGTTCCCAGGCACCTGACTGGGCAGAAACTTTTAGGTTTCTGTGACTTTTGAATGTTCTGCTGAGCATTTGGGGTTAATGGAGGGATCAGAATTAACCAGATGGTTAGCAGATAGTTTTGATGACTTAAAAATATTTTCATTTCTTTGTTCTACCTATTTCTCCAAAAAGAATTTGAGATGGAAAACTTTCCTTTCAAAATGACCTACTTTCGCTCTTTTTTTTTTTTCAGATAACAACATTATACACTCATTAACACACACAACACCACACACCATCCCAGAAATGTTTAGCATAGAAATCCCACATGGCAGAGCTCTCATAGTGGTGGGTGGAAGGGATTACCCTGAGTTGACATTTAGTGCTAGCTTGTTCTGCATTTGACTTCTACTTGTAATCAGAAGAAAATCCCAAAACAACCCAGATATGATTAAAAATAATTATATTGTCATCGTATTAGACTTCTTTTTACAACATTTTTTTTCATTTAACATATCTTGGGAAGTGAAATAGTTATTATATAGGCATAGTTATATATTTGTGAATTATATTATTATAACAAATTATTTATGATAATATAATGTATTATAATATATAAATTTATGTAATATAATGTAACATATTTATAACATGACATTATAATTGTTAACTATTATATAAAATAGAAAATATTACTGTATTATATGATTATATAGTCACTAATATAGGGATTGCTTAGCAACTCTAATCATAAAAGTTAAAAATCAAAATCATACTGAATTGCTAAGTGGTAGGCTTATATAATTAATGAGGACAAATAATTGATATGCTGTTTTGTTCTGGGAACCCAGAAAAGCTATCTTAGTCGTACTATTAATTTATCCTGCCTCTAGCTGCTGCTTAGATTTGGCCCCAGACACGGCAGTTTGGGGAAGCCCTGTGACACGTGGACCTTTTCAGGACACTTATTTCTATCGTAAGCAGAATGCTGGCACCGGTTCTCTTTCTTTTTTTCACCTTTTGCTTCCACAAGCTAGGAGATAGTCTGTTCTTTGCAGATAACTACAAAAAAATTTCCCCCGCGGTGTGTCAAGGAGGTAGGTATGTTGTGACAAATGTACTTGTCTCCTAACTGAGAACATGAGTGGCCAGGACTTGAAATGAGTTTGAACACTGAAGTTCGAGCAAAAACAGAAAGCGGAGTCTCTGCCCCCGTGTTCTGAAATCTATGTTGTTTTTTTTTTTTTTTTTTTTTTTTTTTGTAACAACCCAGTGCTGAAATGGAACTCCCTCAACTTTGGCACTTTGATGGTATTTCTGGTTCCTGGGAGTCCGTGCCCCCTCTCCAAATGGTGGGGTGGGTGTGGAGGTCATGCTGCAGCCAGACGCTGAACACTGGGTTGCTGCCTTTATCTGCAGCTTCCTCCAACGTGGTGCGCAGGCCACAATGCAATGAAACGCCCAAACTGCCAAGGTCCGTTTCTGAATGTACATCGCCCTAGGCCTGACTCGCATATTAAAGACACCCACTACACATCCAGTTTTGATGTATAATCCATAATACACACTGATCCCAAGTGTATCTTATGTTTTAAAAATAATTATTATTTTAAAGGCCAGCCATCATAGATAGGGGACTTTGAATATAATTATGAAAACCCATTCTAATAGTTAGCAAAACAAAAGCCACCCTGGAAACTTGAGTTCAGGCAAGCATATTCCTGCCAGCTTGGATTTTACATTAACACATTATCTGCAATAGTTTTCTCAAATGGAGTCCATTTACAGATATCTGCCAAGCTTCCTCAAAACAAACAAGCCCCTATAATAAGAGTTAGCATATGAAGTGAGGGTGGACAGAGCCACAATCTTTTCCTCAGGGCTCTCTTTTATCAAACGACCCTGCCTGAAGAATAGAGGCCAGTGTTTTATGTTTCAAGTGTACCATATGGCATGATATGAGTGCACTTTAATGACTTATTAGCATATTCTTCCAACTAGTTAAACCAGCTTGACAAAATCTGAATTTTAAAATATTTGCATGAAACCTTCTGGAATAAACAAGGCTCAGTGATTTGTTTGCTTTTGCTAGAAGATGAAAGAGATGCCCATTGATCTTTCACGACAGTGCTCATGAAGAACATCAGGTTGGCCACCTTCTCTCGAGCCCTTAGGAGTGGGAGATGTTTGGAAAATCTACAGTGTTATTTAGATGTTTTGTCTCCCCATGAGGTGACGCTTCCCCACGCTGCCTAGATTCTGGGCTTTGAATAATGCTTACTCTGTCTTCTGTGACCTTGATCCTTCCTTTGTGGGGAATGAGATGCTCCGGCTGAGATCTAGTTGCCTGCCTGCCTGCCTCATTAAAAAGCCTTTTAACGTTTGGGGAAGGACCAGGCACCAGATCAGGGGTTGGAGCTTCTCACTGTGGCTTGTTTAAGGAGTGATATGAACCTAAGAGGCAGTCATGTCTCTGCTGTGGCTGCTCAAATGGCCTCTGAAAATGGAGTGTGTGAGGAAGAAGGCGAACAGAATGCCACCTAGACAGAGGAAGCTAGCTTCTCCGTTTGTATTTTCCTTTCCTGATATGTGCAAGTGTGAATGTTTCCTTTTCTCTTTTTCCTGTCAGTCCTTGGTACACTTTGTGGATTAGGATGCTGTTGGTGGAGGTGACCAGGGACCACATATGAAGAAGATAACCCTTGGTGACCCCACAGTAAGGCTGCCTTGGCATCTCTAGTGCAACAGTGACATGGGTATGTAAGAATCAATTTCACTCTAGGAAACCTGCCTACTTGATGGCAGATACTGCCACAACCCCCTTTTCCCCCCGTTATTTTCTAGTGAGAGGTCATCATGTGACACTCTTGTGGCCAATGAGATATAAGGGGAAGACTGTTGCGTACAGTGTCTAGGAAAGTTTTTGCTTTCCTGGTAAAAGGAGGCAAACCTGGCTGGCTTGTGCCTTGCCTTTGTACTTCTACCTTCTTCTTGTGTGGAGTGCAGACAGAACGACTGGAGGTGCTCCAGCTGTCTTGCAATCATGAGGATACCAGCAAGGAAAGACGTTCACACACTGTGAGCTGAAGCAAACTGATTAGGAAACTGCAGCCAGAGTGGCTGAGCAACTCGCTCAAGACCAAACAAATAAATCCTCTGACTTCAAGTACTGTGTTCCTTCTTTACGTTTTGTTAACAAGTCAAAAGGCAATACGTTTGACTGTTACCACACTCTCATCTTTGAACATGGATTACTTTATTTAACCTTTACAAAAAACCTGGTGACGTGCTACGGACTAAATTGTGTCCTCCAAAATTCCTGTGTTGGAGCCCTAACTCTCTATGTGACTGTGTTTGGAGACAGGACCTTTAAGGGGATATTAAAGTTAAAGGAGGTCATAAGGGTGGGGCTTGAGTCTGATTGGATCCGTTTCATTATAAGAAGAAACACCAGAGCGCTAGCAGGAGTTTCTCTCTCTCTCTCTCTCTCTCTCTCTCTCTCTCTCTCTCTCTCTCTCTCTCTCTCTCTGTCACACAAACATGCACACTCACCTGCACACATGCACATGCACTGCCATGTGAGCACACAGAGAGGAGGTGGCCCTCTGTAAGCAGGAAGAGAGTTTTCACCAGAAACCAAACTGCTGGCACTTTCATTTCTGACCTCCCAGCTTCCAAAACTGTGAAAAATAAATTTTGTTGTTTTGGCCCCCCACCCAGTCTGTGATATTTTGTTACAGCAGCCCGAGCAGACTAAAGCAAATTGGTACTATCATTGTGCCCATTTTGCAGATGAAGAAACGGACGATCAGACAAATTAAGTGTCTTTACGGTCACATAGCCAGGAAATGGCATTTTCCTTTTCTTCAAGAGACGGTGTCCCTGTGGCCACTATGTGGTTAGTTCTATTGAAGAGTTTATCTCAGATGATTTCAGTTTCTAACGGCAAAACCGGATTTTACCTTTAGATATTGGTTCTCATCTCTCCACTGAGAGCTCAACAGGCTACTTCGTGCGTGAGGAAGTGCTTTATAAACTAGAATATCCCATGCATACGCAAAGTCATTCATTTTAAGGATCAGTTATGTTTGTCTTCTTCACAATACTTGCCCTTAATTCCTACTCGTATGTTTCCTAAAGAAAGATCTCAATCAATGAGGCGGTCATTTGAAAATAAATCAGGTCAGTTAAGCTCTGGTATCTCTAAGTAGAACCTAATCTTCTCGGAGATTCAGAAGATTTCCTTTCTAGTTATAGCCTCATGTATCTCTATTTTCATGTTCTAAGACCAAGGATCAGTTAGCACGTCAGAGTGATCTCTCTCCAGAGAAGAGCACCTGATCTCTGAAATCGGATCTTGACCAGCCACATCTCTAGACAGCGTTTTTTTCTGGAACCCTCCTCCCCATGGTCACCCTATTAGAACCTCAGTGTGCTGCATGTCATCATCTCCTTAGCCTTGTTTTCTATGGTCACAAAGTCGAGGGACAGCAATGCCGGCAAATCTCTGAAGCTTAAAGTGCCTAATTAACTCACATATGCCACAGACAGGAGCCTGAACTATTTATGGCACCAAGAAGTGAGAAAATGTCCCCTACCATGGGTATCAGGTAACTAACACAGTTCTGCCAAAGTTTGGTTGTGAAACACGAAGCCTCTGAAACCCGTTGGTGTTAAGTGCACACCAAATATTCAATCCAGACATGTCGTGCTTGAACTATTCTGGGGCTCATAAACCTTTCATCAGAATCAGAGGTGAAATATTTGGCCTTATTTGTAAGTCCCATATTTCTAAAGACCTTGGGGGCTCATTTAGTATTCCCAGCAGAAAGGTCACAAGGTTGGTTTGCAGGAGTCCTGGTTTAGTGGAACTGGTGACTTCAAGCAGGACATACTTTCATGATTTTCCAGGAACCAGTGCCTCGATTCTCCTGTACGTCACTCACTCTGATACTTTCCCTCTCCAACAACTCTCTCCCCCCGCAAGAAAAACCCCCTAAACACAAGCACTGTTGTGTAGGGTTGTTCAGAGCCCTTGTATTTTCTGACCAAAACAGTGAAACCTTTATTTAATCTTAGGGAAGCAGCCTACTACCCCTTTTTAGGTGAACTGTATTACAAAAAGCTTTGAAAGTGGTGGTTTTATTGGCAGAGGGGTGGTTACTTAATTTCATGCAAACCTGAAATCTAAGTGTGAAGAGTGGTCCTTTGAGATCGTCTCATCCACCCTTAGTTTTACAGGTGAATGGAGTGAGATCCAGAGAGGTGAGGTGACCAGCACAGAGCTCATAGCCGGGTCGTGGCAGGTCTGTGCTTTATTGGGTACTAGCTCCTGAACCTCAGACAAATGACCTAACCACTCAGTTTTCTCACAGAGACTCTGAGGATTGAGTGAGATAATTCATCCAAAATAATTAGTACAGTGCCTGGTATAGAGTAAATATTAGCCAAGGGTGTTACTGTTATTGCTATTATTTCCCTGATCACTCACTTCGAACTTTTACTTTTCCTAGCACCTAGCCCTGTCCTTATGTGACCAACGGCATGCCTAAATCTGGGCCTCAGAGGCCGCCTTACAACGGGATGCTGTGATGCAGTTTTAGAGACTGTAATCTTGCTTTCTGAAATAGTCAAAGCCTCTAGAGATTCAAAAACCTCATGAACAAAATATCACAACACGTCACTCCCGGGTTCCTATTATCAGGTAAGCTAAGCACTGACTTTTTAAAACAGCGGTGACAATGTTTTCCTCATAAACAAGCCGCGTACTTACAGTAACTGAAAAGCTGTTTGGAGACTCTTTCCCTAGGAGTGTTTTATTTCTCGCTCGATGATTTGTTCGAGGTGTTTGGACAACTTAGGCCCATTATCTGCGAGTAGTATCTTCTCACTTGCTGACGTCGCTGACTGGAATGTCCCTTCCTCAAATGGTCTTCCCTGAAGGCGGTGGCACTAAATCAGACCTCTGGGGAGAGTGAGCTTTCTCTCCAGAGGGAAGGTCACCCCGGAACACGCCTGTGCTCTGGGGTCTTTCTTAAAAACTGTGCGGTAGCTCTCGCCTCCAGGAGGGAGGTGGGCAGGAAGACACTCATGGCTTGGCCCATGCTTGACTGACAATCGCTAATGTTTCTTGAGACACAATTATTTTGTCAGGCAGCGTTTTAAGCATTTTACATGTTTTTTTCTTCTGAATCTACATGGCACTCCTTTAACTTGGGTACTGCTACTAGTTTCATTTTGTAGATGGAGAAATTGAGGAACCAGAGGTTAAAGAACTTTCCAAAAGGGACACAGTACCCTCCCACATGTCCGAGCCAGCACCGGACTCCCTGAGCTGTGCCTCTCTCACCCACACCACACTCTCATCTGCTTCTGGGCAAATCAACCAGGAGTTCATTCAAAGCAGGGTTCACCTGCGTTAACACTCCCTCCTGCCCGACCTCACAGATCCTGGTGGAGAGGGTTTATAGACAACTTTAGAGACACAGCTAAAGCCCGCCCCCACCTCCCCACAATCTGCACCCCCCCCTTAGGTGGCTACTGTTGTCGGAGGACTGGGATGTGTTTTTCCATTGAATGTTTCTGTGCTTTAATGACAAAGGTGTGAATTTAGATATAGCACATAGAATCCTTTTGGCTGTTTGTGTTTTATGGTACGTAAATGGTATTATACACAATAGGTGTTTTACAACTTAAAAAAAATTTAACATGTGTTTCTGAGTTTTATTCACAAGTATATGTAAATCTAGCTCATTTGTTTAACTGCTATATAATATTTCAATGTATAATTTACTCTGAGTGATGTTTTTCATTTCTCCTAGTGATAAACAGCACTGCTACAAACACTTGTTTCACATCTCCATGGATATGCAGGTGAGAATTTCTTCAGGTTTATGTCTAAGAGTAGAATCGCTGGTTGTAAGGTATGTATATATTAACCTGACTAAATATTGCCTGATTGCTTTTGAAAAAAAAAAAATGTTTCAGTTTACACTCCCAGGAGAATAGAATAAGAATTCGCATTTTTTCCCATCCTTGCCAGCATCCAGCATTCTCAAACTTTAAAATTTGTGTTTTTTAATTA
Organism: Eonycteris spelaea; assembly: GCA_003508835.1. Taxonomy (NCBI): domain Eukaryota; kingdom Metazoa; phylum Chordata; class Mammalia; order Chiroptera; family Pteropodidae; genus Eonycteris; species Eonycteris spelaea. The sequence continues at coordinate 969,329 of PUFA01000036.1, forward strand.
TTATTCACTGAGCTTTTTTCTCTATGCAATTTACAGCCTTTTTTTTTTTTTTTGGCTTACAATTTTTAAAATTACTTTTTGTGAGTCATTATAGTACATGATTTAAAACTTCAGAGCAGAAAAGCATATATAACGAAAGGTAAGTCTATTCCCCATTTTGACTCCCTCTCTCAGAAGGAGGACGAATGATTTCTTATGTAGGCTTCCAGCGGTAGTCATGCATGTACTAACACATATGTGCGGTGTGTGTGTGAATGTGTGTACACATACATACATATGTATATAGTGTAAATATACACGTAATTACCCTATCTATGCTGATCTTTCGTCTCTTAACAAAAGATCTTGGAGATTGTTTCAAGTTAGTATTAATATTTACCTCATTTTTAAATGGCCAATTAAAAATCTGTTTTTTCTTTATGTCTTGTATGAAAACAGAACTCTTCCACAATCCAGCATTATGCGTAATCTTGACACTCACTTTTAATATTCCTACCTTGAAGTGCCCATGGCTAGGTGCCTCCTGACCTCTCTTTTTGGCCAGGCCTTTCCAGTCAAAGCCAAATCCAAATGGTTCTTCAGATACTTCAGACAGAAAGTCCTTGCCCAGGTAATGGTTGTAAAAGCAAATTTTGGTAATGACGATGAGATAGGAAATAACTGAGAAGTTTATTGTCTTGTTGGTATACAAGGAATGCAAATGCAAAAACAATGATTTTGATCTTAATATCTTCTGTTACTGAGTTCTTACTATGGCCAGACCATGCACTCTACATAAAGTATATTTTTAATCCTCTCAGTATTTCTACGAGGTTGATATTATCATCACCCCAATTTTATAGCTGTAGAAATGGAAGCTCAGGGCACTGAAATAACTAGCCTCAGGTCTCAAAGTGGATAAAACTTAGTGGAGCCAGGATTCAAACCCAGATCGAGGTGACACCAAAACCTCCTTTCTAACTGCCATGATGTCTCCACACGTGCGTATCTAATTTAGTTTATTTAGTAATTGTAAGATGATATTTTCAGTGTCAAGACTGTATCAACTTACATTTTAATTTTTATAACCATGCCCGTTATTAAATATTTTAACATCCCTCTAGCTTCTTTATTACTCACTGTTCCCCTACTTCTGACTGATATTCTAGTTAAACTGAACCAGGCACTCTTACCTAAACATACCTGTGTTTTCCTGCCTGCTAGTATATACTTTGGCTTTAGAAATGCTGAGGAAAGTCCTCCTGTCAGTCAGTTCTGTTCCGCAACAGTTCAATTCAACGAATGTCTATAGAGCGATTCCTAAGTAGCAACTAAAGAGAAAACAGTAACAGAGAGACTGAAATGATAGGAAGTTTCCGCGATATGGCTGTCTCTGTGGAGACGCCTTGGCTGAGTCAACAGACTCGAAGGGCTCCCTTCTCCACTGTACCCTCTGCAGGCCACCCCGGTGCCTCTTTCTCTTTGGAAAGAGAAAACATATCACCTCCCTGTGTATTATTTTTTATTTGCGTCCATCGTCCCAGTTCTCTTCCATCTCATTAACCCAACGTGTTATTCTTGTTTTGAATTTTTCTTCGTCCTTGACTAAGAGGGGTATATAGTGTCTGCAATCTTCGTGAAACCATGTTTCGTAATAATGGGGCTGGCGATGGGGAAGCAGGGGAATGATGAAGGAGTTAGCACTGCTCTGCATGCTGATACGAAGTGTCCATGCTGTTATGAAGAGGCAACCTTGTGAGTATGGCATTCTTAAGGATTTAGAGTTCACAGTTAGAATTAATGTTTGCTATGGGAAGTGTGAGTGTGTGATTCAACTGTAGCTTGCTGAACAATCTTAAGAAGGTAGAAGCAGGACAGCTTACTTACAGCCACGTCAGCCTCTTTGTTCCTTGAACGTTCCTGGCATTCTTCCTTCCCAGAGCCTTTGCCTAGTGCTAGGTTTCTGAACAATGGCACCTGCTGACATTCTGTGCTGGGTAGTTCTTTATTGTGGGGCATTATCCTGTTCATTGGAGCATGTTTAACAGCATCGCTGGGCTCTACCCCCTGATGCCAATAGCATCCCACCTCTAGTCATGACAATCAAACACGTCTCCGGACATCGCCAAATGTCCCCTGGGGGACAGAATGAACCGTGGTTGAGAGCCACTGCTGTGTTTGTTCCCTCTGCCTGGCCCACTCTCCCCCCAAGGACCCGTCTCTTCAAAAGCGTAGTGTAGCTCTTACCCACGGAGGTTCCTCTGGCCCCCTTGTTAATAATGCAAATATCTCCAGATTCCCTTGTATCCCTTACCCGTCTCCACTTTTTAGTTTTCATGACCGTCTCACGTACTATCCGATGTACTTATTTTTGTGTGCTTCCCTTTGTTTTCTCTCCCGAGAATGTAAGCTCCTTGAAGGAACAGTTTTGTTCCCTGATACTTTCTAAGCACCGACAGCAGGTCATCACACATAGTAAAAATACGTAAGCAAAGGAATATAGTGGAACTCCACCTCTTACTCCTGTGCTCTGTGCTGCCAGTTCTCCGCCTCAAACTAAGAAATCATTTTTTTCTAGTTTCTGGTATATCCTTTAGAGTTTCTTTATGCAAAAATCAGGCAAGTACGATAATTTATTTCTCACTCAAACTTTTTTTTTACATCAAAAGTTGGCATATGTATGCACCTATCCAGCACCTTCCTTTTAAAAATTTAACCTTACATGCATTGTGGTAAGAGTTTCTTTGTCTAAGATTTTTGCTTTCTTGGTCGAACGTTTCCTCTCTATGGTTGAAACTTGGAGATTCACAGCCTAATAAACACTGCCCCCCAACTTCCCTGTCTTCTAACAAAATAAAAAACTTGATTTGCCCTTTAAACTTGAACCAGATTTCAGTCAGACCCCAGCCGGTGTCAGCTAGTCAGAGGTCTGCTTGCCTGATTTCCTGCATGAGAGCGATTCATTGACTCAAGTCCATATGTCATTTGATTATTTTGGATTATGTGACAAGTTTTTTTTTTTCTTTTGATATAAATTAAATTGGTTCCCCTAGGACAGGGCCAACCATTGGTACTTCTTGGAAGTCAGCCAGCCTGTAAGTGGGGATGCAGACAGTGTTGATCTGGACCTTTGGGCAAGAATCCCCTGGGGCGTTCCTAGGTAGTGTTGCCAGCAGGGGCTGGAGGAGGGAACAGTGGGCAGGAGAAGGACCTCCTAGCACAGCTCCGACTGCACTGGAGATGCCCTAGACATTCATTTAGAACCGGCAACTCTGAGTTTCAGTGCAGAAGGAGAAATAGCTCCCTCTGCCCTGTTTATACAAATGATGAGCCTCAGCAACCCTGAAAGGCAAAAAGTCGGAGGTCCCAGAGAGATAACATGTCGCCTTAGGCATCTAAACATTCAAAAGGCCCAGGAATAAAAATCTGACCTGGTGCCAGTGGTATGACTCTGTGATGGGCACTTCGTCCTGTGGAAGCAAATGAATGGTGTGGGTTTTGAAATTAAGCTCTTAGTGATTATTATTTTAGAGGTCTTAAAAATGTTTAGCTCTCAACTTATCAGGCCTCGACGTGTGACATTTCATGTTAGCCAAAATGACTGTATTTTTTAAAGACTGGAAAGATAAAATACATACCAACCTTTGAAATCATAAACAAAGAATTAGAGTGACAGATCACTACTGGTTAAAAGAAGCTATTATCTTGGGTGTACATACAAAAGATTCTTTTCTCATTTGAGAGAGACATGCTCAGGACACGATAATTAAATATTGTTTTTCTCTCCTTAATGCCAGAAAGGTTAGCAAGAAGCCGCAGCAGGAAAAAAAGAACAGCTGGATCATGCACCTTTCAAATGGGAAAAACTTGTTTCCTTAATCATGGATGAACCTGTGAGGAAATACTTTAGAAGAGACGAACTCATCCATCCTTCCATAAAATATGCAATCTAATCAGCACTCTGAGAAAAACAGAGGAGCAGGATTAGGATAATAGTCTGTGTTTATTTTTGTCTGAGACCTATGGAAATGTAGGTTTACGCCTGACTTGAGCTCTCACAGTTAAAATAACTGGAGTAAGTAACAGTGCTCGCTGCCAGACCTGGGCTGGGCCTTCCTGGGTTTCACAAGGGAAGCGGTACCTCTAGAGAAGCAGTTGCCTTTCGTGTCTCAAGATCGGAACTCTTGTGCCAGGCAGGCCCCCAGAGGAGGTCCTGACTGCAGAGTGGCCAGCTGGGGCCCTGCCCCTGCTGTCTGTCTCCTCCCTCCCCCGCCACTGTCACTGACTCCCACAGCAAAGTCACAGTCGGGGCTCCGATAACTATACCTAGTTATGTTTGCTGGGAAGCGAGATATCCAGTAGTTCACCTCTTCTTTACGCTTTAATTTTTTAACATACATACAACTATAGTTTACTTCAAGCTCGAAAACAATATTTTATTTTTTTTTTTTGCAATTTGATCTCAGAGCTTTGATTTGTAATGTGTTTTGGTACGAGGGTCTAGGCACTCTTTTTTGTTTTTTTCTTTAACAGCTCTATTGAGATCTATACCATATAGTTCATCTTTTGAAAGTGTACAATTCAATGGTTTTTAGTCTATTCACAGAATTATGCAGTCATCACCAAAATGTAATTTTAGAACATGTTTGTCACTTCAAAAAGACATTCCATGCCTATTAGGAGTTGCTCCCCATTCCTGCTTGCTCTCCCAAGTGGTTGATAACCACTGATCTACTTTCTGTCTCTGTAGATTTGCCTATTCTGCTCATTCCATTCAGTATGTAGTCTTTTGTGACTGGCTTCTCTCCCTCCACATAACATTTTCAAGGCTCGTCTATGTCGTAGCAGGTATCAGTAATTCATTCCTTTTCATCACTGAGTAATATTCCATTGTACTATTCCAATTTAAAAAAAAAAAAGAAAGAAAAGAAAACACTCTTCTTCCAATGGCAATTTTACGTATGTATTAACATGTTTCACATGCTGATAAAATACAAGTGCACTGATCAAGTTGTGTCCTGTCTTAGTCATCTGCATCTGGTCTGTACCCTGAATTATCCTTGAATTCTAGTTTACCATGGCCAACCCATCTAACCTCTCTAGAAGATTAAAATGCAAATCCGAGAAGCCTCGCTCATACTCAGCTTGCCAAAGAAGGCTGAGTTCAACCACAGACCCATCTTTCTGGAGTGGAATCAGGAAAATATCCAAGCACTTTCACGTGACACTGAGCGAAAGACTCGTGAGCCATTGACCAGCTTTGCTCTAACGCCCTCAGCACCCTATGGCATGAAGAAAGTGAAGTCCGACAAATTTAAACCCCAACTTCCAAACCGTTGAAAAGGTCTGTGGATAGCATTTTCTTTCCTATTTTAATGCTTCATAACCTTGATTATAATCATAAATCATGCTTACTTCCTGTCTAATGGGGCTAACATCATGTATGACAGCACCGTATCTGAGGAGGCATAAAAATAGAGCAAGAAATCATGACCAAGAATGCAAAGCAAATTGGAAAAATCAGCAAAATTTAAAATGAAGTGTTGCTGGTCAATGTCACATGCTACTTGCCTAAAGAAATTGTAACAGATAATTCTAACTAAATCTAGAGCTGTTGGAGGAGCGGCAGTGGGGAGTGTTGCTTTTTTCCTCCTTGTATAGTACAGCAAGGCTCATGGTGACACCTGGGCACACCTGCAGCTCAGGGACGTCTTGCTTCCCAGCATGTAATGAGCACCTATGCTTCTCCTGCCCAGCATGCACTGCGCTCCTTTCAGGTAACCTGGTTCTCCGTGAGAGTGGGGATTCCACTCTCCTGCACTGTATGTCATCGGGTGGAACTGCCCTGCCATCCCCTGGTTACGTGATGGTCGCATAACCCACGCCTGGCCAATCAGCACTTCTGAAGGGAAAGCGCTCGCTGGGAGCGAGAAATCATGGAATAGATCGTTACTTCTTGGGCAACCTGACGTTTGTTTTTAAATAAATGACAGAAGAGCACGTCTCAAAAAAGCACCTAGCTGTGTTTCACATTTCGGTTATGGTGCATTAGAAGTCAGCACAGTTTCCCGGGATAGTCCATACTGGACTCAAACTGCCTGTGTTCAAATTCTGATTTTGTGACTTAACGAAACCTCTACCTCCTTATCCAATGAAAGGGAATACTAGCATCTACTTTATAAGGTAGTCGAGAAAATTAAATAGATAATTCACATAACGTGATTAACACAATGACATTGAGTGTGGAGACAATAAGCTTAAATATGCTTCCTTAGATTTCCTTTTATTTGGCCTGCATAGCATCTCTCTTGGGAGAATGGGATCACACAAATGTGATGTCCCTCAGATACAAAGATATAGTGTGAGTCACCATTAGTTGAACATGTGTTTAGAGTTATTTAGCAAGTAATGATTGTAAGAGTTTTGAGTTAGGGAGGTTTGTTAAAATGAATCGAGATAGGGCTCTATTACATTCTCTCTTTTTACATTAATTCTTTGTGTTCCTCTTTCTTTCTCACTTCTTTATGTAGTCAAATCTTATAGCCAAACAGAGACTCTAATTCAATAGTTACTGAGAGCCAAGCCTTGAGCATAAAGTGAATTAGAATGTTTCTGAACTCAAGGCCTCATGCTTGCCCTCCTCAACTTTACATTCATTGTTTTCACTGATATTCAAGCTCTTAGGAACTCTTATCTGAATGGTTAAAAGAACTTCCTTACTGACCTTTTCCCTCTCATCCCTACTTCCTTCCGCTCTTCAAATCTCTCTGCTAGATTAATCTCTTGAAAACTCAGCTCTAACTACATATATTAGCAACAACCCCTGTTGCTCCTCATTATCAACCAAAAAAGCCAACTGTCTTCTTTCTGGTATATGGGGCTCCCTACAATGTCATGTTTTCTTCTCTGTCTCCTCCTCCTGTTTCCCCACTGCCCTGACCATCATCTCTTCACCCCAGAAAGTTTCACATTTCCCTATCCAGAATTGGTCCATTTGCAGCCCCATTCCCAAGTGGGTCAAAACCCTACCTATTCTTTAAATGCCTTGTCTCAGAAGCTTTTCCTGGTTTCTCAAAGGCTTTCCCTCCCCTCAGCCTCCACAACACTTTGTAACTCTGCTTCTACAAGGACACACACAAGGGCTCTGTTTTGTTTCATAGATACTGAGGTTAGACAGAAAGGACTCCCTGAGTGTGACAAAGAATACTCTGAAATGTGCTTCCAAGAAGGAGTGGGGACTTCAGCTTTCTCTGGAGATTTTGAAGAAAGGGATGCATCTTTCCGGGAAATTTTTACATGAGGTTCTGTCCTGCTTGGAAGTCAATCAGTGAACTGGTGACCACCAAAGAGTCTGGTTAGTTAGAAATCTAGTACATTTCTTGAGACAGTTTAAATTCCTTAAGACAGTGCTTGCATATAGATAGGGAGGGAGAACACTAACACAGACCCTGTGAAGTAGGTTAAGGACTAACATGGAGCTATTTTTCACTTTGCTAAAGGAAATCATAGCCGGGAGAAGCTCCTGGAGGATGGGTTGTTTTGAGGTTCTCTGTGCCTTCTTAGGACTCGGGTAAGTTATTTTTCTTTCTTCCACAGTTATTTGGGTCCTGGGATCTTTGCCCTGTTTCACTTCCTGGTTCTTTGCACAAACTTTGAGTATATGAGTCACTCTCAGGAAACAGTGTGAAAAGGGGGAGATATTGTATTGCCAACACTTATTGCATGTGTGTTAACTTCCATATCAAACCATAAGGTGCATATTACTTTCTCCATTTTTATAGATGTTAGAATTTTAGAGAGGTTTATGGACTTGACCAGGGTCATTATGTAAGTATTAAAATGAGTGTTCAAACCCAAGTCATGTTCTTTCTGGTTCCATTCAAATCTGCCCACTGCCCCTTCCTTCTCCGTTCCATTTTGACTTTCTTTCCCTTATGAACTTAGAACTGTCCTGTTGCCCCAACTCTCTGCTAACCTTCCTCATGTCACATCAGGCTAAGACCTGTCCTTCACCTTCCCTAGAATCAAAGGGGGACTTTCCTTTAGGGCTAAGCTACGAGCCATCTCAGAGATGATCTTGAGCTAAACTGTCAGTGATATAGTGTGACCCAAAGACTAAAAAATTATTTACTATGATTGTGGATTTATTTATTTCTCCTTTTAGTTCTATTAATTTTGCCTTATGTATTTTGAAGTTTATATTAATAGGTACATACATATTTAGGATAGTTACATTTTTCTGGCGAATTCACTCATGTATTATTTTGAAATGTTTCTCTTTATTTCTGGTAATATTCTTTATCTTCAAGTCTACTTTGATAATTCTTATGGTTAGCATTTGCATGATAATATCTTCTTCCATTCTTTTACGTTCAACTTCTTTGGGTGCTTATATTTAAAGTATGTCTCCTGTAAACAGCATATAGTTGAATTACTGAGTCGTTTTTTGAAAAATCAAATTGCTGGTCTATGTTTTTTAATAGAATGTTTAGTTCATTAACATTTAATGTAATTATTGATATAGCTGGATTTATATCTCCAATCTTGTTATTTATTTTCTGTGTTTCTTTGTTTGCTTCTGTAGGGAACTACATTTGAGTAGGAAACTCATGGATACAAAGCTTCTAACCTTACTTGGTAATATTTTAGACTATCTCAGCAGGCAAAGTAAGGAGCTTTCTCGTATCTCTCAAGCGTTGTGAGGTAAACATCTAAATTTTTTGCCCATCAGTAAGGAAATATCTTAATTATTTAACACTTAGGCCATTTTCAGTTTTTTACTTTTATTAATGGTGCCTAGAAGACCATATTCATCCATAGACTTTTACCCGTTTTGGGCTGATGTAACAGAACAGAGTTCCAGGAGGAGGATCATTGAGTTGAAGAGTATTAAACATGTGTATAGTTCATTGTACACATTACTATGTCGTCTTCCCAAATGGGTGGCACCAGTTTATCACGCAACTAACCATACTTGAGAGTACCAGTTCTGCCACACCTGTTACCAGTACTGGATGTTGTTTGTTAATTTAAAATTATTTTACTTACAAATTTATTTATGCCATAACTTCGGGATTATATTTAGTAAAGCTTACATTTTATGATGTTCTATAAAAAAACCACTCCAGAGTAGCAGGAAAAAATACAAGATATTTATTATGCTGAGAATGCTAAAGAATATTTTTAAGTCGGCAGAGTGAAAAATTGTGGAGAAGATCCAGGGAGACTAAAGATCCCCTGGCTGATTCCTAAGGAACACAACTACCACTTCCTAGATCTCTCTGTCCTCTCCTCTTCAAAACCTCCTGCCAAATCTATAGTCTGTTTGGTTCTAAGGCACTGTCTCAAAAGAAATTTGCAAGGTGTAAATATTGATGCACCTAAGGGACAGCAGGTGCTTAGAATAGCAATTGGCCCACCCTTGATATCAGGGGAAAATGAAAATCTTTGCTAATAGGGTATACCTTTGTAATAAGGAAACATAATGATTTTTATTATGCAATGAAGTATAAGCATTTCTTTCCTTATAAACTGCAATTCTTTGTTATACAAAGGCAAGAACTATTTTTATTTTCAGATCAATAGTTGGTATGCTGATTAATAATGTGAAATAATATATTGTTAAAATAGCAAATTAGACTGCTTGAATTTGGGAACATCCTTCTTGTCAGACCCCATGGCTCTGGCCAGGTTGCATTAATCACAGCAGCCTGCTGCTCTGGAGTTTTCTGGGTTATAGAGACCTTCCTGGTTAAGACAGGCCTCCTGAAAAAAATCACGATGGAACTTTGAGTATGTGCTTTCATCTCTTAGGCCTGTCTCATAAAATTGGTGTGGTTCTGAAATGTGTTTTCTCAAGGGGTGTACTGCGTATTTGCTTTTTGCTGGGCGGGCTGAGCCAATAATGATTTCAATCAATAAGAAATGCTTTCATCAGTAGAGTTTTATGACAGCAGCTTTAAGGGTCTCCTGACATGAGATGAACTCAGTTAAGTTTTATTGGTAATTTACCAGATATACTTCATGAAATATACTCAGAGGAGTTCAGAATTCATTTTCATCTGCAACCATTGAAAGCCTCCCAAGATTAAAGGAGACTCAAACCCATTTCCGACCTGACCATCACCTGAAGGTGCTAGCCCACACAGCCAGCTCCCAACTCTCTGCACCTTAGTGCTCACAGAAACATTGGCTGACACATATTTTCAATCCTAGCTTTATTCCTCTCCTTTACCTGTCTTTCCTCTAAAATCTACACGCGCACACACACACACACACACACACACTCTCTTATACCTTATCTAGCTGCCCCCTATAAGCAGGAGACACTCCAGTTTTGATAGTGTCCTAAGCTCTAGCCCTCTTCACAAAGCTTTAAAAAAATCATTAAATATTCCTAAACTATTTTTGAGTTGTAGTGATGCTTTAGATGTATTATTTCACTTAAGCCTGATAGTGACATTTTGAGACTATAACAGTTCTTTTATAGAAGAGGAGATTGAGGTTTGGCAAAGTTAAGCAACTTGCCCAGGGTCACACAGCGACGATTTGGTGGATGAGGGATATTAAACCCAGATCAAACTTGACTGCAGAACTCGTAATCTTCCCAGATACCACTTTGGCTTCCAGGAAGAATTAGGCAAGTGAACATTTGCTTTAACCTTGTCCAAACCAGTGAGTAGATGAAGAATTCAGACCTTACATGCTCGAATAAAAGCTTGTGTGTAGACATGCTTTGTAAGTGCAAAAAGCACAATAGAAGCATAAGTGGATATCATTTATGCGATGTGATTATCTGTTTGTTTGAAGGTTAACAAAGACTTTTCCGAAGTCCTAAGTATCTCCTGACATCCCTGCAGGCTTCTAGAAATTTCTTTATACTTATTTGGGTTGATGGGTCTGGCCTACTTTGCTTCTTCTACCTTGACCTTCCGTAGCCAAGACCAATTTACCTATTAGGCACAGTAGGCATAGTACCTAGGGCCCCTGGTACTTTTAAAGGCCCACGAAAATGTTTTAATTTCTTTAAAATAAGAAGAAAAAAGTGAATATAATCCAACTTGGATTATATTCATCCTTGTACTAACTCAGTCATAAAATGTAATGTAATTATATATATATATAATGTAATGTAAATATATATATATAATGTAAATATATATATATATATATTTAAATGGAAGAAATTGCCCATGATGACAAAGTGCCTGGGGTCCATGAAAGTCATGATGTGGTTCTTACCTCAGCTCCTCCTGCTGGAGCTTGACTTATCTAGACTGAAGCCTCCACTCCAGGCCTGGAGCTAAGTCTGCTTTCTGTGGACCAGGGTTGGGTGGCCAGTTGTACCAGTCTTAGCTGCTTTGCAGGCTTTTGCGTGTGTCCCTGCTTACCGTGTGTATCCTGAGACTTCTCACTGTAGCTTCTTCCTCTGCTGGAATGCTTTCTCTCCCTGTCTTTACCTGCCTGACTCCTGATCAACCTTTGAATTAGTTTAAATGTCACTCCTTAGAAAGTCTCCCTTGACAGCCCCAGTCTAAACTTTGTACCCTCAGTGTACGCTAGAGCATCCTGATTCATCTTTGAAGCGCTTGTTACACTCTGTTGCTGTGATTTGTGTGATTCTCACATTGGGTTAAGATCTATCTGCCTCTGTTTTGCCTATGCATTTTTACTTTGAGTCTCTGGCACCTGGAACAGTGCCTGATACCTGCTAGAAGCTTGATAAATACTTGTGGAATGAATGAATAATTGGATAAATGCCTTCATAGCCAACCAAGTCCTATATCCAGGGGTCCAGGGCAATCTCTGGATATCGCTGTATCCCATCTACCCTTCCTATACCCTGCCAGCCACACAATGGGGTTCCAATTCTTTGAGCTCTGGCTCTCTGGGTTATCTTGTATAGTGCCGCAGATTTCCTGGGATTGGGGCTCATACTGTCCCATAGACAGAGATCGGAGCCCTGACACCCCCTCCTGGACCAGGCAGCCTTATTACCAGTTTATTTCTGTGGTGTAGGGTCAGATCTTTGGCAAGCAGGAACAGCACCCTCCCTGGCCCCGGAGTGCTCAATTTCCATCTGAATTCAGCCCTTGTGAACTCTGCTACAAGACTAGTCTCCAAGGTGTGGTTTCTGCTTAGCCTAGGATTCCTTTCTCCTCCATGGCTTGTGTGTCTCTGTGGGCTTCATGCTGGTGGCCCAGCTGAAGAGGGAGAGGTTTATGCAGTAAGCCATTATCGGCCATCACACCAAGTGATTTTCTTTTCTGAATTCCTGTAATTCAGGTGAAGCCGAGGAAATAATGAAAGGCACGATCAATACATTTTTAATTTTTCACTTTGAAGCAATGAATATTCATTGTCGAAAATTTATAATATAAAAATAAGTAAAAGACAGATAATAAAATCATTTAATAAATGTTTTTCTTCTCATCTCTATTTTCAAATTTTTAACACTGAATATAGTTTCTATAAGGAAAAATTATTTTTAATTTTTAAGAAGTTCATAAATATATATCCATAATGTTAATAGTTTTTTTTTTCTGGGTGGTAGAATTCTGGGTAATTTAACTTTTCTTCTTTGGGTTTTTTGTTCCCTTTTTTGGTACAAAAAAAAACGAGAGAGGTAATGCCCCGCCCCAAAGCAGTATTTAACCAGAGATAGATGGGAAGTTGGCAGATTCGTTACTCAGTTGTTTCTTCATTAGGAGACTGAGGCATGTCCCGTAATGTTCCCAGGTTCCCCAGAAAGATTGAGTTCCAACTGCTGAGCGCGGTAACTGACTTGATAAAGCACCCTCCACCCCCTCCACCCAATACTGGCTGCATTCCTTTCCCTGCCACACTCTGCCCTCCCCCCTCATTCGTGTTTCTGGGGATCACCTAGTAAGCAAACCACTTGCACTTTACTCTTTGACTCAGTCCCTGTTTCTGAAGGAACCCAAACCAAGACCCTCCGTCTTGGGGGTGGGGGTTACACATCAATTAACATCTAATATGCCCCGAGAAATATTGATCCAGAGTACACAGGAGCTAGGGAAAATGACCTTTATCTCAAACGAATTCAATTGCCTGAGATTTGTTGATAGTAAAATGGATAGCTCAAGTATTCTTGATTCAAGGCGTTCTTCATTAAGAGGAAATTTGACATACATGAGGATGCGTGAACCTTAGCTGTATGACCGTTCCATTTTTATTTTACCTCTTTGTTACTTTCTCCCTGAAATACGGTTTACGTTGTAGTCTTTTATATTACTACAGCTCACAAGGAAGATATAGCCGAGCATTCTTCACAGCATAACTATAAATCTTGGTTGTGTTTTTGAGCCTGGCTCATTTTAGGTGTCATTCTGGGGACTCGATGTGTAACTACAAACATTTTTGCCATGTTAACAGATGATACAGTTTGGTCTGTCAGTAAAAAAAATTTTCTCCATTTAAGATTTAGAATCACTATGATTTCCCAAGATTACTGTATTATCCAAAGCTGTTAACTAATAGATTTCTAACCATTTAATTATTCCGATCTTCAAACTTTAAATCACATGTTATTATAAAAATCCCGACATGATTTCATATTGGGTCCTTCAGGTGCTTTTAGAGATAGAAGATTCTCACTTGAGAAAATAAAGTATATTTTTTAAGGAAGCTGGGGCACCCCACAAATATAATAGTATCTTATATTGTTTAGACAGTGTAAGATGCATTTAATTGTATAACTTTAAATGTTGTTGAATTGAGAAATATGTCCAACCTGTTTGGCTGTCTAAATTTTGTTAGTAGATGTTTGGCTATAAGTAAGGGAAAACCTCCAACTCAACTGGTTTGAACAATACATACATTTTATTTTCTCATGTAACAAGAAGTTCTGAGGTACAGTGGCCTCAGGGTTGGAGAAGCCATCAAATTGCAAGGACCCAGCTTCTTGCCATATCACTATCCTTCTCAGTGTGTTCGCTTCTTCCTTAGGCTAGCTCACCTCATGGTCATGTGACAAGCTATTAATTAAAAGGAGGGAGTGTCGCTGTGCTTCTCTTCTTAAAATCAAGGAAACGTTCCTGAGAGGGTGCCTGGTAGACTTTCCTTTGAATTTCATTGGCCAGAATTGTGTCACATGTCCTCGCCCAAACCAGCCGCTGGAAGATAGTATTACCTGGATCGGCATGGTCTAATCAGGTTTTACCTGTGAACTTCATCGAGGAAGGATGGCCGCTCAGCAAGGAAAGGTCAGTGGACAACCAGTCAGGTTTGCTGTCAGCTCCTGTACTGTTTGTCTTCGGATAACCAAAGTAAACGAGCAGCAGTTCTTAAAGCACTTTCTTCTGTGAATTTTTTTAGGGCTAAAGAAACATAACCCATAAAAAGATTAGCAGTGATGAACTGTCATGCTGTGACTTAAAGATGGCTACTGAGCCTCATCCAGTGTTCGAAATCCCTAATGTGAAGTTTGGTAGGGAGGAATGGATTTGGAGAGGGAAGACCTAAATTTGTTCCCTGACTTCAACAATGATCAGTTTGACCTTAGGCAATGAGTCAGCTTTTCTGAGCTTTAGTTTAATCATATCTAAAATAGAGATGTCTACTTCACAGTACCTCAGAGTTCACAGTGAGAATTAACTAAAATCTGATGCAGGGGAGAGTGCTTTGTACTAGTACATGGTCCATACATGAGAGATATTTTAAAAGAGGAACAATAATATGCCATTTATACAAGCGAAAATATCTATACCATCTCGGCAGCCAACTTGAGACTCGAAGGGAAAACACCTGGAGGATTACAGAGAATAAATAGTTTTTAAATGGAACAAAGCCGACTCATTAGCAACCCAAACAAAGTCGTTCTCTTCAAACTTTTTTTAAGTTAATACATTTAGGAGGGGGTGTAAATGTATGAATGTGTCACCTGTCCTTCCCACTTCTGGGCTTAAACAGGGGTAGACTGATCTGAGACTAATTAAGGAGCATGTTGATGTGTATTTTGACACAGCGAATGCTGGAAACCAAAGGTCTTTGCTCCTGCAGAACGTTTGCTCCCTTCATTATAGCAAAGTTCGCATGAGGTTCTGTTACCTCATGAGAAAGCTTGGTCATCAATGTGAAGTTCTAACTAGCTCCAATCTGCACACATTTCCAAATGACCCACTAGAAAAACATTTTTTTCCCCTAACTAATAAGTTACTGTAATCTCAGTTTCTCTCTCTGCCTGAATCATTCAGCTCCAGCCTCAGAGCTGGACTCCAGCTGCTCGTTTAGAAGGAGGCCCCGTTGACCTTGAGCTTGAGAATTTGTATGTGTTGTAATACGGATGTCATTAAAATATAACATTTACCCGCTGAGAACAACATTAGACTATTTATGAAACCATATAATTTCAATAACTAAACTCAGCAAGATTTTATTGCTCTCTCCACCTGTAATCACAGAAGTGCTGACTCATCATTCCAGCACCACTGCTTACCGATATACAGCTGCACTAAAATCTGCAACGAGTCTTGTTTTTTCTTCGTTTTTGTGTAACCTTTTTTCTTTTTTTTTCGTTTTGCAGTTAAACATCACCTTTCTAAAAGGTTATAATTAATTAAAGGCTCAAATTAACACCAGGAAAACTTTCATGTCACAAAATTCCCGGTACCTCCATGGTTTGGAAGGGCGATATTTTTAATATCATGATGATAAATTAAAATTCATGAACGTCTTTAAATTTTTTATAGGTATTTTAACAGTCAATTTCACTTTCTCTGAAGAGATGCTAAAGGCAGACTTCTTTGATATACTGAAGTAATTTCTTCCTTATTTCCTAACTCTTACTCTGGCTTATTTATTTTACTTTGAGTTATGTGCGTGCACACACACACACACACACACACACACACACATGCAATGTTCTTCTAAATATCAGTCCCTTTTTATTGGAAGGTTTAAGTGATTTTATATTTCTCTTAAGGGCCTTTAGACATAATCAAATTTATACTGCATTATATCTTGATTTCCCCCTCCAGAAAAAGCGAGGGAGAAAAATGACTCACCCCAGAGAAATGGACAGATAGTTTACCCAATCCCATTTTCACCTTGAACCACACTTGACATCAGTACGATAAAGGTGGGAGGACAGTAGGAGAAGAGCAAAAAAAGTTCAGTGCCTGTGCACTGGACACCATTTTATTTACATCCCACTAACCTACTGTTGTTAGTATGCTACGGGCACGTAAGATGTCTTCCTGGCTTGCACTGTGGTATGGGCGTTTGCACAGAAAGGAGAGGATGGATGGAGTGGCTCATGCCGTTCTGATCTGTAGAAGTTTTACATCATTTAAAAAGTTTTACTAAGCTGTTAGCCTCCACCATGCCCTGAAGCAGTAACTTCCACAGGTTAACGATGTGTTATCTAAAGAACGATTTCCTTTTTCTTCATGGCGAATTTGCCTTTTAATTTTGTTTAGCAACCATTTTGTCTTCCATGATAGAAGGGTGTAGATTTAAATGAACTCTCCAAAGACTGATAGACATAGATGTCTGTTCACCACGCTTTGAACTATACTTCCACCTTATAAAAGGAATTCGCTGTTTTCTTTTAAAAGGGAGGATCATAAAGAATATTTGATTATTTTGGTAAAGACAGGCTTCCCTTAGTAAAAGAGATGGAATGTTATGGAATGACATTTATAACCTAATGTTATTTAGAGAAAGATTTTATTTCAAACAAAAAACAAAACAAAACAAAACAAAACCCAGTAGGACCTCAAGCAAATCTGGAAAATAAAGCTATCTTATGAAACCTAAGGCAACCATTTTCATCTTGTTTTGTGGGACCTTGTCATTATCTGCTAGAGAACCCTGGCAAGTCTGTTCAGAGACTGGCAAATGGATTTATTAATCGGAAAAAAATGAAGAGCACCTTCAAAGACAACACCCTTTCCTTGGCTTCACAGAAACTTTTTGGGTTTGACTGTTAATAAGATTAAATAAAAGATGGGCAGTAAAGATATCGGAGCAGAGTTTATTGTGAGGAAAAGTACACATTAAGAACCCGGCTCCCCCACTACTTAGTTCAGCACTCTGTACACATTCTTCCATTCAGAATTTTTTATTGCTGTTTGCTTAAGGGAAAAACGTCCCCCAGCGAAAGAATGCAGGCAAGAGTGTATCAGTTGCCTCTCCAGGGCTCTTTCTGTCATGTGGGGCCACGATTCTCTCCCAACCCTGTAGTTCTCTGCTGATTGGGATTGTAGGCCACGACTGGCTGAAACCCAATCTTCTCCTTTGCAAATAAAAGAGTCATCTGCCAGCACTGTATTTGTTGGGCCTCTTCTGAGCCAATCAGGACTGCCCTTGATGAAGGGGATGAGGAGAAGTTTATAATAGGATCAGTTTTGTTTGCAATTTGTTTCTAATAGATGCCAATAAGCCAGTTAACTAGGCTGCAGTTAATGGACATTTTATTGTCCCCCACCCTCAACGCCATCCGCATGACCTTCCTTTAGAAGCATTTGCAGTACCCAAAACATACATGTATCTGCTGCCTGGTAGCCGGAGGGCTCTGTCTGTTCTGGAAAACTTGTTCACCAACCCCTGCAGACCAGACCAAAATACTTTGATCATCCTGTCAGTGGGAAATTTACAGCAACATTCGGGCTTTTGTTCCATGTGTATTTCTCCAAATATAATATCTCCCTCAAGAAATCAATGATAAGCTGTTAAACTAAAGAGCATGGTAACATCCACAGAGCAGTAAATTAATGGTCTTTTGTGGATAGATGGTTACAGATCTCATCATAAAAAATGGATAAAAGATTACATATCACACAGAGCGAAACTTTTAATAACTCAACATGACTTTTCTTAATGGGTTTTATTCATTTTAATCATTATAGTGTCAATGATGATTATAGCCTTATTAGATTGTAGTGATTGAGGGGCCTGTTTATGAGATATGGAAAATCTCAGGCTGCTCAGAATAGCCGAGCAGCCTGTGTGGGTTTGATGTGTAACTTTATCTGAGGAGCAGGACATGTCAGGAGAGTTCCAATTAATACTTTTACTAAATCGCTCCTGTCTTTAGTGACCTAGGTCACAGATGACTTAAGGATTCCACAACATCAGCTTTTCAAAACAGTTGAGCCACAGCAGTATAAATCAAAGGAGATTGCGAGTGTGTGTGTTTAAATAAGGTAGGGCCAGGAAAGGCCTCGGGCGCAAGTGGCAGAAGTCCCTCCATCTCATTTGCAGCCAGTCGAGTCCTCTCTCTGCCTTTGTGGTACCTCCCCAGAAAGGAGTTATTTTAATAACAGGATATAAAGTTGGCTACAGGAATCTGGAAGATTAAATTCTCAGTTTTCCCTCACTGTCTCGACCCATGATTCAAATGAGAGCCAGGATTCTATTGGTGATTAATAAGGTGCTGTTCCAGAGAAAGGCCCCAAGATGCTACAACCTAAGAAAATTAGCATAACAAAGGTGTCAGTGCTGTTCCCCAAAAGCAAACAAAGAAAAAGGATTCTACAAAAGGATTCTTCAGTGGAACAGGGATCCTAACACCATCTGGCTGATATCCTCTTGATTTAGTATTGATTCTTCAGAACGTCTATTTCCATTACAAACAAGTCTGTCACCTAAAAATTATTCCAAATGTTTCATGATAATGGAAATCATATATAGTAGGCCTGGGAGAAGCAGCGTGCCATGGTGTCATAACTGGAGATCAGGGTTTGCATTTGGGCTACCTCCTTCAGTAGTAGGGTTTTTGAGACAAGTGACTTGAACAGTCCTAGCCTTCATTTCTTCATCAGTAGAAACTGGAATAATAATAATACCCGTTTTGTTTATTTCCTTCACAGGGTTATTAAGAGAGAGTCAAATGCACCCACATTTGTGCTTAAGAAACCGCGTTTTCAAGTTAATCTTTAGATCCCCACCAAGATCAAGGGGCCAGGTGACCTGGCATTTATACAGGGTTCGATATTTAGGTAGAAAATGCCAAGTGATTTGATGAAGATCGTGAAAAGTCAAATTTGATCTGAGCGTAAGTGATTTAACCTCAATCATTTAACAAAAAGCAATAGAAGTCAAGAGGAATCTAGAAGAAGTTCTCTTTCTGGAGAGAAGAGAGGTAGATGATTGAATTAAAAAGGATAGCACAAACCAGTAGGAATGGCTTAGGAAACAAGCACGTGTGAGTAATCTGCCTCCACCTGTCAAGTCGGCAGAGCTGAAAATCAGTCTCAGTCAAGCCTTTAGCAAAAGAGAAAGAAACCAAGCTTTGGGAGAGGTGGGCAGCTGATCAGCAGCAATTGGGTGTTGACTGTTGAACGTTCCAGCGAAAAGAAAACACACGGTCAGGAAGGAGGTGGTCCAGCGAAGAGGAGAGCATGGGCCTTGGGATCAGACCGATCCCAAGCCCTTCCTTCTCTGCCATCATCACGATGGCCTCCACCCCTCCCATCCTATTCGATATCCAATCAACTACTGAGGAACTCATGTGACATCATGACATCAAATGGCCTCGAGATTTTATTCCCCTTGTCTATAGACTTCTAATTTTGATCTACACACTCTCCTTGGGAAATTCTACTTATGCCAATGGCCTCCCTATATACCAGTCATGCCCGGAGTTCTGTCTCAAGCTCCAATTTTTTCCTGGGGTCCAGACATACCTTTCTAACTTTGCCTTGCTTAGACATTTCCTAAATCTACCTTTTCCTCATCAAACCTCTTCTTCCTGTTGAATTCCATGTCTTGTTTGGTAACATCCCCACTGACCCATGTGTTATGGTCTTCATGTTTATGTCCCCACCAAATTTAGGTGTTGGAATCTTAACCCCTAAAGGGATGTCACTAGGAGGTGAGGACTTTGGGAGGCGATTAGGTCATGAGGATGGAGCCGTCACGAATGGGATTCGTGCGCTTAGAAAAGAGACGTGTTGGAAAATGCTGCCTTGCCTCTTCTACCAGCAAGAAGATGGCTGCTTATGAACCAGGAAGCGGGCCCTCACCAGACCCGAATCTACCAGCACCTTTATCTTCCCAGCTTCCCAGCCTCCATAACTATGAGAAGTAAATGCTTGTTTAAGCCACTTGGTTTATAGTGTTTTTGTTATAGGAGCCTGAATAGACTAAGATACCAGGTGACTAATCTTGGAGAACCTTCTATTCCATATTCCTCACTCCCTAAGTCTAATCACGAAGCCCTGCCAATTCTAACCCCTTACTGGGGTAGTTTTAAATACATCCACAAATTCTTTGAGATTCTTCCCATTGAGAACTGGGTCTATGTTTCTTCTCCTTGACACTAGACTTCTGTGACTATTTTGACCAACAGAGTGATGTAGGTGACATCATGTGACTCCCAAGGCTAATGCATAAAAGGAGATTCAGCTTCCACCTTGCTTCTTGGAACTCATCAGCAAAAGGCCTTCATGTTGTGGGAAAGCCCAAAATATCACATGTGGGTGAACCATGTGGAGAGGCCCTGAGACTACACGAAGAGGCAGAGATGCTTGGCTCACTCCTGCTGCCTCCATCCCTCCTCTGCTCTTCAGGCTCCAACCACCATCTGACTACAACTGGGTTAGCCTCTGCCTAGATAGACTGCCTATCTGAGCCTCTCCCAAATTCTGACCCACAGAAGTCATGAGAGATGATGAAATGATCGTCGTCGTTTTAAGCCACCAAGTTCTAGGGTAAACTGTAGCATAGCAACAGAAACTGGAATACTTATTTCCATCCTCTCTCCTTTCCCATACCACCACCTTAGGTCAGGTCCTTATCAATTTACCTAGCCCAGTGGCTGGTACGTAGGAGGCCCAATCAGCATTTTTGGCTGAATGAGGGCCAACTCCATGAGAACAGCTTTGTGAGCAAGACTAGGATCTTAAATCGAGCTCAAGAATTTTATGACAATAGATTTCTCCTTACATTTTTAGAAGTGCTGATCTCTGACCTGGATGAACCAAGAACTGGGGTGAGATACATGTCTCCATCAGAAGTGAAACAATGAAAGGAAAGAGAAAAGGTAAAAAAAAAAAAATCATTATCGAGTCCTGTAAGAGTGATTTTTGTTTAGAGTTGGTCAGATCATTCTGCCCCTGCCTCAAATGTATTCTTTCTATTGTCACGTCAGTTGAGATGAGCCCAGTTACTTGAGCCTTTTTTTCCAAAAGGGCAAAACAAAGATTGTCTAGCATTCTTTTCATGCCAGCTGGTGCTTCCCAGGTTCCGCTGGAGACATGGAGGTTTTAACTTCTGCTAATCCTTAGATAACATTAAAAGCACCCGGAGAGCTTCCGATTTACACATTCAGTGAGAAACAGCCTTCTGATCCTTATAGCATTTTACGTGTTCTATTTTTCAATTTTATCTATTGGAATGTAAAATTTCAGCCCTCTTATAAATTGCCTATTAATATTTAATTTTTTTATATCATTGTATTGTTAGTGGGTAACCACAATTGCTACATGGAACAATAACCCAAGATGCATTCACTATCAGTAGACGAGGACACAAATAGATAGCAAAAGTAATATACGTGAAAAATAGTCTGTCAAGCAGCGTCAGCCTCAATGAGCATGAATTTACAGTTGCGTACAGTAGCCGCAATGGTTCTCATTGTTGATTCATTCTCTGATTACTCAGTTTGCACAGTAGACAAAATGGCCTAAATGAAGACCAAGATAATAAGTGAACAATCTGTCATCTCTTTTATTTTCATTTCGAGCTAGGAGAATTGGCAGAAAGAGAACAGTAAATGGAGATTCCTGCTGGTTCTGTGTCATAGGACCTTACAACACTGGAGGCGCTGTGAATTATTTAAGACAGAGAATAGAAAGCGGGACTCTGCAATTTTACTGAAGCTTTATGTCGAGTTCCTTACCCACACTCCCACCACAGTCATCTCAGGCTACGGGTCTGTCTTTTTGCTGTACAGGAACGCTGGCTTTCAGTGAAAGGTAGAATGGCCAAGCCAGGAATTAAGAAAAGGGTCACAGATGGAAATAAACGTTGCAGGTTCAGATTAAGCACTCAGAGAACTACTTTCAATTAAGCAGAGAATCTCTGATTTTAGAGCGTAACGAAGTGATTCTGCCTGCTTGACGTAGCTCCTTGGGGGTCCCATAGGCATCTTCAATTTACCGTATTTAAGATAAGACTTACGATCACATTCTTCCTTAGCCATCCCATAACACGACAAAACTAACCGTGTCCCTTTTCATCTTTATTTTCTTTCTTGCCTGATGGCTCCATAATTATTCCCCTTACTGGAATCGTAGTCTTACTTCCGGTTTCTCTGTCCACTTATGATAAGTCAATCATTGCTGAAAGAGACACAGTTATCAAGAAGGAGATGAAGCTGAAGTTCGAGTCCTCTCCGTGCACAGAGCTCTTCCAGGACTCTGGCAGGGGCCCCAGCAACATGTTCTTGTAAGATTTGGAAAAATCAGATGTTTCAGATGTCTCTTTCCACTCTAACTTCTCGTCAGCATACTTTTTCTCTCATCAAGTGCCAATTTAAAGACTGGGTAAAAAGGATGTTAAATTGAGTTTGGGGATACATTTGTTTGGGTTTAATTGGACATTTTTATGTGTTTTGGTGGCACTTCTGTTTACGTTTAGTTATTGCTAATTGACTCAATGTAGGAGACAACTTTCAGGATATTCATACTGCCCACTGTGCTGAATCACACCACAAAGAGGCAAGGGCGGTGTATCGTGCTGTGCAGGTGTGGAGTGGACACAGGACATGAATGCGTGGAGTCTGAAGCTGGTCGTGGGATCTCTTTCAGTCTCTCAGATGTGTAAAATTGCCAGCAGAGGATTCTCTTCTCATTAATACCTGGTCAATGTACCTGTTCTCTCCTATCAGGAATGTACTCTACAATGCAATGTACATATACCATTGTGAACCCACCATACCTTATTTTTATTTCATAATGGGAATAATAGAATTTATCAGCTTGTGTTTGGAAGGCACAAACCTGCAGCAGGACTATAAATAGTAACTGTGTCTATAATAACTCGCACGTGACAGAAAGTTATAAAAATGCTTCTCAATTTGAAAACAATTCTAACTTTTTACATGACTTCACCAACAAGGAGCTGTGAGCCAAAAGAAACTTTTCTAAACTATCAATAATAGAAAAAAAATTAAGCAGCCTTGCTAGAGGAAAAACTGAGTTACCTTTCTATTCTCTCTACAGAAAATGGCATTAATAAATTATTGGTTGCATAAGAAACAACAAAGGAGTATATAGCCAGAAAATGTATAGAAACAAGAATTATAGATGTTTTCAGCAGTTCATTTTTAAAAATATTTTTTTTTGTGGTGCTACTGGTATTTGTCAGGTTCATTGACTTTGTAATTTGTTATGATTTCTTATTCTAAATACATATTCACTTTTATAGCAAATATTTTATTCTTTTTTTCTAAAAAGGACTCCCACTTATATAAGCTTCCTATCCCATTGAACCTGGATTCACCCTGGTCCAGCCTTATGAGGTCTTCCTTCACGGTGTTTTCTGACTCTGTGTCATCTTCCCATTTGCCACTAATGTCACCTCTCTTTAGATTTCATTTTCATGTGTTGATAGTCTAGCAGAGTAAGGGCCTAACAAGGTTTCCCCCATTTCCTCTTTTTCTCCGTACTTGAATCCATGCTGCTTCCTGATATCAAATTCCTCTTATTATTATTAATAATAATAAGTACAATTTGCCCAGTACTTGATATTGCCTTTGATTCCCACAATCACCCTAAGAAGTAAGTATGACTGCCATAGCAGAGGTAGGAAAACCAGGGCTCAAAATGCTTAAGGAACGCATCCAAGGCCACGAAGTTATGACAGACAGAGGCAGGATTCAAACCGAGGTCAATTCTCAGTCTGCTTGTCGCATGTGGCCTCCTCTAAAATGCTCAGCTTCTCTCACTGCTTCCAGGAAGGGACCTTAACCTTTAGCCCTCCGTGGTAAGACGCTGGCCTCTCCTTCCAGGCAAATACGTCACCAAGCTCGTGCACATGCCCCACACTGCAGCCAAATTGAAACCTCGATGGTCCTCAGATATGGCGTATCTTCTTCTTGGCACTGAACTTTCTCCTCCACAGTAACCTTCTCGACTTTCTGGAAGCGCCAATTTCACGTGCCATCGCTAGTTCCCCAGGTGGGCGTGATAGTTCCTTCTGTCTCTCAAAGCACTTTGGTTCTGCTCTAAGAGATTACAGTACTGACTCTACTTCCTTTTGTATAAGGAATATGGACACCCATCTGTTCATTGTTGCAATCATCTCATTTTATAGTTTGCTTATATCATTTAACATCACAGACGTTTTCCATATTTCTGCGTAGTCTTAATAATTTCCAGGTTGAACTGCTACGTGTTCCATTTTTTTTGACATAGCTTATTAAATATTTCTCTATTTTAGACCTTTTTGTTTCCATTTTTGTGTTTTTATTGTTGTTGTTGTTTGTTACTGTTAAAGTTAGCATTGGAAAAAAACATCTTTGGAATATAAATTTCTTTCCTCTATGGAATTATTTTCTTAGGATAAAACTCTGCAAGTAGATCAAAGCTCATGGACGTTTTATGACTCCTGTGGCTCTGTTGCTTTTCAAAGATTTGCACAATTTGTTTGTAGTTAACGGTACAGGATTATACTAATTTCACCCTGCAGTATTGGATGATATTTAATTGTCTGTTTTTGCCACTAATAGGTTGTTCCCTTTGTTTTTGTTTGTTTGTTTTGTTGTTGTTTTTTACATTAAGTGAGATTGGGGCCAGAAGGAAGAATAGAGATGAATTATATGAATAAAATTGCTTTAAAACTTTAAAATTTTTCGATGAATGGCAGAGGAAGGCTATAGGAGGAGAGTAAATAATTTGATACAAATCGTGAAAATAATTTGACGCACAAATTATCAAAGTCCTCAAACTCACACTATTATTATGTGACGACCAGGCTCAGTTTGGCTGACTGGCTGAAGATTTGCAGATACAAGTATAGCTACTGTGCTAGATGTATAATTGGACAGCCACTGCCAATTAAACCAGGCAGCAAATTGAAGGTCTAGGAGATAAGTGAGTCTCCAAATTAGTAACTCATTCAGTCAAAATTACAATACCTGTTGAAGTTACTTTAAATTAGGCTCTAATAGTAATTAGAAGCTTTGCCTCTGTTTTATGAAATATTTTCCTTTGCTGATAAAGTACTAAGGGACTGGTGATTTAGGCAATTAAACAATTGGCATAATCAAAGTCATTAAATTAATATAAAATGTAATGGTGGTAAATTATTCGATGAAAGAAATGGTTTACTATCTCAAGAGGGAGGTAGCCAAAAATACATACTGTAAAAACTTTGGGTGTATTTTTCATAAGGTTCAGCCGCCCACTCCGTTTTGTAGGTTCATGCTCATCTTTTTCCTTTTACTACGGCAATAAGTAATTGTGTCTATTCTATGCCTCCTTCATACCTAATTGCCACTCTATTGTTCCCGAGGGCAATTGGACTTTTAAAAAGCTGAATTTAAAATAACTAAAAAGGATTAAAGGAAGGGACCCAGAGACTACAGAGCTATCATAGCCTGATGCTATTTCCTACAGTTATATTTTGAGGTAATTACCAATAATCACACATTGTTGAGAGAGAGTAACTGTGTTTTCCCAAGGTCTAAGCTTTAAGAACTACATATGCATCCTTACTCGCGACAGCGTGATCTGAATCTCTCAGGTACTTTGGCCAAGCAGCCTTTCCCAACCAGCACTGTCATTCTTTTGAAAAATAAAATTATCCCAGCGTCGAGCAGGATCCACAAACGAAAATGAGTCTGAACTAGAAACAGTTGCTTCTCCACATAACTGGGAATTCCTCTTACTACCCAGCACTCAGAGCGTGATAGGCTTTCTGGCATCTTCCTAATTGTAGTTCCTCGTTGTGTTTATAGAAAAGAAGATTATGGCCCTAGAGCCGAAGTTTCACTAAAAGGAAAAGTCGTTAAGTACCTACTAATTGCAAGACTGAGTTCTGTAGCAATGACGCTTTGGATAGATGAATAATTTGGCTGCCTTGAACACAAGTTAGTCAAAATTGTTCCTGGAACTCTTTAATATGTAGATAGAACATAAAAGTATAACCCTCTACTGTTGCAAATGCAGTGTAACAATTGAACATGATTTTTGAAATATTTTTTGATAGAGCAAGTTTCTTCTGGATACTGGGGAAGCACACCTAGGAAGGAGGCTGCATTTTCTGTACTTAAAACTTATTGGGAACTAGTGACTCTGAACCTTAATCATTGCAACTCCAGTTGGTCTGCCCCAACTAAAACACAAAATCGTATTTTAAGGGGGTGAGTGGATGCTTTAAAAATGTTTTCAAAATAAATGTTCTGATTGTCAGTTTGGTTTCTGAGTTAAATTGCCTCTAAATTACCCAGTTCTAAAATCGCATTTCAAAGCTTCGGGAAACCCTGTCTGGGGCCTGTCTAGACCTCAGAATTGGCCTGGTTTGTTTTAAGGTTTCAACAAGGTCCCCGGCCTGCGGGGTTTGCCTAATGCCAGGGGAGAGACATGTGTGAGACGTGATGCAGATTTCTAAGGTACTGTTGTGGTTTTTTTTTTTTTTTTTCCCATTATATCCTGTGTGAAAAAATAATTTAAAATATAATATCATGGTATATTTCTTAAATTGCATCATCTTTTATCTTCAGAGCCTCTTACGTGAAGAAAGGCAAAGTGGCGAATCACAACCAGTGAAGTGGGGTCAGAGACCTGGCCCCTAGTCTGACATCATTGCTACCCACTGTGACACTTTGGAGAAGTCAATCAACCTCTCTCGACTTCATTTCTAAAATGAGGACATTTGGAAAAGAAACTCTTTATAGTCTCTTTTGTTCTATGCTTCTATGATATTACAAAAAGTGCCGAGAGGTTTTCTAAATTTTATTGTATGCTATATGTTTTTTCTGGAAAACAAACTAACAATTCAGCACTAATTATATACCAGGCAAATCTAAAACTTAGAGTGGACTTAGCAGCTGGGCAGTCATGAGTTAGTAAGTAAGGGTTTATGGAGACGCAGAAGCTCACGCAACTAAGGCACCGAGCCAGTGGGATTATGCATCTGTCACGACTGGTGTGACGAAAGAGTCAAACTGAATGTACACTTTTAAAACATAGACACGCTTTGGCTATTTCTTTAAAAACAGAGTTTTGGAGAGAACTAGGAACATCGATCAAATCAATTAGCTCATACCTCAGCAGTTCTGCTTTGCATGCATTTGACAGGGTGGAACATTCATAAGTAGGTATATTTAAGTCCCCGTTGGGGCTGGATTGTGTAATAGTCTGGCAAGTGTGACGTCTATGTTTCTTTAATGACTGCCTCATGTGGCACTTGCTTTATAAGTGCAGCGTGCCGTGGGACTAGGGAGCCAACCTCACACCAAAGGGACAGAGTGTATCACTAATGTCTGTTGCTTGAGCCTTTCAAATTGAACAAAGCGAGTGTGTCAGTCACTGGGGACTGGAGCACGGGGCATCATACTGGGCCCTGTTGTTCCAGCCAGTAGAGGTGTTTCCTCTACAGTCAAAGCCATTCACACGTGAGCTTCGAGCAAGGAAGCTCGCGGCGCACCACAGTGCTGTTACTTCTGGCAGCTCTGATCTAATTTATGTGGTTCTTGCTATGTGAGAAAATAATTGCATCTAAAGAGAGACATATTCAGGTCTTTCCCTTGGGAAGATAAATGAAGTCTTTTCAGGTAACTGAGAAAAACCATTTTTCTGTCTCAAATAATACCTATCAAACAGACTCATTGGCTAATGGTTATACTCTCTTCTTACAGATTTTTTTGGGAATGTGAATCTTCTGTGCATCATATCCCTGAAACTCCGTCTCATAAGAGACTTGCCTAGAGAATGAAATCTGTGAGAATAATGTTTTACTTTTTTGTGAAATTGAGGTGACATTTACATAACACAACTATTTTAAAGTGTACGACTCAGTGGCATTTAGTGCATTCACAAATATGTCCAATCACCACCTCTCTCCAGTTTCAAAACTTTTTCATCACCCCAAAAGATCGCTCCTTAAGTAACAACTCCTCATTGTCTCCTTCCTTCATTTGCTGACAACCACTAATCTACTACCTCTTTTGGTAGATTTGCCTATTTCAATGTGATTTTAAGTTTTGAGGAGCTACTTTTATTCCAAAGTACCAGCTCTCAAAGGATATAAAGGAAAGAGCATGCATCTGCAGTGAGAATGAGAGAGAGTTGCTGTGATTATTAAATAATTTACCTGTCACGACGTCCAGTTTCCTTCTCTCTGAAGTACAACCACCTGCAGAGCACAATGGGCTGCCGACCAGCCCGAGGGAAGAGTGATGTCCATTTAGACTTCTAGGAAAGGCATAAGTAGGGCTGAATAAATGATTTTAGTTAGAATTTGGCCACATTCAAGGGCTAATGAATGGGGCTTATGAACAAAGTGAGAAATGTACTCCTGGCTGCCACCGAGTTATCAATGTAGTAAGTCTGGCCGTGAGTTTGCTAACCACTCTAGAAGGATGTCCTTGCGCGCCGCCAACACTTAGAATCTGTTAAGTGCTAAAGAGAACTGGACTCTCAGAAAAGGACCTTTAGTCTTTCATTCACTCTGAGCGGTTGGCGCTTAAATCTGCAGGAACCTGGACACCGACTCTTGATTTTAAATCTCGGAGGGAAGTGTCTTGGTTAGCAGGCTCAGTTAGGACGCCATCCTGAAGCTTCAAACAGCAAAAGAAGTCATCTACCTTTCCCCCCCCTTAACTCAGACAGTCGCCAAGTCCTACAGTTGAATTGGAAATATTTCTTTACAGGTGCAAAATAGGAAAAAAAAAAAATTCACGGACCAACAAGAGCGGATCTGTTTTTTTCATCCAGTATTTTACAAACCTGAGAACTAACTGTAGAAATGCTAGGCTGGGAATAGAAAGGAAAAGTTTTTAAAAATGGAAAAGAGTCTTTTCCCCTCAGGCATCATTTCCTCAGTGAGTAAAAAAAGTTTCCGAGTGCCCGCCTGTGTTCCAGGATTATTTAAGAAATCTTAATAAACTCACCTCGTTTCCTTGTTATTCCACAGCCCACTCGTTTTTTTCCTCTAGAGTTCAGTACCAAGTTGCATTGCATGTGGAAAGGCAAGGGTTTCATCCAAAACCTGTGATTTTTCTTAGGTGACTTCTTTCTTTACTCACATAAAGTAGCACTATACATAATTTTTTTTTTAAATTTCCAGCCCATGAGTTTGAAAAAGTAACCTGCCTTCCCCTCTAAAGTTCTGCCCAGATAATACAATGAACGAAACTCCATTCTTTGCCATCTAGCTTTTAAAATTTGTCGACAGTGAGAATGCACCGAAATTTGCTCCATTGCATGGAGGATAAACGCTGTTTTAAGAGAAAAAGGAAAGGTAAAAGCAAGTGGGAATGGAGTTCGTTTTCCTGCCTTTGAATCCAAAGGGAGGCTATTCTGCATTTCCTCCAAGTCTAGAACTAAAGGGGGCAAAAGGTTGAGGAAGAGGAGAAGGGAGAAGGTTGTGGGCAGAGGCTTCCCTGTGCCGGGCCAGGGCAGGGCAGGTGATGGGTGTCTGAATAGGGAAGAGCTTTGTTGGGGTGGTGACTGTCTGCCCCACTGGAAACACAGAAAACCCAGGTAGGGGGTTGGTGGAAGGCAGAGATGGCTTCGTGGTGTGTGACTTGTGCAGTGGCCTGGGTGCTCGGAGGCTTACACTTGGTTGAGGCCCTCCCGTCAATTTCTTGAAATTCTTCATAATTTTCATTTTGAACTTGTGCATGGAGCATGCGCTGCGCGTTCACATAGTGCGCGCTCGCTGTTCCGGTCTCCCGGTTCGCATCCAGTTCTCCGATGGAGCATGAGCACCAATTCTGGTGGGCGAAGCGAGGGAGCTGGAAGCCCCACGGGGCAAGGCTTTCCATTCGGAAACCTGCTTTCCAGAATTTGCTTCAAACGCAAAAAGAGGTTGCGTCGTCAGAAACCTAAACGATGAGAGGACCCAGTCGTATCCTCTCTCAACACGTGTCACTTCCCTCTGGTGGTCGCCACTTGTACCAGAAACGATGACGGAAAAGGAAGGGAAAGATACGGCAAACGAGAGTTCTTTCTCCTTCCGTCCTGCCCTCCTCGTCAGCCAGCCAAAGCCAAAGGGCGAGTGTAGGTAGAATATGGCACTTACCCAGAAGGGAAAGGAAGCCATTTCGTGCAGCATTTTCACTGTTCTGGCAAGAATAAAATACACATGCACGTCCGAAGTACACAATACAAATTGTGCAATTTTGGTGATTCTGCTTGTAAGTCCAATACTCATATTTTTATTTGCCTGTTTGTTTATTGTTAGGGTCAACAGGAAAGTTTATTAAAGCAGAGAAAAGAAAAAGAAGAGCAAGACAAGATAAAACCCAAGAAGAGGAAAAAAGCCCCCCCCTTTTAAAGGGAATACTCATATTTTTATTTAAACTGGCATTGCATATGATGATGAACAGTAAAATTCATGCTCCTAATTTAAAAAAATTTTAATTTCTCTTTATTTAGTACAGCATATAGCAAATCAGAATAAACCATGACAAATCAAGAGACTGAGAAGGGGAAAGAAGCTTTCAAGTCCAGCACCTTAGATCTCCTTGCTTATTGAATAAGAGTCCCGTGTTTTCATTCTGCGGGGTGCCCCACAGACCATGCAGCTGGCCTAGGGACAGTGTGCCGCTTCGGCGCTGCAGCCCAAGGCCATAGCTAGAACTATAAAGCCGATCCAATGTTATTTTTTTAAAACGACTCTTCAGGTCCTTAATAAGACAATTGCTTCTTTTTTCCTAACAATGTCCCTCAATGCCAAATCCCATTTTCTCCTCCTCCAAGGCGCTTTGCCTTGCTGCATTCCCCCGAGACAGGCCCATTTTCCAAGTGAGAACAGTAAGCTCCAGGTGGTGGCCTGTCTTTGGCGTCCTCTGGTGTCACCTGGGCTGAGGGCTCATGTCCCTCTGATCTTTCCATGGAGCTGAGCGGGTTCCTACGAACCGCATGTTCAAGTTTGTCGTTTTACCATCCATTAAACAACTTTTAATAAAACTCTTCAAAAGCATGCTAACATGGCGAATTTTTTAGAATAATGTAAAAATCATTTTGATGACTTTTTTTTCCCCCACAGGCTTAAAACCCACCATTGGATAGTATTCTAATTCTGAATGCCATTAATCATACTTTGCATTAATGTTTTCACATTTGTACTTTGGCGTTTACAAGCTCAGAGCTATTACACTTTTTATAACGTAAGGGGAGGCTGTCCCTAAATGTGCTTTGTTAGTCTTCTCTTCTGCCTTAATTGATTGGTTTGTCCCACATATTTTATGAACTCTAACCCTTGAATAATAAGCCTTGGCAATTTAGTTCCATACATACTTTAACACTTAAGAAATGGCTAGATGCGTTTCATATATATTCTTTATTATTCAATTGACTTACAAAGTCTACAGGCATGGAAATTGTCTGTCAGTTTTACTACTGAAAGCTCCAGCTACTCGTACTTAAGATGAAAGTTATTCTTTTTATAATCACTCACTTTCCTCCAAGAAATCCTCCGTGTGTGGGGAAATCGTCAGTGGAGAGGGGTTCCGTGTGGACTTCTAACCCTTTATCCTGGATTATAGTGGGATGGTGAGTCAGGAAATGACATATCAGGCAGGAATCAGTTGTGCTCCCTCCCAAGTCTATTTCAAAGCACTTTCCATGTTAAATATAGCAATAAAATATCAGCCTCGAAATGTCTGATAAGGATAAAAGCCATAGATCCAAATCCAATCTAAATCTGACACTGCCAGGAACAAGAATTCACATTGGTAAGTCAGGACTCATTTATGGGGCCATAAATGGGTGGGCCAGCTATAATTTGGGTATTAAACTTGTAAAATATATCGATGGTATGTAAGAGCTAAATAAATAATTTACTACAAGAAAATTGGAAATCTTTACATGGTACTTAATTGACCAGTTGGTCTCCCAGATTCTCGATGGCTCCTTGCTTTGCGGTTGTGCGTTTTTCACAGGCTAGATTTTCCTTTTCCTCGTTTCGGTTGAACATTCCTCTGCAGTGAATGATCACAAGTCCGTGTGTTTCTGAAAACACATAGTTTCCATTTAAAATTCTGCCAATCCATTAAATGCCTTCGACAATTTCATTTACATTTTAGGAGGATAAATGTACCAGATACTCAGTCTGTTCTGGGATTAAATAAATTTCTTTCCAGCCACCAAAAAGCCTCTTCAGTACCACATCTTGGATTCCTGTTCTGGGCACAGAACAGGAGGGGTTTCAATGA
The DNA here is from genome assembly GCA_003508835.1 of Eonycteris spelaea. NCBI lineage: Eukaryota > Metazoa > Chordata > Mammalia > Chiroptera > Pteropodidae > Eonycteris > Eonycteris spelaea. Next base: position 1,001,661 of record PUFA01000036.1, read on the forward strand.
GATGCTTTAAAGAATTTACTGTATCCTTTTGTTTGTTGTTTTGGGAATCTGCTGAATAGGGAGAAGCGTGACACTGGAAAGCTCTGTCAATGCCTCCTACACATCTGTGAGACACTACGTATGGTTGAGAAAGGAAACGAGAAAGAAAAGAGGGAACTCAAACTCAGACATTGTTATTTATGTACATGCATCCAAAAAAACAAACAAACCAGATTTCTTGGGCATATTACAAGCTTCTTTACCCTGAGAGTAACTGTATCTCATATGTATTTAACACCAACATATTTCAAAGGACTTTTGTATCTTTTATCTTTTCAACCCTAGTGGTATTCCCCCAACAATTATGGAGCAAGGGCCATGGGGTTACAAAGTCACATGGAATATTCAGGGGAAGGGGCTGCACCTGAACAAAACTCAGCGTTTTTGTAAGAACGAAGATGTAGGATTGGCTAATGATAGACAAGCAACAGAATCCCATGGTTTTGGTTGCCAACAAATTTGAGAAAATTTGTGTGTTTACTGTGGAATGAGGCAGCGAAGAGACGACTTTGAGGACTGACCCAAACTGAATTCTATTGTTTACTGTCTCTTTTATATATCTTTATTTTATTTCCATAGCAACATCCCTGTTTTCCCACAAGCTTTTGCTTGCCCATGTCAAGGCCTCAGGCTTCTCAGAGGCACAATGCTTGTGCAGCGTTCTTAGGAACCTAGTGGTCTGGCAGAGGCATCCGCTCGCCCAAAGGCCTTAACTTATTTCTAGGCTAGATCCCATTTAAAAAGGAAAAACACACAGGGAAGTTAGTAATACAGAAATCTACGCAATTCCAAGAGTCAAGGCAGGTGAGAGTTCATAGTTTTCCCTGAAGCAAGGCCTGGGAATAGTCACAAATGTGCTGAAAGAAAGTTTATTAACAATGTGGGTTTTTGTTGTTGTTGTTTTTTTTTTTTAATACTAAACTACTGTCCCAGCCTCTACCCTATTCAAAAGAATAGGCCATATCGGCAACATAATCCTCTCTCTCCTCCCTGACAATGACCTTATTTAGCAGTACAGATTATAGAGCTTTTATTTTCTTCATCTGGGAGAATCCCTGGGTTCTAAACAGGCAAAGCCTCCTCTGAAGCAGGTACCTGCCTCTCACCTTGAAGGCGGGCAACACTGATTAGCTGCGAGGCCAGGCTAGGCCATACACACCCTGGCCAAGGGACCATGCATGCCCTCAGGTGTAGGGAGCACTCAGTGTTTAAAACAGTGCTCACTGGATATGATAGGGTGGGAAAGCCACGGAGGCTCTGATAAGACAGCGTGTTTTCTAGTGGAGGATTCACGAAAGGAAGGGTAAGTACTTTCTCTATAGGCGTCAGGCCCAGGTAGGGCATCAAAAGCAAAGAGCGCAACTCTAAATCCCAAACGCTATGTCTTTTTTACATGAGGCTTGAGGCCTAGCTATGCACACGTGCCGAGCAGGACCGGTAACATGATTTTGCAGGGCTCTGTGTGAAATGAAAAAATGTGAATGCTTTGTTAAAAAAATTACTGAGAATTATAAGATAGTGACAGCAGAGCATGAAATCAAGCATGGAGTCTTTTGAAATGTGGAAGACCCTATGTGGGGGCGCTGGTCGGATCCCCTGCTGGTTCTGGTGACTACCCCCTAAAGTGGCAGAACAAATGTTCTACCCCTAGTTACTGTACATATTTCTAGACTTAAATAGTGCTTTTCTTCCAAAGGCTTAGAACGTGGAAAACTAAATTGTTTGGCTATTAAAAATTGTTTAAGTTGAAGGGGTAGAGCCTAGAGGGAGATTTAAGAGAAGTGAAGAATTATCAATAAAATCGTTGATGGTTTTCGGTTTGTTAGAATCAAACCTTGTTTGATTTGCCTTAATCCCTGAATGACTTTAGGCAAATCACTGAAGTCTCAAAATCTTAGTCTCATTTTCTGTAAAATAGGGAATTTTTGTACACACTTATTGCTAAACGTATTGCATAATGCCTGGCTCATAGTAATTGCTCAAAATAAATTTAGGCAGTTGTCATAGTAATTATTCCTAGTTTCAAGGAGAAGAAATAGTCAAGGACTGGGAATCCAAAGATGTTTAGGGTTAGCCAGCTCAAGCTGTGTTTGCTTTCCCTGAGCCTATTTACCACTAGAATTTTTTTTTTTTCTGATAATGTGCTCTTATTTGTAGAATATTGCAGAAAAAAAATTTTAAATGACATTTAATCACTGATTCATCATTAAGAGGTAACAATTGTGAGTACTTCATATATCTTCCTCAAAATTTTTTATTGCATATATATAAACAAAAATTATATCCTAGTACATCTACGGTTTTTATCCTGCTTTTTGCCCCTATTACGGTGACTATCACCTCTTCACATTGTGATTACCTCCATCATTAAATGATCTTAAAAAGTTTTTATGACAGCTTAATTCCATATTGGACAGATGTTCCATAATTCGTTCCCCTATCTCTTGGATTTTTTAGTTGTTTCCAGTTTTTCATTATTATAAATTACATTGCTATGAAGGACCATGTGCATAGACCCCTGGTCACCTCTCTGATATTTCTCCTGAGAGAAGAGTTGTCTCTAGAGCAGGGTAAGGAGCAGGAACAAATTTGAGCCTCTTGACATGTAATTCCAAATGATTGTGCCAGTTTCTCTCCCATCCTGTAAGGGTAGAGGGAGTCTAGCTCCTGAAATTACTAGCAAGTATGATCATATTTGCAAACCTTTGACAATTTTATAGGCAAAAGATTGATGTTATGTTTATAATAATTTGATTGCTTTGATCAATAGCAAGGTTGAAGATATTTTCATGTTAATTGAGTATTTGTATTACTTTTTATGAATTGTTAAGTTCATGTATTTGCCAATTTTTCTACTAGGGAGTTGATTTTTGCTCTGTTATTTTTAATAGTGTAACTCAAATTCTCACATCTATCCCTAAAAATGCATATCATATATATCATATATAGTTTCCTATAGGAATATATTTTTACTTCTAGAAACATATAAGACCAGAGCAGAGTATAAAGCAGTAATGATAAGACAGTAAGGTAAGGGACGAATGTAGCTACAGACAGCTCCTTTCACCATCGTAGTCGTGGGAGATGAAACTGTCTTTTGCAAAAATTACAATACTAAGAGTAATTCTTCCATATTTTACATGATTTTGAGAAGCCACGGGGTTATCATCAAAATGTTAATAGTATTTTTTTCCATGTGATGGGGCAACAGGTGCTCACTTTAATTTTTCCTTGTACTTTCCAAAATTTTTATCCTGAACACATGTCACTTTTTATAGTAAAAATAAACAACAAAAACAAAAACAAAAAATCAAAAGATGTAGTGATAATTAGACTAAGCCTATAATAATTTTGCTCCGTATGATTTAGCAGAACTGAAATTTTATGTCAACTACTTATTTAAGAAGTTACAAGTGAACCGTTGAGGCCCATTACCTTCCTGGTCTTTCTTGAGTCAGGCCTTGTAGCTGTCTGCTAGCAAAGCATTCCCACGGAGGGTTGTAGTGCCATCACGGGCCTTTGTGTCCACTAGATCTGAGGTCACATCCACTTGGCCTCATATTGATTGTTGGCCCCTGAATGTTAATGTTTTTGTGCCTCAGTTTTGTGCCTTTAAAATGGGCACAATATCTTCCTAGTACGGCTGTTGTCAGAAGGAAACGAGAGAGTTGACGTGAGGCCAAGCCTTCTTGAATGAATAAATTGAATTTAGCTGCAGCACTGGAAGTCAAGTCTATGCCTCTTGTGCCTTTACTCTAAGTGAGTAATGTCAAGGGACAAAGTTCACTGCGGTCACACCTCCCTGCCTGACTGGGTCTCATGGAGGGCTGGGATGGGATAGACCACCATTCTCACAGGATCGGTCTCTTGTGGCTGAATGTGTGCACATCTCTTTCTGTCCCCAAGTCTCTCCCTGGCTTACCCTCTCGTCTCTGTCTCTCTCACACACACTCACACTCTTTAATCTCAGCAAGTCGTTGTGCACAATGGAGGTACACGTTAATTTATGACTTTCAACTGATTTTCATTTTACAGCCCATGACTGTAACCACAAAGGTGGTTAAAACAACTAATTGGAAGAAGATTGGTGGCAATCAATGAAAAGTTTAAATTAAAAATGTGTTCCCTTTAAGTGAAAATATATTTCTTTTCAGTGTATTTTATGACTAGAATTAAGCATTAAAAAACAGAGGTCCTGCTGAGCCAGCCTGACTCAACAGACAGACTCACTGTGATGCAGGCAGAGGCCCACGGATGCAGTTAGGAGGCAGAAGTCCTAAAAGTAAACAGGCAGGTTCTATCAGTCTCCAACTAAATGCTGACTATCAAATTGGCAAAGAATTGCAGTGACTCTAATGCTGATAAAGGGAAACAGGCATTCACACGTTCCACCAGTGAGCTGGAAATTGAGACTTTCATCAGAGGGCATCAGACCCACTGTATATTATCAGTGCAGATACTTTTAGATGCAAGTAGTAGAAAACTTAGACAAAAAATGACTTAAATAAGAAGAAAATTCATTATCTCACATAACAAGATGTCCAGAGGAGAGAGAGTTCCAGGGCTGGTTAATTGAGGGCTCAGTGGTCATCAGAATCCAATGTCCTTTTTGCCTTTCTGCTCTGCCATCTCCAACATTTTGGGGCTGTCCTCGTGGTTAATTCCTCAAGGTTGCAGAATGGCTGTAGCAGCTCCAAGCATCACACACTCATTTGACAATGTATATGAGGCTGGAAGAAAGAGTTCCCTTTCTTAATTTGAAGAAAACTTTCCAGAAGCCCCTCTGCCTGACTCACTCCGAAATTTTCCATCGCATGGCTCATTGGCTAGAATCATATCACATGACTATCCAAACCCTATCATTGGCAAGGAGAATGAAATTACATGATTGCTTGGGGCTGGGGAGAGACTAGGCTTCCTCTGAAGCAGAGACCCTCTCAATATCTGAATCAGGTGGGAGTTCATTTAACAAGGAAGAAGTGAATAAATTCTTGCTGCCGAGGCATCAACAGGCTCTGCCCTCTTCTCCAACACAGTGCTTTCCAGTGATTTCCACAACATGCTACACAGAAAATTCTAATACTTGCATGGCACACTGGAGTAAATTGGAGGGGTTTGGGGAACGTTTATGGGGCTTGGTGAAAATAATCACTACTTTTTCTTTATGTTATATAATTATAAGAGAAATAAAATAAAAAGTCCCAGGAAAGATACGAACATTGAATTTATATAAACCTTCCAAATAAAATCTTTATAAGTTTTAAGATTAGAAACTTGGGCTTGCTTCTACAGATATGTATTTTTTATGTTTTAAATGCCTACATTCGACTCCTACTCAAGACTTTTAACAATGATCTCTTCGAACCCTTTTAGTCATCAGAGAAAAGCTTTATTCTCAAAGTAGGTAATTAAAAAAAATTTAAAACCATTTTTACAACCATTCAGAAATTTTCTACAGTTGTAAATCCACTTAAAATTTTGACAAATCTTTCTTTTCTTCTACTGAGAAATATATATTGAGTTTTCTTTTATTAATGTAATTGAGTTTTAAATTCATTTGAACATTTTCATAGCACGTCTTTCAAAATGGCAATGAAGTTCTCATACGTACGTGCAATGCTAGAACACACATCAGTACACACATCAGTTTTTCCCAGAGCCTGTTAAAAGGGTACCTCAGCTGCAAACAGACAGAGGTGTTTGGTGTATGGGAAGAAAATGATTCCCACTTGTATGCTGTTGGTGGATGATGGAAAACAGAATGGGTTTGATTTGTGGTTGTTAAGAACGAAATTCAACTGAATAAACTTTAAAGACCTTATTGGATTTATTCAGTGATTCATGAATTGGGCAGCATCCAACCTCACAGATAGAAAGGAGCTTCGGAAAGCTTTACAAGGCAAGAGATTTTATAGGCAGAAGGGAGCAGAAACAAGGAAGTTGTACTGGGCAAAAATGGGGGTTGGTTATTGCAAGGTTATTTTCCTTACAGGGGATGGCAAGGGTCTATCAGACAGATTACCTAACTAATACCAATCAGGCAATTTCTGACTGACTGGTTTAAGATTTCGTTTCTGAGAGAGCTAAAGCTATAATTAAATTTTGATTTGGTAATGTGAGGTTTAGCACAAGTGGCTCCATTTTGGGCCTATTGCCTTGATTTTACCATGGTGATGCTGAAACTTGAACCCAAGTATTTTGTCTCTAAACACTGTTCTCTCCTTGCTCCCACACAAGACCTCCTTGTCATTTCACTTTACTCATCCTCAGCAGATCAGACCCCTTATCTCATTCCTACTGACAAATGACAGACCTTCCTAAGACTTGCTGTGTCTAAGGAAACTATTGTTATGTTGTTAAACATCCTTGCTCTTGACAAATTCTTATTTGGACTAACATATATTCTCTGTAATTAAGCCCAATTTTTTCTCATTCTTTTCTGGTAGAAAGTAGGGGATAATAATAACAATAACTAAATTGATTTGAACATTAGTATGTTCCAGGCATATGTACATGTCTGTCATTATTTAATCTTCACCCTAAATTCATGAGGTAAGTACTCTTAGAGCCCCATTTTATAGATAAGGAAAATTAAGGCACGAGGTCTTAAGTAACTGAGCCAAGATAAAATGACTACTGAGTGGTTAATCAGGGATTTCAGCCCAGATATTTCAACTCCAGAATTGATGTGCTTAGCTCCAATGCCATGTTGACTTTAAATAAGGAAAGGGATTATTGATAACCTACTTTCTTTTCATATCTGGTCGAATTCCTTTATTCTACCTTTCTAGGTTGTTTGTTTGTTTGTTTGTTTTTTCCCAGTTAGCCTCACTCCAGCAGCAAACACATTTGGGAGCCTATTCCCATGTTGTTTGACTCCTGGGTTATGACTTCCACTGTGGCGAAACTGTTATCCCTAATTTGGGCATAGACCTCCCTCAGGAAGTTTTTCCAGCTCCTACCTTCAAGACCGACAGGAATTTCCCTCCTATACTCTGTTCCTATTCTGTCTATGCAATACACAGATACTCAAATGACATACTCAGCCAAGCATTCTTCTTGAGGTTGCTATAAAATTTCCCAATATAATAATAAGAACAAAATATTTTCTATTATTTTGAATAATTTTCAGGTTGATTTATACAGACCGATACAAATAGAATAATATCAAACTAAAGTCAAAAGAATCAACCGAACCTGTTTCAAAAGCTAGGGATTCAGGAATGCCGAAAGAAATGGGATTGAGCAGCCCTGGCTCTAAAGTTAGGAACAAGAGCTTTCGTCATTATTCCTGAAAATTCAGAGCAGTTCTGGGCACTCAGTCGGGGAACAGACACAAGGATTCCCCCATCCCTTGGTCTGAAATTTCTTTTTTTTTTTCTTTTCTTTTTCGAAACTTGTTTTTAATTTGTTCTGAACCACTGCAGGCCGTCACCGTTGTCTGATGTCTACTTAGACATATCCTCTCTGGGGAGCTTGCTTTTCCTGATGCCCCTAGATTGGGTTAGGTCTCTCAGTATCTTCTATTTGCCCATTCTGCCAAATGCCACGGCTCCATCCTCCCCTAGATTGGTTTTCCCTGGTCCTACCTAGGAAAGGACTCATTCACAGATGCTCAATAAATATTTAGTAAATGAATGGTAAGACCCTATTAGTGGGGACACTTTTTGTTGGTTTCATTTTTTTTTTTTTTTTTTTTTTTTTTTTATGAAAAGGCGACCTTACTTTCCTATGCCGGTGAACATAATAGAGTGTTTTTTGTTTTGTTTTGTTTTGTTTTACCACTCACTTCTCTCCTTAATTAGGCAGATCGTGAAAAATCACAAAGTAGTATTAAAAATGAGCTGGTTTGGCATCTCCCTCCCAATTATTAGCAGCTTCCAAGGATTCTACAGAGCGCTTCCGTGATGATGCCCTTTCCTCACATGTTTGCAGAGCCTGGGCCCAGAAAGAACATCTAACAGGGCAGAAAGGGGTGTGCTCTGGGGCTAATCCTTCAACCCAGGTTCCCAGCCAGGTCTTTTTCTTCTGCTGTTTCCCAGCGATCAAGCCAACGGCTGCTTCCTGCCGCCTGCTAAGCAGGACTGGTTTTACCGCGCTGTGCGTCAGTAATCGTGCAGATTAACAGCTGTGAGTTCAGGAGCTCAGGCGACTGGAAACGTCTCTGCCATTGGCTCCTTATTACGAGAACACGGCTGCGTGGCTCCGGGCTACCCGCCCTCAGGGTCGTTACCTGCAACTTGGGCTATCCTGCACATCCTGCTCCATTTTATAGTGGCCCGTAGCCCCACCCACTCGCGGGGAGACCCTGACTCAGGAAGCTGGAGTCATGTCTCCATTTGATGTTGCCTACTATAACCTTCAGTTGCTGCAGCCAAATTTTGTGATAACTTATCTTTTTTTTTTTTTTTTTTTTTTTTTTTTTTTTTTTTTTGCCTCTGAGGTGAATTTAGGAATACATGGAAATCTGAATCTCCTGCCCGTCTACAGGCAAAAGAGCTGGCTGGCACATGAGGCCTTACAGTTGATGGGGTGTTTGATTCTTTTTCATTCTGATTAAGCCCCCAGAGACTCATCTTCCACACATGAAGGACAAAGGGATTCTAAATTAGTTCTTCGAGTCCAAAAACTCTGGCTACGAGTACAAAGAGGGTAATGGTCGCGGAGGCATTTTTCACTCGCATCTCGGTTTTACAGCGTTGACGCCTCGTGTGAAACTATCGGGCTTCCCTTTGGCCAGAGATGTTAGACAGCTAAAGCCGGGAATAGAAATAATTGAAGGAAGTACGGGTGACCTGCAGAAGGCCTATAAGGCTGTTTTGACTTCTCTCAATCAGTGCAAGCCTGCCCTCCAAAGGGTTGGGGACATTTGTGAAAACCTCTATCTCAGCCTGTGTGTGTCTGGGGCTAGCATTAAATCAAGGGTGACATAAACCTTCTTCCCCATGCTGATATACCTACCCAGTGGAATGTTCCTGTTGCTCTTTTCCTTAAAAAAAAAAAAAAAAATTGTGAACGGTGGATAGTTGTTAAATGAAGAGCAAGTCCTTTTATAGATCTTTGAGCAATATGCAATAATTCACCCAATATCAAAAATGGTGGAAAGTCATACCTAAACCAGCATATACTAACACAGAAGCATAAGAGATGTATGATTTCCTTAACTAGTACAAAAAAAAAGGGATAAAATAACAGATATTTGATTACCAGAAATTGGGATGAAGAAGAAAATAACCACAGCTCAAGTTGTAATGGTCCTTTATTCTGTCATCATTAGTCTTTCAGCTCAAATGAAGATTGGAACATACAGCAACCAGAAGAATTTTCTGATTTTAAAATTGAAAGCAAATTTTCAAGTGCCTGGATGAAATCTCCTGCAGTAATATAAAGTGTAATAGCTCCATTTGCTATCACAGAAATTATCAAAGTTCTGTTGCTGTTTTCAATGACTGTGTGTTGATGGCAGTGTATTTTATTTCACTGATAGAAAAAAAAAATTGTGCTCCAGTGGCCTAAAATAGCCCTACCAAGGACATTTCTCACCTCTGGACAAGGGACTTGGAGACTTCTGTGACAAGAGTCCATTTGTTGGGGTTGAGGGAGACTTGGGGTTGAGGGAAAGTGAGGGGTCGTTGAAGGTAGAATGTGCTTCCGTTCAACTGAGGCCACAGGTAGCTGTTGTCCCTCTGTCACTCGTCTTTGGGTCCTGGAGGCAGCAGTGGGCAAAAGGTATTGATGAGCTGGTGGAAGAAAGAAAAAAATAAAGTCGATGAAGTCAAAGATTGAGAACTCAGTGGAAAAGTTTTACCACCAAGCAGGAAATCTGTGTTTAGGTTCTGAGGGATGAGAAGCAAAGGGTAGGGAGGACTGGCGTGGGTAGGTCTTTCAAAGCAAAGCCCCATAAACTCATTCTGTGTTATATTAGAAAGCAAAGCCTCTTTGTATTGCTGATGGGCTGGTGATGTGTGAACTCGGTGGGTTGGTGGGAGGTGGTCAGCTGCATATGTAGGGCCCTTGCCTTGGGATATGGTCAAAGGGGACATGGTAACCAGCTGCCCCTGTCTTGCATATGACACTTGGATCGGAATTACGCAGCACAGTCAGCTCTGCATCAGTATCAGTAACCTCATGGCCAGGTCAGGTTTATCTGCTGTCCAAGTGGTGGGAGATAAAGAGAGAGTCCTTCTCATATGTCCCTCCTGTGGATGATACTCCCTTGGCCAGCTCTACATTGACTCACATAGCAATCAGGAACAAGCTGTTTGATCTGGGAATTTGCTTAGATTCGTTGAGCCTCAGTTTACTCATTGCTGATGACCCTTGCCTTTTTCAACTCCCACCCCGCAACTTGAAACCTTAAGATGTGATCTTTTAATGGTGTGATTTAGTGCCCTAAGTCACCGCCATGTACTTGGGGGCGAGGTGGACTTCCTCTATCTGGCTATCATGGTTTGCATGAGAACAAAGGGCCAGCCTGGCTTCCCGGGGCGTTCTGAGTGTGTCCACAGCACAGCGTAGGAGCTGGAATAGCTGTACTTTCTATGGAATAACCAGCGTCGTCAGATCATGCTCCGCTCAGAGGAGGCAGGTGCTGATGTGCTCAATTAACACCTGGAGCTGGAGAGGCACCTTGAGGCTGAAATTTAAAAACTCGTCCAGAGATGTCAGGTTGTGTCATCTTGGGTTCCCTTAGAGGGAAGAATGCAGAGCAAGCCAGTGCTCTCTCCTGTCAGTGGGTGGTCTTCTTCCAGAAGCCAGTTTGCCAGGCCACCCCCAGGAATTTCTGATCCGGGAGGTCTGGGGTGATCTGCATCTTGAAGAAGTTTCCAGCTGATGCTGATGCTTCTGGCCCAGGCACCACACTTTGAGAACCACTGGCCTAGGGGATGAATGATGGACTGTGTTTTGCAGCAAAAAGAAAACAGCAGCTGCCCAAACTCAGGTGGCCTTCCTCCCTACTCTGGCTTAGTTCACTTAATATCACTGAAGTGTCCTGGCTCATTCAGTCATAGGAGGAGTTCCATTTTTACCCTATGGACTAGAGCTCCTCGGGTAAAATAGAGTTTGTCCTCTGTCAACCATGAGGAGCTCCAAAGTTTGCTCCCATCGCCGTTTATAACGTAGAGAAGAACCAAGTTCGCAGAGGTGCTCCCTCTTTGTACTGGGTGTGCAACACTGGGGAGCACAAGGAAGTGCCCAACTCAAACCCTACGCAGTGGCCCTGGCAGCCTTTTAACTCATGGGAACGCGTAAATATAACAGGATTTCCTAGTGGTGTAAATATGCCTTGGGTAAAATGCTCATCAATCTGTCAGCTAGCAGAGCGGGTAGAGGGTCCTAGCATCCTGGGGTGGAAAGATGCCTCCCCAGGCCACCAGGGTCCTGCCCTCACCCAATCACTAGCCACCCATCTCAGACTCAAATCCTCTTTCCAAAGCCTTTCAGACGATTTTACGACTCTCCTCCAACTCCAGGAAATCATTCATTTTCTCCAATCCAAAATATATATTTATTTTGAACCTGCTATTTCCACTCGTTGGGGGAAGATCTCTTCCTTGGAAATTGGAAGTGGCAGGCCACTGTCCATGGTAGGAGAGTTCTCCTTATGCTTAAAGTCCCTTATAAAATCACTCCTCTTTCTTTTTTTTAACATTAAAAAATTTGACATTTGTCATTACTCAAGTAACATTTGCACACAGTAAAAAAATTATATAGCACAAAATGGTATACAATGAAAACTGAGTTTCCTTGCCTCTCCTGGGAATCACCCTTGGGCTGATTCCTAAGAATCTCCAACAACAGTTTCACATATACCTACTGGAAGTTTTCCATATGTACATTTGTGTACGCCATACACACACATGCACACACACACATTCACACAAACTTTTTTTTTTTACTTTATGACACATCTTGGGGTCTCTTTACATTAGCACATAAGAATATACTATAAATTATTTAGTCAGTTCTTTTTTAGGGTCTTTGGCTATTTCCAGTTTTGTTCTTCCAGACCACGTTGTAGATGCATTTCTGATTGTGTTGGCAAGTGTAAGATTTCCTAAAGTAGAGTTGCTGAGTCAAAAGGTTTGTATAGTTTTAATTTGGCAGATTAGATTCTGTAGAGGTTACACTAATATTTATTCCCTTCAATAATGTTTAAAGTGCCAGTGTTTTTCTATATGCTGTATAGTATGTTGACAAACCTTTAAATTTTTGCCTGATAACAAATAACAGAGGGGCAAGTGGACACCCTGGTCTCCTGATTTAAATAGGAAGGTTTCTTGGGTTTCCCCATTCAATATGATTCAGGCTTTGGTTAATAATATTGTTATGTTATTGAGGTAAGATATTAGAGGTGCATCCCTCAATAACATTTTGTCAAAAGTTACGCAAATAATAAAAAATGGGTGTAAGATGATTTTCTGACTTTTCAGCATCTATGAAAGTGATTACGATTTTTCTCTTTTACTCTAATAACATGGTGAATGATAGTACGAGCTTTTTTCCAAAATTAAATAACACATAGCTAATACTTATTCAGCATTTACTATGCTCAGGGCACTGTTCTAAGCATTTCACATGCATTAATTCATTGAATTATCTACATTTAGTATTATTAACTCTATTTTACAAATGAGAAAACTGAGGCCTAGAGCAGTTAAATAATTATGTGTCTAAGGCCCTATACATGGTGGGCGACACAGCTGGGATCTGAGCACAGGCAGTCTGGCTACTGAATATATGTTCTCACCAGCTAGGCTCATCGGCCATCTTTGAATTTTTGGTCAGGAGTAGCATTCTCTTAAAGTACTACCGGATTCTGTCTGCTAGAATTTTATCTAAAATTTTTTTGCCTTGGTATTAATAGAATAGTTTGAACAATAGTTTTTCTTTTTGTATGTACACATTATCCTTGTCAGGTTTTAGAATCGATATCTCGCTAACTTCAAAAACTAGTAATTTGGAAATTTGTCTTCTTTTACTGTCTTGGAATGGTTTAAGTAGTCCTGGAATTATCTTTTTTGTAAAGATTTGGTAGAAGACATTCTTCATATCTGTGAAAGTGTCTAATTCTGGTGCTTTGGGAGGGATGGATTTTTGATAGTTGATTCTATTTTTCTATGATAATTAGTCACTTCAATTTTCTACAACTTCTATGGTTGGTTTTAATAATTTATATTTTTCTAGAAAGCAATTCATTTCATCCAGATCTATCTTATTTCAATAGAGCCAAGCAAAGAAATACGTAGAAGTTCTTTTAATTTTATATATCTACTTTTATATATTAGTTATATATGTAGTTTCCCATTTACTGTTTTCATTTTGTATTATTTGTTCACTTAAAAATATTTTAAGCAGTAGATTTACTGTTTTGTTTTCAGAGAACTTACTCTTGGGTTTATTTGTTGGTTCTTCATTTTATTATAACTTTTCCCTCTTTATCTGTGGTTACTTCTAATTTTGTATGTTTTTGTTTCATCTTTTACTTGACTAGGTTGGCTACTGATCTGTTTTTCTATTTTATTGTTTTCTTTGCTTTATTTTTATTTTCCCTAAGAACCATCTCACAGATCTATTTATTGATTTCACTCTTTTTTAAAATTAGCTCCACTGCCTTATTTAGGTACATTTTCTTATTTTTTAACTTGCCTAGTTGACTGTTCATATTATTTATTTTTATTTTTTTCCTGTTTAGTAATATTAGAAAGTAGAACTATGCTATGAATGTCAGTATCTCAAAGTTCTGATACATGGTCTTGCATTATCAGTATTTTCTGGATACTGTTTCTTTTATTTCCTTTTTTGACCAAGAGTTAAGAGAGAGCTTCTCAATTTTCAGATGGTTAAGATGTTTTTGTCTTTGATTAAAAAATTAATTTCCAGTTTAATTGCACTGAGATCAGGCATTGTGATATATAACAGTTCTGCTTTTTAAAATATATTGAGATTTTTCTTTATGATCTAACTTTTATAAATATAGTGATATGTATCAATATTTCAAGGACAATTGAATAAACAGGCCTATTCTTTGTATTCAGAGTTTAGAGGTATAGATATACTGACATAGATAGATAGGTACACCTGCCTATGTGCACACCCACACACACATACATGGGCTCCACCATATTAACTATGGGATACAGATTTTTAATACCTTTTCTTTTTTTTTTTAATTTCTTTCTTTTTCATCCAGTGGATCTCTCATGGGCTGAGAAAAGTTATTTAAATTTTCCCACCATGATTGCCTTTTCGTCTATGCAGCAGGTTTTCTTTTATGCGTTTTGAAGCAATGCTATTTGCTCCATGAAATTTCCTTAAATGGTATGTTTAGCGTTACAAAGCATCCATCCTTGTTTTGCGTGGTGCTGTCTTGAATTTAAGTTCGACCAATGTTATTGCGATCCTTGCTATTTTTGGTTTGTACTTAATTTCAGTGTCTTTGCTTATCTTTTTACTTTAAACCTTTCCAAGTAATTTTATTATAGACGTGCTGTATGACTGAGTTATAAGTATTTATTATTTATTTATTTATTCAAACTTATTTTTATTATGGTGATATTGGTTAACGAAATTCAATCAGTTTCAGGTGTACAATTCAACAGTAATGCATATATACATTGCAGTGTTCACCGCCCATAGATCTCTTTCTGTCACCATATATTTGACCCCTTGCACCCCATCTACCTCCCCCTCTTCCTCCCTCCCCACCCACTGGTAACCACTAGTTTATTATCCATGTCCATGAGTCTCTATTTATCCTGTCTGTTTGTTGCTTTTAGGTTTATATCCCACATATAAGTGAGGTCATGTGGTTTTCATCTTTTTCTGACTAGCTTATTTCGCTGAGCATGATTATCTCAAGGTCCATCCATGTTGCCACACATGGCGGTTTAATTTTTTAAAACTACTTTGAGTCTCCTTTTTTTCAAATAGAGGAGTTTTCTCATTTACATTTACAGATTAACTCTTTTTGATCTTAGTTCTATCATTTTATGATTTACCATTTTACTCTTCCTCCTGCACGGCCTAGCTTTCTTGTTTTAGGCTCTGTGCTGAGGGAGATTCCTTATCTTCTAGAAATTTTAAAGATTGACATTCTAATTTTTGTTATTCGAATATGTTTAATAGTATATTGAAAACTCTTCTTGATTTGTCAACATCAAACAATATATTTTGACATTCTGCCGTAAAAATGAGGAAATTAGCAAGACTTCCTCTTGCCCTCCATACCTTCCTGCCCTTGAGTATTAGTTCCCTTCCCCATTATATTCCATTGCTACCATTATTTTAGTTCTTCATGGCACTTATAACAACGTGTAATTATCCTATTTATTTGTTTATTTACTTGTTTGTTCTTCGACTCTCCCAGTAGACTACAAAATAGCTGAGATCAAGCGCTTTGTATGCTTTCTGTGTGATCCGGAATAGGTGACACAATTACAAAATAAGAGTAGGTGGATAAGGGACATTTGAGATCACTTCACCCAACTCTCTCACTTTTACAAGTGAAGAATAGAGCCACAGGGGCAGAGAAGACAGTTCTACATATAGAGCTAGTGAGTGACAGGACCTGGGCTAGAACTGAGACCTGCTCACCCAACATTGTTCCCAAACTCCAGGCTGCCTCAAAATGGATCACACAGAGTTTACATCCTAACACCAAGAGAAGGTTCACATTTACTGAAAACCAATGTGGAAAATATTTTTTTTTTGTATTTTTCAATTACCATCACTCAGTGCCTTCTAAATGACATATTTGAAAACAGCTCCATTATAATGTACGATTTTAAAAGATCATCACTCCATACATCCACGGTAAGCTCATAGCTCTTTACAATATATTCTGAGTCTCCTGACATTTCTTGATTAAGGAAGCCTGAAAAAGAGAATACCACATTGTTAGTTGGGAACCAAGAGTCTAATAAGTGACACACGCAAAGACACTTAGAATGGCAAGAATTGATTCCAGAAAAGACTCTGTTTCCTGGCAACCAGCTCAGTACTCCCTGAAGGGCACTTTGAAGGAAAGTTCAATCAATGGAAGGGTCAAACGTTTTCTTTTTCGAACGTCCATTTCGCATGTAATGGCTGCTCTGTGTGGACTTGATGGGGGTGTTCTTCTTGTGTTGGAGAGATCTAGGGTCCTTCTGCACAAATGCATGTGCTATGGGTAAGAAATTACTTCAACTGAATTTATTGGCATTTCTTAGAGCCTATGAGTTCAAAGAAAATTATTACAAGTAAGAGCTCTGTCCGTTAAAACACCACTGTATGGATTACATAGTGATATATGTGGTTGGAGAGACACCCAAGAAAAGCTTAGTACAGATCTTGCCAATTCCAAGACCAGCCTTTACATCAGGTCTGTAAATCTTTCTCCTGGTCCCAAAGCCACCTGCGTGGCCCTGATCATTTTTTCGATCTGACTGAATTCTCACTAGTGGAAACGAAGGGGATATAGGAAGGGTGTTTTACTCAAACAGTCCTTGGTTTGAACCTGGGCTTCTGCATGGCCTTGAGAAAGGCACTTAACTGTCAAGCTTTGATTTCTTTAGCTGCAGACATAGTGGGATAATACATTGTAGAAGGTCGATGTGATACTTCTGTAGGATTATAGGCAGGCATCTGCCCATTGGTATACACTTCACTTGACCACAACACCTTACTGGTTGTCAAAGATTGGCATGGAGGTCTGGGCCAAAGGGAAAACGGAGAACTAACTAATGCTATATCACTATTTGTGCTCAGTTAGAAACTTGTCAGCTTTTCTGTCAGCTCTCAAAACTCTATACTAAGTATACATAATAATGCTCCAGGACTTGGAAACACAGAGTCCCACTTAGCAGAAGGTCATCAAGAAGTAAGGTCATCAATTTCAAGCTACAAAAGTCACTGGTCAGCTCTGTGCACGAGCAGCTCTCACAGGGGCACAGTGGGACCCGGGAGGCCACTTCTGTGAGCGTGGAAAGAAGTGCCATTGATCCCTGGAGACTTGGTGCTCTGGAAAGCTCTGCACGATACATTTCCTTAGTGTCACACTGTAGACAGTCATCCCCTGTCCATAGCCATTATTACTTTGTATGCTAGAAATAACGAGTTGGAAGAACTAAGACAGCCTGTCAGAAGACAAGCCCATGAGCAATAACCCCAAATAGAAGCAATGAGTTGCCATTTCTAGCTCACTCAACTAATGCGGTGGAGCACATATAGTGTGCTGGACTCTGTGAGTGTTAGATGGGAGGGATGATGTAAGTGAATCAGACTCAGCCTCTGTATTACAGAACTGCAAATAACTACAAAAGTGTGTGCAGTGATAATCGTGGCCAGGTTAACCTGGACCTCAATCTCCTAAAGTATAAAAAAAACAGGAGGACTGAGCCAGGTTATTCCCCAAGATCCATTTTCCTTACTCCGATTCATATTATATGAATTTACGTTCGTTCCTTAAAAAAAAACCCAAAAACCCTAAAAGATAGAGGGATATAATAAGAAGCATAAACATTTTAAATGATTTTACAACATCTTAACTTCCTCCCTACACTGAACTAATAGTAATGGCTTTATCCAAGAAGCCAATTTTAGCTCAGTGTTTAGGAGTCCTTGTGGGAGAGTCCCAAGAGCCTCAACTGTCCTTTCTTTTTTTTCCTTTTTGTTTCTCCTGGTCTGCTGCTACTTGGAATTTTCCATGTAGATTTCCCCTTCTCTCGCTGCCTGCTGGTTCCTCCATATTGTTTATTGCCTATGCTAATTCACTTTTATTTGACCCCTAATGTCATCCATCAAATTCTCACATGGTCATTAACATATCATTGTTTTAATAGGAGGCTCAGCAGCTTCAATCGATCTCTGGCCAAAATACTTGTAACTCTTGTTATTCGCTTTTCCTCCTTCCTCATCTGGTGCTAGCTTTAATGAGTGATATTAGCATTTAGGATTCTTACCCCATCTACTCCCATTCTTCCTCTCCCCCCAAAAATCTCAGCTTTCAAAAATGAACAAAGTGATAATGCAGTAGACATTATTACACTAAGAAAACTAGGATTTTTGTTTATTAAAGAAGTGGGCTTTCAAATAAAAATAGATTGGAATTTGGGGGGGGACAAGTTATTACATTCAGTTGAGTTGTGTCTAAGCTAGGCTCACAATCTATGGTTTATATTGTTATAATTAACAGATGAAATAAAGATTATAAAACACACTGAAGAAGGAAATGCAACTTGAGAATGTGTTAGAAGTATTAATTCAAGACCTATCCATTTTTTTCATTAGCCTTCTTGTAATTAAAAGCACAAGCTAAATGAACCTAAAGAATAAGACAAAAGAAGGAGGATATTCTAAAAGACCCAATTTTTTTGTGATTATTAGACATTGCCAGGTTTGTGCAAAGTCATCCCCTGTCCATCTGGACACTGGAAGGACGGGGGTGTGAAAGATACAGCAAAAAGGATGTTGTCCCATCTACGGAACTTTCATTTTTATGGGTGGAGACCGAAAAGAAGACAAGAACGAAATTAAACAAAACCAAAAAACAAATCAAGAAATAAATACACATAAGAATTTCAAAATGTAGTAAGTTTTACAAAAAATTGGGGGGTAGGGAAGATGGCAGGGAATGCCCAGGGAGACTTGAGGGTGCTACAGTCTGAGGAGGTGCCATTGACACCTAATGATGAGAAGATGCCAATCATACAGGTATTTGAACAAAGAGAATTCTAAGGGAGCTCTTTAAAGGGAAGAACAACTCTCACCCCGGAAACATGTTTTCTGAAAGAGCCTGAAGAAAATGCAGAGAGAAATGACCGGTCAGGGGATAGTTCCATGAACCAGGCTCTAGCTGAGGGAATGTAAGTCCTTATAATGACGGCTTCTAAAGCTAGAGGTGATATTAGCCTGACTCCCATTTAATTCTTTGATCTCCTCTCCTCACGTCCTCTACTCAGCCCCACTGATCCCCTGGCTCTTGAACATTCGGGCAGGCTCCCGCCTCAGGGCCATCATACATGCTGTTCCTGTCTGGGATGCTTTTCCCCCGAAGTATCACATATCTTGCTCTCTCATCTTTGGTCAAATATCACCTTTCCACTGGGGCCTTCTCTGGCCAGCCTACTTAAATGCTCCCACCCTGGCTTCATTTATATATTTATTTCCCCCCCCACCACCAAATCATCATCTTTTATGATATATACTTTATTAATTATTTTGTTGTACAGCCCTCCCTCCAGTAGAATGTAAACTCCACAAGGGTAGGGAATTTCGTAAGTTTTGTTCAGTGTTGTATCCCCAGGGCTTAGAGTAATGCCTGGCATATAGGAGGTGCTTCCTCTCTTCTTGCTCTCTCTCGCTCCCTCCTGTTAAGTAAATGAAAGAATAAATGAATAGTTATATTTAAATAGGAGAACTAAATTCTAAGTATAATAAGAAGAAATTATTATACTTTAGGCTAAATATGTAAATGGACACATGTGTTTATCTCCCCACCCTCCAGAAACCCCTCTAAAAGAATACAAAAGGTATAAACTCACAAAGACTAAGAGAATGAGAGGAGACAGCAGCATAAAAGAGATTTCAACAAAATTTTAATAGATGATAATCTTAACTATTTTTCCAGGCTGGGAAAAGCTGAAGCATAAGCGTGTGGGAAAGAAACCAATAAGAAACAAGGTGCTTGTACCATGGATCCTTATGAAGTCTCAGGATTTGGAAGTGTCTTGTACCTCCCATGCATCTTTCTCAGAAAGCTACTAGAGGATGTACTCCATCAAAACAAGGGAGAAACTGAGAAAGAAAAAGACCTAGGATTGATAAAACAGGGCTCCACCACAGTAAAGAGATAAAGGAAATTTTCAGGATAAGAGTGAAGGGTGGTCCCAGCCTGACAGATGGCCAGGAGGCCTAGGGAGCAACCAGTCCAGATTGTGATGGGAGAACAAAAGACTCTAAGGTTAATGCCGTAGAAAGAAGTTTTTACAGTTCTGTCAGAGGATTGAGGGTTCAACTGCCTATAGAAATATGGAAAGCCAAACGAATCAGAAAAATCTTAACTCCAGGGAAACAAAAGTTATACAAAAAAAGAATGGAATGGTCTATTACTATGGCTCAACTGTAAGTAATAGTTATTGATTCATCGCAATGCCACATTGAGATGTTGGAGGGAGGGTGAGATGTGCGTGGGGAGGTGATAGTACGAGAAGGAAAAAACCCCAATATCCTCCATAGTTTCGAGTCGGTAGATCGTATCTAAAACAGAAAAATCAAAAAATAGCAGGAGAAACATATTATTTAAAACTATGGAGATAAAAACAAGAAGAAATGGCTAAAAATTAAAAGGAGTGACTTCTGGACAGTAGGATTAAGGGTAGGGAGGAGTCGGACAGGATTTGTGGTTTTTCATTATAAAATCTATAAACCTTGAGATTCTAAGCTATATGCATATGTTACATTTTGATATAAATAGAAATTAACAAGAGGAATTTATGTTTTCATTATTAATCTCAAGGGAAAGATCTTGAAGTAAGATGTGTTCTTCTTAGAATACCTATACATAGAAGATGTCTGGAATGAATGAATGAATGAATGAATGAGAGCTGTCGTGAGCTCATTTAGAGTTCAAAACATATCACTGGCAGCAGGTGGAATGATGAGAGGTCCTGCCTCAGAAAATACAATTTATGGAAGCCCAGAAACGAGGTGCAATTGTGTACCCCACCACAATAGAGCCTTGGGGTTTCTGCTCAGTTTAACCTATTACACAGTGTAAGGCTGGCAAAAATTGCTCATTTCCATAGAGCTGACTCCGCAGATTTACAAAGTCCTGAATGGGAAATAAATATGCTGCTCTTAATAAATGTCTAGTTAAGGTATAGTTAATATAGTTAAATGTGAAAGTGTATAAATGATATATTTTAATAGCATTCAGAGCACATTTCAGCATTGAGGTAAATGCGGACTTAAAAAAAAAAGTCTAACATGCTCTAAACACATCGCCTTATCATAGCCAATGATAAATTACTAAAGAAAAATGTTATTCTGCAATGTTTTGAAGATTAAGTAGAGTATGAGTAAAATTAACATTGTGTGTAAGTGAAGCTGTGGCTATATCATGTCATCGTGGTAATAAAATTGCAAAGGGGAGAGAATTAGAGTTTTATGCCACAGAAATGGAAGTAGTTTTCATTTTAATTGTTTTTCTTTAAATGGATTGTTTCTGTAATATACTATATTCTTTCCAGTTCACAGATGTTTAGGAGGGATAAAAGAGTTATAAAATATTCTAACGAGAGCTTTTAAAATAGCTTTTTTGGAACAGACAAAGAGCAGCCTAAAGAATTCAGAGTTTTTGAAGTACCATAAAGCATTCATATTGCAAATTTAGTGATGCACATTTTGCGATATGGAAAAAATAAATAGCCTTTTAACATTTATACCAGGGCTAGCCTTTTAGTCAAATAAATCAGTTCCATTTAGGGATGCATATATTTTTAAGTCAGGTATATCTACAATTCAATTTCTTCCTTCCTGTCTTATCTCCTGCCAGCAGTTCTTCATTTCTGGCATTAGAAAGCCTCTTTTTCTCTAGTATGTAAATGTGGTCCTGGGCTTCACCTGAGCTAACCTAGACCGATGAATTTGTTGTGCCTCCCAGCTGTCCCTCAGCGGCCATCAGAGTCCTGCCCCCCCCTCCAGCCTCTGTCCGCACAACGGGGAAGGGGCGGGGCAGAGGGGCAGCACTGTGTTCCTTACAAATCCCACGCTTGATATTTCTTTCTCCGTCTTCTCCTTTTAGGACTTCTTATTAGAAAGCCATTCTTTTCCCATGATTCCTTCTAAAGTTACTTGCATCCTTTGTGCTGTGTCAAAGGCTCCTGTTTATCCCAAGAGATCCGATTTTCGCTAAGCGTCGTAGTTGCTTTCTCCTTCCTGGGCACATGGTTGGAGTCGAAAACATATGTTTTGCGATAGGAACCACTGCCTCGCATGGGTTAGGGTCCTGTGAGAGGCGAGCGAAGCATTAGCATTAAAATGGCACTTTATGCACTTATTTATTAAACAACAACAGCAAATATTTATCGGCTGCTTACTATGTAGCAGGTAGTATGCCAGGTTCATAATGCTGAACAAGAAAGAGTGGGCTCTGCCCTTATGGCACTTATAATCTGGTGAGCAAAATATATGTTAAACTGAATTGAAGTAATCAGTGAACCCATGAATTTCAAGGATAAGTGCTGGGAGAAAGAAGTACAGGGCGCTTTCCATGCATGACTAGGGTCTCTGGTTAAACGTGAGGGGTTAGGAAAAGTTTTCTTGAAGAAGTGACATTTAAATAAAGAGGTGAAGAATAAGGAGGAGTCAGCCAGGGAAAGAGTAGAACATTCTCATCAGGAGGAGCCTCAGGAGCAAAGACTCTGAGGCGGAGGGATGTTTGAGAAACTGAGAACAGGATGACAAGGCAGGAACACGGGCAGGAAGCGGGTTCAAGGATGAGGCTGGAGCTGGCGGAAGGAGGTGGACCATGTAGGTTGGTCCATGAAGGGCAAGGGGGCCTTAAACAAAACCTTGGTGGGATGAGATTCGCTCTTCGACAAGATCGGCATTGTACTGAATGGACTGGGGAGGTTTAAGTAAGTGGGGGACATGTATTCCACTTCCCTCCCATCTCGTAGGTAAATTAGTACTCCAAGATTCACTGGGTTTATCCCGTGGCTACCTATGGTCCTTCCACTCTGTCACACACAAGGGGTAGGAGGCTTGAGGGGGGAGCAGCGTGCATACTCCACCTTGAGAAGCACAGACGTGAAAGATGTGTGCTGTCTTGACTAGATGTCCTCACCTAACAGGAATTAGAAGATTCTAGATTTTTCTTTGGGCATTTCTCTCATTTCTCAACCTCCAATCAATGTCTCTGCTTTGTCTCTGCTTCCCTGAAGAGTCTGACCCCCTGATACCTTGAAAACATAAAAGTAGCAAAGAAATGGGAGTTTATGCTTGTTGAGTATGAGGGTCACATCATCTTCGTGAAATGAAGCTATACTTGAGGTAGGGAGACTGTGTGTAATTTTGAATGGAAAAATCTAGTCATTAACTATGTTTTCAAAATGATCGACAAGACCAATGATAGAATGAGTCGTTCAAGGAGATCAAATAACAAAGGTTCCAGTTCCCTAACTCAAAGTTGTTTTGAAATTCCACCAGTCAAGCCAGAAGGTTAGGATGACCCTTCCTTCCTATCTTTCTCTCTACAACCCAATGAAAAAACATTCTTGAGGCAACACTATTTGGTGATATTTTATTTTCTCTCAATGATTTAGAAAAATGAGTTATCCTACTCATTATCCCATGTATAGTTCTCAACATCAGAGTATTTCCCAATGTTTTCCTTGTAATTCAGCACTTGGTTTCACGGGGCAAAAATGCTTCTGAGTATCAGAGCAAATTCTTTCTTCTTCTCTCCCTCCCTCCTTCCCTTTCTTTCTTCCTCCTTCCTTCTTTCCTTCCTTTTCTTCCTTCTCTCTTCCCTTCCTTCCATTAGTAAGTGTTGTTTGTGACATTCAAAGCATTAACCACTTCAAGGTCAAATTTGGGTGAGATCAACAGTTTTGAACGCAATCCCAGCATTATGCTAAGATGGCTCCCTTTTTGTTGATGGGCCAACACTGGGTGATCAAGTCAGATGACATCCAGGCTACACAGATTTTGCAAGTACAAACCCTGTTTAGTACATACGTTTATTTTGGTTCACCTGGACCTTCCCTCCGCGTGTGTCTTCTTTGGAGATGTGTGAGAAAAGATTGAATGTTTGGTTGGAGAGTCTACTCTGTAAAAAGGGGGAAAGAAGGTGACAATACAGGTGTACACAACAAAACTCAGGGAAAACCTAAGCACCCGAGTGAGAGCCAACAAAAGTGACAGAGAGTGGGCCGTGTACCCACGGGCATGTGGCAGGAGAGCTTTGTCGGGGAGAGAAGGTGGGAGGCAGCAGGGCACCTGAGGGGAGGCATCTATCCAGCCCTCCACAGTACTTGACTAGGGCAGCATTGCCTCTGCGACCCACCAGCGGTGGTGCTGAGGACATCGCACATCTCCCTCCGGCTCTGTTCATTGGCCCGTCTGTTCACCCGTCCTGTGCTCAGCAAACATTTATTGGGCACCTTGTATGGAAAGGACATTGAGATGATCACACGCCTTTTCATTCTTCAGGGGGCATAAAGTTTAGTGGGAGGAAAATGAATAGACATAGGACATAATCTGTGACAGAGTGAATCAAGAAGGAGCTCTAACAGAGGGACTTTGGCAGGGATGCAGAGAGAGAGGAAGAACTAATTCTGGTTGAGTCTGAGGTTCAAATATGAGAACGACATACCTAGCCAAAATCATGAAATATAAAACTGTAATGTACGCATGGGGTGTCTGATCATCCTTCATGTCCAAGAAGTCTAATATATGAACATTTACTCTTAGAAAAACTACGTTTGATTACTACATTATAAATAGGTGCTTCACTTTATATAAAAAAAGATTCTTTAAATAACACGTGTGTCTTATGTTACTATATCATTAACAGAGAGTAGAGATGTAGATAAAAAACTTCTGAAATGTTAGTATGTCTGTGTGCAAATATGGTTCAAGCTACAAACATATCATTGCACATTACTTTTCATAATATTTCTGTTACATAAGCCAAAATAGATCTGTGATTGTGATCACAAGTCACAACTAATATTTTGTAAGTGCAAACAGGCGAATTCGAACATACCCAACAAACTGAAAATGGGGAGCACAGTGGGGCGTTAAGCACACAGTCACTGGGCCGACAGGTCCCACTGTGGGTTACTTGGCCAAAGGCCATTGGCACGGATTCCAAAAAAGTTCTTCCTTTCATTCCCATTCCTGGCTGCACATTAAAATCATATAGGGAGCTTTTTTTAAAATCCCAGAGCCCAGGACACACCATCAGAGTCTCTAAGAATAGGACCCAACCATCAGCAGTTTTTAAAGCTCCCCAGATAATTCTGGTATGTGGCCAAAACTGAGAACCACTGCTCTGGGGAAGTGTTTCTCAAATTTCAATATGCATGGGGTCTTGTTACATGCAGATTCCAATTTGGTGAGTCTAGAATAGGACCTGAGATGCTGCACTTTTAACATGTTCCCAGGTGGTATCGATGCTGCCAGCCCAAGGACCACACAGTAACAATGACATTGGATTTAGACCACGTGCACCTGTGTATGTGGGGAAGCATCTGATTTGATTTTCTCCAGGTCACCTCATCCTGGAGTACAAATGGAATTACATAAAAACAACTCAAGTTCTACTAGTTCTTGTTTAAACCAGTTCTCACAGGTGGGTAGCACACCTGCCCCTATCCATGGAGAGAGATCCCCCATAAATATGTCTAATAGTCCTGTGATAGTTCTTGGGGTGAGGGGGAGAGTCTTAAGAAGGGCCACCCATGGGCTCACAAACATTTCTTCCCT
Source organism: Eonycteris spelaea (assembly GCA_003508835.1). Lineage (NCBI taxonomy): Eukaryota > Metazoa > Chordata > Mammalia > Chiroptera > Pteropodidae > Eonycteris > Eonycteris spelaea. The sequence continues at coordinate 1,027,173 of PUFA01000036.1, forward strand.
CCTCTTGATTAGTTCTGTCTGCTTTTACTGAGACCCCTTCCCCTGTCCCCAACCACAGGACCTATAATAATTCCAGTGAGGGATCCAGTCAGCAGACAAAGTCTTAGTCGAGGATACCAACCTGTCTTCAGAATACTACTCTGTACAGCTTCAGGTCTCAGGGTCCTTCTTCTTGGAGAATGACTTCTCTCTCAGGAGAGTCCCCATTGCCCACCGGGGGGCCCACCAACCAGGGCACAGAACCCCCGCACATTTTCAAGTAGGAGCCATGGCCACGCCAAGCTTTGTTTTATTGCTAGGAAGAACAGGACAGGTGAGACAGAAAAAGGAGTGAGGAGGCAGGAGGAGAAGGGTTCTCAGAGGAGTCCATGCCTGAAGCGCCGCAGCCACAATCTCCATGGCAATGGGAACCCTTCCCATCAGGCCCGGGCTGTGGGTTGAGGGGGTTTCTCATCAGTGAGGAGTTCTGTGGTTAGAGAAGACCTCCCCGGACCCCTCTGCGATCCCTTCTCACCATCTTCCCAAGTTCTACATTTTCTCTCCATTTGCTGCATTCCCGTCTTCCATGTATATGATATGATGTATGATATGATATTTGTCTACATCCTATGCTGCTGCTAAACATACAATTATCCTTCCTTTGCCAAAATGCACATTTCTGTGATTATTCAAGGGGCTACTAGCCAGCCGACGTGGTCCTCATAATGATTTAAAATGTCCCGTTGCCACAAGTTACGACCTTCAGGAAATACTGGCACAGTGTCTATTAACACTGAAGTATAAAATAGCAAATTCTGGGAAAATTAAATGAGGCTCAGATTTCCATTCTGCTGACATTTATGCCAAACGGGCCTATAACATTATATAGTTCACCCTTTTGTGCATATTTCTCTTGTTCCACAGCTAAAACTCTCTGGAATACGCATCGTCTGCTTCCTGAGTGGAATGGGGGTACCAAGGTGGTCACATCCTCTCCAGTGCTGTCTTACGGAGTTAAGTGGCTTGAGTGACACTAGGTTCGATTATTTTAGCATAATTTAGTTGTGGGGAAGCAAATCACCACAGATACCACCTCCACCACCGCTGATGTGTGAGAACTCAAACTTTCCAAACACGCAAATGACATTCATGCCGGACCCTTCATTTGACAACGTCGTCTTTAAACAATGGGTTCCTGGAATGCGCTCCCACGAAGGCAGCTTTTCAGCAGTTAATCTCTTGCACAATATGGAGCAAGCATGCCTCATTCTGCATGAAGCAGTCTAGCTAATATTTAATCATGCAGCCTGGATTTAAATACTTTTTAAGGAGGAAAAAAAAACCCCTATGTTTTTTATATCTGTAATCAGAGCACAGAACAAGATCAAAAATCATCTTTGAGGCCAAGAAAATTTAGTCCTGGAAAGCAAGCAAAAAACATACGATGACTGTCAGGGTTCCAGAGGTCCTTGGCAGGGCTGCAAAGCCACGCAGCTCTTGGTTCAGGCTACGGGCAGGAGCTTGTTGGAGGACACAGGTCCCGCTGTTGCTGGGGCTTCCTGTAGGATGATAAAGGGGTTGCTGGCTGTGGCACATAATCATGTCCACCGTGAGGACAGACATCACTAGGCTCACTGTGATTTTCGCCAGATCTAACTGGGTGATGGACAAAGCATTTCTGGACTGGAGGGGTCCCCTCATTTCTTATAAATGATAAAGCAAATAAGTCACCAGGTTCGTAACACAAACGAAGGCTGGAGTTGAGACTATAGTTTAGTCTTCTTGGCTTCTAGTCCAAGACTCTTTCTCTACCTGTTAACATAACTCTTTATCACTTTTCCTCCAGAATGAGGATACACCATGTAGTTAATCTGCTAACTAACCTGTCCATTCATAAAGGGTCACCATGAAAAACTCTGAGCCCTGAGCTTCCACAGTCATAACTTGGGCTCATCAGCAGGTCGACATAACCAACCCCAGGCTTCTACATACCCTGCTCCTGAACCCAGAAACCTATGTTCTCGGCAGGGGTCTCAGCCCCCTCTAATTCTCTTCCAGTGGAAACCTCAGACCTGACACCATCAGCGCCCACATATACAGCCACAGCCTGGCATTAACGCGGTCCTGATTTCCTCCAGGAACAAGCAGTAGCTCACAGAATATTTTCTATCGGCTCCACGTGGCTCCAAATCACAGCCCGTGGCCAGGAGAGCTGCCAGCTCCCTCAACAAAATTGGGAACTTTGTGGACCCCATGAGAGGCCTTATTTATTACATCTCCCAGAGAAAGCAGACTGGGGCAATAATCGTCAAAGTAATATTTACCCCTTAATAACTGCCTATTTTTATACCGGTGTTAGAGGTTAATAGCAGTGTTATTTACTCCTCTGCCAAAAAGAACTGAAGGATGTGAAATGTAGCAGTCAATAAAACTGAAGAGTCAGATAAATAACATTCATATTATTTCCTGACAAATCCTTCTGCAACTCAGGGATATAAATAACCCTAAGCAAGCAGTTCCTGCATTACAAGTTTACTGATGTGTAAAATGTAATTTTAAAAAGAGCTTCAAACCCTAGAAGCATTGGGTTCTATAACTATATATGCCAACGGACAGCCCCCAGGATGTGCGCACACACACATGTGTGTGAGTCATCTGGGAACACACGTGCATTTCAGATGCACTGAACATCATGTATACATATCAATGTGGGGTCAGTGAGTGTAGTTATTGCCTCTCATTTCACTGCTTTTCTTTCTACCGCACTGATGGTTCTTCCTTAGTTCTCTCTTATATTCTCTAGCGGGAGCAACACGAGGGCTCTGTCCCTCATCTCAGGGTTGTTTTGCTTCCAGCATCTTTCCTAGCTGATCCCACCCGTTCCCACAGCTGTCTCACAGGTGTGTGTCTGGGGCCCTCAGTCTTCCCAAGGTCTTATTCTGATACTAAAAGGCTCCTCGACATCTCCACTCGGACGTACAACAGGCATCTGGGTCCTGGTCCGGCCACGTTGTAGCTCTAAATTCTACTCCCAACCTGCTCCCCGCTTCCCCAAACCCTGCTGCCTTCCCCAAACCAGCAAATGACACTACTTTGCATGCAGCTGTTCAGTTAAAAACCTGGTACCTTTGAATCCCTCTCTGACAGTCACCTGTCCTTCCTCCCTGCCGCTGACCTTGTACCTAATCCACAAGCACGTCCTATACTTTTCCTTCAAAATATGTCTGGAATCCATCCATCCACTGTCTTTCTTCTGTCTCCATCACTCCCCGCAGTCCAGGTACACCATCTTCCTGACCGCCCCTTTTCCCGGCTTCCACTCCAGCCCCTTCATTCACTCTCCTCCCAGCAGAGCGAGCTTTTAAAATATGTCTCTACATACCTTTCCTTGGCCTCAGGCCCTGTGTGACCTGGCCCGGTTCCTCCCTGACCTCCTCGCCTGCCCACCTCCCCTCCCCCTTTGTCCTCCAGCCACAGTGTCCACCTCATTGATCCTCAAACGGATCAAGCGCCTTCCTTCATTCCTTCTGCCCTGGATGCTTTGGAGCTGCTGTTCCCACACTGTCACTCCCTCGTCATCCCATGAGCAGGCCTTCCCTGGCTGGCCAACCATGGAGTCTAAATAGACGCACCACCACCCAGCGTGACCCCCTCACATCACTGTTGCTATTGTCTGCCGTGTCCTGAAGTTATATTGCACATAGGTTCGCTCTCACATGAATTATCTCCACTAGAATGTAACCTTCGTAAAAGCAGGACCCTAGTCTGTGTCGAGGAAACAACTGAGCACGTAGTGGGCATCTGTATTAGTTTCCTCGGGCTTCCATTACAAAAACTCTCACCGACCTGATGCCTTAACGACAGAGATTTATTTTCTCAAGATTCTGGAGAATCTGAGATCAAGGTGTTGGCAGGGCTTATTTTCTCCTGGGGCCTCTCTCCTTGGCTTGTAGACAGCCACCTTCTCCCTGTGCTTCTACGTGGTCTTTCCTCTGCACATGGGCATGTCTAAATTTCTTCTTCTTATAAGGACACCGGTCATATGGAATTAAAAGCCACCCGACTTACTTCATTTAACATAATTACCTTTTTAAAGGCCTAATCTGCAAATAGTCACATTCTGAGGCACTGGGGCTTAGGGCTTCAACATATGAATTGGGGGGGTTGGGGACAGATTTCAGTTCATAATAGCATCTAATAAAAAATAATAGTGATGATCATGAAAGCTAATATTACTGAGATATTATATACTGGGCCTTATTTCACGTACTTTTCCTATATTATCTTAATCTTCACTATTAAGATCAAGAATTACGAGGGTTATTATTATCAACTCCACTTTCCAGATGAGGAAACTGAGACAGAGAAATTAGATGACCTGCTGGAGGTCACAGGTTATAAGTAGTGGAGACTGTTTGATTCCGGGTCCCCTGTCCTCTCTGACTGCCCTACACCGTTCCCGTGTGGTGTGTGTGTGTGTGTGTGTGTGTGTGTGTGTGTGTGAGTGAGTGTTTATTAGTTTCAAGTATACACTACATTGGTGAAGCACGGCGTAGGGAACGCAGTTAGCATTAATATGTTGCCTAGGTGGAAAACCAGAGGAGAGAAGGGGCAATTAGGGGGATCGTTTTACAAACTATGTAAATGTCTTCTCTCTATATACGTGTTTTTAAATCTCTGTTGAATGAATGGATGAAGGAGAAGCACATATTAGCCAGTACATATTAGCCAAGGCAGTACATATTAGCCAAGAGTACCTTATTTATATCTCAGCTTCGCTCTAAAAATGAGTTGAAGTAAAATATATTAAAGGCATCGATACAGTACCATTAGTAAAATCTAAAAAAAGAAAATTGGAAAGAAAAAAAGGAAGAAGAAAGAAACTTACAAATCATGAACACTAATAGAGTTACTGAGGTTAAACATCAGTTTGACTCTAAATGTCTCTAGTTCTTTTATTCAGGAAGAGCATACCAATTCCTTAGAAAGATAAAGACTATCGTGGAGCTAAATTCTAAAAACGTGTCTCAAGCAGGCTTTTACGTAATGGCAATCATTATGCAACATAACGAACAGCAGGAAAAAGGACAGCTGAATTTTACTTTACAAGGTGTTCCAATTGCATTATCCTGAAAGGATCCACATCCTTTTTTCTGCCCATCAATGACATGCTGCGATTTTGCTCATTCTCGGTTTACTAATTCATTCTGAGTTAGGCCGAGCAATTCCACAGAGCCCTCATTGCTTTTCCACGTAGGTACCAGTTAGGTAGAAGGGCTTGGCTGCTCCCCCAGCGGAAAGCCTCAGAGGGCATTTACCTTGGTGCTGAGATGTTAACCATGGGGAATGAGGCCACCATTTCAAAGAGGACGGCTGGGTGTATTCAAATGAATGAAATCTTTTTTCTTTTTTCTTTATTTTTCTTTTTTAATTAGGGTGGGACTGGAAAGTGAGGAGGGCCAAGGAAATTAGTTTTAAAATCTTTTCCGCAAAGAAATAACTCAAACACAACCCCCAGCATCAGAATTTGCCAGTGGACATTGCCTGTAAAACCCCCAGCACAGGGCCTGGCGTACAGTAGCATTCACTAAGTGTTAGCTGTTATATTCAGTGGCTTAGGAGAAGTGATTGGAACTCCTTGGGAATTCTTATAAAGTGTTCTCCCTAGTATTTTTCAACAATATAAACACAGAATAGGTATTTATTAAATTGTGGAATTTTGGTGAAGAACAAATAGGAAGGACATTTCCAGAGGCATTTAAAAGATATGTATCTATAGCCTTAATAATGATCGTAAGCCCTACTTCTAAGTATCTGTGATTTTATTCTGAAATGAGAGAGATACACAAAAAGATTATGAACACAGGTGTTCCTTACAGATTTACTTGTAATAATGAAAACAAGAAAGTTAGGACATAGAAATTTATAAGCGATAAATCGCAGATTGAAAATTTCTGAATAATACTATGTACATTGTCCTGTAACTTATTTTTTTTTCACTTAATCTATCTTGGTTTTCATAACAGCATTTGTAAGTCGACTTTATTCTCTCCCCACGGCCCAAGTTTTATCATGAAATTTTTCTAATAAATAGAAGATTTAAAGAATCATACAGTGAACATTTGTGTATTCATCTTTTCAAGTCTATAATTATTATCTTCTTTTTAAAAGACTGTAGAGTAGCCCACATAAGGATAAACTATTTAACTTGTTCCTCACTAATGTACATTTATGTTTCTTCCAGTTTTTGGTGTTACATAGCACCTCAGTGATCATCTTTGTACATACATCGTTGCATATATATATATATATATATATATATATATATATATATATATATAAACAAATCTGCAGTATAAATTGTTGAGAAGAATTTATACTGTGGGAACTGCCAGGTCAAAAGAAACATGGATTGTAGGAGTTGATGTATTCTGCCATTTGGCTTACCAAAATGTTTGCAATAAGGGGGTAGGAAACGCTTATTTCATTTCACATTTGCTGACATTGGTACCATCAAACATTTAAAATAGCTTACAATCTCACAGATAAAAACGGTATCTCTCTTGGTCTGCTTGGGCTGCCCTAAGAAGATATCAAAAACTAGGTGGCTTAAACAACAGAAAATTAATTCTCACAGTTCTGAAGGCTGAAAGTCCTAGATCAGGGTGCCAGCATGATTGGATTCTGGTGAGGGGTCCCTTCCTGGCTTGCGGACAGCCACCTTCTCCCTGTGTCCTCATGTGGCAGAGAGAGAGAGAGAGAGAGAGAGAGAGAGAGAGAGAGAGAGAGCAGGCTTTTTGGTGTCTCTTCTCATGAGGTCACTCATACCATCATGAAGACCCCACTCTATGACCTCATCCAAACCAAATTACCTTCCAAAGACCCCACCTCCAGATACCATACACCGGGGCTGTGGCACTTGAATTTTGAGGGGACATGAGCATTCAGTCCATAAGAGTATCTCATTGTCGTTTTTGTTTGTTATTTATGAATCTTATGTGTTTGTTTGTTGTTTGTATTTATTTTTCTATTAACTGCTTCGGTAGCTTCCTTACCTGTTTTCCTACCCTATTGATGAATAAGAACTATTGAATTTAGAGAAATTAGCTCTTTGTCATGTATATTCCAAATAATTTTCTAAATTAGTCATCTTCTGAGTGATTTATGGCTTTTTGTGCAGAAATTCTAAATTTTTATGTAGTCAGATTTATCAATCTTTATGGCTTCTTGTTTTGCTTAGAAAGGTCTTTCCTGCTTCAACGTTTACAAATTCAGGGGTAGATTTTTCCTCTAATCTTGAGGCATGAATTGTTGCTTAAACAGATCACAAAAGTAATTCTTTTCAGGATGACTTAACCAATGTTTTCCTAATCCACAACACCGAGAACTTTATACCTTAAATATAATGGTGGCGGAGATTTGAAAATTTTTTGTTCCCAACTCTTCACCAGGATCTCTCCTCACAAACTTCTCTTCTTATCTTGTGTTAGACCCTTGGTAAGTATTGCAACATGTATTTTCTTCTAAGTCAAAATTCCCAAAATCTTTTCCTGAAGTCCTCAGAGAAGGCAGGAAGCAAGTGCATGTGTGTATATATGTTATATATGTGTGTGTGTGTGTGAGAGAGACAGAGACAAACGGGAGATGGATGGGTTGGTTATAGCGATCTGATGACTACTCCCCTCTCCACTTGGAGTCCTTAAAAATCATCACAGGGAGAATAATTGAACAGATTAGGGAAAGAGGGAGAGGAAAACACAAGGAAGCTACAAGAAACTGATATCAGCAGGCCGACTTGGAGACTGACTGAGTGAGGCTTGGAACTCTGTTAGTTGTGAATATCATTGTCTTTACGAAACAAATACTGCTGAGGGATTCTTAGTACGGCGTGTCCCGTTCTTGAAATTTCAGGCAGTTACAATCTGGCATCATATTGCACATCATCACTGTCTCTTCTGCAATTTTCTGAGAATAAAAAGAATTGGCTGAAAAAAACTAACATCTCCATCGGCTTATAATCAGTGAGTACAGTAAATACAGGGAGTTGATGACTGTTTGCAGAGTATGTTATTTTATATATCTTGTGGGAGAGGTTGAGAGGATTCTGTTTAAAAAGACTGCCCTAATAAATGATTTACCAGGCAGCCAGAGATCAAAGAAATGGCTCAGAAATTGCATCTCAGGGCACCTAAAATTGTAAGTTTATGGAAGTCCCCCAGAACCCCAAACCTTTTATGACTTTTATATTAGCTAACCACTAAATTTTCAAAGCAGTGTGACTGCTGTGGGTTTTAATAAGTGCTGCATGCTCAACCCCTCCTCTCTTTAATAAAGGCAAGGGCGATGCCGCTGAGGAACATTTTGTAAATACGGCAAATGTCATGGAAGGTACAGCAGGGAGCAAGGCTCAGGCTGGATGGTGAAAAATTTAGATTCTGAAGAGGAAAAAAAATTGACCCCAAACAAATCTTACACACCTTATGCCAAAAGAAGAATTCTTCCTTGGATGTCATTCCCTAGCTGGCGTCTTCACGTAAGAGGACTGCGAGGAGGCTAAGTAGCTCCAGAGGTTGGAAACTGAATTCAGTGATGTCAGGGAATCTGGGCACTGATGACTCCTGCTCACTGTTTGAATCATGAAACAATCAGAAAAGTTCCCCAGCACCCTCAGGACTTTAGAGAGTTACCCTGGAGTTAACTGATGTCCCTCCTCCCAGACAAGCTATGATCCAGTCTGAAAATGGAAAACCAAAAATAAGTGGGGTGGCGGTTCTCAAAGAGTGTTCCAGGGAACCCTTGGGGGGGTAGGGGTTGATCCCTGAGAGCCTTCCAGATGGTATATAAGGTCAAAACTATTTTTTCAATAATAGTTACAAAAAGACAAAGTACTCTTTGTCTTTTTCATTCTCACTGTCACGTGAGTGACCATCAGCAGGAATGAGGGAAGAACCACCCAGCTGAACGCCATTCAGGTTGCAGAATCATGAGCAAATAAAATGATTATTGTTTTAAGCCACTGAGTTTTGGGTAGGTTGTTTTGTAGCCATGGATAATTGGAATAAGCATGTCAGGGATGCATGTTGATACTGGTGGTATTGGTGATCTTGATTGGGGATCATCTTCATTTTTTCCTGACACCTAGAGATTGAGTCTGGGTGTCACTAGAGAGAATAAATAAAGGTGATTACTCACAGGAACAGAGCAGAATGACTGACTTACTGACATGTTGATAACTCGAATCAGAAAGTGGGGCTCTAAGTCCAGTGACAGTTCCTCCCCAAGGACAGAGCTAAAGGTGGTTACTGACACTCAAAGGAGATTTCTTCTGATGAATAACTGAGGAAATTCATAATGATGAGGATGACAATGATGATATGATGAGGAGGAGGGTGGTGACGATGGCTATGATGACTGTGTAGTGAGGAAGCAACACAGTCCAGGGACTGCAAAATCCTGAACCAAGATAAATGACTATTGGGGACAACATGTTATGATGGAGAGAGTGCAGGCTTTGGTGTCAGAAAACCTGGTGCGAGTCCTGGCTTCAGAATCTTGGACAAATCATGCCTGCCATCTGAAGCTCAGTTTGCTAACTGATAAAATGGGAATAACTGTACTCCCTGCTCTTCCTCCCGACAGAGTTTTCATGAGGGTCAAGTGAGAGTATGTGAAAGTGCTCTATAAACTGTAAAGTACGATGCTAAAGGGAAGAATATTAAGATAAGAGATATGAGATTGTCACTAAAAGGGATCTTCCCTATCTATACTTAAGCAGATCTGAGAAAACACAGGGCAGATGATTAAAGACTTTTCTGCAAGAAGTTTTTGAGTTTGCTTGTAAAGGGAGTTACTAGCTTGCTGCCCCATGCAGTTGCTAGCCAGTACGGGGTGGGGGGCGGGGAAGAGGGGGAAGGAAGATGTGGTTCCATGTTTCCTGATGTCTGGAGTGTGGCATTTTCTGTTCTGTTTAACAACTTCATAAATGAACCAGTCAATATTTCCTAGACATTTGACATTGTGCTAGAGATTGGAAGTGAGGGCTGAAGAAAAAATAGCTTCTTCATTTCTAGCCTGACGGTGGTAGGCAGAATAATGGCCCTTAAATATGTCCACTTTCTAATCTCTAAAATCTGTGAATAAGTTGAGTTTCATGGCAAAGGGGAGATAGGTTGCAGTGGAGTTATGGTTGTTAATCAGATGACCTTGAGAAGGGGCAATGATCCTGGGTTGTCCAGGTAGGCCAGTATAATTACAAAGTCCTTAAAAGTGGAAGAGGGGGCAGAAAAGGGAGAAGCAGAGAGATGACAGTGTGAGGAGGGCTCGGCAACTTCGAAGTTTCTGGCTTTGAAGATGGAGGGAGGGAATGTGAGCAGCATCTAGAACTTGGAAAAGACAAGGAAATGGTTCTGCCTTAGAGCTTTTTAGCCCAGTGAGATCCATTTCATACTTCTGACCTCCAGAACTAGAAGATTAAAAATTCATATTGTTTAAGCCACTATCTTCGTGTTGGCAGTAATGGGAAAACTAATGTTTCTTGAGAGCCTCCTAGGCAAGCAGTCTTTGGGGGAAGACTGCTCAAAAGAATGCGAGGTTTGACCCAATGCCACCCAAGACGTCGATGGAATTTTAGTTCCACTTGTCATGATAAGTTCGAACACCCAAACCAGCAAGCAATAAGTAAGGTCTGCAAATCTTCCCACTTGTGAAGGTCCAGTTGTATGCACAGAAAGCACCAATGGTCATGTTATGTACGACTTGTCATCTGACATTGATGTATTGACATATCGACTTATCTGGTATTCATTAGAATATAAACTTTGTCAGATTCACTGCCATAGCTTCAGTGCTTAAAGTAATGCCTAGGTCACAGTAAGTGCTCAATAATTTTTTATTAATAAACTCACTCATTCAACAAATTTTTATTAAGACCATGCATCGAGACTGGGAAGCCAGTTAATCGTAGGCAGAGATTTGTATCTGTTTTGTTAGCTGCTGTATTTCTGCGCATAGAACAGTACCTGGCACTCACTAAGCATTTATTGAATGGAGGAGTGAATGATTTAAATGAATGAATGACTTAAAGAAAAGCCCCTTGCTCTTGAGAGTCCATAGTCTAGTGGGCTTTGGTTTCAGACTTGTCGATACAGCCACTTACACCAAAATTGAATTTGCTTTTCTCCTCAAAATTTCCAATAACTGGCAATGATGTGTCAAGTCAATGCTTTGTGGGAGAAGAAGGGAAGGTATGGAGAGAGGTTGGGAAAATAAAATGGGAGTCTAAGTCGATCATTTTTTTTGCCAGGTGATATGGAGACTTGTCTAGACAAATAGAGTATCTATTTTCTGAAACAATTAATTCCTACTTTTATTGTTTTACAAATGTATATATTTGTTATTTAACTACATTATATGCTCGTTGTAACTGAGTCAAGAATAGATTTCCCCACCTCTTCAGTTCCGCTTCAACTCCCCCCAGATGCTCTACATTCCCCTCTTCAAATGTCTTAGTAGATGCCTCATTTTCAGAACGGCTTAAAATAGGTATGGGCCTAAGCTGTAATAGGACACAAAATTGCTGTGAAAAACAATTTAAAAACATCTACTAAAAATAATATGAAAGACAACAGTGTAAGAGAAATCCCTAGATAGGAAAAATCGTTTTTTAAATGGCTGTGATTTGTACAATAGCTGGTTTTCCCATGCTCTATATTTTCGTCCCTTTAAATTTTTTCCTCTCTGGAAACTGGAGCCCCAAGTCTATTTGCCTGAGAATTAATGAATAAGCCTCTATTGCTCCTTTAAAAAGAAAAAAGAAGCTTTCCTGAAATTTACAGGAATACTTTTGTGAAAAGTTGTATAAAATACTTTGAAAAACTTTGTGCTTGTAGCAATGTAGGCAAGTGAGCATCTCAGTCACTATCTATTATCCTAATGATTCTTGTCCATGACTGACTTTGAGTCCCACCTTCCTCTGCCAGAAGAAAGACTTGTCAGCAAACCAGGACTGAAGCCCAATCAATGATCTCATGGCTGTCCTTGACCTCTCTCTCATTTTACTCCCCCCTAACCCTGTGTAGCCCTGACATTTAAAGGCCAGGTTTATACTATAATAATATTTAATATTTTTATATCGCTTAGCAGTTTGTAAAGCAATTCTTATTCGATATCTGAGCTTCCCGAGAGATGTGAGCTACTGCTCTTGTGGTGACTATTAGCGCCCATTTCTCAGAAGAGGAAACCGAGGCTCAGTGAGCTTAGGTCACTGCGGTCAGTTAGCAGTAGGGCTTTTACCTTTAAATCTCTTGCCTTTTCCTCGAAGCAATGTTGGTCCCCAGATAAGAAACCTCAGGTCATAACCTCCTGCCACTGTCATTAAAACCCTGACCAACTTATTGGGAAAAAATTAGCCAAGGTGTTTTATTTCATTGTATATTTTCATGCAGCCATTACAAAATGTCCAGTATGCCTCTGAGGTGTCTCCTGAAATGGGATATGAACTTACTTGATGGCGCTTTTGGCCAACTCTGACTCTCCACTGATCTGACTCCAACCTCGCCGGAGCCCTGAACGCTGCGTTCCATAGGAACCCAGGACCATGAATTCCCAATTTGCCCAAAAGGCACAGAGATTTCCTACAGCATGTTTGCCAATGCCACTCCCCCAGCATCTCTCTTCCCCTGTCCATACCACCCTTGCAGCATGCCAGAAAAGCAGGGAAATAGGAACAACAGCTAAAGAATCTTCCAAGGATTCGTTGAGTGTAACAGCAGGTCTGAATACATGGGGAGCCTAGAGTCGGACCTCCAGGCTCTCCTGGAAGCAATGTCAGGCTTCAGGCTTCAAGTGGTTTGGTCTGTCAGTTCCATTTGTGCGCAAGGTTGGGGGCAAAGCATTATGGGAGAGCCCTGCAGTGAATAAATAGAAGCCAAGGGCTAAGGGAACACAGTTCGAATCCCACCTCTGCCACCAAATAGCTAGAAACTTCCTGACCTTTGAGAGCCCTTTTTATTGATCTTATTTCTTACCACCAGCCACCTTGCTCACTCTACTCTACACCCGATGGTCTCCTTTCTGTTCCTGACGCAGGGCCTTTGCAGTTGCTGTTCTTTCTACCTGGAGGTTTGCTCCTGCCCTTAGCTACTCCAACCTTGCTCAAATGCCATCTTACCAGTGAGTCATCCCACCCTGGCATCTCTATTCCCCTTCCCTGCTTAGTTTTTGTTTAATGTTACATATAGTTAACACCATTCAACATTTTAACTCCAAACAAACATATTTTTGTTTATTTGTTTCTTATTTGTCTCCCCCTCAACAGTACATTCCATGAGCTTTTCTGTTCTCTGCTGTATGCAGAGTGACTAGGATGGTGCTTAGAACACAGTAAATGGTCTATGCATATTTATCGAATGAATGCATGAGTTCTTTTGAAGATCAAAGAAGACAATTAATGTGAAAATACTATACAGATGTACAGCATTTTATGATCTATAACAAAATGAAATTGACCTCAACAAGGTCTACGCCAGTGAGAAATGATATTTGGAGAAAATGACAAAAATTAAAACTTTTGATATTTAGAAAAACGTCACGAACCCCAAAGGATATTTTAGGATCCAACAGAGCCTGTTTTTCGACTCTCAGCATTAGTAATCTTCCCAGGACTCATTTTATCAACCTTAACAAAACGGGCTTCAGATGAATGGCTTCCTGATACGTGTGAGTCGAAGGAGTCTGGGTATTTCATAGCCTGTGTGGGATTTTACAGACATATCAAATTGGCTTTCTATTTGCTACTGAAAAATTAAATTAGGAATGAAAGTCATTTGGTTCAATGAAAATAAAAAACTAAACTCAAAGTGGGGTGAGGGAGGCGGGGGGAGGAAAGGCCAAATCACAGAGAGGTCAGGACTGGCAGGAAGGTTCCTTCTTCAAGTCTTATAAATAGAAGGTAATTTCTAAAATGTCAAGCGTTTCTCGGCTCAATTAAAATTATTTGTAGCACAAATGTTTGAGACCAGGGAGTGCTTTAAACCATGGAAATGCAGGAACAAGAATAATAAGCAACTAGGTTATTGTTGTTCAGGAGAAGTCTTATTTAAATGCTGAAGAATTTCAATCATGTGGGAAGCCAGAAAGGCCTCGTTACAAAGGGAAGTGGAGCTGTTTCCCCTCAGATTCCTTTCCTCCCGCTTCTACTTAGAAATAGGAAACGGCTACGAGCCATTTTACAATCGAAACGACTTCATTTCCCATGTCCATTTAGAAGAAAGAGCCATAACTCAGCTAATACATATTTAGGACAGGTTGGGGAACGGCTGTGAAGCTTCAGCCCTGGGCTGAGAGCATATAACTTCTTTCTAAATGTGTTTTGGCTCTGTGGCTGTCATCTCCTAAAGGATGAATTTTGCAAATATTATGAACTTATCCATTTTGGGAAGCAAAAACAAATATCGGCTCTCCCCGGCTTTTGTCACAGATAAATAGTTCTTTACATAGCAAGCCCAGGAGTGTTCGGAGCAAGCTTGCAAAGTCCAATGCAGTGTCAGTTCAAGCCAGAGGCATTATCATTTATTGTCAACATGAACTGTCACCACTTACGGCCATAATCGAAAGAATCACTGATGACTGATACTGACGGCAGTGATGATCACTCTTGTAATAAACTTAATTAAAAGAACGAAGCGCTATTGCAGGCGACGAGTTGTGGCACGGGTGGGATAATGTATCCGGGCCACCAGGAAGTCACCAGCCAGCATGGCATTCATATTTCAAACCTGACACAACCGGGGAGCCCCGGAGGCATTGCATGTGATGCCCTGGCCCCTCCCTTGTCTGTTAGGCCCCCAGTCCCCACCCCTCTTATACGCATAATCGCTGAAATAAGTGCAGCCACAAGAGGTCCGTTTTTCGGCTGCAAAGCCAGCCCAGCTGAGGGTTGGGACTGTCTCCTCCTGTCCAGCCTTCCCGTGGAGCTGCTTACCTAACGCCATGGGGATGACAAGGTAAGCTATGTGCTGTCCCCGCCACTGGCAACCTACCAATCACAGGCCAGGGGCACCCTGCAGAGAGAAGCGCGGCTGGCCTCCAGGAACGCTGGCTCTGAGCGCTGACCCTCGGCCAGCCTAGACCATCAGCTCGTTTTTCTTCCCAGAGCTTCTAGCTGCTTTCTTTTCCTCTGTTCCTTCAACACCTGGGATGCGAGGAGACAGTAGGAGAAAGAATAAAAACCTCTGAGGGACTTCTAAACCACCCAGAAGCCCAGCCTGGGGCTTAGTCTTACATCCATTTCACATAATTGGTGAGGGCTTTAACAACACAAACAGCTCTCATCCACAGCAGTAAGATCAAAGGGACATTTACCCACTCACTTAACTCAGAAAAAATAAAACACCCAGCGCAAATTGTGGCTTTTTAACTATCTTGTGGGACCAAAAACCTAATCAGAGCATGGAGGACTATAAACATGTAGGAAGGGAAGCAGACAGTCATTAAAATCTGATTATGAGCCCAGCAGTGCTGATAGGGCCTGATGGCCACCTTCCTGCAGAGGGACCAGGGACAGAGAGAGGGGAGAGTGAACAGAATCAGACTGGGACATCTTTTCTTCACATGTGAAAAAATTGGGAGCCGTACCGCCACTACAACTTGCCTCCTTTCAAGAGAAAAATTGGTCTCGGCAATTCATGATTTTTTTTTTCCCCTTTTGCTTGCTGATTAAACATTCATTGTATGTCAATCATAGAAAAATGTACGCTTTCACATGGCATATCCTAACAACCTTCTCTGACTCCTGGAAACTGGTATTTGTTTCATTCAGTCATTTATCCAATAAATAGTTATTGATCACCTGCTATATGGGCGGGCTCTGTTCTGGGTGCTGAGGACATGGCAGTAACAAAACAAAGATCCTTGTCCTGACGGAGCTTCCATTCCGGTAGAGGGACAGACAATAAACACATAAGCGAAATATGAGTATGTCAGAGGGGAAACATAATAGAGGGAAAAAGGATAGGAAGTGTGTGTGAAGACTGGCTTCGATTTTAGCTAGTACAGACAACCAGGAAAAGGCCACACCGAGAAGGGGACATTGAGAGGACACTTGAAGAAGGGATTCTTGGAAGAACCAGAATTAAAATCAGGTAGAAATATCAAGACACGTTATTAAAAAAGAGACAGACACAATGTTGGCCACTTGACCTGTTATCTCTTTGACAGTGCCTTCTGTTGGCACTCATCTAATTGCAATAAATCATGCAATCAAGGTCAAATGTTACTTAGGTCAGTGCCTTAGGGTGTCTGTCACCCCAACTCTGAAGTCTCCCAAAATTTAAACGACTCAAAGGAGTCTCTCTCAGATTAAGGTCTTGCCTGTAGCAGAGCAAAAACACATATCTCCTGGGCTCACTACCTCTAGTCCATTCATTTTTCTATTGCATGTATCACCCTGGGCACTACTGACATTTTGGACTGAATAAGTTGTTGTTGTGGGGTTATCCTGTGCACTGTAGGATGTTTAGCAGCCTCCCTGGCCTCTAATCATTAGATGCTAATAGTGCCCTCCAGTTGTGACAAAGATGTCTCCAGACTTTGCCCTGAGAGGCAAAATCATCCCAGTTGAGAACTAGTGACCTAATGTGAACTGAATTAACTTTGAAAGTACATATACTCGAGAAAACCTCAAGGGCCCTCAGCACTGACTCAGCAGCATTCATTCAGCCACTCTTTGGCAAGCCCCTTCCATGGTCCAGGTACAGTATGATGAAACTCTAGGTTGGTTCACACCCATCTCCTGCCACCATACATAGTAGGGCTCTTCTCTTTGGCTTCCCTGACACTGGTTTGCCTCCACTGCCACACTCTATCCATTCTCCACATAGTTTCTATGAAGAGATCTGATGCTATCACTCCTTTCTTTAAAAGCTTTCGATGGTCTTACAGAAGAAAACCTTAATGCCCATCATGATATCCCAGATCCTTCATGGTCTGGTCTCAGTTTACTTGTCTAGCCTCATCTTCACAGTGTGCTGCATCAACTTGATGCTCCAGCCTCCCCATTTGGTCCATGTGTCCCAAACGAGGTCATGCCCTCTTGCCCTGACCACACTCTCCCCTCTGCCTCAGCTCTAGTTCCTCACTTTGAAGTAACAAAGACTTACATACCCTTTAAGCCCAGCACCAGTTACATCTCTTCAGATGTAACATTCTTTTCAACCCTTTCAAAACAAATGGTTCTGGAACTACGTTCTCATAGCACCTTGAGCTTAGGCTTCTACTATTGGATTGTATCTTAGCTCATTCATCCATCCATCTGTCCATCCATCCATCCATCCAACAAATGCTTGTTTGGCACCTACTGTGTGCCAGCCACTCTTCTAGGCCCTGAGGCTCAAGATGTAAACAAATATGGCAAAAAGTTCTGTCTTCTCTGAGCTTATATTCTAGAGAGAGAGAGTTAGAAAACAGCAATAATAATTATATGTCAGACGGTCATGATGCCAAGGGCTACCCTGCGTTCTGGGAATAGAGATGAGCTAGGCCCAATTCCTGCTTTCAAGGAGCTAATGGTGGTGAACGTGGGGAGATGAGAGGTGGGGTAAGAGGTGGGAGAGTAGCAGTGGAGGGTTGGGGTGAAAAGATAGAAAGCACTTAAATACTATGCCCAAGTGTGAGGGGTCCCCAGGTCACAGAGAGCTTGCTGAGACACAGCTGAAGCCTTACAGAAGGCCGCAGTTTCGACACTTCTGACCTGAGCTTCAGAACCTTCGGAGAGGGTGGGGGCATTTGCAGGGTGGAATGCATCTAGGGAGGCTCAGCCTCAGAGCTAAGAAAAAATACAGTTTCTAGAAATATTTGGACGGAACTCCCTCCAAATTTACCTCAGGTCAAAACAGTTCCCTTTGTTTCCAGGTCAGTTGACAAAGAATGCTGAAGACAGGAGAGGGGGCTTTAGGCCATACCCTTGGTTCACATCCTGCTCCTGTAAACCTGGCAACGACCTGAATTCCTGTGCTCCTGGTCAAGACTTGCTGGTAGAGACAGAGCTCGAGAAACTGAAAAACACCCCCATCCTTCCTAGGCTAGACCTCATAAGGTCAGACAAGGTTACACATAAGGTCAGACAAATTTCCAGAATGCCATCATTGAGGGTATATCCAGGGATAATAAAGGCTATTTCCTATGCCTGTTGAGTGAGAGGTAAACCAGAAGACATAAAATGATAAGCCAGAAATCATTCCAAGAAATCAACATTCGATTGACAAAAACACCCTGTGGGTTTTATTTGTCCCGTGTTACACGGTTTGTCTGAATTTTCCCCCAATCCTGCCAAGACTTCAGGGATGTGTTGACTTTCATTTCCCTGAAATAGTTAATCTTTGCAACCAAGATTCCGAATGGGAGGTTTAAACTGGGGATCAGCTCGCTCTGAGTGTAGGTCATTTAAGAGCTCAATCTCATCTTTGAAATATAGATTAGCCAGGAGAGTATGAGTTCAGCATTTCTATGTAGTGTTGTTTCATTGATCCTGCAGGCCAACTGGACATGGCTTCAGACAGATACCTAAAAATTAGGTTTAAAACTTTCCTGTCTTTTAATATTTTATAACCTGTCAGAAAATCAATTATGGACTCTGCCCCCTTTCAACGTTTAGTGTCATGGGAGCTGATGCTTAAACAAAGTGGGATTCTTTCCTCTCCTTTACAAAAAGCAACGGATAAGTTCAGTGAATGATGACTTCAGGGAAATTCTTGGATTTGTAAAGATTTAGAGATAAATTGAATAGCTTTGACCTGCTGAGTCCAGAGCTTGAGTTTCTCTCTCTCCCATGCAATAGCCAGAGACCAGCTCCCCTAAACCCTGAGAAAGATCAGGGATCCAGAAGTTAGAGCTGTGGGGACCCAGCCATAATTTGAACTCGTTAAATATCTTGATATATTTCTTCAAGCCCGGTGAATCAAAAAGAGCTTTCTCTAAAACCCATTTTTTTATACACATGTGTACACATGGAGCACAGTTTTTTAGGTTTAAAAATAATTTTCCAGTTTTTTTTGTAGTAGAGGAGAATTTAAAGGAAAGAAAAACATTAGGAATGATTTTTACACCAAAGTGATTTTTATTTTATTCTTTGTCTTTTCTGTATTCTACAAAATTTCTAATATGAAAATCTATTAGTTTTACAAGAGAAAAGTTTTTTTAAAAAGTAAGAACTTAGGTAAAGTCACACCAACATAATACTCCAAGAACCTATGGTGATAGAGAGTGGAATTAATTTTGGCATCAGGTCAACAATAAAAATTTCTACTTCCATCACATGGGAGTTATTAAAGAAAGTACACACGTACCAGTCACTACTGAATGGCCACATTCATCACAACGAACTCTGGTTTGTCCCATGGAAATAGATGTATTAAGCATTCATTTTCGAGAAATGGGGCAAAGAAGGAGGGAAAAGGAGAAAAGGATGAAGTTCTGGGCTATGAAGAAAGGGAATAAAAAGAAGAGGAGATGAAGAGTCAGAAAGAGAAAGAGAATTGGGCAAGGTGGCTATGGGCCCAATCAAGTGTTGGGGTCGGTGTCGGGAAGTGCCAGGTCCCCTCACGCTGATAGTTATTGCTGTAGGTACAGCCGCAGCAGCACAACATCTCCATCTCTGGTCATACTTTACGTGGACGCAAAACACTTTCTGTCTTTCTTACGCTGACATTTGATAACCGGAGGAGGCCTGGGAGAAAGACACCCACAAGCAGCTGCCTGTGGAATGCTGGCCGAAGCTTCCAGAACAGGGGTATCAGTTGCCTGCCTCTCTTTCCACTTTCTAACAAATCGCAGACTGAAAACCAACAGGCTTAAGTGTAGTCACCAGTTGAGCCTCACAGATCTCCCAGTGGCTAAAAGCCTGAGAAGTCTTGGGAAGAAGGGGACGTGTTTAGCCCAGGGGACAGGGAGAAGTAAAGTGGTTGCTGGTGGAAGGCAAAGGGGTGGGTGGGGGGTGGTGAAGTGGACGTGCTGAATCACAGTGAACTGGAGTTTACTGAATAGATTAACAAAGTATATGTTCAATTCTTGCATCCTGCATACCTGCCTGGTTGGTTCTGAAAACTCAAGTTATTTCTTGCATATTGCATTCACCAAATTGTCCAGGTCCCTGAAATGTGTCATTAGCCAAATTAACACAGGCTTTTTTTTCACTAAATGGAAGGAAACATACTATTTTCTTATCCCTGTTTGGCAATGACATTTTACCTCGGATGAGGAAAACGTCTAAACATCCTCCTACTTATTAGTAATTAGAGGCCTCCTCATGGAGACCTCACTCTCAAATCCACTGCTCACTAGCCCTGGGACCTTGTGCAAGTTAACTTACCTCTCGCTCCCTGAGTTTCCTCACTCCTAAAATGCAGAAGATAATAACACTGCCTACCTCACGGAGACGTTTGCCAAGGTTTCCCAACTACCCATGTTAATGGCTATAAAGCATTTAGAGGGCCCAGCAGGACATTAGTGCACTGTGTTCACTGTTATTATTTCAATCATCAGCACATACAGTAGCCCCCTCTTATCCATGGGGGGTGTGTTCCAAGACCCCTAGTGAAGGCCCAAAACTGCAGATAGTATTAAACCTTATATATGTTTTTTCCTAGATACACATACTTATACCTATGATAAAGTTTAATTTATAAATTAAGCACAGTAAGAGATTAACAATGATAATAAAATAAAACAATTATAACAATATACTGTAATAAAAGTTATGTGAATGTGGTCTTTCTCAAAATGTCTTATGATGCTGTATGTACAAGGTGAATACACGTGATGACGTGATGAAGAACTGACTCACATCCTGGGTGGGACAGAGTGGGATAGCAAGAGATTTTATCACACTCTTCGGAACTGCACAAATTTTAAAACTTATGAATTATTTCTAGGGGGTTTTATTGAATATTTTATACCGAAATTACAGAAAGCGAACCCGCAGATAAGGAAGGACTAGGGCACTTTTTGTACCTGTTATGTGCCAGGCACCATGCTGAACCCCTGGAATAGAAAAGCGAGGATGTCTTCGGAGGTTGTATCCTGGTAGAGTGGAAATAACATCCTTAAAAAAATAACAATGACAATGGCAGCTCATACTTACTGTGCGTATAATATCTATGATCTAATTCGATCCTCACAATAACCTTAAGAGGTAAATCAGAATATTATTTATAGGAGAGGAATCCACCGGCTTAAAAAAGTTGAGTGCCTTGATCATACAACACAGCTGGTGAGTGACAGAATCGGGGCCGAAACCAGCTCCTTGGCTCCCAAGTTCTAAGTCTTAACCGTGCCTTTCTTGAACGTTAGTGAAACGTGGGCTACTTTCAAATAACGGTCATGGTTTTGGGGAACAACACACCCACCAGTCCCTCTGCGTTAAAGAATCATTGCCTTGCCTCTCATTTCTCTTATGCCAGGCACAGAGTTTTTTGGTAGCCACTCACTTACCATGATGAAATTGAGCCTCCCAGTGTAAAACATTTCCCCCGCTGGTCAAAGGAACAATTCAGCATTCGAAAGAACATTTAACACTGTTCAACTTGGCCTTCACGCTGGGAGACAAGCGTACCTCTCTAGGCCTACCCTGAGCCAATCACTGGAGAATGGTTTAATTGGTTAATCACATAAATTACAATCACTTAATCATTTTAATCACCATCAGCCAATTAGCTTAGAGTTATGGGCTCTGAGGTAACAGTTATGCAAATGTTTGTTCCACTGTAGGCTATTAACAGCCATATTTTCTCGATCAAGCTGACAGAGACTGATGGGCGAGGGAAGAAAAGGGAAATGAGCATTTGTTTCGTTGAAATCTCTTTCCTATTGGGTTATAATGAAGTGTTCAATGGGCAGAAGCACCAAACACAGTGATTTCTTTATCTTGCTGAATGTGAGTGGGCCAAGCGCATCAGGGGGAGGCCCCCGATGAAAGTGTCCGCCGTGAAGAAGGGAGGGAGGACGGGCTAAGAGACTGTGGAATCAGGACTAAGAGTTTAGTACGTACTGCTGAACGCCGGGGCCTTGCTGATCGTCCATTGCAACTGTCATGTCAAAGGAAACTGAAGCCCAAAGTGGGCACATGACTTTTTGTCATCAGGAGAGTGTCCATTAAGAATGCAGGCGGATTACGTTCTAAAAGAGCATCTATCTGTACTTATTCATTCACCACTATAACTAATTATTACCCAATAATAATGAAGAATGATATAGATGGCCCTGGAAAGATAAATTATCGTTGGTGGTCAGAAACTTTGAAGAATACCCAAAACACTGGTGATGTGAAAGGAAATGTGCTCTATATATCCAGTCACCAGTTTAGTGCGGGGCACGTGATAGCTGTTCAGGAAACACTTGTGAGTGAATGAGTTATTAGTGGTCAAAAGTAAATCTCAGAGCCAGGAAAGTAAAGGAGTTTGACTCTGTTGGATGTGACTGAGCTCTGCAAACACGTATGCATCGTATGCATGAGACAGTGGCTTCTGTAGTGTGTAGCCTTCTGCTTGCTTTTCTCTCCCACAGCGCCTGGTGACATAGGGCTTCCTGTGGGGTGGTTGACAGAGTGGATAGGCTCATTTGCGAGCCTTCAGCTGTAACAGTTTCAAGTGCTATGACAGAACGATGAGAATTTCAAAGATAGAACTAATTTTGTCAGGAACGTGCGGGAAGTGACATGGTTTTGTGATTCCCTAAAAGACACATTGTGACTATGGCAGTCTAGTCTTTCTTCAAGGAATACCTTAACTGCCCCCAAGACTTTGCCTGCCTTTGCTGGTTAGTTAAACATAGGATTGGGGTTGAACCCTTCTCCCTATTTTACACACACACACACACACACACACACACACACACACACACACACACACACTCGCTCACACACACACATGCCGTGTTTGTTACAAAATCTTATTCATTGATTTAATAAAACCTACTGAACTTCTACTATGTTCCAGAAATCATGCAAGGGACAAGGCAAACAGTACTGAACATCAAAATCCTTGTGATCTGATGACAAAATATTGTCAGATGCAGAGTGGAGAGGTCAGTTCTTGAAGGCTGACATAGTCTTGGAAAACTTCCTGAAGGAAGTGAAGTTTGATCTGGTGAGAAAATAGACGAAAAGGTAAAGGTAGGGAACTTCAAGCAGGAAATTAATTTGGCCTCACAATTTATAGTACATAAATGTCTGAGAAATATCTACATCATTAGTGTAGGCATAGTTTTTTTTTAAAGGGCCTTCTATTTTCCATTTAATCATCTTTAATTGCCTGAAGGAAGTAACTGGACTTGTTTGAACTTGTTTATATAGGGCCCAGAGGTGGCCTTACCCACAGGCTGGTAGGTTGGTAAACATTTATCGTCGCTTCCTGTTTGACCTGAGCCAATGACATCTGCTCTCTTGCTTGCCTTACTTTTCTCTTCCTTACTTTTCTCCAACAGGGGAAATGATATTGACCTAACCTATCACTGTTGTGAGGGAAAACTGTTCAAAAAATAAATAAATAAATAAAGATGGTAACACACCTCAAAGATTGAGGAACTGCTGTAAAAAAAATGCCTAACAATAAGTATGCTTAGCTTACTGAGACATAGAAAACGATGAGTAGAAATGAAAAATTGGACAAAAATCACATAAAAAGGTTTTAAAGATTTTCTTCTTTCTATATTTACAACACTCCATTATTGACTTTGGATTTTTTTCTTGCACTTAGTTAGTCAAAAGCTAGGCAAAAACTCTCTAAAATCCTTTTACGGGCCAGACACTAGCCAGAGTCTATATTCCTAAGCACAGAGCTATTGAACCCCTGTTTCATCACTTCTCTTTATACCTGCCCTGCCCTTGCCATTCATACATACTCAGCTTGCACGATTTTTATTTTTCCCTTGTAAGTATGAAGTCATTTTTGTTTGTCTCTGGAGATTGCCCCCACCTTCCTCTCAAAATATAATATAGGTTCCTGACTTCCTTGGGGGTGAGGGGGCAAGGGACTTGCTTAACGAGGATGCCTTGGCAAGACAACTCTCTTAAGAGACCTTATAAAATTAGAACAGCTGGTTCAAAACTGATTCTGACTCTAGCACCTATGACATGTGGTCAGGGCATATGCCCTGTTTGGTTCAAACTTCTTACCCTTCATGGTTCAAGATGGAATTGAAACTTACCCTAGGCATTCCCTAGACTCTAAGTCCAGCTTGATTTATACCTATAGGATAGTTTGTGTCTTCGTTTGAGTTTCCCCAGAAGTAGACCCAGAGACAAGGATTCAGGTGCCAGTCATTTATTTGGGAGGGGTAGGGAACACTAGCAGGGGGGAGGGGAAGCAAGACAGGAAGGGAGTCAATAATGGGTGAGTAATGAAGCCAACTGTCACAGTGAGTGACTGGAGCTGAATCCGGGAAATGGTGTAGGACCCATGCCCCAGAACTAGCTCACCAGATGGTGGGTGAATGGGGGTATTTCTACACCAACTTGAGTCAGTCATTGGTTGAAGGCTGCTGAAGGAGGGGGCGTTAACTCCTGGCAGAGTTTTGCTTAGTTCCAGAAAGAGCCCTCAGGCTTGGAGATACAGGTGCAGGCGTTAGGAAGTCATCCTTGTCCTTGAGAGCTCCCTGCAATGGTGGGGTCGGAGGGGTGCGGACCTCACAGGTTGAGCAGCTACTACAGTTTGAATCATAACCTTTGTATTTTCTTGCCAAATTGGAAGGTGCCTCAGGGACAGAGGAGCGGGCTCTGCCCAGGAGACTGCCTCCTCCCTCTAGGAGCTTGTAAACAGGGCAAGGTTGTGGGGACTCACTGTTGGCAATGTGCCTTGAGTAACACTGTAGTCCTGACTCAAGCATCAGACTTACTATAACACCGATACCAGCTTATTACAGCATGACCACGAATATACACCAGGATCCAGAGGATGGTACCAAAAAGCCCTTAATTTTCCCTTTGGATCATCTATGAGAGGAGGCTGGAACTGCCCTAGACTGTGGGAGGGGAGTCACGATTGGTGGCTCCAGTCCTCTGGCCAATGATTGGTATAGACATGGCCATGTGTCCCAGTCCTGGTCTATGAAACCTGAAGGGAAGTTGGGATTGTGGGTGCAGGAAATATGGAAAAGGTTTTTCTTGTTCATGAAAGAGATACCTGAATAAGAACACCCATCTTTTTTTGCTAGACATTTTAGAATCTGCTTCTGATGCCTGGGACTTCGACACTGTGCCACCGCATGGGCAATCACTGACACGATGAGGCAGTGTAGTAGGAAGATGGCCAAGCCTTGGGTCCCTGAGCCTTTGAGTCACCAACCCAGGAGCACCCCACTTTCATATTTCTTGTTTTTTTTTCAGTTTAAGACACTTTGGGTTGGGTTTCTTTCCATTTAAGACACTTTTCTGTTACTTACGACTAAAGGAATCCAAAGTGTGCAATGTCACTTAACCAAGCTAGTGGGTGAAGAGAACTTCTTTGTGTTAAAGCAATTGAGATTGTACCTACAGAGACTGGCTCAGGCTGGAAGCCTGTTCCATGATTACTACCCAAAATCTTGCTTTTAACTGTTGCAGCTTGGACTGCCGTAACGGAATACAACTGGCCAAGTGGCTTAAATAACAGAAATTTATTTTCTCACAGTTCTGAAAGCTGAAAGTCCAAGATCAAGGTGCTGGCAGGGCTTGTTTTTCCTGAGAACTTTCTTCCTGGCTTGCAGACAGCTGCTTTCTTGCCATGTCCTTACCTGACCCTTCCTCAGTGCATGTATATTTTCCAGATGACTGATGTGCGATGTTTCAAAATCATGTATGGGTAAAAGATCTAATTAAACTGGAAGAAATATCTATTAATTTTAATGTAAGAGTGTATGCAAATTTCATTGATAATGGGTTTAGATTCCACATTGCAAATAACATTTAAGAAAGTGATACTTGTGAAGTTTTGGTGTGGCATCAAAGAATGTCCACCGCTATCTGAAAGACTATTAATATCTGTGTAAAACCAATTTTTACATATACTTCAATCAAAACAACATACTGCAACTGATTAAATGTAGAAGATATGAAAATTAGGCTGACTTCTATTTATTCAGACACCAAGAGACTTGCTTAAATAAAAAGAACAAGGTTAATTTTCTCATTTATGTTTTGTTTCAGAAACTGGTAATTTTTCATATTATATATTATTTTTGTTGATGTGAAATGGGTTTATTATTGTTATTTTTCAATGAATTAATAGATATATTTTTTAAAATGTTAAGATACAATGCAATAAATATTGATAAATATAACCTGTGTAAACATAAAGTATGTGGAATCCTTAATATAATATTTAAGGAAGTAAAGAGATCCTGAAACCAAAAAGTTTGGGAATTACTAACGTGAAATAATCAAAACCATCTGAACGGCTGTGTCAGTATTCTTCTCAGTTGCAGACAACAGGAACCCCTCCAATCAGGCAGTTTAAATAGAAAAGGTATTTATTAGGTAGCTCCCGCCCCCAGGTTGGATGTTTCTTCTGCCACACTTGTGAACAAATGGATTCCATATCTCCTCAACAAGGAGAAAGTGACGTATTTTCGATACTAAAAGTATTTTGGTTCGATTCAGGTATCAGGTTTTAGGGTCCCTAGATTTGGAAGGTAATGCAAAAAAAAAAATATGAAAGGACATTTTAAAGTAAATTTCTCCTTTCTTGTGATTGTCAAACTTCCAGCTGGTTACAGAAGAAATATCTTGAGATGGTACGATTGAGAGTAATCATCTTCTTATAGTCTCCAAGACACAAAACAACACAGGCAGTGAATCTGAAATAGACCCATAAAGCTGAGAAACATTAAAAGTATGAAGGAGCCATTATAAACTCCCAATTAGACTTTTAATACAACCCAAAACTGGCATCAATGCGAGTAAGGATAATGACTAAAAATCATGCATTTTTCCCTTCATATAGGTGGAAGAGAGAAAACAAAATGAGAAAGAGCAGATGAAAAATAATATGGCTATCTTAATTTTTAGCAAAGAGCAGGTGAGTTTCCAGTATCCAATAACCAAAAGATTCTATCACCTTTGGTTTGAAGAGAAGTTCTTTATTCTTTTAATTTTATTAAGTTTATTGGGTAACATTCATTAATAAAATTATGTAGGTTTCAAGTGTACAATTCTATAATACCTCAGCTATATTGCATTGTGTGTCCACCATCCAAAGTCAAATCTTCTTCCATCACCAGATATTTGACCCCTTTCCCCTTTTCTACCTCTTCTCAACTTCCTTTCCCTCTGGTAACCACCATACTGTTTGTTGTCTGAGGCTATGAGTTTTGTTTCGTTTGTCTTGTTTGTTCATTTGTTGCTTTCAGTGAAATCATATGGTTCTCGACTTTTTCCATCTGACTTATTTCGCTTAGCATGAGATTCTGAAGATCCATCCGTGTTGTCGCAAATGGCAATGTTTCATCTTTTCTCGTGGCTGGGCGGTATTGCATTATATACATATACCACATTCCAAGAGAAATTCTTTCTGCTCATTTACTGTGTCTCTGGGAAGGTAAGCTCTTTGAGAGAAGGCACAGGTGTGTCTCGCTCATCACTGTGCCCCAAGCACCTGGAACAATACTTGGCCCATGGTAGGTACTCAATAGATACCAGTGGAAGGTGTGAACAAAAGAGACTTGCTTTCCTTTTATACTACAGCCACTCTGCATTCTTCAGAAGTCCCAGTACTTTCATAAATGTATGCCTTTGCATATAAACCACTTAATTCAATACAATGAATAACTGAGCCCCCACTGCCTGTTCTGGGCATGGACAAAAGGCACAGAAGCTGTCCTTAAAGAACTCTTGACTGATCAGTGTATTTTGCCAATGCTTCTCAGACTTTAATGCACACATGAATCTCTGGGGATCTTGTTAAAATGTAGATTCTGCTTCAGTAGGTCTGGAGCAGGATCCAAGATTCTGCATTTCTAACACCACCCTCACCCCCACCCCCCAGCTGATGCTGATGCTGTTGGTCTGCAGCGATTGAGGAAAAAAAGCGTTCTGATATATCGGAATGTGTCATGGCAACTGGGAAGATGGCTCTGTCAACAAATTGAGCCAGAGGCTGATTCCCTTACCATGTATAGACTTAACCCTGGTCTTTTCCCTGGAGGTGTTTAGGTCCCAGAGTGTATACCTCCCAGACAGGGGACCTGCAGGTAGTCAGTCTTAGCTTACAGTTCTGCTGACTTGTCAAAGAGATGTGATAATGAACGCTCTCTGGGTGCTGAAGGAAGATAAAGCTTTTACCTATTTTGTACAGACAATAGAGTCAGGTTTTCAGAATGTATCATTTTCTTTCCCACCACTGGAAACATGAACACATTTTCATCGTCACATCCAGTTGAAATATTTCATAAATCTGCTGGGTAATCATTTAGAATTTAAGTTCTTTCCCACTAAAAAGTGTTCATAAAGGATATGAAACTTAGCAAAATGCAAAGGATTTTTTTTTTCCATATCACAAATGTGCTTCCTCAGCAACTAACAACTTTCAAATGATCTGTCACACTTTGCATAATTAAATCACAGTCTCAATGGCAGTGAATCATTGCAGCAACGGTTAGATAGAACTAATAGAATATGGAGTATGGAAGGGAAGAAGTTCTGTGTTAGTAAATTTCTCGTACATCAGGCTAAGTATTCCGCATAGCGAATGGAGGTTGAAGGAAATAAACTGTCAATTTAGACACCCAAAAAGGCCTTTCGAGAGCACCAGCGAGGGTGATCCCTGCCCTTGAGGAGCCTGCAATCTTACAAAGAACAAAAGATCAACAACAAAATAGAGCATCATCCAGATACTATGATAATTACAGGTTGCTTATAATAAGAGCCCTTTGATGGAGTCTTTTTAAATAAAACGTTTCGCGTCCATTTTCTTAACATTCACCTCAGCCACCCAACAACATGACTTCTTCATCCTTTAGAGCTCTTCTCCCTTCAAGACTTTGAATTCTACATCGTATCATTCTTACTTTCTGCTTTTCCTACCCCGCTTTTATTTAAGCATCACCAGGACTTGCTATCTTTTCAGATAAGTGTGGTGATTCAGAACACATAGGAACATAACCTCTGGAGCCTGCCTTTCTGAGTTTGTGTGACCTTGGGTAAGTCACCTATTACATTGCGAGGATTAAGTAAGTTTAGTAATGCATGCAAAGCACATAGAACAGTAGCTGGCTCATAAGTACTATGGAGGTGTTCGCTCTCCTTACTATCACTGCTCCTTATTCTCACAGTTCACTTCCTTCCCTTGCCTCCTGACCAATGACGGTCGGTCTGCCGCGTCTGCCTTCACAATGTACAGCCCTGGAGACCCCTGGAGTCGGTCTTCTCCACTTCCACTGCTCAGATGTCAAGTAAAGTTAGAGAAAAATAAAGCCGTGGACCTCAGGCTCACTATGACCCCTGCTCTTGGGAACTATCCCCAGTCCACAGGGGTGGGCTGCCAGCCCTTACCCCCTGGCTGTAGCTGATTGGTCTAGGAACAGACTACTGGTCCGTGCTGGGCCCATCATTCTCTCTCCCAGGAAGTTAGAATTGGAAAGGATGCCTTAATCTGAGCCTTATTAACAGCAGAACTTTAGAGAGAGGGTCCCTGACTTCTTCATGCTCAGGGCCCTAGCGTTGCCCTGGCTCCCTCACTTCCCTTGGCTTCTGTTGAAATACCTGTGCCTTTCCAATAAATTCTTCAATTCTTTCAAAATGCTTGGCCAGAGTGTTTCTATCTTCCACGAACCAGGAGAACCTCAACTGAGCCTCCCAAGAAATAATTACAATGAGGTCTTCTACCAAGATGTTCTGTTTAGTCTCAGATAGCCCATCACTATAACTCAGGACTTACTAATTCATCTCTCTCTCTCTCTCTCTCTCTCTCTCTCTCTCTCTCTCTCTCTATATATATATATATATATATATATATATATATATATATATGGCTATTGCAATTAAGACTTTTTAATGAGTGAGAAATGTGCAATAATAATAATGATGGTAGCAAACATATAATAGGGTGCTTACTACAGGAAAGCCAGGCACTGTCCTCCTACCTCACAGGGGGATTGTGAAAACATTTTCTCACGACCCCCCTATGAGATAGGAGGTTTTATTGCCACTTTCCAAATGAAGAAACTGAGATATGGCAAGGCCCAGGAACTTGTCCAAGGACATCTACATGGGACACAGTGCAGCTGGGATTCAAGGAGATGAATCGTCAACACTTAGAAACAGGTCATTGTTTGTCTTTTAGGAGACTTATACATGCATGTTTTGTTCTGACTTAAGTAGTTCTCTACATATGGTTAACTCTGAGTTTGTTTTTTTTAAATGGCAGTCTGACCAGAATTTTTAAATTAAGACAAAAATTAAACAGCTGCTGTCCTTTAGCTTACAATCACTTATTTCTGTAGTTACGGCCTTTTATTATTTTTTTTTAATGAGAAAGAGAATGTGGGAGGGTAATTGACAGCATTTTATAGTCTGTGTGAAGACCAACAAAAGTCTAATCTGGCCATGTCATATGCTAATATTGATTAAATTTAATGCCGAGAGATTTCGGCAAATGACAAATTCAGTCTATTCATCTCAGCTTAGGAGGGGCCATTTATGGAATTCTTGCTGTTCGTAACTGACTGCTGTTAGGACAGACACTGTGTAATGCCGTTACTCTTGGTGATTATTTTTCACTTTCCTTAAGAAATGACAAGTTACAGTAGCGCTCGCTAGGAGTACTCTTTGCCCGGCTAGTCTGTGCGAGCGGACGGCTGAGGGCGGAATCACCAGATGAGCACCAGCAGGCTGAGGGAGGCCACCGCCGCTCCCACCATTATAACTGGTTCGCCCCAGCGACAGACAAGCCAGAGCTACTGCTACCACCTCCATCCACTACAAAAAGCAATTGACTGCTGCTCAATTAAGCAGAAATGAGACTGTCACTCACTGAGGTGGAGACGTGAGAATTGCCTTATCTGGTTCTCAATAGCAATTTGGGTTTTTGGAAGTTATTTTACAGTTGTAATTACAAAGGGAAATGAAGTCGGCTTTGTGATGTTACCAGGTGCTCTTCCTTCCATTATAACCTTGATGAATAGCCCCCCAGAGCAAACTCCCTGGCGGGTCTGCTAACTGGTTTTATGACGCAAATACAGAATTGAAAACCCGCCACTTAATTAAGGCAGGGTCTACAGACGTAGGGAAGTAGTGGGCTGTCCCCATTCAAACTTTTAGGTGAATGATATAAACTGTCTTCAAAGTCAACGAGATCCTCTTAGACCATGAAAACCACATTCTAATCTAGACTTTTTATTTAAAAATGAGAGTTCACGAGATAGGACCAGCGTACTGCCGAGAGCTGGACTCCTCTATAAACTCGTTTCTAGTCCCGGGGAGTCACTGGAGACAGGAACAATCACGTGACAACCTCCAGCTGGCATGGGGAGAGCCCAACTTCTCTAGAGCTCTGCCTGCTTCGAATTTCTCACGGTCAGACTTCATTCGGGGTAAGTCCTTTCCCCTTTCTGTACTCCACTTCTCACTTAATGGAATTTTCTACAATGGCGTCACTTCTAAGGAGGGCTATTGAGAAAAACGCTAGAGAGACAGACAAGAGCAGAGTCATCGGTTTCTAGAACATTGGGAGGGACTTGGATAGCCGTGCTGTCCAGTCCCTTCTTTGGCAGTGGAAGGGGCTGAGGATCTGGGAAGTAGAGTGACTGCCCGCAGGCCAGAGAGAAAAGCAAGTCTCTGAGTCCCAGGCCAAGACCCTCGCCAGGAAAACCTGAAGTGCTGTGCGGAATCCAGCGCAAAACCCAGAACTTACACTTTAAATTTAACATACGGTGGGGTTGCACAGCGTATTCTCCCTGTTTCTCAGAGAGAGTAGCAGCTATTGGTTAAATGGTCAGGCCCCCTCTTGAAATGGGCATCATTGTTATGTCTGTATTAAAAAGGGCTCCAATGACAGGACATTAAGCATGTGCCATCTGTCAGGAACTGCCCCTGATCAGTAAGCTTTCTGATGGGATTCTCATCACCCTCTCCCCCAAATAATAGAGCGGGGGTGGGATCTTTTTATACATTTCTGCCTAAAAAGTTTCCTCTACCCCTCAGACGCAGCCGTGGAACTAACCAATGAATCTTCGTCTCTCAAGTATTTCAGAAACTCTACACCTCTGGTGGCCTGAGCAAGAAAGCACTTGCAAGGAACTGGGTTGGTGTGCTAAGAGCTAACCTTCTGACCCTTGCAATAAACAAATAGTAAAGTTGTCTTTTGCTAGTCAGTACAAAACTCCCTCTCGCTGCTCTAAAACCCATTTGGAATGGGTCCAGCTTACATATCTGTTGGATGTTTAAGGAATAGATTAAGAGGTCAGCAGAAAAAGGAGACATCTCCAGATGTCGTCTAAACGGACAATGGTAAGAAGCAAGGAGTGGGGGCGCTAGTCACGGTGAAACAAAAAGGGGGCTAATCAAGGCCACACAACCATAGACGCCGAGAGTCACCAGGTGAGGGAGCCTGTGACAGGATTTGCTCAGCTGAGGGTAGCAGAAAACTCACGTACTCATTCAACTTTCAAGTGCACGTTAATGACTCAAGGCTCTTATGAAAATGCAGATCCTGACTCAGTGAGTCTAGGGTAGGGCCTGAGACTCTGCATTTCTACTGGCTCCCAGGTATTGCCGATGCTGCTGGTCTTCAGACTACACTCCTGAGAGTATTTTATAAGCCATGTTCCCCACGAGACAACCGTAGGGACAAGCTTCAGGATTCCTCGTCCAGAGGCTCTACCTTGTTCTCAAGAATCCAGTTTTTTCGCACTTCTCTGCATCCCTGGCTGAAGGCAAAGGATGTCTCATCTAGCATTTACCTAATGGGTTCCAGTGTTTGCCTCTTTATTCTCATTCAGTAAGTGAGAGATTGCCAAGCAGAGCTATGGCAACATCATCCCGTTTGGACTAGCTTGGGTCACAGGCCCACCCACGAGCCAGTGACTCGTCAGAGGAACGGGATATGTGAAATCTGCGTAAGCCCATCAGGCTCCACCTCTTAAATCGGGTGAGGGAGGCGGTTCCATTGAAGCACAGCCTCCATGGTCAAGAAGTGGTTAACAGATAAAAACAAAACAAAACAAAACAACTAGGTGCCCGAGGAGGGCGCATGGGAAAATGGACACTTGGGAGCCAACCAACAGAGCCTTCGGTTACGAGAATTGGTGAAGGCGTGGGCTGGCTCTGCATTCTTTGCCAGTCTTGGATCCTTTGACACCCTGAAGCTTTTCCTCTGTTTGCAAGGTTACACTGGGAACCTCACACCCACGAAGGGTTCTGCCAATGCCCACCCCCCCACACACACACACACTTGTAATCTACTCAGTAAAGGTGGTAAGACACAGATAGGGCATTCATGTTTCACAAGCGAAGTGTCCTTCTTTGCCCCTACCGTTTGTACTACACTGCTACAAGAGCCAAATATTTTGGGGGGGTAACCCAGAAAAGAGTAACTACCCTGTGTTTCATTTCCCAAGACGACAACTAACTGACTTCAGCTGATAAACTACTTGATATCATGTGTGCCCAAGAGTGAAATGTGTCTCTCCCACAGGGACCTTACTTACATTTTTAACTTGGTCCTCTAGCGTCTCAGTATCTTGAGTTAAAAGGACTGATTCCAATAATGGGATTTCAGGCATCATGACAGGCCCTTAGAAGATGACATTTTGGGGCAAAGGAGCTTTCAGAGCCCCTTAATCCACAGCGTTGGTAGCCATGTGTTCTCACCCACAGTGAATGCTAGCCCAAGGCCAATGGGAAAATGATCCAGATTAAATGCTATTTCTCACAAGGGAGAGTGCTCTAATTGTAGCACACATATACCACCCCACTACCACCATCATAATTTTAAAAAGCACGTTGCTTACACCTCTAGTTAGAACTTATTTCACTTCAACTTGCTGCCATTTTCGTCTCTCAACTATACTGTGAGTACCTTGCAGGTGGGCTCTTTGTGGTACAAGCATGGTCCCTGGGACAATACAGACACTAAATATATGTGTGTAGCAAGTGGAATTGGAATGGAGAAGGCAGTCACGAACCCACAACGAGATTCTTCAACTACCCTCTCCTTAATAAAGATAATCTACAATAAGCAAAGCTAATGATGCCACCAATTGTTTTGAAACTGAGTAGACTAATAGAAAGAGTGATTGATCATTTCCATCCATCAAGAAACATACTCCAAAAGGGGGAAGCAATAATAGAATCATGAACTGAGAACTTATCAAATCTAGATATAGCTGGTCCCCATATTTATAGCACCTTTCTTAAATCAAAGAAGGAAGGAAGGGAGGGACAGAGAGAAAGAAAGAAAGAAAGAAAGACAGACAGACAGACAGACAGAAAGAAAGAAAGGAAGGAAGAAGGAAGAAAAGGAAGGAAGGAAGAAGAAAAGAAAGAAAGAAAGAAAAGAAAGAAAGAAAGAAAGAAAGAAAGAAAGAAAGAAAGAAAGAAAGAAGGGAATAGGGAAGGAAAGAGGCAGGGAGGTCAGAAGAGAGGGGAGAAATTTGCTGGGCAGGTGAGCGCTTTGGCCACTAAACAACGGGCTGAATACTAAGTTATTTTCTCCTTCTGCTTAGGTCCTCATAAGATAAAATCATAACTAAAACTTAAGAGTCTTTTGAGGATTACATGGTGTTGTCTGTATATTCTATTAAATCCCCATTTGAGAAACAGCCAAGGCAGCCAGCCACATAAGGAGTGGTACACGGCCAGGCCTCCTTACGGAAGCCAGATGTGCCGTCACGGAGAGTTTCCTGTATAGTCACCGCCATCGACTCTGACACAGGATCACTTTGTCCTGTGTCCAGAGAAACCCTGTACCACGGGGGAGTTAGAATGATCTTTGCTCCCCCAAACCTGGCAGGAAAATTATTTAGATTTCCACTTTTAAATGTGCTAAATTTTGTTTGACACCGGTTTAAATTATGGGATATTGGACCAATAAGAGAATCGTTTTAGGTATAAGCTGAGATCGTAAAATTTTTCCAGACTCTTCTTCCACAGTAAGTTGTCAAAGCTGCTGTTTCGCTTAGAGAACTATTGGAGATAATTTTCAGTTCCTTAGATCTGGCTCAGGAAATAAAAAGGGTGAGGGAATGAAATATTTTTAGTTTTCTTTCCTCAAAATGGGCAGTACTATATTAGAAAAAAAACCATAGGACAGATGACACTGGTTCGCTCTGTTTTGAGTGTAAGTACTTGCTGTTGCAGCTTCTGCCCTGTTGGCGAAGGTCTGATGACTGCTGGCTAAAGGTATAGACCTCCACATGCAAAAAAATGAAGAATTACAGTTTTTCATTTTGATGCTTCTCAGTTTATCTATTTTTTTTCTTGTTGTTTGTGTGTTAGTATAATATAAGAAACCATTTCCTATAACGAGGTGACAAGATTCACATTTTTCTTCGAAGAGTTTTATAGTTGTAGCTGTTACATTTAGCTCTGATCCATTTTGAGTTAATTTTTACATAGGATGTGAGGTAGGTGTCGTCTTCATTTTTTTGCATGTGGAGATCTAATTGTCCAAGTATCATTTGCTAATGAAACTACTCTTTTCCCCATTAAATTTTTCTGGCATCCTTGTCAAAAATCAATTAACATAAATGTTTATGTATTTTTTCCGTAAAGGTTTATTTCTGGTTTGTCAATTTTATTCACTGATTTATATATCTATCCTTATGCTAATATTAGACTGTCTTGATTATTACAGCTCTATAGTAAGTTTTTAAATTGAGGCATGTGAGTACATCAATTTCGTTCTTCATTTTCAATATTGTTTTGGCTGTTCTAGGTTCCTTGCATTTTTATATGAATTTTAGGATCGGTTTCTTAACATCTGTAAAGAAGTCAGTTGGGACTTTGAAAAGAGTTCTATTGAATCTGTGGATTAATTTGGGGAATATACAATTATGTGGATAAACTCACAGTCATAATAATGAGCAAAAGAAGCCATCGTGAAGACTATATCCCGTATAATTCCATCTGCATAATGTTCAAACACTAGGAAAACTCACCTATTGTGTTAAAAGTCAGAAGAGTAGTTCCCTTGAGGATATTGGGAAATAACTGAAAGGATGCATGTGGGGTCCCCAGGGGTCCTGGTAGGGCATTGGTTACATAGGTGACCTCACTTTGTAAAAATCCATTGAGTTGTCCTTTGTGATTTGTACACTTTTGTGAATGTTATACGTAAATAAACTCTTAAGAAGAAGGTAAATTGTGTTCTTGAGAAATGTGTTAATTATCAAATACTTGGTATTTACTAGCACGTTCTCTGCATGTGATGTATTTCTCACTTACTGTGTTAAGGTGTTTTTTTTCTTTGCATTAAATATGTTCCATGTGCATACTTTCTTTACATTGTAAGGATAAAATTTCATTTAATAATAGGCCGATAGCAGAATTTAATTTTTCCTTCTCTCTGAACTGTAGACACTTTGGCAGATAACACAATCTGAGTTCCAAGGGACTATAAGATTTTTAAATCTACCCTTTCCCCATCAATCCCATAGTGCCGAATACGATGCTCATATGATGAAATGCCCCAGCAAACACTGCTGTAGCTGCTCCCTCAGGACTTCATTGTAAAAGGGTTTCACTGTACTTTGTAAAGCAATTTGAATTCTTCATGATGAAGGTTTCTATATAAAGAAGGTAATATAATGAACTGGGCTTTCAACTTCTTTCACTTAAGCCTTAACAGAAACGTGAATTTACTGTATTAGCATCATAAACCAATCGGTGCTATATAAATGCTGAATAAATTCATTCTGGGTAAAGAACATTGCAAATATAGTCATGGATTAGCTAAGTGTTTTATTCAGTATTATGCAAATGAGGATTAATAAGGCAAGTACGGTTAATTAAAATAATAATAATAATAATAATAATAATAATAAAAATAATGCTACATTCGTCTACATTCTTCCAATTCTCCCATTGCCCATTTCCTTAGCTTTTTGGTATATGTCCACCACCTAAATTCCAAGCCTATTAATGCAAACCCACATGAGATGTCTCTTTGGAAGGAAACAGGCCTCTTCTGAACTGGCACCAAACAAAAGCTCCAGAAATTCAGGGGGTGGGGGGCAAAGGAAGCCTGAATAGATGCTTTTAAAGAGTCCATGACACTTGAAACAATGCTCCTATGCCCTCGAAGATAGGTAATACTGCCCAGAGTTACTTTGATGCTTCTCAGCATTTCTTTGGGAGATGAGATTCTCCAGTTCTTCCAAACACTGTGATCACCAGGCACAACTATATCATTAAACAGTTGCTGTACTTCACCCCGAGACAGTGACAGTCAGAAACGCCCAATGTCCTCCCTACACGGAGTCTAGAAAGTTATTAGAATGCTTTTGATGAAAAGTGTGCTAACACGAATCATTTTCATATTGTTCTTTCTTTATCATATCTTAGGGGCTGGGAGGTGATGCCCACTTCTATAGGAGCTGCAGTCCAGAAAAAAAGAAATTTTGTGTGTCTTCAAGTCCAGGTTTACAGAGAACTGTATTTGTGGAGAAACGTATCAAATCTACAACTATTAGTCTTGCATGTTATGGCAAATGAACTACTCTACCGTATGGGTGAAAAGTGGAAATCCATTTTGACCGCTCATATTTGAGCCTTGCTGTGATGGGACAGAACACAGTAAGGCTCTCACCAGGAAACAATTTTCTTGCAGGCCCAGCCCTCTGCATCAAATGATGTAAAGCACCAATCCCTTGCAGAGATCCCAATTTCATTTTGGGTGGACACAAGTTTGCAAATGGGGAGGAGCGATCTCACTGACTGGTGAGGATGCAAGAGAGAGGATGGGACACAGCGGCCCCCTGTCTCACTAAAGGTGGGGTGGGGCTTCACCCAAATGGGAGGGGTGGATTTTTTATGTCTCAGAAAGGAGCCTCAGTGACACGTGTGAGCCCCTCCCCTCAGGGAAAGCATAGAATGCACCCCATTCTTGTCTCTGTTCCTTTGGTTGCGACATCATGGTTGTTTGAAAAGAAATCGCATATTCTGTGCAAGAAAGTCCTTGTCTTTGGGGTAGCCTGGTGGGTTCCAAAGCTCTTTTTGATAGGAAGCACTTTGTTTAAGGAAGTCTTAACATGAAACCCCAAATAGAAAATAAATAAAATCCATCCAAGGGGCCCTCAGCAGTCTGTTATCACTGCTCTAATTTAGCGAAATCTTCAAAGTGAGGTTATTGTTAGTTAGATCCACACAATCTTCAGTGAAGTTTTTGTGAAGAAGGTGGGGCCTGAACCAGGCTTTGCAAGGCCAATAGACTTTGCCTCGGTGATGTATATCACTCAGGGTTCAGTGCAGGAAAAAGAAACCATGGCAGGCATGTCAAGCAGAAAAGGATGAAACACAGGGAGTTAGGTACTTTACAAAATCACTGGCAGGGCTGCAGGAATGTCAGGAGGTCTTCAGGCTGGACGTCTGGTTCAAGTTCACACGACAGTGGCTGTGATGCAAAGGTCAGGAGACTGCCAGAAACAGTACTGTCACGTCTCTGGCTGCTCCATAGCCACCCCACACGCACGACCAGTGGAGCTGGGCTGCTGCTGCCACATTTGTCAGTGTGTGCGCGTCAGGCAGTACCACTGCGGAAAGATAGCTTCTGCCTCGTTCTGTCTCTTAGGCTTCATGCAAGGGGATCTCACTGCAGAACCTACATTGCATCCAGAACCACAGTCTCAAAGGGGTCTGGGAATTAAACTTTTAGCCTTCCAGTTCCATGACACAGAAGGAACCTAGAAGAAGCTTAGTGGATCTAGTCCAGAAGAATTAGGGGAGAGACAATGTTTGGGAAGAGCCTGGGCAAGGGTGAAGCTAATGCCAAGCTGCAGGACGGATTCTGGGCCAGGTGGAGAGCTGTAGTTCTGCTGTGAAGTCAGTAAGAAGCTCTGACAGACTCAAGAGAATAAATGGAGGGCAAGGAATTCCCTTCCCCAGAAAAGTTTAAGAATAGCTTGAGCATTCTCTTGTCTGTTTGTTTTTAAAGGTGATTTGAGATGCAGTCTTTTATTTCTTTCCTATTTTTAAAACACAAGTAATCTATGTTCATTGTAAAAATATTAGAAAATATATCAACCAAAAAAGAGCAATAAAATTCACTCACAGTCCCACCATCTGGAGATAATTATGTGTTGGTGAATCTCCTTCCAATAGTCCAGGGTTTCTTTTACTACAATATCTGGGTTTTCCTTTTTTTTTTTTCTTTCCTAGAAACAACTTTCCACGTTAACAAGAGGCCATCTAGTGACATTATCAATATCTTACCAGCCACATTGTCAATAGTATTTTGTCACAGAGATGTCTCCTATTTTATTTCCTAAATACTTTATTTAAAGCCCCTCTTTGTTGGACAGTCCAATATTTTAGATTAATAGTGATGAAATGACGAGAAAATGCACTATTTCAGAGGAGGTTTGAATTGAGAGATGCTAAAAGCAAAAATATCCGTGAGAGGGAAGATGCAGCAAAGCTCGTGTGTCAAAGCCGGAGGAACTTAGCGGTCACCTTCGTCCACCTCCCTCACTTGGCAGATGGGGCGATTGAGGCCACACTTCACTCTCTTTATCCCAAACTCTCTTGTCCTCCTTCCCTGTCTTTCTTTAATCTGTCCAAAGCCTCGTGTACGATGCACATTAAGACTCAAATCCAAACAGCAAGTAACAAAAAATAGCACTTCCAGAACAAGATCAACGAAAATCCATGATTGCAAGTCAATTTAATTCACCTAGCTTTCATGGAGAGCTTTGCCTGTGTTTGCGAAGGAAAGGGTGTAAAATCATCGGATACCAGCCCTGCTATCAAAACATCTACTGTCTACAAAGATGAAGAAAACTTTCAGTCATTTGGAGGCATCTGCTTGCCTTTTATGTGGGAATGTCCCTGGGTCCCAGATAATTTCTTCCATAATTTCTTCACGTCTTGGGTTTTGCTTGTGAAAAGGCAGGAAAGTGAGGAAAGACTCTGTACGGTTTTATATTTTCCAGGACAGGAACACTTAAGACATTATCTCTAATAATTTGTCTAGACAACCTCATCTTTTTATTTTTTAATAAAGCAGTTATCCCTTGTGGTTTGTAGCTACAGTTCATTATCAGAGGAACGCTTGGCTTTTAAATGGTGTTAACGCTGAAATCCTCTTCTCTTATCTCTTTCTAGATTTCCTCATCTTGATCTTCCCTCTGCCCATATTGATCACACATTGCATGTTTCAAAGTGTTCAGTTAATCATTCCACTTTTTCCAAGAGAGTAGCTAACTCTTTTAATATGCTGCAAGTTTCCTATTACATGCCTTTTGCCTTAAAAATACCTTGAAAAAGTAAATCTGCCTAAAAAAAAACGACCCAGACCAAAAGCCATTCCACAAATTCTCCCAAATGGAGTTGGACCATAAGTGGAGAAAATGTAACAGTAACTAACATTCATACAGTCTCAGAGCTCCTGGACCTATAAATCCGGCTGGTCCTACTCCAACGGGAATGAGGCTTCAGCCTGTCGCTCTCTGGACACTTGACCCACACCTTCTGAGATCTCAGCTGGATGCGTTTGCAGCTGCTTAGGGATTATAAATTCCAAGCATGGTTTAAGATCTGGTTATTTTGCCCCATTGTTCTTGTATTCTTCCTGTTTGACAATTTGTAGCTTTAAAATCTTTTTTGGTCAGAGGAAGAGCTCTTAACAGATGGTTGTAATCAGTCCCCGGGATGAGCCTTGGAGGGAAGTTGGACAAGAGACTCAGCAAGGATGGAGGATTCTGTGACTCATTGGGCTGGACCCCAGGCAAGGAGTGAGGGTGCTGATTGCTTCCAATCTGTTCTTCGGTGAGTCATAAATGTCATTGGTCTTTCTTCACGTGGTAAGGACGTTATCCATATAAGAGACCATGAAAAATAGTGTGTGTTAAAAAATGTATTCACAGGAGCCAAACTCATGCGTGCTTACAATTAAGTTGCTGAGTTCAGTCCATTTGTCATTCTTTTTATGTTCAAGTTTTAGTAACAGGATGTTTTCAAATAGTTTACATTTCTCTTGAGACATCTTCCCTAACCAAATGTACTAGTGTTAGCCGGGAGTTATTTGCATTTGCTCAATTCTTGTTTCCAGCCCCATGATTTAGGCCATTTCTGCAAGCAGAATCCTGCATTGAAGACAATGGGCTTTTCTTGTCTGTCCTTATGAGAAAATTATTAGATCCGTGGGAATTTTGCGGAGTACATTATTAAGTCCTTAGAAAGTTAAAATTTTCAGTGACTTGAAATGCACACACAATAGAAGCAAATTTAGCTGACATTCAAAACACATTTAATGAAAATGTTAACTCTGATAAAGATGCTCCTTGACTTATGATGGGTTATGTCCCAATAAACCCATCGTAAGTTGAAAATATTGTTAAGTCAAAATGCATTTAATAACCCTAACCCACCGAACATCATTAGCTTAGCCCAGCCTACCTTAAATGTGCTCAGAACACTTAGATTAGCTTGCATTTGGCCAAAATCATCTCGCTGCTGCTACCCAGCATCACGAAGGAGTATCATACACATATTGCCATCCCAGGAAAACATCAAAATTCAAATTTGAAGTATGAGTTCTACTGAAAGTGTATCACTTTCATACATACCATTGTAAAGTTGAAAAATCAAATCTTTGTAAGTCAAGACTATCTGTATTTATTTTTATTAATATTACTTTACATAATGTTATTCTTTAAGAAATTATTTCTATTTATTAGGTCTTTATTTTTTCCTCTAAAGCCTTTTACTGTACTCTAAAATATCTTTCTTTTCTTTTCTGTTTACAGAATAGTAGATCTTCATTGTGGAATATTTGGAAAACACAGAAAAGTAAAAATTAAAAGTACCTATGAGTCTTCAATCCCAAGGTCTTCACTGTTTAAAAGACAGTCAATGGTGACCATTATTTGAATCTTGTAAAACTGTTACACTTTTTTCTGAACTAAACACTTTCCGGTTTAAACCCTGATTCGTTCTTCTGACAGAAATATTGCCCTGGCATCTTAGCCCCTGGATGCTACACATGCAATGAAACTTAATTCCAGAATGACTCCTTTTCAGACAAGCAAACAAGAAGATATGGGCAAGAGGTGGTTTAGCATGGTTCATCTCACTGGGGTCTTGCTGAAACCACTATTTCCTTTTTAATGTAATATTCTGTGAATAAAATCTAGAACCATGCACACAATTGAGGGGATCGCTCACTAGTAATAATAGAATGTATTCAACAAGTTAGAAAATGAAGTATTAGCCCTGGGTGCAAGGGAGTCTTGAGAAATGATCATTTTGAGTTGTACGTATTGCTGCTCTGAGCAAAATGGGGTAAGAAGAGAGTGAATATCCAGGAGGCAGCAAATCGTGTCTGCCAGAGAGATGTCACTCACAGTGCCCATCAGGACAAACTGAGACTACTAACTGAGAGACTGACCCCATATCCCACATGCTTTGAGCTAAGGGGCTTATTATGCCCATTTTCCCATATAAACCTGAAACCAGATCAACAAGACAGCAATGTTTTAGAATTTTTCAATACAAGTAGTGAAAGATAAAGTAGTATTTTTTTGACAGGGCTTATGGGAGTTTTCTGAACCATCTCATATAGATGTATATGACTGAATTTACCTCCCAGCTCCAACAATGTTTTAAAACCACATTTCTAAAAGCAAATTCTTTCCAGATTCCACTCTCCTAAGATCCATATCAAGAAATGCTTATTCTGAACAAGTATTTTTCACACAAGCAATTTCTAAACTAAAAAAAAATATATACTTTGGCTAATAAACATTAGCTAGGAACAAAAAAACCTAATTCAACAGATTTTTATATTGATATAATGTAACTTAATTCTTTAGGTTTGTATATAAACATGACTTAAATTTTGTAGGGCATCATTCATTTAATGTGCTTCAAATATATCTTGAGCCTAAAATTCTCTTTAAAACTACATTCCTATGACTTCTTCTTAGGCTTGCATCTTCCCATCCCAGTTTGAAAGTAAAGTCATTCTCCAGCTAATACCCACACCTTGAACCAACTCTGAGCTGAGAACTTGCTAATTATCCATCACCTTCTCATTCTTCACCTTGTCTTTCCCCCTGTTTATCACTTCGATTCACTCACTCCAGCTTATAGATAGGGTGTAGCATTGAGAAGCATAAAGGAGATTTTCTTTGGATCAACAGCTGTCACAAAAAGGTTTTTTTTTTGTTTGTTTTTACCGCCGCCTTGCCCTTCCTTGCTTTTTTCTGCAAGGGAGTGGCTAATTGCCCAGAATTTCTAAGATCTGGAGTTTAAAACTCCACCATCTCTAGGCAGTACCTATTATCAAATGAGATAACTGCCTTTGGCAGAGGTGTGTATAGCTTTTTTTGATGGCAGAGGACATTAATTTGCAACCACTGCTCCACAGAACGAAGAAAATGCAACTGCCATCCTCCTGGGAGAAGCCACTCAGGCAAGAACATAAATAAGAGGATTTTGATTATATCAGGAACTCTTAGGCTTGTGCCCAGGGAGGCGCCATCTTTAAACTCTTGTCATTTTATGTTTACACACAAATAATAATGGAAGGAAAAAGGCGCATAGTTCTTTGTCCAAGCATTTCGCATTAAAAAAATGCATCCATGTTCTTCGGGGTAATAATGCAAGCCACAATTTGAATTTGCTCATTATTTCATCTCATTAAGTGAGATAACAAATGTAAAGGGCTCAGTGTGATCCCTAGCACATAGTAGGCCACTTAGAAATGTCCCTTTTCTTCCCTGCTCCCTCTTTCACTTATATCTTGTTGCCCTGCCTCTTGTCAGAAGTCATATTGGAAGAGAATCCAGAATTCCATCATGTCTGCACTGTAGTCATTCAGAGCCAATGAACGTAACACTCTACAGCTGGGTGACAAGCTCTCCCAGCCTCACTATTTTCTGGGTGCATTGCGATGCTTCGTTGTTGGGTGCAAGGGAGCCATGTTCATGCAGTTTCCTCTTCCCCATCTACCCAATAAATGGAGTGCTGGTGTGTGAGGGAGAAATAATGCACACAAATAACTTTAATGATAATCCTGTGTGCCAGGCACGAGGTGATAATACTATAATAATAACCATTATTAGTATAGCTCATAATTATTGAGCACTTACTCTATGCCAAACACTGTGCTAAATGTTTTTACATACTCAATATACTTATTTACTGAACGGGACCAATGAAGTAAGCTTTAACCTGGACACGTCTTTATCTCCTTCAAACACAGTCTGTCAGAAATTGAACAATATCAGATACCTGTCTTTCCTGGTCATTTTCAGTTATTAAAACAGTCCCAGTCCAGATTACAACAGAACTTCAGACTCGGATCAAGTTAAATCTGCCTGCATCCCTGATGGCTCCCCAGTTCCCATCTGCAATCCCCATGAGAACCAGCTGTGCCTGACTTTATGGGCTGCCCCTGAAATTGCTCAATATCCTCCTCTCTTTATTTGAGCAAGCTGGCAACCTTACAACCAACCTACCCGGACCAGAAGAAGATGGGCAATAAATTCTCAGCAGAGCTTTCGAGAAACAAGACTCTTTGGCTGCAGCGACCTCATTGGCCGGCACCCAACTGCTCTGGCGGGAACTGGCTGCCTTTCGCTTCCTTTTTCCCTTGGAGAGCTCATGGGTTGCGGTGTCCTGATTTTTAATTAACATCTTTGTTTGTGTGAAGGGATGTTGAGGCCAAAGTTTTAACTAGGCACCAAGAGAGGGGAAAAGGGGTGTTTTCTGAGGACGGTTATTTGCAGGGAAAGCCTCACCCCTGATCATGAGAGA
This sequence comes from Eonycteris spelaea, assembly GCA_003508835.1. NCBI lineage: Eukaryota > Metazoa > Chordata > Mammalia > Chiroptera > Pteropodidae > Eonycteris > Eonycteris spelaea. The sequence goes on from PUFA01000036.1 coordinate 1,072,087, forward strand.
GGTTCCGCCCTCTCACCTCTAGTGAGGTGGGGCCACTGGGTGAATTTAATATGTAAGTCCCACGAAGGTCAGCACATCTCTAACCTTCTCTTACAAAATCTATTGGGGCCATGAACGCTGGATCTCCCAGACCCCTCTTTGTAAATTGTGGGGAATGTGTCTTGTTTCATTCTTTCAGATGCAGGGTTCCTTATCATCGAATAATTCCATCTTGGAGATTCAGCTGAAAGCTGAGACAAGAGGATAAGACCCTCCCACATTCTGTTGCACAAACGTTATCTGACTTAATCCTCACAACAGCCCTCTCAGGGAGAGTGAGATTCCTGCGAGCTACAAGCGAGGAAGTGGAGGGAGATTCAATATCTTATCCCAGATTACATACTCAGTAATGGTATTGCGGGATTAAAACCAGGTCGGTCTGATTCCAGAGCCCATTCTTCCCACCTCACCCTGGCAGAGGAGAAGGCAAAACATCATAGCATCAGCAGGGCGGTGAGGGGTGAGCCTGCAGTGTCTGGCCTCTGATGACAAGTGCTCCGGGAGCTGCAGATGAAGAGGCACGTGGGAGACAGTGGGAGACGGGCCCACAGAAGTAGGCTGAGGCCAGATTGTGATGGGCCTCGAGAGTGTGATGTGCATAAAAAAGATGGTGGGGAAGTTTGGGCTCTGCCAGAGAAAACTGGTGGCATTAAAGTCTTGAGCAGGTAAGTGACTCCCTCGTATCTTTGCTTCAGGGCTTGTCTGGGCGGTGGGGTGGGGAACAGGCGGAAGGGAGCAGGGCCGCAGTTAGAAGCACGTGGCAGCCGCTGAGTGAGAGGGATAAGAGACCACGAGGCGGTGCTGGTGGGAAAGCAGGAGACAAAAATGGTGCAGGAGGAAACGTGGTGAGCTGCCGGCCCACTAGTTCTCTGACACAGAGAGAATCAAGGCAGGGACGGGAGCACGGGAGCAAAGTTGTCCCAGCTTTGATACTGTCCCCTAGTGTCCTGCCGAGGGTGCCACCAAGATCACATCGAAGTTCAACTTCTCCCTTTGCCCAGTTCTGCTTCCTTCTCCTCCTTCCTCAAGTGTTGACCCAAATAAACATCCTGCACATTAATCTCCACCTCCGAGTCTGCTTCCTGAAGAACCCGACCTACAGCAGCAAGATCTAGACTATTCCCAGACACATCCCTAACTTGAGTCTTACGTAATTCTGGATTATAAACTCCTTGAACAGAGAAGTTTATAATCTCTAATACTTTTCATAGCTCTGGACCTTACCACAATCTCTAGCATGCAGAACACTCTTGAATATGCTCCCCCAACCCCAATAAAAGGATAATAATGAATGAGTGAGGATAGGTGAATATGAGGGATGCTGAGTAGTACCAGCTCGGTGTTGCTGGCTATTGAGATTAAAGGCAGGAATGACTAAAAGGTAGTTCTTGAGGTTCAAATTTGAGAGACCGAGAGGAAAAAAATGCTGCCGGGGGCGGAAGTGGAAAATTGGTTTGAAATTAGTTTGGTACAAACATGTTGCATTTGCATTTGACTCAGAATCCTCAGGGGGAAATGTCTGATAGGCTGTAGCTGATCTAGAACCAGCTCTTGTGTATGAGAATGTTCAGAAATGAAGATTGAAGCACCATAGATTCACACAGAGGTAATAGTTGAAGCTGTAAGAATAAGGAACGTCTCAGAGTTGTTTGTTTTTATTTCTTTTTAATTTTAGAATTAGAAGAATAGCAGATTCATCAAATGATGGCCCTTCGGTTAAAGAGGAGAGAAGAGAATGTATTGAAGGGAAAATTTTTGTAGCGATTTTCTTCTGTTAATTTGGCTCAAGCCATGCTAGAGCTATACACTGAGTTATCCGTCCCATGATGCAAGTTTAGTAGAGGACATGGAAGCAATGTAAAGAGCAGGGCAAAACTTCAGAGAACAATGATTGACATCCCCAGAGAATAAATAAAATAGCAAGATCTTAGAAAAAAGGAATGTCCAGTAAACAATACAAAGCTCTTGGAAATTAAATACATGGTAACAGAAATTTTAAATGCAATAGAATTGGAAGGTTATTGATTAACTCTTCCAGAAAATAGAAGAGATAGGCAAAAATATGGAAAAAAGAATGTTGAAGAATTATTTTAGAAAGTCTAATTTCTGAAAAGTAAGACAAATAAAACAAACCATAGTATTATCAAAGAAATTATACAGAAAAACTTTCCTGTATGATATGAGTTTTCAGACTGAATGTGCTCAACAAAGGCCCAGCACAATGAATGAAAATGACCCACAGCGAGGTATATTATCATGATAGTATAGAGTTCTGTGGGTAAAGAATAAAAGCTCTGACAGATAGACAGACAGAAAGAAGGGTGGGTGAGAATACAGGTCACATGCAGAATCAGAATGGTGTCAAATTTTTCAACAGCAATACCAGATGTTAGAGGACAATGGAATAATGTGTTAGAGGTCCTAAAGAAAAATAATGTCCAAACTAGAATCTTATACCCAGCTAAGCTTCGACAGGAAAGAAAGACAAGATCTCAAAATGTATCTTCCATGTACCCTTTTCAAAAAGTTACTAGAGGATATGCACCACCAAAATAGAGCAAGACATGAGATTAATAACAACAATAACAACAAATAAACAAAAACTAGGGGATCCAACGGAGAAGAAAAGGAAATTCCAAGGATGAGAAGGTGGAGAAATAGGAGAGAGTTCTCATATCATACAGGAAAGTTTTTCTGTATAATTTCTTTGATTTCTGATCTTCTGTAGTGGGGAAGTTAATGGGTAATATCTGTAACTGGAAAGTAAAGAAATAGCAGTATGATATTGTTATTTAGAAATATGACTATAAATAACAGGAGGAATGGCTAAAGAGATGAAAGGAATTTTCTGGAATCTCATGGAAGCAGGACTTGGGGGAAGGACTGAGTGCAGAAAGAATCATTGCTTTTCTTTATAAGTCTTGTAGTAGTATTTGACTTTTAAACTAAACACATTTATTACTTTCATACAAAGTAAATTTAAATAGTAAAAGGTCCATTAATGTGCCAGAAATCATTTGTAAATTGTGTGTAAAAGTAGCCCCCTAACCCACAGTATTAGAAGTAGTATTTCAGGAGAGAAAGCAAGCCCCTCTGGTTAGCCTTTCTTCCTCTGCAAATGGTTTTTGAGCAATGCTCAGGAGCCCATCAATCTGCCAATTAGGAGAAAATGCAAGATTAACAGCAGGAATCATGACTGCAAGGAAACAGTTACCATCCCATAAAATTATTGCCTTTACCAAATTAGAATAAACCTGTCAAGACAATGTTTAACTGTCTTTATGTAAAAATCAAAACGGTCTGGCTTCAACTGTCAGACTCTTCCAACTTGTCAGCAACCAAGTGCTCCCTTAGTAAGTCGTATACTTCAAATTGCATTTGCAGTTTGGGGAAATGTAACTGGCCAGCCTAGGAATCCAGAGAGCTGCCTTTTCTATGGCTGCCTCTACCGCACTATAGAATAACTGGCTCATTTAGTTGTCTTGGGTTGATGTCATTCCTGCAGGAAAACTATGAAATAAAATATCATTGCACCCTCGCTGATCAATAAAACAAAATAAAAAATCTAGCTCTCCCATTTGGATGAGAGGCAATTTTCCCTGGTTTCTCACATCTGCTAGAACTTTACAAATATGCATCCCGTAGACCACCAGATGAGACAAATCGGCACAATACTAGTTATTTTTATGTGCTGTCTCATCCTTTATACGAAGTATCTGAGATCACTTTAAAGCGAGAGGGCAGAATGGAGGGTGTGATTTATAGAGTCTGAGGGACTAGAGCTAATGCTGAGGAAGTAGGGAACAGCTCACTAAGGATTCTGGAGAAAGAAGGACAGCTGAGTCGGATGCAAACCAGTCCCTCTGGTTTGTGGCAGGAGTCACAACTTCGCTCTTGGAGTTGAGCTCATCATGAAGGGATGAGCAGAACTCGAAGACAGAGGGACACTAACGAAAATGGAAACGCTTAGAAATCTTTCTTCGCAATCATTTCTTTTTGAAAAGAGTTTTATGGATCTATAATTCACATGCCATACAATTCACCCATTTAAAGTAGAAAACTCAGTGGTTTTTAGCATAGTTACAGGATTATGCCAACATCCATCAATTTTAGGACATTTTCATCACCTCCCAATAAAACTCATACCCCTTAGCAGTAACTCCGCTTCCCCACCTGACACAGTCCTAGGCAACCACTATTCTACCTTCTGTCTCTATAGACTTTGCTATTTTATATGAATAAAATCATAGACTACGTAGTCCTCTGTGACTGGCTTCTTTCGTGTAGCCTAATGCTTTCGAGGTTCACCCGTGTTTCACATGTGTCACTACTTCATTCCTTTTTATGGCAGAACAATATTCCATTGTGCATATATACTGCATTTTGATTATCCATTCATCAGTCGATGGACATTGGATTGTTTCCACTTTTGGTTATTAATATTAATACTGCAGTGAGCATTTATGTATAAGTTTTAGTGTGCACATATGTTTTCAATTCTCTTGGATACATATCTGGGAGAGGAATTTCTGGGTCATATGTTAAACATTTGGAAGAACTGTCAAACTGTTCTCAAAAGCACCATTTTACATTTCCATTAGCAGTGTATGATAGTTCCAATTTTTCCACATCCTCGTCAACGCTCGTTATTACCTATCTTTTTTATTATAGCCACCCTGGTGCGCACGAAGTGCTATCTCATGATCCCAATAATTTCTCACCTTGAATTCTGCTCCTAGGCTCTCAAGATATATGGCTTTAATGGCCAGCAGCTATTTTATTAAAATTCTAAAATAGAAAGGAAAGGATGGACGAAGAATTCTTAAACATTGGTACACCTTTTAAAATTGTCCACAGACCCAATGCTTGGAAGAAAAAGGACACCAATGCTCGAAAAGGGCAAACGCAGATATTGAATAAACTATATGTTATTACTGTTCACATAGAATTACCTATTGAGAACATATACCACCAAAGGACTGTGCCAAATACTTCAGAAGAAATTAAAAACACATTAAGGACTTGCAGAACTCTGAAACTCATAGTGATAGCAATCAAACTATTTGAACACAACTTTACAGATTATAAAAGGCTTTGAAATTAAATTCTGGTTTCTTTCTCCCCTCCCCCACCCCAGAAGTTGAAAGTCACAGAAGCCAGGGACTCTGTGACCTCTCTACCCCAACAAAACGAGGGACCAGGGGCTCATCAGCAAGATGTGCCACAGGCAGCATGACAGGGGGAATGTCTCTGACAGGGCACCTGTGGGGGGTCTCCACAATGTGGGGAGCATGAAGAGCCAAGAAGGACTGGTAGCCTGAGAAAGAAGTCCAATCCCATTATAATGCCCTGAGCTGGAGAAACAGCGGGGCCCACAGATGTGCACTGGAGGGCCTAGGTGCACAGACAGACCACAGAGGACTGGTGCCTGGGCGCAGACTTGGCCTCGTGGGCTACCTCTGGCTTTCCTGGGCCACTGCACCCATTGCATTATACCACAGCTGCCCTCATCATGGCTTAGCATGTTATACACCAAGCTGTATGCACTTAAGTTCCTCGAATCGTGAGCTCTCTGCAGGCAGGGGCCCTGTCTGATTCATCTTTGTATCAACAGTGCCAGACTGGGTTAACCAAGTGGCAATGTCCAAAAGGTAATGTACGAATTAATGGATGGATAGATTAATAAATAAGTACATTTATACAAAATGCCAGCCCAATTTGGCAATATTTAGAAAAGTATTGCCTCGAACGAATGTTATGGCTTAGAGTTCATTGCCACACAACTGGCAAATTATGCTTGAGTCTACACCTTTGTTCTCAAGCAAATCTATGTAAGCCTATTTAGGCCTGCTTTGATTAGAGCTCTTTTTGACTAGAGTTCATAAAGGATATGGAAGTCATATTCAACCAAAATGAAATATAAATGATAAAAAGAAATGTAAGCATGCTTTTATTTACCAATGGTCATATATAGCAGTGAGCTAAAAGGAAAAACAGAAGCCTAGTTCCATAGAACCTAATTACTCTCCATGGAACCTAATTACTCTCCATGGTAGTAAGATATATTTTAAAAAGGAGGGAGTGATGCTGGCCTTTGAGTTGATTTCCAAGAAATGCAGTAGACTTATACATTTGTGAAACCGTTGGGCAACGCCAGAGATATATTTTGTGATACAGTGTGTCCTCGCAAATAAATTGATCTTTAAGGGGAAAACACCTGTAGTGAACTAAAATGGTTGCAAATGCTTCGCTGCTCCTCTCTCTCATCAGGAGGTGGTGTCTATAACCTTTCACCTTGATTTTGGGCTGGCCCTGTGACTTTCTTCCTCTCAGAGAGTAATATAGAAGTGGCACTGAGTACCCGCCGAAGCTGAACCTTGAGAGATCCAGACTATGCTATGAAAACTCAAACCTAGTGAAAAAAACGAACCAGAGAACCAAGATGCTTTGGTCAACAGCCAGCAGTGATTGCCAGCCTCATTGCTGAGCCAGCTGAGAAGTTCTATATTGGGGAAGCCCCCAGCTGAATGACTGCCACTCTACCCAACACTACATGGAGCAGAAGAACCATCCAGCTGAGCCCAGTCAACCCACAGAATTGTGAGAAGCATGCGGTAAATGGTTGCTGTTGTTTTAAGCCACTGGGTTGCAGCGTGGTTTGTTCAGCGGCACAGATAATCAAAACAACCCCCGTCTGGAACCAGGCAAGTTGTATTTACTGGAAAATGAGGTCAATTCATAACTCTGCTCATCCCTAGGAATACCAAAGCGAGACAGAAATCCAACTTTCTGCCTCCCAGGCAAGTCCCAAGAGAAACAGCTTAGCTGGCTGTGGAAGAATTCATTAGAACAATGCAGTAAAGTGGGATAAACTGTGCTACATCAGCAGCGTCACCGCGAAAACAACCGTGCCATTGAAGCAAGCGATCGAATTGCTGCAATATGTACGGAGTGAAATCAGCAACTCGCAGCTGATGAGAGGAGTAAATAAAATCAGTAGCCATAACGAATACGGCGGAATCAATAAAGTTTATGAAAACGGAATTAGTTGTGCGAATATGGATAAAAAACGCACAGCCTGCTCCACACTTCGGAAGTGAGGAGGAGGCCTCTGTAGTCTGAGGCCACATCCAGGACAAAGGTTTAACAAACACCTGTCTGCTGCGTGACTTATTTTGTTTTCATCCAGGACCATTGGGTTTATTCTAATTTTTCAGGTTCTGCTTTTCCCGGGCATCTGTCACTTGTCCGTTTGCTCCAATCCAGTGGACTCCTACTAACAGTGTCCAGTTAACACCGCCTCTGTGAAGCCTTCCTTCATTTCTCCTACCAATAATTAATCCTTTCCCTCACTGTAACCCAATGACACTTTTTACAAGTTGATAAAATAGCACTTATCACCTTGTTTTAATTTCTGGTTACATGAGCTCACCAGGGTGGCGCGAAGCCTCATTCAGTTCGGTGTGCCCTGTGTGGGTAAGACACAGCCCCGGGCTGCTAACAGACCAGTCACACAGCAGGTATTCAGTATTCAGATGAATCAATGGATGGATGGACACAAAGAAGGTTAAATAGATCGCTGTGTAGATTCCCCCCTTACATTGTGACTTACAGAAAACCCCAAGAATTGGGAAGGTGGGAAAGGAAAAATTAAGTAATGGCCTGAGAATTTCTCTAAAGGGTCCGAGCATGGGGATATTGCTGGAAGGAAAGGTTGGAGAACCTGCTTTGAAGCACACACTCTTTTAATTTAGATTTGATGTTTGTGTGGGGTGGATTTGGGGTGTCGTTCAAGTTGACGGGAAGGCTAAAGCCACCTGTTGGTACCACTGGAAACGTGACTCGCAAATGAGTTTGATCGGTTCTCAAAAACGTGCTGGTGGGTTGCAATATCTAATGTGCCCAACGAAGGCGCTGGGACCGAGAACAAAATGAGTGGATCGGGTTTGATACTCTGTCACTGGGGAACGGCAGGAAAGGATCATGACTTCGCAGCCCTGGGCATTGAGGCCTCTGAGGGTGGGGGGTTCGCCATCAGGCCGGGGCTCCGTTCTTTGGAGACTGGAATTTAATTGATTCGAGGACAAACTCCTCCGTATGTTTTGAAATCTTCCTCGGGGTAGCTAATGGACAGTCAGGGTTAGGAAGCATTCGTTGTTCGAGAAGCTTACATTCGGATCCATCTGCAATGACAAGAACCAGTGTGTACAGGACCCTCTGGCAACAGAATAAAAACACTGTCTGCATGTGAAGAGAGCCACATTGTATATACATTAATTCAGCTGACATTTATTGAGTGGCTACGATGTGCCAGGCCCCATGTGCAGCGCTCACGGATTTTATATAAGCCTAGTTAGGGTATTAGACATTAAATAATAAACACGTATATAATTACAAACTGTGATAAGTGCTGTAGAAGAAAAGGCAAAATGTTATGATGCAGAAAAATCCAATTTAGATGGAGTCAGGCAGGAAAGAAAGTCAGGGAGCAAGTCCCATTCAGGGTGAGACCGAAAAAAGGCAATTCAGTGCTACAGGTATGTGAAGAGTCGGAGGTTAGCGTTAGGTTGAGGCACATGAAATTGCTGAGATTTAACCACTGAAGACCTACAAAATGGTTAAACTAATGTAAGCATGTACTCTGAGCGGGGACAAGGGAGAGAAGGCCTGGGGAGTTCTAGTTTCATCAGAGCAGGGTGGATGGTGTAAGATGAGAGGCAACTGCAGCAAAGGGGGAAAAAATGTGCAAACTCGCATTATAAAAATAGCACCGGAATTTGAGCAAGCGTATTTAACGTTTATAGTATCCTTTTAATTTTAAGTACCCGCGCTTGGTCTCAATCACTGAATTGACGTTTGGAGAAAAAGCGGAACTTCCAGGATCTCCCCTCCTTCCAAAACAAATAGAGGGGGAGACGGGCTGTTGTTTAAAGCTTGGGTCTTGGAGGCTGTGCATTTCTGAATGCATCAGCCAGCCCCATCACCATGTGACCACACAGCATCGGACAGGAAGTACACTCGTGTTCCAGTTGCCATGACTGCATAACAAACCACTCCAAACTTAGCGGTGGAAAACAACCGCCACTTATTAAGCTCATAGATTCCAGGGATCACGCCTGGAAAGGGAGAGTGGGGACTGTTCCCCGCTCTCTAACGTCTGGGGCCTCCGCTTAGGGAGATGTGGACTTCAGAGGCTGGAAGAGCTGGAATTGGTAGATCCACTCCCCAAACAGGTCCTCCACTCACTTGTCTGTTGCTGAGCTGGGATAAGTGAAAGGCTCAACCAGGACCATGGATGGGGCCACCACGCATGGCGTGGGCTTCTCGCAGCCTGGTGGATAGGCTTTGGTTGGAACCAAGAGGGGTGTGGAGCGTTAGCGTTCAAAGAAGATCAGTCTGGAGTCGCATGGCCTTTACTGGCCCTGTTTCAGAAGTCACTTCGCATCCTTTCTGCCACGTTCTATTGGTGGAAACGATCTCCAGCTCACCCAGATCTCAAGCAGGGGTTAGGGGTGGGGGACAAAACCCTACGTCTTGATGGGAAGAGTGTCAAGGTCACATTCCACAAGAGCACGTGTGTGTTGGGGGGCGGGGCGGGGAGGTAGTACTGCTTCCATTTTTGAAAAGATAATCTGCCCGGAAGTAATTAGAGAGTAATACCCAGAGAAACCTTCGTGGGGAACTACGTCATAGTTTGGCACGTGATTATCGTGTCTGTGCAAAGTGCAGTCGAGGGCAAGCACACCCCTGTTACGAGAAAGGAGTCACGCCACCAAAAGGAGCTTTGCAAACACAACCCTTCTCTGGCCATCGTGTGCAGAAAAATGCTGGCCCCTCCTGCGAGGACGGAGACACACAGGCTGAGTTTAGGGAGACAGAGGCCTTCTGCTGGCAGAGCCGGGATTTACAGAGCAGAGTAGGGGAAACAGAATCTTCCGAAGACATCAAAGGCTCACAGTTTGAAAAGACTGTTTCCAGAGCAAACTGCAGAAGCAGTAGCTGAGACTTGGTGACCTGAAGCAAGAAGTAGATGTCAAGATTTAAGATATGGTAGACTGTGGGCCAGAAGAAAGGAGCCAGTGGAATAAACACCTTGACCTGTCCCGACGTCTCGCCTTCGATCTCCTGCCATTGCCTCCCATGGGCCGAACCGAGCCAGAAGCCAGAAGGTGGGAAGCCTAGACCACGCGTTCCCTAGAGGTCAGCCTCTCGAGGCACAGAGCGGTGTGGAGAAGGGGAAAGGGTGAATCTGGAGCACAAGCCTTAAATTAAAGAGATTCTGTAACCCAGAATCTGCAGATCCCTGGCCCAGGGAGGCCCACCCTGTAGGCCCGACCTAAGCATCGCGTTCAAAACTCTACAAACCGGAATGGGCAAAACCTCAGGAAGCGTTGTCCCATTTTGTGTCACCGAGGCTTATTTCTGTCTGTGCAGCACGCTAATGCTGACGTGGCATTCTGAAAAATACCTTACGGTGAATATCTCCAGGAATCAGTGTTTCTGTGCCCCATATCAATGACTATAAGGCAGAGTAGCATGGTGGCTGAGATCAAGGCTCTGGAATCACACGCGCTGGCCCTGCCACCGATGAGCTGTGTGACCTTAGGCGAGTTACTTAACTTCTCTGTGCGTTGGTCCCCTCGGTCAGTAATTAGAGATAAAGATTACGCCTCATGGAGTGTTTGGTCTAAGGATAAAATGAGATCTTGTGTATAAGACACAGTGCCTGACATGAAGGAAGGGTGTGGCAAGTGTCATTACTGTTTTCTTGCAAGAGAAACTTTCCGGGGTAGTTTCCACGGGGAAAAGTCTATACTTCTTTGGTGCAGTGTAAAGCTGCTTATAATATCCTTTTTAGTGCTATTTTCATAACATGCCTCTTAGTCATACTTGAATCTTTACCCCCCCATACACTGTCAGATGGACAACACTGTAGAACACTACCAGTCACGATTTCAAATACGTATGCCTTTTGACCAAGTGATCCAATACTAGGATTCTACCTCACAGATACAATACAAGCATACGCGTTGTACTCCGAATAACTATGCACACGGATATTCTCTGCAGTTTGCTTATAATTTCAAAAGATTAGGCACGAGGCAATTGTCCATCAAGAGGGAAGTGGTTAACTGTTGAATGGAAAAAAATCAATATGCAAAAACAATGTTTACAGTGTCCCATCTCTTGTGGTTTGAAGAAAGGGTACTCCACCACACACACACACACACACACACACACACACACACGACAAGACACAGACGTGCTGGTACATATGTAGACTAACTCTGGAAGGACACAGAAAACCTGATGACTGTGACTGCTCCCTGTGCAGAAGAAACAAAGGCCTTAGGGAGGGGGTGAGGGAAGGAGCCTACCCTTCATTGTGCAGGCTTTGGACATTTTTAGTTTCTAACTATATGTATCTATTACTCAATAAAATTAATTCAGTAATGATCCCAATGCAATAAATACACAACAAAGGATACATGCTACATTAAATTCAATGATACATTCGGGGGCTGAAGGAATAACGCGAGCACTTTAGTGAAAATTTCGTATTTTGGTATCACGGTTCTAATAATTGTATGGCCAAGATTTCTGGGGCTGTAGGGGAAGGAGGGGGTGTAATCCATGTGCAGGTGGGCTCAGGGGTGGACACTTCTGTGGGCTTTCCTCAGCTAGGACATGTGGCTCGGTGGTGAGGTCTCTGAGGCTGAGGAGGGGTCTCTCTCTGGGTACGTGGCCAACCACCTGACCGAAGATCCTTCTCATGCCTACCACCTGGCAAACTGGATGTGCATTTTAAAGGGCAAAGCATCAAACGGACTTGTCCCATTCATTCATTTCCAGAATGTCAGTTACTAACATACTTTTTAGCAAAATAGTTTGGTCTTAAGGATGCAGAGAGAGCAGGAAGCCTGGCCAATGCTTGGAAAGCGAAGGCCTTGACTGGAGCAAGAAAGTTTTCTGGAGGACCCTCAAAAACCTGATTTACCTCCACCCCCCCCCAAAAAAAACCACAAAACCCTCCCTGTTTAAGAGGCGGGGGCTGTCCTCAAAGAAGCGACTCTACAGGTGCTCTGTGAGCCCCACCACCTGGCTGCTGCCCAGCACAGCTCCAGCTTAGCAGGAGCCCCCCAGAGACGGCCAGGCTTCCCGCGAGCCTCCGTGGCCTCCAGGACCGCACTGCGTCCATAGCTATGGCCCGTCTGCAGTTGACCAGGGCTCCTGGCGACTCCCTTGATAAGGCGACTCCCATCCACGTCCACCCATTCGGATGGATTGAGTCAGCATCCCCACGGCACAAGGGCAGTACTCACGTTGGACTCTGGTCACCTACAGGACAGCCATTAGAGCCTGAGTCAGGCAAACTTAAAGCACGGGCCTCTAAATGCCAGCGTGCAAAGCTTGGTGGAGTACAACCTCACCTTGGCTGAAATCCTGGGGATCGTAGATGTATTCCATCTCCGTGTCTGCATAATTGTTTGCAGGCTTCTCGCATGGGCCAAAATGATAACAAAGGAACACACGTTTGAGCCAGAGACTGTCAGGGAAATAAAGACCTGAACCACAGCAGCAGGGCACGAGGAGACACTTGATGAAATCCAGCTCTTCAGGTTTCTTCGGGGCCTCATGTCATCTGTATGTTGACACTCGTGGATGACCACATGCCTGTCTTGCCTGGGAGTCCCGCTTCATACCTGGATTCAAATACGGCACGTGCGCCCGGAAGGAATGCATCTGCCCTACATCGTTTTGTTTTTGAAGGAAGATTTTTTCTTTTAATGAGAAGTTGGTGATTTCTACTTGACCCCTGACTGCAGTGGACATCCCAGCATAGGTAGCTGGGAGTATGAACAACACCTTTGTGACAGGCCCCTCCTGGGTAGTTAGGGGCATCATCTCATCTGATCACCTCACCACACCTTCGAAAGGTGTTTTAGCCTTAGCTCCACTCTAGAGACGGGTTTGGAGTGCAAAAGCAAGTCACCTGAAGTCACGTGAGCCGTGCGACTCTATCACTCGATACACTTCATGCTCTTTCCGTAGTTTTCAAAACAAACAAACAAAAAACCCTCAAAAGTTAAAAATCCAAGATTCCATTTCCTGACCCCCAAAGTCCTGTTTTCGCATTCAGTGACAGGGTCCCACGGTCCGCGTGCAGGAGATCAGGGTCCCAATCCTGGCTGTGTGCGGTGCCCAGGTGCAGGCAGGTAGAGGCACCTTTTCCTCGCTCTTCCTCTGGCACAGGAGACGCCTCGACAGGTGAACTGTGGCTGTGTGGGTGACCGCGGGGCTAACCAGTTTTACTCCTGGAGGTGGGGGTCTGCCCTAGTCACCTGGCACCCGCTCTGGCTCAGGATGCCCAGCTGCTCTCCATGTGTCCCTGTCCCCAGGTCCCCAACGTGCAGAGTATCTCCTCCCGGGGGGTCTCAGCGCTGCCGGCTCTGCTCAGACTTCACTGCACCTCCTCCCAGCAGGGAGCCCCGCCTGCTTTCATCCATCTCTAATGAGGTCCCTACCTGCTTTAGCGAGGGCCGGTGCTAGCCTGGGTGTTCCTGATTCTTTACGAATCTTTGCTATGAAATCCCTGGAGAAAAAGAAAGGGGCTCTCACCTTCTTTCCTCCTCACCTTCAGAGGGGTTCCCATCCGATATCTTCTCAAACCCCTCACTTTCTGAAACGAAAGGGAAGGCATTCTTTGCAATCCCTCTAATTAACAGTTTGTTTTTATTTTCCAATATTTAGTGGTCGAGTTGGTTTAAGGTCCTGGGGGAATTTAAACTATGTGGATTAAATAAGAACAGCTGGAAGGTGGAGAATGTTTCAGCAGTTTCTTTTCTCTCTTTAATTGGTAGCAGCACAATTTGTAACAAGGTGAGTCTAATTCCATTCTGCTGAGAGAGGAAGAAAGTTTTATTTTTATTATCCTTCCAAGAAGATCTAGCAAATTGGCGGGGTCGTGTTTACGCCCCATCACGCCTCCCCCCGCCCCATTATAATGAAAAGGAGAAAAGACCCAATTTCTTTCCATTTCTGAGGAATCATCACGTATGGGAGTCAAATGAAGACACAGACACGTCCCTTTCATCAAACCTGTGCCTCGCTCCAGACCCCGGATGCTGGTACCCATTTTAACCCGTCCAGCATGGGGTGGCTGCCCCATCCCCAGCCTGGTCCTGCTCCACTAGGAAGCACACAGTGCCCTCTCTCCTCTAGCCACCTTGAGATAATCCCTTGCTTGGGCCAGTTGGCCCTGCCATGCAATCCTGCACTGCTGGGCACATTCTCCAGAAGTAGCCACAGCAGTATGGAGAGTGAGCTTCCAGCTTTCATAGACACTGCCTGTGTGCACGCTGTTAAAACTATTATTACATATCTCCAATACTGTTATACCCAATTGAAAAGCAACTAGATATGTCTTAATGGAATGTAGTTGGTAATGTGAATCAACAAACAATATTTTGTAGGCCCTTTGAGCCACCAATTATACCACTAGTTATATATCCTCAGGAAGATATCATATATGGAAGATGCTCAGAAGTATTTATTATCTAAGAATTGGAAATAATGCAAATGTCCAACAGTAGGAAAATGGCTGAACACTTATAGAGCAGCTGTACAATGGACTTGTCTACGGCCATTAAAAATATTATATAATAACATTTAATGATAGGGAAAGCTTTTTAAGTTATATTGTTAAGTTAAAAAGACAGGCTTCGAATTAACAGCAAATTTTGTTTTTAATCATCTGGCTCAGAAGAGCTAAAAAAGGAAATAGACATCATAAAATTAGAAGGCAGAGCTCTCTGGGTGGGCAATGCTCTCTTCTTGACGTATTAGATGGAAAAAAATTAAATATAGATAAGAAAAGGAAAGAAAAAATGAACCAGATTGCTTCCACCCACATTACATCACAATTAACAGTTTGATGAACCCTTCCTATCTTTTTTCTGTGTGTGTGCATGTACGCACAGAGGTGACTGCGTGTATCACGTGTGTATACTCTTACTATTCTTACAGTCATTCTCTAGAGACTATAATGCATCTCTTTGATTTTTAATAATCTAATTAAAAAATTTTTATCCAGTTTTGTTAACAAAGAACCCTAGGGCACTAATTTACCCTTCTTCCCCACCCTCCATTCTGATCTTATGTGATATTGTTGCCATGCATTTTAATTCTATACATAGCATAAATTCCTCAAAACATTATCACAGCCAGTATTTATTTATGTTCCCTACATATTTACACTTTCCATTGCTCTTTATTCCTTTCTACATCTCTGATTTCCATCTATGATCATTTTCCTACTGTGTAAAGAACACTCTCTAGTATTTCCTTTACTACAAACTCATCCATCCTTGGATGAAATAGTTTTGACTTTGCCTTCATTTTCAAAGGATATTTTCATCGAGTATAGGATTCTAATTTGGCAGTGATTTTCCTGTCAATTCTTTGAAGACATTTTGAATTGTTTCACTGTGATGTGGCTAGGTCTGGTTTTTCTTTTATTAGACCTACTTGGAGTTTGTAGTGATTCTTGAATCCTCGACTTGTCTTTCAGCAATTTTTGAAAATTCCCAGCTACTATCTCTGCACATACTGCTTCTGCCCAATTTCTCTCCTTTACTTTGGGGATTCTAATTAAACATATTAGTCCTTCTTGCAGACTCTCTTTGTCTTGTATTCTTTCTTCTGTTTTTTTTTTTCCCCATCATTCAAAATATCATTCCAAATACTTTTTCATGACCTATCTTTCAGTTCATTAAATTCTATTCGAGTGTGTCTAATCTTTTATTAAACCCACCCAATGAGTTCTTAATTACCGAAATTTTCATTTCTACAGTTTCCATTTGATTTTTCTCTGCCAAAAATCTCAATTTTATCTTTTATATCTTGTAACGTATCAAGTATGTTTTTTAAAAATATTTTTAATTCCTTTAATGTCTTGATTCCTGGTGGGTCTGTTGTTTCTCTTGATTTTTATTTGTGGGGTTTTCTCCTTGTGTTTTGATTGAGTACCTGAAATTAGGTACAAAAGATAGCAGAAAAAAAACTTGTAGGATGATGTTAGCATTCCTTCAGAAAGGATTTAGCTTTGCTTCTGGATGAAAACTAAAGATATAAGCAATCTAGGATCCTCTTGATCCAACTTCAGGGATGAGAAGATTTGAAACTGGGTTTCAGACTCCTTGAGAGTTAGTTTACTTCTGGTCACCTTTATTTCCAGGATATAGATATATAGGAGAATCAACCCAAATATGGAAAGCTTATTAGGATCCCACACCTTAAGAAGCCTCAAACTCCAATTTTTATCTCCCTGTGTCCTGTAAGCCCTGCTTAGCTGCTCAACCACCTCTTCTGTAATTGGCAGAAGTAACCCTAAATGCCAGAGTTTCTAGCTTCTCATCTTCCAGGTTCCTATCTCCTCCCAAATCTTAATCTGGTCATTCTTTTTCTGCCTCATTAGCTCTCTAATGCCTTCAAGCAGATTTTTTTTTTTTTTTATAAAGGATCCTGTCCAGCTTTTCTAATTGTCCTTAACAAGTAGGTTGATCCTAGTCTGACACTACTGAAAGCAGAAATCTGTCACCTATTATCCAATTCGGGTTTTAAAAGGCTCCTATAACTATTTTTACCCTTGTTATGGATAATTGGCCAGTGACTGCTTCTTATCATTATTATTGAATTGATCATTCTCTGTTCCTTTGAATCTCAAAAGTTTTACCAAGAAAAACTGCATAAAAGTACTCTGCCTGGGATGATTTTAGTGGTAGGTAACAGTTCAAGGATTATTCCTGCTGGGGTTCATCTACTTTCCCCACATTACTGGTCAAAAACTGATCCGTGATATTGCCTGGCAAGTCAAGGCCCAAGACGAGATTGACTTCTGATGTCTCCCTGAGTATAAACCATACTGCCTCTCCTCCTCCGAGATCTGATTCTGGCCAAGGTCTGAAAGCCTGTTGTGAGCCAGGTCTACTGTCACTACACAAATGCACGGGGGCAAGAAGGAAAATAGTCTGCCATTTCACACAGCAAATCCCTGGGAATCAAAGCTGTGACATTTTAATTTGTGTTTTGCCCACCTCTCACTTGTCTTGGTGAGAGTTACAGCCACTGGCCTCTTCTCTGTCGGTTACTCACACAATTTTGTTGCTGTACTGAATTTCCCCGCTCCCAGAAAGAAGATCTAACGTTTCCTTCTCAAAGGTCAAGTCTATCACTGTTATTATTTCCCAGTGTGGGCTGATTTTAAGAACAGCCTTTGCAAGGAAAGAAGCTGAGGCGGCATCCTACAACAGTGCTTTCCTCTCCCAGGCTCCTGGTGAACAGCAGTGGTCTGGGTGGGGAGGCGAGTGCAGCAACCTGGCAAGGACCTCAGTGTCCTGCTCCTTGGGGGACACAGCTTCACGGGCTCTGGCTTCTTAGAGAAGCATTCGAAGCCATGCATTTTCTGTGCCCATAAAGCCTACAAGTGTTCGTGACATTGGGTCACCTGACTGACTGATGAGTGCCATAGAACTTTTAGGGAGCTGGGGGTTTCTAAGTCTCGCGGGGAAGGCTCTGCGACAAGAGAGGAAGATCTCTCTGCCTGACGCCAAGCGCTCAGGAACCTCCTTCGCTCCCAAGACCCCTGCAGGATTTCACAACAATGCTCTCCCTTCTCCGTCTGGCAAGTTCTTAGTTGCTCTTGCCTCACTGTAGCCCCAACTCCCAAACCCAGGAAATCCACAGGAAAGGCTCTGGCAGCAAACATTAGCAGCTCAATTCAATGCAAATCGCCTTTGCTGAATTCTTGGGGCTGAGGTCATAGGATAAGACTAGGGTATTTTCCAAAGAAATAACGTCTTTAATAAAGTAACCTCAAGGTGTCTGTCACATGCTTTTCTGGGGAAAATGATCGTATGATATGATATGATAATATCATTTTAGACAATTAACATATTTGCATGTAAGTAAATAATAGTGTACATCTACATTTTAAAAATCTAAAAGGACACAGAGATATCAGATTTCATTAAGCGATGTCACCATAAAAAATGAATTAATTTAAAAAATAAAAATAAAGTGTATTGCCTTACTACATTTCCCAAAAATAAATAAGTAAGTAAGTAAATAAATAAATAAATAAATAAAAAGACATACAGAATATTGTTAATATAACCAGGAATGGAGGACTTAGTTTTTTACTTTATACAATGTTTCCTTTTTTTTTTTTTAATAAGTGACTTTTCTCAGCTATGTTATTAGGCTCTTTGAAGACATGTCAGGGGTACCCTGTCTTCTGAATAATCACCCAGGAAATCTCAGCCAGTAAGCCCATCTCTCACCAGGCTCCACCATACACTGTTTTGTATCTTATCATGGTAAATCTCTAAAGTTAACTGGCCCACAGAATACCTTAAAATTAACATTCAGTTCCTCATACTCATTTTTCCCTCTTTCCTGCCCTAGAATAGGTCTGGCAATAAATGAGTTTTGAAATGTTTTCTATTTCCTTGGCACAAACCGACAGTTCCTTCGGGAAGCAGGTAAGTGCTTTTCCTAAGACACATCCAGAATTTCATGCTGTGGTTCCTGTAAGGTGTGATTAGATTTATTTGGGGGGGGGGGTGGTCAGCCCGCCTCTCAGGCCTCTCTCTCTGCCCGAGGTCAAGCGAGAGCCTTCATGTAGACCTCTCGCCCTCCCATACTCAACTGATCCAAGAGTCCAGTTCATAGGCTGGGAGCAAAGCACTAAATTGGGCCAATCAGGTTCTAGCTCTTGGGAATTTGATTGGGCAAACAGAGGACTCAGGCACTAATGTGAGCCGAAGCCGAGAGGCTGGACTGGCGGGGCCACGATGAGTCAAGTGGAAGCCGCAGTGGTGAGGTGGCAGAAGTGGAGGGCGGCCCGTCCCGAGAGGTACAAGGTTTCCAGATTCCGGCTCAGGTCTATGTCTATCCCGCCACGACACCCTCTGATTCTTGCTCTGAGTCTCCGTTTTCAGCTCCCTAAAGTCAACCCTTCAAACTCAAACCTGCCAATGACCTCTATCGCAGCATCCCCTAACACAGCCTGGGCTGAGCCCTACTCAGGTATCAGCTCTCCTCAGACCTGAAAGTAAAAAAGGGGTCCCCTGGGGGTGCTGCTGTGCAGCAGACTGACTCAGGAGGTCTGGGCCAGGCTGAGGTTCTGTATTTCTGTCCTGTTCTCATCTGATGCCACTCCTGCTGGTCCCCAGTCCACAAGAGCACGGACAGGTGACTGCTGTGACTTATCCAGAAAGAAAGAAAAATTTGAACCAAACTAAGCCAACAAAAAACTAGGTTTCCAACCTGTCCGAAAGAATGACAGTAACGAAGGCAAAATTGACTAAAAGCAAGCAGATGGAGATGCCCCAAACTGACATGACCAAGAGCCTCTGAAGTTTCAGGACAATGTAATATCCTGAGACAATCTCTCTTTTTTTTTTTCTTTCATTTCTTTTAAGGAAACGCTGGGATTTTTAAAATAAATCTATCTTCTGGCATCAGTAAACTCACTCATTTTGCTCAATGGACCAGTTCTGAATAATTCCACGATTCTAACAAGAAACTGTTGGATTCCACTGGAACGCAGTCTGATAGAATTTGGACAGCATTCTCAACACAGCAGGTGCGCGTCCCCTCGTGCAGCTGCCCACAGCGCTGTTTCCCAGTGATGCCGAAGTCCAAGTCCGTCGTCGATGTTTTGGATGCATGTTTTGCTATTGAACTTAGAAAGCTCTCTCCTGATTGAACCCAAATGCCGACCATCATTTTCCTTGCAAGTTTTTCCCCCCTGTTCTAGCCAAGATCGATCAAACGGCACATCCTCTTCAAACACCAGGAAATCCCCACTGAGATAGGAGTACTAGTGAGACAGGCAATAAAGGGAAGGTGAGGGGTGCATGCCTGCAAATCTGAAAGCCGCCTTTAGGTCTGAACAGCATAATACAAAAACGCGAGCTCTTAAAATATCCGGTGGACTGGATATGTTTTTAAGGAGAAAAAAGGCTTCGCCTCAATGGTATTATCATCTGCGTTAAAATCGTAGGCAATGGCCCTTTTAGTCCATCACTATCTATGAGCATTTACAGCCTGTGATAAACTGGGAGCCCCACCATGAGCTTTTAGTGCTTCGAGCGGGGCGATCACAGCTTTCCGAACTGTAAATTACTTTAGCAACTGCTCTGGAGAGAAGAAAGCGAAGCAGAAGACCCAAGCTTTGAGGACTATTTCTTATTCTTCCTCTGCGCTTGTGCTTATCTGCATGGGAGAGACTTGGGTAAACTCAGGCTTTATCCCATCCCCCTCCCTTACCTGACCGGCCTTTTCTGTTGTATTCTGAATGAACTTCAAAGCCTTCCGTCAGCCTGCAACAGATGTGAACACAACTCACCGCGTCGATAAACACGTGTGTTTGGTGGAGGGCTAACCACCACATTTCACCTAACCACATTTTTTAAATGCTTCCCTCGGCCTTACTAAACTACTTCATTATTTAACCAATTTCTTGAATCAATCAACAAGAGTCTTTAATCGCCAAGGTTAGTACAAGGCTAAAACCTTTAAAACCACACTAAGATAATGAAAACTATGCAAACCGTACTAATGAGAACATTTACATCTGAGACAGAAAATAATTTTAAAGATGTCACACCAATCGTGTCCTCTAAATTTGAAACACACACTGTATAGCACACAGGTTTCTAAGGAGGCAAAATATTTGAAAATGGAACTCAGTTTTGCTGAGTATCTTCCATGAGTCAGATGCTTTATATATATATATACTCTTTCATCTCATTTAATTCTCCCGATAGTTCTATGAATTGCTTCTCTAAAGAAAACTAAGCTTTGGTAATGTTAGTTTGCTAATTATGGGCAATGATGGTAGTCAAATATAAGTCTCTCATACTCCGAAGCCCCTATTCCTTTCCTTCTCCCTAGTATTTCGCAAATAATGGCTGTTCTCTCTCTAATCCTCTCGCCTCTATTTTACTTTCCAAAGCACTGTTATCTGGGATCATATTTGACTGTTTATCTACAGTCATTTGTATTCCCTCTCTAATAACTAGGAAAGTTAGAGGTGGCTGGAAGTGAGGATAGATCATTTGTGCAGGCCATGCCCTGCCTCTGTTGGCAATTTAACAGATGTAGGGGACACTCTGGGGTCCTAGAGTTCCCATATGGCTCTGACCACATCTTTTCCACCTTCAAGCCAAACATCTTCATCAGATGACTGTGGACCTGGCAAAGCCTGGCTGGAAAGAGCCTGATGAGGAGACCAAGGCACAGAAAAGGAACCGAACCACCTGTCAGTACTATACAACGAACTATGATAAGTGAGTACACTTGCAAATATATCTCTATGTGTTTAGTTATTTGAAAAAAATAATAAAGTTCTATTTTTTCTTTAGGATACATTCCTAGGAATAAAATGACTGGATCAGAGTTTACTCTGTGGCAGACTCTGTCCTATGCACTGCTCATATCTCTCTAAAGTCATGCAACTCCCCCATGAGGTAGACACTGTGACCACCCCTTTTTAAGATGAGAAAACTGAGGCTGTCACATGCCCAAGGCCACACAGCAGGAAATGGTAAAGCTGGGATTCAAACTCGGGCCTGACCACCTCCTGTCTCAGCCACACCGCCTCAATGTTGCCGCCACGTTAAAAGGTGCAAGAGGTGACTGGGGGAGTGAAGGAGGGCTTTCCGCATGACTTTCGAAAGTTCGATTACCAATTTGTAAAATAAAGGAGGGGTTTAAAACCTATCTCACTCGTCTATATTAACCCAGGAAACCAAGATTAAGCAAAGCTTCTGGCTTCCTTCTACACTGGGTTTCTATGCACCCTAAGCTTGGTTGGCACAAGCAATATTTCAACGTACCAGGCTTGTGACTCTAGTCGAAGAGCTCACCTGACAGCATTGAGATACAGCCACACTGAGACAGGGACCTTTACTGAGCATTGACTATGGGTCATAGCCTGTGCTGGTGGCTTTATACGAGTAAGTGGCTGTTTAGAGGGACTTTTCCTGATGCCCTGGAATGGGTGCTGGGACCCATAACGACAGGGGCCAAGTGTGTTTTGTTTCTAAATCTGGAAAGCTTCCAAATATTGGGGCAGGGCATCATCCACACAGCCCCACCTTGAGCTTCCTAAGAATTGGTAAACTTGCCTCCCCACAACCAGTCCCCTTTCCCCCCACTGCCCTCGGCTCTGGAGGCAATGGACGCAGAAGCCCCAGGAGCTTCGGCTTTGGCTCTGTTCCTGCTGAGCCAGAGAAGGCGGAGTGTCAAGAGCATTAGCAATAAAAATAAGAAATGTTTAAAAAACTGGTATTTCATTCATTCATTCAGTCATCATTAATGTATTCATTCTTTCTCCCAACAAATTCGGTATTTAGTGAGTCCACATTGTGTGCCCCGCCGTGTACAAAGTGCTTGGGCTACATCAGGGACGAACGACGGTTCTCGCCCACATGGAGCTCACGTTTGGGCGTCTCTTCTGGCAGTGGTCTCACTGATCTGCCTTGTGCCAGCCCGAGCTGGGAAGAAGTGGACGGGAGAGAGATGTCTACAGAAGAGTGGGGAGAAGGCAGGACGACCCAGATACCCACTGTGTGCGTGGAAGATGCACGTGTTGCCATGTGTCAAGAGGCTCCTGAGAGGCAGGGCGCAGCCCTCGTCAGTGCCCATTTAGAGGCCTCCTCCCAGGTGAGCCTACCTGCCTAGAAGAGGTTGTCAGATATATTCCCAGGTGGAAGCTGAGAGAGAGCTCCCCATTAGGATACAGTAGGAAGGGGTGCCAGGAAGGGGGAAATGCAAGGCCTTCCAAGACCTTGCACATATTCCCTGGAGAGAATTCACATGACTCATCTTTCCTAAGGGGTACAGGTGTCTTCCTTGGTCTTTACTAGAACCCTCTCCCTAGCAATCTTCACAAGCAGACAACTGAATGAGGCCTCCTCTTCCTCCTCAGCCTAATCAGATCCATCTGGAGAGAGGGCATGGCCTCCCTTTACACCCCCTATCCATCTGAATTACCTGGACAGGGCCTGGAGTCCTGCCCAAGTCAGTAGGACACTGTCCCAGACTCTCCTAACACTTATCAGAGCTAGCCCGTTTTTTTTGGAGGGGTGGCATATATCCAAGGTGACATTTATAGCAGTGTGCTGATTTGATCTCGCTTCTAGGAAGCAGGGTAAGGCTGAGGTCCTTGGCCTTGACAAGGCAGGACACAAAGGCTGAAAGTTGTTATTTAAACCCAAGTTCCCAACTAAGCAAGTTAGTGTCACCAATATTGGCAGTACTTAAAAACATCTCTCATAAGCAGAACGATGCTGCTGCAAGCCAGACAAAGAAAAAACCATTGTCTACCATCGATTCACTGCACTTTTTGGAAGGTCAGGGTTGAAAACTTGCAGTATCACTTCACTTTATTTAGAAACTATTTTCAAAATTATCCCTTGTCCTTACTTAGCTGCTCCATTTGTTTTCTATTAAGTGATCAGACTAAGCAAAAGTCTTTTGACATTTTCTTCACTCTAAAATTTAAAAAGAGGAGATACTTTTGATTACTGAAAGTGAAGAGATTACTAATTATTCTGAAAATCAAACATAAGAGTGTAATTAGACTGATCAGAATGAGTTTTCTCTCTAGAAATACTGGTCTTGCTATCTTTTAAGCAAATGGCTGCTAATGAGCAGAAATTTCAGAACCTGTGCTGAAGCTGGCTGAATTCCCTCTACTATCCCCACTTCTCCATAATGGAAGGCTCTAGAAGGTAGGCGTCGTGAGGGCGGGGCCTCTGTCTGATTTGAATGAAGAGAGATGCCAGGCCCTAAAACACCGCCTGGCTCCAAGGAGGTCCTCCATAAACACGTGTAGATAAATCTTTGTGGTCTGGAGTCTGTAGTCCCATGTAGCTCTTTCTATTATAATTTGAAATGATCTTCCTTTACCTCTCAAACAGCAGAGGAAGGGAGGAACGCCTTTTTGTAACCGAATTTTAAATTCATAACCTATTTCTTCTGACATCCTTCACCATTTAGAGTAAGCAAAACAAGTCTCAGGTCATCATTTTCCCATTACCGAAGACAGCCAGGGTTCACTCTATATGAATATTCTTTCCCTTTTCCACAAAGTAATTACCTAAGATTTCTAGCTAGAAAAAAAAAAAAAGATGGTGTAATTTCCAACCTGGAACCGGCATTGCTCATTAAGGTTGAAAAAGTGACTGTGGTTTGCTATCCTATGCAAATCAGCCCTGATGAGCCCTTAACTAATCTGTTTACAAACCAGACCTGCTAGACAGGCCTCAGTGATTTTCTATCAAAGCAAAGCACTGCTTTATAATGGGCATCTGGCCGTCCGGAATGGGTAGTTTAAGCATAGACTCTTTCCTTCAAAGTAAGATCAAAGGCTTTATTAGTCCTAAATGAGTGCATTATTTCCACTTACTACCTTCTTGTTTGCAATTTGTGTTTATTAACAGCACTGTCTCAGGTTTACTTTGTGAATTACTAGTTTCTGAAAACAGTATGGCAGTTTTATGGACCACAGTCTACATTTGTGGAGATTATGTAGCATATAATACATAGAATGGCCCATCAGATAGGACATTAGGCAAAGAAAATTCTTTGCAAAGATGACAATACCTGACCATGCAGAATTCATTTATGATTTTTTTTTTTTTTAAAGAGGAAACCATCTGGCATAACAGGGCTCACACAAGAAAAGATCCCCCAACGCTGAGGAGCTGGAGATTAGATAACTCTTCGAGTGCCTGGAGAATGTTCTTTGAAGTTTTAATTTTATTTCTTCCGAAGACAGCAAGTATGCAAAGCTGTAATGTGGATGAGAAATGCCATCAGTACCACTCCAGGCGAAGCACAATCAGGTATTTTCAGAAGAGAACACGCAGATTATTTCAGAAAAACAAAGATTCCAGCGTATGAGGAATACCGCCAACTGAATCCTTTCAGAGTCCTTCAGCCGGCACTCTCCCTGGGGCCCGTGTGAGGGAGGATGGAGGCGTCTGCCCTCCCTGGTCCTGACCACAGAGATTAGAGCCTGTCCTTCACTCCCACCCTCCAATCCATCTTAGGAGGATGAAGCTGCCAAGAAAATTGCATCCTTTAAGATTTGTGGTGACACAGGTATACAAGTTTGAGGGTGTCACTGACCTATAAAAGGAGCCAGACTAAACTGCTATGAGGACAGTGCGATGCGGGGAACATCCGACCTCAGAAGGGGCAGCTTTTCATGTCGCCAGCCGGGCCAGCCAGAAATTAAATGAGATTGCCAGGAAAGGCTGTAATCAGGGATCAAGCCACTGTTCAACGTCATAGCACTGTTCAGTCATGGTGGGTTTTTTATTTTTTGGTTTTGACACTGAAGCAAGCATAAATTCACAAGAATAAAAACACATTTGTCAGAACCCCACAGCGTGACCCCTACCAGCTCAAAAATGAGTTGGGCCGCAAGTGGTAAGCCAGACGACAGGAAAACTAAACCTATCGTAAATCTTCTCTTTAAAAGTCTCTTTCTGCTTATCACCTTCTAAGTGCCCTTGATGGCCCAGTTCTGCTATGGCAACTTTGTGGGGCGGGGTGGGGGGCGGGGAAGGGGGGAGGAATCAGATAATATGTATTAAACATCAACTCAGAAAAGTATTCCTGTGCACATAAACAGCATCAGAAATTATGTTCTAGGGGTTGGAGAAATAAGGTAGTCGGACCACAAAGTCACAAGCACAAAGAATTTTAACTTGGAGACATTATAATTCCTAGAACTCAGAAGGTGAAAATGGTTCTGAGCAGTAGCGTGGTGGGCTGTAACTGTGTAATAAGATGTGTTCTCAATGAGCATGCATGCCGTGTCTATAATACGACAGTTGAGGCACAGAACACGAAGACTGTCTCTCCTTCTCTAGCAATTTGCTTTATCTTTTATTCTAGTGTAGTAACTGTCTCCTGACTCACTTGTCTGAAACATGGACTTTTCATCTCTGAGACAAAGGGGCAATGCTGGGCTAAAGTAAAAGCCAAATAAATGAGTTAGGAGTTAACTGGTAGAGCATACTTACATTAGCACAAATAAGCTATCAGGTCTCCCGGTCATCTTGGTTCATTAAAAGGACAAAACTAAACCAAGCAAGGAGAATGAATCACGTTGGGCACTTACAGAGAGCAGGCCTGGGGTCAGGGTTAAGGTCATTAAGAGGAGAGAGATAGGGATTAAAGCTATATTTGCTCTTAGGGTCTCTGAGATTAAAACTCTAAGATGAAATTTCTGGAAAAGGCCTCAGTCTAAAATTACCATAGAATATTTTGAATTCTATTCATAAATAAAATGAAAATTAAGCTCAACAGGCACAAAACAAATGTAAGTGAACTTGATGTCATCTGAACTCTGCTCAAAGGGGCTGAAAAAGCTCCATCTGGAAGCAAATTAACTCTTTCAGGGCACAAGGCTATCTCCGAATGGTGTCAGGAGAAGTAATTCACTTCCAAATGGCCCAGACCATTCATTTTTATAAGGAGAACTGGTAACAATTATGCATAATTTCAGATGACTTAATAGGAAAATAACGAAAGATTTTTTTTATTGTCTGAATTGACAACGTCTATGAGAAGTTTTCTACCTTAAGACACTATTTGGTATTGAAACAATATTTGTTCTAACCTACAATAATCCCAACTCAAAAGCATTTTAGGCATTTATCATTTTTAATGACTACGGCAAATGCCAAATTTTGTCCTTTTGAAGATAAAATGCTACACTCAAAAAGTCATGGGATTTGCATATACAGCCAAGGCTGAGAAACACACCCCACACCTGCCCTTTGATTTTATGAGTCTGGCTGTGAGGAAGGTTTCCGTAGTCTCTCGTTCTGCCAATGTCATTATTTTACAGAGAGGCCTGCCAAAATGCAGCTCGTAGCTAAGCTTGTGTGTCAGGTTTATTCAAGTGGCTCATTCTAGATGAGCTCTCTTGCCATCTCTTTACCAGGCATGACGGACTATCATTAATAAAAATGTATTGATCTCTGAATCTATTCCCGGCTATAAAAAAGAAAAAAAAAAAGCCTAATAAATGAGATGGCTATATGAGCCATAAATAATACCTAACCAGGGAGAGTCCAAAAACTGTCAGAAACATATGCCCACATTTTCTTCAACCGTTAACTAAGAGGAACCAGAATGTAAGAGTTAAAGCAAACCTCGGAGATCAGTGCAATGCTCTCATTTTAAAGAGAAGGAAACTGATCCTCCACGCTGACAGTTAGCGATGACCTACGGCTAGAATACAGGCCTCCTGTCTCCCACGCCAGGGACAGTTCCGGTAACCAAGTCACTCGAAACCGCTCCCTGCGGGCTAGCTGCAAAGTCCTTCTGCTTTCCTGCATCCTCCTCCTAATGTTCTGGAAGAGTCAAATCCGAGTCTGAATGAAGAAGTCTGCATCTCTTTTAGGTATTCTTGAATTATTAAATGAATACAATTAAGTAGTAAAAGGTCATCTTCAATCTCTCTGCCACCAATGAGAGACGACGCCGTGTGCGCTTCACCGCGATGGACATGCTAGTTTATGGGTCTGACACTTTGCATGGAATGTTACAAATCCCTATGATGTCCTTAAGCTCCCTCTTCAATCGAACTGAAAGATGGCTAAAAAAAAAAAACAACCCCACTCGGGCAGACGCCTCCCCATTGGCTGGCCATGAGAGAATGCTCAAGGGCACAGTTACTGCAGCTGAGGCCGGGAGTAACCTGTGCTGTTTTCCTGAGCAGCAGCAGGCTTCTGACAGCAGCCTGGGTAGAATTTATGCACCGGGATGATGCCTCCCCATCCTCTGCTAGATAGACCTTTCTCGCCCACTCCCCACAGAATGGACAGATCGCACGGATCACGCAATCACAATTTCCGATCACTTGGAAATAAAAGTCAGGATCAAAATCCATGCATGAGAAAAATGGCCAAGGAGTAGGCCTGCTCCATTTGGGGTTTGCTTAAATTTGGACTCAGCTATCTATGGCCGAGTATGTGCCTCTTATCATGATGTCGGATCAATAGGATAGCAGAAGAATCTCTCAAACACCTAGCTCCTCACAGAATCCCTTGAATTAATCAAACCTGTGTTATTATGAGATTCACCTTACGCCTCGAGGTCTGTGTAGCATGTTATAAAAGATGGTATTTGAAACTGCTGTGCCTGTAAAGAGAAAACTGTACGTGCTTCTCTGCATGTAAGTTGATGTGTAAGTACATAAAGAGGCCAAAGCTTGCTACCAAAAATGCCTATTCTTCCCCATAAGCTTCTTCTATACCAAGCAGCATAGGCCAATCTTTTGCCTTAGAAAACTTTGTGAAAGATCCACATTCTATAAGACTTTTTGGGCAGCGTGTATAACGCACAGCATAACTTATAACTCAGAGTAAAACAAACTTGATCTGCCAAGGAAGAATCTTTAGGAACAAAGTTTGTGCTGTTAGTAGTTCACCTAACACAAAACCAGCGGCCCAGCCTCCAGCCACTGTTATTCACACCTGTACTGAGCTCTTTACTCAAGGCCAGGTGCTGAACTCAGCACAAGCCGAACACGACACATTCTGCGCCCTCGAAGAGCTCACAGCGTGGTGTGGAAGAAAGATGGGCAAAGCAGCAAATATATAATGTAATCGCATAGTTCTCAGATACAAGAGAGAGCAGCAGAGAGCTCTGGAAGCTGGGGCAATGGCAGCGTGAGGTGGCTGGGGAAGGAAGGCCCTGTAGAAGATACAGTGCCTGAGATGCTTGGCCAGGAGCACAGAAGGGCATGTCAGGAGACGACATTGGCATGTGCAAAGGCACTGAGGTGCGAGAAGCCTGGCCTGCTTGGGAAATGACCGATGCCAGGGAGGTGAAACAAGTCACAGCGCCCAGGGCCTGAACCATGCTGAGTTCAGACGGCATCTGAGGCTGAGAGATTTTAGGAGGGGAATGACTGGCTGGGATCTGTCTTAGACCTCTCTCACAGTGAAGGAGGAACTGGGGAAGAACCAAATTGGTGGCTGAAAAGCAGCTACAGATCTATAGACACAAAGGTTAACGGGTGCCACAGCTGCAGGTTTGGGGGAGGGACAGAAAGGGAGTGACCGTAAATGGGCATTGGAGATTTTTTCAAGCTGAGGGCAAGTATGAAAATGTTCTAAAATTGGAATGTGGTGCTTATACAACTTTGTACATTTACAAAAAAGTCAATGAATTGTACATTTAACACCAGCAAATTTTACCATATGTAAATTATACCTCAGTGAAACTCTTGGAACAAAATAAGAAGCAATTGCCAAGATACCGAAGTGTCCTGGACGAGAACCCATGAGGGCCTCATGTTGGCCCCAAAGATTTAGAATTCACTATGGAGAATGTGTACGGAGGAAGGAGCCAGGGCTGGCCCCTGGGAACCTGGACGGACAGGGACCAGGAGAAGCAGGTCTGCTGGGGAGAATGGGAAGCTCAGGTCTTGATAGGCCTGGGGGACACACACCTGACTCCGCATTATGGACATTTGGGCAGGTAATTCTCGGGGGAGCAGCCCTGTGCATTACAGGCTGTTCAGCAGCATCCTTTGACTCTACCCACTAGATGCCAGTAGGATCCCCCAGTATAACCACCAAAAGTGTCTCTAGACACTGCCAAATGTCCCCTGGGTGCAAAACTTCCCCGGTAAGAACCACATATCCAGGGAGAAAGATCTTAACATGTGATTTTTTTTCCGTATTTTTTTTCAAAGACATAATTCACACACCATAAAATTCACCATTTAAAAGTGTCCAATTCAGTGGGTTTTAGTATATGTGCTGCCGAAGCGAGCACTTAGTGGTTTTTCATATATTCACAAAGCTGTGCAACCAGTTATTACCTAATCGTGGAACATTTTCCTCACCCCAAAAAGCAACTCCACACCTATCAGCAGTCGCTCCTTGCTCCCCCTACACCCTGGTCCTGGAAACCACTCCTCACTCCCTGGTCCCTGGAAACCACTCATCTACTCTGTCTCTACGGATTTGCCGACTCCCGACATTTCATACAGGTTCACACAGTGTGTGGCTTTCGGTGTCTGGCCTTTCACCTGGCACCATGTTTTCAAGGTTCATCCACATTATAGCATGTACCTACCCGCACTTCATTCCTTTCATGGCCAGTCTTCCATTGCATGGACATAGCACAGTTTGTTTATGCCATTGTCGGGTGAAGGATTTTTTTTTCTTTTAATAGTTTCTACTTTTTGGCTGTCATGAATAATGTTGCTATCAACATTCGTGTACAAGTTTCTGCAGACACATTGTCGTTTTTCTTGAGTACACAGCCAGGAGTGGGACTGCCGGGTCGTGGGGTAACCCTGTCCACCCTTTCGAGGAACTGCTAAGCTCTGTTCCAGAGCGGCTGCACTGCTTTATATATTCCCGGCAGCAAATATAAGAGGGTGTCAACTTCTTCACATGCTCAATAACACTGTGATTGTCCTTAACTCATATTTTTGGTTCCGAGTTTCCAAGCATGTATTTAATATTAGGCTACATTGTTTATGACAACTTGATAGATGAGAAACTAATGGTCAGAGGCGTCTGACTTAAATGAGTCATCACTTAGAGGTTAGTAAAGTCCTTTCCAGCACGAAGTTATTATTCTGTGTTGAAAACCTGATTAATTTCAATACTACTACTGTCCTTCATACAAGATGCTGGCAATCTGACATTGATCTGTTTGTGCTGGTTTTAAGTTTTTGGAGATCCATCCACACCTGTGCCTTCCCCCTCAAGGCTGTCATTTAGCAAGCGTCCTCTCTCTTTTGTGCATTATTATTTTTCCCTCTATTTGATCATTCCACTCCAATTGGATAACCCCATAATATCTGCCATCTTAAAAATGTAAATAAGACTTCCCTAAACCTGTATCCCCTGCCAGTATCTAGCCCAGTTGTCTACTTTCCTCTGCAGCAAAATTTTGTGAGAGCCGTCTCTGCTTATGACTTCCGATTTCTCTTTCCATCCTTTCTCGATCTCATTTCCGGCACCATCAGAACACGCACGTGTCAGAGTCACCAATGACTTCTATTTTGCCAAATCCAAATGATTTGCTCTCAGCCCTTATATTAATCAACTTGTCAGTAGTTTTGGATACAAATTATTAATCCCTCCTTAAAACACTCTTTTTGGCTTCCGAGACACCGCTCCTCATTTTTTCCCTACCTTACCCGTCACTCCGTTGTCTCATTGGCTGGTTCTGCCTCCTCTTCTCGACCAGGGAAAGGTAGAGTACCCAGGGCGTGGGCCTGGACCTTTGTTTTTCTACGGAGGTGGCTATCAGGCCTCTCCCGATCTTCTCCAGAGTGAATGGGAGCCCCGCCCTTCCGCAATCTCCTCCGACCTCGAGGTCACCCCTTGGCTCCCCCCTTCTCACCTTCCATTGGTTCGTGGCTGTTATGACGACTTCATGTCTCTTCCACCGTTAACATTCTGGTCCCAGCCACCGCCGTTTCCTGACTGCATTATCACAGCCACCTCCTAACTGGTCTCCTCGCTCCTGCCCTTGGCCCTACAGTCTCTTCCCCGCACAGCAGCTGGAGTGATCCCTTTAAAAAGCAGGGCAGAGAACATGAACCCTCTGACGAATCTGCCCTGGGCTGGCTGTGAGAGGGCATTTGCAAATGGCCACCCTGATGCCCCTCGCTGTGCCCACAGCCTTACACAGTCCTCTCCTCTGCTAACTCTGGCCTTGGCGAGGTGCTTCCTTCGGCCAGTGGGATAGTACAGCCGTGAGGCAAGCAGAGGCTTGAAAAGTGCTTGTCCATTGGGACTTGTCCTATGTTGCTGCTGAGAGCACCACCACTCAGGTCAGCCTCCTGGGGGATGAGCGGCCCTGGGGAGAGAAGTCCTAACCATTCCCGCTGTCCCACTTGAGTGAGTTCAAACTACACCTCCAGCTCCGGGTGAGTTGGCCCAGCCCAGAAGAGAAAGGTAGCCAATCTAGGGGACTAAATTTGGTGGTGGCAGTCTCTTGGTTAGCGTGTGCGTTTGCTGACACGTGCCTCTTTCACTCCGATAAAAATCAATGTCCTAACATAGCCTTAAAGACCCTACGAGATCTACCCCTGCCCCTCTCGTGACGTCTCGCTTACGGCCTCTTAGTTATTCCTATGTTATCCTGACTGAGGATCTTTGCGATTTCTGTCTTTGCGCCTACGACGTTCTTTCCTTGCGTAACTGCATGGCTTGCTCCCTCGCTTCCTTCTCGTCTCTGCTCAAACACCACCTTATCAAAGAGAACGTCCCTTACCACTCTAATACCCCCCACCCCTCTGATGTCCCTGTTAGCCCTATTATCACCTGCATGCGCTCTGAACATGGATTTCTTGTCTGTCACGTCCCCTCACACACACACATATGCGACACCAGAATTTATGGTCTACAAGGGCAGAATTTTGTCTCCTTATTCACCATCGTAGCCCCATCACTTAGAATAGTGCCTGGAATTTTTAGCACCAGAAAAATGATGGAAGTAGTTGTACTTCTGCCAAATTTGGTGTCTAGGTCTATCGCCTGGACTATTTCTAGGGGCTGAGGTGAGGAAGATGGCAACTGTGCCCCACACAGGGCCATAGTTCATGCAGGCAGACTTCCCACAGTGTCTACAGCCTGAAAAACACTCAGACGGATGCACTAAGGATTCGGGTGAGCAGCCCGTGGGCGGCTTGCCACCGACCCGTGCAGAGCTTGGCTCCTTTTGACCACCCGCCCCCTCCTCTTCTTCCCATCCTCTCCCCACCAGGCTGTCACACCAGTTGTCAGCTCACTTGACTGTTTCACAGAATAGCTGAGAAGATGCAAAAACTCCAAGGAAGTATTATCAGCATAGAAAATTTATTTCGAATTCAAATAATAGGCTCTATTTAGAATACTGTAAGAATTACCTAAAGCAAATATCATCATTGCTTCTGAAACAGGTCTAAAGGTGTCATTCTTCTGAAGTCAAAAAATATGTACTCAGAATGTACAAGGAAGCTAAAATATAAAAAACAACTTTGCTGAACATTGAGAACTGATATGAGATGGACTGGCTAGGATGTAACGGAGTCCCAAGCACAAAACATGCGGCAAGGCATTCTCTTGCTTTATCAATTCCCCGGAAAACAAATCAGTAACCTCGGTAATGCAAAAATACTACCACCTGATTAACAGGACAAACTTCCTGAGAAACACAGGCAGCGATCCACTGTCCTTCCCCTTTCTCTAACTTCTTTCCTCACGTGGATTTTCCTTTTTCCCCTTGAAGATCAGTTTCGTCCTATTGAAAAACATTTGTTTTTATTTTTAAAGTGAAGTAAAAA
Source organism: Eonycteris spelaea (assembly GCA_003508835.1). Lineage (NCBI taxonomy): Eukaryota > Metazoa > Chordata > Mammalia > Chiroptera > Pteropodidae > Eonycteris > Eonycteris spelaea. The sequence continues at coordinate 1,105,520 of PUFA01000036.1, forward strand.
CTGATTGAAGTACGCAACTATTTCATTGAAGATGATTATGGATCACATTTTTGAGAAAGGTCAATCAGCTAGTTAGCAGAGACCATTGGTGGCTTACAGAAAAAAAACATTTTCAGATAATGTATGTTTGCTAAAAAGATAAAAAGAACAAACAGTTAAAAATGGATGAAAGATCCTAGGGTTTATGGTGACCTATGCAACCAAAAACAGACAGGTGACCTTTGACTAAACTCAATTACTTGTGGCGTGAGTTGTAAGGAGGCTCAAGATAGTTTGGTTTCCAACAGTGTCCACGGCCAAAGTGCAAACTCAGAAGGTCTCCTCCTCTCGGAGAAACTGGAACACGGACGAGAAGTCTTTCTGTGCGTAGCCCTTTGCGCACATCATCCTGTAGATCTGATGGGCTTGACTGCCCAGGAGGATGGGGCTCTTGGTGCTGGTGGCAGAGTCTTGTGCTAATCCCAGATCCTAAATCAAACAAGGGCAGGAGGGAACAACGTTGAGACTGGGCAGGCAAAGCTCCACTTTGAAATTGTGGCTCCTACTGCTTTCGTTTCAAAGAAGAAAAAAACAAAGTCTGAAAAAAGTAAGATACTTTCGAGCACTATGGTAAATTATATACAATTTTTAAGTGCTTTCATGTAGCTGCGAAACTGCTCGGACAGAAAGCTGGATTTCTGAGTGTCCTCTCCATTTCTCCACCCTCCACCAGACCCGTTTTGTTCTGACTTTGCCCAGGGGTTACTACACAGGTGAGATCACACAGGCAAATGCTTTTTCAGATCTGCAGAAGCCTGTGAGCCTGTGCCAAACCCGTTATGGAATGATGGCATACCCATTCGATCTCTTATTCAAAACTGCTGTGTGCTGGGCACTGTTCTAAGTGCTAGTGATACATTATGAAAAATCAAGTCACTGTTCTCATGAAGCTGTCCAGTGGGGATAGACAACAAAACAAACACTAAAATTCCAGACAACAAAAAGTGCTTCGAATAAAAATAAAGCAGGGCGAGGGGTGAGAAAGCGATGGATAGCACGGGGTGGGGTGGAAGGAAGAGAGCTCTGACAGATGATGTTGGGGAGGTAGCGAGTGCTCTGGAGAGCTGGGGCACGAGAGTTTCGGGCAGATGGAATGGCAAGGTAAAGGCCCTGCGGTGAGACGGGCTTGGATACTCAAAAAATGGTCAGAAGGCCAAAGAGGCTGAACTAGAGTGAGTAAAGGGGCTGGGGAGGGAAATGCGCTGGGGGATGGGCCCAAGTGGACACAGAAGCCTTAATATGTTTGCTTTTTATTTTAAGTGCAACGGGACAATCATCTTCACAAACAAACCCGTTAGCACCTCATAGATCTGATGCTTCATTCTGAACGTTTCAGGAAACTTATGGCTGTTGGAAAATATACAAAGTTAACATTATAAATCTCTTAGAGAGTTAAACTGTAGCTAATGGCTATTCACTACCATAAAAATATAAAAATGAATTTTGTTCAAATTTAAAATATCTGGGGTATATGGAAGAAGAATGAAGGTATGAATAATTGAAACATTATTCCCCACATTTCATTTTATTTGTGATTTTATAAGAGCTGCAAACAAATGGCAAAATCAACTGGATCTTCTTGTTACCGTTATCATTCTCATCGCCCCCAGCAACGAAAGTCAACATGCAATGCAAGGGGAAGATGAGACGCAGAATGAGAAATACTTCTACTCTTGAAGCACATCCTTAATAAATGAACAGTTATTGATAGCACCCACTCAAAGGAGAAAATGATTAAAAAAAAAAACAAGCAGACATTAAAGAATGAATTAAATATCTAGCCTCTTGAATATGTATGCCACAAGAGCAAACGTTATTTTGTATTTGTATAATTTTCACACATAAACACATAGATTTGGAAAATCTACTTAACGTTAAATTCTTCTATAGCTTCCAGTAAAAAGCAAGTTTAATTATTACCCACACACTTAACAAACAGGGATGGCTAAATTATTGCTCATGCCCAGACAAGCAGACAAGGCTCTTTTGTCAATGTCCTTGTGCAGCACAACTGTAAGATGCTTTTGATTTTAAAATGACAGAGAAAATCTACATAGACCACATTTAATATTTAACCTAGTAATAAAACTAGAATACAAGAATTCAGAGTGAACATAACACACTGAAGAGAAGACAACACTACTATGAAAAAAAAGTCTTGTTAAGAGTTTTTCAATGGGGCAAGTAAATATGATCTCAAATAAGAGCTAATAAAATCAAAAAAGGGAAACTAAAATACGTTGGTGGCTGTCCCCTTAAAGGATGGACATTCTAAAACGGAAAAGGTGATTAGTCCATAAAGTCTGAGTAGCCTATCAATCCTCGAATGTTAGGAAAAGGAGGCATCCTTTGAAGCTTACAACATACAATTTAAAACAAACAAATATCCCACTTCACTAATCAAATAAAATACTTACAAATTCATGAGCTCAGTGGGTAGCTCAGGAAAAAATACAAGACAATTGCAAAAGGATTTCAACAAATCAATGGAGGAGCAAGCTGTTCTGTTTTACAAGGAAAGTGGCCTGTGGGGAGAGGACCAAGGGCCGCCATGTTTGCCCATCAATTGTTCCTTAGTGCCCACTGGAAGCAGACTTCTAGCTTGGAGAGTTCAGACGAATGGCTAGTTTTTGTATCGATTATGTGCTGATTACACACACACAATATGTTAGAATTTGATGATGTTAAGACCTAGAAATAAATGGACAAGCCTCTACTTCAATGACCTGCTAGTCATATCCCCTGGCACAATGAAATTGAGGCAATTGAGCAAAACACGTCTTAGTAAGTAAAGCCTTAATTGTCCAAGCAGGTACAATTGTCTTAATCCCTGCCCCCTGATGGAGATTTCTTTCAGCTCTATCAATTTCTCTTTGCAAATCTAATTGGCTATGGCATTTTTGCTAATAGCTATCTGAAGCAATGAAAGATTTTCAGAAGTTCACTTTAGGTACTTTTGTTCCAAGCAAAATTAAGAAGTCTTCCTCTTTATAAGAGAAATGACAATTACATTTCACAATGGAAATAAGAATAAAAGAGAACAGTAGGATCCATGTTTTAGTACTGCGCTGTCTTATGCTATTAGTTGAAAAAGCTTTCTTTTAAAAAAAATTACCATGAAAATAATTTTAAAGGAAGGACCTTTAAAATTAAAGTGGCAGAGTCTACGGCCATACCACCCTGAATGAGCCTGACCCCGTCTGATCTCGGAAGCTAAGCAGGGTCGGGCCTGGTTAGTACTTAGATGGAAGACCACCTAGGAAGACCAGGTGCTGTAGGAGTAAAAAATAAAAATAAATAAGGGATTGTAAGCTGACAAGGTCCTTGCAATCTGTGAGGTCAACCAAGGGTTGCCTCACCTAAAAATATATGAATGAATGAATGAATAAAATTAAAGTGGCAGAGTCTGTCTGCCTGTCCAGGGACACTGGAGAAAATGACTAAAATAAAAGTGTCCAGCAGAGTAAAGGACAGTATGGTGGAGAGTCCCCAAACAAAGCCAGTACTGCAGAGGAATGGGAGGTCACACAGATCCGTTCGCTTTGAAGTCTTCTGCTTCGTATTACACTCTTCTTGTTGGCTGCTTCCTCTGAGCCCATACCAGTATTTTAGGGACCGAATAAGCTAACAGGTCACAACCTACTTCATACGAACACACAAAGGAAACCGCGCATGCGACTCCTTCACTCCTCCATGTGCTCTAATAAATCACCCTGCAGCACTGACGAGAACAATGCACTCAAAAAGCCACCTTCTGTTTCCAACAAGAGCCACACAGCACAACCACAAAAGCTGTGTGGAGGACACGCAAACCTGGATACGAGGTCTAGAGACTGGCATAAAAATAAGTAGCTGCTTAAACGAAACATTAGGAGAGACAAAACTACAAAACAAGAAGCATTAAACACTGCTTCGTCCAATAAATATTTAAAGTATGCTGACGACGTGCCAGGCATTGTGCTAGAAGCTGGAGTAGAGGGGGCAAGGAGGAACGAGCCAGGCGGAGGGAACAGCAAGCATGGAAGTTTGCAAGTGACAGAGAACAAGGGGCAGAAATGGCTCGGCACGGCTGAAGCAGAGAGGGGGGCAGGAAGGCAAGACTGAGCTGGTGAGGCGGGCAGAGGCCAGGTCACTGAGGGCCTAGGAAGGCAACTTGCAGAGCTGGACTTTAAGATACAAGTAACTGGAAACCATGAGAGAGACTAAATAGGAAAAGGCACAACCAGTTTTGATGGTTTAGAAAGCCAACTCTTTTCCACGGTGTGGAAAATGAACTAGAAAAGATCAGATGAAAGGCAAGGAGACCAGTTAGGGCTGACGTGGTATAATCTAAATGGGGCTCAGCGACATACTGGTAGTGGCGGAGGAGGGGGCAGCATGGTGGGGAGTCCCCAGACAAAGCCCGCACTGCGGAAGGGGAGGCCACACGAGAAGCAGAATGGACAGACCACCCCAGGGAGCGCAGGAAAGCGCGCTGAGGACAGCGTCCAGTTGTGCGCATTATTACTTTTGTAATCAGGGGGAAAAAGTCAACGGGGTGGGGGGGGGAGTGAGGAGGGAGGAAGGAAATAAGCTCTGTGCAGAAATCTGAGTCTGTCCATCTATAAAATATTTCCTAAAGTTATGATTGCAAGTGAGAGGAGACCAACAATTTGCTTTTTAAATGTCTTTATGCATAAACACATATATATTCTTAAGGCAGAAAGATGTATTTAAAAATCCAGTATGAGAAAGGAATTTGCTTCTTTTGTGATGTGTACAGCCAACGTCAATGTATTATCAACCATCAGAAAAATCGTTCTGCTTTCATGCTAAGGACTTGGTAAATTAACGTAAATTTATGATGAAGAACAAAATTTTAGCAGCTCATGTTATAAACAAACCCAAACACAAAAGAAAAATCCCAGCCCATTCTTCCCATCCGAAAAGGCCAGGAAGAAAAACGAACAGATAAGGATTTTTATCTAAGCTAAGTTCTAATTAGCCCATTGCTAGTGAGTAAATGAATCATTATTTTAGTAATCTTGCCTTCTAGGATAGAGAATGTTTTGTTAAAAGGGGAGGGGAGAAGGGAGGGGGAAGGGGGGGGAAGGGAACTAGACCATTAAACATTTCCCCCCCCTTCTCTTGGGTAGTCTCTGCATTACCATACCTTGGCCATGAGCGTGGTTCCGAATCCACCCTGATAGTTATTAGCTGAGGGAACTCCATCCATCACCCCAGGTACAGGATTGTAACTGTCACTTGACCAGCACCGTCCTGAGCTCATATTTAGGATTTTAGCCAACAGTTTTGGGTCAAGCCCTAACCTGTCAAAGGTCAAAGAAAAGAAATGTTAAATGTCAAAATGACAAGTCATGCGTGACTTATTAATGTATGAGGATGCTTCTCTCCTCTCTCCATTTATTATATGTCTTCAAAAATCAAAGCAGATAGATGAGAATGAAGAATCCAATCTTAAATTATAAGGTGCACACACCAGTGGTTAAAGCATTCTGAGCCAGGACATTCTGTACGGAGAAAAAAACCTTCTGCAGTGTTTTACTTTTAAGAAACAATACATAATTGCATAAAAGTGTTGTTGGTTTATCACACACATGGGTTTTCTAGTCTTTTGGACATTATGTGTCACATAAGAACCTTAAGCCAATATGATCATCTAAATTCTACATTCTTAACTCAGAAATAATGTATTTCAGAAAGAAACATGGACAGATACACTATATGCATCATGTGAATCCGTGTGGACGCATTTATACGTCTGTCCATTTAGCTTTTATGAGAATAATGCAAGAGATGAGCCATGAGCAGTACAATGAGCTTAAGGGAAGTAATCATTATAAGACATTTCTTGCTGCAAACTTTTCCTTATTTATTAAATCTTCATTAGACAATCTTGCTTATGAAGCAAGTCTGCACAGAGTTGTGACATATGCTATCTATTCAGAGACATGCATTAAGTTCTGGGTCAACTGCTGATAAGGTTACTGATCCTGATAAAACAAAGCTTGCCCAAGCGGAAACATCATTTGTTCTATCACTGAGCTGATGGCATAAACGCTGTTCAATGTGGACCCAGAAAAAAAAAAAATAGAATCGAAATTTGATATTACTTTGATTCAAAGGATCTTAATGCAGTTGGAGAAGCCCAGTTGTGCTAAGTATCACTGAATCAAGTTTCAAAACGTGCTTTTTCTTAAAACCAATCTCTTCCAGAATTAAAAAAAAAAAAAAAGGTGAAAAGAGACACATATATCTGTTAAGTTACGCATTTTGGCATGCTCCGGTTCTTATTTTGTGTATTCAAAATACGTCTGTTTATTTCCAAATCGGAATACCATGACCAGCAAACATTTTTCTAACGCCAGGACAGAGGGCTATCGGACTAGCAGCCAGGCTGCGTCTGGACTTATCATGTAACGCAACTGTTACGTAGCCAGGCTTTGCAAGGAGTAGCTACAGTTCAAGGAAGACTGTAGGACATGCCATGTCGCACTGAATCCACCACAGAACTTCGTATGGTGAGCCATGTTATAACAAGTGGTGTTTACTAGGGATTATAACAGATACATAGACGACCCACTCTAAACTGGCTATCATTCAACTGTGGATTGCTGGAAAGAAATCCAAGAGTTTCATACATTTTTTTCATAAAGATTTAACTTTATTACATATGCAGTTGCTACTGATACCTTCTTTCCCCTTTTAAATAAAATTAGGCTATCAGTATGCTATTGGAGTAGATGACTTAGGAAAAGAAAAAGCCAACGTGTTTAGGGAATAATTGTGAAAAGTGAAATTGCCAATTCACGATTAATTTGCTGTAACTGCAAATATGCTAAGCCTAAATGTTCAAGACTGTGTATGTCTAATGTATTCCATGGGCAGGGAATATTTTTAAAGACCCTAAAACATTGCTTTTCCCTTCCATTTGACATATAATTTAGCGGCTTCTTAATTTAGATTTTCTTTAAGATGGTTTATCATATTTAAAGTGACAGTTACTCCCCTCTTCATAATCTACCAGATTATACTCAATAGTACCTCACGACAGTCTCTACTGCTAAAGAAATTCATACTCTGACTATAATACTCACCAAAATGGTGAGCAAAGCTTATCATCCTTTGTAAAACTCTAAATTTCATTTTTCTTGAATGTTCGAGGAAAAATACTGGCACTGACTTATGGAACCCTTGTTGGTGAACACATTACTATTTAGAAGAATCCTGAGGGGCACACGGGGACACGAGGTGGCAGCTGTAGGTGCTCACTTTCAATCTGACGCCTCCCCACCGCGCCAAGTCCCTTTAGGAGATGGCTGCTCCCTCTCCGCTTTCCTCCCCTGCTCCCACCCTGCAGCAAAGTGTATCATTAAAAAGAGCAAGTTAGGAGTGGTTTACATTTCATCTTTCTGAAGATGCTCTCACTGGCACATACATAACTGACAGTTAAAATTAGGCATGGTATTAAAATCAGTTACTGAAGTCCTCTGTCTTCCACTGTGCCCAAGGCTTGTAATGGTCTGAAACCAGCTAGAATACACAGTAATTGTCATTCAGAGAGTCTATCCTAGAACGTCATGCTTCACTGGAGAAGACTGAGTTTCCATCTGAAATCAACAAATTAATCCAAGACAGGTATCTGAAAGGGCAAGTTTAATAGGAAGCAGCTACTGGGCTCTCAACCATGATAAAATGTTATTGCTGTTTCCCTGTAAATTGGCTGGGAACATATGATATTTTCTGCATAAGAGCCCCATTGCTGTTCAGGAGATATACAGCTCAAGCCATCAAAAGGATGACAGTCTGTCAGTCCCCATAATAACGTGCCACTGGATGTGGTTCGAGGGTGCACGCGTGCATGCATGTGGCTTTACAATTGCTGGAATGTTCTCTGATATAAACAGAGAATGAATTCATTGCTCTGACCGCATACATAATGCAACTCAAATAAACGTCACTGTGTCAAATCTACTCACCTTTTAATACATAAGAATTTTAAATGAATTATTGAGAGAAGTAAAAATGATGCATAAACTGTAAAAAATTAAAGCGAATCCAAATGTTTGCCTTTGCTAGAACCAAGGCTTTTAAGGGCCAAAAAAGTTTGTTCACTTTATATTCTCTGTAAGTATCTATACGGTTTAGTTTTACATAAGAAAATGATGTCACTAAACTTGAGATGACTGTATCACAGGAACTGGTCTGGAGATGAAACGTCTAGGACTACGTCAATGTCGGCCACTCACGCGTTACTCCCCACTGCTCACACGGATCCTCCACGCGCAGGTGCCGTGCCTGGAGCCAAGCTAAGAGGCTGAGGCCGAGCCTGCCCTCCAGGAGTGAGCGAGCCGGTTAAGACACACACCCAGAAACCGTTGGCCTCCCTCCCTCTCTCCTCTCCTCATCCATTTGACAAATCTCCATTTAGTGCCTACTGTATGTCGGGTAAGTTCTTAAGATACGGCAATGAGCAGACAAGGCCATCCCCCTTCACGAAACTTGCATTCTAGTTGGGAAGACGGGCGATAAACAAATACACATATAGTGCTATCTAGTGAGAAGTGTCATGAAGAAAAGACATTAATGTACAATTCAATTCGAGTACTAACCACCACCATTATACCGATAACTACCATGTATTGAGCACGTACTAAATGCCAGAAACTGTTTTTTAAAAGATTTACATGGAAATTTATTTCTGTGGTTTTTATAGATGAGAAAAGCTTAAGTCTATGGCAGAGCTTAAATGCAGGCATCAGCAAGACACCCAAACTCTCATCATCCTGAGTCTCAGTGGGTCATGTGGGTAATGAACTTAATAGCCAATCAACCAACATGATGGCATTTTATCAGTTAGGAAGAAATTTGGTCAAACTTTTTTACAAACCTTTTGCCATTTCTTGTATCTTTTAGGGCGTACCACTCGAAGGCCTTAGTCATCATCTAATAAAAAGGCAACATCATCTAAAGGCAGTAGGCAAGAGCCTAAAATTATTATTGTGGGGAAGTTTTCATCTTAAACAGCCTTTCTGAAGTTCAACTGTTAAGCTTTTGGTGAAAGAAGGCAATAATGGTTGTTGTTGGAGGGGCCTGTGACTTGTTAGTAATGCAAATAACTTCTTATACCACCAATATTAAAAAAACAAACAAACAACGAAAACAACGATTCTCAGTGGAACAAAAATAAAAACACAACAACAAAACTCACATTACCAATGTTGTTCCTATGTAACGCTCTGACTCAAGCAGGGCATTTTCTGCGCCTTAACACTACGTCCAGAGTCCTAACCAGAACCCAGTTAGAAGGCAGGAAGGCCTAATAAAAAAGAATCCAAAAATATGTTGTATACCAACATTTTTTATGGTTTACTTTTTTATAGCATTTTAAAAATTCACGAACATCCATAAAGACTCACTGTAAAAGATCATAAGGTCAAATGAGAGTTTCTAAACTATGAGATTTTATTCTATTCTAAAAAAGAGAAACATCAGTGTTCTGGAAAAAAACACTGACTTATGAGAATGAAATTAATCAGAAAAGATCACTTCATAGGAATAGGTGACTCAATTTGTAAACGCTACATTAATGCTCTAAAAAAATTTCACTTCGGAGTGAACAGAATATAAATGTGGCTGAACCACTTTGATACTGTACTACTTTGTGGGAATTTACTACTTGGGAATTTATGCTTGCCGATGCCAATTTTCTCTTTCACCTTGTAAAGCTCAATAAATTGTGGCTGCTCTCTATACTCTATTAGAGAACAATCCTGTCATTTTAAACCATGTCTGTAAACCATGAAGAAAAGACAATAGCAAAAGCAATCATTTTTAGGACTTTCAAACCACTGAGAATCTTTACCAGATACACTGATAAAAGCCTAATGTTATGAAAATAAGCAATTCACTAAAACAATCTGAAGCACAAGAAACGTATAAATCATTGTAACAGTTACGTAAAATTAGTGAGTTCCTGCTTTGTGTTCAGACATTTTATTATAGAGAGATATAGATATCAGGAACGGTAATGTATAGTTTTTTAAAACATAAACATTTAAAACAATTAAACATTTAGAAGTTTCATATTTCTAAATACTGTTATCATAGTGAATCAAAGGCCAACAATAAGAGAACATCCATCTATTGCTTCTGCTTTTAACATTTCTATTTAGAATTTATCACTTTTCATTTTCTCTTTGATAAACCTAGTCGAGCAGCCAATGTATACTCTTTATTGTATACATTTTATTCATTTGATTCAACTGATTTTCATACTATTCTTTATTAGCTGGTATTTGAAGATGGATTTCCACAAGCATTGACCATACAAAAAAACTTCATTTTAGAATGGCAAATGATCATCTAATAAGAGTTTTGCTAGAAAAACGATTTGAGAAATGCCAGAGGATGCATCACTATACCTAAGGAACATCCTGATCCAGTGATGCTCAAGGTAAGAAGCAGAATATAAAATAAACTGGCAAAGATAAAGAGGGAAATTTCAGTTTGGCATGAACTGGGTTCATCGAGGCTTTCACTTTTTTACTAAATATTCTTTTATACCCAGAAAAATGAAAATAAAATTCTAAAGATGCACATGTATACTCATGCTCTAATATTACTGTCAACACCAATTAACTCTTTATGCAATTTTGGTTCCAGAAAGTTACATTTTCTTCTTCCATGAAATTAGTCTAGAGGATGGACATGAAAACAAGTTACTAGTAACCAGTTTATCAATTATGATAAGTGGCCCACAGCCTAAAACTGGCTACAATATAGACTGAACAGGTTCCTACATATATATACTACCAGTTTTCTTTAAAGCTTTGTACAGATATGCTAAGCTTACCATAGTACAGACATTCAATTTTAAAATGTAAATGGTACAGGATATTGATAAACCAATTAGCACTGATGCAAAGCAAATTCCTCTTTTATCTCAATTACGACATGACAACTTAATAGGTCAAGATAGTTTAACATCTGAGACAAGGTTGATTCAATAAAACAACAGCATCTTGAAATGGTAATTAAGAGGAAATGTGAATCCATTACTGTGTTTTAAAAAATATCTCAAATACTTTGGCTGTTTTCATTGCTTTTATTAGAAGCTGTGATATGAAACACTACTTTTATTTGTGATATATTTGCTAAGGAGTTTTGGAAAGTGTGAAAAAAAAAAAAAACACTGAATAAAACATATCGCTCATTAAGCACTTTCTAAAGAAAGAAATATATATTTATTACATTCGTGAACTAAAAAACATTTAAAAAATAATTAGGTGATTAATCACATGTAGCATTCCTAACCCAAAAAATTAAAGGCTAACATTAAGACACTGACCTTAAGCATTCTAAAGGATTACCATCATCATAGGAAAAACTGAGATAGTTTTAGCAAAGTATGAATGTTATTTCATTTTAATGAAAAAATTTACCCTAATGTAAAGTGACACAACCCCGGGCAAGTTGAAATGAAAGTTAAGCAGATGAGCTGCAGCTTGATGAACGCCATCCGGCTCATCCACGGAGTAAGCAACCAAGAGGCCTTTTAGTGCAGATTTTGGGACTATATTTTAAATAGATACATAAAACCAGTCGTGGTAGCATAACGCTTGAATGCTCTACATGTTAAAGCCATGTTTTACACAAATTTGTCCTACACACCCCCTCCCAAAGTATGTTTAAATTTTATAGTCAAGCGTTTCTTGCATTTTGACATAATAGAACAAACGGAGCCCCCACATTAAAAGGATAAGGTAACTTCGAACACACGACGCAGCGCACTTTATGGTTGTGGCAGAGAAGGTCGTGCTCCCCAGGGTCCTACTGGTCGTCAAATAAGCAAAGTCTGTTAAAGTCCAATAATGAAGAACTTTCAAAATGCTCCTGGATCAACTCGCTTATCTCTCATGAACATTTTTCTCAACGTCAGAAAATCAAACAGGGAAGCCCATAGAAACTGTTAGCAGGTGAAAAGGGACTATTCAACCAACCTGACTCCAAGATTCATGGTTTCGGCGGTTCCGATCATACTGATCGCTAGCAGCATGTTGTTGCAGATCTTTGCAGCCTGAAAGTGAAATGCGTACATGTTAAATATCTTTTTTGTCAAGTTATAACTCACAGGAAGTTTTTCTTTGCCCAATTCCACATGCTTCTTTCTAAAAGTAAGAGCATTCGACAGGTGATTCTCTCAAATGGGGACAGGCACACGGTGCCGCACGACTCCCTGAGCCGACCGTGCCCTCCCAAGCAGGCACTGGGGCTGGTGGGGGCGGAGGGGGGGGGTTCTGCCATCAGGCAAGAACCCCGCAGTGGTGGCCCGGCTCCTGTGGCTTCTGCACCCCAGGGAAGTCCCCCTGATCTACATGGCATGACCGCTCTTTAAGGGAAGGTGTTCACGTTCTAATTGGGGAGATGGGACGAATACACTGAATGAAGAGGCAGCAAACAAACAATTAAAGAGGTAAATTAAGAGAAATAAGATCCAGAGGAAGTGGAACCTGAAACCATTTCTTATGGCCAGGGAGATTTAAATAGGCAAGAGAGAGAAAGGAGGAGAGCAGGGGAAAGGTAACTATATAAGAGGGATTACACACATGAGAGCATGACACGTTCTTGAGAACAGCAAGAAAATCGACTCGTGCATGTATTTTAAGAAACAGTGAAAATTTGATAGTTAAGACTGAGGCAAGAGCTATGAAAGCTAAGGAGGGTAGAGAGTTAAAATTTGACATAATAGGAAATAAGGATGCATTCAAAGTTTCAGAATGGGGAAGTACAAGGATGATACGAGCATCCTGATGGAGCTGGTCTTGGTTACAGTGCCGGGCCGAGTGGGAACCTGGCATCCAGAGACCCATTAGGCCCTCTGAGCAGTAAACAAGGCGTGAGATAATAAGGGAAAGACTGGATCAGGCAATGTGTGGAATGGACAAGACACTCAACAAGGAGAGCCACTGAAGCAGAAGCTACAGACCCTGGGGACTGGCTGGACACAGCAATGGAGCCAACGGACACAGCTAAGATAACACCAAAGGCGCCAGTGACCAGGGCAAAGCGTCCAGTGGAGTGAGTGTGCGTGGGTGTGGATGGGTGGGAAGAGGACAACCAGTTTGATGTCTTCAGAGTTCTGAACTGTCATTTATCTCTGACTAGGAAGTTGATATATTTCTAAATGATGATTATTTCATTTTCATGGAAAAAGATTAAAGTACATAGGTTACTTCTACCTGACTGTACTGCAAATGAACTGTAGCAAGTGATTACAAAATCAGAAGGCCGATGAGAGCAACTCGGTCATGAGCACTACGAATAGCAGCATTAAGGATGATTTCAGTGGTCACTGGGACAATGTCAAAATCTGGATGATGGCATTTGATATCTTTTTAAAATAAGTTAATTGGTTGATGTCTGCTTAATTCCAAGGAAATGCAGGAAAATTAATTTATTCCAATTAATTTAAGAGAATCTGAGCAAACAAAGAATCCATTGATTGAACAGAGTAAGGAGAAATAAGAATGTGGTCAGGAAAGAGAAATGAACATGAGCTGACTTTACACCATCAAGTCAGGGTCATTAGTGTGGAGTTATTACCTGCCCTGTCCCAACAGCTCCACAATACAACACGTTGGAGCCCATGCAGCCCAGCAACTGTTGGGCAGCAGCAAATTCATCTTCGACTCCTCCCACCATAAACGTGAGGTTCCCAGACCGAGCAGCTCCCACACCTGAATGGTTTGGGGGTAAAGGGATAGTAAAATTAGAGAAAATCCCCAAACCAAATTAAAACATCTTGCTTCCAAATTACATTTATGTCAGGCATGTTTAAGATACTCTAAGTTTCTCCTGGAATATTTTAATAATCAAGTATCATGCAGGTTAATCATAAACTAAAAGAGATATACAGATTCTGTAGAACTCTCAATGCATCTTAAAATATTTTGGCACAATCATAGCATGACAAATATAGGAATTGGAAGTGTGAATTTTATTATTCCATGCATCTCTTACTCCTATATCTTGTGGGCAATTCATTCCTAGTGATACGAGCAGGAAGAAGAAATAAACTTTGACAATGCTCTGGCTACTCCTTAGCATCCTTTAACAAAGATTTGATACATGTTCACTAATTAAAATGATTGAAGAACTTCTATTTTAGCACAGAAAATATGGCCTAGACTTGTCCTAAAAAGGGGGAAGAAGCTTCATTCATCTAAATTTTTATTAACTATAAAACAAAACCAAGAGTAGTATTACTGTTTTTAGTATTAGAGAAATCTCAATTCATAATTTTCAAGTTAGGTTTTGTTATTCAAAACCAGAGAGTATGTGGAAGAGCTATATTAGTAGAATTTTTGCTTTTACAACTTATTTTATAGTACAGCTAGGAATAAAGAAACCCTAATTGTCTGTACTATGTATCAAATCTGGCCATTAGAATAGAAAGCTGCAAGTAATGGCCTACTTTTGAATTTAATTTATTCAATAAAATACACAGTTTTTATACATAAAAAGCCCAAGTGAGGAGAGCCCTATTTCATTCAAATTGTGAATACTGTGCAATTGCCAAATCAGTAGCCTTTCTATTTCACAGTTCATGCTATTTTTAACTAATTATTAAAAGCAAAAGAAGTCAGCATTATGGTAGCCAAACAATTTTGGAAGAGGGAGTGCCCACATGTTATGAAAGCCTGGGATGCTCACATGTATGGTTAAATTACATTATTTCATAATATTCAGACACACTTTGGAATTGATCACGTACTAAAACCCAATTATGACAAATGCTTTTAATTAGCCAATCTGTGTCATTTGAACATTCTGATAATGTTGAAGTGTGAGTGAGTCATTTTCTTAGTTTCCAATTTACTTCACCAAGGTGGTAGATCATTAACGTTTTACAATTATTTTTCTCAATTTCTATGGCCACTTTCATTCAAACCACATAACCACCCTTACTTCTAATCCTGTTGATCTGACTTAAAGAAATTAAGCAGACAATTTAAGTCAAAGCTTACAAACAAATCCAGCACTATCCACCACAGGTCAACGGCTTTGTATCTAGATTACAACTGCTGCTAGATAGCAATCTATAATAAACAGTCATTTAGAAAGGAAAATGATGACAATGGTTCTCAGCTGGTTAGTCTCACGTGTACTTTCTCACTCGTTCAAGCGCATTATTTCGAAAAGAAGAAATAAGTTACTTACGCAAGAGAAGACCACAAAAGAGAAAATAATTCATCGTTTAATTCAGAGTTCCTGGTATCTCCACTCTTTGTTGCTCTCAATGTGGTGGTATCATTATTTCTGACTTTACCATAACCTACGTTCCAGTGTAAGGGCCTGACTAACCTGGTAATTCTAGAGTTCTGTATTCCTTGAGACCAAACCTAGTTCATGTTTCTATACAGATTCCTCTAACCATATAACATCATCAAGCCTAGTCCTACTGGGAAGGCAAAATCAAGACCTGAATTATCCTAAAATAAATGTAACCATTTTGAGCTTAGAAAATAACACCAGAAAGCTGAAACTCTAAAGCTGCGTAGACATCTTATGGATTTCCAATGTTGTATACATTTTTATGTCTGTCAATAACAAACAATAAATAAAGAAATTTATCACACTGCCATGCTATTTTCATTCAAGTCCACTTCCCGAAATCGAAGAACACAAACTATACACTCAGGCGGCTGCTGGAATATTGAGATTCATTTTTTCCTTATATTTTAGTAACTGTATACACAAAACCAAAATATATCCAGTGCTTAATCTATTACAGTATTTACAGCACCTTCTTAAAATCTTTGATTTCTTATCTTATTCCTCCCTTACACAATAAGCTCTTACAAGGTCAGCATTGGGGTCTTGTTTATGTCAGCATTCCCATTAGCTGTCACGGTACATGACACACCCAACAGATGGTTGTTCAGTAAGTAAACTTATCAGCATGGTAAGAGTAAAGGATCCACAGACGAGTATCTGGTTTAGGGGATGTGTCACTTGCTGGCTAATTATAAACAAATTACTGAACTTCTCTGGGTCTCAGTGTACAACATGGAGAAAGCATTACAGACTACTTCATAGAGTGGCTGTAAATATATGAACATATGCTGTAAAATATCAAATGCCATTAAATGTAAGGCCTTACTACTTTATAACGAGTTTGTGAACTGGGACTTTTATCTTTACCTAAATAATATCTTGAGTCCTTTCCTATTTGGTTATTTAAGCCGTTGTCTTCTCGAGGATAATTTTAGCCTCTCCAGCCAAGTATCAGTTGGCTTGAGCTGAACCAGGCTAGCCCAGATTAAGAAATACCAAAGTGGTCCATAGCAACAATGTTAAGATGACAGAGACGACCTCTCGTATAATCTTTCGATGGCAGCATAGTGTATGGGAAAGTGAGAACTTTGCATTTCTTTGGTTTTATTCATTCAACAAAATTAACCTACTAAGAATCAAGCCCTGTGGTAAGCCCTGGGGTTACAGATGAAAATCTGAAGTCCCTGCTTGTAGAAGTTACAAGACTGTGACCCAACTGCTTCTCTCTCTACCCATCAGTACCACCCTGTACTGAGCCATCACTACCTCTCACCTGGATTATTGCAATAGCCTCCACTTGCTCTCTTTTCAGATCCTGCCTCCACAGTCTATTCTCCATACAGCAGCCAAAGGATCCTTTTAAAACATAAATCTACTTCACGTTTCTTCTCTATTCTCAAGTCTCTAGGAGCTTTCCATCCCCCGAATATAAAATCCAAAGTCCTACAGATCCCTGTATGATGTGGCCCTCGGCTGCCTCTCCTATCTCATTTCATTCCGGTCTCTTCCTCACTGCTTTCCAGCCACCCTGGCCTCCTTGCTGTTCCTGAAACAGGTCAAGGACATTCTCATCTCAAAGCCTTGCACTTGCTGCTCCTTTTGCCCAAAAATTCTTTCCTTATATATTCATGATTTGTTTCCTTCACTTCATTCAGGTTCCTCTCAAAATTCACTCTTCAGGGAGGCCTTCCCTGACCAATCTAACAATCTAAAACGTCACCCCATCTCCTATTCCTGCTTTAATTTTATTCACAGCATTTATCATCTAACACCTGTTGAATGCAACGCCTGTATTTATTTGCTTCTGGTCTGTATTCCCCAGGTGACATGAGCCCCATGAGAGCAGTGGCTCTGTTGGCTCATTCACCCTATATTCACAGTTGCAGGACGCTCGTAAGTACAGTACTTGTTCAAAGAAGAGAAGGGGGCAATGATGGAGGGAAGAGCAAAGAAATGAACGACCACTGTGCTGTGCAATAACTGCTCTCACAGAGATGCACACGCGATGCCAAGAATTACACAGCAGTTGTCGTTCTAACAAGTCAGTAAGTGCCCCCTGATCCAGGTTTTGTTCATCTGTAAAGTGAGATGATCAAACAAAATTATCATTTAGTTATTTTTAAGCTTTGAAATTCTATAATTTAGGATTTTCAAGTTTACCTATATCTACTTTCCCACACTTATCAAAGTGATATACCAAACCAAGGCATATTTCATTTTACATAAATAATACATAAATAGTTCCAAATTAGGGAACAAATCGGAAAATAAATCTTTTCCTATAACCACATAATTAAATCTAACAATCCTAAACATTTATGGTTGCCTTAAATGCTTTATCTAACACTTTGCTGTGATAACGTCTCCAGTGTTTCTCTCCTATGACCCTAGACTCAGAAAAACTGAACACATTTGTACAAACGAAAAGGCAAATGCCCAAACCATTCTAAATGGGTGGCTGACTATCTACCCTGCTTTTAAAGTACAGGACAGCTATCATTTCTCTTGGTAGTCTGTTTAATTTCGATCAACCTTATAGTAAAGAAGCACTTCAAATTAAGTCTTTAAGTCAGCAACCCCTCTTTAAAAAAAAAAAAAAAAGGTATCATAGAGAGCCTCCATTATCGAAACTACCTTCTTTCTTTCCTTCCACTCCTACTTAAGAGTTGACATCAAAAATCTGACCATTTGAAATCCACTCTCACTGGTTCTCAACCCTGGGAATGAGGAAGAACAGTCCCTGCCCTCAGGAGTCAGAAATCTATTGTTTGTGGTGGTAGTGGCAGTGTGTGTGTGTGTGTGTGTGTGTGTGTGTGTGTGTGTGTGTGTGTGTGTGTGTGTGTGTGTAGATGGGAGAAGTAATAAGGCAAATACACAATTATAAATAATAGAAGACAGATGAATTCTACAGGAGAGGAATAGTCTTGCAAAGTTTCAAAGAAGAAAATATTATCAACAAGAATCTACTGAGTGCCCGTAACAATTTGCTAGATCTTTGCACTAGCTGCAAAGGTTCAAGGAGCAGGCATATTTTCTGAATCAAAAATCAGGGCCTAGTTTCTGTATCAGTTATCTGAAATATAACTATTCCAGAAAGCCTAAGATATAAAGTGATAGTAAGTGCAATAGTAAGTGTAAAATAGTCTTTGTCCTCAAAAGTTCTAAAACATAATTAGGGAAAAGAGAGATGTAGTCATAAGAAGTAAATGCCAAAAGGTAGCTTCATAATATCAAGTGTCAGCTGGATGAAGACAACAGCCACCAAGTCCTGATTCTCCCTTTCCTTCCATTTTTCAGCCTCCATCATTGAGAGAATAATGAATTCTCAGAAAGAGAAAGGGTGACAAAGGAACCAAGAAACTGAGAGTACTAGTCTCGCTGACAACTGTGGATAGGCTTGTGAAAATTCTGATAATATTGGCATTCTGAATCTGTTTACAAACTGCATTCACAGAAGTTTAAAATAACATAAACTGAGCAAATAATCTCATGGTTTATAAACAAACAGTTCTGCCTGTTATCTAAATGCACATAATACTCTACCTCTCTTCACAACAGATTTGAGTTTGTTTATTAGAACAAAACAATCAGAAAAGTGAAAACTGTAATTAAGAACAATGCAAATGAAACCATAAGATTTGACAATAAATTTCAAATATAGATCTGAGTAACTCAGAAGCCTCGGCAAACACTATTTGGAGAGGAATATAGCAGCCTCAAGCAAAACATAACTTTTCCTTGAACTAAGTTACATGTTTAAAAAAATTTCTCATTTGGAACTTTACACAGGATACAGTAAGTGAAGTAATGGACAACAGTCTTCATCTTTTTAAATCAAAAGCAGTGATAATTTTTTCAATGTAAATTGAGTTAAAACTCAAGTTTTTGCTTTATATATTAACATTATCACTTCATTCTAATATTTATGTTTATTGGTCTCCCAATCTTGGCACTTTTATTTGATATAAGAACCAAACAGGCTGAAGTCTCAAATTATACATCAACAGGAGCGTGACCAGCAGCTGATGACATTATCCACTATTACCATTTCTAGACAGTCTCTCAGTTCCTATTTTTTTTTCCATTAAGAAAAGGATATTCTTTCTGAAGTACTTACATGTTTATGTTTCAGCAAAGAAGAACTACATCACTCACTGTATCTTTCCTTTTGTCTTGAGTTGTTGGAAGCAGTAACTTCCTCTTCTATCTCCTTGTATGGTTTCTGATTTAATTTTTTTTTCTTGCAACAAAAGCCACTATGTTATGCATACTGAAAACACTTTACAGGGGCAATGATTCTTCATACATCCATGCCTTTCCTGGCCGTTCCCCCATATGAAATTTCCTTCCTTCCTTCCTTCTTTGCCTGGCTAACTCCTGCTTATCTTTCAGGACTCGACTCATGTCCACTCTGAAAAGCAGTTCATGATCATGACTCCCTGTCTCTATTCCTACGACATTCCCGGCGCAATCTCTAATAAAGCACTTACACTGCTCTAATCAAGGGCTTTTCTGGTGTTTTTTGTTAAAACCCTCTGGGCATGAGCTGTTTGAATCTTAGCACCCAGCATATAGCACGTGTCTGATAAATGTTCGTTGTCTTTTTAGAAAGTAGGCAGAGAAGAAATCAATGATTAATAAAATGACCAAGAATACTAATAAGACTAAGTTAGACAAAGTTTCCTAGCTTATCAAAAAAGCTCAGCTGGGGAGTGGCACGATCCTCCACATGTGATAATGGCATTTTCACTAACGGCTGCATGAGTGCACATGCATAAGGACAGTATTACGAAGACTTTACAAATGAAGAACATGTGACGTGAGTTAAGAGACCTGGGGTGAAGGTCACACCACACGGACAAATTATAACACCGCTCCATCTGAAAATGGTGATAAAAACACTTGCCAACCTTCATGCACTGTCGGTGGGACTGCAGACTGGTCCAGCTACTACGGAAAACTGTGGAGGGTCCGGAAAAATTAAAACTAACTACCTTATGACTCAGCAATTCTACTTCTGGATATTTATCTGAAGAAAACCAAAACACTAATTCGAAAGGATATACACCTCCCTATGCTCACTGCAGTGCTATTCACAATAGCCAAGATATGAAGCAACCTAAGTGCCCATAAATAGACAACTGGGTAAAGAAGATGTGGTCCATATTTACAATGGAATATTACTCAGCTATATAAAAAAAATTAAAAAACAAACAAACAAAAAACCCTTATCATTTGCAATGACATGGATGATACCTAGAGGATACTACGCTAAGTGAAACAAAGACAAACACGTGATTTCAATTACATGTAGAATCTAAAAAACAAAATAAATGACAAAGGAAACGGAAACAGACTCATAGATACAGAAAACAGACTGGTGATTGCCAGCTGGAAGGGGTTGGTAGGCTGGGTGAAAAAGGTGAAAGGATTAAGAAGTACAAATTGGTAGTTACAAAATATTCCGGAGATGTAAAGCACAGCATAGGGAATATAGTCAATAATATTGTAATAACTATGAATAGTGTCAGGTGGGTACTAGACTAATCGGGGGACCACTACATAAGTTATATACATGTTTAACCGCTACGCTGTACACCTAAGATGAATATAAAATACTGAATATCAATTCTCAGTTAAAATTAAAAAATAAATTAGGCACAGAAAAATAAATAAATAAAAGCTGATCACAGAACCAATGTAGACAGAGCTGATTCATTACTGTATTCAAATGGGAAGTGCCTGCAAAGTTCTCACAGAGCTTACTGCATAATAAAAAAAACAACCAATTTTGGGCGGCGGGGAGAAAAGCTTGCCATACTTACTTTGCAGCTTAAATGAAAGAATACATTGGAAAGATAGTTTTAAACAGTTATTATAAAATGTTCTAAAAATTTAAACAAACCAAGTAAATCTACTCAGCTTGTATGTGTCAGTCTTTGGCCTAACAGTAGCACAGAAATGAAATTTGGAATTCAGTCTGAAAAGCTGAACCGAGAGTTGTGACAGAAAAACTATTATGCAAGTGTTGATAACTTGGAATAAACCATTTAAAAGTCACAAATAAGATCATTTTTAATTCCCTGACTACTGGAAAGAGGTCTTTGAATCCAGAGAGGAAAGCGATGGAAATCTAAAAAGTAATAATCAAATTAGATATGTATTTAATACTGTAAAAATCCTGCCACCAAAGCACTCTCATTGATATACAGCAAAACGTAGTAAATCACTTCATTTACTCAAAGGAACTTAAATGCTTTAACCAGTCTGCCATCAAAAGAGATCAAGAAGAGGACCAATGGGACTTGGGCAGCAATGTGAGCTGTCTTTAAAATGCAATTGTTCTAATCATTTTCTACAGATGCAGCCTCACAAGGGGCTGCTGTCACAGGGACCATTTACGACTTGTTATGGTGTCTCTATTGTTTACTGGCGACATTCGCTGAGAAAGGCGACAGCTGGGACAGAAAGCTGCTACTCAACGAACAATATAATCCCGTGAAAGTAATCAACAAATTTAAGGGTGTTAATTAACTTTACACTTTATCATGTTCAATTAGTTGTCCTTTCTAGAAAAGATTGCCATGTACAATCAGTTTAGAGCGTGCCATGTTTGATTTGTAAGTGATCACTGTTTCTGTTTCAGAGTCCATGTCAGATGTTCTCTGGGGTTTTGGTGACACAGATGAATGGCTCTGCACATGTTAGGGGGTGATCTAGTTTAACATAAGCCAGAATAACATAACCCCTTGTTAACACTATTGCTGGTATTATTCAAGCTAGAACAGAGAAGCAAAAACACTCACAGCACAATTCTGGAGTCAGATAAACAAAGTTAAGTTAGTTTTTCCTGAACTATAAACAGATACAAATACATGGAGAAATAAGCAATTTTTCATCATTATTTTTCAAAGTAAGACTTGTCTTTCGGGGGCATGTTTGGGATCATTTCCTCCCAGCAAGATCTCGAAGCTCTGCTACATTATCCACAGAGCACCACTGCACCCTCAGACTCCACGGAATGCAGATAGCCTTTTCCATGGCAGGCGAACAAATGCTATGGATGTGTTCAGCATCGGCTGGCGTTCAATTCTAGAATGTGGCTTTTAAATCCAGAAGCTGTATTTAGTACTTGTGGAAAATCCAGGGAAGTATATTAATCTCTGAATGCACGTGCCTTTTCTTCAACCTTCAATGCACCTGTTCCTACTTGCTAATAAGACAGGGAAAAGCTCATGATGGAGTGACAATATATTCAGTATTGCATTTTAATGAAAGTCACTACAGTTCCTCTGAACTGAGACTTGCATCAAAATATTTCATACGTCATTGACGAGGTGAACAAAACCTGAACTAAGGCTTGGTAAGAGGTGTGTATCTTGACGAAAACAAAAGCAAGGGATATGCATCTATCTCTTAAAACATGCACACACACACACACACACACCACATCTACACAGGATTTTGAAACATCTTCATAAAGCTATACCTTGCTCTTCTCGACTAGCTGTTTCCTGCATATTACAGATTAAACACAAATAAAAAAAAACTACAGCTATTTAACTAGTTATACACAAGGACAAAGCTGAACTTCTTCAAAATAGAAAAGTTGTTAACTCTGAAAGCTAATAATGTCCTAAGTTAAATATTAAAGAAGGAAATTATAGGCTATATCTGAAACAGCTGAAACCACAATACACAGCAGCAGAAAACATTAGTTTTCTGCAAAAGATCTGCAGGGAGAAGGGAAGCGGTCGATAGATCCTTAAATTGGAAGCAATAGCCGTTCTTCTATCCCAAGTTGGCAGCTGCTACATTTGCAGACCTGGTTCATTATTTACCCATAATGACCATCAAGCTGCAGTCAAAGTCAGATCACAACAACTGTCAGCAGCTCTTTTAATTAGCCTTGTTTGAATTCAGATAAATATCACAATAGACCTACTTGTGCTGAAAGAGCAACAGAATGCTCCGCCTGGAGCTGGGCTGGCTTGAGGAAACCCGGGGAACACAACGCGAGTGGGGTGTGGAAGGGTGGGGGCCTCAGAGAAGGAAACGGTTTGCTTTCATTTTAAAAATCCCTTTAAAAACATTCTCTGACATTCACCCCAGATTAAGATGGTGCGGAAAACTGTACCGCAGCGAATCTCTCAGCTCCTGAAAGCGGTATCTAGAGCCCACGGGAAAAGTTAACACCTTTGGAGAATGTGATTTTCAAAACTCCGCCTTGTAGGTCATGTATCCTTCAGCTTTAAAAGTCAGTTTTTAAAGCCAAATAAGGAATCTTGCATTAAGTAGCTCAACCTTAATGAGCTGTTTGACTTTGTTTAGAAGTTGCATAATTTGGAAGGTCTTTCTGTAACAGGAATCAGATATTTTTCTATACATTCCTTGCATTCAACATTAATAATCACAAAGTAAAACCTGGCTATAACCAAATTCTACATAGTCCAATCACTTGCATATTCCACCCCCTTCTGTGGTTTTTCTCCCTCTAGTTTGCTTGAGAAGAAAAACAAGTGTAATAATCACTGGCCCTCTGTTCTATAAAGAATTGATTATTCACATAAATTCTAACTGTGGGGGTAGGTAAAAAGAAGGGTAAAGAATGAGGAGGAATAAGAAAAGGCAAGATGATAACCTGGCAGCCAATCAGAGTAACTGAGGACAGCAAGAAATTACAGAGCAAGAGAAAGCTATGCTAATAGGTTATACTCGGCTAATGAGGAGTCATCTCTGGGAACCACTCAGGAACCCCCTGAGAATCCGGACTCGAATTTGTGGACGGGCATAGCTGACGAAGTAGCACTTCCGAGTGTAAGCTGGACCTCCTCTCCTCTGCCATCCTTTCTGGGCCCTCAGCTATTACACAGCCTTTGGCAACCACTTCTGATGTTGCACAACATAACACTGAGAAAGAGTAGCTAACCAGGTTTGCACGAGGATCAAGGACACAATACTGTTTACACAGAGTTTGGATCCCACTTACTACTTCCTTATTGAGTAGAAAAACACTCCTATACAGGAAGTAATAAAAAATTATTATATTTGTGGTCAACTTCAAGTACTAAAACCTGTGGAATAAAACTTTTACAAAGTGCTATGAGACCAAATATGTGATAAAGACAACTACCGAATGCTGGCGATGTAAGTGGGGAGAACGCTTCATCTGGTTTCGGAATCACAGCAGAACGGAATATTTTCTGGCCTGCTTTTTCAAAAGTAAAACATAAGCCCTATGACAGCCTTCTCCCTCCTCACCCCTTAACACAACCCACCTCCTGCCGGCATGCGCAGCCAACAGCTACAACTTGTTCAGTGTGCTGAGCACAAAGAGAGCAGTCAGCTTGTCAGTCCAAGTCTAGACTCTGGCTCAATGTACATGAATCAGAATTTATTCTGTAAGAATACAGAAGAAAACCTCATACCCATTACGATGGCTGCTATAAGACATAACGAAATACAACAATTATTAGCGAGAACGTGAGAAATTAGAATCCTTGCACACTGTTGGTGGGAATATAACGTGGCAGGGCCTCTATGGAAAACAGTAAGGCAGCTCCTCAAAAAATTAAAAATAGAATTACCATATTACCTAGCAATTCTACTTCTGGGTATATACCCAAAGGAACTGGAAGCAGGGTCTTGAAAAGATATTCGTACACCAATGGTCATAGTGGCACTATTCACAATAGCTGGGAGGTGGAAGCAACTCAAATGTCCACTGATGAATGGATAAAAAACTATGATATACACATACAACAAAATATTCTTTAGACTTGAAAAAGGAAATTCTAACACATGCTACAACATGGATGAATCTTGAGGACATCATGCGAGGTAAAAGAAAGTCAGTCACAAAAAGACAAATGCTGCTTAATTCCACTTAGAGGACGTACCCAGAATAGTCAAAATCACACAGACAGAAAATAGAAGGATGGCTGCCAGGGGCGGGAAGGGGAGGAGAAAGGGGAGTACTGTTTAATGGGCACAGAATTTCATTTCACATGATGCAGAGTCCTGGCGATGGATGGTGGTGCTAGTTGCATAGAAATGTGACTGTACTACTGCTGAACTACTACTGATCTGCACGCTCACGACGGGTTAAAACAATGCATTCTATATTATGTGTGTCTTACCAAATTAGAAAATGATTTTGAAAGAAAACCAAAAAAAATAATTTTTTATTAATAGTATTTTCTCACACATAGACGACCAGACGGTGTTATTTTTAATATACTGATGTTTAATTACAATGAATTTTACAAATCCATAATGCAATTATTTAAAGAAAAGGATTGAGAAAAGCCTTATTAGTCTTTTTTTAAAAACAAATTATAATATGTATTTATTCTTTTTATTGAATTATAACTGACATACAATATAATATCGAGTTTCAGGTAAACGACATAGTGATTTGATATTTTTATACACTATCAAATGATCACCATAAGTCTAGTTACCATCTGTCATCATACAAACTTATTACAAAATTACTGACTACACACCCTGTGCTCTACATTACATCCTGTGACTTATTCATTTTATAACTGGAAATTTGTACTTCTTAACTCTTTATCTATTTCACCCACCCTCCCATCCCCTGCCCAACTGGCTACCATCAGTTTGTTCTCTGTATCTATGAGTTTGTTTGTGCTTTGTTTGTTCATTTGTTTGTTAGATTCCACATATAAGAGAAATAATGTGTTGTCTTTGTCTTTTTTCACCTAGCATAATACCCTCAGGTCCATCTATGTTGTTGCAAATGGAAAGGTTTTTTTCTTTTTAATGGCCAAATAATATTCCTTCATATATGTGTACCATATCTTCCTTACCAATCGTCTATGATGGACACTTAGCTGCTTCCATATCTTGGATTTCTTCGTACAAATACCCAGAAGTGGGATTACTAGGCCATATGGTAGTTCTACTTTTAACTTTTTGAGGACCCTCCATAGTGGCTGTACCAATTTGCAATCCCACCAACAGCTGATGAAGGTTCCCTCTTCTCCACATCCTCTCCAACCTGTTTGTTGATTTTTTGATGACGGGCCATTCTTACAAGTGTGAGGTGATATCTCATTGTGGTTTTAATTTGCATTTTTCTGATAATTAGTGACAATGAGTATCTTTTCATATATCTATATGTCCTCTTTGGAGAAATGTCTATTCAGGTCCCCAGCCCATTTTTTAATCAGATTGTCTTTCTGGTGTTAAGGTGTATGAGTTCCTTCCTTATACATGTTGGATATTAACCCATTATCAGACGTATCATTGGCAAATATCATCTCCCATTCAGTAGGTTGTCTTTTATTTTGTTGGTTTCCTTTGCTATGAAAACTTTTTAGCTCGATGTAGTCTAATTTATTTTTTTTTTGTTCCTCTTGCCCAAGGAGACATGTCCAAAAAAGGAACATGAATTCTTTAGGTATGTGATTTTTGATTCAAATGTAAAAGAGGCTTAATAATATTTTTGCTCTGATATCTAAGTAAATTGCATTGTGATTAGAGAATGCAATCTATAAGATATACAGACTTGATCTATGGCCCATGGTGTGGTCAATTTTTTATACTTTTCCGTATGTCTTCTTCAGTTGCTGGGTATGAGGTTTTATATATGTCCTCCTGATAAAGTTTCTTAATTGTGCTATTCAAATCTATCTCCTTATCAATTTTTTGTTGCTTGATCATTAACTGCTTAGTGAGGTACACTGAAATATCCCACTATGATGGTGAAACTTAACAATGCCTTCTTATAGTTCTATATTTTCTTTTTTTGCTTTACACATTTCTTAGGTTATTTTATTAGATGCAGCACATGAAATTTTTAGAGCAAGTCTAATGAAGATAAATTCTTTTAGTTTTCTTTTAGCCGATAATGTTTCTATTTCACCTTCATTCATGAAGGATACTTCGCCATATACAGAATCCTGGTTTCAGCACTCTAAAAATGTTCCACTGCCTTCTGGGTTTTGTGCTTCTCTGAAGCCATTCAAATCCTTGTTCCCATGTAATGCATCCTTTTCCTCTGGTTGCTTTCAAGATTTTTCTCTGGTTTTAGGCAGTTTGATCATGATATATCTGAGTGGATTTCTTTGAGTTTATCCTATTTTGGGCTTGCTGAGCTTGCTGGATTTATAAGTTTGTCTTTTGTCAAAATTGGGAAGCTTTCAGTCAGTTCTTCAAATGTTTTTTTCTGCACCACACTCTTATCTCCATTCGAGATTCCAATGGCACATATGTTAGACCTTTTGATACTACCTCACGGGACACCTTGAGATTGAATTTTTAAAACCTTTTTCTTTCTGTTGTGCAGAATAATTAATTCCAATTCATGTTCTATCTCCATACTCACTAACTCTTTCCTTTGTCATATCTACTCCACTTCAAACACATCCAGTGATTTTTTTTCAAATTTGTTTTCAAAGTTTTCAGTGAAAATATTTCAGTTTAGTTCTTTTTTTATAGCTTATAGTGCTTTACTTCTTAGAGCATGGTATTAATAGCTGTTTTAAAGTCACTGCCTGATATAAAACATCTGGGTAACTTCAGGATTAGTATCTTGATTATCTTTTCACTTAAGAATTTATCAGACTTTCCTGGATCTTTCCATGTCAAGTAATTTTTCATCACATCGCAGACATCTGGAATATTGTATGAGACTCTGAGTCTCATTCAAATTCTATAAAGAATATTATGTGTTGGTTTCTCTGGATACATGATTAGAAAGGTCTCCTAGCCTTTCTTTCATGTTTTCCATCTCCAAGTCTTTCTGCATTACATCAGATTATTTATTTAGTTCTTTCTTCATATGTACTAATTTTCTCTTCAACTCTCATATGACATTTAACTCACTGAGTTTTAAATTTCAATGATTTTCCCCAATTCAATTGGCCTTTTCCAATATTCTCTTGTTCTTTGTTCATTTACATTAAATTCCACCTTTTATTTCTTTAATGTTTTATAGACAGTCTTTCTGTTTTATGTTCTGTTTTGGACATTTCAGTATCTGTAGCTTTAGATTAAATTTGTTCCAGTTGACACTTGATCTGGTGACTTGGCCTCTAATGTGTCTGGACTGTGTGTGTCTGTGTATAGGTGAGTGTGCGTGCGTGTGTGCATGTTTACTGTGCTTAATATTTGTGAATTCTGAGAGTCCTGATTGAGCATGATTTTCTCCAGAGAGGATTTTTATTTATTCCGTGGGTGACAGACGCTCCAAGCCCTACCAACTCAGAAGCCCTTAAATTTATTGGTTGGGTGTTTTCCCGATTGGAGTTGTTTCAATGTGAACTCTATATCCATGAGATCAGACCTACTGTTACAAAGATTCAGGGGAGACTATAACCAGCATAGACAAATAGATTTCCTAATTAGTTTCCTTTACAGCCAGCGGATTATCCATAGGATATGGCTTCTGGTTTTTTTGGCTTTTGCGGGGAGGAGAGCAATGAGAGGAAGATGTCAGATTTCTCACTTTGTGTGAGCACAAGGCCTAGTTTCCCATTACCTCCATGATTTTCAGCCACAAACACTAATCCCCAGAGCTCCTGGTTCCTAAAATTAACGTTTGCTCCCAGGGCAGCCAGAGCTTCTGGGTTTATCACTCTGATTTCAAGTTACTATTTGATTATTTGGTCATTGAGAAATGACCAATAACTTTTTTGAGGAATCCAATATGCATTTAAAAATGTTTTTTATAATTTATCTAGCACCTGGGTGCTGTATGACAGCTGGGTATTTTAACATATCTAATCCACCATATTGCCAGAAGCAGCAGATGCCTATGTAAGGAAATAAAATGGGTCCTTAAATGTCAAAGGAAAGATTGATTTCCATCTTATTTTTATACCAGGATATCCTTAACTCTTTTCTGATAATAAAACAGGTTTCATCTTTACCATTAACACCTGTATTACGCTAAAAATTTACAACAGAATGTTGCTTTTATGGCATCTAATTTTACAGGTGAAATCAAGAAATTTCATCCAACTAGATATAGCAGTCAATCAAGTTTATGAGTACTTTCCATGAAAGTAATCTAAAAGGAAACATTAGGTATCTGAAATCTCTAGATCACTTTATTTTGTGGGGGTTACTTGTTTTACCTATATCATTAGAGATATTTACTATACACAAACCAAATATAGAACTATGCAAAGAACCCACACTCTTGTCTTTTCAGAGTATACAAAAATAAAGGCTCAATTCTTGCTCAAATTAAGTTTTGTGATCCACACAAGAGGTACTGCATTATAAAATTAACTTTTATAATAAAAAGAAAATTAATTGCCATAAAGGAGTCATAATTTTCAAAGCTCAAGGAGGGAAACATCACATTCCTTTGTGGAATGAAACTAGAAAAGAGAGTAGGAGAGGCTTCACTAAAAAGATGAGATCAATTCAGCCACGAAAGATGATTAAGATTATGATATGCTGGCAGGGAATGACTTGGGGCAAAGAGAGAAAGTCCAGGTGAAGTGAATCACAAAAGCAAATATTGTAAAGGTATAAAAGTATAGGATCTGTTCAGAAAATAGTAAGCAAGTGAATTTGGAATAATTAAAATTCCAGATATATTGATTCTCCCGTAATCTTCAAATATGCCATGCCCTTTTCCCATTCCAACCTTGACACCTATCTCTGTTCTTGGACATGTCCCACCCAAACTTCACAATACATGGTAAATATCTATCGATTCAGGAAAGCAACTGGCCTAAAAGTCAGATGGGATAAATTCCAATCCCCCAAACTATATAGCATCAATTTATCACTGAACTTGTTTATACCTGTGTTATGACAATTACCACTCTGCACTGTAAAGCAGGATCTCTTTCCATGCCCAGCTCACTTATTCCAGCCCAGTAACCATAACGTATTTTTTTTCTAACAGGAATGGAGGAAGGACGGAAGAAAGAGAAGGAGAAAACCTGTAAATTTCCATGCAAGCACTGAAGGAACTTTGGCAGACAATGAAGAACCACCATGTGTTACTGGCTGAGGCTGCGCGCTGTCCACGCCAGCAGCTAGTGCCACATGTGACAGTTGTGCACTTGCAATAGTTAGTTCAAACTGAGATGTTCTTCAGGTATAAAATACATACCAGATTTCAAAGACTTATTATGAAAAAAGGATGTAATATAGCTCAAAAATTGTACACTCAATTTTTATGTGAAAATTATATTTTAGATATATTGGGTTAAATGAAACATTATTAAAATTATGTTCACCTGTGTTTCTTATTGCTTTTTTTAATGTGGCTGCTAGAAAATTTTAAATTACCTATGTGGCTTACATTATATTTCTGAACAGTGCTACTCTTAAGAGTTTGAACTAAAGATCAGAAAATATGAAGTTGCAGAATACTATAATTATGAAACCAAGAAGCAGAATGGGTTTTATTGAAAAGATAAGCTTGACTTAGAAATTAGCTTGACTTAAGGGGTCTAACAGATAAAAATGCAGGTCTAGAAAACAGAAAACTCTATGATGGGAATACAGAATTAGGAAAACTCTTCAGAGATGAGAGAGTTGAAATTTTGGAAGAGCAGGTGAATGCCTGCCAGGAAACTTAGGTCCCACAGTTTAAAAGGAGGAAAAAGAGGTAGCATTTTGATTTTTCTCAAAGGGTAGGAAAGGCTGGCATCCCAAGCTGGAGCTCTGAAATCATTTCCCACAGAAATGTGGTACTAATAGTGTTATAATTTAGGGATATTCTGGGTTGAATATATTTAAGGTCAAAAATAGGGATGGACCTAAATACATTAGAAAATGTTTCCAAGGAAAAAGTACATTCCATATTCAAACAGGTAACTCTCTACATGTTGATTTGTTTGTTGATAAACAAACAAAACCCCATCAATTTACCTTCTATCATAATAAAGTACAAACATAGGTTTAGGCATGTGAAACTTTGGTTATTGCTCCTCTAGGAGAGAAACAAACTGGTTATGCACACTTCTTCCTCTAATAACATGGAATTCATATACTGTATCCATATATTGAAAAAGAGCTGAAAATTATAGTTCAATTTTAAAATCCTTATATCCTCCACATTATTTTTATAAAAACAAAAAATTTTCAGCTGTTACAAGCAAAAGGTTAGTTTTACTAAACTCTCAATTTCTTCAAAATTCAGATATGCAAATATTTTTAACTAAACTCAATTTCTTCAAAATTAACATATGCAAATATGAGGAGCATCATTTCAAAGTATAAACTACATTTTCCTCTCGCTTAGGAGATTTAATAAAGAACCAGCTATACTCCCACTGATATTATAAAGCAGAAAATCAAGAAGGGCAAGATGACTATTATTCCTCACGTGATCAGAGAGAATTCATCTTAATGGACAAAGACCTATGTTTTATAAAAAAGATTTCCAGCAAAGGTTATCCCACCACCTTCCCTAATGTTACAAACTTTAGTATTATAAAATTATTTTTAATTTTCCCAGAATAAGATTATAAAGCTAGATACCCTGCCAAATAGGTTTTTTGTTGAAAATCTGCCAAGAATCCATGGACTTGACAGATTTGCAATATAGTTAAGGAGAGAACACAGGTGAACAAGCCATGACAATGCGAGGTGGGATGCTAACTGTTCACAGGAAGGGTTACCTGTACCTAAGGTATCACAGGAGGTGGCATCTATGTTGGGCTTAGAGTTTGACAGACAAAAAATGAGGAAGAGATTAAAATCCCAATATAAGAAAAGCACAAGCAAGAACCAGAGACCTGAGTAAATGAGGTACACGTTTGAGAAATAGTCAATGATCCAATCTGGCTAGAGGTTAGGCATGTGGAGAGAAGCAGTAAGAAACAAGAGTAGAAAAGCAAGCTGGATCCAGACTTGGACGGCAGGCCGCGAGGCCTGGGCTGGCTCAGGTGAACAGCCTGCCGAGTACAGTGGGCAGCAAACCTCGGGAGGTGAGTGGATACGAGCACACGGCAGCGGCCTGGCAACAGGGGCAGCAAAGGCAACAAGAAGCAGAGGGAGTCTGAGCAGCGACGTGCTGACACACCCGCTCTCTGAGCAGGATGCACAGGACTGTTTTCAGGAAAAGGAACCGTGCACGTGTTCAGTTTTACCCTACGACTCGGCCCCCCTTGGGCAACCAGCACAGCCTTTAAAGAAGAAAACAAAGTTTTATCACAGGAGTAGGGAAAGCTGCCTTTTCCTGAGTGGCTTCTGGGCCAGACCAGCTGAGGAGGCCATCTGCTAGCTGCGGAGGCAGCACACGTGCGTGCTCCCCGAGATCTTCTTCCCCTTGCTGCGGGGCTCGGCCAGGACTCCTTTCAGATATGCAGCAAGAGTCACATCCTACTACTCACTGAATCAAGGCTGAAAAGCCTGAGAAGAAATATTGTCACTGAGGAAATAAAATGGCCGCTTCACATTAAAGTGAAGGAATGCAAAGGAGGGAGGAAGAAACCCAGGTGAGACGCAGCAGAGAGCAGGGTGGGAGTACGAGCCACCCAGCCACCGAGAATGAAGCATGAAGATGTCAGAGGAGGGGAGGGGGGAAGAGGGGAGGGGTGGGGGGGGACGGATCAGAACCACCGCCCCTGTGACCACGTCAACGAAACTTTATTTTCAAGAGAACTTTTGGTCCATGAAAGGGGTAGAGATAGTAACAAAGTTAATTACCTCTCATAATTAGTAATTAAGACAAGATAACAAAGCCTTTGGCAATGTACTACTCTAATGATGGAGGACGGGCATCTGAGAAGTGTAATAGTGTATTAGCATACCACATATGCAAAGTACACAGAACCACTGCCACAGTTAACTTGTCATTGAATGATTAAATATGAATTCATAATTAGAAAAATCCACACCGTAATTTATTGGCTTTTCTGACTGTTCTGGTTCATTAAAAGTTGATTACTAAACAGTGACCTCTAGTGGCCCATAATTTTCTAATGCTATATTGTTTCTCTTAAAGAGTCTGCACAGATTCCAAGAACCTATTTACCCTAAATAAGGGTGTTACTTTGAAGATGGTTAATATTCCTTTTTCCTGTAAAGGGAAATATTTCTTTTACCTGTTCTTCCCTCTGTAAAATACACTGTGTGTGTGACAAGTACAAAGTGTTAAAAAGCTCTCCTGCTCCTGCCCAAGTGTCACATATGCATTAACAAATCATCACTGAGCACCTCTCTGTAAGACCCCGAGCATGGAGCACAGTTTATTAATACCTGGAAACTGACTTCATTCATTGTGTGCTATCAAATCAGAAACTAAATTAACATTAACACAAAAGTCATGCTACTATCTGTTCACTGACTATACACACACAGGACATGCTAAAAACACATCTTAATTTAAAATTCAAAGATAGTAGTAATTTCCAGTCCACTGCACACCCAACTACTGAGGTTTATCTTATAAAGCAACTGATAAGACAATGTAAAAAAAATCTAGCTCACTTTTTAAACTTTTCTTAGTGATTTTTATAACAATGATGTTCATTAAGAAATCTTCTACAGAGAGAACATAAATGAACTTTCCAAGTATCTCTCCCTTAAAATGAATACCTATTTTTTAAAGTACTGATACGCCTATAGTAGTTTTAGCTTAAACCCAACTTACAAATCTGTAAACATTTGCTTTTATTACTTGCTACCCAGGTACACTGATTATTAAAACAGAAAGGTTCGCAATACGAAGAGGAGACTTTTGGGTATGTTATTAAAAGAATTATACATCCCTTCATGTCCCGAAATCAGTCAAGGTATTGATCCTGGTTCTCCGAAGTAGTGGCAATGCTGCAGTTTCCATACGTAATGTGACTGAGTCTCCAATAAATTTAAGATGTAAACAAAAGAAACATATACACCTCCTCACACACTATTCCTACAGAACACATGGGTGTGGAGCGCCAGTTGCTTTCTGCGATGATTTAATACAGTAGCTGGATAATGAGTTATACCTTCTGCAAGAACCAAATCACCATTTAATGCTATTATCAACAGTTCATGACCCACCAGCAAGAAATGTCAACCTGATTAATCGAAACACTGCTGACCTCAAAAAAAAAAAAAAAAAACTTACTCCTCACTATTATTAACATGTCGTACTGTTCTTTAGTATGAGAATATAAAAACCAAATCTTTAAACAAAAACAATATTTTTAGAGAATCTGGTAGGCAAATTTTTCTAATTGAGAGAAAGCTGGTAGGGTTCTGAAAAGACAGAGCTGAAGATACTACTTAAATATGAACATCTATTAGCACTGAGGGAAACTTTCTTTGGATACATGATTTTATAAGTTTAATATGCCATGTAAAATATTTGCTTTATTTTTTAAACAGACAGCATACTAGGGTTAGAGTAAGGTACCCTTTTGGTTACAATGTTCACTGTTAACTCTTCTCATACATAAATTTCGAAAATGAGCAGAGATAATATCAGGAAAAAAAAACTTAAAAAACTGATTTTGGAATTTCACATTTCTTCCCACAAGCATAGGTATAAAATGCTTCATTTCCTTGGTGTAATTGTAGCACATGCACTTGCAGTTCAGCCTTTTTACACAATGGGCCGTTTTTCACTGGGTATAAACCTAAAGCCTGGCATTTCAGAAGAGATTTAATGCTGCCATTTTTAAGGTTCCTATGAGGTAACAGAAAAGTACAAATCCCATCGTCAGGTTTCAGAAAGGCTCATTAGATCACAAATTGGACAGCTGATTTTTACTAAAAACAGAACCAAACTTTCTTCACTACAACAGTTAGGTTTTCAGTATCTACAAAAAGAGTTCAAGTTCTGCTTCTTTGGACCTGGTTTAGAGCTTGGGACTCTTAAGAAAAGCATCCGAGAATTGGCAGAACAAGTCAAGGTTCTCTATACCCTTTTTTTTTTTTTTTTAAATCAGCATCTGTATTGTAACCAAAAAGGTTTAACCTGAAACCAATATTAAGGAAACAATCAAACAGACAAAACCAGAGTGAGGACAATTCTTCCAAAAAATGTCAACATCATGAAAGACTTTTTCTTTTAAGAAGAGTATGGGAACTGCTCTAGATTAAAGAAGGCTGAAGAAACATGACAGCCAAATATAATGCATGAACCTTTATGAGACACTGGATCAAAGAAAAGAAAAAAGCCCAGTTACTTGGGGGATAATTGAGAAAATTTGGATATGGGTTATTGATCAACGTCAAATTTCTTGGGAGTGACATTAGTCTTGGAGTTATACAGGAGAATGAACTTGTCCTCAGGAGATTTATGCTAAAAGTATATATAGGTGTGGGTGAATGGTCTGGCCAAAAAGAAAAAGTATTGGGGGGGGGGGGGGACTTGAAATTGAAATCAGAAAGAGAACAAATACTTAGATAGCAGAGCACTGATCTGCTATCTAATGGATCCGTATGAACTTATTATTCAGAAATGTTAAATGAATTCTATTTTTACTGTGACTTTTAAAAAGGCAGTGGTGTGGGAGGAAGAATTCTGACCCAAAGACCAATGGAGATAAATACTTGCATCTTCATTTATAAAACATATATAAGTTCTTAAAACAATGGAGTCAAATTTCTATAAACTATTCTTCATTAATTTACATTACTACATTGCTGAGTTAACTCTACTTCTCCATTTTTACAATCAGGTTTGCATCTGTGCTTTCTGACCCTAGTAGCTGAGTTTGCCCTGTTAATAGCTTCCCAAGTAAATGACTAACTACTCTAATAGTGTTTGTTCTACTGTATCTACCAGAGCATTAGGTATAGAAATTACCTAGCAAAGTTCTATTTTAGGGCTGTTTTTACAAATAAAAACTCAACCACCAAAATAAAGTAGCTAGATATCTTTATCCTGATAATATATGGCTTGTTTGTAAGAAAACCCAGAAGTAGGCCCAGACTGTTTCTATAGCACACTGCCATGCTATTGAGTGACGGCTCATGAAAATCCATAATGTTTATTTCCGCACTAAAACCACAGTGCATGTATATTGCACACATACATTTTCAAAATACAGAAGTATATTTGAATAGCCACATTTCCATAAATTAGGATTTGGAGAAAAGATAAAACCAAATTAAAATGTGGCTATTTTTCTATGAGTTTTCACAAAACAGAGGTATCAGGAAAATAAACTCTTCCCCTGATCTTAATGACAGAAATGCAATCAATTATACAGTAAGACCATTACTATCCCCTGACTCCTTAATAGAGGAAAAATGTGAGGGAGCGGGCATTTGAACCCAGGTCTTCTGACCAGCTATGTTGAATAAAAAGAGCTGGATTTGTACAGATTCACTCATTTGTGAAAGTGCCACCAATGAAATCCATTTGAGAAGAAATCCATTTGACAAGAAAAGCTTGAGCATACAGAAATCAGAAAAATCCCAGCTCCTGGTAGGTAACCAAACAATATCCAGGAAACTAGGATTATCTGCATTAAAATTCTATGAGAAATTTTCAGATGAGCATATTTGTAGAAATTCAGTAGAAAAATCTTTAAACCAATTTTTAGTGAACAGATTTTAGCTTTCAATTTGATAAGCGAACATGGGGAAAGATTATTAGGTATGTTCTGTGCTCTTCAGAGCTTATATTGTCATTTCTATCTTCTCTTCCTAGAATGATTCATTCATCCATCCACTCATTTATCCATTCAACACAAGTCTGGGGGCCTACCATGTGTTAGGTACTGATCTGGGCGCTGAGAACAGCAGCGAACAAAACAGAACAAATCTCTGCTCTCGTGGAGCACATATTCTAATGGAGTGGTTCTTAATCCCAGCTGCATATTAGGAATAACTCTTAGAGATTCTGATTTAACTGGTGAGAAAGCAAGATAGGTAAAAATAGGGGCACAAGTGGAGAGGTAAGCTTTAGGTACACCCCTGATGGTTTATCCCATGACAGGAGGGAAGGCTGAGTATATGCACATAAATGCACGCAGGTTCGTAGATGTGGTGAGAAACTCATGGGGAAGTGTGAATGAATTAGGAAAATAAAGACCTGTTGAGCAGTTTCAAGGGCTTTCTTGAGATTAGTGATCATAGTCTGAAAGTGAAACAGGCCAACATGGTCATCTGCTTACTCCAGCCGTGTGCAGCTACTCCGGGGCAGATGCAAGGCAAATGAACAGTTGGGTCTGACCAGGGATTGGGGTCAAATTCAACAGAGGCAAAGAGGATCGAGGGACCTGGTTATGTATAATCATGGACCATGCAATATAAACTGAGTAAGAAAGGAAGCGAGGACATGAGGAGGACAGGGATAAAGAGGCGATTTGATTATTCTGCTTCAAGTTCTAGCTCCATCAGGCGCTGCTGTTACCTATATAGCTTATCTTTGAAAATTTCCTTCTTCTAAAATTACCAGTCCTTTTTCTTTTACAAAAAGTAGTTTAATTAATTTTGTTCAGGAATGACCAAACATAGCCTATAATCTTAGTCTCTTTTAAAGTTCAGGAGAATTTAGTATTTGCAGGTCTTTCAGCATTTAAAGATCAAGACACAAAATATCATTTTTCCGTTCTCACCAAAAAGAAGATTCTATAACAAGAAGAAATTTGGAGAGTCCAATACAAATAGATTTGGCTTCTGAGGTTTCTTTGATAAAGGCAGATCTTAAAGAAGAAATATAGTACTTGATTTTGTCCCCAACTTTATTTAAAGTGAAGCATATTTATTTGAGAGAAGACAGGAGAACATGTGCTCGTTTCTCTTTGGCTGTAATTAGTATTTGAGGTTAGGAGTCAAAAAGTCTTATTGCTTTGACCTAGGAGAGACTCTCGAACAGAACTATCACTTGACTATCTGGTCCTCAGTTGGTAAGGTGACCCATGCTTCTATATTCTCCTGGAAACATGACTGTATGTTTTATAAGTCTACAATCCCATTCCTATAACTCTGCTATGCAAAAACCTCGAAAAGTAAGTTTTTCTTCACTCATTTGACAATAAAACCTTTCCTGATGTGAGGTTATCGACAGTCTCCATTTATTCTTAGTGTCAATATTCATGTATTTCGTTGCAGAAATAACTCATATGTTTGATTACAGATGACTGCCCTGGACCCTGCTGCAGATATTACATAATATATGGTAAATATACGATACTATCTTGCTAAAATTTGAAAACAAAACTCACATGGCCCCAAAAGTTTCAAGTAAGGGATTAGAGTGGTTTTTTTTCTTTTCCTACTTTATGAACAGGAACCCAAACTTCCGGCTTGGTCATATAGTTATAATAATCCACTTCCATTTACCGAATGATGGTGATGTACCAGGTGCTTTTTATATACATTATTTTTATTTTATTGAACACTGAGAAATGAGTCTTTAAATCCCAGAAGTCTTGGAATTTATGAACCCTAACATAGGCTTCTCCCCACCTCAGAATCCATGCACCTGGCCTCCCAGCATGAGGAGTTGGCGAGCTTTTCCTTGGGGTCATCTGGTGGTTTCCAGTTCTCTTGAATCAGAGGTAGCACATTACATGGGTAAAAAGCACAAACCTTAGAGTTGGCCAGGTTTGGGTTCGAATTCACTCCACGTCCACAAGTGACGAGGCCATGTTCCTTAACCTCTTTGTTCAACCATTTTCCTACAATCAGTAAGATGTACTTACCTCACAGGGTTGTTGCGAGGATTAAATAAAATAAAGTCTGCAAAGCACTCAGCTATTTCACAGAAGTACCTGGCTGAGGGCTTAGTATGTAACTGCAACTCATTAAACATTCATTTCCCTTCCCTATCTTCACCAAAAGGTATGGGTATAATGATATTTTTGTATTACAGGTATTCTTCCACAAAACTTTTTCACAGGAATAAGATAATACATGATGCACTCTCCTTGTTTTCAAAGGAACCTCATTTTGACTTCAAAGGAAGCTTTACTAGCCTCAGAATGTCACAAATACACTGCTACTATGCAGAATTTTAGAGCTGAGAGAGATGTATGTTATAGGGAATTAAATACATTTGATCTTTAAACAACGCAGACTCACAGAAATGTGAAGTACAGCACAGGGAATACAGTCAATAACATTACAATAACTATGTACAGTGCCAGGTGGGTACTAGACTAATGGGGGTGGTGGGGGGATCACTTCGTAAATTATATAAATGTCTAACCACTATGCTATACACCTGAACTAAAATAAAGTAACATTGAATGTCAATTCTAATTAGGAATATAAATAAATAAATAAATAGATAGATAGATAAACAGATAGATAGATAGATAGATAGATAGATAGATAGATAGATAGATAGATAGATAGAACGGTTAGGAGCACTGACCCCTTTGCACAGCTGAAAACCTGAATAACTTTGACTCCCCCAAAACTTAACTACTAATAGCCTATTGTTGACCAAAGCCTTATAATTGCTTTGTGGTGGCCTAGTGTAATTAATATAATTGCTTCATGACAGTAAAAAATCTCCAAAAATTTTCCAATATATTTATTGAAAAAAATCTGCACGTAAGTGGACGTGTGCAGGTCAAATTCACATTGTTCAAGGGTCGAATGCGTACTGAACAACTATTATATGCCAGGTATATGGCCTCACTTAATTTTTTAAACATGTGAAAAAAAATTCAGGTTAAGCAACTCAGCCAATCACGAAACGAGTAAAGAACAAGACGTCTTCATCAAGAGTGAGGAGGAAACAGTAGCTCATCATGCAGTCTAACAAAATAACTTTTCTTTTTTTTTTCTTACAACTTTTTAAAAACCTTTTTACTTTCTTTCTCCAGTTAAAACTGCTTAATACCTTAGTGTTACAGAATACATTTGTAATACTTATAATTTTTTACAAAAATGGCATCATACTGTGTAGTTTATAATCTGCTTTTCCTAACAAAATACTATAAAATATTTTTATGTCAAATGTTAATCATTTTAATTTATATTACATAATTTAATCCTAATTATTCCCTCCTATTGGAAACTGGGTTATTTCCAAGCCATTATTTTAAATCAGTGGTTCTTAAACCTTTTAGTCTTAAACATTTATAGTCAATAAGACTGTAATAACTATGGCTGATGTCAGATGCGTACTAAACTTACCGGGGTGATCACTTTGTAAGTTATATAAATGTCTAATCACTGTGTTGTACACTGGAAAGAAATACGATATTATATCCCAACTGTAACAGTAAAATTTATATATATAATTTATATATATATACATATATGTATACACATATACATATAAAATACATAAACTTTTGCTTATGTGGTATATGGATTACATCTATTAGTATTTACTATACTAGTAATTAAAAGAAAAAATTTTAAGAGATTTAATTCACTTAAAAGTAACAATAATAAACCCACTACATGTTAAAATATTTTTATGCAAAAAACAAGACTTTCCAAAGCAAAAAAAAAGTAGTGAGAAGAGTAGCACTGTTTTACAACTTTGCAAATCTCTTTAATTCTGGCTTAATAGAAAGCAACTGGATTTTCTTACCAGACTGAATGCAGAGCAGATATTCGTGTGTTGTTCTGGTTGAAGTACATAAAGAAAAGCTGACCTCATACAGATACACAGCAGGAAAAGGGAGGAGTATTTTCAGATAATTGTGGATATCCTTCTTTGATAGTAAACTAAAACTTTACAAATGGTGCTTAAAGGTTAGTTGCAGTATGAAATCTAAAGTTGTTATCAATAAACTTTTCTTCAGTCTGTTACGTTAAAATCTGTCTATTTTGCATGCTGAATGCATCTTTTACCCAGGCATAATTCCATAACATTAAATGCAGATCTTCCAAATTCTCCATGTACATTATTAGACATTCACATTCTTTAACAGAACCACAAATCTCATAAAAGTCTTCAGTATTAGGATACTGTCAGACTCAAAATCATATACAAGTTTTCAAAATTTCTAATTTTTGTTTGAAATATCCAATTTTATAATTGCCAACAAATACTGTTAGCTGCTTTCCTTAAAGTAACAGGCTCACTGTTATTTTTCTATAAAATGTCTTCTTGTCAGTCATTCTTTTAGATAAAAAGTGTCTCTCAAAAAGCAGATAGTTCAGCTGGCAACTCAATCACCACAGTACTTTTCCTCAAAACAATCCCAGTACCGATTGATTGTAGCTTAAGTGTTTTATGTCCATTTTCCATTTCATCGCACAGAACATTAAAAAACACATGTATGCAAAGGCCAAAATTTAATAAAATCAATAGTTTTTATTACTTCATCAAGGACAACCTTAAGTAAAACCACATGTGTGTGGCCGTGAAGGACACAATGTCACTGCCTTGACTCATGCTAAGGGCCAGGTGTTTCACCCGACAATACTTTTGTACTGTATATACTATTAGTATGAAAATAATTTTTACCTCATGGCCCCTCTGGAGGTCCATGAATGGCACATTGAGAACCGTTGCTCTTAACAATGCTAAAAGTACATTCTTATACCTAAATCTTTATACACATTCTTAATTTGGGGGAATAAATTCTTAGAATTACTAAGTTGCATATATATATGTATATATATATATTTTTTTCAAACTCTTCTCTGAACTAGTGAGATAATCTACATACCCACTAGCAGCCTATGAAGCTATACAGGTCCTCTCCCTTTGTTTAGAACAGAGGGTTTCATCTTTGCCAATTTGAAGGTTAAAATCTAACTCTGTGGACTGTTCTTACTGCCGTAAAGCCCAAGTTG
Organism: Eonycteris spelaea; assembly: GCA_003508835.1. Classification (NCBI taxonomy): domain Eukaryota; kingdom Metazoa; phylum Chordata; class Mammalia; order Chiroptera; family Pteropodidae; genus Eonycteris; species Eonycteris spelaea. The sequence goes on from PUFA01000036.1 coordinate 1,147,553, forward strand.
CTCTCGTATGACTTGTTTTGTTTCACTAGAATTTGACTGTACTAAAAGTGAATGAGCTTCAGGCTTCTAACAGCAAGTTTCTCATTTTACTAGAAAATGCTTCTGAGTTTTCCTGCTCTTAAAAAAAGTTGTACTGTCTAGCTACATCATTTTTTTTTAGAGTGGAAATGTTATAAGATGGCAAAATTCTCAGTTTAAGGACACAGATGTAAACTTTATTAATAGCAGGCACAAAGCTGGCCTTCTTCCATGTTTATTCTAATCTGAGAAGACGGGTGGTTATATAATTCCTCTACATAAATGCAGCCCACCTGGACGGGGGAGTGGGGAGAAGGGACCTAAACAGACTGACTTCTTCATACCAGTTCACTCATTTTCTCTGCTGTTTATTCTTTCATTGTGTTTTTTCCTATGAGCAATAAATCCAAAATAAATTAATAAATAACACTGATTTCCCAAAAAACAAACATGCCCCTGTTGCAGATATGCAAAGGCAGAGGTCAAACATGAAAACAATACTCTTTTACATCTCCACTTATGGTCAACCTGGGCTCTCAGGATGGCGGCCAACTTGGTTTCAAGGTTTTATGAATAAAACATAACCCATAATGACCACAATCTAGAGCAAATGTGTTTAAAATACATAAATAAATACATAAATAAATTACGCCTGTCCCCTTTGAAAAGGAGAGAGATCGTTCTGGGAGGGTTAGCTTCGTGGCGGCAACGGTGACCACCTCTACTTCCCTGGGACAGTTTCCTCAGCTTAACAGCCCTTGCTGGTGACTTGTGATATTCTCCGCCGGTCCCTGCAGGTCCAGTATCCTGACAGCCCATTATAAAAAGATTCCCTTTCAGGGCCACTGGCTGTCAGAAGCCAGCAGCTGGCCTGCCACAGCCCTGCAGTCGCCAGGGTCCAGCTGCCAGTCTGGGCGGTGCTGTCCATGCTGAGCAACGTGCCACCCAGCTGCTGCGTGGTCACGTCCATCTGGAGCTCTCTAGCTAGACAAATCTCTATGCCTGTCAGAGCTCTTCAGCAAGCCTTGTTATGCAAATTCAATTACTCAAGTGTGCCCTATTACGCTGGCTAACTGCTCCTAGAACCAATCTCACACTGACAGTCACTTCACATTTTTTGCTCACCAAAAAGTACCTCATTTATTCTTGCTTTGCCGTTCCCTTGTATCATTAAAGCTGAACAGCCGAAGTCCATGGTATTCTAACCTCTCTGCAGTGGGCTACGGTTCTCCACAAAGAGCTCGGGGAAAATTAATTACAAAAGAAAACCTTCTAATCAGACATGAAGTGGTGTTAAAGAGGCAGCCTCCTTACACTTGACGGAGATGATTTTACTACCAGAAATACAAAATTTAAATCTTAATGACTGAAAGGAAAATCTGGTATAACAAGTTATACCGGACAAGAAAAAGAAGAATTATTACAGAAAGTGCTGTAGTAGTGCTTTTACTAATACCCACTTTTAAATAAAAAGGAAAGCAATGACATCAGGTAAAGTTCACATGGATGGCTCACCACCTTGTCTACATTCCCCACGGCCCTGCACACACCGCCAGCCACGTGCCCCCACACCACGCCCTCCCCGCACTGTCCTCCCTCCTCTGCAGGCACCCTCTTCGCTCCCCACACCGTACAACTGTGTTTCTTCCTGTTTTAATCACTCGTTTTAACCAACCAATAATTTGAAGATAATTTGGGATAGGAGTGTTGAAAAGCGTTTAACTATTTCTAACCGTTTCAAAAGACAACTGAGAAGATTCCACCAGGCTAAAGCTGTAATTCAAAGATTCTTACCTAAGTAATGGGTGAGAATTTGTTATAAAATTAGACACTTTAAATAACAGAAGATTAGGGGAAAAATGAGTGTATCAGTAGTTGTATTTTCCAAACGGCAGTGTCTATGATCTGGGTACAGCAGCTTAGGAGGGAAGGGCCTAAGTAAGTATTTGTTTATGAATCATGCAATGACACAAACACCAACACGAATTTAGCTAAAACAGGCACTGCAGAGTGACAGGAGGATATTTAGACCTCAGTCCCCAAGGAAATGTTTCTAGCACAGGAATGTTTAGGATCTTTACTCTGCAAACAACAATTCGCTGTTGATTGCAAAACTGAAAGAATGAAGACAGCTGGCCAGGCACAAGCCAAATGCAAGAGCTGTGAGATGCGGGGGAGGGAGAAATGCCACTAGTTTGTGTGGTTTGCTTCATTTTCTAACGGAACCTGGAAATAAGGAAGGAAAGGAGATCCAGGATAAATACAAGGCAAGGAATTTTGGCGAATCGAAAATATTTTTTTACATATCAGTACATACAGGATTTTTATATCAGTATATAAAGGATTGTAAATGCATGTAATAAAATATATAGCATTTTTAAATATATCACAGTCATCTTGCCACTCAAGATGATTAATTCATAATGCTATAATTTTGCTTCTATAAATTACTCAGTTCCTCAATTACATCTGAGAATCAACACCTAAACATGTAAGCTGTTCTATTGTCTAGTTATTTGTCTTGCTTTCCCTTATTCTTGATCAAATGGGGAAAAATCATAGTACCTATGTGCTTTTAGACCCCTATATGCTTCTTTAACCCCTAAAATCAAATTGTTTAAGAATTGCTTCTCAAATGCTTCATTTTTAATGATTTTAAAGGCCAAATATCTTTAAATTTTTGAGGGACTGAAGTTTAAAAAAAATCATACAAGTAAAATTAAAATAGTAAGTAAATTATTTCACTCAACTATGTAATTAAAAGTATATCTATATTATGTATACAAATCCGAAACCACTGTATTTTTAAGAATACATAGTTACGTCACTCATGAGATTTTTTGAAATGTGGGAACGGCAATATTAGAAAATGAGGTAATATTGAAAATGTGTATTTTTATCTAATGAAATTATTATCACCATGTTACATTTCCACTTATAAATTCAAATCAACAAAAAAGTCAAGTATATTTCTATTACATTTAGAAATCATTAAAATGCTTACACTTTAATTAGGAGAAACCTAAGATTGACTTTAGTTGTTTCGATGTTTACGGTGGTGATGGGGTTCAGAACACACTATTCCAAAATATGGCTCCTTAACATACTGACTCTTTGAAGCTGAAGGAATATGAGAAACAACAGATACAGGAGGGGCTCCGGGACCCTCCCCTTCCCCCCTGAAGTCGCGAGGCCCTCACGTGAGAGGTGTCCTCTTCGTACCCAGAGGAAAGGAGCATCCTTGTCTCCAAAGACAAGGGACCCGGAGGAATCCAAATGAACCTGGCCTTGCTAAGTCCCCCAGTTCACCACCCTTCGTGCACGACCTCCTGCCCTGTCAAGTTCTCCCTCCACTTTCCGCTCTGCATCAAACTTAATACAAAAACGCGTGGGTTTAACCACTTCTTTGAGTTTTCATTTCTTTGTGAAGACTCCGTTACATAAAATTGACATTAAATATGCTTTTCTCTGGTCAATTTGCCTTTTGTCAGTCTCATTTACAGGGCTTCAGCTGGAGACAAAGGAGGGTAGGAGGAAAAAGACGTTTTTTCCCTCCCTCACAGTGGATATGACCTTTCACCCCCAAATCTTTATATACAAAGCAGAAAATCGGTAACGAGGATTCATCCTTAAACTACTCTTCTAGGTTCTCAAATTCTTATCAGCTAAATGAGAACGTCACATCTTTCTCCTTAATAATTCCAACAGTTAATATGAGTAACTAACACTATTAAGCACATATTGATCAGTAAAGACATCTAAAGGCAACCCTATGAGATAGGCATTATGTAAAATGCCCACTTTACAGATGAAGAAACTGAGGCACAGAGATATTAAACAACTTGCTTGAGATTATATGGTCAGTATGCATGCAGCACAGAAACTAACTCTGAACTCCACTGCCTCCAAATTATTGTAGAAACTAAAAGAAAACTAGACATCAACCACTTGGTGTAAGACAATCACCAGATAGTAAATGCAGTATGGGAAAACAACCCTCTAAATACAAACTGAACTGAACACAGTTCTGTTCTCGGCATGGTTTTGCCTATGGCAGGGATTCCATGGTTCGCTTCTGGACATGTGTGAACTTCCCCAAGTCTATACAACTAGTAAGCATGCTGAACTTCAGTCCTGAATCCAAATCCCATCACCTTTCCATCACACCACACTGCCTCTTCTCCAAGCTCTAGAAGTCCTGTTTTGTGACTCAGAGTCTGATTTGAGTTACGACCTTCCCATGTTAATAGCAATGTATATCTTTCCACTCTGATTATGTTAGAACTAAATTCTAGTAAAGTCAGTCCTGGAGTTGGAGGTTTGGTAAGGGGGAAAAAAAAAAAGGAAAGCTAGAAATCTTGTTACTTGATTTTCACAAAAAGCAAAGGCCTTAAAAATGGCATTGCAGAAAGGAATATGCCCACTCGGGGAGATTCGATGGTTATATTTTTACAAACCAGTAGGAGTTTTCATCTTACACATTATTTCACTCAAGCCTTGGAATAACATAGACTCCATGTTAATACTCTCACCACTTTTATTCACCCCCAGAAAAGTGGAGGCTCAGAGAAGTCGGATAATTTACCCGAAGCTGCACAACAGGCAGCAGAAACAACAGAACTCAAATCCATCTTCTCAAATCCGTCTTCCGATTCCCAGCGTAACTGCTCTTCCAGCGCACCCAGCGTGCATCACACTGTACCTGCTTCGCTGCCCACTAGTTAATCAGAATTCCCTTCCTATGCAAATCTGTCCACTTTACAAAGCAAAAATCCTGGTCTCCAAATTTCTGAATCGTCTGAATAGTTTCTTCTTGATTCTTTCAGAAGCCTAAAAACAAATACAAAGGTTTCCCATTGATTAAAGTCAGCCTCAAACAAGCACTGTACTTAACAGACCTCTGGTTCAGATTTTAAAAGGAACATCTGCTATTACTTAACTATCACCCATCTGACCCCTTCACAGCTCTACTCCTATCTACACCTTGGTTGTACAGCATTCTGAAGGTATCTGCTAATTCCTTCATAGCTCTGGATAAAGATCTCACTTCTGTAAACTAGGAAATATCACTTTCTTCAAAGTCTGGTCATAATATTAGCACCTGGAATTACAAAAGCACTTTCTTATCACATTTAAAAGATACTACCATGAATGGTGATGTGTAATTATACTTCCAGCCTCTCAGTGAAGCACACGTTAGTTTTAATCCTTGAACATCTCCCTTGAGGAACAGAGAAATGGTTAACCAGAGGAGAAAAAACCTCATGAAAAATGCTAATGCTGCAACAGAACCACCTTAGTTTTTCTTTTGAAGGGACTTAAATGATCGCACCATCATAGTTTGGTTCCAAATGGTCTCATCTAAACCTTAAGTTTCTAATTCTAAGGTAGCTTTCAGCTTTTTAAAATGGAGGCACTATGTAAATTCAATTATTGAGCACAAAATTATTATTTAAAAATTCTCCACAAACCTCTAGCAGTCGCTCCCCGGAGGTAAATCAGGAGTGTGGGGAGGACCTGCGCCCTCGCGGCTTATTACGTGTCACGGAGCCACTGCGGGTTCTGCCTCCGGGGAACAACACAGGCACCTTCATTACTTAGTTTTATTATCTTTAAGTATTTACATATGACCCAATGTAAGGCATCTACGAAGATGATATTTTTTAAAGTACAACTAAATCTGCCTTCTTGAGAAACTTAGTCTAACGACGTGTTGTAACTGAGGTGACAAGACATTTTTTAAAATGGAGTCATGGGCTTCTAAAAACTAAATACATTGCTAGGTTCATTTCTCATGCTATCCTTTTCTAACCCTCAGTAAACCGAAATGCTTTTCTGAATACACGATCCTGGAAGCAACTTCATTGTTGAGTGTCATGCGAATCTGGCCCATCTCATCTCTTGCCACTTCCTCCTCCATTTACAACCAGAAACATCAAAATCCAGAAATACCAAACTGCTATATTTCAGCAAAAACACTGATATTTCACCAGAGGGTAGGGGGTGGGGGAGGAAGGAGTAGGTAGATGGCTAAAGGGGGTCAAATATAGGGAGGTAGGGGGAGGTTAAAGTGGGTTAAAGGGGATCAAATATATGGTAGCTGAAGGAAACTGGACTTTGGGTGGTAAACACAATAGAAAATACAGATGTTAAATTATAGTGTACCTGAAAATAATGTAATTGTAGTAACCAATGTTATCCCAATAAACTTAAAAAAAAAAAACAACAACACTGACATTTCACGTTTCAGTGTCCTTGTACATGGTTTATTTCCTTTGCCTGAAAATAGGCCTCCCCATCTCCCCTTGGAAAATTTGTATTTATCTTTTCAAATGTAATTTAGACCTCACCTATTCCAAAATGCCAACCATGAGATAATCCCCAAATGGATCAATAGCTTGATTTTGCATGTTTTGTATGTTACATTTAGCACGATGTGTTGTTTTGTGAATATGCATCTGTCGCATCTAATACCTTGTGATGACCTGGAGGGCTCATTCATCTCTTCCCCTAGCACTGGAGTTGCTCAACAAATGTTGGCTGGATAAAAGGATGTTGAAGAATAAAGAACAGAAATCTGATGAAAAGAGACTGGATGTTCAGGCCAGGAAACAAAGAAAGAAAAGATCAGAAGAAATAGAGGACAAGGATAAAAATGACAAAACAAAGTACCAGGACCAACACGGATGGTTTTGATTCAAAAAGCTGCACTCCCCCCAGGCTCTATCCATCCTATGAGTTATTCCTGGTGAATTTTACAGGCTAACTTCTTGTAAGGCCTAAATCTCAGGTGCTTTTAGTAAAACAACCAAACACACAATCACGTTACCACTTTTCTCAGCTCACGACCAGTACTCTGCGTTGAGCTACCACCCTCACGTACCTGGCCGACTGCACTAGCTTCCCAGTTAGTCTCCCAGCTTTTACCCTCACCTGCCTGTAAAATGATTTCCACAGATAGCTACTGTGAAATTTTAGAAACCCAAATCCGATCGTGCTGCCTCCCTGCTTAAAACTTCCAATGGCTTATAAACAATAGCATCACTAAAAGTGTCTTGATCATCCAGCCGGACCACTCTCTTCAGCCTCATCCAACACACTCTTCCCTTCAGATGCGCCATCCCTCTGCCCGGAATGTTCTTCCCTGTGCCTACTTAGTCCATTCCCTTCTTGGAGGTCACAAATCAATGGTTACTTTTTCCAACAAGAACTTTCCTGACCTCCAAGAAAAATCTCCCTACTTATTAAACTTCCTACTTATAAACTCCTATATCCCCACTGCAACAGTAATAAAAATACTACTAAAAAATAAAATAAAATTTTATAAAAATAGCTTTTCATGATCATAAGATTAATAATATTTGTTTCACCACAACTAGATTTTAAGTTCAATTAGGGCTGAGTCTATGCCTAGTCCAACTGCTCACTTTCTGGTACCAACGTAGTGTCTGACCCATACCAGAAACATAATGAATCTTTGTTGAGGAAATGCATAATAAAAACACACATTAAAATAAGAATGAGATACTTCCTCAACATAATTTTTTACTAAACCTCCCTCCAACCAAAAGCTACCACAAATTGTGCTTAAGATCAACTCCACAAAAGCATTCTCATCAGTGTCAGGAACACAAGCTCTCCTGTTATCACTACTGTTATTCAAAACTGTTCTGGAAGTATTAATCAATGTGATTAGTTAAGAAAAAAAAAGAGACCTAAAATTTAGAGAGGCAAAAATATCATTTTTAGAAACAGGAAACCCTAGAGAACTGCTGGAAACTACTAAAAACTAGAGAGAATTCAAAAACTAAGTAGAGTTCAAATTAATATATAGACATCAGTGCTTCTCATACTTATAAACAAAAAAATAACTAGATCTCTGCTCTTATTCCCTCCACCATAACAATTCCAAATGAGTCAGATTTAAATTTTTAAAAAATGAAATCATATAACTTTTTAAAATGTGTGAAATTGTGTATTTTTTTTTTTAATTTTACAATCTTGGAGAGGGTAAGGCCCTTTTAAACAGGACATAAAATTCAGAAGCCATAAAAAGACTGATAAATTTAACTACATAAAAATTCAAAACTTCTGTATTTCAAAAAATACTACAAACGAATTAAGAAAAGACAAACTGAGAGAAAATATTTGCAATAATTATATTTACCCATACATACTCACACTCATTAAAATATAACTTCCCTAAGCGCAGGAGTGTGGGGGTGGGGGGGGGGCGGATTCTCTCTGGTGTATTCTCAGGCCTAGACTGGTACTTAGTGCATGGTAGATAGTCAGCAAATATTTGTAGAATAAATGAATGAGCATTTAACACTCATACTTATCAATGAAAAGATAGCAAGAGGAGCACAGTGCCCAGCACACTCTAAATGGTTGACAAATAGGTGCTGAATGAATGAATCCAATAAAAACATGCCCGAAGGACAGGAAGCAGCAATCGTGAGAAAAAGAAATACAAATACGTGGCCAATAAACATTCTTAAAATGCTCAAACTAACTCATAATTTGAAAGAAAAAAAAAAGGAAAGAAAGAAAATCAAAACCACACTAGGCCATTTTTAAACTCTTCAACTAGAAATGTAAAGATAGTCCTGGCAAGAGTGTGAATAACACTTTCCTACCTTGTTGATGGAAGTATAAACTTTGGTGAAAAAGGGGCAACCTCTACCAAAATGTAAAACAAGTTTTTTACGTACACAAATTTTTTGACCCAGCAACTACATTTCTCAGAATTTCGTTTACTGCTACATTTGCATATACATAGAAAGAGTCTTTTCAAGCATATTCAGAACAGCCTTTTTGTAATAGAAGTTTGTCCACATGACAGAATACTTTGTAATAATTAAAAAGTATGAAATAAATTTATTATACATTAAAATATATTATGTAATTTAACATTAAGTGAAAAAATAAGTTGCAAAAAAACCCTCATTTTTGTTTTTTTAAATGTGCATATTCATATACGTGTAATAAAATATTTTTAAAATATTAAAACGAAGTTTTTGATTACAATATACAGAAGCTTTAAAAAGAAAAGGTGGATAGGGAGTCTTCAGTTCATTAAAAAAACTGAAGGAAAAAATAAGCAAAGAACAAAAATAAAGGCCGACATAAAAGTACAGAGGACACTTTTGGAAAGAGAGAGTCGTAAGAAAACCTGAGAGCCCTATGGGTCCGTATGCATGATTCGCAGCCTCACTTCCAAAAAGGATTTTGAGACGGTCTATAAAATGCCATGAGCGCATGGACTATGAGCACCAAGAGGGAAAGCCAGTCTCATGTTCACCGCCGGGCGCCCAGGGCTTCGCGATAGTAAGAACCAAATAAATGTGTCACGCTAAAGCTGCGAGTGAGACTGGAGACCCAACAGAAAAAGGGAAGGCTGGGGAAAGTAATTATCACTGGATGCCAGAATCTGGCTCCGAGTTTCTCAGCAGCCTCAGTAAACAGAAAAACATGATGCTGCGAGTCAATTATCTCCCACACATCACTGGTAGGAAGCATGAATGCACAGAACCGAGATGTGAGGATATAACAATAATTTAAAAAACCTCTTCCTATTCTGATGTGATAAAAAAATATTCTCTGGTGTTAATATCTAAAAAATAATTTTCCAAGTCATGCCACGAATTCAATTCAGGTTACAATTTTACTCTTAGTTGTGTCCAGTTGATTTAGAGTGGGACTCACTCAAGGGGAAAAAACTGTCTTCAAATGCCAGGTAATTATGTTAGAACCTCCTACTACCTGTTTTTAGTAACAAGTTTGTCAAGAGGATTCAATCGATCAAACATTTGTTTCAATACAGCTGCCAGGTGGTGGCTAACATTTTTCAACTCCAGTTGCAGATAAATCACAGACTAACATAAAAGCTATTAGAAGTACATAATTATCTAAAAATATTACTAGTCAGCTACAAAAGATTTCACTTTGGGTGGTGAACACATGATGCAATATATAGATGATATATTATAGAACTGTACACTTGAAACCTATCTAATTTTATTAATCAATATCACCCTAATAAATTTAATAAAAAAATAATTTTTAAGAATAAATCAAATTAATTAAAATTAAAGTAAGAAAGGTGTGGACACAGAGGAAAATGCCTCTTAGAATATTAGAAATATGCCCAAAGAAGTCTTTTTAGCAATAAAACTAAAGATAAATAGGCTATTTAAGACTTCAACACCATGATCCTTGAATAAGCTTTCTGTGAGCACAAGAGAATTGCCTAACTTCTTTGCTTTCATTCTTTTATAAAATAAGAACAATTCATTGTGTAGACATCTCTCCCTGTATGTTCTGAGCAAAAAGGTTTGACTATTTCTACCATTTATATTATTTCAGACAAAACTGATCATTTCTGATTTTTATTCCTAAACCTTCTTTAAAAAAAAAAATAGGAAAAAAATCACATGCATCAATGAAAAGTACACATTATTGGTGATCTGCTGATGGGCTTGTTTGCTCAATAGTTTGAATGCTATGATTCCATTTTCTTCAGGAAACGAAAAGAAAGAGTAATCTTTCCAGATCAAACTTCCACCAAGCAGTTTTAGTACGACATTTATCATACCTAGCAAAACCACGAGAGGACAACTCCATCTGCTACAACAAAACAGAGAAAGATAAAGGTCTCCAAACACTTAATAGCACTTTCCAAAAAAAGGGCCATAAACCTAACACCACTGAAAGAGAAATGCAATCTGCACTTTGCAGACCTAGACAGGAATTGCTTCAATACTATTTTTTTCCCTCTTCCTCACCATAAAAACTCCCCACCCCTAGTCATGATGTACAGATCGACATCCCAAGACTCAAAAGATTAGGAACCCGCAAGTACCAACAAAGACAGGAAACAAGGACTTCTTTCCCACACAAGCCTTATCACTATTTCATATCAATAATTACATACTGAGGGAACACTGAAAAGAAAAGCAAAAACTATGCCCACTCAGGAGCATAACCAAGACAAAGCGGGTATAACTGAAAGCAGACATAGAATAAATAACACAAACATTCCCCAACCAAAGGTGCGATGCAGAAAACCTTGAGAGTATGAGAATGATCTCATCTATCCATTTTAGAGTCATCATTACTAGTCCATCAAATCTGTGGTTTGGGTCCAGAGAAAAACGTTTATTAAACACCTTCCTTAGGTCCATTTTAAAGGGGGTTAAAAGGAACTTTATTTAAGGAATTTCATTAGAAAATACAGGAAAAATCAGCTACAAATGATTTTTTTTATCCTAAACTTTATTTTAAATACTTTTACATTATTTTTAAATTATGATTAAAATTAAGCATTAGAATGTAATGCAAATAAAATTGAATAGCAATTCCTCAAAAGAGTAGGGGCTATTTTTAGGAAAGGTTTTTCCATCCCCCCAAAAACGGTTTGCATGAAAACTCTAAGTACATGTGTGTGGTCCCATCTTCCTAATTGTTTACATTGTGGTATCGCATAAAAAATTAAAAAACATTTAAAACTCAGATATAAGTACAAGGAAGGTACATCACTTTCGTTTTTCTTGCCAGTGGAAAAAATTCAGAGTTTAAGTTACTATGAAGGGCGGAGGAAATAACAGAAAAATAACTTCCATTCCTTAGAGGCTTTTTTCTTTTGGCAGAGCGGGGGAGAAGAACCAGGCGAAGATGCATATCCACACAGACGCACACCTATGATCTCAATGGAAAATAAGTGGGAAATAGGAAATGGTTAGGGCGTCAAACCACAAACAGCTCATTTCCACAGTACTTTTCCCAAAACTCATTCCTCAGTTGTGACCCTCATATCCACATGACACATACTACAAATTAAAATAAAAGTCTACAGCTCCTTATTTTGGAATTTATTTGGAGTTTATTTTGATGGTCAACTGTATTGCAAACATGTTTAATATGGCGTGCTCAGCATGGGCATCAAAATTACCATTCGGAAGCCATTTTTTCCTACTTTTTAAAAAACTTTTCATCTACATAAATTGACAATGTGTACAAATTCCCTAACTCTCTCCCTTAAACAACAAAACGGAATGGTATTCTTCTTCGGGTTCCTTATTTTTCTTCAACCTCCTTAACTACAGTGTTCCTCTATCACCCCTCCTTCGTGAGAACAGTCATCTGTTCACATTACCATACTTTCTGAACTATCCCAGTTCACCCTTTTAAAGTCACAACCTCAATCTTCAAAAATCTATCAACTCTTGAAAATGATATATAAAGATCAAGAACTGTTCTTTTTTTTTTTTTTTTTTTGATGAATATCATTATCATAAGTCACTCTGGTTGGAAAAGATAACTTCACTGAGTCCGGCATGCTAAACTTAACCTTCCTCCCGCCATAAACAGATGACCCACTAAAGGTCCCTTCCAATACAACTAACAACAGAAAAAGAAGGAACAAAACCATACAAAAACAAAGTTTGGCTAAACTCTAGTTTTCCTCACTATCCAGTTGGACACCTTTCTGACCAGCAATCATCACTATACCCTTAGAACTTTACCTTGGTAAGGGTAGGGTCAGAATATCTTTTTTCTAGAAATTTCTTGCCAACATTTTCTACTCTGCCTTTTCTACCCTTTCCTTTTACAGTAATCCATCTCATAGGCATTTCTGGAAACAATCTGGTACATAACAAGTTGGCAATCTTTAGAATAAGGAAAACAAACAAATGAAAGAAGCTTCGCATATGACTTCCAGAATAACCTGAGAACTGGTACAAGGCCCTTCTTTAGTGCACCGAGCTAAAATAACAAGATTATTGGTTTGTTTTTTTCCTGTTGAACACACCAGTGTGAGTGGGGGAAGGGCCTCCTCTTCACTCTACTTTCTAAACGGATGTCAATCATGTTTGGAACTTGAAATCTATGAGGATAAAACCAGACATATCAAACAATTTAAACACTTGAAATTCTCACTCTTAGAAAATGCACAAGAGGTAGGTGGAGTTCAGTTTGTTTTCCACATATACACTAGCATTTCACACTTCAGCATGCTTTATCTTTACAAAATTCAGAGGAAAATTAGCAAAGCAAAATGTCATAAACATATTTCTTATAGCCTTCAATGAACCTATGTTTAATAGTTAAGCTGTTATGAGTTTGGGTTTGTTTGTTCGTTGGTTTGTTTGTTTGTTTTTAAACATAATCTGAATTAGGTAAAGAGTATCTTTCAGAGAGTTATCTTTAGGTTAAACTATTAAAACACACACACACACACAGACATATACATAAACGCACCCCACTTCTCTTAAAAGCTCTGTCTTTTAAAAACTATTGGGAGATTTCTTTCAGTAATATAACTAAAGAATTGTGTATATTGAGAGGGGTTAAAAATATTGACAAGATGATAATCATCAATTACCAATACATTATAATTCTTTCACTAAAACACAAAATGATAGTTATAATGTCCAATTAGACTAAATACTATACTATTATTATGGATCAATAAGCTTTCACATTGTTAGTCATAAGTCTTAATGTTGAATACTATAAACATTCTTTAAAAAGTATACATGCACGCTGAAACTTTCACTGATAATTTGTAAAGGCCAATTTTTGGCATTTAAAAATTTGCAGAAGTATATTTATCTAATTTACTTTGGAAAATAAAAATTTTAAAACACTCGTTAAAAGAAAAAAAACATGAAAAACTGTCCTGTGTGCTCGTACTCTGACAGCACAGCTAAATAAGACACCTTTTGGCTCTTTTTAATATTTTTAAGACGTTCCAGGAAGTTACTTTAGAAGGTTTAAAACTTCTGGTTTTCACTTCTGGCTCCACGTTTTCTTGGCTCTTTTATTCCAGTATTTGACTCAATTCAGGCACATAAAACCAAAAACAAAATTGCTTTAAATTACCTAAGTGGACTCTTTTAGTCAGCTAATAATTTTTCCTATATTTTGATGGGGGGAGGGGGACATTGCATGCTGATCTCAAATGAAGCATGAAAAAGTATTTCCATTGATTTTGTTTGAAATAAAACAAATCAAAGCCTTTTTGTTATTCTGGCCACCAAAAGGTGTTCCAAACTTGAAGGTACTAGTCCTATCATAATTTCGAAAAATCTCTACCTAAAATATCTTTGCTATATCAGGCTAATTCTTATAATTGTGTATTGTCACATCCTCCCTTCCTAAATGAGCCCCAACTTCCTCACTAAAAAAATATAAGGATAATCTGCATTTCGTAAGGTTGCTATGAAGATTAAATGGTTTAAAATACACGACCCCCCAGCATGACAGCCTGACACACCAAAGCTACTTAGACATATCAGTTGCTTTCTTCTAGAAAATTCTGTATTATGAAACTTTTTAAAGGTAATTAAAGTAAAAATATTTTGAATCTACCTATTGATATGGCTGTGTGCATTTTTTTATGCTTTCTACTCCAATAAGATTGTCAGGAATGGAGGGGGGGGAGGCATGGAGGAGACGCAACAGATAAAAACTAAAACAAAAAACACAGATGCTGTTGCCCTTACTTTCATTCTCTTCAATATCTTTTTTTATAAACTTGACTTTTTACCTCTTTTATTATCTATTTTTTCAAGAAATACAAATATTTCTTAGTCTTCTTGTTCTTAAGATGTCATGCCTAAAACTAAGCAGATAGCCTATGCCGAAAGTATACCTCAAAAGTGATATGGTGTCTTGGTTGCTAAACATTACACAGTGTAAGGCCTCAGTTTTAAAAAAAAATAAAGACTCTGAAGATTACTGACGGACTAAGCATTTCTGTTATGAATTATTTCACACCACTTGAAGATTTTACTTGGTTAATTTTACCCATAAACATACTTTCTCATTCTTTGCTCTCAGTCCTGCTGTTACTTTCGCTAGTAGAAACCACTGATGCCTACACTTTGGATCCCAGGTCACTTCTCAACACCCCCTGCTCCACCCCAACACCCACCCCCCACCCGCCCAGAGAGATGCCTGTATTGTTCGTGTGGAGCTGGAAACAATGCACCTCCCCTGCGGGTCAGTTTACACTGGACTCGGCCAGGCCTGAGGAGCAGTGCACAGTTCTTTCCCCACTTCCCAGTTTTTAATTTAAATTACTCTTTTTAATTTAAAAACTTCCGGATGTTTTATTATCTTGGCAGCTTCACTTTTTTCTCTGGATTCACTAAAAAGGTAAGTCTAAACAGGTTTTGTCGGGTTGATGTTTTTTTCTTTTTTTACATATGTATCTGATAACCAGAATCCATAGCACTAAAACTGCCATGACGACGACGATGACGATGATGATGATGATGATGACGATGATGCATTTTACCACACTAACCTATGTGTGGCACAATATCACTGTTTTTTGTAACTTAAATATATAAAAACAAAAATGTTACTTTACATATAATTAAATTGGCTGTTCTCTAATCATTTTTATCAGCAGCTACACATGTGCTCCTAAGGGACCTAACAGGATCTGATGCTTGCTTTTGATGTTTTCATTTTTTTTTTAGAAAACGATACAATATTATACATGCAGATACAGTAAGTCATTGTGTCCTTGACTAGTATTTACAGAAAAGTATTAACATTATTTAATTTTTTAAATATATTAAAAATACTATAAAGCCTAAATGCCAGCTTTTCTTTGAAAGCTACATTAACTGTCTCCTAGTCAGCAGTCAGCTTTTTTTTTTTTTTAATTTTCAGGTATCTGAAAAAGAAGTATGATGAACGAAATAACTTTCATAAAATTTATAATTAAAGCCATCTCAGAGATCAAAATTCTAACTTTCCAACCAATAAATATCACTGAGTTAAGTTTTTATCTAAACTCAAGTAAATTAAGCATGTTCTATTGGCATAGTTTAAAAATAAGGTATGCGAAGACTTCCCAACATATGTAAGCAATACAAGTCATTAAGAATCCCATTTCAAATTAAAAAAACAAACAAACAAAAAAACACTTCCACCCATGAGACTCCAGAAGTACGCGTACCTGGTTTTAACTTTTACCATTTACTTTCTGTACTTTCTCTTCTCTTCTCATCCTAGCTCCCTCTACACCCCTAACACATACATAAAATAGATCACTTAAGCCAGTGGTATTTTAGTACACAGCCCCTCCTCCTCCACTTAGACAGTCTCGCCTTTTATATCTATGTGGAGGTTCCCATGGCAACACTCACTTACACCAATACCATTTCCAACTGAAATGAGAGAAGCCAAAATCGAAATGCTTCATTACTAAATTACATATACCCAAACAAGTCAGGATTTTTTTCCTATTTTTTTTTAATGAAAAAGTAGATTTCTGGAATTTCAGCAAAAACAGTCACTTATTATAGAAATCGCTAAAAAAAAAATAGAATCATTGTAGGCAATTATATATGTGTGTATTATTAAATGAGATTTGCGTGTGCTTACTTTATTACATAAAACTGATATACTGAGCCATGAAGCTTAGTCAATTATAAATATGAATACTAAGTATAATTTTTACTAATCCAGTCTACTGTAAGAAATTCTTCTTCTCCTTTTTTTTTTTTTTTTTTTTTTTAATGTTGGCTACAAAGCTCACAAAAACCCTGGTGAGAAATTCTAACAAAACAAGCCAAGAAGCAATTCATAGACAGCAGGAGGCAATTCCAGAACACAGGCACAATCTATAAAGAGAAACCAATACAGCTTTTTGATGTTAAATAAGTAGAAATATCAGCATACAACAAAGCTAAGAACCAGACTGTTGTATTAAGTTTAAAACTAAAATATTCAGAGTCAAATGTCATGAGTACCTTTGTCTAGACTATTTTAAAATGTGAAATTTTCTTAATTTTTAAAACAAAATTGTCTGTAATACTGAAGACTGTGCATACTGAGTTTTAGTACAACACACATTCCAATCAAGTTATTCAAAATATATAGGGAAGGGAAAGTTGGGGGGGGGCGGGTTTAAAAGCAGGAACATCAAGGTGGGAGGTCAAACATTTACTTTGAAAACATATACATTTCTTAAACAGGTTTTGCACACTAAGAAGTCTCAGAGAAGAAGCAAGAGTATAAGAGAGTTAACATTTCATAAAGCTTTTTGATAAATGATCAAAGCTAAGCTTTTAACATCTCTCTGCATGGCGAATACATTTTTTAAAGGGATAAAAATCAATAGAATGTACACTGAACCTTATTTATTCTGACAACATTTTGTAGCATCTGGGTAGTTGTATTAAATAAAGAGTTTCTGAACAGTTTGTTAACTTATATATGGGTTCATAAAAATAAAACATTAACACATTTTAATGAAAAAATCTTACTTTTATAAAATTTAAAAGGAGTCTTTTTTTTTTTTTTTTTTTGCTTTTATGTTTTCACTTTTTTAAAGAGTTGATTCAAAAGACTGAAGAGACTCCCCCAGACCAGTACAGAGACTCAAGAATTTACTTTTCCAAAATCCGCTTTTAAAAGATGAACATGAACCGCCTAATGAATCATAGTCAGGCTTGTGAAAGGGACAGCGCTGCGCCTTTCAGAGGTCTTCCCTTTTTTAAAAAAATTCCCATCCAGTGAAACCTGCTAACACTTTTTTTTAATAAGGGCTGGAGTGGGTGGGTAGGTGTGTCTGTTGGGGGGGGTGCCGCTGGGAGGGGGGTTTGCAACATTTGTAAGGGTTTTCATAGGCCGGATCCTCTCTGGAATGTTTAGACAAGTAAAACAAAACAAAATAACCAACTGTTAAATGTTCACTTAAAAAAAAAAAAAGGCAAGCCTCTGCAAATGTTTCAACATTTTAATTTATTTTCATTTCAATATTAACCACCTCAAAGTAAATATCTGAAGAGTTCAGAAATCTTTTCAGTTCTCTGAAAGACATTCAATCTGGAGACATTTAATCGACCTTGATATTAGAGGTATTTTTAAGTGAACTTTAAAAGCAAAATCTAGAAAACGTATTATTACCTCGATTGAACAAAAATAATGTATTTTAAAATCCTCCCTTTATCACAAGCAGGTTTGGATGCAATGCCACCTGGTGGCGCAGAAACACTCACCGAGGCCCGGTTGTTAGAAGCGCAGCTGTTGTATGAAACTCCGACCACCCCTTCCGCCTCTAACCTCATCCCAAACAAGTTATTCATCTCAGAGTTTAACACTACGTGACAAGTTTTATTCTAAAACTTTAAAATTTTTAAGCAATTTACTGCCTGTGACAATTCCTCGGTGTTTAAATATCAAAAAAGAAGCAAAAAAAAATTTTTTTTTTCAAAAAACCTAAATTGTACCAAAGCTTTAATTTTTAAAAGATTAAATGTTTAAGATGTGGGGGGGGGGGTAGGATGGAGTAACTGAGCTGCTTTGTAAAATTACACTGTATAATTAATTCCATGGTAAGAATGTTTTTACGGTGTGTTTTGGTGACCTTTTATTACCATCAAGTTCACAATGCTGGTGGGCTGCCTTTTAATCCCTCCGCAGACAAAGGCCCTAAATAAACACAGATCCCTTCCTGGGAAAAAGTCCACTCTGGTTAAATGGTAAGGAAATGAGTAAATCATTAGTAATCTTTAAAGCCAAAGCTATAAACTCAAGTTACCTTAAGTTGAAATGAAAGTGTCTTGCAAGAGTTTCAAAGTTCTGTCACAGATAGAAATCTCCAGCTCTTGACTCCAGACTAGGCGCCAGCTGATAAACAAACAATTTAAGTCAAGAGCTGGAGAATTCCCAGCTTTTTCATTTAATGGCTTTGGCCAAGAGTATTTATTGCCTCCAGTTTTATTCTCACTTAGCTCTAAGAGGAAATTTAAACTCATCATTATCTAAAAGCCCCATATGGGTAGCAGTCAGCTCACCTGAAAGAGGTCCTCTTACTCTGCGACCAGTTTAAGTCTCTACTAGAAGTGATGTAATAACATAAACTAATTAACTATAGTTTTAGGTTGACTTTTTAACAGGCTAAATAAATTTTGTTCAATATAGTTTATATTCCCACTTGGGGCAGTAACAATTCCGAAAAGTTTAACTTTACAGTTTTACTCCCAACTACCAGCTAAAATGGAAAAGGACAATGTAATCTCTTATTCCCCCAAATGCTCCTGCCTTGCTTGCCTCCCTTCCACTCTCTCCCTTTGTCCACAAGCCCTGAATATTATATAAGGTAACTTTTCTGTATCAAATGTAGACTATTCCTATTAACTTTGAAATATCCAGTGTTGCTTGGTCTACTTCCTAAAAGAGCAGTGTGCGAGATTTAAGATGTAAATGCCTGATCATGAAAAGCTGTTGATTTTATACGAGTACTAATAATATAAAAGTACAGCCCAATTAAAGACCATGAGATACCATCAAATATTTCTAAATGCTGTTTTTAATGGTTCACTATTAAAGATTACAGAACTCAAAGCCAGAATCATTCTGTTGCTCTTATTCCTTTCTCAAAATTATCATTGACTTGTAGAAAAAAAAAATATCGTCTCTACTCAGGATTTTAAGTCAAAATAATTCTTTTAACTATCTGAATGTTTGTAGATATTTGACAATTACAATAAATCAACTACCCTTTTCCTCTAGCTGCTTATCTAATAAAAAATGCTGCCAGAAAATTTTTATAGCCTAAGGTAAAGGGTTAATAAAATATGGCATTAATGCAAGGAAAAATTCTTTCCCTCCCACTTCTTAAATTTCAGAACGTTTTACAAACCTATCTTGGCTAGAAAAGCCAATTATTTCAGTGTCTGCCAAGACTATTTTTCTATTCTTTTAATATATGTACACAGCACATTAAAAATGTGGGCCACATGAGAACAAGTATTACCCTCACACATAAGAACTAGGGGAAATGAAATGTAATTAATGGTAAAATTATTTGTATGCCCTATATTGTTTCATTAAAAAAAAAAAAAAAAAAAAAAAACACCTCCCTAAGAACAACGCTGTCTTAGAGACTGCAATGGAGGAATATTCTGATGACCACAACCACTAGTCAATGGCGCGATATACAAAGATGGCAGCTACAAAATTCTTAAGATTCTTAATGTTCTTCTGAAAGAGCCCACGTCGCTCACACTGCCGGCGGTGGTTTCAGCTAAGCAACAATAAAAGCCTCTACCGTCAGGTCAAGTCACAATCACTTCGAGGCGGGGGAAGAAGAGAAGTCTGTTGCCAATCTTCACCAGCCGCGATGGGCGGGTGAAAGGGAGACCAAGACGAAATGTGCATGTGAATCTAAAATGGTCACAACTGAAACACCCAGAGTAATGCAAAACGAAATAGAACTGGATGGCAAATATATAAGGAGAAGGATTCCAACGTAATACATTTTTCATCTGCTAACATTTTCAAACCCTTTAAGAACATCGGACATCTAGAAAACTGCAGCTAAGTCTGACGATGGTTTGATCATGATGACAAGGCCCGTATCAAATTCTTAATTCCGTTCCCTCTTCCACTTCACCCCCAATGCTCTCCAGGGATTGCCAGCAAAACAAAATATATAAAACACATAATGTATATTGGAATTAATTTCACACTGCTTAGGAATCAATAGATGTTAATGAAAAATAAATTATATATACGTAATAGCTTCGGGAGATCTACTGAATCTACTTCACCTTTATATAACCACCACTAAACGAGGCAGCCATGAACTGTGTGCCCAGACTCAATTGTGTCTGGTCTGACTTACATCCTGAATGGCAATTAAAGGACATTAAAAATACCCTGGGATTACTTCAGGCAGGACCCCTGCCTTATCCGCGCACTCTCCAACACAATCATGTGACGAGAACACAGTGTCCCTCCTCCACAGAACAGAGCCTGGCAGGGGCAACCTGGTAATGGTTACCTGACTGGAAATTGTAATGCAATTAAAATCCGGCCTGCAGATTTAGAGATGAGGGAATTGCAAGCTGCAAGAAAGTAAATTCTTAGAAATAAACTAGGTTGTTAGCAATACTACTAACAATAAATGACAGCAATAACACAAACACTGAGCGAAGTGATGGCCTTGCCTTCTCCAATCCACTCTTCTATTATTTTCTTAGGAGACAAATTATTAAAGCTGCCTCAGCCATGTTATCTTGGGCAGTGAGTCAGCAGTCTTACCAAACATGTTAAGAACTCATTAACACATTATATAGGAACTCTTGTCCATGACACTGCTGTGAGGGAGTCCTGGGTGTGCCAAAGAATGTAAAAAGAGGTTTTTATGGGCACCTCTTCTCCGAGACTAATTTCGAAGAAATCCTTGGAATTTATGTACCAAATATTTCTGAACTACTTATGCAAACTGGAGGAAATCCCAGGCCAAAGGTATCCTCCAGGGACAAAAAGGACACAGAATGGGTAAAGGGTGACGGGTACAGACATGCCTCGTTTTCATTGCGCTTAGCTTTACTGCGCCCTACAGATGTTGCAGTATTTTACAAATCGAACTTCCATCAGCAAAAAGATTATGACTCCTTTATGGTGGTGGCCTGGGACTCAGCACACAATATCTCGCAGGTATGCTTGTCAAATTATGAGCAAATGTAAACGGCTAATTCATTAACCCATTTCTGGTGTGTCAGTATTCATGAATCTTATGCTGTTTCTGAGGAAATGGATTTACCCATCGAACAAAGTTAAGGGAAATTTTCATTATTTGAATTACTGAAGTTTTAAATACCACCAAATCAAACCAAGAACAGGCTTATTTTATTTAATATTTTCCAAGATAGACTGACTCGAGTCTATTATACAAAAGTCAATGCCAAGAAGTAGCTTTAAATTTTAAAATGAATAATAGAAGCTGTGACTTCAAAAGAACTAAAAAGCATCGTAACAGTATAATTCTTTAAAGGGAAGAACCCATGACAATTAATTTTATTAATCATTTTAAACCAACTTATTTCATAAAATCTTACTGAGGTAAGACTAAAATGTAAGAATAAACACCGCACACGACACCACCATGTAATCAAACAGCTTGGGAGAGCATCAAAGACCTATTGTGATAGCCCTTCCCCCTCCACACATTATAAACCACAGCAAATTCAAGTTATATGAAATTTGGTAAAAGAATTTGCTTTTGGACAGAAATAGCAACGTTTCAGCCCAAAGCCAAGTAAAAGTGCCAAGTTATAAACCTCTCGAAAAAAAGTTTTAATGGAAATGCCAACAGACCCTTAACTATACTGGTGTTAGGTGCCAAAATACAAATAATTTTTGTTTTGTGGTCCCTTTACCATAAATTAGACACAGATCTAGTGGAGGAACAGGAGGTATCCGGTTCAGCGAGCAGTGAGGGCCAAGGCTGCGCACCGGGTTTTAAGAACAATCTCAGGCGCACGTCGAGCACGCCGACAGGCCCCTGGACAGGCTCCATGCCTGCTGCTCGTACTCTAAGAATACCTCGAACAAATTACGGAAGCTCAACCCAGCCAAGGAGACTATAAAACCCGGTTTCCTGGTAGCGAACTATTACACAAACACATACACACAAGTCCAATTATTTAATTTTGACATTAAACTCTAACTGGAGCAACAGAGATTAGCAAATCAATGAGGCTTGCCAGCACAGAAAGCTTTGGACTAACTACGAGTGCCACCTCAGAGTCCCTTCAACTCAAGGTTTCTATGCGAATCTACAGACCTATTAGGCAGTCATTGAGTTTATGCTTCAATTATTTAAGCATAGTTAAGTGC
The DNA here is from genome assembly GCA_003508835.1 of Eonycteris spelaea. Classification (NCBI taxonomy): domain Eukaryota; kingdom Metazoa; phylum Chordata; class Mammalia; order Chiroptera; family Pteropodidae; genus Eonycteris; species Eonycteris spelaea. Next base: position 1,170,227 of record PUFA01000036.1, read on the forward strand.
TGTAATTATGCCCTGGGAGCAGACTGAACAGTGTTTGGTCATTAGTCACAAACAATAGTTTTTAATTTGTTTTATGTCTAGCATTCATTATACAAGAGAGCTGATCAAACTGAAGCTAGCTCTGTGGTAACACACCCATTCTACACTTAAAAAAAAAAATGGATGTATCCAAAATGGTGCGACTAAACAACACGTGACACTAACGAAGGATTATGACTTCCATAAAGATGTGATTTACACAAGACGGATGAAAAGATCAGGGCATCATACTTATGAGGCCAGTGTCATGTGCTAACATACATAAAGTCCAATTAGTTTTACTTTGATAACCACAAGCTGTCAAACAAAGGCATGGGGCGGGGGTCAATTTATAGGTGATTGAATTCAACAAACTCTAAGTGTAACTGCTTGCCAAGTCCTGGTGATGCGAAGACAAATATTCCACAAACACACCAAGCTCGTTCAACGCCTCAAGAGACCTTACAGAGAAGCTCTGCATACTGAAACTCTTCCCCTGGCCCTATGCACTCAGATCTCTGCTTCAGAGTCACTTGCCCAGAGAAGGCATCCTGATCGCTGTATGTAAAAGGGCCTCCCTTAGTCTCTGTCTCTTTAACGGTTTACTCTGCCTTTTTTTTTTCCTCCAAAGCACTTATCATTGAAATTATTTTTATTTGTTTATTCTATTTCTAAATCATAAGCTCCATGAGGCAAGACTTTGAATACCCTTAAAGCCCTAACTCTAGTGCCTAGAACACGTCAAGCGCAAAGGAAGTACTTGATAAATGTTCACTGCACGAAATGAAGAACGAAGTATGCCCCTTGCAATCAAGGTGCTGTCGAGCATAACAGAGATTAGATAAAACCATATTATCAGAAAACAGTAAATAATCTTACAAACGTTATATAAACACAATAATTTTAAGTAAAGGACAGTTCATTGAAGATAAAATGAAGACCTTCATTTTTAGAGTTACTTTCTCTCTCTAAAAGTTCTAGGCTCTCCCTAACATCCAAGTGAACTTCTTTTAATTTATTAACAGGAGTACGACAACAACAAAAAAAACTAAATGTGATAAGAGAATTCTATGAACTAGCGAACTGCCTTTCTTCATTGCTTAAAAGAATATTTGCTAAAGGACTGTCAAATCTAATTCCAAATTCCACTTGTTTCCCTCAGATATAACTGGGAATCACTTACGGGGTTTCCAATTGATCTTTAACATAAATTTTTTATTTCCAGAACTAAAAACCCTCCTGTTGCCCTGGAATCAGCTGTATAAATCAAATCTAGTGTTACTCTTTCCTTTAAAATATCCATAAAGGTGAATATAAGGGAAAAGTCAAACTAAGCATTACTAGCCACTCCAGATAGGACAAAGGCAGTGCTTCTCAACAAGGCCTGCCATGTTGCTGTGATCACACCGTGAATGAAGCATTCCCTTCCTGGCTGTTAATTACTGGGATCACTGCTGCACTGCTCTAGTTTGCATTTTGTAACTATTCGTAAATCATTTTATTAGTATGTTTTCCTAAACTCTAAACTTCTAATGCAAGGACTTCCTCTTCAAGTTGTTCTGAATATTTATTATTCTACTTCTTTATCTTAACCTTGATTATAATCACACTTTCCAATACCATCTACTATTATAAAAAATAACATTTTGAACACAGTAAATACTATCTGACTGATGTTAGAACATTAAAGGCAGTTATTTAGTTTAACTTCAGGAAGAGATCAATAGTCTGGAGATAAATAACCTGGAGAAAAGCTTGGGAGTAAAAAATAAATGTCAAAAATATTTAACATTAATCTTGAATTAAAAAAAATATATTATTGATTCAATCAACCATACTTTATTAAATGCCCAACAGGAGATATACGCGGGAGATAGAAAGTTAAATAAGATATGGTATCTGCCCTCTTCAGAATTTAGTAGTGAAAAAAAAAAAAAATGACCACCAGACATGAACATAAACACAGCACAATGGTCCTAGTAACAGCACAGACACCATATACTATGGGAACACAGAAGGATGTGGAAAATAGTCCCATTCTTGCTATAGAAAACAATCTTCTCATCCATCTGCTTTCAAGTATCATCCTGTTCAGCTCCAAGTCCTTACACCTCCGGGCAGATCCCGTCCCAGCCAAACCCAAATATGTTAGAGCTATGTCGAGATAGCACTTTGCTTTCTCTTTTCCCAGAATTTTATTTGATTAACCAGCCAAGTGAATCCAAAACACTCTGGTTCTATCCCAACTCATTAGTGGAACAAAAGACTCCTGATAGCCAGTTAATAAACATTCCAGGATGGGGGACAGATCTGATCTCTCCAGGGTTCCTTAGATTCCAACATATGGGCTTCTCAACCATTCCTTCCAGGTGACTCTAGAACAAAATGTTAGTCCTCTTCCAGATTAGAAGCCAGCCTCAGGGTTAGAGAAAAAGGCAATCACTCCCCTCATCACCCCTGCTCCCCAACAGGATTCCACATGGCAGTGCCCGTCAGCTAGCAAGGCAGAAGACAGAGAACCAGCCACTGGGGTAAACAAAATTGTTAGAAATAGGGTTAACAGTAGACAACCGCTATGAAAAATAAAGCCACCATAGGATGGTACTGCAGAGAAGGTCTGGCGAGGGTAGAAGAACCTTATATTGAGATGGGAGAGTAGGATTCTACTTCTAGATCTGCTATCAAGCTGGTAAGCCCTGGGCAGGTCACTGAACCTCTCTGGGCCTCTATTTGCCATCTACAAAATAAGAAGAGTCAAATTATTGCTAAGGTCCCTTCTAATAATAAAACCCAATTCTAAGAGCACATACTATTTAATCCCATTAGTCAATGACAATACCATAATGACATTTATTAAATTTTTACCATCTTACTTTTTTAGATCTTACCAAATCTGGGTATCTCATATCAGTTCACCAGGGTAACTACTTAGGTTAACATTTAGTCAAACATTCTCCTGTGTGATCAGAAATAGCAAGACGTAAGCTGGGGACCTATTTATTCCAGACATAACTCTTTTCTAAACTGGCTTAATAAAACATTTTAGCAACTTAGCTTTGGCATTAAAGTTGGCCTTTACACTAACTGCATTACAATAGTTCTCTTTCAGAAAGGGTTTATAACACTTACACTAAATAAGCACAGGCAGCACACTAATTGATACAATAAGTAACAAACATTTCTACATAATTATGGAAATATCAACTACATTGGCTCCAGCAGGTATCTATTGCTACATAACACTCACCCCAAAACTGAGTGGCTATATTTGCCCATAACTCTGTGGGTGAGCAATTTAGACTATCCTGGCTGAGCAGATCACTGCTGGTCGTCAGGCCTGAGGTCATCTGGAAACTCGATTTGGGCTGGATGGTCAAGATGGCCTCACTTGCATGCTTGGTGCTTAGCACATTCCAACAGACTAGTCCCTGTTTCCCTATGCAGCAGCAGAAGAGATCCCAGCAGCAGGAGAGGGCAAGACTCAATGCACCAAGTACTTCTGAAGTCTGTCCTCGTGTAACATTTGCTAACACACCACTGGCCAAAGCTAGTCAGATGGCCAAGCCCAGAGTCAGTGAAGGGAGTGATACAGAGCGTGGATTCAGAGATGTGAGTCATTAAGGGCCATAACTGTCACAATGTACCACACTGACGATTAGCTGTTTTGGCCAAATAATGAGAATGGTTTTATAATTTAAAGAGCAGCCTTTCATTTAGCAATCCTTATTTTCCTTAGAATAAACTAGAACTTTACAGAAAATAGTATTTCCTAACACAGTAGAATGTGAAACAAGTCTAGTTTTAGTCTTGAGCAAATGACTGGTTTCTTCTTCTAGCCTTTCTAGGCTTCAGCTAGAAACTAGCCTTTATCTAGTCTTCGACTCTGCCACTGACCAAAAGTGTGATCTTGAGATAGTTACCTAATATCTCTGGGTGTTACGTCCATCCTTGGGAAAATGGGAATTCTCATCATTTGTCCTGTCTATCACACATGATTGTTTTTCCTGTTGAACTCAACCCAAGTCTTTCAACATTTATTGAGGACCAACTATGTTCCAGGCATTGTGTTGGGAACACAGACTGAAAAAGCTCACTTCCACAGTGTATAAGAATGTAATATTCAAAAAACTGAAAATAAAACAAATGTATATAAAGCATGGTATACTTTTATAGAAGAATACACAGAGAAGTTAAATTAGTGAACTACACGTAACAACCATGTAATGGTAATACGTTTTATGCGCTGCACACGGGCATTGGCCAAGGGGGTTAGCAGAGGCTGACATCTAACCCATATTCGATTTGCCAAACCATAAACCCAACCCTAGTGCAGGTTCATCTGTCCGAAGAAAATACGTTTTCCTTTTTACACAGGTGTCTTCTGCTCCCCTGAGGGGCTGTTTCAGTGCAGAGAAAGTGCCTCTGGATAGTAGGCCAGTGGCTTGAACAGCACCATATATGAAACTCAGGAACATAACATGAGGTGAAAGATCAAGTCACAGAATACACTCACTGTAATTCCAAATCATGGAAAATACACTGCTGGTTAGAAATAAAAGCACATGGGGTTAAACTATAAAGAAAAGCATGGGAATGAGTCAGAATTTTCAAATTACTGGTTCCCTCTAACCGAGAAGAAAACAGGATTGGGAGAAGCACACGAGAACGTCAAAGGTAACAGCAAGGCTCTACGTTCTTGAACTGGGAGGGATGACACACAGGTCCAACGTATACTTACACTCTGTACCCCTGTATATTTTATAAATATTGTGTGTATATGTTTAATAAAAACAATTAGGGAAACAAAAGACTTATTTCCTGTACTCAAAAAGCTTAAAACTTGGTAGGAGGAAGAGAATCAGTGCCTATAAATATAATATGTGGGCTTTGATAAAGACATGTACAGTTGGACAGCTTCAAAAGGAAGCACCGAATTGGATGAGGCCAAAGCACTTTGCAAGGTGATATCCATGATGTAAAGCGGTGACTATGCAAGTGTAAAGCAGTTATCCACAGGATGGTCATCTCAGGTTTCAGGATGATAAATTCTAACAGTTCAGGCAACATTTGCTTTTTATTTTCAAAAGTCATATAGAACTCAAATAAAATTATATTATTTGTCATAAGGATGATGTACAAAGAAGCTGCTATATGGCGGGGCTAATAAATATCAAAATGAAACTTGGCGAAAACCTTCAGTCTATTATCCCATGGGCTGGTAAAGTGATAAAGCAATGATTTTTTTCATTTTACTCCCCAGAATAATATTTACCAGGAAGTAGAAGAAAAGGCTAGAATAAAGAAACCAATCACTTGCTCAAAAATCTATATGGCTTACCTGTACAATCTATACTGGGTTAAAAAAAAAATCTTTAAAATGCTAACCAGAATTAGAGATAAGTTCGCATTTATACTTTTAGAATACTACTATATGATATCTCTACATAAATACATGTAAATGCATTTTTTAAAAGTCTAAGATAAGGAACAGATGAAGAGTGAAGAGAAATGGATAAAATAGGGGAACATTTTAGGTTTTATTCAAATTACCTCAAATATTCCACATTTTAAGACTGATGAATATAGAATCTCTATAAAATTGTAGGGTCATCATCATGGGTATTTAAGCCCAAGTTCCTTCTCCTTAATTTTATTTAGTTAAAATGTGATGATTTTTAAACCAGCCTATTGAACTTACAGAAAGTTTCCTCTAACTGAGAAAGTGGAGCCATTTTTAACCTACCATATTAAAAATATAAAATTACTATGAGAAGACAAATATAAGCCTCTATTACATACTTCTATTATAAATGACATAATGATCATGTGTCAAACAATAAATTAGCACAAACCATCTCTGCACAAAGCTTTCCATCTACAATATAGTCAGACTCAGGTATATTCACTATAATAAATTAGAATTTTTGCACCCTAAAACTACAAACTAGGGTTTAACAATAAGAGGAACAAAAGAATAATTTCAAACTTTTATCACAGAGAAGACTATAGTTTAAAAGTTAAAATAACATTTAAAAATCAAATTGGTATTCTTTATTATTAAATGATAATTTCAGGCTATACTCGTGAAACAAAAGATCATCAATCAAAAAGCAAGATCATATGTACCATATCAATTTTCAAATTCAAATATAGAACCAAAGAAGAACTGTTCAGTTTAATTCCATTCTATAAAAAAAAAACACACCAACACTAAGTATCAAAGTGCCTATACCACATTATAAATATTTATACCTAAATCCTACTTAACCAATTCAGTATAATAATTAGAAGGGTTAATAATTATTTATACCTTGACCTATATTCAAAAATGGTTTGGATATAAAATGCCTTTACAACAAGGCCATTAGGTTCTTTATGAAAAAACAGAAACTGATTTAATCTATTTTGTTATTTAATTCCAAAGCCTACAATCAAGTTTAATATAATTAGAATAAAAATGCTATTCCACTGTGTACTGTTATATTTTATATGTATACAAATATGTGTGTGTACACATATGGTATTTGATTATACAATTATTCTGGAAAATTTAGAAATGGAAAATCATAATAACCATAATCCTGCCATTCCAAAATACGCAGATACTCACTATTAATATTTGATATAATAATAAGCTTTTAGAATTTTATTTCTGGGTCTCCTTTTCCCCTGACTGAAATGATCATATGATTTCTAAGTACATTAATGTGATGAAATACATTTATAGATTTTCTAATATTAAGCCATCTGTGCATATATGAGATAAACCAAACTAAGTTGTAGTGTTTGATTGTTTTTTTACATTGTTGAATTTAGTTTGCTAATAGACTTTCAAGTTTTTATTTTTATATTCATGACTGATACAGACGTATGATTTTTCTCTCTCATAATCATTCTGTCTGGTTAAAATATCAGAGTTATACAGGTCTTGTAGAATGAGTTGGAAAGCATTTTCTCTTTTTCTATTGTCTGGAAAAGTTTGTATAATTTTGAGATGCTCTGTTCTTTGAAATTTTAGTAACAGTCAACTGTAAAATCATCTGGGCCTAACATTTCCCTAGTGAAATATTTCTTTTTTACCACTTCTTCAATTTCTTTAATAGTTATAAGAATATTCAAGCTAATTATTTCTTAAATCTGTTCTGAAAAAGTTAAATTATCTAGGAATTGTTCTATCCCTACCCACAACAATCTGGACCAAAAATTTACAGCTCTTCAAAGCTGTGACATCCTTTTATCTGAACTTAGAATAAGCAATGTATTTTGAGAGTACTAAAAAAGTTATTTTGGTTTGTTTTTATTTTTAATGAGGGAATTGAGAATCCCTATAACAGGTCTAAAAATAACTGGATATATCCTGAGTATCACAAAACTTTAATCACTATCCTTGACGAACAGAAACAGGCGTGAGTATTTTTTAGCTACCACTTACCACCAGAAACAGGGGCGTCCATGAAAACTGCTCCCATTTTCTCAGCTTCTTTGGCTAATTCTTTTGAAACCGCAGGATCAATAGTACTTGAATCTATTAATAGTGAGCCTTTCTTCACTTTTCTAAGTAAAATCAGTAAAAATAGTTTTTTAAAAATTATAGTTTTGTAGTTTAAGAATATAGCTTACAATGCTGAAGAAACATTTCACGCAACAACCTACAGAATCAGAATCTGCTAAAAGCCGCCAGGTATCAAGAAGGTCTCTGGTTTAGTATTAAAAACATTGTTAGAACTGGTTCAAAATCTCAAATTCATTTTCAGATCAACTATAGTTCAAAGCAAACCCAAACTCTATCAAACAAACCCAAATCATCTAATAAACTATATGGTATAAATTCCAGTTTTAGGTGAAATACATGCTAACCATAATAACACAGGTAAGCTAAGATTTAAGCAATTCAAAATACCTATTAACTTAAAAAAAAGTATTTGGTAGAATTTAAATTTTTTGTTTGTAAAGTAGCTGGGTCTCTTTTAAAAGTAATTGATTCGTCTTTAAAATTCCATATTGCAAATTTCACATATGCGTGTCATTCCCACTAGACAGAATAAACATAAGCAATTAAAATCTAGCCGTTTGCTTCAGGATGGCATATTCTCTAGTAACTAACTTTTTAAAAATGAAATAAAATATCAAACAGGCAGAAAGGAAAATAATGGAATGGACTTGGAAATCTCACAGTCTTTTTGTTCTTCATGGTAAATTTTATACATACATTGGTAAAGGCAGCAAGCAGGCTTCATATATCACATTTTACATCAATATTTAGACAGCATTCTTATAGTAAAATATGATAATTCAAACTACCCCAAGTTCTTACTACAGACAAACTAACCTAGAAGACATTTAATCATAATTATTACTGGAAGATTAGAACTGAACAAATATAAACACTGAAGGATAAACAGTCATTGCTAAAAACTATTTAAAAGAAAAGAAAAAAAAAGAAAAATCTTTCTAGAAAAAAATAGCATTACAAAGGTTTATAACAATTTTAGACATATAAATTGATCTGGTCCAAATACAATAATTGGGTATATTCCACAGGAAAAAAATAAATAAAACAGCATACTCTATTATAGATCACCTTGGTATGTAGAGTTTCACTTTATAAAATCTAAAAACACAAGAATTAAGTTTACCAGTCTTCTGTGATATTAATATTTTAAAGATCTTAAATCTTTAAGGAAATGGGAAATTGTCTCAAAAACTACATATGCACTGGCTGTGGGGAAATGACCCGGACCCAGAAGAAAATAAAGAACCACCCATGAGAAGCAAATCACAGTTCAGTATAAAGCCAAACTCTTTCAAAGCACTTCCTCAACAAGATTGCTTGGGTAGTTGGCCATCATATTCCTTAGTAAAGGATGTTAATAAACATAGGATTTGTCTCCACACAAGTTTTTTGTAACTTTTCCTTGAGAGGTAAAGCAGGGCCATAATTGGGATAGATTAGGTAATAAGACAGCTTGATCACCTCAGGACCACACACACTGGCTCCATCCAAAATAAGCGTCTTTCAACCTTCCCGGGAATCTAAACATTTATCTTATCAGTTTTCTGCCTAATATCCAAGTGTCTTTTGCTTCCAAGTTTGTTCGTTTTCCAAAGCAATTCAATTTTCAAAACCCTCAAATTTCATGTATTATAGCTCCAAGAAATTAAACCCTTTCTTTTTAGTCCTTCATGTACCTACAGGGCCTACAAATTTGTTCTAGCTCCTTGCTGAAATTCAACAATAAAGCATGTTAGAAACAGGAACTAGTAAGACCAGAAAACTAAATTGGGAATTCGACCACTGTCACCCTAACATGACCACAAGGGTTTGGCAACAGGCAGCAATTAACCAAAAGGTCCTCAAAACCAAGGAAGCGAGGCACTGGCTAGGAAACTCGGACCTAAATTATGTTTTATATAAAGAGCTACTGCTAACCTTTAAATCCAACTTCTCAAAGTTCTTACTACAGATGTACTAGCCCAGAGGACATACAATAACTTTTTATTATATAATAAAATGTTAAATAATGGTGTTCTTTCCAATGTTTGGTTTTATTTTTCATAGAAACCTTTTCCTGAATTTCTATAAACCATTTTATGCTTGTAACATTTGTACAGTTTAAAATGCAAGCTTTAAAAGTCTCTTAAACATGTTACCAATGAAAGCATAAGTTTAATGCAAGAGTTAAAGGAAAGAAACAGAAGCAAAAAAAAAAAAAAAGTATTCCCAAAAGTCACATACTTGACTTCAGCGAAAAAACAATTTTATAATGAGAAACCACACCATTCACTTTTAAGAAAACAGTATGAAAAGTTTTAACAAACATAATTGTAATTTCTTAATAGTTCTAACAAATAAGAAATTCATGAACTATCATAACAAGAAAATATCCACAGTTGGGAAATACATACTTTAGAATTCCATTTGCTCCAGAATAAGCTTCTATTGCATTAATACTGGTGGGCAACACTGTAATAATTCTGTCAGCTTTTTCGGCTACATCTTCTGGGGAAGACACCACCTTAAAAAAAAATCAAAAAGGCAAATAATTGAAATGTAAGCAGTTTACAGAACACAAGTAGGATCCACTGTTTATGCATGTAGATAACAGTGACAGTGAATAAAAACTAATCCTTGTTTCCAAATGACAAAAAAAAAAAAAAGCTTAACTGACTAAAATAGAGAGTCCATTCCTTACACACATAGAGATATAGTTTCTATGGAATCAAATCTACTGTTTATTTTAAAAAGTGTGAAGTGAGTTAAGGGGGAAAGGGCAAAACCCAACAGTCCTGGGAACAGACACACTTCTCATGGATTCCTCCAACTTGAATTCTTAAACGACATACTTTTTGGTAGATGTTTCAACTAAGAAAACATTCTAATATAACAGGGACTGGTGGCTGGAACTATAGGATTCACCCATGATTTCAATGGGCAGCAAAATCACCTAATAAAATGATCAAGCCCCAATCACCACCATCCTCCAGTCTCTATTTTCAAGGGGGAAAAAATGTAGGCAGTTTCAGAAAAGAAAAGGTCAGAAAAACGACACGAGCACTTCCTGCATTGACTGAGTGCCATCATAAAGGCTGAGAGTGTGAGCTATCAGGACTCACATGGAAACTACACACACGGGAGAGACGTAAGAAAAGGCATCAAGGTGTGCTCTCATTCCAACACTCATTTCTGCTTCAATGATGACAAACAGGCTATAAAGTTGTTCTACCCGTCCTCAGTGAGTGTGCGTGTAAGTGTGGGTGTACGCACCTGCACTCACATTCGCCCAACTCCCTGTGCTCTCTCACATATATACACCTTGATTCACCTGGCCAGTCAGCAACCAGAGAAGTCAGAAGTCACCAGGAGCTCACTCCTTGACTCACACTCTCCTTTAACAGAAAGAATCCATCACCCCAATTGTCACAAAAGCTCCTGTAAAGGCTTTTCTCTCTTAAAAAAAAAAAAAAAAGACTATCAGGAGGATAATCGAAGATTTCTCCATAGAATGATTGACATGTGTATTAGAAATTGACATACTTTCTATTACGAAATGTGAAGTGACATATAAGTGTCTTTGGATGAGAATGCCTTCACTTTTCATGTGGTAGAAGTATGCATAACACTTTCTTTTGCCTTTGATGTACAGTTGATGAAAGTGAAAGAATGAGAAGCCAAACACAGAGTGTAATCTAAATATTATGAGCTAGAGGTAATTACATTTCAATTACCCACAACAGACTATCAGCTTCTAATCAAATTCTAGATAAATGTGGTTCTAACATAATTTCATAAGTCATACTTTAAAACTGCAGATACTCATGTATCCTAGCACTTTGTTATTAATATTAAATGATAATATAAAAATCTCAAATCCTAAAATAAATAAGAGATATTCTCTTTCAGTGTTTCATAATACAGCATTTTAGAGTCTACAATGTGGCATATTTAACATGTATATTTTGACATATAATGGGAATTCTCCATAAATAATTCTGAAAAAAATTTCCAATTACAAAGACATACTTAGGTTAAATAAAAACCTTTCCTACACCCATATCAATACTGAGCTTCAAGAAGAGGCTACTATTTCCTGGCAAACAGTTCAAGTTTAAGCAAGAAAAACACAGCTCAGTAAGATGAAGAGATGAGGAAAAATTATAGGAGTCCTAGTTCTCTACTGGACTGTATCAAGAATACGGGTTCCTCAGAGCCCCATCAGTTCACCCCTATTTAAATGAAGTAATAAACACAATGCAAAACAGTAGCAAATCTTTCCTTGGCCTTCTGTTCCAACTCCTTCTCTCCAGACCTCTCAAGGGCTGCAGTAAGCCCGAGGTCTAAGAGTTAGTTTCAGGCTTCTCTTGGGAAAGGCTCTTCCACTGAAGGAAATTCAATTGCATCCAGACGACTACTTGAGAGGTGCCCTCAGGGGCACCAACAATTAGCTCACAGATCTAAGGATACTTCACACCTCTAAGCTTCTTATGCCCATGAATTGGCACTGCCAGTTCATGAAACAGCCAAGTGCACGGGGTGGCCAATCAGCCCCCTGCTTCCTGAGCATCTGCTTCTTGGGATGCCTGGGTTGCCAGAGGACCGCTAACCCTCAATTATACAGGACAGTAGTGTCAAAGCTCACAGGCCCGGAAAATACACACAATGATAGTGATAGCTGGAATGTCACCACTCTACTGGGCACAACTTGCTCTATATCTAATGATTATTTACATTTGGTATCAAGTATTATATAAGTCTCTAAGCACTACAGAAGGCATGTTTGCTAGACAGACAGATAGACATGTGTGTCCAGCTAGTCAAATCACCTTGCCTTCTATGTGATAACTTCAAGACTCGAAAACAACTGACTGACAAGATTTGGCCAGGACTCAAAAGCTGGGGTGGGGAACCTTGTTGCCTGACACTAACCACAAAAGCCTTTAGGAGCCAAACTAATTAGAGGCCTTTCAATTATATTTGCTAATTGAATGGATAAGCAAAGACAGCATGGATCAGCATAAGGAACACTAATTTGGGAAGCCACAGACCCAGATTTAGTTACAGCTCAGCCACTAAGTAATGTGTAATTTTGTGCAAATTACTTAACCTCTCTGGCTTCGGTTTCTGAATTTACATAAGAATAGTGATTTGGGTTATCTTTAAGAGTTTCTATGTCCAAATAGAGAGGAAACTTTGGCAAAGAAAATGTTCACATTTAGTACCCTTAAGTTTTAGGAAGGTATAGCCTCTGTGGAAAAGGGCTGACAGGACAAGAAACATGTGCAATGGCTCAGAAGAAATACACGACATCAACAGGCATCTTCTACACCTCCACATCTGTGGCCAGTTGCTGACCTGGCTGACTCTGCATGGCTCTGCTCTGACTGTCATAACCATTTCTAAAAGACCTCTTGCTAATTCCAACTGCCTCATTCTTATGCTATTATGAATGAAGATGACGCTACCTTTCCATTATTTTTCAATTTTGACCAAAAGAGATTGGTTCCCTCGGGTATCATGATATCTATGGTCTTTAAAAGTTTTTGCAGTCAATTTCTCTGAATTTAGATTCATCTATATGCTAGTACACATCAATGGCAGGTCTGCAATACAAAGAGTAGAAGACTGGATAGATTAAAGACAAAACCTGCTCTGCTGGATGAAGAGGAGGAAAATTGGGGGCATCGGAACCCACAGTAACCTGAAGGAATAGAACCTCCTTTACACACATCCATCGGAAGGAGACAACTGTTAACTAGTTGCTTTATATAAAGAGAAACATCCCACTTGTCTCTAGAGTCACACAAGTCAAGCTTAGCCCTGCTTCCAAGTAATTGGGTAAGAGAAACTTGCAAAGAAAGGAGATAAATATGACCCTGGTTAAACTGCTACTTGGTGTTCTTTAATCTTTCCCAGAAGAAAAGTATATTGTCACTTCGAAATTATACTACACTTGAAAAACTGACAAAAAACAGTTTCTGCCTATATCTTGAAACACTTGGTCAACAACGATGGACGCTACTCAGCAAGAGGTTTTCCAAGTTCTCATTTAACAAGATGTGAGGGGATGCCAGATTAGACCCCAAGGGAATTACTTAACCAGACATGCTCAGTCTTACAATGGAGAAATGACGGGGTGGCTTCCAAGTTTTTAAAGAGAAAACAAAATGAAAGAGTCTCTAATTAAGCCTAGTTCAACCAGAAAACTCAGGCAGAAATGGCGCAAGACTCTCAGCAGAGCAGCGGCATCTCCAAGGAAATTCCTGGACAATAAAAATAAAAATGAAGCCCAAGTCGCATGCCCTTGATGCTAACGCTTATAAAGAGAAATCGGTCTCTTCTGCAAAATGAAAGTGAGGGGGAAGGAAGAGTACAGAATATATTAAGCAGGGATGCTGTCAAATCATTATCACCTAGTTTGGTTTTAATTTTTATCATCGTTCTTTCATTTGCAAATGTCCTAATTCTCTTCCAAAGCAGTCTGGACTCAGTTACTCAGCCAAGGCAGTGGTATGTTCCCATGTGTTAGGAGTGATGACTGGGGTGAAATGTGGTGTACACAAAAACCTTAAGACGGTAGTAATAGTAGCTACGAGCAGTCACAGCACTTTCTACGCATCAAGTTCCCTAGGACTAAGAGCAAGGTACTCTTATCATCCCCAGTTTATAAGATGAGAAAATTTAAGTAGAAGTGAAATTATCCTCTGACGTCACACAGCCAGTACATGGAAAGCTGAGATTTGAACCCAGACAGCCTGGTTCCAGGCTTTATGTTTTTAAACTACTACATTCACCATTTATTGATTCGTGATTTCTAATATATAAAGGCTTGGTAATTATTATGGGTTATATTCTCAGAAAAGGTGTTAAAATTTGAAATGATACATTGTAGGCTACACCTCAGTTTTGAATAGAAATAAGAATATAATAAAGAGATACTGAAAGAATATCCAAATTTTTTATGGAAATGACCACAAATAACATATTTCACCAATTATAAATGCCCTATTAAGACTAAGGCATAAATATGAAAGCCATAAATATGTTAGTTAAATATAATCGGTCATTGTAAAACATATTTAACATGCTGAAGTTTTTTTTATATATATATTTTTTTTTGACAAAGCAACCCTTTGTTGACCTCACAGATTGCAAGGACCTTGTCAGCTTACAACCCTTATTTTTTTTTTTTACCTATAGCACTTGGTCTTCCTAGGTGGTCTCCCATCCAAGTGCTAACCAGGCCCAACCCTGCTTAGCTTCCAGATCAGACGAAATCAGGCTTGTTCAGGGTGGCATGGCCGTAGACTTAACATCAAAGTTTTTATTCCCTTCAGAACCCATGTAGCATTTTTTCCTACTAGCTAGAGCTTGAAGAAAAATCTCCAGGGCTGGAACATTCCAAAGCACCTCTTCACCTGCAGCAGACTTGCACCTGGAGGAGAGGGAGAAGCCTGCCTGAGGAAAGCTGAGCTTTGGCAGGCAGAAAGGAAGCTGCTTACATCTGCCAAAAACTCAGCTGTGCCTGGGTTCAGATCACTCCCAACTCCTCAGTTATCACAGACAATAAATCCCCAGTTTTTCCTTTTAAAAAAAGAAAAAGAACTTCATCAAGATGTCCAAAGATCTTTAGAACTAGTCGATGGCTTTTTGACCCAAATGTGCCTCTCTGGTACTATCTCTCCTTGAAAATGTCCCACTAAAAACACAGTAGACATTAGAAATCAGCTAGCCAGGAACTCTGCCATCTTTGGGAGGGGAAAAAACTGTTTTCTTCAGCTTCCATTTCATTGGCTTCACTTGACATAGTAACATTAGGGGACATCTGCCCTTAAAATGTAAGTGTCCACTCAAATAAATTCTGAATCCTTTTATTACACTATTATGAGCAATGGAAAGAAGTTTCAAAGTTTTCACCTATATTTTTCTACTCCATTCCACACTTCGTCTTCACCTGGTATTAGTACGATGAAATTCATTTTTTCTTTTATCCAACATTTTTTAAAACTAAATATAACCGTGAAATAATAATGATGTTTTAATATATCAGAATTTATTCATCCAAATTAATGTTATATTTTAAGACAGTGCTCTTAGGAAATCCCATTTGTTCAAATGACATTGCCACTGTTTGGAACATTTTAAGCTGGCAGCATAAATAGTTCATCAACAAACTTTTCAATTTATTAGGACGTGATACTTCCCTTCAGGCCCCAAGTTTTTTTACCCTTTATCCTTCTCCCTTCATTCATCTAAGTTTCACATTCTCCTACCCTCCACTGCTGTTATTATAATCAGTGCTCAGAGGACCTCTTAAAGTCAAGACTCCTGGGGGAACCAGAGATGTGAGGGAGGTGGGATGTGGGGAAAAGGGTTCTGCCTCACAGGCTTGCTGCTTCAGCGTGAACCACACACAACAACTTTTCCCAGGGGTGGGAACTGCAGACACAAGCTAAAGCAAGTCTTCACTCTTCACTAACCTGGGAAGGGCAACTACCCAGAACCCACTCACATATCTCAAGGAAGAGGGAGAAAGAGGAAAATCTAATAACTGAGTCTGTGTCCTAGAACCTTCTCCTTTGTTTTCAGGAATCTGAGAGATCTTGTCTCCACGACTTTCATTTCAGACCATCATTTCTGTTTGCAGGTGAGCAAAGATTATATATAACATTGATGTAGCTCCCTACGATAAATGAAATGACTCTTAACAGTTACTTATTTTTCCCTCCTCAAAAACCATTTCAGCACTTACAGTCAAAATACAATTTCAGTAGAAATTTCCTTGTAATATTTAGTCTTGCCACCTGAGACACATTTAATGCCTGTCACATCCACTCAAACTGTCTTATTCTCCACAGCACTAGGTGGACATCTAGACACATGGCACTTACTCAACCTATACCTGTTGACCTAAATAGATGTCTCTAGAAACCTGGAGGCTTCCACTTTTAAAGAAAATTTCTTCTTAATCCCCGTTCTTCAGCTGGATAAAGGCTATTAATTCTGATATCCGGCTAAATGTCTAGTCTCCAGGGAGAACTTCCCTAACTGCCTTCTCACCTAATATAATGCATATTTTACTAAAAACGAATGAAGATCCTTATGTTTCGACTTATCACAATTTGCAAGCTTTGCTGAACTGGTGGTAGAGTATCAGGATTCAGAGACTGTATGGGTATCAGCAGCCACAACACTATCCTGAAAGGTTCCAAGATGACACGCACATCCTCATACACACTGCTGCCGCGCCCATGTGACATGCTCACGGGCTGGAAGGAGTTAGAGGATACTCGCTTCTGCACGTGGCCTCTAAGTTGCCGAAACCTGCTCTTTACGTAGGCACTGCATTTCTTAGTATTTATTTCAAGCCTACAATCCAGAAGTTTACTGTTTGATTTTTTTTGCACCTTTTTCTATATTTCTCAGGAATTTTTTAGTATTCTCCAAGTTCTAAAATTACATTCAGCCCTCAGATACCACTCTACAACTTGTACAAGAATTTCCTTCATCTCGAAAAAACAAAACTCTAAATTTAGTTAATACATGGTCTCCTATATACATTATATATATATAATAAGATAATATATATATATTTACATACATATGTAATTTAAAAATAGGTTTATAACTCTATTGGGTATACTCTCTAAGAAGCTGTCACTCATTTGAATGTATATTCATTTTTAGACATCAAAATCTTAAGACCTTACCTGTTCACCTGCATCTTGAAACTCTTTGCATGCATCAGGAAACACATCATAAATAATGAGTGGATAGCCATGTTTCATGAGATTTTTTGCCATTGGATTCCCCATGTTGCCTAATCCAATGAATCCAACTGGAGTCTTTGAGGCCATTGACCTAGAACACACTGATTTCAATGCATTACTTTCAATAGGAGCAGGTCGCATTTTTACTGTGAACATTCATTGGACATTAGTAAGTCAACTGTTATGTTTTTCCACCCATCTTCCCATCCCCTCCCCTGTTGCAACCATCAACTTGTTCTCCGTATCTGTGGGTTGGTTTGGTGAACTGATCTTTAGATGTTTATATTTTTAAAATATTTAAAGGCTCGTTTTAAACTAATGATCTAATCACATTTAAGGATATCAACAATGTGCAGCAGACTTTCAATTATTTAGTTCTCTAGGAAAAAAATCATAAATATTTAAGCGATCTCTTCTGTTTTCTACCCCTAGAATATTCCTTTACCATTAACAATAAACTTTAAAATGTTATCATTTATAAAATATCTATTATGTACTTTACCTATTATGAGAAGTATTCTAGATTCCTCATATCTATATTATCTCCTTTAATAATATGTATTTAAAAAGCTGAAAGTATTCAATAAAACCTGTATCATGGACAAGGTCCACGAAAAGTTTTTTACCTTCCACCTCCACATTTATAGAAACCATCACCTCCAATGGTATTTTTAAAAAACAACAACAAAAAATCCTAATACAATGTTAACCCAGGAGAATGTATTTCAACCAAAAGTCACCAGTTTATAAATGGGGTTTTAGGAGGAGGGGGACACTTCCACAGGCTTTAAATGACAAGAGTAACAGTCTCAGGACCTTGGGCTAGCAACCTCATGCACTTGCAGAAAAGAGGCACTTCCATCTATGAGGGGAAAAAATCGTTCCTAGAAAAGGCTGTATGTTGGTTTTGATTGTCTTCTTTTTTGCAAAAGGCTTTTTCAAATCACACTGCATGCTTTGCATTACCATGAAAATAACATTAGATATTTGTTTCTAGATGCAGAACTCCATTCAACAAATATGTATAGTATGAAGTTCTATGACAGAGCTCAGAGACATAAGCAAGTTATGAACCTCGCCCTCAAAAAGCTCACAGTCTAGTGAGAGAAGAAAGAGCAGTAACTCCACGTGCCTCTTCCCATATCACTTCTCACCGTGTATTTTTTCCTTTTCTTTCAAGAACTCCAGTTTGAAAACCATGCAGTGCACCAATTAACCATAGTCACCCCTTCTAAGTTTCAGGTCCTCTCAAGTCATGGGTCCCTATTCTTCCTTGAACTTAGTCTACATGCAATGAGATTTCCTAAAAGCAAATGATTGGAAACGCTGATGCTTAATAGGGCTCTTCTTGTCTTAGAAGCATACACATACACACATAACTGAAAAATTTAAAAATTTTTAAAAGCATGTTTCTTTTTAACTTGATGATCACCTCTAACATTTCCATTAAATATGGGTGTCATTCTCGTGCCACATCACCTTACCGGTGCTTAGTTTAACATAGTGGGCCATGCCACCCTGAACGTGCCCAATCTCATCCAATCTCAGAAGCTAAGCAGGGTCGGGCCTGGTTAGTACTTGGATGGGAGACCACCTAGGAATACCCGGCTGCTGTAGGCAGGCATTTTACATACTGGGTATATAACAGGAGTTCTGTGTCTGACTTTCTGGTCCACAAGAGGTTCAATGACGGTCAATGATGATGATTCTTGGTCAGTAGAACAAGAATCAGAGGAGGGTTATACCAACCAGAAGACTATTTTAGCTTCTGAAATATTAACAATCCAGCAATCTCTAGTGATAAGATCTTAGAAAAGCTGAAGTCGAGTGCTGACATCGGTTGCTAAAGTTGAGGTCAAAAATAATAAGGCTCAGATTCTGGATAGGCCAATATGAAAATCAATGAAGATAAAGTCTTTAATGATAAGCTCAGCTCTCTTCTTCATTTCATCTTTGCTTGTGGCAAAGTTAGAAAAAGGGTAGTATAATTATATGAATCTGATGTCAAAAAAGAAGGTTATTTATTGATGGTGATAATATTTAAGAACTTCTCTGAATTTAAAAGATCTAGATTCGTAACCAGACGAGGTCAATTCTTAGATGTACACCCTTGAGCTAATAAGTTACTTAACTTCTCTAGACATTTTTATCAGCAAGAATAGCTAGTTTAGAAGACTACCTGAGATAATACAAGTTAAGTATTAAACAGTGCATGGCACATGACAGTTAAGTATTTGCTATTTTTTCTATCAATGGTCAAAAAGTAGCATTGGAGCACAAGCCCTATGCCAAATGACTCTTTTTGATTAGCAGGTTAGAAGAGCCAAGGTGTTAAAAGAGACAAAGGCTGCTTTAGGCAAATGCCCTCTATCCAAGGAAATACAGCTTTTAGTTAAGGTGATGCATCACAAAGCATGCTTGCACAATATAGAGAATATGCTCCTAAAAGGGTGAAAATTCAAACTTAAATAATGCATCTTCCTTTGAGTCACATACATCAATGTGTAGAAATAGTAGAGTTTGATCAGAACTAAAATCAAGATGGCAGAAAGTCAACACAATACAAAGGTGACATTGATTAAGAAACTAGTTAGAAAATCTGACATTAGTCACTAAAATTATAGATTTACAGATTATGTCCTCCTTCTAGAATGGGACATGGGTAAAGTTATCCACATCGTAGTATCATTAAGTGCTACCAAAAATTAGGCTCTTCTAAGTTTCAAAATGCAAAAATTGGTAATAGGTTAATTATTCTACATTTCCAAAGATTTTCTTCCTTAATCAAAGCAATGCATTTCATTGTAGGAAACAGGAAAATACAAAAAAGTTAATCTCACTACACAAAAATAACCAGTCTTTTGAATGCATTCTTTTTATTATATCATGAGGTTCTACTGTAAGATACTTTTTATCCTCTCTTATCACATAACATTGTTATAAACATTCTATTTTCTTAATATTAAGAGTTACTAAACTAAGGATGGTGACTCACTCTATAAAGGCCTTTATTGTTTGAGTCAAGTTATTTTAGAAATAAATATACTCCCTATGCAATTTCACAAGGTGAAGGTCAACTTTTGGTCTCAGGGCCATGTGCATCTTTTCAGAGCTTCAACCCTAGAAGCCCATGTAAAGGGGAAAAAAATACCATTACGTATTTTATTTATGCTATGTGCTGTTTTGAAAGCAGATTTCTTACACACGAAAAAGGCCAATAAAAAGTTTTATTCCCATTTCTGTACATAATGCTGGTTATTTTCCCATTCCACCTTTGATCAAGTGGTCACGTTAAGATAGGATACAAATTTTTTCCACATACATGTGAGTCAAAATGACTGTAAAGAGCCTAATCTGTAGATTTTATCTGTATAAAGAAGTCTGAAATTAAATTTAATTACCTTCTAAGATAAGCTATAAAACTTACTTTTATTAAAGGATGAAATAATAATATATGTGTGGTTTAATACTAATCATTTTTCTAATTCTTTTTTGATGCTTTCAAATATTTTAAAATTAAGAGGTGCTATTAACTGGCAACTTTCAGTTCTAATTTTTTAAAAATAGTAAGTAACTATGTGGATCTTTATGATAGAAACATCTTGAACATATCATGGAGACAAACATCCCACAGAATTCAGAACACTAATATTACTATTTGAACACAGTTCTTTTGCTCTAGACTGCAAACTTGCACATGGACTTTTAACTCTGATGCCGAAAAAGTTAACACTTCTGTAGTAAACTAACAGACACATTTAAAACAATTCCATAGTAAAAACGATTGAAGTGTTTTAGATAATCATCACAAAAAAAGAACTGTTTAAAATTTATCATAAATGTACATTCATACAATATCTTTGGGTCAAAGAACCTAGAGAAGATTACATGCCAAAGCAATCTAACCAGCATCCTGGAACAGCATTCCAGCTTATATAGGCAACTGTTACAGCCTTGGGCTTCATACTCTTCTATCATGAATTGTAAGAACTTTCAAAACTCTAAAGGGTGCATCAAAAGTTCATGAAAATATCATTTGATCACCTTGTAAAACCTCTAAACAGCACATATGTTCTCCTTGGTTAATCAAAACAGAAAGAATTACACATTCATGTGAAAACTGGTGTGACACTTACTACTGTGGAAAAGTGACTAGCCAATATTTTTAAAAGTATCTCCAAAGAGGCATTTTTCTAGCTCCAGAAATGTAGCTCAAACAATGGTTACACTTTCAGCGGTTTCTGTGAGTTTGTATCCTGTTACTGTGATTCTTTAACAGACATCTGTTCTTTTGCATCACAGGTCAAAGTTTTAGCTGTATATTTTAACAGTAAGGCGTCTATATATATATTTACATTGTGTGTTCATCTCCTATAGTTAGATTTCTTTCTTGTCACCATATATTTGACCCCTTTTACCCCATCTACCTGCCCCTCATCTGTTCTCTTGCATCACAGGGATCCTGGCCTTCCCAAGCCAGAGAGGAAATTTATTCTTCTGCTTAGCTTTTACTGAGAGGGAGGAAGGGGGCTGTTAAGAACTGAATTCTCCACACGCTGTTTTTTTAAGCAGAGATTTTTCTTTTCATTCTAAGGTTGTTGTTGTTGTTTTTTTAAATCCTGAGGATGATTTTGCTAAACAGTGCACTGTTACAACTCTCAAACTTTTAGAGGAAGACAATGGGAATGTACCCACAATTCAACTGATTTTTCAGTTAGAGGAATCCTGGTAGAAAGTGCAGGAATGGGGAAGAATCGGGGACTAACTTTCTATATCCTTCTGGAATACCCCAATTCACTTGTCCAAGGAGCCTCGGGTTGTTCATTTGAAAAATGAAAAAGATTAGATCCCTGTGGATCCAAAAACTCCCCCTTCCTAAACGATAACCTATAATGGGGTGAGGGAGGAAGGTAGCTTCAGGTCACAATTTTGAGAACGTTTTAAGTGCTTTGATTAGGGACAGAAGTGCCATCTTCAGGTAGCACAGGTACAAATGAAAAGGCGAGAGGAAGCCCGCCTTCTGGGTCAAGGGTGACTTCAAACTCTGCCAGAATGACTTATGACTTGGTTTGTATTAACATCACTTGTGTAAAACCATCTTGTACGATTAAGGTAGTTATGAAAAAATTCGGCCCTGCAGCGAGGACGCCCCCAACCAGGGTGCACCCTAAGGACGCTGAAAGGCCAGCGCTTCGAGGCCAGTGGTCGCTGGGATGGGTGCGAGATCACCCGGGGTGCACCCAGAGGCTGGGCCCTCCACTTATCCTCGCGCCCCTAACTAACTCCAAAGAAGCACGCCCCGGACCCAAATATTCCTCCCTTTACCCCAAGGTCTTCCCAGCCCTACCTAAATTCCGAAAAGGGCGCTGAACGCCATTCATCTGGATCCGGGGCGAAGGTATTGGGGGGACGCACTAGTGTCGTGAGCTGCAGCCGCAGGAGACGCCAGGCCTTGGGACCAGCCAAAATGTTGGGTTCTAAGCCCCGACCTAACTGCAGCGCCTCCCATAGAAAGACCTGTTCAGCGGTCACGGCGCGAGAAGCGGGCGGCCGGAGGAAGGACGGGGGAAGAAGGCGCGAGGTCCTTACCCGCTGCAAGGCTGGCCGCTGCCGGCCGCTGCCCGCGGCGCCAGTACCAAAGGCCGCAGGCGGCTCCACGGAGCCGAAAGGAGGCTGCCATGCTGCCCCCGCCCCGCCTCCCCGCGGTGACCTCCGCCGCTCCCGGCTCGCCCCCTGACCGCGCGTGTGCGCAGCGAGGCAGGAAGCACAGCCCCCGGCACGGCCCGCCGCAACGCACGCACCCGCTCGGCCTGGCGGCGAGGCTCGGCCTGGCGGGGCCGGGGCCGTCAATCGCCTTATAGACAGGAAGCAGACCAATCAGGATGCCCAGGTCCTCCGCCCTTCACGAAACCACCAATAGGAGGCCTAGCGAATCGCTTATCAGGCGCCCTGGACCCGCCCCCAAATCGCCCCCGGCCGCAGACCTGCCAGAGAGATCCTCCTTGTTTACCAAAACGCAGGGGGTGTGTGGGAGACGGTGGCTGTCACTCACTACAGCCTCCTCGGAGCACCTGACCACCCTTCCCCCCCAGGACCGCCCCCTCGGAGGGTTTAACAGCGTGTGTCCCGCCCCCCTTCCCCTTGCAGGCAAGTGCTAAACTTTGACTTCCAGCTGCTGCTGCAATTTTTAGGCGGGAGAAGAAATTCCCAATTTTTGTTAAGTACGGGACCTGTTTTCAACTTCAGTAGTACGTGGGTCTCCTAATGTTAGCATTTGTATTTGTAGTGTTTGTTCATTGAGAAAACAATCAAAATTCTACCGTGGATGCAGTAACTTTTAAATTCAATGGATTTCATGTAATGCAACAGTTTCTCAGAAATTTGAAAAATAGTAGGAAATTGAAAGATAACATTGTTCTCGTTGAAGTGTAGAACTACTAGGAACTTACACCTGTCTATTCCCTATATCCCAGTACATATTTCTCTAATGTTCAAAAATCCTGCATCCCTTAGTTCGAAAAACTAACCTCAAATGAAAGTCAAGAAAGTGTATATGTATCTATGTATGTCAGAGGGATTTATTCATTCTTCTGACTGTGTTCAATTTACATATTTGAATCCCAACTCTTTTGGTGATTATTTCAGGACTTCCCATTCCCACTGACCCCATCAAAAGGTGGGAGCTATGGAGACACCAAAGCAAGACTTGGAAGCCTTTTCAGAAGGGTGGTAAAACAGAACAGAGTGAGGAGTGGCTAGGACAATAGGAACCCTAGGGGACCCACCCCTCCCCCTCTAAATTCATTTCATTTATTCATTCGCTTCGGTTGTGCTCCTCTAAACTTTTGATCTAAGTAGTGGAATCAACAGATTTGATTTTGACCCTTTTTTTCTCTAACCAGTCATTTGGGAAGTCGGAAGTGCCTACAGGAAAAAAAAAAAAAAATCGAATCATTTCCAAGCAGGCGCGCTCAGTGCTGGGGATGCTGGCAGTGTTTCCAGAGCTGGTGCAGAGTGCAAAGCTCCTAATTGTAACTGATACAAAAGCAATTCCCTTCTTTGGCTGTCTCTCCACCTGAATGCTCTACTCCACACCAACCAAAAAGAAAGAGGAAAGGGAAGAAAAAATATCGTTTTCCCTATTGGGACAGTCTCCTAGATTTGGTTCCCCACCCAGATCCATTTATTAGTTTCTGGAGCATTTTCTACATGACCCTCTCTTCCTGGTTTATTTAGGTTTTAACTGAAATAGACCTGCAGCCAATAAATGTAGCTCTCCCGAAAGGTTTCTCTAATTAACTGCTGAAATGCCACCTGCCTTTCAACTATGTCAACCTACACAGCAGAGCTATTACAACACAGGACAACGTATCAATTGATCTACCAGCTCCTAAAGTTTATATCCCCGTCCTCCTGAGATTTTATATCCAATCAGATTGTTTTTGTCATTTTTATTGTGAGCTACTGTTTTTGTTTCTCTAGGTTGTTTATAGGGCTCTTTTCTTGAAAATTAGTATTACTTTACAAAAGGCTGCTCTTTATGAAGTGTTCTCTTATGACTCCAAGGGGAAGGAAGAGCTCAAAAAGAAGAGAGTTGGCAGAACTAAAGCTGAGCATGAGATCTTTTTAATTTTCTCTCTCTCTCTCTCTCCTCTCTCTCCTCTCTCTCTCCCCTTTACTGATGTGATTGCTTTGAAAAGGGAGTAAGCGGCATTGAAAGTTTGATTCTATTTACGCAACCAGGACCAGGGGATAAGTCACAATTTCTCCATACCCTACATCACGTATCTTCTTAATATCTTCTCAGAAGCCCTATATTGACTCATAAATTAAGGGTCTGAGATTTTCATATTTATCATAAGCATTGTGATTTTTAAGTAATTATTACTATTCGAAGGTGCTTGCAGATATTGTACATGCAAAGGCAGTTACTGTCAATGGTTGGCTTTCTTTATTTGATTATCTTCCTAATATCTTTATTTGAAAGGCATTGCTGCTTCTCTCTAAGTCTGTGCCAGTAGTTTTGATTAAAATTGTGTCTTAGTACATTATATATTTTATTAATTTCTATTTATCAATTAGAATTGACGGCCAATCTTATTTTCTATTAGTTTGCATATACAGCATAGTAGTTAGACATAAAGTGATCCCCCCCAGTTAGTCCAGTTCCCACCTAGCACTATACATAGTTATTACAGTAGTATTGACTGACTATATTAATGCATTATAGGCTCTTCACTTCGCTTCTGGCAAAATAGAATAGGTGTATTTTTTTTTTTATTCCTCCCAATAAGTACAACTA
The DNA here is from genome assembly GCA_003508835.1 of Eonycteris spelaea. NCBI lineage: Eukaryota > Metazoa > Chordata > Mammalia > Chiroptera > Pteropodidae > Eonycteris > Eonycteris spelaea. The sequence continues at coordinate 1,195,812 of PUFA01000036.1, forward strand.
AAAACTCTGGATGTTGTATATAAAGCAGGAGGAGAAAAGAAGGCATACCAGCTAGATACCTCAAGAGCAAAAGAGGAACACAGTGGTAAGTTCTTGGGTTTTCATTTAGCCTTATATTCCCATAGTGGGTACTACAGAAGCCAAAAACTAGAAACCCAAAAGTGCCTAGAGGTACAGACAAACATGCCCCAGTAAAAGGCTATTCTCTCCAGCCAAAGACGAAAAAGGGGCAGACTACCAAGACAGATGACTTTTAGAAAATAATCACTCTAGACAGACACAACACAATCAAAACCTATGGCCCCACTCCCACCATGCCAGCAAAGGCTGAGTGAGAAGCCTAAATCTGCACACCAACCAGGCTATAATGAGATACCACAACATCCTAACACCCCAAACCCCTACTCCTTAACCCCGCTGCTGGTAGAGAGCCAGAACTTGTATCTCCACTGCTTGTGGTAGTCAGTACCCCTCTTTACACGTGCCATGCCCCCATTCTTAAGGTGTCATTGGGGATCACATAGGGAGTCTGGACATCCACCCCTGCCCGACAGTCTTCCTGCTGGGCTGGAATCAGAGGAGGAGCCTAGTGGAGAGTCCTCAAGACTTTCACCACTGTCCAGTGTAAGGAGGCCACCCTTCCCCACAATGGTGGCAGGCCACAGGAAGAGCAGTAATAAGGCATTCCTGCCCCAGAAATGGAAACCCAGCCTTCCACCCCTACCTGGCATTAACAGAAATGGTGCTCCCTCCGTTCCCTCCCTTGCCAGAACAGTGTCAGGAAAAGCCAGCTAAAATAGTTTAAATAAGATCCAGAGAGGCATAGTACCTAAAATGTCCATGTTTTAATAGAAAATCATTCATCACACCAAGAACAAGGAATATCTCTAAAAGGAAAAAAAAAAAGAATGTCAGTACCAAGGTGACAGAGAAGTTAAAATTATCCAAGATTTTAAAGCAACCATCAGAAAAATGTTTTAATGAGCAATTAGAACACACTTAAAACAAGTGAAAAAAAAAAGTCTCGGCAAAGAAACAAAAGATATAAAGAAGAAATAACTAGAAATGTTAGAGCTGAACAGTCTTTTGAGAAGTCTACATCATCTGCTAGTTTTCCACATACTGTTAGCCTCAGCTTTCGTGCTTTGCGTCTCCTCACCGCATTCTGTAATGTTAGGTGTATCTAGGGGTTCCAACTCTTAACTTTTAAAGAAAGAAAACCAAATCAAAATTATTCACATTCAAGTCTTCCTCCAGTGGGTTCTGCATATCACCTTATGTGTCGAGGGTCCCCAAGACCATCCTTAGGTTTAGATTCCCTAGAATGACTCAGGACTGAGCATATAGTCACACTCTGGGCTGTAGCAAAAAGACACACAGTCTTGAATGCAGTGGGAGCCTCCTCAGACAGAACTATTCATAGATTTTGGATTTTGCAGCCTCTGACCACACATTCACTAGCCTGTCTCACTGGCTATCCTCTAGAGCAGCATCATGTAAAATATATTGCAATTTAAAATTTTCTAATAGCCACATTTTAAAAGAGTAAAAAACAAAAAAGTGAAATTGATTTTAATAATATACGTTATTTAACCCAATATTTAAAATGTTATCATTTCCTTATATAATCAGTATTAAAAATTATTGATGAGATCTTTTACATTCTTTTTTTTATGCTGAATCTCCAAAATCTGTGGTCTATTTTATTTTATCGCTGGGTCTGTTTTGTATTTACAGCACATCTCAATTCAACCAGCCACATTTCAAGAGCTCAGTAGCCGAATAAGGCCAGTGGCTACCAAATTGGGCAGTGCAGCTCTAGAGAAAGGCCAAAAAGTCACTCAGCATCCGGCTGGAAACTGTAATGTACCCTACCTCTGGGCATTCGTTTGCAATAGAGAGTCCTGCCTCCAATGCCATTGTCTCAGGGAAATACCAGGGCAGGTGCCCTGATACACGCTCAGAAGTTTCACACAGTCTAATGCCAAACAAACTTAATTACTAGGGTAGAAAAGCAGCTCCCCACCATGAAGTCCACCTTCAACTACTAAAGATACACCTCAAAACAAACAAACAAACAAACAAACAAACAAACAAAACACCTCGCACTCTTAGTAAGTTCACAACGAAGCCCTAAGCAGCCATGGGCCTCTAGAAATTAAGACCACACGCTTAATTCTTCCAATGGGTAATTTTTACCTGTTTACCAATAAATTGAAACCAAGAAGTCAGAAAGCTACTCCATCCCAGATCACCCATTCAAAAAGCTCTGTAGTCCTGCAATCTCACAAGGATTAGCAAACCTCCTCCAGTGACGCCAAAAGAAAATCCCTACGTCTGTCCATGCTTGGCAGAACTCTGGGATCGCCTGACAGCACAGAGTGTAAACTGGGAGTAAAGGAGGCCTCCAGTGCACTGACAACCAGTTACATGTCCCAGCAGACGAGGCCTGCATCCAGGCCTTTCTGCTGTGCCAGGATGCAAACCAAGAAGGCCACTGGGGCCTTTACAAGAGAGCCGATTTGATGCCTTAGGGTTCTAATAGTCCCATATGCAATATAACTTTTTTCATTAGTCAGACAAATGCAAAAGATACTCTTGGCCAAAGGATAAATCTGTGATTCCCAATAAGCTATTACTCCTTTTCCTGTGCTCAGCCTGCTAGAGGACACTGTCATGAACTTAATTATACACCTTCCTTTTTTTCTGGGTCCACCTTAGGATTGATAAGGCTGTCGGTGAAGGTAGTTTATATATCACCTGTACCTGCTCACACTTGACACTGGACAGTCTACCATGCAACTGCAAGATGCACCTGCTACCATATACCTGCAAAATACGGGAACCGTACGAACCACCAAATAGGTTCCTCTCCTACAGAACTCTTGGGGGGCCTCATACTTGTAACCCCTCCATAGGCATTTCGAATCCAGGTATACTTCCCATCACCACTAAACTCATGGCTAAGGATACATGAATGGAGTAACTAGAATATTTCAGATTTGGGCCATCTTCTTAAGAGGGTAGTAGACCTTAATAAAGTAGCCTTCACACTATGGAATTTTTATGTAACTCCATTCAACCAGCATTTAAAATACTCACTACAATTATGGGTTTCACTCCAAGTAATTCTCCATTACTCACTTTGATCACCATTCCAGCAACCTACCTAGAAGAGTTCCATGCAGTCCAGGAGACCCTTCAGGCCTTTCGAGACCTAAAAGATTGGGCTCTGGAGTCTAAAATACAGCCAAATAATAATTATTTTGCAGATGGCGCCTGTGGAATTTTCAACTTTACTTGCATTATGCAGGCATTAGGGAATATCATCTTTTACTGGGTGTGTTATGAAAAACAAATAAGCCAGGATATTCACAGTTACTGTTCCTTCTCTTGAGTGCCAATATTTACTCTAAGTTGGGGTAAGGGAAACTGAATGTCCATGGTAATTTTAACTTGATCCTGTTTTTAACAAGGAAAGATTCTGTTCCTTATTTGTCAGGCCTTCTTCTCCTTCTTCTTCTTCTCCTCCTTCTCCTTCTTCTCCTTCTTCTTCTCCTCCTCCTCCTCCTCCTCCTTCCTTCTTCTTCCTTCTTCTTTCTGTAACCTTTATATTGTTTCTTTGTAGTTGATCTTTAATGAGGGAAAATTAAACCTAATGAATTCCACTTTGAAGTTTATAATTATGGTACCTTCATTGTAACAATCATTATTCTATATTCCTTCCAAGCTTGACATTCTTGAAGGATATAGTTCTATTCCCCCAAATATTGTATCCTAAGTAATAGGATCATCTAACAAATGATCTATTCGATACCAGATGGGAGAGTTTCCTGTTAAGTATATCTTTTCAAAGGACATATCATGATCATTATTACCAGGCTTTACTCAGTTTATTGCCACAAAAGAGAAATTAGTTTTCTTTGACTTAATTTTATAAACTAGGATAATTTTGTGAAGGTATCAGTGAAATGGCCTTCATAATAACATCGGGGAAGATTGGGGTGGGACTAATGGTCACTTTTGGTTGCCTGCAAGGCACCCACTTTCATTTCCCTCCCTCTCCTACTTAACAGTATCCTAATCCAGTAATACTCTTACCATGTACATCAAGGGAAACTGTCACACCCAGCTCCAGAGAAAGGCCGTTTTGAATTAAGGTAATGCCATTCCCCTTGCTACAGTGACTGGTGCTGCAACACTAAGCTGATCTGCACATGGCATTCCTCTGGCCCCAGGGACTGGTTCAGGAACAGCACATAAACCAGTTTGGTTGGGCTGATAAGAAATGAGAAGAGACATGCACAACCTTCTGAGCGTTTTCCTTGTTCTTATAAGAGAATCACAGGAAGCAACACCCTGTCTTTCTCTGGACATGGAGGAAAGCAGATGTGAAGGCAGCGTTTTGCCATGGGAACAGCCAGTAGGAGGATGAATCCAACAAACAGGAAAAATGGTCCTGGCAGGCTGGACTAGGCTGAACGTGAAGCCTGCCCTACTCTGGAATTCCATTATGTGGACCAGTGAATGCCCCATTACATGAGCCAATAAAAACTAAGTGGAGTCTGGTTTTCTGTTACTTTGGGCAAAAAGATCCTCACTAAAAAGGGGAGTTAGTTTTCATTTTATTTCACTTTAAAAAAATTTTAAGCTTCACAATTGATATGCATATGGCAAAATTCAAGCAGTATAAAAGGATAATCAAAGTAAATGTTCATCTCATTTCAGACATTTTTCACCTCTCCAGAGTCAACCACAGAATAAGCTTCACAGAAGTGTGTGTGTGTGCGTCCTTCTTAATACTCAAATAGAAGCATGATATACGCGTTGTTCCATATCTTGCTTTTGTACTTTATACATCTGAAGATCATTTCAAATTGTACATACAGATTTATCTAATTACTTTAAAAGGCTTCACAGTATTCCATTGTATGAATACACCACAATTAATTTAACCAATTTTAATTTTTACTGCTCTAAATGATGATGAACGGTCAGCCTTAAATTTACATATTTGAGCAAAGATGTGACTATAAATCTGAGGATAAATTCCTAGAATTAGAATAGTAGGGTCAAAAAGTGTATGCATTTTGTATTTTGATAGTTATTGCAAAAATGGATAGAACCTCTTTAGAAAGGATTTTGGCAATAGCTATTAAAATATAAAATGCAGACACTTTTTGACAGCCAAATAGATTGTTATCTGTATACTCTGCCAATTGCTGAAAATTATACTGTCTTTTAAACTGATTAATATTTAGACCACAACTTTATTTCATCCCTCCCGCCCCCGGAATTTATAATTGCCTGCTTTTCCCCTAGGAAAAGTAACGTGCCTTCTTCACCATATCAAAATATCTTCCAACATCTTATCTATTCTATCTAGAGCATGGAATTTATTCCCTTCTTATTACAGACATTCTTTTTGGTCTCCACTAAATTCTTGTTCTAATTTGGAAAGACTTATTTCTAGGCCTGCAGCGCTCACAACCATTTAGGATTTCTGTTCGTTGAATGCTGGATGAGTTCCATATTTTCTGTATTCCAGGTCACTTTCTCAAGTACTTCGAGTAACTTCTTAAGAAAAAGAGTTGCTGAGACCTTGAATATCTTTATCTTGTTCTATTGCTTCCTTGACAGTTTAACTCCACGTGTCCAACCCCAGAACATCTCTGAGAGTTTTACTGGACAGATTGCTCCTGCTACCACTGCAGCTCCTCCTGATATATCTGGGTTCAGGCTTCCTTCTCTCTGTTTAATCCATTACATGATCCCATCTTTTTTCTCACGTCCATAAATTAAAAAAAAAAAAACAAAAAAAAAAAAACTTCATCTGTTGGCGATTCTCATCCTATTCATTCTTGTGATTTTTTTTAAGTTTTGCTTCTTTCCTTTCATTTTAATTACATCCAGATCAGACACATGTGTACAGTTTGCCATTCAAGTAGGAAAGCTCTCCCTAGTCCTTATTTTTCAGTCTCAAAATAATTGTGTTAGTTGGCGTCATGCATAAGAACTTACCAGCCTACTTTTTCTGTGAAAAAGTAGATCATGATGAGATCTAACCTCTTATATAATTATGTAGAACTGAGCTACATGGGTGGAAATAAAATGTCACCTTCCAAAATTATTAGGTGCTTAGAACTTCGGGATGGTTTACAGCATCACCATAGATGTTACAGGGATTGAGTAGTCTACATACCAACAAAGGATGTAAGGAAACAATGGAATGGGTATTCTATTAAGCGTTGGTAACAGCCTGAACTTGTGTAGCACTGATGGAGTGTGGAGGCATACTAGTCTGGAACTAAGTGGGTGTGAGTGAAATGAAATGATGCATTATTCATATTTTGTTATTATTAGCAATTCATTATAAGCATATAACCTATAAGCAGTAGTGTGCTAGTAAATTTTTTAAGGCCAACTCTATAGGGGGAAAAAGTGTGTGTGTGTGTGTATATATATATATTTAGTATAAATTTTTATAATATAAAGGATGTGTGGCATACAATTTACAAATAATAAAATATACAATACTTTTATTGTAACTTCCATATAGCCAATGGAATCTTACAGAACGCTGTGTTGATTTTTGCCAAACTTTTGTATCTGTAGCCAACATATGGTTGCAATTGAACTATGATTTGACAAATGGAGTTGCATCCCAATCTGCTAACTCTTTTCCTAATAAATCTCTTGTCATTAAATCTGACGTATGTAGTCAATTTTTCATGGCAGCCTTGCTTAACAACCAGCTTGCAAAATTCCCAAAATATAACAATCAGCTCCAGAAAACTGGCACAAGCCAACGCCAGTACACTGCTACGTATAAACTCCACTTCTCTGACCTAGGGCTCAAAATGAGGATCCATCTATTTTTTTTATCCAAAGAATTCTCTTCTGAGATCATGAAAATGTCTTTCTTCTCCATAATTCCCTCTCTCTAACCATTGTTTTATCTTCCATCATAAGAAATCCATATACCCTATGAACTGGGCAGTTAGCCCTACTTTACTCACCTCTGGAAGAGATGCTAGAAATTCAGCGAGTCAACCAAGGTGGTATGTAGGGCTAGGCTGTTGCTGGCGTCACAGCCACATGGTGGCGCAATTGAAACACAAGTATTGCAGTTGCCTCAGTGCCCCCTCCACACACTCCCCTCAGCTGCACCCCCCCCCCCGCCCCTGCTTGCCCCCAGTCATGCAGAGCTTTGCAGTGAATCAGCCTACATCTCCTCTAAAAACACAGCATCCCCCCTCTCCCTTTTCACATACAGTTTCTTTCAGGGCAGGAAATAGTAATAACGTAAACAAACCCATGGGCATTCTTGCAGAAAAGTTAGCTAACAGGACCTTCCCGTTACCTAAAAGTTACCTAACAGATCTGTCCCGGCAACTTACACTTGACCTCCAGTTGGTAAGTCACCCGAGGCCTCCTTGTTGCAGATTTACCTGTGATGCAGGTAAATCTTTGAATACCAGTCCCAGATCTGGAGAAGCTCAAGCCCTTTTTATACTTTCATGTGTCTTTACTTATTTGTGTCTTTCTATCTTTTGCCATCTACTGTATCCACATGGCCTGTTAGATTTTATTCCACACTAGACCCCAAAGGAAAAACTCCATTCTTTATCATCTTCCATAAGAAATCCAAAAAATTCAGTGTTTTTGTATTTAAGCAATTTCATTGACATGCTCTCAATTTCATATAAATATCCCAGTGAAGGACTCCAATTGGCATACATTGGGTTATGTGCCTAACCCTAGGCCAGTATATGGTATAGTTTGACCAACAAGACCTATATCACATGCCAATGTCTATGTTGGGGTGTATAAGTGGCAGCTCAGAATTGCAAAGATGAAAGGAAGTAAAATACTCCAAAGAAGCGGGGAAATGTTAAGTGAAAATGAAAGACAGAAATGCTGAAAGAACAAAGGCAATAAACACCTACCACTGGTAGATATTTGACCCTTCCTCATAGCCTTCTCTCTTTTTGGATGTTTTCACAATTCCTGGAGAACAACAGGGAAAAGTAAGCTTCGTGGGAAAGAATTGTAAAATGAAAACATGTTTAGCATAAAGTAATGTTGAAGAGTGTCCTTTTAAGCATTCCTTTGAAATCTTAGCTTATCTATTATGAAGTTACACTTAGTGTTCTCAAAGTAAGGCACAACTTTTGCATGCTTTCAAACATCTTGACATGTGGTATTAAGTTTTCATTTAATGTCATGTCATAATTTAGGGCCTTCCGTAGAAATATTAAATCAGAAGATCCCTTACGCTACGTAGGTAGAGGCAAAAAATGCAAAATAATCTCACCTATTTACTCGCCCCACTAGTCTAGCTTTATAATTTTGTGTCTTACAGGCTTTTTCATCTTTAAAAATTCTGGATCTAAATATGAGAACTAGGTCTTAAAATATGACCTATTGCAACAATGGGAAGCATTAACCAAGGTCCCTTTGTCCCATTGAGTTTCTGGAATGCCTGTTGCTGTTTGAGCGTCTCACCACTGGAAGGCCATCTTGCATCCTGTATCTTTGAAGCACATGTTTAGAACAGCAGACGGCAAACTGGGTACTCATACTCTGAGGGTAAGTGAAGACTCTCCAAAAACATGGTGACTGGATAGCTTTAATACAATCTTTTACCAGAGTCTGGAGTTCCACATGTTCCTTTCCTGAAAAACCTCCTCCCAAGTCCTGTCAATACTAACCCCGTCCCACACCCACCCCCGCCCGCCCCTTCCCCACCCTGCCTGGCTTTTTGATGGTCTCCCATCCACCACCTCACAGAAGAGAGACATACCTCTCTCTCAACCTGAATCTTATCTTAGTGCATTGTTTCAGGCTATAAACATCTTGGAGGCGATTCATAAAGGGATGATTAAACATGCACTGCCATTCCCCCAAAGTAAAGGGAGCCTCCTCCCATTCCTCTCCCAAAAATAAAGCAAAGAAAGCCTCAGTAAAAAGTACTTGTCCTACTTTGTCTAGGCATTCAACTCTTGGTAAATCTCCATGCCTTCTTTCTGTATCTCTTCTCTCTCCCATGTGGAATTAAAAGTCAGAAGGATATTATCCAAATCAGAAGGATATTATCCAAGTCAGAAGGATATTATCCAATAAAATTTTAAAATGGAAACATTTGTCTGATTGAGCTGATTGGTTAGTCAGTGAAGATTGGTTTGACAATACTTACATGGTGGACTTATTCCATAAACTGAATGAGCTAAACCTATAGCTCCAAGAGTTTGATAAAAACAAAGTCAAAGTATATATTTAAATTACAATGTACCAGGAAGTAGTAAAGTTAATGAATTAAAGTTAAAATAAGACATGTTTAGATTTCAATGTAAAATATCCAAGCGATTGGTTTTCAAAATTCTTTCAGGATTACATATGCAAAAAATTTTGAAGCTCTCTGGTCTAACGAACCAGGAAACCACCTTTAGTAATTTAAACTCTTCATTAGGAAAATAGAATTGTGTAACATAGCTATAATTAACCATGGAAAATGTCCCACTTAAAAGAAGGATATAAAAGAACATAACATCTTAGTAAAAACTCAGACTTAACTAAGCTAACATTTTTCTTATGTTAACTTAATTTCTTCACTCTTGAGTCTAATCAAATGCGGGGTTTCTCCCTGTTAAACATAGAGTTTGGCCAGAGGACATTCTAAAGCTTTCTTTCCATCCCACCATCTTTCAGCTTGTTTGTTTATGCTGTAGTGGGAAGTGGCTGGTGCTTAAATTCTATTTTCCCAGTATTTAGACATATTAAGCACATATTTTAACCCGCACAAGACCAAAACTTCTCCTGGTGGTGGTCACCCTCCTCCCCTAAATATCAAAAAAAAAGGAGGAGGAGGAGGAGGAGGAGGAGAAAGAGAAGGAGAAAATAGCAGTTTTTTCAGACTCTGATAGATCCCATGACTGTCTCTACCCTGTGAAAAAGAAAATTGCTAAAGCACTACTAACTTTTACCTTCCCTCTTCCACGTCTGTTGCTTAGATACCTTAGGGTCATTGAACACAATACGACGCAAAATTAATTACCGAGGTTTACTTCTATTAAATTGCCAGACGGGTTTACTGACCCAGAGCCAACATGGTTTTTCTACTACCAGAATTTTCCTCCCTGTTTCTAATAACTGAAAAAATGTTGAAACATATAAAGACATTGTAAACACTTAGCAGCACAGTTTTCTCCACAAACCTAACTTCTTACCCATTAATTAGCTGCCAACTGAGAGCAAAATTTAGCCAGGGACACAGAGACCCCCTGAGAGCAAGTGGGAGAGAGGAGAGGTGACTACAAAGGGCAAAGGGTTGTTTGGAGAGTGAGCGTGCCAGGGACAAACTTATTGCACAAGTTTGCCTCTGGCCAGGCCAGCCCTTGTGGACAAGGCCCTCTTTAATCACCACGTTTAGCCTGACACAACCTTGGTTTGAGGAGAAATAATAATTTTTTGATATACATTTGGAGCACCGGGTTCATTTTAATTTTGTTTTTCTATGTTTAATTTGTATTGTCTATCTGCATTGTACACTTAGAGTTGTTTTCTATCTGCAATGTTACTTACAGCAACCAATTGGCCCAACCGTATCTTTGACAAAAATCTAGTTTTCAGAAAGATATTCTAGCTATAGAATTTGTTTGTTTTCACAAGATTTTCAATGTTAGGGTTGTTTCATCTAAATTTTTGCATTTGCATCCTGTAAGGGTTTTTCCATCTCCTCATTTGGAAAGTAAAAACTCCATCAGTGTTCTTCCTCACAAAAATAATCCCCAAAGCGTAATTATATATTCCCTGTGGTGATAGGAATGTTTTCTAGTCTCGTCAGCAGAGGCTGCAGAGCAAAATCAGTGCATAATAAATAATGGTTTGTGATGATAAAGCCATAGATAAGCAAAATTAAGGTGTGGATTCATTATCAATAGATGATGAAATGGTGAACTTGTTACTAAGAAGAAACAGCTTAATTATTCATGTAATATATTTTAAAATGATAAGAGAACCATCAGTTTATAAAGTAACTTCACCAGCTCAGATTAAATGAAGATTTAAGTGCAGTTAAGTGCATGCACATGCACTTGAGAAAAGACAGAATCTTCTTTTAACTGCCGCATGCTAATAAGGACACCGAGGTCACTGAGGAATTCACCGAGACTTTGTCTACACAGACCCCTAAATTGGTCAGTTTTGAGACAATGCCTTACAAATCTGTGTTCAGTATCATGTAGGAATCACCTTAATTTTAAAATATCAGCATGATCTATTTCAATATCCCTAATTCCTTAGCAGGGACTGCTATGTGGAAAGCTTCCGATTTCCCTAGCCTTCTAAGGTTAAACTAACACATATTAAATGATCTACTGGCTTACTTCTTTGAGGCACCAAATCTAGTCTTCCTCTAAAGCGTAAGAGGATGATGCATCAAGAAGCAAATCGAAAACCAGGAGAGACTCTAGACACGTAAGATGCCATGTGGAACCAGGAAGTGGAGGCACAGAGAAAACACGTGGGTGGGGGATGTCTCTTATTTGGAAACACGAATGAAGTGTTTCCTTCGATGAATTTCCTATCAAGAGTGGGTTCACTGAGAAGCAGCGTCCAACTCCCACACCCCACCTTCTGAACCCCACAGCATCGTAGATGGACTGTTTAATACATTATATTTAAAAAGACACCTCCAAGCTCCCAAATGAGATGGGTAGAGTGGAATATAAAATGGTATGTGTCTCTATCATTTTAGAGGAATAAGAAAAATGATAAAGTGAAATTTATATCTTTTGACCTGCAGACAAATGTACGATATAACAAATGAAAATAAGTAAGCTGTAGCGTAATGCGTATGATAGGATTCTACTTCCTGGAAAACAAACCCAAAATTCAATCAATTGATCAATCAATCAGTCTCTCTCTCTCTTTTTTCATGAATGTATGTCTGTGTGATGAACAAATTATATAGGTTTGTACTACATAATTTGTGAAAAGATACATGTCAATCTTTTAACATGTTTACCTTAGACAGATGACAGATAGAATAGAGAGATAAAATTGTTTTTATATATAACTTTGTATTGCTTCAGTTGTGAAAACCAGCCTTTATTAGTTTTATAATTTGAAAAACCCCAAATTAAGCAAACTGTACAAAATTATGTGAGGCTGAGTTTTATACAGTTTCTAGATTTAATGGTTAATTTCATACTAGTTCAGGATTCATTCATAAATTTTCTAAATTTTATCTAATTATAAAGTAATCGGTGTTTATTTTATGAAGATTGGAAAATACAGAAAATCACACACACACACACCTGAAGAAAATAAATATTATCAATAATTCTAGTCCCTAGAGATATATACTATAAACATTTTGGTGTCATTATTTCTGGTCTTTTTCTGTGTCTTTTTAAAAAAACAAACGTCGTATACTCTGTATAACTCACTCTTTTTTAACCTAACAGAAATAAGTTCTGCAAAAAATCAGATATCCTTCTTTAGCAACGATTTCGCAAATACACTGTACTATAAGTGCCACTTAGAATTAGATTCAGCTAAAATAAAATAACGGTGATTTAAACACAGAAGTAGGCAGTTCACAGATGGTGTATTGGTTCCACAAAGTCGAGGTAGCGACATGATTGTGGGGCCCAGTGCAAAATGAAAATGTGGAGCCTCTTGTTTAAAAAGTAGGGGAAAATTTCATTAAAAGAACTAAATATAAAGATTCCTCTTTTCTTCTATGGTTTGTCTCTTGACTTATCTTGTTTTTTATTTTCTATGTAATATCATTCTAAGTAACAAAAAAATAAAAATTTAAATTAATTGCAAGAGTTTTACCCTTCATCTTTATACTAATAACAGTTTTAAATGCAAATATAAGAATATTTAACTTGTATATGGAATCTCAGAAATCACATAAGTCCCATGGCATAGCATGTGCATGCATCTGTACCTTGTTCTTACGAAAACAGGAACAGTGTTGCGCAGAAGGAATTAACTGTTTTAATGTCACTTCTTGATACATACACCTTCTACTAACGCTTGCTACTTTCATCTTACTGATGAGCAAGGAGGACTGAAAGGAAACAGAACTATGGGTTGTCTATCTTTCCTTTTCTTTCTATGTCTTTATCTTCAGGACATGTTGTTGACTACCACAGAGAAGTACCATGAAATGATACAACACCGTTCTTTGTCATGTTTCTAGGAATGCCATTGCCTTCTTTCTGTGTAGTTAAGTTCTGGTTCAAATGGAAAGTGTGGCCTTGCAGGGGTGTTAGGGACCCAGCTTAGTCACTTTTAGATGTAACACACTTTCTTGTCCTTGCTTTGAGTCTTGCTGAACTGTGGCTCATTGTGGGACCACAGGAATTCTGAGCTCACGGGGCTATATGCGAACAGGGCAACTAGGAATGGTAAACAAGCATATTGCCTCTACCCTACGTCTGGCACACATGCTCCAATGTTCTATCAGAGCTCATGAAACATAATTTCAAAGACAAAATTTGGCATTTAAAAATAGCAACATTCATTAGCTAGGCAACTGCATAGTTTGCCTGCTTGTGAATGAAAAAAAAGGCTCTGTAATGAGCCTGACAAATTCAGTAACCAAAAGTAACTTCACAGAGTGATCTGATCATCAGTTCGTAACTGGACAGGTCATGGTAGGTAGGAAGTGCAGGCCTATAACTTCTTTAGTAAAGGTTTGTCTTTGCCCTAAGGAAGCCGTCACCTTGTTATGCATCTCAGTTGACATACCTTTGAAATGCCAGAGAAATCCTTTTTTTTAGACCCTCAGAGGCTCACCACCCTCAAGGGACACATGGTGTTAACTATTCTATAATCCAATTATACAGATTCCTCTGTCTTGCTTTCATGTAAATCTTCCTTATGTTCCTGCCTTAATTCTAAAGCTGTGAAAAGGAAGTGCAAAACTATCATTCTCCAGAGCATTTGAGATCCTGCTTCTCAGCATGGCCTCAGTTGGGCTCAAATAAACGCTAATAAAAAATTCTCTACAGGTTTGGACGTTCTTACATCAACATACATACCCATGCCACCCTGAATGAAATCAAGAAATTGCTCAGAAATAAAAGTTAATTGATACAGATAGGAATGTTTCTGCCACACCAACCTTAAAATAGAATTTACTTACTCAAATCTTAATTTCTATATTTGTGGGTTGTTTCTGATTCTTTAGCATTATCAATATAATTTATACTTTCAAAATTGTATCTTATGCTAAATTTTTAGAAATTTATTCCTAAACTACTAGCGTATTTCTTTGGAAAAAATTTTCCATTTATTAAATCAAATTAAACAACATATACTTAATTAAAGTTGCAATGATAACAACTATAGAGTTGCTTTTTTAATGAAAAAAAGGGCGCTAATAATAAATGTTTATGCTGCTATTTAGTCCTGACATAAACACTGTGTGGGTCAAGATGACTAAATATAAACAAATTACATACCTGAATCAATCCAATGTCAATATTGAGATACACTGTCTCATCTTGTGCTAATATTACTATTGCTAATACTGAATACTAGAATGCCTTTATAATCTTATTTGAATGTTATCTAATTTCTAATATTGAGTATCTGGGTGCATCATCTGTGTTATCTTGATATGGAAGCATGACAGAATACAAAACCTAAGTGAAAACTAGCTATTGCTTATTTTCGCATCAGCATTTGCATAGCATATAATCAAGCTGTTCTTTAGTTGGTGAAAATTAGTTCTCTGTTCATTATCAGTAACTTAAGACTAAAATAAACTTGAATGTTCTTTGCTCATTTACTTGTCACATCTTTGCCAAGCTTATCAAATTATTCTAAATGAAATGTAAAAAAATTTTACTAGCCTGCAAAACACTTTTATTTGAAGTAAATAACCATGAAAGAATTTACTAATTTTATTTTTTAAACAATTTTCAAATGGCAAGTATTTATAATTTATTAAACAGGAAGAACAGTTATCTGCATTTTCAGATTCTAATGTGAAGTTTTTCTGAATGAATTTGGGTACAATTAGATTTCAGAAATGAGACCATTAAAATCTGAGCATTATGAGCAAACTATTATTTATAGAGTATAGTTCTACATACTCTAACATTTTGTCCTTCACATATAAATATCTGAGTACACGCACCATCTGAGTGTATAAAATTAAACTGCCTGAACACCTTTAAAAAATTAGAGTAAAACGTAAAAATGTCTATAAAAAGAAATTCATTAGAGATTTCAAAATATCCGTAAGTGCTAAATAAGGTTTCCAGAAATCGGTGATTATGCTGAAACGTGTCACAAGGGGAGCTGTTAACAAGTGTTACTTTGCCCATGGTAGGAAGATTGCCAACCTTTAATTGGCTTTAAAGTTGGTGTTCTATCAATGGTGTATTGTAAAAGGCAATAATGCCCACATTTATGATTTAAACCTGAAATGGGAACTCTAGATTTGACTAAAAGTGGCACTATGTACTAGTCCTTCTAATTAAAAATATTCAAATGCCCGCCTCTTACATTTGGTTAGGATGTTTAGTATTATGTTTTTATTAAAAACAACAATAAAACAAAAGATGTTTGTCTACCCTTTACAATATACAATGACCTCGACCCCTCCAACTCCCCCACCCCTGCCTTGCTTTGCTACACATTAACTCTTGTTCTAATGGAAATACTGAGAGTAGTTCTGAAATGGGCTGCTGGGAAGACGGAATTCTACAAAGGAAAGGAAAATCTGGCTTGGCGTTATTTTGCGGGTTCTGTAAGGGAGGGTGTCCTCGATGATAAATGCAAGAGAGAGATTATATTATCCTTAATAAGCAGAGTAGACGATGCTCTCTCCCTTGGCTTCTAGATTTCCAAGGGTGAATTTCTAAACTGCCCTGACCCTAGGGCGATGCAAAAGAACTCAAGAATGACAATCTGAACAAACAAATACGGTAAACATCCAGTCAAACCTTTAAGAGAGGGGAAACCCCAACAGAAAGATCACTTTCAATATGTATGAGGCTTCAGAGATCCGTGAGGATTTTTAAGGGGATTCACCCCCGTTTTCAGTATTGGGCTTATTAACCTGGAGGTTTTGTCCTGCTGAATCGAATAGCCATGTGGATTAGGGATAGTTTACAACTTTTTTGACTCTTGCAGGTCATGCATTCATCAACTGTCTTTCGACACCAGCTTCATGTTTCACTCTCTCCTCTTCCTCCTACTTTATGTAACATTGCACACTCCACATTTTAGCTCATTGGCGGTAAGAAATAGGCAAGGCGCATGCAGTGACCATAGCTACTGGCAGACACTGTTGGCTGTCTTCCCAAGGTCAGACCAGCTCTCCTGTCTTCCTTGCAGGCAGAGCTGTCCCCCACGGTAGAGGCAAAAAAAAAAAAAAAAAAAAAAAAAAAAAAAAGCCAAGTACTAGCATTCTCAGCATCCCTTGTGACCCCAACCCTGGCCTGTGATACAAAGGGGAAGTCTATTGGGGATTTCTGGGAAAGGAGAAAAGACGAAAGGGTTTCCTCTCATCGCCCACTCTCAGGCTTTCTGTTTTTAATGTGATCGTGTGAAGATGGGTGTGAGGCTCCCAGCCTTGGAGGCCATCTTGTGACGATGAGAACAGAGATTGAGAAATTACAGAAAAGCCAGTAAAGGAGAACAGTTTGTCACCCCAAAGTAAGCCTCTTTGGGATAGTGATTATTTTGAGCTGGTTAATTTAACAGACAGGAGAGAAGCTCTGAAAACCAAGGAGAAGCCTCCTGTTGTAAAGGACATTTACATTTGTAAGGTAAACCACCACGGGACAGTTTTTCTCCTCCTACCAGGCCGCCTTCGTTATCAATGGAAGAGGCTGGAACTTAAACCTGCATAACAATCTTATCTTTTGCCTTTAGCAGAAGGTAGATTTAAATAAAATCTACATAGAAGAATGGCCTCAAACAATTACTTATCTTTCAAGACCAAGTTTACCAGCCCTAACACTAATGCAATTTTTGTCTATGATACTAATATAAACATAAGACAGAATGCCTGTGGACATAAAAATGTGTTTCTTAGAAAAGATAGGTTTTTTTTTTTTTAATCATCGTGGAGGAAATGGTTTGTGGAATGTAAAATACGAAGACTCATCATTACTAAGAGCCAAAAGGAGTGGTAAGAATTCAAAAAGCAAATATCGACTTCCACTTTTTGTTCATGGAACTTATTCTCATGTAATTACAAACTATAATAAAAAAATGCATTGAGACCTGAAGTTTTGAGTTCATCTCAGGAATATTCGCAAAAGGAATCTTTTGCACCTATTCTCAGCTAAAAAAATTAGCAAAAACCTATTGTCTCCTATAAGCATCACAATGATTTAGGCAGAAGAACAAAATATGGAAAGGATACTGAATGTTAGGAATTGGCTTCAGGGTCAGATCTATCCATCCTGAGGCCGTCACTAAATTAATTTGGAACTCACACATGTCAAATCTTGACTAAATCACTTTGTCTGGTAGTCTCTCCCTTCTGTCAGGAAGAAAAAAAATCATCCTCTACCCTTCAAGTTCTTCTGACTGGACTTAATATCAAACAAACACGAAACGGATTAGCAGGAGAACAACATTTTAAAGTTTAATAACACGTATACCTCCCTTCTACACGAGAGAGACCCCAGAACACTGAGTAACTTGCCAAAATGGCAGAAGTCATTCACCTTGAATACCACCTTAAGCTAAAGGTAAAAGAAAATGTTAGGAGTGGAGAGTTAGTTTGGGAGGTTACCGGAAAAGCACAGCAAACAGGGATAAGATCGTTATGCAGATGTAAGGCCCTGCCTTTTCCTCTGAGAGTGAAGACAGGCCTCCTAACAGCCCCACCTAGGTTTACCTTACAAATGTAAACACCCTTTACTAAAGGAGACTTCGCCTTGGTTTTCAGAGCTTCTCCCCGTATCTGCTGTTTGTTAAAGTTAACTAGCCTAAAGTAATATCCCAAAGTGACATTTTTGGAGGTGGCAAACTCTGCTCTTTTGTATTGTAAATCTGAAGTGATTTCAAAATTAAAAAGCTTATTAAAAACGTTTACTAGGGTTATGCCCTATATTCTTCCAGTCTGTTCCATATGCTAGTGACCACATCCAACGATCCATTCTATTCATATTGGAACCATCAGGTCCACGTTCTAGACAGGAAGCAGGAAGCCAGGGAGGGGGTGAGGAATTGAACCAGATCTTAATCACATGGCTAGAAAATTGCACTCTGTTAGTTGGGCACACTGTTGTGTGTGAAAAACAAAAATGATAATTCTGTTACTGAGGAAGAAGGTAAGAATGGTTGTTAGGTAGGTAACTAGCAGTCTGCCATAGACCTCCAGCAAAACTCCCCATGGCCATGAAAATGGTGTTGAAGCAAGGACGGTTATTCCTCTGGAGCAAGAGCATGAAATTTGCAGGCTATTTAAAAACTGAGTTGGTACTACCTCTGCCACTTAAAAGCTACATGGCCTCAGGCACGCTGAGCCCTAATTTTCTCTCGAATAAATGAGGAGAATAAAATATGCTTGGCAAGGTTACTGTAAAGATTGAATGAGATAATGAGTCAAAGGGTTTCTTTTTTTAAAAAAAAAATAATTTATCTGCTGAATAGTGATTTTAAAAGAGACGTAGGGCTGAAGCTATACTTAGAAGAGCTGCTCAGGACCAGCAGACTTCATATTGGAAGCATGAGTGAATCGGTTCTCAGAGATCTGAGAATGATCTCCAATGGGCAGCTTTCCTTCCAGGAGCCTGCAGGGCCCCTTCTGCCAGAGCGGTCAAGTTCTCTGTGACGGTTAATTTTATGTGTCAACTTGGCTGGGCAATGGTACTCCTAGCTGGGTATGAATGTACCTTGCCTACTTCAGATATGACAGGCAACACCGTCACACATAAGGTAGACTATATAAATAAGTGTTATGTTGACTATATGTCTTATTCTTTCTACTTTTCAATATTGAGCTAGTGGTTTCCTGGAATGCTTATTAATGTGCAAACTAATTGAATTACTAAAAGTGTTTTTGCAGATTTTCAAACACAATTTATTAGCAAATAGTCCATAATCACAAATACTTTCTGACTGTGAATACATCAATTCATCATTCCTTGATACTTTTTCATCACACATTTCAGAGGTGCACTCTCAGTGTTTGGTTGGAAAAACTTCAAATTTGTGGTGAGAAGTGTCTAAAATAAAATCGAACATGAATATGATTTTCCTATTACAAAATTTAAAATTGTACATGTAATGATGACCAATTTACACTGGCAAACCAGACTTTTATGTAGGTAACTGAGAAAGAAGTGATATCTCCATTTTTTATTTCTCTAGTGTTAAATAAGTACTTTGTGACTATGCATAGACCTTTTGATTATAAAGTAATAATTAATTTTCCACTTAAGACAATATGTGGCTTTTGTACATTTAGGTGTTTTTGATTACTTAAAGCTTATTGCTTTATTTTTAGCTTTTGCATTCTAAACAGCAATCTTCATAAGACTCCCTTGAGTTATATTGGGAATCAGCCATAATCTTTGGGAAACATAATGGGATATAATATGTATTTATCAATATAAGTACATATTATATGTAAAACACATACACACTCTAAGTATAGTTAATTCTTAACATTTTTACTTAGATATAAGTAACAAAGCCAATTAAATGTACATCTTTCACACATATTTTTTTACCATTGGTATCTTCTCACATGCAAAACTTCGTGTGTATGAAGGTCTAGAGCATTTATGTATGGTTAAATTATATTAGATACATGCACGAAATGGAACTCTATTTTTCCTATGTCTGTAAATGCCTGAAAATAATCTAGAAGTATGCATGCTTAATTGATAACAATGAATAACTATGGGCTAGTAGGGCTCAGATTAGGATGAAGATAGTGTTCTAAGAGAATTTTAGTTTTATCTATAGTATTTAGATATACCATTTATTATTTTAATAATTAAGATAATTTTTAAAATGGAATTGCTAACAATATTGGCTATACCTATTGCCTGGGTCCCTGTAATCTTATATCACTGCTCGCGGCCCTGGCTACCCAGTACAAGATTATATGGATTCTTCTCACCACAAAGAAGTAGGCATGACAGAGCCTTCCTCATTTGTAAATAACGGCTAAGAAATAATAATTAACCCATGTTAGGTTCTGTTTGTAGTTTTGTTATGAATAATAATTTGGGTTTCAGTGATATTTATTCAGTGCCTGTTCTGTGTCCAGGACCAGGGTAGATACTGGACATACAAAGATGCACAAAAGTACGTTGTCCTAAGGAAAGGTGGAGAGACTAGGAAGACAAATTAAAGAATGAAAATAGTGAGAGAAAGGATAATGGAAGTCCGAACCAAGTCCCTGGGGGAACACAAAGGATGGAGTAACAAACAGTGCTGAGGACTGAGATGAAGGAATCGAGGGACTTGTAGTGATATTTTTTAAAAATAATTTTTTATTTTTAAGTTACTGTTGACATGTCAGTTTCTGGTGTACAACGTAGTGATTAGACATCTAAACTTCTTATGAAGTGATCACCTCGATAAGGCTAGTCCCCATCTGACACCATACATGGTAGTGACATTTAAATGGATTCTTGAAGCATGAGTAGGTGTATGATAGACAGACATGCAGAAAATGGGCATAGCCAGGCAAAAAAAGAATTGTTAAACTCCAACTCCCTAATCCAAGATCACTAGGGGGAACCTCTTGAGCATTCGAAACTGAATGTATGCATACAGAGCAAGGGAGAGCACAGCCATCATGTCATCTCAAAAGGGAGGAGTTAGAGAATGTTACTTAGAGACTGTAGTTTAGCATCAGATGGTCTTAGGTGGCAGTAAGTGTGGTCTGGGCAGAGGTTGGTCAGCATTTGTAAACCAGGTGAGCTATTGGAAGAGCCAGTTGTCCTCTCTGTAGAACACGTGAATCTGCAAAGTTAGTTGTTAGTTCATCTGTGTCTTAGTTGGAAGATGTGGATGAGAAGGCGCTAGAGTTCAGTTTGATTTTAAACAGTATGTGTTGTATGTTATGGTTCAGTGCAGTTGATCTGTTTTGTGAGTCTCGATGTATTTTTCAATTACATTTCTGTTTCATTTTTCAGGGTCCATTTGTACAAATGTACGAAAACACGAAAAGCCATGGCCTGATTATAAGCGTTGCATGAAAATAATTACTGAGATTGGATGTCAGCCCCAGGGCCAGGTAGTGATGGATGTTTTTCTGTCCCTCAGAGCTTAGCAGGTCTCTGTCATAAGGTCAACATCTGGGAGAATGTCTCTTAAAGGCTCTACATTTCTCATTGATTAACTTATTTAATCCTCCCAACAATCGAGGAGGTGGGAGCTGTCATTATCTTTATCTTTATAGAAACTAAGAGATTAATTAACCTTTTCAGTGTTATACAGAACTAAACCTCCAGTCCAGGTATGTCTGACTCAAGCTGGGTGGACCACCTTCCACTAGTATATGTCAAAGAAAGTATGCCATGTCTGCTGTCCATGAACCACTTATTGCTCAAACAAGATGGCATTTACCCACCTTCTGCCCATGGGCTCATTTATTTAACAAACATTTCAGCTCCTACTATGGAGCCGAATTGGCTGCATTTTGCAGGCGGACTATGGATAAAAGTGAAGGGCAGACTGGGGTGTGGGGCTGCAGCGAGTCAATGTGAATGTGGAATGTAAACACATTAGTCATCAGTCACATTCTTTACCCTTAACTGACAGGCTCCCAAGAACAATAAATGCAGGGAAACCATTTAATCATGTGATTAGAGTTGGCAATCAAGATGGACTATAATTAGGAAATCGATAGCACCCCTGTCCATAAAAGTGCTTGTACTTCTGTCTAGGTGAGCAGGACATTTATCAGGGTTCAGAGATAAACAGGTGACTCTTACAAACCTCAAGGTTGAAAATCACTGGTTTACTAATTAGGTTCTGTGTAGGTGAGAGACTACGTAAAAGAAAGTCTTTTTTTAATCTTTTGATATAAATTGTCCTCTTAATTGTTCATGTAGTCAAATTGTGATATTATAAACATGTAGGGGTGATGTCAGCCTCCATTTATTGTGCCTGTGGTACTGTGGGCCAGTCTCCCTGATGTGCTTGACTTTCGTTTTCTCATTTAATCATCAAAGACTGTTCGGGAGGTATCCTAGTCGTCATTCCACAAACAGTAAATGGAAGCTTAGAAAGATTAAGCATTTAGCTGTTAGTAATTTAGTGCTGAGCCAAGATTTGAGCGTGGGTGCCGGATGCCTGGAAGAGGATAAGAGTGTAGTTCATCTGCTCCAAGCTAAGCCCTACAAGTTGGAGAAAGTGTGATGAGTGGCTGACCTTGACCATATCCACCACCTGGATTTGGGAAATGAAGATGTCTTCAGAGATGAAACAGAGAAATGTTCAGCTAGTTCTGAGATGTGATAACGTGTCATGGTACTAAGGTCTCATGGCCCAGATGCCAGGCTAGAATTTTAGATGAAGAAGATGAAACTTCTCCTATGAGTGGATTGATGAGTTTGATATGGTTTTTTCCAATAAACCTATGATACTGTTTTTTCAAACTAATAGGGAAACCTGTTAGATACATACAGGTATGAGGAAATGAGTTTTACCTACCCATGGGGGAGAAGGAATGTGAGAAAGAATGGGGAAATGGAGACATAAATATAGGGAGAAGGAAGACAACACCAGGCGGTTTTGAAAGGACCCGGCATTGTCGTCCTACACTGACTAATGATAATAATAGCAAGCATTGTTTTGAGTACTTGCCATGCGCAGTAATTTATGTGAGCACTTCACAATTCTACCAAGTAGATGCTATGTAGGTGAGAGAAAACAAAGGCTCAGAGAAAAGTAACTCTCACAAAAGTTACTCAGATCTGTCTGACTCAAAAGCTAAGAATATATGGTATTTCTTAATCCTGCATGTATCACCCATTGTTCAGTCAGGATGTCTTTTAAACCCTTCCCTAAGAAGGCATGGAGGCAAAAGAAAAATGTGGAGAGAAGGGCTGTGGATGATTTGAGGTAGCGTTTCTCTGCACAGGACTCTCTGAGAGGGTGTGGACACAAGAGCTGAGAGCCTGGCCCGGTTTAGCTACTTCGGGTTGGAAATCTGTGTTTTGTTAGCTAGGTTATACTTAACGAACTTTGTGTTTTCCTTGCTTACATCCTTTTGTCCTCGGTCACGTTTCTTTGGAAAATTCCATCCCGATTTTCTGTGCTGAGAGGAAGGAACAATGTTCTTTTGTTCATGCTTGAACCAGAGAGTGAGAACAGCACTTTCTCTGTCAGGGGTAGAGGAAAGGCTGGGATGGGTTGATTGGTGCCACGCCACGGGGGTAACGGTGGATATCAAAGCGAGAGTCACCTGAGAGGGAGACCGTGTGCACGCACACTCCTCGGTCCCATTCTCCTCTATGCATTGTGGCGAGGGCAAGGTCAGTGGGGTTAATGACTTTTACTTCACTTGTGCTGCTGTCCTCTCTTACTGTCCTCCCTCTCTGTGAAACAGGCACCCAGGAGAGCACACGTAGGAGCTCTCTAATAGACCCCGCCACTATTTATTTCTTTGATTTGGGATAAATTAGCCTGATGTCTTTTAAAAGTCCATCGAGTCCTTCTTCTCTCCCCCACATATTCCTGCTCCCCCTCACCTGATGATGGAGTCCTTGCCTCACAGGCAGCTCTCTTGAGTGGGGTACCTTCAAGATAGCTCCTGCTTGTCTGTACAATCCTTTTCATTGTACACTTGGCCAGAGAAACCCCACCCCCTGCCATCCTTGTCGTGCCTGTTGGAGATCTGACTAGTTAAAAAAACCAAGCAAACAAAAAAACCAAAACTGAACTTTAATTGACACATTCATGTTTTACCAGCTAAGTCTGAAACAGCGCCCTCTCTGAGGACATCCCCTCCTCTGCCTTAGCAAATGAACGGGCTGTTCCTCAACTGTCGCCTCTTGGCTCTTTCTCATCACTTCCCAATTCCTCTTTCTTCTGCTCAAATAGGCAGAGAGAGTAGGGCATAATCCTAACTTCATCTGGAAAATGGCTCTTACAGACACTTCCCAAATTTATGAGGCTACGGGTGGTTCCTTTAGTGAGGGGGATGGGACAGGAAGAAGGAGGAAAAAAGCCTGGTGGAGGAAGGGAACTCACAGTCCTGAGAGTTGTTTTAGAATTTTTGGTTGTCGTATCTAAGCTGCTGGCGATAGGGGCGGTAGCCCGAGCAGCAAACCTAGTTTTGATTTTAGCAAGTTTTGAGGGCCCATATCTGAAGGCTTTCCTCAGAATTGAAGGTGGAAAGTACAAGCGCCTATTATCCTCAGGTTTTGCACATAGTGTTTCTCAGCTTTGGGGTTTTCCCAGCCATCAGAGGCAACAGGAACATTTATTTAACATTTAGTTGTCTGTGTTAACGCAACCACAAAGATGAAGAAATATGCTTTTCTCAATTAGAGGGTCAATGTGAGAGAGTAAAATGAAATAGCAACAGGGCTAACAGCCGCAGCTCACGGTAGCTATTAATTAGAGGCAGACGATCTCTAATACGAGGCCTGTAGGGCCAACTGTGTTTCAGAATTCAGAAGTTTTTAGATTTTAAAATGGTAATTCTATATATTATGTAGCATCCCTAGGGAGTCTGGTGCAAAACTCTCTAATCAAAAACATTACTATTTCTTCGATGAAACGTATAAATAGTCACAGTAACTGGTTTAAATAAAGACGTTAAATAGACCAATGTCAGTTCAGGTGACGACTTGCCACTAAATGAGTTCAGACTAGTGCATGGTTTGGGCAGTGAATGCATTGTGAACAAATTGACAACTCTCAGAGTTCCTAAAATTTCAGTTTCAGATAAAATATTGTGGATTCGAATGAATAATATGTGGTTGTTGTCCTAGGAACTGAAAACCAACAAACCAAGTGACTGGGCTATAGCTGCCTCCCTGCCAATGCCCAACAATGCATCGTTGATCTGGCCCTTTACAAAATAAACTGCTTCATTTGACCCATTCATATCTCACCAAGCCTGCCAAAAACAATGCCCTTTCTAAGTGCGTTCATTGTTCTACCACTCCGGCAAATGTATTTGATGTCTAGCAGACAGGCCTCTTGGATGACTATAACGGTACAGATTTATTAAATGGTGCCCTTCTGGTTAACAAGCATTCATACAACTCTGAAGCGTGCCTAATTATGACTACGGAGCACCAGGCACAGAGCTGAGTTCATCGGGAATTTTACCCACCTTAAAGAATATAGGGTACACCACCCCGGTTATTAGTCTCTTTAAAGTATTTCTTTCTGGCTACTGTCAGTTGATTATATATGCCATGAACTTTGGCCAAGCTCCAGGTAATCAAGGATTTCTTCTACTTTTGAAAGGCTGATGTTTTTATGTTAAAAAAAAAAAAACTATAAATTTAATACAGAGTTTCCAGATTACTTAAATTTATTGTTTAGCTTGAGATATTTACTACCAATTGACTCATTTAAAATAATATACTGTAAAAAAAATAAAATAATATAGTGTAGAAAGCTTCAAGTTATGCTAAAAATATTTTTAATATTAACTGATTAGAGCAATAAGAGGGATATTTTTAGCTCAATGTTAAAAGTGCCCTAGAGCTTTAGAATTAAAAGACTATGTTCATAACCTCCCAGGGTTGGCGTGAAATATAATTTTCAAGAAATATGCGAGACGATAAACACGTAATTCAATACTAGTTATCCCTGTAGGGAGAGAAGTGCAATCTCTGAGGAGTACATAGGGGCCTATAATCGCACTGAGAAAATTTTATTCTTGAGACTGGATTAAAGATACGTGGGTGTTTATTATTCTTCATATTTTTTTAGTGTCTGAAATATTTCCTAATTAATACATATGTATAACTGGTGTTAATTCATTTAGATTAGGGCAAGGGAAGCACACAATAACTTCTGTGTCAAATGTCTTGAAAATGATGAACTATTTATTTATTCTTCAGCCATCTTCCATGGATTTGCTTCCTGTGTTTTCTGATATTTCTTAATCACTGAATGTCCTCCATGCTCAAAATTCTTTGTAGGAATTAGTTGGTTGACAAAGGTTAAGGCCTGCAGACAGAGCATCTGTGGAAAAGATGCTCTTGTATGTGAAGTTTGACATTTTATTCTTAGATGGAGATTGAAAGTGCTGGAGGAACTCCTGGCCTCCTTCAAGACCCCTGCCATCCCATTTCTGTCCCCTTGGTCTGCCTGCTCTTGCATGTCTCCTTGTAGCCTTAACCTTTACATGATGGAGACGTTGGTCATTTGTAATGCTGAGTTTTTTGTTTTGTGCTTCCTTTATAATGGAAGCTATTGAAAAGAAGTTATTATTACACGAGTGATCTTTCCCAGAATCCTAGGCGTTTTTTCCCATACATATTAATAGACAAAAGGAGTCAGGTTTACATCGGCCAGCCTTAACAAGATGTGAGAACCTAACCATGGAGTCTATTTGGTATGCAGAAAAATCGCCTCAAAAGCAAATGTTAATCAAACATCATGAAAATGCTTATTTAGCACTGTTTACACAAACTTTAGTATACTTAACAGTTTCTTATATTAAAATGTTGTCTTCCTCTTAGGTATCATCCCAGTAATTATGTAACATTCTATTATGAGTATGGTTCGGATAAGAAAGGTCTTTGCTGTTGTGGCACGTTCAAATTTGAGACCCACGGAGCCAATTGAAATGAATTGTGAGCTTTTATTAGAGCTTTTATTAGCCGGCCAGCGACTGACTCTGCCCACTAGAGAATCAGCCTCCATTAGTTGGCCGGCGACTGATTCTCCCCACTACAGAGTCAGCCCCAGCTTTCAGAGGAGGCCACTTATAAAGCCTACAATTACATTAAACAAGCAAGCAGGTTTACCGAAGCAGGAGTTAGCCATTAGCATATCTTTGCACAGGATAACTACACCCTTAACATTAGCATATCTTTGCACAGGATAACTACACCCTAACATTAGCATATCTTTGCACAGACTATCTCCTAGAACTATACCCTGGTTAAACATTAAACAAGTGAGCAGAAGTTGGCCATTTGAAAATTACCCCCCCTTAACATTTGCTATATGTATGTATGTATGTATTATAAACAATGCTTATGATATAAAATTGTTCTTAGAATTTTATGTTTCTCTAAAGTAAAATATGTTATATTTGAAATCTTCAAATAAACTCATGATTTTTAAAATTTGTTGCTTCATAAAGTGGACGCCTGGGTTTTGTTGGTGTTATTTACCTGCTGCCTGTGGGCTGGTTTTTTGGGAATGGGCAGCTGTAAGGCCTCTGGCTCAGTAGTTGTCTCTACTATTAACACCCTAAAGGAGTCATGAGGAACTCCAGGAGCAGAATCAAGGAAGAAGAGGAAGTCAAAGCCTGGCAAGAATGTCCAGAACTCACCAGTCAAGAGTGTTGTCATGATAAACAGGGTAAAGGAAAGAGAACTTAGGTCATGGGTCTTGCAAGGCCCTGGCTTGGTAATAAAGCCAAGACTCTGCTTTTCTTGGTTCCAAGGGCAGAGGCCTCATTGGCTTTTTTTGTGAATATGCACAGCTGGCCTTAAAATGGATGAGTCTACAGCTGTAAGAATCCCAGAGTAAATTCACTTCTATCAGAAAAGCAATCCAAAATTATGTTCCTCAAAGGATGAGGCACGTACATTATCTCTGGCAAAAGGAGACACCAGTGTTCAATTGTGAAATACTAAATAATGATCTACGTTTCTAAGGGTTAAATTAGCCAGAGTCCATTTGCTTCGAGGCAAAGGCCTTGAGAAAAGCTGATTTTGTAATGGAAGCTTTTGCAGGCTTGGTGACCTAAGTGTACTAATCTAATAACTGCTTTTTAGTGTCTCCAAACTGGATCGGGGATGATTATAAAACTTAGATCCCACCTTACCACATACAAAGTGCTTTCTCTCATCGTTAAATCCCTGAGTAGCACTCGGACAGAGAGTCAACTGTTACCAGGTAGATAAAGGAACTCAATATGGCAGGAGTTCTGATCTGGCCTTGATGGAGACTCTAAGTTGTGTAACATGTACATTCATTCCTTTAATATGTGTGGAGTTTCTCTTATGGGCGAGGCACTGCCGAGGCGTGGAGACGTTGCAATAAATGAAACAAAGTCCCTGTCTTCATGGAACCTATATTTTTACAAACGAAAATATGGCAAATATCAGCTTGTGATAAGTGCTGTGAGGAAACACAAAGTAGGATAAAGGGCTAGAAAAGTAAAGCAAGAGAAGAGGAACACTGTTTTGCATAGGGTTGCCAGAGAAAGGTCTCGAAGGAAGTGACATTTGAGCAGAGACTGGAATAAATCAGGGAAGTATGAAACCTGACTTTCTGGAAGATCAACATTCCAAGCAGCGGTAACAGCACATGCAAATCGTATATTGAGGCAGAAACATTTTTGCATCATTTTTTACTTTTTATTAGAGAAAAGTTTAAATATAAACAAAAGCAGATAGAATTGTGTAATGAACCGCATGCTATTTGTTTACTCAGCTTCTATGCCTCCAACAAATTCACCAGCGTTCCCTCAAATATTGGTTATATGTAAGCAAGTCCAAGACATTATATAAATTTTAGTATCCATTTCTAGATTAAGAACACTTTTCTTCGACATGCCACAATATCACTATCATACTCAAAAGATTTTCAGTAATTCATTAATATCATCTAATATTAACTAGTGTTTAACCTTCCTGTATTGGCTCATAGATATTTTTACTAACTGGTTTGTTAAAATTAATTTTTAAATGCATTATCTGGAATATCTGAAAAATAACAAGGAAGATAGTGTGGCTGGGAAGACTAGAACTCAATACCAAATTTTATAGGCTCACAGGTGAGGACAAAAGTAGAATCAGTTAAAGTAAGTGGAAGAAGGTGAGCAGTGGTTATTAGGATAAAATAAACAGACTGATTCTGGCCGGCAGAGATGCACAGGCTTCTCTCTCTGTTCTTTTGCCCTGTGGTCTCAGCCTCCAGGAGGAGCAATCTAGGAGGTGAGATTGTCCCATGAGGTCCTTGAATTCCTTATTCCTCAAAGTGTACAGACTGGCGAGAATACTAACATTTCTTCTTAGGACAAAACTAGGAACTTTTCTACTAGCTCTTAATTCTCACAATAACTCTGTAAGATGATTGTTGTTTATAAAAGATGAAACTGAGGCTCAGAGAGGTCAAGTGTCCTGTATGGAATAAAGAATGGATTTGAGCACTGGCCTATGTGGCCCCAAAGTTGGTCTTCACTTTCTGGTATTATGTCATCTATTCATGTGTTTATTGTCTATTTCCTTCCCTATCAGAATGTAAGTTTCATGAAGATAAGGACATTGTTTATTTCTTTCCTTGTAATTTTCCCAGGCCTAAGGAAGTGGTTAACACATAGGTGAAACTAAAAATATTAATTCAATGAATGATGTACATGTTATATAACCTTGAGTCTGACAGTAAATGCTTTTGCAGAGATCAACTCTACACATTTTAGGGTCTTTATGGCTCAATATGAAACTTGCCATCCTTCTCTACCTCCTTCGATTCCTTTTAGATCCTCTGGGACAGCTTGGCATGTCATCAGCATTAGGCAAGGTGAAGAAAGCTCAGTATTGATCCCAAATGACACACCATTTTAAACCTATTTATATTGGAAAAAAGCAAGGTCTGATAATATCAAGCATGAGGATGTGGGTAACAGGAATTCTTACATGTCACTGGTGGGTGTGTGAACTGATACAATCACTTTGAAAAACTTTTGCACTATCTTGTAAACTTGAACTTCCACATACTCTAAGATTTTACAATTCCCCTTCTAGACCTTAGTCCTAGAGAACTCTTGTACCTGTTCACCAAGAGACATTCGCAACAGTATTGCTTATAATGGCAAACAAAAAACAAACAAACAAAAAGTAAAAGCAAAACTAAACTAAGCAACTAAAATGTCCAGGGACTTTAGAACAACCTCACAAGTTGTGTTGTAGTCAAATCAAATTTTCATGTGTGAACTGCAGCTGCAAGTAACAATAGAAACACATTTTAGAAACATATGTTTCAGTGCAAAAAAAGTCAAGTTGCAGAAGATTACATTAGATATGATATCATTTTTGTAAAACATAAAACAAGAAAAACAAAACAATACAAAATTTCAAGGTGAATATATATATATGTACATATATATATGTGCTACAACTATTTTTTAAATAGGAAAAATAAACACAAAAATTAAAGATTGTGGTTACCTCTAAAGAGGAGGCAGAGGAATGAGGTAGGAGAGGAACATATAGGTAGATGCAAAACTATGATAATGTTCTAGTTCTCTCCTCACGTTTGCATAGTGTGTTCACGGTCGTTTCTCATAACGCTTTAAAACTTAGATATAAATTATGTGACTTCCTCTGCATGTAACAAATACTAAATAAATAAATCAAACAAGCCTGCCCAGGATGGCGTTCTGCGTGAAGGCAGCGTGTCTGTCATTTGCACAAGCTGTTTGGCTGCTGGCGAGGGTATACTTCTGGCATCTGGAAGCTGTTGTTTACTGCATCATGGGTGCCAAGAGGTGAGGCGAGTCCC
This sequence comes from Eonycteris spelaea, assembly GCA_003508835.1. NCBI lineage: Eukaryota > Metazoa > Chordata > Mammalia > Chiroptera > Pteropodidae > Eonycteris > Eonycteris spelaea. The sequence goes on from PUFA01000036.1 coordinate 1,226,475, forward strand.
ATAAGTGAGCAATGAAATGCTCACTCAAACTTGGAACTCCCAAGTACACATCCAGTAATTACACACCAGAGAGGAGACTTCATCCAGGGCAAGTATAATGTATTCATATTAACCATTCCTTTACTGTTTGACAATGCAGTGATTTAACCGAGAGGTACCAAAGATTCCAGTGGGTTCTTTCATAAACATTTGTCTTCATGCCATTGTGTTGCATAAAGTAGCCAAAGTGCACGCCTTGGATTCACTTAGCCCTTTCTCTGAAGGCAGGCAGGCACACACATTCTCAACTACACATGTTGAGTTAATGTGTCTCCTATCACTTGGTCTCACATGAGAAAAGTTGTAGATTTCATGGCTCTTTCTAGTAGTTTCAGGAGTCCTGGCAGCTCTTGCAATCTGTAAATGGGGTAACTTCATTAATTCTAATTAAGTGTCAGAAATGAAAATCGAAAACACACAGAGAGGCTTTTCCTTAATAAGGAATGTTAACCACATGCATGTGACCTTAGCTGTGTGACAAAGACAGTACTTGTACTGCAGTCTAAGGTGTCAGACTGATTTTGGAGAGTATTAAAAGTCCTCTGAAAAGGAAATTTCTTCATTATTTTTAATGATAAGTGTTAGGTGGGAGAAATGAGTGAACTTTGTTGTTGTTTTTTTCTTTTTAGTTTAAATACATTCAATTGACAATATTGTCAATTGAATGTATTTAAACTAAATACAAAACAAAAAACAGAATAAAAAACAATTTATAACTCTGCTTACTCTCTACATAATGAAAATGAAAATTTATAAATCACCAAGAAGATATGATCAGCGTAAATAAGCTGGTAATTTAGACACCTTTATTTATGGTTTATATTGTCAATTGAATGTCTTTATCACATAAATCAGATAATTTCTAAATCTCCACCTTACTTTCTTCAGATTAGACACAGTTTGAGTCATTGGTTCAGGCTATGAGGTGATTTTCTTATAAATTTAAAAATAGCTTTTTTTGGAAGCTAATATAATAATGTATGTCAACTGTAACCAAAAAATAAAAAAAATTTTAAAAATGTTTAAAAATTCTTTAATAAACCAACTAATGAAGGCTCTCTGTGTGTATTATATATATATATATATTCTATATAATGTGCATCTATATAATGTGCATACATATACATGAACAAGTTATTTTCAAAAACTGCCCACTATTCTTAAAAGTAGCAGCAGGTTTATAAAAATAGACTTATAAAACTAATTTTCTAGTAAATTCATATGCAATTTAAACAATATTGTTGTGTAAATATGGTGCATTGCCCAGAACATAATATACATGTATTATTTTGTAGCTTAAGTGCCTGGTCCATTTTCTGGAACTATTTATTATGTAGTTGTTAGTATTGTCCTTTATAAACTTTTGATTCTTAGGCACCATGATAATACAATACCCATTCATTTATTCCTTCATTTGTTCAACAAACATTTATAAAATGCCTATGAGATGCTAGGCCCTTTTCTAGCTGCTGGTGACAGGATGATGAACAAAAGCAAATCGGATCCTTTGCCTCACAGAATCTTCTATTTAATGATAAAGAAAGATGTTAATGAAACATCACAAACTTATAAAATGTGGATAAAGAAAAAGTATATGGCACCGAAAGATTATAATGGGGGGAATATTAGTTAGGGAGAATCTCACGAGGCTTCTCCAAGGATATGATGTTTGATGTGAGGAATCCCACATACGTAAAATCGACCATTTGAATCTCATTTTCGGGAGAATTCCTTTTACTCCCCCATGTTTTGCTAGAATTACTCTCATATTGCTCTTAAAGTTGTATGATTAATTTCAATCAAGTTCACTATGATCACTATGTAACAGGTAGTATGGGAATGAACTAAAATATTTAAAATTCTTACTTTCAATGACTCTACTTAGTAGGGAGAAAAGCACAATACAATAATATAAAACAAACTTGATAAGCAAAGTAAGAGATTCACAAGCAAGAGCACAAAAGAAGGAAAGCTTTTTTCTTAATAGATTGTAGAACTTTTTCATGGAATGTGTGGCAGATACTTTGGGTCTTACAGTTTGGGTGGGAGTTTGAAGATAGATGGAGGGGAAAAAGCATTTTAGCAGAATGTGTGGTTGGGAAAACATGAAACATCCTAGAAATTGTGGATCCAGTTTGAGTTTGGTAAGAGGAAGCGGTGAGAGTTGAGGCTGGAAAGTTAGATTAGAATCAGGCTGTGACAGTTTTTGATTGCTATGTTGAGTTTGTACAGGACTCAGAAAGTACCAGAAGATAAATTATTAGTTGTGTGCATCCAGCCATGCTCAGCTCTCTCATTCCATGATGTGGTTCTGAGCCCAGAAAATGGTTAACTCTGATACCCCATCTCTCTGTTCCTTAAGCTGATTAAAAGTGAGATAAACAAATTGTGTGTATTTAGAGAAACTCAGAGGGCCTGCATCCTTGAAGTCGGGGACCTTGTCTTATTTATTTTGATATGCCTAGCACCTCACATAAATTTGGCATGTGGTTACATGTTTATTGTTAATACTAATATTTATCTTCTCAGTCATTAGGTAGAAACCAATAAAAGAAGGATCAATACCCATATGTTCCCTTATTTTTCTGAATTACATTCTCTTTAAATTACAAAATGACACTGAATAGATGAAACCAAACACAATGTGTTGTATTGGACCTTGGCTTGAAAAAAAAAGTACAAAAGGCATTCCTGGGACATTTGGGGAAATTTGAAAGTGGTCCAGATATATGAGGATATTATAGAATTATTACTCATTTTCTTAGATGACTATAACTAACTTTGAAATATTCCGCAAAACACACAAAGATAAAGCAAATATATCTAAACATTACCAATTGTTCAATCTGGGCACATGGCGTGCAAGCACTATTCTTTCATTTTTCTAAATGTTTGAAATTGTTCATAAAAAGTTGGGAAGATTTTTAATTTCAAAAATATACTCTAGTCAATGTTCTCAGTTTCCAGTAAAGAAACCAACTTGTCTAATTTAGGAAAAGGTCTTCACTAGAAAGATAGTAGGGTAGTTCATGGACCTTTTGGGAAGACGTGTACCGCGTCTTGTGAAAAGCTCTTCACTTCGCCCCCACCAGCCTCACAGCTGGTTCTGCTTGGATGCTGCCATTGCTGCAATGTCTTCTGGAGCTCGACTATAACTGCCACCAAACCGCTGCCTTTCCTGGGCCAGATTGGATTCTGTAAGTATCCGACTAGCGTAGCTCATGCCCCGACCACAAGGGAATACGGGAAAGCACAGAGCTTGCATTTCAGTTTCTAGAGTGGAATGCTTGGCCTGCTCCATAAGGTGGGAGATTCTCCAGAAATAACAAAGTGGTTCAGATGTTTGGCCAAGAACAAGAACAAAAGTCAACTGCTTTTGCAACTGCTATAGAAATCTGTAAAAGTTACACTCCTTCTCAGAGGAAGTCACAATGTATTTATAACATATTGATAACATATACTTTACAGAAACAAGTTTATGGGAGTAGCTAACATTTACAGAACAATCACCAGATACCATTTTAATATATGCTTATATGAATTAACTCATTTAATGCTCACAACAACCCTGTGAGATAGATACAAACTTTACTGTTTTCATTTCCTTGTGAGGAAACTAAAGTTCCAAAGGTTAAGTAAATATTTAAACTATGCAAGTTCTCAGAGCTCGTAAGTGGTAGAGCCAGGATTATGAATCCAAATAGAGCCCATGATCTTTAAATACAGCCTCTCTGATACCTATTGTTCTATTTTCTTTATTCATATATCAATATATGTGAATAAATTTGTCTAATTCATTTTTTTAACAGCTGCATAATATAGGTTGCAAAATTAATGCAACCTACTTAAAGGATGTTTTCCCTATTCAAAACAATATTTTAATAAATGTCCTCTTAGATATTATCTTTGTGCATATGTGTATTTCCAAGAGTCCCAAGGAGTACAGTTGTTGGGTCAAATTATACAAACATCTCGATTTCGTAGATACTGCCAAATTGTCTTCTAAAAAATTTTGTGCCAATTTATATCCTAGCTTGCTAATAGAACATGAGTATCCCTTTCTCTTATCAGTCTCTACGTTTGTGAGATTAAGTGAAAAAATTTCATTTCATTAATTTTAATCTATACTTCCCTAATCATTAGTAAAGCTCAGCATCTTTTTATGTGCTCCTTGGCCATATACTTTTCCATGAATTGGCTATTTATATCTTTCAACCAGTCTCCTCCTCCATTGGCTAGTCTTTTTTTTTTGAGGATGCAATTTATATAAAAATCCTTTATCTGACATATATGTTACCAATGATTAAACTATCTAAACTGAGAACTAAGGAACTTAAAAAGCAATAGAAGTGTTGTATGGTTGTTGTGTGTGTGTGTGTGTGTGTGTGTGTGTGCATGCGCACATTTCTCTGTGATTAAAAAAATCAATCTGGAGTGAAATCTAAACATAGCCTGTACTCTAATTAGCAGTATTGTGCTCATGTCAATTGTCTTGCTTAGACATTGTTCTATAGTTAAATTAAATATTACCATTGGGGGAAGCTGAGTATATTAATTTCCTAGGCTTGTTGTAGTAAATCACCACAAACTGGGTGGACTTAAAACAACGGAAATTCTCTTTCGCATTTCTGGAGGCTAGAAATCTGAAATCAAGGTGTTGGCATGGCAACTCTTTCTGAAAAAGAGGACACTTCCTTGCCTCTTCCTCAGTTTCTAGAGGTTGCCAGCAATTCTTGGCATTCCCGGGCTTATACGTACGTCACTCCTACTTCTGCCTCTATTGTGAGATGGCACTCTGTGTGTGACTGTGTATGTGTCCAAATTTTCCTCTTCTTCTAGGGACACCAGACATTGGATCAGTAACTTCATTTAACTTGCTTATATCTGAAAAGATCCTTTTCCAAATAAGTCACATTCTTAGGTACCTAGGATTGGGGACCTAACTCAACTCACAACACTGGGTAAGTGCAAGGGGACTCTCTGTACTATTGTTTGCAACTTCCTCTGAGTTTATAAAATACAAAGTAAAAAAATATATATATATATAATAAAATATATATTTATATTTAAAAAATTCTATCTATCTATCTATATCTATATCTATCTATCTGTCAATAACACCTCAATAAAGCTGGGGGAAAATCCTCTCTGGAAAAATAAAACTAAATTGTTAGCAATGGTTACCTTTTTAAAAAAAATTAACATTTTCTTTAATACTTCACTATATAGCTTGGCTTTCCCTGGAATTATGGTGTATTATTGTAAAAACTAATTCAATTATAATTACCTAATACTGTAATTTAAAAATTTTTTAATTAAAAACTGGGAGGGGGAGGCATGGTCCCACCATCAGAGTGCTTAGAGCTTAGCCTTTTCGAAGAATAACTTCAGTAGCAACGTGAAGGGCTAGTGAAGGGAGGATTTGAAGCCAGAAGTTGAGAAAATAGACAAGAGACAAAGACCTGAGCTGCGGCACTGGCAAGGAATGGCAAAGAGAGAATGAATGCGAGAAACTTTCAGAAAGGAATACGTGCAGGATTTGGTAATTAATTGGACAGAGTGGAGAAAGTAAGAGAGGAGCTGAGAGAAACTCTCCTGGCTAGAGAGATGGCTTGTTGGCGGTGCCATTCCTGAGATGATGTGCTAATGAGGCTCCCTTTGTCTGAACACAGCTACCTCTACCCTTCACCTACTGCTTCCTGCCCAGGAAGTTGACTTCTGTGGACTGAATCATCTTCATCTGGGCTCCTTTGACTTCCGCTTTCAGGTTGGGTTTGGTCAATAGGTGGTGACAGCACGAGATTGTGGAGATAGGCCACAGTTTGGTCAGGAGTGTGGCCATGACTTCCGTTAGGCCTTTCCTGTACGTGCAGGTCACATCTCCTTCCCTAACTCCTTTAGGTCTAGCGAGGATAAGAGCTTCCCCTCCGTTGCTGCAGAACCTTGTCAAAGCTCTTAAACCCTGTCACTGATTACTTCTTCAGTGCGTTATCTGTTTCCTGCCAGGACTTTGAGTTTAAGGTGTTTGTGTGACATCCACGTGGCTATGTGTGCATGGGGCTGAAGTCAGGAGGAGAGCTGGGGCTGGAGATCTGGTAGTTATTAATGAAAGTATCAGTATATTTGGCAGTTGAAATAACAGGGAATAATTTAAAGCTCAATGGACAGAAGTCTGGACTCGAAGATCAGAATTTAAAGGGCAACTGCAAATGAGTACCCTGCAAATGAAATTGAAGAGGAGTACTCAGAGAAAGAAAAGAAAGACTAGGACACAATCGCGTCGCGGAGAGGAAGTAGGAAATAGTCTCAAGACGGAAGGAGTGGACAACAGTATTAGTAGTATTGATCTAGTGATTGAAAGCTTTTGGGATAAGGTCTGAGAATTAAAAATTAGGTTGGGAAATCTGAGAGTTATTATAGGACCTTTTAATGGACTGGGGGTGTTGAGCACATTGCATGGGGTAAGGGATTAGTTGTGTGAAGAAGTGGGGGTGCAAGGTGAATGAATATTAGCACGGAACTCACATCTCTAAGAAATTTTACTGATGTGTTCCACCAATTCGATTTCTATTTTGAGTCCATCAGTTCCAGTTTTGTCAGGATTTGGGAATATTACTCAATACTAAGATGGGTCAGGGGTTATTTGGAGACACAGAAAGGTTCTCCAGCTGAGAGAAATCTATTTTTAGAAATCTATTTGGGGAGGGGGATGCTACATGTTCTCCTCCCACCTTTATCCCTCTGCTCCTGCCTCTCCTTCAGCCAGCCATTTTCTCTGTGGCCGAACTCCTCTTGCCTCTTTGGGGCTTAAGGTTTTGGAATCACCTGCCAGAAAGATTTTCCTTCTCTATCCCTTCCCCAAGTCCACAAACCTATGGGTTTGAGATGGGGCAAGAGTTGGGAAAATGGCAAGTTACTGAAGGGGAAAATACCAAGAAAAAAATGGGTTACTATTTCAAATATATTACCTTATCATATAGCTTGATAGAAGTTAAGTTAGGAAGGGAAGAGGAAGAAAAGATGGTTGGAAGAGGATGTAGGGTAAAAGAAGGTTCTGCTGGAATTACAGCAATTGTGATTTAAAAAGCACAGGCAGAGGCCATTATCTAAAGAGATCTTCCTTTTGGATGCATGAAAACCTACCACGACAGGCTCGTTGTTTCATGCTCACGAGTCTTATTTTGAGGTTCTCATACTTGCATTAAACTCCTCATAGTCACAGAGACTAAGATTGAGACTCAGTTTCTTTGTTTTCCCTGCACAAGGGTGCCTGGTTCCTGAGCACAGGGGTGGTTTAGTTTGGGAAAAGATACATGAAAGGATGAGAAAAATGTAGAAAAGTAAGGATTCAAGAAGAATTTTATCTGCTCTCAGTTTCTTAGAACCTGCCATACCACACTAACCAAACTCAAAGTCAATTTTCACAATTAACTAATAAAATATATTATAAATTACTTTCTAAAGATGCTCAGTGTAAGTAATTATTTCGCTTTTTCCTTTTGTCCTCATGTCAGGATCAGCACAGCCACGGTCTCTTCTGAGAATAAAGGTATTTCTTTCATCTAGGAAGCCCAATGCTAAATGGCAATAAATCATTGGTCATCGAATTCTACAACCTAAACTATATGTTACCGAAGAAATTCTAGCCCTATACATCATAATTAACATCAAATAGCACACAAAATTGCAGTACAACTAAGAGCTACATGGCAATAACCCAGCTGGTCAGAACTAAATTAACTTACTGAGCAATTAACTTAAGAAGAAGAAAAAATAATCAAGACAGGTTCTATCCATGAAGCTAAAGGAAGGGGTGTAGTAATTACAGCAGTCTGGGTCCAATCAGTAGAAAGAAACCACAGTGTTTTGAACAGGGAAAGTTTAAAATATAGACGTACTGACTATTACAGGGGTTTGGAGTAACTTGGCTGGTAAGAAGTAAAGGGAACTCCAAAGACTGTAAGAATAGCAGGTAGAAGGAGCAGGTACTACCCCCATGGCTGAGATATGTGCCCAAGCAAGGGCACCTCCAAGGCTGAAGTCCAGACCTTGGAGAGGGCACGGTTCTTAATGAAGTCCCATAGAGAATCTCACAAAAAGACCCTGTGCTGCTGAGCTGGTGGAACTTTCTGGAAACCCACTCTCCAAAACGTGCCAGAAAATAATCTGCTGGAATTTGTTGGACATCCACTATGTGGAACTTGCTGTAAATTTGCCCTCTAGATAGAGTTCTGGGAAAGTTGTTCGCAGAGAAGGATCTCGCTGCAGGCATTCCACCACCAAATTGCCCAGAGGGGACCGCTGGGGGCATGGTGGCTCGGTGCTGGATGTTGCCAGATACCATGTGCTGCTGGAACAGGACACTAGGAAAGCTGGATGCTGAAGTCATATGCACTGCAGGAGTCTGTTGACTAAGTACTTGGGAACCAGGAAGCAGAATCTTTTCCTCTTGCAATGCTTCCCCCCCACTTTCTACCAGCAATGCTTAAATCATTCCAGCTGGCAAGGGAGGAATATTTAAAGGACTTAGATGCATTTTTCACAGAGCAGGTAAAAAGAGGGAACTGAAAACCGAGATGCAATAAATTGATAATTGGCACAACAATAATCTCCAAATTTCATCCTTCCACCCTAATATTTAGGCCCCTTAAAAATGTTTGTTTTATGAGTAGCTGGATATCGATCAGGTAAATGACTGAACTCTCCAATCACTGACAAAATTCAAATTCCTTTTCATGGACCTCTTGAGACTCAGGCAAACCATGGATGTGGTCAGGTACCAGGTTAACATCCATGAGACATGCATGAATATGAAGATGGATTCGTCTGTCTAGAGCATATTCTGATACTAATGCAACCTGTTTGGTGTGATGGGGCAGGATTCAGAATGAAGTGGAGTAAGGAAGGGTGGGAAATGACCGAGTACAATACAGACAGTTCTGTTTTAGTAGTGAGAAGTTTGTGAAGGTGAAGACAAAAGGCAGTAGTGGCTGGAAGGAAATATGGAGCGAGGGAGTTTTTAAAAAATTAAATGGAAGAGGCTTGAGCATGTTGAAAGTAGAATGGGAACGATCCTGCATAGACGGAGAGCTTGACATAAGAGAGGTAATGTGGAGTTCCTGAGAAGGCGGGAGGGGATGGCATCTGTGGAAATAAAAACACTTTAGCCTAAAGTTTGACTCCGCCTTTGTTAAAATGAAAACTTCAGAAGATTATCTTAGTGACATTTTCTTAAGATAACTTTTATGAACTTTAAAAGCCACTGATATGCAAGTGACTCAAAAACAAATGCATCTAATGAGAAACAGAGAAAAGGACCCTGTTGACATTAAATACTTAAGAATTCAAAGTACTGTGCTGGCAGGCTATTATTACCTTCTCAGTAAGATACAAAAGAAAGCTTAGAGAATGTTTACATTCCAGCGACCTCTCAGTCATACAAGGAACAAAAACACTGTTAGGAGCCAGCCAAGTGATGCAAACGTCTTACTAAAGTATAAACCTCTGCAGGCTGTTTCTTAATATCATAATTGATATAGCTCCCCTCTTTGATAGTGCAAGAAGTTTCCCAAGACACTCAATTTTAATGTCAAAGTTTTTGCTCAGTAATCCCAGATATCACCTTTGATGGTAGAGCATATGATGACCACAGTGCCTATAGCATGTTCGTTATTGGACGCTTAGTTGGATAATGAAGGAAGTATTAAAAGGAGAAAGTGTAATGGATTAGAGATCCTGATGAGTTTGAAAAATAGTTACAGTGGGCGTATTTGAACAAGCAAGTTAGAAGACTAGGAGGTTTCTGTCAATGAGCAGGATGCTTGATTTTGAATGAAGCAGTTACAGGTGATAATAGGGTCCAAGGTACGAGCATGAAAGTAGGTATCTAGAGTAGAGTGGAGGAGATTATTGGAGATGAGGGATTCATAAAATCAAAAGGCCAGGATTTTGGCCTTTTTATTTATTTATTTTTTTTACAGTAGAAAAGTTTTATTAGAAGGGAAAGTACAGTTCCAGACGTGGAAGCAGGACTGAGCAAGAGAATCGTGGCTCAAAAGGCCTCCTAACAAAGCCTTTGTGGTTTTTACTCCTATTTGCTGTGGGTGGTCTTTTTCTTAGAGAAGTGGGTTTCCTTGATTGACAGCTAAGATTGACAGGACTTAGTGATTCATCATTTTGCTATCTGCCTATGTTTGTTCCCAGGATTCAGTCTGTTATGATGATATAATGAACTTCTGGGCATATGCATCATATTATAATGATAGTATAATGAGGCTCAGGTGAGTTGAAGGTCCTTTGGGCTCTTCATTGCGCAGGTGAAGTGGACTGGCTTAAACTAGTACCTAATTCTCTGCCTACTTCTTTGTGAGAGTTAAATAATGCCTTTTGGCTTGCTTAATTGTGGGTGGATTAGCGCGGACCCCTCTAGGATAGGATGATCTCAGTGTCTTTGCAGGCAGACTCGAAACCCCTAACTTCCTGCCTACTCTTCTTAAGAGCCATGAATCCCCTTATTATTATTATGGATGTTGAGGGACAGGAGGTCTCTTCATCTGTGTGTGCTTCCTGCTATAACGCAGTAGTCCCTGCTACAGGGGTTTCATGGCACTCTTTCCCTTTCTTAGGGCGGGATCTTGCGTTTCCTGCTGAAGTGCCACCTCAGTCCAGTTATGGAGCCTGGAAAGTTCAAGATCAAGGTCCTGGTAGATTGGCTATGGGGTATGGGCCTTCTTCCTGGTTTGCAGATGGCTGCTTTCTTTCTGTGTCCTTAGAGAGTGGAAAGAGGGCCTTTTAATTTTAATCTTATCCAGGTAGACAATGAAGGGCTTGGTATGGAGAGGAAGGTTGTGCTAGGTGATAGTCTTCAATGAATGAGGAAGAGTGATTTGGAGATCAGCAGATGATGGCAACAAGGAAGGAACAGGGGATTATAACTGATCGGCATGCACCTCAAAGGAACAAAGTTTTTTGCACACATCTGGGACAGTAATGATAGGGAAGCAATCAGGAACAAGGAGTATGTTAAACCATCTTCTGACACAAGGAGAAAGCAAATAACCCTATTTTAGAGTATTTTGAGTCTCTATCTAACCAAAGCCTACCATTATTTAAATCTCATCTTTAAAAGCTCTCTTTTTCAAACAAAAAGTTTTACAGATGATTCTTTTTGAAAGAGAGAATCATTTCTAGCAAAGAGAATCTTTAATACAAATCTAAGGAAACCATGTTCCAAAGGATAAGAGCTTATTTTGCCTGCCTTTAACACCTGTAATATTTCTATAACATTGCCCATTTGAGCTGATTTTTTTCTAATTTTCAACACATGTTGTACCACCTAATTGTCCCATTTTATTCTCTCTACATAAGCCCTTTCTCGCACTTTCAGAAGCTGTTAATCTTTCAAAGCTGAGTCCAGTTTCTTTAACAAAGTCTTGCTAATTCCAAAATTAATTATTCTGTATCAATCCTTTTTACTTCTCAAAAATCATTTCTTGCAAACTTAACACTTCCCTATACCGTTTTTGTACTATCTTAACTAAATTCAAGCAGCTTCAAGAAAGAAACCATGGTTTATTCTTTGTTTTCCCTAGAGCACCTAACAGCCCAGAGCACACACTAGATGACCAAAAAGCTCTTATCAAGAAGCAGCATGACATGGTGGAAAATGCATAAACTTCCGGGAGTCAGATGTGACTTCAGGTTTGGTTTGCCTTTTTTGTGATCATGGTGTTAAAAAAAAAAAAAGAAAAAAACCCCACAGGCCCAAAATAGCATCACTTGTGCTAAAAGCCCATGATACCAACCTAGACTTAACACCTAATTGTAGCTTCAGCTTCCCCCAAGAGTGGAATTTTAAACCAATCAGCCTGGAAATTCCTGATCCTAGCGGGTGAGATAGTCTGATAAGACTCCCTGTCTTCTGAGAGAAGGTGTCCTTGCCTGAAATAACCCACTCTAACTTCTTAGGCTTTCTGCCTTTAAAAACCTTCTATTTGGACAACCGCTTGGAGCTCCCTTCTCCTTGCTAAAAAGGATGCTGCCTGATTCATGAATTGCTTAATAAAGTCAATTAGATTTCCAATTTTACTTGGTTAAATTTTGTTTTTTAGCAAAGGGCAAGTGATTTAACTTTTCTGAGCCCACACTCCCCTGCAAAATGGGGATAATACCTTACAAAATGGCTCTGAGGAGGGGAGACAACCTATGTGTCCCACAGAGTGCCTGGAAAGGACTGGGTACTCCGCGGATGGGAATTATTATTTTTTGTTAACAGTCTTCTCCCTGTCTGACTCCTTCGCCTAAGCCGATAGACCCTGACTTGAAGTCTTCCTTTTACCTTTTCATCAAGACCTCACTAACTTTAACAATCTAGGCCTACCTCCTCCAAGCAAAGTGTACTGCTCACACAAGCCTATACTGAATTCTCCAATCTCTGAGTTTCTTATTTTATATTTTATTTTTACAGTGTATTTATAGTCACCTACACGTTCATGGATTCATTTATTTTTTTTCCCTTTGCTATCATAAATTCTTCTCACAGAGGAACAGTGTCTTTTTAGACATTTTCGTAACCAAAATACAGGATAATTAGTATGTGATGGGTTAGGACAACTGCTTGAATTATAATACTCCAGAAATATTATGGGATACTAAAAGGTTTACTTTCCAACAATTCTTTGAACAGGTCTACGATCTCTTATTCACTATTTTGAAATTCAAAAAGCTTTGAAAATAAATTTTTTTTTTTAACATTTGGTGACAAAACCTATCCTAACCTAAACTCATTTGTCAATAAAACATGACCTGATCCCTGGTGGCCAAATGGCAAAACCTGTTCTGAACTGAAGACTATCTATATGCTTTATTTCTCCTACTTAGCAGTGTGATATTCATAATTTTTCCTGAAAAAATGTTAACTAGATTACAGAGTGCTGCTACCTCAGACTTGTGGGATGTCATGTAACAAAATATACTTTTTTTAGGGTATGAAAAATTCAGAATCCTGAAATCCATCTGGCCCAAAGTTTTCATATAAGGGATTATGGATCCATATGTCTTATTGCCCTAGTACAATACTATACATAAAATAGGCTAATTTTTAAAAATTCAATTAAATACTAAAATGATATATATTTACCTCGCTAGGAGAAATACTGCCTAAAAATTTCAGGGATCATTATTAATAGGACTAAAGCGAGTTAAAGTTCCTAAATGAATACTTTCATGGGGGAAAATAAGGTTTAAAAAATCAAGAAATTATTAAAAATAACAAAATAAGTAAAAATATCTGCACAAAAATGTTTTTCAATTATGGCTTTTATTAAGCATATTGTTTTTCTGATTTCATTAACTGAAAATTGTAATTAGAAATTTACTACATGTAAATAAATGTCATTAAAAATGCAGAGTGACACCTCTGAAAAATGGTGTTCATAAAGTTCACTGCTATATTTACATTTAAGGGACAGGTATTTCTGCTACTAGAAGGTTGCTACCAGGAACATCAGTCATCATTGATATCACACTGTTTTCTTCATCTGTAAAATGAGGAGCTTGGGACTAAATGACCTATAAAGGTTCTTTAATTCTATGATCAAGTAGATATACAGAACAAGACCAAGTTCAAAGATCTCAGTATATAGAAAATCTGTCAGCAACTATTGAGAACTTATATTATTGAAGGTAATCTTAATTATGTGTAAGTGAAGACTAAAGTATATCAAAGAGGAGTTTGTAGTGCTGTATTTAGGAGGTGCTTCACGTCTAATGTGATCTAATTATCCTTAACTGGTGATATTGCAAATTTTATCAGGTTTCATAGCAACCCAGGAATATGATGAACAGAACACACTTGCATCTGAGTTAGGATTCAATCTAAATGCCTAATATAGGAAGGTAAGCTATAACCTAACAGTCAAAAGCGATTTTATAAATTATAATTGAACAGAGAATACAGGACAAATTCACCACACACAAAATAACAGATAACGCAAGCAGTTAACACTCATAGAAGAGCTGGCAGAAAGAGGCCACTGCGGGAGCAAGAGGAAATAGAATCATAGAGCATTAGAATGAAAAGTTCCTAGGAGAAACAGCAAACAAGAACAGGAGAGGACCAGGAGTAGGCGAGAACAGGAGTAGGTCGCAGCCTCAGCGGTGTGGTCGCTTACTTCATTTCTCTTTCTGATCTATAAAATGAAAGGATTCGCTTAGACAGATTTTTAAGAACACAATATGGTAATACGCCGCTCGGCTACCCTTATCCACTTAACTGGAAAGTTGCTTAACTTTCCGGCGAAGTCATATTTAACAAGGAAAATCTGCAGTTCAAATGGACCGTTTGGGTCAAGATCAAAGAAAGAGGAACAGCCGGGTCGAGAGAAAAGGTTCGGACTCATCAGGATAAATAGATAACCGCTGGCCGCGAGACCCGCTGGGGCAGACCCGCCCCCCGGCCCCTGGCGTCGGCGGTGGCAGCGGAAGGGGCGGAGCCGCGGGCGGAAGTGACGTACACCGGCTTCTGGCTCCGAGGGGAAGGGTAGCCGGTCGCTGGAGGCCGGCAGTGGTGGCGGAAGAGGTTGTGCGGCTGATGGCGGCTCAGGCTCGGAAACGTCTCTAAGGCTCCCGCTCTGTCCGGGAGCCCCTTACTGGTAAGCGCTGTCCCCGTCCGCCGTCGCGCCCTGTGCGGGGCGGACTCCAGCTGGAACCCTTTGCGGGCTCGTGAGACGCCCCCACAGCTCCTGGAGTCTAGGGGCCTGGCCGGTCTCAGGAATGGTCTCCGTGGTGACGATGCAGCCAAATGACGACGCTTTCCTTGCCGAGGACAAACCTTTCTTTCCGGACGGGGATTGTGACGGGGTTGTGGGCGACTTCGGTTAGCACTGGAGTTGGAAAAAGCGACGCGGGGCCGCCCCACACGGCGGGGAGGCCCCGAGATAGGCCTTCGCGACTTGGGGGAGGCGTGTGGGATGCGGGCTCTGGAGGGGGGCATGGGACGCGGGGGCGAGTGGCCGGGGGCGCCCCCAAAGAAGAAACTGGCTCGCCCGAGGCTCAACGCTAGGGTGAGTGTTTTGAGGGTGAGTGTGGGTGCTGCGGGCGTGGTAAACTTGGGCAGACATCTAGGTCGCGTTCGGAAAGGACGCCCGGGCTTGCTCGTGCGGGGTGAGACCCGTGTTTTGGTTTGATTCGCCTGGGGAGAAGGAGGCGGAGACAGCCGGCGCCGCTGACGTCGGGGGGCCGCGGGCGGGGTTAGCTGCTGCGGCCGGATCTCCTATCTCACCTGGGTCACGGCGGTAGTGGACGCTGTTTTCCTGCGTCTGTTTATGCGTGGTCCCTACGCCGAGTGTTCCCAGGGATCTCAACAGATCTTCTGGCGAGAGTCACATCTTTCTTTGCTGAGAGTCACAAGTCTTCCTCTCTCCAGCCCGGCACCCCGCAGGTCTGCAGTGTGTGGACAGTCCTGACAAAGCGTTCCTCGCTTCGGAGCGTCTTTGTTTAAAGACGAGGGTGCGCGTGGGTGTATTGATAAACGTATAAATACCTTGTCGATAACCTTTTGTTTAAAACACTGGCATTTGACTTTCTACATAAATTAGATTTTAGGTTTCACAGTAGTTATGAATACTATTATGTCAGGGATTCACATGGGAAGATAAGTTTTCAACTGTGCATGCTTCTAATTGCAAAATTTCTGCAAACTGCACGAACAGTTACTAATTAAAATTGTGGGGCTCTATTCCAAAAGCATTTAAAGAAGTTATTTGAGTAACCTGCTACTCTGAAAGTAGGGTGATAGCCCTCAAAGAGCTGTTCAGGTGTGGAGGAGGTCTGAGGTCAGGCTTTTGTTCTGTTCTTGGCAAGGATGGACTTGATTTCTTGAGGGCTTCCTTGATTATGTTAGAAGTGGCTTCTTAAAACTTCAAGGAACATCCTACTGTATTTTTTCTACTTATCCATTATCGGTGCAGCCATTTGTGTAGAATTAGCCAGTAAATACTTTTCCTCAACGAAATAACAGGTATTGTGGAATCTAAATTTCAACCTGGTGCTAAATATTTATGAAAGATCCTAAGAATGCTTTTCTATACTTTTTTGGGGTAATTACCTCAGAAGTGAAGTTTATTGGATTGTAGTTTTTGGAATTTGGATACTTCTAGGTGAAATTTTGGCTGTATGCACTTACGGTTTTTAAAGTTTATTTTGCCCCAAGTAAACTCTTAATGGAAGAAAAAAATTTTCTCCCCTCTAATATATATGGGCCAAGATCATAACGTTTTATAAACTTTTAAAATAATCTAAAAAGTAAGAAGTGGTGTGAGTAACACCTGGGCAGAGTGTATGTAGCACCATTCACCTGTAAAGAATTCTGGAAATAGGCTTCTGTAAATGCAGATTAACAGATTGGTGGTTTGGCTTCAGCTGGCCTCCCACTAAGATTGCTAATAACATTTTTCTGGCCTGTAAATCAGCTGAGTCTTTGTTTGAGTTAAAAGTATGAATAATTGGAAACTATTAGAATGTCAGACATTTTTTCCTTCAGATATTTGTGTCTTATAGGACCGAAATTTGGAGATAATTATAAAAATATATTTTTAACTGAAAAATTTAAACTTTCGCTGTTAGTCATATTTATTACTAATCTTTATTTGCTCGGTTTTTACTAACTTTTATTATGGAAATTTTCAAGGCATGCACAAGAGGAGAACAAACAGTAGAAGGATCCACTGTTTTGCTAATCTTGTTTTATAACCCTCCCCCACCAACACATTTTTTTCCCCTGGAGTTTTTAAAGCAAATCTGAGACATCAGGATATTTCATATAGTTTACCGTGTTTAACTGATAAGGGCTTGGAAAAAATACAGCCACCATAATATTATAACACAACAAAATTACCTATTTCTTTTTGAATTCTGATTGTTAGAACTGGCAAATGATATAAAATATTTAAATTAAACCTTATTTTGATTATATATGTTTAATGCTTAGAAGTTTTTGTATGATGTTTTCTACTTTAGTTAACTAAGGCTTACATTTTTGGGCTAGTCATGTAAACTGAGATTAGAGGAGCCACTGGAAAAATACTATCACAGCCCGATCTGTTTTGGGCTTATAGGTTCTAAGGGGAAGAAGTAAAGATAACTTTTGAAATGCCTTTTTTCTCCCAAATTTATTTTAGCTAATTAACTGAATGCCCACTGCATATTGTTTATCTTCAAATACTGATGATTCCCAAAATAACAAATTAGATTTTGGACCAAAGACTTTATAGTATGAAGTTTACAGCATAACACATTAAAAGGAACTCCGGAGATATTAGTACTTTAGGGAATACATTAGGAGACGTGGAAGGAGGGCACTGCAGACAGCACGTGTATGCTTTTCAGACTTTGTTTCCCAGCCTAAGGTATGGTCCTTTAATTCTTGACTGGGAAATTTTTACTTTGCCTTGGCTTACATCTTAATGTACCCATTTTTGTACTTTAGAGAATGGGCTGTAGCATGGAGATGTATGTACTTTAGAGAATGGGAAGAAACATTTGGCGGCAAAGCTGCTTCCACTTACCTTTGTGTACGGGGACTATATTTCCCCTCTCCACCTGAGATGCAGTTCTTTTTCTCATGATGTTTGTGAAGCTACACTTCCCAACCATTACCACAAGGTGATGCAATGACTTTGCACATTACTTCTCACAGGGTGGTTGTGTGTGCACTCACGTGCGTACACGCATACTTGGTGTGTTAATCAGCCTGTGGATCATCTTGATACATTGGCATTCTCAGTGAATTTCAGCATTTTTGTAAGCATGCCCATCTTTTCACTCTCTTATCCGTGAGCAGTGAAACAGGAACTGTATGGGAATTAGAAACTTAATTTTACTGTGTAGAGTGGGTTGATTCATGTAATTACATTCAGATTACATTTATCTGCATTTACTTCTTTACCACTAGAAGATATATTGGAATTTAATTAAAAAAAAGTAATGAGTGGAATTACTTGTAAAATTTCCATAGTTGTAATCACATCGAAATTTTTAAAAAGTTTACTGTTGGAGAGGGATTAATGATTATTAATAAGGTGAGTACTTGTCAGGTTACTGTTCAGATTTATAGGCATCATGCTTATATTTAAAGTCTGATGTTAGGGTTTTCTTAAACTTGAATTTGGAGCAGAAAGTTTAAAAGCAAATTTCATGTCAATATGTTTAAAAGAATGAAAATATTATATTTATATATTCCAGGAAAAATAGAAGTCATTATAAAAATATTCTTAATGAGTAAAGACCTAACTGTATGGTGTGTACTTTGAGTCCTTTTTGATGCATTTATAAGCATATATACACATAAACACATATGTACTTTCATGCTATTTTATACTTTAAAAACTTCAATGAAGTAAAAGTGTAAGGTGAATTATGGTTTTTTAAATCACTGTTGTACTTGAGGTTAAAAATTTAAATGCCACTGCCTTGTTTTATAACATAATTACAGGTTTGTTGATTTAGTTGACTTTAGGAAATGTGTTAAAAAAATTTCATTCTTAAACTACTTCTAATTAAAAACATGGGAAACTCATTCTAAACTACCTTTATTCTCCTTACCGAATATCTTCCTCAGAGAAACAAGTATTTATTCTCTATGTAGAAAAATATTACTGATTCACTTGCCTCAGTTTATTTAGGTAGTTGTATTTATTAGAAGCTGGTTCAATTGATTTAGCCATAGTTTCTCTTATTGGTATTTTATAACCAGTCGTGAACACTTTTTTCAAAACCAAAATCTGGATCAGGTTTTCCCTTCTTTATGAAACCCCTGACTTGAATAGAGATTATCTTTAGTGACTTCATTAGCATGAACACATCCCCTTGAGCCCAGATTAGCTTAGACAATTCAAGGGAACAAATAGAACTCTTCAGTTGTTTTAGGCAGAGTTCCCAGGGTCTATTAGGTGCTACCTTTTCATTTTCTTGAAGGTTTCCGGTTACCAGTTCGGGAGTATTGACAGTTCAGTTTTTCTGTGAAATAGGATTGCTGGTTATAAAGTCTTTTTGCTAGGGTAGAGTAGTGGAGGATTGCTACTGAATGCACTGTTTTTACCTCTGAATTCTGGGAAACCTCAGGTGGGAAGGGTCTAACAGACAACCAACCTGGTATTCTACCACAGTGGCTTCCAGTTCACAGTTGGCAGTCTCTTTATGGAATACCCCCATATTGTTTTGGTAAAGCAGTACTTTGACCGTAGCAGAAGCAGAGAAGATACATGAAGAAAAGTGGTTATTTTCTAAGGTGCTCGTTATTTCAAAACTTAAAAAATTTGCCTTAGTATTTCAAACAGGTCAGCAAAAGAAACAGTTGTAGAAGCATATTGCCTTGGATCTTCCTAATAATAATAGTTAAAATAAAAGTAGAATCTTACCACTGTGCTTGCCCTGTAGAAACTTCATTGGTTTGTGAACTAGATTAATTTAGTTAGCAAAAATCTTGACCCAGTTTTCCCTAATGTTACAGAGAGCCCTCTTTTGATGACTCAGAAGCAGGTGCCATAGGGCCAGTGTTATAGTTTCTTAAGTGTACAGTAGAATCAATGATTGTAATGAGTCTGTGACACACTGTATCCATGGCTTTTTAGAGTAAATCCTCAGTCATTTTTCTCAATAGTAGAGCACAAAATATGGGAAAAATTTGGATCCTATAGATTTTTGTAGTCTACTTTAACTATCTGCTATCCAGTTCTTGGTGTTCACTAAGCCAGTAAGCATTTACTGAATCCATAATAGATTTTCTGCAGTATGTATTTAATTGATGCTATACACTTAAAAAATGGATATTTATTTTAATTGGTAAGTATGTGGAAATCAATGGAAAAAAATATGAATACTGGAAGTCAAGGCAGGGTCGTTGAACCCAGAATGAAAGGGTAGAATCGGTACAAGCAGAGAGGAAAAAATAGGCTGAATTGTTTCAAGTAGGCCAGGTGAGATTTTACATGGTTTGAGAGATCTGAACAAGTGTGTACTAGAAGCCAAAGAAGATGGGATGGGTCTAGGCATCTGTGGAAATGAATGAGAGATGATAATAGAGACTTATGTTGTTGAGTTGGGTCAGAGTATAATTAGTGGTTCTTTGTCCTGGCCACATACCAGATTAAGATTACTTGGGGAGATTTTAAAAGAAAAATGAGTATGAACACCCAGCTGCAGATAGTCATCATTGTCTTTATTTTCTTTTAAAGACCCCTAATGATTCTAATAAGTAGCCAAGGTTGAGGAAAGCTGCTGGAGGGTAGGGGAGGATCATGGAGTTGGGTCAGGAATGCAGGCACAGAAAGATTAGCAAAGGAACCTAGAGGAGGATGGAATGTCAGATTAAGGAGGAAAATAATCAAGTTCAAGGGTCCAACATAGAAGCTCTTGGTTTACAAAAGAAGCAAAGGACTAGTAGACTTTTCAGGAGAGTTGATAGTTTGATTTTGGTTTTTGGATTTTTTAACACCTGTGCAACTTTCTGAGCCATATGGAAATTATTTCCTGGTTTTTCTATGTTTTTACATTTAATCCCATTTTTAAGGAGTTCTAGTATTCAGAAGCATGTATTTTCAAAAAATTATAACCTGTAAATATATATGTAATTTGCATTCAGTGATACATATTTTCTGAAGTTGTAAGTTTTTCTTAGATGGGATTATTCACTTTGTGTGATTCACTTGTTTCAGATTCACAATGACATCCTTTCAAGAAGTTCCACAGACTTCCAACTTTGCCCATGTCATCTTTCAAAATGTGGCCAAGAGTTATCTTCCTAATATACACCTGGAGTGTCATTATACCTTAACTCCATATATCCATCCACATCCAAAAGATTGGGTTGGAATATTCAAGGTAAGAAAAACTGTCTGCATATTTCTTTCATGTCGGTACTCCTTATTTTTTTTTAAGCAGGTTGATCAGTAGTTTGTATTAGCCTTGTCACCCTATATTAAGGGTCATTTTTGAAAATGTCAAATGTAGAGCATTTATATTTTTAAATGCAAACATTTTATATTATGAAATATTTAACAGTTCAAGATCATATACAGCAAATGCTGGGAACTTCAGTGCAGGCTTTCCTCTCTATGTTAATAACTTTATTCAAGGTCTTGTGAAAAATTTTTCAGAATCTTTTTCTTTTTCCATTTTCTCCATTCCTTACCTGAAAAATGATCTGTTTGTTTGGATTACTGCATCATTTACTATCTTTTCTACTCATTTGTAATTTCATATAGCTTGTTATTTCTTCTATTGTCCTATATTTAAATATTGCTCATATTGTCTTACACTTTTATGAGACTGTTCTGTTTTATATGACTTGTAAATTCTTTGATGGCAGGGGTCCCATTTCTTATATTTTGCCAGTCATTTTGTATAACATATTCTTGAAAATTACATTGAGACTATCATTACACTGGTGCTTCCTGTGCTGGAGGTAGATTTTCTGGTAATTTTAACTCTTCAGAATGTAGTGAAGAACCAAAACATAAAAGAAGAAAGTAAAAATAAGTATTTTGAGTAGTCAAAATACTGTTATAAATGTCCAAACAATACAACTTTTTTCCTGGTTTACTCTAGATTTTCAGAATCAGTTTATTTTAGATATGATTTTAATGGTCTCGAAATTTTGATAGTCTGAGTTGTATAAGGTAAACAGCAAAGTAGAAAGAAATGAATAGCAGTTAGAATGAGGTACACTGAGAATATTCGGAAGCGAAAGTCCAGCCTAATAGTGATGAGGGCTGAAAAACTATATTGGACAAAACAGAATTTTGGCATTTAATGATATTTCAGTTCCTGTTTGAATCTTTCATTCCTTGATGTTGCTGGATAGAGGAACTATTTACTGTTTAGAGTGTGTGTGTGTGTGTGTTAGGCTTGTCAAATTCTAAAATGGGGTTGCGTTGATTGTTAAGCATTTTGTGAAATCAGTGTATCAGTTTTGATATGTGAGATATGGGTTTCAAGTTAAAGATACTGATGGAGATTTAGTGTTTTCTGCAGTAGTGGGTCAGAGAGGAAGAATTGAACGGGGAATTGAGATTGAGGGAAGGGCATTGCTATCAGGACAATGTTATAAGCAAAGGCATAGAGGTGAGAATGTTCGTGATAGTGAGTCACTATAACTAGAACATAAGCTTCAATTAGGGAAGTGGAAGGAGAAGGGTTGGAATTAAGCTTCATTCTGTCTGTTGGGTTGGTATTTTCAAGGTAAGAAAGGAAGACCTTCAGTGTTAGGCTAAACAGTTTGTAGGCTTTTTTCTTCCTGGCAGTGGGAAGTCTTTGCAAATGTAGGTATATAGACTCCGTGTTGGAAGGAAGAAGGTGGAATTTCAGAAAGTATGAGAGTATTTTATATTTTGATGGAAGAGTCAGTAGTGTCTTTCTTGGTGGTTTAGAGCTTAAACTTCAGGTTCAGATCTTGACTCTGGCATCTACTGGCCTTTTCCTAGTTTCTTCGTTTCTAAGATGAGGATAGTAATATTCCAAAACAAACATTCAGTAAACTGTTACTGTTATTCCCAGTGTCATTTGAATCAGAAATCTGTAATTGCGTTGTTAGCATTTTTGTGTGGCAGCCATCACAAATAAATGGCACACTCAGCCCTTCTTTTGTCTGCCTTGTCCAGGGTAGAACCTATTCATGTAGGGAGATTTTTTTCAAGAAAGATATGGCTGTAGATAGTATTTCTTTCGAGATTAGTGTATGGATGGGGACAAAGAATGCCAGATATGGTTCATATCAGGTGTATCTGATGGTGGGGGGGAAAGTTTAGATGGGCTCCTTTTAAGAGTTGGTAGAAACATTAGGGGATATGAAATGAGGGACAGAACATTGTAGAGTCAAGATCACTGTCCCTGTCTCTGTGTCCTTGGATATTAATGCTGACATTTAGTGAACACTGATATGCAAGGCACTTTGTTAAGTGTTAAACTGGGATTATCTCATTTAACATACATACAACTTGTCTGAAGTCATAGCTAGTAAGAGATTTTTTCTGGCAGTCTGACCTTAATTCCTTAATCATTGCTTGTTCTTAATCACTACAGTATATTGTGCTTACAAAATTTACCACTTATGGAGTGCTTACCATGGGTCAGGCACTCTTTTAAGTGCTGCTTTTATGTTCATCTAATTTAATCCTTGTAACGATTCTGAGAAAAAGCTCAAGCCTTAGATTCCTTCTGTAAAGAGTTGAATGTTATAATGTCTTTCAACAGTTTTGACCATGACACACAGAAATATATGAATTCTGTGATTTGAATCAGCATCGTTGCTTATAAATACACCTAAAACAAATTTTCATGAATCAGTGCTTAGCCTTTATGCACTCTGATACTTTTGAATTCTATAAAATTAAAAAATAAATGTCAAAAAAATGTAATGAACCACTAAGTTGATAATATGAATTCCTATTGGGTCGTGACCTATAGTTTAAAAACTCTCCTTTATAGACTAAAGGTTGCTCCAACTTCAATATTTGGTAATCTTTAATCCTAGGTTAATCAGAATTATAGAACATGTTTAATCTAACTCTGGACATCCATAATTTCTTATAATATTACTGGCAAATGGATATTTAATATCTGTTTTAAACATCTTTGACAGGTGTTTAATATAATACAGTCCATTTGGAAAATACAGATAAATATGTAATGTATATAATCATGTTCTAAGTTCAACAATGTTTTGGAGTTAGGTGGGACTAAGTGGTCTATTCGTATATGCAAACATAAATAAAGACCTTTTAAAAAATTTACCAATTTGCTGCAGGCAAGACTTGCTAAAAATAGAGATTAATGAAGTTAGTGGATTTAAGGGGGAGGGGAAAATCTAAACACTTAAATTCAGGCATAAAATAAGTTTTAAAAACGTTTTGTGAATTCAAATTTTAAGCAAAACATAAGTTTTCATATTTGGTACTAAGATTTTACTTGAAAATTAGATATCAAATTACATTTTAATACATAGTAGAAACTCAACTGTTCAATTTATATAGATTTTTATAGTATTAGATTATAGCTTATTAAAATCGTAAAATTTGACATGCTTATTAAAATACTATGATTTGTAAACATTAATACATGTCTTAACTTTAGGATGCAGTAAGAAACAATGTGCTGTAAGATCTCACTCTAATGTTAACTTATTTAATAATATCCATGTTTCTGTTTTAGGTCGGATGGAGTACTGCTCGTGATTATTACACATTTTTATGGTCTCCTATGCCTGAGAATTATGTAGAAGGATCAACAGTCAATTGTGTATTAGCATTTCAAGGTATGAATTGAAAACTGCAGAACTGGATGAAATTAAAAATGTATACCATTGTAATTATCTACTTAGGCATATCTAGCAAATCACAGTTGAATCATTTGGTTAGCAAAAGTCATAAGAATGTAAATATCTAGTTTAGGCCACATGGTATTTTATGTAGACATTGCAAAGGTTTTGCTCGTTAACTTTCATTGAAGAGTTGGCTTCTTTTCAGATCTTTTGATGATATTTTCAAATGAGAAAACAATGCCTTTACTGATACTAGAATAACATAACAAATTAGAGGTGAGAAAAATACATTACATGAAAGCCACAGAGATGATTAACAGTATTTTGAGTAGTTATATTGATTTGTAGGGAGGTTTGCCTATAAAATGGATATAAGTGATTAATATAAAATACATTTTTATCTTCGCTTGGCATTATATACAGATTTAAAAAAATACTCATATTTGGAAATCTGTCACAGGATTTGCTGTAGAGTGATTTTGTATTATTATTATACAGACTTTGGGTTGTATTAAAGCAAATTCTTAGTCTTATGCCATCGATTGTTTTTTGGTCTGGTGAAGCTAATAGACTCTGTGTCAGTATAATACACAAAATTCATAGAATTGCAAAGGAAACCAATACTATTTTATTGTATGGATGCAACAGTTCATTATCTGTTAAAGAACATCTTGGTTGTTTCTAAGTTTTGGCAGTTGTAAAAAAGCACTGATGCACAGGTTTTTGTGTGTATGTAAGTTTTTAATTCATTTGCGTAAATACCAAAGAATATGGTTGCTGGATCATTTGTTAAGAGTATGTTTAGTTTTGTAAGGAACCGCCAAATTGTTTTCCAAAGTGGCTGAACCATATGCATTCCCACCAGCAATAATTGAGAGTTCTTGTTGTCCAACATCTTTGCCAGCATTTGGTGTTTAATGTTTTGGATTTTGGTGTTTTTTTTTTTAACTTTGAGGTTTATACTGTATATGTTTTTGTGGACATCAGTTGGCAATGTGGACCACATGGAACTTGCATGTATAAAAACATTTCCTCATGTGCTGTGTCAAGAAACAAATATTCAGAGAAAAATTTGTACTGTAATATAGGTAAAGATTTAGTTTCTCAGGTTTTATGGATTCAGAAATATTACAAATTATGTAGTTTGTCTTTTAATTCTTAGTCCTTTTTAAAGATAATCAAATTCAAGAGTTCATATTGGAAGTAATTTTATTATTGTAGTATTTGTTTTTAAAAGCTATGGTTTATTTCCAGTCATTTTTAATGTGATTAGTCTTAAAATACATAGTTAATTTTCTAAATTTGTTACAGTGACTAATGCATTTATTTTTAGCAACTTAGCAAAAAGTGTAAAACCAATTAAAAAAAGACACCTTGTTTATGTTTATACTTTAAAAGCATTTTCTTGGGAGCTAAGCATAAGTGCAGTAAGTTTTAGAAGTTTTTGAAAACTTATGTTAATTTTTACTTTGAAATAAAAGTTTCTCCCTCCCTAGAATTATGTTTGTTATATAGAGAAGTCAAGATAGTCATGAAAAACTTACCATAGGCTATTAGATGTATGAGGGATTTTTAAGCACAATCCAGATCACCTTGCTCATTTTATGGATGAGTCATGAGAATCCTGAAATGCAAAATTTAAAACAACTAACAAAAATACATAAATGTAATTGTTTGCCTCATTTGTTTATTGTAATTGGACTGATTGCTAATGTCACAGCCTATAAAATTTGACTCAGTTTGGTTTTTACTTTTTCCTATTTTATTTTCAATGTTATTAATCTGACAGAGCCTTTTGAAGATAGCTCTAAATTGCAACTCTGAATAACTACGTCTTTTACTGCAAATGGTATTTGCACCATATTTTTTAATATTTGTGAGATTTTAAAATATCAGACCTTGAATGTCTAGTTTGTAGAATTTCTAATGTGATATCAGAACTGATGAGTATGTTTTTGTTCTTTTTAAGCTTTCAATAAGTCTAGTGGCCATATGCAAAGTTACTGAGCCGTGGATTGATAGATTGAGTAGTAGCTATCTGAAGGGTGGGTGGGGTTTTTAAAAACATTAAAAAATATATCACCAGATTGTACCTTCATATCTTTAAAAACTTCATATTTTGAAATAATTTTAGATATAAAGATGCAAAAATAGTACACAGAATTTTCCCTATACTCTCCTAGCTTTTCTTAATGCTAACATCTTGTATAATCATAGCACATTTATTTTAAAAACCAGGAGTCTAACATTGGTAGAGTACTATTGACCAAAGTATAAACCTTACTCAAATTTCACTAGTGTTCCTAGTACTGTTCTTTTTCTCTGTTCCTGTATTCAGTCCAAAATCCCACATTACATTTAGTTGTCATATCTTCTTAGTTTCCTCCATTGTGTGGTAGTAGTCCTCATTCTGTCCTTGTCTTTCATGACCTTTACATTTTTGAAGAGTACTGTTCAGTCTGTTTAGCTTCCCTCCCCCCCCCCCCCCCCCCAGCATGTTTCTTATTTTGGGTTTGTCTGATGACTGTCTTATGATTAGATCTAGGTAATACATTTTCAGGAAGAATACCACAGAAGTAATGCTGTACCCTTTTTAGTACTTTGTGTCAAGGAGTACTTGATGTCCATATATCTTTTTACTGGTGATACTAATCTTGATCATATGGTTAAGGTGGTGTCTGCTGGGTTTCTCTACTATAGAGTTAGTAGTTTTCCCTTGGTAATTAATATTATGGGGGAGCTACTTTGAAACTAAGGAAATACCTTGTTTCTCAGACTTGAACCCACAAATTTTAGTGTCCATCACTGGATCTTGTCTAAAACAGTATTGTTGTGTTTGCCTAATGATGCTTTTCTATTTTCATTCCTTGTATATTTATTAGTTGGAGTTATGTTAGGAAAAGTCTCCTCATGGACTTAAGGATATTTATTTTCTTCTATAGAATAAAGTCTAATACTATCATGACTTTGTTGCTCAGATTGGTTTAGCTTTCTTTGGCTATGGTATTAGTATTGTGAGATTTTAAAATATCATACTTTTAATATCTAGTTTGTAGAATTTCTAATGTCATGGTATCAGAACTGATTTGAGTATATTTTTGTTTTCTATTTGAACTTTTTATTTTTTTATTACTTTTTTATTATTCTGCTTACAGCACCCGGTCTTCCTAGGCGGTCTCCCATCCAAGTACTAACCAAGCCCAATTCTGCTTAGCTTCCGGGATCAGACATTGGGCTTGTTCAGAGTGGCATGGCCGTAGACCATGGACCGTGTCTCCACTGGGGTGTGAACCCAGGACATTCTGCGTGTAAAGCAGACGTGCTAACCGCTACACTATGGAACCGTGTCCTCTGTTTAGACTTTCTAAATAAGCCTAATGGCCATTTGCAAAGTTATGTGTGTTTTTGGACATTCTCCTTCTGTAATTATTTTTTAAGGATTTCTTATTTTAAAGCACCAGAATATGTTCTAGGCCTATCTTGTGTTTTTTTTCTGCCCCTCCTTGTTTTTAAAGAAAAAGGCTATTTTTTTTTTAATAAAGTAGATATCATAATAAGGAGTTTGAAAATTTTAAGATATGAAAGAATAGCAGGCATAGTGATTACAGATTTCTTGGTAGATATTACTCTCCAAGGTAAGGTGAATATATTCATCTTTGTATGTTCATTTCACAATCATTGAATGCTTCATTTTTACAAGTCATTCTGGGGGATTCCAGAGTTTTTATGTTTATTATATATCTGCCCTCAGTATTTCTTGAGGTCTTGATATAGGATATAAAGCACGTGTATAATGAATAGTAAGGCAGCATGTACTGTGGAGCTTATTTTAAATATGAAAAATGCAATGGGAGCTTTGGAGAGGAGAGAGATCAATTTTGAGCTAAGATAATCCAGCAAAATTTAAAAGCAAGGGTAACAGTTGAGAGAAGGAGCAAATGTTAAATTGTCAGATAGTGGGCTAGATGTTATGAATAATTATCTATACTTTGAAACTCAGGTAGTTGGCTTCATGTCTATTTTACGGGGCTTCAGGGAGGTTAAGTAAATAATAGTGGTAGAGGTGGAATTCCAGAATTAATATGTGTAGTTCCAAGGCTTTTTTTGGTTCTACAGCACCAGGGAACCTCAACCTCTTTTCCAACTTTACACAATTCACATATGTAGCCTGTTCCTGTTGTTAATCTCCCCCTTTACATGTAATGAATGTCAAATTCGACATATCTTTAAATGGCATTCTCACCCCTAGTCCTCCTGGATTTTCATGCTGATTTCTTCCCTCTTCTAGTTTCTTTCTCATTGAAAACTACATACTTGACTCTCCCAGATAAGTTACTTTAGCTCTAGGGAAGATTTGGAGAAAGGATATTCTGGGAGTATAAACTTAAGACTAAGGACAAATTTGGGCACGTTAAGGGAAGAAAGTCTAGTTTTGATGATTTATGAAAGATAGGAGGAAAGATATCCTAAATGCCTAGAACAGGTTTAGGAATGAGAGGAGACGGCAAGTATTATTAAATTAAATAGAAATAACACTAATTATAGGAAGTTCAATATTTTTTGTTAACTTCCTCTTAGGATATTACCTTCCAAATGATGATGGAGAGTTTTATCAGTTTTGTTACGTTACCCATAAGGGTGAAATTCGAGGAGCAAGTACACCTTTCCAGTTTCGAGCTGCTTCTCCAGTTGAAGAATTGCTTACTATGGAAGATGAAGGAAATTCTGACATGTTGGTGGTGACCACGAAAGCTGGTCTTCTTGAGGTTGGTACCAACAGTGAGCTGGTGCTATACAAATCATTGTAAGACCAGAGCATGTAAGGACATGTGTTGATTACCATTTTAAGAATTTGTAGGTTATGTGAGAGTACAATCTAAAAATCAAACGTTTTTTAAATAAAATGAGCTTAGCATGTTGTTTTTGAAACACTTTAAAACTTTTTCTGTCACAATTATGTTACTGATTTCACTGTGGCAGGAATTGTCTCTAGGGTCTTTCAGTATTTTGTGTATGGTAGATCAGTAAATAACCATCGAGAGAATTTAGACCTACAGCTTTCCTAATATTCTCTCAACCTAACCTTTCTTCTTTGGTGGCCTAATCCATTGATTGTGGAATAGTACAGATTTGGGGGGTGAAACTGGAGGGAAAGTGGTGTAAAACAATGAATCTGACTAGTTGGATGTGAACTTCATTTTACTGTACCACAAGCGTGCTCTGTCCCAAGTGTGGTGCATCAGGGAAATGTTCCCAGTCTCTGAGTTTAGGTTGAGCATTTTTAGAATGATTTTTTCCTTTCCTTGTTCCTCTGATCAAATAAATAAGCTTATATTAACCATAATTAAAGAAAGATGAAAATCATCTTAATATTTTTTTAATTGGATATTTTGGAGTCATTAAATTGGTTGCATTAGAAATTTACTGTGTAGATGGCCTAATAATGCCTTATGTCTTGTTATCGAAGAAGAAAGTAGAACATTCTTATTTTAAGATACTTGTCAATATTTACCCTAAACTTAAACCAGAATGTTACCTTCGAGTTTCTGTGAAAAAGTGTCTTTAATTGGTTCAGCATACATTTTTGGTTAATTTATATTCATATTTAGTCTGTGGCAGGTTATTGCTTTTTCTATATATTCAGATTGATTTTTTTATATATAAATATTTTATGCCTTTGATTTTATTGACCTTCAAAAACTGAGGCTAGGGAAAAAAAGAGGTCATAGATAAAATAATGACAGAACCAAGAAGGCTAGAAGGAACCAATCACTTTTTACTCTGAGTTCTTTCATATCATCCCTTCCCCTTTCCGGAAATTCTTCTCTTATCTTAAATAGAGAAATGTAACTTTTATAGGGTGACTAAAACATTTAGTGGTGATCAAGGTTTTTAGTCTGGTATTTGAATGTTAGTCAAAGATGCAGAAACAAGCTCAGCTCTTAAGAATGCAGATCGTTTATATTGCAGCTTTTTGAATACTTGCTAGACCACCCCGATTTCAGGGCCTCCAACAGAAAAATGGGCAATTGGCATCTACATTTCTCTTGTGCTCCTTTTCTAAGTAAATTGGGACATTGCACAATTTATTTCACTTCTTCCTACTCATAAAAGTTACTTTATAAAGAAAGTTTTAATTGTTTCTCTTAGGAAAATATTTCTGATATAAAATATTTTTATGTTCTGACCAGTTTTGGACAAGTCTTTTAAATTTCTGCATTCATTAAAATCTTCAATGATTTTATGTAAACCTGCTCAAAATTAGACATCTGGGGTACCGTTGACATTAAAAGTGATTAATGAAAACATCCTTCAGTGTATGAATCCTTGACTAGATACTAGATTTTTATGGACTATTTATTGGATGTTATAAAATTATTGTTAATTTTTCTTAGCTCTTATAATGTTAGTGGTCGAATGGAAACTCTTATTAGAAGATGGTTTCTCTGAACTTAGGGGTGAAGTGTTTGTAATTTCATATTAAATGCTGTAGGTCTCTCCACCCCCCAGTCCAAATTACATAATAAATATAAGTACTGTGTATAAAGGGAGATAAAATAAACATGGCAGAATATTAATCAGTGAATTTAGGTTATGGGTGTTCATTATCATATTTTAACTTGTGTGTGCTTGCAAGATTTTAAAATACAAAATTGGAGGCAAAAATTAGACTTGTATACATTTTTACTTAATTTGAATTCCTTTTAAAAATTTCTACTTAAGGTTCAGCAAACTCTTCAGAAAGCATGTGCCAGTTAGTGAATCACCGGGGGAAAAAGTGGTTCTTTTATGTTTCTTTTGCATTATGTCAAAATGTATCTTTATTTTTAAGCTGGCAGAAAATGTACAGCCAAAATTATTTTTTAAAAAATAGGTAAGGTATAAAAAAAACTCAGTGAATGAACAAACTCTTCTCTTTTGAGGGCATTTACTCCTGTCATTCGCATTTGATGTAATGAATCAGTTGCAAGGGTCATTCTAAAAATTTTTGATCCTTCAGCTTTCATACAAGCTATTTTAATCATGGATCCTGTATGGAGGGAAAGACATTTTTAGCTAAATGTATGATTTCCTCCTTTATGAATCCTTTCCTTTTAGTGTACATTCTTCCTCTATTAGATTCAATGATTTTATGCTGTAAGAGAAATATTAACCATTTTTTAAATTACTGCTTTGGGTCCCTTAATTTAGTAAATTTTAGAATATTGGAGTTTAGATTTTTCTGTACTAAGTAACTATTAGTATTCCCATAAGAATCACTTGTGTATTTTTACAGTCTATATTTTTGTCCTAAACTTTGTGTTTACTTATGTTTTAGTTCAGCCAAATAGAGGCCATTGTATATAGAAATTTATTCCTTAGTACCTTACTTAAAGAACCAAAACTTTTAATAATAATTCCATAGATGAAAGCCTTATATAACATATGAGGATGTTTTTGATAAGATTTAATGATTTCCGTAGATTTACATTCAAGAACAGGTACACATTTTCTTCTTAATTATTGACTCAAGATGAGAAAAGCCCAGAATTAAGTCACTAGGGAACTTTATACCTTAATTTTAGTACTGATTTGAAAAGTAATTAGGCACTTTCATGATAAAAATCATTTATTTTGTACCTTTTTTTGCTTTATTTTTCAGTTACAGTTGACATTTGATATTAGTTTCAGGTGTACAGCATAGTGGTTTGATATTTATATAGCTTACAAAGTGATCCCCTTGATAAGTTCTAGTACCCACCTGGCATAATACATAATTACTACAATATTATTAACTCTGTTCCTTTTGCCTACTTCACATCCCCACGACTGTTTTCTAAGTGCCAATTTGTACTTCTTAATCCCTTCCCCCTTTTCACCCAGACATCTAACCCCGCCCTACCAATCTGGCAGCCATCAGTTTGTTCTCTCTTTCTATGAGTTTGCTTCTGTTTTGATTGTTTATTTTTTTTAGATTGCACATATAAATGAAATTATATAATGTTTTTCTTTATCTGACGTATTTCACTTAGTATAATGCCCTCTAGTTCCATCCGTAATGTCTGAAAAGGCAAGATCTCATTCTTTATATGGCCGAGTGATCTTTTGTTACGTTTATCTGTACCACATCTTTATCCAGTTGTCTGTGGATGGACGACGTTAAGGTTGCTTCATATCTTGGCTGTAGTATATGAAACGTCCTTTGTCTCTTTTTATAGTTTTTGTTATAAACTCTGTTTTGTCTGATATAAGTATTGTTGTTCAACCATTTTATTTCTTGTTCGCATGAACTGTGTTTACATCTCTTTACTTTCAGTCTGTGTATCATTTGATCTGCAGTGGGTGTCCTGTAGGCAGCATGTGTATAGGTTCTTGTTTTCTTCTCCATTCACCCACCCTGTAGCTTTTGATTGGAACATTTAATCTGTCTACATTTAAACTAATTATTGATAGGCACGAAGTTATTGCCCTTTTATGCATATTCATATTTTTTATCTTTTTTTTTTCTTAAAGAAGTTCCTTTAACATTTCTTGTAATAGCTCTTGGTGGTAGACTTTTATAGCTTTTTCTTGTCTTGGAATTTTGTATTTTTTTAAAATGTTTTTTCTTCGCTCAACCAAAAGGTTTAAATTTATGATTCATGAATTGTTCTAACTGGATGCTAAAAGAGGCTCATTGATATGAAGTAGATAATATGTACAAGTACTTTCTATGAATTCCTTTGCTATTTTGAAATTTGAGTTTCTTGCTTTATAGTTGAAAATTGAGAAAACTATGAAAGAAAAAGAAGAACTGTTAAAGTTAATTGCTGTTCTGGAAAAAGAAACAACACAACTTCGAGAACAAGTTGAAAGACTGGAAAGAGAACTTAACCATGAAAAAGAAAGATGTGACCAACTGCAAGCAGAGCAGAAGGTTGTGTGTCTTGTGTAACTGATTGGAATTGACGTAGTATATTGCCTGAAACTCTTAGTTTTTGAAGAACTGAACCAGTTAAAGTGAGCGAAAACCATGTGTTGAAAAATAGTAACATTTAGATAGATATTTATATAAGGACAAGTCAGTTTCTGTCAACCTCTGCCACAGCTGCTTTTATGTTGTAAATGGTTAAAATTTTGGATTTTTATTCCAGACTTGATGTAGTCCCTGACAAGTGTTTCTAGGTGTTTTGCATATAATTGTAGAATATTTGATTGATTTTTGAGGGGGAGGGGCTGGGAATACAATTAGGAATAAGAAACATTGAATAAAGAGAAGGTAGAATAAAGTAGTTAAATACTTTTCATAAAAGTAGAATTCAGTGAAATAAGATGTAGTATTAGACAAAATTTTGAAATCTTTGATTTGAGGTGTTCTGTAAATTATCCTAAAAACCTAATTAATATTGGTGCAGTTTCTTGAGATAAGAAAAAGAGAAGTATAAAACTGGTTTCTTTAGAGATGCAAATGAATTTAAGTTAGCTGAAAAAAGTGGGGGAAAAGCAATCACCTAGTCATTGGTTTGTTTATTTAATATTTTCACAAGAAAAGCGGTTTGTTTTGACACATCACAAATCTCACTTATAACAGTTGGATACAATATGTCTATTGATAGTATTGACGTATTGTTTCCAATGGATGGGATCTGTTCCATTTTGTTCAACAGGGCTCAGAGTGGTTGCTTAATAATTGTTAATTGAACTTTTAGTGCAGTAATTTCAACCATTTTTATACTCCAGTAGAGTGGTTGTATGTTGCACACCTGTGCTGAATGATGTCAAATAGGGCTTAAATCCTAAAAAGATTTCTCTTGCCTTGTTCTATTTGAGGATTGCTCTTTCGCGTTGGAGAGTATAACAGCATGTAACAATTGTAAATATGCTTATAAACATTGTAAAATCTTTTGTCTTTATTACTTTTAGCCTTTTTAATTTAAAATCTGCAGTTATTCTCCCAATTTTACTCTTAGGGAACACTTAGAATTCTCCAGTAGAGGTATGCTGCAGTAGGAGTATCCTGGAGTAGGATTAAGATGTTCTGTTTGGCTAAGGAATTATTTATTTGAACTTTTTAAGCAAGTGTACTAAATACTAAAATACAAAATCTCATATGTGCCTGCCTTATTAGTACATTCAGCTAAATTTTTTATTGAATTGTTTTAATTCCCTTTCTGTCTTGTGTAGTTATTACCCTTTTCTCTCTACTCTTCACACATTTATTATTTGAACCTGGATTTGGCAGTTTCCAGATAGGAATGCCAACTTTTTTCACTGTATTACAAGCCAAAAGAGTAGAGGTGAGATAGAAGATGACTCACAAAAATGGCCCATTGCAGCATGAGATGAAGAATACCCTGAAACATGGCCTTTGATGTTTTGACTCTAATCACCTTGAAATCTAAGGAAAGAATGGATTATTGGGAGAATAGGAATGACAGAATGCCTTCAATTGTGTGGAATTACTCCCGTATATCAGGCCATGCTTCTGGTCTCATTGAGTATTAGCTAAGATTTAAACACTCTTAGGTTCTCTCTACTGTCCAGGTGTCAAAGGGTTAAATACTATAGACAGGATCAAAAGCTTATTCCGATAGACTTAGATTGTGAAAATGGTAGACTGAAGTCGGGATTAATGAAGCAAAATTTGTAGGAGATTGTGGCTGTGGTACCCAGAAGAGGTCTTTAGCAGAAGTTTTTATGGCAACTCATAAATCTTGATGACAGTCACTAGTCTAAGAGAGGGGCTTCTTCCCTGATATTCTTGCATTGAGCTAGACTCCCTGGGAAAATGAATTGGAAGTGATTTTTTTAATGATACTTTAACTGGTGATAAAAGGACCTGGAATAGTGTTTGTTACATAATAGATTCTCACTAAATGTAAATAGCTGTAATTTTACTGGTTTTCACAATGATGAACCAGAGTCATCAAGGCAAAACAATATGAATAGTGTCATATAAGAGGAATGGAAATACATAGCATTTCCACCAGATTCTAAAAGTAATACTTGATAATGCAAAAAAATTTTTTTAAGTTATATGTTGGCAATTGCGTTTTTTGAGGAATAAATAAATGTGCTGCCAGGAAAGATAGTTTCTCTTTGTTATTAGTCATGGGGCTTCTGGTTTTCATGAATTTGCTTTTTACTTCCAAAATTAGTTTCCGTCTTAATCAGGCAAACCTGCTGGGCAGGTAGGACAGCTCAGGAACTTTCAAACTTAGTTGCTTATACAATCCATGACATTTCTTGGCACTTGTTTCAAATCTTTTACATGGTGTGAATTCTAAAAAAACGAACGGTACTAAAGATCTTCTCTTTAAGGTACTGAGTAAACTGCTGAATATCTGGAGGAATATTATGATGTGTCATCTACAATTTCATTTAGTTTTATAATGGACAGTATACTAGGAATGATCAGTAAAAATTTCAGTTTCTTCATGATAGAAGAAATTCATTGTATTTTGTTGTTTTGGTAAAATAATATGGTTTATTACCCAATTCAACACTTGACAAATACTGACATTAATTTATAATTAAATTTTTATAAATAAAATCTTTTATCTTTTATAAACATTGACTTGTCTTTGTAAAATGCCACTAGAGAGAACACTCCTATTTTGTAAATTTAAAAAATTGGATATGTTATGGTTATTAAAACAAATTGGTTTAAGTGATATATTAGTTATTTTGTGTAATTGGCTGCTTGAAGGAATAAAGTAGGATTACAATGTAGATTAAAACTGAAACCAAATGTTTATAAATTGTGAGCTGTAAATTACATATTGTAGTTCCCCTGGATTATTTTAATGCAATGATGTATGTCTCATTTATATATACCCAAAATTAAAAAGTAACTGTTTTCATTATTAAGTTTAAATAAGTGCAGATTTCTCTCTTCTGTAATAGGCTGATTAATAAAAATACTCATATAATCTTAATGTAAGTCAGTGCTGTTTTGTGTGTTTCACAATGAACTCACACAATCTTATGAAGTAGGTACTGTTATCTGCATTTTATAGAGGTAGCGCAGAGGTTACTTAACCTGCCTGATCAGTTTGGAAACCGCAGGGCAGGCCATCTGGTTCCAGCCAGTGCTTTTTGTGACATTGCATATTTCCACCTCTGAGGGCCAAAGATGTGACCATATCTAAACGATCTTTTAAAAAATAGCTTTATCGAGATGTAATTTACAAACCGTAAAGCTCACCACTTTAAAGTGTGCAGGTCTTTTGTTATTATATTTATAGAATTGTGCAACCATAACCTAATATTAGAACAAAAGAAACCTTGTACCTATTTGTGGTCACTCTCCATTTTCCTCCTTCCCAGTCATCAACAACCACTGATCCAACTTTCTCCAGATTTGTGTATTTTGGACATTGAATACAAAATAGAATCATATGTGGTCTTTGTCACTGGATTCTTTCATTTAGCATAATGTTTTCAAAGGTTATTCATTCCTTTTATTGTCAAGTAATATTCTATTGATTAGTCTTAATTTCCTCTGACTTTGCATTTATTGGACTTATGTAAAAATAAGCAGTTTATATATTCATTATTGTTTTTGTCTTGGAGTGCTAGATGCACATTTGAAAATTAGATGATTAAAAGTTGAGGCTCGGGGAATCGATGTTGAATCTTGTTTTTCTAATAGGGCTAAAAAAGGCTGTGAACTCTGTTGCAGTTCTTTAAATTTTTAAAAAAGTTTATTTGAGGCAAACTGATGACATTTGTAGGGGAGCAAGATCTCAAATGCTCCCACCTTTTAAGGTTTTTAGTTTTTAATTTTTTGGAGCCTAAACTAGGAATTTTTTTTCTATAAAGTATATTATTAACTTTAATGTGGATAGTATATGATGGATATACTACCGAAAACAATATTGCTTAGACGATAAAACCATGTTATGAACTGTTTTATATATTCATATTGTTTTGGTTCTTAAGTTTCACAAACTAAGTTCGGTACCTTGGATGCTACCAGCATTTGGGAGTTAACCACAGCTATAGTATATACAGGAGTGAGAAAACATGAAAGGTCATTCATTCATGTTTTGGTGGCTCTGGCTAGTGTGGACCTCTTCAACTATCTATATTTTTGGCTTTCTCTTCTCTGTACCTTTGTCATTGCATTGGATATCCAGTTTTGACTGCTTAATATATGGAATTAACCCGATTGCATAAATAACATTTCATGTGGAATTGCCAAAAATCAATTTTGAAGTTGTGAAATCATTGAATTTTTTCTTTTTATTGTCATTGAGAAAAAGGACATAAAAGTGTAATTTTAATGTGTAGGGAGTGATAGGTATAACTTATGTGCATATAGTAATATATTTCTTTAAAGCCAATTATTTTCATATTGCACCTGATTTGTTAGTAATAGTTTATATTTTGTTTCTAAAGTATAGGTACATTTATGTACTTTGAACTAGCTAATAATCTTTGTATGGATTAAGACAAGTGTAAGATGAAACATTTTTATGCTGTGTTACGTAAGACATTGAATATTTTTTTATTTCTCTAAGTTTTATTGAGGTATAATTGACAAAATTGTAAAATATTTAAAGTGCAGGTAAATGATTGACTATATATGCATGGCTATTTTTCTGGGCGCTCTGTTTCATTGATTGTAGCATGTTATGTATTCATGTGTAATGTAGATCATTAAAACAATACAATAAAGCCATTCAATTTCATTAAAAGGCAACTTAATATAAGTAAAATTATGCTATTCTAAATGTTTTCTTATTCCTTACCTCTTTAAAAATATATATGCAACCCAGTGTTAAAATTATTTCTCTGTGGAATGTGTATACACATTCAGGAAATAATTTAGATATTAGATAGTATTTATGGCCTTTCTTCACTCTTTAAAAAACTTAATCCTTTGATCTGATGTTCTCTTAGAAAGGTAGAATTTCAGTTTCTTTGCTCATCACATATTTTTGACAGTAGAATTAGTCTTAATTACATTTTATTGTATTTAAACTTTGCCCTTTTAGAATATGAACAGTATTCTTTATAGATATTTTTGTAGTGGATTTCTTGCTTTTGTTGTTTGAATAAAAATATAAGGCTTTCTCAAGATAAGTTTAATGTTTATTACTGGAGAGGTTATATGAATATTTGATCTTTAAAAATGTTGAAATGAATCCACTAAAATATGTGATTTCTCAATCAGTTTAGTTTACTAAAACAACACAATTGGAACTTAGATTGTTTTTATGGGGACAATGTTAAATAATTGCCTAATTATTGTTATTTATTTTGTTTTTGCCTTTTAGCCCATTATTTTAATGCTAGAAGACAATTTATTATTGTATGTTGTCAGTTATATTTTTGTCTGGTAAATTTCTAGAAATCAGAGAAGATACATTTATATTTTGTGTGCCTCTCTACATTGCTCAGTATTTAGTTGATTTCAAGAAGCAGAGTGTTTGAGAAAAACCAGATTAACTCAAATGAGGAAGATTAATTTTAAAATCTGTTAGCAATTTTCAGAAGTAACAATTCTTTTGCCAATAATTTGCTATTTAAAGTATTCAGTATTTACTAAATTTTACTGCTGTATGTAATTGAATCTAGAATACTGTAACTTTTTCTAAGTAATTTTCAGTGATCACTGTATCTGGTTTCTTCATGTGTATTTGTAATCAGAACTAATTTTGGCTTTTTTTTTAAACATGAGAATGTGTGTTCTCTTTTTTTTAGTGCATGGTTAGCTACCTAGATAAATATCAGTCTTTTCTGGTTCCTCATTTGTGAGTTATGACTTGGGGGAGTTGGTAATAGTGGCTCATGGTAGCAGTGATTCTTCAACCCAGGAGCAGGGTGAGAAGTCTGCATGAATCTGAAATGCCAGATCTCTTAATTGCCTTTTGCTCACATTTTTTGTGCGCAGTGTAGTGGACTTATTTATGTTTAAGTTTTTGTTTTAATATTAGAATTATGATGCCTTTTTAATATGATTTGCAAATATTAACTAAATGAATATTTACCTTAAATTGCAAGTGTTTTTCAAAGATTGTGTTGTAGATTTTACTCTTAAAATTTTTTTTAAGGAAGCATGATTCTTATTTTTTTTGTATGTACACTAAGGGCTTTGATGCTAGTTTCATGCTAAGGAAGACTTAGCCACATTAAAGAGGCTTATGCGTCCCTCAGACATGAGAACTAGAAACCTGAAAAAAGCATCTCTACTTTAGTGCTTTCATGTCTTTTGAAAATAGGCTTGGATGCTGAGAAGCTATCAGGTACCTTTATGGGTACCAGAAAGATTTTAAGACTCACGAGTTATCGTTGGAATAAATTTGTGACTCTTTATAGAGTCAGCTGACTCATAGATAAAGCAGTTCATGTTTTGCATTTAGATGGTTATGAATCTTTTCTAGTTCTTGCCCCATTTTTGGAAATGCTATTTACCCATTATAGAACTTCATTAATTTTGGAATCAGAAACTTGTTTTTGCCTCTGGACAATCTAGTCTTTGTCCCTGGGAGAAACACCTGGATTTAATCTGAAGCCTATTTGTGGTGCCAAGAGAGCATTTAGTAAAACTAAAAATAAAAAAAAGTGAAAAAATTCTTTAAATGTCTTTGGCTGTCTTCATAAATCAGCAAGACAGATAAATGAAAATTGGTCAACTTTAGCAAGGGTCATTGGGTATTTACAACAATTATATCAGAGGGAATAAATATTATTTGCTTTCTCTAGTGTGTTGGAATCAGAAAAACATTTAGTTTTTATAACAATCTTTGGTTAATGTTGCAAATTCAATAAGGCAACCATTTGCTTTGAGCAAAAATAAAACCAAGAGTATTATTGACCACTGTTGTGATAAGCTTTTTAATGCTGTATAGCCGCAACATAGCAATTTTCATATTCTAGCAAGATATTTAAAATAAGATATTTCACCTTAAATAAAAAATTTGGTTGAGTTTATGAAAATCAAAGTGGCTTATAAGTACTTTTATAAGATTTGATACATTTGGTTTTCTTTAGTTCGTGTTTGTTGAGGGTGGTACTTTGAGTGGGAAATGAAAAAATATTTTTAATTAAAAAATTTCTTAATTTATCAATTCTATTGATGTGTAGCTTTCCACAACAGAGTACTTGCATACACATTGTTTTATTTGGTTCTCATAATTTTATAAACTAGGCAAAACGGCCTTATCTCCATTTTAGATTTAAAACGTGTATAGAAGAGCATCATCGAGCTCTTATACTTGTCTTAATTGATATGTTCAAAATTTTTTATATTCTTATCTACTTAAAGTAGAATATTTTATTTTAAATGGAAATACATTTTATTAAATGTATTTATATTTGTTACAGTTTCTTTGAATGTTTGTTCTGACCACTGAGTCACGGTGGTGGGAGCATTAAGGGACATTATTTTAAGCATTTTTCTTAACCTAGTGCTTTGGTACAGTCATCGGTGGCGCTTAGTGATCTGTATGTGATAAGTGGGTGTTCACCTTGGTAATATCGTATAAAA
Source organism: Eonycteris spelaea (assembly GCA_003508835.1). Lineage (NCBI taxonomy): Eukaryota > Metazoa > Chordata > Mammalia > Chiroptera > Pteropodidae > Eonycteris > Eonycteris spelaea. The sequence goes on from PUFA01000036.1 coordinate 1,267,283, forward strand.
CCTGATTTGTCATTGGGATAACATTGAAAAGTGAGATGTGAAAGATGAAAATGACTAAAAATTTTTTTCTTATTTTTGTTGCCTGCCCTCTGGTGGAGAAGTTAGTGAAATGAACAAATGGTATTGAAAAGTGCAGGGCAAAAAATTATTTAGTATATGAAAAGTTGAATGTATGTTTCAATTTCAGGTTTAGTTTTTAGACTTAGTTTATAAACTTTGGAGGGGACAAATATGGGATTTAAATTTAAGAATACATAGATTTCTTAAAGATATGCATGTTTGTCTTACTAATTATGTTTCTCAAAACACTTTATTGTTTCTCAGGGGCTTACTGAAGAATCAGAAAGTTTAAAAATGGAAAACGAAGACTTTAAGAGGAGATACAATTATGCTACATCCAAAGCGCTCAGGCTGGAGGGAGATATCGTGTTAATGACAAATAAAGCAATTGAAAAAGAAACTGAATTGGACAGGTATTTCTGATGCTTTTAAAAAACATCTTTGTTTTAAAAATGTTCTAACAAAGTTTTTTGCCTACATTAATGTTACTTGACCTCAGTTTAAGGGACAAACTCAGGAAGATGCAATGCGAAAGAGAACAACTTGAATATCAGTTAAAGACAGAAAAGGATGAGAAGGAACTTTATAAGGTAATTTATTCTTTCTGTTTCTATTACCTATTGCTGTGTAACAAATTACTCCAAAACTTAGTGGTCAGGAACTTGGGAGCAGCTTAGCTGAGCAGTTCTAGCTCAGGGTCTCTTAGGTAGTTGCAGTTAGCCTAAGGCTTGATCATAACTGTGGGATCTGCTGTCAAAGTGACTCACTCCCATGACTTCTGTCAGGAGGCCCTTCAGTTTCTTGCTGTGTGGCCTCTTCAGTGGCTGCTTGAATGTCCTCACAACTTGGCAGCCAACTTCCCTCAGAGCGAGCTATCCAAGAGAGAGCAAGGAGGAAGTTCCAGTGCATTTTATGACCCAGTCTCCAAAGCTGTACTCTGAAGGAAGGCTTGGTCCAGCCGACACTCAAAGAGAGGAATGTTAGGCTCCATTTCTTGAAGAGAGGAGTATCAAAAGATTAGGGGATGCATTTTAAAACTACCTTATGGTGTATAGTTCATAAAAGTTTTCAAGAAATTAGTTTGCTGGTATTTTAGATACTTAGCAGGTAATGTATAAGTCAGAGGTTTTTAAGTAACAAGACAAGACATCTGTTAACAGGATTTACATAACCAATTATTTACTGTTTTAAGAACATGTAAACCTTCGGGAGAACATTATTTCAGTGATGATGGCCATGTTTTAGAGTTTGACTTTGGGAATAATTGCCTGAGACTGTATTTTAAAAAAGATAGTATTACTGATAACAAATCTTCACCTTTTGTATTTTTTTCCTAAGCAGTTCTGAAATACTTAGCTTAATTGTCAGTAATGTAGATGCAGATTAGACTTATTTATCTTAAGTGGCTCATAAGCAGTTCCTGATCATAATTGCAGACAAGGAATATCAAGAACATTCTGAGTTAAGTCAGTATTATTCAGATAGATCCAATCTTTTGATTAGGGTAGAAAAGGACAATACTCATAACTTGATTAAAGATAAAAGCATACAACTGCATGTAGTCAGTATTTGAGAGCCACAATTTAAACTAAGAAACTAGAATATGATTTGTTGTATTATAGTGGGTTTTCCCTTTTCATTTCTGGTGGTGGTTGTTTGTTTTTAAAGATAAATAAAATGTTGAGTACTGGGCACCTCAGTAGAGCATAGATAGGGACTTTTTGCTTGTTATGGGCTAATACCCATTCTGTTTCTTGGAATACTGCTGCCCCTAGTGGGGGTGCTCGCATGTGGGTATGCGCCTGTATCGCTTTCAAAACAAGAAAAATAGTTGAAGATAACTGGTGGATAATTTTATGATTTGAAATTTTAAGAGAAAGTACCTAAAAATAATGTTTGGTTTTGAACATGATTTTGTGAAAAGGGGAAATAATAGAGCTATGTAGGAGAGGAGAATTGATGCAATCGGAATACCATTTATACGATTTTGAAGACTACTTTCAAATGCATTTTTTTTGAAGTTATATAGAGCATCTTTTAACTAAGTGACAATTTGGCATCTATAACAGTTTTGAATTTAATGTTACTATGGATTTCAGTGAGAATGTTTGAGTTTTGTTTCCAGGAAAAGCTTGGGCATTTTTCCTCTGGATAATTAAGTGCTTTCTGTGTTCTTTTTCTGTTAGCACAGTGGGAGACAATAAGATTAATAGAGTATCCATGTCTTCATTTTAATTTGGTAATAAATATAAAGGCATACTAGTTAGTGTTGGGAAGGGTTTAGGAAAGTTCTAGATAAACCAGTGCTGCTGGATTGGGAAGGGTTTAGGACGGTCCTGAGTGAACCAATGTAGTGATAACTAGGATGACTTATTTTGGAAGGAGGAAAAGCTCTCCCTAAAGCTGTCACCTTACCATTCTGCCTTTCCTTTCTCTCTTCTCTTCTGAGACCAGCACTTTTGTTGTTGTTTTTATAGAGAGTTGGCAAGCACATTTTAGGGTAAATCCAGCATTTATTTTTATCCCTTATATTATTTGTTTTTTTCTTACTTTCTGCAAAGACTGTATGTGTAGGTTGTACCCCTGAATGATGAGTCCTTTGCAAAAGACTTGATAGGGAGGAAAGAAGGAAAAGAATGAGATTTCTTGGTATTTATTCTTTTACAGAGTTCCAGTATCTGCTTTCCTGTAAGCATTAGCAGTTGGGATCAAAGTGACGTTGAAATTTCCATTTGATTCACTTTCTCCATCCTCCCAGTGTTCTGAATAGTGTTTCATTTTATTTGTGTATGTGTACCTCAAAAGTTAAAAAGTAAAATGCTTCTTTTAGGATTTTTGTTTTGTGTTATTTTGGCAAGGAGATTCCACTTACTAAGGGTGACATACTATACTGTTAACCTTAGAACAATACTTTCCCATCCACGTTGTTCCCATGAATAACTAGAGAGAGTCCTTTTCTCTCTCTTCTGGCTCCTATTGGGTCATGTAACCCATTCCTGCCCTATCAGAATTGAGAGGAATTGGTAAAAAACTTTTATAGCTGATGATTATGAAAATTAGGTAGTGTTTTTAAAGTGATGCCACAGAAGTCTTGACTGCTGACACCTTTCGAGAAGCCAGTTAAATTCTGTCCTTGTGAACAGAAATTAGTATTACAGCATTCGATACATATTTAAAGAGTGAGATGCAAGAAGTATGTTAATTCGTTTTATTTATAGTGGATATTAGATACGTGTACACTTTATTTCAGTTACAGAATTTGATTTGTATATCTGTTAGCAAATGAGCAGCTGCAGCCAAAGTTCCTGGGAAAATAATAGTTGGGTTAATCAACAAATATATTTTTTAGGTACATAGGACATGAATGACAGTACTTTTCACATGCAAAACTTGAATGCTTTAAGATGTTTTTCAGAATCTGGTTGTGCCTTAAATCCGAATATTTCTTTAACATAATCTGTTTTCTCAAAAGAACAACCAAATCTATTTGTGATTTTAAAGAGAGTTTAAAATCATTAAATCAAAGGAAAAGACTTTAGTGATCAGTAATGTTAGACCTTAGAATTAATCTCGATGGAAAAGTTTTTCTTAAAAAATGGAAAAACTGTGTTCTGCTCTGCTTAGCTAGCCATTTGGCAGAATTTGGGTCTCCTCACTCCTAATCGAGGAAGTCTTCCTTACAAGCAACTAATTGTCCATTATATTTCAATAAAGACAGGGAAAAAAATGGAAGTTTTCCTTTCCCTTAATCATATTTGGGTTAGAGATAAACAGTGGTATTTTAAACTTTGACTAACTTAGGTTATGGAGTTAGAATATTCTTGACATTTTCAAGCATTGTTGCAGGTACATTTGAAGAACAGAGAAATAGAAAATACGAAGCTCATGTCAGAGGTCCAGACTTTAAAGAATATGGATGGGAACAAAGAGAACATGATTACTCATTTCAAAGAAGAGATTGGCAGGCTGCAATTCTGTTTGGCTGAAAAGGATAGTCTGCAAAGGGCTTTCCTGCTTACAACTTCAAGTAAGGTAAGTAGTTTTGTTATATGTATTTGAAGATTGTAAAACATTATTAACTGTATACAATATAGTGGTTTCTTTTTTAATCTCCTCTCTCCCCAGCTTTTTCTTTTGAAAAAGTTCAAACTTTTAGGACAGTTGCAAGAACAGAACAATGAATACATCCATTCTCAGATGTTTTACTGTCTTTATTTCCCCATTTGTTTTTTTCCTGAGCCATTTGAAAGTTAGTCGCACGATGTTATGGCATTTCACCCTAAATACTTCAGCATGTCTCCCCTTCTTTATAACCATAAGACCATTAGCACACTTAAATTAATATCAGTATGATAATACTCATTCTCATACGTAGTTTTAGTCCACATCCAAATTGTCCCAAATATATTTTTCTATACCCTTTGAAATTTCTTGAACCAGGAGTGCTCAAAGATGACCCAGTTAATTTATTATGATCTTGGTCTGCTCTAATCTATAGTAGTCTTCCTATATTTTTTGTCTTTTATGACGATATTTTTGAAGAAGGCTTGTCTGAGAGATTAGATTGTTCAATAATTTAAATTTGTCCATTGTTTTCTCATGACTAGATCAGGTCAAACATTTTTAGCAAGAAAAGGCACAGATGATGTTTTGTACATTATTTTGCAGTCTATCAGAAGTCACATAATGTCAGTTGTGTTCTTGATGACATTGGGTTTAATCATTTGTTTAAAGTCTGTGTTGGTGCCTTTCCCTCTTTGTGATTGTTGAGTAATCTGTGAGATAATATTTGAGGGCATGTGAACATCTTATCCCCAGTGATCTTTTACCCAATGTTTTTTAGCTCTTGATGATCCCCACCTGCACCAGTTATTCCATTAATGGTTTTAAAATGGTGATTTAAAAATCCTGCCATTTCTTTTAAACGTGTTAGTAGGTATTTTACAGTGAGGCTCCCTGCCGCCCTCTTCTCCTTTCGTATATCACTGTGGTCTTTGGGTTCTTTTAACAGTGGTTATGCATTATCATTATTATTTTTCATGCCCAATTGTCCCTTATTTGGCCAGCGGGCAGGGAGGGACCTTTTCAAACCAGTTTTTGTGTCTTTTCAGTATTTCCCCCTAATGCTTTGACTGCTTCCTTACTTTGTGGCATAACTGCATACTACAATTTTAGGTTCTGCCCCAGACCTGATATTAGCCATTTCTCCAAGGAGCCCTAGTTTTTTCAATAGGGTTTGGTGTTTTAAAACCAAGAATTGGATTCTTATGCTACTAGGACTAGTTGCCTCTCTGTACTTTGTACATTGGACAGGCATTGTAAGTTTTTAATTTATATCAATATCTCCAATTCAACTCTAGTACCTTAGAGTTCTTCTTTACCATATTTATATAGCTATTCCATATTTATATATCTTGTACCAGTGCGAGAACCCTTTTCCCTCAAAGCATCATTATATTTATTCTTTACTCAGCTATACACACCAGTAGATTCAGAATTATTATGTCGATGCCACTTCCAACAATAATCTTCTAAATAAAATCAAGATCTTTTCAACTCCTTTTTCTTAGACTATATTTCACTAAAGATGTAGGAGTACCATGTTCAAAATTACTTGCATTAATTTAACGTTATGAATTTGTCATAGTTATTTCTTATTAGTATTTAATTTTAAGATTTGCTCTTATTCTCCTAATCTTTAAAAAATTTTTTGACTATGTAAAATAGTTGCATCATTCAGAAGACAAAATGATATAAAAAATGTATTCAAATGACTCGATCTCTTCCCTAAAAAACTTTTTAGTTTCCAGTGTATCCTTTTTGTTTTTTTTTTGTTTTGTTTTTTGCAAATATAAGCTTATGTACATGTACGTGCGCACACGTGCTCCTCTCTCTTGATTCTTAAAAAAAGGTGCCATGCTATATATACCCTTGCATTTTTTTTTTAAACAACATAAACTGGAAATCATTCCATATCAGTTCATAGAGATCGTATTGATTTGTAAAAAATGGTGGTGTAACACTGCATTATATAGGTTTACATTGATTTATTTCTTCTATGGATGAATATTATGTTGTTTTCTGTAGTTTGCTGTTAAATACACATAAAATGTCAGATGTGCGTGACCTTCAGAATTAATGATTAAGCCCAAGTTATTTTTCAGGGTATTTAATGTAGCAGATTGTAAATGTAAAGATGAAAGGTACATTTGATTGCTTATTAGTTATTTAATACAATGCTAAAAATATCTCTTACCTTTTCCTATGTAAGCAAGACTTTTGTGAGGAAAAACATAGGAATAGAAATAGGACTCCTAATTTTTAAAACTTTAAAATTATAAAAGCAGCGAAGGTCATGTTTATAAAATAATTCAAATAATACATGAGGGTACAAAGTAAAAATAGCTCTTGTCTTTTCTGAGATATATCATTATAGAATTTTAAATTTTTTTAGAAATCTATTGACCGGTTTTATTAAAAAATATTGCATGTACAGAGAATATGTATAATGTCTCAAAACCTTTTAAAACGTTTATGGACTGAGTATCTTGCAATGTGAGTACACATATAGATCTCATTCATTAGAACAGCTATGGTAGTATCTCTTTAACAGCTATATATGATTGTTTTTAGTTATGTACAGTCTTTAGCTATTACAAGCGAGTTGCAGTAAACATCTTTGTATGGATAGCTAGGAACATGTATAAATGTATAAAATAAATTCTCCCAAGTGCAATTGTTGGGTCAAGTGTTTAAATTTTCAGTTATTTTCAAATTGTTTCTCAATAACGTATTAACAGTGTTATATTATATACTACTCTTTGTAATGGCAGTATAGACTTTCATCGTGTGGAGGATATATCATAGTTTATAATAGATTCTCATATTTTTAGACTTTTGACTTTTAGTAATTGTTCATTTTAATATTTTACTGAATATTCAGTAAAATAGTCTTTCTTTAGAAAGCTAAACCTATGTTCATACCTCTCATTGTTAAAAACGCATGGGAAAAAAATTGCTAGATCAAAAGCTTTTTAAAGGTGTTCCTGAATGTTTTAAAAATCTGAGAAAGGTTGTACCACTTACAATTATGTAAGTCCAATTTTATATAAGTGTGCTGATTTTCCTAAACCCATCCTAATATTGGAATGTTACTATTTTTTAAGTAGTGTTTTTAAAGGACATATTTTTTTGTTACAAAGATGTTTTTGAAAGTTTTTATTGATGATTATAAAAAATGAAGGTTAATTCTTGCAGCTGGAGACATTCTGGGGGACAAAAGCTTTTATCTGAGTCTCTGTTAGGCTAGGCCATTAAGCGCTGGGTGTGTTGCCTGTGTTCTGTATTTCAGTTTCCTCATGTATAAAGTGGTGCTAGTGATACCCAGTGCATAGGATTGTCGTATGGGGACTCTAAAAGCAAAGTCGTGTCTTAAGTTTTTTTATAGACTTACCTACTTCATTTAAGTCATGACTAGAAAAACATTTAATTTAAAATTTTGGATTTGTTGAAATATCAGTAAAAATTGTTTGCTTTTTATTTGATGTTTTAATTGCAAATATATTTGCCTTTCTTCAGGAAGATACATTTATTTTGAAGGAGCAACTTCGTAAAGCAGAGGAACAGATTCAGGCAACTCGGCAAGAAGTTGTCTTTCTGACTAAAGAACTTAGTGATGCTGTAAACATGCGAGATAAAACGATGGCAGATTTACATACCGCACGCTTGGAAAACGAGAAAGTCAAAAAGCAGTTAGATGATGCAGTGGCAGAACTTAAACTAAATGCTGCGAAAAAAGACCAGGTAATAAAGCAGGTTAATTTTGAATTTCTATTTTGCTCAAAACTCGTTTTTAGAATGAGTTATGTTAAATCAGGTCAGGTTCTTGGTCACAGAATTTTAAGTTTCCATTAATTTTGTTTAGTCATCGTAACTTCTTGGGTTGAAAATAATGTAAGCTTTAAGAAAAAGTGCTGTAAGCAAATTCCTAATGGTTAGTAAAAACTACTCTATTATTGTTAATTAAACTTTCTGATGTCAGGTATATATTGCTTCGTTTGGAATTTCTTATTTACTAGCTGCATAAAATGGTATTATGGTTATTTAACAGGGTAATACTTGCTCCTCGGGAGGTGGATTATTCTTCTCTAGTTTTTTAATGAACCCTAGTCCTAAGAATATAAAGCCAGATTTATTAGGAGAAGTAATGTGCTTCTGTAGCCAAAACTCCAAAACAAATAGAAATTAAAAGCCAGAAAGAAAAAAGTGGAAACAAAGTTTGGATTTACTCTTGTATTATGAGCTATCAAATTTTTAGCTTTTTCATAAAGGTAGTGTTTATTTCTCTTAGGAAAAGACTGATACACTGGAACATGAACTGAGAAGAGAAGTTGAAGATCTGAAACTTCGTCTTCAGATGGCAGCAGATCATTATAAAGAAAAATTCAAGGAATGCCAGAGGCTCCAGAAACAAATAAACAAACTTTCAGACCAGTCAGTAAGTATAATTGAATTGATACATCGCGTTGTATTTATTTTACCAATATTTTGTTTGCAAATCAAATTATTTTATCGACCTTTTAAATATAATTTACTTCTGCTTGATTTCAAGTCATTGACTGAATTTTATAATGATACTTTTTTTAAAATCCGAAATTTTTATTTGCTGGAGAACCAACAAAGAAAACAAGGGCAGCAGCAAAAAACAAAACAAACAAACAAAAAAATGGAGAGAGCCCTCCATACCAGTTTCCTCTAAGATCTTCATAAATGTCTTTTTCACTTAAAGATGCAATATATTTTACTGAATCCCTCCTTAAGACAGTAACACCTGTCCTCAGTGGGATTCACCATTGATCATCCTCAAGGTCTTAGGTGGTTTCTCAGTTGTCATTGGTGAATTCTTTTATCCTATTCATATCCACTAGATTAGGAAGAGTGAAAAAGTGATAGCTAACCTAATTCATTTGTATTCCATTTGAGAGTGAGCAGGCATATTCAGTAAAATCAAAGAAAACGTTTCTATTTTGTTATCTGTGAGTTTTAATGTGGGCCCCCAAATTGTATTGAAATAGAAGGCCTTGTTATGTAATGGAGTCTTGGAAGTACAGAAACTCATTTAAAATCTGAAGTTAGAATGATACCATAGTACTCTTTACTAACCAATTTACTGTAAAGACATTTTATTTGTACTGTACTATATGATACAGATATTTTCTCAGTCTTTTTTTAAATCTAAAAGGGGATAAAAGCAGCAAGAAATGCATGCGATAAAGTAGGAAGGCTTTTGTGAAAAACATTATACTTTTAAGTATGACCCACATGTACAGATTGTTGTTTTAGGCCTTTGATTATGACTTCTAAGTAGAAAACTTGTGAGGTTTCCGTGAATGGCTTGTTTTGATGATTTTCTAAGAAAATAAGGTTGTTCTCTTTTGTAATGTGAGTAAAGTAATGTGTGCAACTTTAGTCTTTGTTGGCTTTTAGTACAATAGCAACTTTGTGGACCTTTCAGGATTTCCTCCCCCTCCCCCCTTTTACCTCTGACCCATGGTTGTTGCCATTTCCCCTTAAGAACTGGATCTCTGAAAGTGGGGAGGTCCCTTCTCACGGGCTTGCGGCATGCACCGGGGCCAGGCGCACCCACGGTTATGGTCTGTGGCTCCACCTGGAGCACAAACCCAGGACCTTCTGTGTGTGAAGCAAATGCACTAACCACTACACTATGGAGTCACCCCCAAAGATTTCTTGATATGATTCTTATTTACACAGTTACTATAAGAAGAAAATATAATTAATTTAATAATTTATTGTTAATGTTTTGAATAGGCCAATAATAATAGTGTCTTCTCAAAGAAAATTGGGAATCAGCAGAAAGTGAATGATACCTCAAACACAGATCCAGCCACTGCTGCCTCTACCATGGGTGTAAAGCCCCCATCTTCTGCAGGTAAAAGTCTTTTAGACTTTTTGTGTAGTGTCCTGCCGTGAAAAGCATTTCTGCTTATTTATTCTGTCCTGTTCCAGGTGTAAGAATTTTAGGGAGCGTTAAGAAATCTTTATAAGTGAGGGAATTGAGGCAAAGAGAAAGTAAAGGTCTAAAAGTAAGTCATGCATGTGGTGAATTTTCAAAATGTGAATGTGAATGAGTTTTTGTCTTCATGAGAGTATTTTTTCACAGTTTCATTTTTTAAGGAGATTTATTTATTTGATTATTTTTAATTGAAGAAATGATTTAAATCCTCTCTACCTCCACCTTTTGGTAACTACAAGTTCATTGTCCATGTCCATGTTCATGAGAATATTGATAAGTAAGTGTTCATTGAGCTGGTGTTTATAAGCTCAAATGTGTTATCATTTGGGCTATAAGACAAAAGCCAAAAATTGAATTTTTAATTAAATTTCCACCAAGTCTGTGGAATATGGGAACATTTCTGGCACTTTAATTGTATAATTCTGTTGGGGAAAATAACTTATAAATCCCTTGTTTGGTGTCTCTCATCTCTCCCTGGCCGCTTTTGGATCAATAGGGTACTTTTCCTCATTAGTGTACTTGTTGGTGGATAAGTTAAATTTTACATTAGTTTATTAATTTATGGAACAGATTAGAGACATAGTGAATACCTGAATAACATGAAAATTTGAATTAACTCTAGGTTTTCACTTGTTTTCATTTCTTTTTTTCACCTTATGTTAACGATTTGCCAATAATGAAAGTGAGTATTAGAGTATGTAAAGTATATTTCTCTTGTGTAATGTTTGGGGCAATTGATGTTTTATAATTTTTAAATGTATTGTAAATTTCCTATACTATTAAATATTTAATTAGGTTCAGCTGCTACAGAACAGGATCCTGTTTTCCATTTCTGTACATCCTCTGTAGTACCTAGATGGTGTTGTAGACTATTTACTTAATAAAGACCTAGTGAATAGTAATGAAGGACTGGAAAAAGTTTTAAAATGTTTTCTCAGAGTATGCTTTCGATCTATTTAGAGCTAATTAAAAAAAATGATCCTTTCGTTATTGAATGTGAACTTGGTTCTGGCCAAACTGACATTTCAGATATTCTCACCTAGAGTTTATGTTATCTTTTGTTTGTTTAGTGTATGAATATATATTTTTAAATAGATGTTTCTCACTTTCTGTATTCCATTTACTATATTTCATAGTATACTGACCTTAAAGTTATTCTGAACAGGAAGATAATATAAGAGGGAAAATAATTTTTAATCTTCTTTTCTGCCTTGTTACAGCTGAGACAGATTTTGACATTGTAACAAAGGGGCAAGTCTGTGAAATGACCAAAGAAATTGCTGACAAAACAGAAAAATACAATAAATGTAAACAACTCTTGCAGGTAAGCTAGCTACATTGTAAGTAAGTGAAAGATTTATCAAATGTGATGGCTTCGCTTACCTTTATTGTTTTTGATTGATAGATGTCATAGGGTTTCTTTTTTATACCTGTATATTGGTATTTCGTTTAACTGTTGAGATGATTTGTTCTGTGTACCTTCTAATTAGGCCTGTCATTTAAATCATGACCTTAAAATTACTTTCTGTTCACCTAATGTCTTTTAATATAGTGGACAGCTGATTAAAGGTGGATATTATTGTCTGTCTTATTTAAAAGGATACATGAAAGGTGTTTGAACTTTGTGAAAGTGGAGTGCTCCTTTAACAATTACTGTGATAATAGCAAAGAATTCTACCACATCTTAACAGCATCAGATTTTCCAAGTGGGGGAAAAAACCCAATCCATTGAGTTGTTGCCTTTATGATGTTTTTTATTTTGATGATTTTAAACTATTATTCAAGTATTTCAGTTTTGTGACACTTGGAGTATTAAAGGATAAAGGGGAAAAATACTTCTCATTTATATCTGATTTACAGAAGGGTGGAAAAGATGTTTTATGCATGTACTTTTTGTTGATGTTTTTGTATCTGTTTCTTTGCATATGGAGAGGACAGGGATAATTTTTAGAGCTATAGAGTGAACTTCATACATTACCTCGAGGTTACTAGAGCAATTTAAAATATTTTATGTTACCTCCTTCTAAGTAATATCAATGTAATCTTTTAACCAAAACTTTGAACGTTTCTGTGGCTTCCGATAATTTTTCCTTCTGTGGGTTGATTAGAACAGTTTTACCCTTGAGTTCAAAATTGTTTATAAGGGACTAAACTTTTTTTCATAATGAAACGATTCTGGAACAGTTTTTATTATATAGTATTACTGAAAGGAAGATAGAATGTTCCATCGAAACTAAAAATTTCCTCAAGGTACTGTTATTAATTTATTTTTTTTTTACAACTGCGTTGAGGTAAATTGAAGTCTGATAAACTCATATTTAAAGTCTGCAGTTTGATCACTTTTACCATCATGTAGTTTGACTACCACCATGTCAAGATAATGAACATTTCCATTACCCCCAAAGCTTTTGGTGCCCATCCCATTTGCAACTCATCCTTCTCTTCCCCCGTCCTGGGAAACTTGGCTTGCTTTCTGCCACAAAGATTAGTTGGCCTTTTGTCCACCTTCTGCCTCCTATCCTCTTTGACCATACATTATTTTGAGACTTGTACATGTTCTGATATTGTACTTTTATTCTTCTTCTTGTAAGAGGTCAAATCTTTTGTCATTTTAAAGATTGGGCGGTTCATCATATTGGGTTCTAAGTGTTCTTTATTCTGGATATAAGTCTTTTGTCTCATATATGTGTAGTGAATATTTTCTCCTGTCTGTGGCTTGCCTTTTCATTTCCTTAATGGTTTTTAGGAAAAGTTTTAATTTTGATGATGTACAGAGTATCAATTCATTCTTTTATGTTTTGTGCTTTTTATGTTCTGAGAAACATTTACCTAATTTAACTTGTAAAGATTTTCTGCTATCTTGTCTTCTAGAAGTTTTATAGGTTTTACATACAGATATGTTAACCATTTTAAGTTTATTTTTGTGGATAGTGTGAGCTTTGGTATGTGTGGTATGTATATTCAGCTGATCCAGCATTATTTGTTGAAAATACTTTTTCTCCATTGAATTGCTCAAAGCATATTTTTAAACTTTCATCTTGAACAAAAATATTCAAAATAAAAATTGGCCAATTTTGTCATTTTATAATTCCTTTCTTTTTAACATTCTGCCTTATAAAGAAGATCAGTGTATAAGAAGTCAATCTAGAGATTGTCTTGGTCAGGAAATCTCAGAGTTGTATTAATGTCTGGAAACAGTGGCATTATATATATATATATATATATGATTTTTATTACCTCCTTTTGCAAAAGTAATACATGGTTATTGTGAACTTATGTCATTACAGAAATAAAGAATAAAGATGGTAAAAAGTACCATCATGATTCTGATCCCCAGAGATAAGAGCTATTAATTTAGTTTACATTTTTATACACTGCATAGGCATCATATAAAATTGTGTTAAACAACTTTTAAAACAAATAGGATTATACTACATATTCTATTTTTGCAACTTGCTTTTTTCAGTTAATGTGTCCTGACATTTTTCTTTGTTAATTCTATTGTGTGGATATAAAACAATTTATTCAGTCTTCCCCTGACAGACATTTAGTTATTTTAGTTTTTATACTGTTTACAATAGTGCTGTAATAAACATTCACCACATATCTATGTTTGTGTACATATTGGCTCTATATGGATTTAAAACCTTGTGGTAATTTACTAATTTCATTTAGGATGAGAAAACAAAATGCAATAAATATGCTGATGAACTTGCAAAAATGGAGCTGAAATGGAAAGAACAAGTAGAAATTGCTGAAAATGTAAAACTAGAACTAGCTGAAGTAGAAGACAATTACAAAGTAAGTTTAGCATTCATATAACTTGAGGCATAGTACCTGGTACTTTTGAAAATGTGTTGTCTATAATTTTTATTAATCTAATGTACATTTTTAATGTGGATAATTGGGACAGTATTTTGGTGTATAAATAAAAGTATATTATATATTTAGTTGCATTTAGTTCATAAACTGTGAACCAAGAAAATGTATACCCATATGCATTGTCATTGTGACTTTAATTCTGTGAATTCAGATGGTTATTAGAATTATATATTTTAATCATGCTTATTAGTTTTTAAGATAAAAAGTGATCATTCTTCTCTTAAAAAGAAACATGAATGTATATGTAAAATTTTTTTAGGGCTTTGACATTTTTATGGGAGTGTAATAATATTTGATTAGTAATTTATAAAATTTGTATAAGAGTTTTAAAATTTATCACCAAAATGTGTCACCTATGATCCTAAGTGAAATACCACAGAGTACATTTTTGCCAGTGTACCATAAGGCAACAAACAAGCCTGAATAGTAAATGATATTTATAAGGATGTTAGAGAAAAAGAATAGCAGACTGTTTAGCTAATAAGGATAAAAATATATATATTTATATATGTGTGTATATAATTTGTGTATTTTTGTGCTACTAAAGACTAGGAAGTTCTAAATTATTTAACTTCACTAAGTTATAATTAAGTATACCTATAATCTAATTTTAAATGTAATATTCCTAAATGTAATGTTCTTAATATTCTTCAGTTTCCCCCATGGAGATTGAGAGGGTGGCACATTTACAGACTAAGATAATTTTACCGGTGGTCCTTTTTAAATCTTATATTTTCAGAGTGAAATTTTTGAACCTTTTTATGATATGACGTAGTAGAGATAGCTAGAATGTAATGGTGATATTCACAACTCTCACGTTCACAGCTTAGGTAATCGTCTGTCAAACCAATGGGAAGATAAATAACATTTTTTAAAATTAGTGATAAAAATGAACAATTGAGATTAAACAACATAATAAGGTTATACAGCTGGTAAAAGGTGCTTGGCATTTACTTTAGTGTTCTTGCTATTATTTTTCACTGTTTAGACAAAAACACCCACCAGACAAAGCAAAATGTGATGAAGTACTTGCTACATAAATGATGAGTCTTAAGTATTTTAGAGCTGTTTCCAATAGAATATTTAGGAGTTAGACTATGGAAAAACTAGACCTTTTGGAAGATGAAAGTGGAGGGGAGGAGAAGCAGAGCTAGGAAAAGAGCACAGGGGCATCCTGAGGAAATGGGGCACTACTCATACTGGTTCGGAGGTCAGAAGTGCAGCGCATCGTCCGGGAACTGGGAGCAGTCTTGACTAATAGGACTTTAATGTCTGTAATAGAGTGGATTAGAGTTGAAAGAGAGGACAAAGACAAATTTGGGCAGCCTGAAATGGAATTTGGGCATGATTTGCTGTTCAGATTTTTCAAGGAGAAAACCCAACTGGAGTGGGTCTTTTTGAGGATAATTTGGTAGCACTGAGAGGATTTATAGGTGGGAAGGCTTTTGAAGGTAAAAAAATCAGGTAGAAATATTCTTAGGATGAATTGATAATTCCACCTCCTTAGGTACCTTCCCCAGTCACCTTATCATTGAATAGGGCAAGGAGAGCTTTGAAAGACATTCTTATGGGAAAAACCATTAAGGAGTAGTAGTATTTTTATTTGTGTCCACAATACTTATGCTGTAACAAGTGAGCAACGGGTGGTGGTTGAATAAAAAAATGAATTTAGAGACTGAAAATGTTGTGGTGTGGAGGAGGAAGGAGGGAGAGGGAAGAAATATTCTAACATAATTTCCTAGCTTCAATTACAGCAGGCTCTGAGATTGATAATATTAACAAAAAATAGAAAAATAGCTTTGGGACATTTGGCCCTTGCAGTACAGGAAGACAACAGTGAAAACATGTCTGATCGTCAATTAAAAAGGCATATTTGGACTTTGGGAAAGACAGTGTGTGCATGAGTTAATATTTGTGATTTATTCCCATGGAGATGATAATTGAAAGCATAGAAGAAAGGGAGTTTTTCAGAGCATACAGAAAGAAGCAGCCAAAGAACCTTTGGAGAATACTCATATTTGTAATTGTGAAGTGGACACACAGCGCATGAGAGGAAGACAGTGTTGGTGCTGTTCCATGTAAACCAGAGGACAAGTTTTAAGAGTAGAAGAAGTTGGTTAATAATGACAAATCAGATGTCAAAGAATACGAACCAAGGAAAACACATGGATCTAGTAATAGCAGTTATTTTGATAGACTGGTATAAATTCATGGACGGTAAGGAGAGAGTAGGTAATGAAAAACATTAATTGTTATTTCTTTCCTTCTTTAGCTTCAGTTGGCAGAGAAAGACAAAGAAATAAATGGTCTAACTTCACATTTGGAAAACCTCTCCAGGGAGAAGGTATTGAACAATGCACTTTAAAAAATGTTTCATATGACACTGAATGATGATAATACAGCTTTGTGAAGAGACAGGTTTTACAGTTCATGCGAGGATGTTTTTTAAAAAAGTTAATAAAGAAAAAGGCTGTTTAGACACTTAAATGCAAAATGTTTTTTGTGAAATATTTTAAAATATTTTACTTTACATTATGAAAAAAGGCTTAAGTGCTGAAATTTAGTCTTTGTTACATATTTTGTATTTAACAGTAAAGAAATTATAGTGTTGAAATTTAGGACAATACAAAATCTTATAATTTAACTGGGTTTCTTCTAAGTAATACTAATGTAATCATTTTAGAAGTTATAGCACAACCTAACATTCAGCAAGAACATTCTTTTGTCATATAAAAGGTACTAATGTAGCATTTCTCAAAGTGTGGTATGTAGTCCTTTGTGGGGGTTCCCATTGTCTTTTAGAGGTCTACAGAGAACTCTCTTCATAATACTCAAGTATTATTTGCTCTCCGCCCCACTGTGTTACATTTGCACACGTAGTGTGAAAGCAGTGGTGAGAAAACTGACATTAGTACTATGTCAAGGCAGTGGCACCACAGTGCATCATTAATTACCTGTAGTTGTCCCAACTGTGCATTCAGTTTTTTTTTTTTAAGCTACTTTCAGCTAAGGTGATGAGACAGTAAAATAATTAATTTTGCCGAAACTTGACCCTGGGCTACACATCTTTTTGGTGTTCTGTGTGAGGAAATGGGAAGTACCTCCAAAGCACGTACTTCCTGATGAAGTCCGATGGTTATCTTAAGGTAAAGCACCTGTGCAATCGATTTTTGGAGTTGGGAGCTGAACTACCTGCTTCCTTTCACAGCACATTATTTCTATTTAAAAAAACAACTAATAGACAAAATTTGATTAGTCATACTGGGGTATTTGGCAGACATCGGAAAGATGTGAAGTGATCCTGTTAGTCTAAGGAAAAACAGTGATAGTATTTGTTGCCAAAGATTAATCAGTCTTTTAAGCAGAAGTAGAATTTTGAGAACCTGTTTCTGCCACCATAAGTTTGATACTTCCCAATGCTTAGGGACTTTTCTAATGAGGTGGGTGGTAATATTAAGGCCATGATTTAAAAAAATTGTTTAGTGAAATGTGCCAGCATTTGGAAGATCTACATTAACTCGGGAAACCAATCTGTAGTTTAAATCGGGGTCCCCGCCTGCTGGTACCAGTCTGTGGCCTGTTAGGAACTGGGCTGCATGTAGGAAGTGAGCATCGGACAAGGAAGCGAAGCTTCATCTGTATTTGCAGCTAGGCTATTATAACCACGTCGGCTCCACCTCAGATCATAAGGCATTGGGTTCTCATAGGAGCACTTGGTCCCTATGCCAGAAAGGTTGGGGACTGCTGATTTAAAAGACCAATGATGATATTACAAAACGATTTGTGGTAAAAGAATCATTCTGAGTGTTAGATAGACCTTGGCATTACTGTGGTACTTGCAAAATTCTCACTTCAAATTCATTACTTCTTCCCTATTTGTCTCTTGGGATTCTGTAATAAGGAAGAACCTTCCTTTGCCCTCATTTATGTTCTAACAACAATTCTCTAACATCAACTTGGTTTACTACAATTCAGTTCATCTTTGAGTTATTGGCAGATCCAGGGCTTAGTTCCACATCCTGCCCCCCCCCCCCGATATTTTGCTAGAATGACCTGAAGAACTCGGGAAAATGCTATACTTACGGTTACATTTTATTGTAAAGTTTATTATAAAGGGTACAACTCAGGAACAGCCAAATGGAAGAGATGCATAGAGCAAGGTGGGGTGGCAGTGCCACAGAGCCTCCATGCCCTCTTCAGACATGTGGCATTCTTAGCATAACGATGTTTCACCAACTAGAAGCTCCCCAGACCATATAAGAGCTTTAATCTGGGGTCTCAGTACATAGGTATGATTGATTAAATCTTGGCTGAGTGATTTAACTCTGTGTCTACCCTCCCTCCTATCCCTGGAAGTGTGGAGGCAGCTGCTAAAATTTCCAGTTCTGTAGTGTGCTTGGTATTTCTGGTGACCAAGCCCTTCCATGAAACTGTCAGAGGGCCCACCAGTAGTCACCTTCTTAGCGTACGTTTGGGTATAGTCTAAAGTTTAAAAGGACTTGTTAAGAATGATGAAAGACACTCTCACAATTCAATAAATTCCAAGAGTTTTAGTTAGGAGATCAGTGCCCGGGATTGGGGACGAGGACCAAATCTGTTTTTTATTATCACCATGTATATATGTATGTATTTTTAGTTTATATCTGGATGTCTTTATCCATCTACCTTCCTATCTTCCTGTCTTCCTACTTGACAGTCATCAGTATGAACTCTTTTTAGTCAATGAATAAGAATTTGTTACTATTTTTAATTTGATGTTCACATAGTCCTAGATTTGGTTGGGGGTGGGGTACCTTTAAGCTGGTTTCTGATATGCTCCAGTATTAAAGGATGTTATTGGTTTTTTTTTAGCACTTAATTTCTTTTTAGCACTGCAAGGTAGTCTAGCTCATCTTGTAATCTTGTACCTTTTTTATCTCATCTTTGGAATTGGACCCCCCTTTTTTTTTAAATAAGCTGTGCTCCAACTATGGAATCAGTTATTTCCCCAAGGAGTTATGATTCCTTATTAGTGAGAAATGGTATTTAGAAACCAAAATATGGGGCCTAGGTGTGCACCTTGTTACTAGTGCTCATTACTTCTGGATTCTTTCAGTGGGCAGAACTAGGAAACACTTGCATTTCAGATACCATGAGTTGTAGTCCAACTTCAGAGGGTTCTTTGCCATCCTCATTTCTTACTTGTATACCTATTCCAGTGAGAATCCTGGTGCCCAACAATGTCAGCACAGCTGTTCATTTGCTACATTCAATAATCCACATAAAAGTTTCAGAATTGCTTGAGCCATATCACTATGAGGAAGAAACCTATTAAGAATTTAAGATTGTTTGCAATTTTTTTTTTTTTTTGCCCTTTGGCTGTCAGTATACTGTGTTCAAATGTTACTTGGCATTAGTTTTCTCTCCTCTCCTCCCTTCCCTCTTCCTCCTTTTCTCCTCTCTTTTTCTTTCAGTGCGAGGTAGCACAATGGCAGGTGGGTTAAAAAGATTACTGCAAGTGAACCAATTAAAGATGAAGCAATAGGAGCACAAATGGGTAAAAATTTATTTTGGGTATACATTTCAATTAGGTGTATTGTAAGGTTAAAACAGTGATGCTTTCTTTAATCAGATCTTAAAAGAACTTGGCTGTGTCTATTCTAAATGCTTAAGACAACTTTTTGAAATATGGATTTACTTTCCCTACTGTTAATAAGAAACCTCTTAAGTGTATTTTGTGCTTAGAGATATTAATGTTAGAGAAGCAGTCAAGATACTTTGTTTTTTATATATTTTACATTTATGAAATATGCTTATTTCATACATAAAATATAATTACATATAAGTTACATATTCACATAATAGCTATATTTTACATATTTATATATTAAAGTTTCATACATGACAGTGAAAAATAGTCCTAAATTATAACCATTTGTACCTTTTGTTGTGGTATAAATGGCTAAAATCACACAGGGAAAACACTGTTGTTTTTAATTAACTTAATATGGTGACTTAATTATATTATATATTAGATTACCCCCAAATTTTTTGGCGACTTAACACATTTGTTATCTCCTTGTTGCCATGAGTTTGGAATCTCAATATGACTTAGCTAGGTCCTCTAGCTTTAGATCTCTCTCAGGACTCCAATCAATGTCACATGGGTCTCAGTCACCTCACAGGTATAGATCTACTTCAGAGCTCACTGAAGTGATGTCAGAATTCAGTTCCTTGGGGATCATTGTACCGAAGGCTGTACTCCCTACTCTGCCATCTTCCATGAGGTGTAACTCACTGCCTCTACTCTTGGCTCAGGTAAAAAGTTATTCAGACCACAGGTAGGGTAACCTTGGAAAATGTAAAGCTGATCACTCCGTCGTTTAAAGCTCCTTAATGTGCCTCCCATGCACTTAGGATAAAAGCCAAAATTCTTAACATAGCCTATAATATTTTATATGACTGGCTTCCATTTATCTCTCTAGTTTCATCTTAAGCCACAGTTTTGTTTCACTATCTTCTATGTTGAGTGTCTTAGTATTTCTCAAACTTGAGCTTACATCAGAACCACCTGTTTACTTGCTAAAATACAGATTTCTGGCTCCCATTCCCAGAGATTTGCATTTCTAGCAAGTTCTTGGTGCTACTGGTATCGGACTACCCTTTGAGAACCGTTCTAGTCACACAGGCCTTAAAGCTCATCTATTACTTTGGTGTTTCAGGGCCCTTATTCATGTTTGCCAGGAATATTCTTGCCTACAATTCTTTGTTATTTTGTTAAACTTTTTTTTTTTTAAAGAATTGTTTAAGCATGTATGAGAATAGAGAGAAAAATATCACGAACTCTGTTGTACTTCTCACCCAGCATCAACAGTTGTTACTTTATGGCCATCTTTATCCAATCATAATACCTTTTCCTCCTCACCCCCAGTGATATTTTTTCAAGTATATCCCAGAATTTCTATTGTTTCTCTCTAAATATTTAAATTCTTATCACTCTTGACTTATCCCGAAGTCCCAGATTAAATGACTTCTTCATAGAGGCCTTCTTTGACCTCCCAGTCTAAATGAGGTGTCTGTTAAATTTACACCTGGGACCTGTACTTTTATTTCATAGTACTTAACCATAATTTGTAATGTTTATTTCTGTGCTTATTTGTCCAACATCTGCTTCCTCTGCTTTAATCGTGAGGTCCACGAAGACAGGGATTGTGTGTCTATTTTATTCATCACTGTATTTGTAGCACCTAGTACTGTGCCTAATATTTGAAGTTAAATATTTGTTGAATGAATAAACAAATTAATAGGGCAAATGTAATTTATATCATTTGCTTTTAAAAATATGTGGTAAAAGAAATATACTGGAATCAGCAGTTTTATTTAGTTAATTTCCTGCCTAAGAAATTCAGCAGAAGTAGGTCATTTTACTTTCTACACCTCGTCTTCAGTTAACTCTTGACTTTCCTACTGGCGACATATAATTTTATATTACTTCAGAGGTGTTATTTATAAAAATTTCTACCTGCTATGCCAAGGCCTTGTTTAATGTTTGTCTCCTCTCCCAGTGTTTCTCAGAGCCCTCCCTCATCCCTGACCCAGTCCTTCATAGGGTTAGGATTAAGTCCTTTTTGTTTGGCCTTAAAACTTGATGCAGTCATAGTGTGAACTAACTGATCATTAAGCATTAGTTGAGTGTGTAAGTGAAAAAATGAATTTACCACCATCTAACAGAATATGTACTTTATTTTGTTTATTGTCCATCTTACCTGCTCTAGAATATAAGCTCCATATGGGCAAGAATTTTTGTTTTGGTTATTCCTGAATCCTTAGTGCCTAGAACAGTGCCTGCCACATAATAGAATACTCATTAAATATTTTTGAACATATTCATCAATAAAAAACTCATTATAGTTTTTAAAAATTTAACTAGCCCCTAGTATAATAAAGTATATTTAAAAATATTTTTAATAGTAGGAAGTAATTTAGTGTATCCCTTAGGATTAAAAACCCTACCAATTTAAATTTACTTAGAAACTTACTAGCTTAAAGTATCTTATTTTTTTCACATCATTCCAGCACCAGTATTTAGAATTATTTAGCATTTCTGTATCTTTATACTGTTTTAGATATTTTGCATAAACCCTTTATTAGAAATTTGGAAAAGGCCGCGTAAAAAAATAAGGCAAAGCAAAATGGGAAATAATGATAAAAAATATTGGGAAATCGTTTGTTAACTATTGCCAGACAAAAAAATTAAAAAAATTTTAAATTAAGACTATTTCAGATGTTTCTTAACATCAGATCCATGACTAGTGATTTTTCTGAATCATCATTTTATATTTTCAGATGATCTGCTTTCCTTCTGAGAAAGAAGAGTAATATATACTTGTGAATGATTAATGGAAGATGTCTCTAATGAAATGCTGTAATAGCATGATGATTAAATGATATCGACTCCCCTAAAACTGATCTTATGAAATTTATATATAGGCTACCATTTGTTTACTTTTTAAACTGTAACTTAAAGATTGTCTGGAAGTGATAAAAGGAGAGATGATGAGATTATATACCTTGATCAACTTTTTCAGAGTTTTAAGTAATTCAAAACATTTAATGTCTGTTCTGTTCTACTCTCATAGCATCTGCATGTGACAGATAAGAGCAGTATATTATTCTATTTAACAGTTGGAGTGCCAGAGACATCCTTAACTTGTCGAGTAATTTGTAAAACCAAGGTTACTGTGAGACATTTTGGGGCCCTGGAGAAAAAAATAAATTTAGGCACTCTGTCTAACAAAGGCAAACTAGCTAAGCAAACTTTTGTGCCTTGGAGCTGGAACTATAAAAGAGGACTTCTGGCAAAATCTATGTGGAGGCTTTTTACTTTAGGAGAATCAGTTAATATTGTTTTGCTCAGGTCAGATAGCTACGCCCATTACGAAATGTTTTAAGATAGGGGTGGTCCTGCAGGGATTCTCCTGCAGGGATTCTCGATCTTTTTTGTTTCAAGGGCCTTTGACAGTCTGGTGAAGTCTGTTTTCATAAAATATTTTTAAATTAATGAAGCAAAATATACAGAACCACAAAGGAAGCAAATTATAGGAAATAATTATAAAAATAGTAAAACAAATTTTGTATATATGTGCTTATTAGAATGTCGCAAGATTTAGCACGTCTAATAATTACCATAATTTTATCATAAAAATTTACCATAAAAAAGTAGTGATGAATATAAAGGCTATTTAGAGATGGCTGCAATGACTGTAACATGAAGTGAATATATCTGTGATATCGTTAGGTGACAAAGGTTCTGCTGCAACTATTGCTGGTGGTTTTTTGTTTTTGTTTTTTTTTTGGCCTTCATTAACAGTGAAAATGCGAAATGTCAAAAGTTAGTGAAAAGATACAGATCTTTTTTTCTCCATCTAAGTTCATGGACCCTTTAGGAGGTGTTGTGAATGCAAATTTAAGAATCTTCTCTAACTTGAGATTTCATTCTTCCAATTTGCCAAACAGCCTAAACTTAACTATCTTGTCCTTGTATTCTGTTTACCCCACCTCCAGTTTCCCCCATGAGAAATCAGAGCTTCTTGTTACGGGTCCTTTTTTTAACCCTCCATCCTACTTGCCGAGGACTTAATGTACCTTCAGTGTTGACTTTGAACTCTTTATGAGGTGGGACCCCTGTGAAGTTGCCCGATTCCACCAGTGCATGCAGAAACTCTTTGTCAAAACCTTGACTCCATTTATGTAGTTTATTGTTTGCTTATAGAAGAACTGAACTATACTTCTCAAATTTGTTTAAACTTTTGTAAAACTATTTTGTCAAACTATAGGATGTTTTTATTACTGCACAGTTACTCATGCTCATTTGTAGTCAACTTCTCCAGCTACTTCCAGTCTCAGAAACCACTGATCTTCTTTCCCTTACTATATTTTTAACCTTGTCTAGCATTTCATGAAAATGCATTTATGCAGAGTTTATTCACTAGTTCATGGACATTAATCCCTTTACCAGCTGATGGGCATTTGGATTAGTTCGAATGTTTTGCTATTATGAATAATGCTGCTATGAACATTATCTACAAGTCTATTCGTGGACATATATTTTCATTTTTCTTGAGTAGATACCTAGAAATGGAATCGCTGGTTTACATATAAGTGTATGTTTTTAAGAAACAGCCAAATTGTTTTTCGTTGTTGCTGTACCGTTTTGCATTCCTGCTACAGTGTATGAATATTCCTTTGTTCCACAGCAATGAAGTAGTTTAATTTAGCAACATTTTTCTTAGTGGTTAATGCTGTTTGTGTCCTATCTTAAGAAAATTTTCACCTAACTCAAGGTTACAAAGATTTTCTATTTTTTCTCTCAGTGGATAATAACTAGTTTTAGCTTTATGTTTAGATTTATGATGTATTTAAAATTAATTTTCGTGTATGGTATGATACATAGTCAATATTTATTTGTACATGGGTATCTAGTTTTTAGCATCATATATTTAATAGACCATACTTTTCCTCCACTAAATTACTTGTATAGAGCTTTGTTGAAAATTGACTAAATGTATTGGGTATATTTTTGGACTCTTAATAAAATGAAGACTTTCTGTTAATATAAGAAGATTTATATCAGACATCAGCAAACTAAGGCCTATAAGCCAAATATGTCTTGTGATCTGTTTTTGTAAATAAAATTTTATTAGCCTATGGCCATGCTAACATAGATAACACTTAGGTGTTACCTATGACAGCAACAGCAGAGGCGGATTTAAGTATTTGTGACAGAGACCTTGTATCCTTCAAGGCTGGAAATACCTACTATCAGATACTCCATGGAAAAAGTTTGCCAATCCCTGAACTGTGCCTTTATCCTTAAGGCAATACTATATACTCGTGATTACTATAGGCTTTATAAGAAGACTTGAAATCATGTTGTCTTCCAGCTTGGTTCTGCTTTTTAAAAATGGGCTATTTTAGGATCTTTGCATTTTTAACTATATTTTAGAATCAGCCTGTCAATTTATACAGATGCCTGATAGGATTTTGATTGGAATTGGAATTGCATTGAATCTGTAGATCAACTTGGGGGGAAATGATAGCATTAAAATATTAAGTTTTCTAGTCCATGGATGTAGTATATTTCTCTATTTGTTGAGGCTCTCTTTAATTTCTGCAGTGTTTGTTGTTTTTATTGTATAGGCCTTATACATCTTTGTGAAATTTATTTTTAAGTGTTTAATTATTGCTAATCTAAATGGAATTTTTAAAATATTATTTTTCAAATATGTTGCTTATATGTAGAAATACAATTGATTTTATATATTGACCTTATACTGCAACTTTGCTAAATTCACTCATTCTTCTAGTTCTAGTAGATTCCTTAGGGTTTTCTACATACGTGATCCTGTCATCTGTATATAAAGACAGTTTTTACTTTTCCCTTTCCAGTCTGTTTTTTAAATCTTAATCTTGCCTTAATCTACTCTTTAGAATCTCCGTGTAATGTTGAGCAGAAGTGGTAAGAGCGGACATCCTTGCCAGTATTGATCTTAGAACAATCTTTTAGTTTTTAACCATTAAGGTTCACTGTAGGTTTTTGTATATGCCTTTTATCAGGTTAAGGAAATTCCTTTTTAGTTTGCTGAAATTTTTCTATTTTAAATCATGAATGTTGAATTTTATAAAATATTTCGGTGGCTTAAGTCCGTGACATGGTAAGTTACATTGATTTTTGAATGTTATACTAAATTTGCTTTTTTGGGATAAAACCCACTTGGTCACGATGTATTGTTTTTTTAATATTGTTGGATTTGGTTTCTTAATAAGTTAAGGATTTTTGTGTCAGTATTCATGAAGGGCAAG
Source organism: Eonycteris spelaea (assembly GCA_003508835.1). Taxonomy (NCBI): domain Eukaryota; kingdom Metazoa; phylum Chordata; class Mammalia; order Chiroptera; family Pteropodidae; genus Eonycteris; species Eonycteris spelaea. The sequence goes on from PUFA01000036.1 coordinate 1,293,099, forward strand.
GTCTATTGTGGTATTATTGTTCAGTTTTGGTATCAGGATAATAATGGCCTTGTGAAGTAAATTGAGAAGGTTTTTTTCTTCTAGTTTTTGAAAGAGTTTATACAAGATTAGTAATTGTTTTCAACCTCCCACCTGTATTAATATTTTTTATAAATAAGTTTCTTAAATGTTTGATAGAATTTACTAGGGACTCAATCTGGGATGGTCATTTGGCCTTTGATTTTTATTAATAGCTAACTTGTAAGAGATTGTTTTCCAAAGGATGCTTTCTTGGCACAAATTTGAAAATACATTGGGCTTAATTCTGCTTTCTGATTTTGTTGTACTCAGAAGGGGTATTTATGAGAAGTTGACAGCCAGTTTTTCCAAGTGTACACTGTAAACATACTGTAGCTCCTTCCCCCCCACCTCCATCCGTGGGCATGCATTCAAAGACCCAAGCGGATGCCTAAAGTTGCAGATAATGTGAATCCTGTAAATAAGAGTTTTTCCTGTATTTATATACCTCTGGTAAAGTTTAAACTACTTTTACACTTTGGGGCCATTATTAAGCATAATAAGGGATGCTTGAACAGAAGCACTGCAATACCACAACCATTGATCTGATACCTGACAGCTGCAAAGTGAATAAGGATGGGCAGGGTCACAGAGTGGATGGGCTTGAAGCGGGTGTTGCTGTCCCAGACAGGATGGAACAGGCTGAAGTGAGATTTCATTGTGGGCAGTTTAAAACATGAATTGTTTATTTCTAGAATTTTTCATTGAATTTTTTCGGGCTGTGGTTGACTTTGGTTAACTGAAACCAGAGAAAGTGAAAGTGTGGATAAGGGGAAAGTACTGTAAAAGGGAAATAATTTTATTGTTAAGTTTCAGTTAAATGTTTAATGCTGCTTTTGTTATAAAATATTGCTTATTCACCTTTGTTTTTGTTAATTTTAGGAACTTAAAAGGAGTTCAGAAAGTCAAGCAGAAGGGAAAATGGCAGGTCAGAATTCCCAGGGTCCTCAGCAGATGTCACAGTGTCCCAACCCTTGCTCGGAGCAAAACGGTCAAGTTCCTGCAGTACCAGACACACAGCCAGTTCTGCAATATGGTAATCCTTATGCAGCGCAGGAGACAAGAGGTTATTAAAACATTTTTCTTTGGGGATAGCTGAATATGGAGTTTTTTTGTTTATGTCGTGGGATTAGAGAACTACTAGTACAGTCAACTCTAATAGAAACATAACAAGCAGTTGTAATGTTTAACACTAACTGGCTTCATCCAGATGTGATTCAACATGAATGAATGACTAGCCTATTTGCTTATTACATACATTTCTTATTTTAAAAAATAAAAAATTTTTGATGTGTTAAAATGGCCCTTTATATCTTGTTAATTATATGCAGAGATTCTAATTTTAGTACTAGGTTTCACCCTCCCCTTGCAAAAAATTTTGTTTCAGATGGAGCAGATGGTGCTTTTTACCCAGATGAAATCCAGAGGCCCCCTGTGAGAGTACCCTCTTGGGGACTAGAAGATAATGTTGTCTGCAGCCAGCCTGCTCGAAACCTTAGCCGACCTGATGGTTTAGAAGACCCTGAGGATAGTAAAGTAAATTGAATTTCCATTTTCTGAGCCTACCTCTTTTATTTTCTTTACTATGTAGAGAGTTATGTGGTTATGTGTGTGTTGAAAGAAAGGATAAGTGTGCATGTCTGTGTGTACACATGATTGCTTGCTTGATTTTTGGAAAAACCTCCTTGTATTTAAATTTGAAAACCAACCATTGATATGTTTCATATTGACACATTAGGATTTACATACTAAAGTAAAATATCAAGTTTAGAGAATGACCTCAGACTATTAAGACTTTAATCTTTAAAAAGATTTTTTTTAATGAGACATAATTAACATATAACAACACTGTATTAATTTCAGGTGTACAACCTGATGATTCAGTGTTTGTACATATTGTGAAATGATCACCATAAGTCTAGTTACCATCCATTTTAGTTAATTTTTTCCCACTTGTTGCAAAACCATTTAAGATTTATTCTCTTAGTAACTTTCAGATATACAGTATAGTATGGACTGTAGCCACAGATGGTTTAATCTTAATTATCACTTAGTAATTCACTATATTCTTCTGATGTGAATATACTAGGCTGGAAGAAGCAAAGTGTTAATGATAATATTATGCTTCATTGTGCATCTTTTCATTTTAGCAGTTATATCCCACTTGAAATTTTAAGGTGGATTCTTTATTCAGCAAGAAAAAGAAAGAAATGTATATATCATTCTTGTTCAGAGAAGTACTCTTTTAGACATTGTTAGTATTTAATCTCGACAGCACAAAACTGATGATAATTGAATTTGCGTAGCATGCCATTATTTCTATTTCATTTAAGAGCTTTACCATTTAATAAATAGGTTCTTTTGCTCATAGCAGCTCTTTTTGGATTTCCTGTGCATTAAGATAAATTTAAAAGAAATGCTTTATTGTGCTCTTTGCAAGTACAGTGGTATCATGACCTGTTTCTCATTTAATCTAGTTTGCTGCATTTAATTGCTATTAACCTTTGCAGAAACTGATCAGTGTTCAGACAGGCATGATGTTAGCCCTAGTGCTCAACACCCATAATGGAGAAAAATGTATTTCTCTCTCTTGCCTTTTGGCCTCCTATGTCCATTACTGGGAATAATTAGGAAAACTGTCAGAACTTTTGTAGCCTATTTAAAGCCTAGAGTATCATTTTACTGCTCTTCCACACCTTTACTTCACATTTTGCATATTTAATCTGATCATTCTTGGCACAGATGTTACGTGTGACAAGCCCCTCTCCTCTGTAGTCATCTGCCTCAGTTTAATTAGCAGAATGTTCTTTCTGATCTGTGTGCTTTGCCTTGCTGCAAACCCATGAGAAGCAGTGTTAGCGTCTTGTGCTCATTTGCTGACATGCTTAGATTTGGTAATGAGATGGAAAGGCTTTTTAATAGACACACCTTCAGTAATTGTATTTTGCAATCAGAAAATTTTTCACATTAGACAGAAACTAATTTTTATGTACATTCAGATTTTTAAAAAAAATTCTTGTCTCTACATCAACAAAAAATCATTGCAAATGAATTATTTTAGTAAGTAATTTTAGTTAGAGTATAGAGAGCAGATCTGAGTCCAACTATTTCTTTTCTCTGGTTCTCTGCCCTGGGAGTGATTAATAGCCACAGGACCCCGGTATCTTTGAATTAGGGTTGAGGTGGCCTACTCTTTCAGCCTAGTCCAGTCAGACACCTACCATATCCCCTCACTTCACCAGAAACTGTGGGCAACAAGCAGATCAAAAGCCTTTTATAACTTCCTCTTACCTAATAATTGCAGTAGCAGTAACTGTAGCCTGATGATGATGGTGATGGCAGCAAACATTTCTACAGCTCTATTTGCCTGCTAATGCTTAGCTCTCTTTTAAAATAGTTTTCAGTTATAGTTGGCACACAGTATTATATTAGTTCCAGGTGTACTACATAGCGATTAGAATCTATATAATGAAGTGATCATTCCAATCTAGTCCCCTCTGACAGTGTACATAGTTATTACAATATGATTGACAATATTCCTTATTCTGTACTTTATATCTCCTTGACTTTTGTAACTACCAATTTGCACTTCTTAATCCTTTTCCCTTTTTTCACTGACCACCCCCTAACCCATCTCCCATCTGGTAACCCTCAAAATGTTCTCTGTATCTATGAGTTTGTTTCTATTTTTTAAATTTTATTCTTTTAGATTCTACATGTACATGAAATCATATGGCATTTGTCTTTACATGACTGACTTTAGCACAATACCTCCTAGGTCTATCATGAAATATCTTTTTCTATCCCTTTACTTTCCAATTGTGTGTGTCTTTTAATTGGAAGTGAGTCTCTTGTAGGCAGCCTGTGTAAGGGTCTTGTTTTCTTATCTATTCAACTACCCTATCCTTTGATTGGAATATTTAATTCTTTTTCATTTGAAGTACTTGTTGATATGTGTTATTGTCATTATTTATTCATACTTTTTTTTCCTAAGTCCCTCCAACATTTCCTGTAATACTGGCTTGGTAATGATGAACACCTTTAGTTTTTTCTTTTCCGGGAAGCTTTTTATCTGTCCTTTGATTCTAAATGATAGCTTTGCTAGGTAGAGTGATCTTGATTGTAAGTCCTGGGTTTTCATGACTGAATATTTTGTGCCAGGCACTTCCTGCCTACAAAGTTTCTATTGAGAAATCAATCGACAGTCTTATGGGATTTTCCTTATAGGTAATTACTTGCTTTTCTCTCTGCTTTTAAGATTCTTTCTTTGTATTTAATGATGTGTCTTGGTGTGGGCTTCTTTGAGTTCATCTTGTTTGGGACTGGCTGAACTTCCTGGGCCTGGAGTCTGTTTCCTTCACCAGGTTAGGGAAGTTCTTCATCCCTATTTCTTCAAATAAGTTTAATTTCTTGCTTTCTTTTCCTTTGGTACCCCTGTGATGTGATTGTTGTTATTCCGATGTTGTCTCAGAGGCTCCTTAAACCATCTTCACTGTTTTGGATTCTTTTTTCTTGTTTCTTTTTTGATTGGGTGACCTCCACTACCCCATTCTCTAAATCAAGGGTCCCCCGGGCCATGGCCTGTTAGGAATCAGACCACACAGCAGGAGGTGAGCAGCGGGTAGGGAGCAACAATCTTCATCTGTATTTGTAGCCATTCCCCAGCGCTAGCATCACCGCCTCAGCTCCACCTCAGATCATCAGGCGTTAGATTCTCATAGGAGCACCTGTCTGTGGTGCCAAAAAGGTTGGGGACCGCTGCTTTAAATCACTGATCCGATCCTTTCCTTCATACGCTGTTGATTCCCTCTGATGTACTCTTCATCTCAAATATTGTATTCTTCATTTCTGACTGGTTCTCTTTTATGATTTCCATCTCCATTTTTATGTCGTCTTTTTGTTAAAGTTCTCACTGAGTTCATCTACTCTTCCCCTAAGTTCATTGGGAATCCTTGTAGTCAGTGTTTTGAACTCTACATCTGGTGGGTTGCTTGTCTCCATTTTGTTGAGTTCTTCTTCTGGAGCTTTGCTTTGTTCTTTCATGTGGGACATGTTTCTTTGTCTTCTTGTCTTGGCTGCCTCCCTTTGTCTGTTTCTGTGTGTTAGATAGGGTCCCGGTTTTAGTTGAGTGGTTTTATGTAGTAGGTGTCCTATGGGATCCAGTGGCACAGTCTTCCCTGGTCATCTGCGAGGTGCTCAGGGAGTGTCCCTTGTGTGTGCCATCCTGTTCTAGTTGAACGTTGGTTGCTGTTTGCATGTTGATGGGAAGGAATTGACTCTTGGGCTGATTGTTTGTGAGGATTGGCCGATGAGGGGTCAGCCCTATGAAGCAGGATTCACTTTAGTAGGGCTCTGGTGCCTGTCCAGTCTGCCCTTTGGGTGTGTCCTCCTCAGATGCAGTACTGGGTGTTGCTATGGCATGCTGGTCAAAGCAGGCCACTGGGTGGGCTGGCCCGGGGGCCTCCTGGGAAGGGTCCAGCTGTAGGCCAAGTTCAGCAGCAGCCTGTGCATCTCTGGGGCCACCTTGTAAGAGTCACTAAGTAATCCACAGATGACTGCCACCTGCGCTGGGCATCTAGGTGCCTCAAGAGGCCAAGGCAGAAACTGAGGCCGGCTGCCACTAGTGCGGGGTTGGGGGATGCTCAGCAAGAGGTACAGGGCACACTAGGCCAGATGCTTTTTTTGGGTTCTGTGAGCTTTTGAGAGATTTTAGGAAAGTCTGCAACAAGAGTCAAGGCAGCCTATTTGTATGGAATAAACCACTAGCAGCATCTTGGGTGGGCCACCAAATTGGAAGGGGTGGGGTCTCAGGGAATCACCTGGTTGGAGTGACCTGTGTTAATCCAGGTTAATAGAGGCTCAAATATGGTGGCCTCTGTGTTCCCAGGCTGGGGGGTGGCGGGGGGGGGTGCTCAACAAAGGAGCAAGGGATACTACCAGCACCTCTGGGAGAAAGCTGTCCCTCCAGCCCTTGCCCTAAAGCTCGGTAGCTCTGTCCCCCCATATGTCCCTGGTGCTCCTGGAGCAGCTTCCCTAGTGCTGGAGCTGAGCGAGTTAGTCCAGCGAGGAACTCTGGGCGCAGGCCCTTTAAGAGGAATGTCTGTGACTACTGCAGCCCTCTGTCTCAGCCACAGCCTGTGCTGTTTTTCACAGCCAGAGGTTGTGGGGACTTCTCTTACCAGTCTGGGACCATGGGCTGAGGAGCCCCACGTGGAGCTGGGACCCCTCACTCCTCAGGGGGGAAGGGGGCTCTGCAGCCAAGATAATCCTCCTGATTCTCATTTGCCACATGTGCTTGTGGGACTGGGCCGTTGCATGTCTCTGCCCCTCCTACTGGTTTGAGGTTATCTGTTATGTTTGTCCTTAGTTGTAGGGTTTCTCTTCAGCCAGACCTCAGGCGACTCCCAGTGATAGTTACTCTGTAGTTTTGTTATAATTTTGGTGTGGTCATGAGACAGAGTGTCCACCTTCTATACCATCTTGACTGGAGGCCATTTAAATATATTAACTCATTTGTTCTTCGTAGCAGTCTGAGAGGTAGGAAATAACACTGTCTCTGTTGAGAGACAGATTCATTGCCTTGGTTCCCATCATACAACTGGTAAGGGTACAGCCAGGATTTGAGCCTCAGTTTGGCTGTAGAAGCTGTGGTCTTTAACCACCTGTCAACTTATCAAATAGGTTAAAGCAGAGGTTCCCAAGCTGTCTCAGTTCATGGCATCTTTAGCGTTTCAATAAATTTTTTTTTATTGCACCCAATAAGCTGAAAGAAATACTTAATAGTTAATAATTGTAATAATCATTTGAAAAAAATAACGTGAGTTGAAAATTCATATTTTTATTTCATGCTTACATAGCCACAGTTCCTAAGGGATGTGTGTGATTGTTATCACTGTACTTCTTCTCAGACCTTGGAATCAGACTGGATAAGCCACCTTCATTTCCTGTTTCACGTTGATTTTCACAAGGCACATGCTTGGTCTCAGCAAGGGCTGCCAACCAAGCTTCTCAGAGATAAGATGTCTTCAAAAGGAATGTAGCCCTATCTAATGTTGAAACGGAGTTATCTTGAACTAAGTTGTTCATGAGTCATGTGACAAATGTGGAATGTTTCAGTATATTTAAGTAACTTAGAAAATAAACAATAACCCAGAGTACCCCTGTCATTTTGCTGTGGCACCATAGCTTCCTGCACAGTTTTCTTGAACCATTAGTCTAAACCGTTGCTACTCAGAATTATGGTTTGTGGACCAATGTGTAGGTAGGTATCTCCCGGGAGTCTGTGGAAATGCAGAATCTGCCACTCCTGAGAATCAGACTGCATTTAATATAATCTCTAAGTGGTCATGTGCTCAATAACGTTTGAGTTGCACTGGTCTGGACTTCCTAAGTCCATCTCCAAGGAACCCCGCCTTGGAGACGGGCTCTCCCGTGTTTTCGTACCTTCGTTCAGTGTTTCCACTCCACCGGGGTTGGCGTTACTCCTTTCCCTTTCATCTCTGAAAGGCTGAGTAAGGCGCACACATTCTATTTGTGTGTGATTTGTTTGCAGCTTTCCATATGAGTTGTTCACTGTGAATCCTGAAACTGAACACAATTTTTTGTTGTTAGACATTTTTTTCTTCATGATTTTTTAGCTTTTATTCTCAGGAGGTTCTGTTGATTCTTAGAGGGTCTGTGACTCTAAAATTGTTGGGAACCACCGCTTGAAAGAATCAAGGCCTGGTTCTCATTTGTCATGGTGTCGTGGTTGAGATTTTGCCTTAAAATTTGCCATTTTTTATGTTGTCTTATTTAAAAGTTTTATTTTGATTATAACCAATGTTTTCTGTTTATAAAAATAGTATATAATTACAGTGCATTTGTTTTTATCAAGAATCCCAAGACATTTCAATGGGGAATAGTAGTCATCAACAGATTGTGTTGGACAGTTGGATATCTCTGTGCAAAAGAATGAAACCGGGCCCCCTGCCTCTTAACATCTCTAAAAATTAAGTTGAACCTTAATAAGGGCTAATAAAGTATTTAAAAAAGAGAAGTTTTTGGGATATTGGATTAGGCGATAATTTCTTAGATATGACAGCAAAAGCACATATGCAACACAGGAAAACATGGACAAATTGGACTTTATCAAAGGGATTACAGGGTGAATTATTATTCCGTTCTGTACTGCTTAAATACATATTTCTAGCTGATGTATCTCTGGTATTTCTTAATGATGAATTTTGCCTTTTCTATACTATATAGTACAATGCCTTTTATATAGTAGGAACTATTTAAATATTTGTGATTTAATGATTGTAGTTAAAGAAATGCATTTAATTATTTGTTTTGCGCTAATAAACTACTTAAGTTCAGGTCATCTTAGAAAAGTAAGTTTTGGTAATAGCTTTATTGAGATATAATTCACATACCATACATGTCACCATTTAAAGTACACAATTCATTGATTTTCATTATAGTCAGATCTGTGCAACTGTCAGTTTCAGAACATTTTCCTCACCACAAAAATTCCCATACCCTTCAGCAGTCACTTCCCCCCTTTTATTCCCCAGCCCCAGGGAACTTTTAATCTACTTTTTGTCTGCATAGAATTGCCTGTTCCGGACATTTGTATAAATGAAATTATATAGCATGTGGTCTTTTGTGACTGGTTGCTTTCATTTAGCACATAATGTTTTCAAGATTTGTCTGTGCTTTACCATGTATACATTTTTAACATGAAGAATGTACTTCATTCCTTTCTAATTTCGAGTGATACTCACTGTATGTATATATACCACATTTTGTTTATCCTGTCATCTGTTGGTTGACTTTTTGGTGGTTTCTGCCTTTTGGCTATTTTGAATTGTACTGCATTGAACTCATGTACAGGTTTTTGTTTGAATACCGTTTTCAGTTCATAGGGGTTTGTACCTAGGAGTTGAATTACTGGGTCAGATAGTAACTCTGTATGTAACCTTTTGAGGAACTGCCTGATTGCTTTTCACAGTGGCTGCGTAATTTTACTTTCACATCAGCAGTTTATAAGGGTTCTAGTTTCTGTACATCCTCATCTACATTTCTCTGTTTTGATTATAACCATCCTAGTAGGTGTGAAGTGGCACATCGTTGTGGTTTTGATTTACATTTCTCTGATGGCTATTAGTGCTGAGCATCTTTAAATAATGTGCTAGTTGGCGTTTGTATATTATCTTTGAAAAAAATGTCTATTCAACCCTTTGACCATTTAAAAATTGGATTATTTGTCCCATGTCAGTAACAGTAGTTCCCCCTTATCTGAGGGAGATATATTCCAAGACCTCCAGTGGATGCCTGAAAATGGGGATAGTCCTGAACTCTATATATACACCATGTTTTTCTTATACACACGTGCCTATGATAAATTTTAATTTATAAATTAGGCACAGTAAGATTAACAATGACTAATAATAAAATATTAGTTATGTGAATATGGCATTAAGTAAAATAAGGGTTACTTGAGCACACACAGTTGATCTAACCAAGACTGCTACTAAGTGACCAATGGGCAGATGGTATATGCAGCATGGATACACTGGACAAAGGGATGGGGATGTAATTGTCTCGGGGTGGGAGTGGGGGGTGTAGAGCAAGATTTTATCCTGCTACTCAGAATGGCATGCAGTTTAAAACTTGTGAATGATTTATTCCTGGAATTTTTCATTTAATGTTTTCAGACTGGTTGACCGCGGGCAACTGAAACCGCGGAGAAGGAATGAGTACCGTACGTGACTTGCAAATATTTTCTCTCATTTTGTGGGTTGTCTTTTACTCTTTTGGTGGTATCCTTTGCAGCACAAAAGGTTTTCATTTTGATAGTCAGATTTATTCCTTTTTTTGCTTATATTTGTTATATCTCAAACCATTGCCTGCTCTAGTGTTTAGGAAGATCTTTCTTCTAAGACTTTTATAGTTCTAGCTCTTAGATTTAGGTCTTTGCTTCATTTTAAGTTAATTTTTGAATACGAAGAAAAGTGACAAGGCAATAGAGATCTTGCAAAAGTGTTTGATTTCTAATACCTTTATAGTTCAATGATATTCCTTTATTGACGTGATATATTACTACACATGACAGAGCTTAAATAGCAATATCTCATCAAGAGGAATATTGATTAATTTACTAAGTTATGAGGGAGAGAGATAACTGTTCTCTAGTTTTATATACATCTACCCAGAGTCATTGGTATTCTTTTCTCTTATGTGTTGACTATGGCCTTGGCAAATACATTACCTAAAGAATGCTCTTGAACTAAGTAATAATTATCAACTTAGTAAAAGTTTTATGAAGTGGTGGACCTTTCTTCCTTGACATTCATTACTCCTGAATGACAGCTAAATATTTCAGTTAATAATTGCTATCAAAGATTCTTCACAACACAGACTGGGAGATGCTGATCATGTCTATTCCCATTGTCTAGATCCAGCGATTCAAGTGGAGTAACTCAGACATTAGCTCCTGAGTGTACATTGCTGTTTTAATCATCATTGCATTTTTTAAAAAAATTGTGGTAGAATATACATAAGTTACTATCTTGACCATTTTTAAGTATATGGTTCTGTAGAGTTAAGTACTTTCACATTGTCATGTAACTCCAGAACATTTTATATTTTGCAAAACAGAAACACTATATAGCTATTAAACTACTACCCATTCTCCTTCCTGATTCTCTTTTGTGTCCATGAATTTGACTAGGTCCCTTATATAAGTGGAATCATGGTGTTTGTCTTTGTGATTGGCCTGTTTCACTTAGCATAATAACCTCAAGATTCATCCATGTTGTAACATGTCAGAATTTCCTTCCTTTTTAAGGCTAAGTAATATTCCTTGGTATGTGTGATTATTGTGTTTATCCATTCTTCCATGGATAGTCATTTGGGTGGTTTCCTCCTTTTGGGTATAATGCTTCTGTGATCACAGGTGTACAGAGAGATCTGTTCCAGTTCTTGCTTTCAGTTCTGTTGGACATATAGACAGAATTGGAATTGCTACATCATATATGGTAATTGTAGTCTTACAATCATGATTGCATTTTGAATTCAGTAAGATTAACCCTATTTTATTGTCTAAGAGATTAATCCGTTTATTTATTTTAAAATTAAGTTTATTGGGGTAACATTGGTTAAGACAATTATATAATTTTCAGGTGTACATTATCATTTGACATCTATATATTCTATTGGGTGTTTAGCACCCAAAGTCCACTTTCCTTCAGCTACCCTATATTTGATCCCCTTTACCCACTTCACCCTATCTCTACCGCCTATATTAGACCCCCTTTACCCTGTCTACTTTCCCCATCCCCTACCTTCTGGTAACCACTAGTCTATAGTTCATGAGTCTCCTGTTCATTTGTTGCTTTTAGGTTTATATCCCACATATAAGTGATATCACGCGATTTTCATCTTTTTCTGTCTGGCTTATTTTGCTTAGCATGATTATCTCGAGGTCCATCCATGTTATTGCAAATGGCAGTATTTCATCTCTCCTTATGGCCGAGTAATATTCCATTGTATATATGTGCCACAGCTTCTTTTTCCAATCATCTATCGTAGGACACTTTGGTTGCTTCCATGTCCTGGCCCCGGCCACTGTGATTAATGCTGCTATGAATGTTGATGTGCAGTCATCTTTTTGGATATAGATTTTCAAGTCTTTGGGGTAAATACCCAGTAGAGGGATTGCTGGATCATATGGTAGATCAATTCTTACTTTTTTTGAGGAACCTCCATACTGTTTTTCCATAGTGGTTATACCCATTTGCAGTCCCACCAGCAGTGTATGAGGGTTCCTATTTCTCTGCATCCTCTCCAGCATTCATTACTTGTCCTGCTGATTATAGCTGTTCTTACAGGTGTGAGATGGTATCTCATTGTGATTTTGAGTTGCATTTTCCTAACAGCTAGTGATGAGCATCTTTTCAACTATTTGTTGGCTATTTGTATGTCCTCTTGGGAGAAGTGTCTGTTCAGGTCCTCTGCTCATTTTTAGATTGGATCTTTTGTTTTTTCTTGTTGTTGAGTCATATGAATTCTTTGTATGTTTTGGATATCAGGCCCTTATTGGAGGTGTTGCTTGCAAATATATTTTCCCATTTGGACAGTTGTCTCTACCTTGTTGATGATTGATTTATCCATTTTAATACTATTTGAGACGTTCAAGATGGTTGTATACTTATATAAGAAAAGATTTTTTTTTTAGAGACTAGATTTTGAATTGTGCATCTAATGAGAAGTTTTAAAATTTCAAATAGAGCAATTTACATAGCTTGCTACTTTTGCTTAAAAACCAGTTTGTAATAGACAGTTATTATGCAGATGGGTCTAAAGATAGGTGAACAATGTAAGGTAGCTTGGACGTTTGTAGAGATTAAAATGCTATAAAAATTAATTATTGGAATTATTCATAAATTTTAGTATGGCACTCCCAGTAAAATTTGCTTACATGATTATTTTAGCAGTTTAGCTAAAATACTGGGTACTCGATACTTTAAAACCTGCTATTCCAAATTCCTTTGCGTTGGCAACTTTGAGTTCTAAAACTTGATTATTTTAGTAGTTTTGGGTAGAGATCTGTCCATAAGATGGAGTACACGATTCTCTGCCTTCTTACATATACTTAACATACCTTGATGGCTCAAGTTTAAATTTAAAAATCAGCATTAAAGATGTAGTCATATTTTAAGATGTAAAGATGTACAATGTAATGCTGAAATACTATTGTTTTTGAGTTCTCAATTTTTTTTCAAAGATTGAGAAAATTTTGTTCATTATCATTTGATATGTAGTTGTTTAAGCAGATTCAACTATATAATTTTTCTTCTTTGTACCTATAGATTTAAAAGCTGTCTGAATTTTAGTTACTCGAAGACTTAAGTTTCGAAGTCTATAAAGTACTTTTTTCCAATGCCTCAAAGTTATCTTTTTTTTTTTTTGTGCAGTTACAGTCTAAAGGAATCATACATGTAAAAAATATTTTCTCCTGGGATTAAAAAACGTCTCTCACCTCTTTGACTTTCAGAAGGGGATAATTGTTCAGAATAGTCCATTATACTTACCTCCCCCTAAAACACCTCCATTTGTCTTTTGTTCTTGTTGAACTTCATACCATACACTTTCTGAGGGGACAGGCTTGGCTGCTTAGCCCATTAATAGCAAGCATGGCTGGGGCAAGCATGACTGCCCAGCAGCTTGAGGCCTTTAACTTGAACTGGCGCCTGCTCAGCCTGTTTACATGCAGTTTGTTAGATGAGCTCTCAGAGGGAGAGAGCAGACGGGGCCCTTGCCTGGATGTCACTGCTTTTGATATAAATGAGTGTCTTTTTGATATAAAGTGAATGTAGCATGTACAGATCTCTAAAAAATGACCACAAGATGTGGACATGGAAATTCAATGTTTTCTTATAGATTCAAACTCAGATTTAGATTTTCACGTATCTTCATTGACAATTTGTTAGTCACATATTTAATTTTGAACTTTATTCTTTCATAGCAGGGTTTTGAGGCCTGTACTTTGGTACATGGCTTTCCAGCTGGATCTGCCGGTGTGTGTGCATGCCCAGGTGCACGGACACGCAGACTCACGTGTTCACATGCATTAACATAATTATTGTATATCATGTTGTCAAGATGATTTTATTTTGCAAATTGTTATTACTTGAGAATAATAGGAAAAATAATGCAGTGTTAAAATTTTTATGGAATAAAACTCAAAGTTACCTACATGTCAGTTCAAAAAAACCCTGTTGGTCTCTGCCTCATTTACACGCACAGGTGCAGCATGTCCTCCTTTGCACTCGGTGCTGCTTTTTATCTCAAGACACTTAATCCATAGTGAAATACTCAATAATAAGTTTTCTTTGTGAAGACTCAGTTAAATGGTAGTAGAAATAAACATTTAAAAAATGTAATCTTACATTATTTATACTCTGCTTGTGTGAATTAAAGAACTTATGTTGTTTCACTTTTCTCAAAAGCTGAAAAATTGTTTTTTTGCTAGGAAGATGAGAATGTGCCCACTGCCCCCGATCCTCCAAGCAAGCATTTACACGGGCATGGAACAGGCTTTTGCTTTGATTCCAGGTAATTTTTCTTTCTTTTGTAGAATCTAAATTACATAGACCAATGATTCTCAAAGTTTTTGGTCCCTGGAAACTTGTTAGAAATGCATATGGTCAGGGCACTCCCTTGTACCTTCTGAACCCGAAACTCTTGGGGTGGGGCCCAGCGCGGTGTGCCTTACCATGCCCTCCAGGTGATCGTGATGCATGAAGTCTTTGAGAACCAGCGCTGTAAACACCCTTAGTTGGTAAACCGAAAGGACACTTGGGAAATTCTAAGTTGTATTAATTTTTATAGGTTTACAAGTAATTTTTCTGTTATTTAATTGAAGAATTCTTGTCACTAAGCCTCATTTCACATAATGGTTTTTTGGAGATTTTAATGAACAGAGGTTTTTCTTTGCCAATCTAATTGTAAATTCAGAGGCTTCTATAAGTGGTTTACACAGTTGTCAATAGCAACAAGCATTCATTCAGCAGCAGAAAAAGGTTTCTGGGGTAGCCGAAGACTTTGACGGTAAGTTAAGTGTGAAAATCAGCTTAATTAGTAAATGTAACCTTGTCATATCCTGAAAACTGTTAGACATTTATTAGAAATATGTAATTCTTTCATTTTTCTATTTCTTCAAGCTTTGATGTTCACAAGAAGTGTCCCCTCTGTGAATTAATGTTCCCTCCCAACTATGACCAGAGCAAGTTTGAAGAGCACGTTGAAAGCCACTGGAAGGTGTGCCCCATGTGCAGCGAGCAGTTCCCTCCCGACTATCTCCAGCACGACTTTGAAAGTCATGTGCAGACCCATTTTGATCAGAATGTTTTAAATTTTGACTAGTTACTTTTTATTGAGTTAATTATACAGGCAGTTTAAAACAAATCCTCTCCCGTAGACCTCTGAGGAGACCACTGATAATCACGCTGACGCTCCTTCCACTGCCCACACTTTTCTGACCAAGAGCTACTTTGATTTTGCTGTTACCAGGTTCAGGGTCAATCTTTGGCTTATCAATAACTATAACGTTAACCTCTTTAAATCTTACCTGCTTAAGAAGTTCTTGCGTGTTTGTATCTTCCCCAGTTTGCAAAATTATATGACTAAAGGAAACAGGGATTATTTTAATGTTACTGCACTGAAAAAATATGTATAGTGTGTTATATAGCAGAATATTTACAAGTTTCTGTTGACCTTGTTGATTGAGCATGACTACTAAATATTATGTAATAAAAATAATTTATCATAACAATCTTGCAAAGTAATTCATTGAATACAGAAACTTGCATAATTTAACCCATGAAATGTTTTTTAACCCTCTTTAGAAATGGAGCTATATGTAGAATGAGATCACGTGTTTGCAGTATAGTAAATATCATTTTCAAATTTGAAATGTTTGCATTAGGAATTAATGGAAGACATATTTTGCTAATTTTGACTAATTTTTTTAGAATAACCTGAATGATTATATTTAAGCCATCTTAAAGTTGCATTTCTATCTAATGGGAAAATGGAACAAGATAGGTGAGTACAATTCTTTCATATTAAATGATTTACTAAACTGGTGTTTGGTACAAAATCACAGAAAATGTATCTGTATCTTTTCCACATTTTCCTGATGAGTATGACTTTGAAATGACATGTTCAGTAAGTGATTAAAAATGTAATGTCAGCTCAAATCAAAGTAATGTCTTTGTCTCTGCTGTGTATAGTATTCTCATTAACATTAAAAAAGACAGTTTGGAGGTAACTTTTGTCAAATTTATTTGTGATGGGTTTTCATTAAGTCTAGCATCATGAACATGTTGTTTTCATCTGTCTTTTAAAAAGTTTCTGAACTGTATTCTTTTATAATATGAATGTTAAGTTACTGACTTGATTCTATGCTTTTGTAGTTATGAAAATATTTAAGCTTGTCCTAAGCAAACTAAGATGTTAAACTAATATTCAGTGTGGTGGCATTTTGGGATGCTGTGTATGAACTGCATTATACATCATGTGCTTGTATTCGTTTATAGGAGCAGAATCTGTATATTGTTGGAATCCTTTGAGAGGTTTTGAGTCTAGGGAAAACAGTATTAGGCAGTCAGATGTGCGTGGTTAGGACATAGCAGACCTGGGGCAGTCATACCTGATAGGTTACATGACAAGCAGAATATATTCAGGTAAAATATAGTCTGCGATAGCATTTTTGTTACATTAATAATTATGGACAATGCTAACTTAAAACCTTACAATATTATAGTGCTGCTATCGTTCATTAGTCTAAAACGAGTCGTTTTTGGCCCTAAGCTATAATTATTTTCCTTTAATCTTCAATTTATTTTGGTGTTTTTCGGTTATCTTTTTTGTAATGATTTCAAAATAGGTTTAATTCTACTGTGGTCTAAGAAAATGCTTTGTATGATCTATATTCTTAGGAATTAAAGTGTGTTTCGTGGCTCATAATGGTCTCGGTAAATGTTCTGTGTGAGCTTGTGTGTCTGGTGCTGGATGAAGATCATAGTTAATTGAGCTGTTGAGTTTGTAAGTGGGTCTGCACATTTCTGATAGAAGGTGTTGACATCTCTTGAGTAAAATAGTGAGTTTATTTCTCATAGTTCTGTCACTCTTTGCCGCCTGTATTTTGATGCCCCGTTAGGCAAAACTTAATGTGGTGGTCTAACCTAAGCAAAACAAATTTGATCTACATGTCAGCTGAATTCTGCAGCAACAAAAAAAGGCAGCCTAAGGTAGAACAAGGCATTGAGTGGATATATTAGTTTCTGTGGTAAACTTGATAGTGGCTTTTCATAATGGTGCTAATGAAAATAGAGCCATATTTGTTTATTTTGGGTCAGAGACAGTTTATTTTAAATGTGATTTCATTTACATTTATAAGCAGCTTTTCTTAACAGGAGTTTTGATTAAGTTGCCTTCAGTTCTAATACCTCTCGCTTTCAAACTTAATGTGCTCTGTCCCCAACAAAACATACGAAAATATAATTTAAAGCACAGTTTTCACAGACACAGTACAATACATTCACTATACACGGTATAACAAAATATCCCCATCCTTACCTGTTTAGTAATACTGTCACAATGAATAAGCAGATAGGCATTGAATTTGTTTTATAGGTGAAAAAGCAATGTTAACATGCACAATGACTGTTTAGCTGCTGGACTGCTGATCCAGCCTGCAGTTTCCTGCACTAGAAGGAGCGAAGCTAAATAACTCTTGGCCTGAACACGTTTTGGTCAGTTATAGGTAGATACGGAATAGTCAAGTAGGGCCGCCTTATGCACCAACTAGTTGCTAACTCATGTCTGGATCACCCTTTAAATGTTCAGGGTAGGACTGTATATTCAGAACCAAGACTAGTCTTCAGAGATCTGAGGGAATTTCACAGGGCAGTGTCTTTATAAATACTTTCAAGTCCCTCATAATGAGGGATTCACAACTTAAGAATAGAGGAGCTTACCCATCTGGCTAACAGAACTGTCATCCTTTCAAAGGGTCTGAAAACTCAAAGAGGGAAACCTTTTTTCCAACTGTAAGACTTTCATCAAATGGGAACATAGGAGAAATTGTGTAAGTGATGCAAGTTTCGTTTTTACCAATTTTGTGAGCAGTTGTTCATCTCAAAGCAGTTTTTATTCCTAATTTGGCAACTGGTAAACTCACGTTTAAGGAATAGCACTTGGGAGAAAAGAACACTCAAGGCATGATGGTATTGTTGGTGAGAAAAACTTCAGGAATGGTCCAGATGTAGGTTACTCTGATGGGTCGTATATTAGTCACTCTTTGATCACTTGCTGCAAGAAAGCACTTAAATTGTCAATAAGGCTCAATTTCATATTTCGGCAAATTGTTTTATAAAGCTAAACAGACATTTCCAGTGGGAATACAGACATCTACAGTGTCATAGGAAAAGGGTTTTTAAAAAAAGTCTAAAACACAATGAGTGAAAAGAGGCAGTAGGGGCCTTAACAAAAATGTTCCTCTTTGAACCGTGCTTGGCATTTTAATTATTTGCAACCCACAGGTTTGTTAGGGCAGTGGTTGTAAGAATTGGCAACACAAAACATTAAATCTGTTGGCAATAGAGAACTACAAAGTGCTTTAAAACTTCACCTAAAGATGAAGATAGAATGATAGAACTAAATTTCACACAAAATTTGCACGTATTTCAAAGTGTTTCCTAACAGATTTCAAGGGTAAGTATTTCCCTAAACTGGCATCTTGGTCTACAGATAATAGGCATAAATCAATTCCCTTGCACCCAGCAGGCACTCAATGAATTTGTGTTAATGAGTGAACAGACTATTTTGTACAAAAATGCCATTTATAACTAAAATAATTGGTAAGTCAGATGGCAAGACTTTCAGTGTTTTAAAGGACTTGCAAGATAATAGAAAACACAAAGCACAGCTTTTATGTAATTTAAATATGAAAATATTTTAGCATATTGTTAAACATTCTTTCTTAATTTATATTTCCATTACCTAAAGTATTTCTACTCACAGATACTAACTCCGTTATGTAAGGCATGATAACCAGTTTGATGATGAAGTTATTTTGGTTTTGAACATAGTTGATGTGTTGAAAAACTTCAATCACATTATATAATCTTGGGGGGAAAAACCCTCCGTACCAGCCCCTCCTCCCCCAGTTGATGCCACTGCAGTAGGACTAAACACATGCAAGGTGCCCTCAGTCATGTTTTGTTTTGGGGGAAATGTGCTGAAGAACCTAGAGCTTTTTTGTTTAGCACCTTATATCAAAGTAATGGAAATGGGTGTGGTGATTACATGTGCAAATGTACAAAATCATTAACTCTACAAAGATACATCATTCCAAAATTACAGAAAAAATTTAAAGCATGCATTTAATTCTTTAAAGGGTTGCTGAACGCTTCCCCTGCAAAAAGGTGGCTGTTTTCAAAATCAGCAACTGCTGGTGAGGATTTCTTGGCACAGTTACGACCAGCATGTTACTGCTGCATCTTCCTGATGATCTCAGCCGACACCGGGGGATGGAAATTGATTGTGTGGTGCCGCAGGCCCTGAGCTGTCTTATAACTCTTACCACAACGACATTTGAATGGTTTGCGGACACGAATCTGTGTTCTGTGGCCATTCTTGGCGTGGTACTTTATGCCATTCACATTCTGTGGAGAAGATAAAAATATCACCGATTAGATGGAGCCACACTGTCTGTCGGCCTGGGGAACACCTCAGTGTGCATCTGGATGGCAGCTGTTTACACAGTGGGCTGTGCACACAGCTAAGTCAAGGCAATTTCAAACGTGCCTCAATCTGAAAACGGACTTCCAGGTTTTATCTAAAATGTTTGTGTAAGACTCACTGTGGAGAAGCGCAGTTGCCTCTGCCTGGAACGCTGCTTCCTCTCAATCTTTTTTTTTCCCACTGTTAACAGCAGGCAATTACATAATAGTCTTGGGATGCCCTCCCCCCAAAATCCAGAAACAGGTTTAGGGCAAAGCAACATTCAAGATGTACAGAAATTGACAACTGTGACCGATGCTACTCCCTACCTGACCTAGAATTTTTGTCCCTTTTCTGTTCTGTGTGAAGTCAGCGTTGCTGCCACTGTGGGAGCGACCTGCCCACGGCACATACCTGTGGACAGACTAGGCCCTGCTTTTATTTACTATTCCAAACATACAGTGCACTTTTTAAAATCTTCAGACTACGGGATTCTCAGCAACCGAAGAGTTCCGAACGCCATACTGGCCGCCTGGATTTCCACGCGTCGGTTTTGCTGGCTCTGTGGATGCGAGACTCCGTGCCTAGGATCACTATGGGTTTTAACAAGCGAAACAGTTCCTATTGCGAATCCCAGGTAAATGGTGAGGTTTAAATAAGAATAAATGGCCGAGGTGATATTCGAGCATAGGTCTGGGAAAAACTTCCCAGTCAGCTTTTGCCAGATGAGGGAGTCACAGAGAAGGCTTGGGACATGCAGTTGTTCCTAGTGTCCCTGGCTCTGGCCCCACGAGCCCGGGCCTGTGCCCAGGAACGACGCCGACACCATTGTCTGCTCTCGCCACAAGGTGTGCTTGCTGAGCTCCCAGGGCACAGGGGTGGGCTGTCTGCTGCTCCCTGAGCACCTAGCACAGTGTGACATTTCTGAGTGAAATTGTTAGAACATGCTTCACTATTCTGGGAGAAATTGGTTATTACTATTTACTTTCCCGAGTCATAGCGCACAGCAGTCCTTTAAAAGTCCCAGGGTAGAGAATCTCGCTTGACGTCATTGAACCCAGCGGTGTCAGCAGCCACCACTTCCTGGCTCCACCCGCAGTCTGAATGTTGTCCACTGAGTTGAATCACAAGGACCCTCTGTTCTGAACACCTACCTGGCCCCTGGCTTTCTGCGCCTTCATCCCTTGTCCCTCCTGCATCAGTCCCTGCCCGCACGCAGGTCCAGGAAGCTCCTCACTCATCTAGAGGGAGTAAGAGCTTGCCGCAGTGGGATGTGAGAGGGCAGTGACAGGCAGAACCAGACCTAATAACACAGGATCAGGAGGGTAAATATGCCCTGCTGGGCCCCAGATGTGCCATCCATCCTACCAGAGGCCCAGGCACGTAAAGAAGCCAACTGGTATACCTAGTCCCACCTGGCATCTTGCTGTGACCAGAAGCGACCGAGGCAAGAACTACCTAGCTCCAGCCAGAGAACCCACAGGACCATGAAAGGTCATTGTTTTAAGGTAATGAGTCAATAGTTTTATGACCATTAGAGAAAGACTGTCAACTTTCCAAGTAACAGGCTCACAAACGTCAGACACTTGCATCTGCTTGCTTCCTACCTCTTGTATTGGCGCAACAAATATTAATCAAACACCTAGTAGGGTCCCTTTCTGTGGATGAAGGGGTTAGTAAAACACGTCCCTGTTGCAAGATGGCGCATCACAAATCCAGCTACCCTTGGGACCTGGATCCATCACACCTTGTTAGTAAAAGAACACACAAACTAAGCAGCATCTGCCCAACAAGCGAAAGGCTCAGCAACTGACAGCATCAGGGCTCGGTCTCCAGGCCCGAGTGTTTATAACTAATTAGGTGATGGAAGGGCTGAAACCAAGAACGGCAAAAAGCCACAGGGGAACCAGATCTAGAGCTCACCAAGATGGGGACAGGCCCACATGCCAGCAGGCTCTGTGTTCTGTTCCCGGCCTGGATGTAGACACTGTGTTGTGTGTCTGAGGAAAACAGCCAATTCCATATATCAGCGTTATTACTCTGGAAAAATTAAACCAATTGCACTTTTGGGAACATGTGGCATTTCCAGGGTTGGCCAAAGAACCTCAAAAAAACCAAAAACCAAAAAACCCCAAAAAAACCCAACCCCACCATACCATCTCTTTCTCTTTGATGCTGTGATTTATAATTTTCACATTTCAATGACACATAAATGTTAGTACAGGCTGTAACCAGACTCAAGATTTTCCCCATCTGTTCATTCACATGCGGCAATGGGAACTTCCACGTTCTTAGACCTAATGAGCTTAAAAAGTCGCCTAAGTTCCTAAGTGCAGCCTAAGACATTTGGCCTTTCAAAAATATTAACAGAATAAACAGTGGCAGGCTACTTGGAAATGGACTGCTTAAACCCTCTGTCCTCTGAAGGGAGGAAAGGGAACCCACCATCAATGAGGACAGTAACCGGCATTAAGCATTTCTTCCCATGCTGAGTACTTGATGCCCACTGGCTTATTCAATACTATTCGGTACTCAATTTCACATGAAACTGACATTCAGAGGGGACCTGCCCGAACCACAGAGCTGCTGAATGGCAGGGATGCCTGATGCTGGGGTCCATACTTCCCCCCGCAGTTCCAAGCGCCTGAACACACTGCTGTGCCCTCATTCCTTAGTGCAGGACTTGGGGAGGATGGGGCCACAGTCTGGAGACTGCCCAAGAAGAACAATGGTCTGAAGGGGCGGGGCAGGGGGTGTGAAGCGGGCCCTGTGGAACGTCCTGCCTGCCCTGATGAGGGGACCGAGCCGGTCAATGGGCAACAATGGAGAGGCTCTCGTCAGAATCCCACTCCAAATCAAATCACGAAGCCTGAAATCTGGACACCAAGCTGGACCGTCGTGTTCTTAACTGTATTTGATCTTTTGTCGGTATTCAGGCCTGAATAAATACAATATGTGACATCTGCCCTTGATATAAAAGCCGTAGCTTTTCAATTTCCTGTGAGCCTTGATGTTCTACATAAAGGGGAGGAGGAAGTTGCTTGGGGATCTGATGAGAAGAAAAGCGAAAAAACAGAAGCTGGGGTTGGTGGCAGAGGTGCTGTTAGAGCTAGCAGCCACTTGGTGCAACATGGGGACCCCCTCCCGCCCCAGAGAGCTGAAACGCAAGTCACTCCCCACGGGCCTTGACATGGCAGCACACGGAATGTTCCCAGCCAGGTCTCTTCCCTGACTACGAAAGTGACCTGTGTACAGTGCAGGTAATTGTAGAAAATACAGAGGAGCATAAAAAAAGAACAGGTATAATCACTGCTTAACACCTGAGGTATTTCAATATTTCTCCTATGAGACGTGTCATACGACATTGGATTCTGTTCACATTAAACGGTTTTTGAAAACAGGATTGATGGCCGAATTCTCTTCGGTTCCCCTAACTGTTAGAAATTCATCATTTCCCAAGTTTGTGCTGACTTTAAATAATGTGATGAACATCCTTGGACATTGATCTTTGCCGTCCCCGGTGATGTGCTTAGGATAAATTTCTAGGAGAACCATGGAGCTAACAGATACGAACACTTAAAAGTTCTGGTCACTGACTGCCAAGTTGCTATCCAGTTACGCTCCCACCAAGGCTTCTGATGGGACCCTTGGGAGAGGCGAGGCCGTTGCACCCCAGGAGAGAGAGGCTGCAGTGCCCTTCTCGGGGAGCCCCTAGTGGGAGCCCCCAAGCCCTGCTTGACAACGTGGTCGGTGGGAGAGGCCACGCTTGCTTCGTGTGGCTGAACTAACCAGCGTTCTCCACGCAGCAGAGGGAGAAGGCTCGGTCTGTTTGTTTCTTAAACAAGTGGCAAAATGTTATTAATCCTAAGCACTCATGTAAAGATTGTCAAAGGAGAATATCTCAAGACGCTTAGGCCCATCCCCAGGCATAAGGGTGGGGAACCCTGTCTCCCCTGGAGTTGGGAGGAAGGTGGCAGCGGGACCGTGGCGGGATTGGCTGTCCAGACCCAGAGAACGAACTGTGGTACCACTCTGGGCTTCGCGTGGTCGGCGGGAGCCTGGCTGCCCCCTCTCTCCCCATGCATTTTGCCTGTCCCTCGGTCCTCGGACACCTGCTGTGCCCAGGACCTGTGCTGGATGCTGGGGCGGGGGGGGGAGCGGCGGTCTACGGGTTTAGCTTTGAGGTGGAAGTGGACAGCATGTGGACAACTTTATGAGTCTGGAGCCAGCCCGGGAAACCCTGAGGGCTTCCCAGAGGAGGTGGCATTTATGCTGTGCCTTGAGAAACGAGGGGCATTCGAACGAGGAAGGAAGTGGGCAACTTGGGCAAAGGAAGGGACATGGGGAACAACTTAGAGACTTCGCTACACTCCGGCCTCTCCCTCGCCCCACTCGGCACGAAATCCAGGACGTCAGATGCCTCGTCTTTCAGTTCTGCAAATGCCAGCGACATGCTGAGCAGAGCTGACCCTGAGTCAGTGCCCATGAGACTCGGTCAGAGGGAGCGAGGGAATGCGACACGTCTGCAGTCGGCCCTGGGGACAAACGAGGTGGCAGCACCTCTGAATCCTGCCCATCCCAGGGCACCCAGGGCACGCCCGCTCGTTAACCCCTCTCTCACCAGCACCCATGCCAACGACCACGACCGTGCAATAAATAAGGGGACACGGTGACCCAGGGGGCAGCGCTGCCCTCGGCCGGCGTCTCCCCGCAGAGCGTCGAGCCGTGGCGTCAGGGACCACGAGCACGGCCACCTTTGAGCTGTCGGTTAGCAGCTACGCCTTTGCGCTGCCCCTCCACCGGTCCTGGGCGCTCTGGCCCAGAAAGGAGGCTCAATCTGCCCACGAGTCAGGACCGCTCACCGGCACCTGTCACGTCAGGCAGTGGGACTGAAGCCGCCTCCTGCCCAAGGTTCCCTAGGCTTCTCCTAGATGCAGAAAGAGCCCCCATCGACTCAGGCACAGACAACTGCTGGCCGCCCAAGAAAAGCAAAAGCAAAAGCAAAACGACAAGAAATAGCCATGAGTGGAGGAAAGGACGTACGGGGAAAGAGCCAGAGGTGGGAACGGAGAACACCTCATCTTTTAGCCAGAATAGGGGCGCGGCATCCAGTTCTGTTTTTGGTCAGCCTCTGGGGTCGTTACTGTGCCCCTCTCTTTTAACACAGCTGATATACAAGACGTCCCTTCAGCGGTGTCTGGACACTTGAGAGGTGGCGGCAAAGCGTGCAGGAACCGTTACGTGACACGTGGAGAGACAGTTTCTGGGGGGCAGTTTCTGGGGGGGCAGGCCCCACCCGGTGACGGCGTTCTCGGTCAAGCTTTCTCCACTTCTGCAACGCAGAGCCCGCTGCCCTCTGGCAAAGCGAGCTTGCCTAGCAGTCCCCCGGGGTCTGGCACCCTCCTCCCACCTCCACGCCCCCGACACTGCGTTCGGGGACCTGCCCAGACCCGACCAGCTCTTCAGGGTGCCCTCGCAGTACCCCTGCATCGCCATCCGGTGTTACCATTTTAAACAGCACATCTGGACTCGCCGTGATAACATCGTGACAGGGGACAGAGCAGAGGAAACCTCGGGCCACTCACCTTAAGATCCATTTGTATCAGTAGCAGATATGAAAAGTACTGAAACAGATGATTTTTTCAAGTGTTCGGAGACACGGATCTGAGAAAGCATCACAGGAAGAGCTAATGCTATCACGCATTTTTCAAGTCAGCCTGCTGAGCTATGGGCAAATGCGCTGATCACAAATGCTCCAGGTGTGCTTCTGATCTTTGCATTCCTATCTCAGAGCTGGGTTTTAAGGAGCTGCTAACACTTCATGGAAGGTTTGTCCATTAAAAAAAAAATGTGACCTCTGGACCCATACTTGATTGTTGAGGCGTTTCTCATCGTTTTGTCCCTTTGAGTTTTTTAATAGAAAACTTAGTGCCCCCAGCTTCCTGTGAGACCCAGAGTGAGGCCCTCAGACGCACGCACTCTGTCATCTGCAGAGGACACAGAAGTGGGCGGTTTGGCGAGAAAAATATCAAAGCCCCCTTTTCCTCATCTCCTTTCATGCCGCTGGGGGTGGCGGGGAGGGAGCGAGAACTTCCTCAGCTGGAAGCTGAAATAACCCTACGACGTTTTCCAAAAGGGCTCTGGGCAGCGGCTTTAAGACTAACAAGTGGTGACAAATAGGTGACACGTTTCATAATCTGCCTGATGTGACGTGAGCTTGAAGAGTATCAAAGGTATGGTCATCCTACGGAACAGTCTCCTCTGACGTGCAGCTCCACATGGGCCAGAAGGGGCACCCCGCCAGCCACCTGGAAACCAGGGACGGCCCTGACCGGTGGCAGCCCGTGCCCCGGCACGTGGCTGAGTGAGGGCCACACGCCCAGGTAGCACGGGAGGGGCTGCTCCCCGCAGTGGGCCTTGCCCACAGCCGCCATCCGCGCAGTTGTGCCAGGTGACGTGGCCCTTTTCCGTTTCGTTTCGTTCTTACCTTGTATCTCTTTTTACATCCAGGAACTGGGCAGGCGAAAGGCTTTTCTTCCCCTCCGTTCATGCACATGGAGCTGAGGATGGCCTCGGAGCTGATGGCGCTCTCTGTGGTCCAGGACTCATCGCTGTCCGACTCCTCGTAATCCACCTCCTCCTCGTCATACTCGCTGCCTGCAGGGGCAGAGAGTGCAGAGGCTATCAGGAGCTGTCCCCTCAGCCTGGGGAGAGGGCGGTCCAGGCACCAGGGCACACAAACACAGCTGGCGCTCAGGACAGCCCCGGGCTGCCTGCATTCCCGCCTAGGAGTGTAGGTGAAGGACCTCCCAGCAATGCACAGCTAGGGACTAGCTGAGCAAGGACTTGAACTTGGTCCTGCAGCAGGCCAATCTATGACGGCAAAGGTTTTGGGAAGGGGCCAAGGCCAAAACCGAAAGTAACCAATGACGACAAGTCACCTCCCGCCCCAACACACAAGCTATGTGTGACATTCCAACGCATGGAATTCTGGCCCCTTCCTCTTATGCTTTATTGGCCTAGTTGATGCAAGAATCTGTGGGAGGGGGCTACATTTTATACTCATTCCGTATTTATGCTTCAGTGGGGATTAATTTCAGACCTTTTTCTTTATAAGTTGAGCTGAGAAGACTATGAGGAAATTTGGAATTACGGGAGGTTATCGCAAGGCAGGGAGCAGAGGGACAGAAAGAAATGCTCCGAGCTTTGCAGGTAAATCGTTGGTGTCAGAATGCAGGTCCCGCTCACGGAAGGCCACACGAGTCCCTACCACACCTGTCCCCAGGGCACTACACCCAACATCCCTGTGAGGCTGCAAGGGAGTGAGGGCTGATGGGAGCCGTGGAAGGCCCTCGCATTGCTGAGGTTAAGAGCTTTGCTCAGACCTGGACTTAAAACCTATTTTGCCGGGGATGGAGAAGCCCTTCGACCAGCAGCCCTTTCGCTCTTTTTAAATGAGGCCCAAAGCCATTTATTTTGAGCTTTTGCACAATACAAGCCTGAAGGACATAATTCTACAGATCATAAACAGTGTAAAATAATATGTTGACAAGTCCTAATGCATTTACAAGCCCGGTGGAATAAATAGGAATTATAGCACAACATTAATAAGAATTATATGGTAGCAATTACAGTTGTGAAATGCATCCCCCAGGTGTGAGTCTAAATTGCACCAGGGGCCTGCCTGGGTGCTCCATGGGCTCGCTCTGCTACATCAATTATTTCAACACCAAATATTGGCACTTTTATTGGGTTTCGTTTTTTAATAGGCATTAATAAGACTGTTTGAATGGCCAGTTGAGCCGGGAACAAGAATGCCGGCATCTGAGGCTAACACTTAAAAGGATCCAGGAAGGAAGGACGGGACCTCAAGTTGATTGAGTGCCTCTTTAGTTTCAGGCACGTCAGATGCATTATCTCATTTAATCCTCCAGTGACCCTGTGCGGTGGGGCTGTCACTTTCAGACACATGAGGAAACTAAGCCCTTTGAGGCTCAAGAGCTTATGCATTTTCAATTAGCGATTAAGGGAGGTGACTTTTTCCCACGTTGCTTCCCTGAGCCCAATGCCAGCAGCTCCCTGAGAGCCCCCCCACCCCTGCCCCCAGCCCCGCTCAACCTCCTTGAACTGCTGGTTCTTCACCACCCACCACTCAGAGGAAATGCAAAAGCCGGCTGTTTTGAAGCATGTTTAGAAGCACTTGGGTGGTGCAGAAAAAGCAATTTGGCAAAAACGAGGCTTTGGAGTTAAAAGTGGGTTTCAGGAAGCCCCTCCACACTTGGCTGTGGCCCCCAGACACGAGGCCCGTTTCAGAGACGCTTGCATGAGAGGACACGGGCGTCTAATCCGCCACGTCTCCACGTCTGTCCGTGAGCAGATCTTGAAATCTGCTTTAAAGTAGGGCATTGTTTAGGACATTTTACTCTTAAACAAATGCCACATGCTGACGTCCTTTAAATTGCTTGTTAGAAAACTATAAATGCTATTTTGCAAAGCTCCTCCAGCAGGACTTGGGAAGGTCAGAGTGACCAATTTATCCATCTCATTGGGCTAATTTGTTAACCTGAACACCAAGAACCATGCATATTTATAATTGGGGGGAGCTCTGACCAATCGGGGGCTTAATGAAGCCCAGCAGAAGAGGAAACTTCAAAACTCTGCAGGATGAAAAGGGGCCAGACCCCGAGGGGCCGATGCTGGGACGCCGTGGCTTGGAAACCAGGCGGCGTCCAGCCCCGAGTGGGGCAGGTGGGTGACCATGCAATTTACCACCCAAGCCAGGGGGCCTCTGAGTGGAAGCCAGCCCTGGGATGACAGGTGTAAACTGCCTCAGTCCTGGGCTCGCTGGGCCACACGAGGTGTCCGTTGTACCAGCGAGATCCCTTGGGGGCCCTGTGAAACTGTCCCCCGTGGCGGGGTGGGAGGCGGATAAGGCAGGACCTGTGCAGACTCGTGTAACAATGAAGAGCAGTGCACGGACCTCTTGGCTCACGCCTCGGCTCTCACTAGCCGAGTGACAGCTCCTTGGCCTCCACTTTCTCTTCTGTGAAATGGGTGCGAATTTCTTCCTTTCCGTTTAATGTTATGGATTAGAATTAATGTCTCCGGGAGAGCTGGCACCGGAAGACCTGCTGCCTACAGCAAGTGCTCAGAAAATGGAAGATCATCTTTAGAATATCACATCTAAAATAATATTTTGAGAGAGGCCTGTTGTGAAACCAAACACACACACACACAAATAATTCTGAAAGGTTTGGGAATCTCCACTAGAAAAGATGCAAGAGGGATTTCATATCAAAACAGGCACGGAGCTGGCTTTGGACCTCTCAGTGCAGGCCACAGGACCAGGCGGGGAGCACAGGCTGGGGGCCCACGCAAGACCCCTGGCAAGTGACGTCACCTCTCTGAGCATTAGAGTCCACATCTGTAAAATGGGCTAATAAAACTGCCACCGGTTAAGGCTGTTGTGAAAAGTAACTGAGTTCCTGTTTGTAAACGTACTTAGGACAATGCCTGGCTTGTAAGCATTAAAGGAGTGTTTGGTAAATAAATAAACAAAATGCCACGTGAGGGTTTATTGTAGTCACTTCTCCCTTGCTCTCTTTTGAGGATACCTGTTTTCTCTGACACGGAGGAGTGCATGGGGATAAATCTGTTGCTTGTGTTACTGTGCCCCAAATGCCACCCTGTCATCAAACAAAACCAACAGCTGTGAGGTGGCCCTGATTCTCTGCTGCAGGCAGGGAGACCACAGTTGTGCCAAAAAGCCACCCGCTCAGAGGCTGGCGTCCACCTGGGGCCCACATCTGGAAAGCTTGCTGGCCGGGCCCTCAGCGTCCTGCAGAAAACGTGAGGCCAGAATCCCAACTGCTCTTCATCTGTTTTCAAACACGTCTGAACTCTAGGAAGAGCTAAGGTGAACCCGAAGTTACAGCTTTAATTACAAAAAAACATCTGGGCCAATCCTGTCGTCTTTGCTCTATTAATTTCCTCATGTCTTTCCAAGGAGAAAAATAACCCCCAACCTGGGTTTCCGTCTCTGCTTCATCTGCCTCAAAACAAACTGCAGGACGAATGAATCCCTAGCTCTTCCCAGAACTCCGCCAGAGAAACTAACTCCCCCAGCCATCCAGGGACAGTGGGATGGAGCTCGGTCCTAGCGATGACCCCCAGCTGTTCTATCCCAGAGCCCAACCGAGCAAGCGCGAAGACGTCCTGTCTCCTTCCTCCCCCTCACAGACCATCTTGTGCGTCCACTGTGGAACCCACTTCCCTCCAGGCCAGCTGCAGGGGTCGGCAGGATACGTCACAGCCAGCAAGACACATCGCAGTGAACTTTGAGGCCATCGCATTGAAATGAGGCTTCGGACAATCCCAGGGGAGGAGGAGGGGGCGCTAAGGGCCAGATACATCCACGCATTCACACGGCCACACTTATCCACCCCTGATCTGGAGCAGAGCGGTGGCCTCCGAGGCCCTGTCTAAGTTCCACCCTGTGAACCCACGTGGAAGGTGCCGGGTCCAAGCCAGGAGACGGAGGGATGACACACAGACCAGTAGAGCTGCTTGTTCTGGGCTCCCACCACCCAGGACCCACGAACGTCTATGTCATTTGGTAAAGCAAAACTGTAAAAACGATTTCCTCTGTGTGAAAGGGGGGGAAACCCCCCAACGCCCTACCTGTAAGTAACTGCGGCAGGAAGGCGGGGAGGAAAGGATCTGGAGCATGTGAGTCACAGGAAGAACCTACTCGGCGCGGCCCGGAGCGGGTGTCTGGGGCAAGCTGGCGCCGTCCTCCAAGGCCACCCTCCAGCAAGCTCTGCTGGGAAATACTGGTGTGGAGCCAGGAATTTGGAACTGAAGGAGCTCACGGGGCCACTGAACCCCACACTCTAACGCCTCGGAAGTCAGAGCGGCCCCTCATCAGGGCTGCACTACCCCTCTTCCTCTCCACAAGGCCCTGAATCCTGGCAAGTGCCAGCTCAAAGGGACAGGGCGTTCAAACGCAACACAGAAAGACACCCCGCTTGTGCCAACACCCCTCTGCCTTCCCCTCTCCACCGGAACGCGTTCTCACAAAGAGGAAGCTGCCCACGTTAAGAAAAACATGAAAACCCCACAGCAGTGGCTTTGTGAGGCAACAGGGGCTGGTTTGGTGGCTTCTGCCGCCACTCCTCCTTCTGAGTTGTGCCACGTGGGGCAGCTGACGGCAGGGAACACAAAAAAAGAAGCGAAGACATTTCCCCTCAATTTTAGGACCGATGGACGGGATCAGAGTTCCAGTCTGATAAACCCATTCTCTGTTTGACCAGAAGCCCCTCTCAAAAAAGACCCGCCTCTCAAAAGGGGCCCCAGGCTTGGAGGACACGAAGGTCCGGCTGCTGGGCGCTGTGGACACCCACGGGGGCTGGGTCGGATGACCATGGGGCAGGACGGCCGCTGCCACTGCTCTGGTCACCAAGCTCCACGGCTCGCGGCTGCTGCCCAGCGGGCAGGACGGCCGAATGCCCGTTTCATTTTCCCTTTAGGTCTGGCCTTTTAAGTCATTTGCTCCTGAAATTCTGGCATTTACCTGGGCACCTGACCCTACCTCCGCTTGGATTTCTTTTAATAAAAATTGTGGCTGCCTAAGAACGAGCAGATTTTGCTTTACACACGCATTTCCGAAGCGGGAGGGGTCGGGAGGCGCCTCCCACGGGCGTGCCGTCCGCGTGATGAACCCAGTTTGCAGGACAAAGCGGGTTCCGGAGGCGGGGGCGGTGCCCCGGTCACCGGGCTAAACCGGCAGTCTGGACTAGTCTCGGGTCTTTGGGTCCAAAGTCTGTCCTCCTTTGATTTACTCTAAAATGCACATCCCTGTAGGACGGAGATAGAGACGAGACACACAACAAAACCGAGCCCTGGAAACGCTGGGAGGGCGGGAGGGGACGCGTCTCACGGCGCCGCTCGCAGCCTACGCCACAGCGTCAACAGCCAGTCACAGCCGGTGGCAGGCGCTGTGCCCCCCCCACGCGGCTCAGAGGTGGAACCTGCCTCCCCCGGGTCCAGTCCCGTCCAGTCCTTCAAACAGCTACATGAGTTCCCCACACCCCGCCCCGGCTCTTGGACGTTATGAATCAACTTCAAAATGACATTCACCAACGTTAAGAGCTTCTACAGGAAAGTGGAATGTCACTGTGCATTGTCGCACGTAAAAATGGGTTGCCACTAATCTTCCTCGGGGTGACTTTTCCATTTTCGTGCTCCACGTCTCTCCCGTAGGGGCCTGAGGTGGGCAGGGCGGCGGCTGAGCCGGGGGGCCTTCGGTGGCCCCAAGGGCTCATTTCAGCATTTCAGTTTGGGAAATGTGGGAAACCTCGTAGATAGGATTTCACAATAAGACAATTACATTCTCCAGTGCTGAAAAATGCCTAGTGGTTGTCAGCAAAGGAAGTAAAACCAGAGCTGGTTTCCTGAATCACACGAAAAGACCAGGCGGCCCAGGGTGGCTGCACACGCGGACACACGTGCTTGCTCACCTGGGACGAGCTCACATGGCTGCCCTGCAGCCCTGCTCAGCGCCTCTGCGAGCTGCCCTCACTCACAAGAGCGGGTTCGAATCCCCCCCTCCCCTCACACCTCTGCCCACTCGGTTCACTCCTGTACTCTGTGCACTTCGCCCATGATCCATTTTAGGGCCTACACCATTCTCACTCTTTGTATCCAAAGGCATAGTGACATACAGATGGATAAAAATAAGTCAACCTTTTCCAGAAACCCAATATACCACATTTATTTTACAATACAGATCGTTAATATTCACGCTAGAGTGATACTGCAGTGACAGCAAATTAAAACTCTGCTGGGGTGTCAGATTCTGGCAAATACATTAGCAAAGAGCTGCCTTTCTGCCTTATAGATTTATCATTATAAATTAGCTTTCCGGGCACTGACCCACTTTGCTGAGCCGAAGCAACAACAGTCTAAATGAATCGGCAATGGATGATGATGAAAGACATGCTAATGATCTGGGGACCACGGGCAGGGCGAGTCTCAAAGACTCCTGACCTCCCTGCCCCTGGGCCTCGCTCCTGGAAGTTCACTCTCCCCCATCTCCTTTCAGTTGGAATGGGTCCTGGTTCTCCAAGCCAGGAGCAACGTCTCCCTCGAAGGGCTCAGAGTTCTCTAATGTATTATCATCTTTGAGTACCCCACAGTGCCTGGGGCAGTGCCTGCACTTGAGGAGCCAATGGGCATGTTTGTTGAATGAATGAACGAATGAAGGAAAACACTTTCCAGACTGAAGTGGTGAACAGGATCCAAGATTACAGCCCACTCCTACCTCCCACAGTCTTGAAAAAATAAAATTAGGTGATCTCAACTGCCTGCTTAGAACTTGGCAATGGCTTCCCACAACCAGGAAGGAGTGACCCAATGTGTTATCATGGTCCTAACTCCATGTCACGGTTGCCTGGATCTTTAACATTGGAATGACTTAAAAAAATAAATAAGAAAACTTAAGAATTATGTATACTTAGTTTAGTGTTAAAAATCTACACCGATACATCTATTTACCAAATATTTCTAAATATTCAGATACTACTCAATAAGAATATAACTTAAAAAAATCAAATGTTCTTATAGATTTGAGTGATTACAAACTCCGTCAAACTCTACAAATTTCAACTGAAGTAGCTAAGCTTTAAAAAAAAATCTTAAAAACAGACAAATCATACAAACAATCACATTTTGGTCCTATAGATTTGAATTTTTTTTTCATTACTTCCATCCTTAGCTTTGACCTTCCTGAGGTTACAAGAATCTGGCGAGACTTTAAAGAAACAGGAGCTGATAGGTGCAAGGCAGGGGTTTTCACTTACAAACTGACTCTTGGTCAGAAGAGTCAGAACAAAATGATTCGAGAGAGAGCCTGTCATCGCAAATGGCAAGATTGCATTCTTTCTTATTAGTGAAAACATGGGTGGGCCTAGAGGGTATTAAGCTAAGTGAAATAAGTTAGACAGAGAAAGACAAATACCACATGATCTCACTTATACGCAGAATCTAAAAAACAACATAAGTGAACAAAGAAAACAAGAACAGACCCACAGATACAAAGAACATTTTGAAGGTCGCCAGATGGGAGGGGGTTGGAGAAGATGTGTGAGAAAGGGGGAGAGATTAAGAAGTACAAACTGGCAGTTACAAAATCGTCATGGGGTTGTAAAGCACAGCATAGGGAGTATAGTCGATAATATTGTAATAACTATGTACGGTGTCGGATGGGTACTGGACTTATTGAGGCGATCACTTCGTAAGTTATATAAATGTCTAATCATTATGTTGTACACCTGAAACATATATTGTATGTCAACTGTAATTCAAAAACAGAAGTATAAACTATGCTCCCCTCTGTGCAAGTAGTAGGGGGAATAAGAAGACATAAATGTACCTGCAAGTTAACAAGAACTTTCATGGACTGCATTCCTATTTATATTGCCAGCACTATTTTTAAAAACTGTATTATTGTCTACCACATCAAAATACCTGGTGGGAAAAAAAAGTGAGCCTGCATTTCCTGGGCTGGATACTTGGGTTTTTTACTCAAGGTCTGCTTGTTCATGAACAGGATTTTAAAAGCCCATGTCTTTTTTTTTTTGCCGCATCACATCTTTGGTATAATTCCTAGGGCCACTGGAGATCACACCTCCCAGGGGACAAGGGACAAGGGGCTCATGGCTATCCCCCGTCTTGCAGCTCACTCTCCTCAGGCTCCCTTCCCGCCTGTCTGTGACCAGGGTGTGTGCGGGCTGGTCCTTCCTAGTCTTGCTCCAGGCCCTACTTTTCCTGCAATGACGTTGCTTCTCACAGACCCCTGCCCGTCTGCTAACTGAGGTGAAGCACACCACCTGAGTTTCACACACAGCCATCTACATTACGGAAGAGCACAGCCCACCTACGCCAATGCTCCCCAATGGCACAAAGTCTACAGACAAACGCATCCTATTATTTTCACTGTTCTTACAGGACAGCTACTCTGGGGCACATTTTATATTAATTCTTCCACACTGAGTACCACTATGGATTCACTGATTTTCACAGGTGCAGTGCATTACCACCTCGCCGTCAGTCATCACCGCACCCTTCGGGACTTACATCACTACACTTGGCCAGCGGAGGCCCCTTTAGGTGCTCCCCTTAGTCCCTTCAGTATGCCTCCACCGTCATTTTAATTGGTTTCTTCTCTTTAATCACAGTTATCACTGCGAACGGTAGAAAGTCAGAAAGCTCTAGGAGGCTTATAATGCACGAAGAGTCCTCTGTCCCACGCCCCGCCCCGAGCGACCACGCGTACTTTGGGTTGACCTCCCATTACAAAATAACGTGCCCCTACTGCTACTTTCTGTCGTTCGGTTTTGGATGTATTGACTTCTAATTATGCAAGAATTCGATCCTTGACACGCCTTCCAACCGTCCTCCTAGAATTTCATGACAATATTTGGTTTCCTAAGCATTCACTGTTTGCATCACCATGACACTGGGCCACGGAGTGAACTATGACCACATTCTTGCTGTCCGTGGAGTTAACAAACACCACTTCTGTCGCCTGTGTGCCTTCTCTCTCCCTCACCTGCAACCTCCGTCCCCTCACTGCCACCACCACCGTCGTCGGGGCAGCTGACCTTATCCGGGGCTCGCCACGTGCCAGACCCAGTTCTAAGCACTGGGTCCGTTAACGCACTTAAACCTGACGGTGACGCTGTGGGCTGGCACTGTGATCATCTTCCTTTGACCTAAAACGGAGGCTCAGAGGCAAAGTGCCTGGTCTGGGGCCACAGATCCTTCGGGGGGGGGTCCGATGCGGCCGTCTGGCTCAGAGCTTGCACTCCTGACGGGCACCCCACACGGCTCCCCTGAACTCCCCCCAGCCCCTCCGAGGGGTGTGCGGACTCTGTGGTTAAGCCCGCACCAGGTGTTCGGTTTTCTCTCTCCTCACCTCTCTCTCGTTTCCTCCTTCCTTCCTTTTCCTCCGAGATACTCTCCTGCTGCCGTCCGCCCCTCGCCCTGACCCGGACTGTCTGCCTCCCAGGCCCGCCGCAGAGCTGTCTCCCCAGGCCTTCCCCTCGCCCCACAGCCGCTGGGAGGTGACCCCCTTTTTGAGGATTCCATGTCTTCCTCTTTCTTCATTTACTTCTTGCCTAGGTTACGGGAGATAAAATTCTGAGTCCCTGAATATCTGAGAATGTCTTTCTTCTACCTGACCGGAGTCTCTGCGGATAACGGCCGTTTTCCCTCTGGGTTTTGAAGGCCCTGTCCAGTGTTTTCCAGGGTGCTGTGAGGCGTCCCATGCCACACTGACTCCTCATTGTCCTCAAAGCCTGTCCTCCCTTCTCAGGAGACGTAGGACCTTTTCTCTTCTGCACCCCACATTCCGAGGTATCTGTTGCTCCCATTCTTTTAAAAACATGACGTTGAAGTGTTAAGACAAAATTTACCAATGTTCCAGGCCCATCTTGGATTTCTCCTGCTCCAAGGCGTTCTTTCATTTCTCAGGGGACAGCAGAGAGACCCAACTCCAGGCGGTGCGGGTGGTGGTTGGGTTGGTGCTACTGAGGCACCTAAGCTGTGTGGACTTCTCTATGTGACCGCAAGTTCACTACTGACATTTCTGATTTAACTCT
Organism: Eonycteris spelaea; assembly: GCA_003508835.1. Taxonomy (NCBI): domain Eukaryota; kingdom Metazoa; phylum Chordata; class Mammalia; order Chiroptera; family Pteropodidae; genus Eonycteris; species Eonycteris spelaea. The sequence continues at coordinate 1,329,092 of PUFA01000036.1, forward strand.
GACACTAACTAATGCATTAAAATGTTGTTCAGGGATATGAAGTCCGGCACAGGAAATGTAGTCGGTAACGCTTTACGTGACGTGCCGGGTGGGAACTAGACTTCCTGGGGCGTCGTGTCGTAAGTTATATGTCTAACCACTGTGCTGTACACGTGAAACTGACAGAATATGGATGTCATCTGCAATGGGGGACAAAATGTTATTCAAACTAACCGTTTAAATGGATTTTCTCTGAAATAGAGCCGCTTCCCTTGCCTATCGTTTTTCCTGCCTTCTCTTTTACGCTGTGTGTTTTATCTTCTTGTTCACCATGCAGGGGTCGCTTCACTGACCCCACTCTCCACGCTAAATTAGAAGCCAGGTATCTAGAACATGCTGAGCTTGCTGCCTCTTCAGAGCTGTGTTCGTCTCTTTGGACACTCTTCCCCGGGTTTTCTCATGGTTGGCTCCTCCTCAGCATCCGGGTCTCAGCTAAAACGCCACCTCCTCCGAGAAGCCAGCCCTGATAAGCTTGCCCTGATCACCTGCCTATCTGAACATCCATCCCGTCCTTCAGGCGCAATCTCCTCCCCCTGGGTACCTTCCTCACATCACATCGGATTTTCTAAATAATCTTGTTTTGTCTTTATCTTTCTTCTCCACTTGAAAGGAATCTCCACATCACTGAACACTGGTGCCCTTAAAAGTGCACACAGTAGGTGCTCAATATATTTGCTGAACCAAGGAAAGTAAGGGCAGCATCAGCCCTTCTGACACCCGGCCACTGCTTCCCAACCACGGGACGCTGTTACCTGGGGGGACAGCACAAGTGATGAAGGCAGAGTGAAGACGCGAAACACTCAGGTGCCCGAGATTCAGGTTCTGTCCCTTACTGGCAAATGAGATGCAGACGTCCCATTCCCTGCCACCTGTCTCCGTTCTGACTTTTGACATGGAAATGAAAATCACAAGTCGATGCAACGGCCACACGTCCTGCTGGGACAGTGACGAAAAGGGGAGCGGTGGCAGAAAGCTGAAGCGCCACCCCCAGACCGGTCGGGGTCGCGAGCAGCAGGGACACGGCCAGGAGAGCACAGCCCGAGCGGCCACTGACAGTCACTGTGACGTGGCTGAGGTTTGCACGGAGCCTGTGACCTCCCTCCTCCCCTCCTCCCTCCTCGTCAGAAACGTGAGAAGCATGCCACCCCAAAGCCACGGCTGGCGACGTGACCTGAGGTCAAGATCAAAGTGAATGAAATCAGTATCTTTTCAGTGTCTTCTAAAAACTGGAGATTCGGATTTTCAAACAATCCCACAACGCGAGAGATTCCGTATTTGAAGAGGTACGTCCTCAGAAAAAAAAGATGAAAAGAAGTGAACACCTAGGGGAAAAAAAAAAAATGACCCCTTTCTCATCAACTGTAACTTCTCATTTCCCTTTACTGTTATGCCTCTGAATCCTTTTCTTCTTTTCCCTTTGAGACTTCAAAGGAGCCCTCTGTACTCTCCTCTCTCCTTCTCACTCTGGAGTCAGACCCCCCTGGCCTGTTTCTGGCTCTGAGCTTGGTTTCATCGCCCGCAGAGTCCCCTCTCCAGCTGGGCATACTCCTCTGGGTACCTAATTTGCCCGCTCTCCACCTTGGTCAGAGGAGGAAGAAACTGCCCTAAAAGCAGAAGAAAACAGCATCTTCTTCGTTGTTCCCACATCTTGGCTATTTTTCAGGACAAACAGGAGCAGTAAGAAAGGACAGCATCTCCCCAGTGCGGCTTGGGTCTCGGCAGCATCCCTTCCCCCACTCTCATCCCGGGCATCGGACCTCCCTAGCCTTCCAGCTGCTGCTTCCGATTCATGGAGATTTAGCACAGTGTTGTGTAGCCACTGGCCAATCTTAGGACCTACATCTAATTCAGGGTCATAGTGTTTTCAAACCGCGTAAGTGGGTCACGCCATCAGTTTCGTGGGGAACAACCAGCATTTAACAAATAAAAGGTCAGAACGGACTAGAAAGTATGAGTGTGAAAGGCATTCTTTCATGAAGCTTTTGTCTCACGCGTGTCTGCATGTACAACAGAGTTCTCACTATGTCACCGTAAACAAGCTTAAAGCCATTTTGACCAGCAGCATTTCAATGTGTAGGACTTCTCTCCAAAAGAAACGGCATCTCATCCAGAGGAAAAGACAATCTAACACTTTAACGACATTTATAAAACAGGCTAAAACAGAAGACAAAGGTCGTTTTGGTGACCTTCAAGAAGGTGGCGTGTCGCTAGCAGGGATCCGCAGTCCGACCAGGGCCGGGCTGTTGGACGCTGAGCCCAGCAGCGCCGGCCCCCGGACGGAGAGAACGGTCTTGCCTACGGAAGGGACAGGCGTGGGAATGGACAGAAAGCACGCGGACAGCTCTCCACCGATTCAGGCCGTCCCGCCTCATCTTTTTGAAAATTCCCAAGGACAGTCTTTGTTTTTTAGAGTAGGGGAATCTAGTTCCCAGAAATGTCCCCAGCCATTCCGAGCCTTTCTACGAGATTAAGAAGGGGCGCGCGGGGTGCCCTGGACTCTGCCCAGTCCTCTGGTTGACGAAGCGAATGGGTTCTCACTGTCAAATCTTGCAGCCGAGCTCAGGCGGGCTGGCGGCCAGTACGAGGCGGAGGGGCCAACCGAGGCCGGCTCGGGGGGAGGTCCAGGTGTGCCCAAGGGGGCTGGGGAATCCTCTTCCCCGTCCCCATCACCCTCAGGGCTCACCGGGGAGTCGCCGTCCAAGGGCAAGCCCCACGGGGCAGGGCTTGCTCTCTTGGTCACGGCACCAGCTCCATCCAAGCCACCCGAGCCGGCCCCGGCTCAGCCTGTGGCGTGACGGGAGCCACGGCAGCGCCCCCGGGCGCGGAAGGGGGCGCTCAGGTACTTGTGCGTAATACACCTGTTTTGTGCTCGGTAACTGACGCTTATTTAATACACACTACGATTTGTACATGATACAACGAAAGAGCCACGATGACAGAGTCAGGGGTCACCATCTGCAAGACGCATGCGCACGGCGGCTTCATCCTTCCGTCGAACCGGTCAGCACCACCGCGGAGACCAGACCCGGGTCAGAGGCGACGCGGGCGGCCGCCTGGCTGTGCGCTGACCCTGGTGGCCTCCGACTGGTCATTTTACTTATACCTCCATCTCATCACCTGTAAAATGGAAATCGCACTTGACCTAACCTCGCAGGGCTCCTGTCAGGATGGTACCATCTACTGTGTACAAAGGGATTGATTTCTGGCACGGCGCCATGTACCTTATTAGCACTGGTTGGTACTGGTTTAATCAGTAACTAAAAGGGGTCTGGACTGGAAGGAAATGAGCAGGGATCTACAAAACCTAACCAGAAACCCTCTGGTTAGCGTTGTCTGCCTAAAAGGCAGGGAAAAAACCACCTAGGATTTCCTTACATTTCCAATATAGTGGATTGGGACACTGATTTCCAATGCTGCTGGGGAAAAAATGTTGATTTAGGATGACATTGCTGAACTTATTTCCATGAATTATTCACAATACCCAGATCTGGGGATGAAAAAGACTCAGTATCTCGCCCCCGGGGCGTGCAGTGAGGCCTGGGCACTGGAAAGCTCCTGGCCACGCCTTGAATTTCTCCACTGGGGGAATGCCCTGTTTTCAATATCAATTCTGAAAACAATGGAAACAGAAGAAACAGGGGCGGCCTTTCTCTGCAGGATGAGGCAACTTGCCAGGGCCCGTTCCTGGTATGGTGTTTTCCGATCTAACTCCGAAACGTCATGTGCGATATTTACAGGGTGCAAACGTATGGACAGGGTGAGGAGTTTTATGCCAAGAGCAAGCTCAAAGGGAGGGTCGGGAAGCAAAGGATGATGGATATTGAGAAAAAATGTTGCTATGATCAAGATGAGAAATAATTAGGCTCTGCCAGCCAAAACCGGTTTCTACTGCAGCAAAGTAACTGTCTCTTTCCAGACACAGCATATGACATGAAAATGCATCACAACAGAAAATAAGTGGCTTCTCTGGGGAATAATGTCATGCGAGTCACTGAAAGTTCACGCAAATCTCAGAGATCTCCCGTAAAAGCTTAGTTTCACACTTTGTCCCATGTGGAAACTACAGCCTGTGCCGCATGAAAAACAAGTTTTATGAGAGTACTTCTGAGTTTTAAGAAGGCTGTTTGGCTTCCTAACAGGGCAGCTTCCTGAAAGCGCCAGTAATGTCGTTTTTACATATTGCACGTATCAGGCTAGCTTCATAATCATCAGGGCCGCATTTATATACGGTGAACCGTTACGTGTGTGACAAACCTTGACAAAAGTGACTGGGAGAAACTGCAGGTGCAAGACTTTCCCAAAGAGACCGTTTTACGTATGTTATAAAAATGAGTCAGACTTTTTACACCCCAGGCATGATCAAACAGGCTCGAGAGGTGGGCAGCATGGCCCTCCTGCGCACAGCGTTATTCGTGTCCTACATGCTCATTCACCAGCTTCTCCTATGCCCTGTTGATGGGGCAGGTTTTAGAAGGTCAAGGTCTTAGTGTGGCCATCCAGTGACCTTGATGATGCTTTCCTTATTTGTTTCTTTGGCAAATATCTCACACAGTCACAAGAGGACACTTCTAACCTGACAGCCTGGGTCCTAACACCAACTCCTGCACTGACTCACGCTATGACCTCAGGCGAGTCACTTAAGTTGTCTGCCACAGAACCCACATGAGAGGATTAAATGAGTTAATACATACGTTAAGTGCTTAAACCAGCCCCTGCCACATAGTTAGCACTGGCAGCTGTTAGTAACTTCACTGACTGAGCAGACACGTGATTTCACAAATTAAAGAGTCAATCAGGACGATGGATGTGGCTTTGGTGGCTTTGTTTACGACCTCAGGTCAGTGAGAGAACCCGGGAGCAGTGGAGGAGGTTGACGGAGTTGCCCAATTCCCCTGCCCGCTTGCGGCTGGTTCCTGCCCCTGGAGTTACTGCCCCTGTCGCTCAGCCCCAACGTGCCATGCTGAGCTGGCTCCTGTGGTCTCCCTCTTTCTCCTGGCTTGCTGTGGCCCACCTGTGTTTCACGTAAGCTGCAGCTTGCTGTAACCTGGCTACCACCTCTAGATTCACCCATGCCACGAGCTGTTCCCGGTCAGTCTCGCTGGGCTTTCTCACCTTCCACCTGGGACGCGGTGTGACATGCACTGGCCTGGCGGCCAGTGCCCTCAGCTCCCTTGCCCCAGCCCGTCCTGGGGCACGTTCTGTGACAAAGACATGGCACCGCTCCCTCGGAAGCCTGGATGCTTCTTGGAGACGGATGCAGTTGACTTCCGAGGTGGCTCTGACCAGCTCTGCCCATGAGACAGCGCCTGCTGCAGTCGGACGCCAAAACTCAGATCCTGTTCGGGGTTCTGGGAACTCGTCTCCTTCAAGCCCCAGGTACCCCACCTGAATGAGAACTGTAATAGCATCTCCCTGACGGCCGAGGCGAGGACTGGCCAGGACGTGGCGCAGCCTTTTCTTGGAGCCGGCCAGAGCACAGGATCGGTGCAGGCCCCGGGCTGACCGTCTCACGCTCGACAGCATCACGTCTTCCTTCCCCGCTCTTCAGCACAGAGGTCAGTGGGCTCTTCCCTCCCCGCCCTCTCCAGCCAGCCTCGGGGGCTCTCTCCACACTGCTGGACGGGAAATCCTGCGTTTGCAGGCCTCTGCTTCTCGGTGTTTAAAACAACGAAATGGTGCCAGATAAATGCCACACGGCGGTAAACAAGAGGGTTTCCTGTGGTTTGGTAACAAGACTGAGGGTTTCTTATCAGGAATCTATCGAAGGCTGCAAACAGGAACAGCTGTGGGCGATCGGCCCCCACGCAAGCAGCAACGGAAATAACCTGAGACCCGTCACTCTGGCCAAACCCTCTCACGGACATGTGATGGACGACATGTTTGCAGGTCAGGCTCCCAAATCATCAGGTGCCTAAATTCTGTTCGGTCTGAGCCGCCTGTGGCTGGTCTGGATGGGAATTTTTTATGATGATGAATGAGGACCCAGCAGGTATGTCTGAGACTTTAGACAGCTGAGTCTTGATGGCACCGATTCGGAGTGCAGACCTCACGACGTGCCTGCTCCTCCCTCCTCCTCACTTTTCCAAGAGATGGTCAAACCTCAACGGGGGCTTCTATTTGTGTGACTTCCTTGTGTGGTAGCCCCATGGGAGACCTGAGGGGCAGCTTCTGGCCTCTTTTCCAGAATTTTATCCAGGAAAGGGCAGGCCAGAAAGTCCTGGTAGGAAGTAGGCTTTGCCCATAAAAACACACACACAGTGACAAAAGACACCATCTCACTCTCTTTTGCCATTTTCCTTTAGAGTTAGAAAATGGTATTTCTATTGAATCTGACTCTGTGCCAAGTAAAGCAGAGTTTATTTTGGATTTCTGTGTCTCACTTTCCTAGAGCCCCCCACTAAATGGCCCCTCCTCACTCCATGTAAACGCCCCCCCCACTCACTCCTCTCCTCCGGGGCCTCCCAGGAGGCGTTTTCACTACCTTGTCCCTCTCCTGTCCCTCGGCTCCTGCTCTTCCACCTGCTCCGGCCTCCACCTGCCCACTTCATGCATGTTTTCCAGGTCTGATTCGGGCTCCCAAAGAGCCTGGACCCTGTTTTATGCGTTCTCTCCTGTACTTCTAAGTCCAGAGTAAGCCTCAGTACCTCCTTTTGGACTGATGTCAAATGCCCACGCTTGCCCTTCCTACAATGCCATCACAGGGCCGTGAAATAAAATTTCCAGGCTGAAAAGAACGTCAGTCTTCTGTGCCAACCTCTGCTCTTGTGGAGGACGAGATCAAGGCACAGGGAGGTGACCTATCTCTGGTCGCTCACTCCGCACAGGTCCGGACCGGTTCTGGATGCCCCTCTCCTGACAATGTCCCGTCAGTGGCTTCCTGGATCTAATGAACGGGGGAGCTGGCATGTGTCAGCCAGGCGAACAGAGATCTCCCTCCTTTCAGAGAGGCAGCAGGTAAGCTGTTCCCAACTCGCTCCCAGGAGCTGGCTCAGTGGACACGCCCAGTCCTCCCAGACGGAGTCTACTCAAACAAGAGGCCCATTTACTTTTCAGAATGTGAGGCTGAAAGAGTAGTTCTTTTGAAAACTACAGGTATTCAGCAATGCTTCCTACATTGTTATGACTGGGTCCGTGTATCTCCGAGCCATGATCTATGCACACAGATGCAGCTCAGAAACGGGCAAAGAATAAGCGTTTAAAATCCTTCTCTGAAACTGTCCCTCGACTGTCAAAAGGTAGAAGTCGGGTCCTGAGGGAAAGATGAAGGTGAGAATTTTCAATCCTAAGTTCTCCTATCACCGAATCACTTTCCTGCCCCATCCTCCTCCACCACTACAGTTTCGAGCGTGATTTGTGGCCAGCACTAAATCCAAATGGTCCATTTTTCAAACCCATCCTGGCCCAGAGGCATAAAGGTCGGCCTTGAACGAGCAAAGGCAGTCCTGCGTGTCAAAGGGTTGTGATGTTTGCAATGCGATTATTACTACCCTCAGCCACCCTCCATTTCTCAGCCTGGGCCTGGCTAACTATGTTCCCCTCGCATTTATTTTGCTCTGTAAGGAGACTGTTCCTTTTCATCCAAAGGCACACCAACGACCCTTTGCAAATCCTGTTAAAGCATATGTCATCCACAGATTTCCTAATGGGATAATCCATGTGTCACAGACTATAAAGGAAGTCTTTTCCAGCTGCCTAAATGAGGATTAATGAACAGATATTCAGCAAACCTTTGGGGAGACACAAGAAAACCTCGGGAACGGGCACGGTCATCAAAGCCCGGGCAACTTGCATCGTGTGCATTTGTAAATGGCCACTTCGAACAACTTCAGAGGCATAATTTTCAAGTTGTGGCATCCATGACATGTTTTATATGACTACATTTTTCTAAAAAAGTGGAACTTCAGAAAGCCAAACCCCAAATGTGTATTATATGGTGGGCCCAACTTTTTTTTTTTTTTTTTTTTTTTGTGGACTGGGGGGAGCACGAGAATTAGAAGGTGGGGAAGACAGTGTGGCTGACTGTGAGGGACGGGACAGTCACGCAGACGTGCGTGCCAGAAGCGCAGGCGTGGAGAAAAGCTGGGTGTTGCTGTCATGTGTGCTCTGTTCGGCGGGGCTCATTTTGGAAACAGGCAGCCGAAGCACTTGAGGTGCTAAAGAAAATTGTTGTAATGTCACTGCACACAGTGCTGTCGCGGCTTTACGGGCACTAGAGTCTCTGGAGGTCATTCTTCATTCTTAAATGCCCTCCTCCCCCCCCCCCCCAGAAAACTCCGTTCTCCACAGAAAAAGGCCTTTCAATAATGAACAGCCATCTGTTTCACAGAGCACAGAAAAAAAAACACGATAAACCGAGTCACTCAGCCTTGGCTGTAAACGTTCTTACACAAGATGTCTACGCCACCATATAAACAAAACACAAGCTATTAACCACTTGCAGAACAACAACAAAAAATGCATTGGGGTCTCTGCAGTTAGTTGAGCTGCACAGCGTTTTACAGTGCTGTTTTATTTATAACGAAAGAGCGTAAATAAATACATTAAAAGTCGAACAGACCCCTCCCGCCAAAGGCTTACTCTGCAAATTAACTTTGCAGTAATGAAAGCCGTGCCAGCTGGAGTCTCTTCCCCCGGTGCTCAGTGGCACAGGCGGCCAGGGCAGGTATGTGTCTGAGGAAAAGGCAAACTAGGGCATTTTCCACCTTCGGCCAGCGATGTTAATTGAACTTTGGCAAATGTTTCAAGATTTCTCTCTCCATGTTTAAGAAAGAATTAAAAACAGTTGAGCTGAGGAAAATGAACATCTGTTCCTGACTTACACTCACAACCACAATGAAAAACATTCATAATTAAAGCGATTTTGCTTCCTTGTTAGTCAGATCTGTAATCTTGGGTTAAAAATATAAATGCGGAGGCTCCTTATTGTCTTTGGGGCTTTTCTTCTGATGGCTGCTTGTAAAAGAGGTAGTTTATGGGGACGGAATTTTCTTCCGCTGGAATAACAATATCAGGAAACAGATCTGCGTAGAAAGATAGGGGATGACAACAGGGAGCCCCCACGCAACTGAGCCTCGTTTGGCGAAGCTATGCAGCGGTAGTCAAGAAGTGTTTTATATTGGGGATTTAATACTTTACGGCTGTGTAAAAAAAACCCAGAGCCGTTTTGGGGCCAAACATAAACACTGCAATGTCAACAAGGTTGACTTCTGTTGAGCAAGCCGGGCAGGTTTCTTCCGGACTGGGAGGGACCGGTGTGTCTCGCATAACAGTGCTGACAAGTCTTTCACATCTCGTCCCTTCCTGTCCAACATGCAGAAATTTCATCAAGAAAACCAAATCGATCTCCATACGTTCACCCTGGTTATGGAAACAACCCCCCTGATCCGCCAGCCCCATCTCGTTGCCCTCCAGTGAGTCCACGCTCCTGCTGCTAACATCCCCCCGCCCTGCGAAGGGCTTTACTCCATAACGTGGCTCTTTGATTACATGTCACTCCCCTTGTTAGACATGGCTACCTGCTGCCAACTCCACTCAACACAGACCCCTCAGCCTAGCATCCTACATCTGTGTGAAGGCTTCTGAATCCAGTACACCGGCCTAGCTGGTGTGGATGCAATCCCTGGTCTCTGAGCCATCTCTGTGCTGTCCGCCAGGTTTGGGGGCTTGGAATACACAACCCAACACCCTACCCTGTACTCGTCTTTGAAGACCTCCCTTAAATGCTACTTTCCCCAGGTAACTGTTCCTAAGCGAACGTGACTTCTCCTTCGCCGGTTACAACATTCGACTTAAGGCTCTTAGGTGCAAAGTCTTCTAGGAGCTTTATTTGCACATGTGCCTTCCTGTCTCACTAGAGCATCATCTCCTTGAGGTCACTGGTTCTTTTCTATTCACCTTTGCCCCCCACCCCGCGCTAGGCACCGGGTCACCCAGTAACAGTCATTAGACGCAGCTCCGTGGTTGTCTCTATTCTACAGTTGGCGTAACATTCTTGTCTGATACGCTGCTCATAAGGTAGATGCAGAGACGCTGATGCCATCATTATATGGACCAGAAACGATCATGCTCACTTCCATCAATGATGTGTAATCTGGCCAAACGCGTTTGCCAGGCGTGGATTCTAACTGCAACGACCATCTTATCCGTCCCTTCACTTGGTCAGGGCAAGAGGGAATTCATCACTACTCATTATTTAACGTTGTTTTGGAAAACCTAACGACAGTATAAAGGAGCTAATCTAAAGTTCAGCACTGCCTCGCCTGCCAAAGGTCTAGGGCCACTGCGGGGGAGGCTGGCCCCATCCTGGAAAGAGTCCTTGAGCTCCAGCCGGCTCTGGCCGCCCCCTTTCCACACCAGGAAATCCGCCCACGTACAGGGGACGAAGCTGGGAAAAATCCCCACGGAAAAAAGGGTAGAAAACTGTTGTGCCCTCAGCAGAACGTGAGGCTTTTTCTGAGGTTTTGGAAAATAAATCTGGACAATTTCCTTTCAAAGTGGTATTGGCTCAGCCCACGTCTCCCTTGCCCTGCCGCCCCCTCAGGAACGAACCCCAGAAGTGCTGAGGGAGCCCCGACGTTCTTCCTGGCCTCAGCGTGAGCAGGAAGAGCCGTAAATCAATGAGGGAAGCCTAGGCTCCCGCCGTGTGCAGAACCAACCCACCAATTTACGAGGATCCGATCATTCAGACAGACAGCTGAGCCTCGGGTCCCCACAAAAGGCATGGCTACATGGGAACATTCCCGTCACTTAGGAAAAAGCTATTCTTTCAAGCTTCCTCACCATATTAGGATATGCCTTGACATCGAACAACATCAAAGAAGCGTAGCCTGAATCAGCAAACCTTTGATTTCAGAGCAACCTATCTGGGAAAACTGCTCGCTGTCACGGGGCAATGGCAAAGAGGAGAGATGGCATGGTGTGACACTCGTTTTGCACCTGGGCAGAAGTATTGATCAAACAGCCTTCAGGTCATCAGGACTGGCCTTGGGGAACATGAAGCCGAGCAGTCGCTGGACGGTTCCAATTTCTGGCTCTACCCCTGGAATCTGACTGAATCAAGGGTGGGTCCCAAGGGCCCGTATTTTGAAGGTGCTCCCAGATCACCGGGAAAAGTTGGGGAACTACTGCATACAGCCTATCATGGTTGGTGGTCAGGGATTTAAGATGATGTCTTGATTCTGAAACAGAGCCCTTGTTTGTGCTTCGCCCCGAGAACCTGCTCCTGCCCCTTCACGCTCAGGGAAGGGCACCACCGCCCACTCGGCGGCTCCCGCAGAGAACCCTGCAGTCAGCGCTCTCTCTCCAGCTCCCGCAAGCTCCGCCTGCAACAAGCCTGCGCCCACCTACGTCTCCACCTGTCATCCTAGTCACATCGCTACCGCCTCCCCCTGAGCCGATGCGATGGACACCCCCCAACTTTCATTCATCAGCCAGAATAAACCTGTAAAAGCAAGCCGCGACTCTCCTGTTCTGTTTGAGATCCTCCACTGGCTTCCCGCTACGCTCGGAAACTGGGCAAAGTCCTGTCTCCGGGCACGCCTCTCCCTGCCAACCCATCGGAACCCGCCAGCTTCACCGTCCTCTTCTGGATCTGACCAAGAGGGACTCGCTCCTGAAACTCAGTTTGGATATTGCCGCCTCTAAGGAGCGACTCCCCGACGCCAGCGCTGGGCTGGGTGCCCCTTCCTCCTACGGCCCGGCACAGCATGTCTCCATCAGGGATCTTAGCATCCTGTGTGGATTTTACTGTCTCTCTCCTCCCCAAGCCTCTGGGCTACTTACGGACAGGGGTTAAGTACATCTTTTACTCGCTGTACATCTGCTTGACATGTCGTAGGCACTCGAATGTCTGCTCTGAGCATCGACGAGAATACCTCTCTTAATTACACCTGGAAAGTAAAGCCTCAGCCCCAGAGAGCAGGGTGTGCTGGGCACTTCGGAAGGGCACAAGGATGAAGCACCTCTCACTGCTCACATTTTCAGTAGTCACGGAGGACAGCGACCGGTACGCTTCGGAGAGCTGGGCGCCCAACTCACTCACAGGGTAGTGTGGCCGGGCAGTTACTTAACCTCTCTGACCCTCCCGCTGCCGTTCACATATAAAAGGGGCATGTGACTAACACGCTTAGCAGAGTGCCCAGCGCCTGCCAGGTGCCCCCACATGGCGACTCCATGGCCATTCTCATTCCTCCGGCAGGGCATCCCTCTAGGCTAACTCTAACGCCCCTTGCCAGGGGGTGGGGGCCAGAGGGTCTCTCTTCGATCGGCTTCGGTAATGACTTTACTTCATAAATTGTGCCTTCCGATCGGCAGTGCACACAGTTCCGTTTCCCAGGCTCGTCGGGGCCACCGTCCTGACAGCTGCCAGCCCTGGGCTGAGAGCCCTGGGTGAGAAGTCTGACTCCTTCTGAGCTCTCACCGGGCAAGTTTCGCCAGTCTACTTTCTTAACATGTCACGCCCGAAGCTGCTTTTATCTCACTCATCAATAATTAGGCAAGAAAGAAAAAGGAACAGGTACCGTCGGATCCTTCTCAAACATAAATCGTAAAAATAAAATCCCAGACAGCGTACTAGGCGTAAAATGCAAGGAGGCGGCAAGCCGCGCAGATACCAATAAGGCAGGGATCACGAGCTGGGTGTCCTTGCGTGGGTGACAGAGTCGGCAGGAGTTTCCGTTCCTTTGCCAGGGAGGGGGCTGGGCTCTGGGCCAGGGGCAGGTTTCCACAATGAGCGCTCTATGCGCGAGAGTCCTTCAGGACCAGAGGCGGCTGGAAATCCCACGAGTGATGCCTTCACCGGCCGGCACGGTCTAGACAAGAGGGTTACACTTCTGGTGAAACTGTTCCTTGGGGAGGTTACTGCGAAAATTCCCTACGACTAATTCTGATGGGCGGCCTAGCAGAGGGCGCTGGGCTTAGGCCACGGGGGAAAGCTGGTTTTCTCAGCTTTATCACGACAGCGTTCATTCTCTCTCCCATCAAAACAAGGACGGGAAAGGGGAAGAAGAGCTCCCGAGAAAATAACAAGAGAGAACAAGACATGAAGGCTGCCCACGGCTGCTTGCCGGGGCTGAGCCTTCTCTGATCATCGTCCCGCTTTATATTTTCTACGTAAACGACGTCTACTTTCTCAGCAACTTCAGATCTGTAGGAGCGAGCGTGGAAAGAAAGATACAATGGTCTAAACTGGGTACGGGGTAGAATACTTCCAAGAATATCAGAGTCGCGGCACTAAAACCCAGAGGAACTCACAGCTATTTCCACCTCGGGTTTCCAGGACCAACAGAGGCGGGCGGCTGAACGTGTTCCCTCAATACTTGGAGAAATAATTTTCACTGACCGCAGGACAGAGCTGAGAGAGAACGTCTGTCTAAAGAGCCTTAGGTTCTGGTCAGCTGACTCTCTGGGAGGGAAAAACAAGTTCTGACAGATGATCTTCTCCAGAAGCCTTCCAGACCACAGCTGCCCACGCAGGGGCCTTCTCTGCCGTTTGCGCTTCCCCCTGCTTTGCTCCCCGACGACTCTGCACCAGCACAGACGCGGTGCCCTCACGGGAATCCTGCTTGTCGTGACACAGTTTCTCCTCTTTGCCATTGTGTCGCTTAGGGTGCAGACTGTACCTTTTCCATTTTTGCTACATTCTGCCGGCCTAGATGGTCTTGCACACTAAGTGCTCGATCAACGCCTAAGATACATAACTGATTAAACAAAGGAGAGTTTCTACCAAAATTAAAAAAGGCACGGAGAGAGAAAGCATTTTTCTTCCTCCTTGCAAGTGTAGCTCTATTAAAGGGCCTTGTATTTATTCTGGGGATGGGGAGTCTGGGAACATTCCAGGATCTGCAGGCCCAGAAGGAATTTGGCCATGGTTATGAGGTCTCGTGAATGGAGGACTATAAATATAACACAACCGACTAGGAAAACACACTCGGTATTCTGTAGTGGCTGAAGTGTGAGTGAAAGGAAAAGCAGCAGAAGAGGTATCAGGAAGCCTGGACTTTGGTACTGTTTTGAACCAATTTGGTTAACATGACCAATTTGGGCTCGAAGGAGTGAGCCTAGGGGGCTGGCTTTCAAATTTTCTGGCCCCCCTGCCCCCTACCACCCACAAAACTAAGACCAAGTTTCCCTGAGACAATACTTAGCCTTGCCAAGTGTGAAGCATCTATTTCTATTTCTATTTCTTTTTCTTTCTTTTTTTTTTAATGCTGCTCATAACATACGAATTATAACAGCGAGTGATCTCTACTTAGATGCACGCTGTCTGCCATGCTGTTCTCCTCCTTTGCTTTCTTTAATCAGGAGACGTTTTGGAGCAGTAACACACGTTCTGAATCCAGGGGTGCTAAGGAATGACGACTTACATAATAAAGCCACCACGTCACCCGTCTACCACAGCAGGTGGAGGAGGGGAAGAAGCCGACCCTCATTGTAAAGAGATCAGGAAATGGAACCGGCCCCCTTCCATCCGAGTCTTAGGATCTCTGTCCTTTCTAGGAAACGAAAAGGTGTGAAGCCACCCCAGTCTTAAGACATTTCCTTTTACCAATTCGCCGTTGTCGGTCTCTTATTTTTACAAATATTCTAAAGGCATTTCTCCTGAACACAAAAGGCCTTGAAAAGGAACATGTTAACAACACTACTGCATTGTCGCTGAGTAAATGGAGGCCGTTCGGAGTACTTCACAGACGCGCACTCTGAGTTTTTTTTTTTTCCTTTCATAACCATGATATTCTCACCCTGATCTTGATCCTTTGGGCTCTATCAGAAAGCAAGGCAAATCTTTGAGAACCTGATTTTGCCCTCTGTGTCTTTCGCCACATCTCTGCCACCTCATTCCGAAAGATTTCATGGAATCACACTACCTGTCATTTGACAGTCACCTAGCATCAAGGGCATACAGTTCATGGCCCTGGAATGGAGCCAAGGGAACGGACTCACATGGGAATTAAACCCATGACCTCAGATTTATTGATACGATGCTCTGGTCACTTGAGCAGATTTTTAAGTCATGGTGCTTGGCTGGTGAGCATCACGAACAGGAGGAAAGATGACTTTCTCCAAGGCCGCCAAGAACTGGCACTCAGAACGGACTCTGCTTAGTGTCCTTCTCTGACAATGAGAACAATCAACACCAACTATTCATTGGATACCTAATAATGTGGTTTAGTAGGTTAAAAAATTCAGGGTACTCAGAACACATTCTAGACAAGAACTTGATCTCTCTCTGAAGAAGCCACAAATTGCCATCTTCTGGAAGGTGACAAATGAGGCTAAATGTTCTGAGAAAATATCCATTGACTTTGCAGTCCTGCCCTCTTTCCAAAACACACTATCATGTAATAGAAAATACAGACAGTGTCAACAGAAATGGCGGGAGGCTGTGAGATGCTATGTTTAAGAAGCAGAACGATTATGAAGATTAAACTCCTTTCAAGTTTATATATAGCGTAACTCATTTTCTAGTTTGCCCTCCTTGCTTGAGAGAATTAAAACGACAAGGCTCATCTGTATGGCACATTTATAGCTTTAGCCCACGGACTCCCACGTGGCAAAGGACAAGCCTTCTAGTCTTGGCAAACCCTCCTTTTTTTTTTGATGATGCCAGGAAACAGATCTTTGCTGAGAAGCAAAAAAAGGAGTGGGAAAAATCCTTTTTGGAATATTTATTACTTATTCATTTTAGGAAACACGGTCCTATAGATTATTTACAAATGTGTCAACTGGATTCTGCTAAACTTTTAATTTGCTATTTACTTGCCAAGTACCATGTATTAGTCACCAAGGGTGTATTTATGTTTCTGTAATGCGCACTCATTATATAGTTATTCTAGAAACTCTGATTTATTAAAAGAATTTTAAATCCCAAATTTTACACTTTCAGTTACTTCATAATTTTAACTTTATGGTTTTAGTTTCCAAAAGAGGCTTATTCATCTCCCAGGAAAAAAAAAACCCTTCCAGGCTGAGGTGTGTGTCCACAGGTGGGGGCACACCTAGCCTCGCCTGTCACAACCAACTGCAAGCCACAGCCCTCGGGCAGCTCACTCGTAAACGAGCGGCGACATTTTCACTTTGTGCTTTAAAAGTTAATCATTTGTCAAGTTTTGTTAGTCTTAAGAAAATAATTTTCCTTGAGGTACAGCACAGCCCCTGCTAAATTACACACACTGACATTACTGAAACCAAATGGCTTTAATTAAACACTTTTTTTTCAAAGACTGTTTCCTTTTAACGGCAATGAAATGCCGTTCATAGCATCTGAGCGCTCTGCCAAAATTAACTTCATCAAGGTGATTTTTAGGGAGACTTTCAACACAGTGATAGCCTGGAACTTTGTGTAATATTAGAAAGTGGGCACTTAAGGGGGCGGCCTGGGGTCTTGTTCAAGATACAGGATCACGCCTGTGTCCCAAAAACATCATCCTAAATGGACTGCCTGGCCTTGGTCCCCGTAATTGTCAGTGCATTGGGGCTCAGCCCAGAGAACACCAGAGTTCTGCCCGGTGGACAGAAGGTGGGAAGGGACAACAGCAGGTCCCTTCCGCGCCTGAATTTACGATGCTATACAACTGTGTCCATACAAACACTGGCCTGGAGTTTCAACAGTACAGTTACAGCACGTCTCAGCTCGAGCTCTCTCACTGGAAAGCCACGTTTTCACTATTTGCTACAAGAGAGATATGCTTTACATGTATTTTTTTTTCTTATTTTTTGAACATCATGGCGATTTTGAAAAAGTGAATCTATTTGAAAACTAAAAAATTCCCCCAGACCCAGGCTGAAAAGAGATGTCTCAGCTGGTAACCAATGGCAGGCACTAACTAGCTACTTTATTCAAGATTATTTTGATGAGAGGAAAAGCAGTTTCTCTGAGCGTGACTTATTCTGGGGCCTGTAACCAGCTGGAACACCTTGGCTGCCTTTTGCCTTTAGAAAAAAAAAATCGGGTACCTATGCAGAAAAGACAGCACATTATGGCATTATTAGATGTCGAATTCCAGTTGCCCCCCTTAAATCAACGTTAGCTTCTCAGGAGTGATTTTTTATGTGTGTTTCTATAGTAAAGAGAGCCCGAACTGGCTAGGTTAAAAATATTTTTTTTTTACTTATTCGGCCCAGTGCAGTATGAAACACATTTTTGATCTGATAAGATCAAGCCAACTTGTTGCTGGTTTGATGAACAGAAATTAACACCAGCATCCAGTTTTCCATGAAGGAACTAAGTCCGTTTGGCTGGCAGGGTGCTGGACGTGCACACCAGCGACCTTTCCGTCCCTGGCACCAGGATTCCAGCAGCCGCAGTGTCTCCCCTCCTGTAAACACCACCACTTCCTTTTTACTGCATTTCCAAGAAGTCTGAACAAAGCCCTGGGACAGGAGCGGGGAGATTCTGTACCTTGATTGTTGTTGTTGTTGTTGTTGTTTTTTAGCAAGAACAAATGAGCTCAAAGCGTTCCCATTTTTTCTGCAGATTCTTTCTTCAGCGCTCGGCGGCAGGGTGCGCCTGAGGACCAGTTCATTGTTAAAACTAGACCCACATGGCAAAGACATTAAAATAGGGTTGCTGCCGTGACACCCGCAAAGATGAAAGGGCTTCTCCGATTTTAATATTTCAGAGGAGAGGGAAAAAAAGCAAGCGCTTCTTTGGAAAGGTACACCTTCAGTCCAGCTACAAATCCGTCAGGTGTTAAGTCTCCATCGCCTCCCCAGGTGAGGTGTATGGGAGCTCGGTTTGTTTATTCGCGTTTTCAGTGGAATCCACACCATTTTCCGGGCTTACAATACGCTGCTCTCTTTCGTACTCATATTTCGGTTCTTGTACTCGCTTCCAAAGGAAAATTACTGAGAAGTGTGCACTGACGGGTGTTGGCACATAAGCGAGCGCTGGACTTTGACTTAAAGAGGTTCCATTCTTTTGGGGGGTGGGGGTGTGTGTGTGAGCAGCAGTCTTAACGTGTGCCCTTTAAAATAACTCTACCTTGTGATGTTTCTCGATGGTTTTTTGGCCGGTGCAGAGACCCACGCTGGGACAAAGAAAGAGCAACAACGATCGATCATCTAGGGCCAAAGCCTGGCCGCGAACTGTGTTTTCTAGCGCTAGGTGAAATACGACTGTGGAGAGCTTAATGATTTCTTGGGGGAATTCTTAACAGAAGACTTATTATCTTTATTGCGTTTGCTGAAGCAGTAACGTTAATAGTGGAGATGAAACTGAGGTTTGTAACTAAATGTAAACAGTGAAGCATGGCCTCGCTAACCTGGTAGACCTTACAAATATTTTCATTAGAAGGTAAATTATAGATACCTTCTGTTACTGTAAATATGAAATCTGAAGATAAGCTGCTATGAAAGGGCTGCCTATTACAGAGTTTCAGCATGGGCTGAAATGGAGCAGCCTTAATTTTCCTTCCTGTAAGATTCTCGGCATAAACGAAGCGCTCTTCATCTCACAGGAAGCAAAGTATTTTGGATATTGGCAGATCCAGATGCTAGCTATTCTATCAGGAACGTTTTCAGTTATTAACTAATTCTAACTATGACTTAAGACGACTGTTTGGCAACTGGCTTTTGTCTTTCCTTCTTCTTTTCTTTCTTTCTTTCTTTCTCTAATATGTGTTGCAATGATCTGATTTGACCACGTGGCTGATTTCCTCCATGTTCCTAAGCTAAGAAAGCCAAGAATAAGGATTCCATGTACTGTCTTTCTTCAATGGAGAGGAAATTCCAGAGATTTTCCTGCTCTACCTACTGCATTTATTTACTTCCTTTGTCCTCACGTGATTGTTTATAGAGGAAACGCTATTTGCCCAATCGAGGGATGGGTGGAGGCTGTGGGCCCCAGCTCCTCCTTTCTGCCTGGGCCACCGGTTCCTTTGGCTTCAACTGAGGTAAACACATACGGGGCAATGCACAGATCTGAATTATGTAATTTGGCGAGTTTGATAATTGTATACCTTTGCGTAACCAACATCTCAATCAAGATATGGAACCCAGCTACCATTCCAGTAAGTTCTCTCGTGTGTGCCCCTTCCCCACTCCTCGCCTTAAGTCAACTGCTTCCTGATTTCTATCATCACAGGTCGGTTCACCTGTGCTGGAATTTCATACGTCCTCTTTTGTGTCTGGCTTCTTTTGCTCAATATGTTTTTGAGATTCTTCTTTTTTTTCTTCTTCTTGGTGGATCAGTACTTTGTTCCTTTTTATAGCTTAATAGTAATCCATCATGTGGCTAGATCACAATTTGTTTATCCATTTACCTGCCAATGGACTGCTGAATAGTGTGGGCTACTGGGAATAAAGCTGCTCCGTACACCCCTGCACCTGTCCTGTGCAGACATGTTTTCATTCTTCTTGGGTAAGTACCTCGAGTGGAATCACCAGGCCAACATCACGTTGGTTTTGGAGCCATGATGAAGCTGTACGACCTCTGTGGGGTCTTGGGCTCCTCAGCTGGGCAGAGGAACAGTGACATCGGATGTCCTTCCTCTCAGAGCAGCTCTTCATAGGAAGGAGGGCAGGGAGTTTCCAAGACTCTGTAGTTGAAACTCATCTGGTCCTCTAGACCGTGCGATGCCCTTTATATGGCCCTATGACCTTGATGTATCTTATTGGTGAGATGTTCAGTTCTTCCACGTCTTAAAGGGAACCAAAAATGTAAAAGGACTTCAAAGTGGGTGGGGCCAGGGAGCACCCCACCCCAGCTGTGATGATGGTTGGGCCTATGTGGGCACATCTTTTGACCAGAGGGGATATAGCTTAACAAGTGTGTCCATCTGTTAAAACATACAATATTTTGTTTTCTTACTGTTTGAATTTCCACAGTTAAAAGGGTTATTATTATTACTTTTACTAAAAAGAAAAACAGGATATCAAAATCTGTAAACTTGCTAACTCTTTACTTCTATCATCCCTAAGTCACACCATGGTTATCTTAAATACTCCTGAATTGATGGGAACAAACGGTATCATTTCTGTGTTCAGTCAGGTATGTGCCCATTGCCCAGAGCAGGTCATGAGCAAATCCCACCTGCACTGACATTGCCGGAACCAACCTTCCCTGTGTGGACCAAAACTAAACACGCACAAGCAGTCCTGGCCGGGGCAGGTGAGAGGCTGTCTGCCGAAAGGGCAGGATTCAGTTCAGAGCGAATTGTGTTTTCTTTGTTTTGAACGTGAGATAGAGCTACTTCAAGAAGCCCTAATTAACCTGACAGCATCAGCCATTTCCACCACTGACAGCCTACAGTTTCTGAACACGCTGACCTTATTTACCAGGGGAGGGTAAGTATCTTGAGCGCAGAGGAGGGCACTTCCAAAGCTGATGATCTTTCTCAACTGGCAGGTTAGGTAGAGACAGTGTTAACATAATCAGTTGTTTCTGTCCTTTATTTCATTAATCCTCATGGTGAGGGAGGCATTGCCTCCAATGCACAGATGAGGAAACTGAGGCTTAGACAGGTATAAGGCCATCTATCAATCAAGCATCAGAACCAAGATTTGAATCCAGATCTCTCTGAAGCCAAAGGTTTTCACTACTTTACTTCCACATCCCCAAAGTGTTAGAAGGTGGCCCAGAAAACTCCTGGTTTACATTACGCCCTTTGTCAACATATCCAGGTTGCTTACTAATGCCCTAAGCTGACATTCCACAACAATCATAGGCTATAAAACTGTTTGCCCCAAATCAGTTTCCACTGCTCTCACCGTTTTTCCATTCCTTTGGAGTTTACATTTGCTTTACAATAGCTAGACACTTCTGAGTGTGAATATATAGCTTATAACTGTGCTAAAACAGCAAAGAGAGAACGACCTCGTGTATATCTCTATCTTGCCTTACTAATCATCAGTGCTGATAATTTAGTCCATCTGTGTATATGTCATGTTCATGAAGTGTCTGTCCTACACGTATAACCTGCTTCTACTAAGAGATGTAAATTCTAATCTACAAAGATTAGAAACAAGCCTTCTGCTTTTCTGTATCTCCAACGCCTGGCACAGTGCCTATAACAAAATGGATGCTCAATAAATTATGTCAGATGAAAAGACACCAAATCCTGGTGTTGTGGAAAATAGCAGTTACTCCAGCTGGGAACCACGTGAGCTTAGGCAAGTTATTATTTAAAAGAATCTCAATTTCTTTGCCTTTAAAGTGTGGCTAACAATAATGGTTGCCTGTGTCCCATCAGGTTAACAAGGATCCAATTAGATAGTGAATGCTTTTGTGCACAATAAAGTGCTAGAATCCATTATGAGTATGGATTTGATGGTTTTTGATGATTTGATGATTTGATGGTTTTCTTCAATTCAAGAAAACCTTTCTGTTTTAAGTGGATAGCTGTGGGAAAGCAACTGAAATATTATTTCCTTGTTGTCATCCTTACTCTATCAATACTCAGAGTAGCAGGAGAAGATTAAAAATAAATAGCCACACAAGATGGTAGGGAAGGAAGCAGAATTAGCCACAAGACTGGACCATGGCACTCAGGAAGCAGGATAAAGGTTTTACAAGTCAATCAAAAAAGAAGATGAAAGGGCAATGACCAGGACAAAGTAGAAGATAAACAAACAAGCAAACAAACCACAGGCCAGGAAGGGGTGTGTGAGTGACCCTGAACATAATGTGAGCCAGATAATGCAGCCACTCCTGTCATTCTCCAGCTACAAGACAGCAAATTTATGTGAAAAGGGAAATATAAATCAAGGCCATTTTCTTTGCAGAAAGATTTGAGGGAATGTTTTTTAGGCATCACCCGGAAAGTCAACTCTTTAGGGCAAAGCCTGCTGGAAAAACCAGACCACGGCCTCAGGAATTCATAAGTAGGTCACAAAATTCAGTCAGGCTGAAATATTTGCTTCTCTTTTCTCATTTCCACCATTCAAAAGAATAGGATTTATCTCCCAAAGGTTTTTCCTTCTACTTCATTCCCTTTTTTTGGGGGGGGGAATAGGGGAAAGGGTGTTAGTTTAGGCCTAGTTATTCTTTTTCTAAGACTTTCTGCCTTTATTAAGCCTATTTAAGTTTATGTTGCTGTTTAAAATAAAAGGCATGGGAGAGAGTTCCCTTCATCTCTGTTCAGAGAGAATGTCTAAATGTCAGGCAAAGTTCTATCAGTTCTAGAGTAATTTCTATCCTGAGGGAAAAATGAATACTTTACTTTTTAAAATGCTCTGCCGCATATCAGTAACTCCTGAAATTTCAAAATCCTTAGAAGTTGGACAATTTATTACGAAAGCCATAAAGGAAGGTTAAGGGTCTACTATAAGGCCAAAGAGCAAGAGATGCAAGAATGTGAAGTGAAACAACAATGCAGGAACTTAAATCATGCATAACAGATGCAATGTCAGGCAGCCTGAACAAGAAAACAAAAAAACTGGTTTTATTTCCTTGGGTGCCTTTCTCTGGTTTAACACTTGAATATGTTCCCTCCTGAGTCAGCCAAAATATATATACAAAATTTTCCAGGAGAGACTATGCAATGCTATTATAACCAGAAATCCAGCCAACTCTTTCCATGGCTTCTCCATTAAGACATAAGCGAGCATCTGTTCCGTCCCCGCGGACTCATTTCCGAGTCTCAGCGAGGGGGCTACAGCAATCTTCCTCCAGGCAAGGTGGAAATATGTTCACCCAAGCAGGAAAACACACAGCTATGACAACTAGGCGGGTCACATTTTAAAAAGTGGTTTTTCAGCTCCGGCTATAGGTGAGAATTACCTAGCTCAGAGAGCGTTTAAAAACTCCCAATGTCTCAGCCTCAGCCACCAATCAAATCAGTCACAGGGGTGGAGCCCAGGCTAAAGGTTTAAAAATTCTCTGGGTGATTTCTGTCTTCAGCCTGATTGAGAGTCATTCTTTTAAGAGACTCAGTGGGCAGATATGGGGACAGAAAAAAAATTTACTTTCTTAACTAAGCTATAGGCACTAATAACCAAACCAACCTGCTAGCTGATGATGGATATGCAAAGCTAACTTAAGGCCTGTCCTGTGGGCGGGGGCAGGGGAGGGGGTTGGTTAGGTCAGAGTAATTCTGACTGTATCTTCCAGTTACATGTATTAAAATAATTGTTTTAGTTACAAAAGTAATACAGGCTCATGTTAGAAAACGGGGAATGACATCCATCTTTCTATCATATTAAGGTAACCATAGTTCACTTTTTTGGAGTAAAAAAATAAGACTGGGATCATACTGAGCGTTTAGTTTTGTAACATGATCACGTGAAAACCTTTCCGTTGTTACAGGGTGACTTACGACACTGTTGTGAATGTCTGTGAAGCAATCCAGGGTTTGACACGACCATTATTTACTAATCGGTGCTTGACTGTTGCTTTAGGTTTATTCACGGACACAATTAGAACCACGATCCCTTGAACTGCACATTAAGATTAATCTAATAGATATTAAAAGGATACAACAGTGGTATAACGGTAAGGTGGGGAGAGGGTGAGTCCTGACAAGCAGCAGCACAGACCAGTTTCGCTGGTGTAAACACCCCCACCACGGCCGATTTAAGATGAATTTTCTGGAGCTGTCTAGTTAACTGGGGCAGCCGAATGGCTGAAGGTCTGATAGTTTTTTAAAAAATGTAGTAATGTGGAAAGTATGAATACACTGGAAAGGCCACCTTCTAATGAACAGATAAATGTGAAGCTTTGTGCAAGTTATTCTTATCAAGCCTCTATTTCTTTACTTATGGGAATAGCACTGTCTTCAGTTAGGATTAAAAACATCACATATAAAGGATATGGTAAGCACAGATAATAAACACTCTACAGACGTCAGCTCTTTCTTTCTTAGTTATTACACTGTAGATATTATTACTTCTAAAGGAGAAGGGTATGAATTGTTTTAACTTTATTTTCAGGGAGTTTAATTATGTTTATCTTTAAATTCCTTATCTTTATGATTTAAACCAGAGGTAGCAAACCATGGCCTACGACCCCAATCTGGCCTGGTTTTGTAAGTGAAGTTTTACAAAAATTCTGCGTTTTAATAGACCCCTCCCCCCACCTTCCATTTGTTTATGCAGGGCAATAGCTGCTTTCACAGTCCAAGGGCAGAGAAGTGTTTACTATCTGGTCCTGGACAGAAAGTTTGCTGATCCATGATTTAAACCATTCTAACCTTTCCTTAAGTGAATACTTTCTTTTTGTACACACTAAAAGCAAGCCGAGCAAATAAGGCGAGGAAAGGAAAGAGATGAGATGATTCTCCTAGAGTCTGAAAACTGCAAAATAAATCTCGGTTCCAAGAATACCCAAGAAATACTTGAAACTCCAGGATAAAGCTGAGCTCCAACTCAGTAAATTTTAAAGAATATTTTGCAAATGAAATTTTCTAGACGATGACTATTACTTCTGGACCAGGAATGTACCTTGAATACGGAACTGGAAGAGTAAATTTAAGGAGTAGAAACATGGGCTATTATTTATAACCTGGCAATGAAAGTGACTGAAACCACATTAGTCAGGCAAAATAAGCTGATCTCTCTAACTACAGGTAAAATAA
Source organism: Eonycteris spelaea (assembly GCA_003508835.1). Classification (NCBI taxonomy): domain Eukaryota; kingdom Metazoa; phylum Chordata; class Mammalia; order Chiroptera; family Pteropodidae; genus Eonycteris; species Eonycteris spelaea. The sequence continues at coordinate 1,353,640 of PUFA01000036.1, forward strand.
CATTTCCAACACTGAAAAACGTACACAATCAAAATTGTACAGGGTAGGGCTTTAAGAAAACATTTTCCCTGCTAATTTTTGATGTTTATAAAGAATGTTTTTCAAGCAGCAAATAACTTACCAATGATCTTAACAGACTGAGAATGATACATCTTTACCACAACATAAATTAATTCTCTGAGTGGGAAATTGCTAGAATAGGCGAGGTGTCAGAAAGATTTCTTTATGTCTGAAGGAAAGGAAATGATTCCACTTCTTCCAAACATTCTTACATGAAAAATAATAAACTCTCACTTTTAAACTGTCTTGATTTTCGTGGGGTTCTAAGGTACCCTTACTGACTGGGGCACTCATGGTTATCTGGTGCTGGCCATGGGTAGGTCAATATTAAGTCAGGTATAAAACACACACACAGGTGTCAAACTGGCCCCATAATTCATATTATATATCAATAAATATTCATAGAAATAGAAAAGAGGATCACGGAATTACATTCACATAGCTTTCCTTAGATTCACACAGGAAATGTCACACAAAGATCTCAGAAAGTAAATCTTCACAGAGTAAAATAAAAGGGAAATGACGGTGGCCTATCTAAAGAACTGGATGGGTGCCTAACACAAATGAACTAGTTCATCTCTACAGGAGAATGACCCTGGTTTTGTTCCTGAAGCAACTATTTGAAAACTCCAGATGACAGAGACGAACATTTATTGAATGCTGGGTGCGTACACAGGTTATCACATTTAACTCTCACAAAAACCTGTAAAATGGGGATGGTACTATTAGAAAATTTTAAAGGGAGTTCAGGTAGGAACCCTAGTCCATCTGCCTCCCACGCTTATCCTGTTTTCAAAACACCCAATCCCTGTCAGAACCCAGGGTGTCTGTCAATCATGAGTCCCCTGAGATGCCCCGAGAAAAAGAGGTCCCACAGTCAAGGTTAATTTGACTAAGTTTGGGAAATTTACTAAATCTTCCCCTAGGAGAAAAACAACATATATTAAAGTCCGGTGTGAAAGAAACCAGTTTACCTTTGTTCAACCCATCATTTCTCCAAACTTATTAGGGAATCCCTTTTCCTCACCTACTAAGCAACAGGGGCAGCTCACTGTGTCTGTGGGTTCCACATCCACGGACTCAACCAACCGTGGATCAAAAAACTGTTAGGAAAGGAATCTCACGTTGTTGCTGACATGTACCATGTCGTTAGGTCGACAATGGTTACATCTATACTGAACACTTACAGACTTATGTTCTCGTTATTCCCCAAACAATACGGTATAGCAACTATCTACGTACATAGCGCTCACATTGTATTAGGTGTAATAAGTAATCGACAGGTTGATTTAAAGTATACGGAGGATGGGTTTATGGTATACGAAAATACTACACCCTTTTACAGAAGCAACTTGAGCATCTGTAGGGGGCCCTGACACCAGCCCCCCGAGGATACTGAAGGATGACTGCATCCTGAAACACACCTCACGAAATACTACTGTCGTCGCCTTTGCAAGGTGTTGTCCCCTCGGCTGGATGCTCCTCCTTCCCCGCTTTGCCTGTTTCACTCCTACTTCATCTTTCATGGGAAGCCTTTCCTGACTGGGTGGAGCTTCTACCCGGATGCTCTCATACCACCGAGGTCTTCTATGTGTCACCTGTCGTGCCTACAATGCCGGATTTATTGGTGTATTTATCTGATTAATGCCTGTCTGTACTCCTACTGAGGGGAAGGGAGAAATATGCCATGCTTCTCAGATGGGAAAACGAAGACGGACGTTTCCAGCCGCTCTCTACCATCTTTACTCGCTCCTGCTCACGGATGAGCGATGACTGAATGGCCCTCTGAGCTGGGAAGAAGGGACTGCACCCGGTTCAGCTGAGGCTTAGGGTGCGCTCTGCTCTGCTCGCACTCCAGGGTAAGCTTAGAAGGGCCGTTTGGGAAATAAACTAAACCCAGCGGAGACATACTAAGAAGCGTAATGCTTACAGATCCAAGATCCATTCCCCAGTTCAGCTCTATCCACCAATAAAGTTGACTTTGACCTTCACCTCTGACTCTGACCTTTCAGCCGCTTCCACATTTGGGAGGGGAAGACATGAGTGTGCTTGTGGTCCCCAGAATGCCAGCGCCTTCCACTCAGGACGAGGACGGGGTCTCCTCTGGCTCACTACCGTAGCTCGGTGCCTGGCACATAGGAGGCACTCTAAGTGGCTTCTTTTTTTTTTTTTTTAAAAATTGTTTTATAATGGAAAAATTTTTAAATAAGCAAAAATTGGGAGACTGGTATAATGAACTCCTTATACTCATCACCCAGCTTCATCATTAATCAATATATGTCCATCTTGTTTCATCTACTCAGCCTGACTAAAGCAAGTCCAAGACATCATCACATCGCTTCATGTGGAATAAATGGTAAAAGTCTGAAAAAGTATCTATCAAACCATTATCGCGTACATATTATAAATCATAATTTATAAATATTTTTTCAATCGTAAATAGAATGAATCGACAAACTCTACAAAGACCAGTGAAGGATCAGAGAAGAGGTGAATCTGAATCATCATCTGCCCTTGGTCCCCGGCCCGTGTCTGTCTGTCTCACACACACACACTCACTCACTCTCTCCCGCTCTCTAGGTGGTAGCCAAGCCGCTCACCTGTTGGAGTGCTGCTGCGGAACGAAGAGGAGGGGGTGATGGGCGGGGTCACGGGGGGAGTAAGGCTTCCACTGCTGTGACGTGGCGGAGTGGACACATTCCCGCGAGACACGGAGCTGGACAAGGTCAGCGAGAGCTTCGGCTGGATCTTCTTCTTCAGGGACTCCTGCTCACGGCGGGCAGCATCTGTCATGAATCTGAGAAGACAATGCAGGTAAGTAACCAGGGCCATTAACAGAGCCGGAGGCCTTACGATAGTCACCTGAGTTTGACGGATGCTGTCCCATCCCCCGCCCCCGGGGAAAGGGGCTGCTCACAGGTCTGTCCTGTCTCAAAGCTCACCACAGATCCCATTCTCTGCGTGAGGAAACCCTCTCGCTTGCTGTTTGATGGCTGCCCAAAGCCAGGCCGATCTCTTCCCAGAGCAAACGCTCCCTGCGGGGACTCAGACACAGATGCAGAGCAGGCCGCTACAAGGCTCCCTGCTCTTCCAACCTGGAGACAGCCCGCCCATTCTGCAAGTCCCCCGACCACCCCCGGGCACAGAGCATCTCCTTCATTTGCGGGCTGGCAGTATCTACTGTTCGTACCACTCCACCGCCAGTTGACATCACGGCCTCAAGAAAACTCAGATTCTTAATATGACTCTAGATGCTCATGTTGTTATTTGGGTTTGTTAAATGTTTCTTGGCTGACTGAAGGTCTTGTGCCCCTCGCCATTAGCTGAAAGGAAAGGACTCGAGTCCCTGTAATTATCGCCTGCTCACTGCCCAGCCCCCTTCAGCAAACAGAGCGACTAAATGCAGGTCTGCCCGCCCCAGCAGACTCAAGAAGACAGGAAGAGAGCGCGCCCGGAGGAAGGTCGCCAGCAAAGGTCTGTCCATGTTGTGATGTTATCTCTCAGAAAGGCAAAGGTGACTTTTCCTGATGGTTTCACCACGGAAACGTCACAGTTACTCTTTCAACACTTCTCTCAGGTTAATAACATTCAAGTTTTCTTCTTTACTCACTGTACCAGCTAACATTTCACAAATTCATGTAATATGAGATTCAAAACAATCTACGAAATGGTATCTTTTACCTGAAGAGCAAATGTCTTTTTGTATCATTGACAGGCACACTGTCAGCTGCATTTAAAAAAAAAACCGCGATGGCAAATCTAGTGAGCAGAGTATATGAAAGCATTTAGGTAATAAAGCAGGCACCTGTGCCCACCACTGAAAACAGAACATAACCCAGTCCTTCGAGTCCTCTCCATACCCCGCCCCCATCATTTATGTTTTGACTATTTTAATACGATTCATTGTAACGAATTCCACTGCTCTTCAACATGCTATTTTACCCAACCCATTTCACATTCTGCCGACAAAACTCCTTAGTATTTGTCTTCAGTACACTATAAACTTTTGGAAGTCAACAGATAGTTTCAATGCCTGGTAAAAGCTAAGGGTCGATCAGACACCCAATGAAACAATATTACGATATTGTTACGGTGTCTTAAAATGTCAGCTTTTATACTTGGAATATGAATGGCACGTTTCTTGAACGGCTTCTGCAATACAATCTAGATTTATAAACTGGGTTTTATATGTACACAACTGTAGTTAAAGCTACCTACTTTGCCCTGAGCTCCTAGGTTTTGCACTAAAAGATGGTGATGACTTAAAAAGAAACGACAATGCAAAACAGAATTGTTTGTACTCAGTAGCCAGGTACTCGTTTATTTTCAGATGCAAAGTTGGCACTACTGCTTCTAAAAATGCTTTTTTCCCTCCCCATAAACCTCTACTCAAAATATGGGCTCTCAGAGATAAAAGCAAGAAACCAGTGCTTTCTTTTATTATTCTAAGCAGAACTACTAAGAGGCACAGTGTTGAGCTCAAATTGGGGTGAGCCGTGTAGGCAAAACCACAGGCCAAGCACGTGCTTCTTCCAGGAAGACCAACTGTTCTCAGCGTAGGCAGTGTAAGCTAGTGTGTCAAACGGTCAAACGTAGATACGCTGCAGGGTAGAACAAAAAAACCCTACATTTTGCATCTTCGAGAAGAGTGTGGAGTAAGGCAGGCTACAGGTCAAGTTCTGGCTGTGCTACTTGCTATGTGATTGAAGGACGTTGATAAACCAGTCTGAACCTCACCTTTATTCTCTGTAAAATGGGACTAACGATTGCAATGGATAATTGCAATAATTGTAAAGGGTTCACATACATCTTTCCCCTTTCTGCAAGAGGTTTTGATCTTTGGAGAACTCTGGTGACCTGCTAAGATGCTATGTCAATTATGCTAACAGACAAAGCCCTCAGGGGCCTCTGGTCATCTTCTGAGTCTGAGTGTTCACGATCTGAGGGGATCGTGGTGACTGGGCAATGACAGTGCCGACTTCAGAGGGTCGTGGTAAGGATTCAAGGAGGTAGCGGGGCCTGTCATAAAGGAAGTGGCTCAAAATTCAGAAGCTGTTACCATTACAATAGGCTTTGCAATGTGGTTTTATCTCTGTACCCCTCACTAGCCCCCAGTTTCTTGAGGGCGCACTGCATGTGGTTCATGGCTCTGAACGCCTCACGTATAGGATGGATTGTGCAGTGGCTGACCAGGAATCAATCAGCTCCGAGTCACATATGGTGACCTACAGAGAGGAACGTGTGTGTGTGGGGTGGGGGGGGGGGGAGAGGGGGAGAGAGAGAGAGGCACTTTTCCATGTCCTTACTCACTCTGGTTAAAAAGTATTAATAGCTCAGATATAAAACAACTACTATAAACCACCACAACAACACACACACGCATCTCCTACCTTCACCCCTATCTGTGTTTGGTCAGCTAAGGGTGGCAATCTATTTTTGCTTTGTACCTGCGAAGTGCTTTCTCGGCCTGGGAATGAAGCACTGTGTTTTAAAAGCACCGAACATAAAACTCCAAGCACTTCTGCCAGCCTTTCTCTCCCTCTCCCCTCCCTCCTCCTCTCTTGGATTGGTGGTTTGAACTTGCAGCTACACCTATAAATCATGGCGACTTTGTCCCACCGAGATACACAGCTTGCACAATTTACTGCTGGTGACAACATGCACAAGCACAACATACGGGTGCCTTGGGAGACTGGCTGAAATTCACTCATTTCTCACTGGCAATGCTGGACTGGTCTTTCTCTTTCACTCGTTACCCATGGCTTCACCTCCTTTTTGGTATGAAACCCTAAAGTTTTAAAGCAATATTCTATCAATATAGCTTTTTGTCAAAAGAAGGGCAGATTCCCAAGGGCAAGGAATCGTTTGGGGAGAGAAGTTTATAAAGAGCTCGATGAGGCGGTTACAACAAAGGCTGCACTGCAGCCAAGGACTGAAGACTCGAGTTACTTGGCTCTGACCAGAAAACCAGACAAAACCATTTCGTTTTCAAAGGTGCTGTCCTGTGTCTGACACATCCTCAGAGGATCACGGCCCAGATCTTTCCATTGTCAGGATTAGAAATGACCTCCTGTACGGCTCCCCTGCCCCCCAAGGCTGAGAGGGCGTTCGGCCTTGGGAAGCCACGCTACTCTGTGGTCTGATGAGTTTTTCTCATGGGTTTTGATATGATCGGTCATCTTTCCGAACGAAGCCCTTGGTAATCAGGGCCAACAGCAGGTTTCAGAGCTGCAAGAAACCTGGATAAGACAGCTCGCCTAGTCCAACCCCCTCATTTTTCACTGTAACTGGGAACTATGGCAGAGCGGCCTGGTCAAGGTCACTGCAGCTGGTGGCAGAGCTGGCATCAGAGGAATCAAGGCTCAAGCTTCACAGTCGTGGTTTTCAAAGCTGAAAGTGGGTGAAGGCCCAGAGGCCTCATCCTCGCCGTGTCAGCCCAGTTCTGCTACGCGGGGGGCTGTGTGGCCCCCGGGGAGCCCTGGGTCCGCGGCCTCCCGGGGATGCGATGTGGGGAAGGCGGGCTGTGCCCACCGCCCCGACTTCTTTCCGCTGTCCCACGGGAACTGTTGTGATCTCGCAGCGGCCGGGTGCTGCGGTGGGCTCGTCCTGGCTTGTGAGAGACGAACCTTACATTTGTTTGACAACTGTGAGCCAGTTGTCAAACACACCCAACGTTAAAAACTAAATTATGTCCATTTGTAATTACAACAAGCACATTAAAAACCAAGGCAATAATATTCAAAGCTTATTGGCTTTTAATTTACTCCATTTTATTATTGTCTATGTTACTGAGGTTATTTACTTTAGTATTGTAATTGGCAGAATTACTCCATAATGATGTGCTACCGACCCTCTTCCCAACTCTGTTCAACAACGTCACGTTGGTAGCTTGAAACTGGCCTCGGTGGGGGTATTTACAACATGGAAATGGGCAAATATTACATATCAGGACTGTTTTCTTCTCTGAGTCAGTTATAAAACAGTTACCATAAAATACACTTTGGAGTTCTTTTTTAAATGTGGAATAAAAGCATTTGAACCAGGCTCCTTGACTACTCACTAAAGGAGCTAAATGGGGAAGGGATAGAGAACCGACAAGGAAGGCTTCTTTTCCTTTTAAACATTATAAAAATAATTCATTTCATTAAAGGACAATCACTGAAAATTTTTGATAGATTTGTGCCTTTTGCTCAAAAACATTTTTTAAAAGCTGGAATATATGTATGTACATATATAAACGAGCATACATGATTTACACATATAATTTAAAGGATTAAATGATACCATTCAGCTTATGGGGAAAAAATGCTAGAGCTGGCGAAGCCTCCAGGTTTCCAGATACAATTTTGGTGGATTTTTCAGGGCATTTTCCTTCTAGTATCGCTTTCCTATACACAGAGAAAAATGAATATTTCTTGAGGAAAAAACCAGTCACCTGAGGGCTCATTCACTGTTGACTAACAGCAAGGAAATCTGCGGTCAGGCAAAGCCATGTTTTCATTTTGAAACCGAAACTGCCATAAGATTAATTTTAACTTTCCTACAAATCAGAAATGCCTAAGTTGCTTTAATACGGTCATTTGTAGTAATATTTGTTATTGCTTGGGGAAGTACATATTCCTTAAGTAAATTTTCAAGACTCCATTATAAATCTTTTAAATCCTTAGACCACAATGTTCATTCAGTCTGACAGGTTAACCGTGGAAACATGAATATAACACCGCAGGGGGAAATGTCAAACTGCTGGTCCGGGGAGACTAGTTTCAACCACAAACTGAGGAAATTTACAGAGCTCCCTGGAACCTGGGCACAGACCCCACGGCCACCTCTCTCTATGGCCAAATCCCTGAGCCTAAGTGTCCTGCTGGGGAAAACCACTTGGCTTTCACTGGCTCTGGAGAACTCAACGATGGAAGTGACCACTCGAAACCCGAGTCTCTCACAAAACCTTGACCAGAATCCAAACCCCGAGATGCGTGCTGTGGTTTGGTTGTTATTACAAGGCTCTGGACAGGGCGTGTGGTCCAGAGGCCCGAGCTGTGTGTCAGAGTCCTGCTCTGGGAGGGAGAAGCGGGTGGCCGTGGGAAGTCCCCACACTCCCATGCCGGCCCCCGTTTTTCCACTTGTTAAAACTGAGGAGTTCTGCGTTGACGGCTAGATGGGATACAGCACCCCAGGTTCCTTCCCAGCTCTGTCGAGGATTCCAGCAACGGCATCGTGTAGTGTTTTCCAGACTTGACCTCAACCCATCATAAGCAATGTATCTCTACAGGGAGCCTGTACACACATAGGTATAATTAGGTCTGCAATCTGCAATTTGGAAATCTCCAAAGCTCTGGCATTGAAAATATTTTTTACAAGTTTGGCAGCAAAACTCAGTAGGAGACAAACCCTGACATGAACTACTTAAAGCTACTTACACACTTTATCAACTGTATTCAGTGTGAATGTTAATGTGCTTCACTGCACAAATATTAACGTTTTTGATTATAGGGGGCTACCCCAGACCCTGCAGAGAGTGTCAGGTAATATGAAGTGTTTGTACCATATTACCTTTCTGAAATCAGAAGAATTGAGTTAAAAACCACATCTGGATGCAAAGATAAAGAATTTTTATGTAAATGACCTTACTACATGTGATGGACCCTGATATTTTTCTATTCTGTTTCATTTTAACAAAATATCCTGGTCATGACCACCACAGACTTCTCGACCTAACGCGTCATAGTCCTCAGTTTGAAGATGTAGAGTAGCAGTGAAGAGGGTAGGCTTTGGAGGTAGGGTAGTGAGTCTGAGTTTATGCATGTAAAACACTTGGAAAAGGGCCAGGCCCTTTGTGCTTGACAAATGTCCGGTTCCTGGTACACGATGGATGAGAATGACACTTGTTCTGGAAATCTTGACAAGTCTCTCTCATCTCTGCCACTTATATCAGCAATTTGGTTACTTCCGAGCTGAATTACTGAGTATTAGGATAAGTACTGCCATCATGAGTTTGGCTGATTCTAAAAGCAAAGGGCCACCTTTCTTGATTCTGAGTGCACTTATTAACAATGGCTGTCATCACAGGCCAATTCACAAAGGTAGTTACAACAGCTAGAATACAAACAGAAGGTTCCTCTTCTCAGGGACAACATGCTGGGGTGCCATCCATCAACCCATACGCCTCCTCTCTGTACGTCTCTGCCTTGATTCTTGAGAAAACCAGACTGCAGAGGGCCTTTCTAGCAGGTGACAGGTGACCATCCACCATGCAGCTAGCTGACAAAAGCAGTCTTTCTATGCAGTTGAAGCCCGCCCCCTACTAGGGAGATTCACGAAGCTGCTCAAGGTTCCGACGTGGTCCACAAACAGATCTTCTGCACAACGACCACATCCAACTACTTCGAATGACATTCAAAAGCTCTGTTCTGCTTTTGCAGTGGCCCTTCGAGCATTACCATTTCGCAATGAAGAGTTGCTTATGAAACCCAGAAAGCCTTTGAGGAACGCTGCCGGGAGCTAGCACACAGGCCCCGAGATTCCAAGCACTGCTGTATCTGGGAACGCACGGCCACAGAAAATGAGATTTCTGATTGACAAGGACACAATCGATCTTTCCAAAGGAGAGCCCGCCCTGTGCATTATGGACTTTTCTTTCCTCCGACTGCTACTACGTGCAACGGAGGACGAGGATGGACAGGAAGCCAGTGAGGCAGCAAAACAGGCGCAGGGCGTGTGAACAGAGGCCGTGGGAAACGGCCAGGGGAATAATGGACACATTTCAGCATGGGATCACGTGTGGGTGGCCCACATGTCTTGAGGATTTGGCTGCTCTAGGTCTCCAGTCATGATGGCTTTCAGAACGCACATCTGCTAATAAATTCATGGGGCGGGTCTTCTCATTTCAGCAGCAACTTAAAGGCACAGTGAGGCTGAAGGGGTGTTTGGTTAAGACACCTGGCCAGTGAAACACGACCCGCAAGCAGCCACTGGCGGAGTGACTGCTCATCCACGCCCTTGGTCAACAGTGGGGCCTTTTCTGATGATCTGAGAACTTAATAAACGCTCTTCTTTCCAGAAGACAAAAGAAAATGTGGACTCTCCAATAACACTAGTTTCAGAAAGTTCCTAGTAATGTTTTGAACATTATCTGTTTTACTCCTCCTTCCAGAGCGATTTTTGCCTTCCTGACCCGAGGCCTATGGGGTGGATTTTGAAGCTCCATAAAAATTTCTGCAGTGTCACCAAAATGCCGAGCCTCTTTTTACATGTTGCTATTAAAAATTTTAATGCTAAATAATAAAACTAAAAGCAGACCAGGAAAAAACCCCATACCATCTGATCAGATGAGTTTGGCACTTAGCTTGTAAGGGTTTGTGTGGGTGTGATTTTCATCTGATATTCAAATGGGCATAATTTTGAAGTGCCCAGCTAATGAATCAGATTTTGTTCTTGGGTACCAAACCCAAACTGACAGAAGTATTGCATTAAGTGAGACATTATTATTATTTTCTTTCATCTTTTCTTTATTACGTTTATATCTGACACATACATGCGGATATAGCTCCTGGACTTTGAGGAGTTCTGGTCTAATTTGCACAAAATAAATTAACATGAGGGCAAGTCAATTTCATATGGACCCTGAAGCTACTTTTGCTTATAAATGTTCACTTTATTTTGGGGAACAGAAGGAAGAAAAAAGAGAAGGGGGCCAAAAAAAAAAAAAAAAAGACAAGAGGTGATCTTCCTTTTATTTATTCTCTTAATTATATTTTTTTCTTTTTAAAGGGAAGCTACAGTTAATTTACCTTTTTTATGGTATACTATAGCTTGAATATTCTAAAACTCTTAAATATTTAATAATATTGAGTTGCCCATTTATTGCTGAGTGGTATATCTTATCTAACTACCATCTACTTTCAGTAGCTTCTCATTCAAAAGAAAAGCATTTTAACATATAGGATGGACTTAATCTTAGAACAATCTTGAGAAAGATTGTTCTTTATTCTGAGATTATGATAACAATAGAAAAACATGGGAAAATTAAAAAAAAATTTTGAGATACACAAAGGCTACGATGTCAAATTTGATTTTAACATTTTTTGTAATCATATATGTATACTATAAAATACTGCTTACGACAATTATTACATATAATATTAAAAATTTCCAACTTCATTTTCTATCGTTGATATTTCTATCAGTTTCAAGGAATGTTGACGAAAACGGAACTATTAAATTTAGGAGGAATCATTTGCAATATACTGGGCAGAATGAAAGAAGTCAAATACTAGAGCAACCAAATCCAGTAGCTTTTCCTTTCTGAGAGCTGGGAGAGAGGTGAGAGGAGCTGAGTGTCCTACGGCAGGACAAGCTGGGCTGGGAGACCCTGGGAGCTTCCTGGCCCCACACGCCCCAGGCAACTTGAAGATGATCCATGGAAACATGCTCATGAATGGCATCCTTCAAAGACTAGTAGCTGTTCTGTGACTAGTATTAGGAATGACATTTTTTCCCCCCAAACCAATGATCTCTTTTCCAGAATTTCAGCACTCTAATGAAATTCATGCATGGCAGCAAAATATAATAATGAACAAACCCATACCTGAATATTACGACTCTGTATATTCCCAATAAATACTGGGTGTTTTCTCACAGCTGAGGAATGACAGAGCTAATCTGCCTTAATGAACGCTCTGGTCTAGATTCTAGCGACCACTATTTTAAGCCACAGGTCAGCATAAAGTATCAGTGAAGCAATTAATTTTGATTTACTTTAGCGTGAATAGAGTAAACCATGGTCTTTTTCATGGCCAGTGCCAAGAAGAAAAACCACTTCTGAAAACTACACCCACAAATCCTTAGTTTGGCGGCCAAGCGGAATATCCCTCTCTTGGCAACTATCATCCTCTCCATTCCTTTTCTCCTTTCATCTAATTGGGAATAACTCTGGTTATTTCTTACACATGTTTTTCATTGCTCATTTGACATCCATGCAAAAACCAATGAACAAAACAAAGAAGTTGCATTTTATGAGGTTTTGTGGTACGAACCTACAAATAGCTTTTGAGTTTTCTTGTTTTGCCTCCTTTGGAAGTAAATTAAATGAGTTATTTGAGGTTTCCATGTAAACTGCTAATGAGATGATGCATAATTCTCCCCATAAGCTGGGAGAAGTTTAAAAACTAAGAAAATATTAGATTTAGGGTCTCTGGAGCTTTCGTTCCAGTATCATTAACAGCTGTGAACACAGCCTGGTGGTTGAAAGCTGAGGTTCTAGAGGCAAACTCTGAATCTGATTTACTAGGCATTTGAGCTTGGGAAAAGAATATTTACCCTCTCTAGCCTTGGGATCCTCATTTATAAAACAGAGGTACCCCTAACATCTATCTCCATGGGGGTTCTTGTCAAGATCTCATTAGATAAATGCAGAAAAAGCAGTTGGCTCGACATAACATTCCATACATGTCAGGAGTCTTGGTTTTTCCATGGGTGCTGGGCCTATGCTCCTGACTCTTATGTTATAAATATAACAGCCATCTGATTGGACGTAAGAGTCATTTGTGGGTAAAACCTATGCAAGTCCACGGATGGACTTAGATATCTCAGTCTGGGATCAAGTCTCCATTTCGAAAGAAAAGTACGTCTCTGATACTGCCATGACCTTCTACTTAGGTGAACTCTTCTGACCAGGTGGGCTGGGTGAAGGTCAACATTTAGCCAAGGAAGGATGAGTGATCCCAAATGAATCTAGCTCTGAGGGATGGGGCACCCTGGAGGGCTCTGGTTAAGGAAACTCTGGGATGAGAAAGAGGAGGAGCAAGTGAGATGGCAGAGGACTCTCAATGTCAGAGACAATCTCAAACGGGCAGGGTTTGTTTACGTCAGGGATGTGGCATGGACAGTGCCTCAGGTGCCAGTTTTACTGCTTCTAACCCACTCTGCTCAGGAGCGCCATCACCAATCAGTCACACCGTTCTTGCCTGCACTGCTTACGGATTCAGTCGTGGAATCTTCACCACCGCTACCCACTGATTAAGGAGACACATAAGCTGAAAGCCTGTCATCTCTGACTTATACACATCCCCTTCAATTCCCTGATATCTCCACTAATATCCCAGCCTAGGCATTTCTTAGTCCAATTGGCACATACTTTATACTTCAGAGAATCAGATTGCAAAGATGGCAGTCGATACATACGATACCTGAGAGAGAAAGCTATGTCCAAGACAAGAGCAGTCCCTGAAGGGAGACGAGGATATTGAACACACATTCAGGTACCTGCGTGTATTTGTGAATGCAATTACAAGGCCAACTGCTCACATTTATTTCTGTGTATATGCGACTCACTCATACGCAGAGTAGCAATCGGTAGATTGATTAGTACTGTCCAGGAGCAGAGAGAGTGGTGGGAACAGCATTTTTCCTTAGATAGATTAATCTACTTAGGCAGTGAAACTCTTCTGGCAGCAAAGTCAGTTCTACACGTGGACTGTCTCTTCAGAAAGTCTATGTCTGTAGATATCACGCGCTTACAGACCTCAAGTTTCGTGGATCTTGGAACCGATTGTTTTCTAAGTGATTTTTTCCCTCCCTTTTGTTGTTAAGAGTTCAGTTTAGCTGCTTCTGGACCAAAGGGTTCGGTTGTCCGTTTTCTTGGAGGCTGGAGCCTCATAAATTGTTCCAGTGCTTGGTTCTTCAGCTCAGCACACACATCTGAGGGCTGAAAAATCACTAAATAAAAATCAAAGGGCTATCTCTTCTTTCTGCTGGAGTTAACCCAATGAGTTTGTGAATTCTAAAGACACTTGGTAAAATGTAAACTGTGCATGAATATTGGGGGTAGAGAGGATGAGGGGACTCACGAGGTGATCATTTAAATTTTGCACTAGAGATAATTTTAAAAACACACAAAACTAGAGACATCAGGATGTTGATCTGCCGTGTTATCAACATTTTGCCATCTTGTTTAAACTGTTTCCCTTCTCTCTTTTTTAGGCAATAATTATTGATCATTCACATGTCTCATCCTGTGTTCTTATAATCATTTGTAAAATATATAGGAGTAAAAGAAAGTGGAAAAGAAAGGGGAAAGGGGAAAAGGGAGTAAATAAAAAATTTTCATTCCCAGGAAATATCTAATGACAATTCAAAATTGACTAAGATGGTTAGTAGCATAGCCCCGGGTCTCTCTCCCACACAGCTACACTATGACGCTCGCAAAGTCAGAGCACCGTGATGCAGAGTATAATACATACTGCCGAGTGATACACAAAGGTTTATTAATCTGTTAAGGTCTGAGCCAAAGATTCCCAACTCTTTCAGCTGTGGGTGCCCCGTTACCATGTCAAATGTTGTACCGCTTTGAATATCATAATGGCACTTCTGATGTCCTTTAAATTGGGGGGGGGGTAGAGGGAGTAATAACACAGAACTACTATTCAGCATGGCTTTGAAATTAATTTGTATTTTACAAGATGCCCTAAGCTACTTTCCTCCCACAAGTTCTACCCCAAACTGAGAATTTACAGGTTATTTGAAAAAAAAAAAATTCAAGGTGTGTGTGTGTGTTTAAAATTTTGAAGAATGTCACTGTACTTAACTGCTAATGAAGTGTTCCTTGGAGAGGCTTCCAGCCCTTCTGTTGATTTACAATGAGTGGATGTCGTTTGCATGCCAGACGCATGCACTAGTCCTTAGCATCAGCTGCCTCCCAGAAATCCATGTGCCCCACAACTCTGTTTATCCTGCTGGTTTATTTAGCAAAGCTTTTCTTCACAGAGAGCACAGGCCCCCATTTCAGGCTGGCCAACCTGATTATCCCAAATCCCTAATTAGTGTAATTAAAGCTTTAATGGATTGCAGCCTGGATATAAACCATGCAAACCCTCCTTTAAACTCGTTGCTTGATGAGTGTGCAGGACTGGTCCATGCCAGAGGGCTTCCTGTTAGGACTGAAGGTCCTGGACACCACTGCACCCTCCACCCAGGCCACTTCTGATGCCCAGGGAGCCTCTTCATCAGGCTCCCGTGTGCAAACCAAGCCGCCTCATATCCAGCAAAGCACCTCCCAGTGCTCCTCCAGATGCGAGCCTCCTGGGGAGTTTTCTC
Organism: Eonycteris spelaea; assembly: GCA_003508835.1. Classification (NCBI taxonomy): domain Eukaryota; kingdom Metazoa; phylum Chordata; class Mammalia; order Chiroptera; family Pteropodidae; genus Eonycteris; species Eonycteris spelaea. The sequence continues at coordinate 1,368,793 of PUFA01000036.1, forward strand.
CCCGTCTGTGCCCTGGGAAGCAAGGCTAATGCCCTGAAATAATTCCAGGCACCCCAGGAGAATCTTGTTAGGTGCTGCAGAGCACTCTTGTATTAGCCCCCTGCGGAGAGAACTGCTCAGAACTCTCCCCCTAACCAAACCCCAAAGGTCTACGGCTTAAACCCAGAGCACTTTTAGGTGTTCCCCACAACGCGTGAACTGGTCCATTCGTAAAACGACTCTGGTGACTGTTCCACATAGTTTAAGCTTCAGGTGGATATCTGGCAGTTAATATTAGAGAAGACATAAGGAGAAAGAATCACTTATTTTAAAAAAAGCTTTTTCAGTATGGGCCATGTTATCTGCCTTCCTGAATCATTACAATGACTCGCCAGGGGTTATCATCAGTCCCATTTTACAGATGACAAAGTTCAGCCTCAGACCTGTAGTTTGCCCAAGGACCTGTGGCTAATAAAGTGCCATAGGAAAGACAAAGCAAAAATGCTAAAGATCTGTTATGTCCAAACCAACAACCATTAGCTACATGAGGCAACGGAACACTTGAAATGTGGCTAGTGGGGACTGAGAAGCAGAATTTCTAATTTTATTTCGTTTCGATTAACTTTAAATAACCGTGTGTGGATAGTGGCTGCCACTGGATAGTGCAGAAACAGCAGATTTCCATCATCACAGGAAGTTCTATTGGATGGTGATGTTATAGCTGATAAAAGTTCAGTTCTGGACATGCTGGGGTTGGAAACAGTGGTAGGACATTCAAGGGGTATAAACAAACAGGTCAGCAATCTAGACTGAGGAGTCATCTACCCAAAGGGGAAAGCAAGGGGACACTCCGGGAGCAAGAGGGACACGTGTTGAGAAGAGAAACTTGGGGGAAATGCTTGTACTTTAAATGGCAGGAAGAGGGGCCCCCAAAGTTACTGAGGAAGGGTTCTTTTTATACAGCTTCTTCGTTTATAGTTCTTTATTCGGGTGTAGTAATTTGTTTTTCCTCTTGTAGTCTTAGATGAGCATTTGGGGAACAAACAGATTGCTTGAGATTGAACATCTGCCTTTTGTAACAAAAAAGTATATTTGCTTATGCATTCAACTGATGCAAAGACATCCTCCCTTTGAGAACGGCAAGGCGTTTACGCTCAGGGCCAGTACACTATGTACAGAAAAATGTTAGCACAGGATGCAGCATCACGTGGCTTTGATGCAACTGTGCAGGAAGTGGTTCAAATTCAATTTTAAACTGTCCGCAAACCTCCTTAGTAATGAGATCCTAATGACTTGCTGACATAAAAGCTCTGATGCAGGTCCCTGCTGTGAAGGGTACTTCATGATGATTTTCACTCAAACCTCCCTTTCAGTTGCTTGGGGGCTTCTTCTAGACATAACTTATCCCGTACTTCTTACTGTAACCACAGTCATCCAGAGAAAAGGTCTATTCCTCTCCTTCATTGGGAGTGAAAAGTCTGCTCACCATGACTTTGCAGTAAGAACTTTAGTTAAGGTCCAAGACCAAACTGTTTTTTCCTGAGAAAAATCTCAGGCCAGTTTACCTGATACTCTTTATCTTACAAACTGATAGGATCTGAAACTCCCACTGACTTCGAAAAGGACGTTTCTCACCCACCCTGTAGATGGAGGTGGGGGATGCAGAGAGGGGAGGAAGAGGAGGAGGGAGCCATGAGAAAGGTACCAACAAGGTGATAAACGAGCTTGCTAAGGTGAATGGCAAAGTTAAAACAAAATACTTGAAACTCAGAGTTCTGAAAAGCCCATTAAAACATTTCCAGCTTTTCTCCCTATATAACTTACACGGGGGCTTTGATGACTATTCACAGTGAGCAAGCAGCCCTAACGTGGACAGTGCAGAATTTGGGAGAGAGGAATTCTGGGAAGTAAAAATGTATGAAGCATGCAAACAATGCCGGTGCTGCCTATTAAAACTGGGGGAAGACTGGAGAATGCCAAAATGAAGCTCCCAGTCTCCCCATCCTCACTCCTGATTGCTGCGGGCAGTGTTTGCAATCCTGCTGCCGAATTTACATACAGCCAGTTTTTGCCTCGTTTATGCAATTAGCCGCTGTGTCTGCATCGCTCCCTGGGAGAACATGAAGAGTCTGAGAGGAGACATTGTACCTTTCAGGATACTGGGAGCCATTTAGCGGGTGATTCGCTGAATGGAACCCCAGTGCCTTTGAAAGAGCTAATTCACCTCCTGAGGGTTCCAGAGAATGTGCCTCATCGGCCGAACGGGACCAAGGTTGCGGGGGGGGGTGTCATTACCAAACAGCTTATCTAATTTTCTTCCCTTTTTTTGGATAAGCAAATTTTTTCTAATCTTTTAATTTTAAAATTTCTGTCACTACAATGCAATGTAGTCTTAAGAAACAAAGAACTAGAAGAAATTCATACCTTCGGACAAGTAGACAGGTGACGAGAGCGTGGTCTTTTCTAAGGCCTGGCTAATCTCACTCTCCACCCCTAGGCAGAGGGACACTGGCAGGAGACATTGCATGAACAGAGCTGATCGGGCCAGGCCTGGGCAGCCTTGAGGGGTGCTGAAGACGACGGGTGGCCATGGCGCTGACTGCACTCAGGATGGGAGCCATTCGCTCTCTAGGCTGGGTCAGAACTCAGCTCAGACCTTCCTCCCCCTCCATCTCCTGCTTGACCGGAATGTCCAGAAGAAGGACTTCCAGCCTACCTCATCCCTTATGTACAAAAAAGAGATACTTGGACTACTTTATATGTGACCTACCCCCCTCCTTTTACCGTAACTGAAGCCTAACTTCTCTCATTCATTTTCAGCACGGCCGTCACCCAGCAGCAGGGGCTGTGGTGCGAAAAGATGCTAATTCTATGCCTGCGTTCAAATCTTTCCTGGCTTCTGTTATATTATCTGTAAAACCGGGGTTTTATTTACTCAATTTTAAATTTCTGCCAGTTCTAGAAGAATGAACGGTGGCTTTCCAGCATACATATGGCACAATAAAGTAGAAAGGAGAGGTAGAAAGGCAAAAACAATGCTGGGGAAACAGCACAGGGGCAGAAATGGGGCTAAGGCAAACGGGAGGACGTCCTATTGCATAGCTGCGACGTGGGTGGAACTTTCCTGAAATCCCTGTAAACCGGCAAGTTCTGAATGAATATAAGGAACCGCTCCCAATATTTTCAGCAGCACCGTGATTCCATTTCACAAGTATTCACGGACCCGCGTGGGCGGCGGGAGACAAAGCGTGGAGTCGGACGGGGCCCTGCTCTCCGAGTCCCGCCAGCGGTCTGAGACGCGGCATGCAAAGAGCACCAGCCATTCCAAAGCAAGACGTGGGGGGCGTCAGGGAGCACACGGCCGCCGAGTCCGGCCAGCCGGGGCGCTGGGCTGGGTGCTGCGCGCCACGCGGGCCCCTCCCCGCGCCCCTGCGTCTCCGTCTGTGTGGGTCCCGCGTGCCCTCGGCTTCCAGGCTGCATTTCTGACTCCCTCATGTGTTGGGAATGGGTGCCAGGAAAACAGGCTCACATCCTTTACTAAAAATGGAAAATCCTGCTCACCAGCCAACGTGGGAGGGGCGCGTGGCCAACACTGACCTCGCCACTCTTGCTTAGTCTCCCAAAGAGAGACGTGCCACTTCTCAGAAAGGACGGAATGACAGTACCTTTCATTCTCACGCAGGCGTCTCCTCGAACCTGAGATAGCCGTTCTACCTGGGCTCCGTCTCCGGCTCGGCATTCCCATGGAGAAGGGGCCGGACTTTCCCAGCGCCTGCATAAGGCTGCTCTGTCTTCTAGAACCTCCGCCTCTGGGGTGCCAGTGGAACCTATTTTATTTGTGGCAGTAACCAAAGCGCCATTTACTTTGAGTCAAGAATTTTAGTTGGCGCAGAAGTGAGCTCTAGCTCTGAAGCAAGGATTAGACGCGGCCTCGGGAACCAGTAAGATGGCTCAACTGACAGCCATGTGAGCTACAAATTACTGTTAAGAGTTTACTCTCAAGATGATCCCTTCAAGCAGGCCTTATTAAAAAAACAATCACCATCTGCTAGACTCCCTTTTTTTTTTTTTTTTATGAAACTGGTCATTAATTACTGGTAACAACTAATTTCGTCTGGATTTTATTGAGTAATTATAAAATAAACAGGGGAGGATATCAAGCTTCCTGCCTTGCTGAGGGCAGGAATTCTTTATAATGCTTCGTTTCAGAAGGGGGCTGTAATAAACCACCACATTCCATTTAAAATGGTAATTATAATTCTCAAAATTCATCCTTCCTGTGGTTAACGAGTGCCTTCTTTCAGCTTAGCTCAGCCTGACTTCAGCTTGGGTCATTAAATAGCAAACTAGTTTTCACCCATTGGTAACAATAGATCTTTCATGGGTTATTGCCTAATTAATTGAGGTGCATAATTTGATCACTATGATTTTTAAAAATTTTCATATTCCAGGTATCACAGAACAATACGGTATCATTGCAGGGTAATTAAAAATGGGGTGAGTTTAAATGTTCTGATTAGAACAGGTTTATTATCCTGAATAAGGTAAAGCGCAGTCTTACTAACGTTTTTCAGCTACGACATTTAGGTTAAAATATTTGAAACAAGCCATTAATTTAATAACATGCTCATCCGAAACAAATCATAACTCATTTCATTTTACTGCAAAAGTAATTGAGTAATGAATAATGAAAATCATCCCATTGAAAAGGCAGTAAATATGTTGACTTTATTATTAATACTCAATTTTGGATAATAAGGCAGCTATTAAATCTGGAACACGACGGTCTTGATTTATTGACTTATTCAAGAGAACAGTGAAACATTATCTAATAAATACCAGGGTCTTGCCAGAAAAGGTCTGATCATGAAACAAACTAAAATTCAACTGAAATTTCAGTTCACGTTTAGAGCTGACCTCAGACCCTTATGCCTGTACCTCACATGCTCCTTAAGAGTTAATTGCGAGTGTGTGCGTGTGCACACGTGCATGAGTGAGGCGGGGGGGGGGGCTCAGAGAGGTTTCCACTTTCCTCTGCACTCTGGTGAACTGGAATCCTCTGGTTAATCGGTATTGGTCTGGCCATGCTTAGACTCTTTCTAAAAGGAGTTTAATAAAATATCAAGAAGACATTAGTGACACCTAAAAGGTGGTCTGTAGCCTAAGTCTCAAACAAAACATTTCAGTGATGGTTCAGGGAGGGGGGAAAAAGAACCCCAAGTCATTAAATGTAAAGGAGAATAATGAAATGTTTTTTCTTTCCTCCTGTAAATAGGATTACAGTTGATTCCTCAGTTATTCACAGTAGTTATGTTCTCGAAAGCCAACACTGAATCAGTGAAATTGAGTCATTGTGTCACACATATTGATTTGGGTTTACAAAATTTAATGAGCAGGCGAATTCGCAAATTTTGAATCTACAAATGATGGGGATTGACTGTACCTTCTACCACAGGTTATACTGCCCATTCACCCATGTATACTTGCTTATCCACTGGAATTTACTGATAAGACAATCTCAGCTTTATCATAGGCCTTCGTACAATGCTATGGGACAGAATATACGTACTTTATTAAGTAAAGCCTGAAATTTTCTGGGAATTACTAACTTTTAGAAGAATGGAATAGTAATTAGAGCTTCAGTAATACATATTTGGGGGACATTTCAAGTTCTTGTCAAACATTTTCTTATTTATTTGCATATTTCAGAGAAGGACTTCATTTCATACTAAGAGATATTACGTAACATCCTGGGTTGATAGCGCTCCAAATCAACAGTGATATTTTTAATCTAAAAGATTTTACAAAAGATTTCTCACCTTTTCATTCATGGGAAGAACATTCACAACTTCATCTCATGGGAAACATGTAACACCTCTAGGAGAGCTGAGATTAATTTTTTTTTAGAAGTTCTAATAGGATTGGGGCCGGAGATCACAAATTGATGGCCTCCAGAACGCTGACCCAAGATTAAAAAATGATATTTCATATGACAATCTAGATTTCCAGATTCCTTGGGAAATCAGCAGCTCTGGCCTCACTGGGCCCAAGTCCTCACAAGCAACAGTGAGCGGGAAGCAGGGCCCTCACGTCAGCCGCACGCGGGCTCTCAAATCCACACCCTGTGTTTCTGGCGCCCTGCCACCTCAGCTCACTGACAGCAGTTATCGGACATTCTCAAGCACCTGCATTTCTTGCTCCTTGCTTAGATATGCGAAGCTTCGCCAAATGTTCATTAGATGCCTACTACGTGCCAGAGGGTCTTGCTTTCTGAGAACAGCCAAAAAAAACACCTCCCTTCGATTTGGATAACTTGAACTAGGTAGAAAAACCAATATTGCAACAAACACAAGAGCAACCAGAAGAGCAGCGATTCTCACCTGGGGAAGGGAAGAGATGCCATTTAAAAACGTGCCCACAGGATTTGGGTTGGCGAGGGACAATAAGAATCGGATTCCTCCATGGGGGAGTAGCACACGTGCATGAGTGTGTTAGGGCCGGACACAAGGTCAAGATCCATGAAGTCAGATGGCCTTTGAACGATGTGTTGGCTGTGAGATCACTTTAATTACTTGGATTCACTTTGAGAAGGGTTTTTCTTGTGTTATTAGGCTGGACAGAGAGGCCTCTTGCCTTATTACATGCCTTTTAAAAAAATATACTAATATCCTGTGATGGGTTTTGAGTGGCCTTAGGTAGTCTTTAAAGGCTCACCGGCCCTTGGAACATATATAGATCCACCTGCAAAGGGCCGATTTATGAGCGAGTGACTGTGTCACTGTTCTGGGTTTCACAGCTGACGTGGATGGACACAGTCTTGAGCCTGTTCTAAGGAGGGCCAGGCCGTGCAGGGCTGTGAGCGCAGAGCTACCCGCTGATGCTTGGGAAGTGAGACAGTGGGGCCGAGGGAACGAATCTGGCTTGTTCAATACACTTTTTTGAATGTGGAGCTTCCCCTAACGCTGGCCTGACTGTGTAGAGTACAAACGAGGAACACTCTGGTATATGAATTGTATGGAGCTGGAGAATCCTTGAGCTAGCAGAAAGGAAGACTGACAGCTAAGGGGGGTCTTAGAGTAGAACAAACTCGCGGCGGGCAGTGATTCATTCGGGTCTCTCTGATCCCCAAAGAGAGAGCGAGCTGCGGTAAAGAAGGGAGAACACCGCGGAGAACCGAGCGGAACTTCTGTTCCACAGCTGGATGCTTTTGGTTGCAAGTAACCTCATTAACACAGAATGCTACCTACAAAAATGAGGCAGAAAGAGTAGTTTCAGGACGGTTAATCCAGTCGCACCCAGGACTCAAGCTCCTTCCATTTCTTTGTCTTACCACCCCTAGCATGCTGGATGCTCACCTGGTTGCAAGAGGCTGCAGTCTCTCTCGTCAGCACACTTTTTTTCATGAAAAAGGTCTTTTTTTTAAAAGACAATAAGGACCCTCCCCCAAGTGCCTCACCCTGCCCTCTGACCTAGCATGTTTCCCCTGAAGTTTCACTGCTAGACGGCATCACGTTATTGACTGGACATCTATCCATGCCAAGGAGAAGGAACCGCCACCATGCGCTTAGTTAGGCCAAGTTTCTGATTCAGGGATGGGGTGGAAACTGAGAATCTGCATTTCTAACAAGTTCCTAGGTGGCACTAACGCTATCGGTTTGAGAACCACTGAGATTAGATGATTCAAGATTTACTTCCTGAACGAACTTAGTTCTTTCAGCAAATGAAAAGGGGAGAGAGAATTTTGAGTGGAAACCAGCAATGGCAGCTGGAGAACATACGATGTCTTGTTGGAACACTGGGCAGGGTGCTTGCAAGTGAGAAGCTCGGAGACTAGCAGCTTGTATTCCCAGTTTTCTAGCTGGGAGCTAAAACCCAGGGAACGATGTAAAAACCTCCAGGAGGTGAACTCGAGATTATTAAGCTACGATCAGCTAGCATAAGAGTGTTATTTACGGGGCATGCCAAGTGTTGTATTCTTTGTGCAGATTACACAGAAAGGTGTGGCAGTCACTGATGCTGTCCCTAAGCGTCTCTGGCTCTCCAGCTTCTGGTACACAACAGGGCATGGCCATGTGACTTGATTTGGCCAGTGAAATATGTATGGCAATGACGCTTCACAGTGACTCTTCCTCTTGATCACAGACTCTGGGTCAAGTGAAAGCCTTCCTCAGACTAGGTTCCTGAGCAGAGCGATCCCCATGAGCCTCAGAAGATGTGAACAGTGAGCAAAGACTAAACTTTTGTTAAGGCCCTGAGATTTGGAGGTTTATGAAAGCAGTATACTCAAGCCCATCCTGAGTAATATAACACCTAACATTTTTATACTGCATCTGAATTATGTTTTTCTTTTAGCTCACCCCCTTTTAAAAAACGCCGCCAATCCTTCAAGGCCTGACTTAGTTTCTTCATCACTTCAGCCAACATTTATAGCTTGTGTAGACGCCAATTCCAACTATAAGGAGATCACGAATTTCAGTACTTAGTGATTTCATAATTGCCCATGTATATTAATATCATTTCACTGACTGGAGACTCTCAGAGAAATCATGTCACAAGATCTTTGTACTCTCTTGTGCAAAGGAAGGAAATTAGCAGCTTGACAGAGAGCATCTAACTGAAGAACGGAGCTGTCAATACTCTTCAGTACTTGAACTTTTCCATTTGCTGGCTGCATACTCAGCACAGGTGGGCGCACTATCATATTAGGATGGGCTATAAAATTATATTTTGCAGACTTACAACTTTTGAGTTCTCAGGAGAGAGAAATATTTTAGAATTGGTCCTGACTTGTGAATAGAAACTAAAACGAGAAAATTTATAGGGATAAACCAGTAAGGAATAAACATCATAAGTCAATCATGCCCAAACCTGTGATGAAAGTTTAAGAACACCCTATCACTTAATTTTTCAAAGGTAAATGGATCCAGTAGGCCTGGGGTGGCACCTAAGAACCTGCATTTCCAACAAGTTCCCGGGAGATGGCGGTGCTGTTGGTTTGAGAGCCACTGAGCTTAGATGCAAGCATGTTCATAACACTTTCGAGTACCGTAGCAGCCTATTTTGTTGTCTAAAATGTAACTACCAGTGCCAGATAGAGAAGAACAAGCATGAGGATACATACTATGATAAAAGGTGAAGTGATGCCAACTTTGCCGGAAAGCACACAACAGGTTTGGGTGAAGTGTTAAGAAAAGAGGGACGGCTTAAGATTGCAAAAGAAAGGAGTTGGCTCCGTTTTGTCCCATCGGACTATAGGCGCTATCATGAGGATGATGGATGCCAGGGGGCTAAGGAAGGTTCAGGGCTACCAGCAGTCCAATTTTATTGACACCTTTTATTAAATATTTGAAAGTAGCTAATCGGTTTGTGAAACACAAGTTAGAAGCAGACTCTGACTCTATATGCCACTAATGACAACGTACTCAGAGGAAAATTTACTCCTTGTTTCCAATAGTTGAGAGCAAGTTGTGTAACCGCTTGTCCCTTAGAATCCTCCTGGATTGCCACCCTTAAAATCCAAGTGAACGGATGTCACACAGGTGTGAATGCCGAAGGGAAGTGCCTTTGGTGTTTGAGGAAGCAACACCACCTGACCCTGACCTACGACTGGACCGCATTACTGTAAGTTATATCCGAGAGTAAAGATGTGATGGTAATGTTTTCATAGACTGAGTCCTTCGTTTTTTCAAAACTTCAGCCTCATTTGGCAACTGATGCCTCTTGAGGCACACAATTACTTACATCATTAAAACTTCATCGAGTAATAATTTTATTGCAGTTGTTAACAAATAACTGTAGTAAATAAGTAGAGTGATTGATTTGTTCCTCATATCTCAAGGGAGTCATTATTTAGCTCTGATATACAAAATCAAAACAATATTTATTTGAATTGCAGACTGCATATCAATATCCACATGGGTGTGTTTTAATTTGCTTTAGGGTTAGCACATTCCGTAACTGAACTATATAAACAGGTCTGCTTCAAAAACAAGGTCTCACATAACAGCTAAGTTAAATGATGATGTGTCATATGGCATGTCAAATATTTTTCTGCTTTTCTCTGCTTCCCTTCCTGACACCAGGAAAAAAAAAAAAACTGTTCTATTAAGACATAAAATGAAATTCTGCTAAGACAGGAAAACGGAGGGGCGCGCGAATGTAAATGGAGGCACCCCTTCTTCTGCAGGCAGCAGGAAATGCCTTTAGCCCTGTTCAACCTGCCTCAACAGCACAGGACAAATTCTTCTTTAGTGCCTCCCCCACCCCAACTCTTCTACCAATAACAGAGTAAGATAAAGCCTTCTTAGATTACCGTAATATAATGATTGAAAGGGAAATGTAAAGGGTAACACACAGGGGTCTAAATACTTATAAGTGGAAAAAAGCATAAATGACGCTTTTAATTAATTTCCTAATGTAAAACACAGCTGCAGTAATGTTGGCAAGTCTAACCCGCCCGTTTTAAATTTGTGACATGAAATCATGCCACTTAATTAAGTCCTAATGCACAAATATATATTTTATTTACTTTTTATGGAACATGAGCATTTAAAGCTTTCTATTTATGTGTGTAAATGCTTTATAAATTCCTTGAAACACTGAAGAAAATCTGACTACTACTAATCAGCAGTGACCACGGACCAGTTTGGGTTTCAGTAATGAAAGGCCTTCTTGGCGGACTCCCGCTGCTAAGTGAACTAGCTCGAGGCTAGGAAAGTAATGAGCCCGGACAGAGTTGTCATCCGATCTCATGCTTGGGACGAAAACGCAAGGAAAAGGACTTCGCCTACAATTCCTACTCTGTTTACCAGACTGCAACCCGACTGGCTGCTGGGCATTCTCCAGCCTCGGCACCTCCCCCTTCCCCTCCCGGCCAGGACCGCATCCTGCTCGCTCCGAGAGCGAGCTAGGAAAACGCGGTGTTGGAGAGCCCTCTGCAGGCCGAAGTTTTGTAGGCGCTTATCAGCACCACTGTTCTTGGGGTGGTGGTCAAGGGAGTCCTAATTAGCCAAGGTGCATATATCAGGTCTCATTGGAAGATGTCTGTCATCAGGGCTGACAATGACTCTCCCTACAGACTTTTGTCAACTCATGTAAGCATGCTGTCTTGATAGAACAGTCTTGCTAGGCCCCTAGGAACTAAAGGCACAATCACTGTCATTGCAAGAATTCTTAAGATCATCCACAAAGAATACCGGGGCTCTGAATAGTTAACCTAAAAAATGCAATTTCTAGCACAACTTTAGAGATGAGCACGCCCAGAAGAAACTAGAAATTTTTCTTTGAACAAATACTATGATTTCCTTAGCTAAGTTTTCATTCTAATGAATGAAGTATGTATCTAACAAAGTTCAGAGTTTTAGGGCAGGGGTCCGCAAGCCCCAGGCTGCGGACTGGTACTGCTCCATGGCCTGTTAGGAACCAGGCTGCACAGCAGGAGGTGAGGGTCAGTTGAGGGAGGGAAGCTTCATCTGCATTTGCAGCCGCTCCCCAGCGCCAGCATCACCGCCTCCGCCTCAGATCATCAGGCATTAGATTCTCATAGGAGCACCAGTCCCTGGTGCCAAAAAAGTTGGGGACTGCTGTCTTAGGGAACTTAGGGTAAATTTTTACAGAGCATTTTATATTGTTTTAAACTTTTTGAATGGAGCAGATATAAGTCGTACGAACAGAAGTCCACACATGAAGATCAGTATGAAGAGGTGCACTGAATACAGGACAAGATCTCGTTTGTACTTAGGTGGTACTTTTTGAACCACATTTTATCCTGGTTATAAACTATTCTTAAAGTCAGCAAAATAACCAACAACTTTTAATAGGAAATTTTTGATAATATTTTTAAGCCAGCAAAAGTGCTAATAACTTTTAATAGTGAGTGATGTTTTCATAATATTTAAGGGAGTATTAATTTAAAAGAGGAAGCCTTTGACCAAAACATTTCCTTTTACTGAGTCTAATCTGTGTCAGGTAACTCCTATGCCTGAGCACCAGAGACACACACTTTGAATAACTCTCAAAGGACAAGGCTGTCCCTTCAAAGTTCCTCTCCGGGCAGGAAACTGGAGGGTCTACATTTGCTGGAAGCCAGGATGAGTGGAATGAAACGGAAGTGATGGATGATGAAAAAGAACCTGATAAAACTCCTTTCCTGGGGATTTTTAATCAGTTAAGGGATCTTTTTCAAAGACCTACGGTGAGTTAACAAACAGGAGGCAGTGGTTTAGAGCAAGGACCAAGGCTGCAGTTTGCAGCAAATCTCTGATGATCCTGGGGGTTCCTTGGGGACTCCAGTGACAGTCCAACCAACCAACCCTGTATTCTTTGGTTGTCTGACAGATCTATGCTGCTTTTCCCAAGGACACGCATTTGGCATTGCATTTCTCGTCTCTTCCTCGGTGCTGCAGACCAGACCAGCACGGTCTGAAGGTAATGTCAACAAAGGTTTTGGTTCCAGTAAAATGACTCTTCCCAAAGAAAACCCAAAATTAAAATATTGAGCATCCAGCTCTGTTGAGTCCGGAAACAAGGACTTTCAACATGAACTGTCAACAGCCACAGTTAAACTAGGGGAGCTGCTGGCTCCCGTGGAATCATCTCCACACACCCGCCCCAACTTCACAGAATTGACTGTCAGACATTATTCTACCAGGTCTGGCATCCAGCTGCAGAGCTCAGCCTCCTTCACTGGGCTTATCTCCCACTGGGAGGCTGTGGCCGATGGAGCTACCTGCTTCTCAGCAGATGTTGGCTGCCGTGAATGGGGGCACAACTGGGCCTGGCACCGTCAACATTTGCAGTCCTTCTTCGCGCCCCTTCTCCTGGGCAACCCCCAAACCCAGTCCCAACAAAGCCTGGCCTGCAAGCAGACTTGGCCCACTAGGAGAGGACAGGTGATGAGGATTAGGCCTAGCGTATTTGCACACCCTCAGCATGGGGAAGGAAATTAACACCGCCGCGGTGCCATGACTTGGTGACTGAACTTAAATCCAAGAAAGCCCTAGACAATTTTTGAACACCAGGAGACTGAGGAAGAGAATGGCAATGCAAAACATCTGGCAGGGTGCCTCTTCCAGGGCTGATGGAAGAAACAGAGAGGAATGAACTGGTTTGGGTCCAAAGCGATGTCTAAAATTCACCCACAAATTACAAATGGGCTTCATTCTTGGGCACAAGAAATGCTTCCTTCACCTCATTCTTGTTGGATGGGGGTAGGTGGGCTGGGACTGTTTAGGACACTATTAACTGTCTGTCCAGGGAGCGATTTCATAGCCTTCACAGGCCCGAAATCTGAGTGCCCACCATTTGCCTGCAGCCAGATTGGTCTGACAATTAATCACCTATCCAGAAACTGGACACTTTGTGGATTTCTCCACTATAATAAGTGCGTAAAGACTTTTTAAAAATCTCTCACGAAAGCGAATGAGAAAAGACTGAATTAGCAACTGTGAAGTATATTTTCATCTTTCTAAAGCTTTTTCCTTTGGGGAAGCCAGGAAGAGCGGTAATACTTTAAATACTTATTTGGACAACGGTGTCACGTGATAATGGAAGGGCAAGAAGGCGGCTGATGTTATTTCAATTTGCTATTATATGAAGATCGTAGCTAGATAAATGGACGCCATTAAGTTTCTTCTCATTTTCGCAAAGCCGATAAGGTACCAGGTGCATTCTTTGGGCAACTCTGCTTAAGTCACTTAACCTGCTTTTTGCTACAACAACAAGTTCAGCTCCACGTAAGCCCAGACCCAGAGCCACTTCGGATGCACACGCCCCACCCCCACCAACAGCGCTTTTACCAACACAGGGTGTGTAGAAATCAGGCTGAGTTAAGACAAATGCCAGAACACTCACATTGAAAAGAGAGGGCTCTCCTCTTTCCTGCTGCTGTCTTAGGCAGCCATACACACCTATCCCACTATGCTGCCGTTTCGTCACTCGAAGGCACCTTAGACATCCTCTGAAAACAGCTTTGGAAAATGCCTGGAATTCTGTGGACTATCACTGAGGTTTAAAAAAACTCTTTCATCACTGAGGAGTCGAAGGCCATCTGTAATTACATCTGGAGAAGGCGGTGGATGATTCAGCTTCCAAGACCCCTAAAACACATACAGTGGAACTCACCCAGAGCGAACCAGCCGTGGCTGAACAGGAGTCTAAACCTCTTACGTGGATGGGAAATTACCTTTGGAGGGCATCCCAAATGAGCAGCTCAAACGTGGTTTGAGCAATGATGAGAGAACCATTGAAATGCACCCGCAAACCTCTCCCAATGTGACACCTTTAAAGAACAACACTCATTTGGATGAATACATTTTCTTTTTTCCCCCTAACTACACTACATTTGGTGTGTGTCAGATTTAGTAAGCCCATCGGGGGAGTCCTTAAAAATCACTGTAGCCTCTCCTGCATCTGGGGGTCTCTGTTGAGGTGACTTAGATGCAGATGGCCTTTCTTCTGGGCAGACACCTGAGTGCCTTTATAACTGTGGGCTCACAACTTTAGTTATGAGAACGGGCGTACTGGAAACTCTGGGAACCTCACCGCAGGCCGGCAGCCTGCACGACCTCCTGAGGAACGTGGAGCTGAATGCCGGGGAGATGTGAGCCACTCTGCGGGTGTGATGAGTCCCAAAGTAGGGAACACGTCACTAGAGGAGTATGGACAGATGGCCCAGGCTCAAGAAGGAGAGGAGGGCTGGTTTAGAAACAGCATGTGGCCGTCAGAAGCACCTCTGTACTCAGCTTCCTGGATGCGGCACATGGTTTTGGGGGGAACCACGGCTCAAGGGAGGAGGAGGAAACAGAACTGTGGGCGGAGTCCCACGTGGGGGCTCCGCCGTGGCGTGGGCCACGGCTGGGCCCGCGAGCTTCCCTTAGCAGAACACCTGTCCTGGGAACCGGAAGGACCCGCCTTCGACGGCAAGAGCTCTGCACAAGAAAGGGCAGAAGAGAACTGCTCGGAGCGCAGCTTCCTTCTCCAGACTGAAGGGCAGAGAGGCTGACCCTTTGGACTGAGCGATCACGGGGCGCTTGGGCAGCCTGTGAACGTGAAGCAAGTCTGACTTTCTGCTAATGAACATGTGGCTGCTCCACCAACTGGAAAAATGGAGAGACGTCCCCATACCACTGTTTCGTTTAAGCTGGTACGTATTAGGCATTCCACAGATACCTGTTAATACAGGTTTCACGACCCTCAAAGTCAGTGACGTAGGTGGCAAAAGCGAGACCCGCTTTACCGACAGGGAAACTGAGGCGCAGAGGCAGAGAGACGGTGCTTTGGGACAAGGAATTCCAGACGCCCTGCCAGGCTGGCGCTCGTCCCAGCCGATCCCAGGCTGCGACTGGAGGTGAGCAGAGTCCCAGCTTCGCGGCAGGAGGCCCTGAGAGGGTGTTCGGGAAGGTCGGCTGCACCACCAACAGCACTCACGCCAAGGGACAGGCATCTTTGCTCCCCTTAGAGCACTCGGCCACACCGCTGTGGGTGTCCGGGAACAGGGTATCTCCCCGGGGTGGGGGCCTTCATTTTGTAGTGAACACAGTCACCCCTTCACCTTCATGGTGCTGCCAGGGCCAAAGACGGGTACAGTTTTCTGTGAACTGATGCAGATAATCCCCAAGGTCTCCTAGAAACTAAGGGAGGCAGGGGAAAGGGGTAGGAGTCCGGCCCTCGCCTCAGGCAGAAGTGCAGGGGTCTGAGCTGAGCAGCCGAGGCTCCCAGAGGCAGCAGCGGCCGGCTCTCCCGCTCGGCGGAGAATTCCTTGGGAGTCCCTATTCCAGTCCGGTGTTCTCCCCTGAACTTCTGTACCATTCAGTATGGAAATGAACTACAGGAGGGTCCTTCACAGACACATTAAACAGCGCATGGGCTTCAGAACCACTCTGCTGGGTTTTGAATCCCGGCTTGACCATCTAACTTCCTGTGTGACCCTGGGCAAGTTTCTCAACATCTCTGTGTCTTAGTGTCTTCATTTGTAAAGTGGGGCACAGGATTGTTGTAAACATAAGATGTTTTAATACAGTGCACAAAACACTGTCTGGCATATGCACACAGACACGCGTACACCTATTAATAAGTGCTCAACGAATTACCTATAGTTTTTCTTATCATCGTAGTACATTTTGCCTTCTACAACTAGTAAAATTTTAATATCCTTTTTCTTTTTTTCCCCCTAACTACACTATAAGCCCGCAGAAGGCAGGGACCATGGTGTCTTACAAAGAGTCATTAATTCATGCTTCTTGTTGGAATAACACGCTTGCCAGGACTATCTGCATTAAATCAAAGAACTACGAGAGAGGTTACAAAAAGAAGTAATTCATAAAGGTGGATCTGGGAACACTACTGGGTAAGGGGTCCTCAGCACCCTCTAAATCAGTATTCTATGAGAATGTCAGAATCAATCTGGAAGTAAGAGTTTCTTCCCCAGAATCAATTTTCAGAGACCCTACAATGAAAACTTCTCATGTTACATGTTATTGATATAATGAAATAATAATTGAATCTACAAGGCCCACATGCAACACGAGGTCATAAAACTTTGTGTCACCATGTTTATATATTATTTGAATAGTTCACTTGTATTTATTTAACCATATATTTACTGAAAAGCAACACAAGACTTGTACCGAACTGTGTCAAATGGTATGTGATTACTTAAAACGTTTGGATTGTTTTGAACGGAGGGATTTATTTTCTTCTCATAGCTTTTGGAAATCTGGACCTATCTGGTTTCAGTTAGGCAATAGTCTTTGGCCAGCATTTTCTGGTACATTTGAAACTGTTGAACAATGAAAAGTAAAAACATGTAATTGCCAGGGCAGCTTAAGCCTAATGCAGATATAAACACAGTTAAGAGCACTTTATTTAGGTTCTGCTTTATTATTCTGAACTTTCATAGTAATTTTGAATCACAATGCATTAACAAATTTTTATTAGGTTTCCCAATGGAAAGCCAGTTGCAGGCAAGGTCTTTTATGACTCTCACTAAAGAATGTCGCAGTTGATTTTAGATTTACCTTCTAACATAGCAGAAAACAGAACGGTTAAAAAAGAAAAAAAACGCTTGCTTTTGTTAAGGTCTAAGTTACTATGCTCTAAAGCAATGGTCCCAACCTTTTTGGCACCAGGGATCGGTGCTCCTATGAGAATCTAATGCCTGATGATCTGAGGTGGGGCTGAGGCGGTGATGCTAGTGCTGGGGAGCGTCTGCAGATACAGATGCAGCTTTGCTCGCTTGTCTGCCACTCACCTCCGGCTGTGCGGCCGGTGCCTAACAGGCCACAGACCGGTACTGATCCAGTACCGATCCACAGCTGGGGGTTGGAGACCCCTACTTTAAAAAGCACACACATCTTTCCTTTGCTCTTTGCTAGCACCATCCCTGAATGCACAACTATCTGCCTTAAGCATGTGAGTTACAGCTTTTTAATGGGGCACATGGCAGTTAGCAACTGGAGGGCAGGGGCAGTGTTTGCCACGCTCTAATCTAAGCGTGGGCAAGGAGTGGGGTGTTCCACACTTGGTTTGGACTGGCAGCTGAGTTTTTTTGCAACTGAAAATATTCTAAGCAATTTCTCACTCTGAACTCTTCTTCAAAACTTAAAAATAAAGCAGTCTTATGGGAGCCAGCTCCTTTAGAAGAGCTGCTGCATTCTGTTTTATGATTTATTTAGTGGTCAAAATATTTCCCTGTGATTTAGGGTAGGGTGGCTCCAGTGGGCAGCCAGGCCCTGCGTGGTGGCCTGTGGGATGACCAGCATGTTGCATGCTATGGCCAGCAGGGGGAGGGGCAGAAGTGGCAGCCACCCTGAAAACTGGTGGCTGCCAGGCCAGGAAGCATGTCCAGCAGCCACGTGGAAGAGATCCAGGCTCACAGCAGGGAGCGGGGGCCTTCTGGCATCTCCTCTGAAGACACTCACTACAGGGTGCACAAGAAGAACCACTTTCACTAAAGAGTACATTGACCACAAAGAAGTTCCTGAGCTTGGCAGTTTCTAACACTAGCTTATTGACCACAAGCAAAATTTGTAGGCAGGAGAGCACACTGTCTAACGGGCGAGTTTAGGTGTGAGCTGTGGCAACTGATTTTAACCTTTTGTGTCTTAGTTTCTCAAAATGTGGTTTATCAGACCTGGACACCAGAGGGATGCTATTAAGGATTAAATAAGAGCAAGTGTGTAAAGCTGTTTGCAAAGTGCAGCGTCAAACCAGATATTCAACAAATGGCAACGTCACTACTCTTCCTAGGCCTGGAGAGATATACACCAAATATCAACCGTGGTTACCCCTGGATGGGAAGACCACTGGAATTTTTCCTTCTACTTGCTTTTTTTCTGTATTTTCTATAATGAATGTATGTATTACTTTTTGATCAGTGCAAAGTTATTGCAGTACTAAAATGGATCATACATGAAAATAAGAACTGGATGAGAAAATGTTATTGCAAGCCTGACATGTGTTCTCCCAGGCAGCCTCTGGAACATTCTTGCCTGTCCTCCATTTCTCTCAAGAGGAACACATGGCAAGCAGTCACACTGATGTTAATGACACAAGGCACATTTACAGTGATACGATAATGTCCATACGACAGATGTAAGTTCAGTTTTTGAGAGTTCTGTTGGTTTTGAGACATATTTAAAGAAAAAGGGAAGATCAGCCTTTTCTTCATGCAAAAAGATTTGTTTCTTTCAGATGCTTTCCTAAGAACTCAAAAATGTAAATATTTGCTCGCCACCAAGTAAATGTTCATATAATCTATATTCTGTATCATACCACTGTAATACAAATATTCCATCTAATTTTCTTCTGTAAATTGAAAGCAAATTAAAAGAAAAAAAGAAATGCTAAGTGTTGAGAAAAGCCTGATGAGTATGAATGCCATCATAACCGGGAAGTGAGCTTACATATGATGCCAGCATCTCAGAATCCTCAAATACATATGAACGGTAATTCGATATGTTCCCATCACTCTGCTCTCAGAAAAAAAAAGCGGTGTCAACAATCACCTCTTTACAGAACGTGAAACCAGACCTAAGGAAATGAAATGACTTTGTCTACTGTTTCCTCGGTAAGTTTGCGGCAAAGGATAAATTCTCAGTACGAGAGAAAATCTCATTTCCTGGAAGGCCATCTACGATGAGATTTGATGCAGCGTACGAGGCAGCAAACTTTTTCTATATAAAGGGCCAGAGGGTAAATATTTTATTTAGCCTTTGTGGGCCGAATGGCCTTGCTGAAACTACTTAACTCCACTGTGACAGTGTGAAAGCAGCCAAAGAGGAATCCTAGATGGATGGGTGTGGCTGCATTTCAACAAAACTTTACCAAAAGGGGTAGGGCCGGATTAGGTTTACAAATCACAGTTTGCTGGTTCCAGATGTATGAACAAAACCATCGAATTATAAAACCATTCTTTAAAGTCTAAATTCTAAAACAGACGTGACTATCAGACTATGAGAATAAACTGCTTGGGGGGTGAGACAGATCTGGGACAGCTTTGGACAGCAGATGTACAGTTTGCACATGATGGTGATAATCGGGTTCGGGTGACTGGCCTGGATGTGCTTGGGAAGAACTCTCCCTGAGTCACCGGGGGCTGAGTCCTGAGCAGACTCATCTGATGCACTAACACCATGGGCTATTTGTGATTAAAAAAAAAAGGATGGGTGGGTGAGAAGGGAGTGACATGCCTAGGGAAAAGGGGGTGAAAGAGAGAAGACTCCCATGAGTAGGAGAGTGGGAAGGAAGAGATGGAGAAACCCAAGGTTTGGAAGGCCATTTGGAGCTGGAGGGGAGAGGCAGTTAGTGACCCAAGGCATTTTCCCCGATTGCTCTCAAGGCCTGGCCTGGCTAAAATGATGCATGGGTTGTGCCAGCCCACGAATAATCAGAATGTTGTTTGCAGTAGCATAATCTTGGCTTTATGCTAGACACGGCTGACAAAACACACTGGTGTTTGATTGGCCGCATCATAATGTAGGTACTTTATGACAACAATTTCTACGTAAACTCAGACACTGTCTCCTTTAATGCAGGTGGCAGAGAGGCACAGGTCCTTACTCATCTCTAAAAGTAGCCTGAAATGGTAAATGAATCATAAGACCCCCAACATGAAATAGACTTAAAAATAGACTGAAACTGAAGCTTTTAGTCACACACGGGTTACCCCAAACCATTTTAATGTATATCCAACTACTGCAAATTCATCTTTTCTTTAAATAGCTACAGCTAGCACTAAATCAAGACCAAAGATGAAAAACGAAGTCTTTCAAGATGTCAGAGGAACTCAGTGAGGACATATTTAACAAGGCTCCTCACTTGCTCTCCCGTAAACCCAGAAGCTGAATGATTTCAGAACCACTCATGTGTGGTGGTCTGGTAGGCTACTGAGAAACAAGATTCTTTTCTTCTGGCTTTGAAGTTTACACGCTCACCTACATTAAAATTTTATTCCTCTTTACGTTGATGATGTTTTTGATACTCTGTTTAAATACGAACATGCTGGGCCAGAGATGTGCAAATCTGATCTGTATGATCTGGTGACGACGGCTTTCATTCATTGAGCATTTTACCAGGACAGACGCCCTCAATAATCCTGGGATGTGGGTAGTATTAGTTCTATTTTCCAATAGAGGAAAATGGCCTCAGAGCCATCAGGATGTCCAACAGTGACCTAAGTCCTATATAGTGATCTGGGATTCAAACCAGGGCCTAACTCCAAAAATCCATTAAGCCACACTTCCTCCTACCACAAATGTAAAAAGTTCGAAAGTGAGTAAATAGCAACTGAAGAAAGAAACAGGCCATAAACATCCAATCTTGCACAATTTTTTTTTCTAAATTCATAATATCTATATGTTCTTTACACACACAGAAACCTTCAAAAAACTCACATACCCATTCTGGAGTAAGATAAATGAGCAATGTGTGGGTCTTTGAAATCTTAAGAAGAAGAAATACCCTTATTCACTTATCACCAGGGGATGATTCAAAAACTGCCTTGTACTGTCTGTCTCTTATCCTTCCCAGGTTAGATATATTCTCTAGGAGAAATCCTTTATTTATTTTTTTAATGCTTATATTAATATTCTTGTTTATGCCTTTCCTCTTTTTTCCTCTTGCTTCCTAGGCTGGACTATTCAGAATCTCCTTCTGCCTTTCCTAAATATTCCTTGAGTTTACTTAAAAAGTCTCCACAAACATTTCCATCTACTTCCCTCTCTTCTAATTAAAATGTTTTTAGACCATCAATAATACTCAATATAAATAGTCCGACTGGTATTCAAATCCCTATTTACTCATTAATATGGCATTGTTTTCTTCATTTGTTTATCACACATGTACAAAATTCCAGCTACATTATGCTTAGGTGAACTTTGGTGCCCTAACCTGGGGCTCTGGTCACCACGTATAGCACTGTTTCTATGGTAAGTGCATTCTTGTCTAACCAACTGATTTATAAAATGGAGGCTTGGAATGTAACCCGTTTGTAAGTTAGGAGCTGCCTGTAAATTGGAAGTGCATAAAGTAGAAGTTGCCATTTTTGATTGGTTTAGCATCCTGAGGCTGTGCTATTCAAAGACTTCTCACATACTTGAGAGTCAATAGTCTGGTCCTGGTATTGTTCCCAGGTGCTAAGGAAGGGCTCCTCCCAGGCCGGTGGGCAACTGGGCCAGTAAGTGGATTCACAGGCACAGAAAAAGGTCCAAGGCGCGGTAGGAGCCAAAAGAAGTCCATGCTTCCATTTTAACTTGGTAAAAAGCAAGAATACAGAAGCAGAACTGAGACCAAATAACCACCTTTTAAAAAACACCATCTCCACCCTCAAAACTCCGCCTTCTTTCTCTCACATCTCATCTTCACTTTGGGTAGTGGCAGCTGTCTGAAAAGCTCCTGCTATCAGTTCAAAGACGACCCCCAGTTTGAAGAAGAAATACAATAAAAACCTTAATCACATGAGCTCCTAAGTGACATACTAGGAGTCATTACAATCTTGTCTGTCTGTTCTTGGCTACAGCTTCCGCTCTAGGAGCTATGAATTCCATTCAACTCCACAAACACTGACTGGGTACCCCCTTGGGCTGGCTCTGGGGTAACCACAGGTAGATATTAAGACAAATCTGAGTCTCTACCCTCAAGGTGTTTAACAGTCCAACAGGTGAAAAAAAAAATACATACAAAACTGAATATAATTCAAGGCAAATGTAAATCTAGCAAAGCTATTAAATGCTCCCCTCAAACACCTCCATTTTTGAAATTTCACTGGTTTATTTTTTGTTAACATACTCCAATTTTCACTCTAATGATTTGTCCGTAGTCTAAATAGATATGCAATGCAGACTAATAATTTTGAATTCAGACCAAGAAGACAAAAATAAGAAATAATCATTACCTGATAACTACCAAGCAGGTATTTTCCCAAAATGATACTTTGGGCACTGAGATTTTAAGAACTGACATGTAATCTGCACAAAAACCAGCAGAATTTCTTTTAAAGTATGAAATAATCTATAGTAAAATCTCTCCCCAACCCTCCTTTGGGACTCTCCAGTTTTTAAAAAAACACCACGTGAATATTATGTTTTGTGTTAAGGAAAAAGTACAAAGCAAAACAGGGAGTCTGGTTATAGATTTTCTTTCCGAGATTTAGAAGTTTTGATCTCTGAATCACGTTTACGACAATAGAGTCATTCCAGCCAGCCGTATTTAACTAAAGATTCTTTATGGCCTTGGTGCTTACGGATATACTGTATTTTTGCACATTGTGGACAAGATGTTGACTTCATTTTACAACCAACATCTTGTCCACATCAGGGGAGCTTTCTCACACAGACACGCATACCATGTGGGCTACCTGCTGAGTTCTGGCAAGCTTGGCAGACTGCAGAACATAATGGGAAGGCAGTTGGAGTGGAAAAAAACCTTCCTGGGAATTTTTTAAGTGGTTAAAAAAAAAAAAAAAGGCAGACCGTTTCCTAATGTCCCACACTGTGAGTTGGCACAGGGAAGATAATCCAGGAAATGAGATGTAAAAACTGTACACAGGTTCTTTAACAGAAAAGGCATTTTGCAAAGAGCCAACATGAAGAATGCGTTTCTCTTTTAGGAAGTCAACCACTTGAAAGTTTTACTTTTTAATTAGCCACATGGAAGTTGAAAGAGCTGGAAATCGTCATTAATTCCACATGGAGATGTTAACCATTTGCACCCCCAGTTCTCAGAAACCGGCATGCTCATTTGACAGTTAATGCGCACGGTCAAAGCAAGCAAGCTGGGGAAGTAGGGTCACTGGGGGAATGTCTTTAAGAATTTAAATTAGATAATGAATGTTGGGTAAAGCATCTAAATGCAATATTTCACTTTTCACATTTTGGTGTAATGTTTTCCTCCAGGAAATAAAGTGGCTCACCAAAGCAGAATAAAAATCCTCTCATTTTCATAGCCAAGAAGAAAGGGAAAAAAAAAAAAGGAAATGCAATAGCACCACCTAAAGGGCATTTAATAGCCATAAAAACCAAAAGGCTAAAAAGCAACGAGGGCTTTGCATTTTGCTTCGGGGTACAGCGTACAAGGGTTACAGCGATATAACAGTCGGGATTTATCCAGATGGAACCTTGCGGGGTCGTCTCTGGAGCAGTTGTATTCTGGCTCCACATCCTGCCTGCGAATTGAACGAAATCAATCCAACCCACAGAAAAGATCATTCTGTGAAGTTCAAAACTCAGGCGCATGAACGCGAATGGATCGCAGATCTAAATGTAAGAGCCAACACTACAAACCCCTTAGGAGTAAATCCCCTTGACCCGGGGTCAGGCGGTGGGGTCCTTAGATGTGACGCCAAAGCACAAGCAACAAAAGAAAAAACAGAGACTTGGACTTATTAAAACGAAAACTTTCTCGCCCACTGTCAGCTATGGACAGATCAGCCCAACAGAAAATCAATAAGGAAATATCAACCTTAAATGACACATTGAGCCAACTGGACTTAATCAATAGTTATAGGGCCTTTCGTCCCCAACTACCAGATTATACATTCTCCTCTGGAGCACATGGAACGTTCTCAAGGATAGGTCATATGTTGGGACACAAAAACTGGCCTCAACAAATTTAGGAAGATTGAAATCACACCAAGGCATAGTCTCTGACAGCGGTGCTTTGAAACTGGAGATTAACTGTGGAAAGAAAGTGGGAAAACCCACAAACATGTGGAGACTAAACATGCTACTAAAGAAGGACCGGGTCACAGAAGAAAGAAAAGGAGGGAGCAAGAGATACATAGAAACAAACAAGAATGAAAATACGTATCAAAACTTTGGGGTTATAGCAAAAGCGGTAAGAGGACGGAATTCCATATCATTATAGGCCTATATCGAGGAACAAGACAAAGCTTAAACAACCTAACATTGGATCTTAAAAAACTAGAACAAATGAAGCCCAAAGTCAGCAGAAGGAAATGATAAAAATTAGAGCAGAATTAAATGAAGTTGAAAACAATAAGACATAGAAAAAATTAATGCAACAAAACTGGTTATTTGGAAAGAGTAATAAATTTGAGAAGGAAAAAAGAGAAAGGACATGAAATTCAGATATGAAGAAGTTTGACAGATACCACAAAAAGCATCTTATGAGAATACTGTGAAAAATTATATGCCACAAAATTCAATAACCTAGAAGAAATGGACGCCTTTTTAGGAATATACAACCCTCCTGGATTGAATCATGAAGAACTGAAAAATCTAAATAACTGATCAACATTAAGAAAATTGAAATGATCATCAAAAACTTACCAAAAGTAAAAATCCAGGATCAGATGGCTTCACCAGTGAATTCTACCAAATATTCAAAAATAATTTAATACCTGTTCTTCTCAAACTTTTCCAAAAGATTGAAGAAGAGGCAATACTTTCTAACTCATTTATGATACCAACACCTAGTAAAAAATAACATAAAATAAGAAAACTACAGACCAAACTAATATCTCTGATGAATACAGATGCAAAAATCCTAAACGAAATACTAGCAAATCGAATACAAGAATACATGAGAAAGATAAATACCATATGATTTCACTTATGTGTGGAATCTAACAAAAAGAACAAACTAATCAAAAACGGACTCACATATAGTGGACAATTTGGTGACAGACAGAGGGGAGGGGGTTAGGGGGCTGGGAGGATGGGGTGAAGGGTTAAAGAAGTACAAATTAGCAGGTGATAGTTGGGCACAAAGATGGGGCGCACAGCACAGGGAATGCAGTTAGCATTAATGTGATGGCTAAATGGGGGCCAGGGGAGGGAGGGGGCAATCGGGGGGACTGTTTTATGAACTATATAGATGTCTAACCAATGTACTGTATTACTCGAAACTGATTTAAATAAATTTATTTTAAAAAAAGATTATACATTATGATCAAGCAGGATTCATTCCAGGGACACCAGAACGGTTTAACATGCAAACTGATTAATGTGATAGAGTACATAAAATAAAGGATAAAAACCATATGATCATATCAAGAGAGGCAGAAAAAGCATGTGACAAGATATAGCATCCACTGATGATTAAAACACTTAATAAAATGCGTATAGAAGGACCCTCAACATAAAAAAGGCCATACCCGAAAAATCCTCAGCTAACGTCATCCTCAATGGTGAAACAATAAAAACCTTCCCTTTAAGATCAGGAATAAGACAAGGCTATATCCCCTATCATCACTATTATTCAATACAGTGTTGGAATTCCTACCTAGAGCAATCAGGCAAGAGAAAGAAATAAAAGGCATCCAAATTGGGAATGAAGTCAAATTGTCACTTTTTGCAGATGACATGATTCTCTATATGAAAACCCTACAGACTCCAAAAAAACTATTAGAAACAATAAACATATAAAGTTTTAGGATATAAAACCAATGCATAAAATCCAGTGTTCCCATATACTAACAATGAATTTTCAGAAAAAATGAAAAAAAAAGTTCCTTTTGCAATTGGAACAAAAATACCTGGGAGTATAGCTAATGAGCATGTGACCTACACACTGAAAACCGTAAGACATTATATTAAAAGAAAATGAAGACACGAAGAAATGGAGACATTCCGTGTTCATGGACTGGAAGAATCAACACACTTAAAATGACTTTATTACCCAAAGCAATATACAGATTTAATGAAATCCCCATCAAGATCTCAACAGCATTTTTTAAAGAAGTAGAACAAAAAAAAAAAATCATCAGATTTGTATGGAAGCACAAAAGATCTCGAATAGCCAAAGCAATCCTAAGAGAAAAGCACAAGGCCAGAGTATCACTGCCTGACGCCTCTTCAATAAAGGGTGCTGGGAAAATTGAAAAGCCACATGCAGAAGAATGAAACTAGACTACCTGTCACCATACACCAACATTAACTCAAAAAGGATCAAAGACCTGAAACAATAAAGAGCATAGAAGAAAACTTAGGTACCAAACTCATGGACCTTGGATTTACAGAATATTTTATGAATTTGACCTCAAATGCAAAGGAAATAAAAGCAAAAATAAATGAACGGGACTACATCAAACTAAAAAGCTTCTGCACAGCAAAAGAAACCATCAACAAGGGGGAATATATTTTCAAATGTCTCCAATAAGGGTTTAATATCCAAAATATACAAGAACTCATAACAATAAAAAAAAACAAACAATCCAATGAAAAAATGGACAGAGGACCTTAACAGACATTTCTCTCAAGAAGACATGCAACAGGCCAACAGAAACATGAAAAGATGCTCAACCTCACCAGCCATTCGGGAAATGCAAATCAAAACCACAGTGACATACCACCTCACACCTGTAAGAATGGCTCTTATCAACAAGACAAATAATAACAAGTGTCTGAGAGGTCATGGGGGAAAAGGAAATCCTCAGACACTGCTGGTGGGAATGTAAACTAGTACAGCTACTATAGAAAACAGTATGGAAATTCCTCAGAACATTAAAAATAGAATTACTATACAACCCAGCAATCTCTCTTCTGGGATCTACTTCCCAAATTTGAAAACGTTTATCTGCAAAGATATGTGCACCCCGATGTTCATAGCAGCATTATTCACAGTGGCCAGGCCATGGAAACAACCAACGTGTCGTTTGATAGATGACCGGATGAAGACGTGGCACATAATGCAATGGAATGTTACGCAGCCATAAGATGAAATAATGCCATTTGCGTAAGACAACACGGATGCTGAGATGATCATGCTAAACTTAGTAAGTCAGACAGAAAAAGCTGAGAACCATACGATTTCGCTGGTACACAGGTATGTAACGAAAGCAACAAATGCACCTAACAAACAAGCAGAGCCTCACGGCCCCAGACAACAGTTCAGTGGTTACCGGAGGGAAGGGGTGAGAGGTAGATAAGGGTAGACGGGGTCAAATATGTGGTGGCAGAGGGAAATCTAACTTTGGGTGATGAACACACAATGCAACAGACATATGACATATTGAATTGTACACCTGAAACTTATATGAGTTTATTAACCAATGTCATTCCCCCAAATTAAAACTTTCTGTGTTGCGAATGACATCATCAAGAAAATGTAAAAGCAATGCACAGAATGGGGAAAAAAATCTGCAAATCATATATCTAATAAAGACTTGTATCCAGAATATATAAAAAAACTTGTATCCAGAATATATAAAACCCAGTTTTAAAGGTGGGCCGAGTATTGAAAGACATTTCTCCAAAGAAAATAAACACATAGCCAATAAGCGTATGAAAAAAGGCTCAACATAATTAGTCATTAAGGAAACCACAGTGAAAGTCCACTTCACACCCACTGGGATGGCTATGATCGGACAGACAGTAAGTGTCGGCAAGGATGTCGGAACCTGCAACCTTCACGCACTGCTGGTGGGAACGTAGAACTTGGTGGAGCTGCTTTGGAAAACAGTTCCGGAGATTCAACTGTGCCTCAACTGATAAAGGGATACACAAAATTTGGTGCAGCCATATACTGGAACATTATTTGGCAATAAAACAAGGTACTGATACACACGTTAACATGTATGACCTTAAACGTTATACTAAGTGAAGGCAGCCAGACGCAAAAGCCCACATATCATACAATATGACTCCATTTCCGTGCAATGTCCAGAATAGGCAAATATATGGAGACAGAGTGGATTAGTGGTTGCCTTGGGCTGGGAAAGTGGGGGAATGGAGTGAAAAACTAATGTGTGTGTGGTTTCTTTTAAGGAGACGAAAATATTACAAAATTACATTGTGGCAATGGGCACACAACTCTGTGAATATACTGAAACCATGGAAGTGTATGATTCAAATAGGTGAAATATATGGCATGAAAATTATACCTCAATAGAGCTGTTAAAAAGATTCGGTTGAAGTTTTCTTTCAACTGCTACTCCCTAGCGAAACGAAGGTATGATTTATATATCTAAGTTTCCACAGCCTTTGCGATCCTGCAGTTTCCAAGGCCCTACCGCCACGCCACGGAGGAGGCATCAGCCACAGCTTGGGGAGGTCACACGGCTGCCAGCAGAGGAAGTCGGGCCAGAGCCGGGGCTGCCCGAGTCCATGCAGGCCCGGGCCTCGGGTGAGGCAGGGGCACCTGGAGCAGCCACACGTCAGGAGGTGCCACTGTCAGTGCCTCGCTCGCCCGGCCCAGCCCTGGCTCCACGCACACGGGAGCACGTCCTTTCCACGTCACCTCACTGGGGCGTTCAAAACGAGATCATCCGACAACAGGAACGCTGTCGTTAAAGCTTCAACCATCGGTCCTCATTTATTTTTCTTTAATGGTATTTATGGGAAAAAAACAAGAGTTTTCTTTGCTTTTGCTTTAGGGAAAAGAGAGATGACCCAAAGAATGAGAGGTTAGGTAGAGTTTGGAAGGAAAACCAAGTGAGAAAAAATACATGCTTGCCAAGAGGACATGTTTTCTCTGGTCGCCAGAAGTAACAACACTGCTCACTTTAACTGTTTCACTTAGCGTGGTCTTCACAACACGTCTCCTACGGCTGCCAGCTCGACCGATAACTTGCCAACTGTCTCTCTCATCTGTGTCTACACCAGCCCGCATCGTTTCCACTGGCCGACTTTTCTTGTATGATGAGTAAAAGTTTCCACTATGGAAAATACAGCTTATCGACGGACACGGTCTATTACAGTAAAAATGTTGCATTGCTGCTACTCAGCAATGCTTTGTTTTCTCTCTGCACATTTACCCACGCTCTCTAATGTAAGCGCCACACACACCCTCCGCGTGTTGCTGGTTTCCCTCTAAGCACAAACCCAGGTACAAAGTGCTTTCGCCTTGACCTTGTCCATGTGTTTACTTCAACCACGACTGACAACAGATGGTAGTGAATGGTAAAACACCATCCTGTCTACCCTCGTTACCTGTCCTGCCTGCTGATGGCATAAAACGGCTCACAAGGCCAGTTTTTCTGTTTGTGATCTGCTTTATTTGCTGTTGTCCGAGAGTCCCTGTTGCTTATCCCCTCCTGAACGAGCTGCACGCTTCGGCTGAATGTTTTCATACCACTTCCTGCTTTAATCAGAGCCAAATATTTGAAATCACGGACGTGCTTGGTAACTCCGAGTTTAAGAATCTCGAGTAAACAGGTACCTGGAAGCTTTACCGTCCTAACATTTAGTTTTGCTGTTTCCCTGGATGAGCATTTCACTCATTCCTAAAACTTCATGTGAGGCTTTGCCAAAGGTGTTGTCTTCACGCACTTATATGGCCAACAAGAGCTGCTGAAGGCTTGTCACCTTTACGTTCTGGGTCTATGTCTTAGACACCCAAGAGGTTTGGGCTTAGGAAGAAGCTCATGTACTGAAAGCATTTAACCCACAGGGAAGCAGTGAAGCCTGATCTAACGAGGACTCCAGAAGAGTAACCCACAGCCTCAGTTCGGAACCTCATGCTGCCATGTGCTAGGGCTCTGAGCACACACACTGCTCACCCCGGCTCTGCCCATCGTCCTCAACCGAAAAATGGAAATCATATACCTGACTGGATAGGATTGTCCATTAAAGTTTTTTTTTTTTAAATCTTTGTTTCTTTGGAATTGAAAAGCAATGTAACTTATTATGAACATCCAAACATTATAGGATGATTTATTATCCTATATTATAAATGATAATTCTTACAGTCTCATCCCAACCAGTATCGGTTGCTGAGGTATGCTCCAGATTGCATTTCTTGGTGCATTTTCTTTACTACCTTTTAAAATGTAAGTATATACACACAAGTTATAGCACTTTGAAAATCGCTTTTTCTTTTTAAACACAGCAACATACCGTGGACACCTTTTAAGGTCAGTACATGTGGATCTACCTCATGGTTTTAAATAGGATGGATACAATTTACGGAACCCATCTCAAACCGAAGAGCACTTGGTTATCTTCAGTTTTTTTCTATTACAAACAACACTCACATGGCCAAATTTTTAACAGTTACATGGCCGGACCCAGTCTCTAGATGTTTAAGAAAGGTCCTTCCAAGTTTCACTACTATCCGTTGGAATGAAAGGCCACATGCGCCCTCAAGTGAACACTGCTATTGTATGTCTTTTTCTCTTTAGGAAGTTTAGGGTATGTTGTACATAGGAGCACGGCTTGTTTTTAACTTTTCAACATTAACCCTTCCCCCGAAATAAAAACAAAACACCTAAAGCATCTGGGTTTAGGTTAAAATCCTCTGAAAGTCAGTTTCTCTGTCTTGGCCCTTCATCTACTCAGTAGCTCTTTGCTACTTCATGGCGATGCTGGGAATATTAACCTCAGCTTCGCCCTTCACTGGTGCTACATCCTTGGGCAGCTTCCTGATTAACTCTGTGCTCAGTTACTTCATCTGTGAAATGGGGATAATAAATGAGGGTTAAACAAATTAATACAGTGCAAAGTACGTTGCACAGTGGCTGGCAGTAAGTGTTCAGTGAATAGTATTATTATTAAAAGTTGTGTGGCTTTTAATTATTTTTTGCAAGACCCGAAAAACCAGTTTCTGCCCCTACGTGGGAGTGCTTCTCGCTCGTTTCCATAATGGCATTCTGCCTCTTTCACCTCCATCACTGTTTAGCTAAAACCAGACGCTTGGGCCATGTCCCTAAAACACCCCTAGTATTGCAGACCAAGTGACAGCTGGCCACGCAATGTGGTTTGAGGAGCACAGAGCAAACCTTTCCGCTCCAAAGTACACTAACGAAATGCTACAGGTAGAGATTGATTATGCGGGGCCTTGGGAGCTACTTGGTTATCAAGGACCCACTGCTTAAAAAAACAAGATTTCTGGGAGAAAGAAAACTATCAGCTCATAGCTTAGCAAAGATGAGTTGGCAGGGAGTTAAGCCAGAACAGGTGGAGACAGTGGCTTGGGGTCGGGGAAGGTCTGAGAATCAGGGAGAGAAACAGCAAGGGGAGAGAGCTTCCCTTGCTTGCAGGGTGCATCTCACCCCAGGACTCTGAGGGCACCCAGCCAGGCGTGGAGGGCCCTGGATCTGGAGAGAAGGGGACAGGCTGTGCATCCCTGTGGTACATGGCCCTGTGCCCTGTCCTCCCAGCCAGCTAACTACAGCCTTTATTCCCTCCTCCGCATCCTTCTCAGGGCAATTTCAGCAGGGAGCAGGTTTAGGCAAGAAATAACTGTGGCCTTTTAGAAGTGGGATGATCCTGTGCATAAGGCCACAGGCTAAATGCCACCTTGCCATCAGCAACCCTAACATGTTGTTTTCCTTACATCTGGCGCTCACCATAGGAGCCTAGTTTTACAGTTACCTATTGGCCTGTCTCCCAGCTTCATGAGAACCTCTGTGAGGATTCAGATGTTTTCGCCCCTGGGCTCCCGCCTCGAGGTCTGCACACTATGATTATTGAGATGAATAAACTGGAATCAGAGGCTCTTTTCCTATCTGCCTGGAATTAACCCCATCGCTTTATAGCTCAGGCTGAAAGCTTACTCCACGGCCACCATGGCCCATGAGGATGGTTCTGAGGACCAAGCCAGGCAGTGGGGTCAGCTGCAGGTACGGATCGGGACTCTGGTGTGATGGCAGTGAGCAGCCCCCAGTCTCCCAGGAGGAAGCTGATCTCTGCCGCTGGCCCAACTGCCCTCTGCTCGCCTGCTTGCCATGGAACACTGTACGGGTTCTGAGCACACCCCCTTTTCGTGTCATTTCAAAGGAACCCCAGAATAGATAGTCCTCTCGGTGTCTACTTTTGGTTAAGTTCCTTAGAAAGGCTAGTGAAAAAGGCAGCACCTCTCTGCTGTGGCTATGGAATACTTTCATACCTTTCATCTCCCCCTGCCTCCCCTCGGCATGAGCCTCCTCCGGCTGCTCCTGACCTCTGGGCATCTATGACACCCTCAGCCTGGTCCTGTCGCTCCCTCACATGCCCTTTCTGTGACCGAGACCCCCCTGAGAGTCCCTGCCTCAGTCTAATTCATTCTATTCCTGCAGCTTGCATATCCATGCATAGCATACGCATACCCAGGAGTCCTCTCCGCCTTAGTTCATCTACATCTTTCTACAGAGAACAACTGAGAACCACAAGTAGGCTTTTAACTAAAGCTGTCTGATGATGGCAGTGATTTGGCCGAAATCCCTCAAGTCTAATGACAGCACCCAGATGCCACTGATGGCCCACACCAGTCACTGACTGCTGGTCTCTGGGTGGGGTGGGCTCTAGGAGAGGCTGCCTGGATCTCGGGTCTTCGGAGGGGTTTTACACCAATGCAGTAGCCCTTGAAATTAATTTTCTATTAAAATCCAAGCCTCTCAGTTTAATAAACAAACTGTGCATTTGCTGTGGATTCTGTATCTGACCTTTTACATTGGGTTTGTCAACAAAATTTACTGTATTCATAAATACTAATGTTCTCATTTGGTTCCCTATCTTTAGTATACTGTAAATTATCAGCAAGTACATAAATGTCTTGGTCTGGTAATATAGTGGGCTGAAGTGACTTCCTTTTTCCTTTAAAGATGTTGCATGTTTTAATAGTAGGTGTTTCTAATTAACTTGAAGTGCCATAAACTGCCCATGTATGAACCAAAGACAAGTGAGTTGCATGAAATTAAAAGTGCAGTATCTGACTAATGCTAACAAATTAGGCACGCCTTCGAGATGCACAATTTCTGTTTGTAGCTGTCATCTCATTAATGCAGAGGTATCGAGGCTTCTAGAACAGCCGTGCCGAATGAGCCTTTCAAAATTCACACTTTTGGCAATCAATTAGGAAAAAGATCTTCAGCTTTAAAAAGATTCCCTCAGACTGTCTCAACACCGCACCCCCTTGTCTTCTTCCTCCATAAATGAGCTCCATTTGGGGATCTGATCTTTTTGCCAATATCAGTCCAAATTAGCACTGTAAATATTGAAATCGAATGTTACTACTTGGCCTAATTTTCTTTCAGCTTGCAGTTAATCTTTATTCAGATTTAATGAGTATTTATTGTGTGACCCTGACAGCTGGCTACTGCTGTGATAAATTATCTGACTCAAGTCGATTAAAAATGCAACCCCGAGTGCTAATTATCTCAACAGACCTGCTTAATAATAGCATTTCTTGTCAATTATGGAATCTCAGCATGGGTGTCAATAGCAACAAATGCACAGGCCTACCTTAGCCGCTGACTTCCCATAATGCCCTTTTACTTGCCATATGTAAATCAGGGCGCTTTTGTACCTGTGGTGACCTTTTATTAGCAAACTGTCAAAATGATAAAACTAGCCATAGCAAAACCCCCACCACCATACAATTAGGGGCTACAGTTTAGGACAACAGGAGGTCAATCAGACATAGCTAATTATGATGCATCTTACTTATGGCCTGTCCAGCAGGAGGAATTAGCTGTTTCGGAAATTTATGCCAGCTTATGCATGGCCCGCAGGAGGGAAGCTACTGAACGTGGGGGCTGGCGAGGTGGAGGCATGGAGCGGCACAATTCTACAATTTTTCAGGGTGTCCGGGATCAGATCTGCGTTCAATTTCACCTCTGTCGCTTACTTGCTATGACTTGGAATATACAAATTCCACTGAAACATGGAGCCAGCACCGCTGCCTCTTGGATAGGGGTGTGGTGAGGTGTGGGGGGCTGGATGAGGATTAAGGGGCACCGTGCAGGAACACAGCATGTTGCTAGCACAGAGTGGGTGATGAACAGCTGTTAACTCTGTCCCCCACTTGCCTGTTTCCATTCCCATGACCAAGATAACACAACAAAAGCTACGAGTAACATTTACCAAAGCTCTGGCTCCGTGCCCTTGGCGATAGCTTACTCGTGTCCTGTCACTGAACCTTCCTCCTTCACCGCAGGCAGAACCGGAGGGAACAGCTGCGCCGAAAGGCCTCCCCCACAGATCACTGAGCGTAGCCTCCAGTTTACCGGTACAAACGCCTTAAACGCTCCAAAACCAAAGGCGAGCCTCTTCTTAAAGGTCACCCGAGGCACACGCTTTGCAACCTACCTTGGTGACAGAAAAAGGAGCCGCATTTTATTGAACGGGGCATTTCCTCTGGGCCAGTCACTGTAGGACGCGCTTTACTTTGTTTAAGCCAACAATGACTCTCCTATCATTTTCCCTTTGGAGACCAGGAGGTAGGTTAAGAGAGGTTAAATGACTTGCCCGACATGCCACAACAGGGAGGTTTTAGTCCCCAGGCCAGAGTTGGGAGCCGAAAGACCCCACTTCCCAACATGCGAGGGACCCCCCACGATGTATTTACCTTGAGGAACGCTTTTAGTGGAAAGGATGGAGGGGTTGACACTGGCCTGAGAACGTTACACTACACCGGTATGTGGCACTTTAATTATGAGGAATAATAAATATGTGCCCTTTTGGCTCTCTGCAGTGACAAACCACAAAGGAGCAAGCAGGGCAGGGACCAGGTCTGAAACAAGCCTCCGTCTTTTCATGGGGACAAGGGGTGCTGGGGAGAGAAGGGAGAGGAGCTACTATTTCAGCGTTTTCGGCCTTAGGTGGCAATTTGGGGGGTACACACCTCCTCTCCCCTGGCTTTTACTCCAGAGCCCTGCTTTTTCAAGTGGAAACACCATCACTGTTCGATTGTCACATCGCCACCGCCTTGACTCACCCGAGAAGAACCCGGAGTCATGCAGGGGTACTGAGCGTCACCTGAAGCAAACCTCCTCGAAACGGTTCTGGGTTTTCCGAGGCTACAAGGGCACCGTGTCTCAAGCGCACCCCTACGAGAATACAGGCGTTCACGTTTCCTACATCTGGACCGTGCAGTGTGTGGAAAGGACGGAGAAGCACCCTGTCCCATGATGGCCAAACGACGCTTCCCCTGTGGCCGTGCCCAGGATGGCTTGTGAGAGGCTTCGGGGCGGAGGGGAACAATGACAGGAAAGCAGAGCGGTGTGGACGCCTCCACGCTAGCCAGAGGCCGCGTGGCTGGCTGGCTAATGAGACCCAGATGCGGGGAGATGCAAGAAAGGATCACGGCCATTTCCTCCCGAAATAACGTGCCCCCTCTTCCCGAGCACCTCGGGCCTACTTCACCACTTCCTTCACTGTAATCGCAAGTGAGGATGCAAATCTTTCCCCTCAATATGATGCCAAATCAGCACCACGAGGGAGTAAATCAAGTGTTTCATAAACACCGTGAAGCTGATTTTCTTTCCCGTGGTGAAGTCACTCATCTCCCCTCATGAGCACTCACTATCTTCCCATGAAGTAAGTGTGCCTACATTTTCTTTGATGGGCGCTGCTAATTGTCACTTGGGGTGAGGTACGAAGCTCTTTCTCCAGGGTGGGAGCTGGGGCTTGCTGTGTTCCACAGTTTCCCACATCCTGAAGCTTCTCATCATCCTGCTGTCAAGGTAAGCCCAGATTTCAGCTGGGAATAAAGCCTCACGGGCTTAAGTCTCTCTCCTGATCTTCACACTTCCTTTGATTCCCGTGACACCATGCAATGGTGAAGTGGAAATTACTTTATGCGACTTCCCTCCTCTGCGTGTCCTTAAACACCCATTTACATTCCACATAAGGTTTCACAGGAACTATGGAAACGCATCCTCTACAGGCAAGTTTAGCATGAAAATCATCGCCCCACTGGGCAGAGCCCAATGGTCTGATACCATTTAAGTCTCTCTGAACACTACAAAGGGAACTAAATCTAAGCACTTTCGCTATAAAGAACACAACGTGGTGCCCGGTGTACTATTAGACTCATACTTTTCTACTCCGTATTCCAAATTGTTCTATGTATGAGTTCAGTTCAACAGGAAGTGTGGCTTAAAGGCTGGGTCGACAGTGCATTAGCTTTTAACAGGTCTTTGTTTGCCTGTAGACTGATCCCTTAATTTTCTGGGTATCTGACCATTTGCCATTCGGCTGCCTATTGTGAAGAATATGCCTGTCGACACATTTCTACTGAAAAATTAAGTAATCTGAAATACAAACTGTGACTTAAATGGTGAACTATAATTTGTTTTGTACGTGGATGCCAGATTTGAGCAGCTATTATCAATTTTTTCATTTTATAACGTTGACCACATCTTAAAAATTAATTATGCCTGCTATTTATTTCCTAGTCCTGGTCTCAGGCCAACAAAATAGTTCTTTGAATGTGCCCGAAATGGATGCGGGATCACATTTATTGTTTTTGGTAAAGTCACGTTCTTCCAAAAATCGTGCAGGGGTCACATGAAAATCTGGGGTGCTGTCATTTGCCTGAAGCTGTTTCCATTAGCAACGATATCCATAAAAACACATGTCAGCAGTTAGCAGTCCAGCAGTATGAGCAAAGCCAGCCCTCGGGAGATTTATTTCTATTTTGGGGCCTCACTGTCCTTCCAAGGGGCAGAAAAAGGTTTTGAATCATTTGGCTCTACAGGAAACCCCTTGCCTCGTTTCTGCTTCTCTAAACCACACCCACCTTTGGAACCCTATTGTCAGCTGTGATGTGACTATTAATACATTTTGGATTTCAAGAAATAATCTCTGACACCTTCCCACCGCGCATTATCATCTTAAAACTATCACAAGACCTACAAGGAAACAGTCCTTCCATCTCGAATCTTTGGGGAAGTGTTTGAGAATCCACTTCGGTACTACTGGGGTGCTGACTTGGGAAAAAAAAAAAGCTTTTAAAAAATCTTTCAGCGCCAGAGCTTAAACAACAGCTGCTGGGAGCACAGTTAGAAAACCACGTAAAACAAGAAGACATTGTTTTCAAACAGAATTGAGTGTGTGGGTACTGGTTTTACACAAAAGCACGGCAGTGCTAGTGCATAAGATGTCCAGGGAAGCCCAGGGCGAGCCAGGCCCAGCGCTAACTCTCTGGATCGTGATGAACGCTGGTTATTTGTACTGGGCTTCTGTGTGGAGTCTCTCCACCTGTGACCCTGAGGGGGACCCGCAGAGCCCTCTGGACCTCCTCTCTCAGGCCCAGGGCTCGTGGGTTCCTCACCAGTGAACTCTTCTCAGCAGTTCGTCCTCCTCCTCTCTGAAAGTCATCAGTGCTCCCCTGACCAGATGTAGTTACACCTGTCAGGTTTTTTTTGGGGGGGGGCTATCTGCTTCCCCTAGACCACTAACCAACTGGGGGTCTGGTTCGTCACGGCACCCTTGCTATGGGTTCTCAGGATGAGCTGTGTCGGCCCCGCCTGGGTACTTGTCAAATTAAGACTCTTGGATTCCACCCCAGACCTATGTGATTTGACGTAGGTGAAATTTAAGAAGCACCTGTCTGGAACTGACAGACCTTTCTGGAAAGCAATGAATTTCTCAGAGTTCAAGATAATCTAGGAATTTGGGACAGTCCCTGGAATATCAACAACTCTCAGCACCTTCTAAAATCTCACAAGTGGAGGCCTCGTCCCACTGAGGTAACCAGGAGATACGTCTAAATCTGTAGCAAATTCAGTTATTTAGTCTAGATGGGAAAGTAAATATTTTAGTTACCATACACACCAAGTAGGGACAAATAATTTTGAATCACCTAGAGGTGAACTATTTAATATGCCAAACTGAAGACACTCTGGCATCTTGTAGTGCCTCATGTTTAGCAACCAGTGACAGGGACAGATGAAACAGCCTCTGTTTTACTTGACAGTTACTGGAAAAATAAGTCAAAGAGTCCTCACAGTGCCCCCGGTAACAAACTCAGTGCTCACAGGGTTGTGAAGGCCTCTCAAGCCAATGGGGAGGATTAGCGCCTGCACACCACTCCTTGACCAGAGACTCTAGAGGTTGGAGCGAGGGATCTATGCCTTTAAGAGCTCCCCAGGTGACTCTGAGGAAGGGCCATAAATGGGAGCCATTGTTCTAGGCCACTGAGTGGCTCCAAAGGTGGCTTGCCTGTTGTTGCTATTTAACCTCAATCACAAATAGAGATTCACACACAGAGATTCAGACTAAGTAGAATTGTGAATCTAAAGGTGAAGAAGGGCTTTGTTGACTGTGGGTCCGTCCTTGAGCCTGTGTCTGTATGCTTTGTAAACTGGGTGGGTCTATTCATTACATCAACATGTGAGGACAGCAGATCACTTTAATTCACGAATTCGTGCTGCCAGCAAGTACCACTGCCCTAAGGGGGAAAAGGAATACAAAATGCTCTGGGTAGCTGTGCTATTTATGCCCACTGCATTTAATCAGGAATAGTTTTGTATTTTTTTGGCTTTCAGGAACACTCAACTTAAAAGTCTAGATCATTCTAGAGTGGAATTATGAAACGATTTGTTTTTCCCCCTCTGAGGTGAAAGTAAAAGCCTCATGTCTATTGCGTGTGCCATGTTACCTAATAAAGCTTGCGATATTATGCATTTTGATTATCTTCATAGTCTGTGCTTTTCTTGCTTTCTTGTAGGGTAAATTATTTAATCACTGTGCCTGAGGACGCTCATAATGTCATGTTTGCAAAATAGTGTTAAATGCGCTCAAATGCTTCCAAGATTAAAATAACTGCCTCGTGTGTTTTGCTCTCTGTTGACAGTTAAATTTCATTTCATCGCTGGATGTACTCTTTCTCTAATGGATTTATAATCACTACATAACAGCAGTTGTTCATAAAGAACACTATAATAGGAACAATTAATTTACTAAGTAATTCTGTTTGCTGTTTTTGGTTTTTGTGGTTCACAAAAGCTTCTGCATCTTTCCAATGAATCTGCTTTAATACAGCACTTGTTTCTTGACATTTCACATAATTTAGTCAAGTCCACACTCCTTAATTTTTTCCCTTTGATCCGTGATGATCTGTAAACCAACCAAACAAAAAACTATAAAATTCTAAATGTAGCAAATTTACTCTTTTTCTCCTCTCTCCTTCTATTTGGTTATTTACATCGCTAGTGACATATGGTAATAAATTGCCATCACCATCCACTCCTCACTGTGGATCAAAGCCTTGGAATGCTTGATGAAAATTTATTAGGCCTCTGCCCACTGATCCCCACCTGGCTGCTCATAGTACCCGCCGCCAGCACTGCCTTGGGCTGGCTGGAGACCGAGACTCTGATGACTAACAGCTGGGCATCTCAGCCAGCCAACCCCGCCTCCATCCCCCAAGGCCCGCCTCCATTTGCCTTCCTATTTCTCTTTCCTCATTTTACCTAAGTCTTTGGTCAACTTGTAGCAGAGGCTGCCAAGGATGCTATAAAGGCCTGAGAGGATGCTGGGAGCAAAGGGGTGGGTGTGGCCTGCACAGGCCTATGTGCTATGGACGGTGACCGGTGCTGCTCAGCCGGTGGGTGACAGACAGCAGAGGGTAGTGTGCAACTAAGGGGGACCAAGAGAGGCAGGGCAAAGAAAAAAACTCTCTAAGGGGCTTTACTGGGAAATTTATAAGACCCAGGGGTGTTTACATCTGTGCTCACTTTTGAGCATTTTCCTTACTGCTTCATGCCATGGTGCTCCTGCTTATCACCGCAAAGATGGTCAAATAAAAACTACATGCTGGTATTTGGTAAAATTTATACAGAAGGCGGCTGTTTTATTTTTTCCCTCACATGAGTCCCATCTAATCAAACAAATCTGGCAATAAATATTACAGACTTTAAGGTCCAAATAGAAACCTTAGTAACAGCCTCTAATTGCCTCCACAGTGATGACTTAGCATTTGTACACCTGTCTTTTCGAGGGGTTGGAATAATTCCAACAGCCCATATTCTGAAGACAGCTTCACGCATGTTGTAATATTTATGGCTAAGGTGTAAGCAACAGGGACACAGTGATGGTCTATTTATGCTAATAGTCTACAAGGGCTTGTAGACAGAGTTCTACAACTTACAAAATCTGGAGGAATCCAGCTCCGTGTTATTGACCAGTTCTCACAATAGTAATATTAACCAAGCTACAGTCTCTCCTATATTGATACTTCGTCTATGATCCTCCATCTATAATCTAGCTATACCTCGCCTTTTTGGTGACTAAGAAAAGGATGGAGACTGCTGAATTTAAAGTATTACACTAGAAGGTAGTGGTTGAGTTTTGGAACTCGATTTTTGAAGCTTTCTCACATAGACTCACAACACAATTATGGCGATGGCAGCGACTGGAAAACTTGGTAATTAACGTCATTAGCTACTACCTGCCCTTAGAACGCACCCATTTTCTGAATACCCAGGAGGTGACGACAGAATGCTGAAATGTGCGCCCACAAACTTACGGGGCTGGCCGAGAGGCTGCGCTCAACCTGCCCTGTCACAAGCTGCACACGTGTCCCATAAAAGCCACCCCCCCCCCCCCCCCCCGTCAGCTGCACCCTTTGCGTCACTATCTGGATCGCTGCTCTTTGCTTCTCTTTCTGGAATCCTCCAATACACAGTCATTTGGATAAATTCTTTGGGATGATATTCCTCCGTATCAGGATTTTGGGAGGCCGGGGAGAGTTGGGGAGGAAGGGAAAGAGTTGAGAAGAAAAAGGTTTTTGATGAAAGGCAATTCTCAACAGAAGCATTCTAGCTGATCGTGGGGATGGATCCTTGGGTATCATGTGACTTCCACGATGCTTTTACTAGTTATGCCCGCCCATTGCTGTAGTATTTTTTTTTTCCTCTTTGGTAGCTGACGACCCCACACTGCCAGCTTCCAGAACGCACGTGCAATCCCAGGATCCAAGCTACATGTCGGGAAGTGCTGCCATGCCCATGGAGTGATGCTCACCTTTGTCACGTGGGTCCTGACCCATAAAATAGGCTCCTGTGGTCAGTTAAAATTCAACCTTCCAGCCAATGCCGGTCTAAGGGAGCTCCGCCTCACAGCCCTGCCAGCTTTGTAGGATGTGTATCGGGAGCCTCAACTTTCCCGTTCAGATTCAGGTAAAACCATCTCCCCACTGTCTCCTAACTCCAATGCAGACACTTTCCAGGATTCTCTCCTCTCGACTGGATGCTCAGAACCAGACCCACAGTAGAGATTTCCCTGCTCTTTATCATACTTGTGGTGCAACCTCGCCCCACCCTGCTACCGCCTTTGTTAGACACAGGTGTCGATTTTAGTTTCGCACACATCTGTTAACATTTGCAAAGTTCAAGCCTTCATAGCAAACGAGATTAAGTATGCCAAAATGCTTCGTAATCTGTGAAGTACTACAGAAGGGGTTATTAGGGTCAGCTAAATCTCTGAGTATAAGATGTTCCTCAAACCTTGCAGAATTGAGTCTATATAGCCTGGAGTCAGAGTGGGACACCCTGTGGTCACTCTAGACAGTTGACAGTGAATCATGTGAAGGCCTAAACGTGCAGAGCTGCTTCACGTTCAAGATGGGGCAGTGTCCTGAGCCACGTCTGGAGCCATCTCCCTGGAACTCCATCCTTACCCAAGAGGGGCCGGACTGTCCAGAGACCCCCATCTAGTGTGATAAAAATACACATGTGGAAAACTAACCATGAATGGCCACTATCGTGCTCATGGGACTTTGAGTAAGTCTTGCGAGGCATACATTACACTAAAAAGTTGGTTTAATGATAACGGCCTTGCTACTCACCAACCTACAGTAACTGAAAACTACAGCTCGAACCCTGGGCTGCTGTCGAGGAAGTCATTCTAACTTTAAACCAAACTTAGCTAACAAAACAGTTTCCCTATGGCCCTCCCGAATACTCGCTAGGTGCTATGAGCTAGATATTTTGTTTAATCCAATACCTGGCTAACAATGTGCTGCACAGGATTACACCATGTAGCTGTTGCAGCATCCACAGATTGATGGTTTTTCCAAAGCCAAAAACAGGACACGAAATAATTACAAATCAATACAATAATTTCCTATCAAAAATGCCCTGACGGCTCAACCGATCTGAATCTCAATCGTAAAAGACATACCGGTGTGTACAAGATGATTTATCCTTTCTTCTCTAATTGTCTGCAAATACAAAATAAGGCTGCTACATTTTCCTTTTTAAATGGTATTTCAATAAATATTTGTATGCATTCCACAACCGTGCCCATTCTTTCATGATAGTAAACTACCTAAACCGGATTTAATTACTTCCATTCCCCATTTTACTCAGGAAGTTTTGGCTCAGGGCCTGGCACACAGTAAGACCTCAACACACAGTTGCTATTATTAGGCCCATTTCCCCTACTTAAGTATGCTCTTTCATTTTAATCTCTGTGCGATAACTTCCTTTTAGGAAAAGTATTCTAGCTCAACCTTTGATGTCTTATAATGGTCCCCGCCCAGACATTCCCGAGGCATTAGCTCTGCTAAGGCCAAAAGGATAGCACTATTACCCTAATAAAACGTATAGGCCTCTATTAAATTATGCATTTTGAAACCAGGTTCTAAAGCATTTGCTATCACACTGTATGTAAATACGAGTAAAAGCACGCCTTTGAGATGTTGAAGCACAAGGTGAGTGCTTACTTGTCTGATTTTCCTGGGCAACCACACTTGCTTTGTAGTGACAAGAACCTAAGTGTGTGCATTCTTGCATAATGAATTAATTCACTGGCAAACATTCAGGATTCTGAACACTTGTAGAATGAAAAACTGGTTAATGATGAGGCTGGTGGGTAGGTGCCCGGGGCAGCTGCATAGCCATTCACTTCAGTGTAAGAACAAGTTTGTGTTCAGTTCTAGGGTATAAATATAAGAAACGGCCCCTCTCTTCAAGGAGCCCACAGTCCTGTAGGGAAGGTGGGTATGCAGAGACACAATAAATACAGCCACTCTGCACAGGGTAGAGGAAGCACTTTGCACACAGGAGCAATTAGCTTCCGGGGTGGGGAGCGGTCAGAGCAGCCTTTTTGAAGGCGTGTTTGGAGAGATCACCTGGAGTTTATCAGACAGAAAAGAGGAGTCGGGCATTGATCGTGGCTCCCAGTGGAGTGGTTCCTACACTCTGCCTATGTCGCCGATCCAAAAAGGAGGGGATCTTTCCTACTTTCCATGAGAGGCTTTGCCAATATGGACACAGCCCACGAGGACAAAATTACATTCCAATCCACGGCTTTTCCGCTACATTCCTTCGCAGGTCCCAGCAGTAAACCCAACAGCTGAAATACAGATCTGGCTAAAAGGAGTCAAGTCCCCTTAGACCTCCCCCAAGTGGCTGAGCTTCAGCTGGGAGTGGACGTGTCTCTTTGGACAATGAATCACTAGAAAAAGGGACTGAAGAGGACTGTAATCAGCTTCAGGGCGGGGAGAGCTAAACAAGCATGTTCCTTTTTTATTAAAGTCAGATGGCATCAACGTTAGTCTGTGTTCTTCTCTTTATATAAGCACAGACACAGACACACACTTAAAACGTGTTCAGGAAAAAACCACGTTAAGGTATTTTCTTAAGCGAGGACAAGCATGGCGGGATTCGAAGGCACCTATCATCAATATTCAGTATAAAAAGTCTTACCTATTTGATCCCTTAAATGTCACCAAAAGGAACCACATCCGGATCAACAAAGAGCTTCAAAATAAACAAAATCATCTTCTGTGGAGGAAAAAAGGGTAGTTTCCTTTGTTTGCTCTAAGGACAGTAGCATGGGATATTATAGTATTAGCACAATCCTGAGCTTAATTTATTTTAAAAGCACGGAACAAATATTTGATGATTCTTCAAGTTCTACCAAACTCAAGCTTTTCCAGCTGGCAAACCACAGGCTGAAAAGTTAAGTCGCATAAGGCTATGTAGCCCCATGTCCTAAAAATATTTTCCACTAACGGGTAATTTTTCGAGCCCCTCTAATCCTGCGTGTAGGTGGACAAATTTTAAGCTCAAACAACATTTAAGGTGTGGGCTTTTTGTTAGCTGCAGCCAAGGGGTAAAAGCTGTCCAAACCCAATTCTGGCATTCATTGGAAAGGTAACATTTGATTTTAAAATTTGTGTGTATAAAAAAGGATTTACAAACTTCATGCTGAACCTAAAATGTGCTGTTTTAGTCACCAAGGCAAATGACAAATCCAGCCCTTTGACACCGCACTTAGCTGAAGTGCCTAAGTTTACTGCAAGCTCAGCTCTGAGGGGTGGGAGGGGGCGGGTTCCAA
This sequence comes from Eonycteris spelaea, assembly GCA_003508835.1. Lineage (NCBI taxonomy): Eukaryota > Metazoa > Chordata > Mammalia > Chiroptera > Pteropodidae > Eonycteris > Eonycteris spelaea. The sequence continues at coordinate 1,413,219 of PUFA01000036.1, forward strand.
GTGCCCGTGGTTTGGCTGAGGTGCCTGACCTCAGAACCGACCTAATCAGACAGGTCCAGGTCCTCAAGCTCTCTAAATCGGCCTTTAATTAGGTGGCAGGTATACGCCCACGCTGTTTTCACTGGGGGCAGGGGAGGATAAAACAGATGAATTTAACCTGAACAACTGGAACACAGCCTGAAATTGATATTTAAACTCCTTTACAGATCAGACCAAAGATCTGTAAAAAACATACCCGTGGTAAGTTATGGGCCAGGTCTGCGAAAAGGTAACGAAGGCTTCCGCATTGCCCTGGGGAAAAGGTGGACTTTGTCCTGGACGATCACGATGCAGTCAGCTTCTCACTGGAGATTTCACCAGAGAAGCCACAGCGACAGCATGAACACCTCCCCGACATGATGAATAAGGTGCTGGAAGCTGTGACTGGTAACTCACTGGACCTCTGACCCCTGTCCCACCCCGATGCCCTGCCAGGCCTCTCTGCACACTCATCCCTCAGCTGGCCTCTCCCAGGGAGTGTCCAGGGACCAGCAAAGATGAGGCTTTACATTTCTAACTGCAGACATCCCAGAGGCCCCTGACAGACATCCTGTGTCCCCGTGCTAGGCGGCCCACCTCAGGGACCCCACCCATCGCAGCTCCAACAGGTAAACACATCGGCTCGTTTCTTTGACCTGTTTCCCCTTCTCTTGATTTTCTCCCCAGCCACTCTGCCCAGCCTCGCTGGGATGCGTGAGGTTCCCGAGGTTATACAGTGGGGAGAGAGGTGGCCCTCAGGAAACTCGGTGCTCGCCGCCACCTGCAGAGGGCGGCCGGCCGCGGAACCATGGAGTCTGGGAACACGTGCTGAGGGTGGCGGGTTCTGTGGGACCGCTCGGTCCACCTGCGACATCAATCCTGTCCTCCACCCACAAAAGAAGAAGTCCAGTCTTGAACTCCAATGTTTCACTATTATAGGTCAGCCTATAAACGACGGCCAAGTTCAGTAACTCAAAGAAAGGTAGCTTAGGACACCAATGTGTAACAGTGAGGCCCGCGTCAAACTCAAGCTCACAAAAGTCAAGGTCCGTGGGTGGAGGACAAGGCAGGCTCGGCTCCAATCTGTGAACGAGACCCTCCTCTCGGCCCTGCTCAACTCTCCAGGCTCGGCGGGACTCTTAATTGACTTCTAACTCCATGACAATTAAGGAACCCAGCCAATAAATTCCTGTGGTTTGGCCTACATATACTTTTTAAAAATATATATTAGTCTTTTACATATTCAATGTTGGTTTTTGCCAGATTTGTGAAGTAATAGAAAAAAGCGGTAATATGTGAAACACATCCTTTGTAACTCCTGCAAATCAAGCCAACACGTATTCTCTGAATTCAGTGTTTTTAGAAAAAGAAGTGTAATTTATGCCATTTCATTTATAATGGTGCTAAGTTAATGCTCTTGGCTGCTTTTGACAGAGACCTTTCCAATCGGACGGAGATGATTTGTTTCCCTGACACGCTTTCAGTACTCTAGGACTTTTAATTAGCTTTCGAGAAAGTGTTTTCCTGATGGACATCACCTCCCCAAAGCCTTGTAAGTTTCCTGGCTTCCAAAAAAGAACAAGAAGTTGACTCAGATTCTTCGAGTTTCAGGCTTTCTGTGGGTCAGGAACAAATTGCTGTTTTGCGAAATTGCATGTGACTGCTACGGACTTGTGTAGACAGGCGTCTTTCTCTGCCCTCTCACCCCGATCCCCAAACTCACTCGGCGTTTTGACTACATTCTTTATTTTCCAACTGACTGTGAAGGGGTCACTATAAGGCATGTTTCTACGCAAGTGTCAGCTGCAAGTGGTAATGATACATGAGGCCACAATTAGGCACGGCCTTGACCTAATGCAGCACTTCTGAAAGGGTTCTACAGTCACACACATTAAGGAACCCACAAATTGGGCACCCCTGGGGCTAGGCAGAGTTGATCAGATATCTTTGGAGAACACAAAATTCTCAGAGGTTTTAATTTGCATCGTGAACCTTTAAACTGCGCATCATGAAGAAGTATCTACAGTGCACAGCATTTTCCAAACTTAGCAGACCATACAGTCCGTCTGAAGAGCATCTCGTGGAATGCGTGTTCTGAAGAACACACTTTGGGACACACTGACCTCCCGCACTGGAGGGATGAGCAGATGCACTTGTGTTTTGATGGGGCTGGACTGGTGGACGGGGCATGGATGAAGTAGTGGGAGGAGGGCCCCTTGAGCTCGGTGCAGATCTGAAAGGCTCTGCACGATGATCGGAACCTTGATTCAGCTCTGAGAGCTGTAAGTACAGAGAGAAGGTGACAATGGGCTAATGTGGGACCTATCTAATTTGGATATAACTTTACCCTCGTGTTCCAATGAGAGCAGATGACCAACTAGTTATAGAAAACAGAGAATCCTTGACTCAATTACTTCTCTCTCTGGTTCTGCCACGTGTCCCTATTGAGATTGTGGGATTATGACTCAAGTATTCAAAAAATACTTCAACATGAGAATGCTAACAGAGCGTAATGTATTAGCTGCGATGAGTCAATGCCCTTGAACCTCATAAATAGCTTGCTAAGACTCCCTAATGTCCCCACAACTTGGAATTGTCATTTACTGTTCCCCATCTTCACCCCAGACCAGGACTCTCAAGGCTACCGAGGAGAAGGCCGTATGTGTTAGGGTGATAGGATATAGGTCCACAGAACACCAAGGAGGTCACACAATCGTCAAAGAGGAGGATGGGGTGAAAAAACAGTCATGCCAAACCCCACCCGCCTCACCGTTTTGGATAAGGCTGTCGTGGACACCTGTGTTGTGGACACAGGGCCAGCCAGTACAAGGAGCATGTCCGCAAACAGTAAGTTCAACCACACGGGACCAAGAAGCCAGAGGGGCAGTAAGCTGTGTTAAGTGGTGCTGCCGAAATAAGAGTATATTTACTCGAGATCCCACAGAATCGAGACTGCATGTGAATAATGGCTGATCTCGCTTTTGGGTTTTAATAGAAAAATTCAGAGTGATAACTAATAAAGCCTGTGCTGATGATTTACTTTTCTGCGCTGAGTCTGCCTTTTCCTCTCCCTTCCTCTCTGGTAACAAAGGCCTATGTGGATTTGACAGATGAACCTCCCCGGGGTAAGCAAACTGTATGTAAATGCTCGAAGCACTCCCCCTGTGACCTTCCAGTGCACCAGTCAGACCTGCCACGGGCTGGCCACACTCACTCCTGAAATCTCTAGCTTCTGCATCCTAGATGTCAGGCCTCATTTGATACTTCAGAGAGTGTTTTTCAGTGCTTGTTTTATTTATTTTGTGCTTTTTTACTTTCTAGGAAAAGGTGACACAAGAGATGATGTTCAAGGTGGTCTTGGAGGAAGTGACATTGTAGACTGGTTCACCTAATGGGGACGTTTCTGAAGGGTTTCAACTCATGCAGCAGATAAGAAGTATTGTAAATGCCCAGAACATCGGCTAGAGATGCAATTAAAAAAAAAAAAAGATGAATAAAAACTGGCATTAAAACAAATCCAAAGAGGTGTTTTGGGTTGTCTGGAGTGCTGGATTTTCCTCCCTAGCCTGGCTCCATTGTTGCAATATTCTATCATCTAAAAGATCTTCATATTTTAATTCACTACCTTACAAATGCCCCTGCTCTATACCCAGGCTACTGCCATTATATAGCAAGATTAATGAATTCACAGGCTGTTTCTAAGGATTTAATGGCTTCTTAATAGAATAGGGTGCACACACAGCCAGACTACTATGACAAATCATAAAAGCTTCGTAATAAGAAACTTCAATTAGTTAATTAAAATTTGCTAATTGGAAATTCTAAGAATAGCCTGTAAAATAAAATATTCCAGACCTCCAGATACAGCAATAAAACACATATCTAACGTACCCAGCAGACAAGTGTTGCATATCTATGCAGCAGGAGACCTTGGTCAGTGAAATAGGAAATGACAGAATAGGTCATCGCATAGGGATCCTTAGAGAGTGGTGTAATATGTCAGCAATGAGCACAGGAATTAACATTAATCACACAGAGAGCAGTGTGCGAAATGGGGTCGCCTTTGTTAATTTACTAATTTCTTATTCCTCCTACTCTTCTACAGATTCGTCTGTCTGAAACGACATAAAGTCATATTTAAACCACAGTGCACGGGTTTGACCAGTTTTGTATATTTTGTCGTCTTTTCCTGTTCCGAAAGGATGGACTTGATATTATCCAGGGGTGGCTCCACAAGAAAATGCTCAAAATACAGATCACTAAGGTGGTAGATGCTGACTTTCTCCTAAAGAGCAGTTTGAACGTCGTAAGGGAAGGAATGCCTTCTGAAGCAGATAGAAAAAAATTTTAATGCCACTCGACCAGCTTCGAGTCAAAGGGAAAGGAGGAGAATGATAACAGCGGTAAGGGACCGGCAGGGGGTGTGACTGCTGGGCTCTCAGCCTGGCAAGCTAGATCTTCCCGGAGGCTCTCCTGGGGCTGCACACGATGGCTCTAGTGAAGAAGGCCAGTCGGGTTCTGATTCATTCGTGTTAGGAACTGAGGGTCCAGGTCTGGGTGACTTATCTTTACTCGCTGTGACTTGTGAGCGAAGTAAATTCAAGTGTTTTGCCTTCGAATTCAGACTTGGAATTTGAGTTCTGCAGTCGCATCTGCACCAGACCCGCCCTGCTGTGCCCCAGTCAGGTCTCCTTTCGAGAAATGTTGGAGAAGAGAATGGATAGCAATGGGGTTGGGGGAAGGGGACAAGCAGCGAAAGAGCTGGGACGTGACTTGCTAATAGAAATCGGCGTAGTGTTAACAGTAGTAATAGTGGCTGTAATAGAACAGGAAACGTAGAGGGGTAATGGCAAGATTAGCAATAGTCCTGGCAGAATCGTGACAGCAGCAGTAATATTAATACCAATAACCATTGGGGAAAATGCCTACTGAGTGTTAAAAACTGTGTAGGCTTTTTAATTAATTCTTTGTCATGCTCACTTTACAGGTTAGAAAAGTATGGCTTAGTAGTTAGGCAACCTGCACAAGGCCAGAGAGTAAATAGACTTCGGATTTTTATTAGGATTTTCCTGATGCTTTCTAGCCACACTCGGGGTCCTCTGAACCAATCTCAGACACACCTCTAAGTCATTCATTCTTTAATCCTTTCACATGGAACATCCTCCTCCTTCCACGCTAGCTAGTCAACTCCTGCTTAAACGGCAAAGCCCAACCTTCTCCCTCCTCCATTACAGCAGGTCCTCAAATAAGGTCATTTCATGAGAATGCTGATGGGGTGCTGCAGGAATTTAACTCTTGTTTTCATCAATTAGCTTATGGTAAAATTCATTTCGTCACACATTGTTTTGCTTAAATTAGCAAAACCTATCAATGGCATTGAGTGAGAACCTAACGCACATCAATTTCTTTAAGTCATAGATAGCACTTGCTGATCCTTGGAGCTACTCACCCAGCACTGAGGGTCCAGGTCTGTGTGACTCACCTTTACTCGCTGTAACTTGGGAGTAAAGACACGTAGGCGATGTTTTGCATTAAGTGTCCACGTGTGTCATCCTACTTGAATGTAGGGACATTTTGTATTTCTCGTCTCTGTCTCTCCTTAAGTACCTGGCACTTTTAAGTATACGTCATCTTCATCTCACAGATAAGGCCAGATTAGTGCAGCAATGTACTAAGAATCCATTGTAGGGTAAAGGTAAAATACTATAAACCTCATCGTTTACTTAGCACAACAATGCATTTAAGTTCCCCTAATTCTTCTCTTTGGAAAAGGTATAAATCTGTGAGCAACGTCCGTACAGATAAAGGGGAAATTTCAGAACATGAAATCTTCCCAATTCATTAGAGCTATTTACTTACAGCATCTTTTCACAGGAAAATTTTACATAGCAACAATTCATGTGTCTCTTTTAAAGCACATGACCGGAAGGACCCAAGGCCTCCAGAAGTGAGAATTTCTCCTCTGGGAGAAAACCTCTGGTTTCTAAGTGCTAAAGGTGAACCTGCACATTTTTCTTCCTGGTGACACTGAACTTACATATAACATTTCTTTAGGTTGCATTCATTTTGGGATCACCCATGCTAAATTAATCCAGCACCACGAGTCAGCAGAGAAGAAACATGGTATAAAAACGTGCCGAGGATGGACTGGCTCTCCCGTGTTCAGACCGGCTTTGCTGGTGTGCCCCTCAATGCCCAGAAAGGTCCTGCTGTGGTGGGAGGCGGAACTTCAACTTGCTGGGGACACATTGCGAACAGCGAGAGGGCCGAGGCTCCCACTGTCTGCGCGTTTTTGGCGCCATCAGCAGAGTGAGGACTGGAGAAGTCTGGTACAAAGCGAAGCCGCGGGGGAGTGAAGTCTGGAGGGAGGATGCTCGTTTTGCAGACGCTACCAAGAGGCTGCGCCAGCGCCTCTGCAGCACAAGCTGTTGCCGCTGCTGATGACCAGGCAGCAAAGCCTGCCAGGAGGCAGAAGCGGGGGGCCGGGAAGCAGAAAAGACACCACACCAGGGAGGAGCTAGGGGAGACGCTGAAGGTGTGTGCCGAATGGACAGACACTGGTTAAGAAAAAAAAAAAAAGTCGCGAAGCAGCATCACAGACCAAAGAGATAACACAAGAAAAATGAGGGTGCGAGAGAAGACAATGGAGCAGCCAAGTGCGACGGTAAAATCTCTTCATCGAAATGGGAACCTGCCATTTGAGGACTTACTGTTCAAACCTTCCTCTACGAGAAGCTTAGGGGACAATAACTGTCAATCACATAGGGCTTCCTATGTGCCAAGCACTGTTTTAAGTGCTTTTCATGAGTTACTTTATTTAGTAATTACCAGAGCCAATAGGGTAACTATTATGACCGTTTTACGGATGGGAAAACGAAGGCACAGAGAGGTCATGTAACTTGCCCCAGGCTAATCAGAGGGGTTGATATTTGAATCCGAGTAGTCTGCCTCCAGAGGCTGTGTTCTTAGCCACTGAGCTATGCCAGCTCCCACAGACCCATGCTGTGCAATTATAATACATGATCTGTATGTGAGATATAACTGCCTGAGGCATGTCTTTGAATTCTGACTGCTGCCCAAGGCTGGGCGTGTAGGTGAGCAGCACAGGAGGTGACCCGGCCTCATGAGTGGAAGAAGGTGCTTTCTGTTTGTCACCATATACGTGCCTGGGAACACTGGTGAAAGCGTTAAAGAGGTTATTGTTCAGGAAAATATTCCCCCCAAAGAAAGCTGCAAGAGCTGGTGATGGCAGGAAAGGTGGGATCTGCCTGGATTCTTTCTCGAACAGATTAAAGAATGGAATGCTGACTTTGATCAGCTCTATGATATGAGCCTGTCCACTAGACATTTTATATAAAACAAAGAAATATCATTAAAAGTTTTAGTAGGAGCTCCAGCCACAGGAATCCTGCATTTTCCTGTGTGCCCATGTGATGACATTTGAGAATCTTAAGGCTTTAGGGTGCTCTCAGGATCTTTCCATTACAGACGTCAAAGGTTGACTGTCATCACCCTGAGGCAGAAGGCTATACTGACTGGTCCAGTGCTTTGGAACCTGAAAGACCCAAATTCAAATCTCAGCTCTACTACTGATGAGTGACCATGTCCAGCTTCGGTTTTCTCATCTCTAAAATGAAGATGGCATCTCAGACATAGTAAGAGATTTTTGATGGTATTAATTTCCAACCTTCTTACTTTCTGCACACCCACTTTGGTTGATACCCATTCCTGAGAATCCTCTATGCTCACTAACACGATTCACCACAAAATGGACATTCTCACTTGATTAACTGAGAAGTTGCCAGATACAAGACTAGCTGCACTTCCAGAAAACGAAACACACAGATAAGAAGTATCGAAAGTTTCCTTCAACACTTTCTGATTGTAAATGTGCTTAACTTTGTTGACTTTATGTTAAAGGATAAAATGAACATAGTAATATTTGAAAAATTACTGGAATCCACAGCCTTAAGTGTTAGGAGGGCCAAGCTCACAGGACATATGTTTCGCTTCTGAAAAGCTTGTTCAACCAGCTCTAATAATTGGGGGGATTTTTCACTGTCTTCCCTAATCCATGAGGGTCAAGACTTGATTTTTTAAACACAGAAAGATTCCACTAATCCTGGACTCTGCAAGGCAAAGGGGAACCAAAGGGGTCAGAAATGGTGGGTACAAGTTACATTTTGAATCCCACGCTGCATGCAGAACAAATCCGTGGAAGAAAGGAAGCAGGCTTTGCCAGGCCATAAATGAATTACCTTTAACGGCCAGGCTTAGGGTAAAAGCAAAAAGACATGCAAGCGCTTCTCTATCTGCTGCTTTCACTCTGGTATTTAGCACAAGAGGTAAAATCACTTTTAATCGGCAAGAAAGGCGGCTGCTTTTAAAACAGTAACACACCAAACGAGAATTTCCCCTGATATTGTGGGGAATTTGAACTTTGGCCCTAGCTGTAGAATAATCCTACATATGCCTGTCTGGAATAAACTGAAATCTTTTCTGTGCCTTTAAATCAACAGGCTAAAGTTCTCCAGAGGTTAACAGAAAGAATTCTACCCACCATCGTTTCTTTTAAAATATCACTGTATAGGCTTAACATTTTTACCTCTTTGATTTAATAAACGGAACAAAATGAACATGACGAGCTTTCGGAATTAGGGAATTCAAATTCCAAAGCATATTTGTGCTTTGAAGTGGAATTCCTTGGGATTGATTTTCTGTAAATCAAGGCAAACACATAATAAGACAGAATTTCCTGGGGAATCTATTTGCTCATATATACTATGTACAGTTTGGCACACAGCATTCTGTGAATTTATTTTCTGTTTGTTAAGTCAATGACAATTTTAGGAGTACAAAACTAATCATCTTCCTCTGTATCACAGCTAAATTTCAATTAACTCTAAATTTGAAACAATGTAAGCTTTTGGGCTGTGTTTCCAACTTTAAGAGAATCAGAGCTAATTTGGGGAGGAGAAAAAATTTACTATTTCATTTCAAATTCTGAACTGCCTCTCCTTGTTCCCTGTGGTTACTCATACTAAGTCAAAATGGTCGTGTGGGAGTGGCTATCAATCCTGAGGTCCTGTGTACAAGTTATCCCACAAGTGACAGCAAATGTATCATGCCTGTAAATGACTCCATTTTAATAAACCGAAGTAGATTTCAGGTTAACTGTATGTGAGCAGTACTTTCTCTTATTCTAAAGTAACTTTGTAAGTGGAGAATGATGCCAACATATGAACCAGTTACTTATTATGTACCCATAATATAGTGAAGGCCTTTGTGAATTTCTCTAGTGCTTCACCTATATCCTCCACTTCTCCAAATGGTTTGAGACTTAGCAGAAATCTAAGATTTCCCTTCGAACTGTACAACGAATATCATCATCCAATATGCACACTGTGGCAGAAGTTAGAGATTCACTGGAACGTCCACTTCTGCGAAAAGGTCCTATAGAAATTATCTAAAAGGGAAAAACTATAGGTACCAGAAAAGACATTTGCCTCAGTATCCTCTAGAATAATGGAACCTTGTAAGCAGCCATCATGGCTACATGTGACATGGGCATGTTTCCATAAGCTCTATCTTATGTAAGGTATATTATGTGGTCATTTAAAAAATAGTACTTTTGAAGATACAGCAACATGGAAAATGCTTATGAAATAATACATTTAAATGTATGTTCTGACTAGAACCTCAAACCAATGTCTATACAATTAGAATGAGACTCAAAAAATGAAAAGAAACATTAAAATACTGGGCTAGAATAGAATGTCAATGATCCACCCCAGTCCATCATTTTCAAAGCTTACTTTAGATTTCCTTAATAATTTTGAAAAATAGTTTTGTTTTAATGGTTTATACAGCATATTAAATTTTTTTTTCAAAGGAGTCAAGCAGAAGAGGGCTAAGGAAGAAGGAACCAACCTACTCTGGGGGGCCATCAATCTTACGGATGGCTGGTTGGGTCACCTCAGATGCTGATGACAGTAACTCATGTATCTATTAAGTCCTTAAAATAGTAGCTAAAATGCTCAAGGTAATCAGAAGAAAAGTTATTTTTTAAAAAAAGGAGGGATGGAGGGAGGGAGAAGAGAGAGAGGGAGGGGAGAGAGAGAGAGAGAGGAACGTTTCCAGTATATCTCGTGGTCTGGAATTTATCATGGTATCTGTGACTGTGAGCGTGTATGCTCGCACGTGTTTCTTTCTTCTAACATTATCAGCATGAGAACAACTAGAAATGCACTGCAGATTTTTCAGAAGCCGTCAAGACAGCTGTGACAACTACAGGGTTTCATTTACAGACCCTGACACTGCACATTTCAGTACACATCAGACTCAAAGGTTAAAATATGTACATGTTGTTCTTCAGCTCCAAGTCTAAGCAAAGATCACTCGTAACTCCTGACAGTGCCACAACGCTGCGTTTCTTTTTTCGAGTCGTCGTGCGCCCAGCCTAACTTTGTTCCGCGATTTTTTAAAAACGCAAATAAGCAAACGAAAACATCAGGTATCTAATAAAAGAATGCGTCCATTCTATAGGGGGAGTTTAAGATAAAGTGGAACTGGTAGCGTTAGAGGAAGATCTGAACATGTTTGCTTTATAATCGAGTTGCCTCATGCGGCACAGATACATATGTTTTCCTGAGAGCTGATATTCACACACACGAGTATCTATCACTCAAGTCTTCTGACACCTCAAAATTACTGCTGGAGATGAATAAGGGCTGTGGATCACAACATCCTTAAATTTCCCCAAATCTGACAACACGAAGAAGACTGGCGAATGTCTCCCTGTTTAAAAAATGTTATATTTCTAGGTGACATCTTTTTGGAGCACTTTTGGCCATATTCGGTAAAGTGTGGATTAACCCTTCTTGATCTTTACTCCTGACAACAAATGAAAGATCCTTGTATTTTATAAATCTTGAGCACATTAGATTTTCCTAAGTCGAAGGCCTAATGAAAACCGAAAGAGAAAAACAAAGCCAAAAATCATAAATCCTTCCTGACTAGAAGGCATTCCTCTCTTATCCCTAAAAGAAATTCATTCCCGCACAGCTTGTTTGAATTTAACTTCTGGAGTTTGTCTTGTCCATCCCTAGAACAAGGCAGGCGGCAGGGTATAAAGATATGACTCCGTGAATAAAAACACATGACCACTACGGCCACTGCACATGCGAAAACGAGATGAGACAGGAAAATATGAACTGTCAAGTGACGTGTCACTTGGAGACATATGTTTCTGTGTTTTGTCATGAACATGCAGTTGAAAAGCTACTGGAAGTATCTGAATTCTCCTTCCCCTGCTATTGCAAAACATGGAAACAGAATCGGGAAAAGCTAATGTTCTATAAGTGGCATCCTGGCATTACTTTTCAGTTCTAGAAGATTCGCTGAAAGCACTCAACCTATTAACACTATACAATTCATTCGGCAACTCTGCGAGGAAGGGTAAGGCGCCTGCTAACGACGCCAGGTTCTTCCGAGAAGGTGCTTTGCACCGATGCTGGGTTGGAGTTTAACTTGGGAAGAGAGTACTGTTTTCTTTCATCCCCACCCAGTCTTTCTTACACCAGCCTTCCACGATTTATAGTATTTTTATTGCAAATATAGTCATGAAACCTCACTCTGTGCAGAGTGAGGCAGTGAGGAGGGAATTGGAGTGGTCGGGCGATGATGCAGGTAAAGGGTGAGTCGCAAAATTCTATTCCTGTCACGAGGGAGAAAAACACAATTCAAGGTTGGCCCTGGACACAGAGCAGGGGGTGGGGACTCGTGGAAGACACGGGCACTGATGGCATATGGAATGTGGCCGAGCCTGTAATGGGATGGACTCCATACACCGCACTATCCCTTTGCTGAGCCTCTGTAGATCCTGGGAAGTAGGATCACGCAGCCTGCCACAATCGTTACTCGCAGCCAAATCTCTCTGGTGGGAAAGCCAGGTTTATTTTCACGCTTTCGTATTAGTTGAAGCTTTTGAGTAAACAACATTCTTTGGAAACTCTCAAGAGATGGTCCTGACTGGCTGACCTTCCCGTGGTAACCTTCTTGGAAAGTTCTTCCCAGTAATTTCTTCATTCCTTTAGAGGTCTGGGATTGATCTGGTAACTTGCAAAGAAGTAGTACAAGCAGTAAAGAGGAGGTAGTGGCTTAACCTCCAAGAGGCTTAAGTTCAGACAAGAAAACTGCCCGGGACGTCCAGCTTGATTGCAAGATGGTGACGCAACTTACAGGTCTGGGGAACTTGGCTAGGCAGGGTCCACATCGGTTCCAAACCGTAAGATTAAAAAAGACCCAATTACCATGTCTTATGACAGTCTCCCACCTGAGATGGCTGCTCTTTGTGGGGGGATGGGAAGGAAGTGGGGGGCTGGAGAAAGGTTGTTGAAAAGACAACCAGAAAATCAGTCAGAATCTTCCTGCATCTAGTTCTTCACTCTTCTGCGGCCTTATTGATTTTCAAAGACTGATCACAAATGGTATAAAGAAAGAAACAAGCCTGAACACAAGATGATCTTTATTCCTCAGGAATCTCAAACAAGGGATTCTATAGGTTTATTTGGATGATATAATACTTGTCCTGTGAATACTGGGGCTATAATTCTGGGCTTCGATCTGGACCTCATATTCAGTAGCCTTTTGGAAGGAATTCCAGAAGACAGCTTGGAAAGGATGATGTGTTGAAAAGACCTAGCACTGCTCTGTTATGGCCCCGCTACATGAAAAACAGAGATCCATGACCACACACTGATGTTTTCCTTAATATTCAACTGGCAAAAGTTTTAAAAATGATAACCCTGATGCCAGCAAGGAAAGGGTAAAGCGGTATTCCTGTTTATCTCTGGTAAGAATAAAAATGACTGCATCCATTACAGAAATAACCTGACAGTCTGTGTCAGTATTAAACTGTTCACACTCTTGAATCTCAGTCCTAGAAACATGTCCGAGGGAATCGCAGCATCATTTATAACAGTGAAAAATGGAAATCAATCCAATGACATATGCCAGAAATGGCTGAATAAGTTCTAGGTATTAAAACTACCAAATGATTATTTTAAAAAAAAATATTTGGAGATAAAAATTGTTCACAATATAGTTAAGTGAGAAAAGCAAATGACAAAATTCTTTGTGTGGCATAATTCTGGAAAAATATACACAAAAAAACAAAACTAGAAGAAAACCCCTAGAAATATTAACCATGATTAAGTCTAGGTGGAAAAATGTGAGTATTTTCATTATCTTCTTTATTTTGCCAAATTTCCACAATGAAATATTACTTTTATAAAGAGAAAAAAAATACGATAGTGAATTGAATAGATGAAAATTATCACAACAATGGAATATGTTGTTTGATTAAGTTTTTCAAGCTGGCAAAGAGTCAAAAGAATTCCAATTCCCATTATGGATAAGAAATGGCAAACCGGACACTTATACATCTTAAGTGTCTGTTTCTCTATGTATTTGTACACACATATGTATGTGTAAAAACAAGTGTCATTGTGGAAATAAATGTATATAGAGAGAAAACAGAGCACTCAACATCCTCAAAGGACACAGGCCAAAATTTTAAAAGTGGTTTATTTCCTGTGCATGATGGTAGAAATATAGAGGATATAAGGGACTTTCATTTCTCTTTCATGTCTTTCATTGACATATGAATCATGAACAATGAGAATGCATTGTGTGCAACATTTAAAATTTCAAAATGGTTTAAAGAATACTGTGACAAAAACCTGTAAATCCACCTTCAGCTAATAGAATACTCCCAACACGGGTGAAGCCCCTTCTCTGCTCCTTCCCATGGTACTTCCACCTCCAAAGATACCTACTACCCTGTATTTTGTAGTTCTCCATTCCACAGACGTCTTTTTGCTTTTATTATATACATCTGTACACCTAGGCACAGTGCTTTTATTCTCAGAAAAGAAGTAATAAAGCTGTTCTCATTTTTGAAAAGAAAAATCTGATGCAGCTGTGCCCACCTTAGGATGGATGGCTTTGTGGGTCAAAGTCACCAGCAGACTAAGATGCACGGGAGGAGGGCACCAGGGAGAGCAGTAGGGTGGATGCTGCAGGCTCACCTGGCTGCATCCCCAGGCCTAGGCAGGAAATGGCTCAGGGACACCTGTGGGGCACAGGCACGCAGAGGAGGAGACGCCAGAATACAGGGACAGCCCGCAATTTCCCGACTGGTGAAGAGATTCAACGCACACTTTAATTTGTAAAAAGATGGACTAATGTCTTCTTACCAGCCGTATTTGTGAATTCGAATCGGCCGGGATTTTAAAAAACTACCTATCATTGCACAGGCATCAAGAAAAACAAGTGAAAAAGCAAAACTTTAAAAACAGTTTCTCTATTATAATTTTTAAATATATACGTGGATAAATATTTGAAACAAAAGCATCTTGTTGATAAAATCTAAGTGCTATTTCTTTCAATTTTGTATTCCCGTTATTTTAGCATTTTTATATAGTAAAAATAAAGCGGTATGATAGATCAAAAACAAATCGCTCCGAATACCACTAGACAACCACCAGAACAACTGAAGTTGAAATGACTGACAATACAAAGTGCTGGTGGGTGGGCAGAACCACCGGAAGTCTCGGGCCTACAGGAGAGTAAGTAGTATGGTTCAACCACTTCCAAAAACCCTGCGGCTGTTTCAAATAGCTAAACACACACCTATGCCATACTTCAGCAATTCCACTTCTAGAAGAGGCCACAGAGAAATGAACGCTAGGCCCGCAGGAAGACCGGTGTAAGGATGTTCACTGCCTCTGTGGTAGCCAAAGACCACCAATAGGAGGAGGGGCCGATTTGGGAATCCGTGTAATGAAATACCATATAACGAAACCGAAACGCATGCCAAGACGTGCAAGGATGTGAACGAATCTAGAAAATATGTGTTGAGCAAAAAAAAACCAGACACAAATGGATATCAAATGGAAGGCCACTGAGAGTCCTGATTTGCTTTGCCATAAGCAGTTTTCATTCGACGCATAACGGAATGAGTCCCACAATTCACAGTTCGGACGAGCTTATTAACAGATGGGAAAAAGAGGCTAGTATGAGGTAGAATTATAGAACCGGGAACTGGGTTTAGGGGCTACAAAGGTGGTGTGCAACCTCGAGAATCAGAAATTTAAAAGTTAACAATAGTTTTTCAAGTTTGAATCAAGATTTCTTTGGCTTTGATATTATATAAAAAAATATGTGTATGCTCTTTTAAGACCTTGATGACTTAGCCCTAGAGAAATCTATGCCAAAAACTAGAAAGTTTTTTTAAAGGGTAAATGAGCTAACGGCGTAATGCGCCTTTATAACGAAACGCATTCTGGCTTTGAATTTTAAAAAATATGGCTACTGTCTGGCAAAGATTAATGCGACCAGCTTTTCATCACACTTGTTTGGCCCAGGAGAACTGTACATCACTGGATATGGTTGGCGCCGAACACAAGGATAAAATGGGCAATAAAGAAAAGAACGGATGTTTGTACGGGCACAATGATGCACAAGTATAAGCAACTCCTCAGCTTCTTTGCTCCAAATGAATCTGTTCCAATGATGACAATGAAAAAAATAATAAGCTGAGTTTGTACCAACAATGGATTCTATTTTTCCTGAAAGTCTACACAGAGGCACCTGTGGTTGACAGAGACACCATAACACGCTTTCTCTAGGTGGTTAAGGATAATGACACCACTTAGCCTTTGCTGTTAACCTGAGCTCGGGCAAAAGGCAAACTCAGGCAGTAGCTGATAGAAAGAGGTGGGTACGCAATTTGCCAAGGTGACATTGTGCTTTCCGAAAGGAACACCTATTGACTGTTGCTCATCTCCCTTCACTTGAAATGAAAGATTGAGCCAGCCAGGCACGGTCAGGAAAAGATGGAGACACACTGCCGAGAAGGCAGGGACAGCTCCCAAAGCGACATCTAATTGCTGGTCTTGGCATGCTGAATCACCTCTCATTAGAGGGGAGAGGGAGCTGGCAAGAGCTGATGGTACCCGGGCCTCACCATCTGTAAATTACATGGGCCCATGTCGTCACCTAAATCTGCAGGGAAATTTTGGTGATCGTAAGGTGGGAACCGCTGAGAAAGCTTCTCTGTAAATCCTTCGGCTTGTTGAACATCACATTTACAGCCTTAGCAACCATGCAGAGTGAACAGATCGTCAAGGAAAAGGCACTAATTCACATCAAGGGGGTAAAGCCCCCGGGACAGGACTCACATGAGTGCAATGACCAGAGACTAACTTACCACCTGCTTGGGGTGGAATGAAAAATCCTCCTCGCTTGTTGTTTGGTTTCATCAGCAACAGGAGACAGGGACATAAAATACAAGCTGGCACTTAAAAGTATTCCAGTCTGGTAATCCCACATGGTCTTTATGCTCGACTGAAGAAGTGGATGTAAATTCTGAGCTACGGGATTTTAGAGGTAATGTGAATGAGGCAAGATGATGGAGCTGAACATCTGGAGACATGGGCCTTATCCCAGATGTGCCTAGATTGTGGTTTTGAGAGAATCACCTGACGAATTTTTTTTACCTTAGTGTCCAGGCAATCCAGAGGAATGACAGAACAGGGACATACAATAAAAGGAAAATAGTTCAAATCCCAAGTCTGTGATTTACTAGCTATGTGAACTTGAGCCAGTCACAATTTCTCAGCTTTGTAAAATGTGAGGTAAGAGCAATCTATAATAGTTGAATCATGACTCAACAGAGAAAATGCAAAATTGCGTAAGAAACTAGGATACTTGGAAATATTTGTGAAAGTTCTGTGAAAATAAGAGTTGTTATGCACATTTCAATTTTTATTATTTGCTTCTGCAGTGACCTGCTCTGTAGGGCAGTATGATGGCATGTTAAACGTGAAGTTCTTATGGAAAGCAAGGTAAAGTAAGGGGAGGCACGATGGCACCCGAGAAGGCGAAGTCTTTTAGAATTGCGTAAATTTGGGTCTGAGCCCCACCTCTGAAAGCCACTTAATGATCGTGACATCTCAGGTATTCCTAACCTGGGGTCTGTGGACATAAAGGGGCCATCGGTTGAATTCAGGAGATCAGCAAATTTGGATTTAAAAAATTGCATCTTTACTTTCATTAACCTCTAACTGAAATGTAGCATTTATTTCCATTATGAATGTGGGCAGCTAATCACATTTTCGGAGTATCTATGACTTTACACCCATAGAAGTCATAGATATTTCATCACACAAGTGCAACAGATCTCAAAAGACTGTTTATACGCATCACTAATTTGAAATTATGGAAGCCACTAACCTGGCACCTAGACTTTCTTAGTTAAGATCTTAACAAAGAAGCACATGTTACCACATCACAAACTTGTAATTTTAAATATTTTGATATTTGCATTTTAATATCATTGATTTTCTTTGAAACCCTTGATATTTTAGTTTATGAATTTAAAGATGTTATTTTGGGAAAAGTTTGTAGGCTTCACCAGCTCACCAAAGGGGTCCAAGGCTTCTACAGCTTCCCTGGGAATTGTCACTGGTGTAAGAGACACGAGCTGTGATGCAGGGTCACCGTGAGATCACAGACAACACAGTAAAGTGCATTGCCCAGCGCTCTGCACACAGCAGGTGTTCAACAGACGGAATCTTATCTGCGTTGAAAACGATGAGACGAGGGAAGTAATTTTCTGTTACGCATCTCATTCTTCCTTGATATGACAATTTCAATAAAACGTAGCTTTGGTCTTTAAATGATTTAAGGTTAACGCTTTCTTATGACTTGACTGTCTTCCATTGTTTGGGCTGGATGGTCTTGCGTGTTGTTTGGGACATCATGGCTGTGTGGCTGTCCTTTCTAACTCTGGATTGCTATTGCTGGGAACAACGTACACACAGACCAGAGGTGAGAGACTACACTGTGGCTGAGGATGGAGAGGTCTATCGGGGGACATGAGGCTGACCTCGCTGCACTGCTTTGAGCCAACAGGCAAGGTCTTGGCCATGGCAGCGGAAATGAGAACAAGTTATTTAGCACCTGCAAACATGAAGCTGTTTTAAGCTGCGAGTGAATGGGCCTTCGAAGGCAAGACTAGTCTTTAGGCTCGGCATAATGAACTCAATGTGAGAAAATGAAGTAATGTTTCAACATGAGTCCCAAATCAACAGTCTCAGCAATATGAGAGTATCCAGCGAGTGGGAGTGCGTTGGAGCTACGGAGGGAAGATTCATGGCCTTCTTAATGAACTCCGGGGTGCTGCACGTAAGGGGAACGATAAATCAAGTAGACGATTGCCCGCGGTCTGAATTTCCACATGAAATGAGAGGTGCAGCGCCTCGAGTCGTTTGTAAATGTGTGTGGTGGCAGAGGGGGATCTCCAAGGTCATCCCTTATGCTAAAACTCACCCCTATGCACAGCAGCCCCTTGATTTCATTCCATATCACAAAGGACTTGCCATAGAGTCAGGTGTGAAGAGGCAGGAAATCAAGGGGCGCGTGAAAGACCCAAGGGGAGGGCCACACAGCACACACGGAACCGTGAACGTTTTGCACGCAAAACGTACTGATTGAATACTTAAGGGGTCTGAGGCACTGTTCTAGAAGCTGAGGATATAGTGATGGCCGAGACGCAGACCAAGCAGACCAAGTCTGTCTTGCCCCATGGAGCTCACAGTCTGCAGGGGGAGACAGACACTCAACCGCAAAACCATTAAGCTGTGATTTCATGATTTCAGGTGGCGGTAAGTGCCATGCAGACCAGGAAAGCAGAGGAAGGACACCGAGGTGGGTGGGCAGGGGACTGCTTCAGGGAAGACCCGCAGTGCGGTGACATCTGACCAGACAACTGAAGGCGCTGAGAAAGTGAACTTCATGCAGCGCTGACAGGAGGGAGGCCACCGAGGGCAAGAACTGGGAGCAGGAAGAGCTGCGTGTGTTGCAAGACGCGGGGATGTGGCTCCTGCTGGGCGTGGGGGTGGGTGAGGGGCGAGGCTGGGGTACGCCTGACTGTAGAAACCTTGCTGGCCATGGTGAGTTTTGACTTTATTCCCAGGGCGACAGGAAGCCACTGTCGGGAGAGGAGGCAATCGGACTTCCATTCTACTAATGCAGAAATATAAGTAAAGAAACATTGACTTGTAGCACAGAGGGACTAAATCTGTTAGTGGCAAACATGCAGACACAGGCAGACGAGTCTGGAAAACAACCCGAATGTCCACCAAGCAGCAGCGGGACCGCTGAATTGTTAGACACACATATCTGAGAATTTTACACAGCCATTAAAAGCAATTGCGTTACTGCTATCTCTAGATTGGGCCTAGAGAGCTGTTAAGTAAAAAGCAAAACAAAAGTAGTATTATATATATTTTTTGTACATTTCTCTTTTTCTCTCCTCCTAGCCTCTCTTGAATTCTCTTAAAAACGAATGTTGCAAACACCAAACACATATACCTGCACCTGAGGAAGAATGTAGACGGAAACCCACCATGCCCTTAACATTCGTTATTTTGGAATAAGAGGCTTGGGGAACGTGGTGGGGGGGGGCGGGGGGGCACGTGGCTAGGGAGAGAAGAGAGCTGATGACCTTAAATACATTTATACACAAATTTAAATTTTATTTGATTCGATGGTCACAGCAAAATGGGGTGTATGACCACAATGCTATGATTTTGAAAAAGGAACTTAAATATTTCAAGCAGTGGTCCCCAACCTTTTTTGGCACCAGGGACCAGTGCGCCTATGAGAATCTAATGCCTGATGATCTGAGGCGGAGCTGAGGCGGTGATGCTAGTGCTGGGGAGCACCTGCGAATACAGATGAAGCTTCATTCGCTGCCCGCCACTCACCTCCCACTGTGCGGCCCAGTTCCTAACAGGCCACGAGCTGGTACCAGTTGGCAGCCTGGGGGCTGGGGACCCTTGTTTAAACAACTTATTCTGGGAGGGTTAGGAACCTTCATAAAACAGGTGGCATTAAAAGTTGATTTTGAAGAACGGAACTGTCACAGCCAGAAGAGAATGGAGAAAAGAGAAGAACACAGCAAGCTGAGGGCAAACCATGGAGGGTTTCTGTACATGGCGCTGAGGGACTGATACTTTTGACAAGTGTTCTGATAGCAGCTGGTGGTCAGGGCTGCAGGATGGAGGCAGGCTGGGCATGTGCGTGAGTTCCTGGGACAATCCAAACCTGGAGGTTGGAGCCTCAAGGGAGGACAGCAGCCGCGGAAGCATTCGGGTGATCAGGATGCCGATGTTACAGATTTGGTGCCTGGCTCTTTGGAAATGGGAGAGAGGTGGCCAGACAGTGATTAACTCCAAGCTTCCCAGACTCATGAGTGGGCAGGTACCACTAAATAACATCGTGAATCCACAGAGCAGGAGCCGTGTCGGAGGCGGGTGTGGGCCTGGCACTGGATGAGCTACGTCCATAGTGGACATTCGCACATACCAAGGGGTAGCGGGCAGGCAAATGAGGACTGGAGGAAACCTGGATTAGCGTCAGACTACGCTCTCCACAGAGAGCTAGACTCGATGAATGCAGTGAATGCAGATGGAAAAGCCACATACTGGGGACAAAGCTGAGGGAGAAGCCTCCATTTGTTTGGCTGAGAGGCAGGAGAAGAACCAGAAACCGGAAGTGGCCAAGGGCATCAAGGGCAGGTAGCCCGGGTGAGGAAGGTCTTCAGGAACATGGTAGTTATCCGTAAGGGCTTCCTAGGACCGATGAGACTTTGGGAAATACGCGGTGTGACTAAATGAAGCCAGAGGAGGGAGAGTTTGAGGCCATAGAGAGGAGAGATGAATGTGGAGTACAGGCCGTGCTGACGGCTTTGAACAGGGTCGAGGAATGAAGAGAGCAGGCGTGAAAGATCCAGATGAGAGATGAGAGAAGGTGAGGCAGAAACGGCCTCCATCGCCTCAGGCCCGGGGCGGAGACCGGCGGCTGGCGAAGGGCTGGGGAGTCCTTTAGGGTCTCGAATACAACGCGCAACACTTGAAACTGATAAACTTCGCACGGTTTTAACTTGAGAGGAAAGGATTATGGGACAGTCTTGAGGGTCGAGCTCTACGAAGGGCTGCGTTTGTGGTGGGGCGATTCGCACCGCTGGGCACTTTTCTGCAGTGACCCTCGGCAGCTAGCCCGGGTAGAGACGCACACGTTACCCGAGGCCCGGAACGCAGATAATGAGTGGGCAAGGGCACTGGGACAAAAGAATTAGCCTAAATCGGTCAATTCAACGTTAACATCCAGCAACCAGCCAAATGTGGGAGCGAGCGAGGACGGGAGGGCTGAGCGCCCAGAGAGCTCAGTGCGAACGTGGCACAAGGGGTGGCGGCAGCCATGAGACGGCTCGGCAAGGAGACGTCACAGTCAGAGACGGTCAAAGCATAGCAGCTCTGCTTGGGACGCGTTCCAGAAAACGGGTTTCTACAAACGGGTCTACTGACATGTAATACATTTGAAAATATGTAGCTTTGAACTGGCCTCAAAGATGCATAAAATGGAGATTACTCATACATACCTATGGGTGGACAAAGGAAGACTCAAAAACTGGCCTAATATGATCTGAGTTGTAAAAGCAACCTGTTTTGATTGCCCTAAGGACATACTGTAGACCGCAAAGAAGTGTGTTATACAAAGAGGTCGACAAGAGAGCCGCATCACCCAGCTCTGCCAAGACTCACCTCTCACCGTGTTTTATGCCGGCAGCACAAACTAATTGCTGGGGTGAGCCAAACTGTCACGCAAGGGCTCTACCCAGCTTCCCAGTGTCCTCTGAGAGCATGGGTTTTGCAGAACACAAGGAGCAAGCCAAGGCAGGGTAGAGAGATATTGCAAAGGAAATCTGGCAGGCAGCCATGTTGGCTTTGTTTCAATTGATGTCCATAAAAACACAGGCTAAGAGAACGGTAGCACAATGTCTGGTGCCTGGGATCTGACAACGCGCAACATGTTTACGGCACGCGTGAGGCCACGGCCGTGAGGGCGGGGCTGGGGCACGGAGAACCTCAGATCTGGTGGACAAAGGAAAACAGAAAAGCACGTCTCCTACCGTGATAAATATGACGGCTCTCAGAAGACCACAAACAGGTGGTTTCACGAGAAAACAAAACACTGCCTTTAGATTTAAAAAATGATTCAGGTCTGTCTGTATAACAGGCCATTGCACATTTGGCTAATTACAACAGTTTTTTATGAGGCTACGACAGACTATAATCTGGCAAAAGTGAATCCAACTAAAACAGCAAGGGTGAGAGTTTGGGGGAATTAGGTGAGGTTTTAGAGTGAGAAAGAGGAAGAAAGCTTTCATTAAGCAGTTTCACATTCTGGTAGCAGGATTATAAAAAAAAATCATCCAGACTGATTTCATTTTCATTCAAAACAAGTCCTTATTTGGTATGTTTTCCCTTTAAGTTGTTGAACACATTTATAATGGTGGCTTTCAAGTCTTTTTCTCCTAAATCTAACCTCTGGGCCATCTGGAGGGTCTCTACAGATGGTTTTCTTTCTTTTTTTACTGGTCCAAGGGTTCAATTTCCTGTCTCTCGTGTCTAGTAATTTTTTACTGTATATTAGACATTGTGTTATCTGATTCATTCCTATGAAGACTATTGATTTTTGTTCTAGCAGGCAGTTCAATTTCAGGCTGATCATGTTGAACCTGTGTAGGCCTAGATTTATACTTTGTTTCCCCAGACCTTCTAAATTGTCAGGAATCACCTCCAAACTCTTGTCTCCTCTGACAATCTTATGAAGCTTTGTTTTAGGTGTTTTTAGGGTGTCTCTACAGCAAGTCACTCTAAGACAAAGTCCATATTTCTAATTTGAGGTCTGATCTCTCACTTGGAAGATTAGGTTGTTAATAAGCTGTTTCCACACTGGCTGGGCTAGCACACAATGCCCACTGGCACTGCTTACCCTCTGATCTGGCTTATTTTCACCACTGTGGCGGCTCTTTGGTAAGACTTACAGTCTCACTCTGAGCAGGTGCAGCCCAGCCTTAGCTGTGGACTCATGAAGGGCCCTCATACCAGCTTTTATGGCCCCCTTCTGCAACGACGCATCTCCAGTCCCCCTGTGCTACAGACTCCAGTAGCTTTAGTCACCCCAACTGTGACCGCTCTGTCCTCAGCTTAGTGACACTGCTGTGCTGTGCTTGGGCTCCGGCTCACTCCACTGCAGTAAGGAAACTATCCTCAGAGAGTGGCCAGGCGTTTCCTTCCTCTCAGGGATCACGGTTTTGTACGCTGATTGTCCCGAGTCTGAAAACCATTATCCCACATATCTGTCGAGCTGTTTATGGTGAAGAATTAATGATGGCCATCCCAAGTGTATTCTCATGCTGAAGTCCAGATATTTGCTGAATAAAAGTTGCACAACACTGCGTTTTCATCACAATGCCCCTGGGTAGTAGAGGCTTCTGGTTTCTCACGGAAGTGACCCTAGAGTTCCTAGTATCACTCATTTACTCACTGTCTCATTCACGCAAACGTACATTTACACTATTCATTCATTCATCCAATAAGTATTGATTGAGAGTCTACTACATGCCAGATACATTCTGAGGGCTGTGATTGCAGTTGTGAGAGACAGAAAATGGCTCTGCCCTCACGGAGTTAACATCCTGGTGGGAATCGTTCTGGTCCTATTGCAAAATGAGATTTTGTAGTTGTTCCTCTAAGTACTGACTTGATAGAGAAAAGGGTGACTTAGCATGAGCAGAATAAAAATAATAAAAAGACCTACTACGCATATAACACTGTCAGAGGTACTGTTATATGTGATTTACATGCACTGATTGATTTAACACTATAAGGAAGATATTATTATTAGAAATGAGAAAGCTGAGGCTGAAACTTGACAGCTAGCTCACACAGCCTGTGACCAGCAAAGACAAGACTCAAACCTGAGCAGGCGAACACCTGCTCCAGACTCAACCATAGCAACGCCCTATTTCTGAGAGAGAGAAGAGAATTACATTGGCGATAGGGGGAATAAACAGTGACAGTTTCTAAGCAGAAACAAAACAAAACAAAACAAAAACTTTATTTTTAATAGAAACCAGCTAGGTGTCTAGCCAGGTTGTGAGAAGTAAATGGATCATTATTAAAAGAGGAACAAGAGCAGCAGTTGATTGCGTTAGCAGATAAAGGCACAATGTTGTCCTGCTTTGCCCCAGTTGGCGTGAGAAAACAAGATAGTGTTCTGCATTTGAATCAGAACAACAGAAAGCTGCCTGAATAAAAGGCATCGAGGGTCCTTGGGGAAGATGAGGATGTAGGTGGACGCGATGTCATTCTAGAACACTCCCCACCCACTCCTGCCGCCAAGCGGCACGTGCAGAACCACTCCCAGCAGATGTCTCGAGAAAAGATGCTCTGGCATCAGGCACGTGTGGGGATTATATTATCCCGCTTGGGGAGGTAAAATGTGTATCACTGTAAGAGAGAAGCTGATAAATCCTGTGGTAAAGAAACCCATTTTATTTAGCTTAGGATTTCCCAAACTTAATCCGCTCAAGAAGCCTTTTGTGAAATGGGGAGGAAGAGAGAGAGAGAGAGAGAGAGAGAGAGTGAGAGAGAGAGTGAGAGAGAGTGAAGAGAGTGAGAGAGAGTGAGAGAGATGAGAGAGTGAGAGAGAGTGAGAGAGAGTGAGAGAGAGAGAGAGAGAGGGGGGCAGAGAGAGAGGGGCAGAGAGAGAGGCACTGGAACCACTGTTCTATGAACCCCATTTTAGAATTTGCTGTGTAATAACACTAAGCTAAATAAAAACCCATTTTAGAGGAGGTCAAACCTAACTACTGCTTTGCCAAGCAGTGCAGGGAGTCTTAGAGGATCTGAGTAGAGCTGTAATTTGGTATAAAAGAATATTACATTTTTATTAAGTAGTAAATGACAAGGACTGAGTGCAAGAAGGTACCAATTTGTGCCTAGGCATATTCCTTTACAACTTAAATAAAAATGATATATATGTTTTAAAATCAGTTAATTTAGAAAGTTCAATTATTTTAATAAAAACATGTTTTGTAGAGAAACTAGTATAATTAACAGCCATGGCCATGCATGTTATTCTGTCTTTCAATGATCTCAGTTACCCATTTCTGGAGTGTCACAAGTTATTAATAAGTTATCCTGTCTCCTCAAAGCAGCTAGCTATCTGCACGACATCTCAATAACCGGAAGGAAATATCCAGATGTAACCTAATGCTTCTCATCAGACCTTTTATAGAGACTCACCTGACTTAACCCTGCAGCTCACCTGTCACTTGCGCAGTCACTGTGCTCCGCCCTCTCCTAAGATGCTATGGTAGGTACCCTCCCCACTGCAGCTGAGGCCAGCTATGCTAGGATATGCCTTGCACACTCATTTCCTGGTAGCAATATGTCATTTAGGAGTTACTGGTCACCTCTCTCATAGCATTTTTAGCTTCTGCTGTCTCCTACTGTTTCCTTTTATTAGGTTTCTACCCTCCAATTATCCATGGCATGATAATTACTCTTATTTTTGTCTGTGTTTCCTCTGCCCAGTGGCCCGCCCCCATTTTTCCAACATTAGTTTTCCAAATTCTCCTCTTTTCTAAACTAGTACATTCCTCCCTGATATCCCAACAAATCAGGCTGTACACCGATTACAGATTCTGGAGCCTAACTGGGCAAGTTTGAACTCAATACTCCCCCGGCATAGCATCCAGGGACTTAGCTTCTGAGTCTCAACTTCCACACCTGTGAAATGGAGACCATCACAGTACTTCCTTTGTACGGCTAATGTGAAGATTAAGTGAAATAAGCAATGTAAAAAAATGCCTAGCACAGAGCACAAGGCATGAAATTGTTATATTTGTTCTCCCTAGAGTTATTTCTTCTATATTCTTTTTCATTCAAAATCTTCTAGCTTTTCTTCTTTCCTATTATACTTTTTTTTCTCCAGGTGCATAAATACGACACAGACTATTTTCCATTACATGGACTTGCCATTGCTTCTCACATCACAAAATTAACGGGACTTCCTATCCTTAAAATTTATGTCCGTCTTTTCTTCCTGAAAATGTGTTAAGGTGTTACCAGTAGTGATATCGGGTGGTGGGAATGTGATCTTTTAATTAAAAAAATAATTTTTTTTGTTTGATTACACTTTTAATTTTCTACAATGCCTGTACATGCTGTAATAATAAAAAGTTTTTTTTAAAAAATAATTCATTTTCTCTCAGAAGACTCATCCAATAAATTTCACACCATTGATGATGCCTGACTCTCCAGGATTCTGGCATACCCCACTGCAGTTTAAGCTAAATTATCACACTTGACTCAAGTTCTCTGGTGGTTTTGTATATGTGGCCCTTGTCCTTATTCCTCTGTCATCCCAAATCACACCTGGCAGGATATTTATTTCTTTAGTAAGTATGACACCTGTGTCATTAGATCTTTGCTGCCGACAAGGCTTACGATATACACAGGAAGAACGACTGTGACAACCTCGTAGACTCTTATTAGAATAAGGCTAAGTATTACACAAATTTGCATACCTAGGTAGCCCATTTTACCCAAAACACAAGAGCACACAATTTAAAAAGTCCTACTCAGTACAATTAACCTATAAAAGCCTAGTCATCCTTTCCCCTAAAATTAGTAGGCTAATTAAGATTCGCATAATTCTAACGTATAATTATAAACTTTTAAAAAGCACTAGAAACAACATGGGTTTTATATCAGTAATCCAGATAAGTATACACATTTTTATTTGTATCTGATGTTTTGAAAGGTGTTACTTGAAAATATTTCAAAATTTATGGGTAGATGATTTCTCTCACTTCTATGGAAGGCTGCTAAGTAGGAATCCAAAGTAGATATGCAAGTAGATGTTCATATTAATGAATCATTTTAAGAACATGCTTCATAAAAGAACTCGACCCAGCACAGGCACCTACAACTCAAAGCTCTCCCTAGACAAGGCTTATTTTCTAAAAAAGACATTAAAATGAAACAGTAGAGATAATTCATTCCTAGTTTTGCACTTTCAGGCCCTGAAACTTGGTCCCAAGAAACCGAAAACATTCTTCACCTATATATATAAAAAAGGGACAGACTATAGAGAATTCATGCGCTGAATTATGAGCGGAGTTTTTAATTCTCATTAAAAACTAGTTTTTGCTTTGCTTCTCTTTCGGTGCATTTTTAATCTAAGTTGATTTCAGATTCTCTTCAAAAATTACTGTCTCCTTAATTACTTGAATTGGCTACTATAAACACCTAGTCCCTTTTTAGACCTGATGGACCAAGGTCTAAGCATTCTCTAAACCTGGTGCTCCATGTTTGGTTCCAGTAAAAACCACCTAAAAAAACTGACTCTACACAGATGGGGTCAGTTGCTGAGAATGTTTTTTACCAAAAGATGAGCTGCTACTAAATAACTTTCTTGATATTAATTCTTTCAATTTGTTATAGTCTGATGTGAGAGTGAGATATCCAACAATGTTCTGAATTCATAAAGCACCTCTTTGCCCCAGGATTTAAAAGTTCACTCAAACATAAATCCATTAATCTCCCCACTGCCTTACGAAGTCAAAAGAGCATATAACTCTGCATACAGAAGAATACGTTACAGAATGAGCTTAAAATCAATCACATTTTCAACGATAGGCACTGAAAAACTACATCTCCAACACAGAGAAACAAAATTCCATAGAGTTAATTTTCAATAATCTCCTGGAAATATTTTTTAACCTGAAAACATTTTTCTATTCTGTTAAAAAAAAGACACATTTAAAAATAACATGTGGCAGATATGAGGTTTGCTATAAATTCTGAAAATGGCTTACCTATTAATGTAACTGAGAGCGACATAGGTTGGCTGCGTAATTCTGTGTTTTTCTAAAACACGTGGATCCGTATCTGTAATAAAAACACAATTACGATTTTTCAGCTTTGCATCAGAATATATGAACCTACCTAACATAAAGAGGTTAAACAGAAAAAAAATTTAGTAACCTTTTTAAAGAAAAACAGTCAGCAAAGCATAATCATTTGTTCATTCATTCATAAATAACCAGATATTGCATGACTTTTCAAGGGAATTACAAACACAACGGAGATAAAATGTCCATCTGTCACACAAACTCTTGTACAATCCCCCTCATAAATATTGGTTTTCACTGCTTATGGTTACAATGTTGGCATGGTTTTTGGTGGTTAATCGGCCAGGAAAGAAAGTCTGTTAATTATGTTCACTTCAATGCTGGAACAAATTAGCTGCCATTGGAAAGCACCCCCAATTTGAAAGTCTGAGTAGTGTCCATGTACAGTGAACACTGTTCTGGGTTGGGATTCACATTCTGGAGCGTAGCTCTTCTCCCTTTTAGTTGTATAATGAGCTTAGCATAACTCTTATATAGACTCTTGATCAGAAATTCTCATTCAGAACCCACAAATAAGCACAGAGGGCTTTTTCCTCTTGAAGAGACAGAATTCAGCACTGCATCAACCTTCCATAAGGCTGCTTCTCCAACACAGCACCAGAAAAATGCACTTGTCCTAACTAAGGAATGAATTCTCAAGCTTCTCACGCAGAGAAAGTTATGCTAACTATATGCAAAAACAAGGTTTACATAATAAAACTGGAGGAAACGGAGCACAGTTTTGCTTTTTTAGAAAAAGCTGCAGACATTTCATAAATTTCATGATAGCCTTACTTTAAACCATCTCATTATTAGAATTCTTCCGGCTGCGCTTGGCAATCATGCCTTTGATGTCAGGACAGATGTTGTTGCAAGCACCTTTGAACAGGAAGCGTTTACTGCACATTAGCTGTAGGACACACCCACTGACGCCAAAGTGCGTGAACAGGTGACGGAGGCAGGGACGCGGGCGCAGTGGCGTTGAGCACGGTGGCAAAAACGATAGCGTCAAAATCAATTGACGAAAGTTTTCGACTCTCAGACTCAACCTGGACTGTACTGGCCAATTTTATTCTTGGTGTGTTAAATAATCTCATGTTCACTGTGCCAAGAATTTCAGGGACGTGCTAGTCAGAAACCCTGCTTTCTGGGTCTTTGCCACTGCAGGTCCTTGAAAGCCAACTTCTGAAACGAGAGACAAAGATTCTCTGAAGGGCTCCATTAAGTCGGCAGCACAAGGGAGGAGAGATAGTAACGCAGCATTTCCTCTCCCTCCTACAATGACTGGATGTAACAACTGAGGCTGTAGATAGATCACTAGCCTACAAACACAACCTGCAGTCCTCTAAAGCAGAGGTCCCCACCCTTTTTGGCACCGGAGACCGGTGCCCCTCGGAGACTCTAATGCCTGATGACCTGAGGTGGAGCTGGGGTGGTGATGCCAGCACTGGGGAGCGGCTGCAGATACAGACGAAGCTTCGCTCCCTTGCCCACTGCTCGCCTCCTGCTGTGTGGCCCGGTTCCTCACAGGTCACAGACTGGTATGGGTTCATGGCCTAGGAGTTGAGGACCCCAACTCGACATACCCAGAAACCACGCTTCGAGGGAAACAGTTTTCAAGTACAGCCCTTACTGACTCTCATCTACGTCTGCGGACACCCTAAAGTACACCCACGTTTCTGGGAGGCGTGCTCTGTGCACGTCTATGTTCGCTCCAGGGGGCGAGCAGAATGGGGCTCACCAGGGAAAGGTATTTCGTCCCTACAGTGGCCCACGGGCGTGCCGGGCACGCTCGTGTGAGAATGGGGACTGATGCACCAAGCCTGCAAGGCCCTTCTAGGTATGGAGAGAAGAGCCAGACTCAAGACAAAAATCATGAAAATGAAAGGAGGAAGAACAGGGCAATGACCACAGACGTCTATGTGGAAAATGTCCCAAGAACTCACAAAAACGGTTTCGCCTCACGTTTAGGAATTGACGACTGAGGTACTTCACTTTTGAGATGGGCCTGAACCTCATTTGCGAAACCCACTCCAACAAAACATCTGGTTCGTGATTACATAAGGTGTATTATTTTGAGAGCAAAGAGCACTGTCTGAGTCTAAAATGTGTGTATGAAGGGAAAAGTGTTAAGAGGCCAATAAACCTTTTTATATCTTCCACATTTGCCTTTATTCCTGTAACCGATGCCCAGTCTAACAGCATGCCCACAAACCATCTTCTAAAGCCTTTCTGTTTCAAGTTATATAATTCTCAAATATTTTAAATATCCTCCTAAGCTACCTTGACTTTTCTTTTATTAGTGTGTGTGTGGGTGCAGATGTACATAAACCTACACACACGATCTGTATTGTTCTTTCTTCTTCACACTCTAGTACCTCTTTGGGGAAGGAAAAGAAAGTATCTTATACAAAATTCTACAGTTCTGATGTTCAAATAAATGGTATTGGCCACTGACATTCACACAAAAAAATCAGAACATTTGCATTCTACTTGCAAAACAAAGTTTTGAAATATTTTTTTTTACTTTGTTTCACTACCTCCCATTACTTATGCTAGACTATATTCACATCCTCTCAAATTATGAGTGGTGAAATAGACTTCCAGAAGCTTCTTAATGCCACCCTGTCCATGAAAAAAAAAAAAGACCATTTGGAAGCACCTCAGGCAAGATTCTCCTCTTTTTCTAGAATGCAGACTCTGGTAACTGACAGGAAAGCAGAACTTCCAGACAGATGTCCACCGAGCCTAAAACATCTTTTTCAGATGTTTCCTTGGGCAACTTTTAGAACATCTATTAAAGCTTCAAGTTCTTAAAGTGACATTAGGCACTTGGTGCCCACAAATCAAGAGAGGCCTGAGCAAGTGCTACTGGAGCAAGAGCATCAGCTGCTGGTTGCACATAAACTCCAGTTCCGTCACCCGCTTCCTGGCTGCCTGGTTTGTGGCGATCATGACTCACCATTTTATGGATTTAATTACGCCGCTGAGCACTTCACATTCAGTAGAAGTATAATAGCTGCCTTCATTATTTCTCCCTTCTTGACAGAAAAGGAACTGTCTGAGGCTAAAACCTCTACAGGAAAGGATTACAGTGACAAGAAACTAGGATTTTCACAGCAGGACAATGACGTTCTCACTCCTCGTAAGGAGGGAACGTACATTATCAGAACGGAATAAACTGGAGAGGATAACACAATCCATAGGCTATTACGGAATTCAATAAGAACGTCTCCGTGCTATGTGCCACACCATTGAGAAAATGTTCACATAAGTTGCTACAATGAGAAACGTGATATGAATGGCAATGTCTGTAGCACGCAATCTCCCAGATCGTTCTCTGGCTTATTTGTTTATGGCGCCAATAAAAATATGAAACTGGAACATTGGCTACCATGACACAGATATAATCCACCTCAGTAAATGGCCTTACTTCGTGGAATAGAGACATTTGAATGTTTCATAGCTACATGATGCTCCTTAAGCTGGTAACTGGCAAGAATGTAAGCATTTCTGCAATGTGGTTGTCTGCAAATAACACTCTGCCACTTTTGTATCACTAAAAAGTGACAGGAAGATAAATCTAAGCCTTTTCTACAGGGTGTGGTATAGCCGAAAGACACATGGAGTGGTTAGTTTTCTGCTTCCTACCACCTCTTGCACACTCAGAGTTCAAGTGGAATGATGGCTGAGAATCCAAATATCAAAACGCACTTTAGAATAGCCAAGCAATAAAAACCTCTCAGCTTATGTTAAAGTTGTGAAAGTTTCTACAGCCCCTTTGCAGGGAAGACAGCCCTTACTCTAAGTCATGCGTCGTCTAGCAACCCTATCTCGGGGTAATCCTTGGACACACACCTCCACAGCACAGGCTAGACACAGGCACAAAGCGCAAGCTTTCTGGAGCTCATGAGGTCCTAGGGGCTCGTGGTTTCACAGATTCACTTAAACGGCAACAGGCTCAATGTCACAGCACTAGCCCCCATCACTTCTCAAGAGGCGAGGAAAAAGGTGAGGCAGGCGACAGAAATAAGGACACCATTCAGACCCTTCTTAACAGGAACTGGAATTGCAACAGGACCAAGGAGAGGCAAACACCACAGACCACCTTGTCCCATCAGTGAGGCGCATGTCCACAGCTCTGCTGCCTCTGGCACTGGGAACCAGTGGCAACCAACCAAGTGTCCAAATCTGTGACATACATCGAGCCTTTTGGAGTGCTACCTTCAGGCCTACGTGAAGACTCTATCAAGGCTGTTTGCTGGGTTTACTGAGACTGATTAACGGGCTCATGAGCTTTGGCTGTGCTTCAGACAGTCTACACAACTAGGATTTTTATCTATCTGGAATTACTTATGAGAAAGTCAGAAACCAGTGAGACTACCTCTCGACAAGACTAATAAGGCCTCTACCAGCAACGAGCCGTTTGCAGGCCGGGAGGCAGCAGTGAGGGGCAGACTGATATCATGCCCCCCTGAGAAAGGCCTTCTTCAAATTCTCTGTCTTCCCAGCGCCAGACTCTAAGTGTGTACGGCAACAGCGAGAGGCCTGCGGGGCCGTGGGAGGGAAGGCGGTGGCGTCTTACAGCACTGGACGACCCTGGGGAGGCAAAGGCCCACCCAGCCAGATGAGGGATGCTGCAGCTCTGGGCTGGACACACCGCTTTTCTTTGGACTCACTCGGTAATAATTAACGGGTGCAGTCTGGTCACAGTCTTCCTCCAACAGCTAAGATCATAAAGCCACAGAGTTTTAGTTGATTCAGCAGAGCTGTCCGTAACATCCCTGGCCGAGGTCGTCACGCTCCTCTTCCTTCCTCTGCACCTCTTCATCGCTAGCACTGTCCCTGTACATGTCACCGGAGAGGCATTACCCAGGGCCCTTGCCACGTTTCTCAGAGATGGAGAACTCTCTCAACTTCCTTCATCTCTCCAGCACTCCGTTCAGTGCCCGAGCTTAGGAGATGCACAATCATTACTGAATGGATACACCAAGTTTTATGATGAGAAAATGGAAGACTTTTGATCAAACATGGCGGATTGATCGAGGGCATTTGTTTCCTTCACTATCCAAGATCTCCCTAAAGTAGAAATAAAGGAATACACTCACCAGGAACAGAAGAAAGGAGAGACATGAGCAGACAAGTGATTCCCACCAGGGTTTTGGAAAATGGGAAACCCATCCATGAGTGGAAAGTGACCTAGAGAGTACAGGAAGCTACAACCACGAGTGACTGCAGCGGGGTGTGTGGGTGTGGGGGGGGATGGGGAGACCCAGGAGCCAGGAGGGGCCGCGATGGCAAAAGGCAAGGAAGGGTAGGGGCTGAAAACGAGAGTGCTGTTTAAACGGCTGATTATCCAGAGAGACCACGCACAGTGGAGGAAGACGAGGGAAACAACACCCCTCATTTTATTGCCTCATCTATTGTGCTTTGCAGATGTGATTTTTACAGACTGGAGGCAAGACCCTCCACCATCAAAAAGACGACCACTCCCTTTACGGCGATGGCCCTTTCATGGCGGTGGTCTGGGACCGAACGCACAGCATCTCTGAACTATGCCTATGCAGTGCTGAAAATGGAGGGATTAAAAGTGGAAGCACGCCTACCCCACTGCTCCCACAAACCCTGGCAGCCAGTCAGGAGGATTCCTCTCCGATTAAGTTAAGTGGGCTCAGAGAAGAGACTGCCAGATGTGGACATCTGGCGATTCCCTAATTAAATGATCTCCCTACAGTTAAGTCCATGGTCAACAAGCCCCATCCGTGCCTCTCCATCCAGAGCCTCTCATCAGCTTTTTATTGCCTTGGACTTAAACATGAGCCAAGAACAGTCAGGGATCTATCATTAGACATTTGAGGGAAAGTCTTGAACATGAATAGGAGATACTAAAACAAATAGTGGGGAGGGAGACATGGCGACAAGGGCAAAGCAATAAATGGATGCTTGGGCGGTTAAAGGGCATACCTACTGACACGAACCCACTTAACTGCAGGGCTAGGACCAGAAGCCCCGCATCCTGAGTCCCATTAGGCCAGTATTCTGACCATAAAAAAAAAAAAGGCTGCTCATCCTCTAAAATCAACTCATTGCCACCGCCCAGTTTAACACTGGACTCTACAATCTTTATAGCTTTCTTAAAAGCCCAGCATAGTTATGTTGTAACTTTCACTCCACTTTTAGGACTGAATTTGATGAACCAACAATTTACACAGAACAACTTTAATTCATGGCTAGTTTACTTCAGCTGCTGAAATAAATATTTCTTCTTGGCAATGGCCTCTTCAAAAAAAAAAAAAATTCCTACAATTGCACATTGCCAGCCTTTGAATGGATCAACTTTTCCTTAGTTTATAGACACGTCATTTGAAACTTTTCCCAAGCCATAATTTCCATTACAGGGCAGTCAGTGCAAATTACAGTGAGATTCTTGCCTTCCAAAATTCAATGTGAAATCCAGATGCAGTTAAGTGTTGCTGTAAACTTTACGAGTTAAATATCTAAAAGTCAGGGACACTGCAGCACACTAACACCATCCATTAAAAAAGCATTCATGCTCACATTTGTAGCCTGACTTTTCCTCCACAAGTGAATGAACAAACATTATTCAACCAGGATCCCTTTGGACAATAGTGTGGGAGGTTAATTTAGAATGGGAGGAGGTTGATCTGTAAACAAACACAGCATATTGCAAGCCTTCCTGGCTTCTGACATGGACAGAGGGTCAAAGTTATTAGAAATAGTTCTGACGAGGACACTTTCCAACTCTTTACCAGCCTATCAAACGAGAATCATCGTACACTGCGTGGGAGTGGTAGCTATTTTCCCCAAGTGTAAGATGTGTAGCCCCACGTCTATGATGCTACCAGTCTGTACTCTGAATGGTGTCAGGGTGTAATTTATCTACCGACTTCTTTCACCTTGTTACCTGTGACAAGAAAACCTGCAAGAGATCATCATGGATGCCAGGTATGTGTATACAGGTAGGTATATACCTGTATACAGTAGCCCTGGAGACTGGACTTCTAGGGTAACAATAAAATCTTTCAAACAGGAGGAAGGCCAAAAACTTCGTTCCATTTAATCCTATGTGCATGTATGCATATGCACACAAATTTACATGTCTGGTTCTCCAGAAATGAACCTGACGGTGGATCCAAGAAACATGGAATACAAAAGCCCATAAGGACCTTCTACATCACTCCTGCCCATGGCGAACAGCCTCTAAACAGGTTTCTGGAAGAGTAGGTAGCTGCTGGTGGGGATGCTCAGTGATGAAAGGCAGGGGAAATGAGGCTCTTGAAGTCCTTTCTTCAAGGCTGGAAGGGAAATAGCTGTTTATAGAAAGAGACTCTCCACTCCTTCTGCCTAAAATCATTCGCCCAAGGAAATTCTACCCATCCTCCAAGGCACCGGCCTACACACCACCTCTACCATGCATCTCATGCTACACATACCTGCAAATCTATTTTAACACTCCACCAAAATGGAAGCTCCTTAAGGGAAAAGATCTTACAGGCCACAAATCCTAAGCTCAATACTCATCATGATGTAGGCTGAATAAATGAATGCCCCGGACATGCATAATACAAAAGACACAAAGATACGCATCCAGCTTAGATAGTTTGATTAGGAGAGTCAGACAGGGAAGGAAGGTAGACCCACGCATAAAGGACTGGACCAGTATCTACAGATATTTACATAGGTTGATCACATTAAGCATAGATGTTCAGAGGGCTACAAAATGATGCAAAATTCAGAATGGGGAAGGAGCTGATAGGTCTAATTTGGGAGGTTTTATGGATGAATGGGAACTGAGCTGGGTTTTGAAGAAAGGGAGCAAAGCATGGGGGGGTCATTCACAGGTGAGATTACGGAATCTAAAAATGACATGAAGTTTAAGGCATAAAGCACTGGTGAGAAGTTTGTGGGTACAATGTAAAGGTAGTAGGGTTGATGAGCCAACACTCATTACTTATAGAATATTAACAGAGATACTTTAAAACAGCAGTTCTGAACCACAGCCAATTCCCAGCCCCTTCGCCCTGGGAGGTTTGGCACTGTCTGGAGGCAACTAATGGAAGGATCCTATAGGCATCTAGTACATAGGGGCCGAGGATGCTGCAAAACGTCCTATAATACACACATAGGACAGTTCCCACCCTGTCCCCTGCCCCCCCCCCCCTGCAAAGAATTATCAGGCCTAAAATATCAATACTGCCAACATTGACAAATCTTGCTTTAGAGCTACATGGATATTATGAGAAATGGAGCTATTTCTCCTAAATTACTTCCAGATCACAATTTCTGATATTTTCTGTGGTCTCAATCATGAAGCCAGAGGCTGGTTGGGAAGCTACAGAAGAGGGATACGAGAGGCTGTCTGGACTTCGATAGCAGCACGGACTTTCTTAAAGGAGGCAAACTGAATTCAAGAAAGACACGCTGAATTCTTGCCGTGTGCTAGTTGCTCAAGTGCATTCTAAGTCAGTAGATTCACAACTGAGCGAGAAAGACAACACACTCCATGGTTAACCATAATCTGAGACAGACTGTGCTATACGCCGGTACAGAGGAATGCACCGAGTAGAAAGAAAACATGATTCTCTGTGAGAATCAGAAAAACTTCTTCAAAGAAAATTCTATATAAGCCTGAAGTGAAATAAGTCTCCAGACAGAAAAAGCGAGAAAATGGTAAGTGGGAATAGAAAACCAAGAGCAGAAGCAGAAACGAGCAGGGACTGGCAAGAAGTCTAGGCTGCATCCTAGCGGTTCGGGCCGGGCCCATGCCCCGGGCGGTTGGAAATGTTCTCTAAGCTTTCAGACTGAATCCTGCGGACACTGGAGAGCCACTGACGGTATAAGCTGAGATGATCTGAGTTTCAGCAACAGAACTGGTGGTGGTGCAGAGAATGAGACACTGGAATATAGAAATACAAGATCTGGTGAAAGTAGAAATCGAAATACAAGATTTTACTGATGTTATAGGTCTGAGTGCCTCGTTACCAAAATGAAGGAAGGAACTAGAAAGCAAAAGGGTCTGACAGACAAGGAGGTATGCTTCTGATGTGTGGTAAGACACCTGCAGAACCAATAAGTCTGGGCCTCAAAGAGAGGTGATAAAGGACTCATGAGGCAGGTAGGAACGGCAGAGCTCAGAGTGCCATCCTCAAGCGCACATTCCAGCAAGCACTGGAGCCAGAACATGTCCCCAGAACATCTGAAAACTTGCTTATCATAGAACTCAGCCAATTAATTGGTAAGTATGGACTGAGGATCAACCAGGTCTAGTAGGATTCCAGCAGGGATAAAGGAAAGCCAGAGATGGTATTGTGTTTGAAACCAAGTAACTGGTAAATTTCACAAGGGAGTGACGACAAAAGTTGGCAGTGGGGGGTGAAGCGGAGTCAAAAAACCTAGTCAAAACTGACCCTCAGCACAGTGAATGAAATAATCCGGTGACTGAGTCTCTAAGGCTCACTATTGTCATAAATGCTCTTGTTGGAATAGCTGTTGCTCAGAATTTATAACACAACTCCACACAAGTCAAACTTCCTCAGTTTAATACTAGCCATATGACCTCCTTAAGGCTTAGGATTCCCCGCCCCCTCTTTCCATCTGTAAAATGTTGATAAGAATAGCACTAGGGGTGAAATGAGGCTTAACTAGCAATGTGCTGGGGGTAGCTGCTACTCAGTTCTGTAGCTCATAAAATGTTTTGAAATCAAACTCTGCACTGTTGTGGATTATCTCCATTTTATCGTTAGTGGCATAATGACACACAGAAAACCTAAGAACTCATCATTTACATAATGTGGCAGAGAATGCTGGCTGCATCAAGGACAGGCATACTTTGAAGATACTGAGAGTCTGTTCAGTTTCAGACCACAGCAACAAAGTATTACGATAAAGCGAGTCACACAAATTTTTTGGTTTCCCAGTATATATGTTATATTATACTGTAGTCTATTAAGTGTCCAATAGCCTTATATCTAAAAACTACATCTTAATTTTAAAAAAATTAGGGAATATAGTCAATAATATTTTAGTAACTATGTATGGTGTCAGGTGGATACTGGACTCATCTGAGTGATCACTTCATAAATTACATAAATGTCTAATCGCTCTATTGTACATGTGAAATTAATATGATATGGATGTTAACTGTAGAGAATTTTTTAAGTAAAAGAAATATTTTATTGCACAAAAATGCTAACCATCATCTGAGCCTTCAGCAAGTTGTAACACTTTTGCTGGTGAAGGGTCATACATTCAATCTGTAACAAATACAACTCTGCAATGCTCGATAAAGTGAGGAATGCTTGTAGTCATTTTTCCCTTCTTTCTCCATAATGCTTAGGGTCATGGCTGTCCTATGTAAAGACTACATTTCCCAGAATTCCTTGAGCCAAGTGCAGCCATGTGACTAACTCCCAGCCATAAAATACAAGGCTTCTGAGACGCCCCCTAAAAGTCATGTGCCTTTCTTTGTGTCATCTTTCCAAACTCCTACAGACTGGAAGGATAACTGGAGTCCCAGCATCTATTATAGATATGAGATAATCTTGAAAATGGAAGTCATACATGACAGAGCAACACAACAGGCGCCTGGATCCCTGGTTCTGTGAAGCCCCGTACCCTTCCTGTGCTGACCACCTCTAGACTTCTTGAAAGTGAGAAGTAAACTCTGCCACTTAAGCCACTGTCAAACCAAATCTTAACTAAAACAACTGGAATGCTGGTTTATTTTGTTGGACTTGAAATATGAAATCTTTTATGTCTTGCCTTGTTTTTCTGGATTTAAAAATGCTTAAAAAATTCTCATACTAAGCTCACAGAAAATCAGAGTAAAATCATACCCACATCACCACAGCATCAAACTGGGGTAAGGAACGGGAGAAAGAAGAGGAAACCGTCAGGTCAAATATGGCTCCTCTGGTGGCTTTAGGACTTTCTCCAGAATTGGTTATTAGTGGGCAATAATGAAGCAAATTGCACATGCATATTACTTCTGAGTTATGAACAATGCAACCAGCAGTAACCTTTGAAGCTGTCAGGATTTTTTCAGGCAAGCAATTAAAGTGAAAAATGAGAGTGTGCGCAACTTCCATCACCCAGTACTACGTGTAATAACACTACCTACAAACACTGACACAAGAGCGGGACTCAGTCTGAATATTTATTAACGCAGATCTGTTCCCATTTGTTCCTGCCCCCCTCCCGCCCCCTCCGTAACCCATCCCACCTCCACCTGCCAACATTTTTTTTTTCTTTAAAGGGCAGCTCTGACACCATGAATTGCATTTAACTGAAATCTACATACACTGACATCTCTCACTTCTGCA
This sequence comes from Eonycteris spelaea, assembly GCA_003508835.1. Classification (NCBI taxonomy): domain Eukaryota; kingdom Metazoa; phylum Chordata; class Mammalia; order Chiroptera; family Pteropodidae; genus Eonycteris; species Eonycteris spelaea. The sequence goes on from PUFA01000036.1 coordinate 1,452,459, forward strand.
CCTAAAAGAATTCCTTCTCTCTCCATTGACCAAAATACACATTTAGCACAAGTTTGGATCCTAGAGAAAAAGTTAAGGGAGCCTTAGCTGGGATAAGCACAAAATCAAGATTAAAATAATCAACAACAATATTTATAGACATCTTAATATACATGCCAAGTATTTGGTGATAAACACTGAACCCCACCGACTCTCAGAAAAGTCCCGCCTTTCCAAGTAGACCAGACTCTAGAGAATTTTTGTTGTTGAGCTGTGATAAAAATGATCTAGTGTAAAAAATTTGCTTCTCTGCTACCATGTATGAATCACTCCCTGCTTACGTTTTGTGCTGTAAGTATATGGAAGGACTCTAGAGAAATGGCAGAGATAAATAGGTGAGCCAGTTGGAATAGGTCTTTCCAAGCTGAGAAGAAACCTCTGCGCTGAGTCCTAACACCTGATACCTATGAGCCCTATAAACAAGTTTGTCTCATTTGGTTTCAGCCACTTTATACCACCAGGTACCTAGAGACCAGTGTTTCTCAGTCGGAAATGCATGTTAGTATCACCTAGGTAGCTTTAAAAGAATTCTGATGCCCAGGAGCCACCTGAAAAGATTCTGGTATGTAACCGGGATTGACGTTCACTAATACAGACTCTGAGAAGGCTTGGAGACCAGAAAAGGGACAGAACTAGTTGGAAATGTCTTTAAACCAAACAGTCTGAATTTTTCTTCAAACTGAAGAGGCAGTTGTGAAACTGGAAATGAATTAGTGAAAGTGACTTAAAGGTTTTAGAAATAAGTCCAACATCCATTAAAACCTTTTAAATTCAGACTTTACTTGGGGCTCGGGTCCCACCCACCCACTCACCCCTGGCCTTTTACTTTCTCTACGTAAAGTACGACGCTTCTTGATAATGTGGACAAGTTAATGTCATCACGTATTTTTGAAAACAAATCACAAAGAGCCAAATACCAACAATTCAGTTTCATCTATTCACAAGGGTGTTCTGATAAGACCTCTAAGGATCCTTTTTAGTTTTTTTGGTCACTGATTTTCTTCACCGTGTTCCTAAAACTAACAAGACTGCATCATTCCAAGTAATCCATGGCTCAGAATTTTCCGTAATTCAGATTGGCCGGAACTAGTGTGGTTTTCCTGTGCTATTATTATTCGCCTCAGTTACAAATCAGGTCATAACCAGGCATATTAGTTTTGCATTTTGGAAGCCGGTTAAGTCAAGGATTTGGCAAAAGGAATCATCGTTATTACTTCATTTCTCAGGGAAGCTGAATAACTGCTTTAAAAAAAAAAAGAAAGAAGAAAAAGGCAGAGAGAAACAGCTGAACATCTGGACGCTGAGTGACCTGATTGTTCTGCCTAAGAGTCATCACACATAAGCGCACACATCGGTTACAGCTTACTCAGGTCGAGACCTGATGTGGGGAGCTCTGCCTGGCCAGCTATGGGATCACTCACACTGTCCTCATGCCCAGATAGCAGCCAGGAACACAGTGTGCAGGGCCACAGAGGTTACACAGAGGTTACACAGTGGACGGGGATGCATTACTGCCCATTCTGTGTGGTTAGGCCTTCAGTCTATTTGCTAATGAGTAGGGGCGCATGCTGGGCTACAGCTCAGACCCATCTCGCTGATGGTGTGAATTTAGGCACCTGGGAAGGCCCTGGCACCTGGCAGATGGCTCCTGGCATTCCTGGCTTTTGTGGAAGGGCTTCTGGGAAGCTCTCTGGACTTTGCTGCCTTTTGTAAAAATAAGGCTTTAATATAACATGGTAGTTCTGATCACAGTCTAACTTCCTATGTGACGTGAGCAAGTTTCTCAGCCTGTTTTCTGAAATGGAAGGCAGTTATTCATCGTTCCCACACATTATGCGATTTATTATGAGGATTAAAAGACATAAGCCATATAAAATACAGAGCACAGTAGCTGGTACATGGTACCTACTTAATAAATCGTAGTTATTATTTCAGGTAGTCAGGTCTGAAAGCATTTAGTGTTTACATTATGAGGCTACATTTGTAATCAATTGTTCTTAAATAGCAATTAAACATTTCATTACCATTACTGAGTGCCTACTGAGAGAGCAGAATAAGCTGCTTTCTACATGCGGTCCTCAGGAAAACCCTGCAGGGGAGGCAGCTCCCGCACCCCTTTCCCAAAGGAAAATACAAGGCTCAGGAAAAGCCCACATCAACAACTAGGTAGGAGATAAGGTCTTAGGCGTGGGTCTGACTTCCAAGTGTGTGCTATTTGCCCCTGACTATGGCCTAGTCCTATCACACTATTCAGTATCAACACTCTCAAATTAAATTGCCAATTTTTTTTTTTGCACTAAAATAGTGCTTTACGGATATAAGAATGCTTTGGAAGCACTGACATGAAACACATGGAGAAATTTTGATGAAAACCAGAACCTGCGACACAGGCTAAAATGGTCCCTATACCTGCATCTCCTATTCAGTTTCTCCTTGGGGTGACTGATCTTAGCACCAGATTCGGAACCCGAAGACCTGGGTCCTAGACTGAGTTCTATTTCTAACTTACAGCTCCTAGCAACTGAGTTCCTTTACCCGGAAAATGCAGGGGATGATAGCGCACCACCTCCCTCAACAAGCTTGAGGTGAGAATCACACATCTTAGTTGTAAACTCTAAGTTTAAACTCTAAGGCCCCCTTTCCGGTGCCAACCCAAGGTAGCCTTGGAGTTACTATTTCTCCAAAAGGAATAACCCGATGCAGCCACACAATTCCTTGTTAGCCTCTCTGGCAAATACTGTGTGGGAAACGGAAGGCCGAAACTACACCCTAAAATCCCGACCTGAGTCATTTGTATGAAGAACTTAGATTGCATTTTCCCTTGCTGTCCCTGGAGTTTAGAGCGTGTGCATACGCACCTGCGTTACTTTTCTCCTGGAAGAGTAAGGCCCTTCATCAGAAAGCTCTCCAACTGCTCTTCCAAAGCCACACGCCTTTTCAGGGGACACAGAGAACTTTTTGGCTAGCTTCAGCAGAGTTTAAGGCATTTGACTAACTAGAAACAGTGTGATCAAGTAACTTGCTTTATAAAGGAAAGCCTTTCAATTTTTAAGCCCAGACCCATTTAAATGATTTTATCACATCTTCAACCCAAATGCTCGACTCTCTGTAACCCTTAAGTAAAACAGACATTATCAAAGTAATCACAAGACACGGGATTCCTCAGAGGCTCTGGAGATTTGGGGATGTGGTAAACATTGCTATCAGCTGAGCTTTGGAAAATGGAAGGCAGAGGCTGATGGATTTTCTTGGCTACCTTGAGGTGAGGTTTAATACTCCAGACAAGGATTCAATATCATAAGATATTAAAAAAGGGATGGCTTTAGAAAGGAATAAACTTAAAAAACATGTTACTTGCTGCACATCGCAGCCGCATTGCCTCTAATTCTCTCCTCTCGGCGGTTCACCTCCACACTAGTCAGTGATCTAGCTCCGAGTTTCCTCAACGTTTTCCCTGCAACCCGCAGCACAACACATATTTTAAACCATAACCGGTATACCGCCCCCAGAGAAATATAAGCAATTTTCGCAAAACATTACTCAACTTCGCTACATGCGATGCACTGATATTATTTCATTTTTTAAGAATGCCGGGACAACCATTAAAGTGATTTTTATGATCCACTGATGAGTCCCAAATGGTGATTTAAAAATGGGAATCTTGTTGAATTATAAATGAATAATATCATGGCTTAGGCCTGCCCCCACGCCCTGTTCTCTTCCCAATTCCTGCTCTCCAGCATCTCCTGGCCTCTCTGCACACACCTGGTTCACACTCCACGCCTTTCGTTCTGATTATCCAGTTCTCCACATCCACCGCCTGCCCTTCTCAGACCTGTTCTGAGCTGGTTTACCTAGAGTCTTTGGCTTCTGGTTGGGTTCGGCCAAAGATAGGCACCAGTAGGAAATTAGAGGGCGAAAGGAGAAAAGTCAGGGTTTTAGTCTCCTACTTCCTCCTTGCCAGGCACAGTTTGGACAGAGGCTGAACTCCCCTGCCTGGGGCCACAGCTCCTGTCAGCCACCTGCCTCTCAAGCATCCCTCTCCAAATGCTAACAGCATCACCTCCTTTCCCTGGGCTAGGTCCTGGGCACCTCAACATCCCCGAACTGGGCCACACCCTTACGGATGGCCCTTTTATTTAACTCTCTTCTGTTCTTAGGATACCGACTGATAAGCCTTCGTAATGGCTGCTTCCCCCACCCAGAACACCTCCTCCCCCATTTCTGATGATTCCTCAAAGTCTACTACAAAGAGTACCTCCCCTCCCAGGTATTCTGGGAACCCACTTGGTAGAATTCTCCTTAGCTCTCATGTCTGGTAAAAGGATGAAACACACTTAAAGTGTTTATATTCCTGACAGACTCAGCTTCTCCAAAGCCAGCACCCTGTTTCTCTTCTGTCCCCAGCACTAGTAGAGAGGCTGGTAAGTAACCGATTTCTAAAAAGATCCATAAACGAATGAAAGATATTCGAATTCTTATAATTACGGAATGACATCACAATTATATGCCACAATGCAGTATTTTTTAACACTAGTGTCGCTAGACCTACTTCCTCTGAATTCCCATTTCAGGGGGTCTCGTCTATTTTCCCTACATGTAGCAGCTGGGAGCCCGCTGGCGACAACTGCTGCTGAGCGCTCGGTGAACCACCGTCTCTCTAACTGGTTCCCCACAAGCCCGCATCACCTGGCAGGGTGTTTTCTGCTTATTATGCTAATTAGATTTTACTTGAAAGATGTAATGATTGCTGCAATCCAAGGAAATAATTAATGGCCAATTTTAGTGGGCAAAATATTCATTAATCAAATCAACAGACAAGAGACCCGCAGAGTTTAAGAAAGGTCCTTAGAGAAAAAAAAAAAAAGATAATCACCCTGAGATTTCTCCTTTCCATAAATACAGGTTACGTCTATTCAATTACAGTTCTCTTGAAAGTTTACGTTTCAGACACAGTCTGATGACTGCTGAAGAAGTCTAGGTTTAAACTTTTGGGTTCTAAAAAGGCATTGCCCAACAGATTTATTCATTTTATTGCAAGGAAAGGTGTGTTAAGAGGAGATGCATCCATCTCCTACTTGGTCTCTTTAAAATGGTTATTCGCTCAAGGGTTTCTAAACAACAAACATTGGCCTGCTTCCTTACACAAAAGGCAGGGTAGAAGGTGTCAGAGAGAACACTATTCGGTTTGGTGGACATTCACGTCATCTTTGTCCCTTACACTCAGCCTTGTAAAACTGCGGGTGAGAGAACATTTTAAGTTCTTCTAACACCTTGGCACTCAGAGCCCAGGGAAATATTTGCCAATAAAAAACAACAATCTAGATACCAAACCTATACTATTAAAAGATATTTCAATTCCAGGAGCATCACCCCTCATAAAACTAGATAAACAAACCCCTCCGGTCTGTTCTCCACAGCCTTCACCTCAATGCATTTTTATAATATTCAGGTCCTCAGATTTATGTCGATGGTACAATGACTAGATGTGTCTCCCCACTGCATTATGAGGGGCTTAAGGAACAAGAAGAGATGGGTCACAGAAAGCCGCACATAGTAACCGACAGTGGAGTCTTTTAAACCAAAGAAAACACTTCCATGTTTTCATTTAATTTTAAATGCTAACAACCATATTCTAGCCTCTATATACTCATAAAGCTGTTGAACAGTTCAGAAAGAAAAAAAATAATTTTTAAATAATGTTCGCCATCCACATCTTAATAGTCTGGACACTGAAGCATTTTTCATTCAGAGTAATGATCTCCAGGAATAAAAATAATATAATTATAACTGAACTGCTTTGGTCAGCTAAATCACAACCAGAAATGCACTGGTATGTATTTCATTGTGTCAAGAAAATCTTCATTCTGGACCATCAACATAGCACTAAATTCTGATCTGTCATTGAAAACAGGTCGCTTCTATTTCTGGCTTACAGCTTGGTAACAGGGATACAGCAATTGGCAAAGGCAGTTAATATTTCACATTAAATCTCCCCACCTGACCTTCTGAATCCAAAGTGGAGAGACATGAACAAGGAATCGTTTGTGATATAAACATCCCCTTTACTTCTTTAAAAAAAAAAAAGTCTCTTAAAGCATGGGGAGATCACCATTTTGGGGAAGAACACTTGTTGATACTATGGCCGCTGAGGTCCAGTGTGGGGTGTGGGTGACGCCCCTGAGCTGCTTCCTTTTAAAAGCCGGACAGAGGTGGGAGCCGAGGGGTCCAGGCAGCCCCCTGGAGACATTTTCAATGAAGAAATACGGGCGCACGGGGCATACCATCTGTGTCGGGTGTGGCCTCTGCTGAGCGCTTGGCTGTCCCCTGCCACAGAGAGTTACGACGTGTCCAGGGGGATGGATTACAGGCGTGGTAGAAGGGACTGTCTCCTGACAGCTTCCTCTATTGAAGTCACATGTGGCTCCATATTTAAACCATGTTTTCACCTTCTTTTTTAGTTTTCCCTCTAATAAAATTTTGAGAAAACCTTCGTAGATACTCCCATTCCTTTACCCCCGGCCCAAGCCTGGGTAAAGAGACCCTGCCGTCTGCTCCCACCAACCCTCTGGCTACCCCACCCTCACACTTACCACAGCGCTCGAAACCGTCCAACTGGCGCCTCTCCCAGCAGGCCCGTGTCGCTCACTGGGGAGCGTTATACCGCGGTTTACACGTGGGTACTGCCCCGTGATTGAGTTAATTGATCTGGGATGAAAGAGCCACTAAGTGAAGGCACCTGGAGTTTTAAAAGCTCCTCAAGTGACTCTAATGTGAAGCCGAGAATCACCGCTGTACTCAGCTCTTCAAGCAGAAGCCCCCTGGCTGGTCCACCTGCGATTCCTACCCACCTCCACCTGGCACCCGGCACAGCGCTCGCTCACTAAACAGTAACCGAATCAAAGGACGTCGTCCGTGGACTGAAGAGTGGGAGTAACGGCGGGAGGGCCTTTGGGGTGGGTTATGCTCTGATGCTACTTCTCGAACTTGGCCAGCCTGTTACAACAGCTCAGACTGCTGGGGCCCAACCCCCAGGTGTCTCATTAGGTAGCTCGGAGAGGCGGCCTGAGACTCAGCGTTTCTGTCAGCTTCCCAGATGATGAGGATGCTGCTGGTCTCAAAGACCACACTTCCTTCCAAAACCACTGCACTAAAAATGATCAAAGCAGTCTTAGATTAGGTGACACAAAGTAACATGTGACAACCCGGGCTGCAGGCATCCCTGACTGCGTGGCCAAGGACATAATCCTGTGGGGAACATCACAAAGAGGAACTGAGCAAGTCTTTAATCCTATCTGATTGCTAGCCACAGACCAGGGCCCAGGAAACCATCGGACTCCCAGTTGAATGGGCAATCTCTAATTTTCACGGCTCGAGTATCTGAATCATTCATCTCGTGTTTTCTAGCACTCAGAATTAAGGTGTGGTCGGCAAGCACAACGGACTGCCATCAACATTTAAATAAAAAGTACAGAACACGTTCCTAGAAATAGGTCCAAGATCAAATTTTCCCAGAGCACCAGTGGCAGGCGTAGGCCAGAAAACAAACCCAGGGCTGCTTGTTAAATCAACTCAAGCACTAGATTCTACAGCTGTAAAAATATACAGTGGTTTAAAATCCAAGCTTCTAATAGCCACCCAAATAGATGCTGTATTAGAATCACTCGGGAGAAAAATGCATGCTGTTCTTCCACTACCCTCAGCTGAGATTTCTCTCTTAAGAGACAAAGCTAAGGCATAAGGGAAAGGCCTGGGGTGTGAGTTTTCCCCATGAGTGCACTGGTTACTGGTTCCCAGAAACGGGAAGCTGGAATTCCTGCCAGCCCCGCCCAGCGGCACTAACGGAATCGTGACAGCTCTTCATAGCCCCTTATCGGTCCGCTGGAGTCGAGCCAGCAGTGATAAATCTGGGCGTCAGAAAACTGCATACTTTTGGGCTGTGAAACAGTTAACCTGAGAGGAGTTTCTGGAGTAACGGTAAACATGACATTGTGGCCTCTGGAACAGAACTCTGTCATTACGAAGAGAGGGGCGTAAAGCGGGAGGGCTCCACGCACAGGACTCTCACGAAGCCGTACATTTACACAGAGCCATAGTGACACAGGGACACCGTGAAAGGGCACAAGGGCTCAGCACAGGGCGGCCATCCTAGGACAGAAAAAGAACGTGAGGTTAAAACTGCCGAAATTCGAATAACGAATGAACTTTGGTTAATTATCAATTCGGTGCATAATGGTGACAGATATACTACATGCTACTAATGTAAGATGTTAATAATAGAGAAAACTGAGTGTGGGAATATATGACTCAGGGCTGTCTGTGATTTTTTGGTAAATCTATAACTTCTAAAATAAAAGGTTCTTTTAAAAATTTAGAGAATTGATGCTCAGAGACATCTGTAAAGCAAGGTCGCAGATACACAGATAGTATCCATTGCATTGTTTTCCGAATGTTTAAATATTTTTGAAATATTTTCTAATTTGAAACTATAAAAATTATACACATATACGCACATATTCCCCGTCCCCACCCAAGGTCTGGTGTTTGTTTACATAAAGATGCTGTGCTGGAAACAGGCCTAAAACATACTCCCATCCGACCAGTGGTGACAGGCCTTCCTGTCTGAGCCCTCCTTGGCTGTTAGCTCTGTCCTCACAGAGGAGACCCCCCGACCAAAGCCTCAGGGTTGTCCCATGTCAGCCCCAGGCTCCGAGTCCCTGCCTCTCCCCTCACATCTGCCACAGTCCTGAACATTTCTTTATGCTCACAAGCCCACAGAGCTTCCAGCTCGGTCAGACCCCCTTTGCACGCTAGCTGAGAGCTGCCTCACAACACTACCCCTCCAAATAGCCGTGCATTTTGACCAGGACAGAGGAGAGCCTCTGAGCCCACGGGAGGGAACGGAGGGGGGACAGCAAGGCCCTGTGACAGGCAGAGGGCCCCATGGATGCTGCGCATGTCCCTCCGTTGCTTCAGACTAAACTGCACTCGTCAGAGGTAAAACCCAGCCCCCTATCTCCCCCTCCCCAACCCTCGTCCCCACCATGATCTCTAACTGAGGGATGCTTCCAGTGCCGCCCGGAGCTCTTGATGTCACAGGAATTAATTCATGTACTGATTTCTTACATTTTCCAACCTCAGAAGGAGTTAAAAACAGATGGCGAACCACCAGAGAGGGAATGGGGTGGAAAGGGGGCTAAGAGGCCTGGCCGGCCCATAGCTGAATGCTAATCCCTGGACCAGCCCACGCGGTCCGGAGGCGGGCTATTTTCGCTCGACTGTTTTAATGCCAGTACCAAGGAATGTGTGTGTCGGCCAGCTTTCCCCCGACACCTCTGCCTTGGGTCTCGCCCAGACCAAAGGAGCGAGGGTGAAGGGAACGGAGCCAAGGGGACATCATTTGGGAGTTCAGTAAATAAAACGGAAACTTACGGCTTTGTTTCCTAGACCAAACGAGTCAACAACATCTTGTACCCGCCAGGCCCTCCTTGCCCTCCTCTGTGCCCTTATCTCATCTGAGATTTCCCCCTTCCACCCCTCAGTGGAGTCAAAGCCAACCCATGCCTCAAGGGCCCATAAAGACCTACATGCAGCCCCGGGGGAATCAGCTGGCTTTTACTTCATTCATTCTTTCACGTGACCAATTTTTTATTAAACATCTACTCTGTGTCAGGTACTGTTCTAGGCACTAGAAAGACAGCAGTGAACACAAGACGAGAAAGACGCCCTCCTCTCTCGGAGCTTACATTCTGGGAAGGGACGGGGTCGGTAAGGAAATAGGTGAATATCAACTACTACGTTCACCGTGTCGGGAAGGAAGCCAGAACAGGGGAAGGAAGGCTGGAGTGACCGTTCTCCTGGTTCCTTTGCTGGCACTTAATATACACCATGACTGAACTTGGTAAATGTTCCTCTGTCGCCCCTTCAGTCAGAGACCCCACGTTCACCAAGGACAGGGACCGCTCTAAGCTTCTTTCAGCACAGGATTGTGCACCCGTGTCAACCAAGCAATTCTGTTGCGTGAAAGAACTGATATGATGCAGCCGATTCCTATTTTTGACCCTTAGGCCTTATGGATGCCAAGCAAAGTCGGGGTTAATCAGTCTGCCTGCAGCCACCGGCACCGTCTTCATCACGCCCCCATCATCCGGGCAGAGCGCAGCACTGCCAAGACCCCGAGGAAGGAGCCGGATGTGATTCCTGCCCTGGTGAGGTGTACATTTTGGTGGAAAAAGACAGCCGAAAGATAATAGACAGGAAACAATTTCAATAGGTAGCCATTTCTATGCAGGGAACGAGCCGGGAGAAGAAGAAGAGAATCACAGCCAGGAGGGAGGGGAAGGGCTTTCTGAGAAGGCGGGTTCCGGCTGAGACCCAAGGGATGAGAAGGCACCAGCCGGGCAGAGGGCAGGACAGGGATGAGGCTGGGACAGTGAGCGCGATGCTCCTGGTGGAGGAGGCAGCAGGGCAAAGGCCCGGACGTGGGGATGTGCGGCGTTAGTGCAGGGATGTGGCTGGGGGAGGGGCCGGAGCCAGCCCTGTGGGCCCTTGGGAGCCACTGCAGGGCGTGTGGGTTTTATTCTGAGTGCAACGGGAAGCCACAGAAGCGTCTAATAAGCAGGAGAAAACACGAGATTTGTATTTTAAGAAGATCACTCTCACAAGACACTACTTAGGGTGACCGCGTGTCACGGTTTGTCAGGGACGTCATTTTATGCCTGTTGCCCAGCACATTATTAATAGCACCCCATTTCACTCTCCCAAGGGTTCCAGATGAAAAGGAAAATTACATGATTCTCCTCACCAGAACCCATTATTCTCACTAATATGATTCACTCTTATTATGAAACCTGGTATCTCCTCTGCCAATCATGTTCCCCTCAAACCAAACACAGCAGAAGATGGATATAACACATCCTACAGTGGCGATTTAAGCCTGTCCTCCGGCACTAGGATTATAAAAAGGTTCTACTATTTTTTTTTTTTAATGACAGGAAGAAAAGAAAATTCTATAAAGTTCTCTCCATGATGTATTTCGTGTTTCATAGCTGCTGCAGGGGAAAACTTTTCCACAGATCAAATCTAAAATTTCTGTGGCTCGGCTGGAGTCTCCCCTCTCTCTATATGAACAAACAGGGTCAGTCACTGCTCTCTGTACTGGATACTGAGAGTCCTGTTCTCGAAGGAGCCTGCCAAAGTCGCCTCCGAGGAGCTCCAGGTTACATAACTGCTGTTTCTCTAACCTCGCCTCTCAGGTCTTATTTGTCAAATGTCCAGTCACCCTTGTGGCTCCTCTGTTTCTCCTCGCCAGGTTCTTCACACTGACACAGTACTTCTAAAGTTATGTTCCGACGCCCTCTGCCATTTCCCCTACCAGATCGTCCCAGAAGCTTCCAATCCGTTCCCGTGCCACCTACGCCATGGACCGGGCCTCTGCAAAGAGCCCTGCCATGCCGTGCTTTACCCCGGCTTGCTTTCACCTGTCCTCCTTGGACCAGACCACCTAACGGGAGGATTAAGAGTCATCTTACCATCTGGGCTGCAGAGGCACGCATGGTGGCAACCCCTGTCGGCCAGGATTACACCCCCTTCTCAGGTTCCACCCTAGAACCACAGAACGTCAGGGTCGGAGCAACCTGAGCTACACTTTTTGCATTAGCAGATTTATTTAAGGCCGACCTACTAAAGAGCCCGTGGAAGGGCTGGCACTTGCCCTGGACCTGAGCCCTGCTTCCTGCTTCACCTCCCCCACCCCGTCCACCCTTCCCAGGAAATGCCACCGACTCGCTCATCCTCTGTTGATCTGTGTGTTCGTGTCTTTTCCCGTCCCCCTTCTTGACTTTATTTTGCTTCCTGAGGGCAGAGAATATATTTAATAGGGCCTTATATTATACCATGGAACCTTCTGTATACCCAGGACTTGACAGGCACTTGCTGATCGCTGCACACAAGGAGTCCTCATTTTTTACGATACAGACAGTTGAACAAGAGTGACGATGTCACCAGTCTTTGCGTGGGCACAGGCTCTGGGGACAAATCCAGGCCCTGCCGCTCGTATACTCGTTCCTAGTTAACTGAGAAATGGGTGTGACCTACTTCTCTAAGAAGGTTACAGGGGCACACCAACCTTGAAACAATGTTTGCTTAGTTAATACGGCCTCTTACTTTTTCTCTGTAGGTTAAACATTCATTGGGGTGGAGGGGAGACAAAATGAAACGAAAACCCTCACAGTCCTGTTACTAGGGATATCGTCTCTTCCCATGCTGAACTACTTAAAAACCCTCAGGAAGAGATAAAAACTATGCTGATACTCACATCCTTGCGCAAATTTTTAAGAGTGCTGAGATAACACCGAAATGAGGGGAGTCCTAAGGTTATTTGTGACTTCGGTAAGAGTTGGGAAAGTATTTAAATTTAGAGAGAGAACCCAGAAAAGCCTTCTGATGAGGTGTGACAACTGTGACCAGCGGAAAAACTGTACAGGGAAATTAATCAGAGAGGCGGTACACGGGCTAATCCTGCCGCAGAAGGAAACCGGCCGGCAAGCCCCAGACTGTGCTTTCTCGTCCTGATTTCCAAACTGAGGGACGTGCCTTTTTAATCCTACGGCACCCAGGACTGATACCACACTGACATCTTGTGGCCATAAGCATCACGACACATAGTCCCCCCAAAGCAAACACGGACCTGCACGCATGCTAATCGGACTACCGTCTGTCAGTTCTGTGGCCGTGAAGAAACGTCACATGTTTTCCTCACCACAAGCCCACTGTTTCACACCATGGAAACAGAAGGGGGGGTGGCTGCGGCTGTTGCCGGGGGACACGTGTGCTGGCCAGTAGCTCGGCTGTGACGTTGGCATCGGCCCCGCAACTGGACCGCGCGAGTGCCTCTAATAAATGTCACTGTTTTCAAGCCTTCGCAACACTTGGCCGGGACAGTCCTCCTGATCTGGCACCTGAGACTGCGGAGAGGGGAGTGACTGAGACGTACCGGTGGTTTTAAGAGCGAAATGAAAGCTGCGGCTGGAGCTTTCAAACGCCGCCCAAACTTCCCCTCAGGAAGTCTGAGAGGAAGGCAGGAAACAGGAAAATCACCCTCTTTGGAACTTCGAAATTAAATTTTTCTACCTGGTAATGGGTGTCTGCCAGAAATACTCTGTCTTGCAGAGTCCCGCGGTGGGTGAATGTCTACTGCACGCAAAGCACTTTGAGGCCCTGGTGGCCCCAGAGAGAGAACCTGGTCCAAGAGTGGTGGACGTGGCTCTCCGCCCCAGGAAGCAAAGACGTGGAGAAAGGCCGCCAGGGGCCCAAAGAGCTCGGGTGCGCGGGGACACCAGGGAAGGCTTGCATGGGAGTGCCGTGTGCACCTTTCAGGACAAGCGATGGGGCAAAGCCAGGCAGGCGTGACAGTGTGCGTGCGGCAGGGCGGTTAAGGTCGGGGCCCGGGCGTCAGGCACAAGGGGATTTCATTCCTGGGCCTGTCACTTCCTAACTGTGCATCTGAGCACGCCACTTCTCATTTTCTTCACCTGAAAAGCAGGGATAATTCCTTTCACGTCGTAGTTGTGAAGAAAGAATGAAATGATGTGTAAAAGCGAAGACCCAGCACGCACTAAGGACACACAGATGACAGTGCTAGTGTTAACAGGTGGAGGGCGCGACAGGCGTGGGGAGGTGAGCAGGAAGCCAGGAGTCTGTGAGCACGGTGTGCACGTGATGGACAAGGACCTGGGGGGTGGGAGGGGACCACAGTGGAGAACAGAGGTCACTGAACACCAGGCCGAGGCATCTGACCAGCTCCTGCTTCCTCTGTGCTCCCAAAGCGTCACCTGAACCTTCATCGTTTAGTGTTCTCATTGCTTCATATCGTCTCCCCAGAGGTTATTTTGGCGTCTTGAAGGCATGGGCCACATATCACCATGCACCCAGCAGAGGGCTGCCTGCAGAGCAGACGCGCACGAAGCATGTGGCCTGGCGCCTCACTGCGCTGGGTCACTTTTGGCAAATGAACAAAAAGCTCTCTTGGTTGCAGGTTCATCATCAGTAAAATATGAATAAATAACAATACCTGCCCCCTCTGGTTGCTGTGAAGATGAAATGAGACAATGCAAGTGAAGTGACATGAAGCAGACGCTCTGAGGGGGGACTGCTATCACAGCTGGACCTGCCAGCACTCATTCTCTATGAAATCCAGTCTCAAAGACCTAAGGATTTGCTTAGGTTACATCAGGAGGAATGTGCAAATCACCACGAAAATATTTTGTCTGGGGATTTGTTAAGAAAATTGGGTTATGGTCTTAATTTCTCAGCATTATGTAACTTCTCAGTTCTTCAGCAAAGCTCCAAAAACACACCATGGCAGGGCAGCACTGCCCTTAACTGCTTTTCCAGACGAAATCTTTCCAGCTTTCCACGAAAGGAATGCAGCCGCGCACCACCGCACCCCGATCATCCTCATGGGTGAGTCACCCTGCCATAAGACGGTTTAGCTCCAACCTCTGCTCCTACCTGCCAATGGGGTGTGGCCATAGGCTCTAGGGCAGAAAAACACTTTATTTTCAAAAATAATAACATTGGTGACTTTTGTTAATAAAAAAAAAGAGAGAGAGATACGACTACAAAAAAAATGGGAAAATCTGGAATATAAATGTTACCCACTGTCAACTAGCCAAACGTAGTTCGGCTTGTGCATTTGGCTGTGATTCCTTCCAGTCTTCGTTGCTTATATTTTACAAAATGGAGTCAGTCTTATCTTTTCACTTATTCTAACGTAAAGATTTTGTTTAATATTTTGCTCTTGGAAAAAAATCACCGAGCCCTCATTTCCTTCAGAAAGCTGTGCCTGACATTCCGAGAGGCGGGCAGACGTGCACGAGGAAGACCTGCACCTTAGCCGAGGACACAGGGCAACGCCCAGGAAGGACGAACGATGGTACGTGATAATGACTGCAGAAGGGGCGCGTGCAAACAAAAATGTCCACGAGGGATTCGCACCCAAACGCGGCGGCCCAGGATGGTCTTGAGAGGGTTTCCTGAAGGAGAAGCGCCTGGGTCTGATCGTGAAGCACTAATTCTACAGGTTATGCCCCTTGCTGATTTACTCCCTTTCTCAATAGGAACATTCTCCCACAATGACAGATTCACTGTGGCTCTATGCCTTTGCTTCTTATGGACAAAACGAGCTTCTGCAAAAGGAAAAAAAACAAAGCTGTTTCTCACAACAACATCGATGAGCCTAAAAGTAATTCAAAGCAATTTAAAAATTATGGATTTATGCATAGGAAAATCAGAACCTTGAGTGAAAATCAAGACGTTATCTGAAGAACCAGAAGTGAATTCTGAAACTCCAGAATCCTGGGGGATGTGAGAGAGCTTGCATACAACATTAGCAAGAATAAAATTTGTTTAGGGAGAAACCACCTTATTCCATATGTGATCTCGAAGTTCGGAACTACTTAGCACCAAACATAACAACCAGGGGGTCTTTCCTGGTTCGCCTTGCCTTCACCCTCTCATTCATTTAGAAAATGCCGCTGACCCTTGAACAACACGAGTTTGAGCTGTGCAGCTCCGCTTATACACGATTTTTTTCAGTAAACACCGTAAATGTATTCTCTCTTCCTTATGATTTTCTCAATAACATTTTCTTTTCTCTAGCTTACTTTATTAAAAGAATACAGTGTATAATACAGACAACATACAGACTTTCTGTTAATCGACTATTTACGTTATCGGTAAGGCTTCCGATCAACACTAGGCCATTGCTAGTTGAATTTTTGGAGAGTTAAAAGTTTTATGTGGATTTCCGACTGCATGGAGGTGTTGGTGCCCCTGACCTCTGCATTGTTCTAAGGTCTACTATACTGATAAATATTTCAGAGTGTCTGCTAATGAGGCTGGGGCTGCTGGAGATACCAAGGTGGAGGGAACCAGAGGGACGGTGTCCCGCCCTCATGGAGCTGTCAGTTTAGTGGAAGGGGCGACAAGCAACAATTACAACCCAACGCGATGATGCTGTGCATTGATGCTAGGTAAGGAACACGGATGCTATGGATAAATCCTAGGTTAAGGAATGAGCTCCTAGAAGGGGCACTGTGTTAACCTAGGCGTGGAGAATTACAAAAGGTTTCTCAGAAGAGATGGTATATAAGTTGAAGGAAGAATAGCAGACAGCAAAGGAGGTGTCTGGGAAGAATGAATTGCACATTAGGAGGTCTAGAGGAAAGACGAGATGTTTTGTCGTCATAAAACAGATGACAAAACTAGAAAAGGTAAATTGTCTTTCTTCAGGCAATGGCTAATAAGGGCACAAGCAGGATTCAATCCCCTTCTGATTCCAAGTCTATTATATCGTTTAATTCTATTATGTCATTTAATTATTCAGAAAGGAAAAACAGGCATTTGAAAATATACTCTCTCTCTAGTAGGAAGATACTGTGCTCGCTAGAGAAGACTGACTGGTCAAGAGCCCGATCTGGGGTGTACGATTCTACCTTGAAATCATCCCGTCGACTCCTAAGCCTTCATTTCTGGTTCCGTGGCGTGCTGTCTTGTCAGCATGGCTCGCACAGGACCAGATGCTGGAATGAGGTGAAATGGAAAGAAAAGATTTCCGGCCAAGTTCTAAAATCCTATATTCTAGACAAGCCTCTCATGGCGGCTGCGGGTTCATGAGAGAGAGGCTGAGGTGGCTCTGGCCAAAGGCACTGTTACCATTCACAGCTTCACCATGGCTCTGGTAAGTCAGGTGGGCCACATGTCCGGGATGCAGAAGAATGGCAAGCATAGAGTTTATTGTCCTCCGACAGTGAAAGGGACCCTATGACTAAGTATACCAGGACAAATGTGAAAACCAGGGCAAAGCAGAACTTCTGGTCACCCTGCTCATCAGCAACTTTTACCTTCTAGGGTAAGGTCTAGATTATAGCAAGCGATGAGGCCTTGCTGGGTCTGGTCCCCAGGCTTAATACCACATCCTGTTGCTAATAGCAACAAGCGGCTTCTAAAGATTTAGCTCCAGGGGAGGATAAACAACAAAAGCATTCTTCTCCAAAGCCTAGAGCTAGCCTAAACCACCTGCCCTAAGCCTTGGAGAGGTGTGCTTGTGGTGGAGGCAGCCTGTTTATCTAACTACCTCTAGGACTCAGCCAAGAGACTGCCCTCCTCCAAAGAGGGACCCAAAAATCAGACAAAGAGAATACAGTGCAGACAAAAGGACTTTTAACCATTCGGGCACCAAACTGACAGGCCCTGCACCTGGGCCTAATAAGAACCCTGGTTTGGAACCTGGCCCAGCTTGCTCCCCTCAAGCCCCAGGTTCCCTCCAGAGACTGGGACGCCCTCTAGCACGGCCACTAGGGACAGCAGGTGGCGTGCTGCGCCCACCTAGGATACAGGGGCCACGAGACGGTGCCAGAGGCGCCAGTGCAACCTTCAAAGCACCATGAAATGCGATTTTTGCCCCAAGTATACAAACATAAATGGCTTTTATAATTTGTATACTTGTATAAAAAACTAACTGTCATGGAGAGAGCCAGAGTAAAAAGACCCAATGCTCTGTCCCTAACCCAGAACTGTACCCTGAGCGTTCACTCACTAACATTCTCTCAACTGGGCAGAACCAAATTAACTGTCGCTCAAATCATCACCGGACGTGGGAACACACAGCTCCTTGATGCCGGAGGTTAAACAGAGATGTCCACAGAGCAGCTGGAGCCCCGAAGCCCTCCACAGCCCTCACCCCAGTTCTCCACGGCACCACGTCAGGAACTGATTTGCTCTGCCGTCCCAAGGGGGTTTCACGCCTTCCCCCATATTTGCCAGCGTGTCTTTTTCCATTACTCGTGTTTAAAAACAGACTCTTTAATTTATGGACATTTAGGGCTGGTGAAAGTCTCCAAGCCTCAGGCTCACCACAGACTCAGGGACCTAAATGGTAACAGCTGAGTGGGCTCATGTGCGTGAGTGTGTGTGTGTGTGGGGGGGGGCGGTGATGGCCCCGTCTCCTGTCCCCGAGGAACAGCAAGGGCAGGCCTACTGAGCCCACCCCCATGCCGGTCTCAGGCTCCGAAGGGGCTCACTCAGGGGTAGCGCTGCTTCCATGCTGAAGAAGAAATCATCTTTCTTGTTCAGGGAAGTGGGAAAAGTGGTCCCTAACTGTCGGCCCTGGACTGTGCCCGATCTCCCACAAGAGATCAGACACTGGTAAGGACAGTCCTTTCCCTTTTGGTTAAAAAAGTATCCCGTCCTTTCTGAAATAATGTTGACATTACTGGTATATTTCTTTAAATTCTTTAACTGGCAAAGTACAAAATTAGCATTAGTATGTGAATGGTTTTTTTGGGTAAAATTTGGTCCATGAAATGCAAAAGTCTGGTAAACCCTGCTTTAGACTCCAGGACTTCTGAAGAGCAGAGAAACGGCCATGGGGCTCAGGGAGTGGGGAGAATAGGCTTCTGTTTGGTGCAACATAAACCTACATTAATAGGTGACGGGGAAGACGTCAAGTGGGTCTTCGGCAGCTACTCCACAGCAGGATGAGGACTGACATGATCCCCGTCATCCTCATAACTGCTCTGCAAAACACACTGCATCTCCCACTTCACAGCTTAGGGCATAAATAAAGGGGCAGTGGTACACACGACTCATCCGAGGTGACACCGACTAACCGGTGGAAAGCTGGGAGGCGGCCCCGGTGCCTGTCTTCGTTGGCTATAGTCTAGGGTAAGAAACAGAAAGGCAGGGGTTTCCACCCATTATTATTGAATAAGCTCAACAAAGCTCCCAAAGTGCGGAGGAAGCCTATTTCTAGACCGAGCCTGCTGCATTATAAAACCCAGGCGATTACGAAAACATCACCATGGCATGTTGTTTACTCTCTCTATTTGCTCATCAGCTTATCTGAAACTTTGGTCTCTGCAACTGCAAAGACCTTGGGAGCCACCGTCATCAAAACGAGTCCACGTTCAATAAGAAACCACCAGCTAATCTCAGGCGTTACTCTGCGAAGTAACGTTATTCAGCCAAATCTAAATTATCCGGGCAGTCTTCCTTTTTTCTTTACCTCTGGGTGTTTTTACTGCTTGTTGCCATCTCCGACAAAGGTTAGGGTGGGCTAAATTGTTCCTTAAAACTGTCAGCGTTTAAGTGGAAAGATTTTGAAAACTACTAGGACCAAAGTGTTCACTTGAGTATGATCTGTGGATTTAACTCAACCATATTACTGCTACTTTCCAAAGGGGTACAAACCACACTAAAGCTGTATTCTTAAGGCTCACACAGCATTCAGTATTAGTGTATCAGTATTAGTGCATATAATTATTGTCACAAATAATGATAGGATTGGGCATCTCATTTGGAATGTCTCCTTTGCCTTAACAACTCTATTAAGTGTTGATGAATAATATTAGGCAATCAATTATTCATGCGCTCAACAAGTATGTACTGAGTGTCTATGAAATGCCAGCCATTGTTCAGGGTGACAGGGATATAGAAGTAGATTAAAAATACATACAAAAATCTTTGCCATTATGGATTTTTTTCATTCTAGTTGGGAGGAGACTGTTGATAAACAGTAAAAACTTTACTTTTTAAAGTTAAAATGGAAAATTTAAATCCAAAAAGAATATTTTCACTTGTGGACAGTTTTCATAGTACATGGATAGACACACACACACACACACACACACACACACACACACACACACACTGCAGCCTCAGCTCAGACTGCAGTGCAGCCGAAATTTTATAAGCTTGCAGAAGGCAGGAAAACAAACAAATCAATGTGGACAGGAGTAAGAGATAAACAGTTTTAAATGCCTTGTACAGTGAAGATGTTTCTGCAGACAGGTTCACTGCCAAAAGGAGAGACTTGGAAAATTTCAGCCTGGCTATTCCAATTATAGGGCTTTATGAAACCACGCAAGACATAGCCCTGTCTTCCCGAGAAAAGCAATGATGCCCTGTGCAGGTAACTCTCCAAGGTGAGTGTGACTTGTTACGGACAGTGGTGCGTAAGTAAGGACTCTCAATCCTTTCAAGCTTTGGCTTTCATTCTTTTGGGAAGGGACTCAGAAAGATCTTGTAAATTTCACATATCTATTTGTCAGATTGAGACTTGCACCACGGAAAAAAGTGCTTGAGTTACTATGAACCTTTCCACTATTTATAATGTAAACTACAGGTCATCAGTTACCATCTTGACTTTAAAATAGCTTTTATTTAGCATCGTGTTGGTTTAAAACTTAAACTTTAAATAATGTCTCTCTCTTTTGGTTTAGGGACAGAGGATAATAAAAGTTTTGATTTCTAATTTGGTCCTCACCAAAAGTATTTCACAAACATTTACTAAGAAGATAATCAGGCTTGACCTAAACTGCTCCCACAATGAAGATACAAATTTTAGGATAGATTCAGGTAATTATGATATAGTAATCATTTTTATTCTTGTGTTGTGATTCATACCAAGAAGGGCATAGTTACCATTAAAAATAATGAGAATCCATGGGCTCCCTTCAATTACCCAAGGTGCCTCTACCGGGCAAAGCTTGGGTGCTACACATGAAGTACATTTACCTCTAAGTCCATAAACATTTCCTAAAACCCCTCCGGTGGATAAGGAGTTGAGACTACAAGAGCCGTAAATATACCTTTTTCC
Source organism: Eonycteris spelaea (assembly GCA_003508835.1). Lineage (NCBI taxonomy): Eukaryota > Metazoa > Chordata > Mammalia > Chiroptera > Pteropodidae > Eonycteris > Eonycteris spelaea. The sequence goes on from PUFA01000036.1 coordinate 1,473,157, forward strand.
AGGGTCCACCTGTCCTTTCCATCCTTTCTCTATCGATGGTACATTCATTCATTAGATCCTGAAAAGTCACACTTTATAAAGGAGAGTCTTCCTAAGTTGATATGGGCAAGAAGGGTCCAGAAAGAATCTTTGTGATGGCCATTCCCACCTGTGTGCACACAAAATTCACAGAAAGCAAATACTGCATGGAAGGGGAGTTTGGAAATTGAGTGGCTGGTGGAGAGAAGAAAGAGAAGGCCTTTTGTGGGGAGACCCTCAGTCCCAATTCCCCACTCCATCTCGCCTCTGAAGATGAGAAGCAGAGAACAGATCAAATAGTGACCCAGTGAGACCCGACCTTGGTTACAGCACCATCCTGCAGATATACACTGTTTGTAGATATACATCCTCTAGATGTATATCTAGAGCCCTGTAAACACATATCATTTGTACATGTATAATTTTTCACTTAGACACTGAACTTTTCTCTGATAAAGATCCCTTGGGGAGAGGCAAGCACCTAAGCTTTGCCACATGGGGGAACTTGCAGTGAGAAAGAATTAGGATGTTCTTTCTCCTGCATGTGGAGGCTTTGCTTCCTCAAGGGTGAGCTGGAGTATCTCACAAATCCAGAAGCAAAGACTGGGGGCGGGGTCTCTAACGAACCTTTATAATAAATCTCTCAGTAAGTTCTGGGTATGGCCTATGGAAGAGCTTATCCTGGATATGTAAAAATAAATAACGTTAAACAGAGCGTTTACAGCCTGATTTCCTCCGGGCTTTCACATATACCTTCTTCTTGTCTTTAACTGGCAGATAAGTACTGTGAATTCTCTATCAGAATCAATCAAGGGTCTTCACATTTTAGATATAAACCAAAGAAAGAACATTTGTATTCTTTGAGAGAACTAGTTAAGAACTAAATAAATATGTCTGTAATTTGGAAATTAAAGACAAAAAAGTTCTCAGGCATTCTTTGTAAGAACCCCAGAAAATAAAACACCTCATAAGCTTGAGAATTAAAGAAAGAACGAAGCCCTGCCCTGTCTGCTGAAAGCCTTCTGCGTCTGGCAGGGCTGTAAACAGCGTGTTTCACTTTCGCTAGTGTGAGCAACGGCCTGAGGGTCAGAGCCCACTGCCCCACTCCCCGGGCGGGCTGCCCGTTCTGTTTGTGGGAGGTGAAACCTTAGCTTCACTTAAACAAAAATCTGTCCAACATGTTTAGATTATGAGCCAACGCCACCTGAAGCAACAGAACCGTCTCTGTGCTTCACCCATTTCAAGATAGGGTCGAAGAGCTAACACAACAAGACTGAGGGCTCTGAATACTTGAGTTTGGACAATTCTGGTCCAGCAGAGACTCCACGACTGGGCGAGTGTCAGTACCAGGCAAGGAGGTAACATCACCTGTCACAAAGGGCCTATCCTTTGACTCTCTGCACCAAGAACATTACTGCCCCTGGGCCTCTGCCCTCTCGCCCCGAGCCAGCACCCCGCCGCAGCTCCCCGCAGGTTGCTAAGCATCCTGAGGCACAGGCATGCCCGCTCCTGTATTTCTTTGGGCCCTGACTCCACCCATCTTTATTTCCTAAGATGTTACTATAGTGCTGTACAAGCTGAATGTAGCCAAGGGCCTTCCTAAGCAGGGACTACAGAATTGTCACTTAAGTGCATGAGACAGCGAGCCCCTAGCTCACCCTTTCATCACGGGAAAGCGCTTGGCACCAAGTTGCTAAACTGCTGACTAAAGGGGCAGTAAGGACAGTGGGAACGGGGCTGGTGACAGCAGCAGATGCTGCGGTGGAAGACGGGTAAACAGTGGCTCTGACTATTCACGAGACACCCAGGACCCAGAACTGGTTGGTCTCGGTACACGGAGCTGCACATGGGCACCTCTCTGGGCACTCTCACAAAGTTATTTGGGGAGCCAAACCCCAGGAAAAAAAGAGGATGTCTTACTAATGAGGACTGAGGGCTGGGGACACTGAAATCGGAGGACTTAATGTATTGTGGTACAGTCGAGAACGCACCAGCTACCTGACTAACACTGTCCAGAGGGCTTAACGGAATTCTTTCAAAAGCCATACTGCATAATTCGCCTCTTTCCTTCCTGAATTTGAAATAGCCCTGATTTCTGAACTTATAATTATGGTACTCTACAGGGACTTTTATTCTTTTTAAAAGTCATCCTGTCCTGATGCATAATGAATACCAATCTTGGTCCAAAAAAAGGATTCTCTTTCACATGACTTTCCGAAATAAAACAGGACAGTATAAATTCCTAATCGTTTTGTGATCTACCACAAAAAGGCAGAACAACACCTGCCCCCCCCACACTCACACACTTGTTTACATAGATATTTTCAAAGTGATTCAATCAACATGAGAAACTATAATTCTGTTCTTGCGGAAAAAGTGTCTAAAGCCAGATCCGCCCCAGAGCAACGTTGGTGAGTTTTCCTCCAGGCTAAGGTGGGTTTTTGGTCCCCTCAGCCAAAACCTGGAAGACTTTGCCCCGCGGGGTCTCAACTGCCTTGAAAAGAAACAGCTGGGAAGAAGGTCTTGACACACAAAGAAATCCTTTCCATGTCTTTTGTGACCTGATAAGTAGATCTTACCACTTGCCCTTTTGAGTATTTAGTGGCACCGTTTAAGCGTGGCCCGTTACAGCCGAAAACTGAATTTGAAAAAAGATAACTAAGACATACGTAGTGATTTACAACTTATGTGATATAGCATTTAATGGCCACAATATCCTTGCATGGCAGATATTCTCATTATACCTAATTGTGCCCCATGGCAGACCGCTCGTCTTTAATTCACAGATGAAAGCAATAGAAGCCAAGCTCTGAAAATGAAGCGAAAGTCACTTGCCTATATTCACACACCCAGGTGTGCGGTCAAGTTGGAATCTGAACCCAAGTCTTCTGATTTCAAATGACATGCTCTTTCTAGAAAAACACACAAATGACACCTTGGATGACAAACCTGCTCGCCTTTTCCTTCAGAAAGGAACTTGTTATTGAATAAAAGGTAAACAATGCCATAGCCTCTGCAAACAAAATATGATTTTTTTTTTTTTTACTAGCCTGTGTATTAATGAACTATCATCACAGCGGGTGAGACAGGGAATTTGCAACATGACGCAGAAGACATGAAGGCTGAACAATTACTGTCCTCAAACCGCAATATTATAGACACATAAAAAAAGAGGCCCAATTTATCAGCTGAAAAAGATCAGGGTGGCATTAACCTCAAGTTAAAAAAAAAAGGCAGAAAAAAAAAAAACCCAAGAAATTTAAGGGATTAAAAAGAGCACCATCAAAAATAACTGTAGAAATATTTTCTGAGAAAATACTCTTAAAAGCAAACGGGCTACTCGATGAAACCATAGAGTTCTTCCTAATTGTTTCTTGTTTTATTTTGGGAAGGAAAGGCCAGAAGGAATAAATGGGAAGATAAGGTATGGAGAGAGATTATGACATGCTTAGAAATTGTTCGCATGTGCTTAGTAGAGAGTACACAGAATGGAAAAATGTGAATCAGGAAACACATAATCTGATACGTTTCCTTCTGGGTTTTCAAAACCCACCAAAGCTTTCAACTGTGGCCCTGACAATTCTCAATTTCAATTGCAAAGTAAGAGCAACTGAAAGGCTGAGAACAGGCCATAGATGTGTGTGACAAGAAACGCGTGAAAACAAAGAAGGAAAAATTAAATGTAGTTATCAAAGAGATAACATCTTTCACCAGGCGAAGGGTGTATTTGTGACAATTTAGCGAGATCATCTTTTCTTCTAACAGTATAACATAAAGTCAAATTGAGTTCCTCTAGCCTCTTTATAACGAAATGTCTGTGAGATGATTGATAAGGACCCTTGCAACTTTATTCAGGAAATTAGTCGTTTCTTTGTCTTGATGCATTAGTGTGTCAAACTATGTGTGTGGGGGGCGGGTGGGGATGTAAGTAAATCAAACCTTCCCCAAACCAGCCATTTTAACATGTCGCTCTTTGCAAGAATTACGGTTCCATTACATGCAAATGCCACTGGGACAGCAGCCTTGCCTGGACTGAACTGCAGGTTAGAGTCTCCTTGATAAATATTTATTAAGAAGTCACTGATGTGATGATAAAATATATCTCACCTTCCACAATGAACCTCTTATGTTTCATATTGTTATCAGGGACATTCGACTAATTCAAAAATATTAGTGTAAAGGTCTCCTTCTTGCTCATTCCTCATCGGGCATTATAGTCCTGGCTCATTTTTGCAAGCAGGATGCAAACATAAACGGTGATTCATGCAGCCCGGTGCTGCAGGCGACTTTGGACACAGAAGGCTTCCTGACAGACGCTCAACTCAGAGGGAGGGTCACCTCTGGAGGACATCTGTGCTTCCAGCCGGGCACAGGCAATTCTGGGGCCTGCCTGCACAGGAAAGGAAGGAAAATGCCTTTCTGACTTTTATCCCCGTTATTACACACTCAGAGATTTCCGACTCAGCCTGGGCACTCTGGGACGTGGGATGTGGGGGATGTAGCTGGCCTGTACTCCTAGAGAGAGCGGGGCAGTACAGTCCATGATAGAGTGAAGCATCTGGAAAGAATATACAGAGCTCCACGGAAGGCAGCAGACGTACCAGCAACTCTCACGGCAGACCACCTTCATCTAAAGAACAAACAGGAGCCAACAGACATACAATGGCTTCCTTTCGAACCACCAACAGCCACAATTCGGTGGCCCAGGTTACTTTAGGAAGATTCTTTATCTGTGGGACAAGAGAGGACAGCTAAGCAAATACTTAGGAGGGTGCGAGAGAATCAATCTGTTCACAGTTTATTTGGGTACATGTAGACCTTGCTTAACGTCTATCTACTTCTGGCAGAAAACACAATGACTGTAGGAAAAGTCAAAGCAGTGAAACTAGATGTACTCACATATGATAAATATTATGCTTTCTTCCAACGGTCTGCTGCAATCGATACAGCAGCTGAGAAATTTAAAGGAAACATCCAAGAGATCTGCTCAGTCAGGAAAAAAATCAGTTACATTAAGTTATAATTAAGCTTTAATTTATCTAGTTTAATTTATCTTAAGTTAATTTATTCTCAAACAGTTCTTTAATGATTGATCTGTGCGATGTGACTAAGAGCTTAGCTGGCCATATTTTGACCTTGGTTGAGTTTTATGATTTAAAACATTCTGAAAATGATTAGGGGTGAGAGATGGGACACAGTGTGATAAAAGTGAGGAGGGCTCATGAGATCGGAGTTCTTATTCCCAAATTCAGTGACTAGTTGTGTGGCTTTTGGATGGGTCACGTTACTTCTCTGAGCCACGGTTTCCTCATCTGAAAGCAAGAGAAGGAATTTTCTAGTTTTATTTACATGTGTTTTTTCTTTTTATCTCAGTTTCATTAAAAACTCAGCCCAGGTTAAATATACTTCAGTCAAAATGTACCCTCTTTCTAAATTCTGATTCAGAGAATCATACAGTGTCTGAAGTTACGTGGGGGGGGGGGGGGAAAGTCACCTGAAGCGACTCTTAAAAACGAACTCCCAAACTTCCAGGACACCTCCAGCAATGTGGAACCTTTTCTGGGTAGCACTAATAACAGGTACCCATGACTTCTACCTATCACTCACTTGTCTCTCCTCTAGTCACACAGACATCTCAACTGATTTACTAGGAATGGAGAGACTTGAAATTTTCACTGCCAACATCACAACGTCACAATTTTAAATAGGGAAAAAGAAAGGCTTTTTCATCTTCTAGTGGGAAAAAGCTCGAAACTCAGTTGACAATTCTTTGATCACTTTGTAATTCCTACAAAAGGTACTAATCAAAGGAAAGGGAAAAAAAACCCTCCAACAACGGGAACGAAACCACCAGGTCAACACCACTAACGGATCAGGCAGAACAGGAATTTTCCACGCTATGGAGATTGTCCACATAGATCATTCAAGACCACGATCATGTCTCCCCCAACTTAATGTGTGTATTTCTTTCGACTGAATTGCTCTAACATTGTGCCCCTGCTTCATCTGCACAGCCCCGAATGGGCTCCCCTCTGGGTTTTGCAGCTGTCCTGAACACCATCGACAGGCCTGCGTTAAGAACGAACCTTGGTCTCATAATGCCTAGCAAGCTTCTTAATGTACTTGTCTTAATTAGCATAACTAAGAGATATATACTCATTTTTCAGGGTTTTATGGTTCTAACATTATAAATCAATGTAGATTTGAACTTGTTATGCTAATGATTCATATAATTTTATTTCCATTACTGGACTAGATAAAGGAAGGAAAAGAAGAAGAAAACGCCACTATTGAATTTATTTCCTTTCAAACATTTATAAATAATGGAGATAATCTCTTCTTAAAACAAAACTGCTTAACATCTGCTTTTTATAATGTTGTTATTTCTTGTGAACACACCATGTTTGCAATTCTTGTTCCCAGGAATTACTTGCAAATATCAAATAACTAGAATTCCAAAAAAGAAAAGAAAAAAGAAAAAAACATGTGCACACCTCATAACTCCAGTAAATACTTGATTAACTGAAAGCTGGAACCTAACCAAACAGAATTCCAGATTACCTAGAGCCTGTCCTTCCCACATGACTTTCATAAGAAAGTAGGGAACTACAAAAAAAAAAAAAAAGCAGCTATTTATTTAAAGAAAAAGACTTGCTGAACATATTACAGGGCAGTACATATCAGACTAATTATCTTTACTTGGTACACTTAGAGTAGAACAAGTAAACAAGGAGGAATGTTCGCGATGAACATTTCTCCCTACCTCAAATCTCTTTGTTGAACAAATCTCTCTTTTATTTCTTTAACTCTACTGTTTAGCACATTGATTACACATCCATGTGGAAATATTTGTGTTAAGTTAATAAATAGTGGTAAACTAGACACAGAAGATATTAAAATTGAAAAGATGTGTGATAGTACTGTTTATTGGAAAGTCTGAACATAGAATCTTAAGGTTTAAGAGATCTATCTACCCTTTGTAGTGCAGAAATCCTCCAAGAGCATTCTATTGTTTTAAAAAATAGTTTGGTATCAGGTACTAAAGTGGACACATACACACACAAAATCATCTCACTTCCTCACAATATTCTGATAAGACAGACTTATTAATCTTGGCAAACAGGGAAAATGAGGCTCAGCAAATGAAGGAGGGGAGACGAGGAAGAAGAAACAAACAAACACCGCCAGTTTCTGCCAATTCTTTCCTACGTTCTGAAATCCAAGGGTAAACAAGAACTAAATTTGACAAGATAAAAAAGTGCCTCTCCTCCCGTGTCCGACGCACACAGCAACATTCCATGATTAATTTATTGAGATATGTGCAATGAGCTAAGCCAAACCCTGGAACATGATGTACACATATAAATGTTGCTTCCTCTCTCCTCAGTGCAAGGCATTGTGGTGACAGACAAAAATATTTAGGACCTGCTCCCAACTTTAACAATTCAGGAATTACCACATAACTAAAGAAACCAAGGAGGAATGCTAAAACACATTCCCCGAAGAATAATCAGTTCAATTGCGTTTTTTATTTTGAAATTCAATAAGCATAGGTTTCCTTTTCTCCCCCAAGGAGATAAATAACTGGAGAGACTGAATACAGCACAAAATACAGACGTGGGAAAAGAATGGCAGTTTTAATTTTGAAATTCACCATTCTTGTCAGTTAAAGTCAGACCTAAAGCATTAATTTATTCTGAAACATTAATTAACTGGAGCTTTTTTGCATTTAATTTTCTCTGGCATTTTGGAATCTATTCTAAGCCCTGTGGAAATGGCAGGTCTGATGTTATTAAAGTTAGCCTTTCAGAAAGTCCTCGAACTGAAGACTCCAACACATTAAAAAATGCTGAGAGTCCAGATAATGCAAATCTAAAGTATTATTAAAGGGTATTCTTTACATATCAAAGAAAAACCTTAATTTCACTAAAAATGAATTCAACTGTTAGGAAGGCTTCAATTCTATATATTAACTGGGCCCTTTGAACTCTTCCTAAGAAACTACTGAAGCCGTATTCATTCATTCATTCATTCATTCATTCATTCAAATATCCATGGAGTGCCAAGCACATGTCAGGCAGGCACTGTTCTGATTGGGGCAAGGAAGGCTCAATTCTTGTGTAGCTTACATTCTAGATGGGGAAAATGACAAGCAACAAATAAACGAGAAAATATCTAAGAGCAGTGAGAACGATACAGAAAATAAAAGGGTAATATGATCAAGAGTAATGGGGAAGACCTCTTTGAGAAAGAAGTATTTATGTCATCTTAACAACAAGAAGTTAACCAAACAAAAAGCTGGAAGTAAACACCTCAGACGGATCAGCTGGTGCAAATGAGAGAAGGCTGTGACCGAGCCTGGCAGGTCTGAGAAGCAGGGAGGTCATGGTGACTGAACCCCAAGTCAGGTAGGTGATGGCATCATCTACTGAGACAGGGACGCCTGGGAGAGGAACAGCTGTGCCCCCGTAAGTGTGCGTGCATGAGTGTGCGTGCGTGTATATGTGTGTGTGTAAGACGAGGAGGAATCAAGAGTTCTATTTTGGACATGTGGCGTTTTAGAGGGCCACTCAAATGAATGTTTCAAACACACAATGACAGCGATCACATGATCACCTGGCATTAAGGGAGGAACCTGGAAGCAAGGCTGCCGACTTATGGCCATGTTGGGGAGAAGGCTGTAGTTTCTAACAAGCTTTATTCCATTCCATGTGGCACTTTAACCAACTTAATCAAGCAATATTAATATGCCCCAAATTCAATCTCGTAAGCAAGTCAAAAAAACCTATTAAGGAAAGTCCTTTTAGAACTACGCAGATTATTTCTGTTGCATAACCATAGTGTGAGTTCAAAGGCACAAACTCTTTCCCAGAATGCAAATCAACAGGTGTCCTAGATATATATGGCTAATTTGTTTAAATTAAAATACGTGCAACGGAATTGGTGTAGTAGCAATTAGAAGCAAAAGACTGTGCTTCACAACACAAAGAACTATTATTTGGCTGGTGAATGTCAGTGTGTGTGTGTGTGTAAGCATGTGTGTGTGTGTGTGTGTGTGTGTCTGCGTTGGTGATGGTTGATGTTGGCTGATGGTGGAAGGAGAGTTTACTTCCTTTCTGGATCCGACTATGCCAAAGGACTATACTTCCTTACTTGAGATTCTCTGAGCTTGAATTTGGATGGATTTGGTATAGACTATGTATTTTTAAAAAAGGCAATGCAGGCATGGGAAAAATGAAACTAGACATCTTACTAAAGTGCCAAATTATGAGGCAGCACCGAATTCCGTGAGTACATCTACTTCCCAAGCCTCGGCTCTCCAGAAGCTAATAAAATATCGCTGCATCTTGAGTCTCTCCACTTTCCAAGACATTTTTGTGTCTGAGCTTCATCTGCCTGAGGGCGAGACCTACATTCTTCAGATTACTTGAATTTATAGATTACAACTACAATACAGACAAGGGCCGAGAGTTCTGACTCTGCGCGTCCTTGCAAATATTTAGGAAAAGGCTGCCTTACTCTTTAATACCGAATGTTCAGGAGAGAATTCCCCTGTAACGTAGCTGTCTGGCAATAAATAATGAGGGCCCAAAAAGTTCACCTTGAGCACCTCAGAGTCAGAGCTAGTACTTCTCACACCTACAAATGCCACTTATGATCATTTTCTCTGAGAAACTGCTGGGCAGTAATTTTAACAACTATTGGACTTCCAAGGAATGGCTTCGTCTTTTGTCCTATAGGAGGAGATAAGCCTCTGTAGCAGGGTACGAGAATCCAGCTCATCCTATGAAGGGCTGCCTTCAAAACACGTTCACTAGTCCCGTCGAAGATGATGGGGTCACCTCGTGAAAATAAAGTCCTGAAAGAGATGATCCTCTTGGGAACAGAGAAGTAGACAATTATAACCAAGAAGAAAGCGCTGCAGACGCATAGGCTGGGTGTTGAAAGGTGAACGGGACTCAGGTTAAGAGGGCCGGGAGGTGGAGACGATTGCACAGAAGCAGCCAACCGTGTGATAAGGAGGCGCGCGCGGTGCGTGGGGAACAAGTGGCCCCACCGGTTTACGGCACGAAGTGGGCAGCAGGTGGAGGAGACGGCTGCCCGTGCCACCCGGAAGGGCCCAGCGGCCCTGCTAGGGCGTGGTCGTTACCCCGAGGGAACTAAAGACAAGATGAGGAGTCGTGAGTGTGGGGTGCGGTGTGGGGGACGGGGGTGCCTGAATGATCAAGTTGGCATTTTAGAGAACACGGGCAGCAGTTAGAGAATGGCTGGGGGCCCAGGCTGTGCCAAGAGCGGACAGCAACAAAGCAGAAAGATAAAGTAACAAATGAACGCACGGAAAACACCCACATGACCACCAACCTTTCTCCTGCGGCCTGGCGGGAGGGGTCCTTTGTTAGCACCACTCCCCTGCTGGGTTCCTGTTTATTCCAACATGTTCCTCCGTTAAGTGTGTGTGTGTGTGTGTTTCGTTTGCCTACCTACCTAGCAGAGGCTTCTGGGGTAATACGATCCTGCAAAAATGTAAGACAGATGGGAAGCTGCCACCTAAGTTCGGAGCATCACCAAGAAGGATGCTGGAATACTGAATGAGGGTTCACCTTAAGGGAGGGAGCTGAGTTGGTAATGAAGGCCAAGGACAGCAAAACGCAGAAATACAATCTGGCTAGCAGATGGCCTTACGTAAAAGATGGCTGCCTGTTATTGGTGGGCCATTAGCCCTCTTTATCCCAGAAGATGTGTTCTTTGCACGCAAGAATCCCAAATGTCATGAGTCTGTCTCTCCCTATGTGACCTCTCACCTCTGACATTCAGCTCAAGAGCCACCTCCTCCGAGAGCCACAGCTTGAACAGCCCTCCCCCAAGCCCCACACCTCCCACCTCCACCGGGTCAGCCCCAACATTATTTCCTGGCGTACCTTTGCCAGTGGATGGGCGCTGCTTTTTATTTATCTTTGTATTCGCACAGCCTGGCACGTATCTGTGTTTAGGAAATGCTGTCAGTTAAACAGTGCTTTAAAAAGACTGCGCTACTGTGAAACAGTCTGGCAGATCCTCAAGAAGTTACACAAAGAATGACCATATGACTGGCAATTCCAGTCTTAGAGGTATACCCCAGAGAACTGAAACCAGGTGTTCAGACAAAAACTTGCTCACAAATGTTCAAAGCAGCATTATCCATTATAGCCAAGAAGTGGAAACAACACAGATGTCCATCAACTGATGAATAAACAAAAATAGTATAGTCCTACAATGAAATATTACTCAGCCATAAAAAGGAATGAGGTACTGGTACATGCTACAATGTGGATGAACCTTGACAACACTATGTTAAGTGAAAGAAGCCAGACACGAAAGGCCACATATTGAATGATTCCATTTATATGAAATGTCCAGAATAAGTAGATCCATAGAAACAGAAGGCAGATTATTGGTTTCCAGTCGCTGAGGGGAGGGAGGAATAGGGAGCAACGGATTTATGAGTATGGCGTTTCTTTTTGGAGTGACGAAGATATTCTGGAAGTAGATAATGGTGATAGTTGTACAATGTTGTGAAGGCACTAAAAACCACTGAATTATACATTTTAAAGTGGTTAAAATGTTGAATTTTATGTCATGTAAATTTGACCTCAATTTTTAAAAATACATCTTTATAAATTTAATCTCACTGAAGACCCAAATAAGTGAACCTTCTTCGTAGCCTGTGTGAGTGTCCGTCATCCTTCCCGCCTTCCTTCCCGCCTGCCTCCCTCCCTCCCTCCCCCCCCCCCCCCCCCGCTCCAAACCCCTCTCTCTTCCTCCCACTTTCCTCCACTGCCAGCTTCCCAAGAACCACGGACAAAGTCAAGCAAACCCTTTGGTCCTGAATTTCACCTGCAACACGGGAGCTGCACTTAGATGACTGCCTTACGGGTTTTTCTGCTCTAATGTTTGAAGGATAACTCTATCGGGACAAGGTGGGCACTGTGTGTCAGCCGCCTCTCAGCAGTGAATGGGCACAGGAGGGGTGGTCCCCTCCCTCCGAAGCGCCTGCACTGTTCTAGCTGATGAGGCCATCCGCTAAAGCCTTTTAAAGAGTCTGTCAGCATTCTCTGAAAGTTCAGCAAGATAGCAGGAGTTACAAAGAAAGCTAATAACCTAGTCTTCTACGAAAAAAAAAAAAAAAACCAGAAAATGTATTTTTCTATGGTTTTTAATTAAAATTGACCTTTCTGAATCTATGGCTGGAGGCTGCTACAGTAATGAAAAACGATGTCATTTACTGGTGATACTAACGTGTGGCAGTACAATGAAAAAGGTTAGACTTATCATAGAATGCGGAGGTCCCTACAAACCCCCTAATTGTTGGGGCAGAGAGGGGGGCAGGAGAGATGCAGATGAAGAGACATTATAATCACACTTGAGCGAAGGCCTGAAACCCAACTGGAGCAGGGTATTCCTGGGAAGTTAGTCTCGGCTTTTCCTTTAATGATTCCAACCACCGGAAAAGCAAGCGAGGAGTTCAACTGTCTAAGAGATGAAATTCTGACACCAGGGGTCACCAGGCTCTTAAACTCTGAATGAGGTGAGACCAGTGCCTAAGGGGTAGGAAGGAAGGAGAAAGGCTCTGGGAGGAGGAGGAAGAAGGTGAAAATTAGGGGAACATAAAAGAAATTCATGAAAGAAGGTGGGGGCAGGGGTAGGGAGGCAGGAGTGTGTCCACAGGAATGCTGCCTCAGAACCCATTTCCCCTAGAATCCAGAATGTTTTCTGACAGTATCTGGACTGATACCTTTCTCCCTCATGCAAGTCAACCCAGACCGAATGACAAGGAAAGACTGACGGTGCCAGATAACGCTTTCTGAGGGACACTCACAGCTCTGCTGAGCTGAGATGACAGGTCTCCTCTGCTACTATCCCCGTATTCTGGATCGCTCAGCACTCAGGGGCACAGGAGTGACTTTATGCAGCATGAGAAATCCCTATCAGTTTAGTACCTAAAGGCACAGACTGAACCCCTAACGCAGGATGCCTGCCGGGAGGGTGGTGAGTCTGAGGCTATTAGGAAAACTTCACAGTAGGTACGGATTTTTAAAAATATCATTTTTTTTCCAGCTTAAAAAAAAAATCACAAAATAGCATTTGCTCATTTTTAAAAAGGGAAAAAATCCTTAATTTACCCAAATCAAACAAGTATAAAGTTAGAAAGTGACTCTCCCTAACCTTGCACTACCTCTCCTGGACTAATGCATTCCTCTCTAACCTTTTCTACCCACGAGCAAATACGTAACTGTTTGTACCACATTTTATATTTGCTTCTTAATTGCTACTGCACATGGAGCATCCCGTTTACTTCCCAGAAGATCCTTAGGAGGTAAGGTGCTATAAATATTCCCATTTTTACAGATGGGTAAACCGATGCTTAGAGAAGTAACTTGCTCAGAGTCACCCAGCTAGTAGATGCCAAGCCTGTTCCAGACCTGGGCTCTTAACCATTATGCTGGCGTATGGCATCTATCCATATCAAATTGTATAAAATACACTTGTTCTTTTTAACGGCTGCATGCTATTATATGTAATGAATACTCCGATCTTTATTTAATCTGTTCTCTTAGTGAGAGACATTTAGGTTGTCCCGAGGTTTATCATAAATATGGAGATGATGAATTTCTGTGGTACAGCAGGGGAACTACCAGGTCAAAAGTAGGTAGGTTTTAAGTTTGGATAAGTGCAGCCCTCCTGAATAAACTTCCAGAAGGATGTATAAGAGTGTCCTCTTTGCTACACCTTCCAAAACACAGGACGTTATCAGTCATTTTAATTTTTGGCAATCTAGTAGATGAAAATTGAATCCAATAGGGGTTTTCCCTGATGATAAATGAAGCTGAAGGTATTTTGATATGTTTATTAGCCATCTGTACTTTTTATGTGATTGTTCATATCCTCTTCACACTTTTCCATTCCGTTGTCTTGCCTTACTAATTTGTGGGCGCTCCTTGATCTGATACATATGGAGGCGTACCATATATTTTCTGCCAGTTGGCCACCACATTTTCATGAAACAGAATTTGCTAAACATTTTAAGACTTTAGGGCTTCTTGTCATGCTTTTAAAGGCCTTCTCCATGACTATAAAAATATACTGCTTCATTTTCTTCTGGAACTTTATAGATTTGAAATGTAGCCTGTGGCATAAAATGAAGATCTAAATACATATATTTTCCCAAAGAGATTGTGGTTGACTTAACACTATATATTAAACATCTTATTCTTCCTGATCTTAAAGTTTTATCTTTATTATATATTCTCATGTACATAATTATGCCAAATTCCCCACGTTTCTTTTAAATATGTTTCTTTGCCATTTTTGCTTATTTATTCTTTTGTATGATCTTTAGAAGCAACTTTAAAAAAAAATTAGCCTTCTTATTACAATTGCACGGAAGTGTTATATTAATTTGGAGAAAGCTTACTTTAAAATACTGAGTTCCTTTACCAGATGTGGAGCATATCTCTTGACAGCTCTTGAGGCATTTCAGTAAAGTCCTATTGTTTGTCTCATAAACATTTTTGGGGGGTTAATTTTACTTTTACATTTTTATAGATTGTGATGTCACTGGGAGAAGTATCATTCCCTCCCCCATAATACCACCTATGTGGTAACTCTATCATATGGGAAAAATACACGTTTTTGTTGATTCATATGCCAGTGATGAATTGATCTTACTGAAGCTTTATTGCTTTTAACCAAGTGTTTCTGATACTTATCATACTTGTGATCATGTGGGTTTTAGCATTTTCTCCTCTTAAGTCAGTGAATTATATTGTTTTCCTACCACTGGGCTATGCTTACCTTCCCAGACCAAGCTTTAAATATCATAGTGTGCTTTGCTTTGGGTATTTTGGGGTACTTGGTTTGAACCTATATTGATAAGTAAAGTGGCTCCACATTTTCTTGGTCATATTTTTGTCTGGTTTAGGTAACAAGACTTATGCTGGTCTGCAGAATAAACCTGGATGCTTCTTGTCTTTTTCTATGCTTTGGAGGCGTACTAATTGCCAAAACAAATCTGTATCTGGTATTTAGGGGGGAGGAGATTGGTTACTTTAAAAAAAGAATTAGATGTTTGGTTAAGATGGAAGGATGATGGCTAGATAGATGAATAGATGGAAGAAAAAGTGATTTTCTTCCACGGTTTTCTATCATGAGTTCCATCTTGAGTAAATGTTGATAATTTATAATTGTTTAAATTTTCAAATTCATTGCTAAGAAGACAGAAAATGCTTGTGAACCTTTGGTTATATCTCCCTTTTTCTCTTATTAAGCCTGCCAAGATGTTCCTATTTTATCAATTTTTACATTTTCAATATTTAAAAAAATGCTTTTCAATTGTATTGATCAAATTTGTTAGGTTTTTTCTAATTCTTGTTTTCTACAATTTCTAAATTTATAGTTATTATTTGACTTTTTTGGTTGATTCTGTTGTCCTTGTTCTCAAATATTTGTTTGAATACTTAGTTTATTTATTTTCAGCAATTCTAAGTTTCTGATAAGTGTCTTTGTGACAATAATTCGTACTTTGAAAACTGGACTGCATACGGCTTTTGGGTTTCTGCATGGAGTGTTCTCATTCCCAGTAACTTCTAAATAGTCTGCCATTCTAATCACAGTTCTGTTTTTTAACTTGGAGTTTAAAAAAATGTTCACACAGAAATATGGCACATGAATGTTCATAGCATCATTATTCATAATAGCCAAAAGGTAGAAACAACCCAAATGTCCGTCGATGGATGAATGAATGAAAAAAAGTGGTATAGTAATCATGTAATAGAAAATTATTGAGCCATAGAAAGAACCAAATACTTACTTATTCGTGTTAAATGTATGAAGTCTGAAAACAAGCTCCATGAAAGAAGCCAGATGTGAAAGGACACATATTCTGTGTGTCCATTTACTTATATGAAATGTCTGCAATAGGCAAACACATAAAGAAAGAAAGCATGTGAGTGAGTGACAAGGGCTGGGGAGAGGCAAACGAGAAGTGACTGCTAATGGGTACGAGGTTTCTTTTGGAGGTGATGAAAATGTCCTGAAATAAGACAGTGTTTTTGGCTACAAAATTCTGTGAATATACTAAAAAACACTGAATTGTACACTTAAAAAGCATAAATTTTATGGCGATCTGAATCGTGTCTCAAACAACAAGTTACAAAGAATAGTACCACTGACCCTTGAACAATGTTGGGGGGATTAGGGGTGCTAACTCTCCATGAAGTCAAAGATCTACATAAAACTTTTGACACCCCAGAAACTGAACTACCAAATAGCCTACTGTTAACCGGAAGTCTTACTAATAACAGTCAATTAACACTTATTTTGTATGTTTTTGTATTATATACTGTAGTCTTACAACACAGGGAGCTAAAGAAAACATTATTAAGAATATCATAAGTAAAATACATTTATAGTATTTCTTGAAAAAAAGGTCTACGTATAAGCGGGCCAACACAGTTTCAGCCTGAGGTGTTCAAGGGTCAGCTGCATTTTAAAATTTCCAAGTTGCTAGGCTGGGGGCAAGCTGTCCTTGCTTTAACATCTAGCATCACTCTATCTGGTTTAGAGAACCTGGACCACGCACACTGTCTAGCCTTGAAACGTACAGAGATTCTCTTGGTGGCCTGGTCCATACTCAATTTGTGTGTCACATGAATACTCGAAAAGACTGTGTTCTCTTTTTGTTGGGTATTATTAATACTCTCATTAAATCAAGCTTGTTAGCTGAGTTACTAGTCTTTTCTATATGCTTTCTTTTGTTATTGATTCTCCAGGCGATTTCTGAGAGAGAAATTATGGCCATTTTTTTTAAACTGTTATATCTTAAATGAGTATAATTACTTCCTACAAATAATATCTCTAATTTAGTAAACTCCTACATTTTCTCCTGCAAACTGGCTTCTGAAGAGACATTTTCCAGCCCCTTTTGCACACTCTTCACCTGCTTCACTTTTAACCAACATATCCCCCCAACGAGCCCCTCCCTAACTAACTTCTGGAAAAAAAAAGAAGTGTCATGGGATTCATAAGCAAAGGCCAATGCCCCAAAAGCATTGTAAATGACACAGTCCATCAATATTTAAAGTCTGCAAATAAGAACAATTAAAATCAACTAGTAACTCAGAGTACAACAAAAATCGCAAGGAAAGAAATCACACCTAAAATTGATCCAGACTGGCATTAGAATCCCTACCATGTGATTTAGTGACAGAAACTAAACACTCTAGTGTGGTCTAGTGAGAAAGAAAAAATAACGTCATTTTTTTATTGGTTAGGAGCTAGTTCACTGAATCTTTGAAACTGCAGATTTGCTCCGAGGGTAGGCCTCATATGATGTTTAAAGGGAAAAATTAATCTTGTGCATACCTCCCATATTCAAGATCATTAATGGAAAGCCAAAATGTTTAACTTGCTCTGATGTTTCTGCTTTCTGTCATTTTTGTATAGTTAACAGCGTCATAATTTAATTGAGTCACACATTGTAAATAACCTGGCTATATTATTCTCTCCTCCTCGGTAATTAGACCACCTTTTGTTACAAAGAATCCTATAAACCATTTAACCATGAGTGGCTGTAAACTGCTTGTATTGAAAATTGGGTGCTCCCCTTCCTAAAGTGAACATTACCAAGGAAACTGCATACCTTTTCATCTCTAGTTCATTTTCATTTTATTTGAGTTTCTGGAATCAATTTGATAATTTGATAATTGAAATACAGGCATAAAACTCACTATAAAAACTTTTGGAAGGAAGCAGTCCCTCTTGACACGGTCACTTTCCATCAGTGCAAAGGAGATGTGAGTATTGCACACAGACTTGTAATCGAAGCCTTTACACCTACAAGTGGTTTCATCAGCCTAGTTTGACAATGATAAAACCGTCTGGTACGGTGGGAAGCGCAGGAGCATTTAACAAATCAAAAACCAAACCAAACCCTTCACCTCTCCAGTGTCACAAGGAGAGGAAACCAACACGGAGCTTTGTGTTACTTGAGATTACTTAATACGCTGACCAGTCAAGGATGATAAAGTCAAACCTGCAAAAATCACGCTAAGCCTGCCCGTCTCAGAACAAAGGATACTCACAAAGATGAGGAAGCATTTTCTCCCAAAGAAACAGTCACAAGTATGGGGGCTATCTTCTTTTTATTGTGGTAAAACAAACAAACAAACAAACATAACATTAAATTTATCATCTTAACCACTTTTAAGTGAACGGCTCAGAAATGTGAGGTATAATCACATGGCTGGGCAACAGACCTCTAGAACTTTTTCATCTTGCAAAACTGAAACTATTTATTAAAACCTAATTCTTCCTCTCCCCGCCCCCACCAACCCCCCACAATCATCTTTCCACTTTCTGAGTCTATGATTTTTATTACTGTAAATACTTTGGACGAGAGTGGAATCATACGATATTTGTCCTTTTACGACTGGTTTTTGCTTAGTACATACAACGTCCTTGAGGTTTATCAATGTTATAGCATGTGAGGCAAGGTCCTTTTAAAAGGCTGCAGAACACTGCATTGTATTTACACACCACATTTTCTTCATCCATTTATCTGTCTGTTAATGGACATTTCAGTGGCTTCCACCCCATGGCTATTGTGGCAAGGAACATGGGTATGCAAATACCTCTTTAACCACTATGCTGTATACCTGAACCTAATATAAAATGATACTGAATGTCAACTGGAATAAAAAAAAATAAGTAAAAAACATCTCTTCAAGATCCTGCTTTCAAACCTCTGGGATACATACCCAGAAGTGAAATCGCTGGATCATCTGGTATTTCTACTTTCAGTTTTCAGAACCTCCACACTATTCTCCATAATGGCTACACCACTTTGCGGTCCCAACAACAAACAGGGGTTGCGATTTCTCCACATCTTAGCCAACGCTTTCACTTCTTTTGTTTTTTGATAGTGGAACATCCTAATGGGTGTGAGGTGTGCGGTGATTACCTTGTTGTTGTGATTCGCATTTCTCTTATGACTAGTGATGTTGAGCATCTTTCCATATGCTTATCGGCCATTTTTATTGCACATCTTCTTTGGGGAATTGTCTATTCAATTCCGTTGTTCATTATTTAATCGGGTTATTTGTCCTGTGTTGTTGTTATTAAGTTGTAGAAGTTCCTTACATAGTCTGGATATTAACCCCTTATCAGATACATAATTTTCAAATATATTCTTTCTTTCCATGGGTTGCCTTTTTACTCTTGATTTTTTCCTTTGATGTACAGAAGTTTCTAAGTTTGGTGTAGTATCATTTGTCAATTTTTGCTTTTGTCGCCTGTGCCTTTGGGTTCACTTCTGAGAAATCGTTCCCAAATCCAACGTCCTAAAGCTTTCCTATATGTTTTCTTCTGGCAGTCTTCTGTCATTTTAGGTCTTTAATCCGCCTGAGTTATTTTTTAGAGGTAGACCAGAAACCCCAAAAATTGTCTGATTTCAGAACTTACTCCTGAGAGAACCGATACACTGCATCTGACATTCATTGTGCTTTCAACTCTAGTTTCTAAATTAGATTAATGGATTTGGACAAGACTATGACAATTAAAGTTAGAAGGAAATAAGCTTTCAGGGGCACATTCAGCAAATAGTTGAAGAAATGGAATCTACTCTGTTAGATAGCAAAAGAAAACGGTGTATAAGACGGTATTTTCACATCTCCTACTAACGGCAAAAAAGTATCCCCAGACCCCAAATACGTTCTGACCCTAATGACAGATTTCAAGAGATAAGAGGTTGAAATGAAACAGCTGTTTAAACTTTCAAACCACCACCAAGTGGGTTTTAAGCAAATGCGTTCTGGAAATAACTGAAGTGGGCTGAGATGTGGGCTGAATCCGTTCACACCTGGGAAGACGCCACAGGGCTTTGCGGGGACTGTCCATCCTCACCCTTCCCACCTAGCCCGTGACCACAACAGGCCTGCATTAATCTTTTTAAAAAAATCTGTTGAATAAAGCAAAATAAAAAGGAAAACCGCTAGTCTTTAAGCTCTTCCAAGGATTAAAATTCATTTTCTTTCATTAAGGTAGAAATCGGTATAATTCTTTGCCTGTTTCTCTCTGACTTTCCATATACTCCTTCCGAATATATACTTCCCAACTCCATTCTGAAAAGTAAGCATGCCACAAACCAATTAGGATAAACAAAAGCTTCAAATTGTATTTGCTACAGAGAACATATTCCTAACATAGACTCAAACATACAAAACACCACTTTGATGCTCAACCAATACCATTTATCTAGAATGCCTTTCCTATTTGCTTTGGTATAAAACTAACTACACAATAGCAACCAACAAAAGTGAAAAAACACAGCATAAACAGTCTACCCTTTTAAATGTGACCAATCTCAGGGTCTTTTCTAATAACTAACAGGTATTTCGCTCGTATATAGCAATACGGTTATCAGCCCTGGAACAAGAACGGGTCCCCTCCCTGTGCATAAAGAGAACACGGCAGAATTCCTCTGACAGGGAGCGTGGCAGGCTGCACTGACCTGGAGGCTCCCCGCGCGAGACCCAGTGACCCCTTCCCCTCGTTCACCGGCTGACAAGATCTCTATTTGTGGTTTGTTTGGGCATGTTCTGGCCACACTAAAGCTACTTGTAAAAATCCCAACTGTTTCCCTTTAGGAAACCCAGGGGTTGGTATATAAGATGTGATCTCATGCTCGGGGCCATTAGGGTAACCGTGCTCCATGCAGCCCACTTAAAAGGTTAACTCAGGAAGAAGTGCAGACTCTGGTAGACACAGTCTGCCTTTCTTCCTGCTGTCTGGTTAATGTAGCGACTGGCTGCTCAGAGAGGAAGGGGAGGGGAGGGAGATGGACGGAGAGCTGAAAAGCAGCTGGCGCGAGGCAGAGTCTACCCTGCGGACCTGTCGCCCATCCTTCCCTGGCACGGGCTCCAGTGACGGTGCCCGCGCTGCGTTTTGGGTTTCAAGTCCCTAATAAAGGTGCTGGAAATGTTCTATATCTCAATCTAGCTGGTGTTCGTGTATCTATTTGTAAAATTAGTCGGGTAAACTCAAGATTTGTGTATTTTATATCAATCGCTTTTAGAATTTTAAGTTTTAAAAAGTTCCCGATCTCGACTTAAAAAATACCGGGGCGGCCCCAATGCAATCCTTCAGGCTTTTTCTTCACTGAACTTCCTCCGACTTCCGGCCCTGCTCCCTCCCAATCCTCTGTACCGTCACGAACGTGGTAAAACTTCCTGAAGTCCAGATCCGGTCATGTCACACCTGAGGTTCAAAGTCCCCGATGGCTCTCCAGTTTATCACTGTCCATGAACCCCCAGCCTGGTACTGGCCCCACACACCCCCGACAGCGGTCCCCAAGTCTGTCCTGTGCAGAGTTCCGCCCCGCAGCGTGCTTGTGAGCCTCTCTCCCTGACCCCCACCCACATTTCCACCTCAGATGTTAAAGCCCTATCCCCATCCACGCCTTTCACGATTCCCCCAAATGGATAATAGTAACAGCAACAAATAACTTGCTTACTCTGAGTGTTTAAGTCACGTTTTAATCCTGTTTATGACATAGAATGTAAGCTCCACAGGGCCGGGCTCTGTTTTAGTCACTGATGTATTTCACGCACTTGGAACACCGCCGGCGTGTGGCAGGCACGTGACAATTACTCGCTGATTTGATAACCTGCATGAATAAAACCTTGTTTCTTACACAGTGCTTTATATTAAATCATTTCTATTCCTGAGAACGCCCTTAACAATGTGGATATGCCCCGGGGTCTAGCTGAGGAAACTAAAGCTCAGAGATGTTAATTAACTTGCCTAAGGCCCCACAGCTCAGGATAGTCAGGATTCCACCTTCTCTTACTTTGAATTCTCCAAAAGCAGCGGACTGGGTGCTGCAGCGAGGCCCTAGCCTGCCTGCCCCTTGTCCCCCTTCTGGTTCCCATTCTTTGTGAGCAAAGTGAGTGCTGACACATCACAGTCACCCCAAAGCACCTGGCTCAGCTTTACAAAGTAGGGGCTTCATAAACATCTAGCAATTCATGTACTGAAGGGCGGATGTTAAAGGGGCAGTAAGAGTACAATTTAGAGCAGGGGTCCCCAAACCCCAGGCCGCGGACAGCTCTGGTCCATGGCCTGTCAGGAACTGGGTCTCACAGCAGGAGGTGAGCGGCGGGCCAGTGAGTGAAGCGTCATCTGTATCTGCAGCCACTCCCCAGCGCTAGCATCACTGCCTCAGCTCCACCTCATGGCATCAGGCATCAGGTTCTCATAGGAGCACTGGTCCCTGGTGCCAAGAAGGTTGGGGACCGCTGATTTAGCATCTCTCCTTTCAAAACCAGAAAGAAAACCTGGAGCACGCAGTAAAGCAAAATGAACACTAATTAGTAGAAGGAGGCAAGTTAATTAGTAAAAGGAGACAGTTCACAGCACGTGGAGCTGGCAGAGAGAGCAGCTCTACGGAAACACGTCTTTAACGTATAAAAATTAACTGCAAGACGCAAAGGGCAGTGATAACGTTACAGGCGGCTTCATTTCTTGTACTATTTTGAAATTTTAAGAAAGACCTGTTTAGGCTGGACAGGATGTGTTACCTGAACGTGAGCATGACATTTCTCAGAAGAATAAACCATTCTAAACATTTCACTCCATCAGAATCATGTCCACACATGTCACAAGTGCTAACCTAGTGGATTAAGCTAAAAGCAAACATGGCTGATGAAATACAGAGCGTTCCCCAACTCTGTCCTCAGATGAGGCTCAGGTTACCACCTGGCAATAACCGGCGTGGCCGAGCACTGCCCTTTCCTTTGTCTTCCGCATCCGAACAATTCCCACTGCACACCCTCGTCACCCTGTTCCTCAAACCCATTCCCCAGTCTGTAGCTCTTTCCCTCCAGGACTCGATCCTGTCACCTACGGTGACATCGGGGAAGACACCCATCTCTAATTTGGGGACTACATACACTCTCCTCTATGAATAAACACCTATAAAAATGTTTCGTGCCTTTTAAGGGATACGGTTTTGAGCTAGAACATGCTAAAATGGTAAGCTGCTAAATTTGTTCTGGAACACCTGAAAAAGAAAACACTAATTTGGCCATTTTTCCCAATTTCTCAACAACAGAAAGTAAAATGAAAGCGCGTTCCTCACAAGCCATCATGCTGTGACACTCATCACTGAGGTCATTTTAAAGTCCGGTAATTACTGTACACTAAAGCGGGGTTGGTGACTCACGGAGGGGTGGGGTGGGGTGAGGGGACAAGGTAGAATTTTATCAGTGATCCACACCTTGGTAAAAAAAAAAAAAAAAAAAAAAGCTAAATAAATGAATTGGTAGTATAAGGAAGATTTCAGCCTGATTATTGTAAAAGTACATGAAAACAAGTGATTTCACGACTTTAACCTATGTGCCTGCATCTCTGAGAGTTTTAGACATTTGACACCTTCAGACCTCAGCACAGGCTGAGACGAGACACCGCGAACGAGCCTAAAGAATGACAACGGCTGAAACCTACTGAGCGTTGACTAGTGTGCCAAGTGCCACCAAGGCACGTGCTGTGCACTGTGCGACCTCAGCTACTCCTCGGTCACCCTATGCGGTAAAAACATCAGGACTGCCGTTCTCAGCACTAAGATTGTTGGCTCCTGTGTGTCATAGTTATCGGCCACCCAGGTTTTTGCAGCTTCTTGAGTCAGTGTTAGTCGGTTAGGGATTTGTCTGTTTCATCTACGATTTAAAATGTACTGGCCTGAAATTTGTTCAAAATAGCCCTTTGTTAGATTTAAATCTCTGCCCTAACTTCAGATAATACGGTTTTTCTTTCAGTAATAATGTTTACTTTTGGCTTTTCTCTTTTAATTTTCCTTGATTAATCTCAGGAGGGTGCTGTCAATTTATTAATCTTTTCAAAGAGCCAACTTTTGGCTTTCTTGATCCTGTTTAGTGTAAATTTAAAGCATTTTCCCTTTGATACTTGATATATCGTTTCTAACTAAAGATCTCTTTGTCCTGGTGTTCTGCAGTTTTACTGTGTAAATCTAAATGTAGATCTATTTTTAAAAAATTAATCTTACTTGGGATTTGCTGGGTGTCCCGAATCTGTGGACTGGTGTCTTTCATCATTTCTGGAAAATTCACTATTCTCCTTGTTTACTAGCCTTCTATATTTTCCATCTTTTTGTCCTACACTACCACATTCTGAACACTTAATTCATCCTTATCTTCCAGTTTATTAATTCTCTCTTCGACTCTGTCCAATCTGCCATTAAACTGCCTTTTGAGCTTTTGATTTCATACATTATTTTTTTGAGCTTTCGATTTCATATATCATTTTTTATTATATAAATTGTTTTCTTCTCAAATTTTCTTTATTTCAATAGTCGCACCCCTTAGACATACTTGAAATCTTTTCTTCCATTTTTTAAACATAGAAAACATACTTACTTTGTATACTGTATCTGATAAATTTATTATCTAAAATCTTCCCAGGTGATTCTGCTGACTCTCTTTCACGATGATTTGTTTTCTTGTATTTTGTGATTTTTGAATAGGAGCTAATATATTTTAGAAATTCTAGGTGGGGGTTATTTATGGTCAATTTAAGGTGAGCTCCTCCACGAAGAATTTACATTTGCGTCTGCTAGGTTCCGGGAGGGACTACCTAGAATCACTTTAATTCTTCATTTAACGTTTTTCTGACCATTCAGCTAGTGTGAACTCTCGTGTAGTCCCATGAGCTGCCTTTAGGTTATAAATTTTCTAAGATTTATTTTTGCTTCTTCACATAGTTCTAATGTTTAAGATGGAAAATTTTTCCTTGGAGGAACCTGCTTTTTTTCCCCTAGCTCGCCATTATGAAGAGAATATAGCTCAGGGGCTTCAGTTCCATGGTGGGAGGGACCTTTACTAATTATACCACTCAACCTGGGTAGGTCCAGGCTTTTGCTGTCTGTGGCCCTGGAGGCTATAAAACCTAAGAGCAAGTTGAAAGTGAAAAGTCAGCCTGACATGCTCAGCTGTCTCTCTGGCTTTCCAAATTCCACTTGGTATTTAACATCTGAGCATTTCCTTCCTGTCTTGTCAGACTGACAGTGCACTGAAAAAGAATCCATCCCATCGACCCTGTGGGCAGCACAGTATGTAGGGGCTCAGAATGAGAAGTCTGAAACCCAACTGCCTGAAAATATTTTGGGTGAGGTTAGACCACAGTTGCAATAATAATAATAATAATATTTTTTACAAAAAGGCAGGGTGCTACTAACATAAACTTATAAACATCTGTTATTGCCTGCACAATTCTTCCTAACTCAGGAGTCCTGGGGAGTTTTAAAAATTCTCTGTCTCAGCAGTCCTATCCGTAAAATGGGAATAAGAATTGTACTTGCCTCAAGTGTGGGTTTTTGAGAGGATTTAATGAGTTAACACATGTAAAGCACTGAGAATGTGCTGTCATTACTACCGTTAAGTGGTGTTGCTATGATGAGACCTTACAGTGCAGACGTTCTGCTCCATAATACTGCTCCTTTGGATTATCATTTTGTAAAACCAAGGTCTGCCAAACGTCATTTTGTTAACAGTTCTGCCTAGGCATTCATTTTTCTGAGGCTTCTACTTAAGAAAGTACACAAAACATAAATATATGCACAATGATGAATGGCAGACACACTTCACTGAACACTCCTATTTAGCCGCTCGCGTAATTTAGGACCAAGAGGGAGCACGATGAAATTAAAAGGAATAAATTTAAAAACCCTCAGAGTGACTTTAATGACGTCTGATGGAGGGAGCCAGCTGCTGCCACCAAGTATACAGGTGAGCAAACTTCGTGGCATGTTGATGGGAGAATGGACCGGGGTTTGTTAAAGATGATTATCCCTTGCTCTTACTAACCATTATGAGACACAGATGCACAAGTGAGAGGCAGAAGCGTTTTCAGGCTCAGAGTGGCTGTGTTTAGAGACGTGAAAAGCCAATATATTACAAGTAATGTAAAGAGGCGTGTACTATGCCTATCTTTGATCTTTATAATCGGAGAGGTGGTTTTTGTAAGACAGGTATTTCTTGATTTTAATATCTGATTTTAAAAACGAACTATCAAAACCAACCTCACTATCATAAACTCAATTTTTAAGTGGGTACTCCGTTTACACTGCCAGCGCTGATGGATTCTTCAGTTACAAAACAGGGTGAGCCCTCAAAGGGAAATCAGCTCCTTCTGATTTGACTATCATTTTTCTTAATGACGAAGCAGTACATCGTTGGCTAAACTGGCACTTGGGGCTGTGCCAGTTATCCGTGGACGGTGGCTCAACTCCACAGTCACTCCCGAAGCGGTTCTTCTTTACAGTGAGCTCAGTGTTCGGAATTGTCAGTAGAGGGCGCTGTAGGGACACGGCAGTGGTTCCAGCACACTGTTTTTGCTTCTTGGTCCCCAGGCCTTGCATGCACATGAGAACATCTGGTGATGCTCTGCTCCAGCCAGAGTCCCTCAGTGATCACGCAGCACTGTCCTGGCCCAGCCCTCCCCACAGCCCTCCCACACAGACCCTGCATGCTGCAGGCCTTGCCCCCACAGAGGTACCCAATTCCCTTTGCACATTGGCCCACCAGCTTCAGTTTGCCTGTGCACGGAATGTTTTTTCCTTCTAGTCCAGCAACGGTGGGCCAGCGGTGGCCCAGGCAACCTGGCAAACTTCCTGCCATCCCAGTGGGCTGGGTCCACACTCTCTGCCAGCCTTGGGGAAGAATCCCCTTCCCAGTGTGTCCTCCCTTATAGAGTCTTCTTCAGTTCTAGGGGACCCTTTCTGGTTTTCTTTACGTCTTTATACTTACTCTCCTATCTAACTTTAATAATTCTTTATTGCAAATTTCTCCTATTTGAATAACTGTGTGGTTTCTGTCTCGGTTTGACGCAGACTGGCAGTACTTGATGCTGCATTTTTTGATTCATGTAGCCATATACCCTTTCCTCTTCATACACCAGGCTATCTTCAAAAAATGCTCTTTCAGTGTACAATACAGCTAAAATATCGTGCCATCGTGCTCCTCACGTTTTGGAAAGCCTCGAATGATGCCAAGAAATACGTTCTAAGCTTATTTTACTCTTTTCCTCTAACATATGGAAGAATTCCAAGCTCAGCACCTCACTCGCCCAAGAATCTGAAGTCGCATTGATGCCGTCATTCTTTTTTCACCTCCTGTCCTTTCTTCCTTTCACAAGGAAGGGGTGACGTTTTATCCGCCGTTTCGAAATAACAAACAGAAGATTGTGCCACGCCTCATTCTAAAGACTTCGATTTGGACAGGAATTTGAAGATCCTAACTACATTCAGGTACCAATGTGTAACGAAGCTACTACAAGCATTTAAAAAATATAAATTATTTGTTCGTTTGTTCGACACTGTTTGTGTGCTCAGTATGAGACAGATCCTAGACTAGGCATTATGGCATAAAAAGACGAATGTGGCGCCCTCCCCTCTCTTTACTGGAATATAAGTCCAAAAAAAAAAAAAAAGAAGGAAAAAGAAGGGAGACTTAGTAGTAAATAATAAAAAGTTCCCTCAAAGAATCACCCATATAATCACTGAGAAACATCTCTAAGTACCTCTTAAGTGTTATTAAATACCCATACGTTGGGGGGGGGGCAGGAATCAAATATCTTTAGGAATAAATATTAATAGTTTTCATATCATAGCCATTTGGACTCAGGTTCTTAAATGAAGCTGAATTAAATTAAAAAATAAAACTACCCACAACACAGTAGTTGCTATATGAAAAAAGAAAAAATATGCAGTATGCTTCATTTGCAATATTTCCCCGTTTCTTGGTAATAAAAACAAATGTCTGGGATTAGAAAGTCTTCTTAGGACATCCAATTCACCGGCATGCAAATAACTTGACATTTCGCAACTGTATTTTCAGTAACACTTACGATTCCCTGAGCAAATAGTTCCCAGTCCATATGCGTCTCTTTGGCATATGAGGGACGCCTCAAGAAATACCACCACCTGAAAGTTATCACCATGAAATTGCACATGCGATGAGCTTTGTCTCATGTCTACACAGAGAGCATCACCAGGACCGCAAGAAATGTCCCATTTTTCTCCCCCCAAAATTCTAAAAGGTCACTCTAGTCTAATGGTGGTAAGTAACTAAGAATTTTTAAAAAGTAGGCATCCTGTAAATTTTAATTTTTTAAAAATAGAAATGACTGAGGCAGGCAAAATTTATATGTATCAAGAAAAGCCAAAGATATGGAACTAACATCGCTCAATGACCAGAAAAATCTGGCCACGTATTCACTTATT
Organism: Eonycteris spelaea; assembly: GCA_003508835.1. Lineage (NCBI taxonomy): Eukaryota > Metazoa > Chordata > Mammalia > Chiroptera > Pteropodidae > Eonycteris > Eonycteris spelaea. Next base: position 1,501,505 of record PUFA01000036.1, read on the forward strand.
TCCATCTTTTAATTTCAAGTTAATCTTCCACAAAGATATAATTCAATACTCAGCATTTTCTACTTTAACCAGCCAGCAGAAAAACCAACATGCACACACAAAAAGAAAATTATATAAGAAAAAATATTATAGAAGCAAATGCTTTTGCAAGTCTTATCCTACCGCGTGAGCAGAAAGCAGCATTTCTAAAAACTGATTATTAATTAGGAAAGAATGAAGAGGGACACAATCCTACTCATCCCCCACTCAGCAAAGAACTAGTTTTTTAAATTAAAAACTAAAACAATACATTCCAAAAAGTGGTTGCAAAAGAAATGCTATAAATTTTCGAAGTACCCTAATGACAGCTGAGAAAACAAACTGTCAACAACACTCAAGTAGTTAAACAAAGCTTCCCCAAACTTCGAGTCGGCCAAACAAAATATCGTGAATGTGGGGTAAAAGAGAAAGAGACTTCATCGTCTAATTCAGATTATGAAATCTAAAACCAAATAAACGCTTTTTTCTCTAAACGTGTTCTGTTACTGGCCTTATGAGCAGATGGGATAAATAGGGTGCAACTTTAGGACACTAGGACATCATCCTGCCTCTCCAATTCCTTGACTGTCTGAATAAGATATCTGAAATCATGCCATCAGGGATTCATTCCACTGGATCATATATTAGATCTAAGCACCTGAATGTTGGAAGGTCACTTATATAGATCATCAGTCTAAAAGCGTTCGAGGAGTGTGTCTGAATTACATTTAGTTTAAGTTCCTTTAGGGGAATGATGGGTCTTTACCTCTGTAACTCCAGAGCCTGGCAGACAAAAGTAATGCGCAATTAATTGTGATGTCGATGAAATAAATGGCCAAAGAATCAGTAAGAATCACTGATAAAGCGCTCTCTGGAAATAAGACTCTGGAGAACTACATTCTAAGGGGAAGGACCAGATGGGAACCAGCGATGGGTCTGAGAGACAGAGTCTGACAAATGGAAGCAGAGACAAAGCTTGGCATAGAGGAGAGGGTGAGGGAAGGGGGGTAAGTGCCTCAAAAGAACATTCTAGAAGGTGAAGCAAAAGAATAGAAGAAACACACTTTGTTTACTGCAGGGTTTCACAGACCCTCTCCTGCCAATGAGCAGACTGTAAATGTCACCATCCTACCCCAACACTTGTGGTTAAGTCAGTGCAAGATGACTTAGAAATTTGCAATTATTTTGAAAAATTACCAAAGATGTTTTGTTAAAATCTTCTTAGCTAGCTTAGTTAAATCACAAGTTTAATGTGAAAGCTAAAAAAAGAAAAAGAAAAATCACCAAACCATCTCATGACCTCTTTTTTCTTTCCTAGGAAATTATAAGTTATGTAGGTCCCATATTCGTCCTTCATTTTGAATGGGAAAAAGCAGAGAAAATAAAACTACAGGGCATTTTATTTTCGTGTTAGCTATACAGCCTGGGGCTCTTTTTTTTTTTCTCTTCCTTTCCCAAACAGTGTACCTTTAGATGTGACACAAAAGACACAAAAGAAAGGAAAATCGTGCTCCATCAAACAAATTTTTACTTGTGACAAAAATACTGGACCAGATGGATTTGCACACTTGCCAAGAGCACAGTTAAGTGTTCACAGGAGAACTACTAAACATAAGCACGGAACTTGCTGGTTCTTCTATCTCTGTTTTTGTTTTCATTCCAACAAGAACCAAGGGCTACGAAACGCTGAGGAAATTGCCCGCAGGCCGACTCAGTCTTTTGGCTTCCCACATTACCTAAGTGTTAACATCTCTGATGCACTGAGTTCTAACACAAACAATCACAGAAACAGATCTCTAAGGCTACAGGATTTCACCAGAGGTATTTCAAAACCTGCTGGATAGTGTCTAAAAGAACACTGAAAAGGCTGTGACACAGGCTGGGTCAGGGCTGGGAGTTGGAAAACATCAACCGCAAATGATGGAAAACATCAGCCCGGATAACGACGCTGCCCTGAAGGACTGGGAGATCTCGGGGCCGAACGGAGCTGCCCGTGTTCTTCACTCGGGACCATCTCAAAACACAAACAACGCTCCCCGGGGGATGACTGCTCTTGCTGATTTTCTTCTTGTTGTTTTAATACTCTAATTGGGAAAATCTATTTTATGGCCTGAAGAGATGAATGGCCTTTTAAGAAACGCTTTCCAAAAAAAATCCCTACAAAATCCATCTGAAGACGGCCTCCACTCATCCAGGGCCAAGAGAACCAGCGAGAACCTACAGAACACTTGGCACGCGGCCAGACCCCACTCTAGACCGCTGCTCCCGCTAGTCAGTTAACTCCTTTGCACCTGCCTCACCCCGGAACATGCGAGACTCTGACAAGCTGCTGCCATCCGTCCTCAGCTCTGAAACCACCTGGAAAAGACCCAGCGGAGACCCATGCCGGAGGCAGCGCCCACTTCGGGACACTAAGTCGAGCTTTATCATTTACTAGGCCCACAGCAAATGGAGGTAGGAGAGGCCGAATGTGAACCAAATTGAATTGGCAGAAATATAATCCTCGCTAAAAATGGTTCCCGGCCGCTTCAGTGTGGTCTGGGGCAAAGCGTCCACGGGATGATGAGCTGGGCATCAGCAGGGCCGAATCCTGCCGTCACTGGTCGTGAAACCAGTGGACTATTGCTCCCAGAGCTGGCAACGCTGCTGTGCCCATACCCCAGAGGAGTTCCTGCTGCCCCTGCGCTCCCTTCCCCCGGGGCCAAGTCGAGTCTCCCCACCGTCTAGCAACTAAAGGGGCTTCCACACTCAGGCTCCACCAGCGTCTGGTCCAGGGCTGCCCACACCAGGCCTAGCGTTAGGTAATCCGATGATCGTCTCTGGAAAACTCTGGAGGACAGGCGATGGAGAATGGGTTGGGCAAAACTTCTCTTGTTCTCTGCCCAGTCTAACAAAATGAGAAAAATAAAATACGGAGAGAGATGAGCTTTGGCCAAACATAATGAACTGGAACCAAGTAGGGAAAATCAGTGTGCATTAGTGAAATCTCAGCGTTAAGAAAGGTTGACGGGGGCCTTCGGCAGGTCCTCTGTCAAACCTCCGAACTGTACAGACGGGTTAAGAGACTTTTGGTCACCTGCTGGTCAGTGCTTCGGCCCCAATTCTCAGTCTAGGGCCTCTCCCTGCCTCACTCACGCTTCTCCTGAGTCTTTATTTATTTTTAAGACAAACTATTTGCATTGCTTTCAAGGGAACATGAAACTGGGCTGAGAGGTGAACGATGTGAGATGTCCTTCCATTAAAGTGGAAGAAGGATCTCTACTTGGCATGCAATTGATCAGTAAACACCTAGAAGTTTCTAACGTATGCAAAATGAATTGGGTCCTTTGGGTTCAACGTTCCCCTTGTTATAGTAATATACTACTCGTCTAATTAATAAAATCTTTCCTAAATTGCATAAAGGCAAACTTCCCCTTGCCAATGATTCCAGTGCCTACTTGTTGCAATACTATTAAGGAGATTTAACTCTACTAATAATTTGAAATCTTAACCAGGGCCACAGGAAAACCTCATGAGCAGGATAAGTACAGAAAATGCAGAGGTTAAAATTTCAAGTTTACCTCCCCATACATGCAACATAGAATAGAGAAATAACAGGCCTAGGAAATGTTGCTTAAAAAAAAAAAAAAAGATGAGGAAGAGAGAGAGAAAGACCATGAGTCACTGGTAAACAATCTGTTGACATTTTGAAACCATGCAAAGTGTTCTGGGGTATTAACAATTGCCATAGTTTCCCCTGGAATTGCAGAAAAGCTGGCTCTGGTAGCAAAGACAGATGGGCCGGGCCGTTAACTGACTCATCCCTGTGCATGGTTTCAAAATGCTGCCTGATATCATGGCAACCGCACAGGCATGAATGGCACACGAGACGTGATCCAGGCCTCCGATGGGGAAATCTCACCATATAAACGGGGTTCACTCCATTTCTAAGGTGTCCCCAGGCTTCTAGAAATCAGGTGCTCTGTTCGGTCCCCCTGTCCTCAGGGCACAGATTCTCAGAGCAAGGGGGGAAACTCACACAGCATCCGGCCTGCCTATGGGACAAAACGACCCGGCGGGAGCAGGGCCCTAGCGACTTCACCACTCTCCCAGCCGGCAGCAGAGCGGACGACAGCACCAGGCTCTCTGGACTGCTAGCTCAGCGCCCTTTTCTCAGTTTTGGTGAAAACCGAAAATTTCTCACCATTCAGAGGTTTTTGCAAGGCAACTCACGCTTCATGACTATACTGTATTTTTAGTCTGCATCATGTTTTCGATGGGAAGCATCCTTGAAGAGCTTCTTTCCACACTCCAACTGGAATCACGGAAGAAATAAAACGTCTGCCTTGGTGTCTCCTATCAGACTCGAGGCTTATGGAGACCGCAAACGTCACAGTTCTACCCGCCTTGCAGGTGACCCAACACCCCCTGATGACGCCAGCGCACAGCGGGCCCAAGTCCTGGGCGTCTGGATCACATCTAAACTCAAAGCCATCAGGGGAACGAAAGCTACATGCTCTTACAATTAATTTCCAATTTAAACCCCCGGGGTCTTTCCCCAGTCATTGTTTCCATCTTTTGAACAGAACTACACAAACGGGGAGAAATGAACTCATTTCAACCCAGCTGGTTCCCTGATAATCATGAGCAGAGGCCCTTAGCGTTAGTTTCGGGCGCTTTTTGCTCTTGGAGGCAGTGGGGGCAGCCCGATGCTCGGTTTCACAGTACTCACAGGACCCAGAGTGGAACAGTTTGCTCAAAACCTCATGCCCCGCCACGAGTTTTAACAAACTCACATCGGTCCCCAAACAAGTCCCCACCGGGCCGTGGCGAGCTGGAGCACACCTCATCTTGAGGCCTGCAGGCGTGGAACACAGCCAGCCCCAGGCTGCTCACCAACGGCCGGACGCCCAGCGCCTCCTCCTCTGGGCGCCCTTCCCGCCCTGCTCGCTGCTAAGTGCCCTTCGAAAAAGACTCCTCAGATGTGGAGCTGGGGCCTGGCGGTGATCCCAGGAGAGGGGAGCTTTCTGGAGCTCCCTTCCTTGATGGAGGCTCGCCTTCCAGCTGTGAATCTTTCCTTCGTTTATTTTCATGCAATTAAAAACGACAGCTTGATATCATTACTGTATCTCGCACATTGCGTCTGGGGCGATTTTTCTTTCTTTAAGACTTCGTATATCTCTCCAAAAGAAGAGAGAAAAGTCTAGAGGCACCGCATACCTCAGGAAAGTGACTCGATTGGTTTTCATGCCTGAAAAAGCCAAACACTTGGAAATAAGAAGTCGAAAACATACATGTGGCCACATTTTTTCCTCTCCTTTGCTTCCATATCCACATGGAAAAGAAGAAGAAAAACTGTAGATATTTGCAAAGGTTTTATGAAATATGAGCTTTGGCTAAGCAAATGTTTTTGAAAATATTTGAACCATCCAAACAGAGCAGATGTTTTTGCAAAATTTTCCACCATCCAGTCGCTGCTGTCCACTGCATGATGCTGCCCAGGGTCCAGCCCGCGGGCAGCCTGGCGGTGGCAGTGGATCTGAAGAAAGTTCCCGAAATCATCTAGTCCTTCTTATTCTTTAGAACAAGCTCTTTTCCCCCCTTTTTTCCATACCCAATTTTTTTCCTACCTGCTAAGAGGCGGCTCTGGCGTTCAAAAAGCAGAGGGTGAAGGGCCAGGAGCAGAGTGTGAAGCCAGAGGAAGATACCAAATCCTCCCCGCAACGTTTATCAGCAAAGCCTAAAACGTCACGAGTATAAGGCTTATTTTTTACCATGTCCTAAAGCATTAAGGTCACTCAAAATCCCCTATTAAACCATGGGCTCCTTGAAGGCACAGACTTGTGTTTTTATTCATCTTCGCATGCCCAGAACTAGCATATCGTATACTCACAGCAGACACTCAACAGATTTGATTGACTGGACTTAAAGCTACAGATATCTTTGTGGGAACAGGGCTGTGGCCAGCAGGCATCTTAACCAGAACTAGTTGCTAGTTGAAAATCAAGATAAACAGAGTATTCCTATAGGGTGAATGCAGCTGCCTGACATGGAACCGGGTTGGTTTTCCCATCCTGAGAGCCAGCCTCCCTGTATGTAGTAAAACATCCTACAGCTCAGAAAGCATGCAGTGTGGCACGAAGGGCCCAAACCAGATGTGGATGAGAGCTGAGTGCACAGGAAAGGGTTGGCACCAAAAGAGACTCCCAAGAGTGTTACGAGCTGCAGGAAAGGCCCCAGAATGTTCTAAGAAGAGTTCAGATCCCGGCATATTTCTTTTCAGCTTTTGCTCGACAGGACAAAAATATGTTTGCCTAACATGCCTCTGTCAACCACACACCACCAGGAAGAATCTACCATTTAATTGTGAGATTCAAATTCTTCTGAAAATCCTGTCTCCACTATCCTCAGAAAAAATCTGTCATCCTCCTCCCAAATGTCCGCAATTAAACTTTCGCTTCTTTTCTTTCTCACAGGACCATTTGGAAGGGTTTTGGTTTTTCAATAAGTATATGAACACACAAATGTTAATACTTTCCATAAAAGTATTTTTAACCCTCCTAACCTGCCAAGATCTCTCCTGAACCGTTCACTTACCATTTGCCACCCACATACAGACCCACAGACGGACCAACCTTCGATCCGGTGACAGCACTTATGGCTGATTAAAGGGTCTTGGAGGTGATGACAAAAATATGCTCAGTTTACAAAAACAGGCAACACGGAAGGGCACATCTGCGATCAGAAAAGGCACAAATCTGCAGAGGAAGCTGCTTTCAATTTGCATTAAGACTGCCCAGGTTTGGAAGGAGACAGTGGCTGTTCCAATGGTCACATGGCTCAGGGTCTTGAGGGGTCCCACGACTTAATATGTTCTTGCTATTTCTTATACCAAAAACATGGAACAAAATTACTACTAATAAAAAAAAAAGGAGGTGGTTTTAACTTAGTTCTCCTTGTCAGAAGACAGAAAGTGTTAGATTAAGGAAGAAATTTGACCCTGGAAGCCTAACGGGAGAGTCTGAAGTCTGCGGAGAACACGGCACCTGCGGTGGACAGTTCTTCCGTTCTGAAACCCGCAGGAATGAGGGACTGTCAAGAAGATGCATGAAGGAAACACACACTGCCTGCAGAAACTGGATCCCACTGCAAATATGGTGGATACGCTTCAGACGCCGTGTGCACCTTCGCCCTGCATCTGTTCCAACCGCCCCAGAGCGTGATCCAAGGCCTTCCGAGGGTGAGAAAGTGGATAATGTTGTCAACCCGGGGTGTAAAACTGACTTGAAACAAGCTGCTATAATCAACTTCCCCCAGACGACTGAACTGTATGCATGCTGGTATGCAATAAGTAATTAATGCAATTAAAGACATGGCGTGAGCCCACGAAGAATTTAATCTGTTCGGGCTGAAGAATAAAGTTCATTTAAAATAATTGTTACCATATTTACTCATGGATATGACTACGTGACGCCATGCTTAACATCATGTAAAACTACTTCGAAAGCCGGGTCTTTAATGTCACCTCGGAGATAAATGTCCCTAGACACACAAATTCTTGTATAAAACTTAAAAAGATAAATAAATAAGAAGCCTAGAAATAGTCGTAGAAATCAGAAAATATAGAAAACTTAAGAAGAAAATATAAATCACTGATAATTCAGCTCCGCCCGCCCAAACCCTATGGTTAACATTTGAGAAGTATAAAGACAAACATGTATCAGAGGCCACTAAAGCTGGGACAGGGTGAAGAGATCGAGGAGGATGCGTCTGCTTTTCTCCGTACCATCTAATTTTTTTTTTTTAAATCATGCACACATATTAACAATGTTAATTTTTATAGAACGAGCTTATGTGCACATGCACATAACTTCCAGACTTTTCTCTGGGTACATACTTTCTAAAAAGCTAAAACATTGTGTAAATGACAGGAAAAAAAAGTGTATTTAGGAAAAAACAGAAAGACATCTCCCACATTGCTTCCGGCCTGGGGCGGGGTGGGGGGCGGAAGATGAAGGATGAAGGACCCCAGAGCCATGCCAGTCAGGAGGTACGTGACCTTCACAGCTGGTACTGTGAGTGTGGGCAGATGGGGTGTGCGACCCACAATCTCTCTCCAAGAAATGTTTTCTAGATTTCTCTCATTACAGTTGAAAAAGGATCCGTTCAGTCCTCTACGATTTTAAACGAGACCCCAATACCTAGAAAATATTTCGCTGAAATGGTAAGCAGAGCCTGGCTGGAAGCCCAGTCTCCGGCCACCTCAGGCTCCCCAGCCTCGACCACCAACCCAAACCACCCTGGCTCCCCGCTCCCACCCGTGCCCCCCCGCCCCGAGGCTGTTAATTGCAGGTTTCTCCCATAGAGTTTCACGCAGAGATGGAGCAGTCTCCGATGAGCCCTGCGGCATGGTGACTTTAGGCTGCTCTGTGACCCCTGACACAGGACAGACCAGTTCCCAAATCAAAGTCGTGACCACATTACTTCCCACTTGACTCTGTGGACCTGAATCTTTGCATTGTGCTTTATTTTCATTTCAAATCAAAGCCCTTTGTTGGACCAACTTCTCTTAATGATTGGCCCAAAGCATTCTCCCCTCCACCACAGTGTACCCCCTTTTGAGGAACACTCAAGCCTCGCTGTGTTCACTATACCTGTTTCTGTCCCTGACTTCACATCTGCACCTCTCTCTCTGCCTGGGGAAGGCTGGCTGGCGACCCGGGAGGGACAAGTGCTCTGCGGTGGCCAGTTTCAAAGTAACCAACCTTCCACCCGCTGAAGGCCCTAGCTCTGTGAATTCTTCTGTGCAGCAAAGGGTGAGAAGGTTCAAAGACAACCTCATGATTACATGGCCAAAGCGACTGATAAGAAGCAACCTAAGAAAATAAAATAATCATACTCGGAAATAACCTGTATATGAAAAAAGGAACCCAAGCATGAATTAAACTCCCATCCAATGTATTCTACATTTTCTTAGGCTTTATAAAAATATAGCTAAGTGATGTGTGAGACAAGAGTTACCTTGAAATCTCAAAGTGCCTCATGTTTACAGCGCTATTTTTTCAGGCTTCTGGAAGAAGATGTTTAAATTATTGGGCCTAAATACATTACTTTGCCCCAGATTAAGTTAATAAAAGTCAGTGTCACAATGTCAGAAGAAGGACCGTTAAATGCTAGTTCAGGCAACTGGATGAGGCTCACTTATGGCTAAATTTAATAATTTTTTAAAAATGCTTTTAGTGGTAAAATACACATAACAAAATTTACTATCTCAAACATTTTTAAGTGTACAGCTCAATATTATTAAATACATGCATAATGTTGCACAACCATCACCACCATCATCTCCAGAACACTCTTTTTTATAGATGAAAACTCCATAACCATTCAACAGTAACTCCCCCCAAGCCCTGGCAACCATCATTCTACTTTGTCTCATTATTTTCTTTCACAAGAATAATTCCAAAGTTTGAGTCGTGGAATAGAGCTGAAACCTGAAATGGGATTTTAATATTATGCATAACACCTCAAAAGGCCAACAGGAAAGCAATGCCCCATATGAAGCAGAAATCCAAGCTAAGTAAGATCTGAGAAACTAAAGAAATGTGTAGGGCTTTTAAAAAAGGATTAGGAATGCATATTTGTGTATACACATACATATATACACACACAGACACAGAGAGATTTCTAGTCTATGGAATAAGCTTCATTTTTTATGGAATAAAAGAGACTCAAGTCTTATTAAATAATAAATATGTTGGAAGAAGTGAGCCATGTGAGTAAGCAATCAGCTTAAGTTCGGCAATCAGGAGTTTAATGAGAACATTTTCACAGTAATTCTGATCTTTAAATTGTGCATACTAGTTCTTATTAATGAGGACACCCCCCATCTGTGAAATTATTTATCTTTCAGTTGAAATTAAACTGACATTATTACGCATGGTCTCGTTTTAGGACAAAAGCTTGCATTTACTGGAGAATCCACTGAGCATCCCACAGGCCCAGAAAGAGACTTTTTAATGACGGGTCCAAGTGTTCCTAAGAAATGTCACCCATTAACAACGACAGCAACTACTCCTGAATTATGTCTTCCTTTTCTGGAAAGAAATCAAGGATGAAGGGATAAGGTGGCCTCAGAAATCAATTCTGCTCTCAGAAACCAAGCAGGGAGGAGAGAGGGGGCGAAAGCATAGCCTTTGGAGCTGAGCAGACCCGGGTTCAAGTCCTGACACCTCACCTCGAACTTGTGACGTGGCGCATCACTGACTGTGAACCTGTGTGTCCTCAGGGGAAAAGCGAGCAGCTGCGAGTAAGGCTGCTGGAAGGATTAACTGAAAGATGAACGTGAAGGCCTCACTCAGTAGTAACTTCTCCCGTTACTATAACCTAGCACCTTCCCCTCCCTCCTCCCCCAACTCCACAGAAGCTCATTGATTTATCTACGATGTCATTGGCTTGAGAGTGAGCTGACCTACCCAAGATTATAAAAATTATTGGTTAAAGGAGAAAATAATTTTGAAATACACATAAGAGACAGTCAAAGACTTAACTCCCCCCCACTCCATCCTCACTTTGCCTTATTTTGACCATTAATGATTTGGTGTGCATTCTTCCAAACTTTGTCTGTGCACCTATAAACGCATATTGTGATTGGCTGCCCACCCTAAAAAACAAAAACAAAAACAAAAACAAAAAAACAGATTCCCGCTGTATGTGCTATCCTGTAAATGACTTGCTTTACTCAACAATCTATAATAGAAAACCGTCTTTTTAATGGTTTCCTATAGTGAATATGCTTTAAGCACTCCCCATATTAATAGATATTTAGGTGAATCCAATTTCTTTGCTATTAAAAAAAAAAAGTTAAGCTAAGTGCTTTGCTTAAGTACTTGATTGATCTGAAACTTAACTTGACAGTGGCTGTCTTGATCTCAGCGACATCAGATCACAGTCAAGGTCACGATAACATGATGGGAGGGATGAGAGCACTTTCATTGGCATTCGGAAGACGTTTTTCTCTTTGAGGCGGAAGGAACCCACTGAACAGGAGAGCCTCCTCCCCGTTCTCCAGACAGAGACAAAGCTCACATGCTTAAAAGTACATACGTGTTTAGGATTCTAGACTTGGTTTAACTCAAAATGGCCTTGATTGGATGGGGCCCCTCCACAGTATTAAAACTGCTCTAATTGCATTCTTCAAGCCAGCTGAAGGCTGACAGCTTCCGCTCCCGGCTCATTATCAGAGCACTTCAAGGGGCTCCATTATGAGCGGAGCACCTGGTCCAAATTTATTTCAACGGCCCAGGGCAAAATGGGAAGGTGCTTAATGTTCAACCACAATGGTGACATTTTTATGAGATATCCAAGGTTCAGAAACAAATAAATGAAAGGTTTGAAAGGAGCACGAACAGAAACTGTGACAATAAAAATTCAACATTAATATATCAATTTTAAACCATATACCACCCAGACACTTGGGGTAAGGCCAAAGGTTCAATGCAGGCTAAACTGAAAGAAAAAAAGGAGGAAAAAAAATGCCAGTTCCCAACTCCTCCCACCACAGCCTCGGCTAAAAAGGCTGATCAGACGTTTAATTTAAGTACATCAGAATGAGATGCGGATCCTGAGTTCGGGCTAACAATGACGTTATCAACCCGCACCAACATGAGAAGGAAAGGCAGACAATTCAGCCGGAATCCGGAGTATCAGTTCTCAATGGGTTATGTTCATACCTTCTCTCTGGTTGGCTTACAGACTTGCTGTCTGTCTCCCTTTTAAAAATTCCCTTTTGGAAATGAATAAGGTAAGATTCCTTACACAGATGTTTCCATAAGAAAACACTGTGCAAATATGGATTTAGAACTTTTTAATAAAGGTATAATAGGAAAAATTTCCCAGGTAGATCATAGTGGGTCCAAAGTAAACATCACACCCTATTGCATAAATCCACATCTAGAGACTTCTTGTCGAGGGGGATTTCGCTCTCTGCGGTTGAGCATTTGCAGAGGGCTGAGCATGCAGAGGACGACCAGTTTTAAAGCCCCGAAACCCAGCTGCACAGCATCAGTGAGCTCTACCCTCCCCTAAGAAACTCTGTTTAAAGAAATATTTAAAATAAACATTTGTATTCTTTTACTAAACACAACAATGACACTCACTCACGTTGGCATCTGAGAAAATGATGAATGAAAAATTATTAACACTGGCACTTTACAATGGGAATGCTGACTACACTGGAACGCTACGGATTTACTAAATGTTTAGTCTCTTAAGAGGAAAAGAGGAGGATAATTAATCAACTGCACTAGGAATTTTTTTTTTCAGCTATTAGTTGTTTTCGGTATTGTAATTTTATCTTTCTCAAGCATTTTCCTTATTAAGCCAACCATACAATTAATTGGCTAGCCGATAAAGGCTTTAATTATTTTACTGATTTAAAAAGGCAATTAGGCAGCCCCTATTTTTCACATATTGATCGTACCTACTCCAGTTTTCAAGCTGAATTCATGAATCATTGGGCAACTGGTATAACAACCACAGGCTGCTACTTGTGCCTTTTAATTTTTTTCCCAACAAATGAATAAAAGCACTTAAAATTAATTATCTGATAGAATCGCCCTCATTATAAAAAAAAAAAAAACTGGCACAATCTCTTTAGAATAAATTCTATATGTTATTCCCCCTAGCGCATCGACCACTGTGGGCCTGCCTGCAGGCCCACCAATGCTTGGTTTTTTAAATTTGGGAACGTGATCTGGGTGTCCAGTAATAAATATGGTGTTTGTTTAGTTCTGATTTAGCTTTGCTTGGGCCTTTACTGTGTCCTGCTGTCTCCTTTGAAATGACTTAAAAGGGTGGAGCTCTGGGGGTCCACGAGGCATTTCCAAGTTCACCATGGAAACCGAAGTAACCGTGTGAATTATGTACGTCCAGGTCCAGGTCTTGCCCTCACTTGACCTCTCTCGTTACCCTCCCCACCTCCTGTCTATTTAAGACGCAGCAGATGATCTAGACCACAATCACTACGACTGCAATGACGGCTGTTCACGGTGGCACTTAGGGGGCAAACAGCCCCGGCCCTTCCCATCTTTCCCGAACAGAAGGACCCACGGGGTGCTGGAAAGCGTCACAAGATGCTGTACCAGAGGAAAACACTTGAGAACCACTGCCATGTAACAGATGATTTTCTAGCTTTGTACAGCCTCCCAGCTCTACTTAGGAGGTCGCTGAAGGACGATGATGCACCATTTACGGGCAGAGGGCATGCTGGAAAGACACCTAGATTCAGGTAAGATCTGGCTGGATTCAAGCCCCGGACGGCATTTAGTAGCTGTACAACTCAGGAAGTCATTCTTAAGCCTTTCTGGCTTTAGTTTCTCCATCTATAACATGGGAATAATTACGCTCGCTTTACCTGTCACAGAGAACCACTGAGCCGGTCACACGCGCATATGTAAATTGCGTGTAACATGCTTTGTAAACTGAACACTGGCGTCACAAACTTAAGTCATTCCTTCAAGAAGCCGTTTCCTTCATTCAGTCACCTGTGCTGCCCTCTTGTGGTGAGTAGGCTGCAATGCTACTCAAAAGGCAAAGTTACCTATTGAGCAGACTGTATTACTAATTACCACATTATTTTCACAAGCCTAACTTCTGACCGTTAGACTAGTAGAGAGAGGGACGTGATGTGGAATATACAAAGGATCTAGCTGGTTTTTTTTTAACCTTGATGTCGTAGCAGAGCCTGAATTTCAATGACACAGAACAGAAAGGAAGTTTAAGAAAGAACCCTAAGTTTGTGAACAGTGAATCCAGACTATCTTCCTACCTATTTTTTTTTAACCACTAGAAATGATTTTTAAATTTTGGACAAGCAGAAAACTTGTCTAAGGAGATCAGTCGAGTATTGGTGGGGAGCTGTCCCCTCTACTCTGAACATGGATATCCAAAAGCCAGTGGAAATATTCACCAACTGTAGGAACAAAAAAAAAGCCATCCAAATATTTACCTGGACTCTAAAATAAAGACTTTTAGAACCGGGAGGGACCTGAGATGCGATGTTCCACTTCCTTTATACAGTTGACTCTTGAACAACACTGGTTTGAACTGCGTGGGTCCACTTATACTCAGTCCCCCCCCCCCAATAAATACAGTTGGCCCTTCGTATCTGCATATTTTGAATCCTCCAATTGAACCAAGAGCCAGTAGAAAACAGTATTTCCACGTTCCAAGACACGGTTTCTCGGCTGCAGACCCCAACCACGGATCGAAAGCTGTTTTGGTTCCTGGTTGGTTGAATCTGGATGTGAAGGGCCAACGGCTAACTGGTTTTGGTTGGGGGGGGGGGGGCGGGCCAACTTACACACAGATATTTGACTTTCCATAGGAGTCGGCACCCTTCACCCCTGCATTATTCAAGGTTAGCTGTAGTTAAGAAATCTAAAATCCAGGTAATTTACACAGCCTTCCTAACTCGGGCTGTGACTCCTGAAACGGCATCGCACACACTTACCAACCACCACGCCACGCAGGCTCCGGCCTCCATTTTTACCATGTCATAACTCACAGCTCAAAATACATCTTCATTCCCACTTTTCTGTGACACTGGGATTTGCAATGGGAAATATGTTGAGAAATACTGAAAAACTAAGCCATGGGAACAAAATAGAATGTCAAAACTATTACTTAAAGGAATTCATTATGAGAAATCAGGGAAGGAGCAAGTCACCAAACAAAAAATTACTTAAGAATTTATCTGTGGGTTAGCAAAAATTAAAATAATACCAACAAGGACACCGGTTCACAAGCAAATCAATAAATGTTTGTTGACGGATTAAGTGCTCAAGAACTTGACTCCTCTCAACATGTTTCATTATAAAATATTATGCTCACTATGCAGCAAGCCTTATTTTAAATGCTTTGTTCCTTATAATCACATCACGAAGCCCAGAGTGCCAACGACATCTTCACTGACTACAGCATCAGTTCACAAGCCACAGTGAGTGCCAGGGGTCAGAGAAGTGACCTATTAATGAGGGGAGATATCGAGAACCAATAGAGTAAGCTGTAAATTTGGGGGAAGGCACAGGGGGAAGGGGCACAGGGAGAAGGAGCACGGGGGGAAGGGCCTTGGGGGAAGGGGCTGGCAGAGCTAAAGGATGCTTTGCATTCCCTCGACTTCAGGGCAGCAGAGGACACAGCAGGAAAGGTGACCAAGTCTAGCTAAGGTTTCAGCACGGACGAAGCCAAGGGGTCCCACCCCTCAGTAAGCCTGGAGTGGTGCGCGCCCCCTCTTCTCACAATGACATCATGATGACAGGAAACACATGCAACTGAAAGACAGAGCACCCTGCCCGGCTCCGACTGGAGGAGGGTGTGGGCGGAGTCTCACCGCAGAGGATGGGCTTCACGGGAGAAACAAGAGCTTCTGGTTCAAGGTTTGGTCGTAACAAGCACTCGTAAGGCCAGCAACTGCCATATCCACTAAGCTCGTTCTGCTTATCCACACTGGCTCACGGAGGTTGGTTTTGGGGACTCAGAAGGGACCTGGGTCTGGAGGATGCAGCATCCATGCCCCTGGGGCAGGCTGGAGGGGCTTGGAGCACCGGTCGTGGCCTCTGCTCTATCCGTGCCTTGGCCAGGAGCCTGACACTGCCCAGGGAGACGTGGGACAAGACATGAGGCAACAATGACAGGAAGGAACTTAGTAAAACGTAAAGACCAAGGAGTGTGAGGTGCTCAGAACCTCATGGAGACGACATATGTGTTTACAGTTTGTGTTTACACCTTCCTCAATAGGAACAATAACACGGACCAACCTTTCCCATTTCTACACGTTCACGTATTATGACACCCTATGACAACAAAACTCGGCACTTTGCTTTCTCGGTAAGACCGACGCAGCACAGCTCCTGTTAACCTGCACGCCGGCGGAGGACAGAGGGCAGCAAGTGTCTACCGGACAGATCAGCGACCAAGGAGAGGCAGCGGGGCTGCACGCGCCCATCCCACAAACCAGTTTCGACCTAAACATGGTGCATTTTGAGTCAGCAAATACAGTTGTTATTCCAAAGCCCCTATGCTGTTTTAGAATAGAGGAGGTGTGATAATTATGAGAAAGTATATGGAGACTTAAAACTTTAAGGAACGCTAGAGCATTCCTTACACAGGTCTCGTCTGACAAAATGAAGTGCGAGTTGATAGAATTTTCCAGAAAAATCGAGCCACAGGCTCACCTCGCCGCATGGGTGTGCGTGGGGCAGGGCGGCGCGGTCACTCGCCCTGCTTGTCCGGCCTCCCGGCTGCACCCGGCTGCCTAACCCGCGAGCCTCACCGAACCCCTGTTCGTGGCTTCCGATCTGTCTCGGTCCGTTGGAGCTGCTCTATCAAGACGCCACGAAGCAGGTGCCTTCTGAACAACAGAACTTACTTCCCACAGACCCGGAGGCAGGGAAGGCCAAGGTCAGGGCGCCGGCAGAGTCAGTGTCTGGTGAGAGCCCGGTTCAGAGATGGCATCTTGTGGTGTGTCCTCACGCGGTGGACAGGATGAGGCAGCCTCCGGGGTCTCTTTACAAGGGTACTAATGCTATTCGTGAGGACGCCACTTTTATGACCTAATCACCTCCCAAAGGCTCCGCCTACTAACGCCATCACCCTGGGGGGTGGGTCAGGACTTAAACACAGGACGCTGCGGGGGACACGGATATTCAGACCATGGCACGGCTGCTCTCCCACCTCCAGTCACTTGTTTGTCCTTGTGCGGGCTCTCTATTCTCTGTCCAACCTGGCTGTATCCTTGTGTTCTCCTCACTCTGCGTATTCCTTCCTTTCCTGCGGTTTTAGTTAATATGCATAGAATAATGGCTCTCAAAACTCCCTCTCTGGCTTTGACTGCCCAGGCTCCAGTATGTTCAAAACTGGCAGCATCACTTGCTCCCCTGCATCTGGTCACTTGTCCTCTGATTCTCCCTTGGGTGAAAGGCACCACCATGCACCCAGCCACCCATCAAGGTTCCTGCCTGGGGCCTTACCCCTCACCTCCCACAAATCACCGAGGACCACCGCATCCATCTGGATCCTAATCATGGCAACTGAGACTAGGCCTTCCGCTCCAGCACCCCAAATCTACTCTGCCTCCACAAGACAGTCAGACCAGCTTCCCAGCTGCTAACCTGATCACCGCATCCCTGCTTGAAACCCTGCCATGCCTTCCCACAGCCTCTAAAAAGTCCCTAAAATTCAGTCCAAAGGCGCTTCCAGTCCTGACCACTGTTGAGGAAGGGCTCCAGCCTCTGCCCACTTAAATACCTTTTCACTTACTTTGCATTTTCAGTACCTTCCAGATTAAAATGCTTTCCCTTATCTACCCACCCATGCCCCCCAACAATCCTCTCCACCTGGCCAAGGCCCCCCCCTTCAGCTTTTCAGTTTCTGGGAAGTTTTCCCTAAACCCCTACATTTAGATCAAATACCCCTCCCAGACACAGCACTTGGGTCTCTTCACATCTCTCAGTTTAGCCACAGCACTTAGTTTGTAATTTCCTGTTTACTTCTTAGTACCCCAATACTTTAAATTTTATCTATCTATCTATCTATCTCTATCTATCTATCTATTTTTTGAGTGCCTACAGCACCTGGTCTTCCTAGGTGGTCTCCCATCCAGGTACTAAACACTGCTTAGCTTCCGAGATAAGATGAGATTGGGCATATTCAGGATGGCATGGCCGTAGACTGCACCCCACAATTTTAGTACCCTGATACTCATTTAGAAGCTCTTAAAGGCTACAAATATAAAGTCTGTAAGGCTGTCTTGTTCATATTGAGCCCCCGGAACTTAACATAGGACTTATCACATGATTGGTGCTCAAAAAATATTTACTGATGAATTAATAATTATTACCATTTTACTAACGAGTACTTGACCTTTAAGTTGCTAATATAGAATAGGAACACTATAGGTTTTAGAATAAGACAGGCCTGGGTTCCCGCCCCGCTCACAAGAAGTGTGAGCTGGAGGGGCAGAATAAACGATTAACTTCATGGGGTTATTGTGAGGATAAAAATATACATGACATAAAGCAGCAAGTGCACTGTATTATTTTTTATTTTTCAAAATTCAGTGCTACGAACTTATTCATCATGGTGTCAATTTACTCCACTTCTGCCTTAACCTTCAGGCCAATTGGGGGACATTTCTTAAGTTCTTTATGAGCAGTTATTCAAAGAAGTAAGGCTTGCCCATCAGCCCAGCACATTCATTCAAGACTCTGCATTATGATCAAGCAAATTGGTAAGTCTAATGCCCGTCCACCTAAGAGTTATTGGTGTTGCTGCTACATTTTACATTTGACGGTAACAAGTCTAACAACTTAAGGAAACAGTGTGTTCCTTCCCAGGGTGAGTAAGTGAGGGCAGAGGCAAGCCTGAGTATATTCTGGTAAATATTTGAGGCACGAGAAATAGCCCTGGAATATGTGGCAGTCTTCTGACCACGGCACGGCAAGCCTTGCTGCTGCCTGCTGGGAATTCTGGACAAGCCCCCTTGCTGCTGGGGGCTCCCAGAATTATTTCGTCCTTGTAATAGTTGGTATTGTTGAGTTAAAAGAAATACCCTACTTTCCAAAGGAAGCAAAGTAGGGAGAAAGGAAGGGAGAGTAAATGGAAGGGAGAAAGGAGAGAGAGAGGAGGGTGAATGGGAGGAGAAAGGAAAGAAGAAGGGATGGAGGGAGGAAGGGAAGAGGGGTAGAGGACGGAGGAAGAAAACGTAAAACCTGCCCATCGATGCAGATTTAACAGTCTTGTTTTACTGATCTGACGGCACAACCAAGCTCTCTATCCCCCAAAGACAAAAACAAACAAGATGAACAACACACCCTTTTTGGTCAGGCCAATAGTGGCTTTGGAACCAATGACAAAGTATCGTAAGATGACTTTTAAAACTCTTAAGCTATCTAACAAGTCAAGCAAATTGTGGCATCTGAACGCCCACTTCAAAAATTTGGGTTTTGACCACAGCTGCCCATCCAACAGCCCTCGGATTCCCACAGGGTTATTAACCCTGGCTTCCTGGCCTCACAAACGCCAATGACCGAAAGGGTCCTTCAGTCTTTCCCTGACAGGACACGACAGTCCTGAACTCCTGAGGGTGACCCCGACACCCTCACTTTCTACAAAGTAGAGGAGCATTCCATGCAATCCCCAGGCCTCGGGAGGTGACAGAGAGCTGGCCTTGGGGCAGGGCTTTCTCTCCCATCGGAAAGAGAAACTTAAGTTCTAATTCAGAAAGGGTGTTTGTTGTCTTACCCAAGGTGGCTCACTTCATATTATACTTTCTAAGACTTGCATGTTGCAAGCTGTGTCCTAGAATTCTCATTGATTTTGAGCTAAAACATGGCTTTACGTGGCTAACTGACAAAAAAATCCTAAAGGCATTAACTACTGAATAATTTTTTAAACATCATCTGATATGTGTCATGAACATGCTCAAAACGTTCCCTTCTGATTTAAAATAAATGATAAAACACCTAAGTATAGAGTATTTCCTTAGAAAAAACTTAACAAAATGAGCAACAGGAAACCCTCTTCGGTATTTTAATATTTTTTTCTTTAAAGTATATAAAACGTGAATTTTATATGCAACTTAGGTCTTCATAAACCCATAAATAAATGGAACACTTAAATCTATTCCTTTAAATATCTTCATCTGCCAGGACTAAGAACTCATATTCAAAGTGTCATCCCGAGTGATTTTTTATGGCTGAGTTATAAACCCCTTCAAAAATGGGGTTTACAATGGAAGTGTTGACATCACGTTAACTATTGCTCTGCAAACAGGGCCCAGTAATCAGGGCTCATTATCTTTATGAGGCAGGTAAATGTCTGTACCCATTAATCACAGAGCTGTATTGACAGATTCCAAGTTCAAGGTCCAGCAAAATTAATGTATCCCATTTCTTGCATCATTGAGACCCAGAAGATAATTTGTAGGTGTTTTTATAATTCTAAGTCTTTGGCATTTGTACAGAATCAGGGCGACAGCCTTGCCAAAACCTTTCATTTATTTACACCTGCTACGGTCAGGTTTTACAGACTTGTGATTTCTAGAGAAGATTTGTCTTTCCCACAGATAATTCATGAGTGGCGTGCATCTGCACAAACGCAGTCTTTAATGGAGGACGATCACAATCATGAATTCTATGTATCCCTATGCCGTGTCTCCACTGAGGCCACACCAAACTGTGATTAATTACCAAAGGCATATCCCACTCCTAAATTATAATTCCACATTCCTATATAAAACAATCTAAAATGTCAGCACTCTGTCTTTATGACATCATGTCATCCCAATAATTCTGTTTTACAAGTAAATTCCTATTATACATTAATAAGGGCTGTTGGTGGCTAAACATCTTGCCTCACCAGTAATGACTGGGTGGAAGGCAATTAGGAAAGCCAGGTGCAGCTGTGCTGGGTACTCATAAAAGTTTTTAAATTTTACTATTTCCGTTTGATTTTGGGGGAGTGCATTCCAATCTGCCCAAATTAAAGAGGAAGCTACGTCCGTGTTTTTCAGCTGTTGCATGTTCTGACCATTGCGATAACCCCATTTCATATATTTTTTTGCCCCTTAGTTGATGATCTGAGGAGTTCAAGTTTCACCCTGAGCATCAACATCTCACACAACCTGTCAGTGGTCTCGCTCACACACACATGCACGCACACACACACGCACGCACGCACACACAGAGTAATACAGCAGCACCTTCATTTAAGACTTTCTGGAGCAGCCCTGAGTAGTAAAATCGATGCATGAAAGAAAGAACTTTACTCACTTAGTTAACATGTTTTTGTTGTAATTAGCTTGGGTCAGTGAAGGAGACATCAAATTAAAGTTTTATGTCATAATAGGAGCGATGATTTTCCCATTACAAGAAAATCAATTTCCTTCTACAAACTACAAACACTACATAAAAGAATTAGTAAGTGTAAAGACTTAACACATCTGAAGCAAGAGAAAAGGTTACCTCTGATGATGACAAATAGCCTTAGAAGTAGAATTTTAAAGAGTTAACAACTTACCCACAGCAGTATTATAAGGGTGATGTAACCTGGGAAATTCCCTACCAAAATGACATGCAGGAAACACGGATTCCTTTATTTCATCTGTTATGTTTTTCTTCTCTTTGCTCTGTAATTCATACCAGTCAATTGATTTAAATCCTTTTTTGGAAAAATAGTGGAATGTTATAAACAATCAATTCTATGATACCAAAAGACTGAATTAACAAGATTCAGTGTTTTTTAAAAAGTTAAATAAATACTCTATATATTCATGATCAGATAGACAAAAGTGACTATGTATCAGCTGCCAATTCAAGGACCGACATCCTCCATAAAAGCTGCATAGACCTTGTACTGACAAGGATTTCAAGAATACATTTTCCAGAACCATCCTAGGAAGTAAGCTTGGAGGGGCTGACCTGGCACAAAGGCCCCTTTTAAACGTGAAGAATCATGTGCCATTTAATTTCAGAAGGCAAAATGGACATGATCACATCTGTACCAGGATAGTCTTCAAAAGGAATCCTTGATTTTCTTTCTTGGTTGTTTGGGGACTTTCCTGCTGGTTTTATTTTTTTTAGAAAAAGCTATGTTTACTGGAACAGGATCTTTAAAAACAGAGTGCTGTGGTACTCCTTCAGAAAATAACATGGTTCAGAAATGCCTTAGTTTCATTAACTCCTCTCTCCATTTTTTCAGAAAAAAAAGTCACATAAAATAAGACCCTCTTCACGCAGTTAATCACCTCTCGCTTCTTAACAGAGAGAATGTTGCTGAGGACTTGTTTTGCTTAGGATATTAACCTTCACAGTGTAATCACTTTACACACCGTTCTTCAAATTTACCAACAGAGAAGCACGGAGTATGAAAATCTAACCTTCTTATCTTTGTCGTGTTTCCTTTCCTTTTCCTTGATCAACAACTATTCTCCTACAGATGAACTTTTAAAATGCCAGTTTTAAAAGAGAAACAAATAACCACCGTCAGTGCTCTCATTTATTCTTTCCCTCGCCCGATTTTTTTCCTAGTGGGAATACAGTAGGTAAGAAAAGGGGTTTGAGAAAAGATCTTCATTTCTATCAAGAAATTACCTAGAGAAACCTGTTTGCCAGTCCCTATCTCCCTGCCAGCTTCTGGACGACATCCAAAGCCCCTCATACAGACTAGACACCCCACGTCGACAAACAGCTTTGAAAACGAGGGGCGTCTGAAAACATGCCCCTTCACAGAGCTAAGAGACATGTAGGGTTAACATCCACAGGGCTACAGTTGGCTGTGAAAGGGGAAATTATGCAGGATCATAGTAGCCATTTTCCTACAAATCTGTCTTCCATATTGCTAAATCCTTTGGTTCTTGTTGATTCTGAGGTATTTTTCCTGTTAGGAGGTAGTCCCCCAACGGGCTCCCAGTGTCTTATGAGGAAATTCAGCAGTTCATTAATAAATGTGCTGGTGGCTCACCTCTTGCCATCAAGGTACAACTAGGTTGCAGGTAATTAGACCTGGAGGCTCCACTGTGGAACATGTTTTTCTGTTCCCTAATTACACAAGAAAACCTCAGTTAAGTTCAAATTTTAATAGGAGTGCTTCCTGCCACAGAGATCAAAGTCCGAGGTGAGTGTGACGAAGTCTGGCCAGATCTGCTTAAGGAGTGTCCCCTCTTCCTTCCACTTACAAACCCTGCCTCGCCATCCCCCAAAGAGAAGGGGGGCCTGTCTGTTTCTGGGGAGCAGCCCTCTGACCCACCTCTGCTGGAACACTCTGTTATTTTCACCTGCCAAACCACCTTTATTTCACTAAATCACGGCTTGTGTTCTATTGCCTCAAGCATTTTTTTTTAAGTGGGGATGGGTGTTTATGTGAGCTTATATAATCCAAGGATCAACTACTAATTGTTAAACTACTAAGGAGCTTGATTTCCATGTTAATTCCTTCCTCCTGGGTCATTTTAATTGAGCATCTCTGAGCTAGGAAATTAGCACTGCATATATTCATTATATCACCAACCAGTGATTTTCAAGGAGGATGAAAATGCTATCTGTGAGTTAGTCCCCGTCTGGGTATACTTTTTCATCAGATTACATTCCACGGAACAATAGGGGGGAAAAAATAATACAGAGGCTGAAGCCATAACAGTATTGGGTATTTAGGGAAACAAAATAAGTTTAAGCAGCTACTGCCTCTCCCTTACACACATACACACACCAATCACGGTGTCAAAACTACGCTTCTAGAAAAAGAAAAACAAGAAACTCAATGGTAGAATTATTCTCTTCTGACCAAAAACCTCACATTAGATTTGGAACCCTAAGAATATGAACACAGGCACCCCCGAATCTATCACGGTGTCCATGTCAGTCAAGGACTTCGCCCCCAGCATCCACTGTGGAGAGGGGGAGAGTTACTTCACCTCTCTAAGCCAGTCTCTTCCACTGTCAATCAGTTTAATAACTGAACTTCCCTTATCAGGTGTAGTGAGGATTAAATCAGACTCTGCTTCTGCGTCGCTCACAGTGCCCAGCGCCGTGGCCTCGATGAACATTAACTGTCATCATCATCATCTTCCTCGGGATGAACCCCAAACCCCTCTGCTCATCGAACACGCAGATATCCGGTCAGAATGCAATCAGCAATATTGGGGTCCCTCCCGTTTCTTCCACAATCGCTTGACTTGCCCATTCTTTATCTTTTTTTTCCATAACTTTAAACATTACCAGATCAAGGCATAAGAATCGACGGTCGGCTTTCAATACAAACTCAAGGCCGATTTCCATGCCGAAGAGAGATTATTTTAGGGTTCCAACGCATTAACTGTAACATTTTCTATTCTACCTCGATGAAGGGTGACAGCTGACTCGCTCTGTATTTGAATCGTCTCGTCTGGGCGTCGCGACGCCCTCCGAGGCAGGTGTCATCACTCCACATCACAGAGGAGACGGGGAGGCTTAGCTGCTTCACCGACCCAGGGCCACAGAGCCAGTCATTGATGGGCCCCGAAATGAAGCCGGTAACAGACATTTCAACGTGTCTCCTCACCCCATCTGTCTTCTCTTTCCTCATTCTCGCCATCCTTTTTTCCCTAATCCATGGAATTGTTTTATATAAAAATTAAGTAGGATTATTATTTTTAAATTCTATCAGGTGAAATAACATTAGTATTATTATTGTTTTATATACTTTGGAGAGTTGTTCTTTATTCTATCGCCTCGAACGTTGATTTTTCATTGTCTCAAATAGAAGTCTATATTTTCATGAAAATTTAATGTTTCCCCCTAACAGTCATGTGATTTTTCACAATTATTAAAAACCACAGTTGTTAAACCAGGCATTTATGAGGCATTTTCCCTTGCTCCCAATGTGCGACCATAACAGTTTTCACCACCAAGAACATTCCTAAAATAGTTTAGATTTTTTTATGTAGGTATTACTCCCATTAAGCCCACTTTTAGAGAAAAGGGAATAAGGTTTTAATTTCTTGTATGCTCTTAAAATCGACTTAATATTAACCTGAAAATATCTTGAATATCTCACTGTAAAATATATATCTATATAATATATTTACGTATATAATATATAAAAATATATAATATATTTACATACATAATATATAATATATTTATATTATAATATACTATATATTATATATATAGTGAGAATAAGATCAAACAAAAACCTGTTTCATGTAAAAATTTGTTACTTTTGGATTTTAGAATTCTGAAATATACTTCAATATCCATCTATCAGAATAGTCAGTATGTGTGTGGCCCAACCAGGAAAATATTCTCTTGTTTTAAATTATAATGGTCCTTGAACCCCATTTTATGGAACCTAAAGAACCCAGATTTTATCTTGGCATGTCAATAGGTCAAAACCTTGTAAAATCAATGTAGCAATAACATCTCATGCATTGTTAAGTATTGTTACTTTGAGAAAGCATCTCAAGTATTGTTACTTTGAGAAAATTTTTTTTGCTAGAATGGCTTAATTATACAAGTACATAATAGCATTCAACTTTCAGTTAAAAAGAAGGTTAAGATTTTCAGAACTTCTAATATTTTCTTTATCCTCTCATGGGGGGGATATTTAGAGTGCTATATGTGATCCCATGTATATAAGTAAACATTGTTTTTATTATGTACTTATAAATATAAATGTATATATAACTGGCAGCCCCTGGATAGGAATCCATATTTAAGCTATCAACTTTAATTCCTTTCAACTTAGCTTTTTAAATCTGGCAGCGACAGTCTAAATTCCAATATCCCATTTTCGGGAAAAGAAAGCAGAGTCCCATCAACCATTGCCAAAGTAGAAAAAGAAGAAAATAAAAAGATCTCATTTCCAGAAATGATACCTCCTTCGTTTGGCCTTCACTTAGTTAAAATGCAAAGTGTGACAACTTTGCTGTTACAGTTTGTATTTAAAAAGTGCAAAACAATTTAAAGGAGAGGAGGACTGCTTGAAGTACTTCACAAACCTGCTGTCAGAAATTCCATCTGGAAATTCCATTCACAGGCAAATAATCGATGTATTAGTTGGTGCCATTTAAATCCCTTGATTAATACACGTCCCTTGAAGGATGCTTACAGGGGCTCTAGTTCCAGTTACCATGTGTATTAGAAGAACACAGGAAGGCACATCTTTTTAAAAACACTCGTCAACTGTGATGTTTCAATATCTGACTTGTCATCTCCTGACCCCCCACCATGAGTTAGAAAATCAGTGAATTTGGTGTCACAAACAAGAAAGTAGTAACTGAATCACTTGAACTTAATTCTCCAGAAAACTTGATTCTTGATCTGTCACCACTCACGTAGCTTTTCAATTTGCTAAAGATTTCTCCTGGTTTATGCCACTTTGCATGGCTAAGACCCATCCAGGTCTGCCAAGCAGTGAGTTCACTGGGTTGTTTCGCTAAGTGGGTCAGTTAGCAGGACACAGCCCACTGAGGGTAAAGGAAGGAGCTCAGTGTTAACCTTCCACTTCCTTCACTGAGCCGGAGCTCACCCCCACTGACAAATGAGATTCCTTCTTTTCAGATGCTGTAGCGCCCCCCTGTGGCAATGCCTGCAAACAAGCCAATAACATGGATACCTTTTGCAATGGGTCACTGACAACAGAGCGTATTCAGTGTTCAGTACAAGCTGCTTCCTTCCCTTTCACTATCCCATACGTTAATTTGCAAATATTTATCAAGTGCTACAGGCACATCATAAATGTGGAGGCACCTGTGAGACAGACCAAGGTCCTGACCCTCATGGAACATACAATCAGCAATGCAATTCTCTGAAATAGAAGTCAAAGTTGTATTTGCTTTGTGGCAATAGATGCTTGTAGTTTTTTTTTAATCAAGAAAGAACCTAAAAACAAACAGCTGTCTGCCTACCCAATATCCGTCTCTCCCTTTCTCCCCTTCCACAGATCCCTAATGTTCCAGAGTGAAGGCTACGTTTGCCAACGAGGTTCCACAGCTGGCAAGTGGCAGGGCAGAACAGGAAGGACCGGTCACCAAACGTCAGTGGTCACAGTCTTCCCAGGCCCCATCTCCAGAGCTGCCCTGCTCGGCTCATCATCATAAAGCCAGCGCCATGCATCCTGCAAGGCCCAGAGAGGCTCGGACTGGCCTGGGCTTCTGTCCTGGAAACATCAACTAGTTTGTGACCCTCCACACATTAATAAGCTCTGCTGAAAGCCGCCATCAATGCCACGAGGGAAGACGGAGCCATTAGGCACAGAGCACTTGGACATTTCTGGGAGAAGGAAAGAGCGGGAAGCACACAGAGCCTCTGCTTCTCAGCAGGCACGCCAGCTCCACCCACTGCTCGTGTTCCTGCTCACGGTCTTTTGACGACGGCCTCCTTCCTCCACTGCCCTTGACTTTCCCATCAAAGCGCCTTAGTAAGGCAGAAAAGAATACACAGAAATATGCCTGAGGTCCCATCAAGTTAGACGCCTCATCCACAAAAACGCACCCAGAGGTGCACAGTCCTGATTCCGTGGTTTGGCTGACCCCTGACGCCCACGTGTGCCCAAGAGTCTGGCATCTCTCAGTCTGAGAAGCGGCCCACAGCCTCGGGGCCAAACTACTCAGACGAGTTTCCACGGCTTCTCCCAGCTACGCCGCCCGTCCGCACATCCCCACGGTCATGCAGGTCCAGCTCTTGTCTCCAGCAAACGCCCCATCGTTTCAGGCACCGCTCGTTCTTCCAAACCGCCGAGGCCAGATCCCCCCGCCACGCGGTCCCCTGTCCTTCCGCTGAGCCTCAGCTACCTTCCAACATTCGATGACGGTTCCCTTCTCTGTCCCTCGATCCCCATAGATGCTAAGACAGTGTCTCAGCTCCAGCTGCCATAACAAAATACCATAGGCCGAGGGGTCTGAACAACAGAGCTGTATCTTCTCGCCGTTTTGAAGGCTCAAAGTCCCAGAACAAGGTGCCAGCCAGCGTGGGTCCTGGTCAGAGCTCTCTTCCTGTGTCGTCGCGTGGCAGAGAAAGCTCTGGCATCTCTTTTCTTATGAGGGCAGCACCCCCATCGGATTAGGAACCCTCCCTTAGGACCTCATTAACCTTTAACACCTGCTCACAAGTCCTAGCTCCAAACAGTCACATCGAGGGTTAGGGTTTCAACATATGGACTTGGGGGAACACAACCATTCGGTCCATAAAGAAGGACCCTACGGGGAAGGGGGGCAAGCAGACCTTACCACGAGGCTGCCACAGAGAAGGGAGAAGGCAGGGGCTGTGCTCCCGGCATAGGGGAGACAGGAGCCGGGGCACTGAGCGAGCCGCAGAGTTGGGTTCACGGACGGGACGGTGCGGGGGTGGACGCTGTGTGTGCACAAAGCAACGGTGTGATGCGAGGAGGCACGACAGAAAGCGACAAAAGGCAGGCCTTGCTGCTCCTCTCTGAAGGTCACGGACACTTGCCTGGACCACACGACTTGGAAAGGACTTTGACTTTACCCCTCTGTCCTCAAAACAACAGGAACCGCTCACAGACATAACATTGAAACACGTTAGTCTGCACTGAGATGACGAAAATCAGCCCTCGAAAAACGAAATATTACACCTTTTAAGTGCATTCAGAAAAGACTTACAGAAGGGCTGTGCCTTCACATTGTCACGCATGCTGGCTGATGGAGGGAGCAAGAAAAAATTAAATTCATGAAATAAAACTGCAGCTCGCATCTGCTCTGGACAATTTTTCTTTTTTTTTTTAATTCTCAAATCAGATCTCTAAAATAAACGGAGAACATTCTAGCCCTCCGGCATGGAAACGCAGCAGCCGGAGGCTGACTGCAACTAAAACGCTGACTTACACTGCCCTCTGCTGGTACACTGACCACATTGCAACTTCGTTTACCAAGCTGCCAAAAGGCAGTTCCAGTATTTTGAACCAGCAAATTCAAGCCTAATTACTAAAAACAGGTTGTGGAAAATATTACTAAGTGGCTTAAATACCATCTGCACCACATCAGGCACACATTCCTAATGAAAAGGGCACATGTGTGGGAAGAGGTGGGGCCAGATCACATCTGCTAACCTAATATAAAGGGTTTCTTAACTAACTCTTTAAAATATGCATTAAATTCACAATAACGCCTTTAAACTGCACGCCCCTTTCTCACCTAACCCCTGCCATGCCAACCAACTTTTCGGGAAACAAACAAATACAGTAAAAAAGAATTAAATCTTGGCTCCACCAGTGCATTTCAGCCTCTGCTTAAGTCGGTTAGCAACCTAGCTACATGTTACTGCAGTATACCAAATCCATTTTCTATGTATAGACTTTTCTTTAATTTAGAAGCTGCTAATTTGCCAGCATGTTGCTGAAAACATGCCATTTGTTTAAATACACACACATCAGCCTCCATTAAAATGATTACAGCATCATTCAACAGTCCAAAGCATTTATTAGGTGTCTCTAATGCCACAGAGCGTTTTACTAAGTCCTGCGTAAACGCTTAAGCCAAATCCTCGCCTCAGAGCTTGTTTCCTAGAATAGATGACGTAATACGCATTGACACAATGGAACAAACAGCACAGGTACCTGAACTTAAGCAAGTGCACCTACATTTTGTCCCAAGGTACAAATGGGAGTGTTCTCATGCGCTGGCCGTTTGTAAAGGGTGGGGTGAGTGGAAATCACAGGTGTCTAAAATTGGAACAGGAACGCCTCGGGAAGGTGGTGGGATGCCATGTGACAGTGAAGAAGGGGGAAGCTCAGGACTTGGGAATGAAGGAGGCAGCCACAGACCTCGTCACACCTGAGAGGTTCCTGCACAATGTCATGAAGGAAGTAAACCTTAGAAATTCCACGACTCCCCACGGCCACGTAGCAACTTCCCTCAACTAAGCCCACGGCTCTCTGTGCTTCTGCACAGGCACGATGGGCTCCAGGCTCCCAACGAGCCACTGGCTCAGAAGCATTCGGAGAGCTCCAGACACAGCTCCAAAGTCACTTGCTGGCCCAAGTCACTGACCAGCTCCGCAGGCCATCTTTGAGAGCTTAAGCTTTCCTTCATGCAGATAGGCAATGCCTCAAGTTCCCACAGCTCTCAGGTACATTAATTTATTTTACTCAATAAACACCTAACCGTAGCCCATACCTCTTGACAAATATAAATGCCTTAAACTCTCATTACCATTCCATCACACAGGCATTATTATTAAATGCCCAATTTTACATATGAGGAAACTGAGGCACACAGAGGTTAGCACAAGCATGTGACAGAACCGGGAATCGAACCCAGGCATTCCGGTTCCGAGCTTGGTCTCTTAACCACTGTGCTGTGTCATATGACATAATGTATGCGATAATCTCCCAGAAGGAAAATGACTACTGTATAGCCAAGTAGGTAAGTTTTGCTGAAGAAACAACAAACAGCCCCCAAATCTACAGGGCTAGCTCACACTACTTATCCACTGAGAGTTGTCAGTTGCATGTGGGACAAGGGGACCCCAGAGAACCTCAAACCTCACACGCGTGTTCTTGCCCAGATGTGCCACTCATCATTTCACGCTAGGATGTCGCTAGCCAGAACCCATCGTAGGGACCCAGCCAACAGGCTGGGAGGTGTGTTCCTGCCGTGGGAGTCGTGTGCCTCCTGTGTGCCTAAAAGGAGGCAGGGATGGGACTATCAGGCAGACCACCACAGGAGACCACCGCAGCTCACACACAGTGGCCGCTGAAACAGTAACGTCTATTTCTGGAAAACGAAGGTGACACCATTGGCCCCTCACGCATGTCGAGTCGAGTCCACCTGCAGTAATGGCCGTGCGTGGGGTCCGGCGTCCAGTGAGCAGCACCGGCGCATCCATACATCCACTCATCGTCCCCAAAGCATCCCTAAGTAGTTGACATTCACGAAGCAGCACCTTTCGGTCTCGCGGGGGAAGAAGCCCACACACACATATGTGCAAAAACCTGATAAAGAAGACACACACCAGGGATACTAACTGAACACAAACGAAGCACTCAGCCGGGAAAAGATCAGCAATCCAAAAGCGACCTGCATTTTGAAGGCAATACATCTTCACGTGGCTTTTTTGATGGAAGCCCAGACAGACAGGCTGAGCAGGTAGAGAGAGGCCGGTTGCCTGGAGCAAAGAACATTTTCTGGAGACAGCTCTGCTCAGAAGCGGTGTCCCAGGGCTGGAGAAGTAAAGAGCTAACCTCAGGGCTGGCTGCGCGAAACCGTCTAACCAGCTCCACTTAGGAAACACTGGGAACGAAGGAGGCGCCAACGCTCAGCAGAGGTGGGACTAGACCCCGACTTTCTCGACTTTCTCGATGTTCATTGCGGACTTAATCAGTGAAACGCAACAACGTGCTGGCTGAAGACAAAACTGTCACGGCATGATTCTGTCGACTCACAAAATAGGTTGGCCCTTGGAAATGAAGTAAAACCGCACTGTCGTAGAAGAATAAATGTCTCCGCCATTTACTTCTGAAAGGTGGGATGTGAAATTTGAATTTTTAACTAGAAAAAATAACTGGGATAGAACACACACTGGAAGTTCCAGGTTTTGGAGAATATTTGCATTTGAGCAGTGCTAGGTTTCTAGACATTTTATAGTTAAATTTCTGAGTTATAAGTTCAAGAATTTTAGAACTAAAAAAAATCGTAAACCAAAAATCTAGTCCAGGCACTGCATTTTATGGGAAAGATGTGAAACACAGAGAGTTTATTTGTCCAAGGCCATCGAACTCACTTGGAAAAAGGTGGAGACTTGTGCCCAGCCCCCGCATTGCGGGCTGTGCCCTGCCCACTAATGTAACTATTCCTAAATAAAACTAAGTGTAGTCTTCAATGGTGGCAATATAAACATTAATACATGTACACATGACACAGCTGAATTCAAAAATGTTAATAAATCTCGATTTTTACATGAGTCGGAATGGTGACTACCGTTTCTTCTGTTTTTAATCCCCTTGTATCTGAAAATACAAATTTTCTATGGGGTCATTTAACAATTAGGTTAAAAACCAAGGGCGAAGCAGTGTTTTTCAAATACTGGGTCAATTAAGTCAGCGGATCACGACCAGTACTTTTTCCCTTTTTAAATGAAACAATACATATTGACTTGGACTGTGTTTTCATTTGCCAAATACCAAGGCAGACTGATGTTTCTTCTTACTGCCTTTGCCCAGGGTTGAACAATCATTTTTTACTGCCATTTAAGTAAAATATGGGATTTATAAGCAAGCTAGTTATGAAAAGACTGAGTCAGGAGAGGCCGGTAAGTACGAAGTGCACACTGGCCCCTAAGGCCTCTCCTCATGACCCGGCCCTGAGGCTGGAGAGCGGCCGGGGTCAGGACAGCGGAGCTGTGAGAGTCAGAGCGGGCAGCTCCGTCCTGAAGAACGGGAGCTGGTGGTTAAATGAGAAACTACCTGCAAGGGGCCGAGGACAGAACTTTTGAGTGAAGACCAACGTCAAGGTAAGCCAGGGAGCTGGAGCCGACCCCACCCCCACAGAGGGTCCTGAGGCAGGGAGGAAACTGGGGGAGAGCAGGAGAGATGAGCCCAAAGCGGAAGGGTTGGCTCTGATCTGGGGTCAGGAGTTAGAGTAGGCATGGGAGGTCCTTTTTCTTTTTTTGTTTGTTTCTTTTTTTTTTTTCTTAAACCATGACATGGTACAGGGAGGGGATGGGAGTGTATATAAACAAGAAGCTGCCCTACAGGGGTGAAATTCAGGAGTCTGCATGCAGACAATCCTACGTATACTTCTCCAGGTAGGTACCAGACCCTGCCTAAATGTTTCCTTTGTACTATGAGACACTCCGCCATTTAGATTCTGAAACTGGGCATGGCAGGCAAGGTTTCTTATGGGAGTGTTTCAGAACCTCCAAGAAGGACCAACAGGTTAAAAAAGTATTTTCAATAAACGTGTATTTTTCTATTTGTTATATTTTTAATAATGCAAATTATAGAAAGTAAAATTCAACCATCTTATCAGCTGGTGAGAAACTTGGGGTCTCAAAAGATTAACAAACCAGTCTAGTCTACCTTAGTATCAACTACAGGCAGACATTGCGGGTTCAGCTCCAGACCACGGCAACAAAGAGGTATTGCCATCAGGAAGGTGGTCATCTTTTAGCTGCTGGTGGAGGTGAGGGGGAGGTGGGAGGTGGGAAGGGTCTTGCCTTCAATTTATAAAAATCGCAATATCTGTGGAGCACAATAAAGCGAAGCGTAATTAAGCCAGGCACGCCTGTCCTTCCATCCTGGCGGCCTTCCGCCCAGTAAAGCTGCCGACGTCCCTCCTGGCTGCTCTCCTTCCCTTCTAGACAGCAGGTGTAAGCAGTCTCCAACATGGCCAGCAACTTGACCTCACCACCTCTCTCCTCAGCAGACGACCTTGACCTTGTCTCCTACCGACCATAAAGAACAGGCGGGCAGGTGGCCAGCTCCTGAGCGCTTTGCCCCACACCTGCAGGGTTCCTGCTTCTATGCCCCGCCTTCTCCTTCCCTACCCTGATGTCTTTCAGATTCTCATCCCTCCAGCCTCCTCGGGGGCCTCACTTGCCTACTTACCTCCCTACTTACTCATCTTCAAATAAACAAACAAAAAAACCCCTTCCCTAACTCTCTACTTCCCAGCCCTGATTCTAGAAGCCTCGTCTACACAGCTGCCCCTCACCGCTCACCTTCTCGTCCTCCCCACGCCCACTGCACTCCGGACTTCAGACTCCCAAGTGCACCACACTGGCTCTAGCTGAAGTCACCAACCTCATCTTTGCTAAACACGAGGGACCCCTTCATCTTTCTAAGCCTCCTGGCACATGCAGTCCAGTGAGAGCCGGAAGCCCTATTCTCCCCGTGTGCAAATGCTCCCCTGCTCTGACAGCTTTCTGCCCCTCCTCCTCAGTCTCCTTTGGGGTCCTCTTCTTCCCACTTTTCAGACGTTGGGTTTACCATCTCGGGACCTCTGCTCTTTGGGAAGTACGGATCCCCTCTTTGGACAAACTTCTCTGCCCCTGCTTGTGTCATTTATCACCCATGCGATGCTGCTGCTGAAATCTACATGCCCTCCTTGAACTCTACCGGCCCGTCACTACATCAAGCATGTCCGGAACTCATCTCTCATCATCTTCGTCACAAGTCCGCTCCCCAGTATATGTCCCCCACTTCGGTCAAGGTCACCACCATCCACTCAAATGCCCAGACCAGAAGCCAGGCAACACGTGGGCTCGTCACCAACCCTCAAGTCAAGATGAGCACGTCCTATCCGCGCTACCTTCCAAATACGCTTGAACCCAATCACTTACGCAAGATGGTCAAAAACAGTTGGGTTCGAACCCTGCCCCTGCAAGCTCCCGGCCCTCAGGTTCCTCATCTGCCCAATGGAATAAAATGACAGATTTTATGTATTAGTAGTACACACTTCCAAAGGCCATTCTGAGAGTTAAACGAGTTAATACAGGTGAGGCACTTGGAGCAGTGCCTGGCACAATAAGTGCTATGTAGGGGGGACGATGCCCCTGTGCTTATCCACCATCCATCACCACCCTGCCCCAGGCCTCGTCACCGCTCGCCTGGACTGGCTTCTCCAAGTCCCTTCTACCTGGCCTCTCTGCCTCCAGCTTGCCCACCTCCAACCCAGCCTCCACAGAGTGGCGGAATGACCTTTCTAAAATGCAAACCGATCGGGCCACTCCCCTGCTTACGGCTCCTTACCGAGGCTCGAGGCTCGCAGGCACCTGCTCTCCCTCCACTCCCCACCCCGACCTTACACGCCAGCCACGATGACTTCCTCTGCGCGCCATGCTCTCCCTGCTACAGACCAACGCTCGCCCTGCGCCTCTGCTGGAACATCCCGCTGTCCTCCTCCTCACTCCTGCTCCCCCCCACTTCAGGTCCCAGCTGAAAGGTCCTTTTCTCCACCAGGTTCCCCCTGACCCCCCAAGTCTGGGGTAAATGTCCCCGAGAGGACCAAAGAGAACAACACTGAACCTTGCAGTCATTCAGCAACTAAAACTGCCCTTTACTCGTCTCAAGCCCCAGGAAGCTGCGAGCACCCCGAGTGCAGGGACCTAACCAAGTGCCTGGCTCATAAAAGGTGCTCAGTAGCTACCAAACGCCATTAAAAAACAAATCCTGCTAGCCACAGCCTCTCTGAATGGACATGCCATTCTGTAATGAAAAACGGTGTTCAGCGTTTCTGTCAGGGCTCCCTTTAAAGCTTCCCTGGATTCTACCTAGATTCTAGTTCCTCTGAATGCACAGATGCCTCCTCCTGTGTCCCACTGGGAGTGAGGGGATGCTAGGATTCACAATTCAGCACCTGATGGTACCAGACGATTAGAAATGATGATAATGGCAACAGCTAACACTTACCGCACACTCACAACATGTCGGGCACTGTGCTAAGCAGACCATACGCACTACTTCATCTAAGTGTCTGGAGAACACTTGTTATTCCCAGTGCTTCGGGAAGATCTGTGATCCACCAAAATGCCCAAACTCCTCTTCTGAAATTATTAACAAAACAAAGTGCTCTAAATGAAATGGCCGCCCTTCATCCCTCCCTCTCTCCCTCCCCACTCCCACCCCCAGCCCCCTCTCTCTCCATGGTAGGCAGCCATGAAACTAACTTTTCCTAATACGCCACAGGGCTAAGTTAGGTCCAGGACTGAGGGCTGCCAGCCCCAGTTTCTCCTGACTTTGTTGTTGGGGACATCGTAGCCAATGTGACTTAGGATAATCTGAAAATTATCTGCATTAACAAAACTGAAACTTTGTCCAAATGTCCAATCTCAGCTCTTATCTTATAATGCACCCAACACACCCTCCCCCCAACCTCCAAATTTCAAGCTAAAGGATTTGGGACCAAAAAAAACCAAAAACAAAACTTGTATATAGACTGACTGAAAAATAAATTCTATGAAATTTTCACTGTCTATTGACAACTTCCAACAGGACTAAAATTTGTTTACAGTTACACATTCCATTTTAGAAAACTTAAATCTTCCAAGCTTTGGAACCTCACCAAAATGGGAAGAGGGAGTATGCAAGATGAAACAGCTTTTTAAATATATTTTCAAAAGTTACCCAGTGACAGAAACAGAACTGATGAAGAAGAAGGGGGTCTTCGCTTTCCTACCATGAGACTTGGCCTTTTAGTCTTCAAGTTTTGGGAGCTTAGAGCAATCCTTGGCTGCCTCAATATGGGGAACAGCCAAGGAAGTTTCTGTGCTCACTAAGGGAGGACAGGCACACTAAACATCCTGTTCTTTTTAATAGTCCTGGTGATATATATCCAAGTAGTTAAAGTCAAATTTTTGAAAGGTGCTTGCTTTATTCTGTTAATTAATTTGAAATGCAATGTTGGAAGGAAGAGAAATGGACAGTGTGTTCCATACTCCCAATTTATTAAAAGGATAAAGAAACAAGTTCTGAAGAAGGGACGAGTGTAGAAACCCATCAGCTGTAGTAAAGGAGAGTAATACTTCTGTTCATCAATCAAGTTCAACTCTAAACCAGGATTTATAAAACAACAAGAAGAGCATTTTTGTAAGCCACAATCCTGACACAAACTCTGGACTTTAGTTAGTATCTCTGGGCTTGCCTAAAATTTCTGTAAAGTAACCCACTACAAATCCACATGAAAAATGTCTTCTTTCTGAAATTATTGATTGCTCAGGTAGAACTTACATACACATAACTGACGGATTATAATTCTTATTGAACAAGGAGGTGTGCACCAATGAACGAGAACGGACACTCCCAGGGGCATGAAGCTGGACAACATCCAAATGCTAAGGATGACTCATCAGGTCTCATTTACTGTCCCGTATTTTAAAGACAGCATACTAGGTTCTATAAGCAGCAGCATCGTTAGTTTCTTAGCAAAGAGCTCAATTTAACTTAACCCACCAAAGTGTCTGTCCTCTCTGATTACTCTAGATGCAAACCTAAGGGAGCATGAGAGTGAAAAAGAAAACAGAATCACGAGATCATCACCACCAATATGCACTGCTTTTGAAATCTCCTGCCAATATTCTGAAAAGCGAAAGCCTGCTTGGAAGAGAAGAATCCGGAGAACATTAGTGGCACGTGACACAGGACCACCGTGAGGCAGGTGTGGGGCATGCACGTGCAAGCTCTGTGTGGGGTTAAAGGCTGGAGGAGTGAACCAAACTCCTAAGAAGCTCATACCCATTTTTCAGATAAAGATAAAGCTCTTACTTAACCTAACACGGAGCTGGTGGTAGTAGTTACTTAGAGGTACATAAGCTGAGCACCTAAAAAGAGAATAACACCCAAATGATTTGCATGGAATTTTGAATTTTCAGTCTTGCTTTGACGCATCATGCTTGGTGACTTAATGAAGGAAGCAATCGACTTCCCCTACTTTACAGATGACAACAAGGGCACTGGGAATATAGGAGTTTCCTTTTTCTTTTCACTGTGCCACACCGATTTTGTATGTAACACTGCCACTGTGACTTCAAACACAACCTGATGTGTCTGCCCCTGCTGCCTGTTGCTCTGTCCCACATGGTGGCCCATCTCTGTCACAGACCCACAGTTCCAGTATATGCTGCATTCTACACATCATTCATT
Organism: Eonycteris spelaea; assembly: GCA_003508835.1. Lineage (NCBI taxonomy): Eukaryota > Metazoa > Chordata > Mammalia > Chiroptera > Pteropodidae > Eonycteris > Eonycteris spelaea. Next base: position 1,538,636 of record PUFA01000036.1, read on the forward strand.
TACAGATATTACGCATTACATATATGTTGTTTCTTTCACCATAAGAATATCTTATTACAAAACCAGGATGCACAGAGTTTGAAAAAGAAATCCCAAAAGGTACTGACATATTCAAAGTTTAAATCACTCAAAGTGTATTTACAGATTTGTCAACCTATAAAAGAACAAATATGTATTTAACTAATGGGCTAAAATGTTACTTTTTTTTTTAAGCCCAAAGAAGATCAATATTGACTAGAGTCATATTGACTCTTTCCAGGGCTTTTTTTTTTTTTTTTTGGTTTTAACCAGTTAACCTTGAATGAAACCCTAATTTTCTGCACGAACCTCAGATGAATAAATGGCACCTCATCAAATACGGCTCAGAGACTGGAGCGGGTGGCAGTGGCACTCCGGGCGGGAGGGAGGTGACAGCGATGCTGCTCCCCCCGGCACATGCTCCCTTCCACCCTCCTGCTGCCCAGCTCCCCCGGGGAGGCAATGGGGAGGCCGCTCAGGGGGCACCTGAGATGGTGATCAAATGTGCAAATACAGCGAGAGGTAAGAGGTGGGCCGGGGAGAGTCTGTGGGACCTGGAGCCGGACGGACCGGACCGGATGCAGCCCCGCTCCGATCCGAGTCGCATCCTCGCCATGAGCAAGTGTCTATCTCGGGGTCTTGACTACAAAAATGTAGATAAACACAGTACCTACCTCAAAGGACGAGTGTGAGAATTAAATGACATATTGCCAATAAAATGCCTGGAAACCGTGCCTGGCATATGGTAGGGCTCAGTGAACACGAAGGTCCCCGTTATTATTACTGTCCTATTTCTGGGTCAATTCCCATAGGTGACCTTGGATTATTTCTTGTCACCATTAACCAACCTGGCAAACTATATTACAGATATCCAGGCACTATTTTTTTTCTAAGGTATAAAACAATATGTACAATATGCTTACCATGATGGAGATTCATGACACTATTGAAAAGGTTATCAAAAGGTAACATAACACAATATATTTAGTACAGAATCTATTTTTAAAAGAATCTATATGTCCATCTATATGGCTGAGAAAAAGTATGGAAGGACAGATACCAATTTACAAGCCTGGTCCTCTCTGAGTGGTGCAATTATGAATAATTCAGACTTGTTTTTGGCTTATCTGTTTTACTAATTTTTCTACAATGAACATACATTTCTATAAAAGACATGGGAGAACAATATTCTCATGCAAACTAAAAAACAACAGCATGGTTCACTGCTGCTGAACAGTGGCATAGTGCCAACATTTACAACACAATGCAAGAAGCACGTGACAACATTAACCGGCACGTGAAGGTCAGGTAAGGCCAAAGGACTCTCCTGGCTGAGGGAGAGTGGACCTGACTTTGAGCCCTGGCCCAGCTGTCTCCAGCCATGGCCCTCGGTGCGCTGTAGCATGGGCCTCAGTTGATGACTGACTGATAGACTCGGTTTTGACCCACAGCAATACTGACATGACGTCCATCCCCTCCTTGTTGGAACGCCTGGTCTTGGCTTCCAGCTCGTACCCCCAACACACACCACCCCCCAAGTGGCAGTTCCCTCTCTGTCTCCAGCTCCTCCTCTACCTCTCTCGGCTTCTCACGCCCCAGTGTCCAGGATCAAACCTCGCCCTCTTCCCCGGTCTATGTATTCTCACCCCCGAGGAGATCTCATCCAGTCTATGCCCCAACTCTGCCTGGATGTCTTTATCTTCAGTTCTGACCTCTCCACTGAATTCCAGACTAAAATATGAAAAGTCAGTTGGAAGTCTCATAGGCATCTCAAACTTCACATGGCCCAAACGATGCCAACGATCTCCTTCCAGCCCTCAAAACCTGCTCCGCCCCTCACCCTTGTCACAGCTAACAACAAACAAATCCTTCTCGTGGCTCAGATTAAAAACTCTGACTTGACTTCTTTCTTCCCCTTGTGCCTCCCTTCATTTTATGTCAGAAAAAAACGCTTAACCTCCACACAGCTCCGAGGGAGGACTCTGTCTGTCCTTGACTTTCTCGCTCAGCCCTGATGCTACTACCGTGTCTCACCCAGGGTGGACTTCCCTGCAAACTGTCAACGGACAAAAGGTTGGGTTCAGCTCAGTCCATCTGGAAAGCAAGAGCATGTGAAACACGCTACTAACTCCCGGAGACACGGGAAACGGTGCATGTTATGACCACATGCCCGGCAGCAAAGATTCCGAAGTAGAGCTCTCTCCTAAATGCAAATGTGTCACAGCCAGTAAAAAAAAAACCTCAGCCTGAAGATGAGTGTGCTAACCTGTATTCCATCTTGGCTAGAATGTCTGATGAAAGCTCCTCTCTCTGAGTCCCCCAAAGCCACAGCCCTTTGGAGGACAATTACAGTATCCTCCACTCGCAAACCTAACGTTTAGTTACCGGGGCTAAACAGCAAAGCGCTGTGAGTCTTGGTGAGGAAGATAATTGATCTAATGGAGCTGAACACATAAAGGCTTTCAAGTGGAGAAAACTGCATCCTGGGACACCTGAGCCCAGTGACAATGCCTGCGCTGTTTAGGGACTGGGCAGAGGTGCAAGCGGGATAGTCCTGGCTTGCTTCGCTTTGACCTCGCAGTTGTAAAACTTTACATTTTTGAGGTGGATTTCCTTCCTTGTTCCATCTGGCCCCCTTAGAAAGAGGCAACTTGTAAAATTATATCCTATTAAGGCCCCTAACATCAAAGTTAGAAAACTGAGCTTAATCAGCTTAATTGTAAGATTTTGCTGGTCAGCGACATACCAAGCCCGCCTTGTTCCTCTCACATCATTACGCTGATTGAGACTGCATTACCCAAGAAATGGGAGGAAGAAGATCAATCAAAGAATTACACAAGTTTCTACAGAAAAGGCTTAGTGACTAATTAGATGAGAGTATTGCGTCTCATCCTCATCAATCTTGGAGTCCTTGTTCCTCATGAAAACAAACAACGAAACAGCCAAATGACAAATTATTTTGCACCTAGACGCTCTTGCAGGAGTAACGATGGGTTCCCAAGAAGGCTCACGTGGCATGGGAACCTGTTTCAGGGACGATACGCAGGCACACTCAGGATCCATTCTGGCCAGGTCCCGACCGAGCACGTGTGGGGGTTTTCAGCGGGTATCACGAAGACTCTTCACTACGGACAGTGTCTTACCGCTCACTTCGGCATATGAAATGCTTTATTTATTACAGTGAGCCCAGGGAAACTGGATGAATCCATACCAGAGCAAAGGATCACAAAGACAGAAATTCCCTAGTATTGCTGACATGACCCTTTTTTTTTTTCCTCCAATAAGCAATGATTCTTTTTTTTTTTTTTTCACTTGCTGTTAACTCCACACTGGGTTTGATATTTTCATCACACACAGGTCAGGAGACCTGGAGTTAATGTTCCAATAGCCGCTCCTCCCATCAGCCTCTCCCGGAGACTTGCACCTGGCTGGGTGTGCATCAGTGCACCCATTACAGCATGTCATCATTTCAATAAATAAAACTCAAGTGGAACAAGACAACACCGGGTTCCTGGGAGGCACAAGATCTGACACATGTTCATACCCCATTATACACCCAGGCTTCTGCCAAGCACAAGCCAGAGAGAAGCACCCCGTCACATAAACATCACAGGCCTTTCTTGCTGTGAGGATCGAGTCCAGTATATTATTTTCATTCACCACGTGGTCGCTTTCCCTGCCCTGTAAAGGAGGTTCAGTGAATAAAAGCTATGTTAGTATAGCATTATGCTTGGGAATTTTAAACAAACCAGTGAGGCAAATAAATCACTTATGGTTTGCATACCAAGCATACCTCTGACAGGCGCCACATAAATACTCCTTTCAGCTCAGAACACCATACACACCTCTAGGGAAGGCTGTACACTACATGAGCAAGAGACACAGACTGCCACCGACTTAGGAAAGACAGGTTCGCGTGTTTACGCCTCCATCTTGCACGCAGGCCCGGGGTCTAATGTGTTGTCCAGCACCGGACTGGAGACGTCTGAGTGGTTGCAGGACTTCCTTAGATCCCGACAGGTTTTGAGTTTAGGAAAGTTGTTTCAATCATATCCCAGTTGCTTTATCACAGAAAGAGGGAACAAAGGTAGCCCGAAGTTTACAACTGCAGCAGAAGCATCTTAACTTTCAGCAGTTCCAAATGACTCAGACTACAATCAAATTAATCTGTCACCTAAATCTCCCGTCTAAAGATGGGCTTTTTAATTGTCTCTCAAATACCAACCAATCCTATAAACCACGAGAGTAAGTTCCCAGCTCTTACTAAATAAGGCATCTGAAGGCATTTCTCATCCGTGCAAAGTTCTAAAACCATTCTCTCAAAGCCCTTCTGTTTATTTGAAGAACCACATACATACTACAGAGAAGTTAAACCACAGAGTAGCTGAGCCAAGTCACCTGCAGAGAATACAACCAGGGATAATAGTGTCTGTCTCTGTGCCAAATGACCTAGAGTCCGGCAGTGTGCTTTGGAGGGTGGAGAATTGTCTGGGTACCTGTAATCACTGTGCTTCTCACTGCAGATCGATGAGGCCTCAACTGGGGATGTGTTTCATGATATGCAGCATGCAACAGCCAGTAATGCCGGGATCTCGTGTCCCAACTGGCCTCGCACGCCGGAAATTACACGGCTGCAGTCTCAGCCAGGGACCACCACAGCTGACCAGCAGAGACAAGGTAGAGACTAAGTCAAACGTAGCCAGCCAAAGGCACACAAGCAAAGGAGAAAAGGGCATAAGAACCTTCACGGCTTACACCACATCATCGGAACACAATGTCATTCTACAGCAGTTCCAAAGGAAGACCACACGGAGTCACAGCTACCCTTACTGGACACGCGCATCTAACTTAGTTTACTGTCACAGAACGCACACGAAGCTCCACTTTCTGGATCCTAAAATAGAACTGAAAGAATTTCATAGGGATGATTTATTAAACTGACGGTGGCTTTCAAATTAAAACAGAGAGACCAAAGACGGCAGGCTTATGTAGCTCATCTTATCCGGGCTCATGTCACTTCCTGAGCTAAAAAAAAAAAAAAAAAAAAAAAAACCCACATGCTCTGCGGGGTTGAACCACGTCCTCACAGGCTGCAGAGTTAGTGCCCTCGGGCGGCATGCAGTGACTCCTCAGAGGACAGGCTTTTTCAGAAGGCGGGTGGTAGTTAACCTGAGCACACGGCTCAGTTCTGCACCTAGTTCTCTACATCACCTGAACTGCCCCCATTTATGACTTCAACGGATACCTGTTCAGCACTTACTCTGTGCTGAGTCTCAGCCTTGCTTTTTCCTAGCGGACACAGTTGTACCCTGGGCTCAGTTAATTTCTTGGTTGGATTAATTTCCCAATCTCTCTTGACATTTTCTTTTCCAGTAATGCCAAATTCATTCGGTCCCCAAGGTCACTAGCCTCCTAGTTTCAAAAACCAGGAGCCTCCTCTTGATGCTTTTATATTTCGGTGGCAAGAGAGCCCGCACCCTTGATGTCTCACCTCATCTCTCCAGATAATCAAACCAGCGCAGGTTCCTTGCCTTCTCACCTTCTGCGAATCGCCTCTGTTCCTCACCATCCACTTTGTATCTATTGACCTAATCGTCTCTTGAGGTGCCTTGATCGCGAATGGCTCATCCCTTTCCTTATTCGGGCAACTCCAATATCCCACCTTTCCTACACGATTCGTCTGTAATGACCTAAGCACCTTACCTAAGTGTTTCAAGCACCTCCCCATGAAAAAGTGTCTGCAATAGTAACTCTGTAACACTTCCTAAAGCACTTCCAATTATACCATCTTGAGGAACCCTCAACAATACTGTGAGACAGATATTACTTAACTCATTTTACATGCAAGGAAACCAAGGTGTGTACAAATTAACTAACTTGTTTCAGATAAGACAGCCAGCGAGGGCTGAACTGGGACTCAAACCCTGTCAGTTGGTTGCTAAATCACTCTTCCATTCCTCACTCTTGTCTCTGCCAAACTCCGCTCAGGAACCAGCCATGAGAAAGAGAATGGCGAGTACTCACCTTGTCTCATCTGTTGAAGGCCGAATTGGGCCAAAAATGAGGAGAGAAGCAGACAAGACAAAAGAGACGGGCATTTGAGGACTGGAGGCCTGGATTCTTAAGTGGCCTCAGTGAATTTGAAAGAGTAGGTAGGATCCGGCAGGGAGGTATCAGGAGAGGACCTAGAATGGAGCCGCAAAGGTTAAATTACACAGTACAGTCGGCATTTTGTAAGGAACACCTGCACGTCACACGCTTTAATCAGTAAAAAAGCAAAACATCTCTTTGGCTCCTGAAGGGTTATCATTTTACAAGGAACAGGATCAAAAGGGGAAAAAATCTACTAAAAGGATTATAATTAGAAAGCTTAAAGAAAAATTAAGAGAGAGAGGATTCCAGTATTCTCAGAAGACGACGGAGTTCTTAGAACGAGGTGAGAAAGCAATGTGTTTTCTGCCCGAATTTCCCAGAGGATGAAGATTTGGTGATGTTCCCACCTGCCCGGCCTCCGACTTGCCTCGTATCTCGGGTATCAGAAACCTCGCTTTCACTCATGAGCCTTGCTGGCAGGACCTTTCGATTCCACCAAAAGTTACGGTTTTCCCTTTATTCTTGTGAAAAACCAGTAACAATTTTTTTTTTAAAGTAGAGTGGAGGTAATACTTCACATTACTCAACAGACGGAAAACCACGCTGATTTTCTTGCCTCTCTTCCGAAGGCCTTACCACTGCCGTGGCCAACCACACCTGGCGGAAGGATGTAGAAAACTGTCAGTCAGTCTCGGTCAATTTCGTGTTCGAAACAACCCGTATATCCAAGTATTCCTAGATAAAAGGGTATTGCGATTTTTCTATTTAGCCAAGTAATGCTAATTCAATGAAATCCACTATATATTTTTATGAATCTACGAATCGGCCTGCCTGCACCCTGCCAACTCAGATTATAGGCAAAGAAATAAGAGAGAGAAAATACTCATTTGCTTCCATGTTTTTACTACCTGACTGTTGAAGACATTTAGCTTTAGGATTTTGTTTTATTCATTAGGATGTTTTATTTCTTTCTTCATTCATTCGTTCGTTCATTCATTCAGTGAGCTTTTCATCAAAGGAGAACATGCGATATAGCATTTGCGATAAAATATAAAAACAGACTTATAAAATATCATTCCTTCCTACCACATGGTATCTGGATGTCTTTGAAAAAGTCACAGTACTCCACTGAGGAGGTTCCACATTAGTAAAAGAGGGATAACAGAGTTTACCCTGTCCATCGTGAAGGGGTTTGCTGAAAGCCAAATCAAATGATAGATCTGAAAATGTTGTGTAGATATTATTAATATCTACAGATCAGAAAACCTAAAAGCATAAGTGTGTCTTTACCTTCAAGAGACATCCCATGGGTGTGTGTGTGCGTGTTACATGCACGTGCATGTGTGTTACCAGCATGAACAACTGAAATGGCTTTGTGCCCTCCAGGCACTGTTAGCATGACCAGTTGCAACTGTATTTCTGCGAACATCCAAGTTTAAGGTAGAAACCAAGCTTGGCTACTGCCACCTACATACCCGAGCTTGAACTGTCTGGATACCACGGTGCTACACCAACATCTCATTTTCAGTTGTTCCAACTCTAGAGCCCTTTAAGAGCTTGACTGGGGGAGAAGACGCTTAAAATGTTCCCAACCCAAGATTCTGTGACCATGGGGGATCGTCCTTCTATCTAGCTGGTGACAGAAAAGTGGATGAGAGCCGCAAAAAAACAAGCACCACTGGGAAAGAACTTTCTGAAGAAAACCTTAGTGGCCTCCAAATTGGCAACTGAAGGGAACCAAAAGTTACTGCAGGAGAAGTCACTGGCGTAACAGTCGAGGGCAATTTTATTAGCTTCATTCAATAAAGCAGAACTTGGACCAAAAAATTCATTATTCAAACCAGATGCTAGTTTTGCAACATTCACGTCAATGATGAACTGTTTCAATTTTCTTTTATTTTGAATATGTAATATAAAGCAGGCAAGTCACTACATTAATAAAGGCACTCTTTAAATATATAAAGTTGGTCTGAAAAACAACTGAATGTAGAAAACCAGTTTTGAGAAGTTTATTGCCAAAAGCATTTTTTTCTTCTTTTACAATCATGTCACGAAAGAAATGCAATAGTGGGTTTAAGACAAGATCAATTATGATCAGCAATGAAATTACCCTTTAATGATAATTAGCCCCAAATCTTGATTACTGCCAGCTCGAATTATCTGGTCACAAGGCATACAAAGCACTGTGTTCATCTACTTCAAACCAGAACGAGAAGAAGAGCAAATGAGACAGAGAAGGCCAATCACGCAGACCTCCGTGCCTCAGAGCAAGCAAAATATTCAAAGATGTTTACTAAGCACAAAAGTTACTCTAGAAAAATAAGCCAGCTGATAATCTCCCTCTTAAAAACGATTATTTTCTCTCATCAGAAGAGAAGAATGAGAAACAGATCTCAAGCCCTGAGAAAAAGTGAGGCTCTCTGGTGAAAAACGCAGCCAGGTGGATCCTGGGGGGAGGCGAGAGCAGCTTGTCGGGGACAGAGTCCAGGGAGAGCCTGTGGCCTTGGGACACGATCCCAAGAAGAAAGGGGGACTCCTCCAGTTCCAGGCTGTCGGAGGTGGCGGAGTCAGGGCCCGGCGAACTGCTCCCCCACCGAGGACGCAGCATAACCCCCCGAGGGCAACGGACACTGCTTGGCGGTGACAGAGTCAGATTACTTCAGGGACGGAGAAGATCCACACCTTCGCTTCACAAGCGAGGAGGCTCGGGAGCGAGGAGCTGGAGTGACTTCGCATGGGACAAACGAATGGCAAAGCCAGTTCTCCAGCCCATGTGTCCTGACTCCTTGCCCACCTGCTCCCTCCCTCCCTCCCTCAGATGAGGAGGAGGCTCTGAGGGGCAGCGACCAAGGACTGCGACCGGCTAGCCATCGCCGCAGTCCGTCACAGCTGAAAGGACACGCTGCTCTTCGGCCTTGGAGGTGCCCATCTGGTGATTCCACGCCAGACAGTTGCCAAGGAAAATCCACATTCGTACGGGAGCTATAAATCCTACTGACCAAAACCTACTATGCACTGGGCCCGTGTTAGCCACCAGTGTTCATTCGCCTCTTGTAAATGCTCACAACCCAGGTGTTTATGACCTCATTTTATTAAAAAACGAGGCCTGGAGAGATGGCGTACGTAACTTGCTTGTTATGCCCACCCCACCAGGCAACAGCGATCCCGGGTCCAGACCCGTTTTACCAGCCCCTCGCGCTTCTACTAAACTGCTGGCCCTCGGCGTCGTGTGAAAGAAAGAGCTCCTCATTCAACTGATCCTGAGGGCCGCACAAGACTCTGCCGCGTGAAAATATCCCAAACGATGGAAAGAAGCTTCTAAAATCTGGGTCTAAATATGAGTCCTTCCAATTACTTAGCTAATGAGAGAAGTTTCTTACAAAATTCCAATTCTTTTTTCCTCAACTCTTTGCTCCAGAGATCCTAGATATTCTGTTTACTACTCTCCTCTTTCAAGCAAAAGCTTAAGTCCCCACAAGTGGAAGAGAAAGTCAGTGGGAACCTTAACGAGCGAGGAAAATGACCTCAGAGAAGGTCGCTGAAGTATGAGCGTGGTGACAGGACCGTGGAGAACCTCACTGTTCCCGCTCGGCCGGCCTCGCCTCTGCCAGCCACCTGCCACCTTTACCTTCTGGAAACACGGGCACAGGGCCAGCCTGGGGATCTCGGCTCTGACGGAACAGAGCACCTCTCCCTTCCCAGCCTGAACACGACCCTGAAGACCAGGTGGGTTTGGCACTACGGCATCTCTGCTGTCTGTCACCGTCTGCCTGTAGGGAGGTTGCCCTGTTTAAAGCTAGGACGTTCCAAAGAGGCCTATTCTTAACCCAGGGAAGACCTGCGTGGTGGGAGCCTGCTTCCTCACGTTCAGGCCAGACAAACAGAAGTACTAGCCAGGCAAACGGGGCACTGTGTGCTTCCAGCAAAACACAACCGACCTCATCTCTGAGTGACCTTTTTGGGGTTTGTTCGCGGGCAGTTGCAGGTTCTGGGAATACAGACATGAGGGGTTCTGCCCTTGAGGAGCTCAGAGTCTGCTGGGGAGACAACACACTTGAAATGATTAATGGCAGTGTTAGGCGATAACTATGAAAAGACACAGGTACCCAAATGCCGTAAGAAGAGAAGACACGGGAGTGGGAAGCCTCATCAAAAAAAGGGCCACGGGACCCGGGTATATAAGATGCGCAAGAGTTTTTCAAGGCAACAAAATGAAGGTACAGGGATATTGCAAGTAGAAGGCATTAAGTGTGTTCACAGGCTCACGTTTACGAGGAGCCTGGAATCCGAGAGAGTGAAGAAAAGCAGAGTTTGTATGTGAGGGGAGGGGAGGAATCCGTAAAGCAAGCAGCTCAGAGACTATCACAAAAGGTCTCTCTACAGGGTCCAGCAGCCAACAAGGTTTTAAAGCACATTTATATATTAATTTTTTAAGAAAGTAATTCTGGCAGACATGCCAAGTGGGACAGAAGCCTATATCAGGGCTGCACAGAAAAGAATAAAATGTGAGCCACAGGGCCAAGCCACATATGTAACCTAAAATTTTCTAGTAGCCACATTTAAGGTTAAAAAAATTTTAAATTAATTTAATAATATATTTTAACTCCCCAAATGCAAATTATTATCCTCCAACATGCAGTCAATATTTTTAAAATTATTGAGATAGTTTGTATTCTTTTCCTCTCGTGCTAAGTCATCTAAACTTGGCACACTTATAGCACATCTCAAATGAAACGGGCCACATTTCAAGTGCCCAAAAGCCAGATGTGGCCAGTGGTTACCATATTCGACAGCACAGCTCTTGACAAATCAAATATAAGACCCACTTAGGAGGCTGTGGCTGTAGCCAAGAGTCCAAACAAGAAGTGATGAAAGTCTGGGCAGATATTTCCAGCCACTGGACAAAGGCTGAACCGTCACTGAAATGCAATTTTGCAAACATGGAACTTATTTTTTGTTTTGAATGAGAATAATTCACCTGGTTCACAAATAAAAATAATACAACAGGGTATACAAAGACATCCTTTTTCTGACCACCCCATCCCCCACCCGCCCATTAAAGGTAACCACTGAGTTTCTTATTTTTTACCCTTTTGATATTTCATGCGGATATAAGCAGATATGTAGACTCCCATATTTTGCCCCCTTTCTACACCAAAGGTAGCATACTACATATTCTGCCCTACCCCTTGGTTTTGTCATTTAGCAACGTATCTTAGAGATCTTTCTACTTACTGCATAAAGGATTTCTGTGTTCTCTTTACATGCTATATAGTGTTCAACTGAATGGGTGGATCACAGTTTATTCCACCACTCTCCTAATAATGGATAAATTATTTCCCATCTTTTCTATTACAAACAATGGTCTAATGTAAAACTTCCCATAATACGTCACTTTATATGTATTCAGATGTACCTGCAGGGAAAAATTACAGAGCCAGATCACTGGGTCAAAGGATAATTACCATCTACAGCCATGCTACCCTGAACAAGCCTGATCTCGTCTGATCTCGGAAGCTAGGAGGGTCGGGCCTGGATAGTACTTGGATGAGAGACCACCTAGGAAGACCAGGTGCTGTAAGCAGAAAAAATATTAAAAAATAAGGCTTATAAAAGCTGACAAGATCCTTGCAGCTGTGAGGTCAACCAAGGGTTGCCTCACCTTTAAAAAAAAAAAAAGAAAAAGGATAATTGCATTTGTAATCGTGCTTGATACTGCCAAACTGGTCTTCTCAGGGCTGTGCTATCTATCTGTGCTCTCACATGAAGTACAGTGACAAATTTTTCCACATCTGGTCTATAATGCATAATTGTCACACTTCAGAGTTGTCACAAATCTGATGAAGTGAGAACTGCTACTTCAGCAAGTTAAATTTGCATATCTCTTATCGCGTCTGAGTCTGAAAATCTTTTTCAGTTTAAAAACCATCTGGTATTTCTGGTTTTATAAAACATACATTCATATCCTTTGCCTATTTTTCTGTTGGTCTGCTAGTCATTTTCGTATTCATTTATTTGTAGGAGCTCTTTACATAGAGAGGTTAGTCCTTTGTCCATGGCAAATACTTTCTGCACGATTGTCATTGGTCTTCTGAATTTGCTTGTGCTCGTTACCAGGTAAATTTCTTTTTATCTGAATTTAAATGTATCCATCTTTATCTTTTATGGTTTCTAAATTTTGAGTCATAGTTTAAAAGGCATTCTTTCTTCAAAATTAAAGGTATTTACTCGTTTCTTGTAGTCCTTTTATGATTTTACGAAGGCGTGAATGTACTCATATTTTGCAATCCTTATTAAAAAACTTCACTTTTCACTTTTTCCAACTGAGGTAGACTTTTAGGAATTGCCCTTCTGATTTCTCTCTTTCTTTGTCATGATTCTTTTGACTATCACGTTGATCATCATATAAAATGAACTGATCAAAATGGAGTTTATTTGAATGGTATGAGATATAGAACCAACCTCCTCTTTCTCCAGACAGCTACCCACTTGGCCCAATACCATATGCTAAAAATTCATCATTATCCCATTAGAAACATAATTTTAAAATATTTTTCTATTTGTGTAGTCAGCAACCTGGATTTTTTAAAGCCCATGTTTTTCATTCTCTAATCTAGATGCTTACAGAGGTAAATACAATGCATGCTATTCAATTATTTATGGGAACTGCCAAGTTTCATGAAACTGCATTCATGCATAAGTATGCCTTTACTCCCACATCATCATCAATATCTCTTCAGTCAATGAAGAGATGTACAGGCACAAATTGCCATGGAGAAGTTTACAATTCAGAGGTTACTAAATTATTTTTACAATTTATTTGTCCAAAAGGCAAGCAGCACACTGCAATTAAAGTTTAGCAAAAAACTCTCATCGATGACAGAATTCTGGTTTACCCAAGTTCATTGTATGTGATCAGTATGATATTCAAAAGAATTATTAAAAAGAAAAAAAGAGAGAAAACAGAAAGGTGGTTCAGATAATATGGGGTCCACCTCAGTTGGCAAGTAAACACTATGTTTTGAGTTTTCATAAGGATAAATAACAATCTGGACTGCTTCACGAACCTGTGTCTCCCTTGCACACGGCCATGCTCATCTTCTATCATTTGGCAATATATTTAGTATATGCATTGCCAAAGTGAGCACGAAAAATGAAATTCTTTAACAAGATTTAACACCCCAATTTTCTATTCAAAAGTTTCTAGCAAACGGAAATCTTTGAAAGTAAAAATGGGAAAGGCGTAGTAGTCTAAGGTAAATGTCCTTTTACTCTAATACTAATTCAGATCTTCTATTCGGCATCCTTCAACTTTTATTCAAACAATGCTTATTGTATATATTCCCTGTCTTTTGAGGTTGTAAAATTCAATTATGTTTCTAAGAGTAATGTAGACATAACACATACACACACTTAATATAAGCAGTGTATCCTTCAAAAATGCAAGATCAGTTCCTACAGTGCATGCTCACTTATTAGACACAAATTATAAACATATATATATAGGATAATAGTACCAGAAAAATAACAATGTAAAAAATGACCCTTCCCAAGAAATAAAGGAAATGCTGGGGAAGTGGGTCAGGAGCCCTGTGGAATAAAAGCTCCCCCAGATGTGAACAAGGCACCGTTTCTGAGACCTCTGTGATGTTTAAAAAGACACAGAGCTGGAAGCCAACAACAGCCTTCTGAAAAAAGAGCATCGTCACGCTCTGGGGTGGTCCCCGTGTCTCCCCGCCCTACTCTCAACTGCTGCTCCCACGTCAACCAGCAGACTCCTGAGAAGGACTCCCAAACCTGATCTCCAACCGGAGACACTCTTGACTCTCCAACTTGCAAGTGTCTAATGGAGCCGTTCTCCCGCGTCCCGCATCATCCCTACGGATCTAAAATTAACCGCTAATGCACTTGCCCCTTCCGATCAATAAGACCCTCCCTTCCTTCCTATCTTATTGTCAATACTATATTCATTTTTCCAATTGTCCTGGGCCCCTCACACCTTATTTAGGCATCTTCGGACTCTTCAACACTGATGGTCACTCACGTCTCTCTCCGTGATGTCCCCATCCTGCCCTTCCCTTTTGTTTCCAATGCCACTTATCAATTTTAGAACCCCTCCCCCATATCCGGTGCCTACTTCATAATATGCTGAATTCCTTGTTTCCTCTCTCTCCTGTTTACAAACAATTCTGTATCCAATTGCCATGTACTTTTCCTAAATAGTTACTTTCTCCCAAACTTATAATGTCCCCATTATTTCCGTGACAGCCTGAAATCATGTCATTCATTTCATTCACTCAACAAATATTTACTGAGTCCCACTTTTTGCCAGGCACTAATTCTAGGCATTTGGGACCCATCGATCAACAGACAAAAACTCCTGTTTCATCTTGTCTTAACCTGTTGTTTTCCTGTCTTTCACCCACTAGTCCCCGAGAGAATTATAGACATCATCTATAAATAAATCTACACCAGCAGTTATATTCTGGTATATTTATATACTCAGTGATGCCTAACAAACCCCTACTATGTGCTGGATCCAGAAATGAGCAAGTCAGACGTAATCTTTTCCATCCGTGCCCCTCTGGCTTCCCCTCAGCCCCTCCCTGGTCTGAAAACATTCTCCTTTCCTTACTCTCTAAACCTGTTCATCCTGAAACAGGCAGCCAAACCCTCCAACTTCCCTGAAGGCTCCCCCTAGGCACCAAGGCCCACGGCAGGGCCCATCAATCTCTTTCTGTCTTGTGACCTCCCTTATCTTGGAAAGCGCTCTGGTTGTGTGTGTGTTTGGTTTTTTATTTTTTTACTTGTTGTGGGTTGAGCGAAACTCCCTGATTAGGGCAGAGGTCCGAGGTCCACACTTCTTCTCATCTTCATACTGCCTAGGAGAATTCCACAATCACAGAACGTTACAGCCGAAGGAAACCTCTGACAGCAGCTCATCAAACCTATCTTGCTGCTTGAGGAAGCTGAAGCATAGGGAGGTTAAGATAGTGTCAAGTGCTAAAAAAAAAAAGAAAAAAAAGGGAATAACTAGGAATGGCTGACTGGTAGGCATCCTCCTTCCCCCTGTCCCCAGGGATGGAGGAAGATGCTCGGCCTGCCGGCTGTAGGCAGTTCGTCTCCCCTGGAATCCACACACACGTCCCCAAGCTGCCTGACAATGGACTGAGAGCTACGCCCAGCTGAGGCCTAACCACCCCAACTGGTGGAGTTGCCCAGTTCTGCAATGCTGCCCTCGTTCCAGTTCTCCACGTCCTGCAGATGGCTTGAGGCCTCAATGATGCTAAACAACTAAACCCATTGATTTTCACGATTCCTCCTACCCTGTGTCTACTTCATAATCTGATTTCCTTGTTTCCTCACTCCCCCACTCACGAACAATTCTACATACAGTTGTCATGTACTTTTCCTAAATGGGTTCTTTCTCCCAAACCGCCAATGTTCCCCATTATTTCCGTGACAGCCGAAATCTTTGCCATTGATTATTTCATTCACTCAACCAATATTTACCGAGTCCCACTTTTTTGCCAGGCCCTATTCTAGGCATTTGGGACCCATCGATCAACAGACAAAAACTCCTGTTTTCGTCTTGTCTTAACCTGTTGTTTTCCTGCCTTTCGCCCACTAGTCTCCTAGATAATTATAGACATCATCTATAAATAAATCTATACCAGCAGTTATATTCTGGTATATTTATATGTATACCGCCACTGCCGTCAGCCAGAGGGCTTCCTGAAGGAAATGGCTGTTAACAGCAGGGGCACCCAAGTAAAAGTAAAATGCAGATGCACTCGCTGTTACCTGCAAGCGCAAAATAAGGACAACCCCGCGAGACGTACGGTTTGGAACAGGCTGGGTGAGACGAGAAGTCCTCTACGAGGCCAGGGGATGCAGCAGGACGTAGAAAGGGCAGGAGTTTTACCATAAGCCCCGAGTCTATTTCCCTCTATCCAGGTGACTTCCTCCCCACTATTCACACAGAACTTAAGGGGAGGTGGGTGATCGTGTTTTCATCCCACTCCTGGGCCTACTGAAAGGGGTGCTCATAACGATTCCTGAATCTCCTGCCCGTGGAAGGCTGGTTTATCCTTTGCTTGAGCTGAAAAAAGTCACATTTAACAGAAGCGCAGTCGTGTGCATGTGGCCAATGTAGATAAGAGTGTGTCATGTTCGTACGTTTCTCTGTGGGGCCCAGAAGACCTGATAGAACTTAATTGGCCACAGATTCTGAAGCCCACGTTCATCAAATTAGACTGGAGGTAATTGCCCTTCAGATGTTGTTTTAGGCAGCTGTTCCATTATTTGCAAGTAAATCTGTGCCCTCAATTTACAGTAATTCTCCACACTGTGGCCTCTTGGCATAGCTGAATCTGGTAACCTTGGAAGCCATCAATATTTCTCTCTCCAGCCACCTTTGGACCTAAAGGACAGTTTGGTGGCAATATTCGCAAGGGGGAAAAATCCTGATTTTCAAGATCAAAGCATATTCCTTACATTGATGACAACCTTTGAAATCCAGGGGCTTTCTACCCAACAGCAGCCAGGTGGTGGCTTTGTTAATTTCATTTAAGTAAATTAGTGGTTAAAAGCAGGGGGGAAATTCTAGGCTCCAATTTGAAAGCTTCTATCTGATATAACTCCTTTAGAAAAAGAAACAAAAATTCATGCCTGAGCCTAAGTTAAATGACATAGAGTCCTCC
Organism: Eonycteris spelaea; assembly: GCA_003508835.1. NCBI lineage: Eukaryota > Metazoa > Chordata > Mammalia > Chiroptera > Pteropodidae > Eonycteris > Eonycteris spelaea. Next base: position 1,555,450 of record PUFA01000036.1, read on the forward strand.
TGTCAGAGATTCAGCTGACAGTCTTCTTTAATGTGGCCCAATCTACTGTCCCAGCTCTTCCCTCCCACTCTGCCCCCGCAGACGGGGCGTCCTCCACCAAGCCCGGACTCCCCACCACGTCTAGAACATGTCCCACAGCCCCGCCGACGTGATCATCGAACCAGAACTGGGCTACCGCGACCTAGGTTGGCCTAACGATCACTGCTGACCCATGCCATGGGCTAGAGCTCTCTCTGGTCTCTCCTGCCTCAATCCGGGACTGGCTCAGACAACTCAGGTGACACTGGGCCATGGGCAGGACTTACGGAGCCCTCCCAGATCTGCAGAGAAGGAGACACGGGCTGGGGGACCGCGGGGCCGGAGACGTCAGCGCAGCCGGCCTTCCGTGAGTTCGTTCATCAGACCTGAAAAGATGTAACACTAACGTATCTCTGCTTCTGAGGTCAGGTCAACCAAGGAGCGCCACCCACTCAGCAACGACATTCATTTATTCATTTGTTTGTTCATTCATTCTCTATTTAATGAGTCGCTGCATAGGTGTAAGCAGGTCCATCTCAATATGGCAAATCTAGTAAAATCTAGTTAGCCTGAACCCACTCAAGTATATACTGCCATTAACTGGAATGATGGTGTTCCTTCATGTAAGTGACATTTCAGCCACACTAAACACACCAATATTCTGTCTAAAAATGCCTCTCCTTTTTCTCTACTAAAATAAATCAGTTATACTTAAAGTTACAGATGTCACTTCCCTAGGAAGCCTTTTCCAACCCCCGGGCTTCTTAGAAGGCTTTCCAGCCATTACCTCCCACTCACTCCCTCCTCTGGCTGCACTGCCCTTTACTCAGTTCCTGCCTCAGGGACTTTGCACATGCAGTCTGCTCTCCTGAAATATTTCTGTCCATCTTCCACGCCGAGCACTGGAGCCCCTATTGCTCACCCCTTCATCGCGGTAAGCCTCACCGCCTTTCAGATCTCGGCTGAACCAGGAAAGCCAACCCTGAGCCAAAACCATGATTCACACCTTCACCACATGACACACGTTTTCTTCCCAGACTCTCTTTATCATTGTAACCACACTGACTGGCTCAGTGGCACATGGTAGGCATAGTTAAGTACTGGCTAAATGAATCAGTGAATGACTGTCTCTACAGCATGTGTGTCACTGAATTCCAAATGCCCATTTGTGTACTGGCCCCAAAGCCTGGCCCCTGCCAGCCACCTCAAAGCCAAACAAATGTAAATGGGCACTGATACCCAAAAAGTGGCCTTAGAATATATCCAAAAAGGCTGTGTTCACCCCAAATCTATATGTTTAAGTCCTAACTCCCAGGACCTCAGAGTGTGCGTAAATCTGGAGACAGGACCTGAAGAGGTGATTAGGTCAAACGGGCCCCGAAGGGATGGGCTCTGAGCCAATCTGACTCGGGTCCTCATCTCCCAGGAAGAGACTGGGACAGACACACGCACAGAGGGAGGAGCAGGTGCGGACTTGGGGAGCAGACAGCCAGCTAGAAGCCAGGGAGAGAGAGCGCAGAGGAAATCCACGCGGCCAGCACCTTGGCCTTCCGTCTTCAGAACTGTAGAAAACTTAAATGCCACTGTTTGAGCCAGTCCGTGGCACTTCGTCACGGTGCCCCCCGGCAAGCTAAGGCGGCGCCCGAGCCGAACTGAGGGAGAGGGAAGCGACGTTCGCCAGGAACCCACTGCCCACCCCAGTCCTCGCGACCCTCGGGCCGTTCTCCCCAGTGCTGGCCTTTCGTCTGTGACAGGTGGACGCTGAGGCGCGGAGGGACAGAACCACACACGGGACTGGACTTCTGCTTCCACATCGCATGTCCTCTTTCGTAATACACCTTCAGATCCAAAAGACCAGAGTATAAAACATGAAAGCGAATTCTAATGTGCTTTAGTGAGCGCTCAGAAAACGGTCAAGATCACGGTTTTAGCCAAGTTGAAGAACCCTATGATTTGTATGCACCACCCAAATAAAGTGACTGAAATACTGTGAGCAGCTGTGAATAGGAACTAATTTGCTTTTTAATGAGCATTCTGACCAGATCAATACTACAAAAAATGCTAAACTACAAAATGTCGTTACAATTTAAATGCCACTGCCTGGTGATTGGTTCAAAGAGGCACTTATAGAAGCTAAAAATGTATTTTCTCTTTATAAGAGTAGGAGTCTATTATGTAAAATAAAGTCATGAAAATTTTAATTGCACTGCGTAAGGGACAGAACCTGGTCTAAGCCCACATACCATGGAAAAACTGAAACAAAATGCAGCTGAATGCTTAATCAGCTGTCTGTCACTTTCTGAATAGTGCCTAATATTCTAATTATTAGTCACCACACTGAGAAGGCACAATTACAGAACAGGGACGATTGCTTTAATTTTTTTTTTGTTGTAGTAAACCCACAATTTGTGAAGCCTTCACAAAAATATGATTTAGTTCCCCATAAGCTATAGAGGAAAAAATGATTAACAGTTAAATTTGGTTTCTCTCCACTAAAACATAAAAAAAAAAAGCTTTCAAGTTGTATTGACAGATATGACTAACAACTGTAATCACAGAAATAAATTTAGTAAAACGATAATTTATCTGTCACAATTTACGGAGGGAGAAAAAGTATAGCACAAGCAGCTGAATTGTGAAGTTAAATGAAAGCAAAAATAGAACCCAGTTTTTAATGAAATGTAGAGCATTATTAATTGGTTTCCTAGCAACAGCCAGGCTAAAATTACTTAACACGTCTGCTCAATCATATGCAAATATAAGTGTTATCCCTTAAATGTTGATTATAGTTGGTCTTTTCAGATGCAAATCCAATGTGTAAAGTGAATGTAAATGTTGACAATGCTGATACCAAAAAATCCCCTGATTAACAGCGTTCTGGTGTTCGAAGCACCAGTTAAGAATCTTTCCTTTGGAACTGCAAGCTGCCTGGGCTGCCCTCTTCCTTCACCTACCTCCTAGTCTCACCTTGACACTGCCCTTATCCCGACGCAAGCATTAGAGGTACCTAACAAAATCATATTGCTGGGCCCTGTTGAACTGCACGCCAATTATTTCTCATCAGCGCTAATGATGGATGGATGATGCTTTCGGCTTAGAGTTCAATGACGATGCAAGGGGCTTGCCAACCCAGGACAAAGACTGCTCTCGAGTTTGGCTTTGCAGGTACCACCAGACCTTTAGATGACTCCATCAGAGGCCATATAGACAGATTCCTTTCAAAACTGCCAAATAAAGTCCTTCAACTTCCCTCCAGCCGTCCTGCAATTCAAGAGAAGGTCAAGAACAACCATGTTCCATGGGCAAGAGAGGCACTGAGAAGGGATGCCTCTAGGGATAGACAACATGTAGCCCCTCATGAAATCCAGCAGGGTCCAAAGCCATCCCAACAGCACACCACTCCAAGAAAGACCGACATGCTTGATACGCTTTCACTTATTCATGCAACAAATATTTATTGCATAATTACTGTTTGTCAGGCAATGCTCTAGGTGTTGGAGAGACAACAGTGAGTAAGAAAAAAAGATCCCTACCTTCAGTACCCTCCTGACCCCTGAGAATCTTCTGAGCCAAGTGGAAAGTTCATTCCTGAACTGATCTCCCCTGAAGGAGGTGCGGTGGGCTTTTTCCGCCTCCAAAGGTTGCAAAATAAACAAAACAGTTAGTTACGGACACCCATCAAGGCTCTGGGTCATCCCAGACAGGGGTCAGCAGTTCAGGACATGTATTCCAGTAAGTTCTGAATCTTGTTTGTAAAGAGATCAACAAAGATTCTACAGACAGCTCCATACCAGAGACCAAGGATCCTCAGACTAACCTTGAGTGTTGGGCCAAAAAAAAAAAAAAAAAAAAAAAAAAAAGAATGGACAGGTTCTTCCTCCAAAACATCACACTCTGGCCTTACAAATCATGCCTTAAGTCTTAGAAGGCTTTAAGAGTTACTATTAAATGCAAATGACCTTAAAAGAAACATGTGAAACCTTAGGCATAGCCTATCTGGGGGTGGGGACTTACAGATGGCCAGAGGAACCTGTGGAAGTGGGCTGGAGCCTAATCCAGCTGGATGGCCTCGAATGGACCTGCTTCTGGAATGGTGACAAGGGCCTGGTTTGCACAGATTTTGCCATACCGATCTGGATGATACAAACATTTCGCCAGGCTTGGCCTTAATTCATGTTAACCCTTAACATGTACTTCATTTAGCCTGGGCATCTAAAAAGGAAAAAAAGTGCCAGTTTAGTTTCATCAAAGTGGATACAAATGTCAAAAAGAAAGGAGAATGTGGCCCACCATTCAATTAGAAAAAGGAAAACCCTCTATTTTTAGCATCTAATCCTAGTTCAAAGAAGCTATAAGAAATTTTGAATTAAAAATCAAACAGGTTGTACACATGAGTGGAGTCCTGGTTGCTAAGATATTTCTTTCAGGCCAGTGGCTCTCAAAGCAGCAGCAGCAATACCTGGGAACTGATTAGAAATGCACATTCACAGGCCTAGCGCCACACTTTCTGAATTAGAAATCTGGCAGTGGACCCAGAAATCTGTGTTTTAACAAGCCCTCTAGGCGGTTGGTCCTATGCATGCTAAATTTGAGAGCCACCTTTGGAGGCCGATTCACCAAGTTGATGTGTCTCCCAGGTTATGTTTAGGACTAACTAGCTGCAGATTATTTCAATCAACAGGAAACTAAGGATAGTTGCACTGTACCTTCAGCACGATGGCATGCATTCAAAATAAACACACTAATTGTGTGAATTCCTGACACAGTAACTTTTTCCAAAGAATGTGCCACTCAGAACAAAGATGCTGATTTACTGATTTCTGAAGATAACCAATTGTTCCAGCGAAGAGAGAAGTGAAAAGGAGTTAGTTATTCTGTAGGAAACTCAAGTTTGGTGTAGCTCTCTGGGGAAGCTCTGAGGATCCATGAGTTGGCTGATCTACTGTGAGCCTCTCGAACCCGCTCCGGCATGTCAGGGCCCCATCCTAAACGACAGGTGCTCCCGGGGGTGGTGAATGCAGGGTCCTCCAGAAGGACTCGCCGTAAACGCTCCAAAAACCCTTGCTGAATGGACGGCTCCCTCGAATTCTTATGTTTTAGAGAGAATGTTTCAGCTTTTAGTCTAAGTTCCTGACAATAAAATGGATGTTATGTCGGCATACGTTTATTAACAACTTGGAAGATGAAAAAAGAATCTAGAAGATGCTTTAATCACTGTCAGATAAATAAGCATGAGGGACCTACAATCAGAAGGGTGAATCTCAAATTTAATTATGCATCAGAATCACTCGTGATGCCTAATAAAAATGCAGACTTCTGGGACTTGTTACCAAATATTGTGATTCACGTGATTTGGGGTCCAGCATTCTGACTATTGAATAAGCACACTGCGGTGATTTGTATTTAAATTACCAACATGGTCACTGCTCCAATTTTCAAAGGGTATCAATAAAGGGTAATGGAAGTGGGTTTATTTACTTAGGAAAAAAAGCAATGCTACAGCAAAATATCTACAAGTTCCTTTTTCTCTATGGTGTGCCCAAGTTGGAGAATTGCAGTTGAGGAAAAGTTTGTATGCATCTTTAAGGAACTTAAGTATTTTTTTTTCTGATCACAAATATTATACATGTAATCATAAAAAAAAAAATTGGAAAAAATAGAAAAGTAAAAGGGAAAAAGTAAAAATACCCACAGTCCCACCATCTGAGATAACTTGGTACATTATATACTTCCAGATAACTTGCTGGCTCTATCTACACACACACACACCACACACACACACACACACACACACCACACCTTTTAAAAAAATAGTGCGATCAGAATATATGTAGTTATTGTATTGTGTCTTTTATATCTAATAATACTGTCAACATCTTTCTACCACTTCTTGATTATGTTAGACAAAAAATGACTGTCTAAACATTATCTACTGGCCAAGAGTTATTTTAAAAAATTCGAGAAATTAAAATTCTATTTCTATAGCCAGTACATAAATACAAATATTTGTACCATTTGTATAAGTATGCTAAAAATCTCATTATTGTTTTTATTAAAGTGATTTAGCATTGACACAGAGTTTATTAGTAATTTTTATTAGTTCATTAGTTCATTTTAATGAATGTGTACACATTACTTGAAGGCCTCTGGACATATATACAGAATATTAATACAAGTATTTAATAAAACTTATTAGATCAAGGTTTTTCTAATTAAATTCAGAGGGAGCTAAAAGACTCCACTGAAACAAAATTGAGACCAAAAAAATTTTCTTTTCACATGCCCTGAGAGTCTATAAACTTTAATTCTATTCAACCAGGAAGTGGTCAAAACATAAATGCATTTCACAGAATACACTCGTAACTTGAAAAGGTAAATTCTTGCAGGTTTTATAAACGAGGCAGAAAGAATGTGAGTTCGTGTGACTAGCCCACATTCACACCCCTGGCAAGCCTGAATCAGAGCACATAACACCTTGAACATCCAGCAGTCATGTTAAGTCAAGTAAACCCCTTAAATCTTCTATGCTTAAGTTTCTTCATCTGGAAAACAAAGTGCTAATAAATAATACCGTGTGTACTAAATTCCCAAGGGTTCGAGGCACAAATGGGATGATCATTGTTATCCAGAGTGTTATCCAGACTAGCCAGCAGCTAGCTCTGGAAATGGTAGCTCGCTCACCATTTCATCAGTCTGCTGTCCTCCCACAAACTCTTGAGCCCAAAGGAACTGACAGAATACACAAATGTGCGCGTGTCAGGCCAAGAAAACAGAAAGCAATTTAACCTTTTAATCTTTGGATGTGAGGACGGCTTTTAAAATGAATCAGACGTCAGGATCCCTTACTGTATGGCCATGTGGAATCATGATGTGATATATTCTGGAAGTTCTGTCCCAGACGACAGCCTAGCTCTCGAGAGAGGGATGGGGATGGCCCTCATACATCCAGCTTGTCTAATCACACCATATGACCTACAGACACAAAGAAGCCACCACGACTAGAAGACAGGTTCCCAGACTCCGTGACAGAGATTCTGCTAAGTTTTCTGCATAAACACATAGACATTTCAGGAGGTTTGCCCCTCTCCTACTATCACACATAGTTTCCTAAGCCAATATTACTTAATATTAAAATTGGTTTGACAGTTTTCTAAGTGACTCGGAACCCTAAGTATAATACGACTGAATGCAGGTCAGTGATTGTGTCTATCCACAGGAACAGAAGGCCCTCAAAACTATTCTCCTCACTTCAACAACGAAAATCTACCTAAATGAACTACCTGAATATGCAGGACCAGCTTCTCCTCTTGGTCCAAAGGTTAGGGAAATAACCAAGATTGCCCAGCACTTTCCAAAACAAGTTATTTCACCACAACCTTCTCTCCTTACATGAATAATACCACATAATGCACCAGATGACTAGAAGTTTTACAAACATCCTCAAAATCATAATTACCATCTCTTTTTCATCCTCTTTTTCCTATAAACAGCAAGCAGAAAGGACAGACATTTGGCCTCTACGACCTGCCCTTTGCACAGACTGACAAAGCCCTGGACACGACATTCTTTCATTCTTTCAACAAATGACCAACATAAGCATTTCTCAGCACCAACCACGAAGCTGCAGAACTTATCCCTGAGCAGTATCCTACAGTTTGCATGAGTTTTTGTTACCATCGTTTCAAAGAGTCAAATACTGCCTGATTTTCCTAACCTCTGGGTTGGAAAACTGGGCTGTCACTTTGCCATGGGCATTTTTTTTCTCACAAGTTTCCTCCACAGTGGGAAAAGCAACAACGGCACAGGGTTCTCTCAGCGTACTACTGTTCTGTGTGATTCCTGAAATCCGACGCAATAACAAAAGTCAACACACAAACCTTCAAACTTATTGTACTAAGCAATCTGACGTGGAACATATGGTCAGAGACTGACCACATAAAATATTGATCAAAAAAAAAGAAAAAAAAAACAGCTCTTTGATCATATTGTCCCCGTGATCAGATGTTTCTTGGCTAAAACACTTCTTAGTTGGAATCCCAAGGAGAATATCATTACATGTAATTTTCCTACTATAACTGATGAAATGGAATGTAATAAGTGCTGTTTTGAAAACATGTGCATTATTGGTCACCTGATTACTATTAGAGAATACTAATTAGGGTAAACAGTATGTGGCAGTCTTGGACTGAAAGACAGTTAGCAATGAATTCATTAGCGAGCATGAGGATCAGCAAGGCTCAGCTAATTTCTAATATTGACCACAACATGAAATCAAGTTGTGTTCCAGAACCAGAACTCATTAAAGTGCAATGGGAGAAAAGGGAGCAAAGACCGGTTTGCTTCCAAACTTGAAGACTTGTGGGAACAAAGTATCAGGATACCCGTAGCTCAGGGGAAACCAGGGCTGCCCATAAAGATTTCAAAGGAGTCCGCTTCTAGGACGAAGAAGGATTCTTGAGGGTGGTAAGGAGAGGATTAACAAGAAGTTATAAAGTGAAATTACTGCAGAGGCAATTTGAGCCACACATAAGGAAGCAATTTCCAGCCATAATTTTAATTAGGAGCACAGAATGATCTTCTGTGTAATGATGGCCCTTCATCATTACCATCATTCAGAATTACCCTGCATCCATATGCATAAACACAGAGTGAAAACAAAACAGACATGACATAAAGGTCAACCATAATCAATTTTTTTAATCTTCCAACTGCAGGTGAAATTTTCCAAATAAAATGCCCATGTATAGTTAGCTCTCGATTTCTATTTATATTCAGTTTATGGTTGATAAACCCAGAGAGCAAACGCCCTCTCCCACCCTCACCCCCAACCCATCTCTGGCCTGGCACACTGCTCTCAAATATGGGAATTCTTGCTACTGCTGCAAAAGAACCTTTATGGATATATGTGGAGCTCTTGAGAGCACTTGTGAGTGGAGAGAAGGAAGAAGCCATAAAAAAGCAGACACGGCTTTAACCACAGAGGCAAACTCCCAAGCCAGAAGGCTGGGTCTCTGCTTTCCAACAAAGATCACCGTCTGAAGCTCTCAAATGGTTTACTCATCTTTATTTGACCATCTTACTCATTAGAACGGGAGATTCGTTTCGGCTAACAAGCACTTCTAAAATGCAAACATTTTATAAGCAGACCAGAGACCGTGTCAGTTATTCACACCGTGCATCAGGTCTGCCTGCCCGCCAGCAGTAATCGGCTGCCCTGAAGAAACAGGAGTTTTCATCGAGAATGGTTAAAAGGGGAAGAAAGGTAAAATCAAGTTTAGCAAATGAAGTGCTCTAGGGATGTAACAGGGAAGGTGTATCACAACGGGGGTTAAAAGTAAAGAACCCTAAGAGTACCTGCTGCCTAGATAAAGGGATACGAGGACCCAGACAATGTGCCACTGTGTTGACGTTTTCGAATCTGCCAGGAAGATCCAGAAAGGGAATAGAAATTTTCTTGTTCTTCTTTTCTTTACCTAGCAGCAACTTGCTTTCAGGAATTCAGCCTCGTGTTACCTAGAGTTCAGGTGCACCTTGAGATAAATGGACTTTCGTGCTCTAGCCTTGGAACCTGTTGGCTAGCACCACCCCTTATTGTGGCCTACTAGGACCCACCTCCCCATTCACCCTCATTCACAATATTCCGGCCACGCTCGGCTGCCCTCTGTTCCCCAAACAGGCCAGCTCGCTCCTACCTCAGGACCTTTGCACATGCTGCTCCCTCTGCCAAGAACAGTCTTCTGGAGAGCCTTTCGCATCACTCTGGTCTCCGAATAGACTCCATCTCTTCCCATTGGCCTTCCTTGACTTTAACCAATATTGTCCCACCTGCCACCTGCAAAACTCATATATGCTGTCTGGTTTTTATTGGTCCCGTTTCCTATTTTATTTCCTCCTTCGCACTTAGGCCTATCAGAAATATTATCTTGTTCGTTTATTTAATTGTGTGTGACCTGTTTTCCTCACTAAAACCTATGTTTTCATAAAAGTAGGGCTGTAATTTCTTACTTGCTGCCCTCTACTCTGGGTACTAAATGGTACCTGGCCTGCAGTGAGCATGCCATGAATACTGGCTGTTTCAGAAAGAACTTTAACAAACATATGAGACACTACCTTTTTTTTTTTTAAGTTAGAGACTTCATTAAAAAAAACATCAAAGGCATATCCAATGAAAATCTCTAACCATATATGGTTTTAATATCCAGAGTTGGGTCTCTACTATTGTATTAAATTTACCAGTAATTTGCCTTTCACTGAAGAAATACAACATGACCCTGGTTCCTGAGGAACACCAATAAAATCCCAGTTTAAAATGATTTTTTAAAATACCAATTAAGTTATTTTAGTTTAAAAACAAGGTCTTGTAGTAAAACAATACAAGCTTCATGGTAGGGGATGACTTCTCAAGGATCTGAGAATGGAAGATTGAAAAGTGTGTGTGTGTGTGTGTGTGTGTGTGCATACACATGCGCGTATTTTTAACTCCAAGAGTAGATTATCCAATCCTTTTTCATACTAGCGTTTATCATCTTCTATTTTGTATTATAGTTATTTACATGCATATTCTCTCCCTTGGACTGTAAGTACCTTGAGCGATGGGGCTCATGTCTGACTCCTCCTACCCCCCGAATGCCTAGCATTGTGCTGTCACAGGCACCCTGCCAAAGGGATGCATGAATGACACTCGCACTGCTATGCAGAATGAAGCAAACCATGAACCATCCTGCCTGCAAGTAGCAATTTTCCAAAGTGATGACTGGGTAAGTCGAGGTAACTAATATTTTCCTTACACAGGAGCATCATTCATTTACTACTGAGAGAGAGAGAGAAAATCTGAAACACAAAGACACACACATTACACTGAGCACACACAGAGACACCAGTCTGAGTGAAAATCAAACATGGAAATTTAAACACGGAAAGCTCTAGTGCACATGTGTGTGTTCCAAACAAACTAAAGAGCCCTTTCTCCTCAACAGGGTACATACCTAACAACAGAACTGTGTTGCTACTACAGACATCAACTAAAAAGGCAGATATGAGAGGGCGCTTTCACCACGTGGCACAAAATATACTGTTTAAGATGTAGGGGCTGCCCCACGTTACAAGTTTTACAATCCTTGTTATGTCAGTTAATTGCTTATAAGAGCAAACAGCACCCTGCCACATGTTCTTTGGCTATTTAATAAGGACTGGCTTGGATTTACAGCAAAATAACTTTGCTCAGGACTTTCTGCCAAAATCTTATCTGATAAACACCCCCCACACATGGACATCTGGGGATGGTGTTTTGAGGCACTCTTCAGAAAGAACGCGGAGAGGATGTTTTCAAGGGCAAAAGAGAGCTTCAAAAGAAGCAATTACTTTTTACATCTGATCAATAGTGGAGAGCATTAACTGTAAACTGTCTCTTAAAAACTCATTTCAGGGTGAGGTGAAGTGACATTTACAGCAACCCCAAGAACAAAACACTTATAAACAAGTTGGTGGTATTCCAGCTAAGTAGGTAATACCAACATAAAATTCTCTGTTGATCTACGTATCGAGGTAGAAGGAGGTTATCAGCAGACTCATCTCCCGTCCTCTTCCTGTGCTAACGTCTCGTGCTGGTTCTGTTTTAAGCAGCACCACATAACGAAGTTTCTGCAAGCTGCTGCGATTGGCAACTGTACAAATACCTTTTCCCATTCTCCCTGTTTCACCCCAGGAAAAACGACTCATTTTTCTGAACCGTGTGGATAACACAGCCAACCTACAATGCTCCACGGAAGCCAAAAACGTAGCAGCAGTGACCCACAATCTTAGCAGGGACTAATGATTGAAAGGTCACCAGGTGGCAAGTACCGGGTTGAACATTTTGCAGTTTTTATCTCATACTCCTCACAACTCTGTGAAGAAGGTATGCTCTCCTTATTTTACAGATGAAGAAACTGGGACACAGAATTTGTTCCTTCTTTGAGGCAGGACCGCTAAGAATAAATGATAGGTCTGGGATCCAAACCCAGTTCTCCTAGCTCTAAAACTCAAGCCCTTATCCACTACACTAAACTTTTCCCTGCCCTTGTGATCTCTTAAATGGGAAATCATCCTGTCTGAGAAGGAAAAAAAGAGAAAAGTAACCTGGACACTTACAAGGATGTGGTCTGTGCCCGTCCAGGAGGGATGAGTCTGGACACAGTAGTGAATTGAGACTGAAACATCTCCCCTAAGCTGGGTTTGGTGGGGATGCCTTAAGGGGGGAGATGAATGTGTGGTACGACTGGACAGCTCGAATCCGCCAGTGTTAGTGAGCACCTGCCTTACACTGGCCGCTTCAATCCCTGCCAGGACTTCAGAGGCAATAGAGCCCTTGTCTTTGTAGGTTTGCAGTCTGGTTAGAGAGAGAGACCAGTAAGAGCAGCAATTAAAATACTGCATGAGACCTAATACTGACATAAATGCCAATTATTCAGACACAGGCGTATGTCGCTAAGGAGGAAAGAAGGACTGCCCAGAGGCTTCCCAGGGGCGCTGGATCTCAAGATAAGCCGGGAAGGAGATGACCATGAGGTGAGCAGATAAGCTGGAGGGCCGGAGGGTGGATGGACAACACAGGACGTCTGCCGAAGGTGAGGCTGGAGGCCAGAAACAACAATGGCTAATGCTGCACCTCACTCTTTGCCAGGCCCTGTTGGGCGCTTACTGCCCAACAACCTGACGAGTGAGGCATCCTGATGCCATCTTACAGGTGGGGCAGCTGAGGCACAGTGGAAGGCAGCGACTGGCATAAAGCTGCTCAGCCAAGTCGTGGGGCTGTGACTGGGACTCAGGACATTCCATCCCAAAGCCCAGAGCAGACCTGTGTGTGGCCTCTCGGGCTCAGTAAGGGCCTGAGGGCAAGATGGGGTTTACGCAGCGAAAAGTAAGGGGTGATGGGAAGACTAGAGTTGCAAGGCCGATCAACTGCTGAAATGTAGCATTTTCTCTGCAGCCGACTCTGCCTCGTTGATGGCTCCTCTGTCCTGCCAGTCTCCCTTCACAAGCCTGTGGCATTCCAAACCAAGACAGTGAAACCTACTTGGGACCAGCAGTCTGCGCAAACCAGAAACGCCCTTCCCCATGACTCCCGGGGCTCCTCCACGGCATTTAGCACAAGCATCAGAAGCTTTTCCGTGCAAGTCCCTGTCCCCCTGAATGGCGAGCGCTCTGATGAATTATGCAGAATTCATCTATCTTGTGTATCTGAATGGTACCACCACCCCTCCCGCAATTGCGCCCCCCCACCCCACCCCAGTCCTGAGGCTGTTTCTCAGTTTCTCAGCAGTCATCACATAAGTCGTGTGGCAGTACAGCCAGGAACTCAGGGCGGTCAGCTTGGATCCTTTGAGACCAGCGGTCCCCAATCTTTTTGGCACCAGGGACTGGTGCTCCTGTGAGGCTCTAACGCCTGAGGAGCTGAGGTGGAGCTGAGGCAGTGATGCCAGTGCTGGGGAGCGGCTGCACATGCAGATGAAACTTCGCTGGCTCGCCAGCTGCTCGCCTCCTGCTGTGAGCACCCCCTGCCCTCCCCCCACCACCCCTGGTTCCCAGGTTCCTAACAGGCCATGGACTGGTACTGGTCTTCAGCCTTGGGATTGGGGATCCCTGTTTTAGATCATCTGGCAAATGGGAGTGCCTTGGCGACAAGAGAATTTATGTCTGTGCCTTGGGGATGAAAAGTGACTGAGGCCCATACACCAGGAAAATGTCACCAGTGCTAACCAACATGCACTGGTCCTTGAAATCCTGGCACTCTTCTAAGCACTTTACACGTATTCATCCATTTAACTGTCCCAACAACTCTGTAAGGTAGATATAATTATTACCCATTTTCCTGATGGGGAGACTGACACAGGCAGGTTACACACCTTGCCCAAGGTCACTCAGCAGATACGTGGTAGAGCCAGAATTCAATTCTACATAATCTCAGTCAGAGCCCACAATCTTAACAACATCCTCTACTAACGACCTCTCTGGGAAAAGCTGAAGAGAGGAGGAGATACACATTGCAGAACCACACCTATTACGTGACAAAAAAAGAGGTGTGATGTCTCTGTAGGGTGTAAGTGTTTACCACAAGATGGGAGCAAAATACAAATAGCATGTTTCCAAAATCCCAATGCTTCTAGAAGTCGTACTAGAAACAGGAGCAGAAACTCTCATTTCTGCAATTCTATGAACAGACTCAGCCAAGTCAGAAAGGCACAGAGAACAAGTTAATAATGGCCTAAATATAAAGGCTTCACTACAAAATCCAACCTACTATTAATTAATTTATGTATTGCCACTAGGGAGGAGGCAGTTAGTATTAAGTTAGATTAAATTATGGAGAAGCTTCAGCATTGCTGTGACTATTTCAACAGTAATTATTAAGTTGCTCCGCTTTCCTCCCTGATAAAAAAACCCTTTCTTCTCATTCTCGGAATGCTTTCCCATTCACCTGTCACTGGCTTCTTTTGACAGGCATGACAGGCTTTCAGATTAAAGACACTTTTCAAAGAGAACAAGGAAATCTGATTTGTAACTCCTAGGCTTCTGCTCTAAACTTGGTCTCTGAAGGATGTTTGCCTCCATTTTTCTCCAAAAAGGGTCCTGAGTCCGTCTCGCTGCTGTGCGGAGTGTGTGCCTACCACAACCGACAGGCTCGAAAGGAAGTGCGGAGCACTGCATCAGGAGTCCGAGCACCTGGGCTCACTCCCGGCCTGGTCCGGAGGAGCCCGGTGACGCTGCCCTCACGCTTCCACATCCGTAGAGCAGAGGCACCTGCACCAGCTCCCTCCTGGGGACGGCGGCAGCGCTGGCGGGAAGCTCAAACGAGACGACGCACATGAACGCTGCGTGGAAACTGCAAACCGCACAGATGGGAACTGATTCACTACCTGGTTTGTCAGCTAATTAGTTGACTAATTAGTTAACTGACTAAATTAACAGATTCATTAGGTCATGGAAGAGCGAAAGTGGCAGGGCTGAGCTACTGCCCCACGGCCCGGCTCTGATGTCCTCATGTCCTACTACTCTTGCTTCCTCTCAGTGACAAATTTCCCGACCGCCAATAGCGACCCCTGATCCTGGTTCAGATGTTGCCACAGAACACTGCTCTCGTATGCTCCGGTCAGTGCCAAAGAACCCGACGGGCCATCGCCCACCCCTAAGTGGCCTAACCTTTCTTTCAAGTGAAAGCCCAAAGGAAACTCTTAGCAAGGGTTCACTTCCTCCCCTCTGTACCTGCTAGAAGGCCGGGGACACTTAGTAATTGCTTTTCCTGTTGCCCTGCACTAAGTAACTCATTCATTCAATGCATTTACTGAGGGCTCACATGTGACTAGGCCCTGGACACAAACAAGGACGACAGCCTGCCCTCAAGGAGCTTGGAGCGGCACAGGAGGCACCAGCCCCGTGGACAAACATGGCTATGCAGACAGTGGGCTGGGTGCTGGGATGAGGGAGGCCCCGTCCCTTCAGGAAACGGAAGGGGGTCGGGAGGAAGACCAGGAAAGGCTGGAAAGCTCCTGTAAGGGCATGATGAAGTCATTACAAGTCCCAGTTGCCCCGAAAACAGGCAGAGGGCACAGTGATTGAGGTGTCAAAATAGAGGGGCATTAACAGTGGCAAAAATACTCATGACAGTATTTTTACTGCCATTTAGGAAACATATGCCTGCCTGCGCTTCACCCTAAACCCCTCTGAGATTCTGATTCAGTGGGTCTGGCCTGGGGAGAGAACACATATGCCTTTGAAAGGTTATGCAGGTGATTTTCCTATCCGACCCCCAATAAATCCTGTTGGTGCTCCCAACATTTTTCACATCATGGCGCAACGCAGTAAATGATAATATTTACACAACACATTGAATTAACTTAGCAGTGATCTGGCAACGCCTATGTGAGGAAAAACCTATTTTTCTTCTTTATATTCCAATCCATGATAAGAAAAATAAAATGCAAAGAAAGATATTAAACAATGGGTTTTTATAAACATTTCAAATATAATCTTCTGAAATCGCTGAATTCAAGAAGTTTACAAAGGGAGCCATATAAGTGATGTTCAAATATAACTTGATCTGTTAGAACTTTTTGGATGGTTGCAAGAAATAGTAAATGTTTTAGCACAGTAAGAAATTCATGGCCGTGAATCTGTGGTGCCACATGCAAGACCCACTCAGGGCACGCAGTTTTAGGAAATTCTCAGGTTATGTTGTTCCCGTTTTTAATTTGGGGTCAAACAAAAATTAGCAGGCTCAAAAGATGCAGCCACAGTCTGTACCCTGTTCCAGTGACATCCCGAGCCAAATGTTAAACAGAAAGTCGATCTGGGCACAACTCAGAGACATGTGACTTCTAGAAAGTTTAAGTTAACAAACAGAATGAACAAGCAGCTCCTACATAGGAAGCCTAATGACCAGAAGAGAAGGTTTAAGAAAAAGATTTTTTTAGAGGCTCCGTTTTCTGAGGTCTAGAGGTAAAGTCAAAGACCCTGCCCTGTGTGCTCGTTAGGTACGTGGTGGTGGAATGCCAGAAAATTCCTGTAAGGTGCTGGTCAGCAGCCAATGCTACTCAAACCGGGCCAGTTTCCTCAGAAAAAAGGCTGTATTTACAGTGATGTCAAATAAATTCCAACACGACCCTCAATTCAACTTGTATGGAGTTATATTATCGACAGTCCCAAGATCAAACCAGACTTTTTCAGTACAGCATGCCTTAAGAACTAAAGGCTTCTTTATTATTATCGGGCATAGACCAAACTAACAATCATTTTTTAGAAGTCCTAATTTTAGGTATAAATGTTCATATTATGTTCAGCAATTACTACGAACTTACCCTCAGAAAGATAACACAAGTCCCAATATTGAGTGCTGGCCAGATATTTTAAATATTTACAGTTCTCTTAATCTATGCCTTTCAGACATTTGACCACAGCCTGCTGTAAGAAAAAGTTTTTAATATTTCACAGTATGTAAGGAAAATTGAAAAAAAGTTTCACATTCTTTTCTAATTTCCCTCATTTTAAAAATAATACTTAAAAATTAATACTGGTCAAGACATACAAATTGATTTATAAGCGATTGGAAAAATATTTCTTAGGTAATTATAGTATACCTGCAGAGTGAAATACCATGTAGTCTTTAAGAACGAGGCAATTTTCAGATAGGAAATGATTTCCAAAATAGATTCTTATATGAAAAAAAAATTAATTTTAAACTGACAGGGTTCCCTTCCTAATGATTTCCAAACACATCTTCCTCCTTTGTCAACAGGCTGTGAAAAATCACCCAAAAGAATTTCTCAAATGTTACCGGCCAGACAAGGTGTCTGGGGAGCTTGGTGAAGTCCCTCGGTGTCACCCTCGGAGGCTCTGCAGTGACAGGTGCTAGGGACGACGACAACCTTCGCAGCAACGGCCGCACACCAGAGGCCTCGGTCCTTCAGAGCCTGGTGAGCGGAAGCATGTCCGTCCGCTGAGGCTCCCTGAGGCAGCGGCACTTCAGAGGAAGACTTTGGGGAGCACTCATCTCCCAGCGTCAGAAATGAGTTCTCGGGGCAAACTGGGGGAGGTGACATCACTCGTACTTCCCTCCCAAGACTCCAGGCCTTCTTCCTAGTGCGCACATTCTTCCTTTGTTCCCCACTTTTGGCTCGTAACAGAGTAAGAGATCAAGTACAGAAGAAAGCCCTGGTGTTGAGATTCAGTTTGTCCCTGTATTTGTCCCTTGGCGCCAGGATATGTCTCAGCAGGCCTCCCAGGGCCCTGCTAGCCCAACTGGCTCTTTGCGGGACTTCAGAAGAAGTACTTCTTCTTTGGGGTAGGACTAACTCGGTGCAGGACGCAGAGCATGGCCAGCAGAGAGCAGGCTGGATTTCGACACCCCGCCCCTGCCAGGCATGGATATGCAGCAACCTACCTGCCCGACCTGACCAGATGCAATTCAATTCACCGTGCTGGGCAACCCTGCCCTCGGTCTAAGTCTGTGTTCCAGGGGCTAAAACGTCAGGCACTCTGTTGGAGCAGAAGAGCGCTGGGCTGGGGGTAGGGAGAGCTTCCAGTCCCAACCCTGCCTCCAACCAGCCCCGGGACTGGAATATGGTCACTGGGCCACTCTGGTCTGCAGTCTCCTTGGAGACAGGATGAAGAGCTTTCCCTAAGCCTCTGGGTCCAGCCTCATCTTCCACAACTTCACATTTCCTTCTCCATGCCCCAGCTTGACTGAAATACTTCTGCTTCTAGAAGTCACCAGGCTCTGCTCTCTGATGCCTCTGGCCTTTGCTGCGTAGCGCTGTTCCCTGCTTGGAAGGCCCTCCTGCCATGTGTGTGCTTCCTAACTCGGCCATATCCTTCACGTTCCAGTTCAAGGCTATCTATTTCTCTGGGTTAAGTCTTCCCTGACTCCCTCAGGCAATGCTTCCAACCACTACACCTTGAACATACACTCCTCCTTCCTCCTTAGAGCAAGGGCCTTACTGAGTTAGAATTCTTGGCTGCTGTGTCTGTCTCCCCATCACAGGCAGGGACAGCACCCTTGGGAGACAATGTTCCACTGACCACACAGCACTAGACATACAACACACTCAGTATTCACTAGAGGAATTAACAAATGCAAAGACTGTTTCTTCTGCCCTTTGTAGAAGTTTCTGAAGGGTCCCTCTTATCACAGAAAGGGACATTACCGATACCTATGTCCAGCCTTCAGAACTAGAGACAAAGCCTTTAAGAGAAAATGATACTATCCATAAAAGGAATCTACAGTCTATTTTCATCAATGTAGCCTTCAAAAATATAAGCGAGGTCTTGTTTATTATTTTATATCTGTCTTTACTACTAATATGTAAGCTCCAGAAGGGCCAAGTCAATTTCATTGATTGCTGGATCCCCAGCACTTAAAGCAGCACCTGGAACCTAGAAGATGCTCTGTAAAAAAAAGTAAAAAATAAAATAGGATGAATGAATGAACTAACAAATGAACCTATGAAGACTAAAGTTGCTTAGGAGGAGAGGTTAAGAGAAGGGAAAGAACTTGGAACACATTCTGCCCTGCTAAGCATGTTTACAAATTGCTTTATAATCACTAATTAGCTTTTCTAAACCACATCCCCTCGGGTACAGGCAGGCCTATCCTCCCAATTTTAAGATAAGAGAATTCAAACCCAAGGTCACACAGCAAATCAGCTTCGAGTTCAATGCTTAGCCCCTAGCTGGTAATGAGAATGAGATTAAAGATACTGGCGATTTGTAAAAGGTTGCAATATTAGAGGAAATAAAAGAGTTGAGAGCATGGGGCCAAGAAAGCTTTGCACGTATTCTCAGCACCCGGCATCAAAAGAAAAACAGCCCGTTCTGTCTGGAACCGTTAGTTCTCAGTGTGTGTACACTGCGTTATTCAGTCATCAGTTTCCACAGCCCTGAGAGGCAGACGTTTGCAGGAAACAATGGGAGCCGTGGTTTCGCTCCAGTGTCTCAGGCCCGGCCTGCCAATCAGCAGTGACACCAACTCTTGTCCCCGGGAGGCTGGGGCTCACTCAACACCAGGGCCTGCACAGGCTCTTTACAGAAAGAATGGAGAGAAGAGAGAGAGGAGACTAAAACCCAACTGAAAAGAAGAAAAAAAAAAAAGAGGAGTTAAATCAAATAACAATAGGCTGACACATATGTGTGAAATCACAGGAGAATCTTCTAGCAGCAAAGATGCTCATTTATGTTACACGAGACTCTATCAACTATACCCGCAAAATGAAGGAAAATGGACAGACGATAAGAGCCCTAAATCTTTCCAATTCAGGTTTTTTAAATCAAAACCAAATTTGCTGAAAATCACACTTGGCTTCCCGGCGTTGATACTAATATTTCGAGAGGGGACAGTTAAACATAAATTTTGATGACACTTAGAAATTAATTTTGGTCGGTCTTTCTCAATTTACTTTTTCCTTAGTTTGGGAAATGAGATCAATCTGCTATCTGTTGTTTTAGGAATTATTTCCCATGAAAACATAAAAACGCATTTAATGCCGGGAGAAGGAACGACGTCACAGTGAGTTTGCACCGCCGAGTGGGAAGTGAAGGACGAAGGGCGAATGCAGAAACGGGAGCGAGCCCCATCCTGGGTCCCCTGTAATGATCCACATTTCCACCCAGTGGAAGGACGAGGAGAAGGTAACTAAAAACGTCCAGGGCACGTCTCCACAGCAAGGCTCAAGCACACAATCCTGCTTCTCCGGGTGCTGAGGGCGTAACACCGTGAGGTCACGCCTCCCCGAACACTGGAAGCACATAGGAAAACACACCTGAGCACACAGTGAGATGGCGACGAGGACAATCCAAAGCTGAGGATCAATCATACCCGACCCGGTGGCTTCATCACTCACTCACTTCAAACGTCACGCTAAGTAATGTCAGATGAAGCATTTCTACACATCTAGCGTGGCAGTTTCTCGGTGACATCCCCGAAACCATAACAATAATGGAAATGGTTTGGTAATAATTCATCTTTGAAGGAACATAAAAAGTGATCTGAAACTCTCTCCATATTAATTTTTTAAAACAGCTTTACTAAGATAGAGTTTATGTAAAATCCACCTATTTTTGTGGATTTTGCAGTTTGATGAGTTTGGGCAAATGTATATAGTTATGTGACCACAATTGCAATAAAAAACAAACAAACAAACAAACAAACAAAACAAAACACATTTGTGTTATCCCCAAAGAGTTCCCTGGTGCCTCTTTATTGTCCAAACCTCTTCTTCATCCCAGGCCCCAGGCCACTTGTTCCATTTTCTGTTGCTATGTTTTGCCTTTTCTAGAATTTCACATAAACGGAATCATACATTGTGCCGCCTTCTGTGTCAGGCTTCTTCGACTTGGCATGACAGTGTCGCTGTGTGGAACAGTCTGTCCACGTGTACTGCTGAGTACTATTCCATTTCTTCGTGTTCCTTTTAGATTCTTCCTAGAAGCCCTACGATAAGCCCTATGCTAACATCCCAAACTTTGTCAACACAGCTTCGGCCAGGTACAAGAACAACGTCAGGAGGGTAACACTGGGAGAGCCAACAAGTCTTTAAACACAGAGCTGGAAATCACTGAACATGCTGAGGGAAAAAAGACCAAAGACGAGAAGCCCCCACCCTGATGAAATCTCTCTATATAAAAGATGAGGCCAACACTAAGCTGAGAAAGCCATTTCCCCACTGAACGACTGTCCAGTATTCCCACGTTTTAAAGAATAATGATACACCTGACCAACTGCTCTCTGTCTACCGTGAGGGGTGTATCAGATATACCCTTACGGCGCTTGAAGATTCTGGGTTTTCAGGTGTTTCACATAAGTTTAAGATAAGTGAAATGTACCTTATTATCGTGCCTTTAAGTACTAAATAAGTACTAAAAAGGTACTATTCCATGTCTTATTAAACAAAGTCTACTGAACATAATTAAATGTTTACTTGATGCAGAATCATCATTATAAACAGTCGGACTGTGCTAAGCTCTCAGAGATGTCCTCGGGGGTGAGCAAGTTTGGAGACTAGTGTCTGCCTATTGGAAATGACCCAAGACAACTGTCAATTTTAAGTAGAAGTTCTACTTTCTATAGTGTTAACTGGCTCTCTTGATAGGGTGTTATGCCCTTACTGCTAACCTACTACTATTTTCCCTTTAAATATGTAATCATATATTCCATAATATAGAAAAATCTAGAAAATAAGTATTCACCCTCTAACTTAGAATCTGGTCACAATTAATATATTTATTGTTGAATCATTTTTAATTGCAAAAATTTATTTATTTATTTTTTATTTATTTTTTAACATTATGAAAGGAGTTTAGCCACCTTCTAAGGTGGCTGGAAAATAGAGAAATCATTCATTATCTACCATCTTAACAATGAGTGTTCACTTTTTGGTGAATTTCCTTTTTTTTTTCCTATGCAACTGGGTTTTCCCAAATATTTGTGAGCATACATATAATTTGGCATGTCACTCTTATGACATTTCTATCAAACCTTTTTCTAGGTTGCCACATAACCACCATTTTTTAGAGGCTGCACAGAAGAGCAAGTGAAGGTACCAGTTACCAAGCCAATCCCATCTCATCATTACTCACTTAGGCAGTTCCAATTCCTTGCTCTGGTACATTGACTTCAGAGAGCCTTTTATGCAGACAGTCTAACCTCCTGACATCTAATCTACTAAGAGGACATACCGAGTATTATTAACTGGCTTGAGAATGACTCCTCGGTACCATCAGAGTGAGTCTACGGAACTGTGTGCTCACTAAGTCATCCATCCATCTATTCATTCATTCAAAAACATTAGAGATCTTGTTTAGTAAAATAAGTTAAAAAGACTAAGACGCGGTCCCCTCCACAAGCTCACAGGCTACCTGTGAAGACAACCTTGCTGCGCTCGAAACAACCACAGAGCAGCACAGAAACGGCGAGAGCCACAGACTGACCGCTAAGCCCCATGGCACTGCAGACGCAGGCCCCAGAGCGTCTGAGCAAGACTCCGGTGAATAATGCAGTCCGAGGCGGCAGGTGAGGGGTATAAAGGACAGGTAAGGTTGTCCTGTCCCCTTTGATTGGCTTCGTCTTATTCACAAACCGATGGCATCCGAATCTTTCCTCCTAAAGTCAAGCACAGCACAAATGGTCATGACTTTTTCTCTGCTGGCATTGAGCACTGTCACTGTCATCCTGGGTGAAGAAATCGAGACCTTTCTTGTGATAGCAGACAGCATTAGCAGATGAGCTGGGCTGCGCTGCCTGTGAACGGCCTCCTCTCCCCCGGTGGCCCACACGCTCATGTTTTAGCGATCCGAACCAGAAGATGGCCCCTTTCTTGTTCTGTCACCAAATCCATGAAAAGCCTCATTTTTTCCTTAATGCCTATCAGACTGGAAATAGTGCCGAAGAGGGATTTCGCCAGGGTCAGGACAGATGTCTACAGAGAGTAAAAGGGCAGCAGTTCATCTATTTTTTTTTTTTTTCATTTGAAGGTCAGACGTGAACAGGCAGGCTCAAAGGGCCCACCCACCCCAGTGTCTCAGCTAGATGAGGCCGTGTCTCGGTGAGCTCCCGCAAGCCCTCCTGGGCACGCCTCCTTCCGTGGTGAATTTCTCAGTTGAAGAAATTGGGAGAATAATCTGGAGAGGAAACAGAAGCAATGGCAAAGCACGAACCCCCGGGTTCAAATAAATTCCCATACAAGTAACCCATTTTTCTTCAATCTGCATCAGTGTGAAAGAAACAAGTTCCCTTCTCTTTAAACCTGGTATTGTTCTAAAATAAACGCATCCACTGAAACATCTGATATGGCAATGAGCTAAATAGTCAGTAGATACTTCCCTTGTTTTGAACAGTCATCTCGTTTTCTTCACGTTGTCAATTTTCTTACTCCACTCTTCTTCCCATATTTTCTTCCTCGCATGAAAAAAACACACTGTTTTTAAAAGTCTTTACACTGGACTGGAAAAGCACCTCCAGCAGCAACCTCTGCAGGAACGTCAAAGTAAACAGATGGCCACATGGTCACAAGAGGCAGAGCCAGAGCATGGGGGGCCTGGCTCCTTCGGGGGAAGGTCCTCAGCACAGGGCTCAGCTTCCTGAAGGAGCGTCGAGACTCACTGGGGGCGGCAGTCAGAGAATGGAGTGAGGCGTGAGCGTTACCTGCCGGGGAAGTGATCTTTCTCCCTGGTGGAGGTGCAGGTCCGGAAAGCTTCGAGGGTGACGCTTGAGGGGACCCTGACAGAAGTTCCATCCTGTCAAAGAGTGGGGACGAGCATTCCGAGAGGAGCTAGCAAGGTGAGCAAAGACAGTCAGGGAACCACCAAGAACTCAGCTCAGCAAGCCTGCGGAAGAGTTGCTTCCGGCCTTGGTTTTCACAAAGCAGGGCTTTAAAGACAAGCAATGTGCCCAAGAAGGGTCCAGGAACAAAGAGCTATCTATTCATCACCTTCATTCCATAAAGGAAGCCACGGTTTAGCACGCACACTCACCAAAGGGCATCGTCTCGGAGTAAAGAATGCAAATGACACACGTAACTTAAAGGGATGTTCACATCGTGTCTCCTTTTTCTCTCACTTTGTTGCCGGCCAGTGGGAACGGTGTCAGGAGCTGGCACGGGTCTCCACGTTTGGGCGGGGTCACTACAGAGCTCAGGACAGGCTTTCCCTTCCCTAAGAGGCCACAACTCTGATGCGATCTGAAAGGAGGCCGCGGTGGCTGCGAAGTGGACCTGCTTCCCTGGCCACAGGCCACCCAGACCCGAGGCCCCTGCAGCAGCCTGATGACTGAGAGAGACGGCTCTTGAGGTCTGAGATTCCTCCAGTTATTTCGGTGTCTCTAGACTGAATTCATAACTATTTTAAATTATGGTACAGGAATGCAATAGGAGCTCTTAAAAGTTTCATGTGCAAAGAATTTATACTAGAAGTAAAAACGCGCTTACAGGGTAACAAAAAAAGTCTGATATAAATTATATGTGATAATTTAATGGATCATGTAAACAAAGACTGAAAGGAAATACATCCAAATGTTAACGGTAATAGCCCTGGAAAGGATTATGAATGTATTTTATGTTTTTCTATGTCTTCTAAATTTTCTATCATTTATATTTATATTATTCTATATTTTCTTCATTTTCTACAATATTTTCAAAACCAGAGGATAAAATATTTTCATTTTTAGAAGTTTGAAGTTCAAAACTAATTTTTTTAACCCTGCATGTTGAAATTGTTATAAATGGCCAAAATTCAATAAAGATTTGCAATAACACGTTTTACTAATAAAAAAAATCATGGCCCCTGCGGACATATACTTACAAATTATTTTTCTTTCTGTTTTAGAATATCTAGTGCATTATCATTTTACCTACGGATTTCCCAAAACAAATCAACAGGTTCACATCTTTATGCAGTTTCATTCTGACACCATGAAATGAGTTTCAATTTGACTTAATTATTTCATCATGCGGAGGCGAAATCCAGCTAGATCTACTGATTAATCAGATGATCTCTTATACTTAAAAAAAAAAAAAAAAGACAACAGGTCAACTCATGATAGGGAATGAAGAACTAGGTCAGACAGATTCCTGATAGGGTTGCCAAACCTCCTCTGCATAGAATTTCCCCATATTTGACTCCAAAGAGTTTACTAAGATTCATCTGAATACTTAAAAGCTCTATGTTGAGTATAAAGTCCTAAAGTATGAACTGAAAAAGTGGCTTGGTTTACTGCTTGTGAAACCTTGCATCTAGTTCCTAGGATGAGTAAGCTGGCCCTCTGACCCACTGATACGCCATCTACCAGTCACTATACTAACCACCTGTTAGCATATCCCTTGTCTCCCAAGCTTACTGCATTTCCTCTAATTTTCATTAAAAGCTTACTCTAGGCAAGACATTTTTATTAGCTTCTTCTACTTCCTACTGACTCAGACAGAGGTGGGGGGAAAATCAAAGGCCACATAGGTAAAAGTAACTCTTGGTTTTAATGTTCCTTTGCAAAGGAGAAAGATAAAAATAAAACAATTCTACTCAGGAAATAAAAGAATAATAAAAATGAGGCGAACTAATAAAGAACAACAGACAGGACAGCAGTGATTGGAGAAAGGGTTAGAGATACAGGAAGAAGAAAGCAGAAGATGTGAAAGGGGTCACAGTGAGAAAAACGACAGTGAGAAATCATGAAAAGTATACACGGGTTAAACAAATATAGATATTGAAAGATTACTTGAATTAAAAGTTTTTCATAACTATTATGACTAAGTGACTAAATCTGTGTGAATCTGTGTTGCATTTTCACAACAGGTACAGAGCAGTATTACGAAGTTTCTTAGGAAGAATTTTTACAATTTATAAATCATGTAAAAGGTTTAATGAGCTATCTGGCTAATTTCCAACATCCAGAGGCCAATTTTCAGTTGATGACAATTTTGCCTTTGATTCAGAAGCAAAGATGGAGACAAATGTTTGGGCAGAGAACAGCCTGGGATTGTCTCCAACAGAACTATACAGCCTGAGAGTGCCAGGCCAAGCCCCACCCCAGCCCCACCCCACCCAAGCAACACGACAAGAGAAGGAAAACCAACTCACCACGCGAGGGTCGGCTCCCCTTCTATACTTTCCCCTGACACATGCCCACTCCTACGCAGCACCAGTCCCTAGCGCCAGATGCACCCTGCTCTCCCCAGCACCCCACGCCTTTGCACACAGTCACCCGTGTGGAAATGTCTGCCCTTCTCTACCTTCTGATGTCATTTTTCCTTCTAGACCCTGCCCAAAGGCCACCCTGAGATGTGGCCTTCCTCCACTGACTACCTCTGGCCCACATCCCAGCCCCTGACACTCGCCTCGGTGCAGTGTGGGGCAACCGGAAACGCCCACGGTGAGACCTTGCTGTGTTCATCTTTGAGCAGACGGCTCCCAACACAGTCCCAGCCAGGGAGTGGGCTCTTAGGAAATCTGCGATCAAATAATATTAATTAAATGGAAGCATCTGGCTCTTCCGCAAAAACTAAAAGCATTGCTTTTACACTAAAAAAAAAAAAATGGTAACCATGTTTTTTAGAAATTTCTTTTCCTAAAGTCTGTATTTGGTTATGATTTTAAAAAAAGAAAGAAAGAAATGACTACTTTTCTATTGGGGAAATTTTCATTATTAATATCCAGACTGTAGCTTTTTTTTTTTTTCAATTATAAGAAAAAAGCAAGGGCAAAAAAAAAAAAAAGAGGAATTGGTCAATTTCAGATGAAGACACCAGTAAATTCTTTCTGAGGCCAACTTGGCCTACTGTGATCTCCACTCTGACCCCATCTTCATACACTGAGGCCACCGTAAACACAGCTATTCCCTGTTTCTCGACAGGCTGCCTCACATGTGAACTGTGTTCTCCTCACCAAGCTGAGCATTACCGGCCACTCATCTTTTCCTCCTTCGAAGTTTCCAGACTTCATTTCTCTACAGCCCTTCTCTGGAGACCTACTTCACTAAATGTGACAACCAGAACTGATGTGGCTACCACTCACCACAACCAGGGTGCGATACCCCTGATCACGGAGCTTTAGGAGGCCTGCACCAAGTGTGGCTCATGCTGACTTTGTGAGGAATCAAACACCCAGAATTTGTTTATATGCTACATAACCTCTCCTGCCCCGCTTGCCTCCCCACCATATTCTCCCTGGAATAAGCATTATGACAATCTAAAAGAAGTCCCTCCCTATCAAAACTTCCCTATGAAAAATCCAGGCAGAATGCTGGAGGATGGATGGGCCCTTTTCATAACGAGATGAAGGAAGTAAATGAATGGCAGCCTGCCATGTTCTTCCCAAGGCTCTGGAGCTGTTGTCCTGCCTGACTTTCCTCCACCCAGGAGGATACCTGGCCTGTGCAAGAGGGAATCTGCAAAGCACAGATGACCTTTTGCTACAGTCCCACAAACCGATCCCACAATCAGAGCTGTCCAACAACAGGGTGGCCCAGAGCAGACCTGAAAGGAGGTGATGCGCCCTCAGTGGCTACAATGGTCGAGGATGGCAGACAGCCACTTGTCAGGATCCCGTTGCTGGGTGAGTTTGAGACTGCTAATGACTCTTCCAGTACGTAAGACCCAATCATTATACAGCCCTTTCAAGGTGCCTGGGCAAACTCAACCTCATTTCTAGTACTCTGGTGCCCTAGAGTGGTGCAAGATTCAAACATTCACTCAGCTATCAACCAACTAAGCAAATCACATTAACTGAGTACCTCCCCATGCCTGCCATTGTCTATACAGGTGAAAAATAAATCCCATTCACATTCCTTATCCAATTGCATTCTTTATCATTCTGCGTGTACCTTGTTATTCTATCACGAAGCAACTTTAGGATGTTGATAACAATTTAACATTAAACCACTAATATGTCATTCCTACCTATCATTTATTAATTATGATACTTATTTTCTCTATTTCAAAATTTCTGTAACATCAATAACTACAAATATATTCAATATTTTACTAAGGTGAAACCTACATACTGAAATAAAAAATGGTGTTTCTGTGATAAAAAGAATGGCCTTTTCTCCTCCAAGAAAATTCTAGTCAAAACAGGTAAAGCATACTAGAGAGAGCAAGAGTCAAAACATTAAAAACAGAGAAAGCCAAGAAGCAGATACAGTCACCTCCTTGCAACCGCCATGTGCCCTTGTTCACTACAACCAAAAATAAAACTGGCCTGTAGTTTACTAAATTTGGTTGCAAGTGCTTTTCCCACCAAAACATTCTGCAACCATATCAATCACTGCTAATAATGATTGGGAGGGGGCTGGAAGAGAGGCCGCAGTAAAAATATACTGTATATTTTCTTGAATGGATGATAAAACAGAAGTTTTCACTTCTTGTTTCAACTATTTTAGCACCTTCTCATTTTACTTAATTTCAGGCCCATTAAAAGGACCGGGTAGCTGGGCAGAATACGAGAGAACTCATTTTGAGAGAAGATTAAAACCCACCCCAGTAATAAACTGTCTTCAGTTACTGTACACATCTGTCAAACCAAATAATTCACTCGGGGTTTAACTCGTTCTGCAGGGCTCCAGAATAACATATCACTCTTCCGAGGGAGGCGCAGGTCCATTAATTACCAACATGTGCTGCCAGCGCCATACGGTCTTCATTCTTCTCCTGTGAAGTGTTCTTCGTTTTGAGGCAAGAGGAGAAATTCAGATGGGAAATGAGTAATTTGGGAACCTCTTACAGCTCACTGGCCCGCAGTAAGTAATCCTTTCTTCCCTTTTCAGAGTCAATCAGCAAAGGTACTGAGCACAGAAAGCAGAGCCTGGCTGCTCACGGCCACGCAGCAAGTAGACCCTCCGCCCCAATTCTGAATTATCACACTCGGAAACGACTCATGCAAAGGAGACGGAGAGAAACGACCATGCCCAGCCGGGCTGTGGCAGTCCAGACCGGGTGAGTACGCATGTGTCTGTGTGTGTAACCACAGAAGTACAGACACGAGCATCACTTTTGGGGTTGCACTGCGGCAGAGCATGGTTTCTAAAACCCAACTGCCTGGGTTCAAATTCTCACCCTGCCTCTTTCTGAGTAAAGACCTTGTGAACTTGAACTTCGCAATGCCTCAGCTTTTTCTGATCTGTAAAGTGGTCATGAGGTACCCACCTCCTGAGGTGGCCGGGAGGTTATGCAGGCTGATACTAGTCATGTTCCAAGTACAGTACCTCGTGTCAACAGACCCCCCTTGAGAGACACAGTATTCATTCAACCTAAACTGCCACTTACTCCAACAGACTGGTGTTTTGTGGCTGCCAAGGGCGATATGCAACAATATACTTAACATACCAAATCACCTAAATCGTCCGGCTGGAGCCACCAGCCCTTAACCGAGTCTTTGCTTGTGAAAGGTTCCCTTGGCCCTGTTTACATTGGATGGGTATCAAGCGTCGGTCTTTCCCTGCATCTGAAAGTCACTGGGTCGAGGCCGTCAAGGTCCCTTTTCACACGGAGCCATCAGTCAAGGGCCAAAGCAGCTCTGTGTGGTGGTCGTAGTGGTGGTCACCTGGCCAATTTCACGAGGAGTCACTTTGGGGCTTTGGCAGCGTCTGCCACTGTCTGCTGGAATCAATCCGGAGCCAAAATATGATGTCTATGTTGATTTGTATATATTTTCTGAGTATAAGAGAGTATTGATAGGGAATCTAGGTAAAAGGGGAACATGTTTGTTGATTCTCCTGAAAGTACAAAATGTTTATTCAGTGAAAGGGGCCATTTGCCCATTATAATTATGGATTAAGGCTACATCTTCTACAGCAGTGGTTCCCAAACGTGCCTCCGAATTGTCGGGGAGCTTGTCAAAACACAAATTTCTGGGTCCCACTCCCAGAGTTTCTGATTTAGTAGGCCACAGTGCTGAGAAGGTGCATTTCTAATACGGTCCCAGGAAAATGATACTGTTGGTCTGGGGACCACACTTTGAGAATCACTGCTCCATAAATAGGTGCACTTCCTTAGCTGTAAGAAAGTTAAATTCAGATTGTAGGATATAGCACACCACCCAGAAAAGAAGGGGTAATCATTCTCACTAGATCTTTGTTGAACGAATTCATGAGTGAACAAGCAGATGAGTAACTCCACGTCAATACATTCACATATTTGATTATATTGAAGCTACTGAACACTATATGTAAATCAAGACAGCCTTCAATACTCTTTGCCCAACCACAGTGGATTTTAAAATGGACAAAAGATTGTAGCTTGGGCGCACGTGCACACCCCCTGTGATCAGTCTGCTAAATGCACCCCAACATCTATGTACTCTCCTTCCTTTTAATAACAGAAGCTCCACAGTGTTAGCTGGGCAAATGGTTGCCCAGTTGCTAACTATATTTCTCCACCTCCCTGCAGCTATGTGTGCCCAATGACAAGTCCCTCTTCCCAAAGAGACTAGTATGACCTTGAAGAGGTCATACTAGCTGGTGAGGAGGCCGTCTGCAACCATGGAGTGCAGGCCCATACTCTAGAGAGGGAGTAGGGGAGAACTTTTTCTGTAAAGGGCCAGACAGTACAGTTTTTGGCTTTGCAGATCACATGGTTTCTGCCCCAACTATTCAACTCTGCCAGCGTAATGCTAAAGCAACCACAGACAATAAGAAATAAATGAGTGTTCCAATAAAGCTTTATTCATGGGCATGAAACATGAGTTGCATATAATTTTTACAAGTTAGAAAACTTTTCCCCAATCATTTAAAAATGTAAAAACCATTCTAAGTATGGGGCCATACAAAAACAGGGGACAGGTCAGGTCTGGCCCATGGGCCATACTCGGCCGACCTTGCCCTCAAGGATGATGAAGTGACAAGGGAGAAGGAAGCTGAGCACAGACGCCTCAGGGAGCAGAGGCACTACGCACCTCTCGCCACAGTCTACTTCCGCTGACAGAGAAAGAAGCTTCCATCTTCTCTGAGCAATTTATTAAAGAAGTTTAGCATGCAACTGTCAACCACGCATCTATATATACAAAATCACATTTTGATGCGAGATAGTCTGAGATATCTGGACTGTTCAAAATGAATAAAGTTAAAGGAATGAAGAGCCCCTTTTTTAAAACCCCCGATATAGGCTTAAACTCCACATGCTTTCCTTACAACCTTCTCAGGTGGCAGAGCTGGGAGGAGTGGACATCCACCTTGGTCACAGCAGCAGAGAATGTCTCTGTCTCTGCGTCTCTGTCTCTGTCTCTCTCAATAGACACACACGCGCCGCGCACACACACACACACACAATCCTAATGCTCCCTCAAACCACAGCTCATGAGAGACTGAGAGGAGATAACTAGGCCTTTCCCTTCTATTCAGACAAGGGTGACAGGTGTAACATAAGTGGCTGCTGTCGGGTAAGGCTTCCCAGAAAGCCCCTTAGCCCTCCTGAAAGCCTGGATTCAGGAGCATGAACCAGAGCTCGTACAGCTATGAGGCAGAGAGGAAGAGAAGGGCAGAGATCTCAGCGACATAAACATCCTGGGTGCTGAAGAGGAGCAACAAGCCAAATCCGGAATTCTTTTGCCTAAGCTACTGTGGCCAGGTGTCTGCTGCCAGCAGCTAATGCCATTCTAACTCACATAGGCCCCAAATGAGATGCCACTTGCAGAAGTGAGTACAGATAATACCCACATCTGTATAACGCACAGCTCAGAGATGGAGGATTCTTGAATATAAAGGAGCAACAATACATGGGGTCAAGATGATGTCTTGTAGGGTGATTCTGGAAAAGCCAGTTTATCCTGACCCTACTAAACCTCCAGCCGGCCCTCTGTACCTACAGTCCAAACAGTGTATGAAGCTGAGAATTCAGTCTGACAAGGACAAGCACTCGGTACTGATGTCAAGCACTGGGTGTCAGGAAACCTAGCTCCTCGTGCTGGCTGTTGTCAGTCATGTCTTGGACCAGGCCTCCCTGGTCAAAAGCCAGTCACAGTTGACCGGGACATCCCTATGCGCCAGCCACAGCTCCGGGCCCTGGGAAACAGCCATGCACTTGGCTGGGAGCGCCTGCCCTGCCCTCCAGGAGCTGGCATTCTGGTAAGGGAGACAGACGATAAAAGCACAAATACATAAATCAGATACCTCCAGGAGAGGGAAGTCCTATGACAGTGTGAGGGAAGGAGGGACTGCGAGCTGCCCAGTTAGCTGAGGTGGAGAGAGAAAGCGTCTGAGTAGATAAGACCTGAAGAGAAGGAGACAGTCATGGGAAAACCTAGTGAAGTAACTGAGTGCCCGGCTGACAGGAGGCCTCTGTAGTATGGACACAATTTTTAGGTAAATCTAAAACTGTTCTAAAAATTAAAACGATTTTTTTTTATTATTATAAAGAAGAGACATCCAGGCAGAAGGAGCAAGAACAATGATCTAGAAGCATGACAAATGCTGCACGTCGAAGGGAGAGGACAGCGAGGAGGGCTGGCAGCCGGTGGGCTGGCGGGGTGAGAGGTGGTAAGCCATCGAAAGGCGTCGGGATTTTCTCGTCGGAAGAGAAGGCTGGTAAGCAGAGTGGCTTGATATGACTGACATTTTCGAAGGTCACTATGGCTGCTGCAGAGGACAAGCTTTAGGAGGCTGAGGAGACGGGGGGGGGGGGGCAGGGAGACCAGTTAGGAGGCTGCAGCACTGAATGAAGTGGTTAGAGACTCGGTTGTTAGACACCCCCGCCAAGTGCAGTAAGAATCAGTTACACTTAATGATCTCATCCTTCCTAGCGTCCATGTAACCTATTATACTGCATACTGCATGACCACTGGGAGTCACACTTTACTCCAAATTTGCCACCCAAAGCCCTAATACTCACACATAAAACCATCATTGGCAAATAAGGTACTTGGAATAAAAAAGTTCTTAGCTTAGACTGTGATCTTTTAAGAACAGCTACTTCAGTTTTGTTCACAATAGCAAAAAAACAGAACTTGAAAGAAGAACAGGGTGGTATCTGCCTCTGAGGTGGTAACAGCGGTTCTGTGGTGGGGTGGGGGAATCTCACCCTTTTTATATATAAAGCTCGGATACACATATAGTTCATAAACTAATAGACAGTCTCTTTGTGGTATTAAAATTTTCATAGCTTGGGGGAATAAGGAACAATGTCTGAAATAGTTCTTGGGGAGGGGCTTAATGATAAAAGGGTTGAAAACAGCAGGTTTAGGTAAACACCCCATCTGAAACAATACACACTGAACTCCCACTGTCACTCTCTATCCCCTTGCCCTGCTTTACTTTTCTTTCCAGCACTTCCCACTACCCATCATAACACTATTGTTTCTTCTGGGGCCCCCAGAGCTTAGAACAGTACAGGTACCTGATAGGTGAGGTTCACTGTGTGGCAAAGAGGCTGCTGGATTAGATATTCTCAAAGGTTCCTTCTGCTATAAAGTTCCACGATTCTCAGATGCCCTGAAAAGCTTGCTTAGCCACAAAGCATCATTTTTGATCCATCCCCAGGGGCCATTCCTCGCATACCAAAAGCATCTCATGAGAAGGTAGCCCCTGTTTACGGCCCAGGACCAAGAGCAGCTGTGTTTTAGGAAAGCTTTGGTATATTTATCAAAGCAGCTCCATCATCAGAAACTTCAGTGCAACAGAATCTCATGCAGCATCAGGTGATAATGAAAAGATTCCAGAATTTCTGAAATTATCAGCAAGAGGCAGACCTTTATGACTCATACTCAGCTTCTAGTAACTGTCAGAACTAAGGTACGAAATTGGGAATCTTCCTTAGTGAAGAGTTCTAAGGCTGTCTGTACAGAGCAACAGGCATAGAACCCCAGCAACATTTTTAGATCTGGGAGAAACCTCAGAAACCGTCCATTCCTGCATCAGTGTGTAGCTCTGGATCTCAAGGTCCAAGTTTGAATTCTGGTTACTTTCTCAAGAGTGACAATGAGCAAGTTTTGACATTCTATGGCTCATCTTCCTCAACGTAAATTGGGAATAAGAATAGGGGTACCCCATAGGTGAATTAATTCATGTAAAGCGCTCAAAACAATAATATGCCTAGCGCACCATAGGCATTAAACAAATATTAGCCATTATCACTATAATCAGTCTTTTGGTTTCCATTTTTTTTTAAACTTGAAAAATCCTCTAACCTAAGAAAAGTTTACCCAAAAGCCCTATCTGTAGGGAATGAAAGTACTAGGGAGTTCTACAGAAATCCTAGGGCCCTAAGAAGCGCTCCTGGGAAACCAGTGATTAACCCCAGTACACATATTTTACTCCCCAAGAAATGAAGACTCAAGGGTAAAGTGACCAGTCAAGGTCATGCTAGTCTCTACTGACGCTTTTGTACCCTGTGTTACCATACCTCCTCATCATAAAGGAAGTACAAAATGTGTGTGCTGGTGGGACTTCACTGCTGTCATAGGAATGCGGGGTCAAGGGTGACGTATATAAACTAGAATGTACAAAGCAGGGCACTGAGAATCAAGGAAGTGCCATGGCCCTCAGTGCAAGCAGGAAATCCCTCTGTGGCATCCCCAACAGAGGTTTACACAGCCTCTGCTCATATTATTTCCAGAGAAGCCACTGCTTTGCCTGATCGCCTTTGCTGCTGATTAGAGGCAGAAGCCAGAATGAAAAGCAGTTTATCACTGTCCTTTATTCCTCAGGGGATTTCCCCATTCCCAGGACAGTAGGGTGAAGGCTTTGGAGTCAAGCAGGCCTAGCTGCCTATCTTGATGAGGTTTTTTACCCTCCTTTAAGACTCAGTGTCTTGACCTGTAAAATGCAGATAATAATAGAACTTCCCTCACAACCTTTCTAAGAGGGTCAAATGAGATAATGCCTTCAATTGTGTTTAATAGTCTCTGGCACATAGTTGGAGCTCAATAAATTACAAATCCTATTATCATTATAACTACCCACTCTTTCCCCATTAAACCACTAGACTATATATTAGCTAATCAACAAAAAGGCAGAATTCCCAACAGCAGACGTTTTGGTCTGGGGTGGGAACTTACTAATTGTCCCTTCAAATCAGGCCCTCCCTTCCTCCACAGTAATATAAGTATAGTTAGGCCCTGCTGGGGGCTACATATGCCAGCACCTTACAGCTACATGTGGCCGTGCAATTAAGCTCTCACCAATGAAATAAGAAGTGACTGGTTATTCTTGAAGGTCTGGGCCATAACGCATTATATGTGCACTCCTCCACACCCTTCTCTTTCCCTCAAGATGAATTCAAAGATTCATGCTCAGAGAAGGACCCCAGAGAACCCGGCTTTTACCATACAGGAGACAAGTAGACGGTGGGAGAGCAGAGAAAAAATGGAAGGAGTCTGAAGTCCTGAATGACTGTGTGGCACCGAGCAGCCTGTCTACCCACCCTGGATCCTTACGTGAAAGAGAAACAAACTTCTTGGACCTTTAACCTATGTAATGTTGGACCTGTTTGTTATAATAGCCGAGTCCTTTAGCCTAGAGT
Organism: Eonycteris spelaea; assembly: GCA_003508835.1. NCBI lineage: Eukaryota > Metazoa > Chordata > Mammalia > Chiroptera > Pteropodidae > Eonycteris > Eonycteris spelaea. The sequence continues at coordinate 1,590,930 of PUFA01000036.1, forward strand.
GACTGCTCCTTGGGAGCAGTCGCTTGGCTGAAAATTTACAAATTTTGAACAAAATTCTGAACAAACTGATTGTAAGATCACAGCCATAATCTGAGAGGCAATTCGAAGGGCAGGTGTTAGAAGAATATTAGCACAAAATATCTTTAAATGCTCTTTAAATCTTGTAGACACACGTGAAAATTAGTTTCTGTGGGTTTTTTTTCCAACTCCTCTGATGTAATGTAAAGAAGCTAGGGCTTCCCTGAGTGTCTAGAAAATATCTGATCAAAGGCAAAGCACTGAATTAACTCAAATCCTTTACATTTTTTCAAGGCTTCAAGAGTCTTTAATACAGGCAAAATGTGAACTTTAAGAAAGAACGACTAAATCTATTTTTAGGAGCAACTTAATCCCGTCCTTGGAGCTGAAGACTTCATGGTTGAAGATACAGTCTGGGTGCAATTCATTGGATATTGGCGTTAAGTCCCTACATCACAAACTTAGTGTCACTTCAGAATGGGGACAGAGATGAAACACATTCATGAATCATGCTTTTCGAAGGCTCAGGATCTGGTGAGGAAAAAACAGAAATACTAGAATAACAACAATGGAATGCGGTCTGTAGTATCTGTGGTAACAGATAATTAAAAAAAAGCATTTATCGGTTCATATTTATTAAATGTTTAATGTGCGAGGAGCTATGCTAGGATTTACCCCTGACTTAACCCTCATAAAAGCCCTATATATCATTTTACAAATGAGAAAATTATATATTAGTAAGTTGTTCAAAGTCACAAAGCAGCCCAACCAGAACCTGGGATGTCCAACGCCAGTGACCACTCCCTCAGCCACCAGAAGGTGTGACGTACAGTGGGAGAATGCAGAAAGGAAGTTCCTGACTGGCAGGTCGGTCCTTTTCCATCCTCAGTGACACTGGCTCAGAACTGGCGGAAAGAGAAAGGACACCAGATCTACCTGGCAAAGCTGCCCCAAAGCTTTTCTGAAGCTCTCGGTGCTGGTGAAGCATCTCAGAAGGATCCCCCACCTTCTCGGCTATGCCAAACAGCTCGGGGCTTAGAAGACATGCAGAGAGTACTGGGCAACCCCAAGGAACTCTTCAGCAACCTCAAAATGGAAACGAGTCATCTCTAACCTGAGAAGCAGATTCTCTGTTCTTTGAAGCTAAGCAGAAATCATTTACTTGCTTTTACTTTCTTTAAGTCTTCATTTCCCTGTGTGAAATGCTTATTCATTCCTCACTGGGGAGTTCCAATGTATGCCTTCTAGGTTCTCTGCAAGGTTGTAGGGACAGCAATCTTATGTGTATGTATACAGTATTATGATCCCTTTAGGGGAAAATTTATATCTCTGTCCTAAATTTCAAATCTGTTTGCACTTCTGTTTCTGATAAAAACTGCCCGCGATGCTGTTCACTCACATCTCTCCCACTGATCCTTGAGGAGGGATACAGTTCCTTGCCCTATCAACTCTGTGCTTGGCCATGTGACTTTATTTGACAAATGGGTGTTATGGACATGACATGAATAGAGGCCTTAAATGAGCTTCCACTTGTGCTCCGGTGGTCCAGTATGAGAAAAGTATGCCCCTAGTCGCAAACGCCTCTTCAGCCTCCTCCTCAGAATGAACACTGACCTGTGCCCAACCCACAGAAAATCAGCTGACCAGCATGAAGCAGAGATACCAGCTGAACCCAGCTTCCATCAGCCAAAGTCACCCTGCATACCGGAGAGCATGAGAATAAGTGCTTATTGTTGAAAGCCACTGAATTTTGGAATAGTTTGTTATGCTGCATTGCCATGGCAGTAGCTGACTAATGTAGCATAATCAACAGGTACAGGTACAAATGCAGGTATTTCTCATACTCTTTGATTCTTCCCTTGAATTTCATTAACTGCACAGGCATCTTGTCACCCAAAACATACCATTTCTCAATTACTTGAATAAAGATACTAGCACAAAGGGGTCATATGCCCTTAATAAAAGAGAAGTTCATCTTGACAGTGAAATGTTTATATGAACCTCTCCTCATACGATGCAGATGTAGAAGACAAACCAGTATCTATTTTTCATAGACAAGCAACATAAAATATTACTTTTCCATGTAAAAAAAAAAAAGGTACTAATGATGAAATATGTTCAGGCTCATGGTTTATACAAATCTCCCTCAAATCTCCCTCAGTAATTTTTCTGTCCTTCTGTCTTCAAGTTACTGTTTTCTAGACCAATTCTCTCTTCTCTTTCTCCCTTTCCTTCTCCTCCCCATCTTCCAACATTCATCTCCACTAAAATCTGTGCAAGAGTTTACAAAGCTCCGGAAGAAAAAATGTCAATCTACAGGTCCTCAGAGTTTGGAAACTGCCAAACACTTTTTAATGCACGATGATTATTGATAATCCTTATTTTCACTCCCACTCCAAAAGACAACCCAGCGAACACTAAATGAATGATATTAATCAAATGAATTACATGAGTCGAAAATTTGTATTTAAATACAGATTTCAAAATACAGACAGGGCTTTTAGGACTGAACAAAAAGCAAACTAGATCTGAAGAGGTCTAGAGGTCAATTGGGGTTTCCCATTTCTCCACAGGGCTTGGAAGGTGGTCATGGGTCCTTGAGCTATGTGAATGTCACAAAAAGCACAGTGGAAATTATAACCGTTATTAAGCTGCATGACGTTCCACACCATTGATTGGGGCCGGAATTACAGCGACTCCTTTTGGTGACACTGGCTGACAAACAGGTCTACCCGCGCTGGCCCCTGACAATGACTCCTCGCCCATCCCCCACGCCTCTCCTCCTCACTCCGTCTGTCCCACCACAGCGTCTGTCCCACCACAGCGGCTTCCTTGTGGCTCATCAAGCACAGCAGACACACCTGCTCGGGACCTTTGTCCTCACTGGTCCCTCTGCCTGGGACACATACGCGAATGGCTCGTTCATTCCCCTACTTTGCCCAGGTCCCTTCCGAGATGCCTCCCTCTCAAACAGGCCGTGCCAGACTCTCTTATCGCAAAAGGGCCTCTCAGCCCCTACCTCCTGACTCACTATTTCTCTTCTCGGCATCATGACTGTTTGAAATTATCTTCTGTATTTCTGTTTTGTCTGTTTCTCCCATGAGCACGGACTTCAATTGCGTAATTCACTACTGTACCCCCAGCTCTAAGACAGTGCCCTCATAGTTGGCAGTCAATAAATATTTACTAAATAAATAGGGAGTTTCAAATGTTGCTGCATTTAAAAAAAAAAAAAACAGAAAAAGCATTTACTTATTAAATCGGAATGTTTGTTACACAAAACTATTTCAAGACATAGAATCCATGGGGAGTAGGGAAAAAAACCTAAAACTAAAGGGGCCCTCAGTAATAAGAGTGGGAAACCATTTCTTTATTCGTCGACTGATAGGTCACATAAACCTGGATCAGCTGATGTATTAGATCCCAGCATATTCTTCAAAGAGAAAAAACAGTGGCAAATCTATTCTACAGAACTAAAAATGCTTCAATTGCTGTCAAATGCCATTTTGGAATAAAGTAGTTTAGATATTCCTACGTTCAGTAAATAACTCACTATTGCTTCTTGAACTCCTAAACAAGGCCTATCCCGGGACTTTCCCGAAAAGCTTCCAGCATTTGAGTATGTGACATTTCAAGGCCTATTACTAAAGAGATGCAGAGCCACTCAACAAGAAGAAAATGCCATTTTGTTAGAGTCCTACAGTCATGTTTTAGGGTTTTTCATAAAAGCCCTACAAATACATTCGAATGACTCACAATAAACCTTTACAAACAATGCATACAAAATCATCTGTATTTCCATTGCTTAGTTGGTGCAAGATGAAAAAAATATGTTTTCTGTTTAGATAGTTTAATAAACCTCTCTAGACTCTTAAAATGCCTTTTCTCCCAGATAGAAAATTATACTTATCAAATATGTAAGTCATTTTTCTAATCACATGATCTAACGTCTCAAAAACTTAACTCTGGATAAACAATACTAAATTAAGGCTGGTATATTTTGAAACAGCAAGAATTTGTGTGTGGAATGTTTTCACAGCTCACAGATTCCTAGGACCACTCAGTATGACTTACACAAACACAGACCCAAAACTCTACCAGGGAACTCGAATTTCACCAAACATCTCATCGTGAAAATGCTTAACATAAAAAGCAGAAATAGATAAGCTTATTTTGAGTCTTCTTCTTCCACCACAGTAGGGAAACAAAGAAGACAGAATCTGAGGCATGGGGCGGTGGGAGCACTGTCCCGGGAGCAAGGGGAGGGTACACCTGGCCGGTATGAACACTCGGGATGCTTCCTGGTCGTCACACCTTGCATACGTCTGTTTTTTATTTAACCCTCAAAACAACACTCTGAGATAAACACCATCTCCCTCTGACAGAGGTTGAGGTCTAAAGAAATCAAATGACTTGGCCAAAGTCACACAGCCAGTGGGATTTGAGACCGCACTCCGAACCGCTCCACGGTAAAGCCTCCATCCAGCACAGTCTCCTGCAGGGGCAGGAGGGGAACTAACTGTCTGGAGCTTTCTTTTCTTTAGAGTTCACCGGAATTCCAACAGCTACCACACCAAACACACGTGGTATCTCACCAAACCTTGAGATACACACTATTACTTCCATTTTAGAGATGAAGAGAAATGAGGTAAAGAGAGGCTGTCGACTTTGACAGAAGGAGCAAAGCCAGGATTCTAAGCGAGGCACGTTGGCTCCGGGAACCACGAGCTGACCGACCCACTGCTCCGCTGCGGCTGTCTTGGCCAAGCACTCTGGTGCGCCCAGGACTTTACAACACCTCGGCTTCTTCGCCGATGGAATTAGCAGATCGAACCAATCACCCACCTCTAAGTTTCCTTCCCGTTTTTCAGTGGTGCGATGCTCAAACATCTGCAAAAGGTTTTTCTGCCATTATGCAAACACGCAGTTTTTAGGTGGGCCTGTTTTTTCCCTCCAGGTCAGAGAAATGCAACAGATGACGATCTTGTTATACTTTCAGGATTGAGGCTCAATTTTTAGAATTTGGTATAAAAAACTCTATAACAAACCACAAAGTTGTCATTTTAAACAACCGCTTCCTAAAGAGAAATGGAAATTAAAAACACTGTAAGCTACAATTCTTTCCATTATACCTCAGTTGCTTGTTATAGCTTCCTTGCTGGAAACGATGGTCTTAAGTTTACATCTCAGCTTTCCTACGTACTCCACTAAAACACGTGGCCTTTAAATAATATCTCTTATTAAATACAGTGATTAGGTGGGGTGAGTTTCTTATACAATATTTTAAAACCATCTGTATTTGTTGCAAACATTCAGAGATCGATTGCACATAAAAGTCTTAATTTCTAGCTTCTCTCTCAAATAGGAATGCACTCCAACATGGCAACACCGAGCTGGAAGCGAGCAGCAGCTGCCTCTTTAAATGAAGCGAGGGCTCTTCTGCCAGAGCCCCCTCCATTCCCAACTACATCGAACTTGGTCACTTCACTCAGACATTGTGTTCTGAGGGCATTTGAACTTGAGATCCTTAGGTCACAGGCTCCCCAGTTTGAGTATGTCTGCTCTCCAATGTACCTGAGCTCTTATCACATCTTCGGATTTGCTCTATAGTAGACACTTGGCCCCTGTAAAACTAAAAACTACACTGTAGTAGGGAAACACAGAAAGTGGCACGCCCCTTTGAAAGACGGAGTCCTTTTTAAAACTCCAGAATCCTCAGGATGCTAATTATTTCTTAGTGTAAACCAATGGGTTCCCAACCTGGACAACATATGAGAATCAGCTTTGAGGCGTTATACACACAGCTGCTTAGTCAGACCCTGACCACCCCAGGTCAGTGACATTATCAGCTCTGGGAGTGGAGCCCCGTCACCCTTATTTTTCCAGCTTCACCCAAATGATTCTGATGGCAACCCAAGTTAAAAACTACTGATGTAAACTCTACTGACATATAGGGTGATGCTTTTAAATCAGTACGATTGACTTCCACAAGCCGCAGGTCAGAATAATTCTCATTATTTACAACATACATAAACTCTTAAGAGGCTGTCGTCTTTCCAGGTTCTGACAAAATATTCTTTATTCTAACATCTGAAGTGATATGCACATATAACTTAACATCTCTGGATGAAATTTTTTGTCTGATGTTTGCATATTCTAACAGCAGATATTTTGGTGTGGGCCCCGGGAAGTGGTCAAGTGAAGCCAACTTATAAAGAGGGAGTTTCCAACTTGGGCAGAACACTGAGACACATTAGTTAAAATCACATATTGTTAAGCACTGCATTGAGTTGGTGCCAAACTCCAGATGTCTAGTGTTAGAAATATCCTATCAGAAGATCGACTGCAGAAAACCTAAAATCTGAACTGGCTATAGATTACTGGGGGCCTGTGGAACACCTGTGTGACACTTGCTGTGTCCTTAAGAGGAATTTCAGTCCACAGCGCAGCAGCCTGTCTTCTTCTCTCCTGAGGAGAGAGGCCTAAAAAAATTAATCTGGGATTTTTTGGTGAACGCTTTCTGTAATATGTACTTAGTTTGAATTTACAAAGAAACCTCAAAAACCCCATTTCCTTCATTTGATGTCTGACACCTGAGGAAGCATGAGCATAATTTATTTATGCTTATCACCAGGGTGTTCAATTTACTTAACAGTAAGCTGTACAAATATGTCTCAAATTCCCCTGCTTTGGCCACTACTTATATAATTACACCATGTATGAACAACCAGACAGCTAAATTAGCATTTGAGAAACTTGCACTGATCGAGTTAGGTAAAAAAAGGGCGCTTCAATTTTACGCCCAGATGTGCTTCAGCACCAGCTGTTCAAGGTCTGGTGGAGTGAGATGACCTAACGTGTGCTCTCTCTGTGACTGCCGCCAGGGGACTGTCTAGCAGAGGGACGGCCCTAAACTCGTGCCAAAAGAAGCCAAGGTTTTGGCTCTTAAACTCACAATGTTTATAGCTGGGTCCTATTAGGTATCATTGGCCCAAACGCATTTTTAAAATAATGCACATGAATGTAATGCCACTTTTAATTCTGAAAATCTAAAGTGAAAGAGAAGTTTGTAAGTGTGGATAGTGTTACGTATTGTTTACAGGAGTTTCCCTGTTCCCCTTCCCATATGAGTATCAGTGAGGGAAAGAAAGCCAGTTAGCATCTTTAGATAATTCAGTAATTACAACCATTTTAGAATTACCAAATTATTGTTTTAGTTGTTATTGTGATGAGGAGATGCCTAAGGACCCTTCCAGCCTCCAGAAACTTTTTTTTTTTCTTTTTCAGAAGTCTGGAAACATTTCTATTTCTGCCAGAAGGTAGGCATAAATGGACCTCCCAAACCACCCACACTGGTCCCTTTGGAAACCCAGCCTTTCTGTACGTAAAACACTCAGGTACACAAGAGCCTTCTATTAAAATACAACTATCTTATAAAGCATCACAACTTAGGCTGTGAAGAGCAGGTACTAAGGCACATGGAGATACCTGAGAGCAACGCCTGCCCCTTGCTGCCCCGAGCATCTTACTGGCTGTGTACTTCAGGCCAAGTTATTTGGTCTGTATCTTGGTCTATGTCTGATGTCAAATGGGACTAATACGATGCTCTTAAGCAATGCAAATAAACAACTAGCCAGTGCCTCACTGGTAGGTGCTTAACAAATAAGAACTACTGTCACTATTTTATACAAAAAGGAAATTGTCAGACCTGTCCAAGTTTGAAAAGCTAAAAGGTAGTAGAATCAAGATTTAAAATCCAGTTCTCTGTCTAGCTTCATAATCGAAGCTTCTCCCCACCCCAACCCCTGCCTCCTTTATGCTAAAAACCCATGGCAAAGTGGTTGGGAGGAAGCAAGATATACTTTTGTCCTAGCATTAAGCCCTAGAATGTTCTAGGTGACCAAACACTATAGGTAAGGGAAGATATGAGTTGACTAAGGTTCATAATCCTCTCAGCCTAGAAGAGGACTGACCAAGTGAAATTCCCAAGTTTAAAATAAAGACATGGCCTTCCTTTTCAAAACTTAAAAAACAAAGTCTTCAAATTCCCTTAATATAAACTACTCTCAACCAATTGCATGACTGGTATTTGTGCATTTGCCCATAAACATATAAACACATAAATATATCATTCCTCAGACAGGCATACATCTGAGGTTAGCTTCAAAGATGTTTTTCACTATCCAAATTACCTTCGTAACTTTTTTTTTTCACAGTCCAAAAGTACCTCTCGATTTTCATTTTCATTTCATTTCTGAAAACATTCTGGAGGAAGAGGCTAGAAAGATGACAAGGCCCCCATCCTCCATGAGGGGCTGCGTTTCTGGGGAAGCAAAGTGCACAAGGGGTCACCCTAAGTCTTGGTGTTTGCAACTATGGCAGAGAGGGAAGGACCAATTATAATGATGCTGTCATCTGAGGCAGGAGAGGCTTTCTGTCCTAAAGGACAATATTTGTTTTACAATCTTACCAAAATAAACATTCTACTTCACATTTCACTAGATAAGGTATTTAACTAATATGGTAGCATATTTAACTCTAACCTGGAATGACTTCTAGGAAGGGTAATAGTTACTTCATGGGTTTGCAGTGAGGGTGAATTAAATACTGTATGAAAATTGTTCAGAATATTCTCTGGCTCGTAGTAATGACTCCCTAAGTGGTACCAAGAAGCAGACCCAAGTTTTGTGAGCACTGCAACTTTAGACCTTTGTGGAAAAAAAAAATGCAATGTTACAAATACAAAATGCTTATGAAAGGGATTCTAATTTAGATTAAGAAATCAACACAACAAAATACAAAATTTAAAAAGCTGACATTACCAAAACATCACAAACTCAAATCCAGACAGAGAACCAATCCAGCACATGAATTAACGAACCACCTCACATACCACTACAAATACTTCTTTTGGGCTGCACACTCTTTGATTAGATCTCATGTAATGATTTATATTAATATTTTCTGTAAGGCACAAAGATAAATCAGCCTTTCCTCAAGTGTGATCAAATTTTATATTTAATTATTGATAATTTTAAAAAGTTACTTTCAGACTCACAGCGCTTTATCGGTAATACCATATGAATTTTTAGGATCGTTGTCAAATTTTACATACACCTCTTCTAATTTTCTTTAACATATGGGCCATAAGAACTCAAGGCATTAGAAGCTTTCTTGTGCATTGTCTAACTTTAAATATCCTTTGTGTTGATGACACTCACTAACCAGTTTGTTTTCAGTATTTTTTGCAGATAAATGTCTATATGTATATACACTCATATTAAATGAGTGAGAAACTTAAACACAGAATTCTCATTAAATATGGTGCATTTATAAATGCATATGTGCATTACTATTTTCCTAACAGAAGGAATTTCCATGTTAATGACACTTAGATAAGAACTGAATCTTCTGCTTACAATTCTCCACATCTAACAAGTAGAAAAATTTTCCAGACTAGCTTTTGGCTCCAGAACATTTCAAACCAATTCCTAGTGCAGATGTCACAGTACACATTCAAGCTGCAATACTACCTCTGCCCTGTCCTGTGTCTAAGGACCCAGGTGAGCTGGCACAGCAGATGGTTTGTCTGGGAAGCGATTCCCATATTAGCGTGGGCTAGCAATAACTCACCTAGAGAGAGATGACTGCGAATTGTATAAATATATCCCAGTAAACTCAAACTAAAGGTGTCCACGATTCACTTCCCCTTAGATATATCTCAAAAATATTCTCAACTCCAATGTCACTGAACCCAAGGAGAAATGTTACAGAGAGGAAGTCAGAGTGGAAGAGGAAAACATTAACTGCCTGCTTTAATCTTACTTTCTCAAACTGTACAAGTTACGACCCCATGAGCCCTCTGAGCCCCCTGCTGTGTATGCTGGCAGGGCGCCTCCAGGGCCTTAGAAAAGGGCTGGGTGGACCTAGCGATGCATTAAAAAAATGGTAAACCGTGTATTTTGCAAGTGAAAGGCCTCAGAGCTTGAGAGTCAACATCTTCATAATAAATCTGCCTCTGTGGTTCCTATTATTATTTATCATTTATCTCGGTCTGTACATGTCTGGTCTCTCCAAATAAAATTTCAGTTCCTTGGAGACAGAAAGTACTGTCGTAAGTACAAGCATACAGGAAAGACTCAAAAACGTGTGTGGTAGTCCCATTATCCATCGTGATCTTGACACAAAGAGAGAATATATATATATATAATTGTATATTTGTATCATATACACACATAAACATACATGCACACATGCACGTGTACACGTGTGCTATATATACATATATATAAATACACACATACACACATTATTTCCCAATGTATCATATAACATATATGTATTATGGTTTACTTACATATATTTATGTATGTAAACATATATACAATAATCTATATATTATAGTTATATGTATAAATTCTATATATAATAACAAAAGAATAGTGAGTCTTTCCATGTTAATACCTCGGTGTCCAGATCTCATCCCATCAAGGAGATCTCTCAGAAGAAAGTCACCGTTATAGCCTGGCAGACAGTGAACAGGGCTTCCTTTAGGAGGCCAGAGTCACGGTGAGCCAGGCAAGGGCCACTCTGGCCATCAGGAGACTATCAATGCTCTCTAGTGCTGGACAGAGAGTCTGTAGTCAGTGACCCAGGAAGAGTCAGTCACTGGCCGCTACCAAAGTGGAGAGACAGTTATTGGGAAGACTTCATCCTTAAAGAGAATATCCATTAGTCTGGTCCCTGCTTGCAGCTGGCTTAAAAAAAAAAAAAAAAAAAAAAGGTGAAAAACAACTGCAACATTCCAGTGCTTACTGCAAGCAGAACATATAATTTTTTTAAATCGATTTAACATATTAAAAGGCATTTTTTAAAACGAACGTAAATTTCTGACATTTGCAGTTTCTGATTTTCAGATTCTAAATAAACAACATTGGCTATTCGACACTTCAGTCAGGTCAATATGGAGCAAATCTACTACTTTGTCGTGAAACAAAATTTATCATCTGCACACCGGCAAGCCATGGTAACCAAGACATGTCTGTACTGTTAAGGCCTGAGGTCAAGGGTAAAGATGGGGCAGGGAGAGGAATATAAAGACATGCGGGGTATGGTTCTGTCTTAAAAGCAAAAGTTGAAAAAAGCGAGGATTTTTAAGGGGCGTCGATAGCGCTGTGTCTTCTCTCAGACCTCAGTCTAAAACATAAGGCCTCTGGCTTCCACCCGGACCTAGAACAGCCCCTCTCATCAAGTGTCACCAGCCTGCTCCTGCCTTGAGGCATTTTCACTGTCATCAACAGGAAGAATAGCGTTTTCTGAAAACAGCTGTCAGTTTGCATTTCTAGAATTGTCAAGATGGGAAATATATCTCCAATATATATGCATTCGAAAGGAAACCATTTTCCAAAGAGTATGGAAGGCTTCTGTCAACCCAGTCAGTAGCAGGCAGGGTTTTTCTGTCTATACACTTCGGCCACGTATCAGAAAACACGCACAGTAAAAAACAATCAGAAGCTTGTGAAATTTATGAGACAGCATGCTCACCAGCAATGTTTCCTAAAGGGTGAGTTGACTGTTTACAGGTGAGAAATGGGTAAAAGGAAAACTACCGAGATGGCGTTTTGGAGAATGTCATGAAGTTTTATGTTTAGGGTCTTGCCCACCATGTGCGTGGGTGTACACACATGCGTATATATGCACATACACACACACACACTTAAACTTCCTCTGGCGCTGTACCTGGGACCTTCTTGTGACCACGGAAGGAAGTATCTTGCCACCAAGCCACAGGGTGCAGGCAGAGAGCAGGGCAGGCCTTGACAAGCCTTTCATTTATTCATTTATTCATTCAGTCATTCCTTTTCACCACAGGAAATGTCCTAATAGAACTGTGCCCACAGGCCCAAGGCACAGTGCCTCTTTTTAGTCCTGGGTTTTTTCAAATAAACACAGACTACAAGGAAAGGCCATGTTGGAAGCCACTGGCCTTCATACCACTCACTTTCCAGTTCACAGCGGCAAAGGCCTTTGCCAGTGTCTAAAGTACCTGTGGCCACACACAAGAGAGTGGCTGGAGGTTGCAACCCCAATGTTGGACTGTTGAAGGGTCTGCTGGTCCTAGCCTCAACCCTTCCTGGGAAGGCCCTGACGATTTTACATAGTTGTAAAAAGCCCCAAACCATCACAAGTAGGTGGACAGTCAAAGACTTTCATAGAAGGATTCAAAACACACTGATTTAGTAAATTCACAAAATGGCAAGAAATTGGATGATGTTGCTAATTTAATACCATAGATGAGTACTTTACACTTATGAACTCACTCAATCCTCATTAGCGACTCCATGAGGTAGGTGCTATTATTCTCATTACACAAGGAAGGAAATGAGGCACTGTGTGGTTAAGCCATTTGTCCACCATCAAATGGCTACAAGTGACAGAGGTGTGTGTGTATATTCGAATCCGGGCAAGCAGATGAGCCTCATCTCAAGAGGTCAGAGTTCCTTTCTGTAGGATGAAGCACAGATCAGGTGTGTCTGGAGGGTAACAGGGATGGCACCACCAGTTCTTCACCTATGTGGTAATGTGGCGCAGGCCCAGCTCTGGGTACCCGACTGCAATTCAAATCCCAGCTCATACTTGCCAGCTATGGAAACTGAGGCAAGTTATGTAATTCTGTGCCTCAGTTTGCTCACCCATAAGGTGAGGATAAGGGCTAGTGCTTATCATACACCCGTTTATTTAGTACGCTGTGATGCTTCTTTGAGAAGATAATGTAAACGTTTACTAGACTATCATTGGAGCCAAATTCTACATTACTGCCAGAAACTACCTTCTTTTGCTTTCCAGAGACTTTAAGCTCTATTAATTAGGTGGTTTACAAATCTATCTTATGAAATCAAGCAGCATAGATTTATTTACCTGGGCTTTGGAGATGAAGAAACTAATGAGTAGCAACTCACATGAAACTGCTGACCAAGTCACAGCTACTGTAAGCCACTATTAGTCACTAACACTCCATCTCCTAATGAGACCCCTACAGGAAAATGTGAGTCAACAACAGCAAAGCTGGAGCTCCTAACATTTGGGTAAAGTTCTAAATGACCTGCTGGTTAAGTACTATCACAAGAATAACTGAATTGGATCAGATTCTGTGTTTCAGTTTAAGAGGTGCAGGCTGCCTTGGGGCCTTTGCACTGTCTGTTCCCTCTGCCTGGACCCTGATGTTTCCTGTGCATCCTCCCTCATAGCTAACTCCCTCACTTCTGTCAAGGGTTTGGCTCATTTATCAGCTTCTCAATGAGGCCTATCCTGACCAACCAATTCAACATTCCAACACTTCCTTCTCCCTATCCATCTTAGCTTGTTCTAATATTTCTCTTGTCCTTATCACCATCCAACACATTATATAATTTCCTTCTTATGCTGACTGTTTGTTGTCTATCTCCCACCACTAGAACACAAACTCCCAAAGACTGGGATCTTTGTTCATCGAACAACAGCAGTACCTAGAACTATGCCTGGTACACAATAGGTACTCAACATGTATTATTACATAAGGAAATTCAAAATGCAGAGGCACTTTTACGAAGGTACCAAATAATCACATCTGGTAAGAATGATTAAACAGTCGTCTCTCAAGATCAAAAGCCAAAAGATTTCACGGCACCAAGATGCATGGATGGAGAAACAGGCATTTCATGAGTCCGTGACATGACCAGTGCTAAATTTAGTGCTCTTGGTGTTTCTAGGATTCCTAGTTACCAGTTGAACTCCACCCCTCTAAGATGTGCATGTCAAGAGTGTTTCTACAAAATCAAATATCTACTCACAGATAAGAAGCAAACAAATCCTGATCAGCTCTTCCTCTCTCCAAGAAACAGACGCAGGCTCTGAATGAACTGACAAGGCTGGATGATGGAACACAGTTGCAGGGCTGGGGATTTCTAGGCAATTTAAGTTGGGGGGAGGGTTTCAGCTGAGATACTGAGTACATGGAGACAGGTGCTCCAGTACTAGACCAGTGATGACAAACAAGGAAGAAAACAGGAACACACATGCAGCCCTCTTCCCAGAGGAAGGAGAGCTACAACAGAGGATGGTGAAATTCACACTTCCCTTGGCTCTACAGCCTTGTTCCTTATGGGTAAAAGAAAATGGTTAAAAACAAGAGCTAAGTGCACACGAGTAAGATAACAGAAACAGCTACATTTAGTGCACTTAGTCTGAACTAAGCAATACCGTTATAATGAAAACTATGGGCCTTGTAAAGCAAAGGCCTTGAAAAAATCTGTCAAGCAGAAACTTGTTATATTCCCATAAACCTTCATTTCTTTATTGCTTAAGGATTTTGACCAGTAGTTCAATGGTAATAACTCAAAAGTTCCCCCAAATGGAAATGCCACCTAAGCATATCTATAATACTCTTACGGTTACTAAATAACAAGCTTATTTAAAAATTAAATATTAACATATATCTCTTAGTAGTTTTTTCACACATCTTTTTACGTGGCCACTTGATAACATGGACACAAAACAGTAAGTCAATCATTAAAAATAACCATCTGTCTCCAAAAATGTAGAGTGAACCACAAACAATAAAGACCACTTAACAATTGAACTTCACTAAATGCTGTGTCTGATTTATTTTTACTCATGTCTCTTCATCAAGAGTGTATTTATAAGATTCTGCCTATGAATCAGGGTTTTTTTTTTCTTATTTCTTTCTGGTCTTTCAAAATAAAGGACCTCTCCTCATCCAAGATACACAACAGTTTAAGATGGTCTCTCTGCCTGGGAATTTCAAGTGTTTGTTCATTTTAACATTTACTTTTCATAAAGTTTGCCAGTTTCAACCTGATTTCCAAAGTATAATAACTGTTAGCCTTGCTTCACAGTTCTTCTAAATCACAGCTATTGTTTTAAACTTAATTTTTTTTTAATATTTTCACTAAGAGAAGAATGCTAACCCTTTGGGGTCACCATTACTTAAAAGTTGAGTTTCAGAAAATTTATGGAACCCTTAATCCTCTTTAAAAATGTTTGCACAATACTAAAGACAATTTCTGCAAACTTACAAAGTTCCTGTAATTCACCTAGTTTAAAATCGTCTAATTGATTACGAACGAAATCCTCAAGGATAACAATCTGTAACTCATTTAATAAATATAATTTTCTTTTACACATAAAATATAATTAATATATTTTTTTAACCAGCTAGTCAAGTAGGCCGTCAATGTAGAAAAGCATTACTCACTTTACATTAATTATAGTTTACCCTGAAATAACTGTTAGCCACAGTGAATGGGATGCGATTACAGCCATCCTTAGGTTAAAAAATATAATCTATATATTTATTTACATTTATTATTTTATACGTATTACTCAAAGTAAGAAAGGAACTTGGCCTAAGAAAATTTCTATTGGAACTTTACATTACTGGGGTTTTAGTATTATTTTAAACTACCCATCATGAAAAATCTGATTTATCCTTTATCAGTTATGACTATTCAATCATGATGTGAATCAGCAAATTTGTTCCTCCATTAAATCCTACTTTTAAGACAACCAAAACTTGCCTAGCTCTTCTGTCACACCTTTATTACAGGAGATGGCAGAAACTATTATACTGATGTTTTAAAACTTTTTAAGTTTCAAAATCGAGTCAATTAGTCATCAGGATTATCTTATGAAAGACTTTTAGAGACGTTTCCAACATTTCCCATTCTGGATGCCCCATCGCATCCTACTCTAAACTAGCATTCAACGCTTAACAAGCACCCACTGTGTGCAGAGCGAAAGCATCACACTAAGCAAAGGACGGTAAGGCTCGGCCTCGTTTAATTCGTGCATAAATACACAGCAGTCGTGATTCATTCTCTCAACTTTGTAGAAACGTGAGCGGCATCCACATGGCTGAATCCACAGCCTTCATTTGGAAATGACTTTGTGGGGCAATTTACAGGTTCTCTGGATTGGACAGCCCGGTTGGGGCATCACCTTCACCTTCCAGCCCTCACAGGACAACTCGTGGACACCGACCACACCTTCCGCAGGTGGCTGGATCGCCTGAGCCAGACGCACCCGACCCACCGCCCCTCGCAGAAGCTCCGGACAGGAGTGTGTAAATGTGCGGAAGGACTTAGGCGAATTAAAGGACTTGTTGAAGGGCCCCGGGGTCCTGGGCAGGAAGGGAAAGCAGCCGCCCCGCGTGGCGCCCCCTCCCCGCGGCCACCGCGTCCCCCACGCCCCGGGCACTGCGCAGGCCGCCGACGCCGATCCCGGGCTCAGCCGGCGCACCTCGGGCCTAGCACAATTTGAAAGGCAAATCGCAGAGCCAGGACGCATTTAAATGCCGGGCCGCGGGCCTCGGGGGACTGCTCTCCGGCGGCCGCGGCCGCAGGGGCCTCCGGGGCAGCCCGGCCCCGGGGCGCTGGGCGCGGCCCGCGGCGGGCTCAGGACCTCGGTCCGCAGCGCCCCGGCGTCCGAGCCAGGCCGGGGAGGGGGCGGGCGCCCCGGGACCCCGGCCCAGCGCCCCGGCCCTGCCGGGGGAGAAGGCGAGCGCCGGGTCCTCCGCCCGCGGCCGCCGGCTCGGGCCCCCTCCCGACGCACCACACCTAGCAACCGGCGCTGACAGGACGCAGTGGCGGCGGCGGCGGGAGGAGGAAGCGGAATGGCTGCCGCGGTGGAGCCACCCCCGCCCCCCCCGCTCCCCCTCCCGGCGGCTGCAGCCGCCGCCGAGCCCTGACAGCTCGAGCCCGGGCGGAAGCGGCGGGCGGCGTGCATCGCCCGCCCCCGCGCCCCCCGGCGCCTCAGGCCGCTCCGACCACCCGGGCCAACTAACTCCGCGCCCCTGCTCAGCGCCCGCCGCCCGGCCCCGCCGCGCCCTGCGCCCCGAGCCCCCTACCCCGGCCCCGCCGCCGCATCTCCCCGCCGCCGGGTCCCTCCTCCCGCCGCGGCGCACCCCCGCTCCCACCACTTCGCCGCCGGCGCGCACGCCCTTCGGAATCCCCCAGCCGCACCTCGGGGCGCCGTCCCCCACCCCCACCCCCACCCTGCTCCCCGCCCCCACCCCCAGGCACCTCGCGCCTCCGCATCCCGCCGCCCCCACGCCCGGGTCTCGCACACACCCTCCCCGCCCCGCCGCCTGCCTCCCTCCTGGCCACCCCTGGCCATTCTGGGGTTCGCTCCTGGGCAGGAGTTTCCGTGCACCGGGCACCCCCCGCCCACCCCCGGGGCATTTACCGATGTGGTTGTCCTCGATGTGCTCGATGAGGTCGGCCAGGGTGGGGAAGTGGAGTCCGCAGCCTCCGAATCGGCAGGTATTGGAAAAGAAGGAGGCGGCGGCGATGCCTGTCATGGTGCTACATCGAGAGCCCCCCTGGTGTCGACTCTGCGAGCGCCGGGCGGGCGGGAGGAGGGAGGGCGGGAGGGAGGCAGGGTGGGGTGAAGAGAGGAGGGGCTGGGGGAGGGGAGAGAGGCGGGGTGAGGGAGCAGAGAGGACGGGACGGAGGGAGAGGGGCGAGAGCGATGGAAGGAGAGCGAGGAGAGACCGGGAGGCTGAGGGGAGGCGGCGGCGGCGGCGGCGGCGGCGTCGGGAGCGGCGGGGGGAGGGGGTGAAGCCGCCGCAGCTGGGAGGAGGGACCAGGGCGCGCGGCCACAGCTGTGCGGCCCCAACCTCTGCTCCTGGACCGAGGCCTCACCTGGGAGCGCCTGCCACCGCCAACTTTATCGCCCTGGGCCTGCTCTTCGCAGTTGGTAATACGTGCAATCTGTTTGGCGCCTCCTTGGTTATGTATATCACATTCTTGGTATATACACATCTATTAATTACATATGCATCCAGCGATGGGAACTCGGGGAGTTACCCAGGCCCCTCTCGGGGACATTTGTTTGCACTCGGCCACCTGTCTAGGTGTGACACTGACAGTCACGGGGGACCCAGGAAAGGTAATTGTGTGCACCTTACTCTCTAAACCTTCTTAAAAAAAAAAAAAAAAAGTCCATGTTCTCTGGAGGTTTGTACTAATTGATTTTAATGAAGTTTCCCTCTAGGCCAGAAGAAAATCTTAGCTTTATTTAAATTTCAAAATAGAGTGCTTGATTGTCAAGTGCATTTGCCTGTGTTTTACATATGTACCACATTTGTTACATTCCCTGGTCCTTTTGGGAAAACAAAACTGAAATGATTTCATTTCCCCAAGTTACAGCCGCCCCCCCCCTCTACCCCCACTCCACTGCCCCTTCTCAGATCTGGGAATTAACCCATCCGTCTCCCCAGGAGCAAGACTGCCAGAGCGTAAGTGACAGTGCATAGGTTAAGGCTGGAAGGAGTGGAAACTGGGTCAGGGGACATATTTACTCTTCATTTAAAAGAGAAGAGATTCTCCAGTCAATCAAGATTGCACCATCCTGTGAGCATTTAAGCCATAATGTAGACCAGTTAAGCACTTAAGTGGAGTTTGGTAGCTTCCCTGAAAACCAACATTTTCCTAAGAATCAATTACCTTGTCCCCACCCCCACCTGGGTTGCACGTCGTTTTAACTTGTTAAGTGTGTGTTCTCCAGTAGCACTTTTCCAAGTGCCCAAGGAACATGACATTATCCCCAGTTTATGATCCAATAGTCAATTTTTAAAATTAATGCAGATATACTGAATTTAGCAATTTTTCTTCAGACAAATTTTGCTTACCCTCTGGTGCAGATATGTAGAGAAATATTCTCTCCGTAAACTATATTCATCTCTAGTGTTATTTCTAATCATATGATCGTTAAGACTTTTCATTCATGTTTTCAGTAAAGACGAAAAGACAGTCACAGTGATTGGGCGTGATGAGTTCCCTCACCCCTGCCATTTCCTCTTCTGGTCCATTTCTTCTGTCTCCCAGTTCACCTTAGCAAGGTGATGAACTTGTGCTAAGATGAGAGTTGGGTTGGAGAAGGAGGCTGGGGTAGTTGTGTTGAAGTTGAGTTTGATGCCAAGAATGGTTTCCTGGGCCCACTTGGGTAGGATTAGGGCCTGGGTAGGCCTCATAATGAGCCACGGTCCTAGTTGGCTGGAGACTGGAGCTGGGGCCCAACAAGGGTTGAAAGAGCAGGAGTTAGAATTCTAGATCTTGAATTAGAATTTTGTCAGCTGTGCAGTGCACTCAACTGCCCTCTGGGAAGGCCTTCAGCTGAGAGCGGGCAGAATCTCTGGCAGATACACACCAAACCAAGAGGACAGGCCAAGGCAATGCAAAAGCTTCAGCCTAACAGGTGCCCAAACAGCTTCTTCCTAGAGATGAGTGTCAGGCAACGTGCCATGCAATCTCCAGGGAACACGGAGACTTTGGGAAAAGTGGCAACTCCGTCCTCCGGAGGAAACACTGTCTATGTGGAATCATTAACTGCAGAAAAAGTATAGAGAGGAACAGAGGTAGTTCAGGCCAGACAATTCAGAAATGGAAAATGCCAGAAATATGCAGGTGAAAGATGAAGAGAGAGGACTGGGTTTCACTAATGCATGTCTCTGCTACCTGCTATCAGTTTCAGTATTCCTAAAATAAAACCTTTGTAGGCCAAATGTAAAAAATAGATTTTTTATAATAAATGATCCCAACTAAGTTTTAAAAATGAATCAAGATTTCGATTTTAAGATTAAAAAATGTTTCCTTTACCTTGGGCCATTATTACTATTTTGTAAGGACTCAGTTTATTTCAAATGAAAAACCCACTCTACTAATTCTTCATATGTGAACCAAAGCTCTGCTTGTGTGACTTTCTGCTCATGTTACTATTTTTTTTTAATTTGCACACTCTATAGGCATTTCTGGTCTTTCAGATCCATTAGCTACTCTGGCCGTCAGACCGCTGATGTTGTAGATGTGGTAAGGTAAACTGAGGCCACAGGTGTGGAGTGAGTTCTTCCGTAGGCACACACATTTGGCTCCCTGTCTGGATCCACAGCACATTCATTAAGGCATCAATGGACAAGAAAAGGACAAAGATATAGTAACCACAGGCAAACTTATAAAAAATTGCTTTATAATGGCATGCTTACCATTATGTACTAAAAATGATTGTTTCAAGGGTGTCCTTTCAGATAAAGTCAGCCTAAAGCACACACGCTCGCATGCTCTCGCTATCTGTCTGTCTGTCTGTCTGTCTCTCTTCTCTCTGTCTCTGTCTGTGTGTGTGTGTGTGTGTGTGTGTGTGTGTGTGTGTGTGTAACAAACACTTCAAGCTATTATGTCCAAAGGAAAGTGATGGCTGATATACCTCTGTGCTAACAACATTCGTCTGCCTGGTTTGGGTAGTAAAAATATTTGAAAGGAACAGGACAGTGAGAGTACTGAGCAGTCAGAAGGATAATGGCGATGGCCGTGGGCTAAAAGCGTTCTCTGGGTATAAGAGCCTTTTCTTGAAAACCATTTGCTTCTTCCCAGGCGATGTGCCTCCCCATGTGTAGGCCTAGACAAAGTGTGGCTCCATAGTGGCCTGTACCTTGGTGCTTAGCATTGCAAATGAGTTGGGATCCAGTACCAGCTCCCGAAATCCAGGATGTCCATTGCCACTGGTCGCAGGAGGAAGGTGTGAATCCATTATTCTAATGGAGCCAATCGAAGGCACCAATGGATTCTGCTTCATGTAATTGTCTGGCCTCCACATACAGGATGCGGTTAATCTAGGAATACGCTGATAATCAAAACTGCACTTCCTGTGCCCTACATGGTATCTGTTAGCGCTGCAGGAGGGTGTGTATGAACCCCGGGTTCTATTTTTAATTTAACTCTCCACATCGCCTTCAATGCTAGCTCTCTCAGATTTCCTGGGTTATTCTGCAGGTCGCTCTTAAGGTGCTCTCAGATTGCCTAGATGGAAACAGGATCTTAGGTGGCTCGAGACATTCTTTTTGCTGTCACCACAATGTGGACTGAGCAGATCACGAAACAGGTCTTCTTCAGCTCACGCCAGTTTGTGGCCACGTGCAATGTCTCATGCTCCCCAGCTCTTGCAAACTCAGGCTACCAATTCTGCCCACACCGATCTGTGCCTTGATGGGATGTTTTCTTTAGGCCCAACCTTCTTCCAAGGAGACAGTGTCTATCCAGATTTTCTTGTTTAATATTTATGCAATCAATTCTTAAGTTCTTTAGACTGATTTTATTCTAGTTCAGAAACGAATCAGCTTTATCTGCTTTTTGATGATGAGGTCTCATTTTGGCCCCTAGTGTCATTATGCTTAGAATTATGAGTTGGCATTAGAATGAGTAACAGTGACCAATCCTCAATGGGCACTCCTCCTGCGTTACCCACCTGGCTGCTCCTGCCTTACTGACTATACACATAGGTATGGCCCTGCATTTCCAGTTTCTTGCACGATATCTCAAGAACTCACTTAATGGAATATCCAGCCAGTGACTCCAGTTCTCACTGAACATCTCAGGTTTACCCCCGACTGCTGTCTGCTACACTGCCACCCGAGGATAGCTCCCAACCCAAATCTGATGGGAAATGGCTAGCCTTGCCTCAAGTTTGAATAAGGTCGTAAGAACAGCCAGGCAATGAGTATTTCATTTGTTTCTTTAACAAACTTGATTGGACATCTACGCAAGGCTCCTGGAGCATAACTCTAGAAGGTTATTTCTATGGACAGTGACCTCAGGGTTTGTACAGCCCTGCAGTCCTGAGCCATTGTGCAAGATACAAGGGATACAATTTGAATAAGACAAGTACAGTGTCTCCTCAGATAAGGGAACACCGAATGCTTTCCAGGGTCCTCCTGAATTCGTTCTCGGAGCCTGCCCGGGGTGCCCCCGTGAACTCTGCGCACTGTCTTCTTGGCTGCCGTGGTGTCTGTCGCTTCCCTGCTTTCTGGCTTTGGCTCCCTTAACACTAACTCTTGTTAGTGTTGACTATAATGGAGTCATGAAGGCACTAGTGCTTGAAAAGGACTGTACAGCCTTTTGGCCCAGAGATGTGTTCTTAGGCATTGTTGATACTCACCCCGCAATGCCCAGAGCGTTGAAGCTTTTCTATCCCTTCAAAGGCTGCTAGCACCCTTTTTTTGTCTAAGTTTTTGAGGTTTCACCTCGCAGTACTACAATCATTTCCTCTAGGACTCAGCTGGCAGCGGAGCCTGGGCTAGAGGATCCAGTTGGGAACATGGGATCTCACCTCCCCTGCTCGAATCCCTCGGCACCAACCATCACCATCAGAATAGGCTTTCTATTCAGTGACTGTCACGATCGATCTCTGCCATTCCCTCGCGTACACTGAAAGTTCATGGACCAAATTATTTTCGTTTTCAAAGTGTACACGCTGTACACACACAGGCCACCTTTCCATTCCATGTATTGTGTAGCCTGCCTGAAACATTCTTCCCTCTTCTCCTCTCCCTCCACCAAACACACATTAGCAGCTCAGCCTGTCACCTCCTCCAGGAAGCCTTCCCTGCCTCCTATCTCTTTCTTCCCTGCTAAGTTACATGTGACCATCTGTGCTCCAGCCAAACTCTATCTGAATTAAACTTTGACTGTTCGCTGACTGGTCTTCCTTCTTTCTTTAGACCAGTGGTTCCAAAACTTTTTAACCAAGAACCCACCACATTCAATACAAAATGTAAACCTCGATTCTATGAATATTTTTATTTATAAATTATATGGAGGCACTACTATTCAAATATAATATGTTTATCATAAAATAAGTCAAACACTTTAAGAATATTAATTTTCTAAAAACAAATGAAAGTTTAGTATCCTCATCCCACACCCCAGAGTATTGTCTGGTCTCCATCCTGGGGTAAATGCATTTCACCATGGAGGTGGTGATCCCAGTCTCCTTAAAAAAGGAGGCTGTCTTTCATTGTGCCTGCACATAAAGCTCGATAAAAGTTGTGCGGGGATAGAGCTCAGCACTGTGATAAGGTAATACACTGAGATTTCAGTTTGCACTGCTGAAGCAATTTCTAACAATTTTGTTACTCTTTTTCTCTCACGTGGCATCAGCAAAAGATAGTCTTCCATCATCTCTCAGTTTGGCTAGATTACAACAGTTATAGCTTCCCATGATGACAGCCCAACCTTTGATGAGACCTCTTTTCAGGTCTAGCACAGTGTCACTGCACTGTGCCCCTAACAGACACTAACAAAATGCTTGTCTCGTTGGTTGTGATGGCAGTAGTTTCCTAGTCTCTGCTGATGCAGACAAAGCTATTCAACTGGACAGAGATAAGTAGAGAAGCATTCAGCCATGACATGAGATCCGATACTGATTCTCCTTTTATTTGACTGACTAGGACACCTTCCCTTTCACAGATGTTCAGGTTTATTGTTATTATTTTAAATAATAATTACCACTAGGCGTTAAGTGCCTACTGTTGTGTCAGGCATTGGACTAGATCTCTTAACATAGATCAGTTTTTAAACCCTCTAAGATAGATAAATGTATTATGCCCAAATTCTGAATGAGGAAAAATAAGACACAGGGAAACAAAGTGACTTACTGAGGTTCACAATGCTAAAACTAGGATTTGAACTCAGGTCTGTCTGACTCTAGAGTCTTTATCTTAACGTAAATTCTGTACTTGAATTTGGGTGTCAGAGGTCATTTTTCTTCTTTGAATCTGGGGGAGACGTTGGGCTATTGGCCACAGGCAGAACCATCTCACACACCACTCAGACGCTAAGAATGAGTGGCCAAGGCATCCTGCTTGCCGGATGCACTTAGGAGAAGGTACCGAGGGTCAGGATGGGGTTGTAGGGACGCGGAGGGCTTGGGGCCTCCATCAGGGACCGAGGCGCTTGTCTTGTCTTTCCCCTTTGCTCTTGCCTAAATACCTAATTTAAAATCGAAGTAAAATTTCGAAAAGCCACTCTTGTTTTGCCGTTCAGCTGGTTTCGGACTTACCCTTCGCCGTGTACCTTCCTGCTGTTGATTTTGGGGCGGAGTGGACAACACCTGCATCACCTACCAGGTGGAAAGGCGACTGACTCTTTGTGCTTTTGGCATATGCTTTGTCTTTGTCTCCTGTGTGTAATGGCTCTAATCACGTTGCTTTTCAGCCAGTTCGTTTGACATAATCATATTTGCTGTTGCACTTTTGGTTCTCGGAGCCGTAAAACAAACAGCCCTGCTGAATGCCATCTCCAAGGGCTCTGCAACTCGGTCCCTTCTTTTCCAGAGCTGGACCCGGGTTGCCTTACACAAAAGTGACCCAGATCTCAGTAATGTTCCAGGAAAGACTTTTCTCCTTAGTTTTATAACTAAATTTACCTTTCTATAATTTGCATCCCATTTTGCTTTTGCCAGCATGAATGATTTTTCTCTGTAGTGCCTCATATGTTTAATGACGTTCTTTGTTTGTTTGTTTGTTTTTTTTACTCTTAGAGGTCTCACACTCAGAAGCCCTAAAGGCCTGGCAGGACAGTGTGTGAGTGCACATGTATATATGAGCGAATAGTGGGGACCAGTGGTGAACTGGAGAGCAGTGTTCTCCCCAAACAGTAGAAGGTAAACAAGTCCCATTTGTGGGCCACATCTGGCACATGGGCCACCAGTTTGCAATGTTTGTTCTTCCTCCCATGCCACAGTACAGCAATTGTATTACTTTTACTATCACGGCAGCCCACGAGTATCTGGATTAATTATTTCTAAATTGCTCGCCACCGTGAGAGAAGATGCAACCTAATTCTTGGTGCAAATAATCCGAAACGGACCCTCTGCGTCTTGAACAGATCTCCACGATGAGGTCAGAGCTGCCCGCTTCTTGATTCTCAGTTTCTTTCCAAATTTCCCAATTCAGATCAGAGTCTGAAGAAAATTAATTTTCAACAAGCTGACTACGTGATTACTCCAAATTTACCTAAAATGCATGCTATACTTAAATACGTTTTAGAGTGTCTGACCAGTTTCCAGTTATGCTTTAAAATAATTAACAAAACCCCTCAGTTGGTGTGTTTGGCCTTCCCAATATCTGAGTGTCCCCACTCCTGAGCCTGCAGTTCAAGGTCACGTTAGTCCTTGAAGGCATTAGTTCACTTTAAAAATGTATATAGTAATCTGACAGATTGGATTACAGTTCATCTTTAGTATCAGAGTCAATTTCTTCCTCCTTGTCTTTCGCCCACCCGTTCCCAGGCCCCCTCCCAATCCTATGCCCCCGCCCCCCCCATACAACTTTCTACACTTTGCCCCCTCACCATCACCCCCAACCCCCAATTTTTCTTTCAGAATTGATTTTGAATGGGGCTTGGCATGGAAAGTAGTTGATGTTGTGTTTGAGAAACTTGTACCAAAGAAGAAAATTTGAGAAAAAACAGTTAGGAAAAAGGAAATTGGGAATGAAACCCCCAAAAGAGGACAGAAGCAAAGGGTGAGAAGATTTGTCTTTTCTCTCTTATTCGCCCTAAGTCCTGAGGCAGAAGAATCCTCCTTTTAGAAAAGCCCTAGTTAGTCTCCCACCACTCTGAATGATGATCAAATTTGCTTTCTTATTTTTATTACTCTGTTTTCTGGTCCAGAAAACTAATCAGAGGTTCCTTATAAAAGTTCAACATCAAAAAGACCTAGATCCCAATGTCAGCTCTATCACTACAAGCCATTGACCAGGGAGGGGTAAGGCAGCCACTGAGTCTCCCCGAGATTTCCTTTTCTACCACTGGGTATAGCGGTGCAGATCCTACCCAGCTCCCAGGAATGAAATGAGGTGTTGCATGTGCCAACACTTTGGAAACCTATAAAATGTTAATCAAAGATGAGATATTATTATTATTTCTGAATCCAGTGCTGCTGTGACATGTGATCCTCTCTTCGCACCAAATGTCCTTAGATTTCTTGGAGAAGGGTGTGGGTGTTACAGTCTAATGCAACAATGGGGCAGAACTCGATGTTTTAGGAGAGAAGTTGGCATTTAAAATTGCCAACCATTGCTATTTCTCAGATCTCATGGGGACGTGAAATCACTTTGGAGTCTACCTTCTCTGTTCTGGGATGAGCCATATGAGTACATTTTTTAGCTATGTAGACATAGTGAAAGTAGGCACCTAGTATTCTGAGGGAATGTGTCTGGTTTTGTTTTGTTTGCTTGACTAGGGCTTGGGGCTTCAACTCAGATTGGGTCTTGCTACCAAAATGACTGGCTCAGAAGGTGGACCCAGAAGTTCCCAAGAGTTAAGCTCTGAGCTTTTATTCGGTGGTTATCTGGAGAGGCCTTCTCTCTTCTCTATTGAACAAGGAAGCATGTAGCCCAGTTGACGCCGGAAGACATCTTCTGTCTCTGAGGGACTTCTTTCTGAAGATGAAAGCTGCATGGCAGACCACAGAGTTGAGAGATTTCGGGGAAACTGGATTGGAACTCTGATAAAACTGTGCCTGAAGCCCGCATTGGTTTGCAATTACATGAGCCAGTGACTTCACCTTTACTGTCTTAGCCAGTTTGTGTCGGGCTTTATAGTACTAGATACTGATGGCAAAGTCATCATCAACCATACAGAGTTTGAAAAGTTCTGGAGAAGGGGTGGCAATGTGACAGAGTTTAGGGAACTTGCTGGGAGGAAGCTGCTCAAGTCTCCTAATCTTTCCTGCCGAAGGCTCCCATGTGAGCGTGCTTCCAGTGGGCTGAGGCGGGCTGCCTACGATCAGCCGACAGAAGGGACACTGCTGGAGAGGGCTGTCAACAACGGGGCCTGAGAGGGCATAAAGGAAGGACGGCCGGAGTGGGTCCTAGCATGGGGATATGGATAGAGCTGTGTCACTAGGTCGATGGACGTGAATGTGGTCCATGATCATGCCTATGCTCAGGTTTAGTAGTTGCGGCCAAACCATTTCTTAAAGGGAGTTTGCCCAGTTTTCATACCCACCATCAGCGTTTGAGAGTTCCCAGGGCCTTTTGCTTTTACTTTTGCCCATGGACCCATCAATGAGGTGTTCTGGTTTTACTGAAGTACAGCAGTTTACAAATAGGAAATTAAAAGGTTGCTGCTAGAAGCAGACATGCCAAAAGTTAGGTTACGTACATACACACAACCACACGAAAGCATAGGAATTCAAGTAGCGTAGCAATTTGGGTAACAGATTTAAAGGTAAATACATTTCAATTATCTGAAATGATAAAAAATGCCACCGTAACCCAAGTGCCTGAGGACCTACTGGTGCTAACCTATCCTCCATGAAATAGGAATACCTCAGCTCCCATCAAAATTTCCCTTCCTGTGAAAGGATTGCAATCATCTTTGAGGAATGACCTGAAATGAAGAGAATGCGCATTGCTGATCACTTGATCGGGAAAAAAAGTTCTCTTCCTTATACATAGCGGTGGAGTTGGGGAGGGATTGTGTGGGGTATGTGTGTTGGGGCAGGTGGCAAACAGGGGAAATGGTAAGAAGGGTTGTTTTCTACACAAATAGTAGCCAGTCAAAAATGTTCTATGACATTAAACTATTCCATATATGTTGATGAAACAGGCAGCGAGAGTTCATAAGGTCTCGTAAATAGTTGGTAATTTTTTTTGTTAATTATTGCCTAAAAGAATGTCTCAGTTATCTAAATAATTCTTTACATTAGGCTGAACCAGTGGCAGCAGCTTGTTAAGCATAAAGGATTTATTTGAAATGGCGGAGTTAATAGCATGATTTTCTCATTTTAATATGTATTTACTAAAAACAAACAAATATCCAAACTGACAAAACTGTATGCCCACTCAGGTAAAACCTAATTTATTTTTATGTCACCTTTCATGGGTTCCATCCTTAGAGTAGGGGTTAGCGACCCCAGGAATTGATTTCTTTGTCTTCAGTTGCAATGTCGTTCACCTCCTATTGTGTAGACTTGTCATACATGCTAGATTAGTGGTGTTATTGTCATTTTGTACTATCTGTCAGTCTTTGAGAACTAGTAAACAGACCTCAGGAAATTCTGGCTGCTTCTGACACATTATATTTGGTAATGTTCAGCAATTCACATTTTTATCCAGTCACAAAACTCTTGTGACAGAAATCCCTAGGTACCTATCTAATTCCACTCTCACCTTGCTCCTCAGTAACAAATTTTGTCAAGGAAAGTAACATGTCCTGATCAAACCCAACATTTCCCAGCCTTCTTTGCAGATAGGGGTGGCCGTATGACTAAGTTCTGGCCATTGAAATGTAAATGAAAGGTGTTTGATAGGGCTTCTGGGAAGGCTTCTTAAAAAAAATACGGACTCTTTGAAACTAATTTTAAAAATAAACAAACATACATACATGCTGATTCATCTGCTGGGCACCATTTTCACTTGCCCCTTCTTCCTTTTGGCTTCCAAGAGCATGATGTGATAGCTGGAGCCCTAGCAGCTATTTTATGAACATGAGGATAAGGTTCAAACTCTAAGATCATGTTCTAGAACTACCACATCAGTCTTGACTGCCTGCCTCTAGAATTTTCATTTCGTGAGAAAAATAAATCCCTGTGTTATTTAAACCACCGCTTCTCAGGTTTCTATTACTCATAGTGGAATGCAATTCTACTATTCGAAATATTCATTCAATGGAATCCTCCATCTGATTTGTTCAACATTTTACGATTGTTTCTGAACAGAAACCATGTAACAGAGATGTGTACAACTCATTCAGGTTTTCCTGGCCTGGATCATGAAGGATTAAACTTTAAAGATGCCACCAAGCTGAATTATAGGGCCCGGTGGCAGGGCAAGTCCTTCTACTCCGGGGTAGTATTGGAAAGTCCACAAGATAGAATCAAAGGTTGAGGTCTGCAAGTTATCACAACAGAACTCTCAGCCTGTTGTCATGGCAGCAAGGAGAGATCCATGGCAATATGTTGGAATAAATATGAGACTTCCTCCTGTCTTTACACTGAGTCTTATAGGCCTCTCTGCTTCATCAGGCACCCTGAATCTACATATCAAGATTTTCCAGCAGGCTTTGGCCAGCATGAACACCTTCTCACTACATCTGCCTTCCCCTTTTCCCAAAGCTAACCCCCATCATCCCCTGCAATGAGGCTTGTCCTCTCTCCTGGGTTCACATCAGTCAGGGGCCCCCGGGCTTCATGGTGAACTCCACTGAGTAAAGGGAGGTGCCTCCCTGCTGGAAGTGAGGCCTCCAGGCCTGGACGGGACAGTTTGTTGGCCTTGGGTGATGACTGCGCCAGTTTATAGGAGTGGCTGCGGACTGTCTGCCCTTCACACTTAATAATTAGCTCTAATCTCACCACCTTCTTTGGTTTCCTGTTCTAGGTTCCTAGCTTGCAAAACTAAAATCTCCTTCTGACACTTCTGTTCTTAGCATACTTCCGGGAAAGAAGTGGGATCTCTTCCTCCTTTCTGATTCCGGACATGGAATTATTGTCCATTCTTTACACAATGACCTTGGCGCTTTTTCTCTCAGCTTCCATCTGACCTTCAAGTCTGGCTGCTCTGGGGCACACACCCAACAGCTAATTGCTCATGTCAGAGAATGTTATTTATCTACTCTTCCCTGAAGTTCAGAGTGACACACCTGCGAAACACCATTACAGTTGAGAGTGTGTGTTTTTTTTTATCATCTCCCCTAAAGAAGTTGGTGTGGAAATTGATTTTCTACCAAGTGACAATGCTCAAACTGTATTATGGTTTAGAGAGGCACACTGAAAAGTAAGTCTCCCTTCTAACACTGACCAGCCCTTTCCCCAGCATTCCCCTTGCCTGGAGCCAGAGGCAATCACAATTACTAATTTTTTGTTTTGCCTTCCAAAACCATACGGGTCTGTGTGTGTATCCTTAGTAACCAAGGGGTACTGCAATATACACATTTTCTTGGATCTTGATTTAATAATATATCTTGGAGATTCTTGCATATGAAAACATATAGGGGTTCTTCATTCTTTTCAGTGGCTGCACAGTATTCCGCGATATGTGAAAACAGCCGTATGCATTTCCTCTTGCTGCTGTGATAAATCACCACAAGCTTAGTGTCTTGAAACAACATAACCTCATCATCTTACACTTTTGGAGGTCGGACGTCCAAAATTCGTCTCACTGGGCTAAAGGCGTCTCGAGGTTGTATTCCTTTTGGAGCCTCTAGGCAGACTCCATTTTCGCGCTGCCTTTTCTAGCTTCTAGAGACCACCCCATTCCTTGGCTAGTGGCCCCAACCAGCATCGTATCGCTCCAACTTCTGTGTCTGCCATCACAGCTTGTTCTCTCTGACTCTGGCCCTCCTGCTTCCCTCTGACAAAGACTCTCGTGATTACCTTAGGACAATCCTGGGCAACCTGAGATACTGCCCCCATCTCGAGATACGTCACTACATTACATCTGGAAAGTGCTTTCTGCCGTGTCAAGCGACACGTATTCAGATACTCTCAAGGATTAGGGGGCATGGACATCTCTAGAGTCATCTATTCTGCCATCACCCAGTCCATAGTTTACGTGATCTGCTTCCTACGACTGGACTTTTAAATTGTCTTTGGCTTTATTATAAGCAGTGAGTGCTTCAGTAACTGTCTTTGTACATATGCCTTATAGCGTGTGTCAGAGCAGCAGCAATTCCTAGAAGATGAATTGCAGCTTCAAAGGGTAGGTGCATTTGAAATTTTGATTGATCTTTGTCATGGTAATTAAAAAGCTATATTTTACTTGAGGTATTCTGAATGCATAAGTATCACAAACCATTTAGAAGGTAAAATAATTTTACTCTCTTTTGCCCCTTATCTTTGACTGCTAGGACTGGGTCCTTTAACAAAGGCTCTGAATCTCAGGTAGTGTGTTTAGAAACAGGAACCTTAATTGATTTATTTGGTTAAGCACCTAATACTATAAAGCTGTGGCTATTTAAATTTAAAGTTAATTAAAACTGAACACGATTAGACATTTAGTTCTTCAGTCACACTAGCTACATTTCAAGTATCCAATAGCCACATGTCACTAGTGACTACCACATTATAAAGGGCAGATATAGAACAATTTCTCCATTGTAGAAGGTTCTATTGGACAGTGTTATATACAGTGATCTTTTGATCTTCTATCAAATTTGAACTAACCCATTGCCTAGACTCAGTTCCATTAATTCAATGAATATTTATTGACTGTCGACCTATGCAAGGCACACGATGATGCTTTTTAAAGGTTCCTGTGTAAGGTAGGTCACAAATCAATGGAGGAAAACAGACATGTTTTCTGGACTTGTCCCCAAAATGCCAACTATAACTGAGAAAACAAAAAGTACAATAATAAGTTCCAACGCAATTTAGGGGCATGGAAGAAGAACATGCAATGTGTGGGTGATCCTGGAGACAAGAATGTAGAAGTTATTCTCTTATCTTTAAAAATAGCTTGTTCGTTGTTCATTTTTTAGTGCTATTGAAATACTAAAATGTTCATTGGTATTTTATTTGTAAATAAAACGAGAAAGCATTTTAAAGGCTCTTAATAAAATGCTCCAGAGAAGAGATTACAGCACAGACTCTGGAGCCCGGCTGCACCCGGTTCAAATCTGGAATATTAGCTATTGACTGGCTGGCTGTGTGACCTGTGCATGCTACTTAACCCCTCTGTGTCTCCGCTTTTTCATCTGTCAAATCATTACTTACCTCACACAGTATTACAAGGATTAAATGCGTTAATGCCTGTAAATGCTCATTTAGTACTAAGTGCCAGCCGTTGCTACTATCTAAACATGAGTAATTATAATGCTGGGACTTTAGCCCTCCTGGATGGAATCTACATGTTCCGTTGGTTCTGGATTGATCATGGAGGTCTTCAGGGGTTTGCTGGAATCCATCTGGGTCTGACCAGTCAGGGAGACAGATGTGACATATACTTGGCTATCCTGGTTTGGGTCCACTGATTGCCCGCCCTCCCTGGACTCTGCATGGGACAGTGATACTAAGGGAATTTGTGACCAGAGGGCCTGGATTTCCTCTCTGCCATTGTTGGAGGGAATTCTACACTTTCATGGTAATTAGTTATGGCCTGGTTATTCGTAAATTTGACCAAATACTCCCCCTTCCTGTTCCATGTGCTTATCTGTAAGTGCAAAAATTAATATGTCCTTTTATTGATTCTGATGCTCTCCCTATCGGACTCTGAAAGATATCCTCCATCCACTGCCTAGAAATTTAGGCTTCTGTGATGGCCACAATTGCATCCATTTCGGTCATGCCTTCCTTTGGATTTTTCCAATATTTCTGCTCCTTCGGGTCTGTACTCTGGTGTTTCCCTCACCCTGCCTCTCTCATTTTTGGTAGTTTCTCCCTCTTTCTTCCTTCGAAATGATGCTGATACCTACCAGGACTGGCCTCAGCAGACTATTAAAAGAAAACAATTAAAGCCTAGAAGAAACTCAGCAAATGCAAAGTGCTACATAATATGAAATAATAATGCTTCAAACTACAAAAAGTGTACATTTTACTGTTTTTATTGCAATGTGGGTTACCTGACCTGTTTGTATCTACAAAGCCTACTTCTTACATCCTAAATTCATCATGCAACATTTGGAAATATATATTATCAAGGCCATTTGTTGGCTTGACTAACCACTTAGTACCTGCTTTTAAGTATCTAGGACTGTTGTTTATCTCTCTGCAACTGTCAGCTTTGATCTCAAAGCCAAACTGCAGAATATTAGATCGTTTTCACCAAGAAAAAGGCAAAAAATATGAGTAAGAAAATAAAACACACCATACCGTGTATAGTTTCCTTAAGCAAATTAGCTAAAGTGGTCTTCAGAAAAGCAGGAGAGATGAAGCAATTTGCAGGTGGTCCCGTTGCACCCTACCACTAAAGATTCGCTATAAAGCTGATGACACTTCCATGGGTCCCTACCAAGTTCCTATGTCTAATGCTGTGTTCTTTTTCTTGAACAGTTCTCCCCTTCCAATTGTATAAGCATCAAGCTCCACAAAACCTAATTCCCTGTTGGTACCATTCTTACGGCCACTGGCACTGGGGCAGCTGTGACGTGTTCTGTGCCGAGCGTCGATCTCTGTCTTGCTAAAGCCTGTGCACTTCCTACTTGGTCCAATTGTTCATGGACTTGCTGATCAGAGCCCATGACACTGTCTCTCCCTCTGTTAGGCAGCCCCCGTAGCTGAGAAATCATTCCCTGAAACTCACTCCAACCTTCTTTAGAATCCTGCAAATTTGAGATAGTACCTCAGGCATCAGTGAGATGATGACACTTTTGGAAGCTATTCCTTTAATCCAGGGTTTCTCAACCTCAGCACTATTGTCATTTTGGGCCAGATAATTCTTTGTTGGGGGTGAGAGGGGGGAGGCTGTCCTGGGTGTTAGAGGATGTTTAGTAGCAGCCCTGGCTTCTGTGTACTAGAAGATGCTAGTATTAACTCCCACCACCACCCTGCACACA
Source organism: Eonycteris spelaea (assembly GCA_003508835.1). NCBI lineage: Eukaryota > Metazoa > Chordata > Mammalia > Chiroptera > Pteropodidae > Eonycteris > Eonycteris spelaea. The sequence continues at coordinate 1,624,268 of PUFA01000036.1, forward strand.
AACACCACTACCAAGCTGTGACAACCAAAACTGCTTTCAGACATTGCCAAATGTCCACTTACTGCACTTGGGCAAAATCCCCTCTGTTCAAGAACAGCTGCTTCATGGAACATTCTAGCAAATACCACAAGATAGAAACTTTCCTTTTCTCTTGAATAACAAGATGGGAATTTGGGGCTCACTGGTAACATGTCCTCCACTCCAATGCAGACAGGACTTCTGACTGACAAATTCAAAAGCTTATTGTTTATTCACAGATGACATGACCTCATACATAGAAAATCCTAAGGAATTCATACACACACATGAAATCTATAGAACTAATAAATAAGTTCAGCAAGATTTCAGGGTACAAGATCAATATGCAAAAATCAATTGTATTTCTATGTACTAGCAATGAATAATTGAAAATAAAATTAAGAAAACAATTCCATTTACAATAGCGTCAGAGAGAACAGAATACTTAGGAATAAATTTAATGAAAGAAGTGCAAGGACAGTGAAAACTATAAAACATTATTGAAAGAAATTTTAAAGGCCTAGCTAATGAAGACATCTAATGAAAGACTTCATATTGTTGAGTTGGCAATACTCTTCAAATTGATCTATAGCAATACAACCCAAAGTTTATCAGCTTAATTCCTATTAAAAATCCCACCTGCCATTTTTTTGACAGGAATTTATGAATTGATTCTAAAATTCATATGGAAATTCAAAGAACCCAGATTAGTCAGAACAATCTTGAAAAGGAAGAAGAAAGTTGGAGGACTAATACTTTCCAATTCCAAACTCACTACCAAATCACATAAATCAAGCCAGTGTGGGACTGGCATAAGGACAGACTTATTGATCAATGGAATTGAATTGAGTGTTTAGAAATGAATTTATAATTCAATGATTTTCAACAAGAGCGCCAAGACAATTCAGTGAGGGAAATAATAGTCTTTTCAACAAATGGTGTTGGACAACTGCCCAAAAATAGCCACATGAAAAGAATGAAGTTGGACCCTACCTCATACCATATACAAAAGTTAATTCAAAATGGATTAAAGGCCTAAATCCATTTCAGTAAGAGCTGAAACTATAAAACTCGTAGCAGAAAACACGGAAGTGAATCTTGGATTATGAAATGATTCTCAGATTTGACTCCAAAAGCAAAATCAACAGTAGAATGAATGGAAAATTAGACTTAATCAAAACTAAAATTAAAATGTTTTGTACTTCAAAGGACGCCAGCAAGAAAATGAAAAGGCCAACCACAACGTAGGAAAAAATGTTTGCAAATTACATATTTGATAAGAGCCTTATGTTCAGAATATATAAAGAACTCTTACTCAACAACAGAAAGACAATCCAATTTAAAAAGAGACAAAAATTTGAATGGACATTTCCTCAAAAAATGGCCAATAAGCACATGAAAAAAAGTTTTCAACATTCATTAAATATTAGGAACATGCAAGTCAAAACCACAATGATATACTACTTCACACTCGCCAGGATGCCTTAAACTAAAAACAAAAACAAAGACAGACAATGACAAGTGTTGACAGGTTGTGGAGAAGTGGGAATCCTCACATACTGTTATTGGGAATGTAAGGTGGTTCAGTTGCTTTGGAAAAGAGTTTGATGGTTCCCTAAAATATTAAAAGTAAAGTTACAATGACACAACAATTCCACTCTGATGTACTGAATTGAAACTTGAAAATGAAACAAAAGAAATATGAATGAGAATTGAAAATATATGCCCACATAAAAATTGTACATGAATGTTCACTGCAGCATTATTCATAAGAGACAAAAAGTGGAAACAACCCAGATAAACTGATGAATGAATAAACACAACATGGTAAATCCATATAATGGAATATTATTCAACAATAAAGAGAGATGGAGTATTAATTAATATATGCCACACAACAAAGAACCTTGAAAACATTATGCTAAGAGAAAGAAGTCAGTCACAACTGACCACGTATGGTATAATTCCATTAAGTGAAATGTCTATATTAGGCAAATCTATAGAGATAGAAAGTAGATTAGTGGTTGTCAGGGACTGGGGGAAGGAGGCAATGGGAAGTGACTGCTAATGGGTATGGGATTTCTTTTGGGGATGATAAAAATCTTCTGGAAATCGTGGTGATGTATACAACTCTGTGAAGGTACTAAAAACCACTGAATTGGACACTAAAAAATGATAAGCAGATCAATTTAACAAACAAACAAACAATCATTTGCAGAGAAACAGGATTGCTACAGGAACTTCATCCTGTAGGGCCTTGTGGAAAACAAAAGGCCATGGAAGGCAATAGTCTAGCACAGCTCAGTAAGGGGCGGAGAGATGCCTACCACATTATGATGACAGTTGCACCAAGTCGGCCATGGGGAATGGGGCTGCTGGAAGACCTGCCTCCTCCAACTCTCCCCATGTTGTCTGGGCTATGAGTTAGTCTGATGAATCTTTAAGGTAGCACAGGAGGGAGTCACTGATAAAACCCACAGAGAAAGGCCCAGAAAAACACTTGCTTACAAAAGGGTGATCCGCCCCGCATAAGGAGTACCAGCACAAAGAATACATGCTTCCTTCACTCCCATAATGAAGACGAGATTTTTATTCAGGAACTGGATACAGACTGTCTTAGTTCATTCAGGCTGTTAGAATGCCAGAGACTGTGGAGGGGCGGAGGAGGGGAGCTTATAAACAACAGAAATTTCTTTCTCACAGTTATGGAGGCTGGAAGTCCAAGATCATGACTGGCTAATTCAGTGTCTGGTGAGGGCCTGCTTCCTGGTCCATAAGTGGCTGCCTTCTTCCTGTGTCCTCTCATGGCAGGAGTGGGAAAGGGCTCTCTGCGGTCTCTTTGGTGAAGGCACTAATCGCACGATTGGGGTTCCACCCTCCTGACCTAATCACCTCTCAAAAGCCCACCTCCAAATACCATTACATTGGGGATTACGTTTCAACATATGAATTTTGAGAAGCACAAACGTTCAGTCGATAGCACAGACTCTGTTCCTGTTTTTTACATGTATAAATCTACTTCCTTTGTGGTTTGTCCCGTTAATTACATTAGATTCAGGACTGCCCCTTTTGTGGTATATATACGTATATATATGTACACACACACATTCATTTTTCTGTAGGGTAAGTGCTCAGAAATGGATTTCAGGATCAAAATGTATTATACATTTTCACTTTTGACAGCTATCACCAAGTTATACTCCAATACCCTAGCAATGTATGAAAGTTTCACCATAGCCTTCCTGAGTGTTATACTGTTTTTGGATTTGAGGGAAGGAATTTCTGAAAACTGTATTTCAAATGCTGTCTTGGCTTGTCTAGAAATGGTGGCCATGAGATTGTGCTCACAGAGGCGACCCGCTTGGTATGAACCACGACTGCTCTTAAAATCCATCATACGATGAGTACCAAGAGCTCAATCACATCCTCAAGCCCCATAGCATCTTATAAAAAAAAAAACTGTTAAGTCCATGAGGATAGAGTTAGAATTTAATGACAATGCTGATTTCTCAAAGATCTGGTGTAGAGAGGCCTGAGATACATGTGAATTAGTGGGCTAGGAAATAGAACTTCTCCGGCCATGAAGTTATCAATATAGCCCTGAAATTATTCTAGAATCAATTATTATTGGATGAGTTTGTCTCTTGTGAATATGTGTGTATATTTATTGTTGAAGGCCATACACCAGGCAGCAAGAACAATTCTTAAGCAATACCTAGTATTGTGGGCTGACTTGTGGCGCACAAATTCATATGTTGAAGTCCCAACACCGTTACTCAGAATGTATTGGAGGTAGGGCCTTTAAAGAGGTAATTAAGGTTCAATGAGGTCATTAGGGTGACCCTATCCCTTCTGGTGTCTTTATAAGAAGAGATTAGGACACAGACACACCCAGAGGGAACACTCTGTGAAGACACAGAGAGGAGAAGATGGCCACCTGCAAGCCACAGACAAGGGCCGCAGAAGAAACCGACCCTGCCAACACCTCGATCCTTCCATCCTCCAGAACAGTGAAAAGATAAATTTCTGTTACTTAAGCCACCCAGTCTGCGGTACCTGGTTATGGCAGCTTTAGCAAATAAATACAGCGAGGGATGGCCAGGGAATTATTCATATCTGATTTTAAATTGCATAAAGCTCTGAGATAGAGAAAATATGGTGAGTGGAAATTTATTTGAGAACTTACTTGCATGTCTCTCTATTTTAATATCCCTCTTAAGGGGTCCACAAAACATTCAATTTCAAGATAAAGGAAAAACATTTTGTGACACTTTCAGAACTTAGGTTTTCTGATTCTTGCTTCTTATGAAAGCAGTATACTATTAAATGGCATGACAGATATATTGACAACTAGTAGTTTTTCAATACAGTTAGATGTTAGACGGGGCAAGGCTATCACTTCTCTGTGTACTGAGTTCCCCCATAATGGAGTGTAGAGTCCAAAGTGGCCCTTGGTCACTGACACAGGTAGTCCTTTAATACGAATACCTCGCTCTATGACTGTGGTTGGAGTGGATAGATTGCATATGCTTCTGTATGAAGGCAGGAAATCCGGGACTTGAATCCTTTCTCTAAAGGCTCCCTTAGGGACCAGCCCCTAAACTTATTAAGCCAAGATTTTTGTACTTCCTGTTGTGCCTCTTTCAGTAGATGAGGGTAAAATTTGGCCCAGGAGGCAGTGATTTGAGATGCATGCTGGGATTGTCAACAGGATACCTGTTTACTAGCAAGTTGAACAACAGCCTTTTTGGCACAATTTGCAAACTATTTACATATGTTTCATGAGGTATAAAAATAACTTTTATTTGCTTAATAAAATTTTCTATTGTTTATTTTACAGACTGCTTATAATAAGAAAAAAAGAGCATTTTGCGTTTTTTTGAGGAGGATTTTGAAAAATCTTTATTTGATATTTTTCTGGCCAAAGGAATTTACTTATGTTAAGCATAGGGTGTGTGTGTGGGGGGGAAGCCCAATGCTTGGGGTCTGTTTTTCTTTTATATTTTGAATTTAATGGCCTCAAGTCATATTCTGTTGGAATATTCTTTGGATATTCATTCAAATTATTAAAGACCCAGAAGAAAATAATTTCTTGCTAAATCACTTATATTATACACATGCCTAATTGCCATACCATATTCTGCTAGGAACCATCACAATTCTGAAATCATTAATTGTGCAACCTTAAATGTAGAAGACAAACTCAAATAAGGAAAACTTAAAAAAATTAAGATACCTAACTTCGGGAACTTCATTAAAAAAGGGAAAGCAAACACAGCATAGCTGAACCAAATCATTTGAGATTCCTCTGAAACGTCCCACATCTTTTCACTTTATAATGTAAACCTGAATAGGAAGTCTACAGAAGTATTTCACATTGCAACATTATTCATGCTTCTTGTTGAAATAATTTCAAAATTACCAGAAAGTTACAGGAACAGGTCATTTCCTATATATCCATCAATCCAATACCCTATTCGAATTTTCACATTGTCCTAACAATGGCCTTCAATAGCAAAATGATCCAATACAGTATCATCTGTGCCTTTAGTTGTCACGCCTCCTCAGTTTCTTTCAATCCACAATTCTACAGTCCTTCTTTGACATTCAGGACTATAACATTTTTTAAGCATGAGGCAAGTTATTTTGTAGAATGTTCCTCAATTTAGAGTTGTCTGATGTTTCTTTATAATTAGATTCAGGTTATGCATGCATTTTTGGCAGGAATATCATAAAAGCAATGCTAATTTCTCTTCATATCCTGACAGGTGACATCATTTCAACCTGGTGATGTTACATCTGATGTTACACTTAAGTAAAGTCCTGTCTGCCAGCTTACTTCACTGGAAAGGTATTCTCTTCCACCTTTAAAATTGTCCATCTTTTGTGGGAGATACTGTGGAACTATGTAAATATCCCATTTGTTATCTAACTTTCACCCACAAATTTTAGCATTCATTGATGTTTCTTGCCTGAATTATTACTATTACTAAGATTGTTACCAAATGGTGATTTTTATTTATGTCTTTTACATTTAATAGCTGGCTGTCTATTATACAGAAGAGCTTTTCCTTCTCCCCATTTATTTATTTCATTTGTTTCTGTAAATCTATATGGACTCTAGGATATTTTATTCAACAGATTAAAATCTATTTCTGTCACTATTTATTTTGATGTTCAAATTGTCCCAGATTTGCCCAGTGGTTGGCCCTTCAAACAGGCTTCTACATCCTTTTGATGTGCCCCTATCATATTTTGAATGCTTCATTACTTTCTGACATTAAATTACCTTTCATATTCATCTGGTGCTCTTGTTGTTCCAGCCTTGAAATCACTCATTTTTTTCTATGACATCTTCTGTTAGTGGAAAATAGTTTTGAGAAGTCAAAATCTGCATGACAGGTATACTCACTATTATGGGCTATTGCTGCTTCCAGAATGGCTCAGTGGACAGAACTATGATAGAACATAGATACATCTACTTTCTATCTATCTATCTATCTATCTATCTATCTATCTATCTATCTATCTATCTAATGAGTTCATAGCAGTACTTCCATTTCAGTTCAAATGTAATACCACAGGGTTCAGGCTTCATAGTCCTTCTTCCTTTCTATATTTAGAATTCTCTTATCTGACAGCAAGAAATCTGGCTCCATAATCCTTAATATATTTACTTATTTGCTCAATCCCCCTCTGTGCAACAAATCCTCTACCTGCTGGGCCACTATCCATTCAACTACTTCTGGCTGTCCTTTGTGATTGAGCCTTACCCAATGACTTTTTTAATGAACTATTAAAGGATAAAGGGAAGGAAGGAAGGGAGGAAGGAAGGATATTAGTTATAATACTGATCATGGATAAGTATGTGAGTAGAAAGTATGTGAATCAAGGAAAGAAAATACAAAAATAGGAATCTACCTGATTGAGGAGGTAGTGATTAGTTAGGTGAGGATAGATCACATTGCAATAATAAACATCACTAATATTCTAGCAGTTTAAAACAGCAAATGTTCATTTCTTGAGTCCACAAAGTTCACTGTAGGCCTGAGTAGCTCTGCAAGGTGACTGTTCTTTTTGTGGTGGTTCAGGATTTCAAGTTACTTTGACCTCAATGTCCTTCCATCTTATGATGCTGTCATCTCAACACAAGACTCTGGGGATGTTTGAGGTAGAGGAAGAGAACATAAGATGACCAGCTCTTAAATACTTCCTCATGGAAGAAACACATGTCAATTCTGCTCACTACTTATTGGTTAAAGAAAGTCACATGATTCAATCTCAAAGGGGCAAGAAAGAATAATTCTCCCCACTGCCCAAAAGGGGAGAATGAAAAATACTGGTAAACACAGGGATAATGAAAACAAAGCATTTTCTCTTCCAACTGTTAGAAAAGGCTATCGATATTCATTTTCATCTATTTTTAAAAAAAATAAAAAAGATTTATTATCTCTGGGTTGCCATAAATATTTTTGAAATCCGAGGTAATTAAGTTAAAGGTCACATTATAGTGACTTTCATTTTTAAATTATTTACTTCCAAATTTATACAGGACTTAAATCTGAAGTTAGAAGTGGTTCACAGAGTTTCCATTCAGAAAAACTTTTTAATAATTATTTATGTCAGCAATTCTTAAGCCTGACCATGCGTTAGAATCAGCTGGGGAGGTTTTTATAGAAAGTATTGCCTTGCCCTCACTCACAGAGATAAGATCGAATTGGCCTCGGGTCAGGTTTGGGGAGCAGCATCGCGGCCCCCTTATCCACGGTTCCACTTTCTTCAGTTTCAGTTACCTGTAGTCAACCGGGGTCTGGAAATATCAAATGGGACATTCCAGAAATAAACAATTCATAAAATTTTAAATCGAGGGCCATTCTGGTAGTGTGATGAGCCCTCCCACCATTCTGCTCCGTCCTCACTGGGATGTGAACCACCCCGTTGTCCAGCTCATCCACTTGCGTGCTACCCGACCATTCGTCACTTAGCAGCCATCTTTGTTATCAGGTTGATTAGTATCGGTATCACAGCCGCTTGTGTTTAAGGAACCCTTATTTTACTTAATAATGCCACATTTACATGGCGGGGGGAGGGAGATGACTATAGTTTTGAAAATTCCCCGGGGAGTCTAATGCAAATTCAGGATTAGAATCTCTGCATCTGATCTTGGCACCATGGTACCCCACCAGCCTTTCACCCTGTACGCCAGCTCCCCAGGGAAAACTCCCCAAGCCCTAAGTCTAGGTTATTCACTTCCATGTCCATTTGAATTTTCTCTATCATCTCCTCCCACTGTCATGCTGCACTGTATCTGCCTGGATGCTTTGCTCTATCTAGATGTAAGCGCTATAAAGATCTAGGTATGTCATTTTCATTTATTGAATGCCCAGCTCCTGACGTGATGCCAAACACATAGTAAGTGCTCAATTCACGTACATTAGTAAAATTAGTACATTTATTGGACTTAGAACTTTCTGGCATATTGCTTTCTGTTCCAGTATCAAGTTTATAGGTACAGACATAGCAGTTAGGAAATCGGCTTATTTGTGTCTTTGTGAATGACTGATATTGACCTCTTGTAAAAAGATCCTGGCTTAATTATGTAAAACTGGGTAACAGCAGCAAGTAAAATATCTGATGCTAATTGTAATTATTTGAATTCATTTGAGGGTTAGACACATGCAGAAAACTTTTCTTGGGAGAATCAGAAATGGCTAATCTATTTGCCTAAGCATATTGTATCTGTAGCATTTGGATAAGATAACAAATAACAATCATGCTGCCTGCAGGGTAAAGTATAAACTTTTCCGTTGTTCAAGGACCTTCAGATCTCTCCCCCACATGCCTTTTCTAACTTCTCACTGTTGAATACAAGTCCAAAGAGCTTAGGTTTTGAATCAAGAAACCTGGGAATCAAATGAGTGCACCACTATTCTGAGAATCTTGAGTGGTTTCTTCATTTCCCTGTGCCCGTTTGGGGAAACAGGAGCCACCTCTCATGGTTGATTTGAGGGGGTAAATAAGATATTGTACATGACAGTGCTTTGTATGCTAGAAAGCCTTATGCAAATGTAGCCCATGGTTAGTTGTCAAAGAGAGCTACTGGTAGATGTCACATTTACCTAGTTTCTCCATTTCTTGCCTTCCCAGCCTAGAGTACTCTATTTTCACATTTCTGTCTGTCTTGTTATTACGCTCAGTGATTGTCAATCTCTCCTTCCTCCCTCTTGAATTGTTATTTCTAATGGAACCCAAGCAGTGGATGCAGTGCAGATTACTGTATTTTCTGTAGTGCTGTAAGTGGAGAACAGGGTAGAAGAGAAAGAGTAATGCTCCCATATATTTGCTCACCCATTTCAAATGTGCCATTTACTTTTAATTGTTATTATAGTACTTCAAAGCATATTTTGTAAAATTAATAAAGTCTGAGTAATTTGAAACCTCTCTCATTTAGCCCGCCGATATATCTTTGCTGACAAATGCAGTAAGTGGAGTTCTGAGAGAATGATTTGATCTGTGGGTCAGGGACAGAAGGATTACTGGGGATTTTTATATGTTTTTAGAGTGCCTTTCTATTTCAGGAGAAAAATAATACAAATTCCATTTCACAGAAGCAAGTGGAGTTATACCAGGAATTACTTATTTGGCAAGGAAGTAAATTTTCATTCTACACCACACTCATTATGTTTATCAATATTAAATAGAGAATGACAACAATTTAGAAAGCAAAAACAGTGTTTGTGATTGAACTTTTAAAAGCTGATGCAGACATGTCACTGAAAATCTTTCAGCTGTGTAAAGGCCGATACTAATTTTTGCGTGACAACGTTTGTTTCCAAGGTTTCCTGTTGAGATTAGAGACTTATACTAGCATTTACCAGCATCATGTCATGGAAGACTGATTCTGCATGATGCCCTGTGACGAAAGCTTTCAAGATTAAACCAGTCTGGTGAAGCGCCCATGCTCTCATCCCTCTCTTGGAGATCCCCATGCGTGCCCGCCTGTTCAAACTCTGAGCACTGCAGCAGTACAGAGCCTGCTGACATTTGTTTAACTCTGTCATTTCCGAATTTCTTTGACTGTGGAAACTTTTAAAAAATAATTATTATTATGCCTATTTACAGTTGAAATCTGTAGTGTGCTCTGGGGTGCCCACTGGGAAGCTCTGAATTACATACATGGATTAAATAGATTCGTTTGCCTGGCTAACCTCAGAGTGTACTTTCTGAAATGGGGGTGCAATATGAGAATTATGTATATTTTTACATAAAATATAGTGTGATTTAAAACTAACCATAGAGGAGTTTTGTTGGTGTTTTTTGTTTGTTTGTTTTGGTAATAACTTTATTGAAATTTAATTCACATATTGTACAATTTGCTCATCTAAAATGTACAATTCAATGGTTTTTGAATATTCACAGAGTTGTACAACCATCACCACAGCAAATGTTAGAATTTTTCATCACCTCAAAAAGAAACCCCATATCTTTTAGATATCACTCCCCTATCCCTCCATCACCCCACCCCAGCCCTAAGTAACCAGTAATTCGTTTTCTATTTCTATAGATTTGCCTATTCTAGGTATTCCATATAAATGGAATTATATAATATGTGGCCTTTTGTATCTGGTTTCTTTCACTCAGCATGATATTTTGAGGGTTCATTCCTGTCGTAGCATGTATCAGTACTTCATTCCTTCAGCAACAAAGTAATGAAGATTGGCAGACAACCTGGAACTTTTAAGAAAGTAGACGAAGGGCAGGATTGGTGAGTTGTCATTCAGAGACTATCTGCTTTCCATCTGTGGGGGCCATGGTGAGCAAGCACCCTGGTCCTCCCCTGTGGGGTAATGCGGGCTTGGCTAGGATAGAAAATGTCCTGCCAGGAGAAGGAATGCCATATTCTTTCCCTTCTTCTCTGTTTATTCTTTGGGCTTCAGATCTTTTCACACATATTGAATTTACATCCTCTGCAAAATCTGCTTCCAGAAAATTTTATGTGGATCAAAACCGATGCTGTTCTTTGATATGCGGGACAGGAGGCTTGCACCTGTTTACCGAAATGAATGTCTGAAGTCAGAGACGCTGGTACTCGTTTCCTGCTTATTCACAGACTTCAGGAGGGAATTTGGGGATGGGGGTGTATGGAGCTTCAGTTAAAGCTTTTAAAATGTAAAAATAGTCATGAGAATGCTGCTTCCCTCCTGAGGCACCTACTAGAATCACTATAGGGATATTACATTTCCTAAAGTGTCTCTCAGCAATTTTCAGTAATTAGCTCCTAAGAGCTCTGGGGGTGAGAGAAATTCTTTTGCTTAACAGAGCAGGTAAAGCAAAACCTGGGCACAGAATTTACACCCAGTCTTACTGTTCCCTATTACTAAGAAGAGTAGTCTGGTTATCAAGAGATAACTAGCACTTTTTGCTCTAATATAGTCTATGCTTTTTAAATATGTGGTTGACTTTTAGATACAGCCTGTTAATGTAATTGATTGCATTTTTTTCACTCATTCAACAAATACAGGTTGATACCTACTGTATGCAAAGTATTGTGTTAAATGCTAGGGATAGAAAAACTAATAAGACACAATTGGAACTAGATATCACCAAAAGAAAAAAAAAATTGCACATTAAAGGATACCATTAAGAAGGTGGTGTCCAGAGAATAAGAAAAAAATTGTGTAAGTAATACACCTGATATAGGAATAGTATCCAAAATACATATAGAACCCTTACAACTCACTAATAAAAGGACAAAGGACCCCAATTAAAATTTGGACAAATGATCTAAATAGATATTTCTCCAAAAAAGTTATACAACTGACCAAAAAGCACATCCAAATGCTCAACATTGTTAATCATTAGAGAAATGAAAAAAATATAATGAAATATTACTTCGCACCCACGAGAACTGCTATACTTAAAAAGGCAAATATGGGTGAAGATGTGGAGAAATTAGAACCCTCAGACCCGCTGTTGGGAATGTAAAATGGTACATCTGCTTTGGAAAATAGTTCTTGTTTTTGTTCCTGGCAGTTCCTCACAAGTTAAACGTACAATTACCATATGGCGCAGCAATTCCACTCCTAGGAATTGCCCAAGAGAAATGAAAACACGTTTACATAAAAATTTGTATACGAAGGTTCACAGCAGCATTATTCGTAAGGGAGCCGAAGTAGAAACAACCTAAATGCCCATCAACTGATGAATGGATAAACAAAATGTGGTGTATTCATGCAACTGAATATTATTCGGCAATCAAAAGTAATGAAGTACTGCTACGTGCTATAACTTGGATGAATCTTGATAATGTTATGCTAAGTGAAAGAACGAGTCACAAAGGACCATGTGGAGGCTAAAAAAAATCAAGGCATTTCCTCTCACCTTCTAAGTTCTTCTAGCTGGCCCAATAATCAAATGAACAGAGACAGACTAACAGGAGAAAATCAAAGTTTTAAAACATGTGCATGGACAATTCACATAGGCATGAAAATTTCCAAAGACAGTGAGGCAACATTGAGTATATACAACATTTTTGTACAAAGGATAAGGTTGGGGTGGGGTGGGTATTAGATTTCAGAAGTGAGAATGGGTGATTTACAGGTAGTCGAGTGTGAATAAGAGCGGAACATACATGGCAGGAAAATTCTTACTAGGCAACTCAGAAACAATGGGACATAGCAGGTATTTAGCTAACAGTCTCCCCACCCCTCCGCCATCCCCCACCCCACCCCACCACCATCACCACCATCACCATCACCTGAAGACCTCTTTACCATACTTGATTCAAATTAGGCCAAAGAGAACATCCTAAAATTTCCTGCCTAAAGTAGGTTTTCTGTCTGAATCTCTTGGGCAGGAGAGAGGAGAGGGTCAAAGGTTCTTTCTGAATTTTGTTTAATACCCAGCTTAAAGTCAACATGCCAAAAGGCAGCTTCAAGGAGGCAAAACTTTGGTTCCCTTCACACAACTTTGCGAATATACTTTTGAATTGTACATTTCAGTGGGTGAATTGTGTATTATATGTCTTATTATATCTCAATAAAAAAATTTTTGTTTTTCAAAGATACCCTTAATGCTGGCTTATCAAGGATACAGTGCTTATGAGTTTGGTGCCAGCATGGAGAAGGATTAAGGCATTGGTTCTCAAAGTGTGGCCCTGGACCACCAGTGTCAGCCTCATTTGGGAACTTGTTAGAAATACAGATTGCCAGGCTCTACTCCACATCTGCTAAATCAGAAACTCTGGGACTGGGACCTAGCAATCTGTGTTTGAATAAACCTACTAGGGATTTCCAATGCATGTTCAAATTTGAAAGCCACTGGATTAGAGACTATAAGAGGACTGAGGGAAAGTATTTAGGATGCTATTTCAATAATCTAGGCCAGAAATTATGGTGAGTATTGGTGGCCTGAAAGTGAGGGAATAGAAATAGAAATAAAGAGATGGGTGGGTTCAAATATTTGGTGACAGAAGGAAATTTAACTTTGGGTGGTGAACACACAATACGATATACCTAAGACGTATTTTTGAATTGTACACTTGAAATCTATTTGATTTTATTAACCAATGTTACCTCAATCATTTTTGGAAAAGAGATGGGTGGTGACTGATTGGAAGGGGAGAAGGGAGTGAAAGCAACACTCTCTCCCACCTCAAATGATCTTGCTCTTAAAATTTTTTTATCAGATGTATCTGGAAACACTTCTAAAAGAGTCCTAATATACTTATCTATTAAAGTAATAAGTCAGCAGGTAATGGGTAAAGTTGATGAAAAAGAACTCTAAAGTACATTTAAGTAGATAATGGAGTACCCTATAAGGGGAACAAAAGAAATAGTCATCAACATTTTGGAAAGAGAGAGAAAAAAATAATGAAAAACCTTCATCCTTTTTGGCAATCTCTTGAATGAACTTGAAGCTTTTGATTGATAATCCCTTTAATTGACAATACATTTTTGAAAAGAAACATAAATTTATGAAAAGAACTAAACTCAGAAATGGTTAGAAGAAATTTCTTGTGACAAGGTGGTCAGGGTGAGGCTTTTAATTATGTATCCTTCTGTGCTCAAAAAAATTCAAAAATAAAATGCTTATATTTTAAAAACTAATAGCTTTCTGAGGCAGATTATACTCTCTATTAATCTCACTAATCTGAGGTATTAGCTACAGTTTATGAGTAAATATAAAAACCAAGAGATTTAAGAGGAAGTGCCAGAGAATTAAAGTCGATATAACTAAGTCATCTAACTGTAACACAAATAATCTCAGGTGTTTCTAAACCTTAATAACTGATATTTTTTCAATGTGAGTTAATGCCACAAGATTCTTGATTTCTAGATGTTTTTCTTGTTTAATTTTATGCTGCTCTTGCCCTGTCTCCCAGGTATAAAACAGATTGGTTTCACTTGGGCCACCCAAATCAACACCTTTATTGGTTCCTTCAAGGCACTACATTCAGAGGGTCCTTATACTTCACAGAGATGACCAGACATCTCAGAAAGCCTGGAGCACATTCTAATCAGGCTTTCAGCCCATCATTCTTCTAAAACTTATTCCTTCAAACTCTCGATGACCTTCATGTTTCTGGACTCAATGGTCAATTCTTGGTGGACATTTTTTTGCAGCCTGTCAAACACAGCTGACCATTGACTCATTTCCTATCTTCTCTTGGCTTCCAGGGCCCCACTATCTTGATTTTCAGACTTTCCTGATGGTCCTCTTTGTTGGTCCCACCTCTATACACTGGTGCCTCAGACATCAATCCTCAGACCTACACTCACCTACTCATTCCCCAAATGATCTACCTAAGTCTTAGGGCTGCAAATGGTTTCTATATGCTGATAACGTTCAACTCATTTCTGTGGACTCCTGACTTGTACTTCCTGCTGCCTGTTCAGTGTCTCCATTTGGGTAATGAACAGTTATTTCAAATTTAACACGTTCTAAAACACTCCCCTGCCAATCCTTATTTTTTTGCAGGCTTTCCCAACTCGGTAAGTGGAAAGACCCTCCTCCAGCTGCCTAGGCCAAAGCACACAGACTTATTCCCATTCCTCTCTTCCTCTCATACCCCATTTGTGATCCATCAACAATACCACAGCTTTCTCATTAGGTATATTCGAAGGCCACGTCTCAGCATCTCCATTACCACAGCCCTGGGCCAAGCAGTCATCATTTCAGGATAGATTATTACAATAAATGGTCCCCCTGTGTCCACCTTTGTACCTTTCTAATTAATTCTCCACATAGCAGCCAGAGTGTGCTTCTTCAAATAAACATTGGATCATGTAACTCCCCTGTTCAATGGCTCCCATCTTACCCAGAGAAAAAGACAAAGTCCTTACATTTTCCCTCAGGTATGACCTTATCTAGCAAATGATACCATGATTTTCTTTCCCTTATTAGGTTAGTTTCGCTCTGTTCTGGATGGATCCTTTTTCCTGCAGCTAGCTATCTTGAAAACACAGGCAACTACACACAGAGAATATTAAGTGAGAGTAAGTAGCCAAATCAGAGTATTTCTGTCTGCTAAAAACAAACAAAAATAGTGGGGAAAAAAGAAAAGAGTAGCGTTGATAATGCCCCAATGATGAAAGTTTATATGTATAACAAGAAACAATGTTGGTCTATAATCTCAGGTATTCCAGGAATGAACTTTATTTATATTTCTATAATTCAATTTATATAGGGAGCAGTGCTATCCCATAGGACTCTCTGAGATGATGGAAATGTCCCATCTTGGCACTGTCAAAGATACTAGACACCTACCACTGGATAACACAGACCCAGAGCCCACTTCTTCCCAGAGGTGGAAAACATAGTCAAAGCTGCACAACTTAGAGCAAGGAATTCTGAGTCAATTCAGGGGATCCCCTATCTGCCCCTTGAAGCTCTCCAATTCTCAACTTCCAGCAGTCATTTGCTGAAATGTCTTAGAGCCTGAATGCTTATTTGGTCTCTGGTCATTTCTCTCTCAAGTTCTGTATCTTCTGGTTGGCTGGTCAGCCCATAAGTATTATTTGTGACCTGGTGGTGTGTGCACCCGTGTGTGTGTGTGTGTGTGTGTGTGTGTGTGTGTGTGTGTGTGTGTTAGATGTGATGGGTGAATATGCATTTGCTCTAATATTTGAAATATTCAATTCTGTTACAGAAAACAGAAATGGGATGGTAGCACTCATAAAATGTGTTAGATGTAGATAAGCAAGTTAGTAACTCGTGAAGCATGTTAAACATAGATAAAGTAAGTAGGGACCTATGTGTACTAAACATAGATAGGAAGAAATGGAAGAACTAAGAGACATCTCATTTTCACGAAGCACTAAATACACATGAGAGACCAGAGGCACCTAATCTTCATGAAACACTAATGGGCAGGAGGCGTATAAAGCACTCAGTATTCATGAGGTCTTAAATTAGCCACCCATTGGTGACACCCATTCTGGCCCCAAATACCCTCTAGCAGACAAAGTCTATGGCTGCTCATCAGGCTAACTGGTAAGCAACAACTCTGGCCAAGTGTGCACACTCCTGTGTCTCTCCTATGACGCCTGGGCCTGTGTTGGTCCCAGGGATCTTCTGTGTCTTGGGCTTCTTTGCTCAAACTTCATCTTTGATTCTTATAGCTACACCACCAGCAGGGAGAGGGTACCTGTGAGCACTGCATGTCCAGCTTTTGGGTAGTCTGGTCCTTCCACCTTGCTTATGTCATTATCAGTAGAGTCCAAAGGACGCTATGACACCTCTGTAGTTTTAAAAGTATCTTCCTTACCCTCCGTCTAATGTTACTTTTAAAATTTCATAACTGGTTCTTCTAGGGAATGGAGATAATGTTTATTGATTACCTTCCCCATACTGGGCATTGCTTTCCAATATTCTTCCCATTTTAAATGTAAATTCCCTCTGGCAGGGAACCCCCCTTAAGCCCTCATTATCTATCCCCTAGAATTAACTTATGAGAACCATTTCCATCTGTCCTAGCCAGCTGTGATCGAGGCCATGCAAGACTGGAGTTGGGCCAGTCATCCTGGGGAGGGCATGAGGTAAAGAGCCCAGAGAAGGGAGAAGGGGACACTAAAAGGTTTCAGGGCAAGAGAAATGGACTTCCAAAACAAAGTTTGCTCCACAAAATTTGCCCTATGATAAATTAAAATGTGCTGATTATAATTCTCCTAGATTCATTAAAGCAATCCTGAGAAGCACATCTCCACTTTGCATAGAGGGAAGCAGCAGTTTGTGTATAAATATGAAAGTAATGTGACTCATTGCTTTAAAAGAAATTCTCTCCTTTTGGCTTTTCTCCATCAGTCCAAATTACAGAGTTCTAACATCATTGTAATGCTTAGGAATGTAAAATATTGATAATTGGATGAGAGAAGAAGTGTAGGTCATCCAAGCAGGCTGGCTTGTGACTTATCATTTATACTGTATAGACTGGTCACAAATGATCAGTCATCATGCATACATTAAAATGACCTATTTATACAATGGAATATTATCCAGAAATGAGAAGGAAGGAATTACTGATATATGCAGCTGTGGAGATGAATCTCAAAAACTTGGCGAGCAAAAGAAGCTAGACAGAAAAGAACATATACTGTATGATTCAGTTTATATGATGTTTTTGAATAAGCAAAATTTATCTAAGGTGAAAACAATCTGAATAACAATTGTCTCAGTAGGAGTGAGAGGACAGTGGCATGAAGGAACTTTCTGGAGAGATGGAAATGTCCATCTCGATTAGAGTATCGATCATATGAACATACACATTTGTCAAACTTCTGGAGTTGTATACTTCAGATATGTGTATTTTATCACATAAAAATTATACAATAAAGAAATTAAAAACAACAAAAAAACAAACAATCCAATTTCCTCCACAGAGGAAATGCAGATGGTTAATAGACATATGAAAAGATGCTCAAGGTCACTAATCATCAGAGAAATGCAAATTAAAACCACAATGAGGTATCACCTCACACCCGTCAGAATGGCTATCATCGATAAATCAAAAAACAACAAGTGTTGGCGAGGATGTGGAGAAAAGGGAACCCTCACACATTGTTGGTGGGATTGCAAATTGGTACAGCCACTATGGAAAACAGTATGGAGGTTTCTCAAAAAATTAAAAATGTATATATCTTTTGACCCAGCAATTGCACTTCTGGTATTTATCCAAAGAAAACCAAAACAATTATTCATAAAGATCTATGCGCTCCAATATTCATGGCAGCACAATTTACAATAGCCAAGATATGGAAGTAACCTAAATGTCCATCAACAGACAATAAAGAAATTATGGTTCATATACACAATGGACTATTATTCAGCCATTAAAAAAAGTGAAATCCTACCATTTGCAACAACATGGATGGACCTAGGGGTAATTATGCTGAGAGAAATAAGTCAGACAGAGAATGATAAATAGCATATGATTTCACTTATATGAGGAATCTGAGGAACAAAAAGAACAAACTAATCAAAAACAGACTCACAAATACAGTGGACAATTCGGTATCAGACAGAGAGGAGGGGGGTTGGGGAGCTGGGAGAATGGGGTGAAGGGTTAAAGAAGTATAAATTAGTAGTAGATGGATCATGGGGATGGGGAGCACTGCGTAGGGAATGCAGTTAGCATTAATACGTTGGCTGGGTGGAGGGCCAGGGGAGGGAGGAGGCAAATGGGAGGATCGTTTTATGAATTGTTCAGATGTCTAACCAATGTACTGTATACTTGAAAGTAATTAAAATAAACAAATTAATTAAAAAATAATAATAAAAGAAACATTTCCTGGTCTTCTATTAGTTTATCTTTCAGCAGGACTGGTAGTCTGCCTGTTGGCCAGCTGTCTGAGGTAACTGACGGCATAGCTGTCATACGTAGCATAGAGCTGGAAGAGCAAATTATACACTATGCAAATCACTGTAAACTGAAGTACTATACATGCGGGTTGCCAACATGTCTTGCTATTCATCACTTTATTATGTAACACTTGTTTGATTTATCCTGAATGTTTTTTAATGAGAAAAATCAATCTTTGATTGATTTAAACAGAGTCTTCAAATCGCTTATCTTCTCTGTGCTACTCTTCGCGATTTCCTTTTGTTCCGGGGAAAAAAATGTAAATTAAAACAAAAAAGGTAGTTCAGCTATGCCCCTGTAGTGTACTTACATATCCCTACACATTTCTGTCTAATACACAATAGTGGACACTACTGTCTATTTTTATCTATTGACTATTGACTATTGTGGAGACATTAGTAGGCTTCCCCCCACCACCTCTCTCCTGCTCACAGTGATCTATGGAATAGGAGTAGCCATCTCTTAGAGTAACTGACATCTCCTGGAAAGCTGAGCTGAAGTAGTTTTTCTTTAAGGCTGAAATAATTCTGAAGACCTACAACATACTGTCTCACCCTAATATCATTCTTCCATTCTTTTGAGAATAAGAGCCATGCCTGTTTTCATTATTCATCCGCTCCCATTGTTTATTTCTTTCCTGAAGTCATAATCCTCTCCTTGAGACATCCCAGTTGGTTGCTATGGAAATAATTATTTTGCCACAAACATAGAATTACAGTAAAGAATAAGCAATAAAGAACAAGCAGCAGAAGCAAATGAACTTCTTGGGAAAAAAACTTAGTCCTGTGAAAACCAAAATAAGACGGAAAACTGTGAAAACTGTAATGAAAGTTGTCCAGTTTTTCATGAGGCAATAATTTATCTTAACATTTTCTGAAATGATTATTATATCCATTGATGAAAAATTTATGGTTTGAAAACATTTATGAGTGCTAATACCTGCTATGTTAAAGTCTATCCGAAGTTTTGAAACCAAAGTTTCAAAAAAGCAACTAATAATTTGATATTAATAATAATTATTTAATTCTTTCCTACCTGCCAGACCCAAAAATATTCTTTAAAAAAGTATTTTTAATTAAGTTTATTGGGATAACATTGGTTAATACAATTATATAATTTTCAGGTGTACATTCTAATTTGACATCTGTATATTCTATTGTAAGTTTACCACCCAAAGTCCAGTGTCCTTCAGCTACCATATATTTGATCCCCTTTACCCACTTCATCCTTCCCCACCCCCTATATTTGACATCCTTTACCCGCCTACCTACCCCTCCTCCCCACCTTTTACCCTCTGGTAACCGCTAGTCTATAGTCCATGTTCAAGTGTTTCTGTTTGTTTGTCCTGTTCATTTGTTGCTTTTAGGTTTACATCCCACATATAAGTGATATCATGTGATTTTCAACTTTTTCCATCTGGCTTATTTTGCTTAGCATGATTATCTCCAGACCCATTCATGTTGTTACAAATGGCAGTATTTCATCTCTTCTTATGGCTGAGTAATATTCCACGTATATATGTACCACAGCTTCTTGAGCCAATCATCTATCGTAGGACACTTTGGTTGCTTCCATGTCCTGGCCACTGTGAATAATGCTGCTATGAACATCGGTGTGCAACTATCTTTTCGGATATGGGTTTTCCAGTCTTTGGGTAAATACTCAGTCGAGGGATTGCTGGATCCTATGGTAGATCGATTTTTAGTTTTTTGAGGACTTCCATACTGTTTTCCATTGTGGCTGTTACAGTCCCACCAGCAGTATGAGAGTTCCTTTTCTCTGGATCCTCTCCAACATTTGTTATTATTGTCCTGTTGATTATAGCTATTCTAACAGGTATGAGATGGATCTCATTGTAGTTTTAATTTGCATTTCCCTAATAGCTAGTGATGTTGAGCATCTTTTCAAATATTTTTTGGCCATTTATGTGTCCTCTAGGGAGAAGTGTCTGTTCAGGTCCTCTGCTCATTTTCTGATTGGATTATTTTTATTGTTGTTGTTATTGAGTTGTATGAGTTCTTTGTAAATTTTGGATATTAGGCCCTTATTGGAGGCGTAGCTTGCAGATATATTTTCCCATTCAGATGGTTGTCTCTTTACCTTGTTGATGATATCTTTTGCTGAGCAGAAGCTTTTTAGTTTGATGTATTTTACCTTTTACTTCCCTTGCTTTTGAGGTCGAATTAATAAAATCCTCTTTAAGTCCAAGGTCTTTGAGTTTAGTTCCTATGTTTTCTTCAGGTCTGGCATTCAGGTCTTTAATCCATTTCGAGTTAATTTTAGTGAGTGGTGATAAACAACAGTTTAGTTTCATTCTTTTGCACGTGGTTTTCCAATTTTCCCAGCACCATTTATTGAAGAGGCTTTCCTTTCTCCACTGTATGTTTTTGGCTTTTTTATCAAAAGTTATTCAAAAATATTCTTATAACTGTACTTCAAATTCAGCCATCTAAATTACTGAGCAGTCATATCAAAAACAATTTTTGTTTTATACTTTCTTTTATTTTTATTATATATTCTTTTCCATATTTCTACATCATCTTAACATTTATACTTTTTAAATTATATTGGAGAAACTACTTATCTTGGTTTCTTAGAGTTGAATATTAATGTCATATCAAAAATTTTTTTTTTTGCCATTATAAATGACACTGCTTTTAAATATCTTGATACTGGGTCTTAAAAGAAATTTTCTAGAATTAACTCAGAGAAGTTGGGTTTCAGGGTAAAGAATACAAAGATTTTAATATAGCACACTGCCCTATGAAACACATTCCAGGCCCCCATGAAATGTTTGTTAAAGGGTGGCTCTCATTGTATATACTAATTTTATGGCAGGTAACATGTGTGACTCTTACAGGTTATGGAAAGCAGGACAAAAGGATTTGGGGAAGAAAGCGAACTCTCCCTAGGCAGAGGTCCAGGGAAGCTGAATGGCTTGACTTGGGCCTGGCCTGGGAGCAGGGCAGTACAGAAGCTTGTCTTCCCTTTCCCATTTAATTCTTTCATCTGCACCAAGCTGTGCTTCTAAGGGAGCTCGCAGAGACTTGGGAAGGCCCTGAGTGAACACAGCATGTTCCTGGTTCTATTTAGTTTGTTAATGTTCTGTTTCTTTTCCCTTCCAAAAATGATTTCAAGCAGATTCGATAGAGACAGAAAAGCAGTAGAATGATGCCAAAATAAAATAAGATCATCAGATCAAAGAGAAAGGATGAACAAGTACATCAAGTAATTCCCAAAACATATATTTAAAAGTCTTAGGGAGTTGCAAAAAAATGTGACACAAAATTGTCACTTTGAGATTCTTCAAGGTCAAAGAAGAGGAAATAAAAGCCAGCATCTGATAAATCAGTTGCCCAAGAGAAGAGCCACACTCTATGTCATCAAAACCATGTCTTAACACCCCTTGAACTCCAAGATATTGCTACATCACACTCTCATTTCAGTTATGTCTCTTTGAAGCTCCCCTGTTGTGACAAGCGCTGTCACTGAAATAAGCTGGATTTATAAAGCCTGGCCCCAAAGCGTCTCACACTTGGTGACTGAATTTTGATGACAGCCTCTAGGTAGGGAGCAATACAGGCTTGATGGGGAGAATTTAGGCCTAAGTACCTGAGGATCTAAAAGTGTTTTATCCTGTTTGAATCTGAGTACAAATCCTTCTTTTCCGATTCTGGAAGTAATAAATAATACAGCTTTATTGTAGAAAATGGAAAAATTATAAAAGAAAATAATGTCACTACAAGTCTACTGTGTATAGAATTTTTTAAACTTTCAGGTAGATTTCTTTCCATAGGTACAGTTTTATATATACACGTGTATGTATTTATGTGTATGTGCATACGTGTGTGTGTGTTATGTCTATGTCACACAAACACACAGCTGGGAACTCCAGACAAAGCAAATGCAAGAGAAGCAAGCCAAAAAGATTCTCTGAGGCTCTGCAGGGTGACTGTGGGGAGCTTGGCCTCATCATGGGTGAAAAGAGAATTAGGGTAAGGACGCCAAGTCCCTTCACCTGATAGTCCCTCCATTTTTCTAAGACTCATATTTCTCAGTAAAATTTTGCAGTTTTCTATATATGGGTTCTACATCTTTCTTGTTGATGTGGGTTTTTTTTTTCCATTTTGTGAACAGATAATTTGTTATATTATGTATTTCCCTCAGCATTTTTAATATGGATTTTTATACTTTGCTTTTGCATCGGGATGCTTAACTGAATTCTCTTTTAACTATAAGATTTTTTTTTTTTTACTGCAAAGTTTCCTCAGAATGAAATATTTCCCAAAAATAATGATAATGTTATCTCTTCTTTTCAACTGACACGTTTTGAAAACTCATTTCTATCTAATGATTATCTTTCTAACATGAATGGTATGCAAACATTTTTTTCTCATCATTAAATGTTGTGAATCATAATTTTCTCATTTGTAATTATTTTCATTATCCTTTAATGCATACTTATATGTGACCCTCGGTGGGATTAAAGAAAAAATAAGCCGACGAGAAAAATGAAGAAAGTTTATCTTTCTATTAATTCTTGCATTTCTGCTCACATCCTTTTTTTCTTTCCCCTTTCTAAGGACCAGTCTCATGTCTGCATTACAGGAAGACGGGCATGGAGAAGAACAAATGTGGCTCTGGAGGCAGCAAAATATTCCTAAAGTGTATAATGCTTTCCAACTTATCAGAGATTCTATTATGATACATAGAATTGACCAACATTTTAAATAGCACTTATTTTCCTTTAAATTACATAAGTGACATGTCTGATATGAGACACTGAGGACATTGAAAAACACTAATAAAAAAACAATCCAATTTACTCTGAATTGTCATATCTCAAAATCGCTTCTGTCTTTCTTTGGATTTCCCCAGAAAAAAAGCCTTCGATACTGTTCTCTGCAGCAAGTTGTTTTTTTTATGGGAAGTGATCCCAGGCGGCAGGAAGACTGGAGAGAGGAAATAGGGAAGGGTGGAGAGGTAATTCCAAGGTGGATTATCAAATTGTTCACCGCTCCGGGCAAAGAGGGCTCCGTCTCACTGGGTACCGCTGAGGAGAAAAGATGCATGGAATGTGCTTCAGGTTGTCCACTTCAGAGATGGAAGAGATGAGTGGCCTGCTTGTCCCAGCTTGACATAGCCTGTTGTGTACACCTCTTGCTAACACTGTATTCAGTGACCTCCAATTGGTGGCTTGAAAATCAACCGCGGTGGGAGTACTTAAATTGTGGAAATCGGGGAATGCTACAAATCAGGGCTCTTTTTGTTAAAAAGCTGGATGTTCAACATTTGCCAGCACACCACTTGAAATAGTTATCCACTGGCTCCCCTCCCACCTTGGTCAAGGGTCACCTCCTGGGGCATGAATAATACCCTCTTCTTCCAAAGGCGCACAGACCTCAGAAGGCCAGAGGGTTTCTGCGGGTGACTCACCAAGTTGAGAAAACCCTCTCGGCGCCATCAGGTTACACCAGTTCGCCTTGTTTCCGCAGCAAGCCTATGCGCTGACTACGCGGGTATGAGGCTCAAGGAGTACCCAGTCCCAACGCGAGATTAACGTTTAGGTCGTTCTCTTTCCCTGGGCACGTGCACTCCGTGAGCAGGCGCACACGACACAGCACAGCTCTGCACTCACCACAGCGGCATCGTGCCCGCCGCACTCTGTCTCCGTCTCGGATTTTGGTCACTTGGCAATAGATGGTGGATCTCTTCTCGTGTCAACACATGCGACTTCGGTAGTGCAAATCATTAGATAATCCATAAAGTATTTTGCTAATCTTCCACCGTTGCACATCTAGGCTAGTTCCAATTTCATGCTATTATAAATAGGGATAGGCATATACATATTTGTGCGTATATTTTTAATACACATTTCTGATAAATCCTTGAAGTAGAATCACTGGGTCAGAGGGCATTGATATTTTAAAGACTTTTTACCATGTGGCCTAGCCCATAATGGTTACATCAACAAAGCCCATAACTTATGATCTTTTGAGGTCTTTTCCTAACTTTATTAATTCTATAATTCTCTCATTCTAATATGGAAGTATCCATGACTAGCATAAACCACAATAAATAGATTGCTTATAACCATACCCAATAGTTCTAAATAGTATATACTTTTGAAACAAAACAGCCATTTTACTTTAATAACAGCCCTACCTAAATAAAGGAATAATATGTTCTTCTATATTTATGATCCATAAAAACAAACTTGTAGCAACCTAAAGATTGATTTTTTTAGACTTTGAAACTTAAGCAAAACATTCCTATAACTGCTATCCATCACCAGTTTTAATATATTATTCTAGCAAAGGCTTTTTGTCTATAAATCCACCCTCCACAGCTATTTTATTTGGAGGACAGTATAATGCACATGACAAATGATTCATTGCTCCTAGAGCAATGTAATATCATTCCCGGAACAAAAGGAAAGAAAAATAGTAACAAATATCGTTGTGATGTTTTTGAATTTGCACTTATTTGATTCTTCGACACTGTTCTAATCTATCATATTTTCTGTTTTGTTCCATTATTCTAATCAGATCTTTAATGGCAAAAAAGAGTGTTTGAAATCTTACATATGGGCTCAGATATTTAATAACTGAAGCAATTGTTACAACGTTCAATCTATTGTTTGGTGAAAGATTAGAAAATATGAAGTCACTGTCACAAAGCCAACATGGGGTTTTCTGAAAGGCTTCAAGTTCAACATTCATCACAGACGCTTACTGAGTACCTTCTCTGTTCTGGGTACAGGCTAGGCGTCAGAGAGAATGCAGTGAACCAGACAGTCACCACTCCTGACCTCACAGAGCTTGCAATTAAGAACCATACTCCAGTGGAAATATGAAATGAAATGAAAAGATATTAACCTCTCTGGGTTAATATCTGCATTGTCCTTTTTGAACAATGAAGGGTCTGGTGCTGGATTAACTTTTTTTTTTTTGTCTCCTTTCCCGTTTCTTCCCTTTATTTAAGAACCATACGTCATGACTCCTGTCCCTCCCAGCCCTGCCCTAAGCATTCCGGCACATCAATGTTGAAGGCCGCCTCTGATGCTTGATTATCTGTGTCACATCTGACAAGTGATCAACTGAAATTATTTCTGTTACAACAAATGGATCTTTTATGACTGATTTTTATAAAATATGAGTCTCTGGCGATTCACATCATGGGCCTAGAGAACATCCAGTAATACAAATTGTTGTAATTAGTTTGCAAAATCTTGATCGAAACCAGACATTTAATTGGAAATTCAGGCGTTTTAACACTGCTTTGAAAAATGCTTCCTCACAATGCTATCTTTCTCATGATGAAAAAAAGAAATAACAACTGATATGTCAACGGTTTGTTGAAAGCACAGACATTTTCTGTTTCTTTGTCTTAGGCCTTCCAAAAGCTCCGCTTTTGAGCTTGTTGGTCTTCTGCTAGAAGCTTCCCGTTGTAAGGAAGCACTTGTTCATCTTTCGCTTCCTTCGTTGCCTGAGAGGCAGTTCTTCAGGGTGTCCGATCAGCTCGATGAAGAATGTTAGTTCAACAAACAGTTCGGTCTGTTTTCTCTTGTTCCACATTGTCTTCAACATATTTTACCGGATTTTCCAAAGCAGTGAGCCAGAAATAGTCAACTCTGGGCTGGCTTCAGAACATGCTGGACTCTGGATTGTGAGGCTGTCGTGTTCTCAAGCATTTTTCTTCAGGATCCGGCTCTTCTTTTTTCCCATCCGGAGGGAGTGGCCAGGGTCTCTGACCGTTCCTCCGTAAACAGGTCTGGGGAGAACAGTCTAAAAAGAGCTGGCAAAAGCCTAATGAATATTTGCGAGCCAGTTGTTCGACTTCGCATCTCATACTTTACTAATAAAATTTGTCATCTAAAACCACAAACAAAGATCTAAGAAGAGCCGCCTTCGTTAAGAGGTAGCCAGCCTGGGCCTCAAGCGCTGCAGAAGATACCAGATCTTGATCTTTCAAGCAGGTTAGAAAATCTTCCCACATGGCTTCGGTCCTGTTGGGTGGGGCAGCCATCTGGCACCCATAAATGACAGCCAGCAAGAAGTATTCTAAGTACTTTAACAGTTCCTGTCGAAGCAGTTTCCACCGGCATGGCAATGGTCATGGGCTCGCCTCCTCGAGGCACGCGTCCCTGCGCGGCTCGGGCGTCCTCGCCGACCTTCTTGTTCTCCCCTGAGACCGTGGCTTGGGAGCATTGCCCCGGCCCCGGACTCCAACCGCGCCCTGGATTAACATTTCAGGAAAAGCTCAAAAATGCGATTTGACAGATCGCATCCCAACCCAAAGGCATCCATTTTTATAGCAGAAAACAACATAGACGTAGCATAAATAACCAACATATATATTTTAATTGCTATCGTCCGGATCCTCGGTCTCTGTCCAGTTGATGAGCACCCCCCACTTTCATACGTACGCAGTCCTTAGAGAGCCTCTGAAAAGCTCAGCTTTTGGCAAAACAGGACTGGTGTCAGTGACCCTAGAACTGAAGAGGGTGGTGTGGGTTTCTGGGGCAAACTGGTCCCAGGTAAATGTGTGAGGGCAACAGCCACCTTTCAGTGGTACCCTCTCTCTGCTCCCGTGAGAAGCCTCTCTCCCACCCTTTGTTTCCAAACTCACGTGTTTGCCACCCTTTCCTCAACGAAAGTTTTTCCGTAACCAATCTGATATTAATGCCCAGAGATGTGAATTTTAGCAGAAGCTTTAAGTCAACGAGATAGCACAAAATCAGTAATTTAGGGCATTGGTGAGCCTATCGAACATATCTGGGCCGAACAAAAGAAAACTAGTAACAAAAATTATTTGGGGTGGGCGCCGGCATCAGGCCACACAGCCTGAAAAGCCCAAATTTTGGAGGGTAAAACATACTGGGATTCAAATTCTTTGTGAGTTTCAGTTTCTTCAGGGACAAAAATGGAGATAATGGCATCTGTTTTATGAGAGAATATCTATTTCATAAGATCTGATCTACTTAGAGTGTGGATTAAGTATGATAATGTCTATAAAGTACATGGACCACTGTCATTGCTCAATAAATATCGGCTATTGTCGTTATGCCTTTGAAGTGAGATCACAAAGGTGGTTGTAAATTCTGCATAAGAGCACTTCTTCCACTTCTTTCCCCATCTGTACTACAATGGGATACAACAGGGTTCTTGAGCTGACTTTGAACTCCAATAATTTGGAATACTAGTGGGAAAATATGCAAGATAGGGTAAGAAGAGCAGACCAAATTTTTTTTTTTGACTTCTGTGTATTTTTCTAGAGTAAAGTTGTGGTTTTTTTTTTTTTTAAAAAACACTTAATTTGCATTAGAATCATTCAGGAAATTCCCTTTTATATGTTAGTTTATTCAGCACATATGGGCTGCAAACATATTATAAGCCACGTATATTCCTTCCTCAGCAGGAAACTTGTTTTTAAATACAAAGTCTGGGCCCCATTCCTAAGGAATTCTGATTCACAAGATCTTGGGCAGGCCCCAGGGAATCTGCATTTTAAAAAAGCACCATAGTTTCCTGGAGAAAGTATGCCTTGGTTTTCGCTTTGAGAATACACTGTTTTGGAGAAATCTCTTTAAGGGGCCTTTGGGTGAGTGAACAGAAAAGCAAACTTTCTTTCAGAAATGGAAAGAATTAAGACAATGAAACAAAATTGATCGGCAGAGTAAACATAAAAGTGAGATAAAATTGTTAGTGAGATAAAATCTTGGCAGGTTTGTTCTGTTAGGAAACGCTTCTTGGTTCCAAATATAGATTTAGACTACTATGAATCTGGACATGATTTTTCTTCCCAAAGAGTTATGAGCCAGGTGAGCTGGAGCTGAGGTAGATAGGAGCAGCAGGACCAGGAGGTCCAGATTTTTTTGCAGACGTAAAACCCACAAAGGGGTGGGACTGGAAGTACCGAAGCCCTTCCAGTTTTGTGATGACTACTGGTGTTGCTTCAGACCAAATGCTTGGGACTTTAGAAAAGGTGATTAGTCACGTTGGATAATGAAGCATGCTTCTAGTGGCAGTAGGAGTGAGATCTTGCTGTAGGTCGGGGCTTCTCGGATGGTCACCCATCTTGGAAGGTAGAAGATTCTGAACTGCAAAGTCCTTGTTTGCAAGTTGATTGGGGTCTGAAGAGAACTGGTCTAGAGTGCTTTTCTTGTTGGGGAAGCCACCAGTTGTTGCAAAATGGTGTCCTCAGGCCAGGGACTAAGGAGATAGAACCAGTACACTCACTCCCCTTTGGAGGGGCTGTTTGTATGACTCAGTTGGAAGGTTTTGGCTTTTATTTTTGTTCTTTTACTTGTTTCTTTCTGTTGTCTGCAATCCTTTAGTAAAGATGGGCACATTCAGCAGATTTTCAACTCTCAAATGTTGAGCCAATGCCATGTTTGAACTTGGCAGACAAACATCCTACCTCTACAAGGCTTTCTTTCTAACTTTAAATCTGAGGTCTACGGGATTTGAAGGAATGAGGTGGTATCCAAACTGGACCAGATTGTCTGGGGGCCAAAAGACCAGCACTCCTCTAAGCACCTGGCAGGATTTGTTCCAGACCTAGAAAGATCTGAACATTTAATCCCTCTTGAGGCTACTGATGGTTTATTCCTCTCCCCCCTATAGAAAATCCTTTTATAAGTTTGAGTAGCTCAGTACATATTTTACTAATGCTCTTGAAGAGCTTACATGTGAGCAGTTTCAACCCTAAAATATTATAAAAGAAATTCTGCTCTTTCCAGACAAAAACATTGACTTCTACTAAAAGTATAAGTAGAAACTGCCTGATCAGTTTTGTTGAAAATGAGAATTGTTTATAATTAGAAATTACTTTTTTGGCATCCAGACAGCCACTGCTCTCTTTAAGCAACCTCAACCCACCATCTTATTTTAATTTAAGACAAAAATTTTCCATTCCAGTAATACCTACTTCTATTGGAAATTTAGAAAATAAAAATAAAGATAAATATAAGGGAAAAAACGTGTCTATAGTCACACAAATACATTGTGATGTATTTTCTTTCCTTTTAATGCATACATTTGACATAGTTGCAATTACATAAAATTGCATATACTGGTTTTTTTTTTTTAAAATCTGATTTTAAAATATCTGTTAACCCAATGAAGCAGAAAAAAATATCACTTTGAAGTCTTCTGTCCAGGCATATGATCCCTTACTTTATTTTTGGGTGCATTTCCTGATATTCCTTTTTCATATTTTTTTTTTTAAAAACTTAATAGCAATTATGGTGGATTAAAGATTTGTTAACACAGGAACATTTGCAGATTCTGCAAGAGAGAGGTTATGAAGAGGATCAATGAGAGATCATCTGGGTTACATGGTGGTTTTTGTAGTCTTTCCCAATTAAACCTCAATGACTCAGGACTCTCGGTATGACTTTTAAAGGCACAGAAAGGCATCGTTCATGTCCCATGGCAGAAGCAAAAAACCATCCATTATGTTGCACTGTGTCATTCTGCTCTTGAGTGAGGGAAAGCACCTTTTAAAAGGAATTCTCCTGCTTCAGTTTCTTAACAGAGTGACTCACCAGTGTAGCCGTTGTTAGCCAGTTCTGGAAGGGCACACTCTCCAGCACTGTTGTCAGTGGCCTTTAAACATGCTAACGATTTCCTCTGAACTGGAAGTTGAGAGATATGGCTCAATAAGCCCATTTCCGGGCACTGGACAGTGAATGGTGAAGCCACAGGAGAGCCTTGTTGCGGGAAGTGCGGTGGGGCCAGGCTCTGTTCCTTCACTTGGACCCCAGCTGGAGCTCTGGATTTCAGGTTTGACCTGAACAGAGGAGAGTCCTCTGCCCTTTTAGCTACCACTTATGCTTTCTTAATTTTTACCTACATCTTGGTCACCTGAATATATTTTCTAGTAATTTCCAGAAGTAGGATGCAGGGATGATTTGTGTTCTGAGATGTCACATACTTAAGAATGACATATACACTTTCACACACACACACACACACACACACACGCACACACACGCAATTTTGATGTCATGATCCTCCTCCCAAAGTCTGCAGATACATCTTCATGGTCTTCTAGAATTCACTATTGTAGAAGCCAAATCTGAGGCAAGCCTGATTTGTACTTTTGTAGGTGACCTTGTGGTCTCTCTGCTTGTTTGGATCATTCTTTCATTTTTAATTTAGTGATTTTTCTAGAATTGGTGAATGGAGATACCATTTTTGTGAACCACTCACTATATTTTCTCTGTGTCATCTAGTTTATTACTTTTTCTTCCCTTTTTCTTGCAGGCTTTCTACCATGAAGGCTGGTCTGTGAAGCCTGTAATTCCCAGGGCTAGAGAAGTCAGGATTAAAGAAGGTTCTAGAGTACAGACGGAGAAAGATAGGTTGTGTCGATGCTGTCGGAAGAAACAACTGGGCCCGACTAAGTGGAAAGAACACACATAGAGTCACTCCAGGGCCGGACGGCTGCCCCACACAGGCTCAGACCGTCTCCCCCGGACACGCACAGCTCACTTCCTCACTTCCTTCAGGACTCTGCTCACAGGTCACCTCCTCGGGGAGGCCTCCTCTGACTGTTCGGTCCCCACGCCACTCTCTGTCCCTGCACTCCTACCCCTTACACCCTCCTTCGGTTTTTCTCCCCAGCACTTACCACCCTGACACAAACCGATTTTCTTCTCTGCTGTCTAGCAGGCTTTTTTCTAGTTCTGCTCTGTTGGGCTGAATTAGATTAGTTCACCGGTCTTTGTCACTCTGAGTGGATGCAACACATGAAAACTTTGAGACCTCCCTGTTCCCGCTGTAGCACCTTCTGGTGGGGGCCACACCTTCCCGATGCATTGTCACTTTCATCCCTCTCTTTATTTTGCTGACTTTTCTTCGAGTGTCAGTCTCTAAATGGGCAAAAAAAAAATTGATACATGTCCTGCTCGAAGGAAAGCTCCACAAGGGCTTATTTATTTATTTACTTTGTTTACCTTTGTATCTATGGCTTCTGAAACAGTGGTTGGCATGGCACGTAGTAGGTATACAATAAATAATTGTTGAGTGACTATATGAATGTACCTAATGGACAAGTTTGGGAGAGTTTTGGGGGAATGAGAGAGTTTAGTGGGTGAGTCAGGGCCCTAACTGCCTCAAAAAGCAGCAGTCATACTATAGGACAGAGTTCTTATATTTCCACTCGGCCTAGGACTTGTATTTGTGGCGCAAGATGGTGGAAAAGGGATGAGTGCCTTTCTGCCTAGATAAACAAGCTCATTTTCTAGAGCAAGGACTGGGAAGGCCTATGAGATTCTGGAAGTGGGTTGACTGTACTTGTTTTCAATATTGTGAGTTTTGGTTTCCTGTACCTTCACGTGCATTGTAATAGGAAGGTAGACGTTGCCCTTTCAAGATTTCTACCCAGATTCGCCATTTCAAACTGGACATCTACTTGTACTTTTAATTTCCTTAATGAACACTTTACCGAGAATAAAAGGGCAAACTACAGGCAGCTCAATTCATCCCCCCAAAGGGCAGGCAAGAGACTGTAAGTCTCTGTTATCTGTACGACAGAGTAGTTTAACAGAGCATTTTGTTATTGCTTCCAAGAACACACGAATACTTTTTAACAATTAATATTGGCCACGTTCATTATTCTTATTTAATGGACATGAGAGAGTTTTTACTATTTTTTTTAAAAAAGAGCTTAAATGATTAACTAAAGCATTTGGATACAGATGGCACATAAGCTTTATCCATTTACAAAATGCAAGAAGTGAAGATTAAAAGAAAAGCAACATCAAAACCCACAGAAACAAGTAAAATGCATTTAATTGATTCTTTGGCAATTTAGTGATACTGAGACTTTTTTCCTTTGAAAAGATATAAAATTTCCCTTTTATCTTCCCTGAAGCATGTCAAAATAAATTAGTGACTGCATAATTAACATCCAGGTATTTTGTGATATTTTGATAATGGGTTCCCCCCCTTCTAATCTTATTTTATATTTCAGACCACACATTCTCAGTTTGTTGATAATGCATTCAAATTGCAGCCTGAGATTTTTCCAGGTCTAAAGCCAGGTTCACATTTTTGCTTTGAAGAGACAGAAATTCCAAACAAATACAGATGGTCAGACCATAAACTTAATTAAAATTTCTATTTTACTGGATGTTACATTAAATATGGCCATAATGCCAAGAGAAATACATGCAAAATCCATTTATATCCATACCCTGCTGCTTCCATGTAGTATAAAATAACAGAATGCTAAGAAGTATGTGTTTGTGTATATGTGTGTGAGAGCATGTGTGTGTTAATCCAGCTCTCTCTTTTGGCTTGGCTGTCATGCTAGTCATGTTTTGACCAATAAAAGATGGGTTTTAATTAAAATCTGGAATTGGCCAGCTGTACATCTGTTAACGTTTCCTATAGGATTCTCAAGCCCCTAATTTAGATACTTTCTAAAGCGCTGTGGTTTTCTCCTTTTTGTGCAAATCTGGAATATTTTAATCTTTTCTAATTAGCCCAGAATATTTATTTAGTTAGAATTATGTGGAGATAATGATTCATCTTCAGAAGGCTAATAAAGGACAGTCATAGGGAGATGAAACTGGGCTTTCTGATGAAATCTAAAGGGGAGGAAGGGACCTGTCATGTGTGCGTGAGGATTCTCTGTCCTGGAGAGGACAAGTGAGAATGAATAGTCCACTTTGGCCAGAAACACTGCAGCCTGGGCAGAAGGGGCTGAAAGGACAGCTGGGGACAATGAACAGGTTGGGTTATCCCTGTAATAAGATACCATCCAGTTTCCATCAGGTTTCTTAGGCCAAATTCCCGGAAAGACAAACTAAGCCCATGGCTTATATGAGAGGACTGTATTGGTGAGCATGACCCCAAGAGGGTGAAGATGCAAATCAAGGAAGAGGGCTGTTTCCAACTGGCCGTCTCCATGGTCAATTGGCTGCTCTATCCCGTAGGATCTTCGGAAGAGCCTAATGAAACACATCTCGGGACCCTGCTATGAGCTGAATTGTGTCCCTCCACCTCAATTCGTATGTTGCATCCCTAAACCCCAGAATATCAGAATGTGACTGTATTTGGAGATTGGGTCTTTTAAGGAAGTGGTTATGTAAAATGAGGCTGGTCGGGTGAGCCCTAAACCAATCTGAGTGCTGTCCTTTTAAGAAGAGGAAATTCGGACACACAAAAACACTCCGGGATGTGCGCCCACACACAGGAAAGACCATGTGAGGACTCAGCAAAAAGTGGCCGCCTATGAGCCAAGGAGAGAGGTCTCAGAAGAAACCGCTCCCGCCAACACCTTGATCTTGGACCTCTAGCCTCCAGGAGTGTGAGACAATAAATTTCTGTTGTTCCAGCCACGCAGTCTGTGGTGCTTTGTTATGGCAGCCGTAGCAAACAAATACACCCTCTGACAAGGGAGGAGAAAGGGTGCAAGTTTTGACTGTATGACTGACAGCATTTCTGGGTTGTACAGGGTTAGGTGTCAAGCAGTTTCCCCTTGAGTCCCATGCATTGGGGTCAGCAGAGATGTCCTAGGGCAGGAAGTCACAGGGGTGCAGCTGGATTTAAGGTGAGACCTTCGTGGGTACCAGGTGAGAAGCTGATTGAACCTGTGTAGGAGTGGGCTGCAGGGAGTGAAGGGCATGTGTGGAAGGGAGGGTGGTTGGAATAAGAGACAGGTAAAGCTGAGAGAAGCTGAAGCAGGGCTGAAGTGGTATCTGATACCCAGGGTACTAATGATACCGATGAGGTAATAATGATAATAATCAACTAATAATCACTGGCTGATCAACGATGAGTGATAATTATTGAGGACAGTCTATATGCCAGACGCTGGGCTATGTACCTTACATAAACTATCTCATTTAACCTGGCGCCAGTCTAAGATTGAAGTAACATTATTATCCCTGTTACACGGATGAGGAAATTGAAGCACTGAGAGATTCAGGAACTTGCCTAAGGTCACGACAGCTACTAGCCAGTAACGAAACTCAAGTTCGTTCGAACCTGGATCCAAAGATGACATTTTCACTCATATCACTCTGCTTTCTCTTGATGCTGTGATTCAAACAGTGTTTTTAGAAAGATAAATTTGCATAGATGTTTAAATTTAATTTTGAGAAAGTTATTCACCTTTTCAGTGCCTCGTTTCGAACCTGTGCACAATAAAAATAGTACCCACCTCCTAGAGTTGTTGTAAGAATTACTTTACTTAATATACACAAAGTACTTCTTATATTAGGTATTTTTTATTACAATGTTTAAAAAGATTGACCAGATATAACTTCTTCCAATAACTCTTATCCATACAGAATTATTGAACATTACATGTGCATCTCTAAATTTCTGCAATGCTTCTGTTGTTATGTAAGCTAAGGGACAGATTTTTCAAAAGCAGTCGAATGTCAGCTGTTAAACATCACATTGCCGGCATTATAAATGAAGTCACCATTTGGCAAATAATATCTTGGCAGGAGGTAGTTCTCACCAACAGGGAAAATGAAAAAACTTAAATAAAATCTCCGCTGTGATTTGTTAAGCATTTCAGACACATGGCTCAGCGATTTTTTTCCAACTGCAAAGTTCTTATCCTCCCATCTTAGAACTCAGAATGCTGAGCTGTGTAGAGGTGAACTATGGGGTAAATCCATTTTTTGGTCCTGTTGCTGTTATTTCTCTGCAGGTGAGGCTGTTTACCACCGGTCGAAGATAACCACAGGCATAGAGGCCATAGTTTACTGATTGCTTTAACTTCATGTGGGGAACCTGGCCGAATGGTTGCAATAGTTGTTCTTATCTTATTTCCTCCCTTTCAAGAGTAGATAGAGCAAGTTTCCTTATCTGCGAAATGAGGGGGCTGAACCAGATATCCTCCAAGGCTCTGACATTCTGTGGCTTCAGCTGCTCTTCTTGGGTAATGTTCTCTGTTTTCCAGTGCATTGAACAGGCCCGCATCGCTACATGTTTATTCTAGTTTTGGCTGCTAGGAGAGCAAAAGGCGAGGTCTTATATTTCAGAAAGCCTTTGCAATTTATAATGTCCCTTCACATATGCATCCTTTATAAAATCTTCACAGAAACATCCAAAGAATTTCAGATGAGGAGAATGAGACCGGGGAAGTTAAGTCCAAGGTCACACAGCCTGAAGAAAGCAGGGTCTTAAAATAAGTTCTGGCCGTGCAGTGCAGAGGAATTTGCAGTCTGCCACAGTGCCTTACCACCTTCAGAGAATGGTCCAGAGTGGACTCCGTTGGTTCTGATTAGGTCTGTGTACAACTCTGAACCAATCATTTGGCCAGGCCTAGTCACAGTGACTTTCTGACACCTGGGATGGAACCAACTCCCCTGAATCACACAGCTGAAACTGGGAGATAAAAAATCAGGAGCAGACATGGGATAGAGAGTAAATGATACGCAGAAAAATAGGGAGGTAATTCTCATTATAAACAGAAAAAGCATTTTTTGCAAAAGCAGTTTTCCCTTGAACTGATGTCAAATCACATACTAACATTAGCGTGACTGAAGAAACATAACAGTAAAAACTCAATTCTTTCAAGTACTGGGATTTCTGGAAATCGATGTCCATTTATTTAGTGCATTTGGATCAAATGAGACAAGCTCATTCTTCTCTGAGACGTGAAATAAGAAATTGGAGCTTTCCCAATCAGATCAAACCTATAATTATTCTTGGACATCTTATGTCCAAGGTGCTGAAGGTGAAGAAAGATTAGGTGGTCGTATTTCCTGCTTCGACAATTTGACCCTCCCATCAAGTTTTTTGTTTCTTGTCTGGTGACTCCCAGATTTCATACCTGTGAGACACTGCGCTTTTTGGGTGTGCGTCATTCAAATCCACTTTGGCTTAGAGAAGCTGCTCAAAGAGTGTTTTTTTTTTTTTAATTGGTTTTGGATTATATTCTGTTGACCAAAACTTTCCCCTCCGTTGTCATGGCAACTTTTATATTGCAAGAGTTAGATGTTAGCTAAGAGGTTTGACACACAGATGACTTCCAGACACTGGGACTGATTTAGGACTTTTGAGCTGGGGACACAGGGCTTTTGCTGTACTTGACACCAGTTTACATAATTTGTAAGTCATTTCGATCCAAAGAAGCTAACTACTGAAATGACCATGGAGTGGTTGGTTACATCCCAAGTCCCTACAAGGTATTACTCAACTCATTCATTTCAATACTTCAAATATCTTCTAGTAGTTGACAAGTTAGCCCATAGATGTGGGGGAAAGAAAAATTGCCTGTCATTTTGCAGTTGTTAGCAAGTTGGGTGCTGCTTGCTTTTGTCTCCTAACCCATCCTTCAGTCCTGCCAGTTTCCAAGAACATTAACTGATCCCTCAGATCAATTACTAACCCTGGACCCCTAGCCTGGTCCTTATATGCTGTCTTAGGCCACTATTCAGGAAAATATGGTTGGCAAACCACAATTTGCTCATGGAAGACAAGTGTTCCTGTTAAATTTAGGATTGCTGTTTTTAAGGTCCTTTGCTTCATACCCTCATTTAAATTTGCCTTTTAATTTTTCTACTTTTCAAATATATATATGTATGTATGCATGCATGTAATTTGTTCTTGTTGTCATTGTTGTTTGTGTTTTTATTGGGAGTGTTATCTGTGGTTCCAGTTCTTGAAACTAAAGCCTATTTCTTTAAATGGTCATGTAGAGGTAGAATGGTTTTTAAAAAGCTTTACTGAGGTATGATTTACGTATCAAAAAATTCTCCCTTTTTAAGTATATAATTCAATGAGTATTAGCAAATTTACGGAGTCGTGCAACCACGTAACCACACTTTGATTTTAAGAACATTAACATCCCCCAAAGACCCCAGGCCCATTTGCAGTCACTCCCCTTCTCCATTCCCAGCCCAGCAACCAGTCAGGTTGCTTTATCCTTCTCTACTTGGCTTCTCTACTAATTCCTGGAAGTTCCTTTTGAGATTCTTGAAGGGTCACTGTTCCAGGAAAAAAGAAACAGACAAAAACTTTTGTTATTTTTTTTCTGGGTACAAAAGACATGTTCATTGTGAAACAAATTTAGAATTTAAATAAGTTTTAAAACCATGCGGTTAGTAACAGAAATAACCACTGTTAGAATTTTGGTATGAAATATTTCAGGGTTTTTCTTTTAAGTGTTTATTGTGGGCAATTTGGAGAGTTCTTAGAAGTACAAATCACTGTTAATCTCACTATCCAGAGATAACCTCTGTGTATCAGTTAGCGTTTTCAGTGTAATGAATGGCCTCAAAAATCTCACTGACATACAACAATGAGCAATTATTTCTTGCTCACAGTTCTATGGGCAGGTCTGTTTTAGGCTACGGGCCAACTTTCAGGTGTGTTCTACAGGTGTTGTCTTGTGGCTCAGGCTCAGTGGTTGCCTGGAACATGTCTGCTCAGAGGATGAGTGGAAACGTGTGTGCCTCTAAGACCTGACTGAGACCTAGCACACTGCTACTTCTGTCCCTGCTCCATTGGAGGCCAAAACAAGGTACATGAAGTCAAACTTCAGTGAGTAGAGAAGTAGACTTCTCTCACGAGGACGGAAGTAAATATTTGCTGGATAGGATTTCAGCACACAGATTAATATTTTAATGTTTATATTTTCTTTTTTCCTCTCCTATGTAATAGATTTTTATATAAAAGCTTATTTCTTTCATAAAAATGATTTCTTTTTAATAAGCATATGAAAAGATGTTCAACATCACTAATTGTTAGGGAAATGCAAATCAAAATCACATCTTCTCATCCATTTGGAAGACTATTATTAAAAAAACAGAAAATAACAAGTCTTGGTGAGGATACAGAGAGATGAAAACCCTCATGAACTTCTAGTGAAAATGAAAAATGGTGTAGCTGCTATGGAAGACACTATGGTGGTACTTCAAAAAATTAAAAATTAAAAATTATTATATGATCCAGAAATTCCACTTCTTGGTATATACCCCTAAGAATTGAGAGCAGGGACTCAAAACAGATATTTGTACATCTATGCTCATAGCAGCTTTATTTTCAATAGCCAAAAGGTGGAACTAAGTGTCTTTCAGTGCACGGCTGGATAAACAAAATGTGATATATCCAATTAATGGAACATTATTCAGCCATAAAAGGAGATTCTGACACATCAATGAATCTTGAGGATATTATGCTAAATGAAACAAGCCTGACACACAAGGACAAAAACGATATGATTCCACTTACATAACATCCCTGGATTAGTCAAATTCATAGAGACAGAACGTAGAGTGGTGGTTGCCAGGTGTTGGAGGGATGGGGGATGGGAAGTTTTTGCTTAAGGGGCATAGAGTTTCAGTTTTACAAGAAGGAAAAATTCTGGATATGGGTGGTGGTGATGGTTGCACAAGAATGTAAACATACTTAATGCCATCGAACTGTACACTTAAAAATGGTACAATGGAAAAGTTTATACTATATAAAGTTTACCACAAAAATGTTTTCTTTCTTTGCATATGGTTTTAATTGCCTTAACATTTCCAAATCAATAAACATTATTTATAATAGAATTTTAATGATTACAGTTTCTCATAATGTAGATACAACATAATTTATTTAATTTCTTATTACTTTTTCTTTTTTCCTTTTTTTTTTTTAGCTATTGTAAATAATATCTTGTTCTCATCTCTAGTTACTTTCTGTAGATAATTTCCAGAAATGGAATTATGAGGTCAATGGATATGAACATTTAAAAAAGAAAATGTAAAAGATCTGCATTCTCATTTCTTCATTCACTTGCCATTGTGGTATGTTACTATTTTAGAAAATTGCTTTTGGCCATATGAAAAAGGGTATCCCATAGATATTTTAATTTGCATTTCGAAGATTAGTAATAAAGATGAGCATACTTTGATAGAGCTTTTCTTTTTCTCCCTCTCTCCCTCCTTTCCCTGTATTTTTTTTTTTCTCTCTGTGCGCGAATTGCGACCTTGACGTAGTAAGGGCAGGACGATGAAAACAGTCTATCTGGGGTGCAGGCAATATGGGGGTACATTGCCTATAGACATTTTAAAGCTAATAATAAAATCCACTAGAAGTCAGTCGGTACCAGCATTTTAAACCGTCAACGATAAAATTTCCCCGTCCACTCTGGCAGGGTCTGACTGTTCCCACACCTCCCTTTGTTTCTTATTGGCCTATAAAGTTCTCTCTAGATTGCAGTTGTTAAACCTTTGTCTGACATTCATGTTGAATGCATTGCTGCACTTTGTCGATAGTTTTAGAAATAGTTTTGAATCATTGATTCATTCACACGTTGAAAACTCACCAAGTATAAACAGGTCACCAAGAAAATGTCTGCCTCTTTTCCTTGTCCCCCAGCTAATTCTCCTCCCCACAGGCAACACTTGTGATTAACTTCCTATGTATCCCGCCAAAAAAGAGTTTAAGCGGAAACATTTTCCAATTAATGAAATAGGAGATTACTATAATATTGCTCAGTGTCTTGCTTTTTTTTTTTCCATTGAGTAATGGATGTTAGCTTTCTGCATTTAGCTTAAAACCTTTCCTTTTTTTTTCCTGCATACTACTCCATTGGATGGATGTAGTAATTAATTTTTATCATAATTAATTTTATCATCATTTCCCTACTGATGGATGTGTCTTGTTTTACACATGTACCATTGTATCTGTAGAATAAATTGCTATAGGTGGAATCGTTGCATGAAAAGACTCGTGGATTTTCATACTTTATGTTACCAAATTGTTCTTTCTATAGGTCTTATAAATTTACGCACCCAATAGTAATGTAACAGGGTTTGTTTACCACAATCCATTCACCATAATGTGGTTGTTTACTAGTCTCTTAGTTAAGAAACATATTTTGCTGAACTATTTGAAAGTAAGTTGCTGATATCATAACATGTTATCCCTAAAGTGTTCGGCATACATCTCCTAAAATATAATGTTCTCCTATATAACCACAATGCCATTATTATGACTATGAACATTAACAATAAATTCATAACATCATCTAATAGCCGTCCCTATTAAAATTTCCCTAGTTGTCCCAAATCTTTTATAGATGTTTACTTTTTGGAAGCAGTCAAGCTGTACCATTGTGTTTGATTGATGGGTGTCCTTAGTTTCTTAATCTCTTCATACTCCTCATCATCATTACTTTTGAGGACACAAACCAACTGTAGAAAGTTTATCATTCTCAGTTCCTTGGCCTTGGTCCTCCTGATGTCACTAACACCGTTCAGGCCCCAGGGAAATGCTTCTCCACGCTTTTGTCCTTATCACAAAGTGGTGATGATGGAATATCCTGCAAGTTCAGGGTGTGCCTACAGCCAGTGATGG
This sequence comes from Eonycteris spelaea, assembly GCA_003508835.1. Classification (NCBI taxonomy): domain Eukaryota; kingdom Metazoa; phylum Chordata; class Mammalia; order Chiroptera; family Pteropodidae; genus Eonycteris; species Eonycteris spelaea. The sequence continues at coordinate 1,665,470 of PUFA01000036.1, forward strand.
AGGGACACTGCTTTAAATGGGAGGTGAAAGTGAGGGGTGGAGTGCTTAATTAGGAGAGAAGGCAAATAACTTGGAAAATGTTCTCAGTACAGAGTGTTAAAATTCGTTGCATAATGAAGTATTGCCCTCCAGTAGTGCCAAGGATCCATTTTCTTGCTTTCTTTATACTGGAAATTAAGGTTCTGGAAATCCTCATGAATTCATGTGGTGTTTGTAAGTTGCAAATTTTGCAATATTAAACTTTATATATGCATAAAGTATATATACATATATACAACTGGACGAATATTGCAAACTAGAATTAAAAACATTTTCTTTTTATAAAAATATTTAATAAGTTTTCATTAAATTTTCAAAAAATATAACTTTGGCTTTAATTAAATACATTTCATTAAAAATTTTGATGTTTGTTAATTATAAATTGCAGATGCCTTTTAATAAATCATTTTGAATATTTAGAAGAAAAAAAATTTTTGAAAAGCACATATAAAAATAAATTTAAATTTTCTATATTTATATTAATATAATTTCTATTTTTTATAACATGTATTTAAATTTTAGATACTCTGAATGTCATTAAATTTTATATTTCTAATCCTATAGAGTGTCACTATTGACAGTATAAAATTTTTGTGAAATTACTGATTATAAAAATCTAGTTAGTGATTTTACTGAAGGAAGGCAATAAACATTAATACTACCCAAATAAATATGCAGTGAAATTATATGTCTTTTTTCTTACAATATCACAGTGCATCAACACAAAACTCACCTGTGCACAATAATTAAATTCAGTTGTTTTTGATATTTTTCCAGATTTTAGCCATCTAAAACTCTCTGTATTAAAACACCGTAGCTTTACACATATATGCATTATAAACCTGTATTTGTCAAGTTACAAGAATTAAATACACTTTATGAAAGTCAGCAGCTTGATTCACAAGTTTTAAATGTTCAGATAGTGGCATGTGACCTCCTTGTGTTCTTGCACCCCTGGCCTTTAAATGTGAGGTGGGCCTGCACACAACACTCAGGTCTCCCGTGGGGACCAACCCTCAGGAGATCTGATCATTGAGTTAAGGTGGTAACCACTGAATCTCTCTTTTGAGAACAACCATTTTCTCTTTGCATTTAGTTAGCAATCTGCGGAGTGAGACTTAGTCTGCTCTGTGTTTTAGCACCCATTGATAATCTTTGCCAAAACGGTTATTACCTTGGGGACTAGAAAAAGATTTTTCCAATTTTATTCCTGTTTTTACATTTATTACATTCTTCTGTTACAAGGAGTTTTTCCTTCTTTGATAACTTTACCTATTTTCATTTTCTTTTAATTTAAAAGAAGTGTAAAACAGCACTGTGGTGGTCACCAAAATGCATCTTTCAGATCGCCTGTTGTGGGGAGTGTAATTGACTGACAGCCAGCCGCTACCTTTTGAAAGCACTTTCAAATGCACACCAAGCTTGTGCTTCCCCAGGTTCATCCCAGCCAGTGACTGGGCATGGCAAGGGAACTGCTCTTCTTAGGCATTTCTCTAATGAATCTCTTGCACATTGAACCCCATCTTGGCTTCTCGGAGGACCTGTGTAAAACACATGTATACCCTTCACCTAACAATAAAATAAAGACGTGTGACTCTGCCACTCACGCTACAAAAAAGAATTACCTGTAACCCCTCCTACCTCTCTTTCATTTCAAAGTTTACCTCTGTCCTGAATTTTGTTACCGTTCTCTCCCTTTTCTTTACTGATAAATGCATTATCGCAAATCATTGTTAATTTTGTCTATTCTGAAACTTTGTATAATAGAATTATACCTTAGATATTCTGCTATGATTGTTACTCACCATCACAGCACATTAACACAACATTCAGATGTGTGCAATCGTACAATGTGAGTTGACTTTGATTTTGCCTGGTTTTGATCATATACTTTATTCTTTTGTGTATAATGTATATTATTGGATAGTTATATATTCTGGATACTAATCGTTTGGTAATTACATGTGTTAGAGATATCTTTTCATCATTTGAGGCTTAACTTTTCAGTCTGTGCTATCTTTTGATGAAAAGATGAACAGGAATAATCAAAGATATCTATCTTTTGTATATTGGATTTCATTTTAAAAATTCTTTCCTAGTCTAAAATCTTAAAAGATATTTTCCTATATTGGCTATTAAAAGTTTTATTTTGCCTTTTATATTTTAATCTTTAAAGTAACTGAAAATTTTAATATGATAAAATAGGAATATAATCCAACTTTTTAAAATTGAGATAATTTACATTGGTAAAATTCATCTTTTATAGTTCTGTAAGATTTGATAAAATTGTGAAACTACCCTCACCGTCAAGATATAGAACCACTTTTTCACTCCAAAGAGTCTTCTTGTGCTTCTTTGTAATCAGCCTTTTTATTGGCAATCCCTGGAAATCATGGCTGAATTTTTTGTCTTTATAGTTTTTCCTTTTTTGTAAGGTCTTATAAATGAAATCATACAGTATATAGCACCTTGAGTCTAGGTTCTTCCACTTTCTACGTAATTCGAGATTTATCTACGTCATGTGACTCAGTAAATTATTCCTTTTTCATTGCTGAATCGTATTCTGTTGTGGGATCGTACCAGGGTTTGTTTATCCCTTCATTTACTGAAGAATATCTAGCTTGTTTCGTTTGGAGTGATTCCCACCAGCAACATAGGAAGATTCCTGCTTTCCACATCCTCACCAGAACTTGATATTGTCTTTTTTTTTTTAAGCCATTTTAATGGGTATGTAGCAGTATCCCACTGTGGTTTTGATTTTCTCTTAGGATTAATGATGTTAAGCATGTTTTCATGTGTTTATTTGCCATTTAAGTATCTTCTTTTAGAAGGTATTCTTTTTGAAAAAATTGGGTTGCTTGTATTCTTATTATTGGATTATAAGAGTTCTTCATATATTCTTAATTAAAGCCTTTTATCAGGTAGTTGTTTGTAAATATTGTACCAATCTGTGTTCTGCATTTTCATTTTTTCAACCATGTTATTTGAAGAGTAGATGTTTCTAATTTCATGAAGCCTATTTTATATTTTTTCTTTTAAGGATCATGCTTTTTGTGCCCTATTTTTTTTGCCTAAGCCAAGGACAGAAAGGTTTTTTTTTTTTTTTGAGAGGTTTTATAGTCTTAGTTATTAATTTAGGTGTATGATTCATTACAACTTAATTTTTATATGCTAAAAGGTCAAGCAATTTATTTTTAGCAATAAGATATTACTATTTAGAAATATTCTATTGAAAGTTATGTAGGATATATTTTAGCTACTTATGATTCAAACTTTTTAAATGACTAAAAAGAACGTGCATATTTTTCCCTACTTATTATTATGAACCTTATTTTTTAACCAGGATATAAGCAAATATCCAAATCAAATAATTGATCCATTAGCCAACTTTCTTGGTAGCATATAAACTGTCAGATAGACTATTTTCATGTGCAGGAAAAAAAAATCTCAATTCTAAATATAAAAACATTTGATGCTACTGAGTTGAAAATATGAATCTCAAAAATATCTAATAAGACAGACTTGCTTTACTTTACAAATTTCAATGAAAATATTGTTTATTTCTTATTGTTTAAAATTCCTATTTATTCAATAAATGCATTAAAAAAATACCTCTCAGAGAGGTACTTTGCAATAAGTTCATTTGGATATAGTCTCAGAAAGAAGATTCTCTCTTTAGCAATATCTGCCTACTGGTTTGCCAACGGCAAGGCCAGTTGACATAACAGTAAACCATACACCTGTCACTTCTTAAGATTCATTATTAGGATTTGTGAGTGTGTGTTTGCGTGTGCACACTCATACACGTGCCTGTGTATGTGTGCCCGAAGAGACCTAATGGCAATGAGAAGTCTCTTCCACTCTGTGCATGTGGGGAGCCAGCCCTTTGATTAGTCACTACGGTTGAAGAGGCTGTTATCTAAAGGGCCTCTTACTGTTTATGATACCACCTCTTGGTCTCAGCGTGGGCCTGAAGCCTTTGTCCACAAACAGCTACTCCATTAAGCACTGCTAACGCTGTACCTCTGGCCAACCTTTCCTGGGAAGTTTCTTCAAAGCATTGTGTGACTTACGGTTTGCAATGATAACCCTTGCAGGTGGCAAGCAGAACTCAACGCACCCTTGGCAGAATCCCACAAGTAAACATTCCCATGGAAGAGTAATATTTTCTACACTTTACATATTGGATTTAATAAGGGGTTAGTGTCAAAGTCACACAGAATAGAGGGAATGATATTATTGAATGCTTGGCATGGTATCTACAAAAGTTGTCTGCTGAACACAGCAAATTCCTTTTCAGGGCTGATAAAGGCCAAAATGGGCTGGAATGTTGGTATGAAGTGGAACCCAATATAATCACATTTTGGCTCTGGGCCTGGCTCTCTTTAAACTATGTCATCTTTTTAAAGTCACGGGGAACAAAGATCATACATAAGGTCATTGACATCTCTCTTTTCTACCTGTGGGGGCCTGCCACAACTATTGGTGACCAGAAAGTCATGAAAAGGAAAGATACTGTTACCAATGAAAGAATGGCTAGGATCTTAATGTCCTTAAAAAACTAAATAGGAGAGAATCTTTGTGTTCAGCTCTGTAATTTAGTCAATACATCAAAACTAAATGTTACTATTAAAAAAAAAAACAGATGGGATTAAGTAAATCTTCTCCCTTTTTAATTTGGTAGATTGCTTTGTCTCCGGGTATATCTAGGTGAGTATCTTTACTTGTCCCTGATTTCCTTATTTCCTTCCCGTGGGTTCCTGGGAACTATAGCATTCTTTACAAACTCGATCCCTTTAATTGCATTAAAGTCTCCATTGCTACTCACTTTATCTCTGCAAGTACTTCCCAGACAGTTCATTTCTATCCTAGGGAACTGGTGTTTGATTTGTTTGGTTTTTGTTTTTTAAAATTTGGTCAGGAACATGAACTTTGCATAGACTGATCGCTTTTCGCTTCCTCGCAGTGCTTAGACCAATTAGCACAGTTTGATCTTAGACAAGTTTCCAAATCTATCTCCGGGTCCCTCATCTGTAGAGAGCGCATGTCTCCCACTTTACAAAGGCATTGGGATTGTTGAATGAAATCATATACGTAAGTCCTTCGTGTCTGGCTGAGAGCAAGAGCTCAGTAAATGTGAGCCATTAATATTCAGTAAACGGAAGCTGAGACTTTGAACTCAAGAGCACAGTACTAGACAAGAAAATAGCATTTTTTTTTAAAGAAAAGAGATGGGAGTGAGGAGGATTTTAATTTTGATCAGATTAAGAAAGCCAAGTCACCAGTTACTTCACTTTGGCACCTAATAATATCATGCATGAGTTAAGGCCAATTTACTGGAGTATTTTGACTTGTTTCGACTTGAGGGACTAGAAAAATTTTGCTGAGTTTCACAAACATGTTGTTGGAGGAGTTTTACTGCCTTTCTTTTCCCTTGTCACTGCTCTTTACATATGACCTCTAGGTAAAGGACACATTCTAATTCGACTTACACTTTTTCATACTGTGAATGCAATGCTTTTTCTTCCAATTCATTTATTTCCTTGAAGCTCACATTTTCCAACGACATTTCATAACTTAATGTAATTTGTCAGGAGTTACCACAATAGGATAAATCGCTTTTGCAAACATTTGGAATTCTTGGGAAGAAAATTTTAGTCTCACTTTTGCCTGATAATATTGTTTCTTTTTTTCATACATATATATTTATCTTTCTGGCAGCACCAGACATCATGAGGTATGTCTACAACTATGTAATATATCTTTTAGTAGATATATCACAATTCTAAACATGTCTCCAAAAACTTCCTTTTAGTATGAAACAAAAGAGGCTATTATTGTTGACATTAGTAATCGTTACAAAACAATTTCTAAAATTTGTTTCAGGAGGCCTCAGAGAAGGAAGGTAACTTTGAGAAATAGAATCTTTTCTGGAGAAAATTATATATAAGAACCTCTCTTTAACAGTGAGGCTGTCCAAAGCATGCATCTTCAATGCAATGAATAGAACAATAACTTCTGGCTTTGCAATAAAATATGAGCTCAAAGCTTTCCTCTTCCCTCTTTAGCTTAAATATTCAAACTTTGCATAGTTTCCAATTTACAAACACCTGCAAATGACTCACCAGATAACTTTTTTCTGGCTCCTCCCTCTTTGATTATCAGCGTCCCGTTCATAGGAGTTTTTCAGAGGAAAAGTCTAAAAAAGGAACAAAAAAATCTCCAGTTGGAACTTTCAAAGCGGTGGTCCTCACACTTAAGCCTGTGTCAGAATCACCTGCAGGGCTTATTAAAAGAAAAATGTCTACTATGGGTGAATGTATAAGCAAATTTGGTATGCATATATCACAGGAGAATATTATTCAGAATGGAAATTATGACACATGCTACCACATGGATGAAGCTTGAGGAAATGATGCTAAGTGAAATAAACCAGACACAAAAAGACTAAAATTGCATAATTCCACTTATAGAAGTCAAATTCATAGAGACAAAAAGTAGAATGGTGGTTGCTGGGAGCTGAGACAATAGGGACCGGAAGTCAATTTTTCATAAGAATAAGAGTTTCAGTTTGGGAAGCTGAAAAACTCCAAAGATTGGCTACAGTACAGTGGATATATTTAACTCTACTAGACCATACTCTTGAAAATGATTAGGATGGTAAAGTTTGTTATGTGGATTTAAAAAAAAATTTTTTTAAAATTAAGTAAAAAAAGAGAATGGAGAGAAAATTGGAGACAGCAAGCAGGAAACTTTCAAGTAATTTTTCTGTGATGGAAAGGTGAAAAATGGGGCACAGCTGGAGGTGGAAGTGAGGTCAGGTGTTTTGCTCTTGTACTGTAATCCTAGGTTGTCTGTTCATATTTATGAGGAAGAATTATGTTTGTTAATATGAGGAAGCTTACACAGATTTCCTCTCAGGTGGAGTAGGATATGCTGACTAGCAGGACTGAGACTAGATAAGAAATCGTTACAAAGATGAGTTTTTGCATTTATAAAAACGGCATAACAGTAGTAATCAACACCCAGGTTCATGGTGATCATTAAACAACATGGAAAGTGCTTAACATAATATGTGGCACTTAATGCTGAATAAATGTTAGGTACAGTTGTTTTGTTTGGAAAAGGCAAACTTCAGTTTTTTATTTCTTTTAAATTTGTGAATTATTTAGTTCTTTAGGGGAGGAAAAAAAAAAAAGTTTTCCATCTGTGTTTCCTTTGTTTCTCTCACAAAACCCTTCACTCCTGGTTACCAAATGTGTGGGGGTTTTCCAAGAGCAAGCAATTCCCCGTGACACCAGCTGGGTGTCCTATAATTCAACTCATTCCAACTCTACCCTGGGACAGCGTCTGATCCCACACGTTAAGGGTTCAGTTCTACAAGACCGTTGCCTCCCCCGCCCCATCTCCCCACTTCAGATGCCAGTTGATATTTCAGGTTATCAGTTTCCTAGGGCCCCTTCTGTGAGTTCTATTAATTTGCTAGAGTAGTTCACTGAAGTCAGAGAAATATGTTACTTACTAGATCACTGGTTTATTATAAAAGGTTATATAACTCAGGAACAGCCAGATGCACAGGGTGAGGTATGCAGAAATAGCACACAGTTTCCATGCCCTCTGCAGGTCAACACTCCCCACAAATCTCCACGTGTTCACCAACCCAGAAGCTCTCCGTTTTGGGGGTTTTATGGAGGCTTCATTACATAGGCATGATTGATCAAATCATTGGCCACTGGTGATCGAACTATATATCTCCAGTCCTAAGGCCCCCCACCCTTCCCCTACTCCTCAGCCCTGGGACTGAAAGTCCCAAACCTCTGCGGCTAACCAGCTCCCACCCTTTCCAAAAACCACATCTTTAACACAACAAAAGGCACCTTGATGATCTAATCACTTAGGAAATCCCAAGAGTTTTAGGAATTCTGTGCCTGAATCAGGAACCAAGACCAAAGAAATATTTCTTATTATAAATCACGGTATCATACTTAGGAAACAACATCAGGACACTTTACAGGCGTACCTCAGAGACACTGCGTTTGGTCCCAGACTCTGTAATGAAGCAAGTCATAGTCTTTTTGCTGGTGGAGGGTCTTCAGTTTGTGAAAAAAGCAACACCTGTGAAGTGCAATGAGGTAAAGCGCAATGAATGAGGTATGCCCATCCGGACACCTTATATGGTTAAACAGAATTGGTTGTGGTTTCTTTGTCTGCAGCCTTTGGATTTCTCCATTCCCTTCCCGGATTTTAAAAAATGAGATAGTTGTAATAAATAGGAATTTTTCCCCCTTAAATAATTTGACTTGGTCGATTTTTGGCTACATGTGAAAAAAGAAAAAGACTATTTTTGCAAAGCAATCGTTGCTTGTGAGCTAAAAGAAATCTTTCTGTTTGGGAAGAAAAATGTATAAATTTTCCAGAACCTTTACCTTGGACCACAAGAGAAAAAAAAAATCAATTTTGCCTTGGCTTTTTTGAAAGACTCTAGCTATCTAGAATCCAAGAAAAAGCACACTCGATTTGTGAATTACTATTTCATGTGAACCATCGAAGTCTTTATACTATTCTTCATCTGGGTTCTCAAAAGGATTTAGATAATAGGTGCATTTACAGAAGGTTTGTTTCTCTGGGGCCAATGCTGCTTCTTCTGAGGGTCGTGGGTTCTCTGCCCCTTGTGGCCTTCTGAGGATTTTTTTTTCTTTTTTTTTTTTAAAACTGTGTTCTCATTTCCAGGCTTGGAGAGAAAGGGTTGCCTGGTTCCCTGAACACCAGATGCGATTGCTAATCACATTTGCCCAGATGGGGGAGGAGGCCCCTCAGCCTACAGGACTTAATTTCCGAAATTTATTTTCAGAGTGAAGCGAGAGAGAGGATTGGCTTCCAAATTGAAAGGAATTATGTTACAGGCATTTGATTGTGTGAGGAGCAGAAATCCCAGAACAGGAAGGAAATCTTCAGAAGTTTTTTTTAATTCGATCTGGGCTCCAGAAGACTTTCAGGACAGATGGGCAGGAGCTTAATCTCCATGTTATATCTTCCTGTCTCTCTTCTTGCGGACAGTGAAATTGTTTTAAAAACATTTTTTATCAGGAGTACATGTTTATTGTAAAAAAAGAAATTGGGAAAATACTAAAGAATAAAGTAAAAACCACCTATAACACTATCACCCCGACATGATCACTATTTACATTTTGGTTTAACCCCTCCTGGTATTTTTTGACAGAGAGACGTTAGGTGTACGTTTTCGGATTGTACACACAACAAAGTAAGGTTAATGTAGAACAGGCGTTGGCAAAATATGATCTGAGGCCAAATTTAGCCCACAGCCTGTGTACGTATGTCTTATGGGCTAAGAATCGTTTTAGATTTTTAATTTATTGGGAAAAAATCAAAAGAATAACATTTTGTGACATATGAAAATTATGTGCAATTCAAATTTCAGTGTCCACAATAAATTTTTTTTTAGGACACAGCTATACGCATTCGCGTATGTATCCTCTATGGCTGTTTGCGCCCCACAATGGTAGAATTGAGTAATTATAGCACAGACTGTAGCCTTGTAAAGTCTAAAATAGTTACTATTCCAGCCCTTTACAGAAAAATATTACCAATCTCTGATATAAAGTAAGGATTTTCCAATGACTTGAAATATTTTTTTTCCAGAAGAAGACAGTTTGGTGGGCTGGGTGCTCCTTTCTCCTCTTTCATTGTCCTGCTCTTAAAAAAAATATTTTTTCACAGTGGCCTTTTAAAATTTTCATTATAAAAATCCAAGATACACAAAAGCATCACCCAGATTCAACAATTATCAAGATTTTGCTGCATTTACTTATTTTTTCCTTTTGTCATTTACTGGAATGTTTTTAAAACAAATTATTTAATCATAGAATTTCATCCCAGAAACCAGTCCTGCTCATGATGAATAAATACTAAAGTAAATTACAATAATGAAGATGTACTTTAATACATAAAGTAAAAAGTGAAAATCCCTTTTCCACCTTTCTCTTCTAGCTCCCCTGCCAGTTGAGCAGGCATTTTCAGCCATTGTTTATGTGTACAGAAATAAATTTTTCATACTATAGATTAACCACTTAAAGATAATTTTGGAATAAAGGAGCAGGAGAAGAAACCCACACGAGAGCACATAGGACAGCACTCCGAACTGGTACCTGACTGGCCAAGAGTGACCGTCTGGGACCCTCTAAAGTTATTGGTTGGGTAGGATATGTTTTCTCTTCACTTGCCAGCCATCACCAGCAAGCCCACGTAAGAAAACAAGACTGGGAAGGTGGTGTGATGAGGATGCTCTTTTTACTCCCCATCCATCTACTATTTGCCACCACCCCATCTAATATTTCAGGTAATAGGTGAATACACATAGAATATCTTAGGGACCTGGTGTTAGACCCCCCCCCAAATTAGAGTCATGACACTGAATCCAGCTTTTTATTTTGAAAACGAAACTTGAATGTAAGAAAAGTTGCATGAATTGTGTAATGAACTACTGTATACTCTACATACCCCTCACCGATTGCGACTGCCATGCTTACTTTATCTCTTTCTACATACGTACACTTATTGTTGTTATTATTATTACTGAACAGTTAGAGAGCAAGTTGTGGATATCGTGACTCTTTATTCCCAAATCTTTTAGTGTGTAAGCACACTTGTTTTGAAGCTTCATTTTAGAGTGTGTCATGGAACCTCATGCAGGAGACTGCAGGGTCAAATGTTATTCTGTAATACGACTATATTGCATCTTATCAATTCATCGGTTGATGGACATGTAGGTTGTTCTATTCCTTGGATATTATAAATAATGCCTCCGTGGACATTTGTGTATAAGCTTTTGTGTGGAAATGTATGTCAATGTCTTGGATAGATAACCTGGGAGTGGTGTGGATCCTATGTTAACTCCATGTTTAACCTTTTAAGGAACATTTTAAGGAAGCACCAGACTGTTTTCCCACATGGCTGCATCATTTTACAACCTCAATAGCATTGCATGAGGCTTTTAATTTTTTTTCAAATCTTTACCAACAACACCGTTATCATGCATCTTTTTGATTAACGCCATCCTAGCGCATGTAAAGTGGTATCCCATTGTAGTTTTGATTTGCATTTCTCTAATGGCTAATGATATTGAGCATCTTTTCATAAACTTATTGGCCATTTCGTATATCTTTTTTGGAGAAATGTGTACGTAAATTCTTTGCCCATTTTTTAGTTGGGTTACTTGTCTTTTTATTGTTGAATTCTTTCTATGTCTGATAAGATCAGATATAGGATTTGCAGTATTTTCTCCCTTTCCGTAGGTTGTTTTTTTCCCCTTTCTTGACGGTGTCCTTTGAAGCACAAAAATTTTTGATTTTAATGAAGTCCAATTAATTATTTGTTTTCTTTTGTCCCTTCTGCTTTGGGAATTATCCCTAAGAGACCATTGCTTATTCCAAGGTCATGAAGATTTATGCCTGTGTTTTCTTCCAGGAAAGTTTTAGTATATGTGCTGCCGAAGTTAACGTATCTTCCAGGAAGTTTTTATAGTTTTAACTCTTACCTTTAGGTCTATGACCCAGGTCGAACTGATTTTTGTATATGTTGTGCGATAGGGCATATGATACTTTTACAAATGAAAATTTAAAAGGGTTTTAAACATGAGTTTATACTCAAAATGTACTAATAGCTTTCAAACTGTTAACATTTGTTGCTTCAACATTTTGTATGTCCATAGGCTAGACTTTGACATTGATTATCATTAGGCTGAATTAGAAAAGAAGTGAAACGAAGCAAGCTTTTTCCTTTATTAAAAGGTGTAGTGATGCAGTTGTCAGATGGCGGCTGCCTGTGACATTCTGCCTTTGACATATGGCAAAGCATTCCACATCCCCACTGTTCTAGTAACCATTTTTTTGCCCCCCAAATTCCCATTTCTCAAGAGAGCTAAAAATAGTCATAGAGATCTAGCTTGTATATTTTAAATGTAGACAACTCAAAAATAACAGAAGTTTGAAACAGCCGACAAAAATGATTCAAAATAATTTTTTGAATGATTTCTTTTGGCCTACAAATCCCCCCAAATAATGTTTATGTACATTGTAAGTAGATACATGGATTTAAAAGTTTCTAGTTCCCATTTTCGCAGGTCATAAGAAATTTGAGGGATTCTCCTAAATGTGTTTTCCTAGCTCCTTACTTATTTTTGTATTAAATTGTTACAGTTCTTTACTATAGGTATCTTGTCTTAATCACCTGTTTTCTCCCCAGTTCCTAGTGCAGCTGTGTATGCTGACATGGATTGTGTAGAGCACATTTCTAAAGAGAGCCTGGAGTTACCCAGTGTCCCTCTGTTCACTGTACATGGTGGTCCTGACCTGCACAATAAATCGCAAGCAGCAAGTCTCGGTACGTATTCGTTGGGTTCAAATGCTCTTGGTGAGCAGGGCGCATACGAGGCAGGGTGTGAAAAGTAGCCCAGGTGACTGAGTTAAATGCCTCTGAGTAGCGTGTGTTAAGCATACAATGCCATCTTTCCACGTATTTTAAGACAGACTCTCGTCTTGTTCTGCTAAAACTAAGGACTGACTTAACCCAGGAAGAGGTGTCCTGGGCAGGGAGTCCACGCCCTGCAGGGTGCCAGGAGGCTGACCTGGCGTGTTGCATGTTTCCTAAGGAACATTTGCTATCTGGAGCTTGCGGTCTCTGATGCCTGCATCCTAGGCATCCACCTTGTGCTCCTTTCTTTTCATCGCAGAATTGAACTTGGCTTTCAAGTAAACAATACTGGGTTTGACTGCCCCAGCAGCTGTTATACTTTGGTGAGAGAGCTCTCTCCTTCCCTCCCCCTAGTTCTCATTTCCCTTTTCTGTCTCCCCCGCCCCCCTCCCCGTCACTTTCTCCTCTACCCCCATCTCCTCTGGCTTACTCTACCCAATTACCACACCAGAAACCGCTCCTGTCTCTCTCCTTTCCCAAAGAGACGCTTCCTTTATTCAACTGCTTAAACAAATAAAACAAAGTTTCCCTTTTCCCTGAGCCACCTGCTCAAAATACAAGCGGGAGACCAATTATAACAGAGGGGACAAATCCCCTTTGAACAGCTGATCCAGGGCATGGATTTGGAGGCTTATCTTTGGTCTGAATCACGGGGTCATGCCAGGGTCATCCCTAGAGCAAATTGTCCCCTTGGCTTCCACAGAGCTTACTGAAATGCGCAAACTGGATCTCTTTTCCCATGGATTATGAAGCTGTTTGGTGAAGGCTGCTCATTTGATGTACTAATCAGTACCTTGACATAGCACATGGGAAGAGTTTAAAAGTTTGCCTTTGTTGTAAGGCTTCTTGGGGGGAGTTTCTAATTATGTCCTTACAATCGCAGACAGAAGCTTGTGACTGTAAACCTGAAAAAGGAACTTGCAAAGAACAGGGCAACGCTTCTCAAACATTTCATGTATATCCAAATCGTTCAGGGATGTCCTTTAAATGGGGCCTGAGATCCCGCATTTCTTACAAGCTTCCGCGTGATGTCAATGCTATGTTTCGTAGGACAAACTTTTTTTTTTTTTTTTTTTTTTTAGTTTCAGGTATAAATAGGGCACACTTTGAGCAGCTTATGTTATTCACAGCTGGCCAGGAGCCTTTCTGTTTAAGGCATAATTAGTGAAACTTGGTATTCCTTCATTATTACCCAGGAACCTCCTCTGTGCAGCGACCCCCTACTGCCCAAACTCAGCTGGCTGTTTCCTCATTTTTATCACTCTCTACCTAGTTCAAATCTCTGTTATTGCTGTGATTATATTGACTTACGTTTGTTTACATATCTGCCTCCTAGACTAGGAGTATGTAGGGGTAAGACACTCTCATTCATCTTTAGATCAAGGGCATCTAGTGCAGCATCGGGTTAAACAGTGGACACTCAACAGATATTTACTGAGTAAAAGAAAAATTACATATATCTGTCCCATATTGTAAATAAGGTAAAAAGGAAAATGAACAACTGAGAAAAGTATCTGCAGCATGTGAAGATCTCTTATGAGTTGTTATGGGTTGAATTGCGTCCCTCAGAAAGATACAGCAAAGTCCTAACCTTCAGGACCTCAGAATGGGACTTTATCTGGAAATAGGGTCATTCCAGTTGGAATTAGTTAAGTTAAGGTCATACTGGAATAGGGGGAGTCCTAAATTCAATATGACTGGTGTCCTTATCGGGGCAGGAGCTAGAGAAGGAGACACAGGGAGGACCGGAGGGGAAGACAGAAGACGAGATTGCAGTGATACATCTACGAGCCGAGGGACGCCTGGGCTACTAGAGCTGCCAGAAACAAGGAAATGTCTTTTTCTAGAGGTTTTAGAAGGGTATAGTTCTGTGACATCTTGTTGTTGAACTCTAGTCCCAGAACTGTGAGAAAATAAGCATTTGTTGTTTGAAGCCATCTAGTTTGCAGTATTTTGTTACGACAGCCCTAGGAAACTAATATATGAACAAACAACAAGAAAAAGAACAATTTAGTAGCAAAGGGGACAAAAACCCCTATAGGCAGAGCACAAAAGAATAAAAGCGAATTGCCTACAAAGAAGTAAAATATGTTTAAGGGCTAAAAATGCAATACAAATGGAAGCAACATTGAACTTCTATTTTAATTTTTCATCATCATCATCATTTATTATTTTAATCATTTTATTAATTATTTTAATTATTTTTAATAAAAATAGTATTATGAAAGTTCAGGAAAACTCTCTTTTCTCTTCACTTGAGATACCATTGCCTGTCGCTTCGACCTCTAAATAAATCTTTAAGTCCTTCTGTGTCTTCTGCCACCTCCTCCTTCCAAGGCACTAGTATTGACCTTTAAACAACTGAATTAATCTCCTAAATGGTCTTGCTATTTACGTGGTTTATAGCAACCAGAGGGAACCTTTTAAAAACATAAATCAAACCATGTGACTCTTCTGTTTGAAATCCTTCAACGATAGCTTTCCTTGCAAGCCGCATGGCCCCTGCCTAAGCTCCCTGCCTCTCAGTCACTGCGCCCCTGCCCATGGCTTCTTTCTCTTTCCTTCGTGGAGTCCTCTCCATATCTGCGCACTTTGCCAGATCCTCTCTCAGGATGCTTCTCCCTCCTCTCTTCACCTTCGGGTCTCAGCTGCGATGTCATGGGGTCACTTCCTCGGTGTGACTCTTCCAGCCCTGCCTCGGCTAGGTCCCTCCGTGGTGGTGCTGTGGACTTTTCCCTTATGATTCATTATAAGTTGGTATTTGCTTAATGTCTCCCTCTGTCTAGATTGAAGTTTGGTAAGGGCGAGTACTGTATCTATCTATTTTACTCCCCACACAGCAGGCCCGCAATGTATATTTGCTGACTGATTAAATGGAGATAAATTTGAGAAAATAGGTCAGAGGTCTAAGAAACGTATATGCTCTTTCAATCAGCAATTTCATTCACAGGACTATATTTTAAGAAAATAATTAAGAATATATGTGAAGACTAGTTACAGCACAACTTAAATAATGGCAAATTAATAATAGCAATGAAGTGGGGGGAAAAAGGCCTAAAAATGACCGGTTTCATAAATTATTGTTTGTACATTGAGATAATATTATGCAGGTGCTCAAATTAATGTTGCAGAAATATATTGATTGACACAATTTCTGTGATCATACTTTTTGTAAAAATAAATGTTATATATATTTATATCTTTCTCAAATGCACAGAAGATTTGGAAAGATGCATACCAAAGATGTTAACTGTGGTTTCCTTTTCAATTAGTTTTGATTTATTTAAAAAATTTCTTTAATCTATATTTAAAACATATAACAATCGTATTTCTTACACAATTAAAAGAAAAGTAATTACAATTTTTAATGAGTGAGTGAATGAGTGAGAGTTACCTGGTTTGAATTTCAAACTTCTTGTTTCTACAAAAAGATTAAATAATTAGTACGAGCAGAAATGGTATGATAAGATGCCACTTATATCTCAGACACCACTGGCCACTTCCACACAAGCTGGTGCTGTGAAGGGAAGATGCCCCATTTTTAGTTAAGTCCCAGACAATTCACTGTATTTCATGGTTGAAAGTTTATTCTGAATCTTTCTTTCTTTTTATTTATTTGTTTATTTTTAATTTTTAAAATTTTTAAAATTAAGTTTATTGGGATAACATTGGTTAATACAATTATATAATTTTCAGGTGTACATTATAGTTTGACATCTATATATTCTATTATGTGATAACCACCCAAAGTCCAGTTTCCTTCAGCTACCGTATATTTGATCCCCTTTACCCATTTCATCCATCCCCTATATTTGGCCCCCTTTATTTGACCCCCTTTACCCTGTCTACCTTTCTCCTCCTCCCCCACCCCCTACCCTCTGGTAACAACTAGTCCATTGTCTATAACCCTAAGTCTCTGTTTGTCCTGTTCATTGTTGCTTTTAGGTTTATATCCCACATATAAGTGATATCATGTGATTTTTAACTTTTTCTGTCTGGCTTATTTTGCTTAGCACAATTATCTCGAGGTCCATCCATGTGGTAGCAAATGGCAGTATTTCATCTCTTCTTATGGCTGAGCAATATTCCATTGTATATATGTACCACAGCTTCTTTAGCCATCATCTGTCGTAGGACACTTCGGTTGCTTCCATGTCCTGGCCACTGTGAATAATGCTACTATGAACATTGTGTGCAAATATCTTTTTGGATATGGGTTTTCAAGTCTTTGAGGGTAAATACCCAGTAGAGGGATTGCTGGATCATATGGTAGATCAATTCTTAGTTTTTTGAGGAACCTCCCTACTGTTTTCCGTAGTGGCTGTACCATTTTCCGTAATGGCTTTACCCACCAGCAGTGTATGAGGGTTCCTTTTCTCCACATCCTCTCCAACATTTGTTTTTACTTGTCCTGTTGATTATAGCTATTCTAACATGCATGAGATGGTATCTCATTGTGATTTTGATTTGCATTTCCAAATAGCTAGCTATGTTGAAGTATCTTTCTTTTTATATAAGAGGTTTTTTTAGTCTTCGATTTTGGGTAAGAATTGAATGTTGAAACCTACAATTTTTCTCATTAAAGGAATCCCAGTACTTTGGTAGGAATTTATGAAAAACATATGAATGAGTTTTATCATTTCAAGTTTCAGAGATAATATTAGATGGAATCTTAGAACTTCATTTCCTGAGCTACCTGTCCATCAGGCACTCACTGACCTCCTTTGGTTCTCCTGAGACTCTTGTTCTAACCCGGCAGAATTGAGCTCTTTTACTTCTCTTTATTTTATTTTATTTTTTATTTTTTCATCTTTATTGAAATAGACAATTAAATTCATTGTACAATTCAATGAATTTTTCTTCAATTATAGTAGCATACAATAATATACCAGTTTCAGTTGTATAGCATAGTGATCAGCGATCCACCTAACTCACAAAGTGATCACCCCACTAAATCTAGTACCCCTCTTTCTCCTTACACATTTATGACAACAATAGTAATCATCTTCTCCATGCTACATTTTACATCTTCGTGTCTATTCTGCAACTATCCATTTGCACCTCTTAATCCCTTTGCCTTTTTTAGTTGTTGTTCTCCTAACCCCCCTCTCATCTAGTGTACCTCTAAATAGTCTTACTTCTTTATCTTTTCCCTTGGCATGGCCCCTGCTTAGATTCAGATGCAGCCTCTTTCACATTCATGTAGAAGAACGTATTAGTTTGTTTCCAACTTTATGTTGCTCACAATCTCCAGATTTGACCGTGTCATACTGTTTTTCTTAGAACGAGTCAAAGGAGCACATTATTTTATGTATTTATGTGTATGTGGGTGTGTGTATACATACATATACATATATATAATACAAATGTACATAGCAATAATGATATTATTAGTATAAAATTGGGGCAATTTTTAACCAGTGTCCTGCTGATAATGAAGCTGTAAAACAATAACGAAGAAAATGTATTTAGAAACCAAACCTAGACCCATTTTGTTTGAAGGTGCACAAATCTCTTCCTCCTTTCTCAGAGTCTGGAGAGTTATTGTTTTTTGGGGGGGCAGGTAGAGGAAAGAATGTATGTGTGGGGGGGTAATTTAGGAGAAATGAGGAAGAGTATGGAGCGAGTGCATAAAGAGAAAATTCTTGTATATACTCCCAAGTCCAGATGACCTAAATTAATAACATAACTTCCCCTCCCTTCCTCTGAATGGCCCCTCCTCCGTATTCCCAGAGGGCTCACTCCTATGGGTAGTGATAAATTCCACCTCAATACTTACTACCTGTATTGCTTCTAGGACTCAATGGCCTCATCGAAGCTTTGGTGGGAGTTTAATGTGATAAGGCATAACTTGGCTGGCAGCTCACAGATATTAATAGCTGTTATTATTTTGTGTTTCTGTGTCTATGTTATCAGGGGTCGTGTTTTATCTCTGCATCCTTCTGGGTACCCAGCAAAGTGATCAGAACACTGCAGGTGTTCAGTGAGTGTTTGTACTATTGAAAGAAATACATCAAGCTCTACTTTCCCATATGTTCTAATTTGGGCTAACTTTATAAGAAGTTCAGCCATTTCTTATTTTCCACTTAACGTTTTTTGGGATGTGGGTGAATGTGAAAAAAATGAACACATCTATCTGTTTTGATGTGACCTCTTTCATCATATTCTTTCCATTTAAGTAAAGGAAAACATTTAAATTTTTGTGCATTTCGACTTCAGTCTGTCACTGTTCATACATCTCCTTAGCTATTAGCCTCAGATTGCATTTATATAGATAATACCAATTATGTCTCAGATTTTTTTGGTTTAAGAACTTAACTTTTTCTCTATCTACATTATTTTGATCGTCTTTCTCTCTCTCTCTCTCTCTCTCTCTCTCTCTCTCTCTCTCTCTCTCCCTCGTGTGTGTGTGTGTGCGTGTGTGTGTGAAAAATTCACAAGAGACAGGTAACTGGGATTATACTCAGGGAAGGGATCTGGATTGGGGACAGGGGACAGGGTGGGAAGGAGATGTACTTTTCTCTGTACACCCCTTTAAGTCTTTTGCAGTTTGTACAATATGTATTACTGTTCAAAAATAACAGTAAAGAAACAAGTAGTTCATTTGGACTTAGTACCTACTCATTTTTTTCACAGGGAGACTTTGTACCTTAGTTCCTTAAGTCAGTCAAAAAATGCATTCTAAAAATTACTTTAGAAGATTATTGGCTTCCTCTGATCTTTTCTTGAAATACTGGTCTCAGTTTGTCCATGACTACTTTTTTGAAGAGTAGCATTTACCTTTAGTCAAATATATAACTTATTTATGTCCATATACGATAGTGTACCACCCTGGTCCTTCAGACTTTCACACAAAATGCATCCCAAAACTTTGGGAAGGAAAACATTGTTCATTACATTGGCCTCCTAGGAAGTGGCCAGCTTTTAGAAGGCAGCCCCCACTGCCCCCCGCCCCAAATGCTAAATTGTTCCCGCATTTTGACAGTCTGGACAAAATATTCTTTGAAGGTCATTCTATTCCTTCCTTATGAGTCCTTACCAAGACTCTAATTTTAACCTGGAGAGGTTGTCTGGTTCCTGTCTTCTGGACTATTATGTGACATTGCCCGTGGCTGGTTAGAGATTAGTGTCTGGGAAGGGAAGCCATTACCATATTAAAGAATTAGAATTCAGAGTTTTGGGAAACACAAATCTTTGTAAGCATAAATTTTTCTAAGATACTTTTGGAAATTCAAGCACATCCAAAGGGTGCCGATGACAGGTACAAAGGCAAATATATTCAGTTTTTCAAAAATTCCAAATAATTAAGTAACATTCTTAAGCAATAATTTTGCTAATAAATATTCCCTATCCAGGACCGATCATATAAATTCTGGGTCCAGTGCAAAATGAAACTTGGAGCCCCTTGTTTAAAATTATTAAAAATTTCAAAACAGTGACGGCAGAACATTAAATCAAGTGTTGGTTTTTCTGAGCCCAGGGCCCTGTACGTCACACAGGTTGAACGCCCATAATGAGGGTCCGTGAAGCAAGTCCTAACTTACAAGGAAATTGTCTCTGTAGAGCATGGGGGTTAAGAGTGTAGATTCCAGGGCCAGAGAGCTGGATTTAAATCTCCGCTTTGCTACTTACTAGCTGAGAGACCATGGGCGAGTTATTTATTTCTTTGGAGCTTTAATTTCTTCACCTGTGTAACAGGAAAAATATCATGAAACTCATAGGATACTGCGAGGATAAAGCTCTTTGAACAATGCCTGGTATAGTACGTGCTCAATAAATGTTAGCTCTGACCTCTCTCTCTCTCCCTCTCTCTCTCTAGGGGGAGCATTCACATCTTCGAGGTTCAAGATCATACCATCTCTCTATTCCCCTTTTCTTTATCGAAATGGTTTCTGTGTGTGCATCATGGCTCCATTGAATTATTCTGCTCCTTTTTAATGCTCAAAATTTTAAATGCTGAGTAGTGTCTTCATAATTCACAACCTGGAGCAAAAGTCAAATGCTTGAGTTCGCCTGCATTTTGCAGTTAGAGCACAGCGTGTGCTGAACGCAACAGAATGGGGTCCTCTTGTTTTCTCCCTCTAACTCCACTGCCGGTTCCGTGTGGCCTCCCATATCACACTGCGTGCTGTGTTTCCCCTGCACAACTTATGCTGTTAGTGGAGAGTGAACACTTCTGCATCCTGTTCAAGTTTGATGTGATATTTATTTAGTGATCGGTGCCCTAGAAACAACTGCCAGGTCAAAGTAGTAACCATGATCCCAAACACGGGGTCAGTGGTATTCAGAGGAAGTCGGCCCACTTCCAAGTTGACTCACCTTGGGAAATATTTTCCTGAAGGGAGAAATGTCCCATGGCTCACTGGACAGAGACTACTGCCTCGAGCCCCAACCGATGGGGCCAAGACCAGAGCCTGGAGACCAGCCCGAGCTGGTGTGAAACCCACACCACGTAGTGTCTGGATTGACCAAGTCCCCTTCCTGGGCCTTTTCTCATCACCTAAGATATTGGGACACTATTCCTACCTCAGAGGGTTGTTGTAGGGATTGAGAAACATGGGAATGTTTTATAAATGTTGAAGGAGACTAACGTTTTGTCACTCTGAAGCTGCCTGTGGGGATAGTGATTTTAAGCTGTGCTTAAGAAAGGATACTCAAAAAGAAACATTGACTCTGGCCTGCCCCACCCCTCCGCCCCCATCCCCCCGCCTTGCCGGGCTAAGAGATTCTGACAGAAACATCTGCTTTAGGAAGGGAGCTCTGGCTTACATCCTAAGAATCTACATCCCAGCATTAGCCAGGAGGACTCCAAGCCTGTTAGCAAGATAGTCCCTGTGTCCCATCATTTCTGAATTGCCTAGCAAGAATTTTCCCTCCAGGTAGTCTCTGTTCTTCCTCAACTACCTGTAGATCAATCTCCGATTCTCACTTCTGAAAACTAAAACCTACCCCTACTTTCCCCTTTATCCAAAAGTCACATATACCCAATGTAGCCTCACCGTCTTTGGAATTTTCATGCTTGTGTGACTTCCCCATGCATGTGTATTACAATGTGATTTTCTCCTGTTAATCTGTCTCTGTTAATTTAATTATTAGGCCAGCTAGAATAACTTAGAGGGTGGGAGGAAAAGTATTAACTCTTGTTGGCCCCTACAATGTCTTCATATCTCCCCCTCTTTGTCAAAATTTTAAGACATCGGCTGAAGACTGTTATGCATCGGGCTTGTGAACATAAGTCAGTGTTTCCTGCAGCAGCGCCAGAGTCTAGAGATTCGCACATAAAGAAAAAGAGCTATTCCACAATGCAAAATATTTTTACAGAGAAACGAAAGCGGTGTTCTGCAGCCAGACCTGGATTCGGGTCCTAAGCCTGGCCACGAACCAGCTGTGTGGCTCTGTGTGAAATTATTTTACAATTAAATGAGATAGTGCAAGGCAAAGTACTTGGTGCTGAGCTGTTGCTTTTTAAGGATTACATGGAGAGTAGAAGAGACTAAACTACAGTGACAGGGGCAAGTTCCAGCCCGTCACGACCAACCCAACAAGCATTTGCCAGGCATGATTTGGAACAGTCCCCTTACTTTGTGGAACACTCGCTTTGGCTCAGAAAGTTGGAGGGAATTTTCTAACTTTATTTCTTCACGAAACAAGTCAGAATCGGTAGACACCAACCATTTCCAAGGGGGCCTTTAAACATTTTCTGGAAAAGAGCTCTAGTTGGTATGATTTTAGGCAGCTTTACACAAGTGTTATCTGCACCCTAACCTTAAAAACCAACTTATGAATTTATAAAAACTGCATTCAAATTAGATACGACTAAAAATGATTGGGGTCAGAAATACCTCTTCTAATTTCCTTGGACCATTACAGCACTGGATTATGAAAGAACATTATGATTGTGAAACTGGGGCCTTCTAGCCGTCAGTGTGTTCTAAAGACAACCAGACTCAGTCTTTATGAGCATGGCCTTGAGGCGAACAAAGCTCTTCTCTTCCAGTAATGGGCACTGTGGTGCCTCACTTAGGGCCCCCATCAGGCGGCGGGAGCTCACTTTCCCCAAGCCAGGAGCTCGGCTCACAGCTGAGTTCTCTTGGGGCACTGCTGTCTGTGGCAAGGAGCCTCGACAAGGCCACGCCCTATGCAATGACTAGAAGGGGAGACAGCCCTTCGCCTGCATTTGGGACAACCTCAAAGGGCTCCAGGGCTCCCCGAGGAATCTATTTGACATCCTTATTGCAACTCCATCTCTGTTCAACATTTGCCTCTGCCCGCACTGGCTTCCTTCACTCCCTGCAGGTGCATTTCCAAGAGTAAACCTCCAGTAAACCTCCAGCAGAGGAAACCTGACCCCAGGCAGGTCACTTCTCTTGACTGTCCTCCCAGAGCTTCAATAATCGCACAGTAGTGGTCTCAGGGGGGTGCTTTTGTCTCCAGGGGACATTTGGCAATGTCTGGAGACATTTTTGATTATCCCAACTGTTACCGGAGAGTGAGATCCTCTCCCAGCACATTGTCCAGGTTCTTGATGTCTCGAACAAAGAATTGAGCAAAACACCAAAATACAGTAGAAAAGAAAAGTTTTATTAGAAAGGAAAGTACACTTCCAGACGTGGAAGCGGGCCCGAGCAAGAGAAGCGTGTCTCAAAAGGCCTGGTAATAAAGACTTCAGGATTTTTATCCCTTTTTGCTGTGGGTGGTTACTTTTTTAGAGTAGTAGGCTTCCTTGATTGACAGCTAAGATTGACAGGACTCAGTGATTCATCATTTTGCTTTCTGCGCATGTTCGTTCCCAGAATTCAGTCTGTTATAATGATATTAGTGAACTTCCGATCATTTGCATCATATTATAATGATGGTATAATGAGACTCAGGTGAGTCAAAGGTTATTGGGGTTTTCATTGCACAGGTGAGTGACTGGCTTAAACTGGTACCTAAATCTCTGCCTACTGTTTCTTTGTGTGAGTTAAAAAAATGTCGCCTGGTTTGCTTAATTGTGGGCGGATCAGGGACGACCCCTTCTAAGATAGGATGACCTCAGCGTCTTTGCAGGCAGACCTGAAAACCCCAACTTTCCTGCCTACCTTTTTTCTAAGAGCCATGAATCCCTTATGAGTATGGATGTTGAGGGACAGGAGGTCTCTTCTTCCGTATCTGCTTCCTGCTGAGAACTGCCGAATTCCCTGCCTACAGGGTTTCATGGAGCTCTTTCCCTTTCTGCCTCGGTCAGCGTGGGTTCTTGGGTTTCTTGCTGAAATGCCACCTCAGTCCCTAGACAAGAAAAAAAAAATACAAACTCGTTATTGAAATCATATATCTATTAATTTCTATTATTGATTTGCCTATTAAGTGAGTAAAGGGAAACAGGGTTGGTTAATATGTTTCTTAAAGAGTAAAAAGAAAGACCTTTGGCTTAAAGTCCCCCTTCTCCCCCAAACTCTAAGGGCCCTGCCTGGCTTAACACTATTTCTGCTTAACAATAGGCTGATGACTCTTATCAATAGTCAGAGGATCTGAGTCCCAGGGCAATTATCAGAATTTGAGGGAGAGGGCCTTTTCCCCCCAAAGAGAGGAGGGAAGAAAAATAGGTTTACTAAAAAGATTAACTCTGCAAGAGATGTCCCATTTCATTTCCTGCTAAAAGATTAAGAATTTCACAAGTGATGTCCCATCTCACAACTAGTGGGTAAAGGTCAGAGAAGCTGCTGAACATCTACAACGCACCACAAAAAATTATCTAGCCCAAAATGGCAATGGTGCTGAGGTTGAGAAACCCTGGATCAGAGGTATTTTGAGCCTGGTTCTGTACTTTCAAGTACAGTTGACCCTTGAACAATCAGGGGTTAGGGGTGCTCACCCCTGCACAGTTGAAAAATCTGAGTATAACTTTTGATGGTAGAACGGTCCTTTGCATCCACAGTATCTTGCGCCACAGCCAGAAACCACAGCTGGGAATCTGCGGTTGGGAATGTGAAAATACTGTTTACTATCTGCGGTTGGTTGAATCTGCAGATGCGAAACCAGAGGATACGAAAAGCCCCCGGTATTTTTGGAAGGAATCCATGCGTAAGCGATCTGAGCAGTTCAAACCCATGTAGTTCAACTGTATAAGAAGGAAGACGGAGAACAAGTGTCGTAATTCAGATCATAGTGCTTAAGGTAAGAAGGGTAAGGGAGTTTAGATTTTATTAAAGTAATGGGAAACCACTGGTTTTCTAAATAGAGGACCGACTCGAGCCGATTTACATTTTATAGACTCTGGCCGTTTTGTGGCTAACGTTGGGCGGGTGGGTGAGAATCAAAGCCACAATCCAGTTTGAGAGACCGCCGAGTTAGACAAGGACAGTAGCAGGGACGCGGAATAATTTCGAGGTGCATTTTAGTTAAATCCGATTGAATTGACTTCTGGTTTGGATATGGGAGCGGGATGTGAGGGAAAGGAAGCAAACTGTGGTTGATTCCTAGGCTTTTCGTTTGAGGAGCTGAGTAGAAGATGCTACTTTACCAAGATGAGGAAGGAATAGGGTGTGAGGTGGGGGTAAATTCTGCAGTGGGGGAAGGTAAGTGCTGAGCCCTTCTACGGACATGTTAAAGTGTAAGATATTTATTGACCATTAGT
This sequence comes from Eonycteris spelaea, assembly GCA_003508835.1. NCBI lineage: Eukaryota > Metazoa > Chordata > Mammalia > Chiroptera > Pteropodidae > Eonycteris > Eonycteris spelaea. The sequence continues at coordinate 1,690,614 of PUFA01000036.1, forward strand.
GAAGAAGGCCGATGAGAGGAAAGGAGAGGTAAGGAAGAGAGGAAAATCTGATTGATAAGGAGCTGCCCATGAGATAGAAGGGAACTAGCAGATTGTAAGGAAGAGGGAAAAGTATTTTAAGCAGGGGAGACTGGTCAGCTGTGTCCAATTCCGCAGAGAGGCCTAGTAAAATAGGGCAGAGAATGCAGCGTAACTGAGAAAGGAACCGGAAGCCAGGGCACTTAGTTTACGGATGCGAAGGGTTTGCACCTTGGAGGCAGTACTGGGATGAACAACAAGCTGTTGAAAGAGCCCCTGAAGGTAACTTTGACCACCCTCTGCCACTGTCACTACCCATTTCCCTCTTCATCTCACCCCAGTTGCCAAGCCTTGAGCTTTCCATCATTCAAAGCTTTTTATACCTTCCCTAAGCAAGCAGATTTCCCTTAATGAAATGGAAAGAGAAAGTTGACAGTATCGTGGCCTTGCTCTATCAGCTTTCATGGTCCTTTGAGTTGCCTCTGTGGGGGCTAAAAAAAAAAATACGTTTCCTCTCACTTTCTAAGTTCTTCTAGCTGGCCTAATAATCAAATTAACAGAGACCGGCTAACAGGAGAAAATCAAAGTTTTAATATGTGTGCGTGGAGAATTCACCTAAGCCTGAAAATTCCAAAGACAGTGAGGCAATATTGGGTATATATGACTTTTGGACGAAGAAAAAAGGGGAGGGGACGGGGTATTTGATTTCAGAAGTGAGAATGGGCAATTTATAGGTAGTTGAGGAAGAGCAGAACATACCTGGCAGCGGATTCTTCCTAGGTAATTCAGAAATGATGGAGCACAGTGCTCATAGGCTCAGAGTTTTTCTGGCTCATGCTGGGGTGAAGTCTTAGGGTGGTAAGCCAGGGTTCCCTTCCTAAAGCAGATTTTTCTGTCTGAATCTTTTGGGTCGGAAAGGGAGGGTTGTCAGGCGCTTTCTGAGTCTTGTTTCTTAACGACAGCTGAAAATATCCTCAAAAGGCAGCTTCGGTGTGGCAAAATTTTGGTTCCCTTCGCATGTGGGCAGAGCTGCTGGACAGGGCAGAGGAACAGAGCATTGGTGTGGAGCCACTTTGCTTCTCTGAGTTGCAGTTTGGTTAAGTGAGAGTTTGGGGTTGAAAGATCGTTAAAGGCCTCTTCAGACTCCGATTGTATAGATCTGAAGTGGTTCCATTTCATTTGCCAGCAGTGAAAAGCAGCCCTGCAACCGTTGTTCGGTCAATTTAGTCCAAACAACACGTTTCTCCTTCTTGAATTGGCCTTAAACGGAAGGGGAAATGTAGGCTGCATTATTCCCAGAATGGGGAGACTCAGTCAGAGATTCGTAATGTTGCAGGGTACACTTATTTCTTGCCAATGATCCCTGAAGCTGATTTTGGTTTTAATCGTGTGAGCTGCGAGAAGCAGAGACACTCCGGTTTGTAATAATGACTCTGAAATCAATACAGAGAAACCTTGGGTTATACGAGACTGCTACCACTCAGTGAATCATACTGTGCAATCTTTCCTAAAAGATAATCGTTTTCAAAACCAAACATAAATCTTTTGTGACATGTTGGCTATTTGTCATGTTTTCTGGTGGTAGAATTACAGCAGCTTCAATAAAATCCATTTGGTGGTTGAGTCATAGATTAATATATGATCCAATCACGGTCTGAGGACCACAAGATGTGAGTGAGGGGGAGGGAAGCAGGTTTGCTATTGTTCTAGGGTTCTAGTAACCCTAATGCCAAACCTTGGCCCAGAAATTGCTCAAAAATTGCAAAAAAAAAAAAAAAAAAGCAATATAATGTGAGTCTTTGAATATTAAGCTCTGTAAAGCGATACTATATTCTTGAAATAGTAAACATGACGTCCACATGTGGCTAAGTACACTGCGCACTGCCAGCCCTAATGCAAAGCAAATTGATTTGCATCTGTTTCGTTCACACCATTTTAACTCCTGGCTTCCCGTTGAATCCTTGACACAGTTTAATCGCTCTGCATATTTCTCAACTTAGCAGAAATAGTTCCCCCCCCACGACAAGGTCAATGGAAGTGACTTTCTGATTAAATGACTTCAGCTAGTCCTTCTCAGTGAATATCGCTTCCCTGTGACAGATGAGTCAGCACCGTTTATTGAGTCCCCACTGGGCAAGAAGGGTTTTTAAGGCGTTACGTGAATCTGTAAGAGCAATAACTTGGTGGCCTTCATAACCCGTCCACGCCTGGAGTGAAGCAGCTGTTTCTGTCCGGAGGCCAGGTTAACACCTAATTCCCTCAGTGTTGTGGAGCTAGGGAACGTTGTCTTGACAACAGTTTGGAAAAAGTCCACTCGAAGAATTTACTTAACCTAAAACTGCCGTCTTAACAATCGAATGTGGATGCAAGTTCTCTTTGTAATTTACGTCAGTATCTGGGTAGTAGCTCTTTTAAAAAGATAATTTAAAAAATCGGTAATAAGAGTCACATGTTGAAAACACTAGAAAGGTAGGAAAGGGAGCTGCAAAGCGCCTTCTTCCCTCCCCAGTCCCTCGGGCACCGCTCCGGCCCCATGGTCTCCATTGTCTCCAGCTTCCTATATGGCCTTCTGGAGGTAGCACATGCATACAACAGCTCTCGGTCACAGATGGTGGCGCGTTTTTTCTTCTGAATATGTGTTCAAATAATAGTGTTTCTTGGAAATTCTGGCAAATCAGCACAACGAGAAATGCCCCCTCCCTGATTCTTTTTTAAATTGAGAAATAATGGACATAACGCTGTTAGTCCAAGGTGTACAACATGGTTTGATATATATATATATATATGTATTGAGAAGTACCCACCACAATAAGTGTAGTTAACATCGATCCCCACCTATAGTACAACTTACTTTAAATCGTGATGAAGACTTTTAAAATGTACTCTCTTAACAGCTTTCCAGCATACACTGCAGTGTTGTTAATTGCATTGGCCGTGCCGTACATTACATCCCCAGGAATTATTTCTCTTGTAACTCTGTAACTTTTGATTCTCTTCACCCATTTTGCCCACCCCAAACCCATCCCACCCCTGCCCTTGCACCTGTATCTGTTTGTTTGTTTTAGATCCCACGTATTAAGTGAGTCATCCCCATTCTTTCTGCTGACTCCCTAGTATTCCATTGTGTGGATGTACTATACTTTATTTAACCAGTTCTCTGTTGAGGGATTTGTTTCCTGTTCTTATTACCACAAACAAGGTGCAATGGTAGCTTCTCATAAATGTCACCTTTCTTTTGTGCTAGTATATTGATGGGCAGAAATTACTAGAATTAGAATCACTGAATCAAAAAGTGGGATAAGTTTTTAATTTTAATAAACATTGCCAAGTTGCCCTCCACAGGGAGTATTAATGTATTTTCCCACCATCAGTGTATAGGAATGCCTGTTTCTTCACATCCACCCTAACATAGCATGTTACTATATCAGTCTTTTTGATTTTTGTCAATATGAGAGGGGAAAATTGTATCTCAGTGATTTTTGACGGGTGGGAGCAGTTGGTGGATCGAGAGGTGGGTCTAGGTAGAATCTAGGTCTCCTATCAGATCCGAATTTCCTTTATTTTTTTTTAAAGGCAGAATAATATTCACTGTATGCATAGACCATATTTTGTTTACCCATTCATCTGTCAATGGATCTGAGTTGCTTCCACATTTTGGCTGTTGTGAATAGTGCTGCTATGAACACGTGTATACAAATATTTCTTTGAGACCCTGATTTAATTTTGGGGGGAGGTATATCCCCAGAAGTGGAATTGCTGGGTCATATGGTAATTCAAGTTTTAATTGTTTGAGGGACTGCCCTGCTGTTTCCATAGTGGCTGCACCATTTAATGCTCATACCAACAGTGCACAAGGATTCTAATTACTCTGCAGTCCTGGCCAGCACTCGTTACTCTGTGTTTTTCTGATAGAAGTCATCATACTGAGTGTGAAGTGGTATCTCATTGTAGTTTTGGATTTGCATTTTCCTGATGCTTAGTGATGTTCCTTTGGTGTCATATCCAAGAAATCATTGTCAAATACGGTGTCAAGAAGCATTTGGCCTGTGGTCTCGTCTAAGAATTTTATAGTTTTAGCTCTTGAATTTAGGTCTTGGATCCATTTTGAGTTAATTTTTTGTATGTGGTGTTAGGTAAGGGTCCTACTTCATTCTTATGCATGTGGATTTAGTTTTCTCAGCACCATTTGTTAAAAAGACTATAATTTCCCCACTGAATGGTCTTAGCACCTTTGTCCCAAATCATTAGCACATACATGGGAGGGTTTATTTCTGAGCTCTCTATTCTACTGACCTACGCATCTGTATTTATACCAGTACCACACCGTTTTGATTACTGTAGCTTCGTAGTGAATTTTGAAGTCAGAAAGGGTGAGTCTTACAGCTTTGTTCTTATACTGCTGCTGGATTCTTTTCGTTAATGTTATAGTCAGGATTTGAAAATATCAAAGGTCATAAATGAGATGGTTTTGCCTTTCTCCCCTTCCTCCTTTCCTCCTCCTCTCTTTTCTCCTTCCTTTCTTTTCTTCTTTTTGTGTTAGGTCTTGTATGTTATTCTCATGAATTCTCCTTAATAGCCACATTGTTTTTCTCTGACTCAGCTATATCAACATCATGAGACTGTTCCAGCTATATGTCTACTTAGTCACAGCATTCTGAATCTTTTATCCTGTTTACAAATTACTCCTAATCTGTTCCGAATAAAGAATATATCCTAAAGGAAGATAGTGCGCTCTTCAAATGATGCTGCTATTTGAGAGTCCAGGTGACAGGGCTTTATATAATATTAATGCATCTAACAAACATTTTTTTTTATCACCTATGCATCAGGCACTAACTTAGATTTGGGGAATAAAAATATGATAGAGGCAAGACTTTTGTTTGGTGCAGACAGAGTGTATCAGCAATCACTAGGCTGTAAGGTAAACGCTCCAACAGTTTGCCCAATATGTGCAGTGGGAGGCGCCTGGGGTGGGGGGTGTCTCAGAAAAGCCTTCACTGCTAGGTCCACCTCCTCTGTTCTTGTTTCTTGGGATCCATGTTTCTTTACCTAAACTGAGAACTGGCATGTAGCCTCACATCTGGCAAAATCTCGCTTCGGCTTCTCTCAGTGTGTCCCAGGATCCAAAGAATCTCGTGTGATCGTCCCTTTGGAGTCACCAACTACTTAGATAACCCGCCGAGAGCTTCGGGTCTCCTTGAGTATAGGTGGCCTGCCCAAAGCCACACAGGCAAGAAGTGGTGGAATCATCTCAGCGCTGATTCATAGTGTCAAGAAACACATGTGCCAAGTTCCCACTGCGTCCTGAGAACAGGTCCCGGGAGACACCGGAGACCCTGAAGCAGAGCCCTTCTGAAGACTCAGAAATCCTTAAGAGGTAACAAATACCTTCCTTGGCTTATGTGGTACAAATCTTTGAGTACCAAAGCAGTTTTTCTCCATACGGACGTCTTTTAGGACTTCCTGAATTCAGCCAGTCTTTCTTTCGGCCCAAACTGATGACAACAACAGTGTCAATTCATGCCAGCTGAGCCGATGTTAAATCGTGTTATTTCTTATGTTTGTGTTTGCTCTTGATCTGCACTTGTCCCAGGGAGTATTTGTAGCTTCTATCACTTTTAAAACGTCCCTCGGAGTTACATTTTGAGCTCCAGCAAGATTCTGTGCCAAATTCAATGCAGACTTGGGTCCTCTTGAATCATGGAGCGGAGGGGTATGCCATCTGCCTACCTTTCAATGACAACGATGCTATATGGCCCTGATTATTTTCAGTTACTCTAACTTTTTGCTCTTTAGACATTTGCTTCTTGGAATCTACATCTATAAGAAACTTACCTGTATTTCCTATTAAGCATTTTTCCCCCATTTGGGGAAACTCTAATTGGAAAAAGCTAACTAATCCTACAGAATTCTGTAACAGTATATTCTAGGTAAAATGTAATACTAGCACGCCATTCAAATTCTTTACTAGAGGATTAGCTACAATAGCCAAAGACTAATGTAGCTTTTGGAATACTTAAATTTGGTATAATTAAATGTACATAAGCTGATGATTCATGAACTCTCAAATTATACATCTGCATTTAATTTTATGTTGAAGTGTTTTTAAACCCTCGGAAAAAGATGTTACCAAATGTTTCTGGCTCACTAAAGGGTTCTATTTTTAAAAAATTCTTAATCAAAGGCAAAAACTCATCCACACCTTATATAAAATTTGATGAGTGGGAAATAAATTTCTTTTAATGTAAATAGCTCAAGCTAAGGAAATTCAGATAGAATCTTCTTAAATCTTAACCAGTGGTTATCGCTATTTTTGTTTCTTAAGAAAGTCTATAGAACAAGTCACTAATTGACTTAAAATGGACAGAAATGTGGCAGAATCACAGTGTAAATGGACAAGGTCGGTGAGTCCTGCCACCATCATTCCCCCATCTTAGCCGACACTGCTTAGCATCTAATTATGCAGGGTTCTTCTGGCCAGAAAGGATCTCCTTGGAGTCAGAGTTTCAAAAAAACAATACAAGCACATTGCCACTGGGTGGCACAATTGGAAGTCTGTGTAAAGAGATCAGGCTGTACAAGAGTCCTTCTCCCTCCCTCCTCAGGCCTGGGATTTATAAACACAAAAGCTGCTGCCCATTGTGATTGCTTTTTATTAGGGACTGTTTATAAAAGTGAGGAAGTCTGTGGCCTTTCAAACAGTGTGGATTTCACGTTGGAAGTCTTTGTGTTGTTATTCTATATGAAATTAACTGGAGTGTTTTTTAGGGTTGTTTTCTTTTTGATCTGGCGAATGCAAGTAGTAGAGCAGGAGGCAGATTTTGGATATGGTTACAAGTCTGTTTGCAGGAAAAAAATGGCTATTGCTTTCTGCTCTTGCATTATTTTCTATACCTGGATGTCTAGCGTGGCTGGCTCTTATTGCGTGTAGCTATTGAAATTTAAATTCAAATTTCTTAAAATGGAATAAATTGTGACTAGTGCGATCATATTCTACAGTGCAATAGAAAGCATTCTCATTATCACGGAAAGTTCTGTCGGACAAGGTTGCTAGTATCCTTTTCTTATTATCCTCAAAAGAACTGAGAAATAATAAATATTCTTTGCCCGTGCCACCTAAAGTTCTTGGGAAGTGTTATTCACTAGCACTGACTGTGCACCATGCACATTTGCTTAACATTCACCTGATGTTAAATAGATATGTTTTGCAATTCTGCAACATTATGTTATCAAAGTTTAGGAGCTAAGGTAGGTTAATATACACATTGGATAATATATTTTATTGACATCGAAGTTATCTTAAAGTTGATTTTACATGGTACATATTGTAAGAATCTGTTCGGAATCTATATCACTAAGATTTTGATAATTAAATGTAATTATTTAGTGATTCCTACTCTTTCCAGGTCCATTTTTATGTAACCTGTTGTCTTTTTGATTTCTGTCATAGCCGCTATTCGTTTTGTTCTTTATATTGCTTCTTTTTTTTTTTTTTTTAAATTTGTTGTTATTATTTTGTAAACCTTAGGTGTTTCATTTAAGTCACGCAGGGAGGTCTACACACCTTCCCCAACCTTTGACTCTTCATCAGCCCTGAGGGGATTGCTTAAACTATGCTTCCCCGCCTTCTCCAGGTCAGGCTCCCCTGGAGGATATCACATTTACATGCTGAGTGGGCTGTAAGAAGATAGTTTGCTCCTCTTATATTTGTGGCAAGATGCAGAAGTTTTGACTACATTTATTGGCTTGTCAAGACAGCTTGGTGAAAAATGAAAATTTTCAGGCGATTGTGTCCTTTTTCTTGACCGGCATATGCCCATCGCCAGGTGGCTGATGCTAGGTGGACAACATAACAGATTCAGTTCTGTAAACAGTTATTGAGCATGTCTTTTGTGCCAGGCTCTGTGCTGAGTACCTAGGGATACAAAGGTGTATTTGAGGCATAGTTTTTTTGCTATTTGAGAGATTCGCATAGTAGCAGTAAATGGACCCACATTAAAAAAAAAAAAAACCCACTGAACATTTCATTTTGCCGAGAAGTTTGTGGAACTGTGGGTAGTCTGTGCCAAAACTGGGTAAGTGTTAATGTGCGTGATTAACGTGATGAAAACAGTTTCATAAAGATGGATGGGAACCAATCTATTTTTTAATGCTCATCTCATCTTTCTCCAGGACGAGGACAATATCAAACTTGACCGCACATTAGACTCTCTTGAAGAGCTTTTGAAAAGTGCTCATCTTCAGGGCTGACTCCTTGAGCAGTGATTCTAAGTGTGGTCCAGAGACAAACAGCATTAGTGTAACCTGGGAACTTGTTATAAATGCAGATTTATACCCCAGACCTACTAAATTGGAGACTGGGTTTGGGGCTCAGCGATTTATGTGTTACCAACCCCTTCTGTGTGTCAGATTCATGTGAAATTTCAGAACCACTGGCCTAGAGATTCTGGTTTAATTGGTGTGGAGGATGGCCTGAGTTTTGGTCATTTTTAAAGGGATCTCTAGGTGATTCTAAGGTGTGGATAGATCTGGGAAGTGCTGCTGTCAGAGAAAAGTTGCTCATACTTCCCTTTTGATTTGGAATGTTCGAATGGGCATGGCATCAGAGGACCAGCTGTTTCCGTTGTCCTTGGAGTGTGGTCAAAGTGTCAGAAAGGGATTTTCATGCTTTAAAGTATAGTACAGGGAGAATCCATTCACTCTAGAATGGGGTGTGTAGGAACAAAATTAGGAATCGACCAAAACCCACTGGGAAACAATCTCTAAACCGAAGTAGACCACTGCTCCTCAGACCACCTAGAGATGTTGCGAATTGCAGATTCTGAGTCAGTATGTCTGGGGTGGAGCCTGAGAATCTGCATTTATTTCCAGTAATCTCCCAGGTGGTGCTGGTGCTGCTGTCCTGGGGGCTTTGAGTAGCAAGTTAGAAATGAAGCCTGAGGTCCAACCCCAGACCTATTGAATTCATATCTGCATTTTAGTAAGTTCCATATCGTTGAAGGGTATTCTGCACTCTAGAAAAAAAGAAAGCATGTTAATCTCTGGAAGAGACAGCCTTGAGATGAATTTGTATTGTGCTTGGGTTTGTTTTGTGTCCGCTGGAAGAGGAGGATGCATGAGGTATAGTGATATGATTGGAGTCCTGGAACCCTGACATAGAAAATTATAAGGGAATTCTACAGATACCTGTTCTGTATATGTATAACAAATCCTAACATTGAACACGGTGCATATGTCCAATTATATTTGTCAATTATTCCTCAAAGTTTTTTGAAAAAGCAATTTCTTTGACTTTGGTATTCTCAAAAATATTCACCCTGAGACAAATTTTTTGGAGGTTTGCTAGATAGAAAAAGTGACTGAATGAAGTTAGATCTTTGATTTAACTTTTTCTGAAATTGCTTCAGAAAATAATAATGTGATTGGGTTGGAAATTTTTTATAATTAAATTTATTGGGGGTAACATTGGTTAATGACATTCTATAAGTCAAGAAAAAATTTTAAAATAGATAAACTCAGAATATTTGAATAAATTATAAAAATGATTTTTTAATAATTAATGTGGTATATTATTTCAGCTAAAAATGTGACATATTATTTAAGCTGAAAATTATTTAAGCTAAGTGAAGTGTGAAATTTCAGCATCTCTATACACCAAATAAAGCTTTGAAGTAGCAAATAAAAAAACCCTGCTTATTTGACATTACATTAAGCATTTCATTAATAATTTGAGGGTTTTGGGGGATTGATTTTTAGTTTCTACTGAGAAGAAATAGTAATGTGAAACAAACAAACATATCATATATGATTCTCTTTAGTGATATCACAAGTTAAAAATCTTAGTTTGAGTGATTCATACATATTAAGGCTAAAATTTACAGTGAACTTAATGTGTTTTTGTTATGTTTACTTTACAAAAATCCAACCATATAGCATAGGATTATCTAAACCATGAGATTTTTAATATAACCACTTCATAGAATTTAGAGCTGGAAGAGATCTTAGATGTTGAGTCCAATCCCCTCATTTTATAGACTAAGAGGCTGAGAGCCAGAACGTTTCCTTGCCTCTTCCAAAATCCCAGAGAGCTGGAATTTGCGTGGTGTGGGCTGGGGCCAAGAGAGGCAGGAAGTGCCTCGAACGTCCCGCTAAGGAGTTTGCTGGGCCCCTTGGACACGACCTGTCACCTCCCATGGAGAGCCAGACCTGTCTCTAGCACAGAAATGAGGCTCTAAGGCATCACCTTTAAAGACCAATGTGGAAAAATCACATTAGTAGAACAGAAAACCACATCTGTTTGGCTTTGGACCCACAAGGATTACAGAAATCACCTCTTCTTTGCCCACCAATTACTGTGATTAAATTACTATAAAACAATCCAACTTGAAAGGGAGTGCTGTTTTGCCGTTTCACAAGATGATGGCAGAAGGTAAAGCTGCTCCCCCATCTTCCCTCACCATTTAAAAAAAAAATCAGAGCAGAGAAGTAATTTGCTAGTCCTAATCTTAGAATTATTTGCAGCTTGTGTAATTCCAAATATTTGCGTCGTATATGTTTGGTAAGCAGACCTAAAATGAACCTGATTTGTTTGGGTAAGTGTTGTTGGACCTGGAAAATATAATGGTTGACCGGCCTAATTCATGGGCATAATTTTTGATGCCAGTTGAAAATTTAGGCCCTCACTTACATGTTGGCATAGTTAGCTTAAACCCAGTAGAAAAACAAAGTAACGTGATTACACTTTCATTTTGCTACAAGAAAGAAGGATTCTTTAAAAATACTATAACAATAGCTCGAGACACTAGCCTTTATCTAGTTGATGCTCAAGCGTTTTAATGCAGAGAGAGTGTTCTCTTTGGTTTCTTAACTTTGCTGTGTGTAAAAATACATGAACACCTAATAAATGTGTACATGCCTTCTGACTAGGCTGTTTGACACAAATATTTGCATAGTTGTTGAAGATGAATAGGAATTGAATATTGTGTTAGAACTTCTATGAGTCAGTAAAAGAATAGGATTGATATAAATATCCAGTTTTGCCTTCCCGCGGCCAATTTCTCACTTTTTAAACCTTATGGAACTGATCCAAAATATATACATATACATACACATTTAACTTAATGCTATTGCAAATAAGAATTTGAGAGATGTGGACCTGATTAATGTTAACTGGATTTTATAATATTTTATGCACAAGTGTTCAAAAATAAAGTTTAAATAAATGCGAAGAAAAATATCCATTTAATTTACATTGGCAATAAAAGTGAAATAAAATAAATATAGTTTTAATATAAAAATCAGGCAATCTTGTTAATACGAGACTAAATAGCTCAAAAGAACAGCTGCTTTTTTATGAGTCCAATACTGGCATTCAGAATGCCATAACACAGCTCAAATGTACAAATTAACAGTGTTATTATAGTACATAATGATAACAAGAATAAACATAAGCTTCATCCTGTTTTCTTTGCCCAAAAGTCTTATGTTAAAGATGTGATTCTAGCGTCAACCTACATAAAGAGGTAGACTGAGGTAAGCTCGAATTACCAGAAGTCAGGTTTGTTCCGGAATGGCAGAGACATTGCAATTTGGAAATGCAAAGCGTAGCAAGCTTCAGGTGAGACCAGGGAAGGGTTGGGGAGAGCTGCATTTATGGGCAAGGTGTGCAGAGGGGGGATTATGGAGAGGGGGCATCCAGCCAGAGCCCACGCAGTCAGCTCATTGGCTTGAGCGTAGGGAGAGATTCTCGGTGGATGTTCCTTGGTCTGCAGATACGTTTCTGTTTTCTGTAAGGCACAGGTTTCTGGCACATTAGTTCCTCGCTTCTTTAGTTCTGTTCTTTGGGAGGGCACATGCGCCAGAGTCTCCACTTCCTATCCTCTGGTTCCATTTCAGATAGAACCTTTTCATGCCGTGCCTCAGATTTTGTCCCAGTTACAGATTTCCAGGACTGGAGGGTTTGTGAAAATCCAGCTGATGACCAGCGTGTGAAAAACGTCAGTTTTACAAGTAAAGCGGAGAAATGACCATTTATACAAGCTAGTGTTTTCCCTCCCTTAAATCGTTCCTCTTCACAGCCTCTTCCAATAATTGGGCACTAGTAGATAAATTATAGTATACTTACACTATGGGATACTATGTTGTTATCAAAACTCACATCGTGAAAGATTCATTTGAAGGAAAACATTTTTATGATATACAATTACATGGGAGAAAAACAGGCCGTAAGATAGTAAATGCTGTATGACTCTGATTTTGATAAAAGCATGTACATATTTGTAGAAATAAAAGTGTATATACCAAAGTCGATATAGTGATTATCTCTAGGCAGTATATTGATGTATGATTTTCTTCATTGCGATGTTTTCTTATTTCCTAAATTTGCAACATGCTTGTCTCATTATTTAATTAGGAAAAAATACAGTTTAAAAAAAGTTTATCTTCTCCATTGTCTGGTTCTAAGTTACAAAGCTATAAATTGCCAGTCTCATCCTAAACATAACTTGGGCATATTTAGCATCTCTCCTTCAGCGAAGTTCAAGTCCGTGTCTACAATTCACTTTCATAGTCTCTCCTGCTCTTCATGTTAGAACATGATTCTGAATCTACCCTTTGGCTCTCTTATCTCTCTAATCCTTTTGGCTTCCCTCTTCCAGCCTTTAACTCTTTCCTTCTTCTCTAGGTCTCCACAAACAGCATCCAGGGAAAACCTGCTTCTTACTGAACAACAGGTGGGGGACAACCCTCTAGTTCTTCCAATATCTGTGCAGAGCAGAGTAATAATGGGCTTCTCCCTGGGGATTTTCTCTGTTTCTCAGTCAAGCGGCCCCAGTGGTTTTGAGGAGTGTGTACTTAACCCAAAGCTCTTGTCTTCCCTTTGGGCTTTTCTGGTGTGATAAGGCAGAGAGTGTAACCACAGGAAGAAACTTGCTGACACTTTGAGGCCTCCTGAAGTGACTTCATTGAATTGATGTTGACTCATTCACTCTTATCTCCAGTAGCAATGCTTTCCCATCCTTTCCTGGCTTCCTCAGTGCTATCAGTCTTTCATGGTGAATATCTCCTGTCTGCTTGACTTCTTTAAAAACTTTATTTTTTAATTTTAATTGACTTTTTATTGTGATATTATGATTCATAAGAAGAAATACATATTTGGTCTTCGTACCATTTCTAGCACAGAGCTGCTAAAACTCTTGGAATTTCCTAAGTGATGAGAGAGATAAAGGTGTCTTTTGTTATGTCAACAGAGGTGACTTTTGGAAAGTCCCAAAGTCACCTAAGAAAAGATGCTGCCAACCAGGTGATTAGAGGGCCAGAATTTCCAGCTCTACTCTCCCACCTCCAAAGAGGCCAGAGGGACTTGAGATTGAGTTCAGATGCCAACGGCCAATGATTTAATCAATGCCTAAGTAATAAAGCCTCCATAAAAACCCAAATGGACAGGGTTCGGAGAGGTCCAGATTGGTGAACGTGAGGAGATGAGGGGAGGGTGGAACACTCAGAGAGAGAGAGAGAGAGAGAGAGAGAGAGAGAGAGAGAGCGAGCATTGCACTCCGCATCCTTTGCCCATACCTATGCTGTGCCTCTCTTCCAGCTGGCTGTTCCTGAGTTATATCTGTTTGATAATAAACTGATAGTGTAGTAAATAAACTGTTTCTTTGAGTCCTTTGAGATGCTCTAGCAAATTAATTTAGTTCAAGGAGGGTGTTGTTGGAACCTCCACTCTGTAGCCAGGGGGTCAGAAGCACAGGTAACAACCTGGACTTGCGATTGGCATCTCAGTGGGAAGGAGCAGTCTTGTAAGACTGAGCCCTTAACCTGTGGGATCTGATGCCGTCGCCAGATAGATAGCTCAGAATTAAGCTGAATTGTAGGACACCCGGCTGGTCCCACACATTGGAATTGGGTGCAGACCCATTATTCATTCATTTATTCATTTACTGTTGGTCGATCGATTGCCTTGTCAATGAATTCACATGATCCAGAAGTGTGTCAAGTTTCCCCAGAGGTCACGACTAATGTTCTGTGGGAATCCATCTATGTATTTGTCTACACATCTAAAACATTGTGTGTGTGCATGTGCACCTGCACGTGTGTGTAAGTGGACATAACATACGTAGTCCTCCCCCCCCACACCCCAATGGGATCACCCTTTTGTACAGCTTGCTTTTATTTAGTCATTCTGGTGCTGATAGCAATTTAGATTAATCGCCCTTTTTCATTTTTACAACCAGTGCTGTGGCGACTGTCCCTGTGTGGTATCTTTGTGGCATCTGTTTGAGAAAGCCAGACTCTTTCCTGGCCCCAACTGCAGCCAGCCAAAGGGCCACTAATTGGACCAGTTGCTGTTTGGACCAGAAGTCAGCAGAAACCCATGAACTGTCAAACTGAGCACCAGTCCTAATAGTTCCCTTTCACCGCGTGCTGTGTGCCTCCTCTATTACTCTTCGGTATGTCCCCATTTTGCAGAGGAAGACACTGAGGTTTGGAAGGGATTTGGGCCATCCCTTAGTGCCATCTTCAGCTCCATCTCACGACTTCGAAGTGTGTGACCCTAAACTCTGTGACAGTTTTCCACTCCACTACCTTGGCTTCCTTCTGAAACGATAGCCAAAGCGAGTTGGTGTCCTCTAGGGCAAACTCCCCAATCCACAGCACTCACAACGGCACGAAATTCTAAAAGGGAGATGGAAAAAAAAAAAATCAGCGTCAGTATGTGTAGGTGCAATTTGATAGTCAGAAAAAGGGAGTCATGAATACATGCGAGATGTGAGAGTGATGATTGAAACTGGCATCTAATAAGTGGCAGTATTTGGGCTTGTTCACTTCTGCAGCGTGAGCGTAGCTCCAGCGGCTTTTGCCTGTTCAGAGACGAGCCACCCTTGCCCGTTTTCCTTAAACGTGGTTGTTTGCTGTTAAACCTGAAGCAGCATTGCATGAGATGTCGACTACTTGCAGAAAAAGAAATGGGTGTCAGATGCCCTCGCTGCTCCTCCAGGGCCCCTCAGCCACACCAGACGTGTCACATTTAGTCATGATGTGTGACAGGCATTTCAGGTGGCCACTGTGAATCAGACCTGGCTGAGAGCTGAAATCCATCAGCTTAAGAGTGATTAAATTCTTTCAACACATATTTGTGTAGCACTATCTGCCCGGCACTGTGTTGGGTCCCAAGGATTCAGCTGTGAATGATACAAACTTGGCACCTGATCTTATGGAGCTGACAGAGCGGGGGGAAAGACAGCCAATGACCGAATATCTAATTCCTGATACATCGATTAGTATACAAAGAAAAGCAAGAACCCCAGGAGCACTTGATGGAGGCAGTTCGCTTGGTCTTGGGCAGGGAGGACTTTTTCTTACACTGAGCTCTGCACGATGAGTGGGAGTTAGCAGGTGAACTAGGTGGGGCCCAAGTTGGGCTGCTGCTGGCACAGGGACCTGACCTGCTCTGGCCCTAAGCGCCATTCAGGGCACATGGAGAAACCTGGGGTGACTGGGGGAGACTGGGGATCCTGGAGGAGAGAGGTAAGAGGTCAGTCCACGTAGAGACACATCCAGGGCAAATCGGGCAGGCCTTAGAAGCCTTGAAAGGGATTTGGGTCTCTTTCCTAAGAAAATGGGACGCCTTAGAAAGGTTTTAATTAGCTAAGTTCAACAGATTTGCCTTTTTAAAATTGTGGGACTGAAGTGTGAGACAGAGTCATTACATGGCTTAGTTTCCTCTCATTTTGAAGAAAAATTTTGGTTAGAAATTCCCTGAGTGTCTGTTAGGCAGAGTGCAGTCTGTAAGATGCTCTAGTGCTTACAGATGCTACTGACCAGTGTCTCTGTAGCCCTTACGTGGTGCCAGGCTTTACGAACGCTTTTCGTGTGTGTGTGTGTGTGCTTTACAAATATTCAGCCCATTGAATTTAGGAATTACCTCATTTGACACAGATATTCCCTCTGTCTCCATTTCACGGAGGAGGAGACTGAGGCGCAGAGAGTTGAAGTAACTTATCCAAGCTAGTTAGTCGGGGAGCTGGCTTCAGTGATCATGCTCTGGTGATGGTGGGCTTGGCGCCTCCTTTCCAAGAGCTTACGAAGCTGTCTGTTCCTTGCCAGGTCCCGGCAGAGCCTCCTCAGGTCCAGCCTCACCAGCTTCTGGACCAATTCTCTCCTGACCATGGCAGGAATCATATCAGGACCTGCATTTCCATCCAGGTGCGAGACCTCTCATTAGTACTCCAGTTCCTGTAGTTAGTTGAGACTTTTTCTGTTTCACCGCTTGTGATGAGGAGTTTTATGTGTTAACTTGGGTGGGCCACCAGATAGTTGGCTGAACATCATTCTGGGTATTTCTCTGAGGATGACTTAAGGTAAAATTAACCTTTAAATCAGTGGGCTTCAGGTAAAACAAATTGCCCTCCAAATTGTGTGGGTGGGCCTCATCCAATCAGTGGAAGGCCTGACTAGAATAACAGCAACACTAGAACTCTGAGCGAGAGAGAATACTACAGCAGCCTGCCTTTGGACTCCAACTGGGTCTTCAGTCTGCTGCCCACCGTGCAGATTTTGGCCTTGCCAGGCTCTGTAATTGCATGAGCCAATTCCTTATAATAACTCTCATTCTCTCTCTTTTTCCATACACGTACACACATACATACACAGACAGACAGACAGACATTCTATTGGTTCTGTTTCTCTGGAGAACACTGACTAACACACCCCTGAATCCCCAGCATTTGGCTCAGACTGTGTACTCAATAAATCTGAGCGGCATTAACAAGCCTGGTCACCTGCCCATGGAGACTTAGCCTCCGGCCCTCCTTTTATCACCCTACACATGCCCAGCTGGTTTGCCTGGCTTTCTGGCTTGTGCTCCTGATTCACGCCTACTTTCCTCTGCAAGGGTAGAAGCCTGTCCTTGACCTAGGCCCCTAGGCTGACAACCCTCACCATCTTCCCAGTTTGAGGGCCTGGTTGTTGCCCTGCCGCCCAGTTTTGGAGCTGTCTGATTTGATTTTGCTAATGCCAGGAGAACCCACCTACTAGCCTTTCCCCTGGAGGCTGGCTCTTCTTGGATCCCGATTCTCCCAGCTAGGAAAAGCTCAGGCTTCCTTCATAGCCATTGGAAATTACATTGGGATTTCAGCCCAAAGCTCTACCTCTCTCCCTTTCCATTTCCAGGGCCAGCCAGATCCCTGGTGATAGTTTATGGCTGTACATGGCCTCTTTGGTCCTGGCTCCCTCTGTTTGCCTTCTGGCTTCTTCCACCGTAGTCTCAGCATGCCTGACGTGAGACCATCAAAGGGCAGGGCGTACATGTGCCTAACTGTAAAGAAGAAAGGCGATGAGGACTATCACAGAGGCTCAGACCGAGGCCTGGGGGTGTCTAGAGAAGGGGGAAGACTTCATGGAGGCGGCGGAATTACACTGGGCTTTGATATCAAGCCAGATTTAGCAGGAGGAGCTCGGCCCTGGAGGGTGTTCACAGATGCCACGCCATGCCCCGTGAGAGCAAAAGCAGCAGCAGGTGCAAAGAGACTGGACAAGGGGTGGAGGCTGGTCCTGGGGGCTGAGGAAAGAATGGAAGGGAACGTGGTGGGGGTAAGGCTGGAGAGAATGGGACTCATTTCATGCAACATTTTTCTCAGAACAAGAAAGAGGCTCCTTTGTCTCTCATCCAGAATAACTTCTGCAGAATAATCCGAGCGAGGTACCTTGTTCGAGAGTTCATGGCACCAGGATTAGAAAATCATGTTTTTACGCTCTTCTGATGGCTGTTTGGCGTAGGAGCTCCGGCCTGAGTGTCTGGAGAACCAGATTCTAGTCCTAGCTGAACAGCTGAGAAGATGGAAGATCACTGGGGCGCTCTCAGATCCCTTGTCTGGGACACGGAGATGGGTGGAGCGCTCCAGATGAGATCTAACCTTTTCCGGTATGAAACTTTAAGAGTTTGAAATAAATTTTGCTCTCAGCAGTAATTACAAGAGCAGACTGATAATATATATCCAGTTGACTCTTGAACAACACGGGGGTTAGGGTTGCCCAGGATACACAAACTCCTCATAGAAAATGGCATGGAACAATGCTTATTGTCACCCTTCTGCATCCGTGAATTCCCAACCACAGATGGAAAATGTTGGATGAATCTATAGATACAAAACCTGGGGATACGAAGGACCAACTGATATATTTATTGAAAAAATTCAAGCGGACCCATGCCGTTCAACTCTGTGTTGTTCAAAGGTCAATTGCTCATGTATGTGTGTGTGTGCGTGTATGTGGGTATTTGTATAAGGATTTTTTAATTATAAAATTTCAAACATACACAAAAGTATGTTTACCTAAATTATTAAGATCTTAACCTCATTTGCTTCATATTCCCCCCACCCCCGTCTTTTTGGTTCAATTATTTAAAAACACTAACATCATGTCGTTTCACCTCTGCATGCTTTAGTGTTCTAAAATATACGGCCATTAAAAAAAAAAAAAAAGAACTGCAAGGTCATTACTACATTTAACGAAAAGGACTTCGTATCATTTAATATTCAGACCGTAATGGAATTTTCCCAATTGTCTCAAAAATATGTTTATTGTTTTGTTTGAATCGGGATCCACCAGTGACATTAGGTTGTTCTCTCTTTAATCTTTTTAGAAGAACAGATATTTTACGGACTACGATGTGGCTCCTTTACAGTCCCAGATGTAGGTGTTATGATCAGCTGGACTCCGGCGATTCTCCACGTTGATTATTTAATAATTTGGCTGTAATTTCAATAGGGTCCTGGGAGGAGACACATCCTGCTTCTACCTAGTCCGCCATCTTCCTGGATCCCCGAAGAACAGATATTTTAAATCCAGACAAAAAGTATTTTTGTGAGAGCGGCGACGGTGGGCCTGGGCAGCGTTTAAGGAGACAGTGCAGACAGCATTGTGACCAGACACACCTCGGCTGTCTTCCCACCTGGCTAGGCAGGTACTGTTTCGCCCTTTATGTTCCTTATTCATGGACCCCTGAGCCCTGAGAACCTTTTTCAAAGAAACACGCAGGGTTTTGGCTGTGGCCGAATCATAAAGCCAACAGGAACTGAGCAGTTCAAACCCGGCGCAGTGCTTTGACAGCATCTCCCCATCATTCCCTTGTCATTCTTGGAGCTGTCTTCTTTTTAAATTAAAGTTTTTTGTTTTGTTTTGTTTTGGTCACATAGGATGCGCTTTATATTCTACTCCAGCAAATTAGTTTCCCACCGACGTGGACTTGGTTCCATGTTAAGGCACGTTCTTTAAGGAAACAGGGAGTCAGGAGTCCTGGGAGCGGATCTGGCTCTGCCCAAGTCTGGCCAGTGTGATCCTGGGCAAGTGACGTCATCACTCTGGACTTCTGTTGCTTGTAATTAAAGACCCTGACGAGAACAACCAGAGCATGGAGTAACCGACCAGAACCTTCCTCAAGTGGCAGGTACTGTCTCTGCTTCCTCATTTCTCGCCTTTCAGTGACAATTTCCCTGCTTATGGCGTTGCTTCCCACAGGCCCTTGGTACCTTGTGCTCTTGGCACCTCTGTCCTTTAACCTCCTTCAGAGTCAGTCCTCGCTGGACGGGCCCTGGGCTCTGCGCACCTTCGTTCCTCTGCCTCACATAGAGACTCTCCTTCAAGTCGAAAAAGATCTAACTAGTGAACCTGACTCTCAGAAGTAACTGGTTGTTACCAACGTAATGTGTTTGTCTTTGGGGTCATTTTTGTTTTAGTGGGTGGATGAAATTATTAAGCTAATTGATAGAAAAGTAGAATTTTAGTTACCAGTATCCAGCGGGCTTATAAGGGCTTTCTGGAGCCCACATCTCACGACCCAAAGGCAGCCTTTTATTTTGCTTACGGAGAGGGGGGGGTGGCTTGAGGGCAGCCAACTGGAAGCTTCTTTGTGAGAGAATAAAATACCCACCACCCAAGAGGGGAGAGAGCTGCAAAGAAGAGTGAGTGGGCATGCGCTGGAGGGCCACCGTGACCAGACCTGTGCAGCCAGAGGGCAGCAGAGGAACCCGGAAAGTCTCGGACACAGGAAGGAGGGGAGAAAAGGGTGGAGGAGAAATAACATGGCCCTTGAGACTTGGGTTTGAATCCCAGTGCAGACATTTACTGGCTCTGTGAACTTGGACAAGTGACTCCATCACTTTAAGCCTCAGTTTTCATCTGTAAAAGTGTGGGTGGTGATAGAACTTATCCAATAAGATTATTGTGCGGATGAAATGAGATAACTAATGTGAAATTATCTGGTAAAGGGTAGGCTTGGGGTCTCATTTCCAGAGATACTGGGTGGCCAGGTATTGGTATTTTTTTAAAGTTCCTCAGGAGACTTGGATGTCAGAGTTTATAACAGCTGTGATAATGTATTTTAGTTTCTTTACGTAATTGATAGTGTTGTCAGGGGTCAGATATGAATGTTGGTAGGCTGTTGGTTCCTCATTTCCAAAAAGGAAAATAACGCAGGTCGAAGAACCTTATCAGACCCATAAAATGACAGGGTTGAATGGCCATCCGGTCTAATCACTCATCTGGTGGTTGAATCCTCTTTGCATTATCCTTGCCAAGCTGCAGTTGAGGTCAGCGTTTCCAGCTTGAGCAGGCATCGGAATCATCTGGAGGGCCAGCGTTTCTGAATCTGCAGGTCTGGGCCCGGGCCTGAGAATTTTTATTTCTAGCATGTCCCCAGGTGATGGGATGCTGCTGGTCTGGGGACCACACTTTGAGAACCACTGATCTAGACCAATGCTCGAACACTTCCAGAGACAGAAAACTTCCTACCTCATGAGGCTGTTCACCCATTTTCTGAAGCCTATAGCACTGACATACTTAAGCTTCTGGAAAGCTCTGATATTAATCGGATATCTGTTTCCCTATCCCTTATATCTATGGGCTCTTTGTCTTGCCCCTTTGACAACAGAGTTAAACAATATTTTTCCCAGCCTTAGTAAAAAAATGCTTTTGTTAACTTTGGTTGGTGATTCACCATTCTAAATATATATATATAAAAAAACAACCTGACTGCATCGGTACTCTGGAAATATGGTAAAACCTTAAACCATTTTAAGGGGGGAAAAAATCTGGTCTTTCATTTCTGGGATAACAACTTCAGTTGAACAAAGGTATTTTGAGAGCCCAATGTGTTTGAGAAGCAGGAGACACCTAAGTGAATAGCCACTTCAGGAATTCCTTCGGAAGGCCCTCAGAGCCACCCCCGGCTCCATGGATACGGATGGTTAGTGACGGAGAGCTGGCCGCTCCTCTGTGGTTCGACCTCAGCTTCGTGGACTTATGACCATTCTCACAATGAAATGCATATTTTGGCACACATGCAACATGCTCAACAAATAAAAATTTAATAGACATATATCTGAAAGTTTCTAGCACTTCGGGGAGATTTTGAGATTTATTCTAGCATGCCATACAATGAGTTTTATGGGGAACTGCAAAAATGTATGATTTTAATAGGAATTGGTAAGCACAAAACCTTGACACCACTGAAAAAATATTGGCCATGCCAAAGCAACCCCCATAAAAGTTTGCAGAATGTTTCAGAAAAGAATTATTAGGGGCTGATTTTTTTTTTTTTTTAGTGGAGCTTCAGACAGAGGCTCATTTTTAAGGAAATATATCTATGTTTCTAAGGAAAGAGCAAGTATTTGCTGTCTTTGAAGAGAGGCTATCCTGCTGACTTTTGTAGGTACGTGAGGAAAGATCATAGATATTGTTTTGTACATACTGATGAATAACTAGAGATGTAGCAGAGTGTCTTATTAAAAACATGTCTTATTAAGTCCAGTACGTTGTAGAAAAATACTTTAAGGTGAACTGACAGTGCCCTTTTGCATTCAGAGGATGGACGTTTAAGTATCAGCACGTTGGGGTATTTTTCTCTTGGAGATGGTGCTGTCCCCATCAGCCATCTTTGTCACTTGGCCCACTTGAGTGGGCCGATTTCGTGCCGTCGATTGCACAGCATGTCACCTAGTCCCTCTAGGTGTCAGGCTTTACAGCGCTGCTCCTTTGTGACCTTAACATCCCTGAGCCTCATTGTCACTGTCCGTTGAAGATGGCCAAGTCAGACCTGCCCCATACATTGCCATGAGACATAATGTGGTGCTATATATGACGCGCTCAACGCTCTCTGCCTGGAGGTCCGCAGCTGCTGCCATAATAGTTCATACACTTTGGGGGTAGGGGTCAGTGGACAGTGACATCCTGACCCCACAGAAAAGAAAACCAGACGGTCACTTCCTGCAGGGGAAGATCGCCCAGATCTGCATCCTGTCCCGCCCCACCTGCCCATCTCTTTACTGAGAGCCGATAGCTAATCACTCATCCGTTGGTTGAATCTGTAGCGGTTCTTCCCAAGCTGCGTGTCTGGGTCACCGGTACCAATTAGATCTTAAGTGTGCTGTGAAAAAAAAGGGCTCTATTGTTAATAAACTTGGCAAATGCTGCTGACAGGCATGTCAGCATGTTAAGGGCTGTGAAGAGCCCAGCAAAGAAACCTGTTCAACTCTGTCTAAGGAAGCTTTATGCTAAGTTTATTCTAATGATAGGAACTTATTTTCATGACAAGACTGTTAAAACCCTGTGAGACAGTGGTACCTCTCAGGGTACAGTTTGGGAGCTGCTTTTCAAAGCCCTTCAGATCAGCAGGAGAGACTTTGTCCTTGGTGCTTGGTGTGGTCCCGGCCCACGGATGGTATGGAACATACCACTGACTATAGGTCCATGTCAATTTCCTGATGGTTCTTACAAAACCAATGGATTCCTGGGGGCACAATCTGTTTGCATCATCACCAAAAAGAGGGATGCAGCACAAACCTGTCCCCCATAGAGCTCTGTTCCTACTATGCTCCAAGTTAATGAACTTCATTGAACAGAATTTGGACACACCAACAGCTCGTTCTAAGCAACTTTTCTGGAGAAGTCATGGCGAGGGCTGTTTGCCCCGGCTGTCTGGAGCAGAGGTGGCCCATGTTGTTCATCGCTCCCGGAGGTCAGAACTGAGTGATGGCCACGTGGCAGAGAAGCCCGAGGAAGAAGGTGCAGCTCACAGCTTCTCTGCAGGCGGGAGACACTGAATAAAGGGTTCTATTCTCCAGCACCAGGTTTCATCATCGCGAGGTTCACACGGGATGTGTTTTTGTTTTGTTTTTCCTTGCAGCTTCAGTCCTCTTTCCTCTCAGCAAGGAAGCTTTTGTGTTTGGCCTCGTCCGAGGCTTCGGTCAGCTTCCTGCCTGCACCAGCTCTTGGTTCACCTTCGTGTGCTGACTTGCTGTGGCGGGGCGCAAGTGTGCCCGGGCTTTGCACAGCGCTCAGCTACACATCTTCAAATGCGTTCCCTTCTGCGGGGAAATGTGCTGCTGCCAGAGATGGGCTCTGTGACATGGAGGACTGGCTAATTGGCCGGCTGCCCCGAACGATAATCTGGAAGCGATCAGTGGAGGAAAAAGATAACACAGCTGTGATTTTCAAGGAGACAGGTCTCGGTTTTTCTACCTGCCAACCACGTTTCCTCTGAGGAGTTTTTTCCGCAAGTTGCTATAAAAGAGACCTTTTAATCTTGTTTCAAAAGCCTGGAGACCCAAGTCTTTCCAGATCTTAGGAAGAAAGCGGGCCAGGAAAACGCGCATTGCTGGGGAGCCTGGGGTTTATAAGGAAACGAAGTGGAGGGAGGGCAGGCAGGCGGGATGCCATTGCAATTCCGTGTCTGAGCTTTGCATGTGCTTGAGAGGACTTGGCGCACTTGGCTCCAAGCGCTTTCACCCACAAGTATGATATGGTTTAGGGGTGGGGGCGGAGGGTGTTTCAGAGGTTGACGAACATAAATCTGTCAGTGGATGATTTTCAGACATCTGCCTGGGGCAATTGCAGACAAACACAGGAGTTATTGGAGCCACGGATGTGCCTGACGATGCCTGGGAAAAACAGAGCCAAAAAAGGTCGCCCGGGAGACTGCTGGGCCAGGAAAAAGGCGGTGTCAGTAATACATAGTTTATCATTCAACTCTGGATCTAAAAGAAAAGGAAAAAAAAAAAAAAAGAAAGAAAGAGAAAAATCAATCAGGGTTGGGATCTTGGGAGTTAAATATTGTTGTTGTTAAGAGGCAACGGGTGCCATGGAAACCCATGGCCAGGTCCTGGCGGTGTCTGCATACGTTGGGCATCTCATGTGACTCTTGCCACCATGCTGACTTTAGCTGAACGATAAGGCCTGGGAAGTCCCCAGGATGTGGTTTCAGAGATTTACTCCACTTGAGTATTTCATTTTTCTTCCTATTGAACTGGCAGAGTTACTTGCTATTTTATAGCAGACATTTCTGTGCTTGGTACGGCACAGTTTGATTCAACAGCTGTTCCTGTGGGTACACTTAGAAATACTTTTAAAATTGCTTATGATTCACAGTGTAGAACACATGTGGTAGAAGGAAAAGGGGTGCCTGGGACCCCTCTAAAGCCTCAGTACCCTAATCTTCAAAATGGGCGTAATGACACTTGTCTTGCAAAGTCGTTGAAAGAGCCGGCCGGCCTCCAGGGGAGCCAACGATAAATGTGACCTTGCCTCTCATAAAATGCCAGCTTTGCACTCTGAAGATAAGGCATGATTTAAGAGGCTGGCGTACTTACGGAATTGACACGCACGTAGGTATTTTGTAAAAACAGAAGCAAACCCCGCGCCTTATAAGATCCATTCCATCTCCTCCCTTTACAGTATTTATCCGACGATCCTTTGCTTTCTGCCGCCGGTGTCTCCGCGTCAGTCCCACAGTGCTAAATCTTACGTGACAAGGCTGAGATGACAATAGTATAATGTAGAGAAATCCCCACCAGCGTGAAGCCAGAGTGGGCACAGCAGTAACTGCCTTTGGATCCGAGACGATTCAAAGAGATGAAGTTCCGGCCGTTGTTTCCCATGCGCCAAAGAGCAAAGAGCCGGCTTCTCCCTGATTCCCCCCGAGGCAGCCCATAAACTTCACATTTCAAAACCCGAAACTTCGAACTCCAAAACACACTGTGGGTGGGCAAGGGGAAGAGGCATTGTTCTAATATCTTGGACTTGCTCCGTCTCCAAATTCTCGGAGCAGCAATAGCTGATGCTGTGCTGTGGGCCTTAGGAGGCAGAAGGGTGCGAGCTGAGAGCTACGGCTTTGTCCTTATTCAGACAGACGTGGTTTGAGCCCGGCTGTGCCATGGGACGTGGTGCTTTACTTTTCCGACGCCTAGTTTCTCTTTTCCTTCTCCTTCACTGTCCTATCGCGAGGATTAAATTAGGTGATGTGCCTAAAGGGTTCCGCCCGCACAGCGCGTGGCATAGCAAGTCTCCAGACACGTTTATTAAGAAGACGGTACAGTGCGTCTTAGCTTATCGTTCTCTGTGTGTCCCATCCATCTCTCCATTTCAGTTGTGAGTATCACGAGGAAGACTGCGTCTCATCTTTCTTGAGTCTCACTGGCTGAACACGGAGATGGTCGTTCAGTATTTGAAACAGTGGTTTCTAATGACAAGGCAAAGCCAACCATTATCAGAGGAAGATTGGACCCAGGATCTACTTAAGACTCGTTAACCAATTTTTAAAAGCTCAAGCGTATTTTTGGAATTTCACAGTAATACCATAACAGTGGTTTTTTTTTTTTCTAATAAATTCTTAATATTTCTAGCCAACTTTTCCTAGATAAATGAATTTATCTAGTTTTAAAACCTGCCAGATTCCTGGTATTTATCCCTAGGATTTTTTTTTGAAGTTTGGAGTGGTTTCACATTCCAGTCTACCACCGTCTCTGTTACTTTTCTATAAGTTCTCTGATACTAAGCACATCCCTTCAGTTCGGATCATCACAGTGGGGCGTTCAGCATGATACGTGAATGTTGTATTATTGATGTAGCTCATCTGCAATGTGTTGGTTCTAGGATCTGGTGGCAATAATGGTATCTTAGCCAACAAGATGCAGACGTTCTAGAAATATTCATTCCAAAAAAAAAAAAAAAAGTGTTGCAAAACTGAACAGGTGCTAAGGTATGTGAAATTCTTTCCTAAGTTTCAAAATATGTTTACTGCTCACCTGGAGGTATTAGTGGGTTAAATGGAAAATGTAGGTATGATTTGTTTCAAAACATGTACGATGGACAATACAAATATTTTCAACCTCATTGACTTCCTCAGGGGCTCACTTTTCTACCGTAATGCCTCATTCTCAGACTTACCCCAAAGAAGAGCTGGGTCGTTTGATTTGACTCAGGGGGCACGGTCAGGTTCGGGGGTGCTGAGAGCAGAGCCAGTTCCTGGTCCAGAGACTGTGCCAAAAATGTTCTGTGTTTATTGCACGGAATTCAATAAATACTGGACTCTTAGAAGAGGTGTGTGATAACACCCTAAATCTAAGTTGCTGTATTGGAGATAAAGAAATTTTATGGTTCATGAAAATCTAATGGCGTAGGCTTTTGCAGATTGATAGCATAACACCTTGAAATAATTATGTAGGGAGGAAATATGAAAAGTATCAGATATGTTCTCCCAAACATCATCTACTCAACAGATTCCAATTCTGGGCTGCTATTTTTTCTGTGGCATTTCAATCAGTTCAACTAAAGGAAGACATTTTGTCTGTATGCAAAATGTGCTAATTCAGTTGGTTGACTGACTCATGAGGTCACTCCTCCCTCTCTTCTGGTTTATTTGAGGTTAGGGGCTTGAACGTACTTCAAGACCTGGGCCCCAGCTTTGGAAGGACAAGGACCCATAGGATAAAACCTCAGGGGAGGAAAAGGAAAAAAATGGCATCCCTATTAGGTCTGCTGTATTTCTTGGTCCATACAGAAGGCCTATGGGTCAAAGGGCCCTGAACAACCCACTGGTGAGGCCAAAAAGGGCTGTGTGTCTTACAGATAAATCCCTGATGCTTTATGTATTTTTCACTTGTGCCACTCATTTACGTGGGGAGGGTATCTTTATCCCTCACTTGGAGTATTTTTACTCCTCAATGTTGGCAATTTTAGGGCAGCCTTGAGTAAAAGAGCAAAGGATTGTTATTCTGTGATTCTCAGGATTCCTGGTGGAAGATAGATAGCATTTTCTTTGTTACTCTCTGAAAAAAGGATAAAGAGGAGGCTAGGTCTACAGTGGCGTGAAAAGAAACTTGCACAAGCACATTGGCCACGTAGGAGGCTAGCTCCATGGACTTCCTTGTCAGGCTTCCCTTCTTCTCTGCTGAATTGTAGCTGGGATCCTGCCTGAATTAATGACCTGTTTTACATAAAGACTCTGTCTTAGTAAATACCTAGCTTGAGAATTTAGGAAGTGCAGTGAAGATTGTTTTTCACCAAGGTTTCAGGCCAAGTGTAGGCCTAGATTCTCAGCCAAGGTAATTATCGGGGAGTGAATAAATTATGCTTGCCCATGCTTGTGGTCTGTTCAGCAAAGATAACATTTTAAATATCAGAGCTCTCACTTCACACTATAGAATCAAGATTATTCAACACTTCCATTAGTTGTGGGTAAATAAACCAGTTTTGTGAGTGGCAGGGCAAACATAAGCACAGTTGCCCTCCTCTAACTGTGGTTTGCTTTCTGAGGTTAAAGTTGTCCACAGTTGACCGGGGTCTGAAAATATTAAATAGAAAATTTCAGAAATAAACAATTCTTAAGTTTGAAGTTCCATGCAGTTCTGAGCAGCGTAATGAAATCTTGTGCTATTCGGCACCATCCCACCTGGGACCAGCGTGAATTATCCCTGTGCTCAGTGTCTTCATACTGTAGACGCTCCCCACGTCTGTCAGTCACTTAGTAGCCACCTCCGTTATCGGATCAGGTGTCGCGGTATCACAGTGCTTGTCTTCCAGTCACCCTAATTTTATTCACAATCGCCCCAACGTGCAAGAGTAGTGATGCCGGCAATTCGGACGAGCCAAAGAGAAGCCTCAAAGGATTTCTTTTGAGTAAGTGAAGAGGTGAGCGTTTTCGACTTAATTAGAAAACATAATCGCGTGCTGAGGATGCTAAGGTCCGGCAAGAACACATCATCTACCTGTGAAATTGTGAAGAAGGAAAAAGAAAATCTGCGGCACTTTTGCTGTCACACCTCAAACTGCAAAACTTACGGCCACAACGTGGGACAAGAGTTAAGATGGACAAGGCATCAAAGCCGTGGCTAGAAGACATGAACAGAAAACGGGTTCTGACTGATGGCAACGTGTTGCCCATTAAGCTTCTATAGAGACTTCAGCAAGGGATCCCCCGAAACAAGTGACAGCAAGCCATGAATGCATGCGAGGGAGGGTCACACAGATTCAGAACAGATTCGACATTTGATCATGTCACAACATCACACTGAAGAGAAGGGAGAGTACAGTACAAGATGATATTTTGTGGGCGAGGGAGAGGCTGCATTCACATAACTTGTTAGAGCATATTATTATAATTGTTCTATTTTATTATTAGTTGTTATTGTTAATCTCTCACATGCCTAATTTATAAATTAAACTTTATTATGGGTATGTAGGTAAGGAAAAAATGCAGCATATATTGGATCGGTACTATCCGCGGTTTCGGGCATCCACTGGCGGGTCTGGGAACACATCCTCTGTGGCGAAGGGGGTCTACTGTAAAGTGAATTCATATTCTGAAAGTTCTATGTAAAAATAGCATCTTCCAAGATTAGTAAAGATGTCGATACCAGTATATATAGTTGGTATATAATACAGAGAGGTAGAATGGGAAAGTCATGGAGAATTATAGACTCTGGAGTGAGACCACCTGGGTATGAATCCCAGCATTGCCACTTACCCCCTGGGGACCCCGGGCAAGTATCTTAACCTCTCTGGGTCTTGCTCTCTCCTCCTCATGTAAAATGGAGCAATAATAGTACTTATCTCAAAGGATTGTTGAGAGGATTAAATTAGTTAAGATATATAAAGCAGTTGGAACACTGCCTGACAGGAAGTACTTTAGAAATGTTAACTTTTTAATAACAACATTCTTTCTCTCCTTCTCCTCCTCTTTCTCCTTATCCCCCATCCCATTATCATCATCATCATCATCATCATCATCATCATCATCATCATCATCATCATCATCATCATCATCATTATGCATGGGAAATGGCCAGGGCTGGCTACATAATTTGCAAGCACAGTATAAAAGATATTGCAGGGCCTCTTGTCCTAAAATCAGGAACAAGGCTTTTCCTTTTTTTGTGGTGCCTCTCTCCCTCAACCTATCATGGTTATTTTTTTTTTTATTTTCAAACACAAGAATATCCCCACAGCACATGCAGATCCTCACAAATGCCTGGGGACACTTTCTATAATTTGGTACACTCTAGCAAAATTAACAGATTTTTAAAATTCTGGACTACTTACTTAGTAGGACTAAATTTTTTTTCTGAGTCTTAACCTTATGTGTTACTCTTTTCTGATCATTCATCTTAGGCTTTGAAAGGAGTGAGGAAACACGGAAAAAGAGAGTCCGTTTTGCAAACTGAGATATTATCAAATTTTAAAATGAATGGATCTTGTAATGAAAGTTGGCCTCACGGTTCTCCAACCATCTCACCTCCAACGATCTGTACTTGCACCTTCCATGGCTGTCCACGTCCCAGACCACGTCTTGAGCCCCTCTTTCAGTCTTTTCTGCACTGGCGGTTTGCTGACTTTATTGAGTTCTCCAAGTCTTTGACCCATCACTTAGGATCACGCCCCCTGGTGCTTTCACTTCCCTCCACATCTAGCTTAAATACTACGTTTTGTCACTGTGGACATCTTTCACACCCTTCATTCTCTCATACTCATCCCTCCTGAACTTGGCTGGCAGAGACCGAATCCTGTTTAAAATCATAACTGCCTATTCAGTGCTGGCATTAGGATGGAGAAACACTCACAGCTATGTTGACTGTTCTTGCTTTAAATTCTTGACCTCCAATCTCAAATAGATATTCAGCGTAGCAACGATCACATTTACTTTCACACTTTTCAAAATCTTTTACACCTTCTCCTCCTCATCCCCTCCCTATTCTTATCTTATGACCTTGTCTCATTCTTTATTGGAAAAATAGAAGCTGCCAGATAGTAATTCTTTTATTTTTTTTTTCACTAGTTAATCTACCGATACTCTTTGCCTTCCCTGCTCATATCATAGTAAAGTATTCTTGCTCCACCCTATCAAAAACTTATTTGTACGCTTTATCTGCCCCTTACTTCTCAGTTCATTAACTCTTACGAATATCTCGTCTCCTGCATCACAAATGCCCTACTCTGTCTAGGGCATACACAAATAGAGCCAAAAATGTGCTCTAATATCTCCTGTCTAAAAAACAAAAACAAATGACAAAACCAAAACTTTCTTGACTCCATTTACTCTTCTAGCTTCTGTTCCATTTCCCTGCTCCCTATTTATAGCAAATCTTCTTAGAGTTGCCTATAACAACTGTCTCCACGTCTTTGTCTCACATTCTCTGCTTAACTCATTCCGATCGGGTTTCTGTCCCCACCACTCCTACTGAGACTGGTTAAGGGCACCATTACCTGCACATTACTAATCTCAGTGGTCTTACTTGTTTTTGAAATCTTTTAGAAAAATAAATCCTTGTTTTTGAAATCTTTTAGAAAAATAAATCTTGACTTCTGTGATGCACACACACACTCCTGGACTTCCTCCTGCCTCACTTGTCACCCTTTCCTTGTCTCCTTTGCTGGCTTCTCCTCCCTGCTAAGCCTCTACATGCTGGAGGTTTCTGGAGCACATTCCTGCGGCCTCTTCTAATCCCAAGCAATAGATTTTCCTATGGGTGATCTCATCTAACTTTAAGGTCTAGTGGAGGTCTGACTTACAGACCAATGACACTCAAACCGTGTCTCTAGCTCTGACCTTTACTTGGAGTTTCATGTTTTCTATAGCCAGCTGTCCCTCTGACTTTATCACTTGGATGTTTGAAAGGGAGCTCAAACTTATCATGGAAGTTGGAAGAGAACCGTTGATATTTTCCTTACTCCCCAAATCTGCTTTTCTCCCAATCACCCCATCTCAGTAAGCAATACCGTCATCCACTTAGCGGCTGAAACCAAAGATCTAGGCATTGTTTCGATTGGGTTCTTTTCTTTATGAATCCACGGCAAATCTATTGGCAAGTCCTGTCAACACGTCCTTCGGAATGCACCCTTAAGCTGCCTGCTTTCCCCTCACTGCGCCACATGCCATCACTCTCCCTTCCCGAACAACTGCGATAACTTCCCAATCAATTCCTTGGCTTCCACTCTTGCACCGTTATAATTCTTCTACCCAACAGCCAGAGATGTTTCAAAAAATGTCCATCAGAGCATGCTTACAACTTTCCAAAGACTTCTTATGACACTGGGAGTAAAATCTAACCTTCTCGTGCTGGTTATAAACTCTACCTAGTCTAGACCCTGGCAACTTCTCCATTTATGTCACATGACTCGTCCTGTGCCCACTGTGTATACTTCAGCCACAAACACATCTGTTCCTCAAACACATCAAGATCATTTTCTGTTCCTCAAACACATCAAGATCATTTTAACCAAGGGAACCTGCCACTGGTTGTTCCCACTGCCTAGAATTCTCATGACTCTTCTTCTCCTTCAGATTTTTACTTAAATGTCACCCTAGTTCTTTATATCACTATGGAATTATGGATTCCGGTTTAATCAATGTGTTATAATCAATTACTAGAATTATTAATTTTGCTACTCGCATTGTTTCAGACTCGGCCATTAGAAGCCCCTTCAGGCTGGCTCCTGTGTCCTTTTGCAATGGTCTCTCATCCTTTGAGCACTTTATTATGTCCTGGCACAAAAAGTTGTTTTAGGCTTATTTGATGCTTTCTTAGTAATTGGCCAGTGTGAGGAAGAATTATACTCAGGCCATTTCTGCAAGAAGCTTGAATGCTTTTATTGAAGAATGATAATGATAGTTAGTAGCCAAGATATGGACTCTAGATGTGCTCATTGTTTCTGGAGTGTGTCACTGCTTTCGGGTCTTCTTATCAGACAAAACTAGGACATTCACTCTGTCTGTCTGTCTGTCTACCTACCTACCTACCTACCTACATATCTACCTGTCTACCTACCTAGCTATCCATCCATCTAAAAAATCATGAGTCACACTACCTACAATTCCAATCTAACCCTATGTTCTTTAGCCAACTCCCTTTCTCTGTTTGCAGTTCTCTTTTCTAACAGTGAGAAACCTTCCGTTATCCTCAATACATTTATTGACTCAATCCTTCCCTATGCAGCCAATCTCCTGGCCACACAGCCTCCTTGGCCACAGCACTACTGATTCACACAAGCACGTGCCGGTTGAGAATCCATTCTCCTAGTCCTGGTGTTGTTCCAAATTAATCACTGAAAACTTTCTAGTAGGCATTCGTTCATTCTTTTATTTGCTCATCTAGGAAATGTTTATTGAGTTTCTAGCCTATGTCAGGCACATTGCTGAATGCTGTAGATACACCAGTGACCAAGACAGCCAGAGTATTTGACTCATGGCTGCTGTTATTGTAGACCATGTGTCTCTGCTCTAGACATATTTGTCTCTATTAAACTTTAAATTTTGTTGTACATAAGTATACCTATATACCTATGTTATATATAATTCTTGTTATAGAATTAGGGCTCAGTCATTTTCCACATACCATTTTGCAGTCTCCATGTAGTCCCAACTTAAAGAATGTTCTAGGTAGATCCAGGTGGGTAAACACATGGACACCTTAGTTGGCAGACTTTATATGCTCTGGTTCTGGAACTCAGAGTGGGCATACCCAAATAAGCAATGCTTATGTTTTTCTGGCATGTTAATTTGTTAACAATACCCAAGAGTTGTATTCTGGCTCCAAGAAATGCTTCAAATCCATGACTCAGCATTTTGTCATGTATCTCAGAGTGATTTAATGACCTAATTCACACATTCCAATAAAACACAATGGGCTCTTAGAAAGGAAATAAAATTTAAATATCTAGCCCTAATAGTCATCAACAAGTCAGCAGTGTTCCTTGCACATAGTAGGTATTTGATAAAACTTGGTTATTTGAATTAGAAGTTTGTTATCCATGTAATTGATGTACTGGTGTAGTACATGTTGATTAGGACATTTACTAACAGTATTTCTCGTATGTCTCTATCATTCCCACTTCTCCCACAGTTTAGCATGTCTGTTGCCTTTGCAATCCTACTCTTTCCGAGCTTTTAATTTTTCTCTCGTTTTTCTATTTACTGCGGCCACACGTCTTGCTGAAGAGCAAAACATTCTTCCAATTTTTAACATCTGTAAATACAGGTTTTCAGAATTTCACTGGAATAATTTTTACACCTCTCCCTAAGAGAAAAAAATGCTAACACAGATATTAGAAATTGTTTATGATGCCTGATCTGTGGCAGATAAAATGGCTTCTTAGAGACTCAAATTGGGGATAAATGAGTTACTTTATATTCCATTTCCTTTTTCAAAAAAAAAAAAAACCAACCAAAAAAACACAAGTCTGGTTTTGTTCAGACCCCTTATTACATTTAGCTTCTGTTCTCATAATCCATCAAAATTACTAGCTGAAAGATCAAAAAATAAAAATAAGCATTCCTGTTTTGAAGCATACTGTTTAAATAACTGCAACACCCCTCAGACATGTGGGCCAATCTCTTATTTGCTTCTAGGATTTCCTGCAAATCAGTCAGTTGTCTGCTATATCCACTGAACTCTGAAGGGTAGATGAGAACAAGACACTCTTTTCGGATGACAGCTTTCTGTAACTGTATTCAATCGAAACCTGAAGTCCTTATTTGGTTTTAGCCTCCCTTTTTAGTAAAATTCAATTTATAAACTTTATTTTTTATTATATGTCATGCCTGTGGTGGGCCACGAGCAAGGAACTAAGAAACACAGAGCGGCTGAGACACTCAAACACAGAAGGGTCTGACTGCGTCTCCGCTGTCATTTCTGGTGAGTTACACAGACCTCACTGTCAGACTGTTTCACATATCCTTGGCAAGAGAAGAGCCTTCGAACAAAGTGTGTGAGGGTGTAAGTGCTGCATATTTTTAAGGCATGGCCAGGGTCCTGCCTGGCTTTTCTTCTTTCCCATTGAGAGTCCCCAACTGCCAAGAGGCTCTTACACGCCATTCCAAATGATGATGACAATAAGAATAACATTTGTTGAGCGCTTGCTGTCTGTACGGAGTCTTCCCTCTTGAGGTGGAGTCTATCTAAATAAATGTGCTGTGCATGCTGCCGGCAGCGATTGCTCTGCTTTTCGGAAGTGGTTCTCGAATCGATCAAGATCAATCACGTGAGAGAGAGCATTTAAAATGCAGATCCAGAGATTCCGTTTGCATGTTTAGGATGAGACTCAGGAATGTAAGTTTTTCACAGACTCCTGGTGTCATTCGGCTGTGCGAGACCATACTTTGAAATGGATGCTTAGGATATTGAAAGGACTCTTGACTGTCGCCGCATCGATCTTTGTGCAATAGATAATGTATCCAGGAAGCTACATGCAAATACGTTTTTGGAGTAGACGGTCAAACTTGTTGGCACAAGACTGACACTATCCTTTCTGGGAGGCATTTCTGACTTGGTGTCTGTACAGCACTCGCATGTAACCAGCAAAATGCTCCAAACAAAGGAATGTCTTAGTGGTTCTTTTTGTAAAGTCAGGAATCCATTTCTTATGTAAATAGACACCTTCTCATAGAATAATATGAATTGGCTCATGGGAAGATTTCTTGCGGATAAGGAACAATTCTATCCCAGAACAATGACAGTTGTCAGATCTACTAGCTGAAATTACTTATGTCCCCTGTTGCCTGCATTGTTTTCTCTTTTTCATTATAGATACGGTTATAGTGGTGCTGCTAACGGGTGATATAAGCTGGGGTGGAGGCTGTGTTTGGGATCCTGTTGCCAGAAGCTTCGGTCTGTGTGGAGTTCATCCTCACACTGGTCTTCTGGCTACAGAACCAGTGATACTGGGAAGAAGAGTCTTTGAATTGGGGCTATTGACTCTCCAGCTGGCTCTGTGCCCAAGGCTCCTGCACTCAGAAAACAAATCCAGATTCAAATTTTCAACATTTATAAAAATCAGAACGGTGATATTTTGGACCTGCTGCCAACTCACTTAATCTTTCTTTCGTTCGTTCTTTCTTTCTTTCGTTCCTTTCGTTCTTTCTCTCTCTCTCTTTCTTCCTTTCCTTTCCTTTCCTTTCCTTTCCTTTCCTTTCCTTTCCTTTCCTTTCCTTTCCTTTCCTTTCCTTTCCTTTCCTTTCCATTCCTTTCCATTCCTTTCCTTTCCTTCTTTTAAAAATCAAATCGCTGGAATATGGTGTGTGAGATTTTAGCGCCAACGTCCCCTCCCCCCCAACCCCTTCCCCATTGAAATAAAGTTCCCCAGAGTGAGGAATTTTGTGTCAGGTTTTAGCCATGAAAGGGAACAGCTCTTTGTCAATGATAAAACTGCAATTCTGTTCACATGTGATGATTTATACTGTTGGTATCTTACGGCGTTAACAGGGCTGAGAGGCATAAATTCTCCTCCTGCTAAGACGGGAGTGGACCTCACAGCTTTGGTTGTGCCATCCCATGTGGCTGTGGTCGGAGAAGTAAAACCAAACCAAGAGCAGATGCTTAAGTACTTTTTAAACCGATGGCTTTGTGGGGCTGTTTTTGCTTAAGGACAGAATAATTTGAAACACCTTTCCCACTGGTTCATCTGCTTGGGCAGCAGCTAAGCAGCTCCGTGGGGCCTCTCCTGTCCTGCTCTGTGTCTGCAAGGTTAGGTCCAGCGAAGGGTGAGCGTGGCCCAAGCCGCCCTCACTTGGCCACAGGTTTCAGAAGACATCTGTAAATCATTGTGCAAAACCGAAAAGTACAAATTCACCACAGCTCGACTCTGCTGAGTTGAGTCTGATATTTCCTGTTGCAGAGTTTTCCTTGGTATCCTACACATCGGCTGTGAAACACCAGCTGCTCTAAATGACTTGAATTTATAGACCCTTTGATCAATTATCTTACCTAATTCTGGATAATTGAGAGGAGAGTTGAACCATTCCCTAATGTAAATATGACTTAATTTTTAAAAAATCCAGTCTTTTCGCAAGTGCTATAGACAGAGGCCTGCCTTTGTTTTCTATATTTAATTTCCTTTTTCTCTAATCCTAGTGAATCCCATAGTGCTTTGCAGCTAAACCAAACAGGAAATATTGTCAATGACAGGTTGAAAGTAATAGTGTACCTTATCCAAGATTCTCACTCTTTGCTAATTCACTTAATTTGTAGCATCCTTAGGACCTTTGCAAAAGAGAATAGCAAAAATGACATATCAAAAGAGAAGAAACAACCACTGATAATGAGCTAGTCATCCCAGCTGAAGAGCAGTTTGAAACAACAGTCCTAATTTTTCATTCGGCTGTTGAATTTCCTTCTTGGTAGAAATTCTAATGTGATGGTTTGGGCTTACGTCATAGACAATCCAGACTTGCAGTACTTGGCCTTGGTTTGTCTGAAAGCCAAAGCAGCCGAACAATTACTCAGTGAAGTTCATGATATTGAGATATTTACGTGTCGTGTACTGATGAAGCTTAACAAATATTTCTGTACTAGTCCTGGCATTTATCAAATGAAAATCATCCTTTAGCCTCTGCTTGAATACTTCCAAGGGTAAGGTCTTACTATCTTGTGGGGCAGATCTAGTTCGTTACCAGTTCTATTTGTAGAATGTGGCTTTTCACTGTTGAGGTCTAATTTGTCTCCCTGAAGCTTCATCCATTTATTCCTTTAATGAATTACCAGTTCCCGAGAACTTGGCCTACGCATTGATGACTATGAGATGGCCTTTGGCTTTCGTGGAGGCTCTGGCCTACTTCAGTATTCCTCAACCTTATTTTCCTTGTTATTCCCTTAAGGAGCCTTTTTATATTTTTTCTCTAACTGCCCCACATCCCTACTTCATCAAATTTTAATACCACAGATAAACTCTATATCTGTTTATGTACTACATGTATACCTGTGCTTTTACAATAAAACGTTTTTTTTTTTTCTTTTCTTTAAGAACCAGTTTGTGTTCCTCGAGGGGATAGCACCCTTACTGAGAATTCATGGTTTAGTAAAAATGATAGATTATGTAAGAGCTAAATCCTATATATACACCAGCATACCCGGTCCTCTACCCTCGTTCCCTACCTGCTCTTGCTCCCACACCCTCGTACATCCTTTTAGAATGCCTATCACATTTTATCTTAACTATTCGTTTAGCCATTTGTAGTGGGTTGGATGATCCTTGCCCCCTTGACCCTCCCCGCCCCCAAAAAAGATATGTTCTCCAGGAAACTAAATGTAACCTAATTTGGAAAAAAAGGTCTTTGCAGATGTAATTAAGGATTTCAGAATGATATCATCCTGGATTATTCAGATGGGCCCTAAACTCAATAAGAGTCCTAATAAGAGAAAGGCAGAAGGGATTTGATACAGACACCGAGAAAGGCCATGTCATGTGAAGACAGACATTGGAGTGAGGTGGCTATAAGCCAAGGATTGGCAACAGCCACCAGAAGCTGGAGACGTTCTTCCCTATCTTCCCTAGAGCCTCTGCAGGGAGTGTGGCCTAGCCCAAACCTTGATTTCAGACTTCTGGTCTGCAGAACTGTGAGAGAATACTTTTTTTTTTTTTTAAGCTACCAAGATGATAGTAACTTGTATGAGACACAGGAAACAAATACCTCATCCCTCCTCACTCTACCCTGGTCTCCTAAAGACCCAGCATCTTGTTCATCTGCCTATTCCTAGAGCGTAGTCTGGTGACTGACAGCCAGTAGGTGCTTCGTTTACACTTGCACGGTCGGAATAGTGAGTGGGAAGTGACTCTGAGCTAGTGCCTTCTCTGTTAGATGGAAGTGCCTGAGGGCTGTGGCCACGGGTACCTCCCCCGCCCCTCACAGAAGATCCCCAACCATCTTTTCCCATGCAGGCTAGACAGTCTCATATCTTATATTTGCATATTTAGAAACATGCATTTTATTTTATTTTATTGTTATTTTATCTTTTATTATTATGGTGAAATTGGTTAACAAAAGCCAGTAAGCTTCAGGTCTACATTGTGTGTTCACTACCCCTTGAATTTAAAAAATGTAAAAATGTTAAAATACAGACACACATGACTTTATATAAACTGGATAATATTATATAGGCTCTTCTGTAACCTGCTTTTTTCCCCTTATTAAATAGCATGTCATGGGCATCTCTCCATGTCAATAAAGGTAGCTTCAATCATTGTTTTAATAGCTACTTGGTTTCCATTTTGTGGATTAGTATAATTTATTTAACCAATCTCCTATTGATGGATGCTAATATCCCTCTTAAAATGGAATAGCCATTTTGATATAAGATACTGTAAATCTTATTGGCCACACCAATATAGGGGAACTAATATTGCTTTTGATTTGTACATTATACGTATTTTAATGTGGCTGATGATTTCACTAGCTTTGTGAGGTAGTTACTACTTTCTCTTGATAGCATATTGCTATCTTCTTTTGACCCTGTAATTACTAAAACCCTTAATCTTTTAACCTGAATAGTATGCAGTAGAGTGTGCCTAGCTTATGTTTGAGTAATTGATTACACACACACACACACACACACGCACACACATTTAACATTCATGTGGGATTTTTATATAACCATAATCATAGCTTAGGCATGATCTTGTTTCTGCCTTTAAATCGAGCTCTATAGCATAAACTTTTTTCTTATGACGTTCATTTTTTTAAAAAAACTTTTAGGATTTTATATTTATTCTTGTTTATTATTGGGAAAAAATAGATTTCCTCTTATCATTTCAACTCACTGGAATAATTTCGGGACTATACTTTGTGCTCCATCATATCAGTAATTCTCACCTAATAAGCAGGTGTTTTACTTTTTCTTCTATGTTAAGATTGCTGTGCTGACTGGTACAAGGTAGAGATGGAACTCTGACCCTCACTTCAAAAGATTTCCCTCCTGGCTGATGTTAAATTCCTAATGGCCATCTTGTCTTCCATTATTCACCTCCCAGACAATGTCTCTCTCTGTCAGATTGTGCTGGCTTTTGGCTTGGCTGACTCCAGACAGGGTTTGCGCCTTACCTAGTTTCTTTCCCTGTAATACTTAGTACAGGGCCTGATGTGCAATAAGAGGTGCCCGATAATGCTTGTTGTTTTCAATTGAATTGTTCAAGAATATAGTGACTTGTGTGTATGGTGAATCCGCACAGCCTCTTTAGCGATCAGCACTTTTTCTTGCCTTTGCTCATGAATCATCTATTCAATAATGCATTATGGAAGTCCAAGGGACTGACGCCAAGCTCACTGGGTCATATCCACTTTTACGTCTTTCTTGAACGTCTGCTTAGAGGAGGAAAAAACCCCAATATCTGAGTTTCAGTTGTCACTTTGAGACCTCCCTGAGCTACCTATGTCACTTGTTGCTTAACAGGGTTTGTTGGGATGGGTCAAGTCACGGTGGAAGGGAGTAGGCTTGGTCCCAATTCACCCTTTAGGGTAGGGCAGGGCAGGTGCCCTGTTTTTTGTAGAGACTCAGCCTCGTGGGTGAGCCAGGCACTCTGTCGAAGGGGGCAGAAAGACGCAGTATTCCGTCTTGGTTCTGGCACAGGCTCAGCATGGGGCCCATGGGGATGTGCAGGAGTTGCCTTCTGGGAGGGTGGGAGCTGCAGACTTGCCATGCAGATCTCAGCTGTCATCCGGGGTCTTGGGCAGCAGTGGTGCGCCTTGGCGTTCAGCAGCAGACAGACCATCTCAGCCTGGTGCCCCAAGCAGAAGCCAGCTCTGAAACTAACTGCAGGGGTGAGGATTCAGACATAGACACCACATTACCAGAGGGGGGATAGTGTAGGAGTAGGTAAGTGTCACAGGTTGGATTCCCCAGGAAATATATTCTGAGCAGCAAAATCAGCATGCAGAAGGTTTATTTGGGATCAACATCTGTGGAAGGAAGAGACGGGAAGTGGGATTGAGCAGAGAGAGAAGTTAGCTGAGATGTCATCCCAACAAAGGCCTTAGCTGACCCCATGAACAAACTTGGGAGAACTCCTCAAGAATTGTCCTGAGCCGAGGAGGGAGGCATGTCGTGGGGTCAAGCTTTGATACCCCCACGTTGATCAGTCATTGGATGGGACCGTTATTGGGAGGCAGGACTGTGGCTTAGACACTTTTCTTCAACAGAGCGATTCTCAGAGATGGATTGTAGCGGAGGGTCATCTTTCAGCTGTGCTCCTCGCAGCTGTGGGAGTACGTACTTTTTTCCTAAAAGGAGATCTGGGCAGGGCAGCACGATATCCACCACAGTGATTTATGACTTAGGGTACATGAGTGCCCAGTGACCATGCATGGTAGGACTGAGACATTAGGATGCTGATGAACCTAAAAAAGGAAGACATATATATCAAATCCCACTGGATTAACCTTGATGGGAGGGAGGTGAGAGCGATGGAGGGAGTAGGAAAGAATAGGAGGAACTGGCCAGAACTGTTTGCATACTTCTCATCTCTGAACCTGGTCTCTCTGGGGTGGGGTGGGGGTGAGAGAAGGTTAGGTGATCAGTGAACCTACCCATAAGAAGCTGAGGAGGACAGGTAGGGAAATGAAAGGACACCTGTGGGTATCTGTGGGACATTTCTCCCTGTTCATTCTAGCAAATCTCGTGCATCATGACCCTGGGGCTTATAATCTCATAAAAATGTTCAAACAGTCAAATCCACTCATGTGCAAACATGCAATTTTAAGAGGTATTTGTCAGGGCATTGATGCAATTTTGTTCCTTAGGCCTAAATTAATATTCTCGTGTGTGTGTGTGTGTGTGTGTGTGTGTGTGTGTGTGTGAGAGAGAGAGAGAGAGAGAGAGAGAGAGAGAGAGAGAGAGAGAGAGAGATTTCCAATGGGTTGTTGTAGCCACTTTATGTTTTAAGACCATAGCAGGAGATTTTTTTCATTAATCAATCAATCGATCACTCAATTTCTAGAGTGATTTGTCCCCTTTCTGCACAGCTCAAAGTGGTCTTTGAATGAATACCACCTGGAAGGCAGGTGGGAAGGAAAAATTATTTAGACTGAGTTCACGGATGGAGAAGTCTTAACACTAAAAAATTTCCCCTTTAAAAACTGAAGTGAGTATGCAGCGGGGAACTCGTATTAGAGCATGTTTTGATGTCGGCATTTAATGTGTCACAACATTTAGCTCATCTCTGCAAATTATGAGATTTTCCTAGTTCCTAAAATATCATTACACAGCTGTTGTTTCTTTTCTAAATAATGTTAACTCTGCCCCCGTCCCCAAATCCATGCCATCTAGTTTTCAGTGGCTTGAATTTTCAGTGTGATGGCATCCATTTCACTTTCGAATCCTTTCCCAGGCCATGGATGTCCACTTCACGTGGGGGTGTGACTTCACTTGAAGCGGTCAGGAGGCTGCTGTTCGTGAAAAGACTCAGCTGTAACGGCATATGGACAACACACTTTCAAAATGGGGTTATTTCATAATTGCATCAACTCTGTCCAAGAAAAGAGAACACATTCAAATTCCCTATAATTCAAACCATTTGTTAGCGGATGGAGCCCTCCATCCTGAGCTGGGGAGGACGAGTCTCACTGAGAGATCGTCATGTTCTAAACTGTCCACGTCCACCTGGTTTGAAAATCTCCTTCTGGTCTTGGTGCTCTGGGGGGGAAGGAAGCTATCGAGGTGAGGGTGATGGAATGCCGCCCTGGGCTGGGCACAGGCCGTGTTTATGTGCTGAGATTCACGTGCTATGCATCTGAACGCTCCCAGCGGTCAGCCCAGAGGTTTGGTGTGCATAGGATCGCCAGTTAGTTGTGTGGCTTCTTATTCCATGTGGGTGGACGCAAATCATGGCAGGAGACAGTGTGACTCGGAGAAAAAGCAAGGGCCCAGGAGCTGAAGAAAAGTAGGCCTGCATCTCAGTCCTGGCATGTTACTTAGCTTTAAACAAGTCAACTAACTTCTCTGAATATCAGTTTCCTTGTTTATAAAATGATCTCTCTCCTCCTCCTCCTCCTCCTCCTCCTCCTCTTCCTCCTCCTCCTCCTCCTCCTCCTCTCTCTCTCTCTCCCATGCACACATGCACATGCGTGCGCGCGCGCGCACACACACACACACACACACACACTAATCTTGCATGGTAGTAGTGAGAATTAGAGATAGCACATCTAAAAAGCTCAGCATACCGCTTGGCCCATAGCAGACACTCAGTACATAGAAGTTATTATCGTTAGTTATTACTTAATAGAGTCTATGAAAAGGGTCTTTCTGTACAACCTAAATCCCCAGTATGCTCATCTTATGCCCGATCTGGCGGCAGAAATGGCTTGCCGACAGCATCCATCTTTACATTCACAAGTCATATGAAATATACAGCCTTTTTCCTAACAGGTTCCCAGAGGTCTGCTAGGTTTCCTGGCAATGAGACAGCAATTCAAGCCAGTCCAGGTACAGAATAAAGCTGTGCCAATAGCCACATTCCGTGCACAAAACACTCCCCAACTGGGCCATACATGTGCCAGCTGTGTGTGCCAGCCTCGCAGGCCTGGCTCGCCAGGCAGCTGCATAAATTGCTTCGAGCATGAGGTTATTTATGGCGTACCCAACCCCGACTTTGGCCTAGCTCTTGTTCTCATTTCTTAAATGATAGTATTAGTGCTGGGGAAAGACAATGTAGGAAAGTGAATTCCGCAGACAAACGTTGCCAGGTGCCGGCTTACCCACGTGAGTGCTCTGGCCCTTGGCGGGGTATTGTCAGCTCCATAATTCCAGGCTCTGGGGTGGCGATAACTGTGCTAAGTGAAGACAGCCCCAGCACGGCAGCGATGGCGAGGCGGAGAGCGACAGTTGATTCTTCTGTGGCTCTGACGCTGTGAGAGCTCTCCACAGAGGATTCTGACAGTGTTTGTAACAATAGGAGTGAAATTAGAAGGAAATAAGTACCTGTGACTGTTTCTAACTTTTGCCTCTTAATTTGCCCTTCATCTGAAGAAGCTTAGATAAATGGAATGGCCTTTAATTCTTAGCTTCCGTGAATTTTCGAGTCAAATTAGCAAAATTTTGGAAACACGCTTAAAATGTAATGGGTCTCACAGATTTTTCTGACCCAGATGCTCCTGGTCCCTAGTTCATCTAGTGTCCTTTTGTGGAGGGAAAAGAGAAAGAGGGCTGTAAGCCTTGGCATCGTGTTTAGGAGAAGGGGCCAGCAGGAGAGGTGTGAACTTTTATAATATTGCTTTTTCTCCAAGTTTCTATGCCCTATGAACCAGCTGAGAACGTAGGCCCACAATTGCCCCAGTAGGACTTAAATATATATTTGGAAAGCCACGTCGGTGTGAACAGTCACCTGTTTAATCAGGGATCATAGTGCCAGTGATGGTGGCATGCCAGGAGATGATGTACAGCTGGCGGTTGTGACCATGTCCCTTTTTAGTTTTATACCCGTGTTTGTACCTTATTCGATCATTCATTCACACAAAGGAATATTTGTTCACATACTTTATTCACCTCTATTATGTGACCTACACCGTGCTAAATACTGGAAAAATAGCTGTGAATTTTGTTTCTTTTGTGGCAGGTAGTTCTGAGGATAGGATCCTCTGATGTCTACCAAAGAATCGTCAATTCTTATTTTCTTTGCAGGTGAATTGCTTACTGAGATGTTTGCCATAGATTGCAGGCCTTTTTCAGTCACAGACTGGGTGTTATACAGAGGCAATTAAAGAGGAAAGTTAACACCTTGACTTTCTCCTATGGATATAGGCATTCAACCAGCACTGGTGGGATGCAGGGTGAAGTGCTGACTTTAGTCCCTCAGAGTCACGAAGGGGAAGGTTCACCTGAAGAGTATACTAAGGAGGTATATCTGCATCCCTGTTCATCTAATATCCATATCACATCTATTTAAGGATAATTCATTGTCTTCTCCTCCGACGCCCTCCAAAGTGTTCCATTCTGTGATATCTCTGAGAAGAGAGAGAGTGCCTGCTTTGAGGGTGAGCTACCTGAGTAGATGTAGTGTTATTGCTTGCTGCTCAACACATGTCGCTTCTCTTCCCAGTTTATAGTTCTCCAGATTTCCTTTGGGAAAGGTTCCTTCCTCCATGTTTACCATGTGGTGTGCATGGAATTTAAAAATTTCATGGGAGAGTCCTAATTGGCTTAAGCCAATCACTATATCTGTTTCCTCTGGCTGTAGTATTGCTTCAGAAATAGCCACTGAAACGGGAGAAAACCTTGCTAGAATTTCGGGAACAGAGAGATTCCTTTCCTTCTTGGAATCTGCTGGATTGCATGGTGTGGGTGTGTAAGAATGAAGACAGACATTCATGTGTGATCCCTCAGCTGAGGGAGAGCCCTCAGCTTCAGAGGTGAGGCAGAGAGAAGAAGGTGGGGGAGCTTGAGGATAAAGACAAACTCCAGAAAGAAGATCAGAGAAACTGAGAG
The DNA here is from genome assembly GCA_003508835.1 of Eonycteris spelaea. Taxonomy (NCBI): domain Eukaryota; kingdom Metazoa; phylum Chordata; class Mammalia; order Chiroptera; family Pteropodidae; genus Eonycteris; species Eonycteris spelaea. Next base: position 1,735,145 of record PUFA01000036.1, read on the forward strand.
AAGCCAGACAGTTGAAACAGTTTGAGCTCCTAGATCAAGCCTTACCTGAAGTCAGAATTATCTTTGGACTTTCCAATCACATGAGCCAATACATCCCCCCTTTTTGCTTGAGTCAGTCTGAAGTTGATTTTGTGTCAGTTAAGCCACATAGACGCACATATGACATAAAGAATCCCGACAGGTATTATGGGTTTAAGCTCTCCCTGAATTTCCATCAGACGCCTTTATATAATGATAGAAGGAAAGTGCTTTCCAGAGGTACTCATAAATGCAATCCAAAGCTGAGTTATATACACCTCTGATCAAGCAAATTAAGAGCTAACTGTGGGAAGTGGCTGGGGTGGCAGGGAGAGAAGCAGAAACTGAACCTACGCATGAGTGCAGAGGCACTGGAGATTCTTAGTGTGTGTGTGTAATATGTGGTTTTCTGGAAAAGCTTCTACTCTTCTGCATATTTTTATGAAACACGTCTCCTAGAAAAACAATCCTAGGCCTAGATGGTTACTAATGTTAGGTTTTCCAGTGTGCTCCATGGACTCTTCCACTCATAGGAGTTAGTTCCTGTTCAAGACACACATCCAGCGGTTGCCGGTCCGTCCACACGGCCGGGCTGCACGAAGGAGGAAGAAAGATGTTCGCAAAGGAGCCAGGACGAAGGCAGGTTGCCTGTGCCAAGAACGAAGTGCCTTTCATGTTCTTTGATAACTTTGAGATTTCCCTTTCCTATTCCTTTCTCTCCGTCTATTAATGAGTATGAACTACATCCTGGCCTTTAATCATTGATATCATTTCATATACACGTTTTCATTATCCTCATCTCTCTCCTGCTCCTACGAACATCTGTTTCCCAGACATACTCTTTAGAATCGAGTGTATACATGGCAGCTTTCCTCATCTCTGAGCCACGGAGCTAAATTTCCTATGCACCTTCAAGCATTAAATTGAAAACTAAACTAAATGTACCATATTTTGTTATAATTACAGTTTAGAAAAAAAAATCCCTGTTAATTAGGTATCCAAGAAAGTTATGTGGCCCATATGCTATGGAGGAATTTATAGTCCACAGTAATAAAGTTTGGTAATAAAGGGATAGTGATGAGTGAAAGGGACAAATGTAAATTAACGTTCCTCCAAATAAATCAAACAGTTTAGAAAACTGGGCCATTCATGGCAACCACATGCAACTAGTTATAATCGCCAGTTTTAAAGTGTCTGATTTTAGTTTCCTTAATTTTTTTTTTTAAAGACAAATAGACATGGTTTGAAGCTTAATATTCTGGTATCATTTGACAGCAGCAGAGCTTCTGAGACCGCCATATTATAACCAGAAATTTTTCTAATTATTCTTCAGAGAGTCTTTGGCAACAGGCTGGATAACGATAGAAATTAGTGAATTTTTCCCAGACAAGGTCTCTTCCTTTGAGGAATTTATCCTCTGCAACTGTCTGCATTGGCCCGAGCTGCATTGGGAACAGTCTCCCTTTATTGATCCAGAAGAGTCCCCTGGTTGATAATGATAATTGACATCATGTTTAAAGGGCTTGCTCTGAGCCAGCTCCTGCACTGAGCTCTTCATATGCATTAATTCCTTTCTATCTCATAGTCTTCAGAGGAAGGGTATTACCTAAGATTTTTTCCCATTGTTAAGTACGAAAATACCAACGAGAAATGACTTAACTGACAAAGAAATGCATTGTCGGTGGAAATAATAAGTTTAAAGGCAGGGCAGTCTCAAGATTGGTAAATCTAGTGTTTGCTGTTGTTAAGAAGCTGGATTCTTTGTGCTTTTGCTCAGCCGTTCTCAGCATTTTTCATTGGACGGGCATCCTTTAGGGTCGCACGATGACTGCCACAGTTTTAGGAGATGCACTTTTTATGTCACCCTCTGGAGGGAGTGGAAGGGACTCATTTTTCTTTGCATCTCATTTTCTTTAAAGCCATCTTTTGCCTTTCTGTGGAAGGTTCTCATGGTAGGAGGGGAACAGATGTTGACTAGGCAACCGATCGCGTCTGTTACAGGTAGATGCTACCATTATCCCTATTTCACAGACAAGAAGCCGACACTGAGAAAGATCGAGTAATGCTCCCAGCATTTCTCTGCTCGTAAGTGGTGAAAGCTGGGGTTTGAACTGAGGCGGGTTGACTTTACACCACATGTTCTTATGTACTAAACTGCGTGGCCATAGCAAATCCCTTCCTAACTCTGAACGGGGCCTTGGAATCAGTTGAAGTGAAAGAAATAGGTAAAAAAATGTTTTTGATTTTTTTCATCTTTATTTTTTTCTCTTAGAACTGCCTCTATTTCCCCCCAGGGCTCTGTCCTGGGTGCTGCATGCTGTAGGGAATTACAGGATTCTAGAAGAGTCTATGAGAAGGGCAATGAACTTGGCCTGGGAGTGAGGGATAGCTTCCCAGAGGAAGTGAGTTGCATTACCTCTATGAGATATGAAGAGCAAGAAAGATTCACCGTATAAAATAAGGAAGTCCTGGAAATGTAATGTACATCATGCCAGCTATAGTTAATAATACTGTTATTGTATATTTAAAAGTTGCTAAGCGAGTGGATCTTAAAAGTTCTCATCACAAGAAAAAAATTTGTAACTGTGGGGATGGAAGTTAACTAGACTTATTGTGGTGATCGCGTCCCAGTATAGACACATATTGAGTCATTATGTTGTACATCTGAAACTAATACAATGTCGTGTGAAAATTATATCACAATTAAGATAAAGGATAGACAGGTGGAAAAGTGTGTGCATGTGTGTGTGTGTGTGTGTGTGTGTGTGTGTGTGTGTGTGTGTGTGTAGGATAAAGTGTTTCGGGTAGGGGGAGCATCATACAAAGATTGGAGAATTGAGTAGACCTGGAAAACAAAGTAGTTGAATAACCTGTGTCAAGCTCAAAAGGTAGTGTTGTTAAGGTGTAAGGCTCTAGAAGTACAAAGGAGTGAAACATTAAAGACATTATTAAGCATATTAAGGAGTTTGAACTATATCCTGAGATCAGTGGGGAGTGATTAAGAATTTTTAGCAGAAGAGAGACTCGAGCAGAGAGCAAGAGCTCTCTGACTTAAGGGTGAAGAGTGGATCCCTGTAGATTTAAGGCTGTACTTAAAAGTACTTAAAAGTCTACATTAAGTGGGCAGGAAAGTCACTGTCTGGTTAATTCCAGTGATCCCCTAATGGCAATACCCCGGGCCTTCTGTGGCTGACTTTTTGGTGGACTCATGAGCTATTCTCAGTTCCTTTTTCCTTAATCCACATTCCACTTTAAGAGACTGAAAAATCCAGATACTTGCTTTCCCAGCCATTCATCTAGGGGCGGTAATGTGACCCAGTTTCTCTATGGGCTCCTGAGAAAGAGTTTAACTTTTTGATGATAGGAGAGACACAGGAGGAGGTTCCCTGATGCCAGGGGCCACCTTTTGACCATGAAGTGACATGCCTAAGGATGAATGCCTACATGGAGAAGGATGGAAGGGGCCTGGATCCCTGATGACCTCACAAATTCTCCAAAGGAGGGAAGCCTTGCTATCTCCAAATGTCGTATTCACCAAGCAATAAATGTGCCCATCGTTTAAGCCAGTGTGGGGGACCTCTTCTGTTACCCAGCAGACGGCATCCCTATGATAGTGGCATGCATTAATCCAATCCAGGAGATTTTCAGTTCTCTATTTCATTTTGACTGTGTATACACGAGTTCTTTAGGCAAGACAAGGAAGTTTCTATAGTGTATTTATTGCACTGGCATGTTGGAAGACAGCTCTGTGAAGCTTTTGTGCCTTTCGGGATAAAATGCGCATGCGCAGCGCAGTACCTGCTCAGGCCAGGGCAGAGAGCGCCAGGTGAATGCCTTCAGCCGTGACTCTGTTCCTGCTCACTCTCCGCGTGGCGCGGGAAAGAAGTCTCTTTGGCCTGTGACTGAATCTGAGGCACTAAAAGCAAGAGTCGAGAGGATCATGACAATTTTTTTTAAAAAGTACCTTGAAGTTTTAACAAGGCCTCATGTTTGGAGAAAAATATTGCTTACAACGTGCTTTTCCTTAGAGCAATTTATAGTAATAGAAAAGTGTCCTAAAGAAAAATTAAACACAGCAGTGGGGCATGTTATATTTTTCTCAAACAGACATGGCACTTTTATTGGAATTGTAGTGAAATATATACCCATAAAAATGCTTTCCCCACCCCTTGTCCCCACCACTTAAACATGGCTGACGGTCGTCGCACGTATAGACCAATGTCCAGTGATTAATATGTTTTCTGATGTCTGCCATCACCTGACAGGATAAAGCTAATCTGAACCGACGGCATGCCACGTTTTTATGACATGGAGCCATTGACAAGTGCAGAAATAATTAACTGGAAATGTAACAGAGGAAGCTCTCTCTGAGCTCCGGCTGTCACAGAATGTACCACCTGATACGGCCTCGCCGCGCACCAGACGCGCCGCAGTAACGCTTTTTATGCTGCTTTCCGAAGAAATGGGTGACTCAAGTCGTCCATCAGTGCAATTCATTCCGAAGAGAGCATGACAGCTGGGGCAGGTACAAAACAGAGGTGCCTTGTTCTCCTGAGTGACACTAATTACGGGTAAGGGCTTTGTAAACATGCCTCTCTGTTGGGGGAGGGGGTTGGTGGGGGAGTGAACAACCTGCAGCAAAGCACCAGCATAACCAAAATGACGTCTATAAATAAATAGAAAATAATGGCACTTTTCTAATTGAATGCAGATAGGTAAATAAATCAGGGGGCACTTAAGCCCGTTCAGATACAATGCGTCATTTTCTACTCCTTGACACAGCGAAAAAGGCAATTGGCTCTTGAAGTTTACCCAGATGTGGCATGCTGGAAAGAGGGCTTTCCACCTATGCAGCTGCTGTGTCAGTGAAAAATGTGCACGTATTACAACATGCATACGTGTGTGCGTAGATGGGTTTGTGTGCAAGACTCTCTCAACTTGGAAACACAGTGTCCTACGACATCATTTTAGGCAGTGGTTCGGCATGCTGGCATTTAACCGGAAAAGAAGTGATAAACACGTCGATGATTCACCCAGGCGGGCCCCTAGAGCACACATAAACCCAGGGGCCAATGAGTAGGCTTGCGGGGTTAACCTAAAGATCTACACTCCCCCGTTGTGTTCAGCTGTGAGAGAAAACCCAAAGTAACAGCCTGGGTAAGACAGAAGTGTCTTTCCATCTCCTGTGAAAGCATAGGCAGGTGGGTCAGGGCGGCTGTGGTGCTCACGGCATCAGGGAGCCACGCTCTCTCTACTGTGCTGCTTCTGCGTGGATGGCCCACACCCGCGGTCACCAGGGAGAAGCCTGGGTTTCAGCAGTAGGACGAAGAAGACTTGACAAGGGCATTGTTTCTTGATTCGGTTCTTGGAAGCTGCCACATGACACTCCTCATTGGCCAGAGCTAAGTCCCGTGGCCATGGCTAGCTGCAAGGCGGCTGGTGATGTGTATCTGTTCCTGGGGGTAAAGACTGTTATTACTACAAAAAAAGGGCGCATGGACACAGAGAGGACTGCTAGAAAGCTCTGCACACTTGTTTCCACTGAGGAAGGAAGATGGTTTTGTAGCGTGTAATGAGACAAACCCCGCTGGGGCCCAGGGTTCTGCCTATTTCCCTCATTCTTCTTTCCCTAAATGCCTCATTAAAACCACAGACGATACTTGGTATGGGCCAAGAGGAAAATCCTAAGCGGAGGAGTATTTTGCTCTCCAGGATGGGGTAATGGGAAAGCTGCATTGCTGCTTCCTTCTTCCCCTCTGTCCTCTTGTTTATGTCTACACGTGTTTCTCCAGCATGAGTCTGGATTCTTGTTTGAAAAGCAACTTCTTCCAAGAGTAACTTACATGGTCTAGCGGCTTTTAACAGTTTAATGTGAGTGGGTTTCTGAGTTTTCTATCTTTTTTTTTTTTTTTTTGAGGCCAAAAGTCTTTACTAGGAGAAAATGAGGTTGGGCCTGCCCATCTAACTTGTAGAGAGAAAGGGAGTATAGTAAATTAGGTGTTTAAGTATTTGTGTAAATAATTTAGAATTTCGCTATTTGTAGCCTTTGGGTAGAATTCCATTAGCCTGAATGTTTTTTTTTTTTTTTTTAAGGAACATTTTTCTCCAGGGGTATTTTATTTCCCCATCTGAGTAATTAAAAAAAAGAAAAAATATTGCCCCAAATTCTTCGTTTCCTTTCCTGCTGTTTTTCTCTCTCTAGTTTGTAGATACATGACTTTGTGTGCATGAATGTGTATCAGTTAGACAATGCTCTTGGAGGGCATGGACTGGAATTATTTCATTGGAATTATTCTGTGTATGACGAGAACTAAGTAAATACAGTATTGTGCCAGGAGTTCATTGTGGAAGCAATTGCTTGTAATAGCATTTAGTGCCACTGCATTTAAGTCAGAGCTTTCATTGAAGAATTCTCGGAAGTGGCCACAGCACGAAAGGAAGGAAAGATCCGTAAAGTCAAAGGAGAGGGCATTTTAGGGGGTTATGAGCTGAGCAGAATGTGGGAGCAGAATTGAAACTCACATCATGGCAATCCATATGTGCTGATTTATGGCAGCAGAGGAGGCTGTCAATAGAGGAAAGAGCCTGGGTTGTTGGGTTCTACAGCGATGCAGCTGATAGCCTTTATTGAGCACCTATTGGATGTCATGCTTTATCCTAGGTGTCTTGGACACACAGCTTCCCTTAGTCTTTACAACAACCCTGGGAAACAAGTACTATTATCTAGTTTGACAAGTAAAGAATCTGAGACCAAAAAAATTAAAGACTGAGAGTCAAGGCTGGGGCTCGACATGGTCTCCTTCCTGACTGCACAGGCTCCGTCTGCTCTTCCCCGTACGGTTATGACATAAAGGAGGCACAAAGGTAGAGTTGGTAACTGGTTTAACCTGGGTCTCCTGTTCACACAACCCTCCCGTCTCCCACTCCCCCATCCCCACCCCGACCCCCACCCATCACACTTTCAGCAAGGCTGAGCCAGCTGCAGCGTTTCTAGGACCTGACATCACCTCCAGCAGCAGGGCAGGCCAGGGATAATGGTGAGCATTGGGATCCTTTTTGGTCCTTGGCTATCACTGCTTGGATATCCCCACTTCCTAGCAGAAGGGGCAAGGCCTGGGAACTCCAGTGGTTAACCAAGGCGTGTTGTTTTCTTTTTAGGCATTGTCTTGGTTCCCAATTAGCCAAGAGTTTTGTTTTGCCTCTAAGTCACGAACATCCCAGCTGTCCAAGTCTTTCCTTCCCAAACATCTGCAGCCATTCTGCCTCTGGCCGTGAGCTCATCTGATCCTTACTCCAAGCTGCCTGGCATTTGACCTGGTTTTGTCCATGAGACCTTCAGTGAAAGGCTAAGTGGTAAAGTGGTATTTGTGAGTCAGTGCTCCCGTTGAGTCAGAAATAAACCAATGTCTCAGAATGTTAAAAGTATATGGGGCCACCCTGTGATGAAACCCACAGGACCCTTCCAGCTTAGTTCTGTGGTACAGAGTGTCTTATGATATATATTGGGGGCCCGTTTTTGGTGAGAGAGAATAAAAACCTTCAAGTGGTCAGATGAATCCACTTTCCCTTCTTTCTTCTTTCCCTCCCTCCTTCCTTTTTTTTCTTCCTTTGCTCTTTTTGACTTGCTACTTATTTCAAAATAGTAAAACATAACCATTCAAAGAGAATTTATATTTCTCTTTAACATTTGATCCAGGAACTTATTTCTAAAATTAATTCTATTGTTTAGTAAAACTGGCAGAGTAGAAAAAATACTGGGTTGGAAGCAAAACAAGCAAACAAACAAACAAAAAACCCAAACTGAACTAAAACCCAAACTAAACTGAAAACCAAACAAACTGGAAAGAGGCTTTTGAGTGGTGGCTTGACAAATTGAGAATTGAGAGATCTTGGGCAAGTGACAACTCTCTGAAGCTCCACTCCCTCAAAGGAAATGTGAAGACACCCAAACTTGTCTTACCTCCCACAAGAGTATTATCAGATGCTAGTGAAATAGTCTGTGCGAAAATGCTCTGTAAACTGTAACATGTGTCACAAACACGGCTAGCAGTTTAGGTTCTGGTTTTAGACAGGCCTAGGAGCAATCCTTACCGGGTGCGACTTGGGAAAAATACTTTCCCTCAGTTGTTCTCAACAGTGGACAACTTTGTCCTGTTTTAGGGATATTTGGCAGTGTCTGGAGACACTTTTGATTGACATAGCTTAGAGGTGGGATGCTACCAGCACCTAGTGGGTAGAGATCGGGGATGCTACTGAACACCCTACAAAAAACAGGCCAGCCCCCACCACAAAGAATTATGTGGCTCCAATGTCAATAGTGCCAAGGTTAAAAAAAAAAAACACCCTGCTTTATCTTAATAAACCTCATTTTTTTTTTTCATTTTAAGGCAAGATAGAATTAATAGCAATGGTACTTATTGCATAGAGCTGTTGTTCAGGTTGGATACAGTAACATAACTAAATCATGGTCCAGTGCCTGACACGTGTTTAGTGCTCATGGAAGCCTATCCCACGCTCAAGGTTTCTGTAGCTGCTCTCCCAGGATTTTTCCTATTTGTTTGCAAATGGAAGATTGATCTCATATAAGCAATGGTAACATATTATCAATCCTTCCTAAACTTACAGTAGTGAATATTCATCTAGTTTTGGCTATCCAGTATTTATTCCCCCTCACCTAGAGCACACCAATGTTCCTTTATGAATATTTCTTTCCCCCAATTATGTGAGGTCTTGGTGGGAACATGAATCCAAATGCTTCTCTCTAAGGAAGCAAAAGGGGCCACGTCCTTCCTTTCCTTGCCCCCGCACAGCCAGGGAATGGTCATGCAACCTGTCCTTGGCCAGTCAAACCACCTCTTCTAGGACCTTGACTCTTGATCATGAGAAGAAGCGATGCAAACGTGCCCAGCAGGCTGGCCTTAGGGTTTGCGCTGCTAGGAGTATGTCTGCTTCCCCGGCCCACAGAGTCCCGTGGCTCCTGTCTTTTCCAGCGCCTGTTTCTCAGCCTCTGGTGGACCCAGCAGGCTTCCCACAGCTTTCCAGTACATTCTTAGAGCTGGTTCTCCTGGTGGCAACCATCACTTACCCATCAATGACCTCATGAATAGAACCTCAGGACGGTATGCGTGGTGTCTGCTGGGGGAAGACTTGGGCATGGGGGCCGTGGATTTGCAGGAAGCCAGCCGAACAGGGGGGAGCTTCTAAGTGCATTTTTTCCCAGTAGCACTGCAGCAATCTTTGGTTCCAAGTTCCACAGCTCACATTCTTTGTTGAAGTAAAAACTGAATCTTCCTCCTTCAGCCAAGTCCTTATCAATACACATAAATTAGCAAAGTGTTTTAGCTCTGTCCTATAGTGAACCCTTTACATTTGGCTAATAGAACTGGGCAACAATATGACTTAAAATATTGATTTAAGCAAATTCTCAGAAGTACATGGTATATTTATTGTAAAATACACATTCGAAGCTACCCTTTTCCCCCACTTTATCTTTCGTGTTTGCCAGATCCTGTATTAATATCTGTATAGAGTAGAAACTTACATTTTGTGTCCATTTGGGAATAGTCCAGCCAAGCAATGACACTGGCTAGTGACCAAGCACAAAGAAGAACAATTGACACGTTCTCCAACTGTTGTTTTTTGGTTGTTTCTCTGGACCAGAAGTGTGACTGTTTAGAAAAAAAAATCTGATGAGCTTCCCTTTCTGTTTTGAAATAATAGCTTAATAACAAATCACACGTATTTAGTGGTTTAATGTTTGTCAAGCATTTTTAAGTTACAAAGAATATTGTGAACATATCTTTTCTCGTTATAAATGTAACCTATGAAATTCAAGTGTATGAGAAATTTCAGCCACTTCTATTTCTAAGGGTACAGAAGACAGTATTTGAAACAAATGTGGAGTTGCAATCCTTAAATCTGTCATTATCCTCAACAGACAGAAATATATCTATATATCTATATATCTATATATCTATATATAACATATATATAGATATATATAGATATATTTTATATAAAATCATTACGTCTCTGATGAAGCCATTTAAAAGTTCAGCAGCTCTGAGGCTCAGTTTTCACATCTGTAGAGTGGGGATAATGATAGTAATTATTTCAGCTGCTTGTTTTACTGATGAAATGAGACCAAATGTATACAGAGTTTCAAATTTATTTGAAGGGTTCCGTTATAAATAGGGACTTTATAATTTCTAATGCTAGAGAGAGAAAGCGTTTTGTCAGTTAAGATTCTCTGTCTGCTGAGGATAAACTCAACTAAACACTGGAAGCAGTCACTGTGTATTACTTGGGGTCAAACTACATCACGAATGACATTCTCTAGGGCAGCCACAAATTTCAGAGTGAAATCTAGGACTGGAGAGACCTTGGTCTTTTCCACTATTAGTGACATCATGAGGACATCTAACTCTCCGTTTCTCTCCCCTCCCTCCCCCTACCCAATACGACAACACACCACAGATGTTTTAGGTCTTCGGCCATGAAGAAGGCAAACACGTAATTTTCCTTTGATCCGCTTGGATGTAGTCAAAGGAAATTGGCTAGTGACCTACGTTTGGGCTCCTGATCCCAGAAAGAGTGCGTGTGACTGATGCTTGGGGACAGAGCCCCATGGCTGTGAATGCGTCCTCCCCCTGCTGAAGTCCTGTCGATGCTTTGAAGCCCGTCCCAAGCAGCCTCTTCCATATAATTTTTTCTGATTCCCCATCTGGCTTCGATCTCATCCAGAGGCAAATGGATTCTCTTGTGGCACTTACAGTGGGCGTGAACCCTCACTAGGTCTCAATATAACGCCTCTCGTAGAGAGCACTAAGGTGCCAAAGAAGGAGCACAGATTTTGGGGAGAGAATAAGGCTAATCTGGCAGACTTCGAGGTGAGGATTATTGTAGGTCTCAAATATTAGTCATTTCATGTTCCCTTGGTATGGATTATTTCTGATTTAATTGAATAACACGCACAGAAAGGTTTGACTCCATATTCAGAAGAACGCGGGTTTGTCGTAAAGGCATATTCTAACCAAATGAGGCTTAGAACTGAAGTTTAGGTTAGCTGAAATGGGAACATAAAAATATACCTGATTACTGATATTTTTAAAAATTTGCTCTCTGTCTTCTCTGTGAATAGTTTAATATTTGGTATTTTCAGTTTATCACATAATGAATTTGTTCCCTCAACTGGGGGTTGACACTTTCTGGTGAAAAACTACAAAAGCTTAAGGAGAACAATCCCTGGAATGAAAGAGGAAATGCCAGCCTTAAGGTCACATGATTGTGGCACCGGTGTTCCCTGGTGGTGGCATAAACCCAGCCCTTTGAGAACAAGTTATGAAGTGATGGTTCACAAGTACAGTTTCTCTTTGACTAATTCCCCCACATCTATTGCTTTTGCTATTGGTGAAGAACGAAGAGGCTGAGTGTACACTTGCTCACCTACCTCTAGCTAGATCCTCCAGACTATAGAATGCACTGATGGCACGTCTTAGCAACAGAGCAAATTCCATCATTACGGATTTCACCAGCAGCAGCACGAGCCTCCTGGACCATCCATCATCACCCTGACTCCCTCACGTCCTTCCATTGTGAGCTTGCACTCTCAGTCTGTCATCAGCAAACTGCCTTGAATTATCAACCTCTGCTCTGAATTGCCCTCGACTCTCTTGTTCTACCTGTACTCACCTTCCTGACATTCGTCTGAAGTGGTGGCTGCTTTTTCTCTCATGTTACATATACCTCAGGGCATTGACATGCGAGAGCTGTCCTTCTGGCTACCTATAACCCATCGTAAACCATTTATCTTCCTTCATCTTTCAGAAACTCCAATCTTTGAAGCTCACAGCAGCCTATCATTCCACCCAATGTTCTCTTATAACCCTTTTCTACTAGCCTTCCAGTGATGCCCCCTTTATTTATAAGGTTGGTTCCTGGTTCAATGTCTTCTTCATTCTACTCCTGTTCTTATTCTTGATGACTTCAACCTCCATGCGGGTGGTCCATCTACTACCCTGAGCTCTCAGTGCCTTAACTTTATCACCTCCAATTAACTTTTCTTCCACTCCACCTCGCTACCAATTCCCTTGATCAAACAAGAATTGTAGGCCCTCTAAAATATCAGTTTTGAACATCCTCCTCTCCGATACTTCCTATTCTTCGATCTCACTTATTCTTTCACTCAGAATTTCTTTTAACCTATCAAGACCTCTTATCCCTTTATCCTGCAACCTTTTCCACTATCCACCACATAGTAATGTGGCCTCTACACCTATGTTCTTTGCCTTCTTTCCTACAACAGCGGAAGATCTGGCCACGCTTCCCTGTGCTCTAAGATCCCACCCCTCCCTTTACTCCTTTATCCTCTTTCTCTCCTGCATTACCATTTTTCCTTCTCTACTTGATTCCTCCCAACAACATATGAACCTGTTCGAGCACCTTCTTTTTTTTTTTTTTTACATCTATTTTCTCTTGACCCCACCCATCCCTCCCGCTACTAGGGCTCCCTTTCCCTGTTCGCCTTCACAGCACAATTTCTCGACAGCTGTCTTTCCTTGCAACCTCTCCTGCGTCACCTCCCAGTCTCTCTTTGACCTTCCCCAGCCAGGTTGCCAGCCCCTAGGCTGTACAGAAACTGCTCTGATGGAGGTGGTGGCTGCCTGGGGCAGTCCGGTGGTCTCATGTTACCTCTCAGCAGCATCTGCCACCGCTCACCACTTCCTTTTTGAAACTTGTTTGCTCTTGGCATACTCGTGTTGTTTTCAAACATTTTTTGCTCATGTCGCCCCTAGAAGAATTTTGTGAAATTTTGTAGACCCTGGAACCTTTTTAGAGTTGACATCTCTATTTTTCATCCTAAGTTTAAATCGTTGCTAAGGATAGAATTTCCAGCATGTTATAAATATTGACATTTTAAAAGAAAACCGTTCTATTGCTCTTATTAAATGTGGCCAGTGGAATCTAAACACCATAGAAATTTGATACTCACCATCGACCGTTTAGAAAACACAAAGACTTCTTTAACAGTTAGAAATTTCACATTGTTCCCTTTTCCCCTTGAATTTATATTTTCATTCAACTTTCTGCACCAAAAAAAATTTCCCCATGTAATGTATTTTATCACTCTTCCAACTTTCTGTGACTAAATTATGTATATAAATCAAAATAAAACTTAAAAAAAATTCTTATTTTAAGGCTCAACAAATCAATACATTTCTTTGCGATTCAGTCATCATTAGTTATTTATTTACACATTCGATCAAAATAACAGAAGAATTGTATATTATAAATTTTGATGAAAAGTTAACCCAGAAAGAAAATTTTACTATAAACATGAATTCCTATGAGTGGGCTCTGGCTTATTTTTTCCCCCAATTAGTTCCTGTATCCACAGATACTACTACTTGTTGTAATGAGAAAGAATTCAGCATCAGTTCTCTTTGTCGTCGTCACTTCTTTCCCTAGATGGAGACATCATTCTGGATCGTCTGTCTGGAAGACTATGATGCCCCTTTGCTGGTCTCCCCACTTTCTCTCGGCCATCCCCCACCGAGCAATCCATGTCCCATAACAAAGCCAAAGTGGCTTTTAAAAATGTCAATCAGATCATGTCACTCCATTCATTGCCTAAAACAGCATGAGAAACATCCCGATTCTTTATCTGGGCCTGTGAGGGCCGTTTGGATCTCACCTACCTTTCTGATCTCAGTTTCATGAATGCATGTCCCTCACACCCAAAGCTCCAGCCACACAGACCCTCTTCTTTTTCCTAAACACGCCATGCTTCCCTTTTCCCTCAGGGCCGTGCACTTGTGTCCTTAGCTGAGGATTCTCTTCCCCTAGCCAGTCCCATCGCTATCTAATTTTCTTTTCTCAGACCTCAGCTCACACAATGTCTCCTTTTAGAGGTCTTCTCTGACTACCTTTCTCTCTCGCGTATTCTTTTTATAGCATGTGTCCTATAGAAATGGATTATTTCTGTCGTTACGTAAGTTCCCGGAAAGCAGACGTCTCTCCTGTCTTACTTTCCTCTGTATCTCCAATGTCAAAAGTGTGTCACGTACATAGTAGTGCTCCATATACATCCGTTGAATGGATGCAGAAATTTTCATCGTGTTTGCTGTTTTTTTTTTTTTTTAAATAACAGGAACATGTCCCAGTGTCATTTCTAGAGAAGAATAAGTTAGGACTGCAGGCCTAAATATTGACTACTGTCTCATCCCACTATTGAGCATTGACTTAAAACCAGAGCTGTTGTCACAGAACAGTAAACAGTCATGGGCTTTGGAGTCAAATAAAGATTTACACAACTCAGCCACAGAACTGCCAGTTTCCAGCTCTATGACCAGCTCTAAGACCTTCAACAAGTCACATCATTCTTTGTATTTGTTTTTTCATCTATAACATAAAAATAATAATTTACGGAATGGTTGTAAGAACTAGAAATAATATAAGTAAGTGACTGCCACACAGTAGGCATTCAGCCAATGGTAGTTGTTGAATTATTATTATTGTTGCATTCTCATTGTCATTGCCCAGTCCAGTTCCTCTAGAATTCCCTTTACTTGCCTATCTCATGGCCAGTGACAGGCTGGGGTGGGGTTGCAAATTCCTGCTCCCTTGCCTCGAGACAGAGCAGACTCTGGGGAGCCCTGTAACAGTGGGCTGGGACTTCTCTATCTGCAAATCTCCCTACAAGTTCTAGCTAAAAGTAGCCTTCACCAGTCGCCACCTCCTTCCGCTCCCCTGTCCTGATGCCTTCACTCCTTATCGGTTTCTCCTGGGAGCAGTGTTTCCATAAATGATGTGTGCGTGAATCCCCCGTCTCAGGCTGTGCCGCTATGGATCCTGGGTAGGGCGATGGCTCTCACCTTTCATTCTACTAGAAAACATTTATGGGGTTTATTACTCTGGCAGCTATTTTTTTCTGGTAATGTCAAGCGCATTAGTTATATTTATTCGTTCGTAGTAAGTGCCTTATTTTGGAAGCGAGAATTACCGTGATGTCTTTGCATTAGTTTAATGATGATTGGAGGAGTCACCTATTATTAGAAGAAGGAGAAGTGGCAAGGAGAAGTAATTACATTTCTCATTAGAGGAATATGGGACAAAGCCCTAGAGCTTGAATGTTAAGGCCTTTCTATCTTCTGATGACATATAAGGCAGTGATGGGACATGCCCTGGTCCGAGCCTCAGCAATCCTGCATTCAAGTGGCTGCTGTCCCTCACGGCTAAGCTGTAAGGCCTGGGAAGAAATACTTAACATCGTTCTGTCTCATTTCTGTCAGCTGTAAAATGAGAAAAAAAAATAATACAGAGCTGTTGAAAGAAGTAAATAAAATCTTGTATGTGAGAGTTTGGTAATTATAAAACACATCATAAAGGTAAGGTGTTTGTGGCATAAAAGTGACATTCTGGTTAGTTCAAGAATTAAAGTGAAGGCTTTAAGATATGGCCTCTAAGTGTGAGCCTCTTTAAATATGTAGAAATAGTGAAACATGTATTAGAGTCATGTGCATTATGTTTTAAAGAAATTAATTTTTATGAAAAACATAGCTTTCACACTTAAAGAAAAGCAGAGTAAGGCAGAAGAAGCACTTTGTAAATGATAAAATGCACGTGTTTGTGTACACGTGTGTGTGTGAGTGTGTGAGTGTGTATCTCAACTGCAGCTCCGGCGATTTCTGAGAACTATTTAGGGGAGTTAAATTAATAGTATTTCATAGGATTTATTAGTCATAAAAAGTTTCCCAGAGCTGCCTACGTAAGGCTTTAATTATTCAAAAATTGCTCTTTGGCACCTCAAGCATTGCCAACACCAGAAATAAGAAAACTAACACTTTTCTTGTGGCAAAGAGAGACATTTACTTTTTGTGCAGGAAGCAGCAATGAAAATGGGAACCCCAGAGTTGGAGGAACCCACAACTGGATGGTAACTTAGATGCCTGAGAATGAGTTATTCCCTTAGAGGGAAGGAAAAAAGCACGTCAAAGGGGTTGGGACAAAGCCAAGAAGCAAAAAGATAAATGACAGGAGACCGAAAAGATAAGATGAGCAAAGAAAAGCAGGAGCAGAAAGGCTAAAAAAGTGGCAGTGTTCCCCGGGGGTGACTGGAAGAGGCAAAGGGACCTGGGTGGCAGCAAAGCCTTCATGTAGAACACAGTAGCATTCGGAGGCCAGGCCTGCAGCGGGAGCCGGTCACCCGTCCCCTGTCCCCGCGGCCACGTTCTCCTCAGCGCCCCCTGCAGGCCTCCGCGCACTTCAGCGCCCACCTTCTCCAGGGGCCAGCGTGAAAATGACCTTGTTTCTTTATTTCCTTAGAGAAGAAAATAAAAGGCTCACGGTTATTACTTGACCTCTGGGATTTGGTGCATCCCCTCTGTCCCCAAAGTACCAACATGTAGGACAAAGGCTGCTATGTGAAGTGCCTCTTTTGGTTTTAGAGGTCAAGTCCCTCTTCTCTGCTTCTACACTTCTCTGCTTGCATGGCAGACGCTGCGCTCACACGTTTCCTCAGTACTCACCCGTGAGCTCTGTGGACAGGCCACCTTCACAACCCCAGGGCTTATTACTTGGTCTGGCACACACCATTTTCCCAACGACGGTTAATAAAAATCTGCTTAAGAAGGTAGGGAGGATCTTCTGACACTGTACAATTTTAACGGTTTGGGATGTAGCTCAGTAAGACACCAGATATCCCAAGGACCCACGTTTCCACCTATTTTTGAGTGTGCCAGACTCTGTTCCGGGCCTTGACAAGCATTTAAAGATGGTGATAACAGTGGGTAACAGTGGGTCTTACCTGCCCTGTGCCAGGAGCTGTGCTGAGAGTCTTCTCTGCAGTTTGTTAATCCTCACAGCAAACGGCTCTCTCGAGGAAGGCAGCTGGATGATTTAATGACACAGGCAGATAAATGCATTACTAGTAAACAACAGATAAATTATAATACAAGGCAGCAGGTGATATAAAACACGGGAACTAGGGACTGGGGGTGAGTAGCTTTGCTTCCCTGTATTTGGGCAAGAGCAGCCAGGTAATAATGAAAGTATCCCTGTAATTTTAAAGTTATTTCTTTCCCAAAGAGACAAATAGTCCAAATAGATCAGGAAAAGTACTTCTTTGAATGTTAGCCTTGCAACAAACAAAACAAAGCTCAGTAATATATTTGATCCCATCGATAAGCAAAAGCTGCACTCTGCAATCTTGTTATTTGGGAAGGATATATGAATTGCTTAAAGGCGCAAATATAATTTATGAAGCTTATTTTAATTAGGATGATAGTAAGTGTTATTGCTTTATTTCTCCTGCTTATTATAAATTGGTATTAAGGTATGACTATAAAGCTCTCTGAATAAATCATTTTAATTGCCTAGTAATATGAATGTTCATGTTAATTAAGTGGATATTTTGCACATGGCAAAGAGAATTCTTTTGAGATTTTTTCTTGGAAAGACAGCCGTATAAAGTGCCCTTTGTGGAATAAATGACTTCCCTGTTATCAAACAAGGTAACATGCAACTGTTTGAAAATTTGTATTTTAGCATTTAATTTTGATCTTGAAATAGAGAGATGCCTAGCAGAAAGTGAGCCCCAAATTAGCTAGAACGTGGAAGGTTGGATCATGCTGCATGAAGCAATGGAGGGAGCTTTTGTGGGGTAAGGAACACGAGCTCCGAGTGGTCACAGGAAAATCACTCTGGTTCTCTGGGCTTGTTTCCTCACTCGCTAAGTGCAGGTTTGGGACTCTAAGTCTAGTCTTTTATGTGCTACTATGTGCTAGGCTAGGACCTGGCTTCCATCTTCTCTTGTGGAGTAAATCCAGATTCATGATGTCCCTCCCGAATGGGCATGGTGACAGTAGCGGTGTGTTCCTCCCGTGACGGTTAGTAGAGTAGGAGAGAAGGCATGACTCCAGAGATTACTATAAGAAAGTTGCTCTTTGCAGCTTGGAGCTTGGAAGTATGTTTTTAAAAAATGATGTACATGTACATGATGTTAAAAAGTGTACCGAAGTGATACAATGTTAAAAAGTTGGTTGTTCTGGATGGTAGGATAATGGGTCATTTAGTTTTGCTTCTTAATATTTTTATGTATTTTCCAAATTTTTAATAATGACTATGTATATTATACACATATTCATGTACATATATTCAGAAAAAAGAAAATCACTTTAAAAAAAGAAGTGTCTGTATGTTTATAAAGTGTCATCAGTGAACCAAATTCCACCCAATATTTGTTTCTTACTCCGTGTCTGACTTTTTAGTGTTATAAATGTTAAAATAACGGGCAGAGATAGATCAGTATCTCAGGTGAAAAGGATGAATTAGGGGTTACCAAGGTTACCGCTGATCACTTGTCCAAGGTCAGGTATCTAGTGAGAGGTACCGGTGGGGCTCGAACGCAGGTGATCTGCCTTCAGAGCTTGCCCTTTTGCCCACCACGCCTTTTCCATCGTCTCCAGGCTGAAGTTGTATGTGGACTGCAGAAACCCTGGGCTGGATCCTCAAACGCTGGTCGCTTACCCAGTTTAGTTCAGACGGATTGTATGTGGATGCCCCTCTCCACTGGGAACACTGGGACTGGGACTGGTTAAACACAAGCTAACGGTCTTTCTTTGTGGATTGTTTTCCTTTTTGAATAGCACCTGGAGATTCCCTCCAGAAAGGTATCGTTCCGTTCTTAATGTAGCTAAACATTTAGCTTTCTGTTAATGAGCTTAATGGGAAAGTGTGACTAAGAGTGGGCTGGTTGGATGCGTGCAACGATTAAGTGTGTGTGCTGGACACGTGTTTCAGGTGGGTTGTTTCCGGGCCGAGTTTAGCTCAGGAATGCGATAATAGTCTCTCTTGGCCTCATGTCAGAGCCTGAGCCAAGCATGTGGAGAGTCTTCGTGGATGACCGAGGGTGCCCTCCACAAGGAAAGGGACAGAGGCAAACTGGCTCTGCTGCTGAGACCTGCCATGCCTTAGCAAGATCTTTGTAGGACAGGCCGGCCGGCCACTTTCTCCGAAATGTCCCGAAGGTAGTGGATCAAAACACTTTTAATTCCCAAACCTGACCATCTTAGAGTTGCAGCCTCAGAATGACACCGGGCTTCAAGATGATCCCTTCCAGCCCCCACCCAATGCAGAAGTGCCTAAATAACCCTTGCCAGCTAGTCTCAGAACAAACCCAGTGGCAGAGATCTCGTTGCTCTGTAACAAATGGTTCTATTGACAAATTCTCCCTCGCTAGCATTCCTTAATTGGCTTTCTTCTGCCCTGGTAAGCTGAAGAGACGTGCTGTTCACTATGGGGCTATGGAGTAGTTTAATTGTGACCGGTCTTAATTGAAATGTGTTTTAAATGTAAAGGATGCCTGAGATTTCAAAAACTCAATATGAAAAAAATTTTATACTGATGCCATGCTGAAATGATACTGTTTTTGGTATATTGGGCAAAATGCAAGATGTTGTTAAAATTAATTTCACCTGTTTTTTCTTACTTTTCAATGCGGTGACGAGAAAAATTTAAATCACACATGTCGACCCACATTCTGTTATTTAAATTACACATGTGACCCACATTGCATTTCTACTGGGTAACGCTGCTGCAGAGTGTTGCAAACCTTCACCTTCTTATAAATGGCAGACTTTAGATTTTGGAAGACTGCTATTGTGTTTCCCTTAAGTTTTATAAAAAAACATTTTTAGAGTAAATGTTTCAGTTTCCTTCAAATGCTTAACATAATATCTAGACCATTTACTATTAAAGTTATTTCAGTTTTTCAATCTCTACATTTAGCCGAGTACTATAAACTAGAGACTATACTTTAGATGTACCAAGCTCTCTGGGCTCTTACCTCCATCGTTCAATACTACGCTTTTGTTAAAACGCATAGTTTGCTATAGTTTTTATGGAGGGCCAATTATACTATCCAGGGGGTTGTTAACATGGGGCCTGTAACCCTTACTGGTCACGAATGGGCTCAAGCTGAAATTGTAAACAAAGTTTTATGACTATGGGCATTCACCTATGAAATAGTCATTAGCTTTCATGGATTTTTCAAAGATATATGAAATACACTAGATTGTATTGAGGCTACAGTCACTTAAAAGCCTTAGGACTTTTTTTCTTTCACAAAACTATTTTTAAATCTCAATTTCCTTTACCCTCACACTTTTGCATTTGATTTTAAAAAATGAACAGTTTTATGTTTATCACTATTAAGTTTATTCTTATTCATGTCAGCCTGTTCTTTTAGTTTATTAAGAGCTTTTGCCTCTCTTGGTTCATTTGACATTTAATGAATTAGGCGTCTCTCTTAGCTTTGTCACACCTGCAGTTTTGATAAGTATGTCTTTTGTGTCTTCATCCATCATTAATTAAAATTTTGGACTGGCTAAACCATAGATAGCACTTGGGAGTCAGCCACTGAGACAGCCTGTTGGGTAGATGGTAATTCATCAAGCAGTCAACATTCCTTGGGGAAAGTTGTTCAACGAGCTACAAATCTGCTCAGCTACACTGTCGTTCATGTCATTCTTGTCCATAGGATGTCAAATTCTTTGCTGAAATCAAGATATATTTTTGTCTGTGATATTCCCCTGATCTCCCTGACCCGTAAACCTGTCAAAAGGGAAATGTGACTGCTTTGGTGAAAGACTGGTTTTGAGAACCTATGCTAGCTCCCAGCCAACACTGCTTACTGGTTTTAAATAGTTTGTTCCAGAATGTACTAGAGGTTTGACATTAAACCCATTGGGCTGTAGTTTTGGGATCTACCTTCTCCATTCTCCAACATCTTTCTGAAAACTGGAACAACTGACTTGATAAAGGCTTCGTTGAAATTAAATTTACGTTGGATTGAAAATGGGTAATAACAGGCTTTTAAGTTATCTGAGCCACAGTAATAAAAGGCGATGATGAATAATAATGCATTAAGTTAAAGGATAAAGTTATGTGGTACCAGAGGCCTCGATAAAGATACTCTCTGCCACTCTGATATATTCTGTCCACCAAATTCAGACATTTGCTCCCTAAAATCAGTTAAATTTGTTTATCACAATTCATTCTTCATTGACTCTTAATGTTTTTTAAGGTTCTGGAAGCTGTTAACTTTGAGATATCCATAGTTTATTTTAACGTCTAGAACACTTTTCTGCTAAGAGTGTAAACATTTTTTCTTCTGTCAGAAAAAAGTAGATGTCAAGAAGCTTCCTCTGCTCAACCCTCAGGAGTTATTAAGAAGGACAAGGTTTGGCTCTTAAAGATCCAGGGCCAGTGGCTCCTACACTGGAATCACCTGGAAGCTTTAAAATCCTGGTGTCCAGGTCACGTTCCCAGAAGTCTGGATTATTGGCTTGGGTGTGGCAGGATGTCAGGACTTTTAAAAGCTTTCCAGGGGATTCTAATGCGTAGCCAATGTCAAGTACACTGATCTAGGCAAGGAGTTCTCAAAGTGGAGTTCCGGGCCAGGGAGCAGAAGCAGTATCACCTGGAACTTGTTAGAAATGCAAATTTTCTAGCCATAGATTTATTGGATCAGAAACTTTAAAGGAGGAGCTTGGGCATCCGTGCTTTAACGAGCCCTCCAGGCAATTTCGATGTGCACAAAGGTTTGAAAACCACTGCTCTGGGCTTTCCTTTCTCCTGAAAAAAAAAAAAGTTTCCCTGTCAAATGCTATTGAACCTGCAGATGTCTGGTCTGAGGCCAATGAAAGCGCTCGAAGGCCACAGGAGTTGGCAGGTAAGCTATGCAGAATGCTTGAGTGTTCTCTTCCCCTCTCAGCCAGTGAGCTGGCCCTCAGAGCGTGCCATGAAAGCTTTTCTTCATCTAGTGGGTGTACACGACTGTCCCATCCTCACCTGAGGGTGCTCCACCGAGTTTGCCGATCGCTCTGCTGTGTCTTTCCTTTTTGCCAATTATTTCTGTTTCCAGCGCATGCTTTTGAGCCCTGGGCTGATACCAGGTCTACTTGTGACAGTGCTAGATTGTTGCAAAGATACAAAGGAAGAATGCCACCCTGGAAGTTAAGTTGCAAATTTTACAGCCATCTCAGGCGCTGTGAGGAAATAGAATGTAAACATCAGCGGCAATCAGAAAGTGGTGGACAGTCTTTGGTACCATGCCTGTGGCTGCGGGGCCACCTGTCTTAGCAGGGGCTGGCATTGGAGGCACCTGTAGCATTTCTGGCTCTTCTTTCTGGCGGTGTGACCTTGAGAGGTCACATAATTTTCTTGAACCTGTTACCTCGTGTGAAAAACAGGGAAAATGATACCTACCTCATAGGGTTGTTATGAGGCTTGAGATAATATTTGTGAAAATGCCAAGCAGAGCACTAGTAAGTGGTGATTATTCTAGAAGCCTCCTGTGCACCAGCCATCAAATTACAGTGCAGTCTTTCGCTAATTTTTTTGTTTTTTCAGAACTAAGGCTCAGCAAAATTATGGAGCAGAACATTTGCGCACAGAGCCTCATCAGATCCTGGTTCCAGAAACCTCCTTTCCCCTCATGGCATCCTTCTCCCTCCTCAAGGTAAGATCTTGGCCTCGCTTCACCCTTCTGGAATTCACTTTCACTTACCCGTCAGTTGGAAGAGCACTAATGTGCTAATCAAGATCAGGGCGTATATGACTTAGTGCCACTTAAGGTGTTAGTGTTTTCAGAGTAAATGTGACTTAATAGTATTAAACATCTTTTAGCTCTAGGGAGGAAACTGAGTGCCTTCCTTGGCAGTTTGGTTTTGTATTCATGCTCAGAAGAGGCATTTCTATTATCCCTATTTCAAAGGCGAGGAAACGATGACAGCGGAATTTTGAAAACCTAGCCAAATTGTTGGGGAATAAACTATTTTTTTCTCAGAACCCCTCAATATATCACATAGGTTTCAGACTTTGATTCCGCGTAGGGTTAGCAGATTATTGACCTTTTTTCTGTTTGGAAAAAAGTTTGTTTTCAAACCCATGCTGTATCTCCACCTGCTCGCAGGACAATACAAAACGATTGGGAAGATTCTTCTGCTTTCATGGTTGATTAATACCGAGTGTACCCAGCAGAAGAGCTATGTGGGTTTGCTGACTGGTCATTTCCTAATAAAATCTGACTTTTTCTTAACCCACCTAAGATAATTCTAAGTACAAAATAGAATTGCATAGGGGTAGCTATCTTCCCCAAGGGAGGAAATTGGTCATAGTTGAGTTTTGCTTACCTCTTATGACATTACTATTTGCATAAATATGAATAGTCCACTGTTCATTGAAGAATGTTCTGGAAAACAGTCACTTCCCAGAATGACAACTCATCTCTCATTTCCTCCTCTCCGAAGCCTTTCCTACCCTGCCCTCACCTGAAGAATCGATGGCTCGGCCTTTGTCGAGGCTCTCAAAGCAATAGCACCTAGAATGCTCATCAGCTCATTTGCCCCCTCCCCATCCCCATTAAGCTATACACCTGTCAAAGGAAGGGTGTCTTATTCAGCTTGGTTCTTTTCTCCTGAGTCACCAGGAAGAGAGAAAACTAAACTTGGTGACGCGGTGGACATTGCCTGGCTGTCTGGAAGGGGGAAGAGACGTTGAGAGGGGCGGGGAACAGGCCGAGTAGACAGTTCAGCTTTGAAAACCGAGCAGAAGGATTTATATGTGTATATCTGCTTACTCTGATCATCCCCCTTGTATCTAACATAATATTGTTGTGGGTTATTTTGGGGCCATCTTTTCCCACTTTCCGATTTAAACATTAATATTGTTTTGTACTGTTGACTTTTGTTTAGATTCACTCACTAATTTGCGTTTTCTTTGACCACCTTTTTTTCTGACAGCTCAGACCTTCCTTCTATGATCATTATCCTTTCTAAAGTATATCCTTCAAAATTTCCTTAACTGAGGGTTTTCTGGTAGTAAACCATCACTTTTAGTTTGTGTGAAAGGCCTTTATCTCACTCTTGGACTTCTGCTACATGTAAAATTCTAGATTGATCGTTTCTCTGAACATTTTATAGATTTTATTCCACTACAGTGTGGCCTCGGTTGCTGCTGTTGAGAAGTCAGGTGTTAGTGTAACTTCCCTTTATGGCTACTCTGTTTTTTCTCTCTAGATGCTTTCAATATGGTATTTATGTCTTTTTTGTTTTGCAGCTTTACTGTCATGGGTCTTGGTGTTTCCTTTTATTTATCCTCCTCGGGACTTGTGCTTTCGGAATCTGACATTCATATCTTTCATCTGTTCTCAAAAATTCTATTTCATTATCACTAGCATATTCTCTAAAATCATCTTCTTGAATTCCAATTAGACCTTTATCAAGTGTCTTCTTTTATCCCATTTCTCATAAGTATTCTTTCACGGTTACCATTTCTTTATCTCTCTCTCCTATGTTTTGGTTAATTTCTTGAGTATTATCTTCCATTTTACCAATTCTTTTTTCAACTATGACTAATCTATTAAGCTATCCATTGTGCTTTTAAGTTACATTTTTAGTTGATTAAATATCCAGTTTTTTTTTTTTTTTCAAATCTGCCTGGTGTTGTGAAAGTATCTTACTGCTTTTTCAGGTTTTTTATTCCATATTTATTTCATTAATGTTTTGTGGCTGATGATTTTATATTCTATATTATCCATTCCAATATTCAAAATAATTTTGCCCTGCAGGTCACTACCTACGTGGTCCACTTCAGTATATTTTCTTGGCCTGAGGTTTCCTGGACTGCACAGGTAGTGCTGATTTAACTCCAGACCTTCAAAAGACAGGACTGAGTTAGGAATAGGGAAGATGTAATATGCCAGCCAAGAGCCTAGGCTATTGTTATTTCCCTTGACATGGCTTATATGGAAAGCCCACCCCTTCATTATTTTGGCTTTATAGGAAGTCTCAGTTCCAGTTCTCCATCTTGCTTAGGTCCCACCCAGCTGGTGTGACCCAGCTAGTGGGTAGAGATTGCCAGAATGCCTACAAGGTAGCCATAGATTCAACTGACACCTGTTTTCTCAGCTCTTATGAGTTCAGCTGTTTGCTTACCCTTCCTTTCTTATAGCTCGAGTATTAAAAAGACGTCCGTTAGATTTCATGCAGTGTTTTTAAGCATCTGGTTCTCAATTTTTCTCCAAACAGAAGTTTCTCATTTTTTCTTTTTCCGGCGAAGCTAAGGCCCAGAAAAGTTAATTGACTCTAAAAGGGCACAGCAAAGTGGAGACTTAAAACTAACTTCTTGTCCCTGTCTTCGTAGGTCACACAGAATAATAATGCTTCAGCTGTATAGTTGAAATTTATTGTAACTCTTGCAATAGCTCTGAAATCAGAAGTTAAAATATCCCCCAAATTGTGGTAACTTGCCAAAATAAGGTGAGATTAAATCATTGTCACAAGGTCCTTTGATATATTACAGCTGTGAGATAAGAAGCCTGTGTCTCTGATTTCCAAGGACATCGTGAGGGGAGCAGAAAATTGAGCCGTAACGATTTCTTCAAGCAGGTTCGGGCTTCTGAATCTGGATTTGAAACCACTGGTCAGGGAGAGAAACGATCTACAGTTATTAAACAGCCACATTTTTAGGATTCGCACATGTATACCTTATCGGCGTCAGGACTTCCTCACACGCCAAAACCTCAAGTTGAGCACTTTGACTGCATATTAGGAAAACAAACATAATCTGAAAGGTATGTACATTCGTTATTTACGTGTTCTCAAAAAAGTTAACTCTCTCTGCTTCTTGAAAAGAATCTAAGTAAATACTGCACAACTGCAATGAGCAAATCTTAGACTAGAGAAAGCTAATGTTTGTGAGATTTCAATATAAAGAAGAAAAGACGAATTAGGAATTCAATGTTCCTTTCTCAAGTGACTGCGTGTTAAACAAACAAACCACCACTACCATGAGCAAAACATATATACGTACACACAAATATATAATAACCTAGGGCTGCCGGCTGTGGTTTGTTTTGATTCATTCCAAATTCTTAAGTCAACATGTGGAATGAAGACATAACCAGCATTTCAAAATTATCTTCAATTATATCAATTCTTTGCAAGGTTTCATCTTGTTATCTGGTGTTCACCTTAGCCTTCTTTTCAAAAGCGAGAGAACTGAAGTTGTGGGTTTGAAACTTCCTGTAGAGGGCGCTATTGATATTGTCAACCATACTAAACATTAAAAAAAAAACAATAAACATGGTTCTTAAACTAGTCTCTGCTTAGAAATCATTAGGTTGATATTTGGTCGAGTTGAATTAAAAACCAAAACCCTAAGCAGCCTAATACCTATTAAGCCATTTAATACCTGTAAAACCATCATCCCTCTGCTGCCGGCCTTTTAATGCTGCAGTCTGAGCGTTCCCTCCCCCTCCCCCCTTTTATTATTTAATGAACAATTCCCCTTCTGGTCCGTATTAACAATGGTGCTTGGAACTCGGCATCGATAACACACTGTATGCCCTGTTGTGCTACATGTTGAATGATTTGTGTGTCTTTGAGAAAGTCCAGCTTCTCCTCTTAATCTGGTATCCTGGAGGCTCTGTAATTTACTCCCACAGTTCCCTGCCATAACATATTTCATGTCAAATGGGACGGTTTAAAAAAAGAAAAAAAACCCCTTAATAGAGATATTTTCAAACAAAGACAGAGGGCAAAGAGGATCTTCTTAGGATATTAAATGAGAACATAACTATAGCTTATTTTTCTTTTGTATTATTATGAGGCAATTGATGATTGCCTGGGGCTTTGCAGATGAATCAGACTTTTAATAAGTTTTAGTGAGAACAGCGTTCATGGAGATAAGTTAATTAATTGCTCTCTGCTGTGTGGAAGCTCATGTAGACAGTATTTTATTCTACTGCATAGACTGTTCATAAAAAGGCACACAATTCTTTACCACACTGCTTATCGGCAAACCTTCACAGAAAATATTATTTCGCTTGCTTTTTTAAAAAAGAAACCATTAATAACCTAATTAAACCAGAAATGAAAATACATTGCTGATCTCTCTCCAAAAGGGACACTGAAAAGAAATCTCACTTTTTGGAGGCCCTGCCGTCTTGCATTCTACTGTTTACAAAACTCCTCTATGCTGACAGACACCTCTTCTGATTACTTTTAATCTTGAGGTTTTGGCAGAGTGCTTCTTTTTTTTCTGCATCGCTTGGTTGATTTCAAACCAGAAGAGTTCTCTGTCTTGTTTTTACCCTGTCTGTGTGGCAGCATTATAAGGGACTGTAAAAAAAACGACTTGGAGAGCATCATTTGTTAGTACAATGGGGTTTTCTCCTGATGGCTACAATTTACATGCCAGGGGCCCTCTA
The DNA here is from genome assembly GCA_003508835.1 of Eonycteris spelaea. Classification (NCBI taxonomy): domain Eukaryota; kingdom Metazoa; phylum Chordata; class Mammalia; order Chiroptera; family Pteropodidae; genus Eonycteris; species Eonycteris spelaea. The sequence goes on from PUFA01000036.1 coordinate 1,762,434, forward strand.
AGCCCTCCAGCATTTTCTTGATGCTATGAAGGAAAAAAAAAAAAATCAAACAGTTTCTTAGAGTCTGGAATGCTTGCCCTGGCCATTGACAACAGAGTTCAAGTCAAGTTTATGATTTGGACTCAAACTTAGACTTTCCTTGTGCATTTCTAACTCTTTGAAAGAAGAGTTGCCTATACTATAATGTTTTACATGCTTCCTGCTGTATTTGTTTTATTGTTGATTGAATTTTTAAAGTCTTTATTAGTAACTTTGTTTTTAGTTTCTTTTTTTTTTAAATAGAGAAAACAATCCACTCAGTGTCTCATCCATCACCCTAATTAATGTATTTGCTGTTAATTTTTTCAGCTAATCATTATTTATAGGATAACATAATTATATTTGTGTCATCACCTGGTTTTCTGTTCTATTTTAAATTTAGTGTCATATCATAATTTTATCAAAAACATTTTTTCCTACGTATTGGTGTGGTCTTCAGACTTCTTACAGATGTCAGTACCTATAATTTATGTGTGTCCTCAAAAATGAGGCATTGTTCTCTCACGTGTGAGCAGAGAGTAATCATACTTTCCTCAAAGGGTGATGTGAGGATTAAATGACCTCATCTGAGTAGCCTAGCACGGTGCCTGTCACCTAGCACTCACCAGATGTTTTTCCTCGATCTCCCTCTTCTTTCTCCGATCTTAACTGGATTTCATTTGTCCTTACTGACAGGCCATTACATGCCATAGAATGAGTCTTTTGGAAAATAATTATGTGAGCAAACAAAACTTGTATGTAAAATATTTTCATGCCTTCCAATATAACTATAATACAAAAGAAATGAAATCAGATCAACTGGCCATTATGGAACAGCTCAGTGGAGAATCTGCACCACTATAAGTTTTGCTAAGATTACTCCAGTTCTGATGAGTAACTGAGCAGTGGCTCTCAGTGCCTCCTTTGGTGGCAGCTGCCTGTAAGACACTCTTTCAACTCACCCAAAGTATTTCCATGGCCTCCAGGAATGGTGGATGTGGTTCTTCTCATTAAATATCAGAACAACAAATTAATCTTCTATCTTTGTTTCTTTTTCTTCACTTCTGTTTTTCTACCCTAGTGTTCTTTGCCCTTCACCTTCCCTGTTCTAAGGAGAAATTTTATTTTCCATGTTTTGGGGGTCTGTATCTCAGTAAGTTTTGCATCCTAGCTGGGGTCCATCCAGGGGACATTCTTTCTTTCCTTATGTGGCTGTTTGAGGAATGTCAAAAGGGTTCTCCCCATCCTCCCCCAGAGGGGCTATGCTACGCTTCAGAAGCTCCTGGCCTCTGGGACTTCAAGCTGTGGTTGCTTCCTTTTTGATTCTCTTCAAGTGAAAGGTTCATTCTGCATGTCAGGGCCTTGCTTCTGGCAGCCCAGGGTTATCTTGAACTGGAGAGTTTATACCTCCTGGGTTATGCGATATTTCTGTTGTAGGGTTTAACTCTTGGGTCTTTCTCATTTTCTCTTGCCCTTGAATAATGATAGATTGAGATTTCCATTGTGCATGTGCCCTTCACAGAGTCTTAGAATTTCAGTACAGAGTGATCTTGTAACATGTCTGGTCTTATTTTTAAAGGTACGGGAAAGGAGGCCAGGGAGGCTGAAGAGATTTTCTAGGTGCAGGTGACACCTCCGCCCCATGACTCAGACCTTGTCTGCTTAGTGGCACAATTTTAGCTTTAGTGAGTTTAGGCTTAATGCTGCCTTATTGTTTATTCATTTGTCTTTTTAAGCGTAGCAATATTTCTCAACCCACAAAGTAGTGATGCTGTGTAGCCAAGAAATGTCAATATTTCTGTTGGGTCTGACTCTCTTTTCCGAAACCTTGTTTTCTCAGACTCTGCATTTCACCAAGAAAGCAACGCGCATAAAGCTTTGGATTCCAAACATCTTTCCCCCATCCCTTCTCCTCTCTATGCTTTCACCCCTCTCCCCACTGGTTTCAATGTTTCTTGGTTACTGTGATATTCTTGATGCTTGGTTATGGATTCTGGTATCATGCTTGTTTATGCTAGATCTTAATTACCCTTTTCCTGTTCTCTCGTAGTCTCACTGTGATGTTAAATTAAAGCCAACTTCTGGCTTCTCATTCAATATGTAAAGAGCTTGGAAGTCATCAATCCCATCTTCACAACTGAAAACCCACCATTGTCTGACATAAAACAGTTTGTTAAAAATAATAATAGCAACACTATATTGTGTGATTATAGCTTATGAGTGAGAGGAAGGAAAGCAAAATTATAAGGAATGGGAGGGAAGAATTGGGAATTCTCTGTTATAAGGACTATTGTGAAGTAGTTTTGTGTTAGATTAAAATGTAAATGTATGTTGCAAATTTTAGGAAAAACACAAATTTTTTTTAAAGTAATATAATTGATACTTTAAGAGAAAATAGAATCACATGAAACGCTCAGTTAAAAGAGGAGAAGCCAGAAAAAGTGTGGAAGACGAAAAAGAAACAGAATAAAGGCAACAAATAGAAAACAGTTACAGATATGGTAGATATAATTCCAACTATACCAATAATCATTTTAAATGTGAATTGTCTAACTTCACCAATTAAAAGAGAGAGACTGTCAGAATAGATCAAAGAAATAAGAGCCAACTATATGTTGCCTATAAGAAACCAAGTTTAAATACTAAGACTCATATAGATTAAAAGGAAAGAGATGGAGAGAGATATATCATGCTAACACTAAACAAAAGAAAGCTTGAGTAGCTATATGAATTTCAGATAAATTTGTCTTTAAGACAAGTAACATAGTCCTGGGGAGAGCCAGGTGTTCTTAAGAAGGCTCTGCTCTCTCATGTAATACGTATTAAGAGAGAGTCACCCATTTTTTGATATCTGGTACAAACTTCAGCCACATTTGCCTATGTGCCCACTGTTGAGTGATCAGGTCTGATTTGGTCTCAGCAAGGATAGAGCGATGTTGCTCACAACTTCATCATAAAAAGAAACCTGTTTGGAAAGTCAGCTTCTAACCCTTGCATTTTAATTTATTATTTTTTTTGTTGTTGAGGAAGAATCAAAGAATTATCATATTTTCCTGTTTTACTTTAGCACACCTGTTGGCTTTATACCTTTTTAAAATTGGAGTAACTTTTATGTATTTGGAAAGTCCATCAAAAAAGTCGTTTTCCTTCCTACTTCGAAATGATACAGCTTTATCTCTCTTCCTGAAGGAAGAAAAGGACTGCAGTTACTTCCCTGGGGGTTTGGGGAGGAAATTATTTGGAGATTTTTACATGAAATTGACTACGTACCTGAGAACACTGTCTAAATTTTCCGTGGAAAAGGGCTGACATTAGGCTCTTCTCCCGGAAGAAAAACAAACTCTTTTAAATGACGTCTGTCGATCGCATCATAACCTCAGATTCCAAGATTCGGCGAAGTTGGAGCACTCACCTGCTCTGAAGGGGAAACGATTCCAAAGCAGGACGCAGCCATTTCCATTAGTGGTCAAGGGCTGTCTCTCTCACACTGGGTTTGCAATACGAACTTCCCTTTTACTAGGTCTTCATGCCAGTGATACCATTTAGGGTGAATGAAGATGAACACCTGTTAGGAACAAAGTAAAATGAGATAGAGAGGCTCTGTCTTTTCACTGATCTTCTTGGTGTTTCTGTTTCCAATTTTCCTTCATGCTATAGCCTTGGTGCATATCAGGAAAGGTCGGTTTTAACCCAAGTCCCACACCATTTTCTTTTTCTAATTAGCTCTGTTGGGTAGCAAATATCCGACTTGCACTATTCTCCAGGTTATAACAGGTTGGTCTACACCACATTCTACATGCAGTGGGATGTGATCCAATTACAGAGAACATCCGAAACAGTCCCATTTCAGTGAAGGCACAAAACTCCTCCCCGTACTAGGGCCAACAATATCAAACCAAAGGAGGTGTTCTATAAAATGGTCTGCAAAGTAGGGCAAGGCCTTCCTTTTCCATTTTTTTCCCCTGTAGGAACTCTAGGCAAATTCCTCAGAAATCAGATTGGCAGGGACAAAGGAGGGGTGGGCTGGAGCTCTGGAATATAGGCTTGATGAATGCATGTCATTCCCTTGGCACATAGCATTAATCGATGCCAACTGCAGAAAATAGAGATCTAAGTCAGGCACAAGGCAATCATCAGCTCAATAAACTGGTTATTCCACAAATAATCTAGAAACAGCAGGATTGCCAAACAATCTCCAGCCCCTGAAACATTTGCAAATGAGCATGACGACTGAGATTTTTCTTTCTTTGTAGCCATACACTGTCACATTTTAATGATGGATTATAGACATGGGCTTTTGGCAGCAGACTGTAGCAAACATGATTCTACACTTATTTTCTTTTAATCATAAAATACAAAGGCTTATAGATATATGGCACTGTGCCCGAGAAAGAGTCAGATAAAGCTCCAGAAAGAAAAATGTAGCCTGATGGGAATATATATATATATACTTTCTCTTTTTGGATGTAAGCAGATATACTTTTATTGTCATAAGATACATTATCTTTTATCTTAGGTGGTATTTTTGCACCTGTTGGGGATGTTTATAATAAATATAACACTAGCTAGTATAGCATATGTATCTAATTCCACAATATATACTAATCATATCAGTATCATTTAAAAATGGCAAATTAAACATTTTTTCATAAACTGGTAATATAATCTCTTGATGTCATAAGTATGAAAGTAACATGTTATTTCTACACTCATGATGTCAGGAAGATATTATTTAAGTATTTAATGGGATCAGAGGCTTAGTGCACAGGAAATAAATTTTCTCTCTGTTTCCTGTGTCTGTTTTACTTAGTTTAATCATTTTAATTGCAATTTCTTTTTATTTTTAAAACACAACTGTAACTCTTGGATGCTATTCTTTTTCTTTCTGGCAGGTTGAGGAACACCAGGTAACACTGTGAGAATGAAGGCATAGCTTCTGTATTCTTCTGTTTGGTCCCTCAGTTTATACCTGTTTTTTTTTTTTTTTCTCTCTCCCCTCTCCTTTTCCTAGTATTCTGGACTATTTAGCCTTAGCCTTTATTCATTTCACTGGGCTGTGAATCTAAAAAAAAAAATCCAGGTCTCCTTTTGTGAAGACAGATGACCGAATGATGCATTTTAAATGTTACGAGAATACACAGACCTTTTCTTGAGGTGTTTTCTCGTTTAGGACAGCACCTTGCATTGCAGGGTTAAGTGATATGTGGAAATTGATTTCCCAAGAAGAGTATATTTTAAAATAGCAGTGTGATAAGTTCAAAATACAGAGAGAGAAAAAAAAATCCAACCTGTGGATCCACAAAAAAATCCACAGCTTGGGTTTAGGGCCTATGTGTGCGGATGTGTGACACCCATCAGTGGGGTAGACGGGGCCTGGTGGCCAGTGTATAGAGTGATGTCCCTCTCTAAAAATGCAGCCTTTCTTTCCTTGACAACAGAATGAGTGATGGCAGCGGTATTCCAGAAGGATCTATTTGGGGGGAGCAGAGCTTAGGACAGACAGGGCGGGACCAACAGAAAAAGATAAGGAGACGTCAGGATCCCATCTGTCAGAGTCCCCTGGGGTGGAGCCAGTCTCTGGAGGATACGACGTTTCCCTTTCTTTCCAGATCGTGGATTATTGAGGATTTGGACTGCGGAGATCTGCCTATGGCACAGCCACCCCTGGTCAGCTCATCTGGGCTGGTGAATAGGATACAAGTGGTTACTCTTTTTTTTTTTTTTTTTAACAAACTAACAAACAAGCAAACAAACAAACAAAAAACTGATTCATCAGCCCAACCTAGAACCCTGGCCTTCTTGTTCAGCACAGGCTGGTTCAGTAATGGTAAGTCGGCAGTGCCATGGCTCGACTTATGCCCTGAAAATCCCTCCTGTGCCGTAAAGCTTCCTTTTCTTCTGGATGTATTCTATGGCTGCTATTTCTTTAACGCAGGAGACCCTAATTACAGAAACCAACCAACCAACCAACCAACCAACCAACCAACCAACAAACAGTAAAACTCGAGTTTAATTCAAATGCACAAGGAGGGGGAAAAGGGTGGAACCACTTAGAGCGGTAGACGCTGGCATTTAAGCCTCTGGGCTTCCACCTCAGGTTTCATGAGTTCAAATCCAGTTCCGGAGAGGGAGGAAACGAGCAGTTATTGTTCAGTGGGGACGGAGTCTCCATTTAGGGAGATGAAAGAGTTCTGGAAATAGAGGTGTCACTACACAGCGGAGCGAATGTACTTAATGCCACCAAACTGCACACTTCGGGATGGCTAAAAAGGTCAGTTTTAAGTTCTACATAGTCATCAAGAGGAAAAAGATGAAAAAAGAATCGCAATCCCCCTCTTGCTAGCCAGGTAGGCAAGTTACTGCACCTCCCTCTGACTCAGTTTCCTCATCTGTGCAGTGGAAGAGGACGGACGATCTGATACCAGCTTCACAAGGTCATCCTAATTGAATGGGATGTGTGGGACAGACTTGTACGGATTCCTAATAGTCAAGGTTCGCGGTTGTGATGATCTGAGTGTGAATTCTGTTGTTAAAATTGCTTTGCATGTGCGGTATAGTCCTCCATGTGCAGAATTCTCTGTAGGAAACCACCGATTTCAGTCTCGTTTATCAGACAGACTTTCATCGGAATGATATGTCATGTAAGACGTTAATTACTCTTAAAAGATGCCCCTTATTGATAAGGATGTGGGGACAGTTCGTCACTCATGGTAGGCCAGACAACCAATGGATGCTGCCATTCTGGAGGGCCATCCAGCAGTCTGCGGCCACACTTAAAATGTGCATGGCCTGTGACTCTGTGATACCATTTCTATGAAAAGTAGTCGCATATATATGTACAAGTAAAGGAAGAGGTGTTTGTTGTAGCACCGATTATAAGAGTGACAAATTGGAAACTACATGACTATCCATTCATAGTTAATTGATTAAATCCAAGCAATGAAATTACATAACCCCGAAAAAGGATGATGCCATATTATAGTATTTCCCTGGACAGATGTCTGCAATAATTATAAAGTGGGAAAAGGCAGTTTGAGGACAGAATATGTCATTTGATCACATTCATGTAATTTATGTTTATATAATTTCTGGAAGGATAGTCATCAAACTTAATAGTGGTTGTGTCTAATGGGATTATAGGGAGAAATTTACTTTCTACTTGAACACTTCTATTACTTGAGGTTTTTACAAGCATGTATTACTTTTATAATCTGTAGAAACAGTAAAATATTTCCATTAACAAATTGAAAAAGAGACCACAGGGGCCTCTTGGGCTATAGAGAGGAAGAGCAAAGTGTTACCCTAACTTAAACCTTTAAAGTTTTACATAGCATCCCCAGATCAGAGTTCATAAAAGTAAAATGGATGAGCAACTATTGCAATGAAAAAAATAAATAGGGTCCCAGCAGTCTTAATCATCTTGGCATTTGTCTTCTCCCGGCAAATTCAGTGTTCCGAGTATCCCTCTGGCCTCCGTACCAATGACCTCCGCCTTCTCTGCCTTTCATGATTTGTCTACTCAGCGGGGCGAAGGTCAAAGCCATGTGCAGCAACCCATTCTCACAATGAGTGCTCCGTCCCCGCAACACAAACAGGTCTGGGATATGCCTGGGTCACCTATGATGGCCAGAATTTTGCTATGCCGTGTCCTCTGTTCCTCATCGAACAGGCCTATGCTCCCTCCACAAACACAGGACTTAGCCTATGAACGGATACAACTTCCAACAGAATGACTGCTGAGAGGCACAGCAGTTTACAACTTTTGTGCATGTATGTGTGCTGGGGGATTGCTCAACAAAGCAGAATGATGTTATAAAGGAGGGTGAAAGAAGAGGTGGAGTGTCACGAAATACAGGCCGAAGCAGGATGTGAGGGACAGTGGGGGTCTTAGAGTCAGAACTAGGTTTGAAATCTGAAATCCAGCTGCCTTACTTATTAGCTGTGTGACCTTGGTCAAATTACTCAGCTTCTCTGAGCTTCAATACTCCTATTCATAAAACAGGAGTAATAACATCTTTCACCCAGGATTAAACAACAGAAAATATATAATGGGCTTGAACCAGAGTTGGTGCTCACAAATTGTCTTCTTCACTTCCCCTCAGACTTTGGCATAGCCTGAGACAGCCATAGCTATCCTGAAAATAGATGGTTCTTCTAAATAGCACGATGTCTCAGTGTACTGTTTGTACTGAATTCTCTTTAAGTGTCAAGTAAGGGCACTGCTGTGAAAGCTATAGACAGAATATTTTAAACCAGGGTATGGGAGAGGCAGGGGGAGTGGGAAAGCTTTATATTTTCTGACTCCCTTAGTAGATAATTTTCACCATTCAAGTGAAGTTGAGAGGAACTTTCCAGGTTTTAAATATTCTATATCACATAAGAATAAGGAGGAATTGCTGATCAATTAGGTTTAAAAGCCGCTGAAATTCTCAAGAATCATTTAAATAAGGTATTTCTAAATGCCCCTAAAGAGATGAGAATAACCTTCCACGTCAGCAGTACATGAGTTAAACATGTGGTTAACGATGTTATGAAAAGAGGTGGTATGTGAAATATCAGTTCATGTGAGGCTACGCTCAATATTAATTTATGTGATATCAATAATGTTTTAGTTTAAATGAACCTTCCCTATATATAAAACACTCCTAATTATTGTAAAACCGTTACTTTCCACTTACCATTGATCTTAAGGAAATGACTAAAATTTTTGGAGTATGCTGATACAGCACTATTATTCTGGGTCATTATTCAGAGCAGGTGTCAATCTCTTTCCCTTAATCCCAAGGCAGGAAAAAAAAAAAAGAGTAGTTTTTTGTTTAATCAAGTCTCTTTAAAAAAAAAAAAAAGAAAAGGAAAGAAAAGAAAAAAGGAAAGGAAGAAAGTTAAAAGAACACCTTAAGATAAGTGTAACTTTTATAGGCATGTTAACGCTTTAATACTCTTTGGGTTAGGTGAAGCTTTTGATTTTCAGCCAGGTTCAAGAAAAAACATTAAATTTTATAATGTTTGAATTATACAGTGACGAATACACGAATTCCCTACTAGAACAGGGAAAGCCATCAGCAACTTATGGCCTTCCAGAAGCGGTTCCCCAAGCTTGAGCTGAGTGACCAGGCTGTCTGTTGTCAAACAGTTTGGAGTTGACATGCACCCCGTCTCCAAGGCGAGAGCACAGCATTTTCAAGCTATACCAGTTAGGATTTTGAGAAGTGATTCTAGAAAATCTAAACCACACAAGAGTTGATAATTACGCAGCAGTTGGTGTAAAAATGCATTTGTACGTCAAGACTAGAAGGGGCAACATGACGGTTTCAACAAGAACATCAGCTCGTACACAATTGCTCTGTTGCCCACAAATCCAGGATAGATTTGTTAACCTAAGTGTACCCTCTCCTTCAAATACAAGTGGCTCATACAAAGGCCCTCAATTTGAGGACTCATTGGATTGATTTCTCCATTCAACTCCAGAGACCTTTAATAGCACATCTCACACGCAATTTTATGCAGTGAACCTTTATCAAGCACATTCTAAATGCCACACATAGTGCTAAGCTCTTGGCATAGATTATTTTATTAAATTATCTCCTAAACCTTATAAGGCATAATGGTACCTAACATTTTTTTTCCAGTTATTATTATGTGGCAGGCATTGTTTTCAGCACTTTACATATATTAACTCATTGAACGCTTGCAATATTTTAGGAGATAGATGTTAATATTAACTCCATTTTAAAGATGAAGAATCTGAAGTTTAGAGGGGTTAAAAAACTGTCCATGGTCACATACCTAGTAAGTGCCAAAGCTGAGGCTGTTTCCTGCTCTGCTAACCTTTATTCTCAGCATGTTGAGCGTGGATCTGAGGGCATGGTGGATGGCATCAATCATTTGTCTGGAGTTAGGGCTGGCTACATAATTCTTGGACCCAATGCAAACTGAAAATGCAGGGCACTTGTTCAAAAGACGGGACAAGTGCTGTTAAGATATTAAACAGAAAGGCTTTTCCTCTCTTCCGTAGTCAATCCCTTGATTTGTCATGATGTTTTTAATTTGCTATTTAATGTCGTTCAAAGTAATAAAAAAAAAATCAACCTATTAGCATTCGTTTTACCATTCACCTTTACCCTGTGCAATGCCAGTTTTAAAAGTAAATATGTTAACTTGTACGTGGAATCACTGAATTCACACTATTTGTATTTCATGGCTCATATGGGCACGTGCATTTCGTTCTTACTAGGGCAGTGGAAACGCCGCACAAAATTAACTCAACTGTCTTTTTTCCACTTCTCGATACGCACACATTCTAGCACAGGGACGTAACACACAGAAGACTTGGTGGTTTGTACTTCTGAGACCTATTGCCTTTTTTCTGCTTTCTAAGAAAGTTCTGATTTCAAAGGAAAGCATGGCCACTTAGGGCTGTCAGTGCCAGCCTTACCCCCATTCCACTCAGGTGAAACAGGTTCACCTCCTAGTTGCTTTGGGTCGTGCTGAACTCCCACCAGAAATCTGTGCGGAGGCATCATGGGCACGGCATGCAAATGAGAAGGGAACGTGGACATACTTATTGCGCAAAAAGCCTCTGCTCATGCTCCTTGTCCTATTGGGCTTCTGCTAGGCAGTGGTACTGGCACCAGTGAGCTAGGGTCCTTTCTTGGCTTGGCCATGTCCCAGCTGTGTTCTCCTGGGCAAGTAACTCACTGTTCCAACTGCCTCATAAGGTTATTATGAGGAGTAACCGAAAGAATACACATAAAGCTCTTAGCCCAAGGCTTGGCCCAGAGTAAGTACTTGGTAAGGGTTACCTAGCCTGTGGTGTGGTGGTTGCTGTCTTTGGATGTTTTTTGCAGTTCCATTTATTTGAAAATCTTTATCCTTTCAAATAGGATAATGAAGAAACCTGGTGAAGATCCACCTTAAAAGAGATAAGAACTGCCCAGTGGTGCCATAACTTGGGGTTTAAGCACAAACCCCACAGCACCCTTCCCATTACCACTGTTAACTCAGTTAAGAAAAGCCTTGAATGAAAAAATAAATGGAAAAGCTCCCTCTGAGTGGCCTATGTAGAAGAGACTAGGAGAAGCCTTCTCTAGGAGTACGTGTGTCTTTATGAAAAGCAGCTAGAGGATCTTTAGCAAAGGAGCCTGGGGTTATATATAAAATATATAAAAATAAATATAAATAAATAAATAAATATATATATTAGACACTTCCTCCCAGGTTACTGCCCATCTTATGAATTCACTAAACCAGAGTCACTTGAAGTAGGGTCCCCAAATGCCTGAATCACAATCATAAATGTGGAATTCTGGATCCAATGCCAGACCTTTGAACTGAAATCCCTGGGGAAGTTTGACCCAAGTTTGAGAACTTCTGTAGGAGCCTAAGAACTGGGAAAAAGGAGACATTTTCTTTTTCTTTTTTTTTTTTCCTCTCCAGCACTGGGCAGACCTGTCAACCTTTGTTGAATGTTAGAGAAATGACTAAATCCAAAGCAAGAGGCTAAAGGATTTCTCCCCATCTGAGGATCCTTGGGATGGTTCTACTCAGGCCTGATATTTAGTAGGTAAGCACTGGTAAGGCCATAAATTTGTAAAAATATTAAAATTATTTTAATGGGGTTAGTAAATACCTACTGATTTGACCTCTGTGCTGTCTACTGGCCCAGCTGCCAGGCCTCTCCCCATGTACTGCCCCATGATCCAGGGGTTAATAAAGGATTAACCCCTGGTCTAGCAGGGGTTTTCATTAGTTGTCATTAGTCAGTGTAGGTGCCAGTCGCCCCTTGTAGGTCCAACCAACATGGTACCTTGTGGGCCACTAGTGCCCTGCCTGTGTGCCTACCCTGTGGAAGTGGGTCAGGTAGGATGGGGAGGATCCTGGGTGGGTGGTACAGCCTGTTTACCTTGACTCTGGTGTAAGAGTCCCAGTCACTGCATGTCCCCCAGGCCATACTGGGTAGAGTCCTCCTGGATGAAATGGCATTTCTAAAGCTGGTGCTGGCATCTTAGCCAATAAGTGCCCGAGGTTATGGCCACCACCAGCTGTGGCCTCCTAGAGATGCTCTTGCATAGCTGCTTCTGGGAATTGTAGCCTCCATGGGTCTGGCTCTGAGAGATCCTGGAAGAGCCTGGGTGAGCACGAGGCATGCAGGAATTCTAGTCCACAAACATCCGGGCTCTGTTGGCACAGTTTGACAGATGAGAGCCTCCTTGGTACAGATGGTGCATGCAGAGGTTAGTGTGGGGCTGGGAGAAATATGGGGGAATAGGTTCTCTTTTCATTTATTTGGTCACGTTTGCTAAAAATCACTGAATGCCTTCCTATCATGGCATTAGCCACATTACTCTCATTAATAAAAATGCAGGCAAGTCTTTACGTAATATTTGTCTTGTGCCAAGCACAAGTCTTAACTCAGTTGAGTCACTAGAATTATCACTACATCTCACTTACATAGATGAAGAGACTGAGGTTATTTAAACTCAAATAACAGAGCCATGATTTAAACTCAGGCAGCCTGACATTAGAGCCCACATTAGTAAATACTACCTTTCTTCTCAATTTAAAATAAAATATTTTTTAATGTATATGACTTAGTTGGAAATAGAGATCTGGAATACATAAAAATTGTCTGTAATACAATGGTTAGAAACATTCTGAAGAAATTGCTTTCACCATAAGCTGAGAAAGGAGTAAGCACCATGAACAATATTGCCGTTATTAAGAGAAATTATCTACCTATTGAGGCTCTTGATAACCTAATGATTATCAAGTAATTGGAGAAGTCGTTGGCAAAGTTCCACATATATGCCTATGTCAACCAGGGCTCAGACAGGGGCATTGTTTACTTAGTGTCATGATGTCAGACAAAAGGTCAGCAATAATTTTTAAAGATGAACAAATGATTTGGATAGTATTAGAGATTGATGAACTACTTGCAGTAAAACGCATATCTCTATGCTTCTGTTTAGAGAATACTGGGGATTCAGTGTTTTAAATTTACACATTGCTTAACTACTTCCAGGTTTTTAAAATATTTTACTTATCACCTCAGCTTTGCTTATTCAGTTTTCTACCCTATTCCTTTGGTCTGACCTGTCAGCTGGAAAAAAAGATAAGCTCTCAGACTGAGCTCTGATCTGTTGAGCTGTCTCCCTTTTCTGCCTCACGTTTGCTCCTCCTCTGGCTCACACTTTTTCTTTGAGGGAGAAGGAGGTAGATACCTGCTTTAGGTGGAAAAGGCTGTCCTGCTAATCAAGGGGGAATGTGGGCAAAGAGGCTGTTCTTCAGTAAGCTATTGCTTCCGTCTGTAAACCCAGGTAATTGAGCTGTCATATTTAAAGTTTTATTGGTTAAGATTCAAGTCAGGACTGGAGCCCTTCTTTTGCAAGTTCTTCAGGGCTACGGGTAGAAAAGAACAAATAGAAAACTCAGTGGTGAGTTCTGAGTAAGGCTGTGAGAAATGAAAAGTTGTCAGTGCCTATGGTCCCCAGAACACTGAAGGGAAGGGAGTTGTTTTAACACTTAAAAACAGAAAGGAAGTACAAAGCTCTTCCATTTAGTATGTCAGACCAGCTCAGAAGTATGCAACAATCCAGGCACAGCTTTACAGTTTCTAGCCAGTCCAGTCATGATTCTCTGGCAAACCGCACAGTCATGGTTATGAGGCATTCGGATGAGAGGTGCTATATAAATGTCGTATGCTACATAAATGTCAGGAATAATTATTGTTTATTAATGGGGGCTAAACGGTTCCTAAGCAAAGCTCCAACTCTTAGCCAACACATCTTTAGCAGAGGTTCTAACCATTAGCAACCCAGGAGAAGGGAACGCTCACTCCTGGTTCTAGAAATGAGTCCAGTTGAGATTTGGGGTTTAAAAACAGGGGCTGGGTTGGTGCCAGTGCCACCAATTGCTCAAGTGACTTCAGGCCAGCCCCCTCACCTTCTGGAGTCTGCCTTTGCTCACCCGTAAAATGGGGATGATTATAACACCTGCCCTACTTCTTCTCGCGCTGGGTTGTTGTGAGAATCAAGGAAGTTCACGTGGGCATGAGAGCTTTGTGAAGTGCGAGCGGCTGCAAGGATGACAGCAGTCACGTAGAATCAGTTGGGATGTAGCCTTCCCTTCAAGTCGGCCTCACAGGGAGAACATCTGAGTGGAAATTAAGCTGGAGATGCTGATGGTGGCTGGCGGATGCTGAAAACGCCAGGTTCCTTTTCTCAGGGAGTTGTCAGGAAGACACTGCAGACCAGGCGCCCGGATCCTGCCTTCTGGCCTGGCTCTGCCACTTGCCAGCCTGTGAGCTTGGGCGAGTTACAGGCTAAGGCTCTGGAATGGATCGCCAAGGGTCCTTCCGGCTCTGACGCTGAGTCTAAATCAGGCTCATCACTTGGCTCTAGCTGTGATTCACCTTTCTCTTCCAGGAGCAACTCTTACCTCCAGCTTCTCAGAAGCACGAAGCAGGGGGCCTGGAAAAGGGGGGGGTCTGTGTATTCCATGCGAGTGTGCACAATAAAGTTACACCCTTGGTGGTGAGGTGGGGTGGGGGGCGGTTAAATGAGGTGTGGGGTGAGTGCCCAGAGAAGCCGGGATGCAGGGAACATTGTAATGAGGTCACGACTGTCGCAGGCGAAAAGGAGCTGGACATCTGCTGGTGGGGGAAGGGAGGAGTGTCCTGCAGTTCTGTTTGCAGAAAGTCTCTTCCCGCACCTTTCAGGAAACCCCTTCCCACGTTTCCTCTCCCCCCATTCCCACACCTTTCAAATGCTATCATGCCCTCCTCGCCGGAGAACCTGTGTCCGTGCCTCCTCCGTGGTCCTGTCTGAAACCCTGAGGACTGTTTCCAAGCTGACTCACACCACTAATGTCAGGGAGCCGTGTCACACGGCGCTGGGCTCTGCAAGCTGTTGCTTGCGCGGTCGCCGCTGCTGCCGCCGCTCCCGGGCGGGTGCACCAGGGTCCGCTCGTAGGCGGGGGCTGGGGCGGGGCCGGGCGGGGTCCGCCCCCTTGGCGCGCCGGCCCCGCCCCCCGCTCCCTCCCCCGCGGACCGCAATGATTTAGAAGTTCAGGAATCCCACGTGACGTCACCGGGGGGTGATGTAATGCACTCTAAATAGAATGTATTGTAATCTTTGCTCAGTCCAACGTGGTCCCTTCACCCGGCTCCGCTCTTGCCTTCTCCACACTTGTTTGGTAAGTTCCTAAAAATACTGCTCGGCCACTTCTGGGGCTTTTGCATTTAGCTACTTTTGTTGCACTTGCCGAGGGAGCCATCTCGGGAGCGTACTTGTTTGCAGGGGTTGGTTCTCGGCAGCAGCCGCGAGGTTACTTGGTCCAGCGGGCAGGTCACAGGGCAAGGAGTAGGGAAGATGCGCTGCATTTTTTTTTGGAGGGTGATCTGTGTTTGTAAACACTTTGGCGGACCAGAGGGAAGTCTGACCCTAAGTGCTGTTGGACTGTGGAATTGTGCTGTGTCCTGAGGCTACCCCAGAGACCCCACGGCGTGTCCGTCCGGAGCGCGTCCCGGTGGCCACCGCACCGTGCCACTGGAGGGATGCTAACGTGGAGTGAGCTTTGTGTCCGCCCGGCGTGCGTGCGTGTGTGGGAGCGCGCGTGTGTTTCCCTGACACGGGGAACAGTTATGAATCGGGGTGTGTGTTTGCCTCCAGAGACCTGGCAAGGTGCGGAAGCCTCCAGAAGTGCGGTCAAGCGGTGGCAGCGGCGGCGGCAGCGGAGACGGCGAGCCAGGAACCTCTCCCCGCGTCCCCAACTTCCCGGTGATGCGGCGGAACCCCCGGAGAAAGTTTGCAAACTTCCAGCGGGCGCGCCGAGGACGCCGGGTCACCTGTGGGCGGGCGCGCGCGCGGAGGGGCTGGCTCCCTCCGGGGCGCCGAGCCCGCTGCTGCCACCTCTCCCGCACGGCTGCCCGCCGCAGCCGGTGGGCGCAAGCGCCCGGGCAGGGGACGTCACCCTTGGAGGGCACTGGCTTTCGCTCCGGGCGCGGAAGGCTTGCGAGTGGCGAGGCTCTGCTCGCGTTCCCGCCTCCAGCCACCTCCTGCCTCCGTCCGGTGCTCGCTGGCATCAGTACCTCTTCCCCGCCGCTGCCCCGAATGACAGCTCCCGCTTGTGCCGCGGCGGCGCGGCGGCAGTGCTCGGGAGGCGGCGGAGGAACCTTCCTCTACGACAGATTCTCCACGGAACCGCCTAAACTTTTCACGAAGTTCTTAGAGGGGCCAGACACGCGCAGGAACCAAGGGGATGTTTTCTCCCGGCGGCTGCATCCCGCTGCTGCTTGGCCATAGAGTTATTTCCCGGCGGCGGGCGGGGCGGGGTGAAGGGGGGGGTTGTTATCTGGTAGATAAAAACCCCAGACCTTGTCTACCTCTCCCCAACTTGCCCCGAACGGATGCCGCCCCCACTCGATGCTTGCCCAAGGCCAGGAACTGGAGTGGGTTGCTGGTATATTTTGTTGTCAGAGTCCGCAGAGCAGAGCAGAGCGTGTTTGATTTTGATTTTTCCCTCCTTCTCTGACATGTGTCAAGGAATAAAGGCTGGATACAGGTCCATTACGTCATTCTGCAGGCCAGTAAGTGTTTGATTAACAGCTTCAGATACTCAAGGGTTCGGGGGCTTAGAAATGCTGACAAAGCAACTCTGCTTTCTACCCGCAGCCCCCAACATACTTGTGCAATCGCCAGTTCCCTGGGCATCGTTATTGCCCTCTCCTTGGGACCCTTCCTTCTCCACCCCCTCTCCCGCCCACACCGTTATCACTCTGGCCCCGCCTCCGCCTTTTACTGCTTTCCCTGGGGCGCTCACTGTCTCTAGAGTGCGGGTAAGAGCTTCTGATGTCTGGGGGAGCAGGGTACCCGATTAGCGCACGCACAATCTGCCCTTTTCTATTATTTAGGGAAAGCACCAGCAAGCCCTCTTCCCCAGGGCGAAAATGCTCAGCCCTGATAGAAAAGGCATCTTGGGAAATGTTTAGAGACGTTATGATAATGCTCTGTCCCTGTGGTGACTTAGGAAATCAACACACCCACTGCAAACAAAGTTCTTAGTTTTACATAGCGCCTTTCTCCAACCTCTTAGCAAAGAGGGAAGGAGTGAGGATGCTGACTAAATCAAATATAGCTGAAAGGATCAAGATTAAACGTTTCATTTCCAAAGTGAGGGAATGTGAGTCGTTAAACCCAAAGTACCATACAATGAATTGCTGAGTGTGTTCCTTTCTTTCTCTTAACCGTAAGTTTCTATATTTAAAGAACGAGTTAAATACATACCTTATTGAATAGAGTCAGAACTCCGTATCTGGCAGTTGAAATGAAAACACTGTATATGACATGGCTAAGGGGTAAAAGTAAAAACTCTTGGGGTGTATGTAGCAGAAATCAAATAAAAAATTACTAAAACAGGGTTTAGATGGAGGGGGCAGAGGATTTGGGTGCTCTTTGATTTGGAATGGGTGACAGCTAAATAAAGGAAAATTTATATTCTGAGTATGTGGGAATTTCTTGAAGAACACGTTTTGTTATAATCAGATCTACTTTCTTCAAAGCGAAAACCGTGCTGCAGAGTAGGCATTTGTGAACCTCTTGTCTGGGGGTCTAATTGACAATCTTTCCTCAAGTTTGAGGCGGTATTTATTATTTATTCACATCTAGAGATATAAATAGTATAACCCTCACCTAATACATGTGCATCTAAAATGTTAACCTTCTTGTTGGTGAAGCATAGACCCAAAGGAAAAAATGGCCCAGGTCACTGACACTGGAGAGTGTGATTAATGATCAGTGATTTAGTGATCAGTGCTTAGTGGTTTTATTCAAACTGTTACCTCTGACCAGAAGCACACATCAGAGGATTAACAGGCTCTTTAGATAAATGCTCATTAGTGGAAGGAGAAAAGCAAAGATAATAGGCAGGCACCCAGGGACAACTTTCGAAGAAAATCATTCCCGTCTTCAGAATAATAAGCTCTCTTAACAGAAAGCCCTTTTAATTTAAAACTTGCTTTTATCTTGTAAATCAAAGTTAGATGTAAAAGTTTGTAGTGCCATTATAACCTACATTTTCCCATATCCACTAGATGTGGATTATCTCAGTAGCGATATATTTTTTTATTTATTTAAATCAACAATTGGACCTTTGGAGCCGCTGAACCCTGACAAGTCCTTAACTGCCAGGGTTTGAAGGTGTCCCCCTTCTAGACTGGAGCATGCAGCTTGCTAACTAGATGGCGCACTGTTATTTGGTGTTCTGTGTTGTGCAGGAGTCTAAGCAAGCAAGTAGCTGCTTGCGAGGTGTTCTTCAACACTTACAACAAAGTTGATTCTGTGTAGGGTTTGGAGGCTAGACAGTCCTGCAAGTTTTAAGTCACATTTTCCATGTCAGTTAAATCAAGGGAGTTCAAGGCTACTGGAAAAATTAGTCTCATTACTAAAAGAAACGTAGAGAACGAGGGAGGAAAGGAGGTACGCGAGTCCAGGAGGTACCTCTGAGTTGCAGAAGTGATTGTAAAATACCAGACCTGTTCTTTTTTTTTTTTTTTCTACTAAGAGCTAGTTTTACAATCTTGTGGTCTGAAATACTGATACTCAGATTTATTTCTTCATAATCTTGCCGGTGAAAAAGAAGTTACTAGAAAGAAAGGAAGAAAGGACTTGATTTGGTGGGAACTGCAGGAAGCGACACATTGCTGACTTTATTCCACAGATAATGGTAAGATGATGTTTATGATGCTTTTAAGCAGAAAGGGAGCTTTGCACTTGGTTGAATGAGGCCAATCTTGTATTTTCATAGACGGAATTCAGAAATGGGATTCTTACTTTGCACTGAATTTTAATGTTGCTTTTGTCAGTTTCCTGGGACTTGGTGCATTTTGTGTGGAAGTGTTGTGTGTGTGTGTGTGTGTGTGTGTGAGAGAGAGAGAGAATAAGACCATTATTTCCTGGGCAAAATAATGTTTATGAACATGTGAACTGCAGTAGGGGAGCTACAAAGCGTGTTAAATAATATGTCAGGTAAGAATTCCCTTACTCCATGAGCTTTTAAGTACTTTCATAAGTACTTAAGTTTTAATAAGGAAGGGATTCTTAAATAAGAAACCTAAAAATTAAGAATAAAACAAAAACATTTTTCACATTCACATCTAAATGTGTATTCTCCTGGAGAAGGATGCTATTGATTAAATATCAGCTATTATTTTAGTTTTAAGGCTTAAAAAGAAAACAGTAAAAGAACCCATCTGTGCTTCTCTCTAAATTTCCTCATTTTCCTTTGTAGCATTTTATATAAATCTGTTATTTTAAAATTCTGACTGAGTCATAATGATTTTTATTTTTCAACTTTACTCAGAGTGAACAAGTTTGCTCACTTGATAGTATCTTTTTGAATGTAAATTGCCGATATCCATAAATTGCTTGTAAATTAAAAGACAGTTGTGACCTTATATATTTTATATATGAGCCGATCGTTTATGAGAACATTCTCACAAAAAAAGTGGAAACTGTGCTTTATTTTTATATTTTAGTGATGCTGCAGCTTTTATTTGAGTAGCGGTTAAATGAATGGTAGTTTGTCAGAGAGACTTTTCTTGTATAGCTTTTCAATTACAGTAAGTTGAAGATTTTCATTACACTATTTGTCAGTTTCCCATACCTGCAGATTCAAAACCAATCAATCATGGACTTTCCATGGCTGTTTGTACTGAGGTCAAGTTCCTGGTTTCCTGAGTACTTAGTATAATTTTCATCGCCATCCTATAGTATTTCCTTAGCATTGCAATTTGCTCTTAGTAACTAGCTGAAAATTATTTTGTGGTTGTGTGTGTGTGTGTGTGTGTGTGTGTGTGTGTGTGTGGTGTGGTGTGTGTGGGGTGATGTTTGTGGATCCCCAAGATGAGAACTTTGTATTTGTAGTTGATTTCCTTTTGGTTGTGTTATTAGAATAAAATTGGGGATTCGAGTGGACTTATTACTTTTGTCATCTTTTCTTCTTCTTCACTTCAAAGCATTGCCGTTAGTCACAAAATTAATGTGATCATGCTGGTGTTTCCCATCTATATGCTTCTTTTGCTTCTTACAAATTGGATTTCTACAGCAATTTAAGATCTTTTTTTAGAGGCAGCTTTCTTGGATGAAGATGGAACAATGATCTCAGTCAATTCATTATCTTGTCCAGTTTGACTACCAGCTGTATTATGGGAATCAACCAATGCTTTTATAAATCAGTGTTTAAAATTTTAAATCTGGGGCTATTTCTCTGAATCCTATTTGAAAAATTATACAGTTGAGATAAGGTAATAAACTGGGGAGAAGTAGCTTCAAATATTTAAATGTGAGAAAAGTAGTAGTTTCAGATATGCTAAGCAGACTTAAAGAACCTTTTTGTGTTGCTATCTGTAAACTAAATAAGCTATCTATTTTGTAGCATTGCTTTAAAGAGAAACCCTGGCAGTTTAAAAATGACATCATGTTTAATGTTTTCACTAAAGAGTTCCTACATTTTGTAATTAGGAAAAAAATGGGCAATTAGTGTTTTTTGAGGATCCATTAGTATTCCATTGTTGAAATCACAAATCATATTAACATAAGAAAGAGAGAAAGAGGGAGAGGGAGAGGGAGGAAGGGAGGGAGGGAGGAAGGAGGGAGGGAGAGAGAGCACAAGCGAGCTTGCTTTTACAAGTTTCTAGGTTATAATGACACTGCTCCAGAAGCAAGAGTAAAATTTTTGAAGCTCTTATTGTAACTTTGGAACTTTTAAAATAAAACATAACATTTAGGATAAATTCCTGAACGTATAAGATGTTATGTTGACATTTCCATATTTCTTTCCTCCATGCTCACTCTCTTGGCACTTATCTTTTCTGTGAAATAGATCAGAATCAATTTTACACTTTAAAAATACATGGTTTAGTTGCTTCCCTCTATTTCCTCAAGGTTTACATTTCTAATCTCTACCCTAAAATTCACGAGGATTGAAAACTACCATGTTGGCATTTGGCTCCACTACTTTTAGAGACTAAATTTTCCTTGGCCTAGGGATTCTGCTGGTGAGATAGAAAGGCTTGTAGCTGGGGGAGGTCTTCTCAGTCATGGACCAACCTGCTCACTCTGAAAGAGCAGAACCTAAGACGTGGTGGTGGCCCAGAGCTAGAGAGCGCCAAACTGAGCCTAGCACCCCAGTCCCTGTCTCCAGGTTGGGTTCTCCTTTCACGATCCAGGCGACCATAAATGCCTTTGTCACAAATAAAACATAACCTATGGCTTCGGGTGCTTTGCTCTCGTCAAATCTTTTGATCACTAACCTTTCAAAAAACAATTTTTTTTAAAAAAATCAGATCTTCTGAACGAATACCCTGACCATTAATCTGTAGTTTCTATTCTGTTTATATAATATACATGCAATGGTAATTTTTCTAACGTTGGCCTCCTTATTTGGGGGGGCATTCTTCTTATTCACCATTATTCTTAGACGTGCCCTGTAAAACTACACCATCCAGACTTCATTTGAGACTAAGAACCAGGCAGAACAAAAAATGGTCTAAAAGACTGTCTCAGAATCAGGCAGTAACTTTTACTTCCTTTTCTTCATCATCTTTGAGGAAGGGATCCGAAAAATTATTTGAAGTTAAAATAAACGATCTTTTCTTTTGTCGAATAGAGCAACAAGTGCTGTTTTCACTCTGGCAGATGTACTTTTGCCCAGGGTCCATCTGTAACATATTATCTTTCCGGGTTGGTGTATATGAATGAGAGGGTTTAGAGGTGAATACTACTACATAGAAGTGAGTTGAGTCTGGAAGTGTGCTTTTTGTGGTTGACTAGCAAAACTTGACTAATCATAGCTAATCGAAGTCATACACGCAACACAGGGGGCTCCAGAGCACCAAACATTTGATTTAAGATGACATTTAGGTTATGCTGTATTCAGGATGGGGAACAACAGTATCTCAATAGAAATCTTGAATGCATCTACTGTATGTGTGGTTTGGCCTAACTTGTAGCTTTCCTTTCCAGCTCTTTGCATGAAGTCTTTATATCAGAATTCAGGTCTCTTTTATTCTTTTATTATACCAAGGAGCCCCTGTGTTGCATGATTTCTCAAATATAACACGTTTTGGCCAGTTTTATGCAATTTTCTCTTTGCCCGCTTCCCAAGGGAGTGAGGAAGGGTGGGGGGAACCACATGCAACAAAAACCATCTTTGTTTTTGTTTGAATTAGAAGAAATATATTTTATCTCCATTTGCCAGATCTGGTAGGACCATTTCACTTTATCGAAACAAGATTTTCTTTAAGTAAGCGATGATGCTCTTTGGTGTCTGAATGACCAGTAATTCAGGCACCAGAGGGCAGAAGGTATTGATGATAAATTTCACTTCCACCAGGGTACCTAGGTATGACGTGGGGTGCAGTCAGAAAGAGCCTGATTTAACTCATTGCTATGACAACATTGTCCAGAAAAACAGTCCTGCTGGGAGGAAAGGCGATATTATAGGCTCAAACTTCTAAATTCTGATCTGGGACTGACGCTGGGCTGAAGATGGCTCTCAGAATGCTGAGGGTCTTAAGGGTTACTTAAACAACAACAAGATAAAAGATTCGCAGGCTATAACTATGTACATTTTAAAAGCCTTAATAATCCTTTCATCAACCATCCTCTGCATTTTCCTTGTGCTAACGTTTTTCTAGACTTATTTTTTCACATCCATCTAGTTACTCTGCTTTCATGAGTAACCCCTACAATAACAAATCTCAAGTGTGTGCACAATGGAGAGGGGACATTTTTCCAAAAGGGAAACAGACTTTAATATCAAGTCCTGGAAGAAACAATTAGCAAGGCAAAAAAGAGACAGGCTGGAAATCTGATTGATGGCATCATGGGCTCTGCCGTTCCTAGCTCTGCACCAGTGTGGCTTACGATAAAAGGAAAAGTCTACAACTGGAAGAGGGGACCCCAGATTGCTTCTCCGAACTCATTATGCTCCCCTGTCCCCGTTTCTTCCTTTGTAATAAAAGAGTGTTGGTCTTGACCAGCACCATTCAATAGTGGGAACCACAAGGGCAAGCTGTCTGTGTAATTTTAAATGTTCCAGTAGCCACATTAAAAAAAAAAATGAAAAGAGACAGATGAAGTTAGTTTTAATATCTGAAATATTATCATTTCAACGTATAATCGATATAAAGATGTTGATGAGATACTTTGCAGTTTTTTTGGCGGGGGGCGGGGAGGGGAGGGGTACTAATCTTTGGAATCCAGTGTGTATTTTGCAATTACCACACAATTTGGTCTCGTTGCATGAAGTGCCCAGGAGTCAGATAGAGCCAGGGACAGTGGCATCAAGCAATGCAAATTGGTGCTCTGCATCAATGTTCTTAATCTTGGAAGCCCAGGAGAACCTGTTTGAGTTTATTATAATAATACTGATATCTGCTCCCCTCTCCCCCTACCCACCGCCTTCTGATTTAATTGGTTTGGGCCCGGGGCTGGGCCTCTGTACTTTTTAAATCCCCAAGAGTGATTCTGAAGTGTAGCTGGGGTTGAGAACCGCAATTCTAACTGATCTCTAAGGAATCTTCTACTGTAATATTCTGTGATTCTATTTCAGGAAAGGGATTGCAATGTAGCATTCAGAGTTCAAGGGCAGCAAGCGTTTGTTATGTGTGTGCTGTGTACTACAAAACATACTTAAAATATGATGAATAAAATGTAAAATGTACAGACTGAATAATTTAGAAGATAATTCTTTGTATCACAGATGAGCTCTGTTTTGTATGAGTTTCAAATATGGATGGTTTAAATGGTTTACTCCCCTCAAAAATCTTATGATTTGATTTGCATGAAAATTTGCCTCTTAGAAACCCTCCATTTTGGAAAAGGTCAGGATTGCCACGTTTCAGTTATTTTGCTAGTCTACTTTGCCCCAGATACCATTTGCCATTAGCTGTTTTTGGAGGGAAAATCTTACTCCATTTGAGACATCTGGATCCCCTTGTGTTTCTTTCCTCCAAGCTTTTAATAAGCTTTGTGTCATTGCACTGACCAAACTTGCCCTTTGCTCACGTCAAGATGTTGGTTATAACCCCTAGACCTCAAGTGTTCATTCTATTTGTCATCCTTTAAAATATTAGAAGAATCAATATTTTTCAATTTCACACCAGAATGTTTTCCTTTAATAATTTTTAAAGAAACAATATCGTTTAAAAAAAAAAAAACCAATCTGTGCATGCACTAAAAGATGCAAAGAACGACAAAATATAATAATAATAATAATAATAATAATAATAATTTCCAAACTCCTCACCCATCTTTTGAAGTCAACAAACAGCATTGTTTGTGGAGAGGAGGAGAGGCCTCAGGGACGGTCCTTGTGACGTAGTGCTGCTGAGAGCCTCTGCATTCCCGAATTCGTGAGTCCTTTCACCCTGACCCTCTCTCCTTAGTCCCATAGCAGTCTCTTTCCGAGTGCTTGTCTGTCAGACCATGTGCTTTTCAACATGACTTTGAACCGTTCTTAGGTACAGAATTACACATTTCTCTACATTTTGAGGTGGTAATGTTTGTGTTTTCTGTAATGTCATTCATCGAAGGAATTTTAACCTCCCTTCATTAAAACACGACTTGACTTCCCTTTTATAGGTGAGAAGCTGAGGAGTGACAAGGCAGGCGTCGTGTTTGTTGATTAGAAGGGTGGTCGGTGTGAGAAAAGAGCTCACATTTATCAGTGCCCAAACGTAAAGCACCACTCTGGGTGGCTTCTAGGTGGGAATTTTCCAGTTGTGTATGCTATTGCATTTGTCTTTGAATTTATAAATAACATTCTTTCTGATGCCCTTTCCATGCATTATTTGCACTTCCGTGGTTTCTCTGCTAATAACTCTTGCGTCCCAGCTTCAGGCTGCATGTACCTGGGTTGAGTCACAAGTATGTGGGTGTAATACCAACCTCTTAACATGGGATATGTTCCAAAGGTTTCATGGGGACATCTGTTTTTTTTTCAAACCTGTGTTTTTGGTGGTATCTAGGGAAACTTTCTCTCAGGCTACTTTGTGGTGATTGTCAGAGGACTTTGCGCAGAGACAATGAGCTTGAAGATGTAAGTTGTTAGTTGTTCAGCTCTTTTGGGAATTGAAGGTGAAGGGCTTTAGGTATCCACTCACTGGGCAAGATGGACTCTAGTATTAGCTCCTGAATTAGCTTTAATGAATCATTTATCTCTTGTTATACCAAGGTACCGTCTTCACACTGGGCCTGGAGCCATCTGCTTTTGAGTATATGGATTTCATTTTCTCCTAATAATAATTAGATGTGGACTTAGCTGTTTGTAGTTTCTGTCGCATCTCTCTGTCTTCATGGTGAGATACCAGCCATGAGTAATAATGCAATCTGTGACCAGGGCCAGGGAGGGATTACTTTGGATCCCTTTCTAAGCATTATACTAAAATTAAAGCAATTTTAATATCCACACATTTATGCGGTTATGGTGGTTAAGCTTGTATGTAAATAAAAACCTTGGCCAATGGGGACCAAAGTATTATTAGCATATATACTTGTAAATATGATTATCATCTTTTTTCAGGATGCCCATGGATAAATTATTCTTCCTTTTGAGCAAATCTCTTTGTCACAATTGATTTAGGTACACATATTATTGATTAAAATATATTACTAGATTAAAAAAATTGAAACCATATTTAAGCCACTCTTCTTTTCTCATAAGGCCTGCCTAAGCACACATCGTTCACAATTTCATCTTCCAGCTTTGCAAAGCCCTGTGACCGGCGACCACCCTTCACAGTGCTGTGCTGGGTCCGTCATCAGAGATGATGGTGCACAGTGTTTGGGCACCATGAATTTGGGCACCATGAAGCAGCATGTAATTTGAAATCGTACTTTTTGCTAAATACCCGTGCTAATCTCCAAACCATTCAAAATATTAAGAAAACAAAACAAAACATGATGTCTGCCCATTGGATGGAGGCAGCACTAACAGAGAAGTACAGTTGTTTTTTTTTTTTTTCATGTATTTCAGAAGCGCTCACAAAAATCAGAGAGAAAAAAATTACACATCATTACTTGACTTGCCCCATGGAAGGGACTTTCTTAAGTCAGGTTAACCGTTTAACCTAAGCTTCGTTTTTACGCTTTTCAGGAAATGTGGGTTTTTTTTTTTTTCTTTCTAAAGCACAGACGCTGTAGTATCTTTAAAAAGAAGGCTGCAAATGGACGCTTTATCTTTATTTAACATTCAGTGGATATTTTCGGAGGTCTACTTAGGAAGTCTTATATTCCTTTACATAGTTTAATTTATTTAATGTTTGTTTAAAAAAAATAGGGGATTCTGAAGATTGGTTGCACAGTGCGAATGAGCTTATACTACTGAACTATACATTTATACATAGTTAACGTGGCAAATGAAATGTTATATGTATTTTAGCACAGTTTTTTTTTTTTTTAAAGGAGGGATAAGGTTTGCTTGTAGGCATTCTCTAGATGGAGAAACAGAATGCATAGACCACTTGTTCAAAATTAGCCTTAACGAGAGGAGCAAAAACCTAAAGAAGACTTTAGTACTTCAGGCCTGTGCACAGGTGATGGGTGTGTGATGTGATTCGGACGTGTCAGACAATCCAGGGAAGGCAACAGCTAGGCACACAGCACCGAATGCCTATTGCCTAGAGACCAGCTGGATCTAGATGGGCGTGTGTATAGAAAACTCTGCCATTTAATTTGAAGAAACACATCATTTGACATTATTTGAATATCTCGGTTTGTATTGATTTGATTGCCTTTCTCAGTGCAAGCATATGCGCAACTGATATCAGTGAAAAAAACACATAACCTTGTAGTTTGCGGAAAGGAATATAAACCTCAACTTCCTGTCTCCCTTCCCGCATGCCCTTCCTTCCTTTGTGAACAGACTTTTACTGAGCGCGTATTAATCCAGGTACGTACCAGGGATACGTGATCAAAAATAGATGCAGCCCCTCTCTCCCAGAACTTACTGGTAGGGGAGACACCAGATAATGGAATGCTCTGGGGAGCGAGGAGGTGTAAGTCTGGGGGCAGGAAGCTCAGTTAGGGGGGTTGGTGTGGTTGTCCAGGCGAGAGGTGATGGTGGCTGGGCTGCAACAGTGCCAGATTCAAAAGCCATTTAAGAGAGAGGATCAGTATGACTAGGGGACTGACTGGAAGAGGAGGGAAGGGGTGAGGAGTGTACTAATTCGAAGGGTAGAGGGAGCTTGGCAGGATAAACCCGGCCCAGTGATGGGTCTGGATTGTCTTTTGTGGTGGCAGAGGAGGGCAGGGTGCCCTGTAGGCTCGTGTCTGAATCCTTGGAAGGGAACAGAGAATAACTATGAATAAAATCTCAAAGAGAAACTATAACTAAAAACTGTAGATCATTCGTTGGCTTGCAAGGCAGTGCAGTTTTGATCATTTCTGTCAGAGCGTACCCTCTCCAGAGAGGCACCCACACCCCAAGGCAGCCACAGCGGTGGTGCTCAGGGGGTCCCGGTCATGGCCAGGCCTATCAGTTTCCTAGAGCTGCTGTAACGAAGTGGCATAAACTTCTGTGGCTTAAACAACAGAGATTTTTTTATCTCACAGTTCTAGAGGTTAGAAGCCCAAAGTCAGGGTGTCAGAAGGGTTGGCTCCTTGTGACCGCTGTGAGGGAGAATCTATTTCAGGCCTTTCTCTTTGGCTGGTCGATGGCTGTCTTCCCCTTCCCTGTCTCTTCACATCATTTTACTTCAATGTGTACCTACCTCTTTGTTCAAATTCTCCCCTTTTTGTAAGGATACCAGTCATATGGAATTAGGGTCCACCTTAAAGACCTCATTTTAACTTGACTAACTATGTAAAGACTTTATCTCCAAATCAGGTCACATTCTAGGGTACTAGAGATTTGAGGGGACATAATTCAATCCATAACAGTAGGTCTGCCCATCAAGGAGGCAGCACCCAGGGCAAGTAGGAGTGGGACCCCACAGGAGCTGACAGATTGAGAATGATGTAGATTATAACCAGACTTTTTTTTTTTTAGTTCTTTTTAAAAATAAACTTGTGATGGAACCTCAGAAATAAGTTTATTTGGAACAAAGTATTGAGAGACGTGCGTCTACACATTACCTGGTATAGACAAAGTTAGTGAAACAGCCAAAAAAAAAAAAAAAAAAGGAAAAAGAAAAGGCTACACTTTAAAGCAGATGTATACATACTGCACTGATTAATGAATTTGCTAATGTGGGCATTGACCTTGGTTTGGCCTTGAATTTGTCCCCAGGGTTTGTGAAAGAGCAATGCCAAAAGGGCAGCAACAACTTTTAACCTTGAGAACAAAGAATTAAATACAACTGTAGTTTGTCACCCTGCCAGGCTTAACATTCATTGTTTTGATGTGCTAATATTTGCTGACAAGGATAAAAGCCACCAGTTCCCATAACACAACACACATGCAAATTGAACATAGGTATTTTAATGCAGGAAGAGAAACATTGTGATTTTCTAGGTATTGATGGACAATTTTTGCCTATGTGCTACCTCTGTTTTACACAATGAAAATACAGAAGACAAAACTCTGTTTTTTAAAATTATAATGAAAAGACAAATAACCCAAATAAAAATTGGCAAAAGATATGAATAGAGAGTTCTCCAAAGAAGACACACATGAAATGTGCACATGAGAACATGTTCAACATCATTAGCTATTAGGGAAATGATACTACTTCACATACACTAGGATATCTATGCTAAAAAAGACAGACAAGAACACATGTTGATGAAGATGTGGAGAAAATGGAACCTTTGTGTGTTTCCGGTGGGACTGTCAAATGGTACAGCCACGCTGGAGACCAGTTCGGCCGTTCCTCAGATGGTTAAACCTTATGACCCAGCAATTCCACTCTTAGGGGTACACCCAGAGAAAGGAAAACCTCCGTTCACAAAACCTTGTACACGAATGATCAGAGCAGGGTTATTCCTAACAGTCAAAATGTGGAAGCAACCCAAAGTCCATCAGATGCCTGGATAAACAAAATGTGGTATATCCATACAGTGGAATATCATTTGGTCATAAAAAAGTGCAGTGCTGATACATGCTATCACTTGCATGAACCTTGAAAACAGTGTGCTAGGAAGAGGAAGCCAGACACAAAGGACCACGTATTGTATGATTTCATTTACGTGAAAGGTCCAGAATAGGCAAGGCCATGGCGACGGATGGTAGATTAGTGTTTGCCTAAACCCTAGGGTGGGGCTGGGACTTAAGGGTGATGACTAAGCTTTCTTCTTAGGGTGATGAAAATGTCCTGAAATTGGTCGTATGGTGATGGTTGCACAAATCTGTGACTATTCTAAGGCCATTGAATTGTACATTTTCAGTGGGTGAGTTGTATGGTGTGTAAATTATTTCTCAATAAAGCTGTTAAAAAAAGATAGCACATCATGGAAGAAAATATAGGATGCTAAATTTAGTTAGAATAGATGGTGAATGGGGTATTTTGATCCAATAACTTCCCTACATATTGGGGGTGAATATATCAAGATTGATTCCTTGATTTTCAGGTTGTTCAAATATTAACATTCTCATACCCTTTCTCCTTGTGACATACCCATTTCTGTGGGGGTCACTGTCATTCTCTTGGCTCCCAGTTTGAACCTTCATGATAATCACTGACTTTGCCTATTCCCTTGGCCATCATGAACATGCCATTGCCAAGTCCTCTAGACCCCTCTCGAGCAATGTCCTGTGAGTTTGGTCCTTCTGCCCTGTCTCCTCCTAAACCAACTCCTTCTATAAACTGAGGATTAAAGGAGAACAGACTGACTTAGTGAGTCTTTAATGAGCCTTGATCAATATTGACTATTTTGATTTACTGTACCAACCTTCATTACTAACGTACTGAGAAGTTGGAGTCACCTCTCTTAATATATAAGGAAAGTGAGGCTCAGGGGTTAAGGGATGAACCAGTTAGTGTGACAAAACCAGTCAATGGAGAGGACGAGGTTTGGAACCAGCTTCAAAAAGGAAAGAGCTCACACTTTGCTTTTTGACTCTTGAATGAATCCTTCAACTTGATGGCTTTGAACATCTCATTCTCCTGCTCAAGAGCCTTCACCAGCATCTGTTTTAAGGCCTCTGGGTTAAGCCCAGCCAGCATCCCTACAGATTTACCCCAGATTTAAGCCTGACCCACGGTAAACTCTTGTTTGTATTTAGTGCTTCTCTTCCATGTTCCTACGTTTCTTTCCCCTGGAACATCTCCCATCCTGGTCTGAAACTCCCTTCCCTCCCAACCCTCACTAGCCTGTGGAAAGACCCATCTCCCAATCTCCCAAACCAGCAGCTGAAGGCAAAATTAATTTTTTAGTGCTTTGTTAATATTTTTTTCTTATTAAAAATTATCTTCTATTGAGATTATTTGCATGTTTGTCATAAATCCCCTCTCCTGGATTATAAGCTCTATAATAGCAAGAACTGATGCTTGCTCAGTTTTGACTCCCCTCATAAAACCTAGTCCCTTACACATGGTAGATGGTTAATTAATCCTGAGTGAACTGATTATGGAGGCACTTGAACATTTCTCTTTGTCATGAACTTTCTATTACCAGCATAAGATGGTTGACGTCTGGCAAGTGTTCCTGGGATTCTTAGAGGGATTCTTCAGGTATATGGATAGATGTTTCTATAGCTTAAAAACGATTGTAATAATGTTTTAGAAATTCAAAAATGGGGCGGGATGAGTAAATCACAGAGAATCTCACAACCATAAGGAATTATTGATTTTTCATTTTCATATTTTCGTCCATACTTTGTCCAGAGACGAGCATAATTTCTAAATAGTTTTAATCAGGGAAGAACACATTTTAAAATTCTGCTTTCTTCACTTAAAACTAAACCACAGACATTTCTTCATGTTGCTACATAGTTTTTAAAACTATGATTATGCATCATGTTCCATTGAGCTGCCGTACCATAATTTCTTAACCATCCCCTATTGTTTGACATTTAAGTTTGCTGCGGATTTTTTTATGATTATGAAAAAACACATGACCAATCTTTTGGCAAGAGAAATGTGTACTCTGAAGACCTGAATCTCCTTCCCTTATGCTGGTTGAAAATGCTTCCTTTAGAGTTGAGCTTAGGCAAACATTGTGACCGAGACCAAGCTCGTCTCGGGCACGTCACGCTTCTTTAATTCCTTTAATTTGTGCCCCTCTTCCTCTCAGCAGATTCTGTCCCACCACAGTGCCCGTCAGCAGCCTTCCTTCCCTCAGTACTGACCTGTCTACCGCACACTCTGCCCTGCTTCCCCCAGCTCCTCGCCAGACTTCTCGCTCCTTCTCTTACTTCTCCAGAGTCTCAATCTTAGGAAGATTTTAGCTACTCAATATATTTCTCGGGAGTTTGTGATTTTATTACAGAAGGGCTTCTGGAAATGGCCATGTGGTAGCCCAACCCAGCGCATTATTAACGGCATACCTTTGCTCTCTTTAGCGAGAACACTTCCAGGTTCTAAGGATATGGCAGTGAACCAGCAGACAAAATCTATACAAATGGTGAATATATAATGCATCATATAGCAGTAAGTGCTAAAAAGAAAGATGAAGTTGGGTGAGTGGGTATAGCATGCGTTTCATCTTTCAGATGGAGCAGTCAGGGAAGATCTTTCTGAGAAGGTGATGTGAGTAGAGAGCCGCTGATGCGAGGGACCATTTCCGGCGAGAAATCTGGAGAAAGAGCTTTCAGGCAATGGGAGCTGCTAGTACAAGGCCCTGTTGTGTTTGAGAAGCTGCAAGGAGGCAGACGTGGAGGCAGCGAGGAAAGGGTGGGAGGTGGTGGGTGGCCAGATCCTGTAGGGGCCGGCAGTCCCTGCTGTGAATGTTGGATATTAATCTCAGCAATAAAGGAAGCCACTGGGAAGCTTTGAGAAGAGACTCCGTCACTTGTAAAGCACTTCCTTGTCGTGGTTGAAAAATAGACTGGGTAGGGGCAAGGGTGGCATCAGGGAGACCTGTTAGGAGGAAAGAGAGGTGGCAGTCTGGACTGAGTGATTGCAGGAGAGGTGGAGAGAGAGGAGGAGTTTTGGCTTATTTTGAAGGTAAAGCTGAAAGGACTTGCTGATAGATTGAGCGTGGGAGTAAGCAAGAAGTCGGGGAGGATGCTTGGGCTGTAGACCTGAGACGCCGGGAGGATGGAGTCGCCATCAGCTGAGATGGGAAGATAGCGGATGAAACAGTTTCAGTTCCCTGGACGTACCAGGCCTTTAGAGCTGCAGGGCCTTTGCATATGCTGTCCCTTCTCCCTGGGCCATTTCCGCCTAGACGACAGCTGCTTTTCCCTGGTCCCCTAATCTAATCCCTGTTGAGTACTCCTGCAATCCTGAACCTATCCTTCATAACACTTGCCGATTTTCAAATTGATATTCCTTTAAGTGATTTTTAATATTAATTTTTAAAAAATTAAAACCCATATGTCTTACTAGAGTCTAAATTCTGAAATGTCAGGGGGCGTGCATGTTTGATTCATCATTATTTTCCCATTGTGTAGTATGGGCACATCACAGACACATCTTCAATGATCGCTGAATGAAAAGGTGACCATTATTAATTTATGACTCTACGCGTGACATGTCGCAGTTCCTCTTTGTAAGCGCACAATTCCAAGAGTAATCATACCTAATGATGTTCTTACCTCCTTAAAACAGAGGCTGATTATTGAATGGCTCCACGAATGTTTTGTGGACAGTTTTTTATTAGGTAGTAGTATGTGAGAAGGGTCTGGACTGCGATGGAAGACTGGACGATCACGTGACTGTGAAACTTGGAAACGAAAAGGGGTTTAAAGCTTATGTAAAGCTCCTAATCAAAATCTTCCTTCCTCCTGTTACTCTGTCAGCAGCTTTGCTGCATTTATGTGGACACCTATCTCGAACATCGCCCAAGGTTATTTTATAGTCACCTTTGGCGAGACCTGTTACTTCCTGTTTGCCATGTTTATCAGGGGGAAAGAGGCCAGGCGTGGCAGGGGAGGGGCAGTGGCATCGTGAGGCATGAGGGGATCCGAGCTGGCTGACGACCCCCTTTGGGGGGTCTTAGAAAGGTCTGTTGTCTCCAGCCTCATCCTGGGGGATGATAAGAAATGATACGTGAGGGAAGAGACCTGATTTACTGAGAAAGGACTGTTAGCTTATAAAAGAGCTCCTGGCCTTTGTCTTTAGCAGTGTAGAACTGTATGAAACATAGGATTAAATTCGAGAGTGATCTCTTTACTCTCTTTAGAACTAGAGTGAGCTTTCAGAGGTCCCTGTGTTGTTTGGGAAACGTGTGCTGGTTCCAAGAATACATATTTGCATGTATACGAGTGTGTAGAGAGATTGATTATGTGCATGTTAGTGGGGAGTTTTATGAAAAGACACCATCTTTGTAGATAATGTTGTGGGAGGCAGTCACTCGACAAACATGTATTGAGCATTTATTGAGCTAGATGCAGAGTGAGGCCTTGAGGAAGAGTGGCAAACGAGAGAGAGAGAAGGTTCTTACCTTCATGGAAGTCATGAGATCTACTGAGATTTTAGTCTTCTCATCTATAAGATGGAGATAATAATAAAAATACTTTATAGCCTTTTAAAGGGGAGTGAATGACAATGAATGTGAAAACATCAGCTTTTAAAATGCTATATAAATTATGGGTGGCTTTATGATTGATATACCAAATATAGTTATTGTGCTCTTGGGAATAAATTTTGATTATTTCTAGTTCTGAATATCCTCCATACCCACAAAATCTATGATTTTGTCTTTATAATTTAGGGAGCTGAATTTTTCTTTTACTGTAATCTTTACCAAAGGAAAAGATGTCAAGTATGTAGTTCGGGTTGTAAAAAATTGTATTAGTTAGCTATTGCTGTATAACAATCACTACCCCACCAAATGTGTATTTATTAACTAAGTTTCTGTGGCCATGGATTTGGGTGTGGCTTAGCTGGGTCCTTTGGTTCAGGGTTCCTCATAAGGCTGTAGTCAAGGTGTTGGCCGGGGGCCATAGTGATCTTGAGCTTCAACTAGGGAAAGGTTTACTTCCAAACCAACACAGCTGTTGCAGGCCTAGAAGGTCCACATCTAATGTTGTTTATATGGCTGTTGGGAGGCTAAGAGTAAGCAAGGGTTCTAAGAGGGAGATGGGAGAGATGGAAGTCACAGTCTATTTTTGTAACCTAATCTCAGAAGTGACATCTCATCATTTGCCATACTGTATTCATTAGAAGTAAATCATCAGGTCCAGCCTGTACTCAGTAGAGGAGATTATAAAAGGGTATACCAGAAGACTGAGATCATTAGGGAATCCCCCAAAGACTGCCTGTTATAGCAGTATGTAAACAATGCCATGAGTTAATGCTATACCTATGGCATTAATAATGTTGCACTATTTGAAATAAAAAAAAAAAAAAGAAAGAAAGAAGGGAAATAGTACCATCATTCCTCTAAGACACAAGAATTAGGACAGACAAGGGAAGTTGGTGTTAGAGCCCCGAAGATGTTGAGTTTCGGCCATTGAAGAAATCTGGTTCATTCTTTTGCTTCTGGCACTGGCTCATGCCTGGACATTCCCAACCTCTCTGTTTTTCAGGAAACTATTTAAAAGTTGCTTTCCAAATATTGGAAGTAAATGAATGTCAGTCTTTCCTAAGCAAGTGTACCAAATTAAAAATCTATTAATTTTAATTTGCCATTTCACGGGACTGATACCTCACCTGTTCACCTGGTTATTTTTTAACCCACACCTGAAAACAAAGCTGACCCAATCATTTGAAGATTAAGAAGAAGAACATTCCAGGCATAGAGAATGAGCTCGCCATTGTTAAAAAAAGAGGAAAGACCAGTGTGGGCAGAGTTATAGTAGGCAAGAGGGAAAATGCTAAGGGATAACTTTGGAGGTGCAGTATGATGAGCGGGCTTGGGGGTTAGATTTCAATATAAATTCAGTGGAGAGCCATTGCAGGATTTGGGGTGACTGCAAACAGCTGTGCATTTGTGTGTGTGTGGTGTGTGTGTGTGTGTGTGTGTCTAATTGCATTAATTATTACATTGAGCTCTATTTCAAAGAAAGAGAAATTATCTATTAACTAAAAGCTATGCTTGGGAAAAGATAAAACAGGCACTGAAATTTTATAATAGGGTGTTATAATTATGCAATGTGTTTAACGCAGAGTTGAAGCGTTGTGTATTTCCAGCAGCCAATGGCAAGGGCAGTGCGGCAGACGCATTTGGAATGAGGTCCTTGTATCACAGGGATTCCTAGTATTACGTTAGTTTCATGTGACGGAACTTACAAAAAATTCATTCAGAAAAACATCCAGTGTAGGAGTCTTTCTGGCATATTCTGCGCATATTTTCTCAAACAAGCAGTGATCATTTTTCGGTTGTGTCATTTATGGCTGTTGCCTGTACGTGGTCCTGCGGGTTTTTTTTTTTTGAAGCCAGCAGGCACCCAGGCAACTTGGCAGTGTCTTCTGGGATTTTAAAATTAGAGCACAAACATTTCAAGTAGTGGTCTTGGTAACTTGTCTTTCCTCCACATTCCCCCTGAAGCTGGCCTTGTGAGAAAAATACCCCAACGAGGAACAACAGGGCATTTATTTTTCCTGAAAGGGAAAAGATTGAACAATGGAAATCAACCGATCCTACTGCTAAACTCTACTTGCCCATGTGTTCCTTTCTGAGTTAGACAGATTTTATCTTGCTTGGACAGAAATGGCCAAAAAATATATCTCAATAAGTCCAAGGATTCCTTTACTTCCCTTTAAACAAATTTTTAAAGATAAATTTGCTATTTTCTGATTTTGAAAAATGCATAGAAAATGTAGAAATGTATAAAGAAGAAAATTCTAACCAAAGTTAATCCCTGTTGGTGATTTTGATGTATATCCTTCATATAATCTATGTCTTTATCCAACCATATCATCTAACTATGATTCATAGAGAATTTGCAATTTTGTGTTTGGGGTTTTTTTTTGTACTTAACATTATTTTGTGAACATTTCCCCAAGGTCATGATTTATTTTTTTAAAATATGATTTTAATGACTGTATAATCTTCTATTTGTCATAAATTACTTAAGCCATTCCACTTATTATTGGGTGCATAGTCAATTTTGAAATTTTCTCTCCTAATGAATAATGTTGTGATGAACCTTCTTGCCTCATATCCTACATCTTCATCCCTTATTTTTCCAAAGGAATTATTCCAAAAAGTGAATTTTTATACATTTGACTAAATTCCTGTCAAACAGCTTGTGCCAATTGCCTCATCATCATCAAAGTTATGCATTGTGCCTCTCCAACTTGACCTCTAGCCAGAATTTAGACATTGTCATTAAAAAAGAAATCTTTGCCAATTTATTAGGTCAAAAATTATTTTAATTTGCTTTTATTGGACTAAAAGTGATGTTGAACATTATTTCCATTTATTTGCTGGCAATTTGTGATTTATCTGTTTATGTCTGTCTATGCCTTTTGGCCATTTTTCTTTCAAAGCATTAATGTTTTGCTTGTTGAAATTTACATTTTTTAATATGGAAAGAATATGTAGTCTTTATCTTCAAAATTTAAAGGCACACGTATAGCCATATACTTTCAGTATAAAGAGGCGCTTAAAAATTTATGTGGTTCTTAATTCCTAATATAGTGGTTTATATGACTCTGTAAATAGGTAAATACAGTTTATTTTTAGAATAATGCCATTTACACTTGTTATAGCTTCAGTTATACTAATATTCTGGGTATTTTTCTGCCTGTTTCCCTCTTCCTTCTACTGTAATATAAACTTTCAAAGATCCAGACTTCTGTTTATCTTCCTTTATTCAACTACACTTTTAGGTGGCAGCCTGCCAAGGAAATCACAGTCTGAAAAGAATCTCATCTGAGAACTGAATGGGGTCACTAACTCTAGTCGAGGAGAGAAAAAGGACAGCTTCTTGTATTCCATGTAAAGAATGAACTTCCCGATGCCAGCTGAGAGTGAGCAGGCTTAGTTATCCAGGCGTGGGGCTCAGAAATCCCAGGTATCTGACAGTTGGCTCTTTTCTGCCTGTGGCCAGAGGCAACTCTCTCATCTCAGCTCTATCTCTACTACTTCATTTTATAATGGAGATAATAATACCTCAAAGGCATGCTCTAATTAATCATTCTTCCTGACTCTGAAAGTATAATTACTAATTATGATAACTTTCAGATCATTAATTTCTTCATTCTTTTTGTAGAATTTTAATCGAATGCCAAAATCCAACACCTAGTTGTAGTTACTTGTGGATACTTTTTTTTTTTTTTTTGGTCCAGTGTCTTTACAGCTTTTTCGTGTTTATTTGACCCCATGCTAAGTGAATTCCTTAAAATATGGACATTCGAAAGTTTATTGAAAATATTTAGAAATTTTGGAGTTCCAAGAAGAGAGAATTCCAAAAATAAAATTATAAAAATTTATATTTCTATAGATCATTGTAACTCAATAATAAAATAGCTCAATATTTGAGACTGTTGATTTTTAAACCACTTTAATTTCTTTTTCCTTTAAGGTGAGCTGTATAATCTGGTCACTAGTAAATAATTATACCTAAGACTATTACAGTTTACGTAGATATTCATCAGGAAAGTTATGTGGACATAAATAATTTAACAAATGACATGTTGTAAACTGCATCCCTGGCTTAATTGTGCAGTTTTAAGTTTGAAACTGCATGTTAACTTATTAATAATTGTTTCGTCAGTTCCGTACATTCATTAAATTAATGTGGCTCTGAGTTGAAAATACTGAGGAGAGTGTTTAGTTAGCATTGTGATTTTTCTTCAATGGCATTGTTTAATTTAGTGTGTGAACATCTTATTTTTGTAATTAGGTCATAAGCACTTTACAAGCAGAGACCATGTATTGTTATTCCTCTAAAAGCAGAGGGATTAAATAAATGCTGGAATTATTACCTAGGCCACCTGACTATTTTAGCCTGACTCAATCTATAACCAGCTGTGAGTCTTAGGATACTTGTGTTCCTGTTTGCTGCCTCGGTTTCCCAGTCTGGGAAAATACCTTCTCTAGCTCTTGTGAAGCTCTAGTGAAGGGAGCTCCATGGAGGGAGTAGATAGTTAAAAGCTTTGTGTGGGCTAGTAAAAATCCAGTGTCATTTTGTAAGGTTCTTTTATTTCTAGATATACGATTGTCAGTGGAGATATGCATTTTGACCTTTTCCTCTCCCTTTTTTGCCTGGGCGATGTTGAATACTGATAAGAGCCGAGAGTTGATTTAGCTGAGTTATTATCAGATGTTTCTGGCTCTCAGCCTCTAGCTTCTCCTGGGCTGGCCTTAATATAAATGAGAGCCCTATAACCAGACTCTTAAATTTAAGTGTCAGCTGCATCATCTTCATTAGGAGAAAAGTCTCAAACATTTATTTTCTTTGCAAAAGGCAAGATTTGGTGGTGGAGTCCATTTATTTCTCAAACGATCTCATTTACCTGAATGAGGAGTGCATATTTGTTTTCAGGGTAAGTGGTGAGGTTGTATAATTCTTGTGTGACAGATGAACCAAACACTGTTGTAAATTACCTTTGGCTGGAGAAGGTGCTCTAGTGTGAAACTACGTCTCTGCCTTGCTTACTGGCTCTTCTTGGGTTGGGGCTTTGAGCTGGAAGATGGGTGAATCTCTGGATTTACCCAGGAAATGAAAAATATTCTTTAGAGAAACCAGAAAGGGGTGAGTTAACGCTATCTATACATATTTATATAACAAAAGAAGATTTGGGGATGTGACCTGGATCCAGCATTGCTTTAGCTGGGAGACTGAAAGTGTCATAGAACATATTAGAGAGGCTTGTGGCATTACAGTTTATTTTCAGAGGACTTTTGTTAACACAATTAAGCCTTTCCGTGTGTGTGTGTGTGTGTGTGTGTGTGTGTGTGTGTGTGTTTTAATGTTGCCCCTCACTGGCTACATTAATGTGTCACGAAGTGGAATTTTTTTTTGGTTGTTTCTGTGAGCCTTCAGTCTCATAAAAATTAAATGTGTACATTCGGTAACCTGATATGGCCTCTCCAGTAAAAATCAATGCTTCTTGCCCTTGCTGCTCAAGCCGCAGAGGTCTTCGTATGGGGCCTGTGTCCGTGGCTTGCGTTTGTGCACATGGCCTTTTGTCACCCATGTTTTTTGATGTGTCTGAAACATATCTGAGACTTCAGCTCCACTACAAGCAAATCTGTTGGCTTGTGTTTAGCCTCCCTGTGTGTTTGCTGGAAAACAGCAGAGGGTGCTTTTTTTTTTTCTTTTCTCCCAACATTTTCCCTGGGGAGTGGGCATAGAATGGGGCCATGTATTCCTCATCCATGTATTATTCCTTTGCTTGGGGGTAGCGGGAACATCTGAAGAAGATGGATTTCCAGAGGGGCAGCAAAATTTAAAACCATTAGTTCCTATTCCGCCTTGAATTATGCCACGTACAAAGCTTTATTCTGAGACTCATGATGGCTAATTTTTTGCCTACATTTAGATGCAATTAATCCTTTCAACCAAATGGAGTTTCCATTGCAGTTTTCTTCTAGGAAATAATCAAATGCTGAATTTTAGCAGTAGATTCCAAAGTAGAGGAATGACTGAAATTCTAAGATTCTACTTGAACTAACTGTTGTCTCTGATAAATGGGACTAGTCTAGCTTTTCACAACATTCGATTGTGAGATATAAGGATATGACCGAAATGAAGGATCTGAGGGAACAGGTCACAGTTATTATTCTGTTCCATCCATAAAATTTCAGAAATGCTCTCAAGGTAACCCAAAGACTGTGTGAGAACGAATGAACTGTCCCAGGTCATTCTTTCCCTAGTTTAAGAAGGAGAGTAAACATCAGAGCGCTTTGGTTTGGGGCAATCCAATCATGATTTTGTCTCCACTTTGACCTGATGCCACTGGTTCATTAGAACAGCATGCCTCAGAGAACTCAGCCTTTACTCATAAGGCCACACTTAGGTGATGAGCAGGAAGGACTCTCCGGTCCTGTATGACACAGATGAGCTCCTGTTAAGGGGCGTGGCTAACGACTTTTTACTATTGTCTGTTCACATGGAGCAAATAGATGAATCAATTGATTTGTTAAATGCCTACTGAATATCAACTATCACGCATTATTTGAAATACTTCACTGACATGATTTTATTTAGTAGGTGTTATCTCTATTTGGATGAAGGAAACTAAAGTTCAGGGTGACTAAAGATTTTACCCAAGGTCGCATAGCTATTAAGTGGCAGAAGCAACATTCACTCTCTGTCATGGGTGCCTCCTTTCCTTGTGTTCCTAATCATGTGTACATATTTTTGAAAATCTTGCCAAGAGAGGCCATCATTTTATCTGCTTCTGATGAAGCTATCTGAATGGCAAAAAAAATGCCACTGAAATCTTGGTTCCATAGATCTTCCTTCCATTACCTTCTACCAATACAACATGCTTTTTAGTTATGTCAACGAATACTTTACTGCATGCCTACAAAACTCGAATTTTAGTGACCATTGATTTCAAAAAGTACAATAAAAGCACAGCTCATTTCACCCAATAACAGGAAATTTCAGGAGTAGTTGTACTATAGCTGCATGGAATTGCAACCGCTGTTATAATTAGTAGTCATATCATTAATAATTGTATTTAAATATACAGTCCTGTTAACTATAAACAATGCCATATTCTATTTCTTAAATGCAGCCACTCAAAATGACTACCATTTATAAGATTGTTCTTGGAATTAGAGTCTTACATCTGTTCTGAAACAGAAGAGAGAATAGACATCTGTGAGATTAGAGTCTGATAACTTTCAGGCTAAGGGTGAATTTACAAACATTGGCATTCAGCCCTGCATGATATTTTCCAGTTATCCAAAAAGGCTTTTATTCAAAAACCATTTGTGGTTGAGATGCATTGTGATGCATCATTTATGCACTGCCTTAAGTGTTTACCGGGTAGAGTGTGCAAGAGACAAAGGATGCGAATCCTGCATACAGCCCTTATTATCTAAGATATGTTTACTGTTATGTAATAGAATTTTATCCAAGAGTAGATATTGCTTAACTCATTCATTTCTTGTGAGCTGAAGTTCGGGGTTTTCTTTAACATTTAGATAACCCCAAAAATGCTGATTTGTATTTTTCACTTCCAGTAGACATTCACACTAAAGGGTACATTTTCTACTCTAAAAATGAGATGGGAATGAGGGTATAGACTATGCCAGAAAGTTCCCATGTAAAGGGGACATTGGGAGAGGGCCGTTGAGAATGGACTAGATATTCCTGAATCCTAACTTTTCAACGTAAAGAACCTAGTTATTTTTCCATGCTTTTGTATTTGAAGGAATTTTGTCTACTTGATAGGTATCAATTCATTTTATTTATTTTTTAAAAATCATTTTCTTCTAAAATTAAAGGCATTCATAATTTTCTATCAGAAATTGTGATAAACATGAGATAACTGATGTTACCATATTGAATCAAAAAAAAAAAAAAAGTCCAGCCAAAAGTAAAGAAATTTGGCATTTTCCTTGGCATGAGAACACTTCTTGGTGAATGACTAACTGTTTAAATATATGTTATGCTTTTGGAAATGCTGAAAATAAAACTGATCTCTGTTATTACTTTCACAGACTACCTAAAAATCCAGAGACCCCCAAGTGGGGAGCAATTGGATTTAGCAATTGTTATAAATTCCCTTCTACTTTTAACATTCTGTGATTTGTGGACACTATTAAAACTAATAAAAAAAATTAACCAGTTACAAATGTACTTTCGACAGTGAGCTTGAAACCCAGGTCCAACATTTTGTGGAGGGTGGTGGGGAAAGGCACATTTAGATACCCCGAAACTTGGAGAGCAGAATAGGAATATGGGAATAACTGTGTTTTGGGTATGCCCCACAATTTCCCTTGGTAAGCAATCCAAAGTAGCAGTGCCTACTTTTCCATCCTTGACCCAGATAGTTTTACTTGTGGTAAAACAAAAACAAAACAACCAGACCTTTTGTGTGATGCTTTGTCTTCATATCGGGAATGGACCTTATACTACCCTCTAGCCCAGGTCCCACATTGCAGGCAGAATGATCTGGAAAACCAAAGTTGACTGTATCAAACCTCTGTTGGGTCTCAACTGGCTATGGGCTGAAATCTGACCTCCCAGGCTTGATGTACAGTATGGCCCTAATCTGTACCTGATTCCACATACATGCTATGAACCTGCTACACTGAGTTTTTTGGATCATACTGGCAACTATCAGACCTTTCATCAACCCTTGCCTTTACACGTGCTATTCCACTAACTAGAATAATCACTCTGCTCAGTCTTTGCTGGATAAGTTCCTTTAATATCCAGCTAAGAAAGTAGCACTTAACATGTACCAGGAATGCATTTAATCTTCACAACGAGGTGTTTATCATTCTCAGTGCCATTTTGCAGAAGGGGAACCTGACCTGGAGAAATTAAGTCAAGTTCTGGAAGTCATGTACCCAGTAAATGGTGGAGCCAGAATTTGAACTTGGGCAGCGTATCACTTCAGGACCTGTACCTTTAACCCCTCACCACACTGCTTGTCCCATAAGATGGCACTTCCACAGGCAAAGGCCTTCCCAAATACCCTGAATGGAGTTAGCTCTTTAGTTCTTAGGATTTCCAAAGAGCTTTCTACAGCATGCTGCTTGTAATAGCATTTAGCAAGTTGCATTATTATTTCTGTCCATATGTGCCTGTGTGATTTGTGAGTAATTTTGAGTATTATTCAGCTTCGTATGCCCAGGACCTAGCAAAATGCCTGCCACTGGGTAATAACTTAGTGGACCTACTTTTTGAATGAGTGAATAGATGAGCAAATGGACAAGCACAAAAAGCACTTGTCTGTACTCAAAAGGGTTGGGATCATCTTTCATTCTATAATTTGCTCTTGGGATAGCAGTTGAAAAACACTTCCTTCCAGTAGACTTTACCTTTCTCAGGGGTGCAGAACATTCCAACAGGAAAACTTAGAGCTCTTAGCTGTCATCTTCACGTGACAGTAAATCATTTCCAAACCTTGCAAAGATGCCCATGAATTCTGCTGAGTATCCATGTAGCACTCGAGTCCGACAGCGTTGATTTATTTAAGTATAGGTTTGGTGCTCTGTGAGAGCTCACCATCTGCTTAAGTTGTGTTTACTTTAAGTATCAGTCAGCGTTTTCCTGACGGGTTATAGAAAAATGGTAGTTCAACTCAATTTTTAAGCGAAGTCTGTTTAAGAATAATTTGTTAATTACTAGTTGGTTGATTTCGTTTCCTTAAATTAAGGGCTTTGGTTAATATCACATGCTCGTTGCCAGCTTGCTGGGAGCTGATGCTGTGGTGCTGACAGTTGCATGATATATCGTGGTCCCGTTCTTCT
Source organism: Eonycteris spelaea (assembly GCA_003508835.1). Lineage (NCBI taxonomy): Eukaryota > Metazoa > Chordata > Mammalia > Chiroptera > Pteropodidae > Eonycteris > Eonycteris spelaea. Next base: position 1,805,885 of record PUFA01000036.1, read on the forward strand.
GTGCCAGCCCCTGACCCGGCTTTTAAGTTCTTCTTTAGCTAATTTTACAAGTCTGGAAAGTAACCTGATGGTTTACTAGCTTTAGGATTGCATGTTGGAAGCATAATTTAATAGCTACTTATAAAACCATTTAGGCAGAAATTGGTTATTAGGCCTTCAATATAATGGGGCACACGGAGCCATTCAATCAAGGCTGATTCTTCAAAATACAAGCGAATTGGAGTTAGCACCAGTTGGGCCGAAGGTGTTTCATCAACTGCACACAAGACAGGGTCCAAACTTTGCTGTGGGGTGGCTTGGAGTCCAGTGATTTTTTGGCAAGTAAGGAAATATTTGGCAGCCAATTACTGGGGAGGTCCGAGGAAGCTGCCCATTACCAGCAGAAGAGAGCACACTGAGGTTGGGTGAATCTGGATGTGTAATGGTTTTGCAAATGTTTTGGTTTCAATAAAATCCCAAATGTATTTTATCAATGCATTTTTCCCCCTTAATTTTTAGACCCTTGTGTATTTCAAGGGAAATTTAGTCCATATGTTTTTGATTCATTTATACTTAACTCATCAAAATGTTGTTTTCTGAGAGTTATTTGATGTCCAAGAAGACTTTAGAGCTTTGATTTAAATACTTCCAATGTTCTTTTCCCTCCCTTTTAAAAATAGAAAGCCATCTACTCTTGGCAAAACCTAAATGTACACACACCAAAAGCTTGTGTTTGTTTGAAAGTTCCAAGCCCATAGTGGGCCAAATGCATTTTCCAGCTCCTGGTAGTGTGTGAGCGCCGTTACTCAAAATCACAGAAGGACCTTTACCTTTTGATAATCTCTGGTACATATGGAAAGAAACTCTAAAAAATAAAATGTCTGCCATTTGCTAGATCTTTGATCTTGGGAAAGCCACTGAACTTCACTGAACTTCAGTTTTCTCATCTGTAAAGTTGGGTCATGTTTATGTTGCCTACCTCCCAGAATTATTGAGAGGATTGAAAGAGCTAACGCGAAAGTACTTTGGAAAACACAGATAACTCCATTAACAGAACCCCATCTCTTTTCTTGATGATGCCATTCTCTAAATAAAAATAGTAAGTATTCATCCTTTAGTGAATGATTGCTGTGTGCCATGCTATGCTATGTTACACATTTTATAAATTACTATCTTGTCTATTCCTCATAATACCTGGTAATGGATCGATACCTTTTTGACATCTTGGAAGATAAAACTCTGTGTAATGTGTCCAAGGTCTTGCAGTTTGTGAATAGCAGACCTAGAATATAAATCCAACCCTTTCTGAATTTTACCCACTAAGTCACGCAGTATACAGTCAAAGCCATTTCAGTGGCTGTAATGTCGTGATGCAATATCGATGTTTGTTTTGCGTCGTAACCGAATCTCTTCATATCGTTAAGGTCACTTCCATTCCCTGTAACATTCTTATGAATGCATGCCTCATAATAACCTATTCACTTACACGCACAGCAAACGAGCACTCATTCATCGCACAGGATGCCATCACAGCTCGTTTTCGTGGAATACCTGCTCCTGACTAGATACTGCGGCGGTCTTTATAGGCTCATCTCACTTAACCCTCACGACAACTCCCTGGGCTAGAGAATGCCAGTTGTCAAGAACCATAAAGGTCTGCGGTTTTACCCACGCGAACAAATTAACCTGTTATTTTCATGGGTCCTGGCAGGGGATATGAGACTCCTGGGTCAGAAACGAAGTTCTTGCTCATAGCCAGCGAGCAGCATTAGCTTCATTTCCACATCAGTCCCCTTTGCTTTCAAGGCCCTACAAGGGTGAGGTGAGTGGCCTGGGCGACTGCTGAGCACGCATCGGGTTGTGTTATGGCTGAGGAACTCAGCTGACAATTCCCAACCTCTTTTAATGTAGTAAGCAAACTTGCCTGACCTTTGCTCTAGAGAACAGACATTATCTTTATATACTAGACAGTGGGCAAACCTGCCCTCTGCTCCCAGATGGACACACTAAATCTCTCTCCTAATACTATTTTGCTATACAAATACATTTGAAAAGATTCTGGCCACCAGTGCCAGGGAGGATTGTCTCCCAACAGTTATTATTTACATTTTCAGGCAAAGAATCTGGGTTTAGAAGGGTTAAGTCATTCATTCATCCCAGAAATATTTATTGAGCACCGGTAAGGTCACAAAGCTAAAAAGTGGTGAAGAAGCGAGTCAACATAGGCTTTAAGCCATAACTTGTCCCCATACCCGCTTACCCCCCACCTCCTCAGTCATTACCCATCTTGCCTCTCTGCCTAATGATCAGTGATGTAAAACAGTAATTAATATGATAATGATTCTCTGGACAAGTGCTGCTTCTGCCATTAGGTTTTCCCTCTGAAGCTTGATCCAGCCCTACATACCCGAATGCAGCAAGGTTGCTGAGATGTGAAACTGGCATTGGCAGATCCTGAGGGAAGTCAGGTGCTGTTTTGAGGTCATATTTAGTAGCACATGGAAGACAATGGCACGAGGTGATTTAAAGGTTAGGTCAAATGTAAATAATTCTGTTATGGAAAATTGAGTTTTGTAACTTGGGAATAATTCGGTCTCTGCACGAAATTCAGAAGTTTCTTTTTCCCTGCTACCCCTCCACCAATTAATCAGGATTATATTTTGTTTATATAATGACACCATTAACTGACCTGATGAAGGTTTCATACCTGTGTTAGCTTGTGGCATTCCCCTTACCATGTGCCTGTAAGTCTATGCAGAAATATTACATGATTCCCAAGTTGGAATCGAGGGAGAAAAGACTGTAAACTAGAAGCATCTTTTCCAAATAAAGAGGTTGCCTCCACCCCACAGAAAGGCCTCCCAGGCTGCAACTTCTCCCTTCTCTCAGCACAGAACCCCCCGAGGGAACTAGTTTGCCAGTGTTCCGGAAAATAATAAAAGTAGACACAGAATAGTCAAGAGGGTTGGTCTCTAGCTTTGAACTGCGGCGAGGAAACAAAATGAAGCCTATCTGGTCAACCATTGTCCCTTTCAATCAAGTGACTTCGGGGGGGAAACGTTCTCCCACTGACATTTCTTCCTCAGAGGAGAAGTGTATGTACTTTAAAAAAAAAAAAAAAAAAAAAAGAAATGAAGGAAGGAAGCCTGGCTTGATGCTCACTTAGCCCTGCCGCTGAGTTCATGGATTAGCATAACATAGTGAGAAGTTCTCTCCTGCTGGCCTATCCACCTAAGTACCTGAAGCTATTGGCCCTCTTCCCTGTGCTTATTTCAACTCCCTGTGATGCCAGAGAAAATCTAATTAATGAAGAATTTGAAGGAAGGAACTTTAGAGAGAACTCTTTCACCCCAAAACCACAGCAGAGTGGGGACAAGACTTGTCCTTGTGAGGCCATGACTGTCGAGGGTTTCGTCCTTAATCTTAAATGTTAGGCACGAAAGAAAATTTGTACACTAGCTCCCTGTGATGAGACCAAGCCTCTTTCAGAACAGATGTTTCTAGATGTTCTAGAGCCATTTATTGTGTAAAAGAATTATCGCCACAGATAGGCTCCACCTGGTTCTAGACTAGGCTGCGTTGCTAGAGGAAATTTCTTGGTGCCCCTGAACAGTGAAGCCAAGGAGGGGACGAAAATAAAAATCCATGGTGCAATGTTTTATTTAAAAATGAAAATGGGCCAATATTTTCCCACGCGCCTAACTGGGTGAGGGAACGACGTCGCTTTGCTCGGAATTACCGAGATTTTTTTTTTTTTTTTTAATGGCAGCGGCAAAACCACCTCAACTGCCAAAAACCAAACAAACCCCAACAGCAACGCGCAAAGTGTTACTTTCACAATTACTCGCTTCTGCTTCTTGCCCCAGAGGGAGCCTTTAGAGCAGCCAGGTGCATCTCTTTGAGTGAGAGATGCAGGGTGCCCACAGACACATGTGGCTCCAAAGGACCCTGCCCACGGACGGTCTTCCCCTCCCACTTTGTTCCTTTTGGCGGGTTCTGCCCAGCTCTTTTTTTTTTGTTTTTTTGGTCGATCTGTTTGTTTTGGGGCCTCCTCCCCCTCCCCCAACTCCAGGAAGGTGGATATACACTGCAGCATTTGGGGATTTGGGTCCAACTTGGTAGGATGACGTGGTTGCTGGCAGCTTCCAAATTATGACACCAGAGAAAATATGAACCGAATGTGTTTTTTGAACGCGAGGGTGTGAAGTCTTCGTCACGCCTCCGAGAGCAGAGAGTGTGAAAGAACCAGCCGGTTTTGGGTCTTGGTTCTGGCTCTGCCTCTTAAGAGCTGGGTGACATCTCTGAACCTGATTCGTAATTAAATAGCCATTGTCTTAACTGTCGGAGTTAAACAAAGCCATTTATTGAGTACTTAACTATGTGCCAGGAAGTGTGTGCTAAAGTAGCTCCTTTCTAAGCATGAGCACCTCGAAGGCAAAGTCAGTTCTTATGCTCACCTGGACTGAACAGTAGAGTCTGAAGGCCAGACTCAGATCTTGACCCTGGCCTTTGCTCAGTTTGTGATCTTGCACGAGTTGCTAACCTCTGACCTGGAGGTCATAATAGCACCTACCTCACAGAGTTCTTATGAGAACTAAGTAAGATAATACACTTAGCCCAGGGCTCAGGAGGCACCCCACAAGTATCAGCAATTGTTATTGCTGTTTTTTGAATATGGTAAACAGTAAATGCTCAAAAAATGCTGGTTCCATTTCCTATAATCCTTTGACAAGTCTTCCCATTCACGTCTGACAGATCGTGGTGGCACGTTCCATTGGGACTGCTCACAAGAAAGGAAGATCAGATTTTTCAGAGGCAGTTGAACTCTAAAGGGTCCCTTCACAGATGTTTATTCTTTTAGTCATTACAAACATACGCGAGGAGAAATGCGGACTGGCCGGCTCAGCGTCATAGGCCGTTTGACCCCTGAGGATAGCCATGTGCTTCTGCTTCTGTGAGTCCCGCCTTGGTGGTCCTTAGCCATGTTTGCGCTGGAGAGGAAGAATGCCAGCAAACACACAGGAACGAGGACCCTACACGTGTACCTGCTCGGGGGCGGGGGGCGTCTGTGGTGTTTGTGTGTGTCCGTGGGGGTGGGGGTGAGGGGTTCACAGCTGGAAGAGCAAGATAGAGAAGTCGATGACTCGATGGTCTTTTACTTTCCCTGGCATTTCCCAAAGGTGGCTTCTGATTAGCAACCATTCCACATTCCTGGCCAACCGCAGGTATACCGTCCCTTCTCTCTCCCATCGGCTTCTTGCTTTCACTTGAACAGATATTATGAAATTGGATCTACTAAAGAGACGAAAGCAGCAAGAAACCACTTCAGCGAGTCAACTTTCTTCTGGAGCGGGGGTGGGGAGGGTTCTATGTGGTTTTATTTTTATTGCTTCCAAAATATTTTTAGATCTGCGTAACTTAGTGCCGAATCCCTCAGAGTTCGTTTGGCTCTGACAAGCTCGCCGCCTCCCGGCACCCCCATTCTCCAGACTACACTTCCCCTTCTGGGGCCCCCAGCCCTCGGAGTTGGTGGTACGGAGCTGATGGCGTTAGCTCTTAGATTTTGCCACCTTCTTCATGTGTCCTCTGGAGGGTGTTTCACTTAGAGAAATGGGCCTTTCACCTCCCAAATTCTTTGGGTGGCTTGACTGGTCACCAGCCATGACTTCCAGAACGCAAGAGCCCCAAATCTGTTAGCGTCTGGTGGGGGGGTCGATTGATCCAGAGCAGGAGTGGGGGAATTGATGAACCAGTAGGGTTATGACTGGGTTTATACTCAAATCCTGAAAACATAAACCGAACAGAAACTCAACAATGTGTGAGGTGTTACTTTCATAATTACTTGGCTCTGTTCTCAGGACTGGAATCCAAACCCAGGTTCGTGGCCCTGGGACCAGGCGGCATTAGAGATGATCTAGTCTAACCTTCACATTTCACACATGTGGAAATACAGGCCTGGAAGAATTAAATAACTTGCTCCTGGCCACACTGCTAGGGGCAGCACCAGGGCTGGGATGCAGGCTTTGTGACATTTTTCTTTAGGGTTCTTTCTGTTATTCTCAGCTTACATACCTATCCTTGAATGAGGCACAAATAAACTCTGGCTTCTTAACTACTTTTTTCTTTTAAGCAGAAAAGTATTCTATTATGTCTAAGGAACTCATAGAATTTTGGGGAGGGCCCGAGAATCAGGTTTGGAGGCTCCACAGCTGAAGGCCGTGCCCAGAAACCCCTGCCGCCAGCATCCTGGGGTGCAGGCAGCTGCTTCCACGGCCAGCACTGGGTATGGGTATGATTTCCAGGGCCTTCACTTCTGCAGCTGCCTCTGAGAGCTGCTGGCCCCTCTGCTACCCTTTTTCCCCCTCAATAGTACTTCGTGTTAGTTTCAGGTGTACTGCATAGTGATTAGACGTTTAAATCATTTACAAAGTGATCCCCCTTGATAAGTCCATTCACTAACCCCTCTTGCCTTTTTTAAAGTGGCATTTTCCTGCCCTTCATCGTCACCAAGTTTCTTTTCCTCCTCCTTTCTCCCCTTCCTTGTCACATGTGCACATAGAAGCAAAGGAAACCACATGCAAAAGAACTTAAGTTAAAAACTGCCATTTCTGCTAGCCACGCACCGGAAGTAAACTTTTCTAAGTGGTTCCTGTGTTTGTTTTCTCTGGAGGTGGTTGCCAAACTCTTAATAACATACTCATATCTGTGTTTCTTTATTTATCATCTTTATCAACGTCTTTGAAGTCTCTGCTTGGAAAGGTGGGGATTGAGCGCAGATGCCCTGATTCTTCTCTGCCCGTGGCCTCCTCTCAATGTTCCATGATTACTTTTGTGCCTTCTGTTGGTTGCCTGTGACTTTAAATTATAACTTGCACCTTCATTTTGTGTCCCACCGACTTTCAATCAAGTTTGTAGATGAAGCTCTGAGCCCGGAGGACCCTTTCCTCACTCCCTTCCATATCTCACCTTCCGGCGCCATAGTTACTTCCACATGGTTCAGGTGATTGACCTTCTTATTCTGCTTTGCACCATAATCGTGTCTCCTGTGCTTTTAGTTAACTCTAGAAGTTGGAAACCAAGAATAGCATGCATATATTATGACAAGGCAATGTTTTCGTTTGTCGCTTTGTCAAACAACGTATCAGGCTCCTTTTCTAAGGGGACTTAATGTCATCATTTGAGAGTCAGTCAGAGAGGAGTGAGTATTCTTCACATCAAGGTCATGATTGGTTTTTTTGTGTTTCATCCTTTGCTTAAAAATCATTTGACCAAGGTTTCTTCTAAGAAGGTCCTTGTCAGCCTTTTCTCTGATTTTTTTCTTCCTTTCTCCTGCCTCCCACACTTCATTTCACAGTGAAATAGAGTCAACTACTGCTGAGTTTTCTTAGACTTCCGAACTGTCAGAATTCAAAGATCTACTCTGTGAGGTGAGCTCAGTCAGTGGTGAGACTCTCCTGGGACTTCCATGAGATCACTGAAGGAATCAAACGCGTCTTATATAATAAGAGAAGCTGTTATTTTGGAGACTCAATTGATATTGCTGATGAACCTAATTTCAATTGCTATATTTATTTTTTTTGGTCTTTTTTTCCCCCCAGAAGAGGATGTCAGTAGTATAATAGATGCTGTTTATTTGACGGATCCCGTTGTGATTGATAATAATGATTCTGATGCTTTCTGTTGGACCAAGATAATAAAAAGCCCAAGGGTACTTATAATATGTGTAACTGGGTTTTAAATCAATTGGTGGGTATCTGAGGGCTTTCTATAATATGTCACTAGAAACAGCTACTGAAGGAAGAGCCTGGAAAATTTCAAAAATTATCGCAGTTCGGAAGTATAATACCTGCTGTTCTAAACTGCTATTCTGATACTTGATTTGGATATTATGTGAAATATTGAGATGGATAATTTACCAAGCTTGCAATTTCTCATGCTGAAGAAAATATGCTCTTAGGAAATGCCCAACATAGTTTTAGAAAAACATATTCGCAGCAACTCAAATGATTGCTGTTAAACCATAATTTTCCCCAGATAATGGATGGCCACAGGAGCTGAGATCTGCTTGGCTGGATGCTCTTCCTCATCCTAGCTTTGCATCCCTTTCTCTCCGTTGCTGGATCCTGGATCAGAGAAGAGAAACGTGGGAGGCAGGAGAGGAAAGCCGGCTTTCTAGATTTGTCTTAAGTCTTGGCAAAATGTTGGAAATAGGTTATAACATACATTCTCTGCAACTCTTAAGTCTTTTGGAAACAGTCATTTTCCTTTTGATATGATGGCATGTTTGGAGTCCATGATGAGGTAGATGCATATTGCTAAGGTGATGTAAATCTGGGAACAGAGGAGTCTCTGCTGTGCTGTGAGTAGCCACCATTTGTAGGTCTGCAAAGAACCCCAGGTCTGTAAGGGAGAATGAAGCTCTTTCTTTGTGCCTCCAGTCAAGGAGATTTGGGCACCAAAAGGTCATTGATTCTCTGATGGGCTTCATCAGTACCCAGCACTAGCTGTGATCTGGAAAATGTAGGGGTCTGTGTACGTGTGTATGGAGCAGGTATGGGGTATGTGAAAGGAAGCAGAGTATGACTGAGAGGGCTCCTGCTTGAGAATCCCTCTCCTGAGGGAACCTCCCTTTAATTTGTACATTCCTTAGAGTAGCTTCATTGGAAAGTAGCTGGTACTATGTTGTATTTGGCATCTAACATTTCTCAGATCTAACGTGGCACCAGCTGTACTAGGCTTTCTGAAAGCCTTTCTGTGGTTTGGGCATAAGTAAGTAGGGCCCAGGCTGTTCTGGTCTTTCATACTTGGTCTGGATTCTAGCCACTTTCCTGGGGTGCCATTCTGTCTTTTGCCAAATATATATATTCCCCCTTTGAAAAATTAGTCTTAGTTGATGCTAGTTGTGAGATTGTAGCTTAAAAACAATGGGATCTAAATATACCTAAAGGTCGTGTGTGTGTGTGTGCGCGCGCGCGTGCTGTGGGTACACAGTGAGGTGGGACAAGGAAGATCAAGGTTGTGGGTGCACAGAGTATGGCACCCCTGCAGGACTATCCCCATTCTGGTGCCACTCCCTGGGGAGTGTCGCTAACCTGGTCTTTACATCCTGGGTCCTGGGAACTTGAATGTAAATACGGGTTGGATTTATACGTAGTTCAGTTGCCTTACTTTTAAAAAAGCTGAAGAGTTTTGTGAGGATCCCTGAGCTCACATTCTTGACTAACCTCCGCAGAGTTTCCCAAATAGATCATGTATTTTAAAGTATATACATATATAATATACACGCATTTACAGCAATTTCAAGTTGTATGTAGGTGTCAGTGCTGCATGTTCTGGCGTTATCTGCCAGCTCCTCTTGACAAGAAAATAGGCCCCTGCCCCCTCTCTCTCTGCTTTTCCTGCATCATCTGTCAGTCCATCCCTGAGCCACTCCGGCCCATCTTGGAGTGATTTCTTTCTATCATGGATCTTAGGCTCACTACACAGTCTCAGCCCGTTGCCTGCTGTTACTCAAAGTTACATTCCCCCATCCCGTGTCTTCATTATCTCTAGCCCCTTCAGGCAAAATGATCCCTCTTTATGACAAAGATTTTATAATAAACTGTTATAATCTTACAATACATCTTACAGGTGAAAAAATTCTGTCCTAGATGTGATTACCAACACGCCCTAAATATAATATAATAAGGAAATAAAAGAAATGTAATTTTAATACAGTAAGATGTCCTTCTATCGGTAAGCGTCAACTTTTTTAAAGAAAACGAAATGCTATGTATTTATAGCTGACAAGAAAGAGATGTCTCGAGGGAATGTGAGGGCAGGGCTTCGGGAGCTAGCTGAAGATGGTGAGGGACCCAGAGACTGGGGAGAGCTGGAAGCTCTCAGCACGCTGCGGCCTGCAGGAGCCCTGTGAGGGCTGGCGCCAGAAGAGGGGAGGCAGCCGCATCCAGACCTTAGGGTTAGGAAGGAGGGGAGCAGGGAGTGAATACCCCAGCCTCTCTCTCCTCTCACCCTCAGACCTCCTACCACTGCCTGTCATCTGCTGAAGGCTGGAAGCCTGGGGCAGTCCGGAGAGCTCAGCCTCCTGAGACAGAAAGCAGGGCAGGAAAGGCAGAGAAGGGGTCGGGGTGCGGTGGGGGGGGGGAGGGGGCGTGGCGGAACCAGCACGGTACTTCAGTCTGCACATGCTAGACGCTACTATGCTTGATGGAGACCTAATGAAGGGTCAAGTCCTTGTCCTTTGGTGAAGGATTCCCTGTAAATAGGAGCATTCGGCAAATGTGCCGCCTTGTGTGGGCAAATCTGATGTTCTCAAACGGCAAACAACTTTGGTAAAGTTCCCGATCACACCAAATACAATCTTCTCTTTCCGGGTTGCATTTCTAAAAATTTCGGCATATATTAGAATCATGTAAAAATACATTCAGTTTATACATATAAAATTGAATTCATTTCTCACATGACTTTGAGTCCATATTTTTTCCTATGTGGATGGCGTTTGAGAGTCGGGGGGTGGATGCAGAGCGAGTGTCTGTACAGCGGGAGTGTCTTGTCTGTTAGAGGACAGTTGGTGTCCCTGACTCCCACCCACTCAATGCCCACAGCGCCCCTCCAATTATGGTAAGAACCAAAGTGAAGCGCCCAACAATTTTCAAAATGTCCTCGGCGACCCTGCCTTGCCACGAGCCACTGTTCTCGCTATTTCTGGTGCCACTTACCATGTCGTCACCCGTGAAATTGTTAAAGGTGCAAGTTTCCTCCGGTTCAGCTGGGGTAAAGCAAAAGGAAATCTCTAAATTAAAATGCTGCCTTCTTTACCTTCCTGGGAGGAGCAGGATTTTGTAAACCTTTCTGCTGGGGAAGGGATTTGGTCCGGCTAGTCGCTATCTTACTCTGTAAAAGTCTCCTTGTCACCTTCTCCTGAATCCCCGTCAAAGCTGTGGTCGTTGTCAGCTAGCGTGGCCCAGCTGCCGCTTGCTGGCGCATCGGATCAGCCCGAACGTGAGCTCCCGAGGCCCCGAGGATGACGGGCACCCGTATCTGCCTCCCTGCTGCTCCGCCATCTATCAGCCTTCTAGGACCTGTCTCTTCTAGTTTCCCTCTGCATCCACGTCAGCCTCGTTTGACCCCTACTGTCACCTCATGGCATCGGTGGGTACTACACCTCCACCTGAGCCTACTAAGCAGGTCCAGTTTATGTCATCATGGGTCCTGGTCAGTTTTCCTGTGGCTCCACCTTCCCCTTATTCCTATCCCCTTGTCCCTTGCATGTCAGTGTTCCTGCCTCAGGGCCCCGGATACCACTGGAGTGAATATGATTCTCGGTCTGCTATTAAGCCCATAAGTTCCTTTCTAAAGGCCCGAGAGGCGCCAGCACGCCAGTGCTGTTTCTCAAGTTGGAAGAGCTGCTATGCCACCTCGACAGTTATCTTCCTCACTCGGAGGATCCAGCCTGTTGTGAGGGAGTCTGTCTTGACACAGGGCTGGTCAGCCATAGAGGGCCGAGCGTGTCGGTACCCACTTCCACCCCCCGTTTCTATCGTGGATGCTGAAGTGGCGACCTTCTTGGCTTCAGCATACCACCTCCCTTGTCTTCGAATGGGGATCCTAATTGTGCAGTGGCATCTGATCATGCCATAATATGCACTAAGATAGTACTTCCATCACCTCTGGTTCTTTGAATCAGTTAATGAACAAAGCTTTAAACATGGCATTTGACCAAAGAAGTAGGTTGGGAGGTAAAGCCACCCATGAGACCTGCTTTGAGTCATCGGTTACATGTTGAGACATTAAATTGTTCACTTATTAGTAGGCATATTTTGATCCCCAGACACATTTCAAAATGCCTACTATGTGCGATGCTCTGGGTTAAACTCCACGGAGCTGCAGAGATGGACAGGCCTGAGCACTTACTCTCGGGAGGAGGAATCAGTCAAGCAAACGGAGCAGTTCATTATGATTTGGGAGTGAACGAGGAGGGGCAAAGGAGTGGAACTTTTCTTACGATGGCATTTGAACCAAGTCTTGAAGCAGAACCAAATTTGAGAAACAGAAGGGAGGAAGGATGCCGCTGACGAGCATGAGAAAGACTGTTTGTGAATTCAATGCTGCGAGTGTGCGGTAGGCTCAGGTAGTGACAAGAGGTTTAGCACTGCAGATATGTAGGATTTATGCAGCTGTGAGCCTGGCGGGGGATAAAAGTCAGGCCGGACAGCGGAGCGCCTTGACCGTCCTGCTAAAGAACAGAAGCTGAGCTTTGGGGATTTGATGCTTCACGTGGGCATCAGGGAGGGGGTGAAACTGTAAAACCGGATTGTAGGCAGATGGCCCTGCGGCAGTGTGAAGGAGGGATTAGAGAGGTGAGAAAGCAGGAAGGAGATGGTTAACAGCCTGCAGGAGCATCTCTGGCCAAGGCAATGTGAGGGAAGGGCCTGCTTGTGCTTGTGTTAGATACCAGTGGAGAGCTGCCTGCGTTTTACTTCTCAGTAATGATGGAAAAATACCTGATCCCTTTATTTCTTTATTTCTTTTCTTACCAGGTAAGAAATATTACTGAGCTGGACTTTTAACCCCCTCAGTCTCTGACACTGGCACAGAGGGGACCATCACGTTTCTTCTGTGCTCTCACCGGTGTTGGGAAGAGAACATGATATAATCCGTTAGTGTGAAATCATAAATGGAATTCAGATTATTCTTGGGCAGGCTGCTGACTTAATGTTTCTAAGCAATAGCTCGAGTTTACATCCTCTTCTTGAGAAAAAAAGGCTCCCTCTGAAGCATGTACTAAAGAGAAAGGCTGAGAGGATTGATTTTTTTTTCCCAAAGAATCCATAAATATTTACATAAGTGCAAGTTACAAATCTGTGGCTTCGAGATTATCGAATTTCATTGCTTTTACACTCACAGCATATAAATTTCCAGCAGACATTTGCTGGTCGTGAATGCTCAGTCTTTGGAGGATTGTCTCCTAGTTTGTTTCCTTTGCTCTTGGAAAACAAATCTCTCTTGTGCTGTCTTAATGCTCTCACTTATGGTTATGGATTGGTCATTGGCAGCCACGGTCTTTGGCCAAGGGCTTCATCGTGATGGACTGCTTGCTAATGGGGGGCACTACATCTCAAGCCAAGAGGCTGCTTTTAAAGACCCTTTTGGTTACGCAATAATTCTCTCCAGAAGAGAGCCCTAAGGTGGTGGCGTAGTCCTGAAGTCTTTGTGGAGTTCGTAGGTGATTGAAAAAATACTCCAAAGGCCACGTCCCTTTACCAGAGAGGCAGGTTCACAGGTCTTTCCTAAATATGGGTGTTGCATCTGCCATTGTGCACACGGACAGATCTCACCTGTTTTATTCTTGGCCTCTCTTTACAGAAATGTGCCTGGGGTAAGCTCGCTTCTTGTTTTGCTAGTAGGAACAATCGCTGCTGAATAAAGCTTTTTCAAAAATTCATTCTGATTTTAGCATTACTAGATTTTGGACTGGCCTGCTAATCTCAGGGATCTAAGTCTACATATGTTGAATAGCACATTTCTTTAATATGCAAGGGACAGGGTCAACCCGGGTGTCCTGCCTGTGACAGGCAGTTAATGGCAGTTAATACACATTTCTGGAATTGGGGACTAGTTGACCTGAAAGTAGTTCCGGTCAAAATTTTAATTTAATTTTAAGATTTGTTTTTAAATTTGAGAAGGTGCTACACAAAAAGCAAACAAAATGAGTTTAAAATTCCCAACAATGGACCATGCCAAGGACTGGACTTCATGTTGATATGCTTGGGTAGATTAGGCACGTGCAGAAAACTTAAGTTTACAGAAGACTTGCTTTCGGAGAAACAAAGGAGCCATTTCTCTCTTGTCCTGTGACTCGGCTGGGTACAACCTGGTCACTTTCAAAGGTGGAATTGGTGGTGGGTGGGCTTATAACTGGATTTAACCCCGCCTCAGAACCAAATCTCTGGCCAGCCTGACTGAGCAAAGGGTTAGCCTGGTGCCCATTGCAATAACTGACCATGGTCCTGATGAGAGATTCATGATGAAAACTCAGCATGGGGGCGGGGGTGGGGTTCTCAATAAGCAAACAGACAGAGAACACAGGTTGATTGGTGTTCATCCCGTCAGATTTGTATCACTGGACAGGCCTGCGGGCCCGGGAAAAGCATAGCAGGACACTATTCTTAAGAGGAAACTGTGTTACTAGGCAGATGACTAGAACAAGGAGATGAGACAAAGCCCCAGAGAAGAAGTGTGGAGTTGGAAGCCTTGCTCTCTGGGCATGTAGAAGCCCAGGTACTTTAACCGGGGTATCAGAAGGACTCATTAGCAGGGAGGCAAACAAGCCCTGTCTTAGATTCAGGTAATAGCTCCTTAGAGAGCCCCTACATCAGGCCAGGCTTAGTTGTGGGGTCTGGGCGGGGGGGGGCCTGACACGGTGTTTATTTTATGTCTTCTAGTGTCTAGCAGGATGCCCGACAGCGTAGTACCCTCTGAGCAATGAACAGCAATGCGAGTGGCACGGGTGGTATTTTGAAAGTGTAAAACAGCTATGAAAATGTATGTCAAGTTGGATTTAAGTTTACAGGGACAGTTTCAAACGACGTTTTACTACTGCTGAGGTTTTATAATCGCTAAGATAGGCAGGCAATAAAGGACGATGTCGAGAGAGGGGTCCTGCACTTGCTCTGGAAGCTGCGTAGTCTGGGGGGAAAAAAAAACCCACGGGCTGAGGTTTCAGACAGATCTGGGTTTGAATCTCAACTCTGCTAAACTCTGTGTGATCGCAGCCAGTGACTTCACTTCTCTGAACGCAGCTTAGTCACTAGTAAAATATGGATGCTATTGCATTCCCGGAAGGGGTGTTGTGGGGATTAAATGTATTAACGTAACTTACAGACTTAGGTGGTGCCCGAGACACAGTGGGCCACGGGAATGGCAGTTCCCACAGAAGGTCCCGAAAGAACCATGAAGGAGAGAGGCGAGAGGCTTTTAATGCCTCGCTGGGGGATTTGATGACTGTGATGGGCCTCATCCCGAAGCGCCCGGCGTGATGCGATTCTTGTTGATGTAATGGGCTGGGTCCATGTCCTGCAGATCTGATGACAGGACACCCACACCCTGTCACCCTCCCTGCCAAGATGGACTGCACTCACTGAAGCCTCCCCTCCCTTGTTGACCCCGCCACATGAGTGTCCCAGTGGAATTCGCTTCCTTCACGTCCTCCTGGAAAACCAGCATGGGCGCCTTGTGGGGGTCACGTTCTTCAGGGACGGACTTTGTGTTCGGAGCTGGCGTTCAGCCACCCAGGCTAACCCCACCTTTCTCGCCCTTTGTCCAGTCACCTAGTTTTCCGTGTTTCACTTTCCCGTTTTATCGATTTGAGTTTGCATCTTGACTGTCCTGGTGTGGAGGAGTGGGAAAGCACTGAAAATAAGCAGCAGGCAAAGGAGCCTTTTCCCCCTTTATTGCCAAGACCCTCCAGAAAATGGAGACTAGTTGCTGGAGTAAAAAGTCATGGTGTTTCTTCATTAAGTCACCCACGAAGGCAGAGCTCTTGGGGCCATTTTAGGTTTTGGAATTCTGTCATCATGGATTGCATTAAATGCCCCCTTCCATCCTTTTGCCCCCCTCCCACTCCCCTTTTTTCTTTAGGTGGATGGAGGGCAGGCAGGATAGACATTTATACGTGACCTGACTGACTTGTTCTACTCAAAGTATGACTAGGCTATGTTCAGGTGGAAAGGCGGGCTAACGTGGCGGAAAGTGTATAGAGCCTACATCGAGCTCATGCCGGCCTTGGCTTTGACCCACCCAGTGACCTTGTCCTTGTCCGGGTCTGGTTGTCACTAACTAATATTTACTGAATGTTTAGTATGTTCCCAGCAGTGAATGGATGCTTCACATATGTTATCTTGTTTTATCCTCACTACAATCGTTATATGTATGCATCATGATTCCACTTTATGTTTGAGGAAAATGAGGCTCAGAGAAGTAAATTAGTGGCATAAAAAGGACTAATGATTGTCCTAAAGCTGTGGTTCTTGCTGTTGTGTCTTCTATTGCTTTTGCTCTTACTAAACCTCACTACCTGCTAATTACTACTGTCCCACTACATTCATGTGACATGTGAAGACATTTCAGGTCTCTGTAAAATGATTTGTCCTGCCTGCTTCACAGAATTGCTTTGAGAAAGAAGAGTTTTAAAAAGTTTTAAATCTTTTACAAATGTAAGAAAACACACTAACGTGAAGTTCGTATAAAGAAAATGAAAGTTGATGGGAATAGCAGAAAAAGAAATAAAAAAGGGTAAAAGAGAGAAGGTAAATAGAAAAATCTTTACCTATGAATAAATAAGCCCTTACCACATCTAATCGCTTCACATGTGTTGTTTATTTCAACTTCGTAACAACTCAATGAAGTACATTCTAGTGCTATTATTATTTCTAATTTACCGATGAGGAAACTGAGGCACAAAGCGATTAAAAATATGTTGCACAAGATTACCTACTGGTAAGCAATGGAACTGGAATTGAAGCTCGGTGGTCTTACCGGGAAGCATGTGGTTTTAACTCTGATGATTTGACGATCTGCCTTACAAGGGCTTTCAGGCATATTAGGGCGAGGGGCCAGGGAACCCATGAGAGGGTCTCTAAACCCATTTTTTTCAGGTGCAGTGCCTACCATGAAAATGCTGACAGCTAAGGTGATTTCTAAAGGACTCATGGGAATTGACAATAAATAAGACAGGTAGGTTAGGGAAAAACACCATCAGGCAGAACCTAATTATTAAAGAGTTTGTGATTCACCCAGGAGAGCAATGACGGGTTCTATGTAGGAGAGTGCTGTGCTCAGCTTGGAGTTTTAGAAACATCACTCTGGCAGCCATGTTGCCCACATGGCAGGACTCGGGGCAGGACGGAGTCGTGGGTGAGGATAAAGGCCATGGAGTCTGACAGACTCAGTGGTCGGTGCTGGGGGACAGGTGACTTAGCCTGTCTGAGTCTTGCTTTTCCCGTGTTAAAAATGAAGAATAATGACAACATCCACCTGGTAGGGTTACTGTGAAGATCAAATGAGAGCCGTTTTGTACTGATCAGTGCTTCATAAAGGTCAGTCAGCTCTTCATACTGTGAGCTGTTCCAAGAAAGCAGTTAAGGATGATGATGATGATGATGATGACGATGATGATTTTGGCTCAGATGGTGCCAGTGGGAATGGAGAAAAAGTAGACAGATTTAAGAGAAGTAGAATTGAGAGAATTTGACCATTATCAGATGTGGGCGATAAGAGGGGGCAGGGAGAGAGCTGTGATATACAAAGGAAAGACACAAATGAGAAGGAAATTGTAGGCTCAGTGCAGGGAAAATCCACGTATTCACCGTTCTTTATGGAGCACTGTTATATCACACAGCAATCAGTAAGGCAAGATGTTCTGGTTATGGCATTTTTTGGATAGGTATTTGTTCTACCGTTTGTGCTTGTTAGATGTTCATACTCTTGAGTTTAGAGTAGTAAAAAGGTGATATTTATTTTCTTGCGCGAATGCCTTTTGGTAGTCATAATTTCCCATTAACTCATCATGACTAAAGTCTAGAAATTAGTGTGTGTTTTTTGAGTAGTGAAATATATATATTTTATGCACACTATGTCTTCCAAATTTGTTTTTCTTTTTCAAGATTGTTTTGGCTATTCTAGGTCACTTGCATTTACATATGAATTTTAGATCGGCTTGTCAGGTTCTACAAAAAAAAAGGCATCTGGGATTATGCTTGGGATTGCAATGAATTTATACATTAATTTGAGGAGGACACTTAACAATATTTATCCTTGCAAGTCATGAACTTGGAATGCCTTTCCATATATTTAGGTATTCTCTAATTTCTTTCAATGATATTTTGTTGTTTCTAGTATATAAGTCTTGCACTTATTTTGCTAAGTTTATTACTGTTTTATTATTTTGATGCTATTATAAATGAAATTTTTTAAATTTCATTTTCTGATTGTTCATTGCTAGTATATAGAAATAGAAATGACCTTTGTACATTGACTTGTATCCTACAAGCTTGTTGAACATATTTATTTGTTCCAATAGTTTTTTAAACTTGATAATTCTTTAATATTTTTTGTATATAAGATTACATCATCTGCAAATAGTTTTACTTGTTCCTTCCAATATGGGTGCTTTTTTATTTCTTTCTCTTGCCTAATCACCCTGGCTAGATCTCTGTGAAATAGAAGTGATGAGAACTGATATCCTTTTCTTTTCCCTGATCCTAGGGGTAAAGAATCAGTATTTCACCATTATGTATGATATTCATTGTTTTTGTTTGTTTTGTAGATTTCCTTTATCAGATTGAGTTCCCCTCTATTCCTAGTTTTTTGAGTGTTTTATCATGAAAGGAAGTTAGATTTTGTAAAATGCCTTTTCTGTGTCAATGGAGACAATCATGTGTTCTTTTCTTTATTCTATTAAATTGGGATATTATATTGTTTGATTTTCAGATGTTACACCAACTGTGCATTCTTGGGATAAATTCCACTGGGTCATGGTATATAATCCTTTTTATGTGTTTCTGGATTTGGTTTGCTAGTATTTTATTGAGGATTTTGCATTTATATTTGTAAGAAATGGTGGTACATAGTTTTTTCCCCTTATGATGCCCATGTCTGGTTTTGGTATCAGCGTAATAATGGCCTCATAGAATAAACTGGGAAGTGTTTTCTCCTCTTTATTTTTTGTGAAGGGTTTGAGAAAGATTGGTATTAATTTTTCTTTATATATTTGGTAGAATTCACCATTAAGGCTATGTAACTTGAACTCTGTGGGAATTTTTTTTTTCAAATTACTGATTTAGTCTCTTTGCTTGTTATAGGTTTATTCATATTTCCTTGAGTCATTTTTGGTAGTTTGTGTCTTTCTTAAAATTTTTCCATTTCATCTAGATGATCTAATTTGCATATGGTTTCTCATACTGCATATACTTTCAAGTTATTATAAAAACAAGAATGTTATACTTTTTGAAAGTCATGGCTCTGTGAGACACAACTGCTTAGCCCTGGGATAATAATAACTATGACAGAGTGTTGATTTGTGCTGGGTATTTTGCTGAATATTTTACATGCATAGTTTCAGGAACTACATCAACGAGGTAGGTGCTATGTTGTCCTGGAAACAGAGGCTCACAAAGGTCACGCAGTAGGTATGCGCCGGGATTGGTGACTGCGTTTAGACAATGTGGACACTTAGAGTGGACTTGGGAGGCGTGTTGAGTCTCATCCTCTTTAAGCCTGATCTTGGGAGGGGAGGGATTCTGGGGCCACCTCTGTATACGGAATGCCTGGAGGTGCCAAGGACAGACAGAATGCGTAGTGGAGAGACGTTGGGACTCCGGCAGCTTCAGGAGGGCTTCAGGAACCCTGGGACTGTGGTGGCTGTTGAAGAGGTGGACAGCAGGGGAGGACATCATCTTGAATTTCTCCAAACTGTTCTCTGGAGTCTGACTTAAGCTCAGATGTCAAGGCGGGTGATAGGAGCTTGCACTGAGGCCTCAGCACTGAGAGTCTTGCAGCTTGACCCAGGGCAGAAGGTGCTGGAAGGTGCTTGATGCAGTTTCTCCAGCCTCCAAGATGAGAGAACAGCCTCTACCCCACGTCTCCGGAAAATTCCATCGGGCCTTCTAGAGCGATTCTCGTGGGTTTGTGTCAGGAGTGTATTTTTAGGACGCGCTGGTACTTAGGTTCATTTCTCAGGTGCAGAAATAGCCCCCCAGTGCTGGCACATCGGTTGTTCTGGTCTGTTCTAAGACGATCCTGGTGTTTAGGGGCAGAGGGCTCAAATTCAAGTCCTAGCTCTGCCTCCTTAGCGGTGGCGTGACCTCAGTCACAGTTCTTTCCCTCTCTCAGTCTCAGATTCGTCATCTGCAAAATTAGAAAAAAAAAAGACATCCATTTCATAAATCATTCGAAAAACCAAATTAAATGAACGTATGGAAAATGGCTTTGTAAACTGTTAAACTCCACAAAGGTTAACCAATGGCGCGCTCTCTCTCTCTCTCTCTTTTTTTTTTATAACCATATGGAAAAAGCCACTGAATGAATAATCTCTTGCATGAGTGTCCATTTGTGTCAGCCTGCTGAGGTCATATGGTGTGGCTTTGAAGTGGAGAAAGTGTGACTGTCAGGTTTTCAAAAGGAAGCAGAGAGACTGTGTTTCTCTTGCCTCTCTGCAAGGCAGCGAGCACAGCTGTAAAGGCAATGATTTCACAGAACCTGCAGCACCTCTTTGGGGGCAGAAACAGTCAAAATAAAGACAACTGAGAAGCCAGACTCAGGCAAGTTGAAGAAATGAAATAAAAACAGACCCGAAGGGCATAACAGCACCTTCATTTATAAAAAGTTTTATTAATATAAATTATTAATATAGGTTCTTATGTTCCTTTGGTGGGTCTTTCTAGTAAATTCCGTCTAGTTATTACTCGATCATTTTAACCCTGAGTACACGACTGGAAAAAAAAAAAAAGCCCTAAGTTTTTAGCTTGATAGCGTGTGAAAATGGAGAATGATAATGTGTCTCATATTTGTCATTGGCTAGTAGGAAATTTTCATGATTATCTTGGGGAAGTTTCAGTCTTGAGAGAAAAAGCAGTTGGGGTGGTGGAAAGACTGTGAGCAGATGCCTCTTTGGCCCCTGGCTGTGTCTTTGGGGAAGTTGTTACCTCAGAATTTCTCATCAGTAAACTAGGGAGAATATAATACCTGTTCCATGTGGTTGTGATGAGGGCCAATAAACAACAATAAATCGCTGTCTTCCTGGCCACCTTTCTGATTTAACTTTGCGTGCAGTCAGACCCTTAATCGGGAAACATTTCCGAACAAGTCCTTCTGCCTTGTCCCAGAGATGCCCTGGATGGCATGACTTCTTTGTCCAGGAACATCTGGATTCCAAGAGCTACCCCAGCAGGTGGTCAAATGACATCTCTCTGGTCCATTGACTCCTCCAGGGAATTCTGAGCCCCTCTGAGCCCCTAAGTTGAAGTCTTGCAAATCTGAGTTGTGATCTGAGAGTCTCAGTAGTTCCAGGCCTATGAGCATGATTAAATATTCCTCAGACATAGGCCACCGGGTCGGTCAGGGTCCCTGCAGAATAACGAGAGAATATAGGCTAAAGGGATTACTTCATAGCTGTGGGCAGGCCTACCAGGGTGTAACTACAGCAAGGAGCCATTCCCACCCCCGGACCTGGAGGAGTAAGGGGGCCAAGAGGAGAACCCACTGGACAGGGTTTAGCTGAGAGAGAGGCTGCCTGCCATGTGTGGAGACACACAGGCCCTGCCACCCAAACCCCAGCAGAGAGGCAGTGCAGGCAGGAGGCACCTGACTTCTCTTCTCTTCTCTTCCAACCTCCAGTCAAAGGATCTGGGGGAAGCCTCCTAGGACGCAGAGGGGAGCAGAGAACGGGTCTGGAGGGGCAGAGGAAGACCATCCAGCAGAACTGTCCTCTCAGTGAGGAGGGTCATTAGGACTGGCTGTGGCATTATGCCGGCTTACTTACTCCAATCCCTGGATGCAACCTTCTAGTCCACCCTTTCATCTGTTTTCCTGCCCTTTGTACACCTAAAAAGGAAAAGATGTCATACTTCCCAGGTTTGGCTCTGTGAAGTCCCAACCCCTGCTTGTTCTGCATTCTTGGGCACAACTCTGGAAATAAGTATTTCAGTCGAGCACTTGGTCACAAAGACCCCATTGAGGATTTATGAAAACAGGTTACCGATATTTGCAATTCCTTTGTAGACAGAGGGAATTTAATTCTTGTGGGGTGATAAGAGCTGTACAGAAGTCACCCCAGATCATATCAGCCTACCCATTTGTCAGAATTTCCCACATTGCTCACTTCTCGGGCTACACCGTTGAAGTTACTAAACAAATGTAGATGTTCCCTAGGATCAGTGACAGAGAAAAGCCATCATCAGCCCAATGCCCCTATCAAGCTGGCTAGGGCAACATCCTAGGAAAGAGGTTGGGTTAATGAGAGAACATCTCAAGAGAAGCAGTAGAAGGGACTTGGAAATGTTTGCTCTGCTCAAAGAGAGGTGGGGACTAGCAGGCAGTTTCGAGTGGTCCTGCAGATATTCGAAACTCTGTCTTGTTAAAGAAGGATTATACTTCTTCAGGATGGCCCCTAGGATGGGAATGAGCCCACTGACTGCAGGTTACAGGGAGAATGGGTTTAGTTTCCAATGAGGAGGAAGTTTTTAAGCAGTGAGCAACTGAAGATGGGCAAGTGGCCTTAGAAGGTCATCATGTGCTTCTGTGAGGAGCAGTGTAAGTCAAGGGTCAGAACTCAAGAAGCCGTGGTAGCAAGCAGATCCAGACCCAGAGCCTGGGAACAGACTCTGGGGCAGTGTCCAGTGTCCTGAATAGAAGTCACAAGTTGCTGATCAGGAGCGCTTACTAGCAGAATAAATATGAGACCTTGAACTGCTATGCCAGACAAGCCGTGGGCATGAGGTGATGGGCTCATTTCTGGGGTAGAGTTTACCTGTCTCGACCTGTTTCCGAAGGCCAGTGCCAAGGCCTGTCTACTAATGCTGCTAAGTCTCTTAAAGATGGTACCCAGTCCTTCATCATTGCAGGTCCTCCAGACACATTTGGATAGAGAGTGCTTTGGAGTGTTTTTGAATAGACTCAAGCATCAGATATGTGGTTGAACAAAATAACCTTGACCACACCTTCAGCAAAGATAAGAATAGGCTTTGATTGGGTCTGGCACTAGAGACATGGAGCATGGAGTCTTATTTGTTTAAGATAGGGTTAGATCAACCAAGGATCATCGGCAGTGGGTTGGGAAGGCACCAGAGACGGGAATCGAACGTGTTAAGAATAATAGCTTAATTTCATTTTCCTAAATCCTGACTCCTACAGGTAAATTGAGTCACTCATTCTTCTGTGCTCTCATAGTCTTCCTTGAAACTTGATCTCTTTTTTCACGTGGATGTTTAACTGTCAGCTTGGAGGCATGTCACAATAGTTAACTTTATCAAGAGCTTGCCATATACTAGATTATTTACAGGCAACTTCTCATTCAATCTTCAAAAAAAATCTATGAGAGTTAATATTATTATTCCTATTTTGCAGATAAAGGAACTAAGTTCAGAGAAACTAAGTAGCACACCCAAAGACATGCAGCTATTAATGGTAAAGAGCAGAGCGATAGGGTGTTATTTCTTGGGAACTATGTCATTTTTCATCTAGGTCTCCCTAGTACCTAGCATAATTCCAGACAAGGCGGACTTCCAGCAAAAATGGTATTTGATAAATAAGTGGATGACCTGAGCCCCTTTTGTGCTTGCCACACAGTGTGATTATATGTTCTAACAAATACGCATGCAGACTTACTGAATCCTGTTCTATGCTGGGGGAATGATGTAAAGACAGAACAACGTCAAGGAAAATTCTCACTGAAGAAATCAGCTCAGACAACTGAGAGTTTGATGAGTAGTCCTGGAATTATAGCTTGTTGTTTCAATCTATGGAAATAAATAAAAATTTGGACCTTCTTATTTTTTTATTAAATGTATCGAGGTGACATTGGTTAATAAAATTAAATAAGTTTCAAGTGTACAATTCAGTAATACATCATATGTATTGCATTGTGTTCACCAAAGTTAAATTTCCTTCTGTCACCATGTCTTTGACCCCCTTTACCCTTATCTACGCTCCCCCCTCCGCCAACTTTTCCCTCTGGTAACCACTAAACTGTTGTCTGTGTCTCTTTTTGTTTGTTTGTCTTACGTGTTTGTTGTTTTCAGTTTTATAGCCCACATATAGGTGAAAGCATATGGTTTTTAACTTTTTCTGTCTGGCTCATTTTGCTTCGCATGATAATCTCAAGATTCACCCATGTTGTCACAAATGGCGGTATTTTTCATCTCTCCTTATGGCTGGATGATATTCCATCGTGCATATGTACCACAGCATTTTTAATGCCGTTATCTGTCGACAGGCACTTCCGTTGTTTCCATGTCTTGACCCTAGTGAATAATTCTGCAGTGAACATTGATTGGGGTGTATATATCTTTATGGATAAATGTTTTCAAATTTTGAGAGTAGATACCCAGAAGAGGGATTGGCTCGGTCATATGGTCATTCTTTTCCTGATTTTTTGAGGAAACTCCATACTGTTTTCTATAGTGGCCATACCAATTTACATTCCTACCAGCAATGTATGAGGAGGCTTCCTTTCTCCCCACAAACTCTCCACTTGTTGTTACTTGTCTTGTTGATGACAGCTATTATAACAGATGTGAGGTGGAATCTCATTGTGGTTTTGATTTGCATTTCATTAATAGCTAATGAAGTTGAGCATCTTTTCATATGTCCGTCAGCCGTTTATATGTCTTCTTGGAAGAAGTGTCTTTTCAGGTCTTCTGCCCATTTTTTAATTGGATTTTTTTTTGTTGTTGAGTTGTATGAGTTATTGATATATTTTGGATATTAGCCCCTTTTTGGAAGTATTATTGGCAAATATCTTCTATTCAGTTGGTTGCCTCTATTTTGTTGATGATTTTTTTTTTTTGGCTGTGCAGAAGCTTTTTCATTTAAAGGACCTATGCACTGAAAACTACAAGACATTGTTAAAAAAATCAAGAAGACACAAAGAAATAGAAATACATTCCATGTTCATGGATTGGAAGAATCAATATAGTTAAAATGGCCACATTACCCAAAGCAAAATACAGGTTTAATACAATTCATATCAAAATCCCAATGGCATTTTTTAAAGAAGTATAATAAAAACATCATCAGAGTGGTGTGGAATCATAAAAGCCCTTGAATAGCCAAAGAAATCCTGAGAAAAAAGAACATGACTGAGGTATCTCATTGCCTGCCTTCAAATATACCAAAAAATGACAATAATCAAAACAGCATGGTGTTGGCCAAAAAAGACTCAGAGACCACTGGAACAGAATTGAAAGCCCAGAAATAAACCCTCATATACATGGGCAAATAATTTTCTATAAAGGAGGCAAAAATATATAATGGAGAAAAGAAAGCCTCATCAGTAAATGGTGCTGAGGAAATTGGAAAGCGACATGCAATAGAAAGAAATTAGACTGCTCTTGGTCACCATATACCAAAATTCACTCAGAATGGATCAAAGACCTGAATCTAAGACCTGGAACAATAAGTTACATAGAAGAAAACACAGGAACTAAACTCATGGACCTTGAACTTAAAAGGATTTTATGAATTTGACCTCAAGGGAAGTGAAAGTAAAAATAAATGAATGGGACTATATCAAACTAAAAAAGATCTAATTTTTTTTTTTGGCCATATAAACATAATAAGTTCATACATGAATAAAAATTAGTGTCTCTGTCGATGAATGATACTAAACTGCCATGCTGTTCTTGCTTGTTACTTTTGTGACCATGACATAAACTGTATTTATATGATTATTTAACCATATTCTTTTAAGAAGTTTTAGATTCAGACTGCATAATGGAAATAAGAGCTGACGGTTACATAGCACTTGCTACGTGCCACGCACTGTTCTAAATTGTTTACATATGTTAACTCCTTGGATACGTACATACTGCTTTATTCTTATGAGGTAAGCATCATTCGCATAAGAAATGAAGAAACTGAGGTGCAGAGAGGTGAAGGGATTTATTCAAGGTCACGCAACAAATTAATTAAAGAACCAAGATTTGAACGTAACGACTAAATACTACTCCAGAGCTGTGATTTTGTGAATGCTTGTTGTGTGCCTCATTCAGTCTTTACCACAACTCTGTGTAAAAAGGAACATTTTGTCCATTTCACAACTGAGGAAGCTGAAAATCAAAGAGGTTTAGAAATTTGCCCAAGAGGAAACAGAGAGCTGCAAAGGGCGAGAAAGGCTCATGGACTCTTACTATGTCCTTGCCATCATCACATACTTCAAATGGATTTCTTTTATCTTACATTGAACTTTTGATTTATTTCGTACACAGGAAATCCATGCTCATGACAGGAAAAAAGAAACTGTAGATACACACAGAAATGCATAATCTCATTGCCCAGCGGTAATGTTTTGGCGCCTGTCCTTCGGGATATGCTATATACATAAAACCACAACTTGAAGTAAAACATGAATCGTCAATTGCCAAAGTTTTCTTTACCAATTTAATGGATAAACTGAATCTTTACATTTAAAATATTTCCTCAGCTCTGTGAAAACCAAGCCCAACCAAAACAAATCTAACCCATTAAGCGATAAAAATTATATTTGGTGCACTTTCTCCACTCCTCCCCAAATGTTGTTTTAACCACTAAATACAAAATATGGTATTTAATAGTCAAAAAAAAAAGATAGTAGTTGAGATTGTCCTAAATTCGATTATATGGGATTGAGAAGCCTTCAATGCCTTGTTTAAAAAACAAGTTAGTGTATCTTCCAACAGAAAAAAAATTACTATAATTTTAGCTAATATGTATTGTGTATTTACTGCATATCAGACGTGAGTCTATATATTCGATACGTAATAATGTTATATATTTGTATTAATTCTACATATACATCTTTAAAACAAACCTGTGAAGTAGGTATTGTCTCCATTTATCGATGAGTGAGCATGGACAGAGAAGTTCAGTTTCCTCCAAGGCCACACAGCCATCGTCTACAACCAGGCAGTGTGACCTCAAGCTGCAGCTAAGGTGGTGACTGACAGAATTGATCCCAAGGTCGGCGTTCACACTGTCGTGTTGCAGGCCGGTGGCAGCTACGCCACAGAGGCTGTGCATTCTTTGTTTTCTCTCTCGCTCTCATTCTTAGGACTCTGCACTGGGCTTGGGCAACACGGTTTGTGCTCTGCTGGCCGCGTGAAGCAGCCAGCCGGGTCAGGAGTCTGGGGCTGCTGAGTGAGTGAACACAGAGGCCGCCGTCCGCCGTCCGGAAAGGCCCAGTGCCGGGCCTGTTCATCCAGATGTTCTAGGGAGTGTCTCATAGTCACCTTCAGTCTGCGCCCCGTGCCTATGGCAGGGAGCCTCTCTTGCACCTCAGAGCTTTCTGACAAGTGCTCCGGGGTGTGCGTTTAAGTGGCTCGTGCACACTGTGGCACTTGGCTCCCAGTAGCCTTATTTTTGTTGTTTCTCTCTGCTTTCTTTTTCTTAGCACACTCACCGAATGGCCCTTTTCAGGGGACATTTAGATCCAGGTTGACTCACTGTTCAGCAGTCACTTTGAGTAAATTCTCTCGTTCCGAGGAGCCCCCTGCATGTTGGGTGGCTGAGGGTGAAGCTCGCCAGAGGAGAGAAACCCTCTCTCTCTCCTGCTGCTGGTTCCGGAGCTTCTTTGAGCATTACCAGTGAGAGGGGCGTTGGGGAGACGGCTTGGGTGTAAGTACTGGTGCGTGAAGGGAAGCCCGAAGGTAAATGAACTTGGACTTCAGGGTGCATGCTGGTAAATCCTGGCCTCCGTCACCACAGGCGTTGACCGCTAACCATTGGTCTCCAGCGGGAGAGGGCAGCCTTAGTCTCCCCATGTGTGGGAAGTGCCCCGTGGGGCTGTGTTTTGTAGGCAGTGAAGTTAAGGCTTGCCCAGAAAAATAACATGTTTTCCTTGCCTGGTGCTTGAGCTGTTTGCCTGGTGACTGGCTGATTGGTGGTTTGGGAAGAAAGGAGACATTGGTTAACTTGGGTGTCCGGAGGATTTTCTGTGTGTGTGTTTGTCTGAGTGGTTGTTTCTGTTTCTTTGGAAACAGTCGAAGACAGATGAAGAAATCATGATGATGCTACAACTTCCAACTTGCGTTCAAGGTCCCTGAAGCATCTTGCAAACATTAGCTTGACGTCACTATGTAAATAATCCCCTTACGTCGAGAATACCAGGAACCTTTTGATGTAGGTATCACGGAGGTGGATCAGAACACTGAAGGTTTGGGAAATAACTGGGAGTTTCGCCATCCTAACTCATATTGGAACGGCTTCGCCTGGCTATGTTCCCTTCAGAGGCACTTAGTGGAGAAGATAAATCAAAGTTGTATCCAAACAAGGCTTTTTTTCAGCCTTGACAGAGAATGCTTTTCTGAGGTTAAAAATGCACAACACAAAGGATATAGTAGGATGTAGGGGAGATATTTTCGTTAAGTAAGATTTTGACTACTACTCCCAAGTATTAAAAAACTCAAAAATTTATTAGACTTTCCACACATACAGACCTTTCTGCATGGGGAGGTGACCTGCTTTCAGGGACAGAAGTCTCGGGCTGTTGGTCTCGAGCTCCCCGGGGTCCTGGATTAGGAAATGTTGCTCTATTACTGAGATGTCGGCTCTCCACTTCCCCGGGTCTTTGGAATGACCAGATCTTCGATTGTGCCATGACCCGTTTCACAGATAACTAACTCTTCGTGCTCGTTTTGAAGTATTTTTATTAAAATACCCCACGGGATATTTTGAGAACAAAAATGTGAGAGAAGAAAAGAGAACATAAGAAAGAGCAAGAATAAGAATAAGCAGTAAGATGATAAGGGGAAATGTGATTTGCCAGAGAAAATTTAATAAC
Source organism: Eonycteris spelaea (assembly GCA_003508835.1). Lineage (NCBI taxonomy): Eukaryota > Metazoa > Chordata > Mammalia > Chiroptera > Pteropodidae > Eonycteris > Eonycteris spelaea. Next base: position 1,834,395 of record PUFA01000036.1, read on the forward strand.
AGAAGGAAGATTTGATTTCTTTTTTGATAGCCCAAGGGAGAGTGGTTATAAAAAAAAGTCATAATCTGTATCAGTCTTATTTCTAATGACTCTGGTTAAGCCTAAAAGCACCCGCCGATACGGAGGCACTGAGTTTCTCAGCTTCTCCCAGGCACCTTCGAAACTCCTGCTTTTCTACCTTCAGTGCGTCTGGAGTGTGGATTGCAAGCAGACTGTAGCCACGCTCAGGTGAGGGGGCGGACTTACCTGGCAGAGAGCTGTACCTGCATTTCTGTGGTCGGGAACAATGCTCGAGGAAGGCACACACATTCAGGTGCAGTGCGGCTCTCACTCTTCCAAGCTCAGGGTGAGGCGTCTGCTCTTCCCTGGCTTCCTCAGCCAGCAAGAGCCAAATTTGTCCCAGAGTCAAGTGACCCATTCCCCAAGCTCAAGTCGCTTGGTAGATTGCAGAGCTAGGGTTTGAGCACCCGGACTCCAAAGCATTTCTTGACATCATATCTCAATTAGAAGACAAAAAATTAATTCGACTTGGGCACCTCCAAGTCAAAAGCTAGTAGATAAGGTTTTGCTTGATAATTGCTACATCATCAGAAAATCATAGAAAGTCGAATCTCCATAAAGATCATCACCTCCAGCATCCTTCGGTATATTTAATCTCTTTACACATGCTGTCAGGGGAAGACATAACTGCTTGTGCCATCTTGTACCTTGACAGCTCCATGTGCTTATACAAGGGGACTCTGTAATAAAAGCAGTAACCAACATTTCATAGCACTTTGCCACATATCATCCTCCTGGACCTTCTCCATATCCCTGTGAAGCAGGTAGTGCTGGTATTATCTATCATCTTTTTTTTATAGTGACAAAAATAATGTTCAGAGAAGTTAAGTAACTTGCCCAAGATCACACAGCTAGTGCGTGAAGGAGCTGACATTTAATTATCTATTTTCTAACATGAAATCTGGCCCTCTGGCTGCAATGTTAGGTTCAGCCTGATTAATGCAGTCCTATCAAAATTAAAAGCAAAATAAAGCCTAAATTAAAACAAACAAAAAAACCTTACTTCTAGTATTAAAAAATTGCTCTAAGGTTGTGTGTGTGTGTGTGTGTGTGTGTGTGCGCTTTGAATTGACATCTTATTATGAGAGATATTTAGCTGTGAAAGGAGATTACATGGCATCTGATGTAGGTCAGGATACCGCCTTGCTTTCTCGTGCCTGGCCTCTGAACTCTCAGAGTGCTTTGCTCAAACTACTTTTTGGCCTTTAACATTCTGTCTTCCACCACAGACATCTGTACAGGCCTCGTCCCCTTATTGGATTGTCAGGGCTCAGAGAGCAGGGACTATCTTTGTGGCTCCTTCATGCTTCTGTCATGGGGCCTAATGCATGGTGGGTGCTCCGTGATGACATGCAGAAAGAATGAATGAATGAGACCAGTGTCCTTGATTTCTGATCCTACCCCCAGTGCAGGCCGAGTTGAATCACTTTTGAACAAGTTCTGCGTGACAGGTAATCAATCACTGTCCGCAGGCCACTTTCCCTGAAGCAGCCTGTGAACAATGCCCTGCGAAGACCCTTGAATTCCCTGTTGAGCAGCTGCAGTTAACTCAGATTTGGGGGCTCGCCTCTTCCCTTCCCCTTGACTCAGCCTTTCAATGGAAATGTCTGAGGAGCCTCCCTCCAGATCCCCTCTGGGTGCTGTGCCCACCCATTCCCCTTTTCGCTTTCCCCCTCGACAGGGTCCAGGTTCAGGGTTTTTCCCAGGACCTGATCTACACCCTCTGAGCAAAGAGGCTGCATTCATGCTTACGGAGGGTCCTAGGCTGTGGAGAGCAGGGGCAATTTGAAAAACCCTCTTCCCCTTTCCGTGCTGATGTGGGGTGTTGACTGAAAAATGGTGCTGTTGTCTGGAGGCAGAGCCCCGGGGGACCGAAGGAGCTGGCCCTGGCATTTGTCCGTGAAGGGCTCAGACCTTTTGATGAATTGGGAGTCTGGTACCCCGCAACCTCTCGTGGGTGGTGGTTCAAGGAAAAGGCCTTTTCTTGCCGTGTCCTTTTTCCAGGGTGTTTCAGAGGGTTCGTAGGCTTTCGTGAGTGACTCTTTTGTTTAACGGGAAGTGGAGAAAGACATTAAGGACTTTTCTAGTCTATGGAGACGACTTAGTGATCCTCAAAAACACAGCTTGTTTCTGCACTTCTAATATAAGTTTAATGATCCTTAAATGTGGTGACCTTGTGCCGAGAGGTGGACTGGATTTTCTTACTCTGCCTCCTTGTGAGTGCAGCATCCTCCCCCAGGGTACAGTAGGGACCAGTCATTGGTTTTGAGTCTCTGTAATAATCTCTGTAGTGTGTGTGCGTGAATATATACCTGTATTCACACACGCCCCAACTTCTCAATGAGAAAACTTACTAGCCCAAAAGAGAAAAAAACCTTAAGTATACATGCACTTGTGTGTGTGTATATACATGTATGTATATGTATATATGTACATAAACATATATATACCAAACATCATATATTGTATATAAATATATAAATAAATATTTTTGGCCTGTTAAGTTTCCCCACTGAGAAGTTGGTTAGGAGACCAGTGTTCCCCTAATAAGCATTCTATGAATTGCTGTCAGATCGTACCAGAAACATGAAAACAGAATTTAATAAAAAGGCATCTGAGCAAGAGACATTTTTCCACGTCGGGCCAGTGCTTTCTTTTGCTCCTGTTGAGTAGACACTGCTTAAAATGATGTAGTGATTTAACTGGACGGTGGGGGCTGTAGGTAGCCAAACTAGGTACTTCATCTAAAAAACCTGCTCTAGTTTATACTAGCTTATTCATCTGAGTCCTCCATGCATTAACCTTGAACGGGTATGCTTGTGCTTAGTTAAATTTTGGGAGCAGTCCCTACCCCCTTATCCCCACCCCACTTCCCCCCAGTGAAGAGGGATGAGAACTTCACATAGTTTTTGAATATTCATAAAGTTTTTGTATTGGCACCGAATCTAGCCTCATCCTAAGCGTCACTTGGTTTGAGGTTTTCAGAGCTCTTTGGAGAATATAAAGAGGTGGGTTTAGTTCTTTATTTTCATCAACTCTGCTGTGTGCTAACTTCGTTTTTATTGTTTCCCTTTTACTTTTATCTGCTTCTCACCTCTAACCCATGACACAGTGGGGCTTATACTGTTATTACTCTTGCAAAAGCTGCACTATTGGCTGTTGGGTTGGGAGACTTTGGCGTGGCGCAGGGCTGCCCATCCAGCACCTCATGGAATCTTTTATATCTCTGACCCCACAGTCTGAACGTCAGCAGTGTCCCCCGTAACAGGGGCAACTAAAAATTGGCTCGGTATATTTCCAAATCCCCTTACTAGGCCACGAAGGGAAATTATGCCTTCTCTGGGAAGACAGATGAATGTGTGCCTTTTGCTAGTATTTAGAAAGGGGACCTTATTAGGATGATGGCAGAATCTCCAGATGACATAAGATTTTTGCTTCGACGTGGCCTTTGAGTGACCTGCCAGCACCGTCAGATGTTCACATGCTTGACATTTGCAGCATAGTGTGTTAGGAATCTGAATCAAGTCTTTGAGTGTATTTTTACCTTGTATTCAGCTGACACCGTGAGATGGAGCAGACTCTGAACACGACTGCTCTGTCCTCTAGATAGAACCGGGGAATGCCTACTTTTCTTCTGGAGTCAAGGGAAAAATCATCCAATTCGACACAGACATTCTCAGAGGTCTTTTAATAGTAAGTCAGTAATGGTAATTTTAAGATTTAAGAGTAAAGATGAAACAGCCTCTTACCAGGCCCTGTAGAAAGCAGGGGTCTAGCATGATCACCACTATATATATAGTCTCACATTTTGTAGCTCAGATTCATGGGCGAGAAGAAAATAATGTCTCAGATGATTTGTTAAGATTACTTCCGCCCGCGTCTTAGGTGGACCAAAAACATATATTGTTGCTGGAGAGACAAGGATACTTACATAGACTATGGATACAAAGAAAAGCAATTCTATCCACTAAAAATCATGCAAGTGAAAATAAAACCCAGACCAGAAAGTTGTGTGTTTTTTTTCAGAATATTTTAAAATACTTATTTTGCATAAAAACAATTTAAAAAAACCAAATGCACCCAAAATACTAAAAATTATCCAGAGGCAGAAGAGTCTACTGGGAATGTGTTATAATTTTAAAGAGACAAATCTTACAACAGAACAGTGGAGCAAAAGAAGAGAAGAAAGAACTGTGCTGCTGACCGTTTCCCGATTTTCTCGAGGCAAACTGATTTTGACCATTTTGAAGAAAATACCCAGTTTTGTGTTCAATTTCTATGCTATCCAGTATTTCCTCTCAGATTTCATGGGGCAATTATTTTAAATTGCAACGGAAGACTTTCTGGCAAGTAAAGATGACAATGCCAGTGAAATCTCTGATCACCTCTTGTTCTAGTTTTGCGTTTTTTCTTTTCTTTTCCTTTTTTCTCCTTTCATTTTCTTTTTTTTCTGTTTCCTTTGCTCTTCAGTTTGAACTGGGAGCAGGTAAGAAGGAAAAGTTTGCCACCTTTCATCATGTCTTCGAGACTGTCTTCAGCCCCATGGGAAACAAGCCGTGACCTGGTTACCTTCCATATTTCCTTTAACACCTGAGAATCTCTACATGCATGTCAACTAAACTTTTCTCGGAGACGGGGCATATCCTGCAAACACTGTCTTGTGCAAGCGGAGGAACAAGGACCTGAATACACACAGCCAGGCACAGACTCACAGACGGCAGTGACTTATTCACCACTGCCTCCAACACCCGACACTGGTGCTTAGTTAGCAAAGTGTTTCAGAAGTATTGAACCCGTAGGTAGGAAAGCTGTAAAACAGGGCTGTGTGAAACCTGAGGAGAAATTAGCTAGTAATTTTGAAAAGAGGATTCATCTCCAAAGAAACATATGGAAAACTTAAAAAAAAAGAAAGAAAGAAAAAAGAGGAATCTAACATATGAAAACCCAATCCCACTGGAATGTTTTTTCATACACAGTATAAACACCACATAAATAAAACCACAAACCTCTGCCGAAGTACAGGAGAGGATGTGATCCCCAACACTCTCTCCTGTTCGGGCCTCGTTTGGAAAGGGAAGACTGGGTGAGCTTCCAGAAACAAAGCTATTTGGAAACCCTTCCTCCTGGGAACAACGGGCTTGGTTCAAAGGGAACCAGTCTCTTAGCATGATGCACTGTGGGAAGTAATCTCAGAGAGGTCTTTGATTCAGGTTGTGACATTCTGAACCTTTGGGATACCAGTGGTTGGTGAGCATCTTTTCAGGGCAGTGATCTTCTGGTTTGAATGGAATAGTAACGTTTAACCAGAGCGGTACATGTAAAGTGAAGGACTTCCGGAGAGAGAGTCTGGCAGTGAACTGCCCAGTAATACACCCAATGCTTGCCAAATTCTGGTGAAATTTTCACTTAGAAGGTACAGACAGTGCCTCTCTTGCTCTTGTTCCCTGTATAAATCTCTGGTTTGAAAACTTTGCAGCATTCAAGGCGTTTCAAGCTTGAGGGCTGAAATGTCACTTTAAAAGCAGGGTTAAAAAGGTCACACAGCTGCAAATAATAATAGCCCAATGAAATTCAGATTCTAGCTGCAGCCCACATCAAGAATAACACTGAAACAGGAAACAAGCCTACTAGATCTTTTTACCAGTAAAGCTAGTAAGAACACATCTGATAAATTTGTGTGTGTGTGTGTGTGTGTGTGTGTGTGTGTGTGAGAGAGAGAGAGAGAGAGAGAGAGAGAGAGAGAGAGACACACACAAAGAGAGGGAAAGATGTACATAACAAAACAAAGACACAACCAGAGAAATAGACCTATAGACAGAGAGAGAGTTTTAGAGAGAGAACATATAGAAAAACCAAGAGAGAGACATACACAGATGTGGGATACAAAGACGTACTCAACAAAATCACTAATTTTCTTGGGCTGAAATTTGAAGTGTTTATTTTTCATTTTGAAGTTATACTATTCAGGTTTGAAAAATAGAGCTATATTTGAAATAAAAGGTTTTACTTTCATTTTGCAATTAGCTCCTATTAATTACTTTTTCAAATATCTCTTTGAATGGTCTTGTTTTGTAATGTTTTGCTAATATGATCCCGTTTTACAGATGAGCAAATAAGATAGTGAAAGGTATGGTATCTCTCCCAAAGAAAGAAAATCTTTGCCCCAAATCGAATACATAATTCCTTCCTAGCAGCCAGCCATGTGTTGGGAGAACCATGCTACATCCTTGCTTTTAAGGTAGAATTAGGCATCTTAAATAAAATAATTTCGACTGTGTCGTTCATGAATTTTTATTGGGTTATTATTGTATGTGGGCCCTTTGCCTTTCTGACCAATATGTGAGAGAGATAGTTGCTTTTTTTTTTTCAGAAACACTAGTACAAATTGGCTATGCCCTTAACGAATTTAGTTAATAAACTACCTTTGTTCCCAGAAACAAAGTAAAACTAATCTAAATTATCGCACAGTGTGATTAACTCAAGATGCTCCTGTTTGTCAGCTGTTCCTGGTTCTTTGGGAAGGACCAGTTTCCTCCTCTTGAGCCCTTTTTGCAGTCTAGTAAGCTTGACAAGGTAGCCAGACTGTTCCATGTGAGTCCTGCCAAGAAGACTCTCTCCACAATCATAGTAGGGTGATAAATGCTGACAGATGTTGTTAACATCATTATTAAAATTCACACCCTCTCTTTCAGATCTATAATGCATTCATATCCAGATTAACAATACCAGAGCCGATTGGGACGTATCGATATTATGATTAGTGCTTATTTATACTTAGTTTCAGTTTGCATCTTTGAAGTCCCATAACTTTTGGTGTGGATAAAAGTACATGCCACATTTTCAGATTCGAAATTTCTAGTGTCTTACAATTCCAAATCCCACATTAGTGTATGTCTCTACCAACTGTTACTAGGGGAAATTTGTGCCATTCCACTAAGATTGGAGTTTAATGTTTGCTAAGGATCAGTAATGCCTTCCCACTTAGATGGGGAAGCACCACTCTTAACTGATTACAGCAAACCAGATGATGTAGGTTTTTTCCCCTTGGGTTCATTGTTGCCCTTCAGTTTAAAATACATATTTACAGTATTTTGTGCAGACTATCCAAATTGTTAGTAACATTTATTTTTTTTGCAGTGTTTGCCCTTCATGAAATGGTAGTTCCAAGGATATCCCTAAGTGGCTGGCAAAGACTTTGAATGGATTGCATCAGCCATTGTGGAAGATTTCCCATTTTACACCAGGAGGAATTTGAGGGGTCAAACACTGAACAATGAAAGAGATTCTTGCTCATTGCGAGGCCAGAGGAATCCAGTGGCAGTTGAGGGCTTGAATTATAAATCAAGCCTGTCATCTCCTTGTCCACTATGCAAAACCTCTGCTCACTTTATACACTGTCAGGGTTTGTTATTAGGGTTTTGTGTTGTTTTCCAAAAATTTGAAGGGAAATTAGACTCATGAGGCATTTAAATGAGCATAGAGTCTGCACTTTGGGAAAGAGGAACGAAAAATGGACTATTTAGAAACTTTTAAATGATTAGATAGTCTGCCGCAGTTATGACTGCATCTAATCAGAGTTACAGGGTCACTCAGTGTTTCTCAGAGGGCACTCTGGGGGGTCAGAGCAGCCCCCACATTGCCGACAGACTGGACTTTAATGGTTTTGAGGTCTATAGCAATATTACGAGGTTGAATTTATAATGAATTATTATATTTACATGTGAAATTTAATTAAAACTGGCTTCACCTCATTGTTTTCACCAAAAGTAACTTGGATTTTTTTTTTTCCTGTTAAATCTGGTGACACTTCTTTTCTGGCCATAACTGGGGACAGGTGGAATGAGGGGCCTGCACAACTTCGTGCTTTGCTGAAAACTTGGTTCTGGGCCAAACATTTGAGAACCTCTCCCTTGGGAGTAGAGAAAAGGCAAGCCTTTTGGGGTGCCTCATTGTGATGATTCAGGATTCATTATCCATTCCACAAATGTTTATTGAACGCCTACTGTGTCAGCCCTATGCAGCGGAGCCTGGGGTATGGCGATTGCCAAACACACTTGGTTCATTAAAACATCCCAGCTTGTAAAACAACCGAATGGGAAATGAGAGGATGGGGCCTGAGTTCTGAGGACCAAATGCAGAACAACCTGGCCAAAATCACGTCTGAGTAATTTGCCCTCATTTGATGGGTGATAAAAGAATATACGCAGGGCTTGAGTATGAGTCTGAGAGAATAATTATTACAATATGTGCTAGGAAAGAACCGTAATAATAGACCATAAAAGTATGGACTGTGGCTCTTGACTAATACTTCAGACCAGATCAGACTAGTTGATAAACGTAATGAACCCTGCATGGTAGCGCAGTAACATTTAGTAAAACTATCACAAACACCCACACAGAAAGGGATGAGCAAGGGCGTGCTGCTGGCAGAGGGCTAAATGTGGGAACTGTAGAGCATCAGAGTAAGGCAGTGAGGTTCACACACTGACATCTCCACACCCACTCACCTCATACCTTACTAATCACCTAAAAGTCATTTTAGCAGCTGCCATTTTACCGAAGGACCTTTATTTCATATCATGTTGCCAAAACATTTAGTTCACAGGATTCATAGTATGTAATAAATTGATACAGATTCATGTATGTTTAAAAAAATAAAAGAGTAAAATGGGTGAACATATTGATGACTAAACTCTAAACTATTTGAAGGCAGACTCTGTGTTTCTCTGGTCAATTGTATTCCTTTGAATGTAACATCCATACTGTGAAGGATCAATGAGACAAGATAAATATGGATGGAACTTGTTCTGTCTCTAAGTACCAGCATCAAAGTATAATTCCATGATATTTGTTGCAGCTCATATGCAAATTATAACTAATAATTAATATAAGGTAGCTAATGTTGATATCAAGCAGAATTGCTAAACTGTTACCATTACGAGCCTGGATTTATGGGAAAAGTCAGCATTTTGATGGACTGGGTTTGGATTAGAGTTATGATTATGGTAGGAAAATACTTTTTCTTCATACTGACCCAGATCAGTCACTCTTTCCTCATTTTGGCTTGTAAATGAATCTCCTTTAACCTTCAATAGTCGTCCTTCCAATCTTGACCATTTCTGTTAGTTGGCCATTAATCTAATTGCTATCACCAATTACCACTTTCAGATGTAGGCTTATAAATGCATTCATATGGAACTTCCCCATTTTACTGTCATGTAATCTTACTATTGTTTAGTAATATCACTAATATTGGTATTCTTTTGTTACTTTGGCAACTAAAGTTCTTATGTGGTCTCCAAGACAGACTCACATTATAGCGAATTCTTTTTTTATAGAGAATAGTTAATATTAGAGAAGTTTCAGTACTGCTTCCATAAAACCCTCTCCCGCTTTTAAACACGCACATTTAAACACACAGACCTTTCTCCATAATTTGGAAATGTCTTCCAGGCCTCCTAACCGTCAGTGTGACACAGGGATGAAGGAGCTAAAGACTGATATTCAAACCCCCATTGTAAAGGAGGGGAAATTGAGGCCTGAAGCATTAAATGACCTGGCAATGGTCAGGCAGCTCATAGCCACAGAGACGGGAAAGTTCCAGGAAAGCACTTAAAAAAATTTGCTAGAAAAACAAGGCATATTTAATTAACGACTAACCCAATTACTCTGTTGTTTATCCTATCTTGGATCAAAATCATTTTCTCAGCTTTAAAGTCACCCTTTATTTTGAGGCTTAGAAGTAAGTTATCAGCATTTACAGAAGAGAGGAGGGATGCTCCCATAATTGATGGCAAAATGAAATGAATAATGGGATATGAGAAGTTATTTTAATTGCTCGTGACTTTTTTCAGACAAGGGCAAGTGGAAAGCTTCTAAAGCTATTTGTGTGTGTGTGTGTGTTTTCTCCTTCTAAATATAATAGAGTAGAAGAGTTTAAACAATATGGCTGATTCAGGAAAGCTGTAAAATTATGGTAAGTCACTGTTTTGAGAGGTGACCAAGAGAAAGTGTTACAAATGGAGATTGAAAAGGGCATTGCTTGGTAAAACCTATATAATTAGGAGAAATAGTAGTATGAGGAGAGTTTGTATTTTAAATTTGTTTTGTTTTTAATATCTGACTAGCAGTGTTATCTACAGCCAGTCTTTTCACTTTGTGTTTCATAAAAGTGAAAATATGCATCTATTTCCCAAAGAATATATGTCAAATATATTACTGTTTGGGAGAAGGGTATGACATACAAATTGGAGGTTTTGTTTTTTTTGTTTTTGAGATAATAAAGCTTCCTGGGACAAAGGGTGATTATTCCACGAGTTGAAGCTGAGCTCCCTTGTTCAGGAACGAAGGGACTTGGGACTCTTTTGGAATCACTTACAAGTAACATTTTTAAAGAAGCAAATTGCTTCCTGTGCTCAGAGACAAAGCAGCGGGCTTCAGTTCCATAACAGAGCCATACAGCGGTAATAACATCAACTCTGAAATTGGCAAAAAGCATGATTTAGAAATGATTTAAATTGTGGAACAAATTTATGTAGTACTCTTTATGATATTTTAAAAAATTATGTTACTGTATAGTTGGTAACCACAAAACCATGTATGCTGTACTTTTGGGGTCTTTAGGGAGGATTTGCAAAGGCGAGTTTGATTATGTCCAATTTTTGCCTAATGAACTTACCTTAGAAAATAAACCTTACGTAAGAAAAGACCACTTTAAAATTTATACCTTATTCCAGATAACTTACCTAAATCAGAAGGGCAGTAGCTTTAATCTAATATTAATAAATCAGCCTGTAAAACTAAATTAACAAAATATTCAATGTAAAGTGTTTTTGCATCTTCTGATTTTCATTTCCTCCTACGTAACTTGGATAATTTTTGCCGAAGCATCATCGAATGCCTGAGATGAAAGGGAGTTTAAGAGCATGGCTGCCACCAGGCCGTTTGTTAAGCCGGCTGCAGTTCTACTTTGCATCCCTTGGTCATCCTAAAGTTTGGTGGGCGGGGTGATCATGGGCAAGTCGTTTGATCTGCCGCTCAGGTTGGATCTCACATGAATGGCTGCCCAGCTACAGCCCCTTCCCTTGCCGTTCCAGAGGACAGGTGGGAACTTTGCTTTGGAATCTGCTGGTGTGGGTGGGGGCTTCTCTGGTAATAACATAGTCCCGATGGTTTTCCAAGCAACAACCCAATGAAAGTGTTCTTTGAAGTCCAGCAAATATGTGCTCAAGAAAACCGAATAGGAGCCCATACCGTAGGGAGCCTGTTGGACTTCGGCAAGGCAGGGCCTGCGTTCGTGTTCGCGTTTTTCTCATTTTAACTTGGGAATTGCTGGTGGGGGCGGGGGACGAACGGTTGACTGTCTCACGTCTCTTGGGTGGCAGCAGAAGGTATTCACGGCTTTCTGTTTTTCTTCAGATTTATGAGGAATCCAAGATGAATTTGGAGCAGGAGAGGCCATTTGTCTGCAGTGCCCCAGGCTGCTCCCAGGTGAGTGTGCGGGTCCACTGCTCTGTCTGACAAGGGATCCATCTGCCTCCCCACAGGGAAGCGACTCTCCCTCAGCCGTATGTCTGCTCTGGGCTTTCGTTCCTCACCAAGATGCTCGCAGAGTCCCCCTCACCATCATCTTCATCTCCATTATTGTTAGTATTTCCACTTTGAATAGTTTGAACTACTTTCCTCATCATCCCTGAAATACATCAGTGTTGGCCATTTTCACCCGGAACTTTCCCCTGGAAGTCAGCCAGATGCATCTTGCCCACCTGAGTGTTAGTTCAGAAGGAAGGGAGGGGGTGCTGCCTTTACAACAGCCGCTTGAATTACTGGACTTTTGGATCACCAGTGGGCTGACCCACCATCAGGGATTGAATTCTACTTCGTTTTGTTGTCCCATTTGAGTAAAATAAACTCCCTATAACTCTTCTAGAACCCATAATTTTTTCCACTTAGCTAAACCTTCAGAGAGGAAGGGCTCAGCTGTGCTGGATTAAGCCTCTTTTAGCCTTTGATGGCTCCCATCAAGTGGACCCCTTGTGGGGTTTGGACAAGATACTGCGTGCAGTTTAGTGTTGAGAGGGCATATAAGAAGTGCCCAATTAATGTTTGTTGTTGTTTCTATTACTGCTACTGTTACTACTACTAATATACTGAAAACGATCTCTTTGAAAACAATTGGAAACATCCATTACCTAAGATCAGAGTTTTACACTTGACCTTTGGAACTCAATAGTAGCTGTTTCTGTACTTGACCCTTTGAGTATCTCCATGTTCCAGTCCCTGGAAAACGACCACACATGGTCGCTCTCATGCTGAGATCTTTGCTCTGTAGGATATAGACGAAGCTTAGAACTCAGACCTCAGATAACTTTCCGATACGGGTAGTTATGGTCTCTATCCCTAAACTTCCCCGTCATTTTAAGTGGAATCAAGCCCAAGTCTCCTGCTTGACACGTGGCAGGGTTGGCAGCAGGGTGGAGAAATGTCTGGGAGTCAGATGAGAGGCGATACCCATTAAAGACCCCTTAGACCCCCCAGAGAGTTTGTGGAAGGTTCTGGGAGCCCTCTAGAGGGAAGATGCCATAGACACACGAGAGACTATTGCTGGTACTCCTTGTGGTGTTGCTGGTGGTATCAGCCACTTACCGAGAAAACAGAATCCTTTGCTTGAGTTTCGGCAGGTTCTCCTGGAGCTTTGGTGCGAATGTTGATTTGCAACCAACATTCTGTGAATTAGAGCAGCAGTAGAGGAAATTATTTTGAGTGTCAAAATAATTTTTCGGCAAACTGGTTTTGAAGGTTATTTAGAAATAGACAACACTGGAAAAACACAGATAGGTTGATAAGTAACTGGGAAAAGTTCTATCAGACCAGCACAAGTCGTTCCACACATTTTTGGGGAGCCTACTATGTGCATAAGATGCATATATCCCCATCCTCACAGAGCTTCTAGTCTAGGCATCAAATCCGTACCCACATGACCAATGAATCAGTTAATTAGTGAATTACAACTGTCCACGAAGGAAGAGCACAGGCCACCCTGAAGAGTATCATAGGGGGACTGACTTTATTTGGGGAAGGTAATGGGGGTTCCTCTGTGGGTGGGGCATTTAAGGAAATGGGATCGCGAAGAGATACAGCATAGGCCAGAGAGAGTTCTTAGCGAGTTAGGACTCCAGCAGAGTCCAGGGTTGTGAATGAGAGTAGAGGGTAGCCTTTTGAGGAAGGGGTTGTTAGCTACATCTAATATTTAGATAAGTTGGAGAGCAGAGAACTAGAGCTGCACATAGGTTATCAGACTGTGTGGCAGAGTTTCCCACGCTTGGCACTATTAACACTCAGGGCCGAATAATTCTTCGTTGAGTGTAGCGGGAAGGGCTGTGCATTACCTCTGCCTGCTCCCAGGAGCATTCCCCAGTTGTGAAGACCAAAAATGTCTCCAGGCTTTGCTGAATGTCTCAAATTGCTCCAGGTCGAGGCTGGCATGATGGTTTGCATTTTGGTTTTCGCCTTCTTTCTTTTTGGATCCCTTCCCTTTTGGGGGTCACCTACTTTTCACTGATGCTCTCCCTCTACTTTATGTATTGCTACAAGCCACCGTTTTTCCTTTTTGGAATCAGGCAGTGTATAAATAAATAAATGCCACAGACGTGTGGTCACTGGTGTCAGACGCTGCTAGAGCTGGGACAGTGAGAGGCCTGAGCTGAGGCTGTTGGATTTGGCAGTGGGTGCTTGCCGGCGACCTATGAGAGAGGAGTCAGGGTGGGGGCCAGATTGGAAGGGATTAACGAGTGAGTGGGTGGTGAGGAAGTGGAGGTGGTCAGCATAGAGGACTCTTTCAAGAGCACTAGGGAGTGACGGGAAGCAGAGTGATATAATGGTAGCCTGAGGAGGAAGCAGCTTGAGAGAGGTTCTTTTTTAAATTAAAGGCTAGCCAGGCTGGATTTAGTCAAGGGCAAGGAGGAGTGAACATGTTAGCTTGAAAGTCCACCACCGAAACCCCGATCCTGGGAAGAGACAGGGTGCAGAGGATACCACAGAGGAGAGGTGGTGCCTACGAGACGGGAGAGAGTGAAAATGGAATCTGTGAATTTGCATCAAAGCCTGAGGTGGAGGGATTTGAAGGATGAAGGGGGGGCATTTGAAATAACGTTGAACTTCTCAGTGAAACAGCAGCTGATTTCCTTAAAGCTGAATGGACTGAGGAAAAGTTTGAACAAATATGGGAATTGAGGATTTACATAGTTTCTTGGTTTTAAGGTGAAATTCCAAGACTGCCCCCTCAACGCCCTGCCAAATCTAAACGTAAGGATGCATCTAAAACTTGATGTCTCTTTTTCATGTGGAAGTAGTTCTTTTTCTTGGCAAGCTGTTATAAAAACATGTGCATCTTTCAGTTGAAGAAGTATTAGACTTGAGAAAATGTGGTAGTTGCCCATTGATTCCAAGGGTCTCCTGGTGGGGGTCAGCTGTGATCATGGCATTTGCTTTAGCAACGGTCTACAGCCTGGGGACCCGCATGGAAAAGAAAGGACGGCCGGGAATGGAAAAGGGAAGAAATATGAATGATCATTCCTTTTGCTGCACTGGGGATGATGGAAGGATTTCCCTCCCCTTTTCCATCACTGGAAAGGAACTTTGCTCCGTTAGGAATGGGCTGTAGTACCCGGGAGGTATTTGTGTTACAGCTCCTTATACAGTTGCTTTGTCCCAGAAGCAAAGAGAAACAAGCTTCTCATCCTTTTCTGATATCACACAGTCCAATGTCAGTTTCATGGTTTCTTTGCCCTCTGAGATAACCATGTTTTGAATTCCAGTGGCCTCTCTCAGCTCTGTCTCTGTTACAGACTGTACATGTTGGTTCTTCATAATTTGCTGCTCTTTCCCTACCAAATTAAAAAAGAAATCACAGATGTCCTATATTGTCTCTTTTGGGAAGGAATTATAGTTAATAGGAGATATTATAGAAATTATTATCATGTAATAAGTATTCTGGTTTATATCCTATTTTAGGCTATTATTACATAGAGCCAAAAAATGGCTTACAAGTATGAAATGAAGGATATTACTATGTTGTTTGTTGATTATATATATCACAGAAAAAATTATAATAAGTCTATTCACAGAAAGAAATCTAACCTATGTCTCTAAACCACACATAGTAGTGTCACATATTTGATTTAGTCCTTATAAGGTGATATAGAGAACAGATACACCTGTAACAAAAAACTACATGTCATTATAAATCAGACTTCTGAGTATTCAGAAATCTGGCATAATTACCATGCTTTGTAAATTCTATATTCTCTAATTTATGATACAAATGACAAATAAATAAGTGATATTTATTCAAAGAACTACTTTTGAACTATTCCAGAAGATTTAACCCAGTGAATTCTCTCCTTTTCATGAACACACCATACTATTTGCAGATAAGAGTTCTACCATAGTACACATGTTAATCAAAATTTCTAATTACCTTCCTGAAGAAATGGGAAGCTCTGATTTTCTAAATTGTCAAAGATTCGGAAATGTTCAGCAGAGTTTATTGTCTTTTGTTGTATTTTCATTTGACTTTGATAAAGCAGATACTCTGTTAAGGTCAGTTATTAAAACATACCAGTCTGGGTCAGTACAGGCTAGGATCGACTACAATAACAAATTACCCCACAGCTTCAATGGCTTAAAACAACAAAAGCTTATTTCAACTGCCCAAGCATACATTTCTATTGTAGGTTGGCAGGATGTTCTTGATAATCCTTCAGAATTCAGAAATGGTCTTCTAATCCTTCAGAGGCTAGGATGATTGAGGGGCCACTATTTCTAATATTGTGAATTGCCATGCTATAGGGAAAAGGGAGGGAGATCTTTAGAGGGTCTTGCACCAAGGATTAGTCGCTCACATCTGGGTGACATGTCACTTCCATTTGCGACTCAATTGGCAGAACTAGTCCTATGCACCCCTACCCCCAACCACAAGAGGGCCAGGAAATACAATCTCACCATGTGACCAGAAGTCAGCTGAAAATATTTGGGAACAACGTTTGACAACCATAATATCATTCTTTGAAAGTTAGAAATAAAGTGTTGGTTTACTATACTGTACAGAGTACAGAACACCAAATATAATTTGTCATATTACTATAAATCATGTGTAATTATAAAAATCAGATAATGAGTGTGCAAGGTCTTCATAAACAGAAACATACTATACGAATGTCATGGTGTTCATTCGCATATATAGATGTCAGATAATTAAGCAAGACATGTAATTCTTTCCCCAAATCTGACATGAGTCAAAATTCTTTTCATACTTCTTGCATTTTTCCTGCTTTTGATTAATCGATAGATAATGTCTGGCATACCTATTATGTCTTAGACTTAATTTTACACTATTATGCAGAACAATAACTACTAGGGAAAAATTCCAAATAGTTTTGTAAAACGCTAGTGCTATCACTAGACTCACTTTCTTATTTCTGACGTGGTTTTCTCATACATGGATAGAAATGGGAGAATTTCACTTTTTTCTTGATGCCATGATTAGTTATTCTTGTGATCATAATAAAACATTCAAACTCTCTTTTATTCTTTAAAGCATATTTCCCTTGTATATATATATAAATACTTTGAACATCATTTTTTTTCTTTTTTTAACTCATTTTGTTTTATCCTTGAACCAAACACAAATTTAAAGTCTACCCTTAGATGCAAACCTCTAGTTCCCAAGGAAACGTCTAGTTTACTGATGACTCATTACAGTTGGTTGTAGTCCGGGTTTTATTATTATGTCTAAGAATAAAAGGCTTTTAAAAGGAATTCCCAGGAAAGGCGTGGGGAGTCAGAGAATGATGGAAGGCAGAGATCTTCTACGTCTTATTAGTATTCAGCCAGATTTTTCTGCAACATGGTTAAGGCCTTTGTTAACTATAATGGAAATAATGATGCATATATTTGGGTGTAATTCAAGGAACGTCCCAGCACATTTACTCACATAAAATGATTTGTCATTTTACTTTCTCACGTATTTATACTTTTTCAGAGCTAGTTTTTTGGTTTTGCCTGTCACATTTGTAATGCCAAACAAATCTTTTCCTATGATGGTCAATTTATATTACAAAACTGAATGGCTCCTCTTTCCTCTCCCTTTTTTCCTGTTTGTCTGACAGCGCTTCCCAACAGAAGACCATCTGATGATTCATAGGCACAAGCATGAAATGACTTTGAAGTTTCCCTCAATAAAAACAGACAATCTGTTATCAGGTAAGGAGTCATCAGGTGAAGAGGCTTTGCATGATTAGGGACAAATACTTGTGGTTTTTTTGATAAGATGATTTCCACTAGCAAATTCTGTGCCTTGAAAATATGCGTTTCTAAGGTATAGCAGAGACTGAAATACTGATAAGGCAAAATGTAATCAGCTAATGTAGTGTTCACTCAAATAATTAAAGAGCTGTGACTTCTCATTTTCTGGAATGTAAATATTTATTATTCTGAAATGTGGCTCCATATTTGTTAAACTCACATACCTGTAATCACTCAAGAAACACATGTTCATTGAGCATCTTTAGTGCACACTGCACCATTCTGAGTGCCATGCAAGGCGCAGAGACCCGATCTCGAAGACATCACAATATGTGGGTGTGTGAAACTGGCTAAAATATAGGACTGTCTGTGATACAGAGATGGTTTCCGACTTGGGATGGTTTGACTTAGATTTTTTGACTTGATGATAGTGCAAAAGTGATACGCATTCAGTCGAAACTGTACTTCAAATTTTGAATTCTGATCTTTTTCCGGGCTCGCGACATGCAGCGTGGTGCTCTGTCATGCTGCTGGGTGGCGGCAGCGAGCCACAGCTCTGGTTGGGCACGTGACCACGAGGGTCCAGGCAGTGCCTCCACAGCGCAGTGTGTTGTCAGCGTTTTCTGGTTATTATGCTTTGTGTTTCTACACCCCGTTATGTCCGCAAAATGCTCATCTTTCTCTCCTGCTTCTGGTGAGAAGAAGAGGAAGGCCATGACGGAGAAGAAACTCGAGATAATGGCCCAACTGGAGGCTATCATAAGTGTTCTGCGCACGTCTGCGGCAGGCGAGGCTAAGCTGTGATGTGCGGTAGGTCAGGCGTATTAAATGCATTTTCCACTTAGGATATTTTCCACTTATGGTAGGTTTACCCCGATGAAACACCAGTGTAAGTAAGGGTGCATCTGACTGTGAAATGAGTATTATAAGGAAAAACACTACGCGACTTTAGCAGAAGGCACTCTCGTTGTGGACTGAGGTGGACAGTGAAGGTTCCCTGAGGAAGCAGTGAGATATTAAATGAGGTAATGCATGGAATCGCAGCCAGTGCTCAGCACGTGTGAGCAGAAATAAGTATTAATAATAATTAATCCATCCATTAATTGCTATTTCTTCCCATTTTGAGAAGCAGTGTAGTAAATTAGAAAGAGTGCAAGGTTAGGGGTGAGGAAACTTGAACTTTAGCCTGGGCAGATGCCTCTACCGGCCATCAACCCTGAGCAAGTTAATGAACCCTTCTGGGCCTCAGTTCCTTTTTCCATAAAATGGGAATCATTTTATCTTCCCAGTCTATTTCACAGGTTTATTGTGAGGATCCAATGAAAGAATGCGAGCGAAAGTGTTTTTCTTAAACCCTGGCAGGGTAGTTGAAGCATTTCCTGTTACCCTTCTTTAGCTGGAAATATTTCACCCGAGCCACAGTCGCCCTGGTGTTGTGAGAGATGGTACAACAGGAACACGTTATAATGATATCAGAAGAGAGACTGACTGCCTTGGCAGGCCTGGCTCATGTAATTTATTATTCCTATGACACTTAAATTTTACAAGTATTTTATTATCCCTATTATTAGTAAATCCTCTAAGAATTTTGCCAGAAGGATTATTATTATAACCCGTATTTTACTGATAGAGGAGGAGGGGCTCTGGGAGATATAGCAGCTTCCCAAGCTCATCAGACAGGGCAAAGATGAGGCCCTTGGTCCTGCAGTCCTAACCCACTGACTTGTGTTGGCCTCTGCATTGTCGGGCTTCACCAGTTTATATACACAATCAGTTCCTCCTGGTGACAGAGCTGTCCACACAGTTTATTCAGTCCACCAGTGACTTGTTAATAGTGCAGAAGCATCGTGGTTTGGAAGACTCTCAAAGTTCAAAGGCAGGCTCTTCCTTTCCCTCTACCCCCACTTACCATCTCTTTCAGCCTGTTCGTTTTTATTGAATGAGCTGGCTCTTCGGAAATAGTTTTGTCTTTCCTTAAGTCTAGAAACAGAGAGGTAGATGCTCACATTGGTAAGAATTATGAAAGCCTAGAAGGATTACTAAGGACAGCCTAGTCTATCCTTTTGTTTTCATCATTGACTATGTTCTATGGAACCACCCGTATTATAACCACATGGGTCGACAATGAACCTATATACGCAAGTAGCAAGGCTGTAGATTTGCAGTTGCCAATATTTAAATTCATAAGTTCTTCCTTTATTTTTCCCAAATAAGATTCCTAAATAGACTGCCTGGTGGTAGGGGAGTGGGAGGTGAGTATGGGGAGTGGTAATTATGTGGAGATATTACTACTATCATGGTAAGTACCATGTGGTGTCTTACAGGCACTTGCTAGTCTGGCCCTACAAAGGGCCCCGTCTGAAGGTTTGAAAAAAAAAATTGCTAAAGATGTGTGAAGACTTTTATATAATGCCTATAAAGTTTTTTTTTGATTAAGTTCTTGAAACTTTTCAATTATCTTATCAGATTCTTGTTAGTTTGAGGCTGTTGCTGCCAATAGTTGGCAGTGCCAGGTGGAAATTATTGGGAGAAAAGTCACCTAATTTTGATTATGTCAAACTTGGAATAACAAAATAAGGGAAGAAATAAATATGAGGAAAAATGGCATGAAAAATATGTTGGCGTATTTTCTTTTGCTTTCTCACGCTTTGTGTTGAAGCTGGTATGAGGCCATTTTGTATTCCCAATGAAATTAAGTACTAAATTTTTAAACTTGCTACTTGCTCTGCATGTTTGTAGTCTCATAGAATTTTCTTGCTAGAGCAGAACACAGAGCTACCCAGTTAAGCTCTATTACTTTGCATTTAGAGGACTGAGGTCTGTGGCATTTCGTATGCCCATGTTGTCCACACTAAATTGTAATAATTACCTATTGGGTATTTTTGATTTTCTATTTGTTTTTTCTAGGAAAGCCTTCAAAATGTGTTTATGTCAAATCTCATTTTAGTTTTAGCATATTAGATTATGATTGCAAATATAACCAAAGTTTTTACTTGTCTGTATCTTGATTTATTTAGATTTCAATTTATCAAAAGCTTCAGAATCTATTAAAAATAGGTTCATTAAAATTTTATTTAATAATGTACTTTAACCCTATGTTATGGCTTATCATGAAGTGATTTTATTCAGTTCAAAATATACTATTAATAAAAACACTATGAACCAAATCTTAAATCAGTAAGCATCATCAGGGCAAAAATCTTCAAGTCTTTCTGGGCTATTTTTTTTTAAAGCAGTATTCAATTACACAAAATTTTATTTCAGATAAAATGGAGTTTGATATATATTAAGAAGATAAATGATGGTAGGTATGTTCACTACTAATTTCGGGATATCTTGCATTTTTTGAAAATCACTTCATTAACTTGCCTTTTAACAAATCTTCTTTATTAATTGCAAATATTAAAGTTAGGGAAGTTATTAAGATGCCACATATACTCTTCAAGGATCAATGTCTAAAGAATTGTAATATCTGAAATAATTTCTTAGCTTTGCTGTAAAGTCCATTTTATTTAGGCCGAGGAGAATTTACGCAACATGATCTCTGACATGCCAGAAGACTGGGCAGTAAAAGTGACAGTCATGGTGTTTTATTAAGATGAGTCTGCTCTTACGGATAGACAGTAAACATAAAGCCTCTCATTCTAAAGGGACAGAACTAGTAGAGACATGAATGGGGGTGGCAGTTTTAGATTTCAAGGGCAAAAACTGTGGCCTCCCCAAACGTTTGTCCACCTGTTATTCTTATTTGATCATGTGACCCATTTCCAGAGTCCCGATCTTATGACGGACATGAGTCTTTCCCTTGGGCTGTTCTCCGATAGAAGATGTATCATTCATGCCGTTTCCCCTCTATTCATTTTTCCCTTATTTTGTTATTCCAGGTTTGACATAATGAAAATTAGGTGACTTTTCTCCCAATAATTTTCCACCTGACACTGCTACTTATTGGCAACAACAGCCTCAAACTAACAAGAACCTGAGTGAAGTTGTGATATCAGAGGTTTTTAGATGCTAAGTTCAACATGGGAAGCTACTGTGGACAGTACACTTCCACTCAGAGGTTGCACAATTACCAGCTATTGTGACACGATCTGTTTGGTTTGAAAATATGATCAGATTTCAGTATTAAAAGTAAAGAGAAAGATGTTGGGATTTATTTTAAGGCATTATGGTTAGGCATCCAGAAATCCCCAAATCCCTCCCTGTCAGAAATCTCCACCCCACTTATTTACAAAGTTTCCAAGTTCTGTACAGAAAAAAAACAGAATGGGAACCAAAGGGCAACTTTATTTATAGAATAACGAACAAATTTTATTCTAAATGAAAAGTGTGTGTGTGTGTGTGTGTGTGTGTGTGTGTGTGTGTGTGTGTGAGTGATGTGCTGGCAGAGAATCGTGTAGATAACCAACCTCGAAGATGATGGATTTTGCTTCATGGTGGGATTACTAGGCATTTAAAGGCCTGGTTTCATGTGCTTCTTTGTCAGGCTTCCCACCTGAGATGTCGATTTGGTGAGACCAGAGGGTAAAACCACGAAACCAGATGTAGTGTAGCTGACTGTATCTTGAGCTGACACACAGAGCGATGCAATAGAGACTGGCTTCCTCATTCCAACTTCCTTATCACCGTATGATACAGAGGGGCATCTAAAAAATGACAACATGGCCCTTCAGAACCCAATTGTGTCACTGGATTAGGTTTGGAACTAGGACATATCTCTAGTTTTAGGCTCTAACCCAAATTTTCACCACAGGGAAAGCAAAAAATATTATTCAAGGAAGTAGAACATTTGTCTCCAAGAGAATGGTCATCATCAACCAGATGCCTCAGACTCAAAATCCATTGTTCATGGCTCTTTGCTACAAATACTCAAGAATCTATGGGAATTTTGAGGGGGAAGCCAGAGGGAAAGTATATACCTCACTCCAAATTTTTTTTTGGAATGAATTGGGATATAAAAAAAAACCAACGGAGCAAGTGAATAAATCATGCGTGCGTGTGTGCATGCGCACGCGCACACACACACACACACACACGGCCCCTACCTCTCTTCCATTGATGGTGAACGTGCATAGCAACTTCCCACTATGTATATTAATCCGATCTTTATGAACAGAAGGTGGTGGAGATGGTTTGCATCAGAGGGCAGCATGATAATAACAATAGCTTCCATTTATTGCCTTATCTTATGCCTGTAATTGTGCCTCCGCCTTTACATACATTGTTGTTTAATCCTGGTCACTTTTTTCATATGAAGAAACAAAATCAAGGATAAGCAGTTTGTTCAAAGTTCCTATCTGACTAAAATTTTCTTACTGCACACCTAGATTTGATGAGCTATACATGCTAAGAACATGTTTCGGTCTTAGATTTATGTTTGGATATAAATCTATAAATTCCTTTTTCTTTAATATCATCAAATAGTAGTAATAATCAAAAGTTTTAGGGGAAGATTATACTAACACATTAGCATTTAGAGGAACAGAAGCTGTGTTTTTAAATTAAATTTTCTTGTCCATTGTGACAAGTGGCTATTGGTACTTACAGGAATTGTCAGCTTCTCATTCATGTTTTTAGCTGGTCCAGCAAAATAGAATTTTGAATAATTCACCTGAATACCTCAGAGGTCTGGAGCTGCAGTCCTCTCTCATGTAGGAAAACTGGCTTCCAGTCTGTTTCCATCTGGAAACAGGTCCCTTTTGACAAAGAGTTTAGGAGAGCTGAGGCAATCAGCAACTAATGGGAACGTTAGGCTTTAGCTTCCACTATTCAGGGCAGGTTTTGATAAGAAAATCACCTGGGATCCCTTCATTCCCCTGGCCAGCAGAGACGTGATCTCACAGTGTTAACAGCCCCCCTTTTTTTTTTTACCAGCTCAGCTCTTTCGAAGAGAATTAAAATTGTGGCTTGATTGCTGTTGGACACTTGGGTAGGTCCTGGCTGACAGTGAATAGATGTAGAATACATACTTATTTCATTTAAATCTAAATCCATGTCTTCTGGCACCATGCGTCCTAGCGAGGCCCTTGTCAGAGCCTTTTCTAGTTGACAGTATATGGATTCCAGCAAATAATTCAGGAGTGTGAGAGGGTGTCTCACCTCTCACTGACCTAGATCACCCCAGCCATGGTCAGTTTTTAAGCATCCCACAGCTGTTGTTTAAAACCAGAGTTGCCTTGGTTTGTCCCATGGTAGCACTGCATCTTGGGTCAGATGTGGGGAAATAGAAATGTCGCAGTTACTGAGAGGACCCTACGGCTTCTATAGCATATTCCCACTTACTAAAAGACACATTTATTGCAAAGAAACTGTCTAGAATTCTATGGAATTCTGTCATTTGTTACTGATTATTGCTCTTAGAAAGGATTATGTATTTTCAAATTCATTTAAAGTAAACTGTCTTAATTAGGACTTTATTAAAATTCAGATAGGGACTAAGTAAGAATATTTTAAAGAAAGCATTTGCTAAAAAATTCATAGGATAAATATAACTATAAAAAGAATGTAAAAAAATAAGAAAAATGCTTTTTCTGAGAATCCCAGCTCTTACTAAAATAGATATGTTAATTCTAATTCTTTACTCTATTGATTTGAGGGCTCTCTTGGGAATTACACTAAGCCACATTTTGTTGGCTGCAATTGAGTCATGCAAATAATAAAAATGCATTGCCTTTTAAAAATACCCTGTAATTAGAATGGTCACTAATTCAAACTGATCTTTTTTATAACTGGTCTGAATTAGTGGGGCTTTTTATAGTATTACTAGCCACCATCAATTTAATATGAAATGATGTAAAATTACTTTATGTATTCCTTTAGTAATACCATAGTTAAGAATATAAGAACAATAGGACAGAAAATTTTACTTAGGAAGTTCATGTTCTTCTCCTCTGGTATATGATGAGAACTCTGCTTTTCTTTCCTTGTTTTTTTTTTTTTTTTTTTAATTGGTGACTTGTTGCTCTGCCTTTTTTTATCATCGAGGAAAATGAAACATAGACAAATATATAACTCAAACACAGCTCTGAAACCGAATAAGGTAGCAACCTGTTATTAAATTTGAGCAGACTAAACACTTTTTAAAAGAGGAATCAGGTTTCAGGCTTTAGCTTTGTGCTTGTCATTTGGACTTTGGAATAATCATACTTGCTGAGGCTGAAGCACTTGATGTTAGGCAGACTATGGACTGATTGGAAGAACTGAACAAGTTACTTTTTTTCTATTAGTTCTAGCCATATACTTGTCCTTCTCCAATGTAATGTAGTGTAGGATTTCCTGTTACATAATTGATGGGCCACTTCCTCAATCATAATGCTAAGTTTCTGCCCCTGTTTTGGGTAGATGTACAAGTAGCATCTCTGCATGGCAAGTATCCTCTTCCTAGCTCTCTACCGAGGCAGCAATGCTAGGAAAGGATGCTCCTTTTTCCCAGCAGAGTCACCATTCCAGGAACGGAACCAGGTATTGAAATATGACAAACTTTACGAAGGATTTTTAAAACTCCTTTCGGTGGCATCTTTTTTTGGTCTGAATGGGTAAAGAGATCCCCAGGGATGCATGAAATTACTAGAAGTGGTAAGAATTCTCAATTGCACTGGCCCTAGGTGCCTGGGTCTCTGGAGAACATGGTGTGCTGTTTGCAAACTCTGCGAGAAGGTGACATGCAGGTCCTAATGTAGCACCAATTAGATTTACAAAGGTAATAACAACAAAATACTTTCACCCTGGGTCAGTTCACACTCAAAAGTTATTAACTTTTAGTTTCGTTTGAGATTTGGGGTTATCCCGTTCTCTCATTCCGATGGGCATCACTGAAGTGGAAATACTAAAAGAAAGGTGAGCGGAAGTTCCTTGAATGATCATCTCAGCTCCGAGTTCCCAGTAAAAACTCAGGGACCAGTTCCTGTAAGTCCTCAGAGTGTGGCCTATTACTACGGAACAAACTTTAGATATTAGCCACAAATAGAGCACTGGTCCCTATCACTCAGGATATAGAAAAAACTGCTGCCCTAGCTAACTGGTTGTATGCTCTTAGTTCTAAATAGGGTGTGGTTTACAAGAATTTTAATTTATGGCCCTGGACATTACCCACTCATTTCAGGTCTAATTTCAGCTGGAACAGTTATTTGACAAGGCATTCATGTGGCGAAGAGCCTCTGCCTCTTTTATTTAAGCTGCTGATAGATTTAGCTGTTCCCTTTTTGAAGATTTGCACATTTCCTGGCTTACTTGGAACTGGTACCATGTGGGATCAAAGACAACTGGAGACCCTGTATTAATTCTAATAAATGTTAAAACAAAAGTTAAGCTCCATTGTCTGGTTCCTGTTGTAACTGGAAAGAATAGCTCATTCACAAGAAGAAAATGAATAAAAAATTAGGAACAGTGTGCCTTATCTATTCCAAATGTGGATAGAGATATCTGTTTTGTTTTTCCCTCACTATATCATACAGCAAAGTCACATTTGGTAACAACTCTGGGCCTTCGTCTGGGTCTTCTGCTCTAGAGCTGGCAGGGATCCAACTCTGTTTGCGGCCCATGGCTCCTCTGTTTCCTAGCTTTGGTCCTTGCTGCTGCAGAGAGGCCCATGGTCATGGACAGTGACATTACTGCCCCTGTGCCATGCACTTTCAACCTCCTTTGTATGTGGCCATGTGCCGGTACACGGGAATAAGTTTGCTTTAGAGGAGACATAAAACATCTCGCAACATTGCTCGAGGCTTGGCTCCGACATGCTAGCCTGAAATCTATTTCCTGGACCAACTCATGAACTTGTCTCAGAGTTTAGTTTTATGGAGACTCTAGGACGATTATTCTATCTACCTGGAATCATGGCCCTCAACTTGTAAATCTCCAAGAAGCATAGAGGAATAAAAGAAAAGTTAAAACCTGGAAAACTAAATTCCTACTGATGACAAGTGGTCTAACATTTCAGTTTTGTTTTGTGATGTTTTCTCAGGTTTTGTAAACACAGAATGTTCCTGCAAGGCAATAGAGAGCCTGTAGGATTGTAATGCCGTTCTACTCTGTGAGGGATTAAATGATTTCAAGATATTTCAAAATAATCAAGATTGTTAGGATTGTCTATTACCGGTACAATTATCTGACTACATTTCTAAATGGGATGGGGTGAGTTTCATTTTCCTCATAAGTAAAATGGGGAAAATAATTTTTGCCTAATGTGATTGGTGTAGAAATTAATGAGATGGTACATACAAAGCACTTATCACTATGCTTGGCATGGAATAAGTATCAAATAAATGGAAGAACATGTATACGCACGAGCACACGCATGCACAAACGCACACACGCTCACACACATAGCCTTTTTTTGCACTCTCAGGTCTTGTTTACACCTTCTGTTCGGAAAACTTCTTCGTATATCTAGCCCTTTCCTCTGGCCTAATTTCTAGTGTCTATGTGATGTCCCCCATTTAGCTGTTCTTTGAATTGTCTTTTTTTTTTTTTTTTTACCTACTGAGTGTCTATTGAAGCAAACCTATTATAGAGGTGATGTTAGGATTCACAGAATCATGTAACTTTGGGACTTCATTTGAAGGATGCGGAATATGAAGTTTAGAGAATGTAGGTGATTTCCCCCAATCATGTGACTTTAAATCTGGGTTTCTGGGTTGTCAAACATTGTCTTTTACACATACAATGAGTCCTTTGGAACTGGGAGGAGAATCTGGGCAAAGCACAGGATTTAGACTGAGAAAGGATTATGTGTGTAATTGAGAGAGAGTTAGTAGTGATAAGATGGTTACAAATTGTGTGACTTTGTGCAAGGCCTTTGACTTTTGTCTCCATTTCTAAAATAATATGCACCTTACTTTGTAGGATCTTGTGAGATTTAGATTCTAGACAATATGGATGAAATGTCTGTAAACTGCAAAATACTTCATAAATGCTAATTTTATATTTAATTAGTACACAGCACATGACCATTATATGTATATATTAGATACATGGGTGTATATGTGTGCATTTTAATAAATTAATTAATGTGCTGATAAACCTGTTTTCCATTAGACCCAATCCTTTGCATATCTTTTATCTGTAATACCCAATTTATGACCACCTGTGGTAGGCTCTCCATGCACTGCAAAGAGGGCTCAGCATCTTGGAGATGGGGCTAAGAATGGGGGAGAATGCAGTTGGGGATTTTGTGGCACTGGAATCCAGGTCAACTGTTTGGTTACTTAACCAATGGGAAAGCCCCTTGCCCATAGGGAATCAGGAGACATCGCCTCAGCAGCACTGATTAAATGGCATATCACGCTATTCTCAGCTTCATGAATAGTAGGCTGTTTCTTTGAATCTCAATGGATAACTTATTGGGATTAAGTGTTCTCTCTTTGGTTTAGAAAAGTAAATACGATTCTAGTTGCTTGTCATATAGGAATCTGTAAAAGGAGTGCAGAAATGGAAAATTTGTTTAAACTTAAGGGCCCTCTTCCGTTGGCTGCTGGTGGTGTCTGAGAAAACTGCAGAGAGAGATTTGGAGACTGAGTGTAGGTCAAGCCGGACAAGTGCTGTATTCAACGTAGTAGGAGCTGCCATAGGCTTGGGAGGGAGTTATATAGGTACATAGTGAAAACAGCACCGAGGCCTTGGTTATAATCTGGTGTTGCCACCTGTACCTGGGAGACCTTGAACAAGACCCTTCATCAATCAAGGCTTCAGTTTTCCTCATTTGCAAAAGAATGGTATGGCCAGCCTTCCCTCCATGGTTCTTTCTGGTTCTTATATCTTCTGTTTCTGAGAAAGGGCAGTGTATATAGTTTTATTCATATCAGTACAAGTCCTTTACTAAGGAAGATGACTGTCCTAAATGATTACAAAGGTGTAATTCTCCCTGTTTACCTTATAGCATCTTGTGGGATCTAGATTCTAGAGAACGTGTGGGAAAATATTTTGTAACTGCATAAATATTAAGCTGTAAATAGTGGCTTCAGATCCTCTGGTTTTCTCAGTAGTAAGCTCTATAGACAGTCAAAATATGAAAGAAATTCCATTCCCTTTACAGAGTATCTTCAGAACACTCTGTTAGCTATAGCGAAGGAAACTAAAATTAATAATTATGTTTGTAATGGGTAGAAGCTGAAAGTGTTTGACCTGGAAACTATGACTCTCAAAATGAGAGATAGAATTGCTAAATGTTCTTTCTCTGCTAACAAAAGGAATTAATATACTTGTTTGTTTCTCTTTGTATGATATAAAAATTTATGAAATCTTTTTTTGCTCCAAGCCTCTTGAAATCAGGCTTAACATGGGCTCAGCAGATTATTCGCCTGATTTAGCCAAATCATTTTTTTCCAGTTAGGATAAAAGTCCTTCTACACATTGCAATGTTATTCAAGTGATACGGACCCCAAAAGTCAAGGGCGGTGTCTCCTGAAGTCATCCAGAAGGAGGTTTGGAAAGCGCTCACCTGCTGTAGCCTACTACACACTGTGTTCCTCCTTTGGGACGTATGGTTTTATTTTCTTCCACATTCTAGGGCTAGAGATCGTGGATGTCCAATTGGCATCTTAGAACTCACGCATGATCACCCGGTCTCTATTTTCAGATCAGACTCCGACCCCAACAAGGTTCCTGAAGAACTGCGAGGAAGTGGGGCTCTTCAGCGAGCTGGACTGCTCCCTCGAGCACGAGTTCCGGAAGGCCCAGGAGGAGGAGAGCAGCAAGCGGGTAGGTTTGCTCGGATGGACACCTAGACCTGTACCTCTTCTGACACCTGCTGGAAACTTCTTCCTGGAGAGCTGAGGCACTGCAGGTTGTGCCAATGTGACCTGGCCCTTAAACAGTATTTTAGCCATTTGTAGGTGTTTGTCTAATGCTTTAAAAAGCTGATGAATCCCTGACTGTGCTAGAATCCAAAACTAGAAAAATCATGGGAAAAGCTGATATCTGAAATGTAGAATTCAAGCAAAACAAACAAACAAACACCAACCAAACAAAAAACATTACCTGATTCTTGAAACTGATTCAGATAAACCCACAAACATTTTCTGTTCAGAATTAGTTGTTTCACTTTGTTAAATATTTAATAGCCTTAGATGGTGGTGAGTGCAGAAGACAAGAGTCAAAGATACAACCAGTGAAAAATCGTAGCGGTAGAAGAGGGGATTTCTTCGATTTTGGCCCAAGTTGTAACTCTCATTTCCACAATCTTCCCAGTAGATCTCTATCAGCTTGACAGTTACTTCCTACTCACATTATTGAACATCTTTGCTGTTGAGACAAATAGGTTAACTATAAGTATAGATTATTTGTTCTTACAAATGTAGAAAATCCACTTTATGAATCCCTCCAGAATACATTCAGTTTTATTGTAATGTTGTGCTGGCATTTTCAAATCATTTTACAAGATTAAGGAAAGGAAATGAAGTCATAGTAAATGTGATAATGAAGCCTTTTAGTATTTTTTCATTGTTTTTTTTAATAGAGCATTATTGAATGCCCAAACTGTACTAAACAACAAATTAGACACATTCCATGAACAGAGTCTTTAAATGTGAGAGTTGGTGGAGATGAAGGACCAACGAGGTTGTAATGGATTCTGATGTTCCAGCTGTTCCATCTGGAGAAAAATTTTAAAAGGCTCTGATATTTTTCTAAGTGTTTCAAAACCTTTGAATCCTCCTCTACGCGAGATTTTAATAATCCTCCTCTGCCAGATTTTTCGTGTCACTTTCTCACATTAAAATAGTCAAGGGCTTATATTCAGTCTGTAATGCTTTAGGAAAAATCATGAAAATAGGTGAAGGTTACAAGAGGGATATAAAAATCTTCATCAACTCATTTTATTTATTTATAATAAATTCAATATGTCATTCATATTTGATGTCTCATGCCCACCACCTCGGTGATATGAAGGGCCTTTTTTCTTTTTTTTTAAACAAATATTTATTTAACACTTGTCAGATACTATTTTGAGCAGTTAAAAAATTAACTCAAAAATAAAAGGCGTACATTCTACATTTCATGGCAATAGAAATAGATTTTCAAAAAAACCCATGAAAATAGCAAGGGAAAATAAGAACCAAAAACCAAAAAGACTAATAAATTTCCTTTGGTTGAGTAATAAATTTAGCTTTCTTGGTAGGTAGGCATATGACTAAGGGACTAAATTCGTTCATTCCTTGAGATAGTCAAGGTAGGCCTCTTAGGTTAAACTGAACTACATGAAAGGTGTTTACTTGGTTCATATTTCTGATAGGATGGTTCTAATGGAAATGTGCCTTTGATTTTCCTAAAGACATTTACCAAGGACAGCTTTTGGAAGCCCATGACAGGGGTGTCATTTTAGGCGGTCTCCATTACATAGTGCTCACGATCTCCTATATTATGTCCCATGGGAGGAAATTCTTGCAGATCTGAATTCCAGGAAATAGTTTGCTTCCCCTGAGGAACTGAAATATTTTCTCCTCATGGACACGAGAATCATGTAACTGGTTCTTTCTCTCTTTTTTGCTTTGACTGCTCGGTTAACATGAAGTCAAATTTATTGCTTAACTTTGAGGACTTTTTAGAACACTGTGATAAGGGTATTCTTCTCCCCCCAGACTAGACTTCCAGTTCCATTTTATATTTAATCTGGTCCTGATTTTTTAATTTGAGAAACATGTGCATGCTATGTAGTTTTTGTAAGTTGCTTTTGATTCTCGTGAATTGAGAAAGTATTAAATAATTAAACTTTAAAAATGAAGATAGGCAAGCAAGGTTGAAAAAGAAGACGATTGTAGTTGTAGAAAAAAGAGTATTTTCTCTCTTTGAAATGTTGCTCTTAGCCATGTGATGATTTCTTGATGGGTACGTGGTGGGGGGATTCTGCAGCCAGCGCCTCCCGTGGTTTGGGCAGGCCTCTCAGCAGACCACCGTCTCGTGCCCCAGCTTCACTTGCACACACGGGAAGCTGTATAGCATTGAGGCTGTTAAGGTAGCCTCTTCCCTTGCCTGGTTCAAACCAGAGAGCCAAATCCAGCCTTGGGTGCCCGGGGCTCCGCAGGAAGGCATCTTCTTGAGTCTCAATGCACGCGACCCATCCAGCAGCCAAATGGGCTGTGTCAGTGGCTTCCGCTCTAGCATTTCTTTGGAAGACACAGGGTGGGAAAATGAATAGGAGAGGTTCTCCAATCTGCCAATATACTTTTACCCATCCTTCGGACCACATTTCTCCAGCTACCGACATCCCTGGCACACTGCCAACCCCAGCTCCTTCTTCCTTTATTTGTTTTCTGCTTAAAAAGTGAGACTATAGTTCTTTATTCAATGTATATATTGAGTGCTGTCTTCTCCTGCTTCCCTTTTGCTCCCCATTCAGGTAATTCTTTCCGTTTTAATTCTGTGTCTCCAACTCTCTTCTGATATTTTCCCTCTTGGTTTTTTAAATAAAGTTTCCTCAGCAAGGTTTAGTAAAGTAGAAGATGGAGTCATATATCTGGAGAATTAGTCTACGAAAAGTTCTTGCTAGGACTTCCTAAGTACATTATAAAAAATATTGGGAAGATTGGGCTGGTTCTTTCATCCACCTTTAAATTTCTAGCTATAGTTTGGTCTAGAAAATTCTATTAATGAGTAATTAGACAATTTACATCTGTAATTCTGGAGGTGGAGACCTGTCAGAGATATCAGTTTGGGAGTCATTGGCAGAAAGGTGGTATTTAAATATGTGACACTCAATGGAATCACCCGTGTCAGGAATGAATAGAGG
This sequence comes from Eonycteris spelaea, assembly GCA_003508835.1. Taxonomy (NCBI): domain Eukaryota; kingdom Metazoa; phylum Chordata; class Mammalia; order Chiroptera; family Pteropodidae; genus Eonycteris; species Eonycteris spelaea. The sequence continues at coordinate 1,866,481 of PUFA01000036.1, forward strand.
TGACGTAGAGAAGACGTCTGAGCATGAACTTGGCAGAGTCCTCCAGAATCCTCCAAGACAGAGTATTTAACTCTCCTCAGTGGCCAGAGAGGACACAGAAGACCACGAGGTGTGAAGAATCAAGTCGAGCATGGGAACCCTAGCCATAATGCTGAATGGACTCTAATTAGTGGCAATTGGCATGCTGATTTTGTGTTTAATTTAGAGGGAAACAACAACAAAAAGATTTTTAAAAAGACAGTGGAAGGTAAATTGAGCTTTTACATTTGATTAAAAAATATATATATATATATATCAACTAAGCACATCTAGAAAGCCGAAGAGAGCTTCATCATCATCCGATAGCAGTTGTGTGCAAGTGTGTGTGTGTGTGTGTGTGTGTGCGCGCGCGCATGCATGTGTAAGAGAGGGACGGGAGTTGAAAGGACTAAAAATTAACTCCTTTGTCTGGCTGAGAGAAATATAACATTACAGCCTAATGTGGTGAAGGCCCCTGAAGATGAAAAGTGCTGTGTATAAGTGCTAAGTGTTGTTATTCTCCCAGAGGACCTAAATCTGACTCATTATGCTGATGCAGCAATAGCAAATTAGGACATTTCCATGCTCTAGAATTCCTACCCAAATGATGAAAAGTGCAGTCTATTCCCAGGGGGTGTTGACTGTTTAACACACGGGAACTAGGGACAAGCTACAATCTTAAGATCTCAGACCCCAGCTCAACAGGAGTCATGGAACGGGGCATGGCCAGGTCAGCCTCAGCTCAGAAAAGCCCAATCTGATTAAATTCTGTACCTGGAAATCATGTTACCCGACACCACCGGTCATTTGGGGAGAGGGTGCAGGGAGGGAGGTGCTTTGCTTTGCTTTGCTTTGCTTGCGTACAGTCTTGCTGTATCAGCCACTAGCTGGCCTGGCTGCTCTCTGGGGAAGGTATGAGTGGCACTGATAGAAAAGAAAAGATACTGAATTGAGCAAACTCGCAACAGCTGCATGTTTCCTGTTATGTTAACATGTTGCTTTTATGATATTTGCATTAAACAACTCCCTCTTCTCCCAGAAGTCTGGAAAAAAAAATAAGATTCTGAAAAATAATAAAATAATCAAATAAACTTGGTTTCATCCAGGTTTTGAAAATGTCACCATGTTTGCCAAATCCCAGTAGATGAGATTGTTTTTGATCTTTTTGTTTTGTTGTTGTTGCTGTTGTTTTTATCAGTGTGATTGCAAAGGAAACGCCCATTGACAATGTTATAAGACACAACCTGTTTCTTTCCCCACACCAATGACTGGACATCCTAACCCTTGTATTATAAGGATTCTTTGGGTCCTCCCATTTCTGTATACTACACATGTCAAACACTTTTGGCTTTCTCCTTTTAGGTTTAAATTTGGTGGACTTTGATGCTGGAAGAGAAGTTGACTTCGTCTTTGCATCCCACTCAGGAATGACTATACCAGTAGATAAACTGGAAGCTAGTTCATGCATTTTAGTTCTCTGAGATTTTGGATTAACGAATACAGCCTTAACAGATTAGTAAGAGTTGGTGCCCATTTCCATGTATGTTGATGAATCACAAAGTGATCGGAAGCTCTGCCTCAATTTTAAAATCGAGTGAGAAATAAAATAAACACACAGGTGTGTGTGTGTGTGTGTGTGTGTGTGTGTGTGTGTGTGTGTGTGTGTGTGTGTGTGTGTTGAAGTTAGGGTATCCTCAGAGTGGCAAATATTGCCTAGCAAAGAGTGAGCACTTCTATCAGGTGTATTTGACATGGATGACGAGGGAAGGCCCATGGCTTGGAGGAGTACTGACTGAGGCGTGCAGGGCATTTGTTCTCTCCTCCCTTGGAGAATTTCTATATATGGATAATTTGGACCTTCATGAAGGAGTCCTCCCAACCTAATTTTCACACTAAAGAAAACCTCTCCTACCTCTTGAGGCTGAGGATTCAATTTCTAATGCTGAATCATTTGGCAGTTCATGGCTCTGTCTTCAGGCAGCGTTGCAATCCAGATTAAAAGGGGGTTGGTGGTGGTGGCAGTAATGGTAGATGAATGTCTCTTAGCTTGTGAGTGTCAGGTTTTATTGTTCCCTGAGTTGAGTATTAAGCCTTTAAGTTTGTTTTTGTCATAGCTTTTATTTGTATTTGCTATCGCATGGCATTTGTTCTGGCAAGGGAGAATTCTCTCTGCCTGAAATCTTTCTGAGACCCCATCGCAAGGCTCTCAGAGACTAAAGTTTGCATTAGAAAGATTTCGCATTCATTCTGGGCTGTGATGGGTATTCTCATAAGAAGGTACTGATGCTTCCACTTGAAGCTATGGAGTAAGAAGAGATTGGGAAGATTTAACCCTGTTTACAATATAACATGAAGATTGCTAGTGGAAACAGGGCAGAGATTTGGGGGAATCTCTATTTGTGTTAGACATATTGCTGAATAAAATCGTATTTTCTTGCACCAGTATGTCCTGCTCAGTTGTGACTGGCATGGTAAAGACGAAGTACTTATCTATTCATGAAATGTATTGGGTCCACGTATGACATTTTGAACATATTATTAATGATCCTTTGATTTTTGTCCCTTTAGTTAAGAGGGAATAGTTACAGGTGGTTATGCCAATACTGTTTTCCCCATTTTAAGTACAGAGGGATAAACTATGAAGAGAGACGTAAAGAGAGTTGACAGGCGCTCACTAGGACCACGTTTGGCTTTCCCCTGCCTCTCTGACTGTCCTGCCTCTGTCTCCTTGTCTCTTGTCTGTGTCCACTCCCAGCTGACTTTTGTTTACACCTTCTCCTCAGATACCTCAATCAAACATTCTCATCGTTGAACAAGCAACTCCACCCAGACAATTCCTTTATCTATACATCTAGCCCTCATCCTGAACTCGCGTATTCATCTCTGACCTCCAGCTGTTACCAGACATTCCCGTCTGCACATACCACTGCGGTTCCTAACTCAACTTGCCCCAAACTGTACTCGGAGCTTTTCAGTGTAAACTTACTGCCGTGTCTGACTCCTCTGGTTCTGTCAGAGGCATGTTTCACCCACTTGCCTCTTTGCCTCCCCTCAGCTTTGCCTTTCCTCCCTCCTTCACCCCACTCACAAGATCCAGGCCTGTCTTCCCTGCATTTTCCATTTCTGTCACCTCAAGTCTAGACGAGACCAGCATCACTTTCTACTAGGTTATGACCACAAATTCCAAGAAAGTTTTTTGATCTCTAGCCTAACTTTAAAGAAATATTTCACATTAAGTATTATGTAAAATCAAATGCATTAAAAAAAAAAATGAAGTGACATGTTAAAAGTACAAAAAAAATTCTTTTTGAAGCTGTTCGCCTGTCACTTGTGGTTAAAAGCTCCTCCAAATATTATCATTGTTATAAGGTAGAGGGGTTGGTGTGGGATGTCAGGTATAAAAGGAAATGTTTTGGAAACTGTTAAACAGCCTCAGTTCTACAACATTCTATACCTGGAAGGCATTCAAAGGGACCAAATCAGGGATGGGGTAGGGGGGCCTAAAAAAGACAAAGAAAATAACCCCCAAATAACCAAAAACACAGTGGAGCCCTTAAGTTCCCCAGGCACAACAAGTGAGCGCAGGCTCAGGCTATGAGGACTTCCTGTTCGGCCAGCCTTCCCATTAGGCGGCCTTACTGTCGTTGAAAATTAGCTCGATTGAATTATTTGGCTGGGAGAACCCTCACTGAAAGAATTCTGAAGCTCAGTTTTAAGGCCCGAGGCAAGGGCAGCCTTTCCCAGCAGGATACTTCTCATCAGGTGGTTTTTCTGTTCTGGGTTGGGTTGGGTTCTCGGCTTGTTAAAATCGCTTCTTACCTGTGCCATGGCGGGCAAGCCATGCTGGGATTTCAGGTCTTAACCCTGATGGAAACACAACAGTGAAAGGACGCTCTCCTCTGAAGGAATCAGTGTCCAGCTGTGAGTAATTCAGGCTCCCAGCACGCCAGACAGGCATGGCGAGGCGGGTGTGTACCTGGGCGCAGGAGGCCTCCGCACCTGCGAGGAAGCTGTCCTGTCCTCTGTGAGGCCCTGCCTAATGCTCCCAAATGCGAGCAGGGAAACAGATCTGTTTCTGGGCCAGATTAAACCAAAATGACTGAAAGATGAAGCTTCCGTTCTAGGCAGAAAACAGCCCTCACATTTGGAAAATTGGACCAAATGGTAGACGACGTAGTGAGCATCTGCAGCTAAGAATCATTTACCTGGGCCTCGCGCAGTGATATGAGAAAAAACATTGACGTTGTAGAAAGGGAGAAGGAAAATAATATAATAGTTGCGAGAGTCTCTGCTGCCATCATCTCATAAATCCAGGTGAACATTAAGTACGGTTAAGAGCAGGTATGGGAGTGATTTGCTCTGGGAACCTTACTTCAGCATTTGTGTGTTGTTAAGTTATTTCCATATTGATAAGGCCGAGGCCAGGAACTGGGATTCCTCACATTCCTCCCATCCATATTTCCAGCACATTGGCTGTCAACTCAGACTCATGGTGCGATTACTGATTTTAGCATCAGAGCCGTAGAGGGACAATTTCCGTGTGCTTTACCCAACTACCACCAGAGCCCGAAGGCCTAGGAAAGTTTATGAAATGGTAGATATTTCCCTCTGAATTACTGGTACCGCATTCCTGCACTTTTGGGAACTAGCTGTTCTGGTGAACCGGAGGGGCTTACCAGCTGGTTGGAATAGAGACGAGGTCACCCGTGCAGTGTCACCCTGCTGGCTCATTATTTGGCTGGGATGGTCCTCGCATCCCAGGTACGATGGGGTATCTGTCGGCTGCAGTCTTCTCCAGACCATTGCTGGGCTTTCCTTTGTTGTTCTCTGTTTTCTGAGCTATTCAAGGCTCTTTTCAGCCTGTTCAAACCTGTGACTCTTCTGTGTGACGAGGCCAGTTCTCCCAGTCGTCTCTAGAGAGAAATGGAATGCCAAAAGAACTGTACTCTCAGCTTCGCCTCTAAGCGCCTGTTTTCTAAGAAAACTCACTAGTGTTGGCAAAATCAGACTGCTGTGTGTGTAGATGATATTTTGACATTCGACCTAGAAGCGAATGTGAGCAGCTGTTTTATTGGACAGTTTCGGACCTGGAGAAGGAGGGTTTAGTCCCACCTGCAAGGTTTCCCGTCATCGTCTGGCCCTGTGGGGGCTTCCCCAGGCTTCTCAGTGACGCTAAGTGAACCCTGCATTTTGGATGTAGAGTGGCTGCAGCCTCAGGCATCCCCAGGATCTGACTTACGTGCAGAGCACACCATCTGTTACATGAAAACTTTGAAAGTTGATCACAGTGCTGACCAAATCCCGCCTAAGCTGGTGCCGGGCGCGGCCTTTTTCTGTGGCTTTATGTTTGGGTGGGGGCTTATTTGGGCTCTGCAAGCAGTCATATCCCCAAAGAAGAAAAAGCAGTCGTGTTTTGGGTGGATGTCGGGTTGATTGACTACAGATGATGCAGTGCTGGGCATTTTGAATAACAGCCACTCTCAAAGAAGTTGGCCCCTTCCTGGCTTCTCTCGGTATGATTTGTTATGCACACAGCTTAGGAGGTTTCCCAGAGGATTTATGAACATGAGGCTCTTGCTGGATTTGTTGGCACGCTTGGCCCAGGCATTGCTATCCTTTCCAGGGTGAGCCTGGAATTCACAGTGCTCTAGAATGTGGAGTGAGTGTGAGCCCCACCCTTCTAGCCCCACTTGGTTGGTCCCCAAGTGGCTGGAAGGGAATCAGGCAGCCCAGCGTGCTGGCAGCCTTTTCTTCGGCGGGACGTGTCAAAGCGTGATGCGCACTGTGCTATCTCTGTGCCGCTGGTCTCCTAACCTGAACATGGCCTCCTAACACTTCCGGTCTGATTCGCAGCAACCCAGAAGTGGGCTGTGAAGAAGTAGTGCGAAGTGCTGTCTGGATCTGGGACGAGGGTAAGAAATCTGGACTCCGTTCCGCCCCTCCCTTAAAGTCAGGAATGACTTCATTTTCTCACCAGTGAACTGGGCCTTTTAACAACCTTGGAGTTATAAACATACGTAGCTCAAATGTATTGAGAGCTGGAGAGCAGAAAATAAAGCTAAACGAATTCCTAGGTAGGTGGTGTTGGGTTCACATCACTCCCGCATCTCACCTCAGATGTTCGTTCAGATGTGGACTAAAAGAATTGTCCAGAAAGGGGTCCGAGCAGAGGTCCACATCCGCAGAGGTAACACAGCGGTGCCATCGCTGCCGGCAAGTGCCTCACCCCTGCACAGCAGGACGAGGGGACTAGCACCTTGTTCCAGGTCTCTGCCGGATTCGTTTCTTTATTTGTGCCATAATAATGCACACACCCACGAGTACGTGTTTGAGGCAAAGCGAACAATCCGGGCTGTGTGAATAATTCCTCATTATTCTGACCGTTATGTAGAGTTTCCTACAATGTCTAATTCAATACCAGTTTTGACAGACACGTGACGTTCACGTACAGCCATCCGCTGCCCTCTGACTGTGAAGACGGCACAACTGAATTGCCCACCGGCTGGGTGTGAACTTACAGTTGACTTACCATTAGTGGTGATAGATTTGCACGGATCCAAACACACACGCCCTCCCACGCATAGGACCCCGTTGTGACCAGAGGCCCATATTGCCAGACAGCTGGCCGGGGCGAGGGGTGCAGTCTGTGATCGGGCAAGACGAGCTGCTTTGACCTCGTTAGTGCCGTTCTTCTAATTGACTGCAACAGTCACAGACTACAACAGCTCCCCGCGCTGCACTCCTACGACAGGGGCCGGTGTGTTGTACGGGAAAAACAACCTGTTAACGGCACCGACGGAGAAGTCCCAGCACTCTTTTCTACTCTGAGACTTTGCGTGTTGCCCTTCCTACAGCCTACTGCCTTTGGAGAAATCCTCACCGTGCCACGGCAAACCTGCCAAAATCACGTAATAACAGTGGTTTGTTGTTGGAAGAGAGTATTGAGTGCTTTGGTCAAATTGATGTGGAAGTGCAGAGAAATGCCTGAGAAGTTCATACAGAGCAGGGGAGGTCCGTGTCTCTGATCTTTGCCTGTGGGCCGAAGTTAGAAGAGGGAGTATGAATGGAGCTTTGTGTATAGCCCAGGAATGGCTTGAAAGGAAGTCAGCCACTAAAATACTTTGCTTGAATGCTTTGTGTGATTCATTCGGCTCATCCTCCTGGACTTACTGGCTTTTTATCAGGCGGTAAATACCACTCCAACAGAGCCAGGCCCCTTTGAAATGTTTGACTCAGGGCGATTGTCACACATCCATGTACGACTTACTACGCTCACACATCCGTACCACGTTCCCCCTCCTTCATTTCGAAGTCATGGCACTTACTTCCTCATTCTTCCTTCCCTGCCTAGGGTGTCTGTGAAGCCCCTTTCTTTCAAGTTTGCCACTGAGACTCTTTGACATATTAGCCCCTGGAGAATGTAGGCTGGACACAGATGACTAATATTTGCGGTCGTTTTTCCTCTCCATGGAAAAGAAGGAAGAGACCGAGTCTGATTTTTAAAGTGGTCCTCCTCTTCTACACCCCCTGGCAGAGGTAACCTGCCCCTCGTGACGAATGCCTTTCCCAACAGCTGTTTGGTGCTTCTGTGTCACTGGGCTCATTGTCAAGTCAGGCACAGCCTTTTAATTACCTGTTCGTATTTCAGTAATGCGAGCTCCATAGCACAGAGAGAGGGGATAAGCCTTCATTGTAATGGATTTTTAGTAAGACTATCTCTGAGATAAGAGTCCTAAATCTTGGCAGTCTCTTTAGAGCACACACTTTGTGACTGCGCACCAATTCCTGACTCCCCAGAGCCGCGTTGTAAATGGAGTGCGCCGAGCAGGGCCGGGTAATAAGATACTGCAGATGCATTTGAGAGCAAGGTGCACTTTTGCTTTATTTATGAAGATAGACATGCTGGTTGAGGGCTTAATCACAGCTGATAAATCATTTTAAGAAAGCCTATTAGAACCATATGCTGATTTTTTGCATTAATATAGTGTGTCTGTTTCCAGTCTAATAAGACGGGGTTTTCTCTCCTGCTCTCTGTGTCTCTCTGGTGTAGACTCTTTATCTGTTTAAGTGGTATCACTTGTGTGGGAGCATTTATCTCTTTAAGAGGTACCATTAATAAAAGAATGTGCAAGGAGAGAGGGAAGGAAAAATGAGTGAAGGCACCCATTGCACAGTGCCTGTGCGTGCGTGTGCATGTGTGCGTGTGCGTGTGTGTGTGTGTGTGTGTGTGTGTGTTTATGGTATGATAAAGGGAAGAGTCAAAAAGCTGAGGAACGGAAACATCTCAATTAGAGTTTTGGAAGGCCGTGGGTTGGTCTTCAGTGGGCATAAGGTTGTCACTTCAGCCCATGCAGTTATAATTCTATAGTAAAAGATTATCTGAGTATAGAGGTATATGTATATGTGTGTGTGTGTACAGATATGCGAGCACATACGTGTGTGCGTGTGCACTGACATCTTGGTTACCTCACCTCTCCCAAGCTAGCAGAGGTCTGCTTCAGGAACAGGTCCCAAGGCGCTTTAATGAGAGCCATATTGGGGCTCCAACTCTGAGCCAAGTTCTGTTTATCACTAATTGCAGGGGTGCCTCACAGATCTTTTCTATTATTTCCTGATTATTCCCCTGCTCTTTTTATTATCTTGCCAAAATTCAAACAGTAATAATTGCATGATTTATTGTTTATTTATAACCCCTTCTACTGCATCAATTGCTGTATTGAATAGATTTTAAAACCACAATAGCTTTTACTAAATGACTGGATTTCTTTTACCTTCCACAGAGAAGTCATATATTTGTGACTCTCACTTATCTCTTTAAGACTCACTGGCTTTTTATCAAGCAGTAAATACCACTCCAACAGAGCCATGCCCCGTAAGTATGAATGGTTGACTTAGTATAGCTTTCTGACGTCCACGATCTTCAAAGTGCTTCCACGGTGCTCCTTCTTCAGAGTCCTGTGTTTCCGGCCATGTAAATAAGGGAGTTTTTTGGTGCACAGAAAGAGCTTGCATGCCAGAAAGATGTTTTAGAAAAGGATATTAATTTATCCTTTAGGATTACGTCCAGGTTGGATTATATGACTGCTGTTTCTTTCCAACGCACAGTTTCCTTGATTCTCTGAAGACAGAGTTTAGAGATAGAGATAAGTGAAAAGCCTGTTTTATACAAATTTAGACATAGTAGAGAAATATGACACCAAGTTATTAGAAATTGAGATTATGGACTAGTAGTAATAAAACTCAAAACTGTCCATTGAGTTTCCACTATTTGTCAGGCATGGTGCTAGAAGTTTTGTTTATATTATTTCTTGATCATCATGACAATTCCATGAAATAAATGTTTTACTCTCATGTTACTTAATAAGTTAAAGATTAAGAGTTTCAAATTATTTGCTGAAAGCCACACAGCTAGGAAGTTACAGGTACAGTATTTGGACATAGGACTGTCTGCTGGAAAATTCATGTCCTTCCCACTGCTTCAGGTTGTCTCTTCCTATCTTTATTTCCTTATGGTACATGTATGCTTTAATATACATGCTAATTTACTTTTAAAAATGCGTTCAATGGACGCTTTGTAAAACATCAAGCCGAGCTCCACAAAGACATGAAAAAATCTTGACTGCACCCACTATTCCTTTTCTTTAAAAACTCTCCCCTGGGCTTCTGTTGGTCTCCAGTCTCAGCTCCAGATTCTTCCATGTTCTGCAGCTGTGGCCGCAAACAGCTTTGGCTGCCCCTGCAACCTCAGAAAGCAGGCAGCTTGCTCTCTCGAAGACATTTTGCAATGTCACCAAAGGCACGCAGTTCACCATGACGGCTCCACCCGACCCAAGCATAGTTCCAGTTCCACACCAGGCACGGAACGAACCATCCTCTCCTCTGTAGCATTTCGTGAGCAACGTCCTCTGGGCGTTTCCTTCCATGCTTGGTCCTAGTGACCACTGCTTTCCTGGAATAGAATGAATGTTTGTTGAGAGGAGATATATTCGGAGCCTGCATTAGGTTCTAAGAGGGTAATGCCTGCTTGACTGATCGCCTCCGAGGAGACTACACCTAGGAGAAGGCCTCTTAAGGCATCACCTTGAGATTCAGGGGTCCCGTTATTTCTCAGTGTCACGGGAGTTTGGGCAGTAGCATAATGAGTAGTTGCTGGTTTGTAGGCTGTGGTCGGTGTTAGATATTTAAGTGTTGGGTTTGAAAGGAAAGTTTTGCTGTGTACCTTCCCGCCATCTTCTACCACTGAAAATGTTTCTATTTTGTCCTCCCCGTTCAATCGATCAACCTTTTCCTGAGGGCTTCACATGTCCGAGGTGCTGTGCTAGGGAGGCCAGGTTCCAGGGCTACATTCTAGTGAGGGGGCAGCTGTTCTTGGAGTATGGGGGAAAGTTTGCTTTTCTTGCTGGGTTCGAAGCTTCTCTGAGATTGTGGGTATGTAGAAATAGCAGTGGCTGTGTGGACTCCGTTTAGCTGCATATTCCTCATGATCTGAAACCAACTTAATTTACCAGTTTCTCTTTTGCATTGTTTTTTTTCTCTTGTGTCTTTTATGCTCAGGAAAATGGAATAAGTTTTCCTTCTGTAAACCTATCAATGGCTTCCCTACCTCATTGTGCTTGCCTATATAATTATCCCTAAATGGAAGGTTTTCCCCTTTCCCTCATCTTTGACCAAATCTAACTTATTCATAAAAGTCTATGTCAATGCCATATCCATGCACCCTTCTCTGATTCCTCTTCACCTGACACAACCTTGGCCTCCCCTGAATTCCCACAATGCTTTTCAAGCACTTCTTATGGCACTTCTAACTGCTTACCCTGTGTTCTGGTAACATCCTATCCCCCACCCCTGGACTGTGAGCCGTGTTATTGCAGGGCTCTGTCTACCCATTTCTGTCACTCCCAGTACCATTAGCTTACACATGGAAGAAGCTCCATAAAGAATTATTGGAATGAGCAAATGAATGAACATGAATGAGTGAATAAATGTCCTTACTCAGCAAGATTACATTACCTGGTTTATCTGAAGCAAAGAGAACTAAAGAACCTTCTACTCTGATTAGAAGTGTCTCTTAAAGAGTTTTAATATCTACTTTTTAAAGAAATTTGCTAATTCATGAAGGACCTAGAATGACTGAGGATGAAAAATGCCTAATAACATAGTCATTAATAGTCATATGTGTAGGGAATATCGAATTGAAGGCAAGAAAGCTTTGAATTAGAAATTTATCTATTCAACGAAGTTTTATATATGTCAGTCATTGGGATATCATAGTCAGTCAACAAGATATCACTCACAATGCCAGCACTTAAAATATGACAAATGTTTGGTGCCATAATAATATAATAGGGCTAAGCTGAGGATTTCCTAACTTCCTAATCTAGTGTGTGTGTGTGTGTGTGTGTGTGTGTGTGTGTGTGTGTGTGAGAGTGGTAGGTATCAGTGGTAGGTCTTGGTTAAGTAACCTAACACACGGGCCTTGATCTCATCTGTAAAATTGTTATCAACATTACCTGTCTCCTAGGGTGATGCTGAAGATGAATGAAACGTCCTGTGTGGAACACAGTGATGTGCATGCAGTGGTTCTCGATAACTCTTCTTCTCCTCTCCTTCACTATACATATACCCATGGGTCAGAGGCTACTGAGACTTTAGTACCAAATCTGGGGTGGGAAATTAAGCAAATAGTCTATGCCCATGGTTTTTCCAGGATTTCAGGTGGTGGTTGTGACTCAGAAGTCCCTTTCATCGCTGCAATGGGCCGGGAGACTAAAACCTTCCAAAGGCTTTAGTCACAACTCAGAGGTGGGCTTAGTGTCTACGATCCATACCCAGCGGGAGATAGTCTTTCTGTTGTTACAGGTGATTCTTCTATAAATCAAGTCTCCAGGCGTCCCCAACAGTTCCTCTCACAACCCAGGTGATGCAGTATACCCACCGTTTATTTTTAGGAGGGTTTGACAGATGTTGGTTAGGCCGACGTCCAGGTCAGAAAAAATGCTTAAGGGTGATTTCTTCAGAGCAATGTAATAGTAACTCCTGTGGGGGCAAATCGAAATGAAACCTTAACATTTTTAGAACACACTCGCCTATTCCTCAGTTGCTTATTCAGAAAACTGTGCGCCCCACCAATACCATCTCACTTTGCCTTCTTCGGCAGTTGATGAACTTCCTGGAAAGCTATGCTTCCCTCAGTGTCTGTGTTTTCAGGACTCCCAGAGTTTTGGTTATTATAGAGCATTGTTGGGAAGGAAAAATAAGACCCACCATCAAGGCTGAGCTCACGGCCTGAGCAAGCTGGGAGAAAACAGTCTGTGCGGCCACATGGACTGGCTGAGCTCGACGTTTCGAGACCAGCTGTGCACGGAAAGGAGCTGCCTGCCAGTCCTGGTCCTTCTGGGGGTAGGGGTCCAGGAGAGAATAGAGGTTCACGCATAGGTCCACGCAGGTTTGGAGCACAGGCTCCTAACCGTACAGTCCATTCATTCTTGTTTTCCTCTTTGTTGCAAATGTCGCAGACCCCGTGATGCCCTCTGTCTAGATACTAGTGGTATCTAAATCATCCGTACCTTATTGTTCCTGGGTCAGCAGGTGTTTCACCTCTGGACATGGACTCTGCCTCCCTTACCGAGAGTGGGAAACGTGTGAAATAGTGAACCAGTGATGGTGGACGGGTACTGACGATTCCCCTTAGATCAGAGGAGAGCAAGTCGTTAGGGAATGAGAGCTGAGATGTGACATACATCCTGGCCCTTTTGTGACAACCTGTTTAGACGCAGTAAAGCATGCCTAAATGGGCTTTTCCATTTTCTAAGCACTAGTTTGAGAGCATTACAACAACAATTACTATTATTCCTTCCCAAGTAAGAGCGGAAAAGACCAACTTCCTGCTGCGGTGAGGATTTGTCCTCCTGTCTTTCCTTTTACTACTGAAATCAAATACCCAAATATCCAAATAACCAAGTCACTTACCCTTTCTGAGCCTCCGTTTTATTTACCTTGCGAAGTTACGGTAGGGATCAGGCAAAATATCCAAAGGGCAGTGCCACATAAGTACTTCTATTTCAATGTTTGCCAAAAATGCCTTCCTCAGAAAACCATTCCTGAGACATATGCTGCCTGAAACTCAGAAGCATCAACATCACCAACATCACCTGGAACTCAACTAAAAATACAAAATTTCGGGTCCCACCCTAGGCCAGTTTGGTAAGTCTGGGTGTGGCATGTTCCAAAGTGATGCTGATGCTGACGGGTCTGGGGACCACACTTTGAAAACCACTGCTCTAAGAATTCCCTTGTCAATATGTCCACTGTTTGTTTCCTAGTATCCTTCCTTGGGGATTCACAATGGACATTGGCATTTTAAAGGCATGAAGCAGTCCTGTGTGCAAGATGCCTTCTTCAACCTGGCATTTCCCCAACTTGTCATTCGACCACAGAACTCTTTTCTTTCTTTCTCTGTAGCATCCCATGGAGCCATGATCTACTGGAACCGACTTTGCATGACAAAATGGAAAGAGCTTGAGATATCCAGACTTATTGGTTATGTGGCATAACCAAGTCAGTTAACTTTTCCGAGACTCCATTTACGTTAACCTTGCCAAGTTATGGTAGAGATTAGGCAAAATTACAGGTGAACGATCTAGCATGTTGCCTTATATATAGAATATACTTATTAACTGAAAAGTCTATTTTATTTAGTTCAAGTCAGATATGTGACATTTGTTCCACCTGTACTCTCTTTGAATGTACCAACACTTCAGGATATGTTGAACGTGTCCAAAGATTTCTTGAAACTTGGGGCCCATAGTTCCTATCTGTCTTCAAGTGAGAGGATTTTCCTGATATGGGCTATAATTGAGTCAGCATTAAGTGTTCTGTAATTCTGAAGGGTACTATTTTCATGATGAAGAAAAACAACCAACAGATAATTTTTGAGAATGCAGTGACAATCAAGAGTGCTCGGCATTTCAGTTCTAAATTATGTAAAAGCGATTTATAAGCTTCAAAGTGCTATATAAATGAGTGATTGTGATTATAATTATTATTGCTTTGACAAAGGTTTCAGGTTTAAAAAAAGGTTATCATTGCAGAAGAAGTGTGTTTCACTTTTCAAGGAAGAGTATATTTCTATCCCTTCTTTGGGCATCCTCTTGCCGTGACCATCTCAGAATCTCTTGAAGGTGTTGCTTCAAGGCTGGACCCCAGAGAGGCGATGAGAGGATAGGACATCAGTGACTCTGCAATAAGTCTCCACAACCAAGGAAAAGCCCAATTTTTCTGAGTAAGCAAGCTAGGGGGTGGGGGAATGTGATTTGTGAATAAAGACAACAGATTCCCTGTTCTTCCATGTGAGTGACTGTAAAGCCATGGTCTGGCACACACAGCCATAACTGTGTGACTTTCTGGGTTATGTCCATTGGTTGCTCGGACCAGCTGGGCCCCCAGAATGACATGTGCTGCAGTATTTCCACCCCTGAATGCAGGGAAGAGGTTGGTCCACTGACTGGGAAGCTTAGTTGGTCAACTGCTCAGGCAAAATCTGAGGCCCAAGGAGTAGATGCTGAAAGCAGAAGTGGAGCCTCCTCAGCATGACTCCCTGCAGAGAGTTCTGCTGGCAGGCGAGAAGGGTGGATCAAGAAAGTAGGAAAGGAGTGAGGCAAGGGAAAAAAAATCACAGATGTCCCAAGTTTCCACAATTTTATCAAAAAATTTTCCATGACTCATCTTGTGACTTTTCCCCAAAATTTAATGTGATAAAATCACTGTCCTAAGTATAATTAAGCTGCAATTACCCAAGGGTAAGAGGGTGGTGCCTTTTAATCAACCTCTTCATTCCCTCAACCAGCCCATCCAAGAGGGAAAAATAAAGAACAAAAATTGTCTGTCTCACTTCTTCCACCCTGTCTCCCTTTGCTCCGTGGTCCTCTAGAAGGGGGAGCAAACAGAACGCATTCCAGAACAAGTTCTTCCCACTCAAAAGTAGTGAAATAAGGTGAAAGCCTCATAGAGGGAGCTGGGAGGACTATGGTTTTTGCTTGTTTGTTCATTCGACCCGACTTCAAGATATGTCTGGCTCCAGTACATTTTGCATTACCTTTCCATTTGTTAATCTGCTAAGAAGATTTCCTTGATGGTCAATGTATTTAGGACACTTCATGATGGCACTAGCATTGCTTACCGAGCGCTTAACTATCTGCCAGGTGTCTTACAAACGTTATCTCTTATACCCATAAGAGCTCTGTGAGACAGGTTTTAGCACCTATAATTTTACGGATAAGAAATGAAGCTCAGAAGTGCAATTACTGTTGAGTCACCCAGTGTCAGAGCAGGGATTTAAAACCAAGACGGTCCAATCCCCAAAGTCCCCCCGATGCAAAAAGGAGCAGTAGCGAATGCAACAAGAACCGAAGCAGTTCAGAGTTGCTGTCATTGCTTTTGAAAGCCTACAGACTGTTTGTCACAGGCTCCCAATCTACCCAATCCTTGTTTTCCTCACTACACCGGATGAGAAGGGTCATGCTTGACCTGGAAGGTGTTGAAAGACTTGCCGCTGCGTGCAGCTCATCGAAGGAGAAAAGGTTCGCCATTGCTGTGACCTGGGAAGGTGCTGTGGTCCAGCTGGACCCCTCTCCAGTCACTCAGGGGTGGCTTAGGCTGCTGTCCAGAATGCACTGAGCCATAGCCAATGTCAAGGGCTCCTAATGTCCAAGCAGGAAACTGTGACTGAAAAGCTGAAAAAACATATGATCCCATAAAAAGTGTCCTCTGGGGAAGCAAGCCATTAGTCAGCCTTATTTATTTATTTTTCCTTCTTGCTGCAAAGTTCAATACAGACGAAGGAGCTGTGATTATCATATAAAAGGCTATGCAAAATTGCCCTCCCTCCACGAGGCTGATGAAAACTTTACCCTGGCCCTTTGCCACAGTTAGCTTTGTTTGTGTTCCTCGGATTCCGAATGCTTCGACCACAGTTGTGATGGCCCAGTCAGAGCACAAGTGTGTCTCAAAATAAACAAGCAGAGCTGGGACTCTCCAGTTTCTTCTCATCTCCACTTGCACTTCTGCCTTTTATCCTGTCTGACGACAGAGGCTGGAGGAACGGGGTGGCGGTGGCCTTATTAAGACAAGATCTTCTGCAGGGAAAATGTGCTTAATGAGCTTAGGAAATACCTTGTGGTATGCAAGAGCAATAAAATTTCCGCTTTCTTGGGCGAGATCAGGAAACCCTGACAGTCCACTCTGAGTTTTTGCCAGGTTTACTTGGGAATGTGCTTTTGGAAGGTCAGATGGTTTTCTTTTTCTTTTTCTTTTTTTTTTTTTTTAATGAGTGTCAGGAAAGAGGCACAATATGAACTTTTGAGGAAAGCCCCCTGGTCTATCCATGGATGCAAGGTAACCACGACTCCTTGTCCTGCAGGGATCTCTTGGTACTAGAGGGGTCTAGTTTCTCTTCTTACCATCTATACTAGTTTCCTAGTGCTTCTGAACAAAGCGCCACACATTGGGTGGCTTAGAACAGCAGAACTTTATTGTCTCATAGCTCTGGAGACTAGATGCCCAGCATAAAGGTGTGGGCAGGGTTGATTCCTCTTGAGAACTGTGAGGGAGAATCTGTTCCGTGCCATTCTCCTAGCTTCTGGTAGTTGGCTGGCCATCTTGGAATATTCTTGCCTTGTAGATGCATCACCCTGATGTCTGCTTTCATAGTCATATGGTGTTCTCCTTGTGGTATCTAAATCCCCCTCTTTTTAAAATAAGAACACTAGTCCTATTAAATTAGGGGCCCATCCTACTCTATCTTAACTAATTACATCTGTAGTGATCCTATTTCCAAATACGTCCACCTTCTGAAGTCCTGGGGCATAGAACTTCAACCTATGCATTTTTGGAAGGACACAATTCAGCTCATAATACCATCTGACAGGCTTCTCCAAGTTCTCTTTTATATAGGAATTCTGAAAGTAGACCAATAGAAAGGGGTAAAGGCCCTAACTAAAAACCGAGGCTAAAACTTTATCTGTGGAAAAACGACCTGGTCACTTTGAGACTCCAATATCTGCTTGTGAAACAGGGTTTTCTAGGGTTTGAGAAAAGCCACTGTTATGTCACAAGGGTACTCAGACAACCCTATGGAGAGGTCCAGGTAGCCAGGAGCTGAGGCTCCTACCAGAACGGCTGTCTGAATGACCCATCTCGGAACCAGATCGTTCAGCCCCAGTCCAACCTTCCGATGAGTACAGCCCCAGCCGACATCTTGACCGCATTCTCATGGGAGGCCCTGAGCTAGAGCAGCCGCTCAGCTAAACCACTGCCGAATTCCTGACCTAGAGAAACTGAGATTAAAACGTTTATTGTTTAAAGTTTGGGGGTAATTTTTTATATAGCAATAGAGGTCTGACATAGCTCCTCCCATCCCACCCTGGAGAGGGAAATCTGTACCTGCTCCGTGAACGTGTTATCCTGGCAACATCCAGGAAGAAAGAGCCTCAGACCCACAGTGCCTCGTGTTTCGGGGGTAAGAAGGTTTTCCAGTTTTGTTCATTTGTTTTTGTCTTTTGAGAGAATAGAGGAAAACGTACTGCAAGAGTCATTGAAAATAGATATATTTTGTTTACTACGAGCATGTTCGGCAAAGTGGCAGCCTGTCCGCTTGAGCAGCAGTAAGAGCACAGGGTTCTGGGCCAGACTTTCTGTGTTCAAATCGGAGCCTTTATCAAATATGCAAGCTTGGGGAGGTCACTATACCCCTCAGCCGTAATTTTCTCATCTGTAAAATGAGATAATAATAGTAGTACCTACCTCATAGAAAAGAACGAATGTAAGTAATAATTTACAACTGTGTCTGGCCCACAGTAAGATTAATTCCCTAGTTTTGGGGACACAGGGGTGGGAGGATAACACTCAGGACATAATATCCCATAGTTCAGTAGAGATTCATGCTGAAAGATGCAACCTTTTAGGAAATAAGACCTCAGAACTTGTGTAATGAAGCTACGGCCATGCTTTCATAACCTACCTTCCTCAGTCTTTACGTGAACGTAAGAAACATTAGAAGGAAGAGTAATTCTCCTGAGTTCTAGAAGGCTACCGAGGCCAGGTACTTGCTCAGGGCCATAGGACATGTGGAAACTGTGATTGTCTGCCTCAGTGGTTCCAGCGGAACTCCTGTCCTTTCGTTCATTTGTACCTATACTTTACATGGAGAGAGTGGCATGAGTCCCACAGAAAGTCATGTCACACGTATCACATATTAAAGTCATAGAACTAAGAAGTCATATCAGATTTTCTAAAGGACATAGTGTTTTCAATTCTACTCGAGAAGAAGTTTCCCATTCAGAGCTCCTAAAGGCTCAAAGGATGTTCTTACAGGATTTCGAGCTCTGCGTGACACGTGACATTGTTCTTTCTAAGAAGCCTTACTTGGGCTTTAGCACAGAATGAGGCAGAGATGGCCTCCTCTTCTCTCCTAAAGGAGCTTACAATCCCTGTTTCTAGCTTTAATGCCAGGTACAGTGACCAAACATGAGCATATTGTGGGTTGCCCATCCTAAGCCAGAGCCCTGAGAAGTTGTCCTGTCTCCTTCTCCCTCTCCTCTCTTTCCTCTTTCCCCTTCCCCTGTCTCTGTCGCCTAAAGATGCTGCGCGGGCTGGGTCAGCATCTCTTTTTAAAATCAAAAACAAGCGAAAACATATCTGAGCCACAACAGGTCCTATCTGAGGTTCCAACATTTGCTTTTGACCCCGGGTTTTTCGGTTAGGTTCTGGGACTCAGACCCTGTCACTCAAGCCTGGAAACGCAAATCTACATGTGCTTTGTGAACAGTATTATCCTGACAACCTCTGGTGAAAAGAGTCCCAAACCAGCAGTGCCTCGGGCCTCAGGGTAGGAATTTCCAGAAGTGAAAAAAGGGCATTTTGATCCACTTGCCCTTCATATAGTTGTCTCCTTGTCCAATTTGCTAGAGAATTTCCCACTGGCTCTTGGCGCATTCTCAAATTGGAGTGCAGTCTGTCAGAGATGACTCTGTATGCTGAAAAACAAGGGACTCTTTATAAAACAGAATGGGGAGGCCCTGGCTTCTAGGAAGGGCAGATGGATGCTCTGGCCTCTGTGTCTTAGCTCCGCCCTGTACCTCCCTCCAGGGCCTTCTCCCGGCTCCTCCCTCTCCCAGTGGAGGGAGAAGGCTGTGGACCCCTTTACTTAAGCTGAGGGGAGAACACTGCTGTAAGCTAAGCAGCAATTAAGCCAGTCCCTCCTCTAATTGGAGGGCCTCTCACAGAACTTCACTCCAGCAAAATGACATTTCCAGCTAGGCATTCCAGTGCAGGGGAGTACCCTGTCTTCACTCGCTTTTCCCCAAACGTGAGAATTTTCAGACAGAAGTCTCGGATAATGCTTTCTTCTCTTCTTGCCCACTGCTTCATTCATTTATCTTGCTTTTATTCAATTATGCTTGTTTAAAAAGCCTGGATTTTCAAACACCGTCCTCATTATCATCACAACTAACGTTTATGTAACATTTCCATACTAATTCATTTGGTCCTCAAGACAATCTTGGGAGGCGGTTACTTCTATTTTCTCCATTTGGGAGGTTAGAAACCCGTGGTACAGAAAGATGAAGTGACTTTCCCCGGTCACACAGCTGCCAAAAGGCAAAGCCCAGATTTGAACCCAACTGGTCTGACGCCGGAGTCTGAGTTTTCAAACCCCGGACAACCCACATCACTTCCCTCTTGTACTTGGGTTTTTTTTTTTTTTTTTTTTTTTTTTTTTTTTTTTTTTTAGGAATTCATTCTTCCCTAACAGTTTGCTTCTTGTTGGAGGACATATGAGCTGCAGCTCCCATTTTCAGGCTCCTCCCAGTCCTGGGTGAATTATGCAGTGAGATAAAGTGAGCTGTTTGCCAACAGCGTGACCTCCCCATTCATACTCCCTCCCTAAGAAGGCCCAGCACAGTCCTGCAGGGGCGGCCAGCTAGAAATGCTGGGTCGGGCCTGGTTTGATAACAGACTCACATCTTTCTGCAGGAATACTCATACTTACGGGCTAAACAGTGGAGGCTTTGTCCCCTGCTGGCTGCAAGTATCTAAGTCCCCCATGGTTAAGCTATTTCTTTAGGAAAAGTGGAGGAAGACGGAAGGAAGGAAGGAAGGAAGGAAGGAAGGAAAGAGGAAGGGAGAGAGGGAGGAAGGGAGGGAGGGAGAGAGGGAGGGAGGGAAGGAGAATAGAAAGGAGATGGAATAAAAAAGAAGAGAAAGGGAAAGAAAGAAGGAGGGAGGGAAGGAAGAAAGGAAGGAAAGAAGGAAGGAAGGAAGGAAAGGGAACTAATAGAAAGAGGGAAAGAAAGAAGAAAGGAAGAAAATATTTATTGACATCATGACCGTAAGTTTCTTAGGGAAGATATGTTATTTCTGCCTTCATATGTCTGACCATTTTGGTAGCACGCTTCTTTTTCTTCTTGGTTAGGCCTCACTATTATTGTCTTGCCAAATTTTTAGATTTTGAAGCCTCCTCATGTTCTTTAGGTTTCTTATCTCCGAAGAAAGAATGAGAAAAAAATATGTTGCAACCTCACAGCAGCATCAGATCAAATCAGGATTCTGAGCCCAGAGCTGTTAATGGGTCCCTCCGAGACCTCGGAGTCTTTGTTGTGGCCGCCACTGAAGCGTTTACTGTTGAAACTCTCTCTTGATAGCTCGTCTCCATTTCCCCATCTGTGTAAGATGCAGCCTGCCCAAGAAACCAGTAGGCCGGCGCTCGAGAGTGCCTGGAATCTTCTGGTGACCACTGTTTTCTATTAAGCAGGTTGGGGTAGGGTGGGCTTTCTTTCTAGCTTCCTCTTTCAATTTCAAAGACGGGAAAGTTTCAGGAGCGCAGTAAGAAATGTCCGAGCTGAGACCTCACAGAGCCTGCACGTCTATCTCTCTCCATCCCTTCTCCAGTCTACCACTTCTCTTCTCCTCCAGCACGGGGTGGTCTCCCTGGGGTGTTGTCTTTGCTGCCTGCCTGCCAAGGACTGAATTCCCTTCCAGCTCTGAAACTCAGTGATTCTCCTCGTGGTGGGAACTCTGTTCCTGCTGTTCCAGGCCTGACGCAGCCCGGACTTCCAGTTTCTTGCGCGGTTTGACAGCGTCACCAGGCAGCAGTGTGTTGGCCTGACCAGCCTGGGGTCTGTGCCATCACTTAATGACTGACATTCACTTCTAGCACACTAGTCCAGAGGCAGCCATCAGTCTTATAGTATGAACATCATGAATAGTAGTATCAGGACTATTAGAGATAATACCTCCTGCTGGTCACTGAACATTCACCGGGTGTCGATCATATACTAACTGCTTGTGAGTGTTGCATGTTGCTACCAGCAGTGTTTATGCGCACAATTTTGCTTAGTTTCGCTTAATCCTCACTTAACCCTAAAATGTAGCTATGTTACAGACTGAAGCCCAGGGCAGTCAGGCAACTTGCTTAAGGCCACTTTATCAGAGTCTAACCCTAGTTCGCTATTCTCCAAAGCCAGGACGACCGCTCGCCCATGCCACCATAGTTTCCACAATACTCATTACTGTGTATTAAGTTTTACCATGTGCCGTAACGGTGCTGGAAGCTTCACGTATATGGTTTGACGCATTTCTCATAATCATCTTGTAAAATGAGAGGATGCGCTACATTTTCCTGGTAAGGAAACTGAGGTTTAGAGGGGTTGAATTGTTCCACTTAGGCATATTCACTGAAATCCAATAAATGTTTAGAACAGCCCGAACTTCATCACCAAAACACAAAAGTTTCTATAACATGCATTTAAAGACTTTTGGTTTTTCGACATAGCAGAGTGTCTGCATTTATTTTGAGCACATGGTCATTTAAAATTACACCCTGAGCCAGCTCACCTGAGGTTGAGCCCTCAGAATGGACATGGAGAGGGTGCAGACTGCTGGGACTGTGGGAGAAGATTGAAATAGTCCACGTAGATGCTACAGCGGGGCTAACCCATGGAGCAGATGGGGGAGCTGATCCATCCTCCTGCCCGTGGAAGAGAGGAGGAAACTCCAGGAGAGAAACAGGAGCTCACAGCAGAAGGGCTATGCTTACGAATTTTGAAAATTCATAACTCATTCGCTGGAGGCCAAAAATAAAGACAGGCGTCTGTCTGTCAAGAGAAGGGAGAACTGACTCTGATTTTTCAGGCCCTCTGCATCATACGCAATACATGCACAGCCTTCTTTTTCTCATTTAATTTCTGTTGTATATTAGGCAGTTTTAGGTACAGTTTGGATTTCTAATCATGCGCCTCCTGGTTATTCCCTACCTCGATGCACAGGAAGGTCTAGATCTTTCACTAATAAATCTCTGTAAATGAATGTGACCAAGTTCAGGGAAATATTTTCAAATGTTATTTACAAAAAAAATGGGGGAAAAAAATCTATATGCCGCCCCTATGGTTGCTTCACTCATTCTAACGAGGCACACGGACCCTGTCCTGTGCTGAGGTCTCTCACATCGCCGTTTCCTGAAAGTGTTTGTAGTGGAGCTGACATCATTTGCTCAGCTGTAAATTCTCTATTCTGGGCAGTATGCAAGTATTTCAGAGGGCCATCTTGGTTCAAATGCCAATGTTTTGCTTTAAAGAAGAGTGAGCAAAAATAGACTTTGGTTTTTAAAATTTCAAGCCAAGATAAAGTTAGAGGTGTTGATGGATTGGAAGACAGGTGCCTGACAAGTATATCTTGTTTTTATTGAAAGCTTAACTATATGCCAGTTACTGTTCTAAGTGCTTTTGTGTTTCTTCTCAGTAAAGCAAGCAAGCAAACAAACAAATAAATAAACAAACAAAAACAAGGGAACACTTAAAGACAGATGCTAGTAGCATTCCCATTTCGCAGAGAAGGAAACTGAGGAAGAGAAAGATTAAGCAGCATGTTCAGCATCACACAGCTGATCAATGGAGGAGCTGGGATTTCAAGCCGGGTGAGCCCAACTCCACAGACTGGACACTATTGTCATATTATATTGTGAAATAAAGAAGAACCCTGTGTCATTCTGTGACACCGCTCACTGAAGAAAATTTTATTTTCCAAGAGACCCACAGGAAAAAACAATCGTGATGACCAACTTTCCATGGCCTTAGGTGACCCATGGCTATGCTTGCATCAATTTTCTGGGAGGCTTTGTGCAATGAGTAGGTTAAAAATTCATAGGATAATCTGACTGTGCCCGATATGTCAGAGAATTGGAAAGAGCACTGAATCTGGAGTCTGAGGACTTGTGTTCGAGTTCAGCTCCATCCATCACTGGCCACTGGAACCTCGGGCAAATCACTTAAAATTAAGTATAGACAAAATGGGCAAGAGTAATACTTCTATCTAATTCACAGAGTTGCTGTGAGATGAAATGAGAACTCTTCTTTATAAATAAACTCTAAAAACTCTTCTACAGTCTATAGAGATCGAGAGAAAAGAGGAAAGCCCAACATCATCATAATGTTGAGACCTTATAAACTTCAGATTAAAGGGATCTAGTTGTCATGTCTTTCCTAGACATCTATGGAGTGAACTGAAAACTTAGACTCTTTGCAACTAAGGAGAAAATTTGGCCTTGGACTTTAATTTCCTTTTAAGTAAAATCCTCGTGTTCAAAGCTAGGAGATTTTACCACAGACAGTGGCACCAAAAGTGTTCCTGCCTGCCTGAAAATGCTTGCAGCTACCTGAGATAATGGTTCTATAATAATACTTTAGCAGTGGTCAAGATATATTTACACCCCTCCTTTGCAAAACAGCATCTCAAAACACTGGGGGAAGAATATATTTTTGCATTGAAACTAATAACCTGCTATTACATTTTATTTTAAGAGTTTTACTCTGCCATCTTTTAGTTCCCCTACTGGAAAAGTTACTGTGTACGTCACTGGCAAGTTGCTTAACTTATCTGTGCCTCAGTTTTCTTGTGTGTAAAATGTAGATAATAAGGGTCTTCCTCAAAGAGGTCTTGAGCACATTAAATTCGGTAATATATTTAAAATATTTTAGAACAGTATCTGGCACATAGAAAGTACTTAGTAAATGGTAGCTCTTATTAATTAATTGATATTATTACTCATTATTATGTTGGATCTAATATAAACATCGATTGTCTGTCTGCTCTCATTTGCTGCTAAACTGTTAGACATGTGTCTTAAATATCCTTTTTAAGTCTCATAGCATTTCCAAGAGTTAGGTAGTATTTTTATCTGTGTTTTACATATAAGGGGATTAAGGTACAAACTAGGTAAGAAACTTGAATGGAAGACTGTTTCTCAAGATATTGGCAATAGCCTATCCTCGAGTTCCCATCTATGTTCCTGGATCATATTTTATTCTATACAAATAAAAAAAATAATAATTTTGCAATCAAGTGTTTTTGTAGTTGGCATCACTGTCAGGTGTTCCCTGCAGATACCTACATCCTTCAGATAGATACTTCAAACATCTTGTCAACAGGATATTGTTCCACAGTAGGTTACACTCCCTGTAGGGTCTGTTCCCTGGTGGATTACCCTTCCCGCAGGGTCTGTTCCCAGGTAGGTTACCTTTCCCACAGGGTCTGTTCCCAGGTAGGTTACCTTCCCTGCAGCCACTCAGTTTCAGGCTGAGAAAAGGCAGAGTTGCAGAGAGCTGAAAATATGTGAAGGTTCCGAGCCCTTAACATCCTCTAAAGACAAAATGCACGTCGTCACCTTGTGGGAACTCAGCAAATGGTGGTTGATGGGCCGTCATGGTGTCAGTTCTGAAAATAAGCACAGACATTTTTGGTTACCAGCCCACCATCACCCAAGTCGTAAAGCAAGTGAAATCAACATTCTTTCCCATTCACTGGGCATAAATTGTTATGGCTGTTTCCAAGGATGCATGGTACATGTGTAATGCGGGGATCTTTCAGGATAATTTGACGTTAAGCCTTGAGTCTTGAGAGACCAGTTTGTATTTTCAAGGAACATTGTAGACTTTAACATATTTCATAAAGGGCATTTACAAAACCGTGTTGGTATCAGTTTCTCAACCTGTATTAAAAAATGGGGCACATGGTCTCTTAGTGCGATTTCGGAGGGGCTGGTATAATTCTTCTGAGTATCCTAAATTTCCTTTGATGCCCTGTAATTGCACAGTTTGATTCCTTTATTTCTTTACTATGTCACATGATACTTTACTGGTAATATATATATAATCCTTTGGGAAAGATAACACTAAATTTCATTAATTATTCATACTGAATGGGATTATTAGATTGGCTCCTAAGAGCATGTTTTGGTTTAGATTAGAGAGGGGCAGCAGGGGATGGGAGTATAGGTGTCGTGGGCATCCAGGTTTGGAAACGGCAGGTGAAAGAACCCTGGTGGTGCAAGGCTAGGGAATGTGATAGCGCAGGAGGCTGTATGTTTTGCCTGGGCTGCCACTGCCTCTGACCACACATCCAGTGCCATTTATTTAGATAATTGTTGTTAGCCTTTAGCAGTAACGCCATTACTGTCATGTGACAGAATTCCTTGTTTATTAAACATTGTTCTATTTCCGGTTCTTTGATGGGTTGCACATTTGTATTCCTTCCTGGTCTTTGGCAGCTCTCAGGCTTGTATCTGGTGTTGATGGCTAAGAAGTATTGAGAACAAGAAGTAAGGTGGGATTTTAAGAACGTCAGTAAGAAGTGTCACAGTGGAAGATGCCTAGGGCTCTTCGGTCCAGCTGTGCCTTTCTCTGCCGTGATACTCAGGAGCACCTGGTGGAACTTTTCATGAACCCCTACTGAACCCACCTGGCAGATTATCCGATGCTCTTCATCCCCTCGTTAAAACTAACCTGCTGGTGCCCACGACACCTCGAATGCTTGCAGCCACCAGTTCTTTCGAGTGCATAGCAAATATCACTTGTACTTATTTCCAAACTGTCGATGCTGGTTGTACCTATTATTGTAACTCCATAACCTAATTAAATAACGTATGCATGAATAAAATATGAATGTGAAAGGAAAGATCTGATTTGAATGCTTGCAAAAACAATATAGGAGAACCTCTTAGAAATGTTATCAAATTAAGTATGGGCAAGAGCTATAAAAGATTGTGAATGTATTTGTGGAAACTCAGACAGTATCTGTACTCAGATTGCTTCTCAATGATCTTTAAGTTCTTGCTCTACTGTTAAAATTCTAAAACTAGAAATCACTGACTATACATTCGGGATGTGGTTTATGGAAGAAAGATCTCAGTCAGCAGACCCACACTCAGAAGAGGCATTGGTCCCACATCTGAAGATCAGCAGTGCGTGTGTGTTTACACACTTTAAGTTAACCAGATGTTTGAAGTATCCACCTATCATTTTTATGATCCGCTCCCATTTATTCAACTTTTTAGTAGGTCAACTAACTACTTTGTCTCTGTGGCTTCCACTGTAGTTAAAAATGTCCTTGTTAGTCTTCTTTGTGTTGAACTCAACGTTAGTGTTATATCCTGACTATTCTTCCTAGTTTCTCCTAAGAGTTCTATTATATATCCAGGATTCTTAATTCATTAGAATCTTTAAGGCTATTTATTATAGTTTTAGCCTTATTGTCAAATAGGCTTATTTGCTGCTAAATGAAGATAACAAATGCTGCCATACTATAACATTAGTAAGGCTTGACAAGTGTTTACTTTATATCTAGATTATTTAGTAAACATGTAATCAATATTATCTCGATCTCAAAAAGAGTAGGCTCCATTGCCATCTCCGTTTAATAGGTGATTGAGCCACAGAAAGGGAAAACAGGTTGGCAAAGGAACACAGTTAGTAGATGGTAGAGCCAGATTCTAACCCAGACTGAACCCAGACCTTGTGCTCATAACCATTGTGCTATTTATTTTTAAATACCTTAAGTTGTTTTGCCTGCTTCTTACGTTTATGGCTCCTTTTGAGGGACAGGGGCTTTGCAGAGCAAAACTGACTACCTACCAATGTGCCTTGATGTCCAAAAGGTGACAGAACACTGGTTGTTTCAGGCATGGTGTTATCTGTGAACAATTCTGTCACATATTGTGAAAGAGACGGTGTGGAATATGCAGCATTTTGTGCCTCAGACCAGTAATCACTTATGTAGATCGACGTGGCACGTGTGTGTACACGTGCGTGCATGCGCACACACGTTTATATGCGTCCCCTTCCCCTGCGCTCGCTAATGAGGAACTGGTATTTTAGTGCCCTTTTGTGCCACTGTGCTTTTAACTGCTGTTAAGATAAGAAGTAATGTCCCTCCAGCTGTACCTAATAGTGTTGTAATTCCATCAAGGGGCTCTGATAACTTCATAAACCCTGACAGAAAAGCTTGAGTGGATTTTCATGTCACCATAACACCAAGATGGAATTACAGCCTTAATTTACTGGGTGTACATTTTGGGGTCCATTACTTTGTTAAATCCTGTTAAAAACAAATCAGCTGATGCCATCTGGTGATTTCCATTTCTCGGTGGCATCCCAGCCGCCCATTATTTGGGATCTTTGTTCTCCACCCTGCTCTTCTGATTATTATTTTCTCATTATGTTTTTTATCACCCAGATCATCATCAGGATGAGTATCTTGTGTTCAGATAACTTTCTCTCTAGTTTACAGAGCGTTCTCTCACATGTGATCCTGTTAGCTTCGTAAGAACCTCTCAGTACCTACTTTTTTTCTCCTGAACATTTGACTTAGTATTGTTAGTAGAGTATCTCTTGGCTGTTTTGTAAGAATAAATGCAATGTGTGCATGTTGAAAACTTTCAGATAGCACAGAAAGGTATAAAATGAAAAGTGAAGTTTTTCTTCCTTTCTGACTTCTCACAGTGCCTCTCCCCGCAGGTGGTTTGTTAATAGTTTCTTTAAATCATTCCAAAAAAATTTACTCATATATCATAATTTATAGCACCCCAGAAAAGATATGCATTTATTTCTCATTTATCTATTTATCTCTCCATCTCTCCTTATTCATTTATCCAATTGAAGTGATCTGTCTCATGTTATTTTAAATAATTATATGTCCTTAATTATAGATCCTATTACAGATCTTTCTATCATTCTTTGTAGCCACCACATCACATTGTCAGTCATTAAAAGTCCGTTTTCCAAATGTTATTTTAGGTCACCAAACCTGTGGGTAAAGGATACCTCAGGTTGAAGAGATGGGCTTTTATTAGGCAGATCTTGCCACAACAGACCTCAGTCTAATTCTCTGGATAAAAAAGGAAGTTGATTTTTTTGTTTTGAAAATATTTCCTGTATTCTGTGTCTAACAGAAGGTGGAATATTCTGAAAATACCAGGCAATGCCACAGTCCTATGTGGCGGGTAGGAGTCGAGACAGAGTGGGCCTGGTGTTCAGGGAGGCACTCTGAATTAGCTGCCCGGAGACTAGTCATATATCCCTGAGCCTCCAGTTTTTTTTTTGGGTGTGGGAGCATTCATTTATCTAGGCCTCAGTTTCTCCATTGGCAACCTACCTCTCAGTTCAGTAGCCCTAACAGACTGAATGAAAATTGAGAGAGTGGGCTCATTTTGAATTCTGGCTCCATGACTCACGACATTGGCCGAGTTACTCAACTCATCAGAGCTCAGTTTTCTCACCTATAAAATGGGATTAATCATCTCTACCTCATTTGAGTGCTGTGGTCATTAAATGAGATGATTATTTTTGCCTTGATAAATGGTGAGTTTTATGAGTTTCTAAAGCTGCTTTATAGTCTATAGCAGATGAAGTAAACTTCTTCAGAAGAGGCTGAATTTTTAATGACTATTGTCTTTTCAGAAGTTAGCATTTATTGTTGTCCCATAGATTGCAAACTTCTAAAGCAATGAAATCATCTTTGAAATGTGACTTACAAGAGCTAGTCTCATTGCTTTATAGTTACATATTACCTGTCATTTTCTCTCTCACAGTCCGGCACATGGTAGATGCTTTATAATCCTGGTGATGCAGAGATCTGTGAACTTTGCACGTTGTATTGGAATGCTGGCTGTGGGAAGCTGTCAATAAATTCCTGACTTGGGGAGAAAAATCTACAATCTCAGATGTGTGTTCCAACCCACTTTCCAAAGCTCTAGCACCTTCTCCTTTTAACAGAATAGCGGTCTAATGCACATTTCCTAATATGCATGACTTTTTAATTTAACTCGTGCTTTAATAGACTTTCTGCGAGGTGATGCGTACACTAAAAACACAGAAGCTTCAACAGGCTTACATACTTGCCTAGTACTTTGCAGTTTGTTAAAAAAAAAAAAAAGCAGCAATTTATTTCCTTAGGAAAACAAGTTTATCCGGAGGACAGGTCTCCTGAGATAAACAGTGCATTCTGGGCAGACACACGGGATAATGCCCAGGCTCGCCTCTGCACAGCCCCGAGCCCACAGAACTGTCATTTGAAAAGTACACTGTTGTTTTGTGAAGATAGTGCCCTGCCCCGAGCTGGAAACAGAGCAGGGAGTGTGGGGGCGGGGCAGAAAGATCCATTAACCCAGATGGTGTGCAGAGGCAGCAAGAGACAATATAAATCTGGGAGCTGCTCTGTGCGGTGAATGCCCCTGCAGGAGTTAGAGTAACAGACGAATTAGCATAATGTAATTGGTTGGCAGGGTCAGCCCCTCTCTGCGAGCATTAGCCATGTTGATGGTAGGATGCGGCAGATGAAGGATTGGGGGGCAGTATTTGGTCTGTCGCCGTGGACGTGAGGCTTTCACGTTAGCATTGCAAGCATCCATAGTACAGTCCCGCAGACAGCCCCCTTCAAGTTTGTAAAGTTTCCATTTGTAAAAATTTCCTTCCTTCAAAATAAAATTCAAAAAGTCCACGTCCCTCCCCTGCCCTTGACAAAGCCAAAACCCAAACCAAACAAAATAAAACAAGATGAGTAAAAAGAATAGAAGAAGGTTTTTTTTTTTTCTCTGCTCTCCTGTTCTCTCCACTGACTTTCGGAAGCCCTTTCTGGAACGTTGACGACTGGTTGTCTTTGACTAGTTTGTCTCTGGGTGATTCATTTGCACAGATTATTACTTCACTCATTGCCCACTACCTTTTCCTTTTCTAGCGAAGCTAAGTACATTTCTTATCTTCTGACCGAAGCATCCCACCACGATACAGAAGAGGATGCAGAAACACTCCGAGCTCCTCCAGCGGAGCTGTATCCGGGCCGTTTTGTTGCTCGTGCTATTTTCAGAAACTTCAGAGAAGACCAGCCCCTACTGTATATTTTTAAAAATTTCTTTTGCTTTATCTTCCTTAAATTTTTGGTGAAACTTCAGATACCGAGTTGAGTTAATCTACATTATTAACTAGCCTCTCAGGTCCAGAAACACTGCCATCACCTGTCTGGGAAAATCCCCACTCTTCCCTAAGGTGACCCTCCACCTTTAGTCCCCACTCCCTTCTCACCTCCTTCATTAGTCTCCCATTCCAGTACATTCATTTCATGTTCTTAAATCTGCCTGTATCCTTGTAAAAATAGAGTGTGTGTGTGTGGTGTGTTAATTGAATGGTAACGTGCTATAAATCTCTTGCTAATACTTTTTTTTCATGCAACACTGTTTTAAAGATCTATTCTTGTTGCACACTTCTTCAGCGCTTCTAATTGCTGAATAGCATTACGTTGTATAAATCTATCCGTTTTATTTTCCCATTACCACAATCAATTTCAGAACATTTTCATCACCTCGGAAAGAAACCTCATTGCCATTAGCTATTACTCCCCATCCCCACCCCACCAGTCCTAGGCAACCTAGGTAATCTACATTCTGTCTCTATGGATTTGTCTATTCTGGACATTTCATATAAACAGAATCATATAATATGTGGTATTTTGTGACTGACTTCTTTCATTTAGCATAATGTTTTCAAGATTCATCCATTTTGCCTGCAGGTATCAGTACTTTTTACGGCCAAGTAATATTTCATTATATGGATATATCACGTTTTGTTTGCCATTCATCCATCAGTGGACATTTAGGTTGTTTCTACTTTTCAGCTGTTATGAATAATGCTGGTATGAACATTTGTGTACACATTTTTATATGGACATAGCTTTTCATATCTCTTGGGAATATACCCAGGAGTGGAATTGCTGAATCCTATGGTAACTCTATGTTCAACTTTTTGAAGGATCGTCTTCCAAAGTGGCTGACCATTTTATAATCCTCACAGTTCGAAGGTTACAATCAGGATCTGTTCTTGCCCAGGCAGAGTGCCCTGGCTTGAAGGATGGCCAAGACCTGGTTATTTAGGAGACTGAAGGGAGACGTGCATGGGGCTTGTATGTGTGGGCTGCAATTTCTTTCTAGTGATGATTCTCACCTAGGGCCACTCACTGTGTGAGCTTGGGTAAATTGTCGCAGTCTTGGATTCCTCATTTATAAATTGTGTGCATGCATATGAGGCCTCTTTGGTGTGGATAGAGCTGGGGATGGAAAGAAAAGAGAGACAGATTGAGGCCAAGAGCTAGAGGCTGAGAGCCCCAAGGAGTTGGGAATTATTAATTCAAATTTACATAATGACTATACATTTGTCAAAGTAGAAGGTAGAACCTATTTGTAAGTTGATTTGTAACTTTAAACAATTCAGTCATGTGACATAGATCTCCATTTGTATCCACAAATAGAAAGGGACTAGGTCTTGACCTTGATGACAATACGTACGCAGACCTGTATGAAATACAGGGACATGTAACCTATGCATATTTAGTTTCCCTGAGTTGATTGAGGTTAATTTCCAGACTGACCACAGAAATTTTCACTATGATAACATATGGCTCGCAGATCCCCAAGTCACCATCAACACTGGTAGTTATCCACCTTTCTATTTTTTTTGCTGTTCTTGTTTTAATTTGCATTTCTTTAATTACTAGTACATTTGAACATCTCTCCATATATGTTTTAGTTATTTGGACTTCTTCTTTTTAAAATTCCTATTCATATTTTATACCCGTTTCTATTGGGTTTACCATCTCTTTCTTGTTTATTCTTAAATGTATCTATGTCGTGCATGTAGAGAGAGAGAAAAAAGCCAAGAACTTTTAAATTGTGATGGAGCCAGAAAAAAAAACAGTATCTTTCTAAAAAGGTCAGCATTACTTTTAATATCAATACCCATGTGTATATGTAAGAGAGAAATATGTGGCAAATCATCTCCAACATAGAGCCCTAGGAGTCTACTCCTTATAGTTACATAGATTCAGAATGTGTCTCTCTAGGTAGCTGCCTTTCCATTAAGATCATGTCTTTTTTTTTTCCCCTTAGGATTAGATTTGAGAACATTCTTGCCAGAAACTTGTGAGTGTAGAGAAGATCTCCCCTCCCCTCCCCTTCTTTATTCCTGCTCTTAGGAGCAGAGTTTGCAAGGAGTGGCAAAGATACCGTTCGGATATTGCTGGATATTGCTTCGCATGAATCTGATGGAAGGGTGGTGAAGGCCAAGGAAGCTGCTTGTGCAGCTGTGTCTCACTGGCCAGAGCTGGAGGAAGAATTCCAGCACATCCCTTTTCAGTATTCACAAGAATTCTTTTGACATCTCCAAGTTCTATACTTGGCTAACATGACTTCTTTAAGAATTTGTCTCATTCATATTATCTTTCTCTGACGAGAGGCCACATCTTGCTTTAGTATAAATTGCTTTATCCCTTAATAGAGTGTGGCAGTGAGGGAAGCTCACCTTCATCAAATCCCACCTGCTCTTCAAGATCTATCTTTAGTTCGGCTTTCTTATTGAAAAGCTCCCTAACTGAGCCAGTCGACAATCGCCATTTTATCCTTTTGTATTAGTCACCGTTCTTCAGAGCAACAGAACCAAAAGGAGATTATCTATCTACCCACCTATCTATCTATCTATCCATCCATCCATCCATCCTTCCATCCAGGCTAGAAACTCAGGCAGTTTCTGTGTTGCAGTCCCTCGGCTGAATTGCTTTTTCTTTGGGAAACTTCAGCCTTTGTTCTTAAGGCCTTCAACTAATTGGATGAAGCCCACCATTGATTTAAATGTTAATGCCATCTAAAAAATACTTTCATAGCAACATCTAGACTCATGTTTTACCAAACAACTAGTCACCATAGCTTAGCCAAGTTGACACATAAAATTAACTATCAGACCTTTAGACTATTGTCCCATTCTCTTGGCTTGTAATTGAATGCGGGCTAATGACACATTTGTAATGTTTTCTTTTGATGTTTAACTTTTGAATGTATGTGGTTCGTCTTGCCAACTCTTTGAAGACAGGCATTAGCTCTTCAACTTCTATGGATTCCCTGGAGTACCTAGTGGGGTGCTACACACGTGCTTAAGAAGTTATTGTCTAAAAATAAATACACAAAAGTGGCTTTTTGAAAATAACATCAAAGTTAATATTTAGACTTAGGAATGCAACTTTGGTATGGGTACCATTCTTTTTACACCTCAGTTACAAACCAAAAGATTTTAACAAATTCTCCAGGCAATTTTTGATTGGAATTTTAGTAGGATCATTATTTTGGTCAATTAAGCATTTCAGTTCTCTTCTCTGGTATTAACTGAAGTTTAAACTCTGAAACTGGCCCATTCTCTTGGTCTTTTTTACACCTGAAGCACCTGGCTATTGGTGGGACATTCTGTATCTTGAAGGTTCCTTTTGATTCATGCGGCTTCATCTTTCCTAGCCCTTTTTAGCTTCCTATTCCATACCCTTGACAATTAATGCATAAAACCCCAATATGTTTTGGGACATCAGATCCTCACTTCAGGTAAATATGGTGGACTCGAACTCTGTGGTTTTCTTAGCCATTGGTGAAATGCCTCCTAAGACATGTCAAACTATCTCAGGCTTACACAATAAAAGAATTGTTGTCAATGACAGATGACGTTCATAGTACCACCCTAAAAGCAAAGAATAATTACAGTAAGATAATTGCGCACCAGAACATTGGTGGGGCCAAATGAATGTACAGTTAATCATACAGAAATTTCTGACTCTAGGTGTCATATGTGAACTTCCCAAAATTCAGAGCATAGAGATCCCCATGGTTCTAGGTAGCTCAGTAGATAATTTCCAGAAATCTGAATCTCTACTGCCTTCTGGAAAACGTAGCAGATTCTTCTTTTACCTACGTGGCCAGCTGTGCTAAGGATGGATTAACTCAAATTATGGGTTTTTTTTTTCTAATTACTTCTTTGTTAAATATTACCACATATTATTTTCTCTATCAGTGTTCCCAAATGTTGGGAGCCCAGAGACTTCCATACTTTCTCAGATCTAGGCGGTCTCAGGGTTTTAATAATTTTTTCATGGCATGTGTTGGCCGAAAGAAATATCACGTCATTCTGCTTATTAAGTAGTTAGGTCCAAACAACTTAATAAGTACAAACATCTCAGCAGTAGCTATTTGAAATAAATAAGACACAGTTATTGAAAAAAAAAACCCTTTTATTTCGTCCTTAAATAACCATACTTACTAATGGGATGTGTGTGTCTGTTGGGCTCTCTACAACGTCCCATACTCTAAGAGTCAAATTGGACACCATCACCCTTGTCTTGTGTTCCACATTTATTTTTGCCTAGTATTTACTTTTGATCACAGCAACCACCAGAAACCCAGCTTTGAGGCGATGTGATACAATCCGAAGGAATGCAGTATGACCTCATGTTGAAACGCTGACGACCTTGAGTTTGCACAGCGTCCAACAGATGTCGAGTGGTGCTGTTCCCCTCAGGCTCTGAAGATCTTGAGGCAAGGCTGTGAGTCCGGTGCAGCACCCTGGGGCACCTCGGGACCCTGGCGTTAAATGCGACTTATTGGCTCCAACATTGAAAATCTGTCCAATCTAGGCCTACTGGGAATTTCTGATTTGTATTTAAGACTGAAATTTCTCTTCCAGGGATCACATTCTGAGATTCGGTACCTATGCATCGAGCTGTGCTTCACTTCCGTGGGAAACTATATGCTTATGTTCAGGAGAGCGTTTTTCCTGTTTTTATTGTCTGTCTGTTGAAATACACACAACCAGACATTTCGCTCCCTAATTCCTGGACAAAGTCACATTAGCCGGAACAGCCCAGTGAAACATTGTTTATTTTATTCGATGCCCGTTGTATCTGCACGTCCACTTCCTGTTTTATTTTGGTTGTTAGTTGTTATGATGTAGCCTGAGCATAAGAATCCTAGTGTAGGACTTACATGTCAGGAACGAGAAATGCTGCTTCTCACAGTGCTTACCCACTGAGATACGTGTCATTTCTGACGGTTTGCTTCAGACCCTTCGCCCTCTGTGAGCCAGCAGATGTCACATGCGCTAAGACCCCAGAGCACCTCAGCCACTTGGTTGGTTTCCTGTGCCCGTTCTGTGGCCTCTGCGGTGGATTTTAGTGCCTCGGCCCTTGGCTGCTTTTCTGAAGTCTCATGACATCACTAAGCTTCAGGCTAAGTGATATTTTAGCCTCACTTTATGTCTCTCTTTACTCTGATAAAGGTTTTGCTCCCATTGCTCCTTCTTGTTACTACGATTGTTGCTTCCCCGCCTCCTCCTCCTCCTCCCCCCATCTCCTTCTTTTTCTTAAAACGTGTCCACTATTTCTCTTGCAAGATTTTAGCCCCAAAGAGCTACACACCAAGCCCTCTGGATGAGTGGCTACAGCAGCTGGAGGTCAATGTGTCTCCCAGGTCCCTGCATCCAGAACATTTTTCTGACAGACAGGGAGACTGGGAAAAGAATAAGATCATGGCCCGGTTGTGAAGGGGGCTTAAATCAACACCGGAATCGAAACGGCCGTCAGTGGCAACCCTTTTGCTTTACGACTTAATAAATGATTCTACCACATGCCGACCCCGAACTCCTTTCGGCCAGCACTGTCCCCTTTTGTCTCTCTCATCAGTCCTTTACTGCCTCGACTTCTCCGATCGAATGTTGCACTCCACCTTTGGACTCGAGCCTGTAAAATGTTCCCGTCGCTGTCCCCAGTCAGGTGGATGCTGCCGTAACTCCTGTGTGATATCAATAACCCACGCTAGTGAAGCCAATGAGGTAATTTTCCCTGAAGCTCTAAATATAATTTAACAAGTTAAACACTGTAACATTGTGGTGAATGTGCTATTAAGGGACTGTAAATTGCTTACATAGCATCAATAAACACAATGCCCTAAAGCGAGGGGCTGTTAAGACTTTATAATCTAAAGCAGCATTTGGAGTATCACCCCGCGGCTTCAGCTTCCCGTCAGATAAAAACAAAACGGCCGAAGTCTCTAGTTGATGCCAAATGTACATAGGAACACAACAAGCTTTAGGGGGTAATTACTTTTTGAGTGCTTGATGTAGATTTGCTGAGAAACACATCTGTTATCAAATTTGCCAATGATTAATTTGATTCCTCCATTTCTACAGAAATGGGAGACGTTAAGTCGGTTATAAGTGCCAAGCCGGTTGGTATATGGCCCCCACAGATCCATGCTGTATTGTTTTTTTGGGATGAGGACACAAGTTTCAGTATAACCTACTCTCATATGTTGGATTAGACTCTGTAGGATTGTAGGTATAGAAAAAGATTTCGTGTAATTAAATCATCTTTGGGGTTGTCGAAAGGGTGCAGAGTTTTAAAAGTTCACGGCATCGTTTAGAAGCAAAATAATTCATGTTTCGGGTTTTGTAAGCCCTGAAACTTCTTTCCTTTTCTTTTCTCTTCCTGATGTCCACCCACCCTAGTCAGATCCTTTCACAAAACACACTTCTTCTGCAATCCCTTCCCAGGTTCATATCCGCAGCCAACTGGTGACTAACCCTTTTTGTGTTTTAACTATTATCCAGAGTATTTGGTCTAAAGTATTTGCATTCGAGTTCTGGAAAGCTCTTAGCATTTTACAAATGTTACCTCATTAATCACCCCGGCCCTCAGACTGACAGTGTTTGCCTTATATTAAAAGTGGTGGAAAAAAATAGAAAGCTCCAAGTGGCCTGGAGACCTGGCCAAGGTTGCTCGGTGAGGCGGGGGTGAGGTGGAGAGAGTGTGCCATCTCAGGCCCCATGCCACCCCCAGCCTCACATCCTGTCACCACCAAACGTCACTGAAACCCTCTGGGGAAGGGCATTTGGGTCTGCAAGATCTCACGGTCACCTTTGTGACTTCTGCGTATTTCGTTCTTTGTTTCTGACTAGCTGGCTGAGTTACATTTTAAGCCTGAGCAAAAGCTAAGATTAAAAGCTCCTTTCTTCCGTTATGATCAGGGCCATCCCAAGATCACAAGGAGTTTCTACCTTGTACCTCTGGGCTCTACTACAGGATACCAATCCCCTGATGACAAATGGTAACTGTGAGAGAAGGAAGCCTCACTGAGGTTCAGAACAACAGGCAAAACACCCTCTGTGCCTACACTGTAATCGGCAGGCATCACCTCGGCTCTCGCCTGGCAGCCTTGAGACTTCCCCTTGACCTTTTCATGCGCATCCTTTGGGCAGCACATTGTGTCGTCCTGGTACTTTGCCTGCTCATCAGGGTGCACCAGGGTTCCTGCTACCTGGCTTCATCAGCAGAAAGGTATTTGGAAGATGGTTGAAGGTAGGAGAAGATCTGGGCCTCATAGCCCACCAGGAATGGCTTCGGTTCTGGGGCTGGGTTACAATCCGTTCTCTGTGGCGAAGTATGAGGTAGGCAAGCTCCAGGAGATACTTCTTACACACAGATTACAAACACTGTTTCCAGCTGGCGTGGGCATCTCTGGTAGGAACTAGGCCGTTCTCTGGGAGGTGTTTCTATGGATGGCACCCGTCAGGCTCGCCATGCATGCATCTCTGAGCATGGCGGGGGTGGGGGTACCATTCGGTTTCCTCTCCCAGCTTTCTTCAGGCCAACGGGAGACACTTAGAGCGGGCTACTTCTGTCTTCGTGAAAAATTATAAAAACACGAAGATCAAAACATTTTCTAAACAACAAGAACAACTTCTTCTTGCTTCTGAGTGACTTTCATTAATTTCCAAAAAAAAAAAAAAATCTGTCCTGCTGCAGGATCCCCCCTTCTTACCCATCTCTAGTTTAGTTCTTAAAACACAATCCAAATATATCACGGGAGATGCACCATAACTTTCTTGTCTTCAAGTAATGCATTTTTGTGTAAACATGTTGTTTATGAAAAAACCTTTTATAGATGCTTTGTTTTGCCTTTGCTCAAGAAAATACATTTTAAAAGAATTCTACCCAGCCTGGCATGCAATGTTTCATTAGCCAACGTAACCTTGTTTATTTGCTTTTTAAAATTTTATTTGGGAAAGGAAATCAATTTGCACCCCTGACATGCTGCCAGGTTCCTGTTTATAAGCACACAATAGGCGGCTCGGAGGGGCAAAAATGCACAGTTTATGATTTCAGCATTAAGTATGACACAATCTGTATATGAAACCATAGAGGCAATAGTGTTTTCCTGTTCCTACGGCCGCACTCTGCAGTTTAAGCCTTTTATCAAAGCATTATCCAAGTGCGCGTAGAATAAATGGCCCTAATTGTGCTGGGCACTTTAAGTGTGAGGAAGAAATGTCAGAACAAAAGGGGCTCTTTGCTGGGTCTTTTTTTTTTTTTTTTTTAGTACCTTAAGCGATTGGCTGGGACTCAACTGGATAACCATGCTGTACTTTGGGGAGGCTTGAAGTGTCCCTCTAATGTAATTAAAGGTGTCCTCAGGCCTTCTGCTGTCAGAGAGTCCAGTCGGCTGGTCTGAGCCTGGTAGGACCTGAAGGCCAGTGTGTCGGTCATCAAAGAGAATCCCTTTCCTTCACTCTAGCTGCCCAGTGGGGCTGCTGAGCAGACAGCCAGCTTCTGGACTTGACCCGGACCCTGCCTCTTTTGAGTGCCTGTCTCATCCCCACCCAGCATGAAATAATTATCTTACCGGTTCACATGTTCAGGTCCAAACGTGAATATGAGATAAAGTCACTCTACTCCATAGAAAGAAAATTCTCGAAAGTCCATCAGAGCAGAAAGAGCACTGACTCTGGAGTCAGGAGATGTAGCTTCGAGCCCTGCCCTCCTACACGTGGGCCACTGGTCTGGGCACAGCCCCTCCCCCGGCCTCCGTTTTCTCCTCGTGAATTCAGGGAGTTGGATTCAAGGCTCTCTCTGGTATCTTGCAAATCTGAAGTTCTGAGAGTTCAGTTTCATAATAACCTTTTACTCGAACTTGGAATTCCTCCCTTCCTGTCTGACCCGTCTGCATTCAAGTGGTCTCCTGTTTTGGGTTTACCAGATGAAGTTCTTTCTCTGTTCCTGATGCGAGGAAGATAATTTCATCCCCTCTTTTCATGCCCGGCCCCCCTCGGTTTCCCTCGTTTCAGTGATTATCTTAACTTCTTTGGATCTGCTGCTGCTTTGTTCCTTTCCCTGTCCCTAAGTTACCACCAAAGCCTAACAATTAAATCCTGCATCTTAAAGGTGTTGTCACTTTGCTGGCCAACATCTCTTTGGTTACAGACACTGCGCCCAGAGGCGGGCAGAGTCCCTTTCTATCCCACTCCTGTGTCATTCACAGGGTCAGCCTGTAGCCATAGCCTCTTATTGAAGCCCCAAAGGGCTATTTCCGTTTTTTAAGAGACTCTTCATTTGGCGGAGCATGCCACAGGCTCTAGGTGCGTGAATCTAGAATGTTCACATTCACCCGAGTGAGCGAGGGAGCGACATTGGGGAAAACTTGAATACAAGGGGAATCTTTCATTATTCATCTCCGCTAGTAATTAGAGGGCACTCTTGACTAGCTATAATTGGATCATGTCACAGAAATTAAGATAAAAGAAGACCATAAGCACTTTACCCTCTTCCTTGCATCCCTGACTGAGCACCGTTCCCCCTCCACTCCCCGCCCCCCTCAGCCATCACTTGAATTTTGTTAGGGCTCAGTGCACTCAAGTTGTCTTAGAATGAGTAGCAGTAGCAGTGTGTGTGTGTGTGTGTGTGTGTGTGTGTGTTGTGTGTGTGTGTGTGTGTGTGTAGAGAGAGAGAGAGAGCTTCCCCAAATACCATGTACTAGAAAGACAGGTTTTCTAGATTCCTTCTGCACAGAGATGAACACGAGGTATCAGCTAGGCCTTTCCCCTCTGCTGCCACTGGAGCAGCACCACGAAGCCTTGGGAAGCGTGCTCGATGATTTTAATCCCAGCAAATGAGCGTGTGTGTGTATGTGTGTGGGGGGGTGGGGGGGTGGGGGGGTCAGTTAGAGGAAAGGGAAAGAAATGCATTTTAACCTTGTCAGCACTTCGTCAGACATTGGTGCCTAAATCTCTAGCAGATGAGAGATTGGATTTTATACCTAAACATTGTCATTGTTTCATTTAAAAAGGGATGGAGAGTGAGTTAGCCCCCAGAGAAATCAGTATTACGTATAAATGCAAAACTATCTTGTAGGTGAAGATGCTTACCAGGGTAAAGATAATATAAGACATTCAAATACTTTGTGTTTCATCGTTTGCCTTGAACATGCCTTTTACCAATGGTTATAAACCTTTAAAATGGCTTTTCGTCCTGAGGTTCTATTTGACTTTTAAGGGCAGATTTAAATTTCTGAATTCATCTATAGGGGTTTGAAAACGATTTCATAAAGTGATTAGTAAACTTTACAGGTATGAAAAGACATCTGAAAAACATTATACATAGACCTATAACTGGATTTCTTTAAAAGTAACTGGACAAGATTCAAATATTAAAAGAAACATATCTATAGAGCAAAAATAAACTAGCACACATATACCATCTGCTTAAGGACGTGAGCGTCCATGCACAGGGAAAGATATAAGGCCTTTGGTCCAAGGACTCACTCACTAACAGCTCTGGCAGTACGGGTGTGGTTCTTTTTGTATCCCTGGCTCCCCTGAGATTCATCGAATCTTTATTTTAGGTTTAAGAATATTATTTCTTAGTCTATCAAATAATCAGTAAATTCACTCCGCCTCGAAGTCGTCAGTAGGGATGCGACATCATAGGACTGAAATGAACTCAAGGCAGAAAATTACAGAACATTCAAGTTGCCAGAGATCGAGACTTACAGACTTGGTGTTCCAACACGAGAGTGAGAGGCTGCTGGGGAAGGTCATAGAAACAGAAATGTTTCATTGGCCTCCGTGCTTCTCCTAAGCAAGCCAGCCCATAAATCTGGACTCTCAAGGTGGGAAAATGCAACTGCAAATGTACTTACTTTCCTCTCATCCAGTAACTTTGGCAGAAAGGAGAATTGAGCTCGGCACTATCATGGCTTCGTGGTCCACAGGCACCAGGTGCCAAATCCTTCCTTCTGTGACTCCCATATACGAAGCCATTCTTCTTCCAAGCCCGATTGTCCCACCAGGAGGAACACAGATGAACCGAAAGCTGTGGCCTCAAAGTGAGACAATGATTGTTTCAGGGCATGTAGCCGGGTTCAGCGGAGCCGTGCTTGTCCAGGCTCATCTCTGTGGTGTGGAGTTGGGTTCCTTGGGCACACGGTGTGACGGGCCTGTCTCAGCTTTGCCTTCTATTGTTTTTATCAGTCTTATTATGATTTATTAAGCACACAGGTAAGTTCAGTTAGTGATAGTCCTGCCCTTAGATGGTTTAAGTGAGAGAAAAGAAAATAAAGATACAGATAACATTTTTTTTTTAGTCATAGTAGGTGGGATGAAGTTAAAAATGTGTCACTGAGTCTCAACTGGGGTTTCTGATCTTTCGAGTCCCTTGAATCTCTCTCTCTCTCCACATACACACACAATATACATATATATGTAATACGTGTCTGTTGTACACTATTCTGTTGTATGTGTAGAGGAAATATCTGCAGAGATATAGTAAAACATTAGGGGTCTGTTTTTTGCATGTTAGGATTATGGTAATTTTGCTCCTTCTCACCAGTGTTTTTCTCATATCAGTTTTCCCTAATGAGCAAGTCTATTACAAATATATTCCTTTTAAAATAAAACAATGAAAGATTTATGAAAACATAGTAGTACCGCGTTTTGTCCGATTATCCATCCAGGCCCATTCTCCACCCTTCCCACCCCCTCCGCCCGGCAAAGCTGACCGTGTCCACCGCATTCACTAGCACCTTTAGTTGGTGCTTTCCCATGGCATTTAGGCCAGTGGTCACAGGGCCACCGCAGCAGGTTCCAGAGGTGGAGGAAAGGGAGCGTGAGGGTCCACTCTCCCAGCAACTCCAAGTTAGTTGCCTCTCCCCCCGGAACTGGCCCTGGGGTCCTGCACCACGGCTTGTGGCTTCTCTGCGCGCTGCCAGCACCTTGGCAGACAGTTCCTTTATTAATCAATCACTCCTCAAATTACCCGTTTTGATCATGCCATCTGTTTCCTACTGGGACCCCAAATGATACAGTAGTCAAACTCTCTAATTGAAATTGTACATTTATCTGCAGTGAGTCTGCCCAGATAGCTAAGGCATCAATTTCTTTCTGTTTGTCTAGAATTTTATCAACACTGGGAACAGTAGTGTGTGATGGTACAAAGGAGTGAAAGGAGATTTTAGAAATTAAGGAATGCGCAAGCTTCAAAGACCACGTAATTGTATAGGAAAAGTGAATTTATACCTTTTAAAGAAGTATTCTATTTTATTTTATTTTAAAGATGTCTTTTAGAAACATGACATCCAAGGGAGAAAAATCATAAAAGAGATCCTTGGTGGAAAAAAAAAAAAAAAAGAAAAGAAAAAAAGAAAAACAGAGCCATTGGGGTTTTTTTTTTTTTTTCTGTAGTTTTCTGCTCTCAAATTCTTATTTTCAGAATAAGAATCAGAAATGGGGTGGTGCTTTTGAATTGGAATAAGTGACAGAGGAGTGGATGTTCTGAATGGGGAAGGATGGGTTAGGTAAATGAACTGTGCAAACGAGGAGGCAAAATTGTAATTTCAGACAGAGTGGTGGAGCCTCAGACACAGGCCTCATCGGGAGGTACCCTGTGAGCAAGCATTCGGTTGAGACGAGGGAGGGAGCTGTGAGGATACCAGGAAGAAGCCTTCCAGCTTGCGGGAGCAGCCAGGGCCAAGTCTTCCGTGTGTCAGCAGAAAACCGCAGCGGCCAGCACGGGTCTGGAGCAGCGAGCACTAGGTGAGGCGTGGTAGGAACTGAGGTGGCGGTAGTGACAGGTGATACCGAGCAGGTTTGGAGGTCTGTGAACATAGAACCCACCTCGCTTTGCACTTTTCTGGTTCCCTGTGGATCCCAAAACCCAAGTTACTGCTAGGAAAGAAGTTTTAAATTTGCTCTTAATACTCAGACAAGATTTCCAGAAGATTTTTAGGGGACTGTCATGTTCAGTTGTGACTGGTGCCCCTGTATAGGACCAGGGCTGTTTGGTTTGCTATGCTTAAGTGAAAACTGTTATCTCTTTATATTGGATCTCATCAGATAAGACAGATGCATCTCTCATGGATTTACTCTGTTGCTCTAAGACTTAACAAACACTGGTAGCTATGATTCAGTTTGCGATTCAGGAGTCCTTGTCCTCCAATGGAACAGCCACTTCTCAGGATAGAAATACGTTGCTTAATTAATATCGATCGTTGGAACAGCATGGCGGTAACTTATGTTTGTGAAGCAGTAAACAATTTACAAAGCGCAGCCATTCACCCCCGTGAGCCACCTGACGGGTTCCACCAGAAATGCAACATGGTGCAAGCATGCTTATTCTCCATTGTTTCGGAGGAGGAAGTCTATTTTGTAGCACATTTTCCTCCCCACCGAAGATCACATTTCTGTTTGATGTTAAGAGCATGATCTTGCCAAATATTCAGGAATGCAGATGCCAGAGCGGTGCTCCAGGCAGGGGAGTTGTCGAGCAAATTCATTTGTGCGGGGGGGGGGGGGGGGGGGGGGGGGGCAGCCCCGCCTTCCAGTTCTTTTGGCCAGGAGAGAAGGGTGGAGGAAAAGGGGCTCGGGCAAGGGATAGGCAAAGGAGAGTCTCTTCTCAGAGCTGGAGTATGTCATTAGCAGCATTTAAGAGAGCGCTGTGTTTGTACTTCTGGTCATTAAGTGAGTATTTGATTCTCTTTGAAATGCTGAAGAAACAGACCCTCAGCATCCCTGTGGTGGTTTTTTCTGCACTCTTATTTTAAATAATTTTGCGTTTTCTGATAAGGAAGGGAGAGAAGTCTATTGAGTGACTCTATAATGGGCCATTTGCCTCTTACAGGGCTGTACCAGCATTTCATTGTGACTTCTCAGCATTTCCTCATGTGCTCAACACCCATGTCATGATGATGGAGACCCTCTTCTTCCCTGGGCAACACAGAAGTGTGATCCTGGTGATGCCATTGTGCCATCCATTTCCCTTCCCCATGCTGGCCTCAGGATCCCAGGTCCTCGTTGTTTCCAGTCATTTTGCTGTAGCTTTTCCGGTCATGTTTTCTAGTTGCTCAGGAAGGCCCACCTTGGCTCACTTCGGCCAGTGGCTCAGGCTTGAGTTCACCTAACACGGGGCAGTTTGAGAAGATTATTGAGCTATGTTCTGGCCTCTGTGTGTTGATGTGACTCTAGAGGACTCAAATTAGCAAATGTTACCTCTTTGTATGTCAGGCTTAACATGACTGTGTGCCCCATGTAGACAAGAGGAAATTATAAATTGTTTTTTCATTCCCACATATCACCTCAGAAATCATAATTCATTTATCCATTGCATCAGTGGTCATTTAGTTTTGTGCCAGGCACTAAGCTAGGCAATAGTTATAGATTACAAGACAAGCATTGTCTCATTCTTTCTGGAATTTCTAATGTGATGAACTGTAAAATAATAATAACAATTGCCCATTTAGCCAATTGACATGTGTTGTAAAGGAAAGGATTGTAGCTCTGAGATAGAAAATAACAGGGGGATATCTTTAGTTATGGAGGTGACATTGAGAAGATGAACCTGAAATAAAGAGAGGAAGGCAGTTTTTTGTTTTTGTTTTTG
The DNA here is from genome assembly GCA_003508835.1 of Eonycteris spelaea. Lineage (NCBI taxonomy): Eukaryota > Metazoa > Chordata > Mammalia > Chiroptera > Pteropodidae > Eonycteris > Eonycteris spelaea. Next base: position 1,911,382 of record PUFA01000036.1, read on the forward strand.
TTTTGTTTTTTGTGTGTGTTTTTTTTTAAGAATGAGAGAATGTCAGAGGAGAGAGAACAGGGTTGTAGGGCAATACTAAAGTTCTTTTCTTTATAGGTCAAAGGAAGCAAGGGTGTACTATCCTCATTCTGTACTTGAAATGACACCATCTACCAGTCAACAAATTTAATGCCTAAAGGATAGGATTTAGCTAGGCAGTGAGGAAGGGAAGAAATTGCAGTCCTGGGGAATGTACCTGAAAAGGTGTGAAGGTGAGAATTTGAATTCGTAAGTGTGTAGAGGGTAGAGAAATGTGACTGGAGTGGAGAATTTGGACAGGAGACAAGCGTAAGAGGTGGGACTGGATACATAGACCATTGAGACAAGACTAAGAGTGGGCTTCAGTAAGTAAGGGGAAACTCTGGTCAGTTTTAGAGTCGAGAAGTGACAGTAGGAAAATGTACCACTTAACTGGGCGGTGTGGTCCGAAGTAGACTGGAAGGGACCAGAAGGATCGGAAGGCTGGCGCAGAGCAGGAAGCTATCGTGTAACCAGGATAGGAGGTGATAAAGCTGTGGAGCTTGTGGAACAGCAAAGAAAAGGCAGATGTGGGAATCATTGTGAAGGCAAAATCAACAGAGCAAAGGAAGAAGTTACACAAGATCACGTGCTTAATGGCAGAGCTCGGATGAACACGCAGACCTGCTGACTCGCCCTTTGCCCTTCAGACCATGGTCTCAGCAGCTCTAGATGATGTGTCTCTTCCTGTTTCTCTTGTCAAGGTATTTTTCAGATTCATTTGTTTTTCATCTCCATCTTTTCATAAATTTTCATATTCCCTGTAAATTGCAGGACACATAGAAGAGCGCTTGCTTTTTCTTTTTTCTTTTCCACAGCAATAATTACTATATATTCACTCAGCAAACATCTATGCGACAGGCCTTATATTAAGCCCTGAGGGTGAGGGCATGAAATCAGACCCTGTCTCTGTAATCAAGGTGTTCACAGCTGGAAGGGGAAAACTGACAAATAGATAGATAGATAGATAGATAGATAGATAGATAGATAGATAGATAGATAGATAGATAGATAGACAGACAAATAGACAGACAGATAGATAGATAGATAGATAGATAGATAGATAGATAGATAGATGGATGGATGGATGGATGGATGGATGGATGGATGGATGGATATACTGATTTGTTGTAAAAGCTTTGAAAGAAGTATGTATGAGATAAGATGGAGTACAAAGGAGCAGTTAGTTAATTCTACTTAGTGGAGAAGTAGTGTTAGCTTGGCAGTAATCATGGTAATAGCAATGATAATTATAATAATGGCTACTAACATTTATTGGGCATTTAATGTGTTCAACATTGCACTAAGCTCTTTTTTTATACTACTTGACATAATCTTTATAAAAATCTTACATTGTAGAGTTGTTCCTATTTAACAAATGAGAAAACTGAAGCAAAGAGAAGCTATAAACTTGTTCAAGATCATACATTATTCATTTATTCACCCAATAGTTGAATTTATTGCATATCTGCAAAATGCATGTCATGGAGCAGACGGTGGCTGTTTTCTGACGAACATGATGTATTCCCTGCTCCAGGTTTACTGAAGGAATCGCTTGTGGACACAAGCCATGCTCTCTAATGGCAATGTGGACAAGACACTGTGGGAGCACCAAGTAGGGAACAACTAACAGGGCCAGAACAGCTAGGGGAAGGCTCTACAAAGGAGAGGATATCATAGCTGGGTGTGATACATAGGTCGATTGCAAAGAAGAAATATTAAGTGCAAAAATGAAAGAGATGTGAAATGGTGTTGAGTCGTCAAGAAACGCGGAGGTCTGTGTGTGTGAGCAGTAGTGGGGAGGAAGAAGAAGAAGGGTGGGCTGCCAGGAGGTAAGGTTGGAAAAATCGGGACCAGGTTGTAAAAGGCTGAAGTCAACACAAAGGCACATGTAGGAGATAACCGGTGGCCAGCACAAGTGTTTAAGTAGTCCGGTGCGTGATGGAATGTGCGTCTTTCTGGTAGAAGGTTCTTGTGAAATGAGGAACCGTACCAGTGAGTAAATATCATTGTCAGTGGTATTAGACTCGTTTCTAGCATCCAGGATATCTGTAGGAACATCAGCCACAGAAACGTGCCCAACCGTAATTCCAGTAACCTGAATGAAATGGTACCATTTCTGTCCTTTTAACTCGTTTGACTATATTTAGCAGGAGCAACTAAGACAATAAAGTGGTAGATGAGAGCAGAAACACGGACGGTCTAAGGCACTGAGAATCTGAACAGGAAGGAGCAGGATCTTTGAGAGGCGCTTGAAAATTGTTTCTCACAGTCAAGGGTGGCACCTGAGAAGACATTTATTGTCTTGAGCCTTTTTACTATGGTATTAAATGAATAGCTATAAAATGCTTACGGGGATAGTTCTTGCCTCAAACCCAGTATTAGAAGGGCTGACAGTGGCCTGGGATTGGAAGGGAAGGTAGGCCAGTCAGATGGATCCTGCTGCTCTGTATCCTGCAGACAGGAAGGGGGGTGGGTGGTGCCTGCTTCCTTGAAATGGGCGAGTGGGCCAAGGCCACTGGAGGTCACATCACTGTGCAGCTGTCTTTCTACCCATTGCAAGGAAATTTGCCTTGGACGTTGAATTTGATCCAAACATCAGAAAAATGGGCTCTTTCTCAGGCTTTCCCTGAGCTCTTGGAACTCTTGAGGAAGGTGAACTAACATCAAAGACTGAGTGAGTGAGGGTTGTTTGTTTGCTTGTTTTAGTAGTTTTGATTAAAGTACTGTTCAACACTGAACTATAGCTTCCCTTCCTAATCCGAATTTGCCCTGTTCATGGTAAACTAGCCTAGAAATGCCTGTGTAGGCAACACGATCTCAATACAAAGGTCACTAATCAATTATGCTGCAATAAAGTCATGGTGTCTTCCCAGGCTTTTCTAGATGTGAAGATGGTAGTGATAACATCGATCCAAATTAGTGATATGACAGATATACTGTAATTCTCAGGACCACATGCCAGTATCAGTTAATAACTTTTTAAAATATCGATAGAAACAGATATATTCTACCATGTTACTTTCCACTAGAAAACACGTTTACAGCAAGACCATAGGGGGAGTATGGTTAAGTAGGTAAGAGCCTGGACTCTGAAGCCAAACCGCCTACATCTGAGCCCTCCACTTTTCAGTTGTGTGACTTTGAGCAAGTCACTTAACCACTCCTGTGCCTCAGTTTCCACAGCTGTAAATGGGGATACTAATACCTCCCTCCTAGACTGATGACAAAATTAAATTTCCTGACATTATAATGTGTATAAGTGTTAGCTATTATTGATAATATTTCTATTAATATCAGTCATGGGGAGTAGACACTCAGAATGAACCATTACTCTCCAAACTTCAGGTTGTGAACTTCACTGAAAGTTGTTGTCAGGCACTATGCTGGAATGTCCATTCTCACACGTGGTACTCACTACAACCCTGTCTACTAGAGGGTTTTCTCCATTTTAAAGATGAGGAAGGTATGGCTGAGAGAACTTGAATAACATGCCCCATATGATATAGAACCGATGTGAACTTGGTCCTGATTCCAGTGCCCATGTTTTCTTTCTGTACTATGTGTCCTCTTAGAATTCTTCAGGGGATAAGTATCAAACTCCAAAAACCAAAATTTAATTGTGCATGTCAAGGCTGGAGTTTTGACACTGCCCTGTGCTCTCCTCCCCCTTCCGTTCCTTTAAGGGTTGCCTGAGATGGTTTCTTCTGCTGTGCATCTTGCACTGTGAACATGCTAAGAGAATGCAATGGAGAGAGAGGTAGCCTGTGTGGGCCCTGGTCTCCTCACCCCCCCCCCCCACCATGACTCGTCTACTAACTCACTGTCCCCTCTGTCACGGAGCAGCCTAGCCTCTAAGTAGGATTCAAAATACCCGTACTGGTTCTGCAGCTTCTGAGAGCATCAGAAAGGAGCCCTCAAGACCCTCTAGAATCCCTTCTACACTTCCAGAGAGCCTAGTGTCTCCCAGAAAGTTTGAACCTTTGTTATTCTGTAATGTCTCAGACATTTTTGGATGCAGTTCATGGTTGTTTACATCTGAGAAGTTCTGAAAGTCTTCCTAACTGCCCAGGCATCATTAAGATGCAGACAATTTCAAGATTGCACAACTCAACTTGTAAACGCGTGTCGAGATGACCCTGGCTCTTTATAGAGAAACCCATAAAGTCTCCACACCTTGGCAGTTGGACAGAATGTAGATTTGAAGATAACATTTTGGGACCTTATGGGAATCAACATTATTTTGCCTGTATGCTCCAACCTTCACTTTCATTTGTGGTCCACTTCCCTTCATCCTTCATCACCACACCCTAAAATGATAGTTATTTGTAAGAACACGGATGTATATTCACATAGATCAGGTTGTTTTTTTGCATATTGTATTCCAAGTCCATGCATGCAGAAAGACAATTACCACCCTACTTCAAGCTCACTGCGTATGCAATCCCGACTCATTATTTCCCTGGTTCTCATCCCATTCACACCCTTATGTCTCAGAACAACAATGAATGGAAAGCAAGGTATGTTGCAGGACATGAAGGGAGGAAGAAATCCAAGGACATGTGGAGGAATTTGACCCAAAGAGGGAAAATTTTAGGTGAAGATAGTTTTCTGTGGAGCTCTCATCTGCGATGTTTGAGAAATTTTACTTTTTGTAAGATCCGTTTTCTTAAATCATGATCCCTCGGGTCTGGCAGAAAGCTATCATTTTCAGAAGGTTAATTTCTACACAAGCTTATGGTTATAGAGAAAAATCAATGTTTCTAGGCCCATGAATCAGAGTCTGAAAAGTCTGGATGTTCAGTGTCTCATAAAATGTAACAGAGAGAGAGACTTATGGAGTATCAGAGCTGGAAAAGATCACGGAGACCATGTGGTCCAACCCTCTGCTTTATCGACGAGGCTGTGGAGCCCAGGGAAGTTGAATGATTTATCCAGGTTGCATGGCTATAAGGACGGGTATAGACTGAACTAGGGGAGACCTCCTTACGCCTAAGACGGTATATTTTCAACATTATCACATATTACTGATCATTTGGAAGCGTTTAAGCCAAAAATGAACCATGTATCATAAATGAGAGAATCTGAGCAACAGAAGAGATCTTGGAGGTCATCTAGTGCCATTTCCTTCCTGATGCAAGAATCCTCTTGGTGACATCCTTACAGATGACCACTAGCCTCTACTGGCCTCACTCTCATACCAGAAGCTCAGTACTTTACAAAGCAGTTTGTTTTGTCTTTTGACATCTCTTCATTTTGGTAAATTTATCCCAACAAAAGGTCAAATTCGTATTTTTAAATTATCAGTCGAAAAGGAGTGAGGGTGGCCAGAGTGAATGGTATGGTGTTAGTGATGGTGTGATGTTTTTTCCTTTCTTAAAAGAAAGATAATAATGCCTACTTTGTAGGGTCATTGTGAGGATTAGAGCTATGGTTATAAAGCATCCACCATAGCAGCTGCTTAAAAAAGGAACCCACATTGTAGTTATTATTGGCTTTTTATCATCATGATCCCATTTTTTGAAATTACGACTGCTGGAGCAACGGAGACTATGTCTAATCCTGCAAATATTTGAAGGCAGTTAGCACGACTTTCTAGGTGTTCTCTTCTTTAGACTAAATATTCCCTGATTCTTCGACCATTCTTCCTGGGATGCATTTTGGATGCCTTCAATGCTTTCATTCCCTCCTATCCGTCAATTTCCCCCTTAAAATGTGGTGGCCAAATGTGGTCAAGCCAACGTGCTCTACAGTGGAGTAATTACTTCCCTCGATCTGGACATCGCACTTCTCTCCTAATAACCTAGATTTCTGTTAGCATTTTTGGAGGCCAGCTCACACAGTTGGTTCAAGAAAAACCCGAGTCTACTATCCAGAACATTAGCTCTGCCTCCCAACATGTGTCAGCCGCAGAGTTGACAAGCACGGTTTTTACATCTTCATCCAAGCTGGTGATAACATTGTTGAACAGGAAAAGGCCAGAGGCTGAAACTCGAGGAATATCCCCCAATCCTTCTTGGCATATGACATCCATCCACCGGTTTTGTGACATTGTTTTACCAGCTCCAAATCTAAGCAACTATACTAGCAGAAATAACCCAGCAAGATAGAATCGCTCTTCGTGTTTTTGAAATTGGATATTTAATTTATCCAGAGGTAAAATGCCATTCTTTTATCAATGAAGACAGGTTTTGAACCCATAATTGGGAAAATGTGAACTCAGAAAATAATTTCATGTTTGAGTTACTATGTAATGCTTAAAAGAAAAAAAAATAGATCTCCTCTTAATATGAAATGATAATGCTTGCCTAATTGTTTATTTTTCCACAGTGTTTTAAAGTTACCCTCTGGGTGTGGGAGAAGGAGGCTGGAGAATTTGGGGATTTCATGTGTGGGGGAGAAAGGAGGTTATTGAAGAATTAGAATATAACTTTAAAAGCTTTTTCTATCTCTAGTGGAGATCACAGAGACAAAGAAATGGCGTTGGGGGAGGGTGTGATGCATTTTTCTAGATAGCTTTTTTAATCTTTTTAATGATTCTCAGAGAAGACTCTTAAATGTTTTTGGATGGGGAGATATACTTTTTTCTCTTATTTAACATGCTTTACTCTGAAGAAATGAAACCAGTTTATTTGTGCTCCAGCACAAGTCAGTTTTTCTTGTTTTTTTTGTTTTGTTTTGTTTTGTTTTGTTTTGTTATGTTTGGTGGCAGAGATAAAAAACGGTTGTCACTACCATTTGAGCCAAAGTGCCCAAAGACTTGAAAGGTCACCTCTTGGTAACTTCCTCCAAGGGATCATGTAAGATTTTACCAAAGGCTTTACTTTCCAATCTACATGTCATAGTGGCTTTCTTCTTAGTGATGAGCCACTCTATTTCTCTAGCCCAGAATCAAAGAAGTACCTTAACATCTAAAACTCTATTATTGTGAACATACTTTGAGATTTCAAGGTAAATAGAGAAGAACTTAGCACTCTGCAAAATTGTCCAGGGCATGTAAGATAAGACTTCATCATATTGAATGTTCCAGGAATGTTATTTTGTGTTTCACGTATTCACTCCGTATTTCTCGAGTACCTACTGTGTGCCAGGCACTGACTTAGACATTATCGACACAGTGGGGAGTAGAGTCAGATTTAGTACCTTCTCCTCTTATTGTGCTCACATTCTTGAGGAAGAGACAGATATTAATCAAATAATCGAAAACAATTGTAAACTTGTAGAAAGTACTAGAAAGGAGAGGGAGATGGCGCCCATCACTGGAGAGGTCAGGAAAGTCTTCCTCACGAGATGCTTCGTTTGGGATTTAGAGGTGTAGTCAGGGGAAGAACGCAGGTAACAGAGAAGAGTATGCTCCAAGGCCCTGGGCTGAAATGGAATATGGTCATTTCAAGGGCAGAACAATCCCAGGTGGGTGGAGTAAATCACAGAGAGCAAGGGCGACAGTGGTGTGAAGTGAGCTGGGGAGGTAGAAGGGCTCCAGGCAGGCCTCGGAGGTCACACGAAGAGGGCTGCCAGTGTCTCCCAAACCATGGGAAGCCATCCAGAAAGCTGGGGATGGGGCCGTGTGGGCACAATCAGCTTTGCCTTTTGAGAAGATCCCTGTAGCTGGAGTGCGGGAGAGAGGAGAAAGGGAAGCCAGAGTGTGTGACAGGTGACCAGTTAGGAGAGCACTACATCGTCCAGGAGAGGAGATGGTGGTGGTTGGGTGTAGGCTGGTGGAAGGAGAGATGGAAATATAGAAAGAGATGCAGGATGCTGAAGCGGAATTTGTAGTATTCGGAGACTGTGTCTGGGGGTGATAGAAAAGACATATCAAAGGTAAGTCAAAGGAGGTTCACAGATTTTAGATTCTTTGTTGTGACTTTAAAGATTTGTTTTATTAAAAAAATGAAATCGCACAGCTTTATCGAAAACGTTTGGTAGCATAGCACAACAGAAATAATTTTAAAAGAGATTCAAGGGCTGTTATTGACAAAGTAGGTGACGGTGAGCAAGATGAACATTTTTGAGTATCTTTGAGAATCCAAACAATGGAAAAAGTAATCCTTGTAATTGTTTACTTCAAGACCTAATTAAGACCTGGGGAAGTATGTTTGTTAAGGTTCACTTTCTTAAGAAATAACACAATTATTTTTATTTTTATTATTTTTAGTTCCATTCTCTATGTCTCAAGATCCTATAAAAAAAGAGCTCAGGAACTCAAGCCTGTCCCTGCACTGCCACCCCAATACAAACCACCACTTCCTTTCATCTTACTTTAACCAGCCACAATATCTCCCCACATCAGAAAAGCCTCCCAGTGTAGAAGAGGTGCTTGTGGGCCCCGTGTGTATGTATGAGCCCGTTCATGCCTTTGGGGAACCCACGACAATACAGTCGGCTCGCAGCCTAAGCCAGGTGCCCAGTTTCCATCTGGACTCCTGACAAACTGTGTGGCCAGAAGTTAGAAATCAGAAACCTGGGAAAGGTGCAGCCTGATGGACACAGCCACCCCAAATACCCTATATGTTATCACCATCATTCAACACATAGTGCAGGAAATCCTGTTCTTTGCAGAAGAACTTCAAAGAACCACTTCTCGTTCTCCTGGGGCACATTTATTTTTTCCTTTGCTAACCCCAAAGCGCAGACAGATATATATATATTTTTTTCCTCTAGTAAATTGCTAGTGACACTTCATTTCTTTCCTGCCATCCTCAACCCGTTGTCCAAATGACCTCTCGAAGTTTCATGCTCTGCTAGGCCGAAGCGCTGTACCTAGCAGTTTACAGAGGTCCGGTTATTTATTTTGCTTTGCCCTGTGCTTTTTCTTTCTTTTCGAGGCTCTGACTTTTCCCCACTTCAGTCCCACCATGGTGATCAGCCCTCTTCAGCCTAAGTGTGAATCCTCTTGTCCCAGTGACTTTCTTTTCCAGGAAGAGTTGTCTTTTAAGCCACTTTACCTTGAGGATTTTACCTTACGTTTGAATTTTTAACAAAGAAGCCTTCAATCAGTTCATCAGAAATAAAGACATGATGTATATGAGGTCCCTTCAGTGACTTAGTTGTCCCGTTTGTTTCTTCACTCATTTATCTATGCGATCCCGTTTACCAAAATGCCTACTATGCTCCAAGCACCATGGGATAAAATTGTGAACACAAACATTTCACATTCGAGAGGAAAAGACAGTGAACACTCAATCATAGATGGACAATCAGACATTGTTCTATATTCCATGATTCCATAAAATTGTTATGGACTGATTTTATGGAAATATAGCAGAAAGTTGCAACTCTTGCTCATGTGTTGTTGGACCTCATGGCACCCCATCGTCCGTTCCGGCCATCCATCCTCATTCCCCAGGTTGGTGGGCTTGGGTCACAGGTACCCAGATTATGATCTGGAAAACTAGTAGTTTCCTGGGGGGAAACAATAGCTGTTGGCTACTCTTATAAGACTGAAAAAGAAAAATTACCGGTGAGCTTGTCATTCAAAGCAAGATGCCAAATGACTCTTCACTAAATCACAGTATTGTGTACTTACTACAGAAATTGTTTTCAAATGCAGTATATATCACACCAAGTCAGAGAAGATATGCACTCAATGTCCCTGATGTAAACCTCACATCAGGATGGCAGCAGAGTGATTAGTGAACTTCAAGGTATTTTTCTTATGTGCTTTACTCTTAGGGTGAAGGGTTATTTTTCATCTTCTCATAACTGTAAGTTATAACCAGAAGAATGAACCCATGGCTTGCCAGAAGCCATAACTCTCTATTAGGTTGACATGACCAGATTCCCAATTTTGGCCTTTGAGAGCTTGAGAATAAAACACTGACTTCTTCTGACCTTTTCTCTCTCTCTTCTCTGGGCAGAATATCTCGATGCATAACACAGTTGGTGGGGCCATGGCGGGGCCCGGAGCTCACCAGCTGGGCAGCACCCGGATGCCCAACCATGACACCAGCGTTGTGATTCAGCAAGCCATGCCGTCACCCCAGTCCAGCTCCGTCATCACGCAGGCACCTTCCACCAACCGCCAGATCGGGTAAGGGGGCCTCCTCGGCTGTCTCTGCGTCCTGGCTGGAGCTCAGGGAATGTTCTGGATTTCCTCCTTGTTTCTAGAACTCGGATTGCCTGAGACAGAAGTTGGTTTTCTTGGCTGGCGTGCTACCGCCTGGAGCTCAGGGTGATGTTTTTTGATGGGAAAAAGGGAGAAGAAGTCTCTGGTTGGTGGAAGATATTTGCCCCTGACTTCAGGGGGAAAAACAAGTCATTCCATGTCATTGTTTCTTCTAGCAAGATTCGTGACTGTTAAGATTATTGCAGGAAACTCCATGGGTGCTATGGAGACTTCAGCATAGTTCTCAGGACAAATACCTGAGGATGGTGGAAGGAAGTCTCATGGGCCCCGCCTTCCTCCCTTCCTGGGATCTGCAAGCCCAGTCACTGTGTCTTCTGTAAATTTCCATAGTCCTCTGATCATCCTTCCTTGCTCCTCTTCCTTTGTTAACACTTCCTTGTTAGCTCTCCCCTCTCGGTGTAGTGGTCCACATTCATTCCCGAAGTAGACAAAACAAAGAAAGCAGGCCCTCTCCCTCTTATTGATGTATAAAAGATAAAACTGATGCATTGAGAGAAATTGGTAGTGTGGTCCCAGCCCCCATATATTATGAGATAGAAAGAGCTCTCACTTCTAAGTGTTGCACCACGCCTTTCGCTCCTGGCCAATCAGAGCATGTCTGAGGGCCAGCAGTGTGGGCGTTACTCAGGAGCATCTTAGAAATGCAGAATCTCTGGCCCAGCTTCCTTATCTCTAGAATGAGGGCGGTATCTCTTCTTTCTACCCTCACAAGAGTGGAGTAAAGAGGAAATACAAGATTTAAGAGCACTCAGGTTTTCAGGGGGAAAAAAGATAATAACTCAGCCAAAGAGTCAGGATAAATTTATATTGCTGAAAACTGGTTGCTCTATGTTCCCAAAGTGGTCTGTTTCAAACAGGATAAGGAGCCTGCTGTGTTTGGTGTATGCATCAGAATTTAGCTTGAATGTTCAGTTGAGTATTGGATACAGAGATTGAAAAAAAAAATTGGAAGCTGTCTCGCAATTTGTCAGTGTGTCTTTTCCCCTTTATTTTTAATGCTCGTGAGAATTACAGACCAAGAGCGAGCACTAGTCCAGTGCTGGCTTCTTCCTCCTTCAGCTGCTCTAGAGGAGACACCTTGCCTCTCACCTTTCTCAACTCATCAGGATGGGTTGTGGCATGTGAAGACCCACCTTAACAAATAAGAGTTGTGGGCAGTGACCGTTTTGTGAGTTTGCCGTGGGTACATTGGTTTCCCATTCAAGACGGAAAATTAACCCTGCCATTTGAATGCCTGGCTTTGTTCGAAGAAGCCAACACTGAATTAGCAAGTGTCTCTGTTAAAGATTTCCTTTCTTCTCAGATGACCATGGGAGCAAATGTTGCCACCATCTAAAGCAAGAACCTATAATATTCTAAGAGGGTGGGGTGAGTGTGTTAAAGACGGCATCTTAATTTCAAGGGACGCCTTCACTCTAGTGGCTTGGCTTCGGGCAGACAATTCACAGTTAGGCCAGCTAATTATAATTATTTTATTTTTCTTTCAAGGGGAAAAAACATAAAATGTGCTAGAGTTTACTAGCGGTTTTACAGCATTCCTTCTCCCCTGGAGTCCTGCCTCTCCCCGACCAGTCCCCAGCTACCCTCTTGGAGGCCCTCAGTGTTTGGCCATTGTTAGCACAATGCTGGTTTTTGTGAAACAATCTTTTAAGGGCTAGCCTGAAATTCTACGATGGGTGTTGACTCTGTTGATAATTTACCCAGCTGCCCCAGGGCTATACAGTCGGGTGACATTTCTAAGCTGTGTCACTATGCCTGGCTGGGTGGGGGTGTTTTCCTGGGACGTGTGACCTCCTGACCCACTCCATTTTCTCATTTATTCCCAGTCCTGGGGTGGTTGTATGTTTCTCCTGGTGTGTTCCAGGAGATAATTGTCACTTTTAGGACTCTGTCTCATTGCCAGACTTGAGGGAGGCTGTTTCTTTTCTTCAGATTCTTCCCTGTCACGCTCACCATGTTGATTTCAACCCACACATCCTGTCATTCCCATTTTCTCCATGTGACCCATTCAGAACCTTGCCCGGATGATTGTGGGGACTCAGCAAGGAACAACCCAACCCATCTCACCAGTGGATTCGGAATAAAACTCTAGGTGGTAACATTTGGGGATGGTTGACTCTTTTATTTCTCTCAGCAAAGAGGAAATGAGTACTTATTTTAAAACATGAGTTCCCTCTGGAGACTGTGTCTTTAAATGAGCATTTGAAATTGCAGATAGATTTTTTTTTTTTGAGGCTGCACAGAACCATATTGTAGTAATATTCTGATTTTTATCACAACCTCAAATATTTAAGTGTCAAAATCTGGCCAAGCCACCTGCAAATGTTTGCCATGGCAACTGGCCAACAAAAACAGCAAACAGCAATGAAAGTCTTCATTCGGGCTTGCGCTTAAGCTGCATCCAGCCAGAGGGGCTGGGACCCACCTGTGCCCACGCACGGTGCTCTCTTGCTGTGGCCAGTGGGTGTGTTCACAACTGGAACTTTGTGGGAGAGGAAGGGGCCGCCTGTCTCCTGCTCCCCGTCTTTCCTCCTCTTCCACCAGTGTTTGGCTTCTGCTGCCAACCCCACTTTTGCTCTCCTTTCTGCCCCCTCCTTTCGTGCTGTGTTTAAGCTTAGAGGCTCGAATGCGTTGGGAGTGATGCTGACGTGAAGGACTGGGCAATGGGAGCAGTGCCCGTTCTCAGGGAAGATTTGGGGAACAAAGTATTTGCGTCCTTGTGAGCAGTTGATTTTCATACTTTCTGAGCAGGCACTTAGCCAGAGTAGACCAATATGGGTGGAAATGCAAAAATCTGAAGAAATAAGGTTGACAGTAGATAGATAAGCAATGCAGGCACTTCCCGTCCGTCTCTTTTCACCCTCTACATGCCCTGTGCCCAGTTCTGTCCAAGGAGTGCTGCTATCCCGATAGAAACGGGAGGCGAGTATAAATATCCCAAATTGCACTTGTGTGGTTAGGTAGGCTAGAAAAATACACAGCACCAGAGAGTGTGGGAGGCATCCCCAAACTAGTGACTACTTGTGCTTAGTCAAACTGGCAGACGCGCTGTCGGGAAGAGTGTATTTGGCTGATTGATGGTAGCATTTTAGGAGATAAGTTTTCCAGATTGGAAAAAAAAAAAAAATTAGCGAGGCATGGGCTGTGGAGGAGCAAGTGAGATGGAAAACAAGCATGTGTTAAATATAGATGAAATCGATTCAGCCTTGGACCAAATATGTGGCAGATTCCAAGATCTCCACTCTAGTCATTTTTATTAGATATCATGTAACAGGCTCATTAATTCAGGATCAAGCCAGCAAAGCCTGGGAAAAATAGTAGACGAGCAGGTAGTGGTAGTGCAAATTCTCTCTTTCTCTGTCTCTTATTCTTTCTCTCGCTTTCTCTCTCTCTCTCTCTCTCTCTCTCTCTCTCTCTCTCTCTCTCTCTCTCTCTCGTTCTTCTCACATAAGACATTTTTGTAGGAGCTAATAATCAGTTGATATAATCTTAATAGGTCCCAGTTTTCTTGAAGAAGTCTATTTCTCTTTACAGAGTAAATGATAGTGCATAATTCTTGCTCAGTAATTCTTCAGAAGGGTGATGAAGATAACATGGAGTGTGGAATTCTATGAGAACAGATATCAGTACAGAGTTCTGACAGCTCAAGGGAGGCACTGCCAAAATATCCCACAGATTTTCTTCTGTATTCTTTCTGTTTTCGAAATGTTCTACAGATGGAATTTTCTGTCCTGAGTCGGGAAAAGGTATATAAATTGGTTAAATTATTGGTGAAAATTATTTGACAGTAATTGTTTACAATGGGAGTGTGATAGGTCTAACATCAGAATATACAGATGTTCCTACCAAGACTGCTATTTGGAAAAATGATATCTGGCCGATTAGGGAATATTCTAGGTAATATACCAGGAAACCGGAAAATCTATTCAACGGCATGCACATGTGAAGCCATTTATAAATGTAACCTCTCCCTGATTTTGTACCAATTAGTCCTGGCACACATATTTTCATGTGTTGTGTAGCTATATTATCTGTTCGGTCATAAACCCTGTCTGCATGGGGCTGTAGCCAGGCAGTATAGATCTAATACTAAGCCAGAAACTTATATAAAATATTGTAGAAGCAAATCTTGTTTAATGTAAAAATAAAAAGGAGCTGATGCCCATCATAAATTGAACTTTCTATCATCCTTTCTGTACTTCTTTCTCTCCTTTCTCTTTGCAATCCTTGACACTACATGTCATGCAGAATATCATGACATGACCAAGGAAAATTAATAATAATAATAGTAGTAGTAGTAGTAGTAGTGGTGGTGGTGGTGGTAACAGTAGTAGTAGAAGAAGAAGAGGAAGAGAAGCTGATTACATTATATCTTAGAACTTGTTAATGTCAAAAGTAATGCCACCTTTCCTACTGAGGAAAGTCATGTGGCTTTGTTGTATGAGTTAGTGTTGCTGCTTGAGGTGTCCCTCGATATGGATATGTTAATGGGTTCGAGGGTTTTTGTGTCATTGTTGCACTGAAGCAAGAAAACAACAAAGAGAGAGGTCAGTAAACGACAGGCATGGTTCAAAGAAGACTTAAATGATAAGCGGTTTACGGTTTAAGAACGCGCTTGCCCTGAGGGTGCATAGCCGTAGACATCCACTATTAAGAGTGTTCTTAAACTCCACAAGCCCAGAGCATGATTAAGACTGCCAACCACAAGACAGCTGTCACTGCCCACCACGGGCTAATGCTCGTGACATCCAGGCCAGCCTTTTCCCTGCAGAAGCAGCAGGCCAGCAGGTCCCAGGTTGTCACTGGCCACAGCCCTTCCCCAGGACAGCTCGAAGCCCTCTTTGAGTAATTCAGACCAGAAGCCATTATTTCCTGCTTTGTGTTTTGCTGAATATCACGGCTATGAACATTGCTTTATTGTTGGAAAGTTGCTGGATCTTTCACAGCCCCGAGAACATTTATGAGGGCCCTTCAGGGGGATGCTTTCTGGGAGGGTTGATGGACTTAACCATATGGCTCCCGTTAAATCCCATGCAGAGCCTTGAGAAATTACCTCTGACAAGGGGGCCAGCAGCCTTCCACTCACAGAGTTTTATGTGTGGAACGAAACATTAAGTACTGATACTTGAGGAAATATAAGGTTTCTTAACATTCAAGAGTCATAACACCACATGGTATTGTGCCAGATGAAGGGGGCAGAGCCAGAACTTCGGAGCACAGAGCTGTGTTTTCCAAAAAGCGGAAAAACAGCCCCGTTCTCATCTCTGAATCTGGCTCTTGCCTCTGATTCCTCAGGCAAGCCTTGCGTGTCTCGATGCCCCAGCTCCTCACCTGGCATACAGCTCAGACTGCTGTTAACAGGACACCGTAGACCCAGTGTGTTTATTTCTCACAGTTCTGAAGGCTGGGGAGTCCAAGGTCATGGTGCTGGCAGGTTCAGTTCTTGGTGAGGGCCCTCTTCCTTCCTTGCAAAAGATTGCCATCCTGCTGTGTGCTCACCCGATCTCTTTGTGCAAGTGTATGTGGAGAGGGAGAAAGGGAGAGGAAGGGAAGGAGACACTCTGGTGTCTCTTCTTCTTCTTATAAAGACACTGATTCCGTTATGAGGGCCCACTCTCCTGATTTCACCTCTACCTGATTCTTTCCCAAAGGCTCACCTCCTGATACCATCACACGGGGGTGGGGGCGGTCAGGGCTTCAACATAGAAATATGCGAGGGGGTGCAAACATTCAGTCCGTAACAGCTAGTGCACATGGGAGAGAAAACTGGAGGTCACTCCTCAAGGGCTCAAGCTTTTTGTTAGAAAAACCCTTGATTAGCGGGCTAATACTAAAGAGAAGGAAGGAAACTAACATTTATCTGACATCTACTATGTGCCAGTCACTAATCTAGCTTTGCATGTTGTTTCCTATAATTCTCCAAGAGCCCAGATAGACATCAGTTACTCCAGTTTAATTGCCCAAAGAAGAGAAGTAACTTGCCCAAAGTCATTCCGCAGAGCTCTGAGTGCAGATCTGTTGGGCTCCAAAGCACATGCTTTCCTGTGTTCCTGCTCATAGCAGCCCAGTGCCCTGGAAGACGCATGCATATGTCCAACCATTTCGAAGAATCGTCTGCCCTCTGGAGTTGGCTAGTGCCATCTGTCTGGTTACGGTGTGAGGACCTTCCGTGCTTTCACACACCTGCAGGCTGGTCGAGGGCAGAGGCAGACACGCTGAGTTGCCAGCAGCTGCTGCAGCCCGTCAGGAAAAATATACAGGCGTGTCCTAGCTCTCCAGAAGGTGAGATCAGGGACTGTCCCGAGCACGTGCGTACAGGGAATGGACCTGCACCTGGGAGATCTCCTGGCCACATTCCATCATTTTTAAGAAAACCGAAGTCACCTCAGAGAGTGACTGCCCTTTCTCCAACTGTTTGGTGCCCCCACATTTATTTGGCTTCTTGGTTTGCAGGAAGACCCCCATGCCCCACCCAGATGAAGTGTGACTTCCAGACTTATCCTGATTCCTGCGGTGGGGAGGCGACTTTGCCTGTGACCTCCTCTTAGAGGAAGATTTTTTTCTGGGTTTGATGAAAACGAGTCCTGCTCACAAAGTTCCAGAAGCTTCCATATAAGTGTTTCTGTGTATATCCCTCACCCCCTTTCAGAACAGATAAGCACAGATGAGGGTCTGCTTCTAGAGCAAATCTCCCATCATTATTCAGTCTGTGTCTATAGTAAATCTAGATACCGGTTCTTTTATGTAGCATGTCAAAAAATATACACCTGGGAAACAAGCGCTTGCTCGGAGCCAGACCGTGTCAGGTCAGAGCAGAATCTTGGAAAAGTATTGACTGTGGGTTCAGAAGTCATGGGTTTAGGATAGTTCAGTCCCTGCCATCTAATGGGTTTACAAGCTTGCCGAATACCCACCTTCTCTGGACCTCAGTTCTTTATGTGTGAAAGGTTAACCAGCTGATTACAGGTCAGTCCCAGCAACAGCATCCTCACTCAGTGCTGCTTTTCTGCTCAGATTCTCTCTGGTTTATTTTCCTCCAGGAGCTGAGTTCGGTAGGAGTTACAGATGATCTGAGCTCCAGGGTGTGTTCACGTACCTAGTAGGTGAGAAGAGAATAGGGCTTGGGGAGGCTTGGGAAGAGGAAGCCAGGGGTCGAAGAGAAGGGTCTTGACATGAAGCCCGAGAGATCTGACTTCCAGGCTTAACTTCTATGTGAATAACAAGTTCATAATTCTGTCGAGCGCATCCATTTTACAGTTGAGTGAAGTGAGATTCAGAGAGGAAGTGATTTGCCTTGGGTCACACTGATAACGGTGAGAGCCGAAAGCAGGATCACCAACGCCACTCTCTCTTTCGGGACCAAATGGACTCGACTTCCCTGCATTTTCGTTTCCTCACCTGTAAAATGGGGAGGTATCACGAGAAGGTCCACCAAGTACATCCAACACTAGAGAGCTAATGATTTTCATAGCAAGTTTAATTCTGGAAACTACGAGGCCAGGTAAGTTCTGCGGGGCTCAGCTCTGAGTGCGTGGCTATGTGTAGTTTCCGCCTTCGCACTAATCTCATCAAGAAATTGTTCTTTTATGCTCACATTGCTAAACGTGGCTTTTGTTGGAGATGTAACTACAAATACATCTAAAACAATAGCACAATAGTAAAAGGTGTAAAATAAGCCCAATGCAAGAAACTTGGACAAAGATCTTGCCAGACGCAGATCTATGGGAAATTGCGGTACACTGTCTTCTATTCTGGCATTGTTTTGGGGGTTCTTTGTGGAAGACACAGAACATAGGGCTTTCGTTTATATCAATATTTAGTTTCTTGCTAGGGATAAGCCTTGGGTGAGGTGTCATATAACTAAACACTGAGTGTTGAGGGTATGCATTTTCCATAACACAAAATGCAGTAATTAACTGCATCTTTCTGTACCTATTGCTATCACATTTCATTCATGGGGTCTGGCTCAGTGTTTCCTGCCTTCAAAGTCAGAAGCATGAAGGCCTAGCTGGCTCACTCTAGGTTTACATGGCACATGGCTCATGGTGTGGTGTTTAGAGAGTCCCAAGACTAAGGTTAACCATTCCTTGAAGAATGCCAAGAGGGTATTAACACGGGAAAATGGTTAGTGTATGCAGTGCTCTGAAAGGTGAGTGTTTGGAGAAATGAACTTGGTAAAGCAGAGCTGGCCCTCTGGAGCCAGGAGAACACTTTGTTCTTTTGAAGACTGAGCATGTCTAACATGGCAACTCCCAGTGGGCATCTCTGGTCATTTGTAGCTTGCAAATTCTTAAATACTATAGGTCTCATAAAGTGTAAATAACTCTGTATGAACTGATTGATAAGCAGGTTCTGAGTCAAGAGACAAGGACTCTTAGGAATTTGCAGATAGCTAATAGTGCCCATTGTATATACATGTGTCCATATAATCGGACATTTGGGGATTTAAAAGATAATTGATTCAACAGTTTCTCTCATGTTTATGTTAGACCAAATGGGTTTCTCTACCATATTTTTTTGTAACCTCTCTAATGAAGATTTAGTTCAAGGTTATACAAACTCTATGTACGTTTTACCTTTGCTTAGGTGCGAAATGGCACAGAAACATTTGATTTGGTCTTGGACTTTAGATGTAGAGATGATATTACTGTTTATTCGCATACAGAGGGAACCCTATTTCAGTGAGGCAGTGCAAACCATTGCTAGAGTGATGGGAGCCATGGCTGGCAGCTCTGATCCTGCCCCTTGCAAGCCTAGGACTTCGAATAGTTCCCTTGACCTCTTTGGACCTTACTTTCCCATCGTATAAAAAGAAAGAATGAAACGAGATTGTCTAGTAAGTACCCTCTTCTAATTTAAGGAATACATTTGTTTCTTTATCATGACTAATACTCTACCACACGCTTCTTGGCTGATATGAATTGTGGAAGAAGAAATTCCATAAAATAGATACATTCCTATTTAGCAGGAGATCGAGTAATGTATTGCCAAGTATGTTGTTGCTTTTGGTAAATATCAACATAAAATTCCTGTAGCTCATAAACATTCTTAATGGCACCAGACACATTGAAAAGAATTTGGAGTTTTATAGTTTTCCCCCCTTTGGCAAAGTGTGTCTTGGCTGGCGAATAGGCCGGTGAAGTCTGTAAAATGATAGGGCCCTTGTGGGCGGGGGGTAGAGACATGCCGGAATGTGCTTGGGTTGCTTTGCCGAGTTGTAGATCTTTGCAGAGAACAGATGGCCCCAAACATCTTTGAAATGCCAGAAATGACTTCCTGAATAACAACATGCCCTTCGCATGGGTTCAGATGTGGTAATTCACAAGCCAAAGGTACAGCACTTTACAGCTGACCTCCAGTCTATTGTTCGTAGCCCATAGAATCCATAAACATTTTCTACGCAGATAATCATGACAAGCACAACAACAAACACCTCTCCCCAAGTCGCCAAGCCACGGAACACTTGTCAAATGCAAAATGTTCTCAGAACCTCTAGGGGCTGGAGGCCAAGCACTTGGCAGACCCTCAGGATCACTGCAAAGGGTGACATTCGTCTTACTTTCCCCAAAGTCTTGGTCCAGCTGAGTACCTGAAGAGAGAAGCAGTAGAGTGTTCAGTACTGTTTGGGTGGTGTGGGGGTCGCCATTTTGATGAACCTACAAACTCTGAAACCAAAGTCTACCCGTAAAGTCTCTCTCTAGCCCTGTGTTGAATCAGGCTATATTGTTAATGACAAAAAACTGAATAAAAATGCAACTTCATAGATGTGTATTCCAAATTATAGCCTCTCTAAAACATTGAAAGAATGAATTTAAAAATAATTCGAACTTAACTATATGCTCTTAAGGGAGACCAGGGAATTTTAATGTCGGCATCCAAGTGAAAATTGTCTCTGCATATGTGCGTGTGTGTACACATTTCATATTTTGCTTTACAGAATGTGATTTAGGCCATTTGACATTTATATAACCTTATTGAAAACCCTTGAAGAATTCTTCCAGATGTATTCTGGGTATTTTATATAACATGGTTTCCATAATGCCCTGAATGTTCCTTATAATCTCCCACTTAAATGACAATAAACTGTACCAGAACCTTGGAACCACTTTTAAAGAACAACTGTATTGACCGACAAGTATAAAAAGATTAAAAAAGGAAAATACTCATGTAGATTCACATTAGCTCCTTTACCTAATTTTCGGAAAATTGAAACAATTCCTCATTATCTAGAAAATAACCCTTTGGTTGATAGGTCATGTTTTTAGGAGGAGCTACTTTGTATTTTTCTGACATCTTGACATCACTGGTATGTGAGGTAAGATACTTAAGTGCTAATGCTGATGTCCCTGCAGGGTGGTGACAGCCAGATCCTAGAGTAGGGGAGGGGGTGTCGCTCAGGTGGTGATTCCATCCCTGTGAGAGGAGGGTGAATATTTCATAAAATGGGCTACGGCGCTGACCGTGGGCTTGGCCTTCACCGACGAAGGCTTCGCTCTACCAGGGGTTCTGAGTTATGGCTGAAGTGCAGTGGAGTGGGAGGACCCTCATTCAGCCCTGACCTTCTTTCCTTCCTTTGTCCCTCCATCTCGCCTTCTTTTCTTTCCGTCTCTCCTGGAAAGAAAGGAGGAATGCATCAAGTTATTCATGTCTGCATTTCACCATGGCTCTGGCTGTAAGTGTGGAATTGGAGAAAGTTTAACACTTTTTTTTTTTGCCCCCTCCTAAAAGTTTAACACTTTTAACTAAGAGGGAAATGAGGTGTGTATATGGGCCGGGAATTGGTCAATTGCTAGGCATGTCCCAATCCCCTCTCATTGTGTGGTAGTTGTTATTTATTTAATTTAGCTCTCTAGTGAAGCACTTTGCAGGAAACCAAGGAGTGATTTTTTTTGGCAAGTGTTGTGTGTGTGTGTGTGAGAGAGAGAGAGAGAGAGAGAGAGAGAGAGAGAGAGAGAGACAGAGACAGAGACAGAGACAGAGATTTTTCCAAAAAGAGTATGTAAAACTTCGGCTGTCTCACCGAAGACAACAGACAGTCAACCCTATAGTGGGTCTGCCGTTCCGTAATTATTATTGCCATTAGGAATAATTATTATTTGCTCGTTGAGTTGGCAGTTTGGAGCCTGTCTGAGACAGAGGCTTCTCACAGGAGCCACAGAACACAAAGGACCGGGCCATCACCCACAAGCGCTTCAACATGTTCGGACGACATCCTCCTCTTGGTTCCCTTCTGTGGGTTTCATACACCCTGAGCTTCAAACCGAACGAAACGTTCATCAGATACAGAACCAGCACAAAAGAGCCGGCACTCGGGAAGCTTTCCTGGTGGGACGTTGGACTTCTCCGCTTTTCTCAATCTGGAGATGAGAGTTCTTTAATTAAAAATGGAAAAATAAATAATAAGATGGGTTTTCGGTGAGAGGCTGGGTGTAAAACGGCGTGAGAGGAAAATGTAGGTGCAAAGGAGGAACACCCAGCAGAAAAGCAGCTCATTTAGGACGCAGAACAGCTACAACCTCAGCTTTATGTTTTCCTGGTCCGTTTTGCCTCCTTGCACACAAACTCTCCTGGTTGCAGATTCTGTACTGTTTCCTCTTTCCTTTGCTTTATCATTTTAAAATAGCTGCACGGGCATCCCTCACACCCTTCTTGCGGATCGCAGGTAGAATGCAGCCAGGTATTTTGAACCAGTTGAGGGCTCGCAAGAGAAGCTGTGCTTGGCGAAAAAGGTCTCCAAGTCATCAAAGAAAAAGAGCATGACACGCTGTTCTTCCAGCTGTTATTTTTCCCATAAGATTTCATTGGTTCCTTGCCAAGGTCTGTACCAGTCACAGGCCTGCGGGCACTTAAGAGAATAACACACACCCATAAGTGTGGGTGTCTGTCCCCTCCCTTTAAACCTCTTCCGCCCAGGGTGGGTGTTTGTAGCAAAAGCTGCTGAATCAGAAGCAGAAAAAAATACCCAGCGGCCTCCAGTGGGCACGTCAGACACGACACAATCAAGTGAATGTCAGCTTTGTCTCCACAGACACCAAACAGTCTGTCCTCCATCTCAAAGCCAGCTGGGAACTGGGATTCCTAGACAGGGTTGGGGAAAACCAGCCTGACCTCTCTGGGTATGAGAGGAGGCGCCATGTCTGCGTAACAAACATCCCTCGGTCGGCCAGAAGTGGAGGCAACTGGGTGTGTGCCTCTTCCCAGATGTGGTGCCCAGACAGGGCAAGCAACGGGAATCCCCTCCCTCGTCCCAGGCCTTGAAAAGCGACTTCTTTTATTATTACACTTCATTAAACAGGTTCCTTGGGTGAGTGCCCCTGTACAAACAAGAAACAAGTGAAAGTTTCGCTGTAGTGATTTCCAGGGATTTGTGGTCCTGGATATTACGTGCAGGAAAATGGTTTAGAGGGAGAATATTACAAAGGAGTATACCTGTGTGCGTTTTCATCAAAGACGGCAACACAGTCCTGTAAAGAAAACCAAAGCCTGCATTTTCTCAGTGGTAGTAAAGCCCGTCTTCAGGTAAGATTTCCTGAGGGTGTAGAATTGCCGCTTTTTCATTTTTCGTGTGTTCTAGAAATGTAGAGGTGAGAAAGGCCAGGGAAATGGCTTCCATCGGCATTAGGTTTACAAAAGATGAACCCTTAATTTGTTCGTTTTCTATGGTAACCTTCACAAGAATCCACATTTTCACAAAGGCGCGTGTCATGTTTTGTTTCTGTCAGGTCCTTGATCATCATTGTTACTTTTTCAGTTCAAAGATTCTGTCGCAATAAGTCCTGTTTAGTCCTCTGATAGGAAAGGCTTGTTTTAAAGGTATTTCTACAGAAAGCATTTAATCCTTCATGTTTTCATAATGGAGTTCTCTGAAAAACTGGGAATTTCCCAAGGTCTAATTGTCCTGTTGGCTTTTACAGTGATGGGCCTGATGTTTCTTCTGTTAAACACTGTTCCTCCATTAATCGACTTAACACTAGGCTCTTTTCTATATAGTCAAGCAATGAAAACAACTCGCAGATTCTGTTACTTGTTCCGGAATGAGGTGTGCGGTGATTTCGAGGGGTGCTCCCAAACAGGGCTGGGTGCTGTCAGAGCCTAGAGCCGCATTCGATGGCAGACCCTCAGGGAGAAGAGGTGACGTCAGAGTCTGGCATATGACAACACCAGGGGACAGTTGTTTTCTCAGCTGCACGGAGATTTTTCCTTTAAAAAACGCGGCTGCCCGGGTTACAAGATGAGCCGCTAGAGCCCAGCACATTATGATGAGTTACCCACGTCCCATGTTCTAAAGATGTATTATCAGAATATAGGCACCTGGAATCCACCAGCTGGGCTTTATAGACCCTGCCCGGGGGCTGTCAAAGATGAGGGGGTGTGGAGATGGGCCGACGGGGCGCCTCGTCTTCCAGGCACCACCCCCCCCCCCGCCCACCCCAGAGCAGTTCTACATGTGTTCCCTTCGTTGAGTTTCTACATAAGCGTTTCTTTCCATAAAACATTCTCTAGTAAGAAAAAAGAAGTTGGAAAACTAGTGACGTGTAGGAGACCCTTTTCTCCCTATGGGCTGTGAGAGAAGAAGTGAATTCCGGGCCGGCTCATGCTGGCACCGTCTTGAAGGCCAGTTTCTTGGAGAAACAATGCCATGTGAACAGTGCGTGAGATGGCAGAAATGCGCCGTGGGTTCCGAAGCGATGGGCGTTTCTGGGAGGATCAAACATGAAAGACCTTTTCGCAGGTGGATGAGAAGGAAGAAGATCGTCAGAAGGAAAATGTAACGACTTCATGGGAATCTGTCCATTTTGACCCCTCAGGAGGAGAAGGCGGACAACAGCCACAGAGGGGAGCGTTTTGCCTCAGTCGCCTCCTTTAGGCAGGTACACGCACGTTTGTGATCACAGGTGTGAGGCACCGAGACCAGGCGGCCAGACAGGCAGCATGTGCAGGTGGAGAGCCCAGGCGCCTGGGCTTCACCCCCCCCCACCACCACCGTTAGTCCGTGGACCCCTCTTTCTCAGTTTCACGCTCCACGATTTCACTATTATTTTATTCTCTCCTCACAATTTCACCTCTTGCATGGTCCAGCCTGAACCCTGCCTCTTGGCGTCACGAGAGGACTGTAATGGCTGCTTCCTGCGAAGCCCCGCGGGACAACCCCTCGCTTCTCCCTTCACAGGCCCAGCAGGTCCTTTCTCACAGGCGAGACCCAGTTATTTTCATCTTTAACGACTGTCCATATGTTGCTGATGTCGCGTTGTGTCCCCAAAAAGGGTACGTTGAAATCCTAACCCCTGGCACTTCTGAATGTGACCTCATTTGGAAAAGGCATCTTTGCAGATGGAATCAAGTTAAGATGAGGTCAGACTGGGTTAGGGCAGGCCCTAACCCCACTGATTGGTGCCCTTACGGGAGGGCCATGTGACAGCAGAGGCAGAAGTTGGAGCGATGCATCTGCAAGTCAAGGAAAGACAAGTTTTGCCGGCAACTGCCAGAAGCTGGGAGAGAGGGACACGTCTCCCCGCCCCTTCGAGCCCGCAGAGGGAGCCAGCCCTGCGACACATTGATTTCAGACTTCCACCGAGAGAGAAGAAACTTCTGTTGTTTTTAAGCCACCCCGTTTGTGGCAATTTATTACAATAACCCTAGGACATTAATACATGTTATGGACCTATTTGCTTTGCCAACAGAATTGTGATTAAAACACACACACACACACATATCTATCACTCCATTCTTCTTTGATTCAACTGTAACAGATATGCAGATAAAAAAAATTAAGAGTAAAAAAGCTAACTAAAAATCAAAATGAAATTAGTCTCTGGAGAACTGGAATCTTGTTGGAGTTGGGAACTGTTTGGTGGGTCGCCCTAGTTCACCATTTGTATGAAAGGGAACAGGGAGGAATGCTCTAGATCAAGAGATTCGCCATTACTATCTTCCGATAAAGGTGTTATTAGAGATGTGTTTTACCTCGGCTGCAAACCTAGGCTGCCATAAAAGTCCACTTCGAGGCGGATGGGGGAGAGTGTGGTTTTTCTTTAGCTATGCGTGCTCTGCCGGTGGTATCTGCTGGATCCTGAAGCAAACCCTCATTGCTGATTAAGATGTCTACCCTATAATTTACAATGAACGCAAGATCAGCGCTGCAGAGGTATAGGGGCTTCTAACCTCAGCCTTCCAGAAGTTTTTAGCAGCTAAGGACATCCCCTGAACATCGAAGGCAAGGGTATCAGTGGCTGGGGGATGGGTTTTGTTTGTGTGTGTGTGCGTGTGTGTGTGTGTGTGTGTGTGTGTGTGTGTGTTTCTTCAGACAACTGAGCTTAATCACCAAGAGATTCCTTTTAGGTGGTGCCTAATTCCTTTCAGCTCCTCAGCCCCGCGGCTGGTGCTCATTTTCATGACTGATCAGTGTTTTAGCTGCTGTTCTCCTAATACATGTTTTTGAAAAAGGACGCGGCTCATGTGACAACACTGTTCTTTTGATCTGTTAACTTCTCTTAATTCTTTCTGAAGCATCCTTCTGCCTTCTCCTCTGGCTCTGGGTGATTTAAAGGAAAAATCCTGGCATTTATATGCTCCAAGAAACCTAATGCTCTGAGAAATCTAACAAAGCCCACCGCCAGAATTGTGTTGGGGGACGGGGGTGTGAGATGACCACCCAGAACAAGAGCCCGCTCAGATGACAAAAGCAGACAGACATATACCTGCTTGAGGCTGCCCTGGAGTAGCAGTTTGTAGCCTGTACATACCTGTGGAGGTGGGACTAGACTAACACTTAACCACACATTAGAAAATTTCATATTTTCAGTCAGGGAAGTTTGTTCGCCCCTCGGTATAATAGATAAAAAGGGTTCTCCTTGCCCTTTCTCCCCTCCCCTTTGTAGCTTAGGAACTTTGTGTTTTGGTATCCACAGTGATCCTGGGTTTACTTTTCCTTAATGGGCTCATCAAATCACGATGTCACCTTGATTCCCTTAATATTTTAAATAAACCAGAAAATGCAAGCGATCCCCCTAGCCAAACCACTGAGTCAATGCGAAGTGATACCTCTCACAGCTCACACCATTTGAGGTCTTCAGCCTTATTGCTCAGAACGCTGGTTGGGTGTTTTCCAAACACAGGTATCCCTCGGAGTCCTGACGAAAGTCCCATAGGGAAGCATGGTGGCCGATGCGGCAGGCGGAGAAGGGAAGGAAGCAGAGAGTTCCCCAGGCAGCTCAGAACTCTGGGAGGAAGCAGGATGTTCTCATAATGTTTGTAAAATAATAATAACTGTAAAGAATCCTCCTGCAGTTCAGCCCAGTAAAAGCTATAGTATAATGGTCTCTGCCAGCCCTCTGAAAACCCCCATCTCTCCCCAGGTGAGCTCTGACACTGAACTCTTTACATGGCTCATTCTACCCTTTCACAGCTTTATCACCTCCATGAGAAGTAGGGAATGATAATGGTAAAGAAAAGGTGTCAGAGTAATATAATCACAGTCACCAGCAAGCATTCTCGTTTGGCGTGATAGGGAAGTGGGGAGGCAGCTCTGACTTTGAAGTGATTAAAAAGTTCCAATCAAAATATAAAACAAGTTTTAATCTAATAAGTCTTCCAAAAAGTGGTTTGTAAGCTCACTTCCGTAATAATCACATTCTGGCTGGTGGCAACAAGTAGGAAAGAATGGGACATCCCAGCATAGCATCCAGGCATGTTTGTCCATTCCACAAAACTACCATCAGCTTTCCCTCCTGGCAACAGAAGGGCCGTAGCCTGGAGTGCCCTGGCAGCCCACCACAGGGCATTTCTGACGGTCAGAACCGACCTGAGGTGGGGAGTGTGGTCCAGCCGTTGCTTCTGGCAGTGAGCCTCTTGCTCTGTGACCAAATAATGATACCATAAGATTTTTCTCAAATGTTATTGTAAAAGGTGGCTTGTTAGATCCGCAGGATTCTAAATGGTTCGGTTATTTATCTACGCTTGGCTTTATTAAAAAAAAAAAAATAGATTTGAGGAAGTGTGTAGAAAGTACAACACGACAAAGAATTTTTTAAAAATCTATGTATGAAAGGAAAGCCGTGTGAAAGAGTTCTAAATGAAACCGGAAGACACTGGGACGGAGCCGCTCATGACATCTGTCACTCTTGCGGTCATCTTTTAAGTAACATTCGAGTCTGAGTCCGCCGGCACAGAGTGCTTCCGGCAGGAGTCACACGCTCTTAGGGAAGAAGACAGGAAGCTCGTCTTTGGTCCCGTGGCGAAGGTTTTCAGGTGTGTGTTCAAGCTCTCCTGCCCATCGACGCTGTGTGTCGTCAGCATGCTGTTTTTGGAGCGTGTGTTAATGAGCACTGAAAGAGCAGGCCAAAGGTAGCAGGATTCTTGGGGAGGTAAAAAAAAAAAAAAGTTTTGTAAAACTAAGCAGGCCATTGTGGAGGTGGACTGGCGGGGGGTTTGGGGGGAGGGCAGACTCATATTAAAATCCTGATATAAAGTTCTAAGTGATGAATAAGAGGCTTAAATACATAAAGAGCGAGGCTAAATTTGGACCAATTTCCTGTGAAATCTCTTGTGTAATATTTTCAATTTGTGCTTGTTTAATGTGGTTTATTTTCCTAAGGTTCACAGTATAGGTTTTAAATTCAGCCTTGACTACACACATGTGTCGAGAGGTTATAAAACGAGAGCCAGCTCAGGCCAGTCTCCAACTGGGTGCCCTGTGGTGGGAAACATTACCTCCTTTTCAATACCTAAAATTTCTTCATGGGCACTGATTTAGTTTTTTTTCCCCGTCCAGTTCCCCGACTACTTTTCCATCACCTGGTTTCACCAACGCACGCCCAGTTACATTGTTTAGTGCTTTTTAGGACGCCACAAGGCCTCTTCACTCCAGATCAGGACTCCAGGGTTATTTTTCGGGCAGGCCTCCGACCCCTCTGTAAGATCTCAAGTTCTTGACACAAAGAGATAATTCCTCCCTCTGATTAAAATAGAGACCACCTCAGGCTCTCCAGAGGGCTCCAGTTTGCTCTATAGAATTCTACTTTTGGCTTCTGATGTCCGGGATCACACTTTGTTAGGACAGGGCCCTATCCTACGTACAGCAGTGATGTTTCTGTTGACTGAATTCAGTATGTAGCACCCATATCGTAAAGTCAGACCTTAACAAAACTAGATAGAATCTCTGCTCATGGCACTTACTATGTCAGACCTTGTAATTTAGTTACCTGCTCTTTGCCTTTCCTCTAAGCTTTAAGTCCTTAAAAAAAGAAAGATTGTGGTGCATGCATTTCTGTATCTCTTGGGACGCCTAAGGTGTTACTAATATGAGTGAAGGTGTGCTTGTACATATAGGTATAAAAGGGGTAGAAAAGAGATATCACGTATATGCAGAGTTCACAAATTTAAACCGTAAGACATTGACAGGAGAGATAAGTAGTTGCATAAGTGTTTTTATTTTTTTACCATTACCATTCAACACAATATTTATCATTCATTCATTCATTCATTCATTCATTCATTTAGCAAACATTTATTCAAGACCTGTTTTTTCTAAGGGTACATAAGCCTTCCAGGTCTAGGTAGCAATACCAAAAAAAAAGCAGTTTACAGTTCTAGCTTTCATGTCCGGTTCTGCCTCTGACACAACATGCAATGATATTGAAGCCTGACATCTTCTCCTCGCCTCTGCTATGTTTTCTTACCTTTCTTTTGACTTTTGCTTTCTCTTGGCACAAGAGTCTGTTTCAAGACTGTGGATCTGGGCTAGAAGCAATCAAATGGCTGTTTTCCCTGACAGGGACAACATAATTATTGGCCGATACTGGCTTTCTTTCTGAGGATGTAATTTTTCCTCACCTGCCCGCTCAACTTTCTAAATAACTCAAATGTGGTGTCAGGAAACTAGCAGCCAAGAAATGTAGCCTCACTTTATGGCCACTTCCCCCCCTGACATTCTATTAGGAAAAAGTTTAAACGCATAAGAAGCTTAAATAATTGTTTATTTACCACCTAAATTCTATAATAACCATTTTTGCAATGTTTACTTTATTATGTATTTATACATTTATCTACCCCTCAGTCCATCTTATTTTATGATGCATTTCAAAGTAATTTTCAGACATGAATAGTTTTCCCTTAACCACTTCAGCATCTGTATCATTAAGTAGAGTCATTGTTTGTTTATGGTTCTTTTTTTGTTGTTGCAAATTATAAAGAGTGGAATGCACAAATCCTATGTATATTTATGGCCACTTTTCATGTAGGATGTCATTTTCTTTTCTAGCTTTTCTCATCATCAATAACTAATCATGAAGATGAGAAAGATTCTGTAGTATCGGCGGTTAACATATTTAGGTGGCGAGTAGTCACATCACTTTTTTTCTCTACCTGGTGGCATCGTTCTAGTCAGGAAGGAGCAGGGAGAGAAAAGGAGTGTGTGAGGCTTGCACGTTAAAAGCTTCGCTGTGCAAACAGGCTAATTACATCAGCTCCGTCTACCATCCCTGTATTCGCCTCCTTTGTCTCATCTAAGGTCCCTGTTGCTGTGACAATAGCAGAGGTGGAATGTGTGGTGGTAAGAGACAGGCTTTGGCATCACAGAGTCTCAATTCAAACCCAAGTTCCATTGACCTTGGGCAAGTCACACTTGATCACTCAGTGCCACTATTTTCTCATCCGTTAAAATGAAAATAATATCATCTAAGGTTGTGATGATTCAATCCGATAATGTATGAAAATTATTTGGCACATAGTACATACTCAATGACATCAACTATTATCATTATTACCACTTAAATACCAGCTCATTTTGTGCTTAGAGGTAAGTATATGTATATAGTTAATTTAGAAGGACTTTAACATTTTTCAGGTTACCGAAGTGAATCTTTTACGTGATCAATGAACTTTAGAGGAAAGAGTGAAAATGTATTCCGCCCCCCACCCCCCCCCCCCCCAACCGTTTTAATGGAAATGAGTACTGTTTAGTCTCAATAGAGATGTCTACTCTCACTTCAAACAGGGTAGCCATTGGATTTTCCTCGCAGGGTCTCTGTCTCACGTCCCGGAGCCCTGCCTTAGTCAGGGAAGAGAAATAGCCAAAGGCATCATGTTTCCTCTACACAGTTCCAGGGCTTCCTTTGTAGCTCAAAGTCCCAAAGTGGTTTCTTTCTTGCTCACTCATGATACCATTTCTTGAAGCAGCACAGGAGTCTTCTTGGCTTCTCCTATCCATTGCCCTCCATCTTAGATCGGTCACATGTTCAATTAATTTTCCTTCCTACTTCTCTCCTAAGCCTCATGGTTCATGGCGGCTTACGTGGTACCGGCTTCTAATACTCAGAAAACTGTAGATTTGCTTAGGTCGTGTGGCTGCTTCTTTGAAACCTATATGAGGGACGCTCACCTCTTCCTAGGAACTACACCACTGTCACTTGTTATTGCTCCCACCTTCAGAAAGGGTAAGGGGACTGAGTTAGGAAAAGTTCGAAGCTATGGAAGCTGTTTGTTTCAGAAAGCAGACAGAGTCCAAGGGAGACTGGCTACAAGGTGCCGTAAAAAGGCCAAAAAAAGGGACCATCTGAACCTAAAGCCCTTTACTACTGAGTCAGAAAAGGAAGAGTATTAGACGCAGCCGACTGTGGGGTGCAGGGAGTGAAGGAAGCTGGCACCTCTGACATGTCACTAATACTGTAGTGTCAGTTTCTGGCACTTTGTGTAGGGGACCTGTGTGCTCTGGTGCATCAGACACTTGCTAGGAGCAAGTGAAGAAGCCCTGGGTTGGGGGGCGGAGGAGTGGGGGAATGCCATGATCGCCAACTGACTTGAGTTTGAATGGTCATACGTGGGATGGAGCTGTAGTGTGGTCAGCGTTGGCTCTGAACCTGGAGTTGAAGCAATTCGGGTCCCTCAGCCCCTTTAAGTTCGTCTTATCAGATCAGGCCATCACCGAGCAGATAGACAGGTAAGTCTCAGAGACCTCTGAACCCAATTAAAGTTATACCACAAAGAAATCAAACTCATGTGGTTTGCATTTCAGAAAGCTACATTTGGTGGGCTGTTCCTGTTTTAATTCGGTAACCTAATGCAGACCATGTGAACATTTGAAACGCTTTTAACAGTTAAACCAGCTCAAATAACACAAAACCAGAGCAGCAATAAAGAATGAATTAAAGCTGATTGCAACTGTGGCCAACAAAATTTTTTCTTTGCAAAGAACTTGGGGGGAATAGAATGCAGGACCATGGGGCGGGGGGAAGACAGGTATCCCCATTTTCAACCTCAAGTAAAGCAGCAGGCTTTTGACTTCTTTTATTTCTGAAGTGACTGTTTGAAACAGATTAACTTAGAAGGTATACTTAACTCTTGAAGGATTTTGGATGAGGGAGCAAAGGGGGTTGACATCTTTTAGAACCGATATCGCAGTAGTTAGTAGCCTGTATTCTCCCTGCTGTCTAAGGCAGTTAGCTCAGTGGGCAAGGGCACAGAGCTAAGCCTGCAGAGGTCAAGAGTTCAATTGTGCATGGGTCACTGAGCCTCACATGGGGTGGGGGGTTGGGAAGCAAACCCTGTCTGAATGCCATAGCCTGGTCTTCCACGCGTCTGCGAAGGGTGACCCAGGAATGAGAAACTGATACAATAGTGATCAGCTGATGAGTTCTATGTTCCAGGCACTGTTCCAAGTGCAGTCAGTGCCATGTACCTGACCCAGTTACTGAATCCCTCAGGGCCTCAGTTTGCTTCTCTGTAAGATGGGGATACAATTATGATGGTGCCTATTTTCCAGTGAGGAGACGAAGGCCAGAGAAGTTAAATTACTTTCTCAAGGTCACACAGATAATAAACGGCCAGACCACAATTCAGACCCAGGTAGTCTGGTATGAAGAGCTTCAGCACAACCACAGTATAGTATGCCTTCCTAGCAAGTTAAACAACTCGAAGGCAAATCCATTTGCCGATAATGAGAGCAAATGGCATCAGCCTCAGCCTGGGATGTTAGCCTCTCACCAAGAGATAATTGACTGTAATAACCATGCCCAGACTTACAGTGTGTAGTGTGGGCTCCACATTATTTGCTCCATTCATGTTGATTGAATTGAATTTTATATGGTCATAGAAGATGCCTGCAGAAAATGCTTAGTATGTTCCATCCATGCATGGAGCAATTTCTATGAATAAAACCTCAAAAGGATGGTGAATATACATTGAATTTATTTCCATGTAATTCCAGGCACTCGACAGGAGAGCTATGGAGTGTGAGGATTGCAGCTTGGGCTCAGCCCTGTGAGATGTGCCAGAGGTGATAACTAACCGCCTGCCACATTTCCCAGAATGTGCTGACTTTGTCAGAGATCCAAAGGCGTAAGGGAGAAAGGACCCATTAATTTCAGATCCATTAGCGACAGAAAGCCTGCCAAGTGGGAAAGAGTAAAACTACAGGAAGAAACTTTATTTGCAAACTCCTGAAAGGTTATCACCAGCAGCAGGGAGCCGAATAACCACTGGTGGGCAAGGGGGCTCTGATGAGCCCTGAATGCGGGTTCCTCTCTGGAGCAGTGGGAGGCCAGCTTGTCAATCAATCTCTTCAGCAGGAAATGCCAAGTTCATCTGCCTGACCTTGGCAAACACTCCTCCTCAGGGGATGAGAAATCGGCCTCCTTGCCCCTTATAAAATGAAAACTGATATCAATGTTGCCTGCGAGACACTTCCCAACAAAACACAAAATTACGAAGTATAAATCAAAAGTAAAGTTTATCGCTGGTTTCTTTTTCTTAATCTCATAGATGAAGTCAAATAGGTAACTATTTTCACAGCCCTGGTTCTGTTATTAGCGGCAAGAAGTGGATTCAGACACTTGATGAATATGATGTCTGTTCACCTTCAAGGTAAGGGAAATTTAGTTACCTCCCGCTACAACTCTGGTTTCAAGGATTACAGCCCACTTAACTCTCTTTAAGGCTAGGTAAACATAGGCTGCCTAGTCTCCTAAAACATTCCTTGGGTTATTGGTCTAGTTACAATTCACCTTCTAGAAAGTTGCCAGGTCCTCCCGATTCCCCCAGGCTGACTCTGCCCTCTTTCTGTGGCACACCTATGTGACTTTTACACTCACGCAGCTGAAATGGGCATATCGTGTGCCTGGAGCTCAGTAGACAATAAGTAATTACTGAAGAGTATGTAGTGAATGAAACAAGGCAGGATAGGGCCTTGATTAATACTAAGGCTAGAAATCCGTTTTTTCTCTCTAATAAAGATCTTTCGTACCAGACTCTCTCAGCATCTGCTTTCAGAGGGAACCCACCCTGTGAGAGGCCCCTCATACACACGAAGGGTTTCGAAGAGTTTTAAATAAGTTCTTCCTCCTCATTCTGCTTCTCTGCTAGAATGTAAGATTTCTGTTCAGCAGCCTCTATAAGCCACTCTAGCTACATAGGGACACATCAGTCTCTGAACTTCATGTGGTTCAGCTTATACCTGACTTCAGTCCTTGAGCATCCTTCAGCTACTTCCTCCAGTTCCACTCATTTAATAAATATTTCTTAAACACCCTCACCCTCCAACCCCCACAATCCTAAATCCCTATATCTATTTTCTCCTCTATGAAAAAAAATATTTTAAATATGTTTTGGTTATACATATTTTATCTATTTTATATATAAACTATATGTGTGTGTGTGTGTGTGTGTGTGTGTGTGTGTGTGTATTTCATATTATATGCCAGGCACTGAACTGGGCTTTGTGAAAATAATAGAGAAAAATAAGCAGACATGATTATGGAACATATTGTCTACACCTATACAATTATAACCTTTTCAGGACAAATACATATCGTCATGAAAGCATCTAGTAGAGGAGCTTGACTTTGTTAGGTAGATCAGGGAAGATTTTTCTGAGAAATTTTGAAAGATGGGGGGTAAAGCTCACTCAAACTTTTAAGGCGGTGTTGGCAATTATATATGTATACACACATATATACACGTACGTATGTATACACATATATGCACACATATATACATAGATATGTTAAATCAATGATTTAATTTGAAATAAAAGCTTTAAACAGTTCAACCTTTCTTCCTGCTCATACCTCAAGTCCCATGGTGTACCTACTTTCTTTGGTGGGTTCTATTTATGTCTCACACTTTATATAGCAAACGCCCAGCTGCGCAAAGGAAGATAAATCACTTTTAACTGTAGCCAAAGTCTGAACAAAAAGAGGCCTCCTCTTTCTACTTTTCAACCCTTCCCACCAACGTGGTCTTAATTTCAAAGCTGGTGATGAAGACCGAGCATGGAAAAGGGTCTGGCTTATGGCTCTTTCTTTTGGCAGCAGCAACTTTGGGAATAATTTAGAGATCACATTTCAGACCCATTTTGCACACCATCAAAGCGAAGGGGCTAGGAACCGATGCTTTTGAAATTGGAGGGGCCAGGCCAGTTTTCATGTTGCTCCAGTCGAAGTTCTCTGGCGTCACAAGTTCAGCAGACGGATATCATACGCCTACCTCTGGTATGGTGTTCCGGGTTCCTTGGGAAATACGATCCTTGGCCTCACTCTCATCATGCCTCCCACAGCGCTTTAGGCTAAGACTTCCTAAATCACAATGTCATGCAACCCCTCTACCCAGTGGACCTAAATGTTGGGATTTCAATGTCCCCTCCCCGTAGCGACCACCTTTCTGACTGGAAGATACTTCTTGGAGATGATATGGTGCAATTTTTATGAGACTTTGGGGTGTGTGGCAGCTCCATTGAATGTGAGTAAATATTCCCCCAAATCAATCACAATGAGTGAGTACTCCCCAAAATGTCTTTTACTATATATTTGGGCAGCCAAGCTAGTGGGGGCCAGGATACAGGTCAATCACTTCAAAGTCAGAGATGTTCTAGATAAAAACAAACTGAAATTTTACTTTTTCTAAAGGGCAAAGAAAGGAGTCAGGCACCCCTGAGTAACTCAGAACTGATTTATCTTCTTTCTTTCTTTCTTTCTCTTTCTTTTTCTTTCTTTCTTTCTCTTTCTTTCTTTCTTTCTTTTCTTTTTTCTTTCTTTCTTTCTTTCTTTCTTTCTTTCTTTCTTTTTTCCTTTCTTTCTTTCTTTCTTTCTTTCTTTCTTCTTCTTCTTTCTTTCTTTCTTTCTTTTTTCTTTCTCTTTCTTTCTTTCTTTTTTTGTATCACATCTATTAGGAGGAAAGTATGATTGACACTGCAACTTATTTCCATAACAGCATTCTGAGATCCAAAAGAATTGAGTCACAGATGCGCATCTCAATTGCTCATATTGAATAGCTCATATTAAATTATTGAAAGGAGAATGCACTAAAATTGTTGCTGTCTATTTTCCTATCCAAATACAACAAGTTCCTTTTGCCACATGTGAAGTCTTTTCAATGGGTTAGAGTATGCACTTGTAGCCAGATAGACCAGGGTCCAGGTCCAGGCCCAGCTATGTGCTGTGGCCCTGCCCAACTGCTGCATGACCTTGGACATGCTTAACCTTCTTCTTGCCTGGGTTACGTCATCTCAGAAATGCAAAATGATCAATTCACATAGCTGTCATCAGAAATAAATGAGATATTAAATATATAAAGTGTCTAGCATTCTGTTCATCATAAGGATGCAAAAGTATTCACTATTATTATTGTTATTGTTATTAACACACGTTAGTAAAAAGGATTCCAGTTTGTCTAATGATTTGTGAGCCTTGGGGCCAAAATAGTACCATATGATGCTGGTCCCAGCATACTCGCTGCTTAACTTTTCACTGGGACCAAGCCCATGATTTAGTATAAAACCTGAAATGCGTGATGTTCTAGCCTGAGCTCAAGAATGCGGTTAATGGATAGTTAAACCTTCCTGAGGCAAACTCAGAAATTACTGGATCCATTATCTCCTTGGCAGGATAAGCAGTACAGCTCTTTTCCCGTTCCAGCTACAAAATGCATGTTGACAGGACAATCCTGGAACCCAAGGGTTGGATAAATACAAGTTGCATGAGGCCTCCCATTTGATCCTCTGTTATTGCTTTCTGATGAAGTGTAGACATTTGGCCACCAGAAACAGGCGTTCCCTCAAGAGCAGTACAGGAGAAGAGCACACCTCTTTGCAAATGGAAAGCTGATCTTTTGGTCCTGCTTACTCTACTACAATGGTTTTCAGATGTCCATTGGGAACTCCAAATGATATGTCATTTCTAGTGTACTCTCCACCCATAAAACGTGATAACAATGCCCTTGGGGATGTTTAGAGAGACTTGATTCCAGATCAGGAAAGATACAGAGTGGACCTGGAGGGTCTGGCCTGCACGCAAGTCAGACTCTATGCAAATAATCCTTGGAAGGATCAAACTTTTGGTTTGGATGCTTCTTTTAATTTGATATTGGACCAGACCGAGGGATGTGAATAACCTGTCCTTAGTTACATCCTAGGACCATATCAACTTCTATGTCAACTCTGGAGCCTCCTCGGTCTCCTGGCCTTGGGTACCTGATGAGCCACAACTCAGCTGAATCTATGGTTCTGCTTGAGGAAGATTTCAACCTGCATGAGAGTTAGGATGCTCTCCAAGGCAGAGGGGAGCAAAATGGGAAGTAAAGAAACAGCGTGCTAACTAGACTGCTAAACGTAGTGAACAAGTGGAAGTAGAACTAAGATTTATTTATTTATGAACTTGGAACTTTAATGAGTTATATCATTTAAGAGAAGAAGATGTGTGAGAAGGATGGGTAACTGTTCTGAAGGCTAGAAGGATCTTGTGCATGAGGAGGAATGTTTTTAAAGCTACCCTCGAGCATCATCAGACACTTGGCCTGTGAATTATTTCTGTGATCATTAGACTTAATTGAAGAATTATAACAACTTCTCATGATGCATTTAGCTGTTCCTTGTGTCCCAGGTTAATTAGCACTGGCAAGTCCATTAAGCTAGTGTAATATCATTCACCCTTAACCCAGGACTAGTGATTGAGCATCTTGTGGGCCAAACTCCTTCTTTACCTCACTCTATCCATCATTACTTTATCTGACTACTGCTCCCTCTGTTGAATTGGCCTTGCTCGATTTGCATTCTGTGTGGGTGACCTGATAGTGTCAAGAAGCTAAGTAGGTACAAGTGGAGTTTTCCCTACAGAGTTTAAGGGGGTCTTGGTTTAAAATAGAGCAGGATTATTTTGATGCTCTATGGTATATTTTAATGGAAAGAAGTTTCATTATTTTTATAAAGTAAGAGGCATCTCACTTCTTTTCTTTCTTTCTTTCTTTTTTTTTTTTTTGCTTTTTAAAAAATATGTCTTAAGTGACTTAGAAAAGCAAAATGAGACTCATAGCTTCTCTGACTCAGTATAGCTGATACCAAACCTCAGCCCTCCTCCTGTTTTGTTGACTGATAGATTTTGATGAGAATTTTCTGTAAGAAAAAGATGCTTGCTTTTGTACAGTAAATTACATGAGATTAGAAACATATCCTTTTTTTCAAATCGTGTTGGCAATTTGATCTGTATGAGGTGATTGAAGCTCCAGCTTTGAACTAAATTACTGTAGCTTAAGTCTCTCAAAGTTTCATTTGAAGTTCATTCGAAGTATATACAAGAAAGATGAGAGAGAGAGAGAGAGATTATAACAAATATGCTGTATTATTTGGGATTTTCTTTTTCAAATAATACTAATTATAAAAGATGTGAAAATAAGCTCATAAATACATATTCTTTTATCCTTACCAACTAATTAAAGCTCAATCCATGAACATGTCAAGAAATATTAAAATAATTTTACAAGATTATATCTGCAAGCATTTTGGCCTGCTGTTAACATGAGACTATATACTGGGAAAAGGGAAGAGGCATTCAGGTCTTTTACAGATACTTCATCTAGCCAAAGTAGACACCTATTTCATAGCATAGCCTCTGTAGACGATGAATCCCCGAGTGTATAATGAAAGATGTCAATAGCTCTGAAACTATAGCCAATTAGTAAAATTCTAACACAAATGTTATCTTGTGAACAAGGAGCTTTCATTCTTAAAGTTTCGGGACAGGCCCAGTTTTTGTTTTTGTTTGTTTGTTTGTTTTTAATTCTTTTAGCTAGGACTTCATTCCTTAATCATCACATTATCCTAACAAGCCACCTAACAGGTCAGAAATGTTTAGTCAATGCCTGGATATGAGAATTGTTACACAATAGTCTTTATATCTCTATTGTTCATCCTTTTGAAACATGACCTGCTTTCATAGAAATGCCGCCTGTAATTTAATTTCTGCTTCTTGTGAAGGTCATAGGAGATCAATAATTAAGTTATTAAAAGGAGCCATGTTGAGAGGGTAGGGGCCGGGTGTTTATTGTGAAGAGTTCGTGTGTAGGAGTTGGGGTTTGGGTAGCACTTATATGGTAGTGGCTCCCACCTCCTGCCTGCCTTCCTTCCTCCCTCCAATTCCATACCTCCATCTTTTACATCCCTGTGTCCTTAAACCTGCCTTGTATCCTCTCTTCCTTAACACTTGTCTCTCTCTAAGATCCCTGAATGTGCTGTGGTGGTTTGGAAAGAAAATGTGTTGCTGAGCAGGAAGTAGAGAAGCAGCGCAAAATCTATCCTGACGTATCCTCAGCGTGCCCGGCCAAGCGCCCAGGCACAGGACGTAACATTAATCAAAGTGGCCACGTGAAGGCCAGGCAGTGTGCCCAGTGAGTAATTTCATATATGCAAAATCTGTTTAGCATGATTTTCCTGGAGAATCCCTTTTGTGATAAAACTCACTGTAACAGGCAAATTGCCTGTGTTTGTTTAATTTAATTGTATGAGAACCAAGGGTGGTAAGGAGTTCACGGAGAGGAAAAGGAGCTAGCTAATGCACAGTTTATGTGAGAGAAAAATTTTGCGGGCCAGATATCTTTTGAAGCTTTGTGTTTGCTTCAAGATGTGGTGAGCGGGAAAGATAAACTTTTCAGATTATTTACATTCTACTACAAATGAAAGGTAAAATGTGAAAGAATCGCACCATTAGCACTGTCCATGTTGTATAAAAGCCAAAGGTATGAGGGACAAAAATGGGAACTATCAAGAAAGATTTCAATACTTATCTCAAGGGCTTTAAATATATGTTTCCTCTGGAGGAGTTGTGGGCCTCAGTAATCACGCAGCTCATCCCAAATGAACACATTTCAGCTAAAAGTTACAACAGATTCTGCCTCTCCTCTCTCCCTTTGTCACTAGAGTTTCTGTAAAACGTTGTTTCATCCAATATGAGTTTCTTATTTTTCTCTTTTCCTCTGTCTTCCTCTGTCCATTTTCTAGTTGCAAGTATTTAAGCCAAAGAGAGGGCACCAAAGGACCAAAGGAAGGGAACATGGAAAAGGCCCATGGACAGACTATCTCCCTTTAAATAATTGCCGTGTTGGACTTCATCTTGGGGAAGCTTTGGGCGTTCCTTCATCTTGCTGTCTATTTTTGGATGGGTGGTTGGTACCTAGCTCTACACACTGACTTCAGTAGACATTTTCTATTTTTAGATATGGGGAGAGGTGGGTGTATAAAATAAGAATCATTCTAGAGACATAAAAGATAACAAGGGGGAAAAACCCAGAGAGTGGAAGCGATGTAAAACAAAATAGGGAGGGTTGGAAATAAAGAGCATTTATCCAACTGGACAAGCAGGGATGCACTCTTCGAAGGTGATGACGCTGTGGGAGCACAGTATTAGAGGCACACCTGACAGATGTGAATCCTGAGCAGACCCCGAGCTGAATGTGTGACAGGGAGAAAGGCACCTCAACTCCTCTGGGTCTCAATTTCCCCATCTGTGAAATGGAAATGATAATAGAGGTGATTTTAGAAAATATCCATAATGCAGAGAGGAGTTAACCACAAGCATCGGGCACATGGCAAATGTTCTCCATATGTTCGTTATTATGTATAGTGTCTTAAGAACTTAAAATGACAGAAAAGTAAAGACGACTCTACATTTGAAAGTTCTCACTCCAGTGGGAATCTTTCAGTGTATAAAAGAGCTGAAAAGTTAAGCAAGACAGATCGAAACCACTCAGCAGTCTTAGAGATTCATAATTCAATTCTTTTATCTGGAAAAAATAGGTATCTTAAAATTCTGCATTCTATAGAGGCCAATTTACTGTAGCTAAATTTCCAAATAAAAGTCTAGAACAAAATGGTATGTTCAGGCAGAAAGTTTTTGCTAGAGGCTTTTTTAAAGTACCGTAAAATTAGAACATATTATTGAGAACTTCATATGGTCACCAAAAGGTAAAAGTTATAAAGTGAATGTATACTATTCCCGTATAATCAATTTGTGAATAGATTATGGTACAGCATATTTTCATCTAGTAAAGACAAATCTTTTCTTTTTATATTACTAATTGAATCTGTGTCAGAATTAACAAATTTGAACTATTTTAAAATAAGGGCATGCTGCCAGATATCTTTTTATAGAATGAATAGTTTACCAAACTATGGTACATTCATACCATGACATATTATTCAGCAATAAAAAGCAGTAAACTATAGATAAATGTACTAACTTGAATGGATCTCAGGGGAATGGAAAAAGCTAATCTCAAAACATTATATACTGTAGGATTCCATTGCTATAACTTTCTTAAATGATGAGATGGAGAACCGATTATTGGTTGGCAAGAGTTAGGATTGGTGGAGGAGCTGGAGGTGGCTATAAAGGGGTGTCATGCATAAGCCTTATGGTGATGGAACAATTCTGTATCTCGATTGTAGTGGTGACTGCACATCTACATGTGTGTTAAATTCACAGAACTA
Source organism: Eonycteris spelaea (assembly GCA_003508835.1). Lineage (NCBI taxonomy): Eukaryota > Metazoa > Chordata > Mammalia > Chiroptera > Pteropodidae > Eonycteris > Eonycteris spelaea. The sequence continues at coordinate 1,952,310 of PUFA01000036.1, forward strand.
AGCACACATACCCACATTCATGCACACTATGAGTGCATGTAAAACTGGTGAAATAAGCTCTGTGGATTCCCAGTTTCCTGGTTTTAATATGGTGCTATAATTCAGCAGATGTTACCATTGGAGAAATTTCAAAATAAAAAGTTGAAAAATCAAAGATATGTTTATTCCAGTTTTATTTTAACTTAGCTGATTTCCACAACAAAATAACATGATTTCCTTTCAGTCACTTGTGATAATCACTTAAAAGACTGATTGACTAATCTTTGAACGAACAAACTTTTTCTGCCCCAGAATTCATAAACTCACTGTATCCCATTGCTACTGGGTAAAGATTCAATGACAGAGACCTTTATGTGTAATTAGGTGAACTCTATAAAACATGCAGAATAATTTTTCCACAGCTTTTGAGAACTTAGCCGATATGGCCCACTTTGTTTTATGTGATCAAAGCTTATCTGTTGAAGCCTTTTAATCACATATAAAAAGGAATCGGGCACTCATTTGAATTCTTGTTCCATGTAGTACCAGCTTCCTTATCACTGTTCCTGTAACCTTCCTATCACACCCAGATGGCAAAACAGGGAGGAGATGCGTTTGGCTTGCAGTAGACTGCTCAGAACTTGGGCACCCCAACCAGGTGGATGCTGTCTCAAAGAAGGCCTTTGTTGGCAGTGGCCACTAATGAGCGATGACTGGCGGCTGAATGTGTGTGACATCCTGGTGTGAGAGTTTGTATTTAGCTTGTAGATCTTCCAAGGAGTGTGATGTTTTTGAGAAATAATAACTGGTTTATCTGGAACTCTTTTCTGCCCATATTTTGGATTTGGATTTTTTTTTTTCCATTTTGGTTCAAAATCTGGTAAACTGAATAAACTCCGTTATGTTCCTACATTTTAGTTAGTTAGTTAGTTGGTTAGTTAGTGGTAAGTTACAGCCAGCTGTGCTTTTAATGTAGAAAATGGAGTGTGGAAGGTTTTGCTGTGGATTTAGGGGTCTTTAAATAATTTGTAAATGTGTTCGCAGAGGTCTAACCACTGTTGATGTAAGGAGGAATGTGTCCTCAGGAGATCTGTGGCTGAGAGCTGGATTGTTTCACAAGTTTAAGGGCAGTGTTTATGTAAGAATACGTATAGCGTGTAGTATTTAGAGAGATGGTATGCATAAAAGGGTGGTAATTTTCTGCATCTTTGTGACACAAAGTTTTCAAACCATTCCATGTGAATATTTTTGTTATCTACATTCAGGCAAGGCAGGAATGACACCCTGTACCTACATTTTTTAAACAAAGTAAAGAACGGAAGAAGGCTAGAAGGGTCATGACTTATTCAAAGTCCCCATGACAGGAAGCAAGGAATCAAGTGCGAGTTATAAAATTTTTATTTTGCAGCAATTTTTCCCTGGAACCCATTGCCTCTGCCCACACATTTGATACTAAAGACATATGATTAATTCCGTTTCTCTTTTACATTGACTTTAGATATTTGGAAGAGTCTGTTTATGGTGAGATCTGAGTTTATTTGTTGCCAATAGATGTTTATGCGGGTGAGATATTAGCAGTGAGAAATGTCAATGAAGTAATCATTTTTACAGCCATTTGTCTTTTGAATATAAGGTTAAGAGTTTATTCATAAACTTTTTTTTTCCTATGGGATTAGATAGTATAAGACAAGACTACCTACTAAATAGTGCCTGATGCTGACTTACCATTCAGGGAAATTAAAACTTTCTTCCTTTAAATATTCATTCTACTTCAGTGGTTTGATTAACTTACTTCTTGGTTCTTTCATGGGTCAGATAATCTGCCAGTTAAGGAACTATTGCTTCTTCTAGGGCCAGAATCCAACAGATGATTTATCCCTAAATGATACATAATAAATAGTAAATAAATAAATAATGAAAATAATAAGATGTTAAAAGTCATGAACACAGCCCTCTTTGTTGTCCTATTGACATACATTATGTTGTTGTTTTCTGTTTTATGTCTTGTTTTTTTTCATTTATTACAATATCGTAGACCAAAATAATCCTATCATTGGGTTCAAAATTATTTTATTTGAAGTAGAAATTTTCTTAATGACAAACATTACTCTTAAATAAATCATTTTAACTAATTTATCTCTTTGATTTATTTCAAAAAATGATGTAAATTGATTTATTACTTACATTATACCTAAGGCCCTGGAAGAATTAATATATTCTCTTCTAATCATTGTATGACAGCAGCTTGAGGGAAAATAGTACCCAGAGCTGTTGTTTATATACAGACTTAAGACTCAGAACAATTTATGCCTTTTCTCATAAAAAAAAAAAAATTGAGTCGCACAGGAAGGTCTTAAAGGACATCAGGAAACAGACTAGCCTGATAATTTTGAAAATTTGGATTCTTCTAACATTGGGATGGTTTATATACAGAGTACTAGATCTATAGAGAACTGGATATCACACAACCAAAAGTACCCTTGCCTGGTCCTAACAAGAAAAGGAAAATACTCACATTTCATGTGAAGTGGTGGTAAATGAAAATTTCAAATTTATAAATCCAGAAAAATTTTACCTTAATTGAGAAGAATGTCGGTAGATTCAGAAATGAGTAATCCATAATTGCTTTGTACTTTGGTATTTTGTACAAATTCTTTTGGAGATTGTGAGAAAACCCTCTCTTCCCCCGATTTCATCATCAAGCATTTATCTTGCATCTGTTTGGTCGAAGACATAACACTTTAAGGCATCTATGGGAAAGAGGATGCAAAGGGTCTTCTTCTTCTTTATTTTTAGCCTTCATGCTTGGAATTCCCTTATTCCAAAAATATCTTTTTGGGGAAACCCAAACAATGTGCTAAAATTAATACCCCAAAAGGAAATGAACTGGAATTGACCTTCGCTGCTTCCTGCTCCTTGTTACATCCTGCTATTTTAGAAACTTTCTCAAAAATGGCACTCGTCCATCTCTGGTCTTGTTATCAGAGTTGAAGCTGATTTCCTGACTATGAGACACAAGAATGAGGGGTATAGGGCTTTGTGCAAAACAGAGGGTTTCATTAAAGACGCCGGACACAAAAGAATGCATTTGGTATGTTTCTGCTTCCATGAAATTCTATAACAGGCAAAATATTCTGTACAGAGAGCATTTCATTCATGGCTCAGAGGGTGACTGGCAGCAAAGAGGCATGAGAGAACTTCTTGGGTGATGAAAATGTCTTATATCTTGCTTGTGCTGGTGGTGACACAGGTATAGACACTTGCCAAAACTCAACGACTATGTGCTTGAAATGGATAAATTTAGTTATAAGTAATTTATATCTCAATAAAGTTTATTTTTTAAAAACAATGATTAGAATATAATTTGAAAAGCATAACTGACAACTCTCTGCTTGTTCTTTAATCTTTTCTTCAATATTAACAATATTTTGGGACAATATTTTGATAGCAACCACCAATTTTTATATTTTATAAGATTAAAATGTCCATGTAACACCACTGAAAGAAAATTTTTTTCATGAAGTAGGGTTCTTCTGCTTAATTAGAGATATTTACAATCTGGTCTTCAAGATATGCCATGCTTTTGGGTAAAAGTTTTTTTTTCTTCTTTTTATTTAAAACATTTACATATTAATTTCATTGTTACCCTACTAAGACAGTGTCAATTACCTAATGAGTTACCTCCGTGTCCTCTTGATTCAAATCACACACCTTTGTATGACTTTGCTGGCAGACACTTTTCAGGTACCTGCCCAGCTTTGGTGTGACAACAGCCACTTGCCCCTGGAAAAGGGCCTTTGGCAAACAGAAATGACTAATATTCATTTGCCCTCTGCTTCTTGATTATAAAATGCTTCTAATCGGAACTGGTTCCTATGAAGCCTTTGCAACTTTGTTACATGACGTGTAGCTTTTCCTTGTCTATGTGCCCTTCTCTCTCTCTCTTTTTTAAAAAAATTGTTTCAGCAATGCCATCTTATGTTACTCATATGTGGTCATCAATAATAGATGCAGACTTATTTGGTGACAAATTTTATGACCCCTTTGAAAAACTAAATTGTAATTTCTTTAGCTAGGCTTTAGAGGCAAATATGAGAGTTGTGATTTTCCGATTATTTTGCTGAACTCATTTCAGAGAGATTCTAGCTAAATGGTAACCTTTAGCATTTGAAATACCAAGCTTTGAAAAGACATCTATAGCCCCACATATATCACAGGATTATCAACAATAGCCAAGACATGAAATAACCTAAGTGTCCATTGACAGATGAATGAATAAAGATTTGGTGTGTGTATGTATATATTATTTATATTTTGTGTGTGTGTGTGTGTGTGTGTGTGTGTGTGTGTGTAATGGAATATTATCCAGCCATAGCAAAGAAGGAAATCATTCTTTGGTTCTAGATGAACTTGCAGGCATTATGCTAAGTGGAATAAGTCAAAGACAAATAAATACTGTGTGATCTCACTTATATGTAGGGTCTTAAACAAACAAACAGAACCTCATAGATATAGAGAATGGATTGGTGGTTGCCAAGGCAAGGTAGATGATAGAGTGATGAGGAGGTTAAAACAGGTGAAAGTGGTCGAAAGGGGTATATATACACACACATATATATATACACATATATGTGTGTGCGTATATGCATACATACATATGTGCGTGTGTGTACACACACACACACACACACACACACACACACACACACACGCTTTAGGATAAAGCTAATCCCCAAATGGGTAAAACGTGAGGACACAAGACTGAGGAGAAGGGGATAGGAAGAAGAGAGCCCTTGCCGGTGTGCCCTTCGAGTGGGAGTGGAGCAGGTGCAGGTGCATGCACTGGGGCATTTGAGGCCTTCCAGGGACGGGAAAGTGCAAACGGGTCTCTAACACACTCATTGCCAGGAGGACCCAACCATAACAACAGGCTGGATGCACTTTGCTGCCATATGAGAACATTGTACCTGCTTCAACGGTTGTTTGCAAAACCTTCAACCAGGTAGGACCTCAGAGTTTTAACCAAGTACACAACCCTGAGTTTGTTACAAGACCAAACTCTGGAAGTATGGTGCATTGGAAAGGAAGTGGTTTAATGCTTTATTATTTGTAAAACCACGACATGATGCAGAGCGCTTACCCAAAGGAAGACCAGTGCACATTTGTTATGTGCACACCTAACAAAATAAAAAAGCCAGACTTGGAATTTGGCTTCCTCTTTAGAGCGCACAGCAGTGCAGTTAAACTGGATTTCTCTTCCTCCCTCTGGCTTCCTTTGTTTCCCTCCAGACTTTGCCCTTTGAAACAAACACTGAACAGCACAGGACATTGTATTTCCTGGGTAATGTCATTGGCTGTGAGTTTTGTTTATTAATCATGACATTAGGGCACGGAGAGATCGTGTATGGCTTCCTCTTATACCCTACAGATTTCACACACACCACACACACCACACTCAAACTCCTTTGACCCTTCATTTGGGTTTGTGTCTTTTCTCACTCTCGGAGAGAAGGGAAAACAAGGAATGTGTTTTCTCCTTATTTGTGTTCACAGATTTCCTACTTTCCCCTTTTCTTTTCTCATTTTTTGGTCATGATTTTGGATAGTGGTGGGGATGGAGGAGTGTAGATGGAAAGATGGGACTTAAGCAGTAAATTGACAAAAAGATCCTTTGGGCAGTAACATAAAAATTATGTTGTTGTTATTACTATTATTATTTAAAACAAAGGCGGAGATGTCAAAGGGAGAAATAGTATGTGAATGAAACTGCTAACTAGCCTGTGGCGGAGCCAGGCAGAATTGGGTCGCTAAGGACACTCAGGTGCTCTGAGACCCTTATCACATTAGTCCCAGTCGTCCCCGCCCTGGCTCCTGCCTGTCCTGCCTCCCGCAGCACAGCGCATTGAACGGGCTAAAATCCAGGGTGTGAGGACTTACATGGATGGCGCTAAGGCTGCTTTCGGAAATCAGATTTCGTTGTTCACTCCTTCCGAATTCGTGACTACTTTTCTCAAAGCCAGAGCTCTGAAATTCTTCCGGGTGTGGGGGAACTTGATGGATGGACACATGTTGATATATGAGTGATCCTTAGGTCACTAAAGGTTAATGACAAGGACCGTTGGTTATATGTGAGCTTAAGTATTCCTTGGCTCAAATATAAGAAGAATAGGATCTCTATGTGTCTTTTTAATTTACCTACCTGAATTTCAACGGGGGGATTTTGTAATTGTTGGCAAAAATATTAATCAATAGCTATTAGTCATCTACTTGTATGTCATGCTGTATCTGTGGTTATAAGAAAATCACATAATTCCTCTCGGAGCTTACCATCTAAAGCAGAGTGTCAGAGGCAACTCTAAGCGCCTTGTAGAAACGTTTTTCTAAAAATGTTGCGTGAGATAGTTATGCAATCACCGTCAGTGGTAAGCAGCGATAATTTGAATTAGCACAGTCCTTCTTGAGTAGTAAGTTGTGCGCTTAATTTTTGAGAAGTGCGTGCTCATCTGACTCATGCATTTTAGATATGGCTTAGTTTCTTTTGGTTCCTAGGGCTGTGCAACCGTTTGTCTTTTGCTTTGAAGCCGTTTGAGCTAGGCTGCCAATCGTTTCCATCTTGGTGAATTTCTAAATCCCGGCCTCATCTGCTTCTAGGCTCCTTAGCTCCAGGAGCATGTTTTCAACAAAATTTGCTCTTGGGTGGTAATCAAATCTAAAGCACTTTTACCATCCTTTGCATGGCATGGGGGATGAGCTTATGCATGCGAAAAGCTGGTACTATTATTATGTTTAGCAAGTGCCCGTTTGGAATACCATTTGTTGGATAGATGCAATGCCAGGGAGGGATAGGAAATATTTTGCTTTCCCTTGCCCTAATGAAAAAAAAGCAATGTTTAAGAACAATCTTCCTGCATGTATTTTTATTTTATTTGGTTTTGAATTTAGGGTAAGGAGAGGTGATTGGCAGGATTTTTTTTTTCGTTCCTCCTGCCATGGCTGTTCAATGAGCTGATTTTCTCGTTTCATTTCAAACCTTTCGGGAACCAAGGCCACCTCATTGAGTCCGGTGCCCTGGGGTGTGTGGCAGTAGTTTGGTTGCTGAGTTGTAAAGGCTGCGTGCATGCTGGCTGAAGCCCACAGCTGCCCTGCACACCAGCCTGTGGTTGACAGGGCACGTGGGGCCAGAGGAAGGAGGAGGAGAGGTCAGCTCATGGACCGTAGATTACTGGGTCTACAGTTACCATGTGAGGGGGACCTTGGGGGTCTGGGATACGTGACGCTGGTGTTGGAGTGTTTTTCCGAGGGACTAATTGTTAACATTGTGCTCAGCCAGGCGTCAGACACCTTCCAAGGGCGTCTTAGAGGACCTTTGTACTTCTCCTTTGCCTGAGCTGCTTCCCCTTCACTGGCCTCCCAAGCGCTGTAACTCATGCCCATCAGGCCCTCAGCCCTGTCCTTTTGGGCCTTGGCATCAATCTTTTAAGGCACATGTTCGAAGACTGTAACAGTGTCTCCTGTTCATTAGTTTGGGGTTTCTTTCTGTGTCCACTGTGCCAGCTGAGGGAACAGGGGGAGCTGGCAGCAAGGGAAGCAGCTGAGGGGTGGGACGATTGAGGGGAAGGTGGCGAAAGGCGCGCTCAGAGGTATCTGGCTTTGGGTTTTTACAGAAGTTGATAGCATTCGGCTTAGTGACCACAATTCAATTATAAGCACAGTGCAACCATCCTGAGTGGCTATATTCTTGCCAAAAACTGCTGTGTAAAGGCGGCTGCATTTTTGTTAGCCTTGCCTGATGGATTTTTAAGTATATTAACCACATACATTCACACAAAGGGGAAAATTTACTGCCTAAACAGAGGGACCTAAATCCCTCAGGCTAAATAAACCCAATGAAAACACAAGAACTGCATTTACAGGCCTCCTGAAGATGAGAATTCAACCTTTGAAAAGGTTCCTTCAAATGAAAAATGGGTGGCTGAACTGCTAATGGCCCAGTCGCTGAGGAATTTAACTCATCCCTAACGTGCAAGGACCTCGGTGCGGTCCCATCCTCTCCGGACAAGAGGTGTTCACCCCAGGTTTCCGCGCGGTTCTGGGCCGGGAAGGTCCAGCGGTGGCTCTGGAGATTTAAAGACCACGTCAGAGGACAGCCTGTCCTGGCGGCTTTTGTGTTGCTTCTGTTTCTCTTCTGCGCATGCACGTGCGTGTGTGTAAAAGACACAGAGTTGTATATGTGGGTGCGCGTCAACAGACCAAGGTGGAGGGGAGTGTGTGTGTATCCCCGGCTTTTCCCATTTAGAATTTGGTTGAAGCGATAGCCTTAAGGGAACTTAGTCTTCTTAAACTTAAGGAGAAATGTAAGTCTTCCTCTTAAATTTAGAGGAAGAATTAGGAGGCTAAGAATTCATCTAGCGGAACTATCCCTGCATGCGTTTCTCTGCAGAAATATGTTCTCCATTAGGGTAAATGTGAGGCAATAGGTCTCCCCCAACACATTCTCAGACTTCCGGTGGTATCGAGGGTCCCCAAAGCCCGTCACCAGTAAATCTTGCCATTACATTAAGCACAAGTTACAAGGATGTCTATGAATCAACCTGCAAGTGAATTCATATCTCCATTATAAATCATTAGAATATTATTTTAAAATAAATATGGTGGATGGGGAGAGGGGTTAAGTACCAAGGAGGTGAGAGAATTTTTTGAGGTGATGGAACTGTTCTATGTCTTGGCTCTGTATCAATCAATCAATCAATCAATCAATTAATATTCCCATCTCTTTTCCTTTGCTGCTTTGACGGCCAGCGAGCCATTCAGACAATGCCTCCCAGTGGAAGGAAGGACAGCACGTAGTCAGCCCTAGCCTATGAGCTCATGACGGCAGTAAAGCTGTTCCAAAAAAAGCAGAGATGGTGTGTGTTTCCTTCTAGGGCAGATGAGCTAACCCTCCAGGTAGCAATGCCTTTTTATGGTTAGTACAGGTAGGGAAATACCTAGCTTCATGCTGACTCACCAGGTAAAAAATCATTTCTCCGAATGAGTCAGAATCACAATTATGTTCTGAACGGTCTCATATGTCTTGCATTGCACAAGGCTTAAAGCACCAATCAGGGCGTCTGCCTGCAGGTCTCATGGGCCCTACATGGGGAACATCCTCTCTCTCATTTCCTGGCATGATCATGTTAAATTCAGCCCCCTGACTCCCTCCACACACATTCTGTTAGGTATAGGAGAAATTTATTAAAATGTGTGCTCTACTAATGTTGCCACTTATTCAGTCATAGGTAAACTTAATAGAATAGTGGCAGAATAAAATGTTTCAATGTTAAGTGTATTCCCAGATGTTGGAGGAGAAGGTATTTCTGTGTGCGTGTGTGTGCGCGTGTGTGTGCGCGCGCACACGCGCGCACGCTCGCATGAGTGCATGTGTATGTGTGTCTAAGGATACAGAGTTAAAACAGACTTGGGCAACATAAAATACCACAGAAAGTAGGGGTTTCCAAGGAAAACATGGGGAAACGCTGTATGAGAATCTAATGTATGCTACAGCTTTTGAAAGGAAACATTAATAGTTAGACATGCCCTCAAAGGGCGAGCCAGCAATAAATTTCATGTAAGAAATTACCTGTCAGTAGGATTATGTTAAATAATGTTGAATTGTTATTAGTGGAGGAGAGAGAGGAGAATAACTTTCTCAAAAATGTTCAAAGAGTGTAGTGTTTCACACACAAATTCCATTATTGTTTAACAGGATTTTTGTGCGTAACCCCTCTCACAGATGAATTGAAAACTTTGGCTGTTTTAGTTCATTTCCCAAAGGCAGTTATCAAACAAACAAACAAACAGACAAAGCCAAATTTTTTCTATGCAGGAATCTGAAATTGCCCACAGGACCAGTGTGTTTTATTGACATCCATTGTAGAGCACCCTGACGGGTAAATGTTTACCTGCTCACTGGAGCTACAAAGGAAGATGCCTTCACTTCTATGCCTATGCAAGGCCGTGATGAAATGATGGCCCTACTAGTCAACATTTTGAGCATTTTGCCTGTTTTGGCCACATAACTAAAAATATACTTTTCCTCCTAAAAAAAAAGGTCTCATTGTTAAGTGTTTCACAATCTGAGAATTGTTAAGGATCAGTGTAATATATTGGGTCTGAAACCGAGGACATGCGTTGAGCCAGAATCCGGGACCCTGACCTAGATACAGTGAAGATGGAGGGCTGATGGGAACAGAGCGAAATGCAGCCGAGGCTTGAATGTGCGCTCACGCATTGTCACGGGGCCCCTTACAAAGGGCCGCTTATGACTCATAGGTATCAAATCATCAAGTCGTTATTCCCAGAAGAAAAGCTCATTTCGACTTTATGTGAATTGAATGAAGGATGAGCACTGCATTGGATCCGGGTGTTTGAAGGACGAAGTTAGAGGCAGCCTTTGGGATCCCTCCGCGTGCTTTGATCTGACCCATTGATTACTGGTCATTACCAGCCTCGAGCCCCTTTTGGAAATTGTCATCTGACATATTTCTCTTCATGACTTTCAGACAAGATCTTGCCAGTGAATATCTTCACAAGTGCATCAGGCATTTGGGAAAGTCCTTATTTCTCCAGGTTGTCAAATCTCCATTTTATTAATGACCCCAGCAGTGATTTACAAATGGTCTTGGGGTGTCTTGGACTCACAGATGACCTTTCCAAAGTGCAAGCCAGGGCATCCTTTCAGGGACAACTTGCAATCCAGAGAGGCTTCTTGCAGCCTGGAGCATTCCGGTGTGCTTCGGAAATGCTATGACTTGGGCATAGGTATAATAATATGTTAAAGCTTGTTCAAATGGCACTTGTTTGTTCTGTCCATTTGGAATTTGATACTATGGTTATGGAATGATTTTTTAAATACATTGCAAAATACATTGTTTTACAATGTCCTGTTATGAGTTCGTTAGAACATGCAGAGACTAAGCTGCTCTTGTCACCCATAAGAGACAGTGAGACCAAGACTAAGTCAGTCAGACCATGCATTTCCCCAGAGACATTTCCTTCTCCTGCAGCAGATCCCCTGTCCTGGTCTAGGCCAGGCTTGTCGAAACAGATTGGATACTCTCTTGTTATCACCTCCGAGAGACTCCTCATGCCCCACCCATGAGTGTCCCTGGTGTGTCCAAAAGCTTCTTACCTTCATGTGAAATCCCTTTCTGGCTTTCAGTTTTGTTTGTTTGTTTTTGTTTTTAATGATGAGAAAAACTGTGTGTTATAATTGTGAACAAATTTCTTTGTTAAGCTTTTGGGGTTTTTTGTTAACAATTCTTTATTTTTTCAATTACAGTTGGCATACATTGTTATATTAGTTTCAGGTGTACAACATAGTGGTTAGACATTTCTATAGCTTACGAGGTGATCACCTCGATAAATCTAGTACCCATCTGACACCATACATAGTTATTACAATATTATTGAATAAAGTCCCTGTGCTATACTTTATATCCCCATGACTATTTTGTAACTACCAATTTGTATTTCTTAATCTCTTCCTTTTTTACATCCATCCTCCCAAACTCCTTCCCATCTGGCAACCATCAAAATGTTCTCTGTATCTATGGATTTGAACAAAATGTCTTAAACATTTTTATTATTATTATGGAAAATTTCAAATATATTATGTAAGTACAAAAATTAGGCTCTCGGCATGGAGGTGGGCACCTTCCCGGGAGACCGTGGACTTGCCTGTCTAGTTGCCCAGTAGCCTCGCCACAGGAACAATGGAGAGTTTGACCAGGGTGATGGCCTTGTGGACAGCAATTGCTACCTCCTTGGAGCACTTAACTGCCAGACCGACATGGCCATCGTGGTCCCAGATGGCGACAGATGCCTTGAACCTGGTCCACTGGCCCACAAGGTTTGCTTTTGCATGGATATAATCTTTAAAACTTCATTCTTGAGGCACATGCCTAGGAAAAAGTCGATGATTTCAGACTCCTTGATGGGCAAGAGAGAGAAGACTCCAGGGATGTGATATTCATACCTCGATCAGGTGGCCCGGATTAGCCCAGCATCCTGGAGCTCCATGATCTGGGCTGGATCACTCGCTGCTGCCCCCAGAAAAGAAGTGTCTTATTTTAATCGAGACTAAAATAAGGTCCATACATTACAATTGGTTGACATGTTCCTAAGTCACTTTTATTTATTTTTATTTTTTAATTTAAGTGTAGTTAGTATACAATATTATATTAATTTTGTTAGTTTCAGGTATACAATGTAGTGATTTAACATTACGATGTGATTGCCACACGGAGTCTGGCCATCATCTGTCACCGTGCAACTTATCACAGTGTTATGACCATATTCCCCTCACGGCCCCTTCCCTCTGGCAGTTTGATCTCCATTCTGTGAGTCTGTTTTTGTTTTATTTCTTTTATTTCTTTTAGATTTTATTTTATTTTTATTTCTCTTACTTTATTTCTTTCAGATTTCACAAATAAGTGAAACCGTATAGTATTTGTCTTTCTCTGTCTAACTTATATTACTTAGGACAATACCTTCTAGGTCCATCCATGTTGTCACAAATGGCAAGATTTCATTCTTTTTAACTGCCGAGTAATATTCTATTGAATACAAATACCACATCTGTGAAATCGCAGACCCGCACCACCCACCCCAACGTTGTATTTCCTCGCAATTTATTTGTTGAAGAGCCTGTCAAGTTTTGTACAGTCTGAATATATTTGATCCATTGTCCTTTGTGCCAGTTTCTCTGCTTCTTTATTTCCTGTGGTTTAGTAATTATAGTTTCCTAGACTCGATTTAGAGTCAAGTTCAACATTTTGGCAAGAATACTTCCTAGGCATCGTGGGGTACTTCTGTCAGGAGCCACTAACTCTCTGCTTGTCTCTTTTGGGGGTGTTGCCTGAGATGGAAAGGCACTTTAGAAAACCATCTGGAGAACTCTCAGTTGTTTGCATGATAAAGTTAACCTCAAACTGCAGAGGAGATATATGATCAATGACCCGACCTCCAAACTCCTCCTCCTCCTCCTCCTAGTCCACATTTCTCTTTTACCCAGACAGCTAGTGAACAAATACAGGTTAGAAGCACGAAGTCGCGTGTTAGCCCAGTCCCAGGTCCCAGATTAGAAATGTGGAGTCTGCTTTCTCATTTATGTGCCTTGTAGTCCTCTCTGGGTACAGATATTAAAAGTGGCTCAGGTCGAGGGGATGAGTAAGGGGAGAGAAGCCGAAAACACGACCTCCAGATCCACCATTTGAAGCACACTGACTTGTCACAGAAGCAGCATGAAAATAAAGTAGCCAGTTCTCACCTCTGAAACAAGAAGCAAATGGGGGCTTCCCTTTATCACAGTTTTCTCCAGTACTTGAACCCAGAAGACGCTGCTGCTCCCCTGACACTTAATAATTTAAAAATAGGAGCTGTTCCTGGCAAGAGACGTTATGAAACAACCTTAACGTAACGGGTGAAAAAGAGCAAAGCTCCGTTTAACAAATTCAGAGCCTTTCTTGGAGGCCATGAAGTTCTCGGTGCAGTTTAGTTAGCACCAACAAATATTTATTTATTCACTTGATGACTGTTTATTGAGTGGCTCCTTTGAGCAGTATGTGGTGTAGCCGTCACCGTGACGCAGAGATGACAAGAAGCAGTTCCTCACACGCTGGTAGGGCAGACGGTTTGCACAACCCACTAGAAAACGAGGCCAACTTTGATAGCAGTGCCTTAACAGTGTTCAAACGAGAGTTTTAGGAGGACGTAGGGGAGAGGTTAGTTCTAGGTGGACAATCGAGAAGCAGCTTAGTGAAGAAGATGGTATCGAAGTGGAACTTGGAAAACTGGCTACAACTTCACCCAGAAAACTGGCAGGGTGGACGCTCCAGGCACGCACGATGAGCTCGGAAAGGGCTTGGGAATAACTGTCCCCACTTGGTGTCTGTGTCTTCCCTAGAGACATTAGAGCTTGGAGTCCACGTATGCGTCACCAAATGAGACCATGATGCTAAAGAACAAGGAAGAGATGTTTTGCGAGTCTTTCTCGTTTGTATCAACTGCACTCCTACCGATCTTGTCAGAAATACCATGTCGTCTCAAACTCTGGAGAATCGGTTGCGTTCTATTTCTTACCCCGCAACAGCACATCTGCTTCTTTATCAGTTGCAGCTCTGATTTCAGGTCTGGTGTCGCCCTAGGCTCCCCTGAGTAGCCACCCACGCAGTAAGTGGTTGTCCCACTTTTTGAGGCTCCAGGCAGTCTGTGGCTTTGTTCAGGTAATCCTGTAAGAGTCGGTAGGGCTCTCCGATTCCAGATGTATAGACAGATACACCCACCGGCAGCTGGGACTGCCCTCCCACCCGGGGAGGTGGAGACCCACCAGGCCCCGAGGGAGCTCCCACCCCTGACTGGACAGCACCCCCACCCCCATTCCTGCCTAACACGCTACCTGTGGGGTTAGCCTAGTGATCAGAATATAAATTACTTTCTTTCTCACTTGATTTGATGAGAAAAGAGAAATTCCTTGCAGTAGAAAGATAGGTATAGTTCAGACATTATAACTAACTGTCTCTTTTAGACAATAATAGTCATTCTCTAGGTGCACAGAGCATTTCATGATTTACAAAGAACTTTCAAAGACAGGATCTAATTTGATTCTTTTACAGGGTTTTTCATTATTCTCACATTATAGATAAAGAAATCAAGGGGCTCGTTGGTTAAGATAATAAAAATAACTGCTCTCATTGGGCACATTGCCAAGTCCTGTTCTAAGCACTTTAAATTTATCTCGTTAAACCCTCTAAATTGTCCTATGAGGTAGATCATTGTCGCCACCATTGTGAAAACAGGCACAGAGAAGGTATATAATTTGCTCGAAGGCTAACGGCTAGTAAATAGTAGAGGTGGGATTTGAGTTTAGCCGGCATGGCTCCCAGGTTGCATGAGCTGGCCTGCAACTTGGGTTCAGAAGAAAGGGTTATAAAAATCTACCATCCACCCAGCCAGGAGGATGCCTGGATATCACAAGGAATGTCCCCCAGTAGCAAACCTTCACACTGGGCAAATCCCTTCTCTCCTCATTGGCCTACCATAACCGGGGTGGATTCTGAGAGAGCTGTTAGAAAATTGTTTAATGCCTGTTTATTTTCTCCTGTCATTCTACGTCAAGACAGACACATCACCCTCTTCAGTGATTAAATCAACACTTCTAAACCCGCCTGTGTTACTCCAGGGTGACAGAGAAGCAAACTTTGGGGACAAGAAGGCTTTTCCAAATCTTGTGGGGAGCAGAGGGACACGGGGCAACAGCACTGAGCACAGAGCTGGGAGACCTGAACTGTGGTCCTGCGCTCCAGATGTGACCTCGGGCTAGTGGTCATACGTGTCTGAGCCTCGGCCATGTTAAAAAGTGACACTTCTGCCTATTTCATGTTAAAAAATGATAAAAATTACTGTGAAATCTATACATGTCGTACAGTGTAATGGGTTACCCTTGTCCTTTGCAGTTTCTAGCCGGTGGTTACTTCTCTCAAAGCTCATCCTCGTGTCTCAATGCAAGAGACTTTAAAAAAAAATGATATTTGACAAATGCTTATAGACTTCTGCATAATTTGGGCATCATGGTAATAAAATGGACTTGATTTAGTAAAGATTTTCAAAGCAATAACTTGTAAGATAGTACAATAATTCATTCCTTACAGTTTGAGCCAGGGATATATTTCATCTGTATGGATAAGAGAAGTGATTGATCCTCTCTTAGGTTCTTCTAGAAAATTCAGAATAAGTCAAATGTTTTAGATTTTTTTTTTTAGATTTGAAAAGATTCGCATTTGAGGAGATTACATCTTGATAAATGAACATATCGTGTGGCAGTGGAGGAGCATGGGCGTCAGAAATGAGCAGAACTTACTCCGAAGAGGGGGCTTGATTGCTCCTCCAGCCGCCTGCTCTGAGAACGTAGGCGAGTAATTGAGCTTCTCTTGGCCTCGTCTCCTCCTCTGAAAAATGGGTCCATAATAATAATTAACACCATAGGTGTTTATGAGGATTAAATGAAATTGTGCATATGAAGCATGTGGCATGGTAAATGCTCAAATATTGTTGGCTTTTCTGACAAGAACGACGTTGCACGTTGAAGAATTTCCTTCTTTTTAGGGGTGAATAACATCCCATCACATGTACAGACCACATTGTCTTTCTCCATTCATCGGTCGATGGACATTCGGTTGTCTCCATGTCATGGCTGCTGTGAATAGTGCCGCACTGAGCCTAAGAGGGCTCGTGTCTCTTCAGGATCCCGGTTTCCAGTCTTTTGAATAAATACCCAGAAGCTGGATTCCTGAATCCTATGGTAGTTTTATTTACTTATTTATTTATTTGAAGAACATCCATGCTATTTTCTATGGCAGCTGCATCATTTTGCATTCCCACCAACAATGTGCAAGGGTTCCGATTTCTCCACAACCTCACCAACACTTTTTTCTTTTTTTCTTTCCTTTCTTTTCTCCTCTCCTCTCCTCTCCTCTCCTCTCCTCTCCTCTCTTCTCCCTCCCCTCCCTTCCCTTCCCTCCCCTCCCCTCCCCTCCCCTTCCTTTCCCTTCCCTTCTCTTCTTTTCTTTTCTTGTTTTTCCTAATAGTCATCCTGACAGGTATGAGGTGATGTCCCACTGTGGTTCTGATTTGCATTTCCCTGATAGTTAGTGACACTGAGCTTTTTTCCCTATAACTTATTGGCCATGAGGACATTGTGCTGAGTGAAATAAGGCAGTCATAGAAAGACAAATACTGCTGATTCTCTTTATAGGATGTATCTAAAAGAGTAGAATTCATAGAATCAAAGAGTGGAATGGTTGTTGCCAGAGGCTTGGAGGTGGGCAAATAGTTACTAATCAATGGGCATAAATTGTCAGTTAAACAAGATGAATAAGCTCTAGAGATCTGCTGTATGACATTATGCCTATAGTCAATAATAATGTGTAATAAAGTATAATATAATAATAGTATATAATAATGTGTAATGACAGATAATAATACACTTAAAATTTGTTAAGAGGGTGGGTGTCATGTTATGTGTTCTTATAACAATTAACTAAAGACTTTTTAAATGCTTCTGAAAATTGGGAAGGTCTGAGCCTGATTCTAAATTTAGGAAAAAAAATACATTCCAGTATGACTATTCAGATCATCCTCACAGAATTGGTCAGTTCTTAGGACTGACATGATATAAGCCTAATAGTATATTTTTTATTTAGATACAGCATTGGCTAATGACCTTTTTATAATGTTCAAATAAGAGGTTAATCAATAAGAAATAATTGGGTAGGAAGATAAAGGACATTATATGATAAATTATGTTGTACAGACTTATCCATAACAGGACCCTGGTACCTTACTAGGTGAGTACCCAAACAGATAGTCTTCTGATATCATTTGTAGGATGGGATGGTCTCACTAAGCCCAGAGTTGGATCTCCAAGAAGCCTCCATCTTAAACTAAATCCTACTCAATGTCAAATAGATTATGACATAATATCATTGAACTGATGATTTTGCTTAAATTATTGTTTGATTTAAACAATAAATAAAAGTTGTCTCCATCAAACATACAGTTGGAATCCAGTCAGTGAAAGACAAAATTAATAGTTCAGTGGTTAGTGCCAAATCTCTGATTTATTCTGTTATTGATATAACAGAAATAGAAGAAAACTACTCTTTGGAAATACCAAAAATAACTATTCCAGAGCCCTTTATGGTGATATTATTGAGGTCTTTGTTTTGAAGCCATCTGATGAGAAAAGCTGCCTTAAAGGAATTCCTTTTTTATTTCTTCAATAACTCGATCCACCTGGAAGAGGTGTTCCCATTTATACCGAGTGTCTCAGTGAACAATGTTGCAAATAAATTCTATTATTAAAGGGAGTGTTATAGAGCCCATTATTCCTGTAAAGTCACATCTGCCAGGGCCACATCTTGCTATCTCCAGATCTTCATACAGGCCTTGTACCTAATGAAAGATTATCATCATCACTGGAAAGAATTTTCTTAGGCAATGCAGTTGTTCACAGGGTAATCGGTTTTTAGATAAAATCTGTATTTGGCCTTAACGAGATACAAGGAACCATATACCCAAGAAATGCCTATAACCTTCACTTTTCCATACCATTTGACTCTCTTATTGGCATCCAGAGCTATTGTGACCAAGAAGAAAGCTCCAGATTGACCTGAACTTGATAATAAGCCTATTCAGCCAACCACTTTAGAGTCAAGAGATGTCTATATAGATTGCCATGTCCTCTGCCATAGAAATGCTATTACTGAAGGCAGAATCAAATGGGAAAAAACATAGCCTGTGATTCATTTGTGTGTTGAAGATAAAAGACGCTCGCTGGCGTTAACATTTTAACAAAACCAATGAGAAGTCCCTAAAATGAATTTCACTTAAACTTTGTCCCAAATTTGGAATTGAATGCTGATTGAAAAGTGACATTAAATTTCTACTTCCAGAATAATTTCAGATGACATGGACATTTCCACGTCATCCCCCGAGGGCCATCGACACTGAGTGGCCTTGGACTTGTTGTGTGGTGAGATGAGGGCAGCCCCTAGAGATGTCCAGATGACGACCATTCACGAGGTTCCGTCTAGTCTTGGCTGGCCCTGGGCATTCCGAAGTGTCCTCGGGAATCCTGCTTCCCTGGTAGAATAATGTTTGCCTGGTGAGGGGGTGTGTACAAAATTATTGGCAGGCAGGGTTCCTGAAAAATGCTGAGAGCCAAAAAGTTTGGGTTATGATAGTTATGAACAAAGGAAAGTATTTATAATATCCCTTTTGCCCCAAAATAGATTTTAACCACTATACAAGCACAATGGAATGTGCCCATTCATTTCCAAGTGGGTCGTCCCCTACCCCCATGTTTAGGTCATGGCTATTTCTAGACTTTCATGTGACAAGACCTTCACAGACCAAATTAAGTAGTGTCACCTTCTGAACAAAGTGGCTGCATGTGCTGTGGTTTTTCATTGTTTATTTCGTCTTGTTTTGTTTTACACAGCCTGTGTCACTAGCCTCCCAATCAAGGTCAGTAGATTGGATCCAACCCTATTCACTTTAAAAAGTGATAAATTCATGCCAGCACCATGATCTCACCCCCCTGAGTGGGAGAGTGTGTCCGTGATGTGCTGCGACATCCACCTTCCAGACGCAGGTGTTCTGTGTGACCCCAAAACCACACCTGAAGGGCAGGATGGTGCCGTCATACCAGCAGACGTTCAGACCGCAACTTAGTGTAGTAAGGACAATGTGTATCCAGAGGTGAAAAGAAAACGAAATTGGCTGATTTATCATTTTCATTGAGGGAGAGCCTGTAATCCAAGTAAACTGTATCAATGGAAAAGACTCATCTAAGCACCAACATCGAATTTTTCTAATACTTGCTCCCAAGGTGCTATCGAGTACATGGTTAGGAAGTCTCAGGTGGATTCTAATTGTACAAGGGCCAAAAAAGATCTTATTACCAGTAGGGCGGAGGTCAGAGATTGATACCGTGATATGAAGTCCTATTCCTTGCAATGCAGTCTTTACGTCTGTGTGCAGGCAATGTTGACATGTTTGTCTGTGAGTAAAAGTCGGGCAAGGAGGGTAGCAAATTCCTCTTGTCACAATGTGAATTCATATACACGTATTCTCTCTCTCTCTCTTTCACACACACATACACACACACACACACACACACATACACACACATACACACACACACCCCTACCTTCCTCCCTCCAGTCATATGTCCCCTTAAAGATGTTCTTTATATCTGCCATGCAGGAGGGGAAAGAAAACCCTTACCAACCTGTAGCCATTACACATGCCCCCTAAGGCAGCTATTTACAAGACTATGAAGACATGCTCTAGCCACGAGAGGGCACCAAGACAGGCGGGAAACGGTACCGTCCTGTAACTGCTGGGGCCGAAGAGAGCAGAATGGCAGCTGACATTTCTTAATATTTTATTGTATGTCCTGAGTACTCGATATACATTATGTTATTCAATCCCCACAGGTACTATAATTATTTCCATTTTTCAGATGAGAAAACTGAGGTTAGAGATGTTAAATAACTAATTATGGTCACACAAATCCATTCTAAACCACTGTGTAATGCAAGTCAAAATACTGTCCTTTACAGGAGGATGTATGGAATGACAACTTGCTACTCTATACCTTACTTACACACACGTGAATATGGAGGCACCTGTGATAATTCTGGGGCTGAGTGTACACTCATGGATGGGCACTTGTCCATTCTCTCACTGATTGTCCTTTTGCCATTGTTTTGACTCTGTGGTAGCCTCTGGTCATATTCTAATATTTTGACCAGAGTTATAATAAAAGAATCTTTATATTTCAGAATAGCTTTAGAGATGAAACTCTGCACAATCTGAAATGCCACTTCTGTTTGGTGAGGGTTAAATAGTTGTCTCAGGCCAGCGTTTAGTTCACATTCTATAAATGGCTCTTACTCCTTGATGTGACTCACTGTATGTATTACAGCAAAGTCACTTACAGATCACTTTATTTTTAGACTCTTAAAGAAACAGATTCTATGGGGAGTATTTGTTTCTGACCACAGGCTAGTGTGAGTGTGAAAACATATCTCAGTGATGAACTTTCTTTCCATTTGATTCCTCTGCCCACGGCTCTCTGTTAGTAATAGGTCTTTGCATGTTGTGTTAAAATATTTTGAATTATTTATAAATAGCAGAATGGCAGAATTTTATGCCAACATCTTATCTAGTAAAGGAGTTTTATGGTGTGCAAGTGGGAGAGACTTTTGGATTTTAAGAAAATAAAATGAACATGGTTAATATTCATAAAGGGGAAAAGGTTATTTACCTGTTGCCTACCTTACAACTTTGCAACAGAAATTTTCAAAATAGATCAAAACCCAGGAATCTGATGATAATGATGATGATGATGATGATGATGATGATGATGATGATGGTGGTGAAGTTGATGATGATATGATGACAACGACCACCACCACCATTAGTAGAGATTCTGGATTCATCCATTAAAAAAATATGGCATGCTGCCCTCTACAGGTATTCAGTCTAAACTAGATAGTATTAAATGTGTACAAATAGATAAAGCATTCTCAAATATGCAGACCAATACATAAATGGAGATTAATACTAAGACCAGTTAAATAAGTAAAACCTTTATACTCTATGGGTCTAATTTGTGTGAATTCTGAAACCAGAGAAGAAGCAGGCATTTAGTCACTCACTGATTTTAATTTCCTCTTCTAATTTTTTGAGTATGTATATTTGAGGCCAGTGTCAAAAGCAGGGAAGAACAGCTGAAGATTTGGGGACTAGTTTCTGTGTATACTTGATCAAGCTAATTGTTCTTTGGTTTGGCTAAGACCTAATTGTTTTTTGCTAACAGATATTTAATGAGCATTAATAAACAATGACAGGTTTGGGAATCTCAAATTTTTTGCAGTTCAAAAAGGTTGGATTTTATACCAACATTTTTAGAATAGGTTTTGTATAAAAAAGAGGGTCTACCAGGCTCCTTCTTCACTCCTCTGCCTCTGCCTTAACACAGTCAATACTCTTGTTGTATTAGTGTCCAAGTTGAACATTTTTCTTGATTTACTCTTTGTTCTTCTTTGCTGGGCATATGAGCCAACAGAGAAAAACCATTGGGCAAAATGTCTAAAGAACTGAGTTCTTGCACCACCTCCACCCTTGAATTTAGTTTAAATTAGTTTGGCCTAATCTAATTTGAACCACTTCTATAAAAGGAAGGGTTGGCTCAGGTTGTCTGAGAGCCCACTAGCCCTAACTAGTGGGATTCTGTGACATGAGCCACTGAGTACATAGAGCAGTGGTGATGAGCACCAGCTTTAGGACATCGTTGGGCCCTTGCCTAGCTTCCTCCACTTCCTGCTGGGTGACTGTGGGACAGTTATATAATGACTCTGTGTCTCAGTTTCCCATCAGCAAAAAAAAAAAGTATACTCATAAGAGTGTTGAGAGGATTAAAACATACAGTGTATGATAAAGCATTTTATAAGCACCACCTCGTTTAATTCCAAGACCACCTTATAAGGTAGAGACTACCTTTACCCACATTTTACAGATGGAGGAAGGAAGCTTAGGGAGGTGAAGCAGGCCCAGGCCATGCTTTTGACCGATGTGTCATTTTGTCAGGTATCTTTACCTGTTTTCTCCACACACGTTGAGAAGACACTGAAAAGGATGAGTTTCCCCCTACCTTTTCAAACAGTCCCCTCCCCCATCATTCCGATCTCTTGCCAGACTCTGGGACCTCCCACTACAAGCAGTACAGAGGACAAGAGAGTCCATCTCCGCTACCTACAATCTCAGTGCTTGGTGGACGTGGAAGGAACCACAAAAACATTCACTCGACCCTGTGGCTCTCAGAGTTGACTTATATAGTCAAAAAGAAGGGGATCCTTATTAGTGGCTGGAGTTAAAAATCCCAAAGCACAGTCAGCCAAAACCTCATCCAGATGCGAGTGTGTGGTCAGTGGTCATGCATTTCTGTTTGCTGAATTCCATACAGCCAAGGCAACTGCTTTGCCTCGCTGAAGATCCACAAGGGAAAAAAGTTATGTGCACTAGTACAAAAAAAACATGCAAGCGGAGTTCTCCCTCATCGTCAGGAATGTTTGATACAGCAGTGTTTATTCCGTGGCCTCTACCCATGGAAAATGCGCCATCACTCCTCACGTGGGGAAAACCGACCCGGGGCTTCCTTATTGGCTGCTCATTTGTTAAAATGACGTAGCATCATAGAAGATAATCTATTTCCATCAAAAAAATTTTTGTGGAATTCTGACCTCTCAGAATGCATCCTAGAGAAATCACTACTGTTAGAATTTGGTGAGCTTGTCAGACTGAAAATAAATATAAATTGTCATTAACCATATGCTTCTTTTCTTCACCTAATTTCTTATATCCTGTGGGGGAAAGTTTATGATAATGATATTCTAGCAAATTATTGTCTTCCTTTTTTAGGGTCTGCTCATTTTATAGTTCATTCTTTGGGGTGCATTATCTTATATTTGAAATATGTATTAGCCATTTTACGATAGTATAACTCATTATTTTCTGTGTAGTCTTATTATAGATCACTAGAATAAGTGACCTGTGTTGTGTATGAAAAATAACACTTGTTTTGCTTTAAAATATCGCTTCTTGTCAAACACTCCACTGGCTTTATCATTCCTGCTATTTGAGTTGGATGATTTTTAATAGAATATACTTAGAAAGACTGAAGCATGGAAGAGTTCACATTTTAAGTAAAAATTTCCCCATAGTCTCTTTGATAATTGCACTAGTGAATACTCATTGACTATTTACAGTACTCCAGACCTTGTCCTAAGCTTTATGTATGTTAACCCATCAATTTATACAACCATCCTACAAGGTGCATTACTGTTCTTATGCACAATTTTACAAACAAACAAAAAAAATACAACAAACGTGAGAGGTTAAGTAACCTGCCCTTGGTGGCACAACTACTAAATGCAGTTTCTAGGATTCACACCTTAGAGGTGGGGCCCAGGGTCTGCCCTTTACTGCCACTTTGAACCACGGGGGGGGGGGGGGGGGGGATTGAATGGAATCATTTCATGCTTTTAAAGGACACTTACTTATTCTTTTAAATGAGTAAAAATAGATTGTTATCTTTAGCCAGAGAGATATGGAAGAGCCTATTCAAGAAGAGATTTAAATAACAAGCAAGAATTTGTTTTTTTTCATGCTCTTATTGAAAAGCCTGATGAACAAGGCTGAATATGTCTTACTCCCCCTGGTGTTCAGAAAGGGAGCCTGTGTGTGTATGGGATGGGGGGGGGGGGGGCTCTTCATCAGATTTGGGGAGAGGAGCCCCAGGAAGGCTTCACTTCCTTTCCATTCCTACACTTAAGAAATGCAGAGCAGCCAGCATGTGATACAGGACTTTCTTTCCTCATCTGTTTCTGCTCTCAAGGCCTGCAATAAGTTAGAGACGACTCAGCATCCGACTGCAACCCTTGACAGTCAAAGTTATTAAAACTTCTAATTTCCTAAAATTTCTCCTGTCCCCCACCCCTGTGTGTTCTGCCACACCCTTGGCCTGCTGCCAGGGCATCTGGTTTTCCATAATTAGCACAATGGCTTGTAGAATCTTCTTTTCCTTGTCTTTTGCTTTGGCTGCTGGGCATTTGTTCTAAAATCTCCGTTACAGTTGCTTTGTTACTGTCGACTTGGAGATTCTGATAGCCAGCGTTTGATGGAGAAGATGTAAGGCCCCTTGAATTTTTAAGTCATCTTGAGCTCTAATTCTTTTATTAGATAAAATGACACTCGGACCAGTAGTTTACAGAGTGCGTCAGCCCTGGTTCCCTGTGGCTCTTACTTGAGGAGTTAAAAAAAAAAAATACCAATGCTTAGGTCCATCTCCAGAAAGTTCAAATCATTTCTTTTGGGGTGGAGCCCAGGCATCAGCATTTTTTTTAATGTGAGGTCATGGTTGAGAAACACTGGGCTAATTTAATCTTTTGGCTTCAGTCTGAATACCAAGGCTCTTAATGGCCTTGGCTTAGAAATATATAAAATTCGTTTAAATGGCCAATTGTAGTTCCCATGACCTGTCTCTTGAAATGTGAAAAAGGATTTTATATGTACATACATACATATACATATACACATACACATGCATACATATATACATGTGTGTGTATATATGTATATATGTGTATATGTGTGTGTGTACACACCACACACACACACACACACAGTTGCTGTCATCCCCGGATTAAAGAGATTACGGATAAAGTTCATGGCACTTTTGACGAGTTCCCTCCACCCCCTCCCCCACTACAGGCCGCCTCTGACTACACCTTTTGCAGGGGGACAAAGCATTTTGTGGCTGAGATGTTTCAGCTTATCTTCGTTGCAAGATAAACCAGGGCAATCACCAGAAATCACTTTTATGACAGTGCCTGGTGCATTACCCGGGTTCCAGAAATCAAAATCCGTACGTGTTTTAGTACAAAATACAGGGGCTACTGCTACTGTGAGTGTTTGGAGGTGAGTCTGGTTTCTCATCTGTAAAATAAATATAATGATGCTTGACTTACGGGACTGTTTACAAATTAAACGACATTATTTATGTGAAATCTCTCAATCTACCTGCTGCAACACAGCACTGACTCCTTTCCTTTGCCCACCTCCCTAGTGATCCGGAAACTGCTCAGTTCAGAGGAGGGAATTTCTGTCATTCTAACTATTATCACCATGATACTGGTCGACATCATCAATTTTGTCTTTCAGGGATGGCAGTGAGAAGTGGCTCTCATATTTTCATCCATAAGACCCTAAAGACAGACAGTTTGAGGGACTTTTACGGTCTTGCTCACAGCGCATTCAATAGGGGACCACACAGGTTTCCTGAACTTTCCCTCTGTTTATTTATCAAAACCTGTTTCTGCCAGGGCTGCCGCAGCAACCCACCACGCCTGCTTATTATCCATCTCCTGTCTGGCCACCTCTCTTAGTTCTGCTTTGCCCCAGCAGGCTTAGCATCTGTCAATCTACTTTGCCCTCGAAACCTTCCAGAAGATGTTTCAGCACCCAAGGGAAATAATCAGGCGCCTTCAGAACCCAGGGGACGCGGCCAGAAAATCTGCGTTTCAAGGGGTAAGAGGAGGAGGAGACAACGGCTTCTATATGGGCAGCCAGAGGTGACAGAAGTGGATAGAGGAAAGTGTGAAGTCAGAGGACATCACGTCCTGTAGGATGGTGACCAGCTAGCGTGGAGAGCAGGGGACGTGGCGATGAAGGAATAGACTCAAGGGGTCAAACAGCAGCACCTGAGAAATTAGAGGTGATATGCTACATGTTAGTGCTTTTTGTATCTTATTTCTCAGACTTTTCTAGGGAAATTCTTCTAGGCATTTCCTCTGCTGTCTTTATTTACTCAGCAAACATTGATGAAGTACCTATCACTGGCCAGACACTCTGCTAATAGTTGAGAGGCAGGAAGGACTCTTCCGACTCATGGAGTACAGTCTGGTGGTTGGAAGAAAAGATCATTAAATAGACATTGAATATTGATAGATTTAACTACATTAAAAATAATATATATATTTTTAAAACTAAAATGTAAGCCGAACTTCCAGTTTCTCTTCTTTTTCATGTCCCCTTTTTGCAACCCAATAGTGGATAGTGATTAAGAGCCCAAACTTCTAAATCAGGTTACATGTTTAAATAGTGGGTTCACCACTTACTTATTACCCGTGTGACCTTGGGTTAACCAATACCTCAGTTTACTTCTCTGAAAATTGACATAATAAAAATACTTACAGGTTGTGGAGTGAAACTGACATCACTCAATTGATCTAGGGAATTAAATGAGATAAAACATGCAAAATCCTTAAAGAAGTGCTTAGTACATAGTAAGCATCGATAGGTAAAACTAGTAGTATTAATCCACAGGAGTAAGATAAGAGATGTTGAGGATGGACACACATAGCCAGGCCCTGGAGGGAAATCCAAATGACTGATTTATCGCCCCATTTTCCTTCCACCTCCTCCCTTCCCTCCGAGAGTTGTTCTGGAATCACGCACCCCACGTGCAGGTCAGCCAAGCTGCTCAGCGACCGTTGGTGCCTGAACTCTTCCCCTGGCCCCTGTAGACAGAGCGGAGAGGATTTGGGACAGCCAACAAACAACTCTGTCCTCACAGTTGAGCAGGCAGCTGGCAAGCAGGGAGTTTCTTTGCTCCAAAAGATAGCAGGACAGTCAGGAGTTGAACTGACAGTGCTGCTTTGGGAAAACTCGCGAGCCTTCTAGGGTTAGGGAGGGCCCGCAAACACAGGCCGCAACATTCTCCTTTTGAGATAACCTTGGCTTCTTAGGAGTCACAAGGGTTCTCAAAGCTTTGACCCACCCTGATTCAGATATTCTGAATAGTTGTCTCAGCTTCCTATGAGGGACGGGTGTCTAACAAGTTGCGAAATCTTTGTTTATCAGAACTTCCTTAACACGTAAAAACTCTTTGCTATGTCAAGTTTCCACCTTTATTCAGAGAAGCTTCTGCATGGATTATGCTTCCATAAACATAGAATTTTTGACCAGTGATGGACCCAAGAGTGTAGATTTGGAGGGATGGACTTCTGCAACACATTCAGACACCATGGGCTCCCAAGGTTGGAAGGACCCTCAGAGGTCTCCCAGCCACTGGATGACTTCCCAACACCCCTGAGAGGTGGCTTCTCATCTTTTGTCCAAGCAGTTCTGTGGTACACTGCCCTCACTAGGTCCTATGGCACCCTGTCCCTATGATGGCTACTAGGACAGCTTGAATCATTAGAAAGTAATACTTCTGTGGAATCGATCATGTTTCTATGATTTCCACCCCTAGGACTTAGTTCTACTCATTTGATATAACACTAATCTTATGTATCCCTTCTCTCAATGATAGATATATTAGTTCTCTTGAATTTTTTTTTTTGCCGACCAAACATTGCAGTTTGATAAAAAATAAAAATAAACAATTTTTTTTTGTCTCGACGGTCCAGTACCACTGAATCTGTGAAAGTAACAAATGTTGCTCACTTTAGAAACGAGCTGACTAATCACCTATTCCTAATAGCGACATCAAGAAAATGAGAAATCTACACTTCAGTCCAATCTGTTTGAAAACCTTATTATCAAATCTGTGTTTTTTGGAAACCCAAGAGTACTTGAAACCAAGTGCTGAAAAAACATGTGTTTTTCATTTTCACCTGACATATTGCATCTTACGGCATCACGCTGGGCATGCAGCCGCAGCAGAACGTTTGGGAAAGTGTAGCTGCTCAAAGCTAGTGGGGCGGGGACACACGGAGGAGCAAAATGGTCAGTACGTAAAGCAGTTTGGTTGATAGCCCGGCGATTGTAATCATTTGATCAAATAGATTACCATATAAACAGACAATAGTGTGGCTAAGAGTCTCAAAAAATTTCAAATGTATTTTCAACCACTTTTCACTTCATTCGTCACCCTGCTAGCTAAGAGTGACTTTTTGTACACAGAAGAGAAACATCTGTAGGTTCCTTCAGTACTGATTCAGTATTTGTTAAGTATTTTCATGTATTTTTGACAGAGTTTGTGTGGTATCAACACTATGAGGTGTGTATGACTATCTTCCCCATGTGGCTAGGCACAACCATTATAACGCACCCAAGTTACACAGCTGGTAAGTGGTCAGACTGGGGTTAGAACCAGAGGTTTGGCCTCAAAGCACAGTCTCAACTGCCACCCAGCACCAACAGTGAGACTCAGAGATGTATGGGATCCTTTCATTCCTGAACTGCTGAGTGCATCTTGGACAGGACCGTTGGTTCTGTTCTCTGTAGTAAGAATTTTAGGATGCTGATTCTGAAGCTTGTCTGCTTTTATCAGCCTCTAAAAATTCTGTACCCCAATTCTAATGTGTGGGATTCCCCCCACACATCTAAAGCAATTCTCTGACACAATTCAACTCAGTTCTGACACTATTTACTGGGGGTAGCATCAGATTCCACAGGCTAAAGATTCAGTCCTGCAAGAATGCCAACTCTTCGCCCCTCGCCCCATTACTTCAGACCCCTGTCAAAAGTCCAAGATATCACAAGATATCACCTGAGCTTCTGACCTACTGGCTGTAGATCAGAGGTCCGAGTGACCCTCTCTTTGGGTTTTTTACAAGAGTGGCTCAGAACTCAGAAAAACATTTTACTTATTAGATTACTGGTTTATTATAAAAGGAATCAACTTGGGAATAGCCAGATGGGAGAAATGCAAAGAACAAGGTATGGGGAAAGGGCGTGGAGCATCCATGCCCTCTCCAGGTAGCCACTCTCCCTCAGTCTCCATGTGTTCACCAACCGGTTAGCTCTCCAAAGCCCCTCCTTCTAGGTATTTGGAGGCTCCATTAAGTAGGCAAGGTTGATTCAATCATTGGCCTTGGCGATTGATGCAGCTTCCAGCCCCTCTCTGCTCCCCAGAGGTCGGGGGTGTGGCTGGAAGTTACAACCCTCTAATCACACAGGTGGTTCTCCTGCCAACCAGCCCCATCCTAGGTGGGGTCCAAAAGTCACATTATTAAATTGACAAAAAAGACGCCTTAGGAAATTCAAAGGATTTTAGTAGCTCTGCCAGAAGCAAAGACAAAGACCAAATATATATTTCTTATTATAAATCACAATATCACAGCTTCCCATTGGGATACTTGGGAACCTCATGTCTCTCTTTAGCGCCTTAGACAGTCATTTGTGAGTTGCTTTTGTGTGGTGTATCGTAGAAAAAGCCCTAAAACCAAGCATTAGAAGCCCTGAGTTAGAATCTCGGCTCCACCAGATACAAGTTGTGTGACCTTGGGCCAAGCACTCAATCCCTTGAGATTCAGTTTCTTCATCTATAAAATGTCCACCTCTAAGGATTATTTTATTCAACAAATGTTGAGCATCTAGTATGTGCCAAGCACTTGGTGAAGCTTTGAGTGTCTGTTAGTAGATAAAATAGACATAGGTACTGCCTTTATAGAGCCTGCAGCCAAGTGGGGAAGGTAGACGAGAAATAAGCAAACATGTGTATAATTACAAATTGGGTTGAGGGTTCCAAAGAAAATGAAAAAACTGAGCCTTGGGAAAATTCAGTGCATAGGAGCACCTGTTTAGGTAAGGTGGTCAGGATGGTTTCTCTGAGGAGAGTGTGTCCAAAAGACAAGGGCACATCTGCCAAGTGAAGAGCAGAATCGGGCCCAGGAATGGCATTATTAGGGCTCTGAGCTGGGAAGTAGGATTAAATGAAAATTTATATATGTGTAAAGGTCACTTCGTGAACTAAAACAGGCTGACACACATGTGAAAAACTTCTATTGCAAATGAAAAATGGCGTTGGCCACTTGCAAAATGCAGCTTGGACCGTTTTCTTCCCATATGAGTCAAGACTAACATTCCAACCCAGTGAAGTTTGTTCCATTTCCACAAGATAACAGCCTTTATCCCCCCACACCAAAATTTTAGGTGCCCGGACTGAACAAACATGAGCAGCACTGTTTCCCTTGATTTCCATCATCTACCAAGGAGCAGAACTTCCTCCCTCTCTCACTTTTCCGTTTCCTCTGCCTCCTGTCCTTGTAGATTGGACAACAATTTCTAAAAATTTCCTGAAGTTGACTGATGACAGGACATGGGTGTCTGGAGTCTAAGCTGCCTGACTAGAGTTAAGATGAAATGTTGGAAAAGGAGCAGCGAGAATCCCTCTCTGGTTCTTCGCTCCTGGTTCTTCCTGCTGGTGCTTTGACTTGGGGGTGACTATCAGTAGAGCTGAGCTCCTATTTTTCTTTTCAAGTGTTTTGATCTTTAAATGTTTTATTCACCATCCTGAAATATGTCCCTGGTGTATAAAGAACAATTGGGAATGATAAAGCAGGAGGACCTAGAGTAATGGGATCCTTGAAGAATGGAGAATGTCAGGACTTGCTGCTGCTTAGTATTTTTTACACAGGAAATGTAACTGAGGTCTCAGTAACAGTGTCATGAAGAGAGAATTGTCTGTTCACCTCTTGAAGGTTAGCCATCCCCTGACCCAGTCACCCTCTATGACATCATCCGTTGTCGTTTTCCTCACAACATTTATCTTTCTTTGAAATGATGTTTGTTTTTTTGTTTATCGCCTACTCCTCCACCATAAGTTCAGGTGCTTGTATGCCCTGTTTACCGTGTGTCCCAAGTTTTTATAATGGTATCTAGCCAAATGGGTACTCAGTGATGAATGGTGATGAACGATGAATGTACCAATAGATCAAATTAAACTAACGAGAGCTAACACTTCCATAGCACTCATCAAGTTCTAGGCTCTTCTCCAAGCCCTTTAACTGTATTAATTCAGTCCTTATGATAAATACATGAGGTGCCCATGAGAATTATTTCTGTTTGCAGAGGAGTAAAGTGAGGCACAGAGAAAGGAAGTAATTTTCCCAAGGTCACACAGCTAATAAGTACAGGAACTAGGATTCAAACTTAGACTGTTGGATCTAGAATCTGTACTTTATCTACTACTTTTTGAACAGAACATGTTGCTGTTAGAAAAGAAATATTGATGATGCAAAATATAACAAAGAAAACTCTTTTACGACAAAATTTCCTGAATAATAAGCTTGATCTGTTTAACCAAAGGATTCAGTGTGTGTGTGTGTGTGTGTGTGTGTGTGGTGGTGTGTGTGTGTGTAAAGAAAAGAAATGAAACATTTTACACTGTGAATATCTTTTACTCTGAACTTCAATTACCAGGAGTTACTTTCGCTTCTGTCTACATCTCCCACCTAGAAAATACTTTTGAGGTCATCCTGATTTGCTGGTCACTCGTGTATGTCAGCTCTGGATCTAACGGTGACCGTGGTGGTGGTGGGATGCATGGCAGGATGAGGGAGAGCAGATTATGAATGTGGGCTTCATGAGCTTGTCCAAAGGAATAACTCTAGAGGCAGTGGTGTGGTTTTGTCTCTCTTTGGGTCCCCTTGGCCATGCATCTTCAGATCTAAAAGGTAATAATCTAGCCTGTCTTCACTCACTGAGCAGCACAGATTCTGTGCTGCCTATAAAATGAGACCAGATCTCTAAGTCACTGTTATCTGAAGCAAGGAGTCTGGCTCTTAAACAAAAGAGTGAAAAGAAAATCGATGAGTCTGAAACTTTAGCCTGTCTTCTTGGCTATCAGATCAGTTAAGATTCCCAGAATAAGAAAGTCAAGCGGAAGTAATTGGGAACAATTTGAGCCTCATCTCTTTCTCAGAAATGGGCACTTTTTTTAAGTGTCATTTTGGTGTTTCCCATGATGCCGTACAAATGGCAGACAAATGTCCACATGATTTTCATTGAGCTTTAATCTATGTACATCCAGCGACTGGCATTTCTTGGCTCCAAAAGGGGTTTCTTTTTTTAAAAAAAAAAAAAAAAAACAATTTTCACCCAAAGCTTTAATCGTGTCTTTCCTTTTTATACCAGTTGAACAGATAAATGCATACTCATGAATTAAACCAAACTGATATTTTATATAGAAAGGGCAAAAAGATGTCCAGAATCCCCATCATATGCTTCACTCTCTCCTTAAGGAAAAATATTTTGAAGTGTATATGATTGCATCATTTTGACAATTTTTATTTAAAAATATTATGAACTATGCACCTTAAACTCCATTTTCATGTCATTCACTGCCCAAAATCCTTAGGTGGCCCCCATTTCCCATTGCCTGACTCGTGAGGACCTTCCGAGCCCTCCCTGTGTCCTGCCTTAGTGCCTTGGGTGTCAAACTGGCTCCCCTTGGTGACTCA
This sequence comes from Eonycteris spelaea, assembly GCA_003508835.1. Lineage (NCBI taxonomy): Eukaryota > Metazoa > Chordata > Mammalia > Chiroptera > Pteropodidae > Eonycteris > Eonycteris spelaea. Next base: position 1,984,646 of record PUFA01000036.1, read on the forward strand.
CGTCTAGAGCTCCAATTATGCTGTTCTCTCTTTTTTTCTGTCAACCAAAATCCTACTACCATCTGTTAAGCTCGGCTTTCTTCCCTCACTTTCTAGCTCTGGTTCATTTTTTTTTTCCCTGAACTCTAAGAGGAATTTATTCTGTTTCAGATCCTCCTTTAATCTATATTTTTTATTTATTTTCATGTTTTATCCATATTACTATTGCCTTTTCAAGGAGATATTAACAACTTAGGGTTGACCACTATATCAATTAGGAATGCATTTGCATGCAATAAGAAAAAAACACATAAATTTTTTGTTAATTTTCATGGAACAAGAAACATTTAACATGTACTTAAATCAGGTGATCAATTTTGGTGGAACTTTCAGTCTTTATCATCATGAAAAGCTTACTAGAATGTTTGGCTCAGCTGACAAGCTGCAGTAGCAAGAGAGGTTAGCCATTTTTAAACCATTAACTCCCTAACGTGGTCAACAATATTATCTTCATACTTCTTCTGTGCTTCTTTATCTCCGTCTGTTCATCTGTCTGTCTATATTTATTTTGGTTTACAGTTGCTCATTTTGGGACAAACCTATTTCCGATTTCCACTCACAGGGTCTCTGTTGATTTTAATTTCATGATTGATTGTTTTCTGGTCCAGTCACATTTCAGAATGGCATGTGCCAGTTAACATGGTGCTCCTGAACTCTTGGCAGCTCACCTGAGGATTCTGCATTCTCAAGCCATTCCATTTTTGCATGTAACTCGGACCTGAGAGCCAAGCTTTCTGAAGAGATGAACAGAACAGGTCCAGCAATTCATTATCCAGGCGTGCCAAAGACTCAAATAAAATCAACAAATAGTCGTTGAGCAACAAAAGCATAAGATCGCAGAACAGGGTGAAACCTTAGAGATCATCTCCTTCGATTTCTTCCTTCTCAAAAAAAAAGTATAACGTGCTGGTTTTAATTTTCATATTTTAATCTTTTTTTTTTAATGAGCAAATGAATTCACACAATACACCTCATTTGACGAAAGAGAAAAATGAAGGGCAAGGTCACACACACTGGAGGCCAGAGCCAAGTTTGTGCTTCCAGCTCCTGCCCTCTCTACTCCTTTGAGGGGCCATGCCTGAGGTTCTCCGCTAGGCGCATGAGGGATACAGAGGAGTATAGTAATAACTGTCCTCTGTGAAATGTGTTTAGAGCATTTTCCCATGTGATAATTGTCACATATGAAGGGTTATTCATACCCCATTACTGACGATTTTATCATCTTTCCTCCAATTTGCTTTCCTTCTGTGTTCCCTGCCTCAGTGGCGCAGCATCATATACCTGGATCCCTTTTTTTCCTGTGTAGCACTTATTTCTGCTATGATAAGATAATTTATGTGGAATTATTTGTTTAATGTCCCCTCTCCTGGACTATAACTTCATGATGACAGGTATGATGCCTCCCTGTGATATCCCAATTAGTTTTTGAATTAATAAATCACCATAATCATCCTAGAACTCTGCCTTTCTACATACCCCACAACCTGGCAGTTCGTGGTTTATACATTATTTACCTACTTCCAAAGTTTCACACTTGTCCATTCATCCTCATTCCTACTCTGCCCTAGTTCAGCTCTCAGCACCCTTTCACTTGTCTCCTACGTGGGCCTCTCATCCAGCCTCCACAGCCAGAATTACCTTTCTCAAGGACAAATCTGGTCACATGATCCTTCCTAGCTTAGACTATCTCCAGCTCTGATGGTCTCTAATAACTTTCATTCATTCATTCAGTCCTTCCTTCACTCCAGGAATAGTTCTTGAGCCGCTATCCTTGCTAGGCACTGCTCCAGGGCTTCCTATTTCAAGGTCGACAGAATAGTTTGTTCTCAGGGAGCTTATAGACTAGTGAGGAAGACTGATAATAAACAAGAACAAAATACTTAAATATGTAATTACAGTTTGTGACAACTGTCAGTAGGAAGGAAACAAGTAGGGTGCTAAAGTGGAGACTCATGGTGGAGGGCAAAGGAGGAGGAGAGAGGGATGATTTAGAAGGGTGAGGTAGGAAACACTTACCTAAAGTGGCATTTCAGGTGCTATCCCAAGGACCAGAAAATGCTATCCATGTGAAGAGGCAGAAGGAAAAGCATTCGCATGGAAGAACATGGGACAAAAGGAAGGAATACGTATTCTTTCCTCTTAATCTTAAATAGAGAGACTACACCAATGTAATTTGATATTTTTCAACTTCTATTAATAATAATATGCTCCACATAGCTCTTAGAAATTAGTCCATTTTATTTATGAATAGCCTAAAACGGATAATCTAATAAGAACTTTTTCCACTTACAGAGCAAATCAGAAACCAAAACCTGGACTTTTGTCTCCTCTGAAAAGGTTAGATCTTAAGTAGAGAATACTTTGCCCACTCTGTCCCAAATTTCAGAGAGGTGAAATGTCTATATCTATTTTTTTTTTTGCCCTGATTATGTATTGTATGAGAGGATAATTAACATGTCTACTTATTTGAAATACACTTTGGCCATACTTTTAGGAAAAAAAGAAATGTAATGGACTATATTGGAGAGAAGGTGTAATGCCAACACTTAGCCCAGCAGCCTTCATGCTATGCTTCATGAATACTTCATAGCATCTGTTCCTCTGGTCTAATTGAATAATAATGACTCAGCATAATGATTCCGGTTTCTCCTGATACTCAACTAGAGCCTGATAAGTTTCTTGGCCTCGGTGTTATTTCTTTTTAGCCTTTAGCATTTTTTAGAATAAGTACAATATTCTGATGCAAGCACAAGTGTCTTCTTAAAACAAATCAGAATATAACAAAACAAAATTTCTTAAAACAAATGTGCTGTGTTAAAATATCAATTGACATTTAGCCCTAGAAAAGGGAATGAGCATTTTGGTAGGTTTAATTGTTGTGTCCTGAGACACATGAATAGGGAAAAGAAATATGGACTTGTGCGATATTTGTTGTGTTCTACCTCAACTATATACTTTTTATTCTCAAAAATGAGCAATAAACACATATTCGAATTCAATAAAAGAATTCACATTTCAATTTTTCATATTACTTGAGTGAATTGAAAGAAAAGCATCCATCATTCCTCGCTGCTAGCTTCTCGCCAGAACTCAACACAGGGTAGATGTTGAACGGGGAATCAGAGTCCTTACCAACGCTCATCAAGAGCAGAAGACAAGGAATCCTAACGTCCCATCTTGGCTGCTGTGTAGGAGGACCTGGTTCTCTGCTAAGTTTGAACAGGGACAGGCATGAGTTTGTTATAAACGAGGTTCTATTCACATTTAAAAGTATTTTAACCTCGAGGCCAGCAGAAGTGCTGTGGAGTCAAAGTTGATGCTTCTCAATCCTGCTGGAGACCGCAGGAAGTCACAACTGTCATGTTTGAGGTCTTCCATGCACCCATTGCTGCAAAATTTTGAGAGTACACGTGCACACACACACATACGAGTCCGTTGGACATAAAAGAGGAATATAATCCTCCTGTATTTCACATTCCTCTCCAATCTGGATAAAACGTGGCCCTCACAGTCTCAGATCTGGAAAGAATTTGGTCAAAGCGTTAACCTCAGTGATTACCCACGCTCGAGCATCCAAGGCAAGTGATCATGGTATCTTGTTCTGCCAGTTCAGCCCAAATGGTGAAGTCACAGATAGTAAATCAAAAGCTTGAGCTGCAGAGCTTCATTCTTCACCCAGGCTGCTCACCCAAAAACATGTGATGAGCAACCTTCACCGGCTGGCACTGCTTAGAAGTTTTCCATTTGTACTATATGAACTCAATGCCACCTCTGGGTTTTTTTGAGCTGGATCACATATGGACTAAAAGAATGCCAAAATACAGTGGTATTGATGAAAAGTTTACCAAATATCTTTCAAAACAGCAACAACAATGCAGAAATGACCATTTTAGCAACTACCCAGAAAAACAGACACTTGGCTATTCATTTCATCATTTAGAAAAAAATATTTCTTTTATATATATTTTTTTCTATCAAATGACTACTCGCATCAGAATTGGATTGAGAATAATTAGAATAAGAGCATTTAAAAAAATTTTTTTATGGTAATCTTAAGGAAGAACTATGGAAGTAACTTTCATTCGGTGAGCTCCATAATTAAAAGAGATTATGAAATATGAGCTGGCCACTTGCCAAAAGAAAATGAGCCTTGAAATTGGGAATGTGACAGGACCGCATTTTAAAATTATATACCTCCTGTAAATGCATGAAACTCGTGTCTCCCTTTCTTCAAGCTGATAGTTCCTACCTTGTTCCCCAGAGCAAGACCCCCTGCCCCGCTGTGTCCTGAGAAAATGACGTCCTTACCTTCAGTTCATTGGCCGCTGTTTCAGCACAGCCCTGAGAAGGAGTTTTAATATCTGGTTCCACGTCTCCCCAGAGCCTCATGGGCAATGCTTTGGAAGCAGGTCTTCTTCTCAAGCACCTTTTGCTGCTCGTCCCAGTCCTAAATCTTTGGCATAGCTGAGGTTCCTTTCCGAGTGTTGGCTTTCTCCAAATGGTGGATGAATGTCATTTTGAAAGACATCATCACCCAAAACGTCTCCTTCACCTCCATGTCAAGTTTGGGGTTGAAATGCTGTTGTGAGAATTCTGGTCTGTAAGAATTCTTCATGGAAATGCAGAGTTCTCAGGAGCCGACAACCTATAGGTTAATATGCTGAAGGAGATTATTTGCCCCTGGGTTCGAAGGACCACGACAAATGGCCTCCATCAGGTGGTGGCTGGAGGGACCACCTTTGGGTATAGACCCAGACAGTCCCTTCCAAAATTCGTTGTTCGGATAAAGAACCTGGGACTCCAAGGAGTTTCAGAATTAGCCAAAATATACATAGCAATGTTGTGAGCCAGACCAGCACACAGGTCTCTTGGCTTCTGACACATACTCTTCCCACTCTGCCAGAGGGAATCATCCTCAGACATGGCAAGGGGAATATAGACATTTATTTCTGGGGAAAAAATGTACTTTGGGTCTCCCACTTTTCTAGCTACGTGATTTTCTCTAGGAGAAAGGGAATGGTGAGTTAGACTAAAGTAAGGAAAGAATATATAAATCCTGCTTAACAAGCATTGTCACCTCTTTGTTTTTGTCCCAGATAAAATATCTCAAGTCCCTCAGGATTTCTCTTTTGTTCTTTACTTTCTGCTTATCTGACCTTCAGTTCCTATCCTGTTTGTTTTTATGGATGGATCATAGAAACCAGAAATGCACACACAACAAACACATCTGTCCGTCGAGTAAAAAGAAAGGCATGTGCGTGCATGTGTATGTATGTGTTCCTGTGTGAACATGCCATAACGTGAAGCAAGTTTGAGAGGAGCATTCAAAATTAATGAGTTCTCCCGCAAATGGCAGGGTGCAGAATGGCCTTTATTCAACCCAGCAATTGTGCTGGAACCCCAAATTAGAGTCTCCATTGTTCTTTGTTGCCTTTGTTTTAAGCTCAACACAAACTTTTTTTTTTTTTTTGCTATAAAAAAAATAAATCTGAAAACAATAAGTCTTGTTCATTGACATAAACCGGCTGTCGGTTCCTTGTGGGACCTATGCTGATAAAAACCAGGGAAAAACTATTTTATTTGCAATGTAAAGAATTTTAGCCTGTGGAGATTTTTTTTTTTAGTTCAACAGCAGTAAAGGTGGGGACAGCAACCAAATAAGCTGTTAAAATCTGTATTCCCCGCCCTCACCCTTCTCCCAGTCCCAAGAGACATAATTAAAACTCCAGAAAGTGAGAAGCTGTTACTATACTAACATAACTACTTAGTACAACAGAATCATGCATTTACCAACTTCATTTTTTTAAATAGTTCAAGCTGAACTTTATTTTGCTGTTTCGCATACAAGGGCCTTTTCTCCATGTAAGTGCTTTAATATGGTTTGCCCATCAGCCTGTTAATATTTGTCAAGGAGTAAACGTGTTGGCCAACAATGGGTCAATCTTTGTTAAGGTCACCAGGTACACTTCAGATGTGCACTTCACTCATTCTGCTGAAAATGTTCTAACTGAAGGTTCCTATATTAAGCCTCATCCCAATTCTATTACGAAAGAGGTTTGTAGTTCTAGCTGACTGAACTGCCTTTTAAGTTTCTATACGCAATCAGAATAGAGATAGGAGCGGATAGAAATGCGCATATGTAATAACTAGCATTCTCATGGAGGTGGATGAAAACAAGCATGCCTAAACCTTGACCCGAAGTACATACAGATCTTGTTTCCGACTTGCCAAAAGAGACAGGAAAGGCAGTGGATAGTAACCATTATTTATCTTTCATAGTGGTGCACTACTGTTGAGGGGTCAACTTCTTCCTTCTTACATTCTCTCTCTCTCTCTCTCTCTCTCTCTCTCTTCCTCCCTCCCTCCCTGGCCTCGCTGGTCCCCAAAGTTCTAGACATCTTATGAGGAAGCCTGTTTTCTCAAGATTCAGTTCTCAATGGTCAGTTCGGAAGGCTCGCAGCAGCAGCTGCATTGAACTTTTGGGCTTTTCAAGCCTTCCTCTCGCTCGGTTTGTGTAATAATGTGCATATATAGAATAACATGTAAGAATCCAGCAGGGTCACAGATCTGTCCCCAGAACCAGCTTTCTTGGAAATTTCTAAAAACACTGCCAATCCCCAGAGGGAATCCTCCAGCTAACTTTAGGGCATATTTGTCCAAGGTCGCTGAAAGGGCTGGAGCATACGGGCTGGTTTTTAGGTATTCGGCACTCGCATTCCACATGTCTCTTCCCCACTGGCTCGTGGTGTCGCCCCCTCCCCACCTCCCCACACATTCTTAGACACGCATCCTCTCTAAATGAATGGGCTGTCATGACCTCAGAAAGGTTAGTTGAGTCCTCTCAATCTGTCTTTGTAATGAGGGGTAAAGTTCCTGTTTCAACAGGTGTTGTGAGACTAAATGAGATAATACAAGTAATGAGGCTGGAAAGTACCTGGCACATAGTAAGAATTCAAGAGGCTCAGGTTTTACCACCATCATCATCATCATCATCATCATCATCATCATCATCATCATCGCTACTTTGAACTAGAAGCAGCCCGTAGAATAAGCACACTGTCTTGGGATGAGGGTGTTGGTGGTAGATGTGCCTCACACACAGCCTTGGGCCGAATGAAGGCTGCTTGTGTTCAACGGGTAGAAACTCTTTCACGAATGCCTTTTCCTCAGGCTCTCCAGAATGTCCCAGAGAAAGTATTTCTAGCTCACAGTGGAAATTTCAGGTTATTCAGAAGTGAACCCATTTTGGGAGGAGACTTTATCAATGAAATTGGTTCTCTCCCCCATCCCCGCAATGTTTTAAGCTGCTGAAAACTAGGAAACAAAAGACATTATATGTGAATGAACCTGGTGAAGGAGAGAGGAGGGATCAAAAGACTAAAAATTATGATCCAAATTAAAATTTTATTGGAAGATGTTACTGATGGTTAAAAAGAAAGGATAAACACAAGCCAGAAAGATTCTAGTGCATCTATCCGCATTTATTTTTATCTGTTAAGATTGTCAACTGACCTTCAATATAAGATTTTTTTTTCAAGAAGCTAGTTAGTATTACAGTCCCACCAATATCACTTTGATAAGTTTTGTTGTTGTTGTTGTTTTTAGATTTTTCTTCCTTGCAGATGATGACCAACAAAATCCAGGGAGTGTTTATACTTATGAAAACATAGATACATTATGTGATGTGGCAGGAAAATCTTTTAGCAGTCCATGGCCAACTCTGTATTTTCAAATGGAAGCTCTCCGGGCCCTTTTCAAGATAGGACTCTCCAGAATCATATTCTGCTTCTACCCCAATGCTGCCCTTCTTGAGTCATATATCTAGGTTTTGCCCTGGCCTTCAAATGTGTAATAAAGAGTATACCCAGAAGGAACTGAAGTCATGGAAAGGTGGGCAGTTTTAAGAATAATTTTCTTATCTTGTTCTATAGTCTGTAGGTCTCTTGATATAATTACCACTGTGAGGAAATCCTAATTACCTTTGAATCTTTATAACAGAGAAGAAATGGCTGGAAATGAGATTTCCCTGGACGCTAGCATAAAATGGTGATTTACTTTCTTTCTGGGAAACCCTGTGAAGGGTCTAGATTGCTTGTAAGTTTTGGATAAAGCTGGTTGTTAGTGACATGATGCAGTGGCAAATCAGGTTGATTTTTCTGATCCTAGAATCAATGGTATGCATATATAGCATGCTTTTAAGTTCCTGACTCAGGTAGATTATAAAATTATGGTAATATGGGGTGAGAGAAAGAGAAGGAGGGAGAGAGGGAGAGGGAGAGGGAGAAGGAGAGGGAGGGAGAGAGAGAAAGAGAGAGAGAGAGAGAGAGAGAGAGAGAGAGAGAGAGAGAGAGAGAATATGTTTACTCTTATATTATGATTGTTTAGAGCTTTTTTCTTAATGGTCAGAGGAAGAACTTAAGTGCCACATGATCAGTGTTTCTGTGATGTTGATATGGACCAGGAAACAAGCAAACGTGCAGATGAGGCTACTTCTGTGTCAGGAAAAATATCTTTGCCAAGGAGTTAGGAAGCCCTGAAAGTTCCTCTTCAATGAGAAATCCTCTCAATTTTTTTTTTTCCATGAGCAATATTTCAGTCCAGAGACCTCAAGCAAAGTGAGAGGAGGTGAAAAGGAGAAACATCAGTCACACCTTTCTGTGAAGGCCCAGTGCTGTCATCTTCCGAAGTATTTTAAAGCCACCGTGAGAGGTGATGCACACTTTATCTTTCAAAGCCATCCGCACTCACACAGACCCTGGTGCGACTGTGTTAACAGTGCACAGGCCATCCTCTGGGTGCCTTTCGGTTTTGCATTATTTCATGTGTTTTGAAGAGCGATAGTACCAGTGACCATGATAACACTGACCAAGGATAAGCGAGAACAAAGCTTTTAACCTTAGAAAAAAGAAATCTTTCTGAGGGGAAAGAACGTTTTTGACACAGAAACCCAAAGGGCAGGTCGGAAACACCACTAAGAATTTAAATGTAATTTCTTTATGTTCCGTCTTTTTTTTTGTAGGCTGAAATAATGCTTTTGCAAGCAAGATATCTTTTTAATTGGGCCGCCATATTATTTATTTTACAGTGAATAGTAATTGTAAATTTCTAAAAAAAGTAGCCCCTGCTACAACAACAACAATACAAAACTCTGCATCTGGATTTATTTTTTTGGACCAAAACTGCATAGATCACCTGTAAAAGTTGTTGATAGAATTTAGACATAATATGGGTGGTGGTATGTTAGCAGAGGTTCTTGGTGGTGAGAAGAAAAACTCCCTCCAATTATCTTAAATAGGAAAAGAAAAAGAATATTCAAAGAATATTTGGGCTCCCAGAACTCACCAGAGGCTAAAAAGGATCAACTTTATGAAGTGGGCAGAGATCAGAGTAGCTCCAGATGGCCTACAAAGCATGCAGAAAAACAGCCTGGCCAGGATACCACAGCTGCTCCCACTGGGTGCTGACCCACGTCACTCCTGGACACTTTCACAAACATGGCACAAATGATTCGGTCTGCCCTTTCTTGACCTCACTTGCCCCAGAACCATAGGGTAGGGTAGAGAATTCAATTGATGAAACCTGCATCATGTGCTTCACAAAGACCTTATTCATTGGGAATCCCCCCAAAAGAAGAAGGTAAGTTGGATGCTGAATACTTCCCTAAAATGGCATATGTCGACCATAGGTGGTATGATAAATTTTCTAATTCTTAGTTCTAAATATGGGAGGTAGAAAGCTTAAAGAGAAAAGCATCCTAGCCAATTATTGGCGGGCGATGCTTTCTAATACTAACACACTGTTAGTCCTTATAATTTAAAACAGCTATAATTTGATTCTGGAGAAATAAAGAGCTAAGTTGGATGATTCTTAGCTGACCTCAATAAATCAAGAAGATTGACAGTGATAGCTGCTTCTCTTCCTCCTTTTTCATCTACATCAGCCTGATCTAGTAGGACTTCCTGCAGTGAGGGAAATGTGGCTATTGGGTGATTGAATTGTGACCAAGGAACTGAATTTTTAATTGTATTAATTTTACTCAATTTACATTAGAAAAAAAATAGCCTTGTGTAGCCAGCAGTTGCCATATTGGATATAACAGATCTAGATGAAATCTTATGAAAATCACATCTTCACAGTGTAGAGCTGGAAGGGATAGTCGAGATTCCTATAGCAAGTTTGGAAAGTTTGTTATTATTAGCATAAAAGACGTCGAGTTCAAGATAATTAGGTTTATACCTGGCGAGAGGGGCTGGGAGGATATAAACGAGGTCCTGCTCAGTGCTAAGATAAAAGATAATCAGGATCAAAAGAATTTATGTTGAGAAAGGACAACCAATTTGCACCAAAATGTATGATTTCTCTGAAGTGTTTTATTTGAAGAGGAGCTAGAAAGATGGGACATGAAAAGGAATGTCTGACTCAATTCTCAAGAACATTGGTTTGGGGACAATGAACAAGCCAGTAGGTATCTTTCTTTGGCTTCATTTCCATCTGCTTCCGCCAGCTGACTTGAGTACATACCAATAGTCCCCATTATCTGCCTGTGGCCGATGTACTTGATGCTGAAAACACATAATCCAATGAAGTACATAAAAAACTCTGTGACCAGAATAAAGTGGAAGAAAAAAAGTAACATTTGCCAAGGACCATCTCCAACCAGTGTTGACTTGGGCATTTCACATACACCTAGAAACTCAGATTCTCTAGAGAAAGATTTTCTGTCATACCCATTCTTTGTAAATTGTGTCTACTTAAGTCACTGAGAGGGCCCAGGGCCCAGCTGATCTGCTCTGTCTTTGCTGTCTTCGTAAGCATTATTGATTGCCTTGGTCAAATCAATTGCGTGGCCATTTCCATTTACACATCATTTAGCTACCTGAACTGATTGCTTCTGCCAGGCCGCAGTTATACTGTTTCAATCATGTAGATCCGGGTATTTTCAAATCTTTCAAGTAGAGCACTGAAATATTAAAAAACACCAGGCTCTGAAGAATTAGCCTAGCATATTTTTTTTTTTGCCATAGGAAGTTAAGGTTTATTTTGCTCAATAATACAAACTAAATCAGAAATTTCTGCAATGTATCATTTTTTAATAACAGAAAAGAATACCACCAATTGTTTTCCCCAAGTATGCATTCAGCTAGACTGATAAATGCCTTTGAAAGCAGATGGCTCTTTAGATCTCAAGTTCAATTATTTTTTTAAAAAAAGAGAAAAAATGTGACTTTAATCATCTTTGATGATTGGATGTTGGCATATTTTGGCCTAAAGTCTTCCGATGTGTTTACTTGGGTCACTTAAAGACGGCAAGGGTCTGCAGCTTAGAAAGACAAAATACCATGCTGAGTGGTAACAAAACCCCTTTTACAGGTTATTTCAGTAGCAGCAGCAATCCGGAATTGGCAGTGGCGGTAAAGGGAGAATGGGAATATAAAGACAGCTCATTGCTGAGGACATGATTTTGCATGTACTGTTTGTTTGGGTTTTATTTATTTATTTATTTATTTTCAATTAGTAGGAAAAGCAGGTTTGCACTTCCAGGCAAATTAACCTATAAAACGAGTATATGTTTTAACAAATACACTTCAACATGCAGGCCAGGGTAATTTTATTGAAAATCACGGTAGTGACTAGGGGCCACTCGATTCCACGGTATGGAATACCGCTGTCGCGATCTTGTCAGAATGTGCTGGAGACCATGCTAAAAACAACACATCAGACTGTAACTACATTCTTGGGGGGAATGGGCCAAACCAGAGAAAGCGTAGTTCCCAGTGAGCACATTCAAAAAGTGGCCTCATGAAACGCCTTATTAATATGGTCACAGTGTATGTGTAGCGACGTACAGTCAGCCCTCTGTGCCCCTGTGGTTCCTTCCGCATTTAGAGATTCAAACAACTGGGCATTGAAACTATTTGGGCAAGAAAATATTACGTTGTTGCTGATGTGTGCTGTATCATTACACATACGATGCTTATGTCTGCACTGAAACCTTTTTTCTTGTCATTATCCCCTAAACCATATGATATAACAACTATTTACATAGCATTTAAATTGTGTTAGGTGTTGTAAGTAATCTAGAGATGATTTTAAGTGTACGGGAGGATGTGTGTAGGCTATATGCAAACACTACACCATTTTATATAAAGGATGCGACCATCCACGGATTTGGGTATCTGTGGGGGTCCTGGTACCCATCTCCCAAGGATACTGAGGGACAACTGTATAGAATAAGCCCTAAAAGAACTTGAAACATAGGTTTAGGAAGACTTCTGGGCCTATCTATTTCTGTTTCAACTTTTCTGGTCTTTCATTCAGGTACTCAGTGCCAACTTGTGCCAGACCTAAGATTTTGCTGAACTTCTTTTCACCCATCAAAACTTATTATTCAGCATGTTCTATGCATTATGAACTGTGCAGGTTACATTTTGAGCTCGAATTCTTTTATCAGAAGTGCCAACCTGTCTTGTGTTTTTATTATTTCAGACTTTTGTAAGTGCACTATTCTGTGGGGTATAGTAGGGAAAGTATTAGGTGGCAATCATAAGAGCTGAATTCCAGTTTCTGGCTCTGCTACTTTATGCCTATCTGAGCCACAATTCCTCATTTGTAAAACAGGATAAATAACATTGGACCTATTTACTTTTGTGGTTCAAAGCGAAAGACAATGACATTATTGTTATGCAAATTAGTGAAAGTAAGCAAATTATGTACTTTGACTATGCAGTAATTTCTTGCTCCCAAAATAATTAATAAACAAGTTTATCTTAAAGGTAAACTTATAACAAACCATATTTCACATTTTATACAAATTTCTCATATCTAATATTTTAAATAACTTTTCTAATCTTAATAGTAGCTATTATAGTTAGCATTTCATAAATCATAATTTCTTTCCTAATGTGATAACTCTCATTTTCAAATTGCTCTAAAGGTATAATGGAAATGTTTTCACATTATGGTTTTTAAACGAATTTAGTCTAGTAACCTAAACTCTTAAGGGTTCTAATTTTATAAATGTCAACAACATGACTATTTATAGAAAGCAGATATAGAAGAGAGAATATTATTCTGTGGTCTACTTAAGATAGCATTATATAGAGACAGGAGGTATAGTGGAAAGAGGCAGCTACAACTATTATGTCTCTTGTACTTTCTGTGTGGTCCTTCTATTTTTTTGAGCCTTAGTTTCTCTACCTATAAAATGGGAATAATATCTTGCAGTAATGTTATCAGGATCAGAGAGAATGCATGCAAGGTGCTTTGTACACAGATTAAATGCTCAGTAAGCTGTTATGATATAACTTTCCCCACATCCACATCCAACTGGAAAGAAATCCTCTTAGGCTTAGGTGCCAGTTGCTAAGGGGTGACCATAATGGATTCCTCTGATGCTACCCCAAGATGTAGTTTCATTGCAGGCTGTCATGTAAGTACAGGAAACATCTGATAAGATGACCGGTGTCCACCTGCCTTTGTATACATGACCAAAGAGTGAAAAATGTGAGGGATATTCTGAATTCAACCTCATTTCTCCTATCTATGAAAATCTATTTTAATGAGACTTGATATGGCATTGAGCTCCATACCCCCAGACGTGAGTGCAACTAAAATTAGGAAAATAAGTAACCCAATGTGTTTGATTTGGCAGAGAGTTGAAGTAATTAGGTTGGAAAATTTCCACGCAAAATGTTAACATCGAATAGAAAACATTTCTTTTAAGCAAAAGATGTGAAGGTACCACTTTAACGATAACTCTTACTCTGGAAGAGCCATCCATAAATAATTAGACTAACCATTTGAAAAGTAGAACTGGGTATTTTCGCGTCTGTGAACATGTGCCATTTTCCCTTTGAGGCAGTTTAGGATGCCGGGATTTTGAGGTGCCAGTGATTTTCTTGGGAACAGAAGTAATTCTGTAACTCGTCAGTGTGTTGACATGGCATGCCCTTTCCGATTTCTAGCATGAAGACAAGTAGTGTTTTATTGAGCCTGACTGAACATGGGTGAAAACATTCATTATACATTTATTTTATTTCTTTAGAAGTAGCTGTTTCCATGATAGCCATTTCCTGATTTACGCTTTGGAAAAATAAGAGTTTCCCACTCATCCAGGAGAACATGGTAGACATCACCTCACGTTATTTGCCAGTCAGGTACAGAGATGTTTTTTGCATAACAGCCAACTGAATAATGAATCCATAGGCTGTTCAAAAGACTTTTCAGAATCCAGTAAAAATTAGATTCAAGTGTGAACTTTACCACGCAGAGGACATATATAGAAGCAGTGGTGTGCTGGTAAACCAACTTCCTGCAGGGGAAAGTCCTGATTTGTAGGATTTACCAATTTTCGTGTTCCTACCATGATCCATTTCAACCTACCGACAGTTTAATAACCTGCTTACAGGATTCCCGAATATTTAACCGTTGGTTCTCACAAAGCTGTTACAACCGGCGTTAGCCTACCGCAGCCTCGGAGGGAGTTTTAAAATCGCAAGCCCAGACCACATGAATGTCGTTAGGCTCAAAGATGAAACTGACAGGTGCCTGTCACCTGAGGCGGCACATAGGAGCGTGTGGATTTTTCCCATTGACTTGCCTTTACTGCATTATATAAAGCTGTCTTTCATTTCCAGTGGCCAATATACATTACTCCTGTGACGTTTAGACATACTAGACCTCTAATGAAAACACCGATTGATGCAAATAAAAGATTCTCTCTCTATCCAAACAGTTAAAAATCTAAGATATATACTATGGCACAGATTCCCTCAGCAATTAGCCAAGGCTTGCTGCTTTCAGGAGTTGATGCGACTCGCTTCTCCTCTTCCAGCCCTCAGCTTGCTGTGGAGTTTTGCAGACACCACTGTAACAGCCTGGCCTTCTGACTGCTGCCTGCCTGTCGGCGGCTGGCGGAGTGATTTGACTCCTTTATGTATGTAATACAATAAAGCGCTTTGAGGCTTGCAAATGGAACTGTTTAAATCAATACATAATGATTTATTACATATTGTGGAGCGCTTATAAATATATTATGAAGCACTACAGCACAACAGCATCATAGGCTGGTGGGAGTCATGGGCGACAGCTGTCCATGCCGTGTTTCCTTCATTCTGCTGCCGAGTGCCGTGTGACTCTGGATAATTCATTTGCCTTCGCAGTGGTACCTTGTTTTGCGTGTTTGGAGAATGGGGTCACCAGTGGTAGACTGCAAATGGTTCAGAGACACGGGTGGTATATGGGCAATATTCTTTCAAACTAAAGAATTACTGTATTTTAATGTCTTCCACATAACCAAGCTTCACAGTGGATATCAAGCAGGTATCCTGGCCCAAAAAGTGAGAGGTTCGAAATGACACACTTATGAAGTAAAATCATAAAGGTAGGCATAGGAATGATAATCACCAAGTTCAAGGCTCCGTGACCTTGTAGCTGGGGGAAAAATGACTAAGACCTGGGAGGGAGTTATAGATTAAAAACCCAGTTCTATTTGTAACATTTGATTTCTTAGTTTGAGTGTGGGTACATAGATTTTTATTATATTACTCTTACAACTTTTGTCTTTCTGAAAAGTTTCACCAAAAAAGTCTTTGAATAAAATAAAACTTTTTAAGATTTCTGTTAGTTGTGATATGTGTGAATTTAGCTTTCACAGTGGTCTCATATTTACAAATGAATGAATAGGAGATTGCTTCTGTGTTTATTTTATACAACCATGCAGTTTGGGGAACTTTAAATGTTCCCAGTCAACCGAGCTTCGTGCAAAGACCATAACAGGGTTTACTTAATCCCCATCAAAGCCAAAATTCATTAATGGGTCTCAAACATTTTAAAATGTAGAAAACCGAGCCTATTGAGTAATATTTCAATTGATTACGAGAAAAAAAACGGAGGTACATTTGGTTGCTTGTCTAAAATTCAGCCCCGTTGTGCCTCTCTGTGGGTTGGTCACATAAAAATATCATTACAGTTACTCATGACAATAACCAGTAAGGCACGATTGACAAAGACTGGATTCCAATGGGACATAAATTTATCTTTTTTAAGTTAGTTCACCTGAAAATAACAATGAAGAAAATACTTTATAAAGATGAGGGCAGGAGAGAGTTTTATTGGGCTATTCATTATGCCTAAACAAGTTAAAGGTACTCACACCTAACAACATTCCTCATTCCCGGGGTCAATAGTACTATGGTTCAGTCTCTTGAGTGACGTCAATGAGTGCAGCATTCCTGTGAGCAACCAAAAAGAAATCACTCATTTATTTGCAGCGATTAAGTTTTTCCTTTGCTACATAAGAAAGGCAATATTCTGAGTTAAAATCAGATGATTTTCACAGCAATGTTATGTGTAAATAATCCAGACTCTGAATCCAGTGTGTAAAATGGGGAATACTAACGTTCAGCAAAGCTAATTGGGATTTTTTTCTCCAGATATCGTCAGAGGCTGTCAGTACAAGCTCCCAGCCTTTCCTCCCTGGAAGAGGGGGCAAGGAGTGAGTGAATAGAGTAGACCTTTCTAAGAAAGTACATCTTGCTCAGTCAGCACTGTCACTCATCCTGGAGGCCTACAGAGGGAAGTTACTGCCATTTCATTCCAGGGGACTTTATTCATAATGCATTCCTTCTTATCACAAACCAATTTTCTGACCTTATACATTTGCAAATAAGAAGATTTTCTGTCTTCTTTCAGTGTCTTTTTTTTTTAAAAAAAAAAAAGAAATGTTGCAAGACAGCCAACTCATAAGACAGCACATGGCACTATTGTAGAGGGAAAAAAAGTAGGAGAAAATGAGTTTTTCTAGAAAATTTTGAATCATGAGATGCATGGAATACATTTTCATGCAGACATGATCCCAAATACATAATCCCTTCAGAAAACACACCTGTAAGGCACCAACCATTACCTACACCTGCCATAGTTACAAAGGATCTTAAGGGTATGGTGAATGCCATTGTAAAAAAATTTTTGTGCCATGTACTGGAGAAGTAGGTGACCAATTCAAAGTTCCTAGGAGATGTCTCTGGGCGATTGGTTTCCAAACATAACCTGTCGGATCAGGAGGAATTCAGGACCAAGCCAGCGCCTGCTTTGACAACTCTCCGCACTGGCATTAGAGCTGAGTTGATCCTTAGCTCCCTTTGTCTCTGCAATTCTACCCCTCACCCACCCCCATTCCACTCCCTGGCCTACACTTAAATTTTTTTTTTTTTTGCTCCAAAGCTGTCTATTCTAGTCATTGTGTCTCCTTTGTAAAGTAGTGGAACCAATCGGCTATCCTAAGCCAGCTGCTTAGATATATGCCAGCATGGCTCATTAGAGTGCAGTCATAAACTCATTCACAGAAGTATTCTGAAGGATGTTTTATTGCTTTATTGTGTGTATAAATCTCTTTGTTTGCACACAGAGAACACTGATTGAACAAAATGATGAGCTGCTGGTTCCATTCCTTGTCTGCTCACTGAGCGGGCACATTAGAGTCTATTTCGGGTTACTCTTGCATAAACGACATATTAGTGACCGTGAGCATCATTCACTCCACACCTTTGTCCTCCTTAATGCCAAGCATGCCATATAAATAAGTGCGCCGATAAGGGTGGAGCATGACTTGCACACTAGGGATAATTATGGCTCCAGACAAACGATAGGATGAGTTTTTAATTGCTTTTTGAAGTCACTTCCCCCATACATGCCCCAGACTTTTGTTTTCTAAAGAATAAGGGTAAAATTGCCAAAGTCGAGGGTCAAATCATCACAGATTCAACTCTGTGGTTGTATAAACCCAGGAAGAAACAGAATTATGGTCAAAATAATAGCTCTTCTCTACCTCTGTGCATGACCTGATTTGAGTGTTTATTTTGTTTTAAAGGCTCCTTTTTGTTAGGTTGACTTTTATTTGGGGTTTCACACAGGCTAGAGATGCTTAACATTGGTGCAGGAGGCAAGAGTTTCTGTTCTGTTCATACAGCAATTATCTTCCTTGCAAGAGAAGGCAGTCCCTGCAGCTGCCCTGGGAGCCCAGGCATCCTTGAATAAAGCACGTCTGCACTCATGCACACAGAAACGTGAGAGACACTATCAAATAGACAGCTCGCTGAGGTCTGGCCAAGTGGCCCACCAGCAGCTCATGGAGTTCCCAAGAGGATGCAGCCTGGCTTTCTCAGACTGGGAGCTGATTAAGGCAAGGGGTGATGGGAAGGCCATGTTGAGTCTCTAGTTTGGGGAGGGAGAGATGAAAAGAGCTAACAGCTGCTGCACAACTGGAGACAAACATGGGTACAGATAGGAGTCTCCTATTGTAGGGAAAAAAAACACACAAAGATATGCTATAGACTATTTGCAATACAAGTGAATGTTTTCTCAATAGTCCCTCTGTTGGCTAGGTCTCTAATCTTTAAGTCTAAATATGTACTAAATATGGATATATGTGCACTAAATATGATATACAGGTCATAATTTATCATAAGTCTTCATGCTGAGAGATCCCCACAGTGAAAGTGAGCATTTTATTGGTGCTCTATCTCTGAACAGTAACCTACTGACTCATTCCTTTCGCAAATGTGTGAGAGTCAATGTTTTAAACAACCTGCTAGATAAGGGTACAAAGGCGGATGGGGTTTTTCCTGTTTATTAGGCACGCATGAGTAAAGCCTTTGCAGGCAATTATTTCGTATCTGGAAAGTCCCCACCAGCAGCTGGAATCGGTTCCTGTGGCACTTCGGAAGATGGAAATGGTGTTCCGATTTAAATGCCTGATAGGATGTTGGATATTTTAAGTAAAAGAAGGCAAATTGGGCTCCAAAAGAGGCAACGAGGCACTTTTTCCATTTTAGGAGGGAGTTTAAGGTATCGGCTGCACAACACTTTTCCTAAACCCATGTCAGAAGCTTTCAAATTGTTTTTTCAATATGCTGTGATACTGTCCTTAACCAGATGTGACTTGCATGCAAAGAATCTAAAGCCTTTGACCAGCGTTTTATTGTTTACTCTCATGGTATCCTTTAGCAGAATGAGCTGGAAACCAATTTATATAAACATACATCATTTTGTGACAACATATTTTGCAATTATTTTTTGTTTTTAAGCTGCATCCTAATTTATACACGCAAGAAATCTATTTTAATATGGATTAGTCTAAAGGGAATTAAATTTCAGTATGATTTTGATATCTAAGAAATGGGGGGCAAGGGGTTAAAAATACAAAAATGCAATACAGATACAGTGGTTCAAGACGACAAACCAAGTACATATACCTACCTGTTCCTGAAATAAGACTATAAATGAATACAACTATAACATTACTGGGAAATGACAAAGGGTACTACAGTTCTCATAAGTTTCGAGGATTTTCAGAAAACATGATCAGAACAGAAGAGAAAAAGTAGAAGAAACTGCTGCCAAGGTCCCTCAGCCATGCTTCAAAACTTCGAGTCAGCAATTCCAAAGAGCAGTGGTAACCTTGGGACAAAAACTCGTTAAACAACTACATTCTAATGAATTGAGATTATTGGGGCTCTCTCTTCTCGGTCGATGGTGTTTTTGTCCCTCTGATAATGCCAAAAATGTGCTATGCACAGAATAGCTTTGCTATTATTGCTGGTAACTTATCTATAAAAATAGACATTTTTTAAAGTTTTTAGAGGAAGAAAAGGAAGCCCTGGTTACCAATAAATGAATAGGATTCAGAATGGCCTCGAACTTACCAACAGCACCAGTTACTAGAAAACAATGACCAACTTTGCTCAAAAAAAAAAAAAAAAAAACTAAGGGAAAATTATTTTGAACCTACAATTCCATACCTAGCCAAAATATCATTTATTCATTGACAATTTTTTTGAACACCTTTTATGTGTTAGATATTTTGTCATTCACAGGAGATATAATGGTGAGCAAAAGCAGAGTTAACCCTTGTTCTTTTGAAATTGATAATCTAATTGGGAAGTAGAGATAAGTAATCACTCAAACAAATGCATAATTACAAACAGGTATAAGTTCTATCATCTGGTAGTGTCCTCACTGACTTGCAGATAAAATATTATTTTATTAAAAACTGAGAAATATCAGATTTCAGTAAAAATGCATTGATAACTTTGTTTAAACTAATATTTCCTAAATGTGTTTACATAGAGAATTATCTCTTCCTCTTCTCTCCCACCCTCCTCTTTTTCTTCCCATTCTTATTTTTGTCTTAAAATTTATTATTTTAATTAGTTTCAAGTATACAGTACATTAGACATCTATATAGTTCATAAATAAAACAATCCCCCCAATAGCTCCCTCCTCTTCTGACCCTCCACCTAGCCAATGTATTAATGCTAACTGCATTCCCTATGCCGTGCTCCCCATCCCCGTGACCATCCACCAGCTACTGATTTGTACGTCTTTAATCCTTCACCCCATTCTCCAAGCCACCCAACCCCCACCCCTCTGTCCATCACCAAATTGTCCACTATATTTGTGAGTCTGTTTTTGATTAGTTTGTTCTTTTTATTCCTTAGATTCACATAGAAGTAAAATCATATAGTGTTTATCTTTCTCTGTCTGACTTAAATACCTTCTAGGTCCATCAAAGCAATATCTTTTTCCATCTCCTTCCTTTTAGTCTGTGTGTCTTTTAATCTGAAGTGAGTCCTTGTAGGCAGCATATGTAGGGTCTTGTTTTCTTATTCTTTCAGCCACTCTATCTTTTGGTTGGAGCACTTAATTCTTTTCCATTTAAGGTACTTATTGATAGGAATGTAGTTGTTACCATTCTTTATTCCTGTTTTTGATACATGTTTTTTCTTCTTAAAGAAGTCTCTCCAACATTTCCTGTAATACTGGCTTGGTGGTATAAATTCCTTTAGCTTATTTTTGTCTGGGAAGCTCTTTATCTGTCCTTCAACTCTAAATGATAGCTTTGCTGGATAAAATTCTTGGTTGTATCCTGGGTCTTCATCCTGTTGAATATTTTTGCCAAGCCCTTCTGTCCTGCATAGTTTCTTTTGAGAAATCAGCTGCCAGTCTTATGGGTGTTCCTTATAGTAACTGTTTTTCTCTTGCTGCTTTTAATATTCTTTCTTTGTATTTAACCTTTGGCATTTTAATTATGATGTGTCTTGGTGTGGGCCTCTTTGGATCCCTGATTTTTGGATTCTCTGAGCTTCCTGGGTTTTATGTCCATTTCCTTCACCAGGTTAGGGAAGTTTTCCATCATTATTTCTTCAAACAGCTGTTCAACATCTTGATTTTCTTCAGTACGCCAATCAGACAGATATTTGGACCCTTAATAGTGTCCCATATGCTCCTTAAATTATTTTTATAGTCTTGGCATCTTATCTCTTGCCATTCTGATTGAGTGTCCTTGGCTTTCCATCCTCTAGATAGGGCATTTGATCCTTTTCTTTATTCACTTTGTTTATTCCTTTGTTTATTCCATTTAATATACTTCTCATCTCAGATAATGTGTTCTTCATTTCAGACTGGTTCCCTTTTTAATTTCATTTCCATTTTATTTTTTTATCTCTTTGTTGAAGTTCTCACTGAATTTATCTACACTTCCCAAAAGTTCATTGAGCATCTTTATAACCAGTGTTTTGAACTCTGCATCTGTTAGATTACTTGACTCCATTATATCTGGATCTCTGTTCTGTTCTCTCATATGGTTTCTGCTTCTTTGTCTTCCCATTTTGGCTGCCTTTCCATGTCTGTTTCTATGTACTAAGCAAAGCTCCTAGTCTCTCAGTCTTTTAGTGTGGATTTGTGAAGCAGGTGTCCAGTGGCACAGTCCTGAGAGGGGCTCAGCTGCAGGCCAAACCTCTAGCCCAAGCCTCCACCCTCCAGGCCGCCTGTCAGGATTCAGCAAGCGACCCACAGGTGCTGTGCTTATAGTTGCCTCAAAAGGCCACACCAGAAACTGAGGCCAGCTGCCACCAGTGCGAGTCTAGGTGCTGCTCAGCAAGGAGCACCTGACTCACTGGGGCTCTACCAGGATGTGGCTTGGGTGGGGCCTCCAGTTGGGGGAGGTGGGGTTTCTGGGTGGAGCGATCTCTGTTATCCAGTGTGATGACATCATGGCTATGGTGACACTGTGTCCATGCACTGGGAGAGGAGAGGGCACAGGAAACAATGGATACAGCCGGCTCTTCTGTACAGATTGAGTCTCGCCTAAGCCCTCACTCCAACAATGTCTCCCTTAAGTCCCTGGTGCCCCCGCTGAATGCAGCCGAATCAGCACTGATGCTCAGAGCGAGCAGGTGCATCACCATGAAAACTGGCTCATGGACACAGTACCTGTAAGAGGCATCTGCCGCTGCCACAGCCTCCGTCTCACTCAGCTGCTCGGGGCTGGGCAGCCCCCCATCCCCACCCCCTCCTACCTTCTGCTGTTGCAGGATGATATCTTGGATTTCTCCGTAGTTGCACAGCTTGTTCATCAAGATCCCAGGTGATTTTTCTTTGCTGCTGCTCCTTGTTTCTGTCACAACTTTGATTTGGTCGCCATAGGAATGAACAGAGTCTCTATCATCTACGCCACTTTTTCCTACCCTTAACCCCATCCCCATCCCCATTCTTATTCTTAAATTAATATTCTGGGGACTCAAGTTTCCTCACAGCACATTCCAGGAGGTGCTGGATTCAAGAGGAAACAGTCATCCTCCTTGGCACTGCCTGCACATCTTTTTTGCAGTCTGACCTTAGCTTGCTTTTCCTCTTCTGTGTCTGCCTATAAACCTTGCCCTTTACCATCCTCCATTGCTTGCCAGGCCTTGAACATGCTAACCACTTGGGCAACTTCTTGCCTTCTTCAGTGCTATTTTCTCTGTCTGAATGCCTTTCAACACCCATTCACCGAGTACCAGTTGAGCTTTTGCAATAGGCTGAACCAGAGGGCTGGGGTGTGGAAGATGAGAATATGGCCCTTTTTTCAAGGATCTTATTATCTCCCGCTTCTGGTATTTTTCTCCCTGGCTCCCAGACCCCAGTTCAGATCTTGCCTCATCAGGAAACCCTTCTTTATTACTTCCTTCCTTCCCAACCCTCGTTCCCGGTGGCCTTTCTCCTGCCATATCATACCATGTTCCCATAGCGTTTATTATATCATAACTGTGTATGATGTATGTGTATCACTTTTGCTGGATGCTCAATGTTTCTTGAATTGATATACTGAATAATGATAAAGATTTTTCCATAAATATTCTCTCTTTTTTCTCTCTACCCACCCTCCCCATTCACTAGCTCCCACAGGACCCAGTCTCTATGTCATTGGAACTATTTCTTCCTTTCTCCATGAAAGCAAAATTTTCTCAACTCAGAATCTCTTTTCTCTTGGCTGTTTGCATATCTGCCAGCACGAATTACCTTCTAAGTTTGGAGGGACTAAACTTCATGAATAAAACTTGCTGTCTATTGAAACAGGCACAGAATTTATTAAAGTTCTGGTATTTTCTGAATTTTATTTTCTCTTAAGTAAGCAAGAGTTGATTGATTTTTCAAGTTCATTCTGACTCTTTCGAGCTTTAAGTCACAGTCACTCACCTGCCCTTGTAGTGAGGATCATGCTTGGCTCACTACCTCCCCTTGCACTTAAACAAAATTTGAAACCTAATGTATTGTGCTTATGGGAGAAATCATGAGAATTTAATATGAAAGTTGCACACAAAGTATAAACGTTATAAATGACCATTGCTTTTCCTGTAACAATAGGCCAACACGCCAGGTGTGAAGGAAGCTGACATGCTGAACTTGGGCAGAAGCATCATGTAACAGGGAAACACAGTTCTTTGTTTGGATCTGTTTCCTATGAGCGCTTTCCATATTAGGTCTGTGCATGCCGGCCCCCAGGGAAACGTGGCTGCCCCTGAGTGAATAGCAGGAAGAGATGCTGCTCTTCCAGCTGCTCAGACCCCCAACCATCTAGAGAACGTAATCGCCGCACCGGGAGACAAAAGGGAACACGCAGAAGGAAAGCGGGCTCATTCCTCTGATGGCCCCGTGAGTTGAAAGGGTGTCTTCTGGCTCCAGGGCAGCCACCAACCTTGATTGAAAAGGTGAGGGGGAAAAATAAATAAATAAGTAAAACAAGGTGGTTTAGACAAGATAGCCAAGGGGCTTGGGTTTTTCGGAGGCAGAGACCTCCTGAGGACCTGAAAAGCTCTAATGGTGAGTGGCTTCACCAGGTGGCTTCGCCACAACGCCGTAGCTCAGCGTTTCACTCCACAGAGAGGCGTTCAGAACCTGATGTGGGTTAGTGCGCCTCTGTGCTTGCCGCGGCAGGAAATGGCGGTGGTCAGACTTGGCCTGCTGAACCCCGTGCAGCTCAGGGTTGTTGATTTTCGCTCCCCACAGTAAGTCTTTGGGGGCCAAACCGTAAAGCTGACTTGTCATCTCTCTCTGAAGTTTGATTTAAACACTCACCTTCCAATGATGACCCCCTCCACATCCCCACAGATACACTACACACACACACACACACACACACACACACACACACACACACCACACACACACACACACCCCCGCCTAGCCCTGCTGAGCTGACTGGCACGTATGCGGTGAGATGCCTGAGGAAGCTTTTCTGGAGATTTCTGCTCTGGATGAGTTTTGTTTCTTTTTCCCTCAAGAAGGGTCATGAGGGAATGAGAGCCTTTGCCTTGTGAGTGAACCGTTGTCTGCCCGTTCTGCCTTACTGTCGGGTTTACTGTTTTAATGCTAATGACTGCTGCAGAGGAAGATGCCTGCAAGGGCATCGGTATAGTTCAGACACCACAATTTTTGCTATTACTAAAATTCACTTCTTATATGCGTCAGTATAGTAGATGTGGTATTATCTGAAGGAATCTCTCCCCCTTTGTGTGAAGCCTAAATGAGTCTCTCAAGTCGAGATGGGACTATAAATCTCTGGTTTAAGATTCCATTTTTGTCATTTCTATTGGGAACCATCTCTAGTTTCCATACAGAGGCATCAGAGACTGAAAGCCTGTTTGCATATGGTGATTTAATTTCTCTCCCCATATGTTTCTGGTATTTGTTTTTCTTCTACAAATTTAATGATTCTCATCTTCTCTGTGTGTATGTATATGTGTGTGTTCATTTTTTCTACCTTCATCTCTCATTTGCTCATGATAAATGTCTTCTACATCTTGTCTACATCCTTTCTTGTGCTTTATTACTTCTATCATTTCCTTGAACTAGGGCTTGTAATTACTATTCCTCTCCAACTACAGACTCAAATCTTTGGGGGGAAAAATGTTCACAGTGTTTCTCAAACTTCGCCTGCAGAAGGATGACCTAGAAGGCAATGACACAGATTCGTGGGCCCCACCCTGCGAGATTCGGATTTGCAGGTGTGGAGTGGGGCCCAAGAATTGCATTTCTGACAAGTTCGCAGGCGGTGCTGATGCTGCCCGTGCCAGGACCTCCGTTAAGAGCTGCGGGGCTGTAGAAACCCATCATACAGGACTTTTCTGCTTACTTGGCTTCTAATACCTTTTTTTTTTTTTTTCTCCTGAGCACTATCAACCTAGTCGTGAGAAACACGCTGAACCAGTCATCGTGTTGCTAGGGGTGGTTTTAAACATTCTTGTCTGCCAGCTGTGTATTCAATCTAGGAGCGCTGAGCTAATTCAGCCCTTCAAGTACGAGTTGATATTTCAGATTCTAAATCTTTTCCAGGCTAAATTCCTTATAAGACTTTGAAAGATAGTTTTGTCTATGGCAAGATGAAAACTACGACCAGTTGTTTGTTATTTATTTTTTTTTCTTTTCTGCCTTCCTCTCTTGTTCCCTTCCTCCCTCCCTCCCTCTCTCGTTCTTCTATCCTTCCTTTGTTTCTTCCTTCCCTCCTACTTTCCTTCATTCTTCTGAGGATGAGAGTATAAGCAAATGGATTTTTCTATTTTATTCTTCAGAGGCGTCTTGTGCCGGCCGTTTTTCCGTCGTCCTCATTCCTGTGTCCGCAGGGAAAGAGTAGCAGTTGAGTTGGAAAATATGGTGCCTGTGTAGTCAACATTTTCTCAAATGTGATAATTGCTGATTTTCCTGAGGCTCGCCACAGAAGGCTATTTCCGCATGCAGTTAGTGTTTGTATTCCAAAGACTCACCAAGAGGCTTAGCAGATGAGGAACAGAACTCTTTTCGTCTACATTAGTTCTTTTCCATAACAAATGGACAGCCCTTTCAGGTGGGCGGGAGGTGATTAAGACCTTGGAAGAGCAAAGAGGAAAGGGAGAGAGAGTTTTAGAGATAGTCTATTCTCTCCAGAAGTCACAGACATGTACAAACAATGAGAGTTATGAAAGGAGACAGACCTAGCTAAGTAGTATGTCAGGGAAGTCTGTGATCTCAGGCTATTAAATATTACCCAGCTCTTTCTGGCTGTCGTATTTCAAAACTGTACTGACACGGTAGTAGCTGTAAGTGGTAATCTTGCCTTTGCCCAAAAGACTAAGAGGAAGACAAAAACTCGGGAAGATCAGAGAGCATCCTGGGTTGAGATAAGGTTACCTCATTTTTCTGTGGAAGCTTCATGAAATACTCAGTTTGACTTCTGCTGGATAATGAATTTTAGTGAAGGAAAATGGGGGAGACGTGAGGAGATATTGGGAGGGGGACAGGGCAATGGAGGAGAGTAGGGGCCAATGGTCAACATTTTCTGGTTCTGCTGGAGCCCCGCTGAAAGGACCGGGTAGAGCTGTGTTAAACCTGATTGGAAAACTCTGCTTAACACATTAAAGAAACAACTTGCAGAAACATCTACCTCCCTTCCTTCCTCCCCCAAACAGTAACGAGTCCAAATTGCTAATAAAACATAAAAACTCAAAGATGTTGTGCATGGGCCATTTTTCTGAGCTGGTTATTTTTTATGTCAGTTTTCCCACAGCTGTGAGCATGCTATAACTATCAACTTACCAAATGCCCCAGTTTAAATGAAACTTAAAAGCATGTATTTAGGAACTTTACAAAGAAGGTAGGAGGAAAAAACAGACAAGCAAGCTCTATCATTTTTTTTTTTTTTTTTTTTTTTTTTTTTGTAAGAAAGAGAAATTTGGGGAGGATCTGGCGGGGGAAATGGCTTGAACCAATGTTTCAACAAATAGTGGTTGAGATAACAGATAGATTTATTCCTTTCGTTGCAAAGCTGTTATTCAAAGATTGTGTTCAGCCTAAATGAAAAGCAAGACAGAAGTATCTGGTAGACTCTCTTGCATGTTACAGTGGGTGTGATCTAACTTCTGAGGTTAACAGATCCAAATAAAATCAAAGCAAATCTAAAATACAAAGAAGCACAAAGAGCGTTTCTTACAGTTTAAACATATACAAAATTCCATATAAATGCCATTCCACCCATGATGAATCAAATGGTCTAAACTGTCTAAGGAAACCTACTTTTTGCTTTTTTATTTTTTTCATTTCCATCTCTCTCTCAAAAAAAAAAAAATAGTAAACTTATTGGGAAATGTGTGAATGCTGTTATGTGGGGCCATTGCCAAAACTTTAGGTAATAAACAAGAAACGCACATTGCGAAGACGAAACTTTCGTGTTACACTCAGAATTAGACATCGAGCTCCATCCCTCTGGCTCAGCGGCATCATTTAAGCTACAAAACACCTTAGGGATATTTCGTGTTCTGTGCCCACCCTTATAAATGTATATGACTCAATATCCCCAATGAGTAATATGGCTGGTGGCCATACACCTTCGGCTAAGTTCTCATAAGCTGCGCAGGGCCGGGCTAAGTGGGGGACCTCCAAAGAAACCCTGGAGGTGTCAGCGATGATTCACTGGGTAGTGCCCTGCCTTGAGTCAGTCCCAAATCACTTTCTTTGCCTGGTGTTAACGGGCCCTTTATATATGCAGGTGCAGCTTTTTTGAGAATCAGTCCAAAACCTGTTTGCTTAAAAAAAAAAAAAAAAAAGCTTTAAAGTTTTTTAAAATAGAAGTCAGGGTGAGGGGAAACCGCTGAAAGGGAAGAGAGAAAGGCAGGGAGAAGCAGAAACCGGAGAGAAGTGATCGACTGCAGGCTAAACCCCCTTTCAAGAAACCGCGATGCTCCGAATTGCGTGACTGCACTGGGGCTTAACTGTCACAAATTTTGCTTGGACTGGGTCATCAGCGACAAGATTTGGGGATCGGCTTTGACGTGGAGGGTGAAACAAGGCTTGGTGCTCTGGGGGTCCTCTAGAAAGTTCTGACTTGCCCCTGAATGACCCACTCTAAACAAAACCAGAAGTTCTGCATGGCACCACCAAAAAGTTCTCAGATGCGTGCTGTCACTAAGTGCCATTACTAAGTGGACTCATTCGATCCCAGAGTAAGCACTGCAGTGCCAGTCACGGGCATCAAGGATACCGGTCCCTAGTGTGTGTTCTTGTGAACACTCACCCTGCCGTTCTAGTTGTTTGTAGCCGCCATCAAGTGTTGTTTTTGGCAATGATAATGCTACTGTGTCCCTCTCTAGAAGCTTCTGTTTTGAGAGTGTTTAAATTATTGAAGATTTAGAATTATTTGAGGTTTTTGGAGTAAAAAAAATCACTTTTTAATATGCAAGAGGAGCTGTGGACATACTTCCTTTCTTCAATGAAATGTGTGTAGGCTTGCTTCTATTCATATTAAACCAAGGATATGAATAAAATCTGCCTAAATATTTTCTTTGGGATTGGAATCATTTTCTAAGTAAATCCCATTGGATGATATTAAAAAAATAAAGAGAAGAAAAAAGATGAAACGGTTAAAAAAAATCCTTCTCCGTGTTATGTAAGAGAAAAATTTGTTCTGTTTATTTGTAAACTTGCAAAATATTTAAGTTTGCAAATAAAATAAACATTTTTTCCATACAATTATTTTTGAAGTCACATCCAGCCTGTCTCTCTAAAATGACAAAGCCAGGAAACAAAAACAAATATTTCTTCAATGGACTTGAAGTTAGTCCACATTTATGTTTTTATCTGAGGGATGTTAGATTTATTAAAAAAAAAAAACAACTACAAGTGGTAAACCTTCAGTTCTTATTAGGAGATTTTTCTAAACTTTTGCTTTGCCTTTAAAAAGAAAAACAGTTACTGTGTATAAGATAATTAAAGGTTTAGAAACTGCATGTCTGCCTTTTAGTCACACTGTTAATCATACGCCTTCTTGCATAATTTCCCAAACCTTGAGTATTACATAGTCATATATAAAAATCAGACTTTTTCATAAAATACTCTCTTAGGTTATATCACATTTTAAAAATTTTGTTATGTTTTTCACATTTTAATCTCTATTAAACTCTACTTGTTTCAGAATTCATTGTGAGGATCTGTAAAGAAAATTCATGAAATTTCCCCTCCTAGGTCTAACGCATGATCTCACTTTATACTATTCAGTTTTTATTAAATTTCTTTGCTAAAATATATATAAGAAAACTAATAAAAAGTATATCGCATCTTTTCACTTGTAGAAAAAAATTAGCATTTTGCATTCCAGTAAGAGGGGTCACGTTATACGTTCCTTTGCGTTATCTGGTTTTTGAAAACATCTCTGGAGGTCAAACTTTATTGTTTAATAAGCATATCTATTATATATCCGTAAGTATACAAAATTCTATTGTAATTATGGAAATATAAATGTGTAATTATGAAAGTATAAAACAGTTGTTATAGTCAGTGGCACATCTGTGGTTTTCCCCAAAGTGTGCCTACTAAAGAAAAAATTACTTATTGCAATCTTCACTATAGTACGGAAAGAAGGACAAAATACAAGAAGCAAAACAAAAAAGTTTGCGAAGAGTTAGCTTTTCATCTAAGCAGGGTTTGGGTAAAAACAGGTTTTATTCCAGTTAAAGTAATGGAATGTTACAGGTAGGAAATAACCTGCTCTTTTTATATTATTTTTATGATAGGATATCAATCTATATCGGAATTGAATTATATTGTTATGTCTCAAGCATTATAAGGCGTTGGGTTTTACCAGCGGGTGGGAGTATGAAGTTTCTTCTCAGATTCGCTGTAATGCCTGCATCCAGAGACTCCAGTTACCTCCCCTTTTGGGTTGGGGCTTTCTTGCTCACTGACCCTCAGCAGCCCAGACCTCGCCCTTCCACCCCGCCCTGCTCTGATGTTTGTTTGGTGGTACCCTTCCCAGAGCAAAGCGCGGGAAATGCACCAATACAGACATTCTTAGGCAAGAAAGGACACATCTGACTCCAGGGTCTAGGAATGCTTTCTTAAGTAGAAAGCACTTGACTTGAGCCTTAAAGAAAGCATAGACGCCTGGAAGAGATTACAAGTAGAAGGAACAGCGTGAACAAAGCTGTAAATGTAAGAAAGATCAGGATATATTGAGAGAAAGCAAACATGTCCAATTTGGCTCTAGCCAAACCTCACAGGATACATGTTGGTGAACAGAGGCAGGTAATTCTAAAAATACAGGATGCAGCCAAATAACTGAAGAACATTTACTGTCATTAGATATCAAGAGCTTGTTTTTGAGCAAGGGAATATAACTATGCAAGCCCCATTATGGAGGTATCCTGGAACAAAGAGGAAATTACTGAAAAACCTGATGAGGGCTGTCATTAATAGTGTTACATCAATGTCAGCCTCTTCGTTTTGATAATCGTGCCAGGGGGAAATGAGGTGTGAACATCAGGGGAAGCTCAGTGAGGGGAGTATGGGAAGCCTCTGTTCTATCTGTTCTATCTGTGCGACTCTTCTGAAAATCAGCAGTTAGTTCAAAATGAAAAGAGACGACAACAAAGCACCACTAAGGGGCTTCATCTCCGGTGTGGGACCTTCACCTCACGGGCATTTGGGGACGGTTTGGCTGTGGCTCCAAGCCAAGCTTCTAGAACAGAAGTAAAGCATTGGTTGTTTTGCTGTAAGCTCTGGTAGTCTGTTTCCTGTGTCAAGAATCTTTGTTTCTGTAATTTCACCTGCTCCTAGGGTCCTCTGCTTCCTGTGCTGGCAGAAGGATGTTCCTCTAAGCTGGAAGCTCAGCACTACTGGAGACCCAGGCATCAGGCACAGCATGGGGTCCAGCTCCCTGTGCCAATTCTCTGCCATCCCCTTCCCTCTCGATGCCATTCCGAATATTCTCTGCTGTAGGTGATAGAAAGTAAGACATTTTCAAGAACAACTGGCACATCATTTGGAAGATGCTTATTTGAGTTTGCTGCCTTTTATTGGGGAATCGAAGTGTATCTCTCCATCAACCACGTACCTGAGTTTGGGATTCCAGGGGCTGCTGTTTCTGTCAATGGAAGTACTTTCTATAGTCACTAAGGCAGATTAAGAGAAGCTGCCAGGACGGTTTATTCCAAAGTAATATAAAATTATTTCATCCATGAATACTTGCATACAAAGAGTAGTGCTTGAGGATATGCATAGCTTAGGTGAGGTAATTGTCCAAAATTTGTTTTTAATTCGCGTATCTCCCATCTGAAAAGCCTGAGAGTACAGATCAATATAAGTCAAAACAACAGAAAACTACTAATATGCAGTGTGTACATTTTTATACAGTGTATGTGTATTCTTTCCACCAGTCTATAGCAGCCTGCTTTGGTGTTGAAGTTGTAATTACATTTCCTACAACAATCTATTATCCAAAAGTATATACTAGATTGCTTGAGTTCTTTAGTGACATTTATTGCGAAATGAATTCAGACGCTTCCTATTTAGAAATATGTTTCCTGCTCTCCATGATCTCTTCTCAAAAACAGAGGTTCTCTTAAAATTTGCTTTCACATAAGCATAATTTGGATACCCTGGGCTAGTCTTAGAGGTTGCTAGCTTCAACTGGAAGAGAGTGATCCTCATTTTTTGAATTGTCTCAGGTAGCTCAGTTGCCAGTCAACATGCAAGGATTCAAAGCAGACAGGGAAGCCAAGAAAGAAGAATTGAGCATTTTAGTTTGTCTTTGTTTTGCTTGACAGCAGCCCCAGAAAAAAAGCAACAAGGTGTGGTAGATTAGAATATGAATGCATCAGCCAGCTGCCAGGGTTTGCAACAGGACTCTGCTGAGCGCCAGCGGTGTGACCTTGGGCAAGTTACTTAACCTCTCTGAACTTGTTTTCTCATCTGTAAAAGAAGGATAAGAATTGCAGCCAGATTTGCTTTTAGAATTTAGCAAAATATTGCTTAGCATTTAGTAAGAAATGACTAATGAGCTTTTATTTTTATAATAATTATTATAACACTTTCTATTCTTTACTACCTCAGAAGTTCAACCATGTACCTCATACCACTGGCTGTACACTTAAAAAGAGGTTAAAATGGTAAATTTTATGTTATATCTATTCGACTACAATAAAACAAGCAAATATAATGAATAGGGAAAAATGAGTTTCAGCCATCCCCGCCAACCAAGTACAGAAATCACTCTCCAGAATAAAACAACACACATCCAGGAGGCTAGACAAACAGAAAAATTATATTAGGGGAAAAACACTAGACTAAGTTGTGAGAAGACCTGGAATCCATCTAGTTAATAACCCTGTGCTCTTGACCAAGTCATTACACCTTTCTGACCTCAGCTTCTCCTTGAAAAAAGCTCAGGGGGGATTAAACGAGGTCGGCGATCGCTCTGTATCACATGCAACTTGGCATTATTGGGGCCACAGTCTCAGCTTTTTAGCCACTTCTAAGAACAGATCCAAGATGTTATGGAGAACCGCAGGAAAAGTGTTGTGTTCATAATGCGTTTATTTGTTACAAAAATATCAGCACATTTAATGATGTACTATGAAATCTGCCCTGACAGATTCTGATCGATAGAGACTGGCTGACTGGCTCAGTTAAGGGAAGCGCCCTGGGCCCAGCTGTTGTTCACTGGTCCGTTTCCGTTGCCCCTTGGCTGCCATCTTGTTCAGGGCATAGCTCCCACTCCCAAGAGCCCAGAGCCAAGAAGGAATTTGGGAAAATCACTGAATGAGACTCTCCCTTAATCCAGAGGTACCAGACCTCTCTGGAGTGTAATAAGGAGAACTCTGAAGCAGGCACAAGGGGCTCTTGGGTGATTTTAAGCACAAGACAACTTTTTGGTCCGTCAGCTTTCTTACCTACGAAATCAGGAACTTTGGACTTTTAAATCTTCATGGTCTACCGCTGTATGAGGTTACATTAACAAAGTCCTTTGAAATTTTAAGATAATTTTCTGCTCGTTACCCCATATTTAAAATAACCACTGTAGCTCTTGTCTTCATGGATTATCTTGGCTCCCTGTATCCCAACACCCACCCCACACCTCTCTATGGTCACTTCTAAGTCAAAGTCAGTATGAGCCTTCAGGGGAATGACAGATTTATTTAGACCCAACACCACTACTGCGTAGGAAAATTTGGATTTACTTAAAACAATATAACGATCTTCATAAAACATCCACAACTGAGCCTTCAAATTTGAAAACGTATTAGTTGTTTTCTGAAATTTGGGATGGTGAATTTCTCAAGTCCCTCCATTTTTTTTTTTTTTAAATCCAGGGCCTCCCAGGACTAATACAACAGATAGCATCACACACTCCAAAGGGACCTTCCTGTTTTAAAGGCTGTCCCAGGAGACCTGTTTTTTCTAGAAAACACCTGCTAGAAAGCAAGTAGCCCACACCTCCAGACCACCCTGGGAGCGTCGCAAAGTAGGGAATGTCTTAGTGCCATTAAAATCACATATGTCAAGTAAGGCTCATTGTTTAAAAACACGATTTCGGATTTTCTTGTCAATTTTGCTCCCTCGGCTTTGAGACAAGTGAAGGTCTCCATCTAATGCCCATGGATTATTTCAATTTTATTATTTCTGCGGAATGCCTGAAATGGTCATGAATAAAGTAGAAGTCCTTCTTGACAGGAAGTTTATCTCTTGCTAATAAAAACTAAGTATTTTTCGGGAAGTTAGAACCACGTTGTAATTCCCCTGGGAACCGCGGTTGTAGCAGGGAAAGGTGGCCAGGCAGAGGGTTTCTCAAGCTTTGGCACCAGGTAGAAGTTTTTAAAAATCTCCTTATCTTTTGTTGCTTGCGAAAAAATCCTCAAATTTTTTTTTGCATTACAGTAATTTTTTTCTGGATTTTACAACCATGCCGGGTGGGGGAAGGGTGGCGTGTCTGCAGGGGCCTGGCAGGGTGAAGGAGCACCCATTCTCTCCCATTGACTTTTCATCTTTTCCTGGGCAGAACACAGCCACAGGAACGGCTGAATAAGTGATGTTTTTAAACAAATTCGTGCTTCTCGGTCGTCTGGAGTGACTGCTGTGCTGACATTGACCTCCAGGACTCTCACCTGCCTCCTCCCTGGGTTTTCCCCTGCCTCCTCAGTTAGCTCACCCTCCTCTGCCCTCTTCTTCCTGTAGGAGTGTCCTGCATGCCTCACTCCTGAGACTTCCCCAGTCTGTGGCTTTAAAGACAGCCAGTCAAAACTGATTCCCGATGGATGTCTTCAACTCTGACCACCCCACTGAGCTCAGATGTTCCCGGCCCCGTGCCTTCCTGATTTCTCCGTCCGCATGGGGTCACTAGGCATCCTTCAGAGTTAACGTGTGCAAAGCCAAATTCGTGACCCTCGCCAAGTCATCTGCACTATCTGTCTCTTCGTCACAGTTAATAGCTGCAGCCCTTACCCCACTCCTCGTCTGGCGAAAATGCGTAGCCCTGTTCAGTTCCTCCTTCTCTTTGCTCCCGTTAGCCAACCCGGAGAGCACGCTTGGCTTGACCTCAGCCTCTTCTGCCCGGCTCTCCTCTCACCCACGTTTCCTGCCTAGTGCAAGCCCCGTCATCACTCATCCAGACCATCATTGCAAAATCTCAAACTCGAATTCTTACTCTCTGACAATCCCTTTTCCATACAGCAGTTAACGCTGTTTCTTCATAATGACCATCAGATTATGTCAGTCCCTTCTCTAGATTTTCCAGTGGCTTCTCTCAGCTTTAATATAAAATAGAAACTCTCTGTTATGGCCGGCAAGGCCCCTTGTTCCTCCTTCTCCAGGTTGTCTCTTTCCTCTCTCTCCTTTCCTCCACGGCTTTCTTTCCAGGCTGGGAACACACTTAGAAGTCCTTTCCTGCCCCAGGGCGTTTGCCCAGGTTGTTCCCTCTGCACAGCTCAGTCTCCATACCCACACTTCCGCCTCTGCATCCTTATTCGGTTCTCAGGTAAAATGTCTTCTCTGCAGAGAGAACGTCCCTGGACACCTTATCTAAAAAGACTTCACCACACCCAACATCCCCTCTCACTGTTGTGTTTTATTTTCTTTGTAGCAGTTATACCATCAACGATCATTTCTGTGCTCCTTTACGTGTTTATCAGCTCTTTCCACCCACTACAATGCTGGCTTCCTAAAGTCTGAGCCCTTGTTTGTTTTGGTTTCTGCTGTTTTCTCTGAAACCTATAACCAAAGATTCAGCAGCATCCTTCTGCCAAACCACTGTCCTCCCATCTTCTGTCCTGCTGTCTCCCGGACCACCAAAAGATCTTATACCTTTGCATTTCCTTGAGTTCTCAGCCTATACAATGGAGCCAATGTGCCTTCATCAGCTAAAATCTTTGGTGCGGTGACTCAACACCAGTTAAGAACAAAAGGGCATCAGGAAATGGAGAGAGAGAGATTGAAAGGGGAGACGTAAGAAAAACAGAATGATCTTCATTTTGCTGAGCTTTGGCTAGGCCAGGAGATATCACGTAACAACAAACAGCTTTTGTTAAAATAACAGAAACTTTGACAAATTAAAATGAGCTGCCCCAGACTGAGTTATGGGGCATTCTCCACTCAAAAACATCTAACCTTGCAAAATCATGCCGCCCTGTGCAACCGTGTCTCATGGGTACCGGTCAGTTGGGATAAGATGCGCATGCACACACATCACACCATGGCGTCTCAGATCTGAGACAGAGAGGACTCTGGCCTTGCCGATGAGCAGCCAACGAGAAGGATATTTTTTCACCAAATGGAAAAGACAATGTGCTGGCAATTATAGATTATTTATTTCTGAAAGCATCCAGAACGTTACAGAGATCGCTACCCCAAAATTCATTCAAAGACATTAATGAATATTGATCAATATCTCTTCATTCTCCAGGTCTTGGAGGCTTTTCTCTTCTGCAGACACAAAGCTCCTCTGAATAAATGAATGAAAAAGCCTCTACTTGTGTCAGAATGAAAGGAGTGTGATGGCCTCTGGGTAGAAGGGTAACAAGTGACCAAAGACATGCTTAAGAGGCACCTTTGCTTCGGTCACACCCATCTTCATTGGTCCACGTTCCCAGCCCTTTCTCTCTTAGAACGAACATTGCTACCTACCGCCTGTTACAGCATCGTCTTCCCAGACATTCGGCACCTACCAAAGCTCTTCCTTTCGTCTGCCCCCTGGGCTTGCGTGTGGTGTCTGATTCAGTAGCTGTTTCGGTGGTACTGTGACAGCATTAATATGACAGAGAGCTGGTCAAACAGAAATTGTACAAGGACTGTCATTGTAATTCAGACACTTAATTCCCGCTCAGCAGTAGGTGCAGCCCTTGATGACTCACAGGTCATGATCGGCGTTCGCCTTCATCGGTCACTCTTGTTTTCGGGTCTGTGGAGGGACTGCTGCCTTTCTCCTCTCAAGTGCTCACGGCACTTTACAGTGTTCGGATGAAGACTTCTAAAAAAATTTTATAGCATCCATTGGAGAAAATGATGCGTGAAGAACTCTGGAGAAAGGGACCCTGTGTAGAATTCCATAGTGTTCTGTGGCATGCAGAACCAAGACCACTGATGGACATCCAGCCGAAGCTCCAGGAGATAACCACATCATACCAAAGCTGTGGTGGGCTGGGACCGTGCCACAGACTCTTTAGTGACCACTGATATTTCTTCCCCCTCTCTGAAGCACCCCTGTCCCCCACAGTGATTGTCACATGAGGGGACTGGGAATATTGCAAAGTAAACATCTGCGAGCATTGATAGTAAACAGAGGCGAGAAGTGCCTTGCTAAACCAGCCACAGGTCAGGAAACCCTAATCTTATCTGGGCTCCTGGAGTCCTCAGTTCCAGAGACTGTTTAGATGGCATTCTGTTCCTGTGATCACGCATGTTTTACTTCCATCCATTGTAGAATCCTGTTTTGGAAAAGCCACTTTAGTGGATTTTTAAGGGTGTGATAATTTTAGCGCAGAAGACTATACATTTTACCTTAAAAAAATAAGAAGTGAAAGAAAATCACAGCTCCGACAGAGCCTGAACAGCAGGGGAAATACACACATATTTATATTTGTTCTCTTTTTCTTATTTCATTTATTTGTTTCTAATATTTCCGTGACCACAGGACGACGAGCTAGAATTCAGTCTTTCTTGAAGCGTGGTCTGTCTTTCTTGAAGCGTGTGGTCTGTGGGGCACTCGCATCAAAATCTCTAGGAAGTTTTGCTTAGAAATACATATACTTAGGCTCCATCTTGACAGCTACAATGTGTGTGATAGTACCTGGAAATTGGCATTTTAATCGGTTCTCCAGAGATTTTCAGGTACACCAAGTCTGAGAAACACGGAGCTAGAAAACACCCTGGGTCTGCTGGTTAGCATGCCAGGCCAGGGGTCAGCGCTCAAGGCGTTGAGATTCATCAGTATGTGCCTGCTTTTCTTTACCTGTAAAAGACCAGAGCTTGAAGTTGACTGCAAAAAGAACATGTTTTGTGGGAGAATTTTTTTTTTTTAGGATTTTAATCTGGGGGTCCATGAGGATTCACAGCTTTTTATTCTCAAGGAGGATTGTTGCTCAAAGTGTGTTCCTACTCCAGTTTAAAAGCATTGCTTCCCAGTTTGGGTGGGTGCTTAAAAGAAAGGGAAGCAGTCACTCGGATGGGCCCGGATGGTGCTCAACTCCCATTTCTACGAGCGTCAGAGGAATTTCAAAGTTTACGAAGAATGAGAATTCTAAGATTTTTCGCTTCCCAACCTACAGACCCTTTAGACATCATAGTATCTATATTCCCTCTTGTAGAAACAGGGTAAGACTAAGTTATCCCTACAGTATTCAGTACTGTAATTCTAGAAAGACAGAAACATAGGCCGCTGAAAGTGTCACTGTGATTCGTTTCCTTAACGTGCAGAGCTGACTTTCAGCGCGAGGCAGGATTAACTGCCCCTTTGTCTCTGGGATTCTGGTGTCGGCACAGACACCACAGGCATGTACAGGCCTGAGAGGGACAGTAGAATGTGAAGTGTGTTTGGAAACCAGAATGTTATGTCAGCAGTTTTCTCTCTCATTTATTCTCTCTTATCAAAACCCACTTTTTTTTTTTTTTTTTTTTTTTTAACTCAGGGGCTCCATTAATAAAAACAGAGATCATTTTATTTGGAAGGCCTGAGAGCTTCACGTTTGGGGTTTTAAAACAAAAAAAATTCCTCTCATCCTTTCCAGGCCAGAGTGTTGGAGGGTTGCCTCTGGATAAGTCAGTGCTGTGACCTTCGCTGCTCAGAGCACGGGGAGGTCCGTTTTAAATACACACAGAACCTACAGCTGGGCTATCTGTGAAAAGAAAAAAAAAAAAACGCAAATATAATTCTTGAGTGTAAACCTTCCTTTTCCTTTCTAATGCCCTCAAAAGCTCTTCAAATTCATTTTACTTTTGCAGTTTTTTTGTTTTGTTTTGTTTTTAATTTAAAAATGTTTGACAATGAGAACAGTCAGTAGAGTAGATTTTCAGGGCTACTATCTAAGCCACTCAGTAAGTTCTTTCAGACAGCCTTTCTGTGCAAAAAGTACTGGGGGCACATATTCAGAAAAGAAAAGAAAAAAAGACACTCCCGTGGTTTGAATCTATAAGATGTAAAGAGATACACATCTAGCAATGAATTCTCAGCAAACGATGGTCAGGTTCTGGCACGCGCACGTTTTTCTGCATGTGAAATGGGGGGACCCCTCCAGAAAGGAGCCTTGGAACCCGGCTGCAGAAAGCCCGAGGGCAGGAGGAGAGCCAGAGGGATGAGCTTGGCCCCTGAGAGGATGTCAGGCTGTGATGGGGAGGTGGCGGAGGCCAGGTGAGTGGTGTGAGGCAGGCGGCATCATCGGCTTATCACCTGTGAGAGGCGACTTACACTTCTTATCCCTTGATGTTATGCCACAAAAAGGGTCCGTTCTTCTCTGCCTCTGCTCCAGCCTTTCCTCCTTGGAAAATCTCTGATCAGAATCATGAAGTTCCCAAGACTCACATTGCCCACTCTGATGGCCAGGGCCCAGAACACTGCTTACTTCTGAACACCCAGATTAACCCAGGTAACCAGAACAGCTGGGCCGTGGAAGGCATTACTGCACTGATACAAAATAGTGAGGTGACATGGTCACATCCTTGACTTTGGCATGAGGCAACTTTTAGTTCAAGTCAGCTGCACTGGGGCACTTAAGGTGGCTAAATCTCCTGAGTCCCCTGGGTGTACTGCAAGTGCCTATTTCATAGTGTTACTGAAAAAACTGAAGGAGTTAATAATATATGGGGGACCCCTAACACGATGCACAGCACAGAACATGTGCTCAATAAATGTTGGCTAATGGTGACATCTATTGGCATATACATACGCACATTTGTACTATATTTATATACATGTAAACATATACGTATATGCATATATGTCAATAAGACATGTGATAGCTACAAAATATGGAAAAATATCAATTTTTACCAATTCTAACAGAGAGCGCTCTTGATGTTTCACACAAGCAATTAATATGGGGTGGGGAGGGAGGGGGGCAGAATGGCCAGCTAAGGGACGTAAAATTGAGGAGAAGGAAAGATTGATGAAAGTGACACTTCCAAGGAGAAGTCCAGTCCCTTGCAGGCATCACTCGGTCTCCCGCCCCCGCCCCACCACCGCTCGAGCATCTCCCCAAATCTTTTTACTGGCCCTGCCAGTGCTAAGTATATAGGTGGTAGTTAGTCTTCAGCATCCAGTCCAGGGCCTGGACTGGAGGAGGCAAGTGGGGTACCCACAGCTCAACATCTAAGGAGGCGCTCACTCTTAGGGTTGCATAATTGCCAACCTGCACTTGCATGCACCCCAAATGAGCACCTTCTTAAATTTTGCACCTTTAGCACCCCATTTGTTTCACCCTAGTCCAGCTCAGTCACCACACTTTGTCTCAAGGGACAAGGGGATTTTGGTAGATTACCTCTCTTAACCACGGTTATCCACCGAGCCTGCAGGAGAGGCCTGTTTCTCTTGCTTCTTGTTCAGCTACTGTGCATGCCCTGGCTCCATGGAACACCAGAACGTGAATTCGATACTGTCCGGCAACACCCTTAGGCTCCGATCCTGTATCTACATCTACCTACAAATGTTTGGACTTCCTGCCCTCCACCATTTTTTTGCTGTGCTCTTCCTGTCGTTTTGACCCTGAGGGGTAGGGACACTGCTTAGAACTGACACCAGCATTGCTTTGGGGATGAGTAAGTCCTGCTGGCAGTCTTCCTTTCCCTGCAGTGCCTCAGCCACCATGTGACAAGCACCTCAACCAATAGGAGCGCACCAGTTCCCCGCCCCTCAAGTTTCAAGTTTCAATTCCTCTGGATGCTCTAAGTAGGAAACTGAAGGAAATAGTCTAGTACCAGCTGCTCTGATAACTTCGGGGTGCTCATCCCAGCATCGCTGCCATTTGGACCTGAGAAGAGGGGAAAGAGGCTTTTCAAAGAGAAACGGAACAGTGCAGGGGTGGACAAGGCCAACCAGTAGAGTTCCTAGAATTTTCTTATTATTCCAGCTTTTCTAGATGCTCCAGATCTTAAGTAAGCCACAGAAAAAGGCGTGACTAAGAATGCAAAAGGGAAAAGAAACTTTTGGGAGGGAAAATATTCAGGGAAGACTAAGCGCCACCACTCCAGGTTCAGCGCATTTCTTGAGGACCAACTACATGAATCAGGCACTTGCTGGGAGGAAGGGATGCTGAGATGGATAAGCCTAGTTTCTGCCCTGAAGAAGCTAATGACTTCTGAGGAAGACAGGCATGGAAATAAGCCCTTTACTTCCATAAAGGGCTTATTTCAGGGGTAGAATCTGGTCTCGATGCCATGGGAGCCCAGAGAAGTGGAAACTCCTACCCCAGCTGGTAGTCCAGCAAGGCATTAATGCCTAGGCTGAGGAGTGTATTCATTCATCCATTCATTCATTTATTCAACAAACATTGAGTGTCTGCCTTACAGACATTGTGATAAGTTCGAGTGATACAATGACATACACATTTTAAAGATGGAGAAGCTAGAAAAAAAAAAATCTGTAACAGACAGAATCAATGAGGATATTTTAGGGCTGATCCTGGGGCTCTCATAGCTCCCAGTGCCTACCCCTAAGGCTCCCTAATGCTTCCATCATTGGCAATTCATTCCTTTGTCTGAGTCAAATTCAACATTGCCACTTCAGAAGGTCATTAATAGGTTTGACGCGGGGAAAGGCCGCAGGTTCCCTAAGGTACTTGGTGCCAGGGCTGGGATGCAGGAATTGCAGTACAAGGTAGAAGTAACCAAGAGCTGACCCCTCCTTTTTTACGCTTGCTGGAAGCTGGCTTTAGCAGGCTTGACCATGTAAAATAAACCAGCTAATCCCACACGGTTCAGGATATGTGCTGCACAGGTTCACCGGACAGCCCCTCGGCCTCTGTCCACCGTGGAAAGACGGGACACCCAAGTTGAAGGGAAGACTGAATGACACCACGTGGGTGTGCAGCGGTCTGTGACCGGAAGGCTCACTGGAAGCAATTTGCAGAGGAGGCCTCAGAAAACCACCTGGCTGGTTACCGTAAATTAAAAAAGGAAGAGATGCCACTTTTTTTCTGAATAATTTTTAATACTAGGTTTATGGCCGGGTACATGTGATAGTCATTACAGCTTATTTAACTCTGACATTATCTGGCCCCTCGAACTTCCCTGGGATTGCGGGAATCACGGGTTAAATTTTAAAAACAACATCTGAAAGAAGACGATATGCTTTTCTTCGAGGAGAATAAATTCAAACCCAAAAGAAAAAAATAATATAATCAGCTCTCTCTAGGAAGGATGGTTATCGTTTCTTATATTTGCCGTGTGCTTCCATAATGCGTGTGAGCTCAGAAATTCACCCAGGCACACAAGGTTTAGTCCTG
Source organism: Eonycteris spelaea (assembly GCA_003508835.1). NCBI lineage: Eukaryota > Metazoa > Chordata > Mammalia > Chiroptera > Pteropodidae > Eonycteris > Eonycteris spelaea. The sequence continues at coordinate 2,026,732 of PUFA01000036.1, forward strand.
CGGGCCTTTTCTAGTGGGTTGTTTTGGAGACAGTCCAAACGCGTTCTGAACTCTGAGCTCAAACCTCAGAGGTCTCCAGTTCTTTGGAGCCGAACATTTCATCAGGAGCGGGGAGTATGTGACTGAGTTACACGGAACAGCTGCACGGTACCCACCACCCTCTCCCCAAGGATGACACGTCCTGAAGGAGGGTGTCGTAAGCATTCCTGAGCGAGCCAGCTAATCTGGAGGCCGAGCCCGTTGGCTGGGGGCTACTTCGAAAAAGGCTCCCGGTGGAATTCCAGCATCTCACAACTCCTATCTGCAAAGCCCCCTTCCTCAGAAGAGCAGTCAGGGGACATTGAGGGGGTGGTTGGGGAGAGGCCACGAGAGAGCCAAATGGGCGAAAAAGGAAGCTCTGGAGTGGGAAAGGAACTTCCTTTTGGGAACAGGATATTCTCCATCATTCGCTGCTCACAGGAAGGAAAATGGGAAAGCAGGGTTTCTTTTCCAGTGGGGAGAAACCCAGCAGCCGCTGAAAAGGCCGGATTTGGAGTGGGGGGGTGTTGCTTACGTTCGGACAGCAACTGCAAAGGTAAATACCCAGACCCCTTTGAGCTCTGAAATTGATTCCAACTCAAGCCAGCAGTCCCAAGAGGTTTTATTGGAATGTCAGTGTATCCTGGCACTTTTTTTTTTTTTTTTTTCGGTGAACAGCATCATCACCAGGTACAGGGTCCTTGGAGTCTGGCTGGGTTCGAGAAGCCCCAAACCTGTTGGCAGCAACACTCCCTGATCAGAGGCAACTCACCACCTTGGAACCTCTCTTCCCCTACCTCCTCTCTCGGCAGGAGCAAAGATGTCGGTGTCTCTCATGAGAGGCTTGTGCCTGGCTTCGGTCAACGCTGTCATCTCTTTTGTTGCTTTCGAAGGAAGGCACGGGAAAGGTATAGCTTTATGTTAACTGTACCTGCAGCACAGGGTCCCTTTTACCTACTTCAGGGAAGGAAAAAAAAAAAAGCATGGGCCCACTGTCTAGCAGTTTGGCCCAACTGCTATTAGCACGTGGTCTAAGGAAAATCCCAGAGAGAGAACTTTCCCCTCAAGGTTACAGGACCACGTCAACTTGGCAAACTCCACCACAGGTCCATTTTGATAGGCCGAAAATCATAACGTAAAGAAAACACTTAAATATGAAAACCAAAGCGCGTCGCAGAGAGCAGAGAAGGGAAAGTGAAAGTCCTTAGCTTTATATTTATTAACCAGCGCGGTCAATGGCTCTTATAAAAAAGGAGAAAGCAGTTTATATAAAATCTCGTCAACCTGCCTCGAAGTGGAAAGGCCCGCAGGAGCTCATGAAGGTTTTGTTTTATTTATTCCCTGCATCAGAAGAAAAAATCAATAGCTGCTCGGCGAGTCAGACGTCAGTGAGTTATACAGCCCACTGACACGGCGGCCCGACTTCACAGCAAGCACATTTGCCGCTGTCAGGCCACAGGCTTCAGTGGCGCCAGCTGTAATTATGGCTGATCACCTCTAATTCAGAGCCGCCTGCCTCGATAAAGGTGTCACTGGAGCAAGTGGAGCATCTGTGCCAATTGGGGATGTCACGCTCCAGGGCCAAGTGCTGGAGAAAGCTCCCCCCGCCCTGCACCCAGGGTCAGGGAGACTGTTGGGCAAACCTTGCTTTTTAACTCTTCACCTTGAGTGTCCATATTCCTTGAAGATGTGATGGAAATTCCTAGGGACTCGGATGAACTGCCCTGTCCCTTAGCAAACAAGATACCTTTAATAAGCCAAGGGATTTCTCTGAAAGCAGCATTTAGAAGTCGGATGTGAAGAGACACATGTTTGTAGCACCTACTTGATTCACTGGTCACAAAAGCGATGAGAGGCCGTAGATTGGGGCAAACAAGCTATGTTGTTTTTTTTTTTAAAACAAATAAATTACAGCCCCATGCCTTTCTTCTGCTTTTGTGGTATTTAAAAAAAAAATCTAGTGAACTTCCTATTTTGTTTTAAACTACTTTTTTTAAAAAAAAATTCTTTTCGAAGGAGGGCATGAAGGGTGAGGGGAAGAGAAAACGAAGGGAAGCTAGAGTGAAAACTGACAAAGCAGCCAGGTGTCGGGACTGTTCTAGGTAAAGGCCTGAGCAGGACAGGTGTGAAGTGTGGGGTCGAATTCCACAGTCAAAAGGGCTTCGCTGCCCTTTGTGAAGGATAATGCGAGACTCCCCCCCTCCCCGACGCCCCGCCAGGCTGTTTTTCCTCACCCTGTAATTAGAAAAGAGACACACATACTGTTTGTTCCCCCTGTGTCCTTTCAAAAGGGCAAGCCGAGCACAGCCTCAGTGCTCCCCCAGCTAGCGCAGGGATGGGTCGCGCGTCTCCTGGGGCGGGGAACACGCGGTAAGTCCCCGTCCGTGTGGACAGCTCGCCTGAGAGTGGGGTGCTAATCTCAGGAAGACAAACCTCGCGTTTGGCAACGCGGGTCCATTTCCCTGCACGGAAAAGAATGACTAATATTGGCCATTGGAGAAGTAACTGATTTCCCCAGTTCTTCTTGGTGGCTCCAGACGCAGGCGCAGGTTTGGCCCAGATGTCGTGGGTCTGCCCTCGCGACAGGGGGGTCAGATGTGAGCAGTCTCCGAGGGCCTGGTGGTTGGCATTCAGCAACCGAAAATCCCCGCCCAGCTCCGGGAGAAAAACGGCCCCGGGCCACGGAGACCGTGTCCCCTGCTCCTGAGCATCAGCGGGGGCTGCTCCCCTGTCTCGGTCATTCATTCGTACTGGGTCCTCCCGACCCGTTCTGTTTCACGCATCAAGGCATGTGTTCCCATTGCTATTTCCGTTTCTTCAAACACGCGGGTTTTTTTTTTTTAATCAGCATTTAAAAAAAATTTTTTTTCTCCCCCCCCCCCCGTCGGAACGCGCGGACCCCTGCCAGCAGACCGGCCGGTGCGTCTCCGAGTCCGAGGCAGCTGCTGGGCCATCCCCAGCCGGCACTGTTTCCCCCTCTGTTTATACGTTTCTAAGGGCAATCGCACCGCGAAAGCTCTCGGAGCCTGGAACTCGGCCTGGGGCTGTTTTGGTTACATTAAAGTTTTTGCTTCAGTTCTGCCAGATTTAAATGGTGACTTCACCAGCGTTGAGCTAAAAAGAAGGGGGAGGAGGAGGGCGAGTCCCGGAGAAGCAGCGAGCGAGCGGCGGAGGGAGAGAGCCGAGCGGGCGCGAGAGAGGAGAGCGCATTACATCATCGCTTGGCCTGGGATCAAGTGGGAAGGATATGACTCACTCAGGCTAGTTAAGCTTTGGCTCAAATTCTACACACACTCATTCCAGAGCGCTCATGTTCTGCACCTCAGGAGGGAATTCAGCCTCAGTGATGTCCATGAGGTTCGTTGTTAATTTTATTTGCTTTTTTTCTGATTTTATACATTTTTTTTTTTTTGCCCTGACCACCTTCCTTTCTTGCGTCTTCCTCCTCTTCCTCCTCTTATTTCTCTTCCCCTTCTGCCCTTTCTGCCCGTCTTTGTTTCTGCTCTTCCTCCTCCTCCTCTTTCCCCCAGCCCCTCCAACTCCCCTTCTTGTCCGGAAGAGGCATTTCTTTTCACTTTGATAAGAGAGTGTTTGCTCTAGTACCGCGCGACCCGAATGAGTTGAACCGAAGCCGGGCCGGGCACAAAAAAAAAATAAATAAATAAAAAGGGGAAGGAAAAAAAAAAGAAAGAAAAAAAAGAGAGCAGAGCCAGGCAGAGCGACAGGAGCAGAGAGGCCACAAATCAAAAGCGGAGCGAGAAAGAGCAAACTCGGGCGAAGTTTCTTCGCTGCGGCGCGGGTTCTAATCGGAGGAGACAGGGAGAGAGTTAAATGCAGGAACCAATCGCTTGAATGGTGATGTCATGCTAGAACCTCAGGGTAGTTAGTAATGTGAGAGCAAGGGGGTCAGGGTTGCAAAGCATTTACCTGCTCTCAAGGGGTTTTCAGTTTATTATCAATTGCAGTGACTGGAACTGGCCTCAGACTGCAATCTCTAATTATTCACAGACGCCCCTTTTTTATCTTTTATTATTAAAAGTAAAACTATATTATGATACTTAAAAAAAAAAACCACCGCGGTATTATCACAGCTGTGTATTATTTTCCACCAGGATTCTCTCTCTCTTTCTTAAATGGCTCAAAACGTTGTCTTCTCGTAGGAGGTCACAGTGACGCGATGGTGGGAGTTGGGGGTGGCTTTTTGAGTGGAACTGGTGAATTGCAAATGCCTGGAAAACTATTTGGTGGGTAGTGCTGAGCGGGAAGAATTGTGCTGTTGCATTTATTATTCAGAATATACTGCAGGTTTTTTAAGTAAGTGATATATGAGGATCAGAGGCAGCTACAGTGTTTCACCTACCCTTTATGCTAATGTTCACAGTGAGTGTGCAATTTGCTTGAGAATTTGAACTTTCTGTTGTTTCACGTGACACTCGCCTTAATCCGGCGCTCTCTTTAACACTTTTACGTTCGTGAATTAGTTTTAAAATGATCAGCCGCGGTTGCGGGAGGTGCTGAAGAAAACTTGATTTGTCTAGAAACGGCTAGTTAAACTGTTTGCAAGGAAGGAAAAACACAAAATAAATGGTAAGGGGCAAGATGGTGTTCTCGAGGCTTTAAGGATCAAGTGTACCCAGAGGAGAGACGTCTACGTTTTGAAAAGTATTACCACATTTCTGTGTGTCTCATAAAATGTGTTTGGTGCGGCGATGCGCTGCTTGGGCTGCGTGCTTTCTGAAACCGTCCCGAGTCATTATGAGATAGTTGTAAACTGAAGCTCTCTGCAGGTAGGAGCCAGGCACTGAGAGGGCCACCCCTGAGGCGGGGGTCTCCCCAACGTCTGGGGCTCCTTGAATCTGGATCATCATACAACTGGATCCATCCTGAAGCATGGGGCGAATTGCCAGCCAGGTGTTATGTGTGTTTATTTACACGAGGTTTGGCATATAATCCAATCATTTATGTGGATCTTCTCCCCTCTCTCTTTTTTGGGGGTAGAGATGGAAGTGGGAGGGTACTTCAAGGTAATTTCGGGGAAGGAACAGCACGGTGTGGTGGAGGTCAAGAGGCCTGAGTTTCAGCCCTGATGACCTTGAGCAAGTCCCTAAAACCATCTGGGATTCATTTTAGAATGAGGGAGCCGAGAGTGGGCTGTAAGCCCCTCCTCCACACATGGGGCCAATCTGAGATGACCTCTGGAGTCCTTTTCAGCGGAGAGTTCTGTGCTGTGTCTCTGGTCTATAGACGTCTTGCTCCAAAAGGTATCTGGCATGGCATTTCAGAGAAAAGTGTGTTTGAAATCAAGACGAATTAGGGTCTTAAAAGAATGAATGGGGAGGGCGAAGAGGAACATGTCTTTCTCCACTTTGGAGGCTGGTTTGGTTTTACTTATTGGCATGAAATTTCTCTTGTGGAAAAATTCTTAGTTTTCAAGTGCTACCTACCTGCAAGAAATCCGCAAGGAGAGATAATCACCTAGGTAAGTCTGTCAAAAGAGTGGCAGAATAGAGAAGTGTCCATTTTATTGACCTACCCTGTAAACTTTGCTAAAAGATGCTGCAGGTCCCTCAAATGCAGGAGACATTTATGCTTCATTTGCTCATGTGATGCAGAACTGCATTTGTAATGAATTTGTTCCCCCCGCCCGAAGATTGCATGCCTCCTTGATATGTTTCTGGCATTTCATATAAACTTAACTTTTTAGATGAGATTGAAGGCAAACATTTTAAACCTTCAAAGAACATGAAGGCAAAACTGATATGTGCTGGTTAGAAAGATAATTTTTCAAACAATATCCATATTCGGCCAAATTCCAAGTAGCCTTATTGTAAAGTATGTATTATGGACCCAGCTTAATTGTGCATAAGGAAGGACCATAACTGTGCCTGTCTGGGGTTGGGGCTGGGGAGAGTTACCCAGTGCTGAGACGAAATCAGTGGTGAAGGTTATTAGTCATAGGGCAAAGTTCGATGAGTGCCAAGTGTGTGTTTGGGACTCTTGAGGAATGAGGAGGGCATGATATCTTTTTTTAGAACATGACAATTTATGTTGACTTGGCTCTGACTTGTTCACCCAAGATCAGAAATGTCCTGCTTGTGACTGAAAGAGAGGCAAGGCCAGGAGTGTGAGCCCAGCTGTGGTCCTCGGCCGACTTCTGTTACCTCCCCTCGTCTCCATGGTAACCCATAGGGGCGAGAATCATTAGCTCCGCTATTTGGTGGTGTTTTGTTTAGCTGGGAGGTTTCTTATATTATTATTATTGTCTTTAATTTTAATTTTCAATTGAGATCATCGTAGACTCACATGCAGTTATGAGAAATAATACGAGAGGTCCTGCGTACCCTTTACCGAGTTTCCCTCAATGGTAACAGCTCACAACCTTGCAATGCAATATCACGACCAGATACTGCTCTGATGAACCCTGCCGATCTTATCTCTTATTCCGCTTTCCCCAGTTTTACTTATATATGTGTGTGTGTGTGTGTGTGTGTGTGTGTGTGTGTGTGGTTTTGGCCATAGTTCACATAAGTTCTAACCCCTTAAATTCCGTCTCCATTAGCTCTAGCTTGCCATCAACCTTTCCGCCACCATGATTGTCAGGGGCCTGATGTCTGTGCTTGTCTGTGGGAAGTCTTGATGACATGGTCCAAGGTTTAAGTTCCTTTGAGGCCTGAGCGGCAGCTTTGCTCTCCATGGGGGTCCCTGGGGCCATGCCTCACATGTTCGTGTGTAAAGGAGGAGTCAAGGCTTGATGGCACAGCGAAGAGGCACAAATCTAGTCCCTCTGTATGCGAGGGACAGAGCAGAGGAATGTCAACTATCCATGCCTAAGCTTACCCAGAAACCAGTGCTGAAGTCAGCGTTCCTCCTCCTGCCCTCATGTTTTTTCCCTCATGGACACATCTATGGCATGAAGGAAGGAGATGACCCCAGGAAGGCAGGCATCTATTGATCAGATAAGCTGTGTAGGCTCTCCAGAAAAGAGCATCATGGCTTTTGGGGTCAGAAGACCTGGGTTCAAATCCCTCTTCCACTTACTAGTTGTGTGACTTTGGCATCCCACCTAACCCCTCTGTGCCATAGTTTGTACCTTCTTTGTGAAATAAAACGTAGAGCTACGTTTTAAGGCCCCTGGCATACAGCAAGATCACTGGAGTAGCAAGTCTTGGCTGCTGCCATCATGAGGATGGGCGCAAGATCTTCCGGGCGGACGTCTCTGCTGCACGCGACTGATGCCACACTCTAACGGGGCATCTTGTTCCCAGCATCACTCAGCCTTCTTCCTTCTCCTAAGCCTTCTTCTCATTGAGAAAATCAAGCAGGTCTGCTGTCATGTCAGGTACTCGAAACAGAAGTGAAAACATCATTCCGATTAGACTGAGGTGAGAACTAGTACAGATAAAACGTGCCAGATTTCCAGAGACCTCAGCGAAGGGAGAGAGGCAAACAATGAGGGTTGGAAAAAAAGACACTTGTGTCCCCATTTATGCCCAGCTGTGGCTTTGCGAACGGGGAAATGAAGTGATATGGAGATGAGTGAATTCAGTCTTTAGAACTGGATTCCATTCCCGGCTTTTCTTTGACTAAGAAAGGTTTCTATTTGCAATGCCGTGTGTGTGTGTGTAACGCGTACCTTCAGTTGGGCAAGGCTCCCTTTTAAGCTTGCTGTGTCCTCTCACATTTATTTTCCGGTGGTAAAAATGGTGTTTCAGAGGTTGAAGAGAAGGGATTTTTCCAAGGTGGCAAGTGGAATAGTGTTATGAAGGTGGAGTTGGTGGGAGCATATAACAACGATGGGGCCCGAGACTCACATCAAATGTTTCATTCCAGGGTCTCGGGGTCAGTGCTGGAAATGGGCGCTAGGCTGCTTCGAGCCGCATGGTAAAAACGTTGTCTCAGATTTTACTTCGTGTGCATTGGTTGGGAGGCCAGATGAAGGGGCAAAAATGTGTATGGACTTGAGGATGAGCACTGTCATGTGCCTGACAGTAAGTCGGGCGGGCAAACCTGGAATTGCGGTTAAAAAGAAATGATATAAAAAGAAGCAGTGGACGAAACACGGGCTGCTTCTTTCTGCTCTCCTTTTTTGGTTTTCACGGGCCTCTGACTTTCGAAAGGGATTCCTTCTGCATTGAACTGCACGTGGACGGCTGTGCAAGGACCCGAGGGACGGGTCGCAGTGCCCAGATGTGGGGAACAGCCGAGAGGAAGGAGGAGAATGGGTGGCATTGGTAAATGTGAGCCAGGCCAATAAAACCTCTCAGGGTCCACATTTACGTTTGCGACTTTTCACCAGACCTCGCTAGACTGGTGAGAACGCAGGCCGTCCGTCTTGGCGCTTTCCAGGGTGCGTATGTCATGAGTTTTGGTTGCACCGACGGCGGTCCCCTGACTCCTTACATCCTTGAACACTGAAATTGACTTGTCTTAGCACTCCAGAGTCCACTGCGTAGTAGATATCCACTTTATCACAAGCCCATACATCTTTTCTTCCTGTGTCCACCCTGGCGGGAGAGCTTCTTTAATGATTGATGAAGCACCACTGCACCCAGGAAGAATTAATCAATAGTTCGCGATCGCTGTGGAGGGTGTGACAGTGGCTGCACAGCGGCCCAGCCTCCTCCAGCTAGGAGCAGCCCTCCTTTCCTACACACGATACCAAAATTCGAATTCTACCTTATAATTTTATTCTTTGCTGTTCTGTGTCTGTCTAGACATAGAACTGGATGTGTCCAAAAAAGCAAAGCCTGGGGGAAAAAAAACACACACACAACAACAACAACAACAATAATTAGGTTTCAAATGAACGCCAAGGTACATCTGTGAATGCATAGACTCCATCACTTACCTTAATGGGAAATGGAGGATGGAGCCCGGGCTGTGTTGCTTCAGCTGGTTGCCGACCGTGAGTTACTGTGTTTTAAAAGCCTATGAACTTTTTTTTTTCCTTTTAAATAAAAGACCTGTAAAGAATTGAAGTCGCGGTGAGCTGGACACGCGTGCCAACATGGCAGAGGGGCCAGCTGAGCCTCGTATAGCTTTGAGGGCCCGGTTATCCATCTGGTTCTGCCTCTCCGCCCCCAGAAGGGCCTGCATCACTGCTCAAGTCAGGCCCACAAAGCAAACGCCTTTACACAGGTGGAGCCCGTTTATTTGACATCATTGTGGCCCATGCGACTGCGCCCTACACATGATTCTGGAGCCAGGCAGATCTGTGTTCAAACTCACGCGTTGCCGCTTGTCAGCTGTGTGATTTTTGACAATCGTTTCTTAGCCTCAGTTATTCATTCATCTACGAAATGGAATCCATGAGGTTGTAACCATGAAGTTAGTTAATAAAGGGACGAGTTGACTTTTGGGAAAATTTTGGACCTCAACAATGTAGGATAAATACTGTCATTTAGCAGTCCCTTCCTAGGAAGGCAAACTGAGTCACAGAACGCAGGTGAGACTGAGGAAAAGGAGAGGTGAGTAGAGAATCCTAACTCTGACCATCTCTTCAATGGCCAGAAAATGAAGTTTAAGACCTCACTTCAAAGCAGTTTATTTCATCACCAAGAAGAGCCAGCTCTTTTTTTTTTTCTTTTCATCCTTTTGTTAAGTAGTAGATTTCTTTTTTAGATAGCATTAAACAACTTTTCTTTTGCATCTGTCCCTTCTCGACCTTATTTTTCAACATACTTCAGTCAGCTCAGCAACACTCTGCAAGAAAGGGCTGATCCCCTTTAATTCCTCTGGAATTAATCATAATAGCAGCAATTATAATAAACCCATTTAGCCTAAATGTAGATGTAAATTACTCTTGCGCTGCATTTTCACCTTTAGTTTTTCACCAGCATCCACCCTAATGTGGATTACGCAGGGGCTTCTCCAGCCAAATTATTTTTCTTAATGCAGATCTTGCCCTCGCTCAGCACACAACTGCTTTTTTGCCATTTCCTTCCATCCAGGGCAAAGAGGAAGCTCCAGGGTGCAGGTCACAAGGAACGTTATTAGATTTGGCTTCACTCTCACCATGCAGAACTTCCTTAGCGATAGAATCATAATCATATTGTTCTAAATGCGTTGATAGGCAGGAATCTCAGAGACCCTTGAGTCCAACACATTGATCTTACAGATTTAGAAGTCGAAGCCACCCCAAAATGTGATGAATTATCCAGTATCATAAAGCTAGTTGGTGGCAGGGCCAGCACCTGGCTCCGATGTGGCTGAAGGGAGCACATTTCCCTTCAGCCAGGCGATGGGGCTTCCTGGTGCCAGGAACGCCATCTTCTTGTTCAAGCTCATGCTCCTCAGTTCTCTTGTGAGTTCTGATGCCCAGGGTCAGTGGGATGGGGAGAGTGTGAAGAAAACCTTAGATGTGTGCAGGGGCCCAGAGGAGCAACCCACAAGCTTTGAGAAGCTGGGAGTCAGTCAGGCACCTGGCTATGCAAAGACTCCACCCTCTGGTCTGGAGGGAGGGGTGGGAAGGCCAACCAGACAGCTCGCTTTCTGCCTCCAGCCTAAAGCTCCCCAGTGGCTAGTTAGTGGGTGGGGCGTGCTGTCCCAGGGTCCTAAGTGAGATGGGGTAACTGTCCAGGAGTTGGGCTCTCTGCTTCCCACCGCTCCCTCCGTCCCTCCCTCTCCCGGCACCAGCCGCGCATGTCGGATGAGGACAGAGCTTGGAAGCAGCCCCAGAATCGGCACCCACCCACCTGCAGGATGTGACCTCTGGGCCCTGCAACTTGCTGCTTCCTCCCTCTTCCTCCCCACCTAGGGAACAGTTTTAGACCACAATTCTCAACACAGCGGCCACTTTGCTCTTTAATCCCAAAGAGACTCAGGCACTTTATGACCACAGAAAACTTGTCACTTCATTACAATTCTGAAAAAAGAGAGCAAAGGGTAATTCATCGTCGTTTTAATGACTTTGCATCCTTTCCTGTAGAGGCAGCTCTCAGCTGTTAAAAGACACCAGCTGACTCCGACATGGAGCAGTGCGAGGGGCAGCGTTCTTCATAACGCTTTATCACAGGATCCTTCACAGCTAGTTAACCCAATTCATCTTCTCACAGTAATTACCCAGGTGCCATCCTGTTCGGCTCCCCTGAAGTCTCCAAAGCTCCATTGTGTGTGTGGAGATGAACTATCGTGCCTCCCGACCTTGAAAGGATGTTTCTAACTAATTAATGACTGTTAAGTGCTTGGAAAATGCACTTTGGAAGGGTGCTCGCGCTGACACGTCTGGGTCTTCCACCGCGCAGTTGGGCCGTGCAAGTCGGAAGTCATTCCTGCCATTTGTAAATCACAGGGAGGGGACTGTGACCCCTTCCTTTCTCAGCTAGGTGTCTGCGCCCCTCCCCACCACACACCTGCTCGTTGTCCATTTCTCCCAATCTGCGTATTGAGCACTTTTGGTAAACAGACGTGATTTGTAAGATTCCCTCCACACGGTAAGAAGGGTCGTGTTGGGTCTTTCCATCCCCGTGGATTTTTCCGAATGGTAGAGTGGTTTTGAGACGTTTTTGATAGGAACAGCAGTAAGAAGTATATTTTGTAACGCAGCCCGGTATACGCACACGTGTATGTTTACGTGTATGTCTGTGTGTGTAATTTAATGAAACAATATTTAATCTTTACTGTGTATAATGTTGTTGAATTTTTTTTTATTCTATTCATTTTTCTAGAATACTAGTCACATCAGATTAAAATGATTTCACTCCTTTCTCACCATTATACCCACTAATGAATTGCAATAATAGGAGTGAAATCAGTTTGAAAAGCGTTGGCAGAGTGGAAAGGTCACCGGAATGCTGGGCCAGGGTCGGGGGCCCAGGTCAAATTGCCACCTCTGCCCCAACTCCAAGATTCCATCCCCAGACCTCAGGTTCTCACATAAAATTAAGGCATTTGTTTTCAAACTGAATACTTAAAAAAAAAAAAAAAATCCTCTTATGTGGAAGACCCATATGGAAAACAGAGCCCCGAGTGGCCCATGTCACCTTCCTTAACTTATGCCCACACCCCAACCCAGGAGCCCTTGGAATACAATCCAAAATTACTAGAAATTTTACAAGTCCCTTCTAGTTCAGCATTCAATGATCATTTTATTTCCTAGGCAATAGATTTATCTAACGAAACACACCAGGTTTGACTCCCATTGATTGTGGGCTAAGATTCACAATTGGGAATATCCAGAATCAATGGGAATTTTTCCTCTAGACCATATTTCTTCGCTTTTATAGCTCGTTCTTAGGCTTCATGGAATAGGCTTCTTCAGGGAAAGAAAGAATGTGAAATGCTTTCGGTAGGTGCGTGAGCAGGCAGACATGTGAGGACATTTATTTATGTCATTGTGTCTGCTTTTTCTTGCCCCTGAAATTCAGCAGGTTCTTCATTTTTAACACAGCTCAAATCATTTAGCTTACAGCTGGTAAAATACAATTTTCTGGTTCTCAAAAGAAAGGCTTTTTAGACTTATAAAGAGAGAGCTCATAAGACTTCTCGAACATCAAATAGCTCTTACAAAACACCATTTTGATGAGTTAAGTGTAAATGAATCAGAAACATACGGATTAAATTTCTCTTGAAAGACACATGGGTTTAAGAATTAAGGGGGGGAAAGTGCTTGGCAAGATGGATTTCAGGTTTTTGCCAAACCTCAAAATGTTTGAAAAATGGCTTGAGACGTTTTTACTGAACACAAAATGCCACGGAGGTCACCCATCCCAGACATAATAGCGAATCTTTTTGACAACAACTTTATGACATGAAAAAGGTCTGTGGGGCTTAGCCATTTTCTCAATTCTCCTTACTCCTCGCTACTCGCCCCCCCCCCGCCAAAAAAAAAAAACCTTTTATAAAACTAAGAGAACTGTCTGATTGACAAACGAAAATTTCAAGTCAGACAATTACCAGAAAATAACCCCACAACTTAAAAACACTTGGTTTTTTTCCCCCATACTACCAGTGTCAATTATACCATTTTCTAAGTGGAATAACACACTCTAGGGATGTACTGTATTTACTATTTTATTCATTGGTGTCTAGAGCAATGCACAGTTATAGTCATTTGTATGATATTACAATGCCAGCTTCTTTGGAGATGGGAAAAAAAATGTCCACTAAAAGCAAACAGATTGGAGGGAAATTCCATCGGTTTATTAAGACAGCCACAGTGTGGAAATGCTATATGTTATAGGGGCAGGGGAGGGGTTGAGGTTTCCAAGTTGCTACAAATGGTCTTGGAAACGAATTCTGTGAACAAGCTGTATTAGAACTTCTCCGCACTTCAGAATTCTTGCTAGCATGAGGAAACTTTGGAACACCATTTTAAGGACACATAGATTGCTTACCTTATGAGAGTTGCGCATCTTATGTATTAAGTGCCTGCCAATTATTTTTACTACCGACAAAAGCCTGAGACTTTTACAGCTTCATTTTTCATGTACACACGGGAGTGGGTTTTGAGCTAGCCGAACACAGCAAGGGAGGGAAAGAGCCTGGAAGAGAAGACTTGGGCTGAGCCATTTGCTCTGTGAAGCTACCTTGTCTCGTAGCCTTGTTTCATTTTCATATTTAAGCCAGGATGACCAAGGTTTGCTTGCCTGCTTCCTTCCTTCCTTCCTTCCTTCCTTTCTTCCTTTCTTTCCTTTTCTTTGAAAGAAAGGGTGACATTCGGTGACTGCCAATATCGGTTTAGAAACCAGGAGACAACAACATACTTTTCAAAAGGTTTCAAGTCAATGTAGACCAAAAAAAATGAAAGCTTGTTATACTCGATGCTGGCAGTAATGGACAATCTAGTACCTTGTTAGTGTAGCATCTCATGTAGATAGGACTTTCCAGGAACCTGAATTCATTTGTTGCAAAAGGAGTACCCAAAAGGGAGAATAAAAGTCCCAAGAAACACAGAAAACTACATTCAGTACCTCACACGACAGTGATTGTTAATGCATACCCCTGCCCTCATCTCATGCGTATATATATTTATTGAGCTCAAAGTAAGAAGTAAATGAAAACTAGAAATATTGGAGAGAAAACTCAGTTATCCCAACTTTCTGTCTTTGAAAAGGGTTTAGAAAAGTAGGGGCAAATTCTGGCTCCATTTTTACTTTTTCCAGTGCAGTTTAATATAGGATAATAGGGCCAAGAAGGGCTCCTTTGATTCTGAGAGATGCTGAGCCCCTGCCCAGAGCTCCCAAAGCTCCCCTCCTACTTACCTACTTACCCTGAATCTCTTTCCCCTTTTATTCCAACACCCTCTAATTCAAAAAGGATGAAATTCCCGCAGCAGAGTCTGTCAAATGGTTTTCTTAGCTTGTAACTCAACCACCTACATAAAACACTGGAAAATCAGTTTAAAAAATTCCCAGTGGATGTAGTTCCCAATTTGGCATCTATATAGGGATCGCCTGAATGGGTACACATCAGATAGCATGTATTTCTGGATAGGAATTGTTATCATTTGGGAAGATTGTTTTCATCTCATGTTAAACTGTGAACAACAGTAATTATTTAATATCTTCTCGGCCTGTGTTGCCATACTTTAACAACCTTCTCCCTCACTCTCATACATGTACAGGAACATACATACACGTGTGTGCAATGCAGGGTCATCACCTCATTTTTCCTGGAGCAATTCTCTGTCTCCTCTTCTAGGATCCCTGCCCTGAAACCCCCAGGGTACTGTATCACTTAGGGGTGATTCTCCATTACACCCTGCACTGACTCCCATGCCTTGGCTGTCTCCCTGAGTAGAGCACACACTTCTTAAGGATAGGGATGATCTTTCATTCACTCCAGACTTCCAGCACAGCTCCTGAAACATAGCAGGGGCTGAGTAAATGTTTAAAAAATAAACTTAGACAATCATTTCGGTTGTGTTTCTGTTGGATCGAATTTTGATTGAAGCCTCAAAAAAGTAGATGGGACTGAAATTACCCTTCCAAGGGCCCCCTGGTCCCTAACCCTTGTAGAAAGTGCAAAGAGTAAAATGCGGTGGAGTTTTCTCTCAGATGATAAACTCCCTGCTTGATTTCAGCTTTCCCCCATAACCTATGTTTATCTCGAATGTCTTATTTCTATCTATTAACTTTTGATAAAAGTAGAAGCTCAAAAAAGTGAATTTACCACAAAGGTAAATTCTTTGACTCCTCCCTGAGTTCACAGATGGAGATGCTTCCCTATGTGTGAATGGCCAGCGAGATACTCATTTCCTGAGTCATCTGACTTCTGAGTTTTTACCTTTTTAAGAGTATAATTAAGATAGGTTCCCAGGGCTTTAAAAAAAAAAGAAAGAAAGAAAGCGAGTAAAGCAGGCAGTCTATATGTTGAAACCCATATATGGAGATTTGTGGGCATCAGACCAAGTTGAGAGAAGCATTAAGAGCTATTCAAAACCTACTGAAATGTCAACATACTTTTGAAAAGGGTCCATTAGGGATGCAAATGTGTGGTTCCCTGATTATGATAAGCACTGGAAAGAAAACAGTGAAACCCATTAGGAGGTTTTGAGGACTTGGTTTTGAAGGGTGAGGAAAGCAAGTCTAGTTTCTGCTAAGGGCTGGGCTTCATTTCTTTCCCAAGCCTTTCTCTGCATTCAGAACCAACAATTCTTATGATTTAAATGGCCCTAAAAATTCCTCCATTTTTGGATAAAGCCAATTAACTCATCCCTAAATGGGCCAAGTTTGAAATTCCATCCGTGTCAGATAAAATTTATTTTAATAATATTCACTCTCTGAATCACAAACTGTTAAGTTGTTTGTGTAAAAGGTCCAACATTAGAAGTTTCTTTCAAGCTTTTGATGTGTCTCGGTTTGTTCTTGCTGGGTGTTTTTCCTATAAAAGGTTAATTGTAATTTAAAGTATATAATTCTTACTATATAGTCTTCTACAAATCAAGTCACACTAGGGGTATATTTTTATTTAATAATCATTTAGAGCTTTTCTGTGAAAATAAGTGATTCATCTAATCAGAAGGACACCTTTAATTCCGGCTGTTTTGAGTTGTTCACACATGATGTCAAATGCTATTCATGGTAATGGATAAATTGGAGCATAATTTTTGTGTAATCACTCTCAGTGTAAAAAAAAAAGTAATTGATTTTTCCATTTTTCTTGATCTGGAAGGAATTGTATCAATTTCCAGGACGTCATAAAACAAAATATTTAAAATATGTTTCAAATAATAAAAAAAGAAATACTTAACTTAATAAAGATGTGGAATTCATTTATGAAGAAAAACACTGGCTGTGGACCAACAGGCCAAAGAGTTTGCCAGAAGTCTGCAGTAGACAGTTATTCTTGTACGTCCACTCTTGGCCCCATCCCTCCCAAGCCCATTCCATATTAAGAAAATGAATTCTCTCAGCCATACTGGACTTTGAAAGCATTGATTTTGTTTACTTTGTTTTCGAGTAAAAAAAAAAAAAAAAACAGAAGATCTTTTTTTCAGTTTTCTGCCTTATAAGGAAAGCAGTCCAAGACACTTAAAGCTATTGTTCTCTATGCCCTATTTTAACTAAAGAGGTTTGTTTGGCGCACATATATTTGATGCTTGGGAATGTTACATAAAAATTATGGTTTGGGACTTTTCTGGAGAGCTTCAACAATTGAAACTATTGGCAAAAACGGAAACCATTTAACTATCATAAGAACAGTTGAATACTTCAGCATTAACCTAAAGCAAAAATTATAAGCCCTGGAATGAACATTTCCATTTGGCACTTTTGCTCTTGTGCTCATCAAGAGAAATAGCCTCAGGCTTCAGAGAGGCAGCAGGATCTATTACTAATAGCATATAGACAAATACGCTGGTACTCATGTTGGCTCAGTTCTCTTCTAGAAACGTTTCCAGCTATGTTATGGTATTCTCCTTCCTCCTCCATCCAAATGTAGTAGAATATTCTAGAAAGTGAGCACAGACTTGTTTTCCAATGGTCAAAAGAAATCCAAATAACTTTACCTCTGGCAGTCAAAAGATACCTAGCTGCTCTCATCAGGGAGGTACGAGTCTAACAATAGAGACTCATAAATAAATAATCATACCCACAGACGTATTATTAGAATAGCATAAAGAAAAGTACATCGAGCCACGTGACCCTCGAAATTAGAGGCATCTTCTTACTTGGGGGTCAGAGTAAATTTTAAGAAAGTGCGATTGCTGAGACTTAAAAGATGAATCAGTGGTGGTCAATGAAAGAGCAGATGGCTAGGCATTTCAGGCAAAGGCAATGACATGTATTGAGGCGCTGGGCGAGCAAGGAGCTTGGCACCTTCTGGGAAATGAATGGAAATCGGGTGGATGAAACATATTCAGTCAGGTGGGAAGCTGGGATTACAGACCTCGGAGAGGCGGAGCATTTAACGAATGATTTTATTAAACACTGAGGAAAGCCATGAAAGCTAAGAGCAGTGAAATGTCATGATTAGTCGTTGGTTTGGGAAGATGTTCTGGCGCAGTGCAGAGGCTGGAGATAGAAGCTGCTGGAAGCACCGAGTGAGAGAAGATAGTGTTTTGGGCTAGGACCTTGGCGGTGGGACGGAGCCAAGTGAATGTGTTCCATGTCTATTTTAGGGTGGAGTGGGTAGAATATGGTGAATGATTGGACGTAGAGGATGAGGGATGTCCAAACGAATGCCTGGATTCCACTAATTCACTCCCAGTAAACATATTTAAGTAAATATAGGACACTTAGTCATGGTATTAGTCAGAGTTCTCCAGAGGAAAAGAACCAATAAGACATGGATATTATATAACTATATCTGTGTGTGTGTGTGTGTGTGTGTGTGTGTGTATCTATCTATCTATCTATCTATCTATCTATCTATCTATCTATCTATCAGAGGCCTTACCAGCTCAATCAGCCAGGCAGAGGGAGAGGGAACTCTGCCATCCTTACACCTTTTGCTCTCTGCAGGATGGGTGCTGCTCATTCACTGTGAGGTGGGCAGTCCACTCTCCTCAGTTTACCAAATCAGATGCTCGTCTATTCCCAAAAACATCCTCGCAGGCCCACCTAGAAATAACATCTAACCAGATTTCTGGGCATCTTGTGGCCCAGCCAAGGTGACACATAAAATTAACCAGCCCCGTCACCACAGAGAGAACCCTCCACAGCACTCAGCGCAGGCACTTGGGGAATGTTATCTTCGCCTTCCACAGGTAGGGTCGGGTGGCATTGACAGCTCAGGAGTGAAAATGTTTTTCCTGGCAACTCACAGAGCCGGAAGCTTTTTGTCATTCTCAGAATGCCCGGTCCCAGCGAAGCCGGTGGCATACACCGAAATGATAGAACTGCTTATTTGGGGACCTGGACTGTCCTTCCTGAAGGATACTATCCTGTTTAATGGCAAATGACAAACTGGAGCACAAAAGAGTGAAATCTTCATTTCACGCTAATTAAAAGGATCACTGTTCATACAGGAGAAGAAACTGCCCCTCTCCGACTCCTCCGGTCCCCTGGTTCCTGCCCTACTTTGCTGTCACCTGCACTCAGGGATCTGGAAAGGGAATGTCCAAGAATGGCCAGTGAAAGTACCCATCTGTCCCCAGTTTTGAGGAAATTCACAACTGGTATGCTGCTTTCCCCAAAAGAAATAGTTCTCCCCCTCTCCCATCCCGCTCCACCCTCTCTTGCTGGCATCGAATCATATTAACTTTGGGGTTGAAAAGATCTTTAGAAATCGTTGGCTCAGCCACTTTATCTGACACACGAAGAAACAGAAACTATGAGGTCTCAGGACACAGCCCACGATCACTGGGCAAACCAGTGGTTGAGGCAGGGACGCCCCTGTGGGAGTATTCAAATTCACAGCCATCTGGTGACGTGCTCAGTTACTTCTCTGTATGTTTTCACCATCTCCAGATGAGCACATCCTGAGAAAGTACGCTCTGGCCTTCTCTTCTGGTAAGCGACTGAGTTTCCGGGGGCCTGAGGAGAAACCACACTGTCATCGCAGACCAGTGAAGGGGTTTCTTAGGGACCAGTCAGCTCCTGTGAGCAATCACAAAGTGTGCGTGTCCTTTCCATGCACTGTCAATCACTTTCTATTTCTGTTTCTACTAGGGACTTACTATCAATAGCTAAAATTGCCATTCGCTGTGACCATAACCCTACCACAAATTAAAATCAGACCCCAAGTCCCTCTGGGGAAGCTGTTTATAAACTGAAAGAAGACATCTGAAATGATACCAAATTACGTTTTAAACTTGAAACCCCAAATACCACATTTGCTTGGGGAGTAGGACGAGGACTGTCTGGGGAATAATATGGGAAACTGAGTAAGTCACTCTCTTTGGCATAATGCAAGGCCACCAGGGAAGGGAGGACGTTAGAAGAGAGGTTTTGTATATAAAACCCGTATGGCTTTTAACTAATCACTTAAACCTAAACAAAAATTTCCTCCAGAATGAACTTAAAGGAAAAATATGCCCTTTAAAACTTCATGCCTTTAAAGAACTGATGTACATGTTCCAACTGTACTTATAAATACTTTGAGAAGGGGATCAAAAAAATCATAGTATGTAACTATTAGGTATATGTAACTAATATAATATATATTAGTTACATATATGTAACTAATATATGTAACTAATATATAGTTACTAATATATATTAGTTACATATAATTAATATATATATTATTTATATATATAAATATATATATATTTGGATAGACTTGTTTTATTAGTTACATATAACTAATTTATATATAATATATATATTAGTTATATGTAACTAATAAAACAAGTCTATCCAAATGCAAACCTA
Organism: Eonycteris spelaea; assembly: GCA_003508835.1. Classification (NCBI taxonomy): domain Eukaryota; kingdom Metazoa; phylum Chordata; class Mammalia; order Chiroptera; family Pteropodidae; genus Eonycteris; species Eonycteris spelaea. The sequence goes on from PUFA01000036.1 coordinate 2,046,507, forward strand.
GCTTCCAAGGTTTGACTCAGCTAATATAGACAAAAGTGTATTTAGGACAAAAAGTCCTTCTATCACTTTTCCCTTTTAGCATGTAAGGGTCTGTGGGCAGTGGGTGTGTTTATGCACATAGTATGGCCACAAGCTCGGTCTCAGAACCTCATGGAGGAACCAGCTCAGTGCAAAGTAAGCTATACTCAGTGACTTTGCTTGTGTGTCCTGCCCACGAGGAGCTTTGAAAATAGCAAAGCCTGGCTTCAAAGCCCTTTGAGATCCTTGGATGCAAAGTTCAAAGTAAATGCCAAGTACCATTATTATGAACTTTATTGCCATTATTTTATTATTAAGTGTTTCAGATTAATATCAATTTAGTTTCATGATAAGTGCTCCCGCGGAGTGGGAGAACTTGAAAGCAGCTCAGGAAGGGCCGCGGAAGGAGGATGGCAGGTTTCCTAGAGGCTCCGTCCCTCCCGCAAGCCCTCTGGCTCGAGGCAAGTGTCCCTTCAGGGTAGTGTTTCAGGTACCATGGCCCCTAAAAGGAGGCCTGTCATGGACGTGTCAGGGGGCTACTGCTGCCAGGAAATAAGAGATCATGTCCAGTGAGACCACCTCGTTCGGTCATTCAGCAAATCCCTATGGGGCCCTTACTGTGTGCCAAGCTAGCTCAGGGGAGATTCTGACACATGCTGTGAGAGACATAGCAGGGACAAGCCTGGCCCAGAGAAATCAGAGCGGGGTCCCCTGAGACGATGATACACTAGGATACACCAGGGCTCTTAGTAACAGAAAAGACTCTCGGATCCCTCAGAGAGGCTGGATGTTTTGGGCCTTTTCCCTAAATCGCTTCACCCTAAAATTTAGAACAGTATAGCTTGACTTGGTATTTTAAAATGGCACTGGCAATCATTTTGATTTTCTAGAATAGATTAATCATCTCAAATAGACTATGCATTCATCATCATCCAAGGGTCAGGCACACGCAAAGTATTATCTCGTATGTGATAATCAAATCATCCTCATGCCAGACCTGCAAAGCGGGTATTAGAGCCCCGTTTTTGCCAATGAGAACACAGAAGTTAAATGACTCACCTAGATCACACACTCGTGGGCTGTGGCAGAGCCTGTAAGGGGCCCAGAGCGAACGCCTTATCAGCCACACAAGGCTGCTTTATTCCATTTCTGCGTTAAGGATGGCAGCCAGCCTCACCTCTATCATTTCTGTCAACCACTCTGACTGGAATAAATGAAAATAATAGACCTAATTTAGGACTGTGAGAGGTCTGCTCGTTCCTCCTTCTCCTCCCTGGAAACCACGCCAGATGGAGGCGAATCTATTTGTTCAGAGCCTAATAAGAGGAAATTCCCAAACCTCAGTAAGCTATTTAATTGTTTTACACTATTCGTTCTTGAGAGAGATTCTTTCTTCTAATTTGAATCCCATGTGCTGTTGTTTCATTATTGTTGTGATTCTGCTTCGGTTGGGTTTGCTGGTGACTGGTCACTATTCTCAGAATATCGTGATTTAGAAACTTGAGCATTATCATTGTCTCCCAGCCTTCTTGTTCCTTTTACTTTTCCACTTAGGTCTTCCTGTCTGGCCTTTGAGTATTTTTCTGCCCTTCTCTGGAGCCTTCTCCAAGTTCTCCACCTCATCCCTTCCCCCTTCTCCCCATGATGTGCAACCCTTGCCTGACAAGGATTTCTTTAGGCTCTCGCTCCCTGTCCTGTGGGTTTTTTTGGTGATTGGATTATAGCCTTGGTTTGCAAGTCTCTATTAATATATAACCTAGCGAGGCGTCTGCTGAGCCTTGGGGCCAGGCCTCTTTCCGGTGTTTCCTTAGAGAACAAGTTCCCCTCTCAGCATTTCTGTTACTTTCTCTTTAAGAACAAAACTTGAGATATTGGGCTTTTAGTGGCCTGAGGTTGCATAGTCCATGAATGTCATCACGGCTGCCCTAAGCCACTCCGGCATCATTGACACATCTCTCTTCTTCCAGTCTATTTGTGAAGCTAATCATTTCTAATGCCACCGTCTAAAGAGCTGCAATAATACTAGTGAGTGGCTGGGTGGAGAGGGCCATAAATTTGGTCTCCCAGGAGAGGTATTTGCAAACTGCCTAAGAGATTCTGCCTTGAGTTTCAAGGAGAGGTTAGCTAAAGGCATTAACGAGGGTGACCTAGTGGGGCGCCTTCACCTAGTGGATGAGTTAAGGTTGCTTGGATAATCTGGGCATCCCGTGGCCCAGACAACTTGACACATGAGATGAACCATCTGAAGCACCACAGATAGAACTATCCGTAGTGCTCGGCACAGGCACTTAAGGAATGTTATCTTAGCCTTCCGCAGGTAGGGTCAGGTGGCATTTACTACTCAGTTACAAGAATGTTTTTCCTGGCAACTCACAGATTTGGAGGATTTCTGTCACTCTCGGAATGCTCAGTACAGACACAGTCCTAATGAGGCTGATGGCACCACGTTGAAAAGATTTGTGGACCTGAACTACCTCTCCTACAGGGTGTTATTCTGTTTAATAACAAATGACTAGCTCTAGAGCACAAAGGATTGAAACCTTCATTTCATGCTAATTAAAAGGATCATTGTTCATACTGGGGAAGAAACTACCCCCTCTCCAGCCCCTCTTTAGTTTTCCCTGAAGTCTTTTGCAGTTAGAACTATCATAAACCTGAAAAATTAAGCCATATATTGGGAACATAGGTGTTGGGGAATTGCGTTGGGTGTGGCTTCCACCACAAATTCACTTATTAAAATATGATGGCTGATAAACTGGAAGTCCGGGAGAAACCAAAATGGAATGGCTGACTTAGAGTTGGGGGATTTGTGTCTGCAAGTTCAGGGCTTCTGCCTCTACAAAAACATCCAGGCAAGTGTGTTAGTGAATGTTTTCATGAATTATTCATTCATGGTGAATGAATGCAAGCAGCAATCACATGTAAATGACAAGGCTCATAATCAGAGGGCTACTTATTTGTCCTTATGAAGCAAGGAAGAAGCTTATTAACAACTCACAAACAGGAAGAAATTTTACTTAGAGATATGTCTCTACTAAGACAGTTTTTTTTCAGCCAACCAGATGTATATCATTTATTTGTGGCTGCATTCAAAATCATCTTTTATTTGATATCTTTTGATCTGCATTTACTTGCCTTTTCTAAGGGTAACTTTATGAATAATTGATGCAACTGAGAAGTTACTGGCTAATTGAAAAGCCATCTCTTCATGTCTTTATGTCTGACCCATAGCTAAAGCCTTTATAAAGAGCCTTTAGCTCTTTACAAGAAAAAAAAAATATCAGATTTTGAAAACGGATTCCCCCCCCCCCCAACAGTAGTATGCATCAGAAACCAACCATCCGTGGTTTTTGTTAACTTAAATGGATCAGGCTGACTGAATTCAGATTAATGGTACAGAAATCAGTCATTAAGAAAGAAAAAAAGAGATTGATTTAATGGTCTTAACAGAACGGCCATAAATTCTCATCTCCCCTCCCTTGACTGCTCTCTGTTTAAAACCCTTGAAAGCCATAGGAAACATCTCCTCTGCCTGATTAGACGCAGCGCACATGATAGAAAACCCAGCAAAGGCTCCGTCCAGCAGGAAACGGCTCTGTTAGCGGCGTCACGTTTCATTATCACCGTTCGCTCCCTCGCAGCCTGGCTTTCATGTAAAGAAAAAGAAGTTCCATGTCCAAGATATCAGACACCGCATCTATAAAATAAAAGCCGTCAGTAGTAGACACTACATTTTAAAAGAGGCCCAAAGTTATCTTGTGTGGTAAATTAAATTTCCGACACCCCTGGTGATAATGATTCCGAAAGTGTTCTTGTCGATATCGATCAGTCTGCGTAAACCAGAAACGAGATGTTTAGTTGACTGTGGTGTGGGTGTAACTGGCACCTCTAAGCCCAGAGCTCCGGCATTATAAGGGCAACCTTATTGCCAGGCAGGCATCCAGTTTTTAAAACATTATATAGATTGGAGACAGACGAGCAGTCCTGAATTATTCTTGGCCTTTTCTTATGAAACGCCTAAAACGTAATTTCAAATGGAAATTAATTTAATTGATGCAAAACCAAATGGGTCTAGAAATCATCTGAAAGCTTGAGTTTAATCCGAGGGGAAATGATGGAAAGTACAGATTACCTTGGAAGTAAACCATTTATGCTTTTCAAGAACAGGAATGGGTGATATTAGACTGTGAGGGCAATTTGGAGTTTAATTTATGACTTGTAAATCAATTACCTTCTCATTAATTAGCAAAGATAATTTATTAAACACTTGTTCTTGTAATGTCCACTGCGAGCAGAAGCGATCCGTGACATCCATGTTTTCGTTAATTTGAGAACTATTTATTAAACAGCTACTAGATATCATGTGCTTTCTTATGTGTTAGAAATGCCTGCATTGGTAAGCAAGGCAGACACCATCTTACAAAATTTATTGTCTCGTTGGGAGCAGAGACATTTTAAAAAATCACTCAGAATCACTGAATAACTGTAATTAGGAAAGCTGAGACAGTAAACTCCAAGAGACCACGAAACATATCTATTTTGTTTATCATCATATTGTCACCAATTATAAGTTTATAACTGAATTATTATGCAAATGGCCTAACTTGTTTTCCACTCCGAAATGAGTGTCCAGAGCCTGACAAGTATTAGGTGCTTCATTGATTTTCGATTGATTCATCGATTCATTGATTGTAGAAATGGTGACATATTCTACTAGGGAAAGATGCACTGAGGTCACCCCTCCCTCCAAAAAATAAAGGCCCTAACCTGGTGCCGCTGCCTGGAGAAGGTCGTGAGGATTGCTTATGTTGAAGGCTCCGAGGCTGGAAGGAAGGTGGCGCTGTCATGAGCTGGGGAAACAGCGAGGGGCCGGATGTTCGAAGGCCTGGGAGCCATGTCAAGCTCCATCACCAGGTGATGGGCTTCCCGGTATCACTGATGCGCTGGAGCATTTGCAGATTTTCACTGCCTGTTTTACTCGTTTATAGGGCAGGGTGGGACCTACGGGGCAGGGCAAAGGATCGGACACAGACGCAAAGACAAAATCCTCATCCTGGACATCCAAAAGTCTGTCTTGTCACCAAGGAAAAGGGATGGGGACAGTTCTCACAGGGAGATTCCAGATCTTTAGCAGAGGTCCTCCTTTGAGAAAGCTTTGAAAGGGCAAATACATATTTTGGTTGAATTCTGCTGCTATTTTGGTGCCTTTTCTCAGGCTAAATATTTACTTCTTTGTCTTAAATTGCCTATTTGTAAAAAGGGGAATATTATATTTGCCATCCGACTTCAGGAATTTGGCAGGAAGACTGTACAGAGCATGAGCTCATTCAAAAAAAGATACGGGTAATATGATGTCTTTTAAAATATGGGCCAGATAGCTTTCTTGTTTTCCCAATTATTACTTCCGTTGGATTTTTGTCATTGTTTTCAGGAAAAACAAGATACTGAGAACTGATCTCTGGGGAACTAGTTTGGTTACATTTTGAAGAAATATTTTCAAGGATCCTTTCTGAGAAATAATGTGAAGTCATTTTGAAATTCTGTAAGCTTGTGGGGGGAAGAGTCGATTTGAGTCTGTGGAAGAGTTTAGGATTTTAAAGTTGATAGGTTTTTAAAGAAATATCTTATATATGCAGAGAGGTTGGGATATTTTAACATTTCTTAGATTACAGTTCTTTAATTAAAGCTAAGGATTGTTGTTCTTTAAGATCCTAGCCTTGAGGCACAGTTTTTTTGTTTGAAGTTCAGTGATTAATCTTCTGTTTGATCAGTGTTTCAGAATAATAATAATAACAACAACAATTTGAGTTTATTTAATATATTTAATATGTGGTAACTCACTTAATGCCATGAGGTAAATACCTCTATCATCCGTTTTACAGTTGAGGAAACTGAGGCACAGAGAGGCCAAGCAACTTGGCAAGGCACACAGCTAGTAAGTGGCAGAGCTGGGATTCCTCCCTCAGCAGACCATGTTCTTTGCTACCCTATTTTACAATGTAATTATGACCATGGAAGAAATTAGCTCTATCGTATTTACATTTCACGCCCTACTCGATTATCCTGACAAGTTGCTTTCTTTCAAAGATAGGAAGTTTTGAATTTTGCTCAGGAGAAGAACGAGTAAATAAGCATTTCTCATTACTAACTGCCTTCTCTTAAGATTGCAGAGCCTGGATTGCCCTCTTTAGCTCTTAGTCTCCTCATCCCAGACAGAAACTAATTTCCCAGGTTAGGCCACAACACCTCTATAAGGAGGTGCAAGGAAACACGCATTTCTTTTCATAAGCAAATACAAAGATAGTGGACAAAAGCTTCTCTAGTAGTGTGTGAAATGTTATATTTAAATGAGACAGAAGTGTAGGCCCCATGGAATGTATCGAGTCCCTTTTTTCACAACTTCTCTCACTTTTTAGGGATACCTTCTATTCGGGATTTATTCATGTTTCCCATGTAGTCTTAACATTAAGAACTAAGTGCTGTACTGGCTCAATTTTGTTTAATATAGACCCTGACCACGTACTATGAGCCAGGTGCTGGGTTCAGCACTGTGGATGTGTCAGTGAGCAGTGAAAAATACCCTCGTCATAACAGAACAGGTAGTCTCGCTGAGTTAAAAACATCGCATTTTCATTTTGAGGCCTAGAATCTGAATTTTAGAATTTCAAGCAATTTCCCGATGGCCTATAGTCTTATCCATTCATTAGACAGATGATGAAGTGGCGAGCCCAAAAGTTAAGGACATTTTTTTCCCCAGAGTCAGAAACTCTAATACCAAAGCCATCCGAGTCTCCTTCTCTCTGCTCCCTGCTCTCTCCTCTTTTCATTCTCTTGCTCTGAAGTCTTTTTTTTTTTTAATTTTGCACCCCCCCCCCACCAAGTCTTTCTGTTGTTGTTATTATTATTTTTATCTGCTCAAGATTTCTTAGATGTCTATTATCTGATGTGGGTACTAACATTGATCTTCTAATTTTCTAACCTCATTTTTTTTCAATATTTGCTTCTTCCCTCTGCCTGACTACGTACCCGGCAGACCTGTCTGTCCTGAGAGTTTAATAAACAATGCTGGGACGTCTTGGATCTTGTGAAGACTAGGAAAGGAGAACAGTCTGTAGGAACCCTCCTGAGACCTTCCAAACAAAAGTGATGGCCCGTAGCTCCTTAAAGATAGTTGGGCTTGTCAAGGGGCAAGGAAAATCAGAAGACACAGCCCTTGATTTTCAGACACCCCCTAGACTGGAAAACATCCTTTAGGAGGAAAAAGGAGGACATGAAATCGCTTGCTGTGGACCTAGCATTCTGTTAAGGACAGTGAAAACACAGTCTGTCATCCTTGACATTTTAATTGAAAGAAAAGCTTACATAGATTTCAGCCGTAAGCAGTATGTTTATACAAGTGTATAAAGAGGAATAATCTGTCAAGTTGGGAAACTCTTAAAGCTACGGGACTCAGTTTAGTAATTGAACAATCCAACATGAGCTCACACATCTTACCTTGTTCCATGCCTCAATAATTTTTAGTAGAAATACTTTACCTAGAGGCATATGGTTATTAAAAAGAAGGCTCGCCTTTCTCAAAGTCTGGAATTATTAGCTCATGGCAACAAGCCTGCACTGGAGAAAACTGTTGGCTCTTTGTTTTCACAACTTTACTGCAATTTGCCATCTTATTTTCAGAGTCTAACTGATGTTTGGGATTCTTTTTTCTTTTTAAAAGAAGAAAACATAATTTCACATGGATGAGTGACTTCTCATGTTAACAGATTGAAGAATTTTACTACTTCATTGGAAATTCCAAGGAGCAGTGTGACTGTCAAAGGAAATGGACTGTGAATTTATTTTAGTATCAAAAAATCAGTTATGGGAGCCGTCAAGGTGTGATAGGCAAAACTCTCTGTTGCAAGTTGAGAATGAGTCCTGCTTCTTTTCATGACCCATCTGATCTCGGGCAAATTTAAAGGTTTCTGGATTCAGCTTACTCCTGAGTAAAATGAGAATAATATACCCTTCTTACCACGTTGCATTGTTTTAAGCCACAAAGAGGTGAAAAATGTGAAGCAGTTTATAAATGCAACGGAAAAAGGTTTTATGCAAGTGCAAGGTGTTAAGTAATAATTCTATATACACAAGGGGAATTAGGCAATTAACACAATTATTCTGATACCACTCTTTCTTCAATGATCTGACTGTTCTAGACAAATGATTATTTCCTGGGCCAAGCGACATAATTACTTCATGCTAGTCTTTTGTATACTCAGTGATGGATAGACATAGATTGTTTTTTCTTTCTTTCGGTTTTTGTAATGTTAAAAGCCAAAGCAATCATTAGTCTTGTAGGTGAGGTTGAAGAAATTATTTCTAGACCTGTGTAAAACGATAATTCAAAATTATTCAGAATCCAAAAATACATGGTTTTCTAACCATTTTTCCTTCCAAGTATACATTGCTAATTAATCTGATTGGCATTATTAGGTAATTATTATTAGAATCTCGAGGGAACCCAGTACCGTGAAAGGCTTTCTTAATTAATGAGGGAATACTTGATATTTTAAAATCTAGGAGACTTATGCATGTGTGAAAATAACTGACCTAATAGGAACATTGAATTAAATGAAACATATATTCTTCAATTATTCTATACAGCAGGGAGTTTTCCATAGTCATGGGAAGAATGAAAACTCATTTTAAATTTAATTACTTTTGTATCTCCATTTGCATTACCATTAAGTTGTTTAATTGGTTTCTTTTTTAAAAAAGAACCCATCAATAAAAACTGATAACCAGATTTTTATTAAGATGGCATGTTGAAAACAAAATGTAAATGATGATAATATGTTGCCCTTTGTTCATGAAAATGATATTGCCAATCAACATAATAAAAAGAAATCTCAGTTGTTTTTCCTATAACAGATTTTACTCGTCCCTAACTGTCCATAATGGAAGTATTTCCCTGGGTGACTAGGGGAACAGACATATGGCAGGAAGCTGTATGTATGTATGTAATGTATGTATAGATGTATGTGTCTATGTGTATGTGTGTGTATATAGATATATGCCTCTATATGTATATATGCAGGTATAGATGTATGTAGACACATCTATCTATGTATCTATGTGGATGGTTAGATATGTAGGTGAAAGGGTGAATGGATAGGTGAATGATTAGCTATCCATAGGGATCCTCTCAATGAATCTTTCTCATTATGAAACTGAGGCATTCAGATGATTAATCTGGTACTTAGAGGAAGGGAACATCATTAAACATCATATACTTTTATACACAGCTATTTTCAGTAAGTGTCCAAACAAAACATTAAGACTAGAGAATACAAAACAAATATTGTCTGCTGAGTGAGCCACGTGGTGAGATACCTCTCTGACTTGAGGTATCTACCTCTGAATGAGATGAGACTTTAAGATTCAATGAAGTTACAAACTACTATAGAATTTTGGAGCAATTGCAGCAAGGAGTTTCCTAGAACTATGAAAGCTGAAGGGCCTTCACAGGCCCTACTAATCCTTATTGTTAAACCATACTCCAGAGGTCCCCAGGGCACATGTCAAGAAATAACATGTCAAGAAGTACTTCATCTGCTTTGTAGAAAACACTCATTCCATTGTTACTAGCTCCTTACATTAGCCTATGCAACCCCTCATACGCACATCCTACTAAAAAAAAAAAAACAACTGGGTGTAATTTTGTACATCTATATAAACTCTGTGGAAAGCCTTTATATTCTTTTATGTTTTCATATATACAACTTCCTAAGTATAGACTAATTTATGACTGATCCTTCTCTGATGTGTGTGACTCTGGTAGCTAGCTAGATTTCCAAAGGAACTGTCAGGCGAAAGGTGGGAAACTTACTCTTCTCTGGAATTATAATGGCATTGTGAAAGAAGAACATGTCAGCCTCTTCTGCCCATTTCAGTCTCCCACTTGCCCATGAATCACCCAGGGGAGGCAAAAGAGTTCCAAGGAAGAGGCGGCTCATGCTGCTGGGATGGGGCCCTGGTGTCTTTCCCTGAAGCACAAGAAGGTGTTGGCCTACACAGAGCTGCTCTATCTGCAACTGTCACTCAACACTTAACATGAGGAGGTTTTTTTGTTTTGTTTTGTTTTGTTTTTTAACGTTAGAAAATGCATTAATTTTAGAAGCACTAATTTCTATCATGAACTTCAGGATTAGATGGTCTATCATACAAATTCAGGAGTCCTGAGGTGTGTTTGTTTGTTCTGTTTTATTTGTTTGTTGTTAAGTCTTTAACTTAATGGTTTGACATTTATATAGCTCCCCAGAGCAAAAGCATCAGGAGGTTGAGAATTTAGCCAAGGAGGTCACTTGTTTGCCATTTTTAATAAACACAAATCACTCCCTTTTCCTCTCAGCCCCACATTCCCTGGCTCATTAAATCAATTGAAGGCCCTTAAAAAATTTTTTTCTGGCAAATTGAAGCAAAAGCTCAAACCGTGTACTCCCCCAGGGAACGCATGCTGACCCAAGTCCTGCAGGTCAGACCGAAATCAGTTTCTGTCCAACAGCCTAACACCTTAAGTCATTATGAATGAGGACTGGAGAGTGGGGCTGGGCGCCGGGCTCGCTGGAGAACGACCCGCTACAGGGCCGCGAGCCTAATCCGGCCACTTTCGTTTGTGTCCCGGCTTTGGTTTTCTTCCACTCATAGTGGAGAACAGAGAAAAGGTCAAAATGGATTTCTATGGAGTTTGTGAATGAAGTTGGCTCTGCAGATCCAGAATAGTGAAAGTACCCAGAGCAAAGCCCAGAGGGCTTCCAGGCGGAGGTGCAGGGGAGTGAGGATAAAACACATGTGCACAGATCTCGGGCTCCAAGATCCTCCAGAGGGCAGAGACTTCCCGGTAAACACAGGATTTCGCCACCACGTCTCTTTCCTAAATTGCGGGGGTTGTAGGAGGTTCACCAGCTTGTTGTCTGTTGGACATCAGTTAGATAACAGAGGTCAGGAAATGAAGTGGCATTTGATGTATTAGCTAGGAAGCAGCAAAGGAAGCCAGGCTTGCATTTTATTTGTTATTATTTCCCTAATATCCTCAATTACATGGTTCCCATCAGAGGATCTGATCTGTTGGCCTGCGATGGTGGTGTCCTCGCTGGTTTTGGGCACGGGAAAACAGGCAGTGAATCCCCTGCCCATGGAATCAGGAATCATATTTTCTTTTTCCTTTTTTTCCCCGCAGGCCTGTCCCAGGCTCTCTATCTTCTCTGCTACATCTCCACAACAGACAGAGACAGCCCATGCCAGCCTCCATGCCCGGGACCCTGCCCAACCCCACAATGCCAGGATCTTCCGCCGTCTTGATGCCAGTAAGTGCTTCTCACTTCCACCAGGTTTGGCCCCATTCGGACAAGTAAAGGAAAAGCTGACTGGGAAGAAAATGGCCTCTTCTGGATGGAGAGTTGACCTGTGTGCCAATTGGCTGTGAGTGCCTAGTTGTCCGTCCTTAGGCATCTTGCTGGCTTTCCTGTCCTCCAGTAATTTCCTGGTGAGGTGTGAGCCCATCTTCCTACTTGTGACAAGTAAATTTGCCACGTCCAGGGAATGGAATTTGTTCAGGAACACAGAGTTTTATGACCATTCCAAAGTCTACAGTTTGGGCTATTTACAGAGTGTCCTTAAATTGACAGTGAGTGAGCTAGCCAGGACTCAGAGTAATAATAATAACAATAACAATGACACATAATAGCTCTAACGTGTATTGGTGCATATCATGTTCTAGTAATCAAGCATTTTTTTTGAGTGCTTACCCTGTGCTTGTCATTCTCTAAGCACTTCATAAACGCTCGAAACAATCCTGAGAGGCAGATACCGTTATTGCTCCCATTTTTTGAGTGAGGAAAGTAAAGCAAGTAACTTGCTTATCTGAGAAGCAGAGTAGCTGAGTGGTGAATCCAGGCATTCTGGCTCCAGTGCCCAGTTCTCAGCCACTGCATAATACACGCATGCCCTTTTTTCTCACAATAATCCTGAGGTATGCACTGTTCCTTCCCCCACTTTACAGATGAGGAAACTGAGGCACAAGAGGCTGAGTAACTCTGCTAAGGTCACAGAGCTAGTAGGTGATAGAGTCTGGGTTTAGATCCAGGTAGTCTGACTCCTGAATCTAGACTCATTTTATTATCCTGCCCCTGTGAAAACCACGGATGAATCTAGAAGGGAGATACAGATTATTCCAGAGCAAACCATGCTCTCCTTCCGTGGGACCCCCTCCCCGTCCTTCTTCTTCATCTTCTCTGGCACCGTGCATCGGTGAGCATTTGGTGGCCAGTGTTATTACTTACCAGGCCACGAAAGTTCTCCAAAGACCTAGAGGTGATACGACAATTCAGTTGAACCCGCCCCACCCCCCCACCCCATGACCATATCAACAATGCCTTGACGAGCATTTTAGCAGTTTAAGGCATTGTCTGCATTTGTTATTTCATTTGTTCTCACAGCAATCCTGCGGGAATATGATAGCCATAATTATTGATATACTCATTTTACAGCTGTACAGCCGAAGAGTAAGACGTCGAAGGGAGTGTCCTAATGTCACGCAGCTTGTGAGTGAAGAGTTGTGACTAGCACTCACATTGCACCTCAGGCTGAGCAGTTTGCTCACTTATCCAAGGGACGGGGCAGGGCGGGGAGGGGACGGAGAAGGGCTTGGCAACTCTGGTGTAGAGAAATGGACTTGCCCACTGTGAATATCAGGCAGTTCAGGTTAGACACGCTATTTGCAGCATGGGGCAGAAGGCCAGATGGCTGCCTTCACCCTTCACCTGCTTTGCTCGACGTAAACATCTTTCAGTGACGCAGTGACGGGAACAGCACCAACGATGTCATTGCCCCAGGTGTCATTCACCCCAACTAATGGCATGAAGGCTTCTACCATGAGCTGTTTTCATTTAGGCTCTGAGCCCCTCTTGTCCAAAGTTAGTCTCCTCTTGGAAATCCTATGCATTATTCAGAAAAATAGCACTGCAGTAATCTTTTTTTTCCATTTGACTACACTGTGTGCCAATCCCAGGGACAAAAGGTAGGACACTTGAGGCCCAGACAAAAGGTGTGTGGCACTGGTTCCCACTACATTACTTCGTCATCCGACTCGACCTCCTGTTGATGCTTCGGAATAGAAACGAAGGACCAGGTGCATGGTACAGAGCAAGAGCGGATTAAAAGTGGAGATCGCTGCGTCCACAGGCTCCCAACTCCACGTCAGTGCTGCCTACGTGGCCACGATAATAGCGTCAGTCCACAGCAGTGATCCTTAAGTAGGGATGATTTTGTACCCAAGGGGATATTTGGCAATATCTGCAGACACTGTTGGTTGTCACAGCTGGGGTGGGGGAGGGGGTGCTACTGACATCGAGTGGGTAGAGGCCAGGGATCTAGTTACGTATTTTACAATGCACAGGACAGCCCCCACAGCAAAGAATTATTGTGCCCAGGTTGTCAATAGTGCTGTGGCTGGGAAACTAAGGGCTCGAGTGACACTCATGTAACCAACGAAAAAGCAATAGAAAATCTCTACAAAACATATCCCAAGAGTTCTAGGCCTTAGAAATCTGGGCCTTTTCTTTCTTCTTATCAAGTCACCAATTCCTGCTCTGTAATTTTGGCATTGCCAGCAGGGTTTTCCTCCAGTTTCTGCCCCCAGGAAACCATGATTCCCTGGGTGTGAAAGATGACTGTATGTTCTTAGTTGAAGATGAGCTTCCTAACCAATTTGTAGGGCATGCTCTCATGCCACACCTTTCAAAACAAAATGATGTATTTGTTTATTCATTCATTTACTCATCCACTCGCTTTACCCACTTTTGTCGAGCGCCTTCCATGGGCCAAGTACTGTGCTGGATGCCGGGGTGTGGTGAAGAGTAAGACAGACGTTGCCTTTAAGGAGTTCTCTGGGTTGTGATATCCCACCTTGAAAGTCAAATGCTGGAATACTTCGGTTCCAGGAACACCCATTAATTGTTATCAAAGCCCTAGAGAGCTGCCGACCTTTTAGCTCCCGTTTTCCAGTTTGTTTCAAGGGAAAAGAAGCAGCTCGAAGAAATGTGAGCTCTTTTATCCGGATGCTTTATCTGCAGTGCTAAACACTGCTTAGTGCTCAGCAAAGCCACATGGCCCCTTATTTTGTCAGCGAGCCTTATTGTACAAAGCACCAAACAGTTGTTTTGAAGAGGCTCTTGCTCTCTTGCTGACTCCTCTAATCATTTCGATGCAAAGACGCTTTTTTTTTTTTTTTTTTTAGATAGGAAAATCATCCTGTTTTCAATATTCTGTTTAATTTGTGAGTCATGGGGTAGAAGTAGTCACGGACTGTAATTTTTCTGAGAAGTGGGAAGCACGGCCGACTGTGGATCCAGAGGCTGCAAGCAGGCTACCCCTTCTTTATAGAGCATGGCGGCTCGTCGCTTAGAACCCCCGGACAGTCATCTGTACTTTTGAACAATCCTCCTTCAGAAAACTGAAAGCAAAAGCTTACTTGGACTTGATTTCCCTTTAGGAGAAGGACAGCAGTTAGAAAAAGGGGTCAGTCGCTACCACAGGTCTCCTGTCCTCCAGCGTCTGGGAGTGGGAGTGATAAGGGATATAAGCATGTTTTAGAGCGATCTTCGTGACTTAAGAATGAGAGCACACAAATGTAGTTAATGGCACTGAACTGCACACTCGAACATGATTAAAAGAGTCAATTTTCTATTATGTCTATTTTACCACGACTGAAAAAAATAATTTTAAAGGTTAGAGTTCTTAGGCTGGGTGGAGATTTGGTGGGGGGGGGGGTATGAGCATGAATATTTTACTTTACTGAGTTAATAAAGTCTCAAACGGTTTTGCTGGAGTACTCTAGAAATTTCGTTTTTTAAATCGCTCCTTGGAAACAGTTTCCTGTAGGTACACTGCTTATAACTGAGAAACTGATTCAGGCCAAGGTAAGGCTCATGGTGCTTCGCAGTGACAGGGAGTGGCCTCCAATTATTTTAGCAGCATCTCTGCTCATCCCACACACTGTGTCATGATCACAACTCACCCCTGGGCTGGGCTCAGAGGGAATTGCTCCATAGCATCTCGACAATGGCAGAGATCTTACAGGGTCATTTAGTGCAACTGTCCCTCTCAATTCCTGTCTGTGAGATTTCAGAGGGTGATAAGGAACTCTGTTTCTTTCAAGACTACCTAGACCGATTTTGAGCAGAAACCTGTTTCACTAAAATTTCCGACCATTGTTTTCATTTCCATCCTTTGGCAAATGGAAAACCTCGTGCATCCGAAGCATCTATTTTTCCCCCTTGAGGAAAGTCTGATTATTTTCTTTGTGATTTCAATGTTAAGTATACTTGCTTTATTTTGGCTCTTTGAAAAGGGCTCATTTTCTACTCCACAGAAAATATTAATCAGACACACCCTTCTATGACCGAAACAGAGATTTTGCTAGATTTATTTTTTAACAGGGACACCCTAGAGACAAAAATGCTTTGCCGAACTCAGTGCAGGTATTTGAATGATGTTAATTCTAGATGAAATGGCCGGCCAGCAGGACAAGGTGAGAGCAGTCGATCATGTGTCGTACAGTATCCTCAGCTACTTTCTTCACCTGCCCAAAGGACTAGTCCCGCTGTGAGACCTAAAACTGCTGCCTTGTAGTCATGACGAGGTTAGCAGAGCGGATGGAGGATGTGAGCCAGAAGCAGATGCTCAGCTACCTGCGCTGGACCATTTTGATTGTGTTTATGAGTCATAGCGACAGGAGGACCCACCAGCAGTGCTTTTAAAATTAATTTCATGTTTTTCTTGCTAAAATGGTTCATGTGTCTGTATAAAATTTAGGGAGGGGGAAAAGCCATAGATATAACCTGAAATAACCGTTTGGTGTCTTATATTTCCTCCTCGCATCTTTCGATGCCTATGTTATTCTTTACAGTCATAGGAATACGCATGATGCGTGGTAGTCGAAGCACTTGCAAAAGTGGAAATACCCTACACCTTTGTGTGGGAACGATCATCGGCATGACGGCGCAGTTCTCTGTGGCACCAGGCATCTCCTGCAGAAGGCGCAGCTCCGGGTGGCTCTTTGATGTGGTTGGGTTCAAGGCTCAGGAGTGCATTGCTCACCCTTCACCAAACCACAGGCTTCTCCAGAGTTATTCAAAGACATTCTAAAGGATCCGTTTGGAAGAGAAATGCGGCTTTGTGCCTGACCCAGACGGCCCTCCTCAGACCTCTGATCCTGTTGCTTTTCTTTCTCTTAGATGGAGAGACAAATGTCAGTGAACTCCAACCTCCTGGGAATGCAAGGTCCAAATCTCAGCAACCCCTGTGCTTCTCCCCAAGTCCAGCCAATGCATTCAGAAGCCAAAATGGTAAATAACAGTTATAATCATCCTTTTGTTATTTCGTGACTCTTTTTGATTTGTACTCTGACTTCCAAATTTTGGCTAAGTCAGGTAGGCGGCTCCGTCTTTGTTTCGGTGAATAAGTCTTTCTGTGGAGAGGCAGTGCAGAGCTTGGCTCTTTCTTTGAAGATATTTGTTACTGGATTTTGGCGTAGATGATCACACAATGAGCACTGGGCGAGCACATGGCCTTAACGAAAGGGACATTCAGAATTTGGGGGAGATCCGTAGGAGCTGAGGTGGGATACACCCAAGCATGCGTATATTTGTTCGTAACCTGAAATTAAGATAATCCAGAGTTTCTCTTTTTCAAGGTGGCCACAGTTTCAATGCCACTCTTCCTGTCCCCGCATCCGTGAAAACATACAAGTGACCTTTAAGCACAACTATTATGGAAATACTCTGCATTTTTTGTTATAGCTGTCAGATGTGACATTGATCGGAAAGGATTAGAGAGCCCTGTTTTCTTGAGGGGTAACTGCAACTCCTACTGAAATACGTGATTTTAGGTGACAACCTTCAGTGACTTCTAACGCATGAGACTTATGTGCAGTAAGGTCAGTTTTTCCAATCACAGTGATAGATTCATGCATTTATGTTCTACTGAATATTAATAAAAAGGAATGCATGGACGACTTTGCAACAGAAAGCAAATTTACTGGTTCCATTTAGTGAAGCTGCTTGAAGCAGGTCATTCAATTCTGGTGTCGTTAAATTCTAACACTGCATTTAGTAAGGTATCAGATGACAACAAAAGCATACTGCAGCAAAGGATTTTAGTATCTGATGCTACCAGATAGCTTTTGCTGGAAGTTGGATATTTATTTGGTTTGTTGACTGACAGCGTTGGGGACTGTGTCTGATAGCTGGAGTGAGAATGTTCTTGACAGTTCTGAAAATTAGCCATCAAGACCCAGTGACTTTGTTTTCATTGGCAAGTTGGTTAGTTGTGGATTTTTTTTTATGTTGTTGTTGTTGTTGTTGTTGTTGTTGTTTTTGACGTCTGTTTTGGTCACTTTCTCTTGGAAACTTCACTTCTTGACTTACACCTTCGTGACCCAAGGAAGCGACTGAAACCCCCCATGTTGGCTACCTTGGGCAAATAAAATCTGTGGTCAGGAGAGTTCTCTTTGCCGTGCCACGGTCCCTGTGATGTGCCAAATGGCACCAGCGTCTTCAGCAAAGCTCGTTAAATCTTTTTGGAATCGGCAAATATTTTTTCAACTCCAGCCCTGCAGAGCCAAACCAAATACTTGCTGGCAGAGTAAAGTGCAAACTGGCATCTGTTTTGGAGACCAGAGTAATGCCATTTACTTTTTTTTTTTTTTAAGAAAAATAAAAAATGAACTGTGAAGGTACTTAAGAAAAAAACAAAATTAAGTTATTCATGTGTATGAATAAGTGTCTGGGTCTCGGCATCAGATGCTGCCCTCCCCCAACCCCCCCAGATGGATTATTTCTGAATCACCTTGTTTGGTTCAGGGTCTGTATTCCTTTTGAGGGACCTCCCAGACAAACTTGAGGTGGATTCTAAAGACAATTCCCAAGCGAACTTCCCTGCCAATTGATTTTCGCTGGGTTTTGTGCTGTACTCGACTCAGAAGTGTCCTACCCCTCTTCGTGCTGGCAAAAAAAAAAAAAAAAAGGAAGATGTTTCTAAAGGGCGTACAGGTTTACCATGATTTATATGCGTGAAATAAAAACATATGGTATGGCCAATTAATAGCGAATAATATCAGCTGGAGACAAAAGAAAATTAGTCTGTATTTATAAAAATAGCGTTACCCCACAACTGTTTGCTGAGTTATATTTACTGAGCAAGCACACTACTCTGCTGATTCATGTTCTAAGTGAATAAATATTTCCAGATCCATCATATCTGGGTGAATGAACTCTATGAGAGAGTTGGGCTTAGGGAATACAGCTCTTCTCTGTACCCCAGGTTCTCATACCTAATCACATTATGACCAATAAATTAACCCAAAGGGATTAAAAAATGGGGTATCGGCCACTTATATTTTAGAAGACTAACGTTTCCTTAGTAGCTTGGAAAAGCGTTAAGTGGCTTTCACTACATTACTCAGCGTCTCTCTGTTCTTATTCAGCTTGCATTATTTAACTGGAGAAATCAGTGCCTGCCGTCTCCTAACTGTACGGTATTTTCTAGCAGCTTTGGGTTGCTTAGATGAAAAGCTTTTATGAAATGCAAAGTAGTGAAGAAGAAAAAAAAATCTGTGATTTTAATGTCAGCCAGAGGCTCCCCGGATTTCTCAGAACTATGGGCTTTGTTGTTCTACGCCTAATTTTCTTCCTGTGTAAGGCTGGAATGGATTCCAGATTTCAACTAAGGCTCTCGTTTCACTGTTTTCAAGGACTTTTCCAAGGGTCACACATGGGCTATCGTGATGAATGCACTCTGTGGGGTGCGTTCGCAGAGCACACAAGAAACCAGAGCGCTGCCGGGGAAGTGTCACCGGCACCACCGCACTGCAGACCTGTTCTGCTGGGGACAGGGGTGTCAGGGCGTCCATTTCACACTCCCTACTTGGTCACCGACGAAAGCTCTCACCTTGAATTTCTGGCGAAACTTGGAGGTCCCGAAGGTGGACAGAAGCTTTAGACAGGATCGCTTTAAATGCGCAACTTTGTTAAAAGCTGTCTGACGAGCGATTGCTCGGTGGAATATATCCATTCTCCTTGCCCCAAATCGGTCATTTCTATTGTGGGAGAGAGCTAAATCTGTGTCCCCAGTAAGCTCTACGGTGCATCCTTCTGGGACGTCCTCAATCAAGAAGCACGTGTGTTCTTCTTTTGACTTAATGTACATTAGTATCAAGCAGTGACTTTAATGTACTGTGACCACATTTGTCTCAGCTGGTTTTCTCATAATTCTGGCAACTTATAATTGAGTTTTGTGGATCGTTTTTTCTGAAGAATGAAGCCAACAGACATTTGACTTCACAGTGACACAAGTGAATGCATGCATGCCGGATGTCATTTGGGGTCAGAGCAGACTTGAAGCCACGAGAACCTCCCACCTTTCTAAGCATCCAAAACAACAGGCTCTTCCTTCCAGGTTCCTGGGATCGCAGAGTATCTTCCATGAAAGTGGGGCCAACTGGCGAACAGTTTAAACATTCAAAGAGGAAGGAGGGGGATGAGCGTAGAGAAATGGAAAAGGAGAGGAAGAGGCAGAAGGGGTAGGGGAAGGACACATCAGACGGGGACATAGTTCCAGCCTCTGCTGTGGGCCAGGGATTCTGTTGTGATGTGGATATGGTGTCTTTAGAGTGACGTAGATTTGTGTTCATTTCTATTTGTGAGAATTATACCAAATTCTATCTAGCTTTGAAAGAGGCTTTATTTATTTATTTATTTATTCATTCATTCATTCATTCATTCATTAATAAGCTCATGATAGGGTTGGAAGCTAAATAAGGAGTCTGGGGAACTTGTCTGTGTACCTATCTTATGTCTCATTAGTGATGAGGTGACTTACCACACTGAAACTGCCTAGTCTACAGCCATGTTATCCTGAACAAGCCCGATCCCATCTGAGCTCAGAAGCTAAGCAGGGTCGGGCCTGGTTAGTACTTGGTACTTGGATGGGAGACCACCTAGGAAGGCCAGGTGCTGTAGGTGTAAAAAACTAAAAAAAAAAAAATAAGGGGTCATAAGCTGACAAGGTCCTTACACTCTGTGAGGTCAACCAAGGGTTGACTCACCTAAAAAATAGAATAATAATAATATAATAATTTTTTGAAAAGAAGCTGCCTAAAATGAAGTGTGGCATTTAAAAACTATTCAGAGAAGAGTCTGGCCACTCGACCCAAGTTTCACCTTAAGTTTAGACGAGATTAGTGAAGCGTTAGGAGTACCGATACTAGGGAGAAGGTATGTACAGCAGCTGTGACCTGGTTTCATCCTCAGGACAACACGAGTGGGGTATTATCGCTGGGGCAACTGAGGTTCCAAGAGGTTAAAAATACTGGCCCAATGACATATCGCTTAGCAAAGGCTGACATCCCAGACTCCAGTGACAAAGCTTTCTCGTCATGACATTTATCCTCTAGTTAAAAATATTACATACCTTCTAGATATCAGTAACCATCAGAATAAATCAAATTCTTTGAGGTTAGTTTACATTTACACACAAATGGGAGACAAGGATGGCAAGGGTAGTGCCGACCTGCAGAGAACTTGGAAAGGCTGAGAAGCGAGTGGTAATATGGAGCGTCTCCCTTGGTTTAACCAGAGCTCTGTGGCCTCACTGACTGGTCCAGCTTCTCTGCCTCTTTATCCAAACATATTTTTTATATTGACATTTCTTTTTCACATGTGTTCTCCTCAGTTGACTGATTATAAACTCCTCGAAGATAATCCTTGCATTGTGTAAGCTCTGTGTACCGAGAAAGGCCCACGAATGAGAACTGAATTTAATTGAGCTGAATTGAGTTGAATTCAAATTATGGGAAGGAACCAAACCCTAGCCATGGAAATGGGGTAGGATGGAGTGGGGTGGGTAGGGGGCAAGAGTGAGGCTGAGAAGGAGAGGATAAAAGGAGATAAATGCTAAGCTAAGTCATCAGCTTGTAAAGAGTAGCTGACTACACTTGCTTTCTTTGAAAGCTAACTAGAAACAACATCCGTCATATTTTTACCCTGAGAGGAAAAGCAATATGTCTGTTCCTTAGAAAACAGAAGTTGGAATATCATTGCCCTCCCAGGAATTGAGAGCGATCAATACTAAATGCTGTTTCTTCCATTGTGATGGATGAGTTGTGTTGTATTTTGGTCATCGACTGTCAATACTTTATCCACAGTCAGGTTTTCAGTTTAGAGAATGCATACATAAATATATGCATTAATGAATGAATGAAAGAAAACAAAAAGATTGGAGAGGCGGGGCTACTTAGTAAAAACCTTCTCAAATTCCTCAATTTACAAGTGAGGACACCAAAACCTGGTCAAGACTTGAGGAGATCAAGCCATCACTTAAACATAAAGCTGGGCTCCCGGCACAGGCCTTCATTCTTCCACCCCAAATCCTGCTGTTTCCATCAGCTGTACTGATCATTTACTAACGGCGCTTTTTTTCTTGGCTCATGGTTTCCGCCTGGCAGATTGGCAGACGAGAACTGGGGTGGTATAGTGAGCAATCATGGTTAAATCTCCACTTTGTTTTGAATGTCAACCTGGGTGTGTTTGTGTTTGCCTTTCCCCTCCCTAATTATCTAGCTGGATAACTGTTTGCCTATGGTGCCCCTTGGCCACCCACTGTCCGACAGATAAATCACAGAGGAGCCTGGCTCCATGTGGAGTTGCCTGGAAAGTTTACACACATGAAAAGACAGTCTCCAGGTAATATCTCCCTGGCACTCTGGAGAAATAGAGTTCTTCGATTTGCCCATTTGCTTTAATCATCCCGGCTTCTCTTCCTAAAAGTCTAGGAATAAGAAAGCGGTAAACGAGTAGGCGGTCAGCTTCCCAGAAGCTTTGTGGTGAGGCGGGAAATGCTGTTGACTTTAAAGAAGCTCTCATTAGCTTTCGAATGGTGCCAGTAGCCATGTGTCCCTGTAACCAGTGATCAAAACACAACGATGGACTGAACCAAAGTGGCCACTTGTTTGAGAATTCTCCTACCTCACTGCTGTGAAATACCACTGTCCAATATGCAGATGAATGGGAATTATGTACGATTTTTATGACAACAACAACAGCAAGAATCTACACTCTCACTAATGCATATGCTGGGTCTCGTTTAAAAGACATTTTGCCTTCTTACAAACATGGTAGAAAATAGTAATTGATAACATTAAGCAATCACTTGTGTACGTGGCAGAAATTGCAATATACTATCTTGCAATATTATCTCATTTAATCCTCACAACACTCTAGTGAGGGAGATACTATTCTTAATCTCATTTTACAAATGAATAAGCCGAGAGGTTGGGTAGTTTGTGAAAACATACAGGCTGATCAAATGTGGTGCTGAGATGTGAACCGGGCATCGGGCCCTTGATCCTGGCCCTGAACTATTATTTTGCCAGCAATGGGGATGATCATACTATGAGTTTATGTTAGTCAAGCATTTTCCAAATTGCAAAGCGCTTCCAGATACACTGTCTCATTGAGGACTCATAGCAACCCGGTAGGGTCAACAGGAAAATATTACTATCCTCATTTTATAGGCACAGAGAAGTTTAGGGACTTTTCCGGGCATCATCCAGTGGCCTAACCAGGCCCTGAGCCCAAGTATTCGATTTTTGTCCTGATTCTACTATATCATGCTGTCCTTGGTGTCCCCATGGTAAATGGTTTCTTATAAAAATAAAACTCAGTGCTATAAAGTAAGACAAGGCTCACATGTATAGCCCAGGCCCAGCTGTCTATTAGCTTATGCTTCTTCGATTCTCTAGTCCTCATTGACTAAACACTGGAGAGGAGGCTGATTCATATTTCTGTCTGGCCAAGACAAGTTCTGAATTTGAGCTTAGTTATTATTATTGAAGAACTAAAGCAACAACACTTCTCTAAGAGTGAAGAGAAGCTCCAACTCTCTCTGTCAGCTGGAGGTGTAAACTCCATATATCATATACCATGGCCACTTTGCTCATTTAAACTGTAGAAAGTTTAACTTTTTAATAAAATGTGAAGGATTAGAGTATAAGATCATTGAAAGAGCTAGCAACCATTTGTTTATATTTCCACAGAATAGAATAAATTCCTACAGAATTTATGTTCCATGTGTGGATCAAACTCCAAATACGTGGGATTATACATTTGATTATATTTGTTTTGAAAACGAGAATTTGAGAGATTCTCAATTGTCTATGAATCACCAAATTCCGAAGTGGGAAAGGAGCCCAGGAATTATTTTAGCAAAATCCTTTTCTTTGTAAAACAAAGGCCTGAAGCTCAAGTTAATAACTTGTCCAAGGCTGCATAACCAATTAGCAGAAGAAGGGGAATTAGAACCCAGATTCTGGGTTTCGGGTTTATAGAATGTCACTCTCCATGTGTTTGCTAGTAGGGAATTGACAGGAAAAGTCATCTGCTCATTGCTTGGATAGCAAACTTTCTGCAGGGGCTGTTTCCTGAAGCGTTTTCTGCAGGTTGATTAGCAACAAGACAAAATAGCTGGGGTAGAAGAGGGTCAATCAGCTTTTTTTCCCCTTTTACATCAACTGTGAATTGAACCTAATCATCAGTTTGCCTGAAGGAATGAGCCCCATTCTCTGTAATTCTTTTTGAGACCGGGGATCTTGACATGAGACACTAAACTATTCTTATTCATCATCTAGACTGGGTTACACACTGAGCGTATTTCATCTCTTGGCACCTAAAACAAGCTGCATTGATTTTGCCTGCCACCGAGCAAGACCGAACTTCCCATGTCTCCTCGCTGTTTATTTTGGGGTCGCGCAGATCTTACTTGGGCTTTTGGAGATCTGTGTTGTGCTGGTGTGGAGCGACGACCCAGCTCGCTGCTCACGCAAGACGGAGCATTGACAGGTCCCTTCCCATCGGATCTCTTCTCTTGGCTCTCCCTGCTCCACCCTCATCAGCGGCTCCTCATACACACATTCAGACATCCTCCGAGGACTCATTGTCTTCCCAGTTTTATTTCTTTCTCTTTCTGTCAGTATCCGCCCTGTTGTGGTAACCATGGCAACAGGTGGACTACAATCCCAATATTTGCTCGCTGCCTGTCATCCAGCCCAGCACGCGTATTGCCGTGTTTTGTTTTTGTGTTTGTTTAATGTTCCCAAGCCCGAAGTCAGATGCATTTGGGCAAGGACACCACACATGGCCTGGTTTGGGACATGCCCTTCAGACAGATTTCGGGCATGTCTTCTTTGTGTATTTGTGTACGTGTGTGTGCGCGTGTTCCTGTCTGCTTTGGAACATTGTGCAAATAAGTTCAGCCTGTGTCGGAATGGCCAGGAAAAAAAAAATTACGAATCTAGTTACAGGGAAGTTCTGCTTTAGAGAGAGATATTTCAATCTTTTTCTTGGAATTTATGTAGCTTACACTTTCCAAGATTTTTGCCAGCACAACTAATAATGAAAGTTTGCTTTTCACTTTGGGATGATGGCTCTGCCTTGATTTGGTTTTTCATGTGGGACATACCAAAGGTCTGTCAGAAAATTTGTGTCTTGAGGGGGTAGAAGGCAGGACATTGGGGACAGATAGAGGAGGCAAAGTTTTCCTAAAGATTTGAGATTTTTCTTGTCTTCAAAATTAAAAGGGAGAATCCAGTCTTCAAGTCTAAAACTAACAAAGAATACCTTTTCCCTTGTTATCCTCTTGAAATTATCTTTTTTATCCCCCGTTAGTGTGAACAGCTAGCAGTGATACTATGTGGTACTGTGTGGTTGTTGTATTTGCCTTAGTAGGAAGAAAATGAATCATTAGGTTCTCAGAATAGTTCAGTCCCAAACAATAAAAGTAAACATCAAGCATTTTTATTTGGAAACAGTGTTTGCAGTCACCAGAACAGATGACGTGTTTAAGGAAGATGAGATTTTCATGGCCTTGGATCCTGGAGATGAAACATGCCCCCAGAGAGGCGAGGCAGCCACCTGGTTTCCATGGAGAGCCAGGATCAGAAGTGCAAGGGGAGAGAGAATTCCAGCATTGGCGAATGTTTCTGACACCCTTTCCTGGAACGTCCTCTTCCCCCTTCCCCTTTGGCACCTCCTCATGGGAATGCACCCCTTGTTTTCATGGTACTAGGGTCTTTAGTCGGGTCCTGTGTCCCTTCCAGCCACTTCATCTCCGCATGTCAGGGCCACTCTCTGAAAGACCCTTCCTGGAGCCTGGCATCTTCCTGAGGGCTTCTTGCTCTCTCTGGCTGCCTTGCCTGTCCTATCCTGTTTCCTTTGCCTCCACAGACTACACTGATTTTATTTATTTTTTATTTTTTTGCAAGATGCGGCTCCAATGTACCTTTCTTGTGAAGTCTTCTCAACCTCCTCAGTTACACCTTCTGCTAGGTTAGACTCCATTTGTACCTTATATATCGCTTCCTCGCAGAGCTTGTTACGTGTTATTGTCTATGGACCTGCCTCGCTGCCAACCTGTGCACCCCTTGCACACAGAGGTCAATTTGATTCAGCTCCACGTCCCCAGGTTGGCATCTGTCCTGCACATTCTAGGTGCCTGGTAAATGTTTGTTGAGAGAATGAAGGAAGGAAAGTCTGATAAACTAATTTACATGGAGGTGTTACCGTGTCTTGATATGTAACCCTACACTGAGACTTTTTTTTTTTTTTTTAAGGAACAGCGATAGGGTAGAACTCAAATCAGATGATTGATTTACCAATGGTAGAATTTCAAGACCCATGACAAGGAGGTGAGAGAGAGATTTGAGCAGGTGAAAATCCTTCCCACGATTTTCCTTATCCCTACATCAGTGCCTGGGGGCTCTGTGCAGCCAAGTGCAGCTCTGCAGAGAAGCCCTTGCATGACACTTCTGAGCCTGCGGGGCGGCACCGCCTGAAGGTGCGATAGCTTTATATCAAGGGGTTTTGATACTTCAGCATTGAAATTCCTTGGTGCAGGCCCAAGACTTTAGCACATTTTAAAAGATATACACAAACTTAGGATTCTAATGTAGTTTGGGTCCAAAATTAATAGACACTTGACCCTTGAACAACATGGATCAGGGGCACTGACCTCTGCATGCATACAAAAATCCACGTATAACTTAAGTTGGCCCTCTACGTACACAGATTATACACTGTAATCCAAAATAGTATGTTTTTTTTTTTTTTAGGCGAGGCAACCCTTGGTTGACCTCACAGATTGCAAGGACCTCGTCATCTTATAATCCCTTATTTTTTATTTTTTACACCTACAGCAGTTGGTCTTCCTAGGTGGTCTCCCATCCAAGTATGAACCAGGCCCTACCCTGCTTAGCTTCTGAGATCAGACGGGATCTGACCAAAATTGTATTTTCAATCTGGGGTTGGTTGAATCTATGGGTGCAAAACCTGGAAATTTGGAGGGCTGACTATATATTTATTGAAAAATATTGTGTGTAAGGGGACCCACACAATTCAAGCTTGTGTTGCCTGAAAGGTCAACTGTATAGTGGCAAACTTTGGGAGATACGTTAAAATAAAAGTAGTGTTTGTCTTTTTTTTTTTCCTGTTCATAGATGTAATACATAAAAATTGGGTTTATACTAAATATTCAGTTTATATCCTGCTTTGAGATCTTTCACATGATATTATTAACATTTTTCCATATCATTAAATATCTTTTGAAAGCATTTAAATAAGTGAAAAGTTTATCCTATGGGTATCACATAAAAAATTTAACTGTTTCCTATCTCTATTTAGGATTCTTAAATTTTCTCTACTAGGAATAACCTTTAATTATAAAAATACTCAAGCAAAAAAATGATCTGAAATTAATTATATCTTTGATTATTTCCTTAGGATAGAGTCTCAGAATTAGAATTATCAGGTCAAGAAACATTTTAAGGACTTTGTATATATACTGCCAAATTTCTTTAAATTTATACTAATTTTCATTCCTACCTATAATAAAGGGAGATATTGATCTTACAGCATGATCATTTGTAACAAAATCTTTGCCAGGTTTTATTTCTTACCTTATGGGTAATGTTGCACATCTTTTTCTATATTTTTTTGGCCACTTATCTTCTTTTTTGATACAATTATGTACTTTAAGGAAATTTATCTTAATTGGGGTTGGAATCCAAGAAACAAATGATAAGAGCAGAGTATCCTCCCCCTACTGAATTTTTCAAATTCTTATTAATTAGCTGGCTTTACTACCTTACTTTACTAATTATATGTTTGTTTCTAAGACAAAATGCATACCTTAAAATATATTTAAGTTTTTAGTGTATTGTTTTATTTTGTTTACATGACTCTTTTGCTTGAAAACATAGTATTTTGTTTTGTTTTGTTTTAATCTTAAGCTTTCTGATTTTTATAGTTATTCAACATATTTAGTGTAAAAATATTAACTTCCCTAGGAATATAAATTTTCTGTTTATCTAACTTAGCCTTTGTGTATTTAAATATGCTTGAGTATCTTAAATAAACTTGAGATATATTTGTGTCTTTCACAATTACCCGAGGTAGGATTATATATGGATCCTCCTCCTGTGAGAAATCAATCCCTGACCATTTTTATTTCAGCAGTTACTATGTAAGTATATGGATTTATAGTGATTAAACTTATCATTTCTGATAGTTAAATGCAGCTGAGTCCATTCTCCAGTAAGAAAGTTAAACAGGAAATATGAATACGCTTAAGTCCCATGAGGTGATGATGTTGTTCTGTGCCGTTGAGTCCGACTCCTGGCGACCCTGTAAATGAGTGACAGCCACAGTGTCCTGTCCTCAGCAGCCCCACTCACCTCCTGCAGACTCATGTCTATGGTTTCTTTCATGGAGCTAGTTCATCTCCTATTTGGTCTCCCTCTCTTCCTGCCGCCTCCTATTTTCCCCAGCATTATTGTCATTTCCAAATAATCCTGCTTTCTCACGATGTGCCATTAATAGAGTATTATTTTAAGGTCGAGTAAGTCTTCTGTACACCAGACTGTAACCTCCTTACTAGTACTTAGACTCCCTGAGGGAAGGGATATGAATCTTAACACAGAGTTGGGAAAAAAATATCTCTCTGTCGAATGAATGAATATGAGTCATTAATTATGTAATAATACCAAACATGTATCGAGTGCTGATCGTGGGCCACGTTGTCACATGATTTCCATGTAGTGACGATACAGTGCGGAACTGTGCATCAAGCATGTAGATGAGGCATTGACACACGTTACCTTATTTAAGCCTCACAATGGTCCTGCGAGGTAGACATCCCTGTTTTCATAGGCAAATCAACTGACGTGCAAAGGACAGTGCCCAAGGGTGCTCAGTGAGCAAATGGCAGACCAGGGGTTTGAACCCAGCTCTGCGGTCTGACCCTTCCATGCTAGGTGTTTGCTTTGGCAACCTGAAAACAATGTTGTGACCAGATTCTAGTAGAGGTGGATGCATAGAAGCGATGACGATTGGCCAATATTTATCGTCAGCTCTGTACGAGGCATCCCTTTTATTAAAAAGTTGGCCCCTGACATTCCTGAGGGCTTCACCTGTCACTGCGGTGAATTCTCAAACCCATGCATGTAGCACATCATTTACCTGCACTCACGGCAACAAGCAGAGAATGAAACCAAATTACAACCCTGACGGTGGGTGGAGGCCAGACTGACTGTCCCATTCCCATTCAGCGCTGTGTAGCAGATGCAGTTCAAATCTGCGCCCCCCACAGAGGTTCAAATTACTATAGGTCATGGAATCAGAAGGTTATTTTTTAATCTTTTAAAACTTGAATATTAAATTAGAAAATACCAAGTCCTCCATCTTCAGCAGTAATATTGATAATGACTGGCTGCTCATATTCTGAGAGACATAGAACATTTTCATACTTTTCTCATAGACTGTCAGGCTAACCTCTTATTGGAGCCACAACTCTCAACTGGAATTAAGAATAAGCTAGGGTGTTTGTTTGTTTGCTTGTTTTTGAGAAGCAGAATGAGGTATGGTTAAGAACAGAGACCCGAAAATCAGACTGCCTGGCTTCAAAACCTAGCTGCACAACTTGGTTGCTTACCCTCTCTGTTCCTCTTTTTTTTTTTTTTCATCTATAAAATGAGGATAATGGTAGAGCCTCTCTTACAGAATTATTTTGAGGATTTAATGAGGTAATAACAAGGAAATCATTTGACATGGTACCTGGCTCTCTCTATTTTTTCCCCTGTTTTTAAGATACTTCTCTTTCTTTTATTGGTTTAATTCATGACATTTAAAACATACTTGTATGGGTGTAATATACAACATAGAGCAGGGGCCTCCAGCCCTTGGACCATGGACTGATCTGGCCTGTTAGAAACCGGGCCACATAGCAAGAGGTGAGCAGCAGGTGAGGGAGCTCCACCTGTATCTGCAGCCTCTCCCCAGCACTAACAGCACCGCCTCAGCTCCATCTCAGATCATTAGGCATTAGATTCTAATAGGAGCACCGGTCCCTGGTGTCACAAAGGTTGGGGACTGCTGGTATGGGGAATATAGTCAGTAATATTGTAATAACTTTGTGTGGTAACAGGTGGTTACTAGAGTTATAGTGGTGATCATTTTGTAAGGCATTTAAAAGTTGAATCACTATATTGTACATCTAAAACTAATATCATATTTTATAGCGGCTATGCTTTCATTAAAAAGTACTTGTACAAAGTTCATAGTCTCATAGAAGAGAAAACTGAGACTAAGAGAGATTAAGTACCTTACCTTTAATCTTTCAACAAAGTTATGGTGGACTCAGTGTAGAATTCAACCCCTAGTTTTGATTAATGCACTAAATTACTGTGCTCTTTATGGAGACTTGGGTATTGAAACCCATGGGAATTATACAGCTGTTACTATGAATTCACCAATTAATTGAAATACATTAAAAAATGACTTGAAAAAAGTTTTTAAATAATTAAAAACTTATTTTAAAAAAACAGTTCCCTGCATCATATTTTAGAATTTCAAACACTTGCTCTTCTATAGTTTGTTAGTTCACAAACATGAAAATCAAAACATTTTATAGCATTGCATATTTTAACATTAAAAATTAGGCTAAGATTACACAGAAGACGAAAGGCTCACCAAGGAATATATATGAAATTCCATTGCCTAAAATAGACTTTTACTATGTCTGTACAAATTACTTTAAATTATACAAATATTTGGACTCTGTCTAGCCATGAGACTCTACTAGGCACCCTAACATGACATGTGCAGTGCCATGCCAACATTTGGCATTTGTTTTTTTTCCAAAACACCTAGGATCATTACTGGTTTGAATGAGAGCTTCCCTTATGCTTTGCAAGTGGACTTGGAAGAAAGCGCTGGTGAAGGAGAGAACCCTCCCCAGTCCCTTGAGGTGGTTAGGTCTCTGGGACATGGTAAGGAAGATTCTTTGCCAGCAGACCCTTTGGAACAGCCATATCCACAATAACAGAGTGTGAAGCCCTGATTATTTGCAAATCTGATGAATGAGTTCAGCTGTTCTGTAGACCAGTATGGGGTATGCGAGAACATGGGATCACAGCACGTGTATCTCACTCCATCACTGCAGTGAACTTTATCTCCTGGGAATTTTCTTAAAGAGCAAGTCTGGACAGAGTCACGGCTTAATGGCCGAGGGTCTATAAGTGAGTCGTTCCTAAGTTCCAGTTATGCAGAGACAGGGCCTGAATTTGTAAGAAAAGATAAGCTAAAGAACTATGCATGTTCCTTACACAAAGATAAATTGTCACATCACCACCATTCATCTCTTAGTTCTCAGCTCACTTGGTTCCAAGAGATCTGTTTTATAAATTTATTACATAAGAAGAAATGTCTCTATCAGCCCCCTGAGCTATCAGTTCATTTGTTCACCCTTTCTTTCCAAAAATCTTTATCGAGCACCTCTAAAATGCCGATATTATACTTGGTTTGGGGGAGTAAAACTGTGAATAAGACATAACTCAAGCCTTGAAGAACTTACAGTCCATTGAGGCAATCTAATAAATAAATAGACAACTTCGTGTGTTGTGACAACTGTTATGACAAAGACAAGTACAAAGTATGTGCCTCATCTGCCTTCATGGTGAATGGAGATGAGCCCTCTTGAGTGGCCTTCAGATGAGTCCAGCTCTTATGTTCTCCAATACAATAACCACTACCTAATTGTGACCGTTTAAGTTTTAAATGCATTAAAATTAAATAAAATTTAAAATTTAGTTCTGAGTTGCACTAGCCACATTTCAAGTGATCAATAACCACATGGGACCAGTGGCTGCCATATTGGGCAGCACAGATAAGGAACATTTTCATTATCACAGACATTTCTATTCAGCAGCTCTGGTCTAGGCAGGTAGGAAGGATGGGAGGGGAAGACTTCTCAGGGAGAATAAACAGGTAGCTGAAGCCTGGAGATGCTGAGGAGGAAATAGCATTAAAACGCTTAAAATTTTATTTTTAAAATGTATGTATGTGTGCATGCATGTACTCAGGGAGCATTTATTGTTTAGGCTACAGCTGTGGATTTTGCAAAGATGCATAACACATAGTATCAGCCTCTAAATAACTTACATTCATATGGGCAGGGAGGAGTTATAAAAAATTACCAAGAAACTATACTTTGAATGTAGAAGAGAGACTGATTATTGGGTGTCAGGAAGAGAATTGGAGGGTCAGGCCAGTCTTTGGTCTTTGTGAAGTCGTTGTTTTTGATCTGAATCTTGAAGAGCTGTTATGTTTCAAACAAGGAAGTGGAGTAAAATTCCTTACCTTGGTTGAAAAAAAAAAAAAGTTTAAGTTTCACAAAGTTCTTCCGGCCGTTGGGGTCCAGCAAGCAACTGAGAAGCCGAGGGCTTTCCTCACTGGCGTGTTCATTAATGTCTTTCTGCTAAGACTGCCAATTATACAATGGGTGCTTATTTGGCTGTGCCAACTTACATGGAATAGTCTCCCTTCTCAATGGTGTTAGCATGGATTAGTTGAGGGAAGCTTGAGCCAGATCTTGTTGCATTAGGTGGCTGAAAAGAGGATTGGGGAGGGAAGTATTAAGGATTATGCAAATCACTGGCTGATATGTAGGCTGGAAACTAGAGATTTCTGTAAAAGCAGCTTTTATATGCCAGTAGGTGAGAGAGCTTGAAGCAGTTCTAGGCCAGATGACTTAGGCAGACCCAATGAAAATATCAGTAAATGACTATGTACATATATAAATTTTGTTTTCTAAATTGTGCAACTGGACCTCATAAAACCCATTCCTGGCCATTTATTCCCTGAAGTTACAGATAATGGCACTTCCCTTTCTGTTTGTTATTTTTCCTCTGCTGGAAGTGTCTACGAAGTGTAATTGAGGTTTTGCTTATCACAAAAGCCACTTGCCCTTCTATTTCTAGGATTATGATGTATTTCGTTGCGTGGGAAACACCAGTCACAGAAATCTGTTTGAGGGAATTCCTCCCGTCATCCAGGAAAACAGGGATTCACGGAAGTGACAGAGAAGGGTCTCCTTAATAAAATTAAAGTGCGCTGAAACTCAGGCTGAAACCAGATCTTTAGAAATTGCATAAAATGAGGGGTGAAATAAATAGAAAAAAAACAAACAAGTTTTTCAGAGCCTTATTCAAAATCCCCTTTTAAATGAGATAACCCAAGCTTGCTTCTTCTTTTTTTTCCAGTAGAAAACCCTTCCACATATCTATCTCTATAGAAAACAAAAAGGCAATTGGAAAAATGACGTGAATGGTTTGGGAGAAAATAATTTTTTCGCCTCATTATCACTGGGAATGTCATTTCTAAAATTTAGGTAAATGTGGTTTGATATTTATTCGGGCAAAAGAAATTTAAAAGGCCGATGTTCTATTTGGACTTGACGCTTTCAGTTTCTCAAGACCGAGGACCCACACAGCGGGTTTCCTACACACTTGTTAAATGAACTGATTTCTGCTTGACTCAGAGCTGTTGAGCTTCCAGCATGCCGTGGGGCTGAGCACATTTCAAAAGGTTTGCAGCATTGCCTGTGGAACTCCAAGGTGGGTCTTCTGCAAATGATGCCATTGGAGGCAGGCCTGACTCTCACACAGGAGCGCCGCTCCCAAAGGATATTTAAAAGTCAGCCATTCAGAACTCAAAACACAGTGCTCCCCAATAGAGAGGTCAGCAATGGTTACTTTCTCAGGGCTGCCTACAAAAGCCTTTTATTCCCTGACGTATCTGAAAGAGTCCGTCCGCATGTGTTGGGAGAAGAATGGAGTCATATGGGACGGAACTCCCTTCCCACCATCCCTGGGGGCGGCGCTTTTTATTTACCGTGGAGGCAGCCACCTGGGCTTCCGTGGCAAGTAAAGGAAACACATTTCTCTCCGAGGGGAGCAAACCCCTGGGACAGCCTTTCGTAAAGTGAACTTTTTCCCCTGGTCAAGATGTGTTACTATTTAAAGCAACAGCTCGGTACCTCTGGAATTCAGGATGTCTTGAACTTTCTCTTCTTCTATTACTGGGAGCTCCATTAGGGCCATCCCATACTCTTACTGGCTTTAGAAACCAGAGGACTGCTGATCATGTAGCCATGGCAGTCAGCGTCCCTGGCATTCATCATCAGCAAAGGCATGCGTCTCCTCCCAGCTGAAGATGCTGACATTTTCATAGCTTTGAAAAGAGCCACGGTGTGCCATTCTCACGTTCGATGGATAGAGTGTGACTTTTTGATGTTCGAGCCATTGATTGATTGACTCTTTTTAGCATCAAAAGCGGAGACAGGCGTGATGGAAATGACCTAGAGAAAGATTCAGTCGTCCCTCTGCAAGGGCTGAACTAATTGAAGCGATTCTGTGTGTTTGCTTCATCTCAGACAGAGATTGCCTTTCATCTCCTCCTCATCATTGATGAAACTCACATTTTCTGACATGTTTGTCCACCTGGAAACTGTATCTATGATTCCTGAGTGCATGTTACGACCCCTCCAACCCGCGTGCAGCTATAATGACGTACTTAGGGGATGTTCCCTCAATATCACAGACCACTGCTTTGTCTCACTCTGCTCTCAGTACATGAGAATTGAGACTTGGATGACAGTGGAGACCCTAAGGTGCTCCAGCCGGTTGGTTGTCCATAGTGACCACGGCTATTTTTTGAAAAAATTAAAAACCAGAGGAGTGGGCATCAGAACACACAGGAAACGATTTGTGTCTGTGTTGGTTTGTTGGAGTTGCCGTAACAAAGCACCACCGGCTGGGCAGTTTCAACAACGGAAATTTATTGTCTCACAGCTCTGGAGGCTAGAAGTCCAAGATCAAGGTGTCGGCAGCGGCGTTGGTGTGCATGGAGAACTGCGGGGGACGGCTCTGTTCCAGGCCTCTCTCTTTGGCTCGTAGATGGCCACCTTCTCCCTATCCCTTCTCATGGGCTTCTTCTGCTCAACTGTGTCTTAATCTCCACTTCTTGTAAAGACACCAGTCATATTGGTTTAGAGCCCACCCGTAAGTGGGCTCTAAAGACCCTATCTCCAAATACAGTCACATGTACAGATGCTGGGGGGTAAGGATTTCAACATGAATTGGCTGGGGATGGAGCAGGGGAGGGTGGGGAATTCAGCCCATAACAGTTTCTAAAAGTAGTATGAAGGTTACCATAATCTTACCATCTTCACCAAAACCAGGACACCATGATATGATGCCTTTGCAAAATTAGGTCTTGCATTCCAGTGGCAGTTCTGTGAGGACCTGTAAAGCCTGAAAGTGCTGGGTTGGCCTCTCCAGTGAGGAGCTGTCCCCTTGACAAACACAGCCGCCTGCGGATCAGTGCATTTCTGAAGCTCGAAAGCAGAGCTAGGACTAGGATGAGGCAAGAGAGGTGCCAGGGTGCGAACCGAAGAAAGCACTCACTCCCGGCTGTGCAAGTGATGCCTTTGCATTCGCATGACCCTGAGAGTGCGTATCCCCTTCAGTCTTGTGCCCTGGGAGCCTCTCTGCCTCACCATAGTCCCAGCACTTCAGAGGAAGGTCAAAGCTGTCCATACGTCATATTTATGTAGCCCTTCAACCACGTTCTGGCAATTTAAGTGTCCTCAGAAGCAGACTGAGAGTGTGATTGCTCACCGGGTCGGGGAGGGAACATGGCTCCTGAGTCCTTGCCTTGTGGTTAGCGACAGCCACTGAACCAGGAATAGGTTCTTGAGTCCGTGTGCCACTCTCTACATTCATAACCCAACAGGACCCTTGCTCGTATTTAGCCATATTCTCAGCCCCGTGCTCGATGGCGTAGAAGAACAGCGTGGAATTCGGGGGATGGGTCTGTGCCCCCTGCCCCAGCCTCGGCCCAGGTCTTTGGTATTGTATCGGTGCCACGACTCTATGCACAGGGCCCAGCTGTATCCTGAGAGCCGAGAAGGAGCAGGTGCATCCTCATCTCTGTGCATGGCTGTTACCTGTGCCTTGAACTCAAGAAACTCGTTTCTGCTCTGGTAGAGCAGAGGCCCGCAGCCCCGAGCAGATGTGTCCACACTGCCAGAGCAAGCTGCTGCCCTAGCAGCTGGCTCGGGGCTGTGTAGACAGAAGCGAGCTTCCCTTTCCTCCCCCTGCAGCGACGGACCTGACTCCCGAAGCAACGTTGATGTTTTCCTTCGAGAAGTGACATGAATAGTGACATAGTGAACTCTGCTGTTTTCTAAAAGACCGGCAAGGAGAGCTCAGTCTAAGGCTTTCAGGATTCATATTTTCATGCTACACAGGACGCTTCACCTCCTCTCTTTTGCCTAAGGATAGCTGCTTCCTCTGAGAGCCTGCATGAGCACTCCTGGAGGAGTCCAGTCCATGCCAGTTCAGTGCCTTGACGTGAATATTTCCTCATTCCGAGGAAGTGGGGGAGCCATCTCTACCCTTCCTTCTTACTAAAAAACATGCTGGAAGATGGTCTCCTAAGGAAGAGACAGAGCTAATTTTACAATGGGCCCCCTTTTTATAGTGTTACGTGAAAGTGTCGCCATTCATATTAACAAAAATAAAATCTCCAGGCATACGAAGGGAAAGAAGGCTCAGTTATAAAGACAGTCTGCCTACAACTTTCTCATTCTATCACATCATGAAGGAAAACAAGACAAATGACGTTCAGTGTGGCACCAGTCTGTGGCAGCCCATTTTAACACCACAAAGGCTACTTGAGGTGAGTCTTCTAGGAACTTACAATGATCTGAGGCCTTGCTGCTTGCTCACTGTGGGGTCTGTGAACCTGCAGCTTCGGCACCGGGTGGCAGCTGGTTGGAGAGGCAGGTTCTTGGGCCCACCTCAGACCTCCTGCCTGCAAAGCTGCAGTTCTGTGAGATCCTCAGGTGGGCCAAAGGCCCTTTAAGTTGTGAGGGGCGTGGATCTAGGTGCTGCTGGACCTGAGGAGATTCTGGCCCAGAGACAGGAAAACTTGAATTTCCCACTGTACCCAAAAGCTGCTAATTAACTTGAGCCGTTGCGTTTTAGAAGATGGTTTTTTTCCTGTCAAGTCCTTTTGTAGTTTGTCCCTGACTTACTCGATCTTTCTGAGACCCCTTCAGTTTCTAATGAAGCTTAATTGATTAGTTCTATTTGTGAAAAGCACAGTCCCCAGTAAGTACACACTCCCGCTGGGTACACAACTAAATAGTTTATGAGGTAATTCGTATTTTAATGTCTTTCCTAATGAGCCCTTTCAGTAATGAAATCCCCAGAGAAAACGCGTTACTGGTTCACAGACGTTTCTTAGCATTCAATGGCGGGGACTCTGATGGAGCTGGGAGCTTCAGGCTCCAGTGTAAAAAAGAGTTTCAGTTCAAAACAAGTCCAATTTTTTTTCTTAAAACTTAAAATAAGGCGTTTTTATACCTTATTTTTCCAAGCCCCGAACTTCTCAATCATTTTCTGTACTAGAAACAGGACTTGCTTTTCTGAGGAAATTCTGGAAGTCCTTACGTTTGCCTTAAAGTAAATAATGTAAGGGCCGCCAGTGTATATAATCCTATATGACAAGAAGGAAAGATGGAGAAGGAGAAAAAGGGACACACTCAAGAACACGCACACACACACACACACACACACACACACACACACTACCTGGTTCATGACTCAATGGTCTTTCATTGTCTGTATTTTAAATATTCTCAGCAGCATCATTTCTATAATAGATGATGAATACATCAATCACTCCTCGTTAAAGGCTAAAGCCAAAATGAATCCCATAATGAGAAAGAAGCATTTAGAACTGCAAAGTGGCTGAGCAAAGAGACGGTTATCTGTTGCCTGGCAGAATTCAGTCCAAAGGGAGTATGGCCAACTCGCTGTAAGTGAGGAAGGGATGTCACGTAGGTCTGCTGGCAGCTGCCTGGAGCCTGTAATGGTGAAAGGACTCACCTTCCCACATCCACGGCCGAGCAGAGAGAAGGTCCATGCACACTCGAGAAGCCTGACTTGAAGCCGGACACTCAGGCAAGGAGGACCAGTCTCGGCATATTTTTCCCATTTGCTCCCTCTGAGGAAGGTTCAGACACTGTGCAGGGCTGGCCTGGCTGACAGGGTGCCTGTGGCTTGTCCTATACATGATAGAGAGGCAGAGCTTGACCCTGCTTTGCATGACACAAAGATCAAAGCCTGCCAGCATGTAATGGATGATGAAAAACAGCCTTTGTTTACCAGTTTTGCCCTTTAATTGACTAATAGCGCCCCTCCCTGAAGGAACAAGCTTTCTCAGCTGGATGTGAGGGACGGCTAAGATCCTGGAAGGTGTCAGGAAGCACCCCTAGAATCACTGTTCATGTGTGGTGTGGCCATGCCCATTCCCATAGGAGAAAAGCCGGAACAATGACTGTCAGTGAATGTATTCCCGTCAGGCCTGTGGCCATGTGGCTGGCTTCAGACTGTGCTTTGTTACCTGATGGCGTTGGATAAGCAGGATAAAAATAATGATTAATAGACTGTGTTTTAATAACATGTCTGTAAGTCACTTGGAACAGGCTCAGTGAAGAGCTGAAGTGTAGCGTTTTGTTTTGTTTTCCTACAGGCAAAGCCTGAGCTGCCTTTATGGCTGTCTATGCAAATCCGAATCTGTACAAGCCAAATGTAGTGGTAACCCCCTAGGTCTGTGGGCATCTTGGGTTTTTATGAATGAGGCAAGCAAGAAGATGTTGTAGGACTCCTTTAAAACCCTAGTTACAACTCGCTGTCATCATGAGAAAGAACAATGTGTGGGTTGGGGAAACCTCTTAACTCAAAGCCAGACTTGGCGACCTTAAAGGCAGAGTCTGCATTCTGATCATGACCCTGTTGAAACTAGAGAGACTATGTCCTAGCCAAGGAAGCCCGGTTACCAGAGCTCAATGCTATGAAGCGAGAAGCATCTCAGAGTTCTGGAGAAGCCTCTTCAGATGCCCTGGGCAGACTTTGTGGAGCCAACTTCGTGCTCGAAAAGTGAGACTTCATTATCCGTGGAACGAATGGCGCTAGAACTTGGCATTGGAGCATATTGCTGAGCAAGGAATCCTCTGCTCAGAGACTTACCACGACATGCCAGCGAGGACAGAAGCCTGCCGCTGCCCCAGCCTGTGATCAGGATTTTAGAAAGGTTTGCAGGTCTCGGCCTTCTGGACAGTGAGCTTATGTGTCTCTGCGATTCTTCCTGGAAAGGAACTAAATGAAAGAAAGGGATAAATGTGATTTTTCTTCTAGTGTCATAACTGCTTTTGTGACAGGTGGCTGTGATTTTTTTTTTATTTGATTTTTTCATTTAACAATGAGGATTTCATGTTTCTGAAAGTTCACGCTTCAACTAAAGCTACTTTAAGCCAGTTGCAGCTCTCCTTGAGGAAGAAAATTGGGAGGGGGAATTTGTAAGCAGAATCCAAGCCTGGCTTTATAAGGCAGACCATGCTCTAGCTCCTAATTCGCTGGGTATTTCTGCATCTCTGAAAGCCAAGGCCTCGACACAGAGTGGTAATTTCAGCAACTTCTCCAAACAGTATCCTGGGTGAGACAAGTCAGCTCCTTCCCATGTACTTGTGAGTTAATTGGCATTTAAACTCAAGTCTTCAGGCCAGTGATTTATTTTAATAATATGTTAGCCCCATGGCAGGCCCATGACTTCATGACTGCAGCAACGGAGAAAGGGCACACCGCCCTGATGGATGTCTCAGTGCTGCATGTGGCTGATTTACAAGGCGCTTCTCTGATCTGAGTCACTCTTGCCTCCTCTGCTTCAAGCCCCATCGGGTGGCACCTGGCCATGGGAGAGTCCACCTGCTTGAAAGGACAGCTAAAAGCAGTGGGTTGAATACAGCTAAGTAGGAGGATATTATTCTTGAACAAGAAATCACCGGACATTGTAAATTATGAGGCAGTTTGTACACTGGCCGAATTTGATCGGTTTCCATATGTTCATTGTATGTCGCCTTTTTAGAACAAAAGACCATAGATGCTGGTTTTAAACCAGCCTTTAAATTATCGTTTTGAATTCTATCAAATGCCATCTGAATTTTACAGGTCTCATTATAACAATGTTCATAATGACGGAATCAGCTGATTTTTCAAAACAACCTTTAAGGCTATTTTGTGTTTATTAGGTTGCTAGGGGCACCTAATACATCACCAGGAGTAGAAAAAAATGTTTAATGCAGCTGCCAGATTTTTGTGCAAGATAAATAGTTTTACATGTCTCAGAAGTAGAATCCAACTGGCCAGGAAGTTGGCTAAGCTGAAATTTGACATCATTCTTGGCAATTAATTTTTTAAAAATATGCACAATATTAAAAAGTATACGATCGCTTTTCTAGATATATTAAACCCAAAATACAACTTTTACTAATAAATTGATATATGCAAATGATCAAGTATATTTCCTGTTGATCATAGAAATAGACAGCATTTTAAACAGTTTTTCTTTTTCCCCTTAGTATTTTTTAAACGGGAATATACGTAGTGCGCATGTATACTGTAGAACACAATGATATAACAAATACCTGTAAACCCATCACCCAGCCCCAAAACCAGATGACGAGGCTTCTCTAGCTACCTGTGTGCTCGGCAACATTCCATCCTCCTACCTTATCCTACAGGTCACCACCATCCGATATTTATGCTTAGCATTTCTTAGCATTTTTAAAAAAAGTCTTATCATGCACATATAAGTTTCTTAATAATATATTGTTTAATTTTGCTTGTTTTAAAGCTTCCTATGAAATAGTATCTTGTTTGAGTTTGCCTGGGCTTGTTTTTCCACTCCACATTACAAAATTCTAACAAGAAAACTTAAATTTTATTTTAAAGACGAGAATGGCTGCATATTAACCATTTTAACTGTATACCATAAGTGTCTGATATACAAGCAATATAAAAATATATTTTGAAACTTAATATGAGATATGCAATTCTTTCATATTAGAGCTAGAGATGTTTGTAGTTTCCGTACTTATTATATTTTAATTAGTAAAAGATGATTAAAGCACATGAATTAAGTCTTATTTTGATGTTTCTGCAATATGGCAATTAAGCCCAGAGAAGATATATTTTCCATGATACGCTTACACCTAATTAGCATGTAATAATTATCAAATTAAATACTCATTTTAAATATGTAATTGAAGTGTCATGACTTGAAATCTAATTTTTAGGGAATGAATTTATCGGGTAATGAAATTTCAGATTTCCATCAGTTTTCAGGACCATGCTAAACATAGACCTAATTGTCCCTATGGAATCTTTCAATTATCCATCTGGTTGTGTGTAGCTTCTAAAAATTTTTAAGGGTAGAAATGGAATAGTTGAGCATTTCATCAAGAGTCAAATGATATATCCTTGGACGAAGGGTTTTGGTTTAAATTCTCTAGACGTCTCTTGAATATCAAGGTAATTTTTTGCCTTCTGCGTTAGCCAATAAGCCTGGGAAGTACTGAGCAGCAGAAGCAGACTGAGCATGAAGCGGAGAGGAGACTCGCTCCCTATTTCCATGTTACTTATTAACCACGATGCTTTCTCAGCATTCTGACAAAGCCATGACTCTCTTTGAAGTGATTGCCACTGTTATCATTTTCTACACAGTGATTTTCTGCAAACATCTGGAAGGATCCAGTGCCTTCCAGAGAGGACTTGCCTCCTTCTGTGAAATTTTGGTATCTTTTAGGTGCGTCGTCTTGTTTCCTTTCATTATTAATGCCGTAATTTTTTCTATTTTTTAACTTTTCCATTTTGAAATAATGTTAAAACTTACGGGAAAATGGCTGAAATAGTACAGAGTTCCCACATACCCTTCCCCCAGCTTCCCTGAAGGTCAACATCTTATGTACCCATAGTAATTATCAAAACCAGGAATTTAACACTGGTGCAGTGCTGTTTCCTAAACTACAGACTTCATTCGGATTTTCCCATCTTCCCCGCTGGGTGTGCTGCTTCCATCCCGGTACCCGACCGGGGGCTCACGCTGCATTTAGTCGTCATGTGCCTCAGTCTTATCCGATCCATGTCAGTTTCTCAGTCTTGACGTTTTTAAGGGTCAGTTGTTTTATAGGATGTTCCCCAATTTGTGTGTGTTGCTTTCTCATGATTCTTGCAGTTACGCATGTATTAGAAGAATACCCCAGAGGTGATGCTGTACCCTTTTCGGTGTCTCAGGTCTGAGGGTAAACATGATACCCATAAGCCTTATTACTGGTGCTATTACGCTTAATCACTTGGTTAGCATGATATCTGTCGTGTTTTCCACAGTAAAGTTGCCATCTTTCCCTTTGTAATTAATAAATACCTCAGGAGGATAATTTGAGATTAAGGTACACTCCATTTTTCAAAAAAAATCTTCACATAGAAATCTGAACTTGTGAAATAAATACTGATGTATGTCCTCCATTAACAAAGGAATTTGTCATTTTTACAAAGGATTCATCCCAGGATTGTATTTTAAATAGCAATCTCAGTTCAAG
The DNA here is from genome assembly GCA_003508835.1 of Eonycteris spelaea. Lineage (NCBI taxonomy): Eukaryota > Metazoa > Chordata > Mammalia > Chiroptera > Pteropodidae > Eonycteris > Eonycteris spelaea. The sequence continues at coordinate 2,088,453 of PUFA01000036.1, forward strand.
TACACTTAAAACATAACTCATCTAAGAAATGTTGATAGTTAAACAACTTTTTGAGGCAATATCTACTCCAATGTCTTCCTTTAAGATAACATATGTCGTAAATAATGCATGAATATATGTCCCTCTACTTGTATAGTTAGAAAAATAAGAATTTCTCCTACCTGGCAGGTCATTGAAAGAAAAGAACTAGAGCTTATCTTCCACTCTTAGTTCTTTTCTAAAGGGATTTTTTTTCTTATCATCAGAAATACTTAGGAGGTTAGAAAAAAATACTTTTTTTTTTTTGGTGGAAAATGTTTTAAGTGATGCTTTGGTAATAAAATGCTCAATACCAAAATAGATAGGCTAAGAAGATGTCAGTTATGTGCCATACTTGTGATTATACTTTCTGAAAAACAATTTGGCAAGTTGTACCAACTTTGGTTAGTACTTGGGGGTGTCCGTATCCTTGGGGCATCTGAATCCTTCAGTTCCGCCCAAAAGAATCAGTTCCAAGAAAATAATTGCAGACCTAGGCAGAGATTTATGTTCAGTATATCCACTGCAATGCTATTATAAAGTACTGGGGAAGTAATTTGGGAAATTGCAAAATATATAAATGCCCAATGCTAAAGAAGTAATGGAATGCTGTACAACAATTAAAATCATGTTTTCACAAACAAATAATGTCCTGAGAAAATGCTCAGGTGATCATAATAATATTATATGGAAAAAAAGAAATAATACAGTCTATATAATATGTCCCTAATATATATCTATCTATTCATCTCTCTCTCCTCTCTCTCTCTCTCTCTCTCTCTCTCTCTCTCTCTCTCTCTCTCTCTCTCTCACACACACACACACACACACATAATTGGTAGGAATACATCAAAAAGGTATCCTTAAGTGTAGAATCATATTATATGTGTTTTCTTCTTTGCATTTATTTGTTTTCCATCTCTAGGCTTTTTTTTTTTTTTTCCTAACAAGGGAAAGATATTTTTGAGGAATGAAAATTAGCAATAATCCCACAGGTGACCTTCGGGGAGATGAATTCTTTGAAACCTTTTTCCAAACCTCTTTTCAACCTAGATCATGACTTTGAAAACGACTGAATGGCGCACACCTTCTGAGTTTATTCCGCATCCTTATACGCACACACAGACACACACATGAACCGCCCGAGAAAATAAGATGAATGCACATGTTACATGAGATCCGTATTTTGAGAAAAGGATTCGATGTCTAGATTGTCTATGGTGGACGTACGAAGAGTGAATAGAAAATCGATGGGCTGTAAGGACTGCAAAACACATAGGATGAGAGAAGGCCAACCCGACCAGGGGGTCGAGTTTCATAGAAAGAAAGCACTAGGGGAAGATTCTTTTTTACTATTATTTTTTTCAGTGTTAGTTTTTAAAATTAGGATGATTTAAAAAAAAAAAAACTCATGGAGCCCCATCAGATTGCAGAAAGCCAAATATCTAGCTTTCATTTTTAATCACACAGGCTAAATATTCATGTTTATGTGGCTAAATGAAACTTTTGTATGCAGCGTTCCACTCCGTCTGCATGAATAGTGGCATTGTGGCAGGGTGAGGTCACTGCAGAAGGGAAAGTGAGGTAAGAACGCAGCTGAGTCTACAGGCTTTTCTGCTGCAGGGTGGGTGCACCGGCTCTTTCTTAAAGCCACAGAACCGCCGTTCTCACACCGAAGGCCCTCGGTTTGCTGGAGCGGACGGCAGCACTAGTGCGCTTGCCTGGACGCAGCGATGCGCTGTATGTCACGAAAAGTCACGTGTTCCGAGAGAGAGCCAGAGGTGCAAGGAGGAGCGTGTGGCCAGGACCGTGGCAGGGTATGGTTTCTGCCCCTTAAAACATCCATCCTGGCCACCTGCTCTCAAAAGGAAAGATAGTCCCTTCCATTTCCAGGTGAGATCTGTGCTGTAGCTCATGACCCACCCTGCCATGTGTCTCCCTCCCAAGCAGCAGCAGCCTGACATCTTCAAGCTAAAAGACAGGTTGAAGATGCATGTCAGGTCATATTTTACCTACAATTCCCACTACTTTAGAGGAATGAGTCGGTTGGCAAGAGCATGCTGGCAGGCAGCCCCTAGCCAACACCGTCTTTATTAGAGCTGTAAGAACTTAAAAAAAAAAACACCCCTTTTTATGTTCCCAACGACCTCTCAAGCTTTTTGCCTTCTGCTTTACAACGGAGAAGGATCTTCACTCTTCTCTTGACATCAAGCAGCATCCAATTTAAATAATAAAATATTTTAAAGATACAGTTGCCACACCTTTGCTTGTATCTGCATAGGTAGGTACCATGATACCAAGAATAACAACAGCTTTTAAAAGCTCTCTGGGAAAACCATCCCACCTGAGGTCTGAGCTTATAAACCCCATTACATGAAAAGGCAACCCTCTCTGAATCTAAACTGTAGGAATAGGTAAGGTTGATTCTTTAAAATGTCCACGTGATTAAACCAATTATAACTTTTATTATTAGCAGTTGAGAGCACATTTTCATACAGCAATGTGAAAATATATTAATGAGTCTTTGGTAAATTCCAGCACGCTTTTATCATTAGCATAATTTTGTGTTCTACAATTAAGTCACAATTACATCTATAATTTTGGATAACATTCATTGGTTAATAATAAAGTGATAAAAGCTAAAAAAAAAAAAAAAAAAGTCCCTATCCTGTAGATTGTGTTTTAGGAATCGGCTTGCAGTTGACTAGGTTAGGTATTAGGGGGGCTACACGATCCACACCCTGGAGGAGTTTATAGCCCCACTAAAGTGGGGGAGCAGAAAGTTTAATACTGCAAAGCAGTTTATGACCACTGTGCCACATGCATGCTGTAAAGAAGTGCTGTAGAAATCCAAGCAGAGAAGGGATGCCTCTGGGCTTGGCGGACCTGGAGAGGAGACCTGGGGAAAGAAGCAGAAATGAGCAGGTCACCGATGAAGCAGCAGCCTTCGGCTCCTCCAGTTGAGGAAAGCAGTATGAAGAGAGAGGTGGTGATGTCCCGTTTATAACAGCTGCCCAAGATGCGAACTCTCACACAGATGAATCAAATGACAGGTGACCACATCTGTGTTCAGGCGATAGACCTGTTGAGCCGGAAGACTGATCCAGGTGAGAGAGGCAGGAGGTCCTGTTGGCAGGACACATCGGGTGCTAACCAGACCGTGGAGGCTCAGGAATGCCAGCCTGAGGAAATGGTCATTATCTTTGAGGCAATAATGAGTCACTGAGAGTTATGAGTCGGGAGGGACATGATGAAATCAGTTTTTCTGGGAGATGAGTCTGGCAGCGATGTACCAGGAGCACATATCAACTAATAACGAGACAGGGGAAAAGAAACCTCACTAAGTTCGACGTATTACACGTTCCACTTTGGGCAGTGTTTCACGTGAGTAAGTGATGAACTCTGTTCATTCCTGCTGATGGTTGTGGAACATCCATCCTGACAGCTGCTCACTATGAAGAGTGAAATGAACGCTGCCAGCCAAAGACCCAGCTCTCACTCAGGTGGCCTCTCAATCGTGTAAGTCTCCAGGACAACGCGTATTTCCAAAGCATTGCAGAGATCTTCAAGTCCATTAATTCATTCATTCATTTAGCAAGCATTTGTTCAGACCTGCTGTGCACTGGGCACCATGACAGACCTTGGGGGTATAAAGGAAATAACACATTCTGTCTCCTCAAAGAACTTATATCTAATTGCCGTAGGTTTGTTTGTTTTTTTTTTGCATAGAACATAGGAAAATGCAAAATTTACAGTAAATACAGTACCATTGTGTAAACCCTCCTACCTTGAGGGATTTACCTACCTGTGGGTAAATACTTACTGGCCTTAGAGGGGTCATTTATTCTATGGCTCTGCGTGCAAGAGAGCTTTGTGGTGGATGGCAAGATGGAAGGCCAAAGGAAGGGCCTGCAGCTCTCTTTCTCACTCAGTAGAAGTAAATCATGCCTCAGGAGTCCTTGCAGTTCAGTGGGATGGAGACCTGTTTATTTTGCACTTAGAAAGGAATCTTTTCCAGAAAGTTTAATTGAGAACCCGAAATTTTCCTGACCATCCTGACTACCGCTAGTGTTTACCAGAGTGGCCCCTTCTCAGACACCACATTGGTTATTAGTACCAGCCACAACCATATACTTGGAACTCGGCAAGAGCCTTAACTAGTGTTCAGAGACGTTTGTTGAGAGTTGACAGCAGCTTTGAGAGAGAGAGAGAGAGAGAGAGAGAGAGAGAGAGAGAGGTCAGTTGTCTGCCCTCACATCACATGTAAATTGCCGGTTATAAGAATTCAGTATGTAGTTGTACAGATTCTGGTTCAGGCACTTACTTTTTTCAAGATTGTCTAGTTAACCATGAATTAGGGAATTTTGACAGTCTGCAATACGTTGTTTACAGGTACCACGCTAAACACAGGCAATACACATCATGCTGGATTACTTACTGCCAGTTATTAATTATCATGCTAATATTTTTGAGCATACCATGATACAGTATGTTCCTGAAGCCAGGCACTGTTTTAAATACTTACAGATATTAGCGCACTGAATATAACAGTCTTACAAGATATGTACCAGTGCCGTCCTTGTTTTTTAGTGGAGGAAACGGAGGCGCAAAAACGTTAGACGGCCTGTCCTAAATGCCCCAGTCTCACGTAGCAAAACTGACACTCGCGCCCGGGAGTCTCCCTGCCGGAGTCCCTGCCTTTCCCTGCTCCGCCATCATTAACGCTGGGCGGAAAGGAACGCGTGGCCGTCATAGGCTCAGCGGCGGGCGTAGGCCGTGGTGGTGGCACTTGCCCCAGTACCACAGCAGGGGCAGCAGTCCTGTGGGAGGAGCATTGTCCCGGCACTGGTGCACCCGTGGCGGCGGCAGTAGTGATGCTAGTCGCAGCGGCAGGTTGCGGTTGTACCGTCAGAGCAGGCGTGGTAGCACTTGTGGTGGGGGCGTCGTACAGCCTAGCAGTTTAGTGACAGCGGTAGTCGTAGGGCAGTGGTAGCGGCCACCCTTGTCTCTGTCACCCTCGTCGCTGTGTCCTCCTTTCAGAGGAGAGGCTATGGGGGCTTAGGAAGGCCTCGTAACTGGTAAACGTCGGAGCAGGATTTGCACGCGCATCCGAGTCCTCTGCTGCCCCCCGGGATGATCACGTAAGAAAGGACCGTCCCTGCCGCCCGGAGGACTCACCGCTCGGAGGCGTTTAGGCCCCTGGTGGCATGGCCGTTGGTTTGACGGTGCTGCCTTAGCTTCTGTGGCGCTTGCATGGGCTTGTCGCAGTTGTTGTCCTTGGCTGAATCTCTGTCGTGTTCAATCTACCAGTTCGTTGGGGGGGGGGCACGGGGAAATGTGAGCTCTGAGATGGGAAAAGAAGGGAGCCCATCACGAAAAGGCAGTCGTTTTGTTGTGACTGAACGAACTTGTCAGTTCGGTGAGACAGATCAACCCAGTAGCCCCAAGGAGACACCACGGGGGTCCGAGCCACCAGTCTGTAGGGCACGGAGTCAGGCCCCTGTGAAATACTCCGGCCACTTAGAGCAGTAAAGACTGATTAAACATGTTTATATGTAACTCGAAAATGGTTCTTTCAGGAAACGTGTGGTTCTTTAAAGTCATTTTAAAACCTGAGATTTTACTTTAGTTTATTTATATTCTAGCCGAAAAGAGCCCAAAGCTGAGCACAAAGTCCCATGATATATGGAGTCCTCCAGGAGAATTGTCAGAACTGTTTTATATATTTTTACTCTATCAATATAGCCTTTCACAGTTCCTAATTAGTTTTGTTGGTTGACTTACGGAAAAGTGTATTTAAAGTGAGACGTCAATAATTCCACCGAGGGAATGGCATTAATGAAAAGCACACACTGTCAGGAGGCCAGTGGAAGAGCAAATGGTTTGGTCCTGAGCACCCCTAATTTGTTCTGGGGGCGATTAACTCAACTGTTTCTCTTGTAGAAAATTCTTCAGTAGAAACCTCTGGAGATTATTTAGGCAGTGGATATGCGTGTTTGTGTGTGAGTGTACAGGCACACACACACACAGATTTTTTTCCTTACATAAAACAAGATTTACAATAAACAAAGATTAATTGAGCTTTGGGGATACCTACTCAGTGTACTTCTGTTAACATATATACCACAGAGATTGTATTGGAAACTCAACTGAGTTTGGGCTAAGGTAGTGTGCATCTTGCCAAGTCGAAAGGAAAGCACTCCAAAATAAAGAGAAGCAGCAATAAAATATAAATTTACCCAATTTTGACATTTGCTTTTGCCAGATATGTGAAGTCTCATTTTGGTTATTTATACTTAATGGAACGTCTTAGAATAATGTATTTAAAGAACGCTGTCTCAGAATTTCAATAGCCAGGGCAGATGTGTAGTGTACTTCTGTGGTTTCTACAGTAGAAATCATAGATGCACAATTAGATTTTTACAACACACACATTCACGTAGATCAAACCACGTTCCTTAAATGAAGGCTTAGTTTTCTTTATTTCCTGCTGAGTTTACGCACTAGAGCGTTGGCTGCCGGCATTTCTAGCTCAGTAAGTTTAGCGCAGAACCGTTTCCATTCATCCTGCTCGGGCCAGGTTGGAGGGTCACTGGCCTTGGTACAGAGAATGCAAAACAGGAGGGTCATGTGTCAGCGCTACCCCAGCTTGTCTTGGCTCCTGCAACTCCGGCGGTGGGAAGGATTGGGAAGGAAGATACCACGTAACTTTTCGGAACGCATATCATGCTCAGATTTATGTTTGTCTGTGGCATGCCATGGTTGTTTATTATGTGGAAGAAGTGGTAAGCTTGCCAATCCACATCACTTATGCAAGTTTGACTAATGACATCAGCAGTAAACTAGAATTTAGCTTCTAACCACATACGAATAGGTCCCAGGCTGCTGGTTATGCCATGATGTCAACCCTGACCGTCCCCCCCACCCCCGCCCCGCCACACACACTTCATTAGCTGATGTGCTTTGCAGGGTAGATGCCAAGAGAAGGAATTTCGTTTTGTTTTCCCAATGCACAAAACATGTTTTGGACAATAGAAATACTCCTCTATCAACAGTTTTCTAGCTTTGGGATTTCCCAACTCTGTTAATTACACCCTCTGAGTCTGTATTTCCAGGTCTTTATTAGAACACAACATTACCTACAGGAGAGCCGATTTCTAAATCAGATTGAATTTCCACACACACCTCTCTCTCTCCTCTCTTTGGAGACTCTGTTGGGCATCTGCATGTGGCAGCAGAACCAGACCAACCAAATTATTCTGCCCTTCTGGGGCATCACTGCAGGTTAAGACAGTAGCCTCACCCGTGTGGAAAGATGTTGACAAGGTCCCACTGATGATACCGCCGAGGGAATGAGTCAGACCTGCCAAAGGTTTTGCTTCGACCAGCACTGCCGCTGCATGTTTCTGTTCTCTGGGGGCCAGCCTTGCCATAAGGTACGCAGGGCGTAGATCGTCCTTTGTGGCTGTCTCTTTGTGAATCAGCATTTACCTTGTCAGCAGACTGTTTTGCCGTACATAACAAAGGTATTTATTAAGAAGTATTCACTCTGAAGTATAACATAGACTTATGAATACGTATCCATTCAGGGCCGATCTGTGTCTAGAGGTGAGACGTGATCAAAGAATAGATTTTAAAAAGGAAAGAAAGAAAGAAGCAGAACCTCCATGTGAATAGCTTTCGTATTAACGCCTCTATGAGCCGACACAGCTATTTTTTTGGCACGGAAACAAATACAAATGAAATTGTAGCTGAGTATATGAGAGAGAAATTTAATTAGGTGTAATAATAGCACTTTTCATTTCCAAAGCACTTTACAAATGCTAACTAATTAATCTTCCAGAATATTTCCAAGTGGCAAGAACGTATATTCTACTCGTGCTGAGGACAGCACATATGGGGTGCTCCCCTCACAGGGAGACCGTCAGAGACTCTGTCTACACACACTGCCTCCTGCCTCCCACATGCTACACTGAAGCGGATATTGTCAAGTGGGGAATGGTGACATGGCACAGAACAGTGTAAGACTGATAGTTCGAAAGGGAGACGAAAGGAATGGATTCTAATATCCAGGAATTCTAAATAAGTCAGTGTATGCCTGATGATCTCAAGTTCGACAGGAGAAAAAAATTAAGACAAGAAATGTATCTTTATACAGTTGTTTATTTAAGTGTGAAATATGTTCCTGAGAGCAGGGAAGAGCTTGGTGAGATTGGCGATGAGGTTCCACGGTTGCTGTTAATCAGTGGTGAGCCTTGGGCAAGTTATTAATTGCTCTGAACTTCAGTTACCTCACCTATAAAATCGTGAGTGTCAGACAAGATCTCTAAGGCCCCCTTTGTTCTCAGATTCCCAGGTCTCTGCTCACGGCAGATGTGAGTCACGGACATGTCTCCTTTCTTCAGAAGGGTCTCGGCAGAATGCCTCCTGAGTGGGTACCTCTCTAGCCACTGTGCGAGGACATGGTATAAATCTCCATGCAGCACCTTTATCTAATTAAGTTTAAACTCAAGCCATAATTAAAGATTTCTCTCACATGGTACTGTACTGATATCATGAATGCAAATAGGGCAGGGGCTTTTTGGACTGTAGAAAATCATATAGTCAATATTTTGTATGACTGGGACAGAGTCCATAGTTTTTCCTATATATCATCACTTTAAACATGTGGAGGTGTGTGTGTGAGTGTGTGTGTGTGTGTGTGTGTGTGTGTGTGTGTGTGTGTGTGTGATTTGTCTTATGGAAATATTTGTGTGTGGAGTAAAAGTGGTAATTTAGGAAAAATAATTATATATGCCAAGACTTGAGAAAGTTTCGGTGATTCCTTAAGTCTTTAAATTATTTTTTAAAATACTGTGATCCTGGTTGTTTGGGGAAGCAGAATACTATTTAGAAATGAATTTTGACATAAAGATAAAATAGTGTGAAACATCTGAATCTAAATTATAACATAAGTGGTCAAGGCTAAAATTGAGCTAATTCTCCAAACTTCTTGAGAAAGAAGTTTGTAGTGAGGAGAAAGGTAAATTTGCCAGCCAAGTCATTTAAATTAAAGCTTTATAGATTTCCCTAAAAATCCATGCAGTGTTTGCAATGAGGTAATCCAAATTTATTTGCTTTTTAACTTGGTTACCACATTTGGCATAAATTATTATTTTGATTGTCAGTTTGGATCAGTTAACTGAAATACCTCACATTTCACAGAAAATCCTAAGATAAAATAATTTTACAAAATTATTTTTGCATGAATAGATTTAGATGTTGAAATGATGTCAAATTTTGAGGTCACAGATTAAATTACTTTGAATTTTAAAAGAATTCTCAGTACATTGTGCTTGGTGGTTTGAATTTTCTGGCAATTATTTATTAAGTAACTTTTTGTTGTTGTTATGATTGATGTTGATGAGGACTTGAATTTGTATATGCAGCATTAAATGCAAATATGTTGAAACACAACTAATGCTATGGAATTTAAAGCAAAATAATGCTGTGACATAATTTTAGTGACTATTTTATAATTGTTTGTATTTCCATATCACTGTACATCTAGAATTGAGAACCTCCCATGCCTTGAACTCTCCCTTTGACTCAATACACAAATAAGATAATCGTTGATAAATCAAGCAGACTTTTCTTTCCTTCAGCAAAGTAGTTATCTGTCCTAAACTTAAACTCTTGACCACTTTTTTCCTTTTTGAAACTCTCAGATGACCCCTAGACACCATATGACCGAGATGACCAAGAGACAACACATCTCTTTTCTTTTCATTTATTTATTTCCTCATCCAGCTTTAATGCTTCATTTTGCTTTAGAGCTGAGAGACATAATAAATCTGTTAGACCTTGGCTACAATCATTGATTAGTATAAATACAGAGTCCCAGAAGATCTTTTTTAAAAAAGTATTCAGTGTAAATATGAAGCTTATTTTTTCTTTCACAGAATTTACCCAAGGAACATACAGATTGTCAGGAGCTTTAAAAAAAAAAAAAAGAGAGAGAGAGAATGATAACCAAAAGGGGCCTTGCTAACCTTGCTTGCGTGTCTTTATCAGCCCCAGAGCCTCTTGAGAGTTCTGAAATCAGAAATTCCCTTGTTTGTCCTGTGAGCTTTTCCCAATGATCTGTTCTGCTCTTGAACATAAAAACATGCTTGCTCTCACAACCGTGAAAACCTTAACGTGGACCTCTGCATCCTTAGGGCTTCATTAACAGTTATGCACAACTGAGGTGTGTATGCATTGTATAAACAGATCTCTCTCTTTTTAAGGGTGCCACAAACGCCTTTTCTTTCTCTAATTTGCTTTTCAAAACAGGGCACTATTTTTTTTAGGAGCTTGGGAAGGGAAGAGAATTTTTGCCTTCAGGAATATGAAAAGCATGGGCTAGTTGCTTTACCATTACAAAGAAATCCGTAAGTTTCCCAGTCGTCGTTAAACACCCTCTACTCACAATCCTTCATTATCCTATCAACCTTTAGCCTTTAAAAGCTGGTCCTGCCCCAAGGCACCACCTTTCCTCCCCTGTGCCACTCTGTAGACCTGAAAATAAGAAAGGGCCCTTGAATATATTGTTGAATATTCCGCTCTTATTCTGGGGCTTTGGTGATCGATAACGAACATATTTTTATTAGAAGTATTTCCAGAATCTTTTTTCTTATTCATCATACTTGAGAGCATGATAGGATCAGGAACGTGGGGATTATTTCGCTTGGCAAGGGTAGTATAGAAATGCATTTATAGAGCTGGAAATGCTTTTCAGTGCGCACTCGATGGACGTAAAAACCATTTTTCTAATGGCCTCCTCTCACCCGTAAGTTCACCAACATTTGCTTGAGTCGTTCATTATTTTTAAAAATTTCAACCAAACTATAAATAATATCATGTTAACATTAGAACTGATTGCACAATGTTACACACAGGCCAGAGCCAAAATGCAAGGAAGGTCCTGATTCTCTTTTAAGAAGACTGACCTAGAAGTTTACACTTTTCATCCACCATTTAGCCATTTGGGTTTTGGACGGCAAACACAACACTTTGCCAAGCTGTAAAATTCACCATGTTTAAGAGAAAGATCAAAACTAAAATGAGAGGGTTTATATGTATAAATATTAGCTTAGTGCAAATATTCCTGTTGGATGGTCTTAGACCATTTGATTCCGGTGGGTTAAAAGAAAGTCTGAGCTATAATTTGTTTTCTATTTTCAGAGTTCGCTTTCCCACTTTTTAAAACTCTTTGCCAATATGACTGATTTGTAAAGCTGCTATCTCTCTGAGAAGTAAATGTTTTTTTTCTCAATGGGTGGACTATTAGATTTTTAAACTTATGTCTGTTTTTATATGTTTTAAAAAGTAATTGAGGATTTCTTTTACTTTTTTCCTAGCATCTAGATGTTAAGTGTTGATGGTAATTTTAGTTTCTGTTGTTATCAGGAATTTGTTTCTGCGGAAAATGAGATTTAGAAGGGTCACTTACACTCTGTTGATGTCACATAAATCATCTTTAGTCACTTCACTGTCTTATCTGAGAAAACACAATTTTGCCTTCACATAGGCTTTCTAGACCTATATATTATGACATTTATAATCAGATTCTCTGCTTATATAGCCATGAATTATCTAAAATATTGGTCATCGAAATAGTGACAAAGACGAGCTGATTATCTCATTGTTGTTTATGTGAGTAATATTTTTATTATTTTGAATTATAAAATGTTTGAAAGGGTTTCAAAACAGACTTGATCATGAATTAGTCTTTGGACATTTCATGTATGGTAGTCACTTGTGCCATGACAGAAACTGTAAAGAATAAAGACAATCGTGGACGTATTTACATTGCCCAATGTGGTCTGATTTTCTTAAACACAGCCTGAGATTGTTTATTTTAAAGGTCAAAAACAGAAGAGTCTGTATTTTCTAGATGTTTTACCCTTGTACAAATCTGGCACTTTAACATGTGAAAAATATTTATTCAAGATTCTTTACCAATGTTTCATTCCGAGCAACATGAATGCGTTTGGGGCATGCAGTTCAATATTTAACTGACATCCCTATCTTTGGTGTTCCTCTATCAAGTAGAGCAAATGCCAGAAAGTCACATTTCCCTTATACATACCTATGTGTAGATATCTATATTTATCTCTCTCATGGAGCCATGACATAAGTAGACAGGAAAGGGGAAAGGAAGGGGGGGAGGAAAAACACAAAAACAATAACGACCATAAAAGAGGGTCAACACTAGTGATAAAAAGAGAGGAAAATATTGGTTGAGGCATAAATAGCTGAGAGATGGAATCTCTTCTTTGCCTATTAGTATGACAGCAGAAAATCTGTTCTCATACATTGCACCAGATCTCAAACCCAGCAGTATTTACAGGCGCACAGTAATGTACCCATTGAGAGTAAATGGGATGACGGATGGAGCATATTTCCAAACATGGCCGCCACCTCGCTTTGGGCCCCGTTTCTCTGCTCTGCACAGTGCTGAAGGCTGTGCCTGTGTGCAAGTTAGTTTGGGAATGAACTACAAGTCATCGTTGGTCCAATCTCAGACGTTTTCTTTGGGCGGCACAACGGGAGAAAGCAAGAATTTTGAAATCAGACGACCGTGAGTTTAACGCCTTGGGTAATTTACTTAGACTTGGAGCTACGGTTTTCCAGAGTGTAAACCAGAAGTCCTAATGCACACCAAATAAAAAAATAAGATAATATTTGTATGTTTCTTAGCACATACCTAATGCATAGTAAGAACTCATTAAATATTATTTATTAGTTTAGCTGCTATGCTAATTTTCTTTATGTTACACATCATTTCTTTAAAGTCACTTAAAAAACTATTCGGCTAAATAAATGAGAAATAAAACACAGTCTAATGAAAAGAAGAAAAAGAGATGTTTCACATTCCAGGATTTTTGTTAAATTTCCTACTCGACTCTCGGTATGGGATTTAAACGGACCTCTTGAACCCTAACTGCTGTCTGGCTTCCTCCACAAAATGCAAGAGAAGTCGAATCAGTTAGTGGACAGGATTGGGATGCCCAGTTCAGCCATAAGATTGAAGACTGTCTGTCCATCAGCCTGTGGCTGTTTACTGAGATGATGACCTGGGAAAAGCTTTCATGGGCACCTGAGCCTTAAGTCCTAGCAAGGAAGACCCTCCCTGAGGCTCCAGGTCAGTGAGACTTGATAGACCTTCTGTGCTTTCAGGTCTCCTCACCTGCTAGTCTCCACTGGAAAATGGAGGGGCCACCATGCCTCCTCACCCATGAGAGTTTTCATTTATGAGATAAGTCTTGGTGACAGGGTGACATCACACTTTGAACCTCTATAAAATGTGAATGAAGTACAAGTCGTTTGTGCACCAGTTTAAACACAGAGCCTGAACATTATTTCTGCACCGGTATCTAGTTCTGCTTCTTTTGTTTGTGTGTTTGTTTTAACAAAGAGTAATACATGCTTGGTTTTACACTGCATGTCAGGAGAAAGATTCTGCAAGGGGAGCTGCTTAGGACCCTATGTTTGGTCTTTTCTCCGTGACTTAATTTTTATAAAATTAAAATGACTTCATTCAGGATTTATGTACCTGAATAAGTTAGCCCATTTTAAAATTCTTCCTCCCCTCCATGTGCTTATTTTAAACTTATTTTTATTATGATTATCTGAACTAGTCTTAGCTATAGGCAGTATGTCATTGACAAGTTAGAAAGTTGAGAGAGTGAAAGAAAGAGAAAGAGAGAGATAGAGAAGAGACAGAGACAGAGACAGAGGAAGAGAAAGAAAGAGGATGATAATGAAAATTCTGAGATGGGTTAGCCAGGCTCTCTCTGCTTGCTACATTCATAACGTTGTTTTCTTTCTTTGAGCTTTGCTCTATCCTTTCAGGAACTTCCTATTAGTAAATATCATAACAAACCTGGGTTCGTTTTGAACTTGGCAGTGGTTCCGATTAGAGATGTTGCAAAATAATCATTCAGTCCAACATGGCCCTGAAGACTCAGAGTTTCCAAGAGAGATCAGGGCAGTCATGGCACAAACTGACCTTTAACCTGGGGGTGGAGGAAGGAGAGACTCGCTGCAAATTGGTAAACACCCTTTCTACCATCCTCAACTTTATCTCTGTAGCTTTCCAAATCTAAGAAAGTTACTTGCAAAATTATAAAGTCGCAAAGCCTCTGTATCCACCCAGCTCCTGCTTCAAAGCTCCCAGCTAGAACAGCCATGTGGCCTAAAGTCTCTTCAACTGAAAGCAGTTCCCTGAAGGTCTATCCTTTTATGGCCCATCTAAAATGTAATTCCCGCATAAGGGATTTCGCATCCATTCAGGTGGCTTACAAGTACAATAAAACTTAATCTCATTGTAAAAAGAAAAAAATTAAAACTTGAGGAAAGGTCCTTTGGAAAAACTCCAAATGTCCTGAAAGTGTTTGAGAGTTAGTCAATTGAAAAACACCCCCATAAGGCTAAAAAACAATACTATCATTTATACAATTTTGGGATTTTACATGTTTTAGATTTATTTGGTAAAAAAAATGCAGAATTAAATTTGAGTTGGAGCCAATGTGTGGAGGAGTGGGGATGGGGAGGGAGAGTCTGAAAGGCATGTTCTAGAATCGGGGGGGAGGCATCGAAGTACCTATGTGGGAGGGAGGGATTCTTCATCCCTTTCCTCAGAAGGGAAAGAGGAAAGGTTAGTGAAAAAAAAATTAAGAAAAAGAGTCTTGAGTGAAGTAAGAGGGTGTGAAGATGGAGAAGTTTCCAGAAGGTGACTAGTGGCAATTAGAAGCACTTACTTCCCATGCTTGCAGTCTTCTCATGAATGTAGAAGTGAGGTGAAGTTCCTGGGGGACTTTTACATTCCCAGAATGGGTAAAAAGTCCAAAAACCACATGTTGCATGAAGAAGAAGTGAAGGATTCCTAATATCTAATCTGAGATATAACAGTTCTCCTCAGATATTTGAAAATCTGCAGTATGGGAAAGGAGTTAGAGTTACAAAAGATAGATCTTACCTCAGGGTGAAATAAATTGCTGTGCAGTCAGTGAGCTTTTTCTTTCTGGATCAGAGGATAAAATGGAAACCCGAGGATTCTGTCGGTGGGGGAGGAAGGAGGTGAGGAGAGGGATTCCCGCAAGGAATCTCTTCGAGCTCTATTTCTTCTATGAATAAGTTGAAGCTGTAAGCAATCACTTGGGGGCAAGTATCAAGAGAACCCTACAAACACTGAAATTTGGTCATGAGCTCCAATCTAGTCCCACCATCTATGACGCCATGTAGAGAAATCCCTCCTACCCAAACAGCATGTCGGCCGCCTTCCCAGAAAGAGACAGTGTCAACCAGTTGAAAGGATCTGTGTTGAGCAGCTTTCCCCAGGGATAGACTTCAGTCGGTCTCACCCCTCCCCTTCTCAGAGGGCCTCCTGGGCAAAGCAGGACCTTTCTCATTCTTCCAGACCATTTGGAAGACCCTGTCCTACACACGAGCAAGCACTGACGTCTAGCCATAGTACTTGGTGTCCAGTCAGTCCTCTGGTGTTCTAAAGGAAACACATCTACCTTTGGTCTCAGCAATGAAGGATTAGCATGTAAAAAAGTTAGGGAAATAGTAAAAACATGACATTTATCTATTTTTCCTTTTCTTTTACTGAAACTCAATTAGATAAATAAGTCCTGTTTTGATCAGGCCCACAGTGTAGCCTTGTTCATTGTTGGCCTGTGAGCCTCACATGCATGCAAAGGGAATGTCCTGTTGCAGCTATGAAGTAACAATACATTCAATTAGGCTTCGAAGTTAACTCCTTATCAAGGTGGACTAGGGATGCTCCTTGGGTCCTAACTGATATGTAATTTCTTAGACCCTATGGAAACAATTGGAGTATGTCCGTAGCCAAAATGAAGAGATGAACTATCTGGTTCAATCGGACAATCCAGGAAGCTGGAAATTGATGAAAAAGATGAATAAGATCATTGGGACCTTCTTCCAGCTTTCAAATTGGGCATTTCCATTACCACAAGAGTGGGAAGCTATTGCTGGTGGTGGGTGAAATTAGGCCCATCGTTGGCAGTAGGCCCCATAGTTCTGCACAACTGCGCCCAGACAAGCTACTGCTGGCCAGTGACAGACATAGAACCTGAGCTCAGACTGGAGCCGGCTCCCCACAATTTTGCCCAAGAACCTTATTCTTGCCTCTGATGGAAAATTTTGTATAGGAAGTGAGAGTTGTGAAACAGTGAGCTGTGAGGAAGGGGAGTTGGTGGAGAGAAGTGGGGAGAAGGGGAGAGTGAACACGATGACCTCCAGCTGCAACTTGGTGGTCTTGCCTACAGAGCAGAGCCGTGGCCAGTGCAATGCACAAGCCCACTATAAGCTTTTCGGGACACCTCTGCACACCTTTACCTGGTGTACCAGCGCATGTCCTGCTAGTTGCTAGGAAGCTTAACTCCACCACCAAAAGTGGGAGCAGGGAAAGAGGAACACGACAAAATCCAGAGCATTGATACCTGCTCTCTCAGTCCTGCCAAGAACATCTTAATTAGCTAGCCTTCCTGAATTAACTACAAGGAGAAAAAAGGGAACATTTTTTGTTGGGGATAAGGGGGTATATTTTAGACCTTTCATTATAATTCTTTTTTTTTTTTTCACTCGCAAGTCTCCTTACTGTTTTGGTTTCTAAACCAGAAAAATAACGAAATAAAAGGAGAGAAAACCCAGCTGTGGTAAAGACAGTCACATCAGCGATGATACTGTGAGTTGATAATCTACTGATGGTTTTTGTCAGTGGACGAAATGTAGGAAGGCTTTAAATATGGAGTTGCAATGTTAGCAGTACTTTTTTATTCATCCTACCAACTAGGGTGTTTTCTTTTATTTATTTATTTTTAAATGTACAGAATAGTAGCAGGGCCAAAAAAGTAGAGCTTTGTTACAAATTGGTTTCTATTTTTGAGTAAATTACCCTACTTCTCTATGCCTTAATTTCCTTCTTTGCTCTGTGACGCGTTTAGATGAACTGATCTCTAAGGTGCCTATGATTCCGTTAATGGAAAGGAAAAAATGGCTCTTCCTTTAAGGGCGCAATACAAGACTTGAAATTCCAAGTTCACAACCCCTGGGATTTGTCAAGGGAAATATTCAGTCAGTTCATGTCGTCTTAGCAGGGGAGTCGTAGAGAGTAGGGGGATCCTACTTGCAAACGATCCTGGGCAAAGGTCCCCCTGCTGTCAGGGGCTCTCTTCATCTTCGGTAGGAAGATAATGACTCCCACCGCAGAGAATCGCTGCGTGAATGTGGGAGATGATTTTATCGTGCTCTTTGCACATGTTAGACATAGGACACCCCTTCTCATATCACGATCACGATTTCATCTATAGCCCTTACCCTTCCATAAACTTCCAAGTGTATTTTTTTAATGGCAAATACCTCAAACAACAAAAAGAGGGTCTATACTGAAGCCCAGACCTGTTGCTTCACAGTGCTTAAAGCATTGGCTGCCACTTGGCCACGTAATAACATCTGATTTACAGTCCCCTGTAGGTGGGTGGGTGGGTCAGTGGGAGGGTGGGGTCCAATTTCTCAGGAGAAGACATTTTTCTTGTTCTTTGGTCATTTTAAAAAGGTTGAGTGACTGTGCTTTATGGAGAACATCCCAGCCCTCCTCTGCATGGCTGCATGTGAGGCTCTATAGTCCCTTGGCCATAAATTTTTTCACAAGAGGCAAGTCACCTTTTCTTCCTGGCCTGGTGAAAACTAGACAGCAAAGGGCAGTTTCATTCCGAAACTCGCCCACTCTCATGGCAACCACCTACCTCGGCTGTGCAGCTGAGACTTTGAGGGACGTGCGGTAGTTTCACTTATAAAATCCACTTCCTCAGAGAGCAGATGCTGGTGGAGTTTCCTGAACTTGGCAGACTGTCTCTTTAAAGATACTCTGCATCAGACCGCTAGACACTAGGACCCGTGGGCTCAGGTTTAGGAAATGTTTAAATCGACATCCATAAAGTATTAGTAACGGGGGTAAAACCAAATAGGGAGCAGGGAGCCCATGAGGGGCCAGGGGAGTGTGAAGCCAAACCCATGAGCAGAGGCTGTGAGCTCAGGGCCACTGTGCCTTGACTCTTTGGGGTCAGGAGTATCTACCGCAGGACTTAACCCCATACATGAAACCACTCATTCATCCTGCCAAATACTTGAAAGGAAAGGAGCAAGAATCGTTAATGAACAAAGGAAACACAGGAAGGTAAATTCTTTTTTAAAGACACCTTCAAACTAAATATAGTAAAAATCTCAATCGTAGGTTTCATGGAGCAAAGCAGTAAAGCCTTTGTAGAACACCATCACTCATTTTTTGATAAATTAACTGATAGCTGGAGAGACTGAATGAATTGTCCGAGCTCACTCAGGTTTAAGATAAAAGAGCTCGGCTTCCCTGAGCAAGTCCTCCTTCTTCAATGATTCATTGCAGTGCAGGGCGCAGTGGAGTCTGGCAAGCTTTTGGATTTAGAGGTGATGCTGTGATTGCTCTGGCCTACTATTTTGCTAGTCAGTGATCATAGGCAGCTTTCTTAACCCCATTGATTTAAATTTTGTCATCATGAAATGGACCACGTAATATCTAAGGTATGGATTATGGTAAGGATTAAGTGAGTTATTACAAGGCAATGTTTTAAAGAGCTCTAGAAATCATTACTGTTATTTTTTGAGCATGTAAATTCTTCCTTCAAACCCACATTCCAGCATTTCCTTTTTAATACCTTATTAATACTTTTTAAAATAGCTTGGTTTCCAAAAAGGAATGATCTTAAGATTGTTCGTGTTGAACTCTACCTACCGTTACTGTTATTCTTTCATGCAGAGCAAAAAAAAAAAAAAAAATTTAGGACCTAATTTCAAATGTTACAACCTAATGGAATATATAATATATATCTACCCTTTCTTAGGAAAGTAAAATAACTGTAAAGAACCCAAGAAAGTAGTTTTTCATTCTGAAGTTCAAGCTTACATACCTAAATGTTGCGCCCAGTTAGACAGCTGTTCTTACCAGTTACTACTCTAAAAGTTTTTAACTACTAAAGCTATTACAGATAAACCGGTAAAAATAAAGCCAAGGTGGGCAAACTGTTTCTGAAGAAGCCAGATTTAACATGTTGGCTTTGTGGGCCATATGGTATCTGTAACTCCCCAAGTCTATTATTATATCTCAAAAGCAGCTATAAACAATACATGAATGAATGGGCATGGTTGTGCTCTAACAAAACTTTATTTACAAATTCAGACAGCTGGCCAGATTTGGCCCGAGGGCTGTAGTTTTCTAACCCCTGTCTTTAAGAAACCTGTATCTTTCCCCGATTTGGAGTCGTTTTAATTGACACCCCATTCCTCTGAGCTCACACAATTTCACCTAATATGGCTCCACCCAGGTGAGTGACTTGAGGGACTTAAATTCAGAGCTCATTTTTAATGAGGGAAGTCAGCCTTAGTCACCTAATCTTTTCCTAGCATCTTTCATTTCGGTTCCCAGGCCAGGGCTTTACAATATAGAGGTGGATGGAGAGTTGTTTTCCAACATGAAGATTTAAGCTGGAATATTGCCCAGGTCATTCATCTCACATTTCCCTCTACTTACAGGTTGTGCATTAACTGATAGACTTATACAGCAGTTTCACATTCCTGACGACCGAGAAATTCCTTCATCTTTCTTTTTTTTTTTTTTTTTAACTGAAAGGTCGTCAGTAGGAGGGTTTTTGTTGTTGTTTTTAAAATGTTGACCTAGCTTCCATTTCGTAGCTGCTGTCAAGACTCAGAGTTTTCTGTTTTTTATCAATAAGTTACTTTCACACTTTCAGAATTTTAACCGATGGGTAAAATCAACAGCTACTGCAGGTAGCAGTGAGACCATGCTGAAACAAATAACTCTGGTTTTGTCTCGTTTGGGGCATTCATTTTGTCAGGGCCACGCTACTTCACTCGCTTGGGCCTTCATTTCCTGGACTATAAACAATATTATCAGAGGCCAAATATCATTCACAGAGTTGTCTCCGGTTCCTTTTAAAAGGCAAGCTTTTCCTCTGCGTCTCTTCAAAGTCCCTGCGTGTTCTTCCCAGAATTCTACATTTACAGTACGGACATTTGTGATTCTGAGCCTACTCTTGCCATACGGTATTACATAATTATTTTCCCTTTAGGTGTAATTATGGAATTGCCAGCCCTGCGACTCTGTTTTGCATTATTTCACACGTATTTTCTAGTTTTGATTTAGGTCTTTGCGTGGTATGCCATAAATCAGCAGAGAGGGGGTGGGTCATGAAAGGACATCAAAACACAGCCCCCACTGCTATAGAATGTTACTCAAGTGACACTCCATAATTCACATACTGCAAACCACGGGATAGCCGAAGCAGGGCACTGCGACAGTGTGAGTTGTTTTTGTTAATAGAGATGAAATTATGGGTGTAACTAGCTGGCAGTCCTCAAACAGACTTTAGCAAACTGTTTACTCAGCTGTCCTCAGGCAACAACTTAATACTTGTGGATAAAATTATTCTCCCACCATCTCCCAAGTGGTATATTCCAGGGATCCCAATTTGTTCTCACTGCTAAAAAGAAAGAACAAGTTTGCAACCCTCCAAACACACTCTGAGAGTCTGGTTATATTTTGTTTTTAACGTATCGGGCTGTTGGCACCATGATTCATGAAAATCTCCTTCTCCTTTCTGTTCTGCAGTTCGAAAATCTATAAGAAATGGAGATCTAAAATGCTTTGCGTGGCTTAAAGAAACCTCGGGGTCCCTACTGCTAAAACTTGTTATTTTTTTTCTTCTCTTGCACTATTCCCTTCGCCCATGATGCCTTCTCCTTCTCTGCCTTTCGAAACCAAGCATCCTTTAGGGCCCGGCTCAGGCACCTCCTCCCCGAAAGTCTTCTCTTACGCCACTAGATATTGACTCATGAATTTTAATCTAATCCAGTTTTTAAAAATTATCGTGTAGTACTTAAGATATACAAAATTGTATAAGAAATAATACGATCATCACCAATTTGCCCACCACCTATAGTGGAGAAACCCCTGACTACCAAAAGAATCACTATCTGATTCTGGTATTTATTCTTCCCATGGATATCCTCAGATAATATATATTATGTTATACATTTATCTATAAATATAAATACATATTTAAATTTAAATTTATATGTTATATAAATATTAAGGGATATATAATATTAAGGGACATATATGGTTTTAATAATACATAACATTTTTGTATATTTTAAGTTTTACATAAATGTTTTTATGCTGTATGTACTCTCCTAAAACTTGATTATTTGGGGGGCCTCACATTTATGTTTATAAGATTTGTCATGCTAATTCTTGTAGTTTATTCATTTCCATCGTTATCTGGTCTTCCAGCGTCAAAATTTATCATTTTGTTGGTTGCACATTTAAGGTGTTTTCATCTGAGCCCATAAAATTTTAAATCCCTGTTATGACACTATTATTGTATCTTAAGATCATTTACCTATTTATTTTTTACCCTCTATGAGATTCAAGGTTTCTTGAGGGCAGAGGCCACATTTTGTTCATCTTTATATTTGCCTTCTAGAGTCCTGTGAACCCAGTAGTTGATCCTTACATGTTCACTTTTTTGAAATAAATCCCTGTAAGAGAGCTAGCGAGTATTATCACCATTTTATAGATGAGAAAAATGACACTGTGTAATGTCCCTTGAGCACAGGCAGAAGTTAGATCTGTGGTTCTTTTAGCTGGGAAGTTGAGCAGCGCTGTCTTCAAAACCATTCTCATTTACTAGGGAAGACCAGAAATACGTCTATTTAAAAAAACCTTTTTGGTTTGTTTGTTTCTACCTAAATATATTCATAAAACTCTGAAATTTTTAGTACAGAACTTGAAACTTCTTTGAATAAATTTAAAATTATAGTCTCTCTGCTTTTCATTTGGAGGAACTTTATCTCATAATAATACCAATGATAGAATTAAAAACAATTTTTTTTAAACTGAGATATAATTAATATACCATAAAATTTACCTTTTACAAATGTACAATTCTGTGGTTTAGCCACTAACTCCATGTAACTTCAGAACATTTTCATCGCCCCAGGAAGAAACCCCTTATCCATGAGCAGTCACTTCTCCTTCCCTATCTTCAGTCCCTGACAATCACTGAGATGCTTTCTATCTCTATAGATTTGCCTGTTTGGGATATTTTATATCAATGAAATCATACAGGATGTGTCTTTTTGTGGCTGGCTTCTTTCACTTACATAACGTTTTCAGGGTTCATCCATGTCATAGTATGTATAGGCACTTCATTCCTTTTCATTGACAAATAAATGTCCATTATATGGATTTACCACATTTTATTCATCCATTCATCACCTGAAGGACATTTGACTTGTTTTCACTTCTTGACTCTTATGAGTAATGCTGCTTTGAACCTCTGTGTATGAGTTTTTGGGTAGATGTATGTTGTCACTTCTTTTGGATATACACCTATGAGTAGAATTGCTGGGTCACATAGTCACTCTTTGTTTAATTTTTTGAAGAGTTGCCAAATTATTTTCCAAAGCAGCTGCACCATTTTGGATAGTAGATTCTTATAAGGAAGTCAATACTCCAAAGACATTCGTAGCTTAACTGTAATCATTATGCTCCCTAATTTATGTTCCAATATTTTCCCCTTTTTTCTTGTTTTCTTTTTTAATGTTCTTTTTTAATGTTTATTTTTTTAACATTTTTTGGTACTATTCCAAATTTTAAAACATCTGAACTCACCGCACTATGCCCTGATGTGTCACTACACGGACATTTTCTCTAACAAATACATTTCATATTTGTCCTTATGTGTGTGCATGGAATAGCCTTTTCTCAGGTCGCGTTTATATATTAACCACAATTTGACATAGTTTCACCATAGTGAGAAATCCTTATATCCCATGTTAATCTTATCTACCAAACTTAAATGGCTCTGGTATAGAAAGATTGGCAGGAAAATAACCCTTGGTTTAAAAACATAGAGAATTTTTCATGTAACTATATTGCAGTAACAGCGTCGGTGATTCATAGTTGAATGAAAAGAAAAAAATAAGACAGTGGGAAGCATAAAGTCTTGCAAGCACCTTTACAAAACAATCAGAACAAGAACAAATTAATCTGCTGTCCAGATGTTTATCCATCTGACATTCTGGGACTTGTGAATCATCTCTGTTTTGGAGGCTTTTTTTATTGCACAAATATGAAGCTTCGCATTGTTTCTTTCAAATTTTTGGAAGCTCAGCTAATTTTAAAAATTATATTAATTTTTTTCTTATTGAAAGATATATAAATTGAAAAGAACAATTTTTAGGAAATGCAGAAAAAAGAGAAAAGAAAAATAAAAATGAAAGTAACCCGTAACCCAGTTATTCAGACATGACTACTGTCCACAGAATATTTGTTTTTTGTCTTTCGTCTAAGCATAAGTATTCTTTGAAAACATGATTTCTCTGGTTGAGCGACATGTCTTCATACAAATGTACTGTGATTTATGGGACCATCCCCCGATGGAGAACAGTTTATTGATCTTTTCGGTATTGTTTGTTGATGTTTCCATACTGAATTGTGAATACCTTTGACTTGTTTTCACATTATGGTGGGAAAGATGGGCCAGGCACAGAGAACCTACCTACTCTTCCCATGCAAACAATAGGAAACAAGAAAAGTTCATAAGAAAATACTGAGAACTTGTAGGAACTAGAAAACCATCTGTAGGTAAGCAGAGTTTTCTAGTTGTACTTTATAATTTAATGTGCAATTAATAAAAAGTTGTGTAATATTTGACTATAATAATGACAAGGCACTAGGTTTTGACTTAAAAGCAGAGGATTACGGTAACTGTATAGAAAGAGGCCAAATAACACTTTAAAGATTTTTGGCACAGTAAATATATAAGGATAGGAAATTACTCCTCCCTCTTTTAAGATTTGATGATGAGTTAGTATTAGAACTCATTATTGTTATGTCTGTGATTCCTGATCATATTGGAGGTGTAACACTGGGCAGATTTAATAAACATCTTCATGCCTTCCCTCATGAAATCTATTTACAGATACAGAAACTATTTTCATACACATGTAAGTAATAATGAGTGTGAGTATAAAATGAATTCAAATTACATTTATCATTATCATTTTTGGAAACTCCTTAAGGAAATGGAAAATATCCTAGTATATTGCCAAACACAACAAAAATGACTGGGAGTAGAGAGTAAAGATCACTATTATAATTAACTAACATGATCCAGAATAATAAATATTATTTGAGTAATTAAATAAGAGTGAAAAAGAACGTTAACAAAATAAACTTATTTTAAAATACTGACTACTTTTTTCCCCCACTTCTTCCTCATGAGTCAGATATGTCAAATATATTTTGACTTCATGTTAGGTTTTAATAACATATTTTTATAGATTTTAAAACTCATCTCATTCATTCTAAACTGAGGAAACCAATCACTTTTACTGTTGTGAAATGCCAGCCATGCCAAGACAGATTTCTTTCTTCTCAATGCAATTGCAATCTTATAAAGTGCTTTTGGTGACTCAGAAAATCCCATGCATCAATTTTCCAAATTGAATTTTATGTGATTAAAAATAAATTTAAATCAAACAGAAACTTTGGTGTGCTTCTGAGAATTCCCATGTCAGGAGTTGGCAAGTATCAACCATGTGTAGGTGTATGTGTGCTCACTAAATACTGTATGAGCATTTAGGACCTATTTGAAAAGTTCTTTCCTGGAAGAAGAGTAAAGGGTACTGTTTTGGAGCACAGCCTGCCGTATCCAGCTCTGCTTTAGAGGAAAAGAAAGGGGGATGGTAGACACAAAGAAAATTCACAGTTTAAACATTAAAGAAATGGGCTCTCTGGACTTGTTATCCTGGGATACTTATTAACTGGAATTATTCATTTCTGTATAGTTCTTCTTATGTGAAGGAGGAGGGAGGAAAAAGAGTACTCTTACAGCACAAATAATGCATTTTTTTTCTAAATTATACTGACTCCCTCATCCAGGCCTGCTTGCCCCAACTGCCATCAATTGGTGGCAGTGACCATGTTTTTCTGTTTTGAGATGAAATCGACCAAACAAAATCATAACCTGCTTTGGTTAGTGAAAGAGAAGGGCAGACCTAGATAGGTAATAAACATCTGGGTCACTTTAAGTAAATAGTGAATCTTGGCAGTGAACACAGCAAGAGAAGAGGACTTTTTCCAAGAAGCTCATACTGTTACCTCGACGAGGTCTCTAAGCCTTGTTAGAAACTTGGACTTTGTTCCCTTCAAACCATCTTGTAAGATCCAACTCACTGTGACTCACCTTCCTGGCCACCCTTGGTGCTGTCAGGCTCTGTCTCCTCTGATACTTTCTGTCCCTTCCACTAATTTGGTGCTTCTGACGATCCTGCCTTGATGTGTACACTTTTTATTCCTCCAACTAGACAATAAGTTTCTTGAGGGTAGGAGCCAGGTCTTCTGCTTCTCTCTACCCACTGCCGTCTCCCCAACACTGTCGGCCAATTGGATTGGTTGCTGTCTTGGGCAAGGAATCCGTAGTCTGTAATGGAATGCCTATACCATTAAACTTGGAAGATGAAGAAGCTGAATGTCGACTGAACAATCCAAACAAATAATCACCTGCCGAAGTTGGTGTGGTCTATCCACACCACAGAAAATCCAACTTTCCCATCCTTAACAGAGCCAATAGCCTTTAGCAATGTCATAGAAAAGACATTCTACAATGCAAAGCATAATTAATGCTGTATTAAAATGATTCCAAGTCAACCCCGTTTAGATCTCCTGTACGTTGATCCTAGTGGTTCCTTCAGTGCTGTTCCCTGAAATATACTGAAGCACGTACCCAACACACAAGACAAAGCTGCTTTTCCCTTCGGCATTCGGTAGCTGCAGCCTCCTTTCTCCCTTTTGCACTGTACTTTATACTTATGATGGCAGAGCGGTACAACATCGTCAAACTGTCTCAGTCAAAAATAGTGCTACATTCTGAATGCATGTTACATCGGAAACTGAGGGTAGAATTATGCTATTTCTGTAACATTTGAACTCCCAAGGGGAGAAATAGCCATTCCTGCCAGTATGTCTCCATAGGTTTCACATCCTGAGGAAAGTGTGGATCAGCCATGCATCACGTGTGGGAGGCTGGAGTGTAGATGGGGTGACCTTCTGAGGGGCAGGTGCCCTGAAGGATCTAGAGACAATAATGAATGAAGCCATTTGGAGACATCGGTGCCCTTCGATTATCCTGTGTTCAGCAAAGCAGATGGGAAGCTCATTCTCTAGGGAAAATATGAAGAGAAATCCCGAAAAACCTCTAATTTGCCTGATTTATATGGAAATTGAGTCTTATTTGCACAGAGCTATTCAATAGGCTATAATGGGAAAATGAAGAATTTCTACAATGTTGTTATGCAGTCTTAATGAATCTACGTGAGTGAAATTATCTGGCGGTGTTTTCATTTCCAGAGGAATCCGGTTCGAAATGTTAAATCTGTGTTCAAACATAAGGACCTTCTGGAAATAAACTCCGGAAGACGATCTGAGAAATACCATTGTGAAAGGTCGAGCTACACTCAGGAGGGAGGGGATCATCCATATTTGGCCACATGTGGCCCTTCGTACCAAATGGGAGGACCCAGACCTGCAGCTCGAAGGTGGCTTCCACACAAATTAAGGAGATTTCTCTCCCTTTGGGGATATTTCTCTTCCTTTTAAAAAACATAACTTATCATTTGAAATGAATTGCGAGGTCAGAGATGATAGTTATAAGGGGAAGCTGTGAATTCTTTTGAAATTTTTTGTCAATCAAGTAGGTTTTTTTTTTTTATAAGAATTGATTTTTTTTTTCCTAGAAATATTATATCTTGTACTTAGACTACTGGGCCAGAGCATCTGGACTTTTCTACAATTTTGAAAACTGAAAATGAACTTTAGACACTAAACTTTTACTAAGGATGTTGCTGAATTTAAAATATATTGGGCTTCAACAATGTAAAATTTTATATTGAGCAGTTTTTCCCTACAAATGAATAAATTTCTTGACCAAAAATAGATGTGTATGCATACACATGTATCTGTCCTTTTGGTGAAAATACAGTAAGAATGTTTTTGACACAAGACTGCTGAAGAATTTTTCAAAAGCTTTACAAAGCATCTTTCAAGATATAAAAAGTTAAAGAAATGCTAGAATAATCATTATATTGGTCTTGCCCTCTCCAGATATAATTGTCACACAAAATTTGTAAAGTCCTATGTTGTTACACCATCAACAGCAGAAATTGAAGCAGTATGCTTAACTGGAAAGCTTAAACACAGATGAAAAATAGGAGAATGTCCAAAGTGAAGTAAAATATGTTTTAAAATTAATTTTTGTTTCACTGAAGTTGATCTGAAAATAAAAAGAAGAAATGAAATAAATACTAGTTCATCGCCACATAAAACTTCCTTCCTATTTTTGAAAGCAGGGACTCCTACCCAGTCACAACTGATGAGGCAGGAGATGTTAATAGGAAAATGAGATTTAATTCCATTTGATTTTATTGAACTCAATAGGCATCCTTTTTAGGTACCAGAAGGCAAGCATTGGAAATATTATCAAGAAGAGCTCACATTAAGGTTCTGGTATTTGGAGAGGCATTTTAGAATTAGCAAATTATTGAGGGAGAAGCTAAGTTCAACAAACCAAGGACTGAATTAGCCAGTGGCAAAGAGAAGGGGAACAATCCAGGCCCTTTCACAGGTTGAATGGAGCAGACAAGCCAAAGAAGTCACAATGATGCAAGGTGGCCCTGCCGTGAGTTCTTCCATACACATTCACCTGTGCAACTGATGTTTCGTTTCATTCTCACACTTGATACTGTGTGCCTGGGAGAAGGAAAGAAGGAGGAAAGGGAGGGAGGAGAGAAGAGGGAAAAAGGACAGATGAAGATGATTTGACATCTCCAGAAATTGGGGAGAAACCCTTGCCCCCATATAATCAGTGATTGATATGGAACAATGAAGAGGTTCTAACTCGTAGCGTGATATAGAGGAGCTAGCAAAACAGACCTCCAGAATCCTAACATTCAATAGAATACTCAGGTATCACTCGCCTCCCCCTAAACCCTGCCCTGGTATTAGGCTCACAAATCACATTTCCTCTAAGTATGCAATGGCCCCACAGAAGTGGCCAACTTGGTCTTATCATTGGTATCATCTTCATATCACATTTCTGCTTGATTAATGGGCTGATTAACCATAATATCTATCGCAATCTTATATTCTGATTCCTCTCCCTACTTTTTATCTGCAATATCTCTAGTTCCAAATTGCATGTGAAAATTTGTAGACTTATATGGCGTCTTTCTTCAAGTTTATAAAACATTCTATTTTTAAGGCTAATGAGGGAAATTTTTATATTCTGAATAAAAACAAGATCAAATACATACACGATAACCATTTCTTATGGTAGGTTATTTTGAAATAAAACAATCAAGCTGTAGACTTCTCCTTTTCCCCCTTCTTTTCTACTGGCCACCACAGGATTAGCAGAATTGTGTAGTCTGGTTCAACAAGTAACATTTGGCTTAGACCAGGGTTGGAGGGACGGCAGTAGTTAAATGAGGGGGGCCTGGAGGAACACCTGGTTTCAGAGCCTTTGGGAGACCTTGGGTGATGAATTAAAATCTCTGCCTTAGCTGGCTCATGGTCAAATGGGCACAAATCTTATCCACCACATAGAAGACTCAATATAAGCAGTGTCATCAGTAAAAGCACCACAAACAGAGCTTGGCATCAAGCAAAAGTTAATAAACCGTTCATGGATTTTCGTTAATGAGGCACTTACTGAATGAATGATTTCTCTGATCCCGGGCAACGCCGGCTGGGACAAACTGCTGATGCACTGGCAGCCTTGTGTGTAAATAACCACCAGCGACAGAGAGAACAACCAAAGCAACAACCAAAACGAGCCCAGAAAGGCCGCCGTACTGTCTCTGAAAGGGGCCCCTGAATGGGTGATAAACACTAATGACTGTCATCACTCAGCTGACTTTGTCCTGTTCTGAGCATCTTCCCACCCTCGTATTTCATTACAATTGATGGGCCATCTCCTCACGTACCAGGCATTTCAGGGCAAACACAGCTAGCTCGACAGTCAGAGCCTCGGCGGGTAAGGATGCGTGTCTTCACTTGCCTGCGGGGCCTGCCACAGACAACTTGACTCCGGCGTCCTTTGGCCTTCCCCCGCCCCTGCTACCCGGCTCTGATAAATACGCCAGCTAATTGAATTAATAAACAACTCTTTTTTTCTTCTTTCTTTCTTTTTCTTTTTTTTTTTTTTATAGCCCGCTGGCGTGCAATCAAAATGTGTGATAAATTATCTGTCACTGTTTTAACCGCAGCAGGGGGAAAGTGGAAAAATTAGCCACTTCAACCCTTTCTCGCTGCGCCCAACCCTCCTGCTCCGTTCGCTCAGCTATATAGGGGTTTTGTCCCTCCCTATGCTTCTCACTTTGGCCGAGGTCCAGGACAGAGTCGCTATGGGTGGAGAAATGTATTTGGCTGCTCCGATGATGGATCCTTAAGCCCCAGCACTCTGGTGGGATGCTAAAATTCCACCCCGGCCTGTGGGAAAGCGAGATTTGTGTGCTGCCCTGGCAGGGGAGGTTCAGTTATGAGCCTGTGGCTTAAGCCCACAAGATTCTCATTAAGGGTGGGGGGTGTGATGTGGTTCACAAATGAAGTGTTGTGATGTCTGCTTTTTCTTGCTTCCCCTCTAATGCCGAACAGCTTGAGGGCCTTTCTCGCGTGAAGGCTCACCGGAGTCTTAGGGCAGCCAGACGCACCGTTCCACATTTCGCCCATTTTTGCACCTTAGCGACTTTTGTCAGCGTCTCCTGCCACTCTCGTTTCTTTGTGGCTTCAGACCTGATTTCAGGTCACTCGTGTTAAAAGTATTGATTTTCACAGCCGCCCTTCAGGGTTGTTCAGCAGAACTATGCGACCTGTAAAAGGTCTGGACAATTTAAGAAGACTTTTCATTATTCATTTTTTTCTGCTGGTCCCCAGTGCAGTATTTCAAAGACAGAAAAATAAACAGTTACCGTCAGGATAAACCCGTGGGTAGACATCATTAGGTTTTTCTGTGTCATCTCATTCTCTCGTGTGGAGCTGACTGGAGCTGGGAAGCATCTGGATTGTATATCCCAGTTTAATACCGTAATTCTCTTAGAGGTGTTTTCATTTTAGGATGCTGCCTCATGTAATAATATACAAATCACCCACAGGGAACAATTGGGCGCTCGCAACCGATGAAGGCTGGCTGAATGCAGGGGTTCTTGATCTATTGGATTCATGGGCGTCCAAATACTTATACTTCTGAGAAGCTTTTTATTGTCTATATAGAGCAGAACTTTAATCTACTACCCCTTAGATGGGGCTGCTTGGAAATGGGATAAAATGGCAGCTATTTTTTTTTTTTAATCTTTCAAGAAAACAGAGCTCTTTGGCTAAACTTCATGTAATTAATAAGACAAAAATGGGTACTGTGCCTATTATCAAGGCAAAAATGGGTACCGTGCTCCTCGTTAGTATTTGATTATATTCTTATATTAGAATGTTTACTACTGGTCTTTTCGCTGCTTTCATTGGCATTTTCGGTCTTGGCCGTGCTAGGCCTCTCTGCGAATCCAACAACTTCTTAATGTGGATGGGGGTGGGACGGTGGAAACAGGAATTAAAGTAATTCTGAACCCACAATGTGAAGTATTGTGCTCGTGAAACTCCAGGACATTCACACCTCTGTGGAACAGTAACTGGCTGCCCCGAAGAATGCACTTGAACTCCATGGGACAGAATCCAAAAATTCCAACAAGGATCCTGTTTAAAGGGCCATAGGAAAATCTCAGCGCAGACTTCTGCATTATTTCTGGGACCTGGTCATGTGCCGTGGGTCCCTTCCCCCTCTCCTTTCTCCCTTCTTCATCCTACACTCACACATGTGCACGCACGCACACACACACACACACACTGGCCTCATGTTTTGCTTCATTTCCTTGGTCGTGAGACAGATATGATGGTATAGGGAGACAGATGGTGATAGTTTCAAGGAGAATATTAATGATAGTGTTAGAAGACAGAAAAAGGAGACAGATAACTTATATGAAGCTTTATGACCACTCGTTTTATAGGCCTTTCCCCAACCCTTTCAAAGAAAATGAGTAACATGAAACAAAAAATTCACTCTTAAATTTTGCTTTGACATAACCCTGTATTTATTTTGTAGACGATCTGAGAGGAGAAAGGAAGCGAGGGGAAGTAATGGGGATACTCTGAGTTCCGTATTTCCAAGCCTCCTTTTTGAAATTCTTCATGACAGAAGGTAGAGTGGGAGTGGGAGGGAAGTCCCCGTCCTTGCCCTTCTTGACTAAATAATTAGTGAGTCTCTAATAAAAAGGCACATGAGAATGTTAATCAGAATCTCTGGATTGAGTTTGATTGTTCGAAAGTAGAAATGTTAAATTCACGGCCTAATGCAAGTCCCACCATCATTACTTTTCTGCAGACAAGTGAAACATATACCTCTTCTCCCACTGCATAGAGGCCAAATAGTATCAAGAAGTTACTGAGAATCTAATAAGTTACTGAGAAGAGAAATTCAGGGCTGAAGCTTTACAAAAGTCCCTTAAAAGCCTTCACGGGGCTGGAATTATTTGAAAGATAACAGAATACAATCCAATAATAGTTTTAGGAAACCAGAGGAAGAAAACTGAAAGAAGTACCCGGCTGCCATTGGTACAAAAGAATATGGTTATACTCGTGATAACAGTCCCCAGAAAGTCTTGACATTTGCCTTTGTCTCCTAGCTTGGCAGATCTGACCGGGAGCATCCACCTCCAGCTGAGATGCCTGTGGGTTTAACAAACTCAGCCCCTTGATTCCCCCAGCGCACAGTGGCTGGCACTCACTGTGGCTTCTGACACCCCCTTCAAGTTGTGACAATAAAAATGGTCTCTAGATTTTGCCAAATGTCCCCTGGCGGTCAAAATCACCCTCAATTGAGATCCACTGAGTTCAACCATGACTGAAAGTCCCAGTTTAGGCCAGAATTAACTACACATATTTGATATGTTGCAGTCTAAAAATGCTCGTTAGCTCCAGAGTACCAGCAGTATCTATTTAATTCAGTGAGAATACTCTAACCTTGTTCTAAAGATCTCACTAGAATAGCCCATTTAATCTGTAATGTCTCAGTACCTCACAAGCAGCAGGATCTACTACTCACAGGCAGCGGAATCTACTAGATGCCAAGCTTTTTGGAAATGATCAGCATTGTCTTTGTCTTTATATTTCTAACTGTACTCAGAGTAAATACTGAGTGAATGTCTGTTGAAAGAATGAACAGTTTCCCCCAAAACACCAGGGAGTGCAGAATAAGGAGCTGCCATGCTCAGCTAGTAATTTTAGGTAATCTTTATTCTACAGGAGGAAATGAAGCAAGTGTTTGCCAGTTGGAAGTGTAGAAGGAATCTTTGGGAGGGAGGCTGCCATTACCCCAGCTGAAATAGAGCCAGGTTAAAACCCTCTTCTGGTTAAAAAAAAAAAAATGTCATGGAACATTTAATGACCAGCCTTAGTGCATCAGAGCCTAAGCTGTACATCACCCATGCTCCCCAAGAGCTTATAAGAGTGAAAGATTCAGTTACTTTAAGCCCTCCATATTCCTAAATTGGCATATATTTTGGCAGCACGGAATGTGGAAATCTCAGATGTGCATCTGACATGTTAATCTCTCTAAAATGGTAGCCTCACTGTTTTTCCCGATGTACTTTAAGAGCATGACTTTGAATTGCATTTGAAATGTCTCGCTCAGTTGTCCTAACAACCTTATTTTCTCAGAATAAACAGAATCCACCTATATCTGTTGCTAGAGACACAACTACTGCACTGAGTTTGTTTTCACGTTTGATATTTTATAGGTGTTCTTTGAACCAGCTTTGAAACTAGGAACAATATTAAGTCTAAGTTCACGAATCATTTAATGCGATCGTTAAGTCTGATTCATGAGATTTGTCGATTTCAGCTGAGATTATTTTGCAACCGTTAAGTTCTAAAATGATCACAATTAACATAAGGATGTTTGCCTCTTTCCTAAATAGTTATTGTCACTTAGAAGTATTCGACTAGGCTGATGACCTCCAGCCCCATCTCCACACCTCACTGGGGTTGTCTCAGTTTTAAACTAGGTCAGTCTTCCCACAGGTTCATTCATGGAGTTCGAATGGCAAGTGCTTCAGAAACACCACACCTTATTAGCACCAGAGGTTCTCCATTGTGGTATCCTTTTGATAACATACTTAATTAATTGACAACTGATGTTACATAGATCTGAATTCTGTCTGAGATCAAAGCTAAGCTAAGCAAGGGCATGGAGAGAATGCGTAGGAAGGTTTACCATCCTGCACATGAAACCAAGGCCCAAAATCAGGATTCAAAGAGAAGTGTAATTGTCATTTCAGAAGGTAGATTAACGTAGGAATAAGTACCGGTGTAATCAGCATGGATCATGAATTCACCCTCCTGGAATCTCTGATCTTTACCCTGATACACCTCGATCTTTAAGTGAGAAACTGAGACTAGTTTAAAATGTTTTAAACCTGGGTTGATGGAAGAGATTTAACCCCTTTCCATCTACTTTCCTCTGACCTGTCTCCCAGTCTTCCATCCAAGAACACCAAGGGAAGCCATGCTGTGTACCCAAACTGAACTGAAAATTTTGAATAGATTGAACTGAAACAGACTTAGTTGTATTCTCTCTCGTTGGAATTGGATTTTAAAAATTTTTCTCCCTTAGGGAAATAGAGTTGTTTGGGAAAGAGTATAATATTATTTCTTTGTTTGTTTACATTGAATTTTAGTACATATCCCATTTACCATTAGAAAAGATCTTGAGATGCTAAATAACACAAATCGATGTGGGGCATTTTTAAATAAATAGCTGCCTTTAGATAGCACATTTTACCCAACTGTAATAAGTTGAGTGACTACTGACAGTTGTCCTCTTTGGCAAAGCATACAATATGTGGTGTCCCAACAAGGAAGCTTAATAATGATATACTTCCCATAGTGAATGGGTTTTAGAAGGAAATCAAACGATATTTTTGAACAGAAGAAAAGGAAGAAAGGGGGTTGGGCACTGAAATGGTACCAAGAAAAACATTCTCTACATCATATTTTAAAAAGATGCCCACTCAGTGGGCTTGGTCCCATGAGTTAATCAGACCAGAACCGAATGGTGGCCTCACTTAATGTGGACACGTTGGAGCAAATGTCTCAGTCTGTACCCAGAGCTGCAACAAGTGCCCTGCAGGAGAAGCAGTCTGTAAATACAGCTGGCCCATCTCCTGGTCAGCTGGGCTTCCCCAATGTGGGGCCTGCAGCCTCGAATACACTCTGCAAACATGATGCCATTCCGAAAGCCAGGCTGGATGCTGGGTCAAATGTGTCACTGAAATGGGAGAACAACTCCCCACTGCTTGAAGTGCCATCACTGTTTCCACGTGGCCTAGCAGCTGACACATTTGGTTAACCATTTTGTTAGCCTCTGGTTAACCACGCAGGGTTTGAAACCTTATGAAATGGGGCAGTGTCTACGTGTAATATTATTCATATAAAAAAAAAAACAACCCTACAGGATGTATTTCCTTCTTTATCCACCACACTAAATCCAGATTCTCTTTCACTGGCTTCTGGTGAAAGGAAGAAACCACTTGATCATACCCTTTGGTGATGAATTTATCTGGAAACTAGGGTGGAGTGAACCATTCTCTGAAAAAGGGAATTGCGCTTGTTTTGAGTTTGGAATACTTTGACTCAACCTTGTGTCTACTTCTCTTTTACAATGAGTCTGCCTTGTCAGTGTGGATTAATAAGTATAAATATCAGCGCCCGTGGGCACCGCACGTGGTTTCTACCTCCATCTAGAGCTGACTTGCGTGCCCTCTTCCACCCTCCTCTACGTCTTCTTCTCTCCCCTTGGGCCTTTTGCTTTTTCACTTCCCGCCTGCCTTCTCCACCATCTTTCTTCTATCCTGGCAAGCTTTCAGGCCGCACCACAGACAACAACATCAGGCTCCAATCCCTTCTCTGCACTAGCTCCCAAGCAGATGACTTAACATTCCTTCACAGGAATTACCGGCATCTCCAAAACATGGGGAATGATCTTTATCACCTACTTCAGAGGCTTACTCTCTGCACAGCACTTTGCTCTCTCTGGAAGGAAAGCACTGATGTAGGACAACTGGTGAGCAGTTGCTTAAGAGAAATTTCGAGATAGAAAAGAAATCGCTTGAGCTGGAAAAGAAGACAGACAGATCATGAAAATGATGTCTTAAGCTTGTTAGAAGATAAATTCTTAGACAGGCCTTTTTCAATTAATAAATCAACCAGAAAGCTTTCTATTTGGCATTTTTTAGAATGATACTCAGTTGTGGCTAAGTGATTTAAAGAGATGGTTGCACATTCCCCACCCCGCTGCCCCCATTACTTGTGTTGTAGACAGTAAAACAGTAGATTTAGACTCTGGTTCGTTGAATTGTACACCATGGAGACAGTAGAAACAAAGAAGTAAAAAGATAGCTTAGCAAAGACCTGTGATTTCGCTCTGAAAAATGTGCCAAATAGTGAATATATTCTGTTTGTCAGACCTCCAGAAGCAAAAAAGAAAAAAGGAAAAAAAAACTTGAGAGAAAACTTTGAAACTAGAAAAGAGGAGAGAATAATTGATATTCGTACCCAGTTATTAACAGAATTTTTAAAATGCGTGTGAGAACCAACATGATTAGGTTGAAAATGCTCATCTTCTTGGGTGAACTCAAAACCTCTTCTAGTGTAACTTTCTATGCACAGACATGCTTCCAGATTCTTCATAAGTTATAAATGGCTCCTCTTGGAAATATCTTAAATGTAGACTTGCAGAGGGAAAATAAAGGTTTATTCTGGCTTCCCAATGCATAGCTTTATTCTCCCCGGTATGGTTTACCTAAAATCCCACAGATTTTCTGTACGAGGCTTTTATTGATGATACTGCTTCATCCTGAGTTTCTCACAGGTTTTTCCTGCTCACTGAGGCCAGAGAGTTCACAAGCAGCATCCTGGATGCTCCATGTGCTCAGAGCCCAGGGGCTGTTGTAGATGTGCTGTTTGTGTTTTCTGAGGGTCGCTGAGTTGAGCACCATGTAATCCAGACCATTCTCAAGCAGACCTGAACCTCTTGTTTTAACAGGACGGTAGAACCATCACGGCAAATTGATTTGGCTATTGGTCGAGTGACTTTGGACCCCCTGACAGTAGCAAAGCCCAAAAAGGAAGTTAAATAGCACTTAAAAGTTAAAGTTTATTACAATCTCTCTCTCTCCCACTGCTCCCAATTTCCCTTCCACCTACCTTCCTCCCATACCAGTGTTGACACACTTTGAGGGACTCAGGTAAGGGTCAGATGCAGAAGCAAAGAGACCACGAGGAAGCTGAATATACCATTACCATTTTACCAAGCAGAAAAACAACTGGACACACACCAGCATGGTGGGTAGGCTGCTACACAGATGCCAAGGGACAGGTCAGCTTACACGTCCTACAGCCTACTACCCATAGTCACAAACACCCGGATGTTCTTCTTACCATAATAAATTTGAGGCTCCCCTTGGCCGGACACCTAATGTCTCTAACAGAGACACATCCCGCCATCTCCCACCAACTGGAATAAAGCTGGGAAAAGACCACATAAAACAGCCATATTGGCCAGGTCTCCCAGGACGAGGCACAGGTGTGTCCAGTCCCCCGAGGGCCTTTCAGTCTGACTTTCAGATTCAGAAGTTTGAGCATCTAAGTTACTGAGAGGTGACCTCTGTGGGTAGAGAGGGGGCGGGAAGCGGTGCCAGTTGAACACAGCTGCCCTGGGAATGTGTGGGGGAGGATCCTCAGGAGGACCCATGATGCAGTGGAAGCCGGATGCTCCACCGACCAGCGCCCTGCCAAGACCTGGACCTCCTGCCTCAGGCATTACAGCGGCCTTGTTCTTCCTGATGGTCACCAAGGACTGCTATGCATTAAAAGGGATACAATTTATGTAGCTGATTGTTGACCACTGCCCATCTTACTTGGGATGATGGGAAACGTAGCACTGAGGAGCAATCCTTTCCATCACTATTCATTGTACCACTTTTTGCCAAATAATTAGATCACCTGACTCAGGAAGGGTCCTGGGATGCACATGTGAAGTTTGCTGTGGGAACTTGAACTCTGAATTTCCTGACTTCTGTGCAATTAATATCCCAAACTTAAATTGCATTAGCATGGATTTTCCATAGTGAGTTATAAATACAAAGTTCTGCGTTTCGTATATATTTTTCTAACATATGTTACTGCCTATGTTTCTGATTAAAACCTCATCCAAAATAAAATAACAAAGGATTAGTATTTTTTCCAATAGAACTTTCTTCTTCTATAAAGCTGGAAATAAGCCCTCACCTAAAATTACCCAAGCTCGCAGGTGCTGGGTTTTGGGGGGTGAATAGTATGTGCTAGCAAGACAAAGGGCATTATTCTCCCTGCAGCCACCCCCAGAATGTGTTCTCTCTGTGGAGAAAATGATAGGCCAGAACTTCAGAGACATTCCGTGGTCAGCCACCACTCCTGGAAACTCGCAGGCGGCAGGCAGGCAGGCAATCAACAAATATTTACTCTAAGCCACTGTGCATTCAGCACCTTTCAAATTACCAGAGAAACCAGCAAGAAAAGCATAATATCTGCCAGGGCCAAGTTAGTACCTAAGGCCATTCCATAGTTACTTAGGAGCTCAGTGGCAAGAAAGGAATCAGAGACACTAAAACTATTACTATGACAGTATCTCACCTGGTATGGGGTATTGATAGAATAAGAAAATGAGACCCAAGAAAGGGCTCTTTGACTAAAGCTGATATGTGGCAGGTGTCCCTACTCCTTAAAAGACAGCTACTCCCGTTTCTCTCTCTCTCCCTCTCCTCTCTCTCTCTCTCTCTCTCTCTCTCTCTCTTCTCTCTCTTTCTCTCTCTCATTTTCCTATACCACCATCATCACCATCACCTCTGCCCAGAAATGGAATCCACTGGCTGGATCAATTCATCTGGTTTTTTATTTTTTTAATAATAGACACTTTTTAGAAATAGGGAAACATGCCAACATGTGTGAATACAGGGTGTTCATCACCGTGTGATTATAGAAGGGACAAAAGCACATACGTCCTCCAGTTGAGAACTGGGATACTCCTCTAGAGAAACCCAACACCTGTTAGAAATGAAGTTGAGATCTGTAGGGACAGGGGTGTGTGGGATGTGGCTTTGTGTCGTGAGCATCATGGCCTGTGCAGAGGTGGGCAGGACTCTCGGTCTCTCGCATCAAGTTCTCTCATCTACTCTCACTGATGCAGCTGAAAAGTCGCATCAGCTGTTTGGACATGTGCATCACATAATAGTGCATCACAAGGTCCCACGAAACCCCTGTGTCCGCTGTTACACATGTAATAGCTAAGCCGTGTCTCCCCTAAGCTGCCTTGGGACATACTGGTGTCCGTCGTGTTGTGTCGTTTTCGTTAACCAAGCATAACGTGCTACACGGATCTCACTTCAATTCCTCTTACTAGATGCCTTGATGCTAGTCCACCAAGTCTTTCTGGATACTGATTCCTCATCCAGTGCATTGAACACTCTGAACTAGCTTTGTGTCATACGCAGCTGATGGCTATGGCTTCTGTGTTTCCTCCTTGGTTCTAAGCCAGCTGTAAGATAATAAGGGTTGTCGGGAAAAGAGGGTGCCGATGTCCTGCAGAGCGTCCGACTCCCTGAGACACAGACGAAAACCCTGGCCTTGGCTGTAGCCATCTCCGTGCAAACTGTATTTTTGACTTTTGTTGTTCACAATATAGTGTTTAGGTTCAGGTGACAGTTTAACGAATATCAGGAATTCTCAGATGTAGTCGAGCATTTCCATCCACACCCTGTTAAAAGAAGAGATTCTTATTTCACTCTATTTAAATAATTTTTTAAATTGACCTACAATGTAGATAACATAAAATTAACCATTGTAAAGTATACATTTCGGTGGCACTTGGTACGTTCAAACTGTTGTGCCACCTTCGCCTTTATCTAGTTCTAAAACATTGTCATCACCCCCAAAAGAGACCCTGTTCTCGCTGAAGTCACTCCCTGCTCGTCCCTCCACCAGCCCCTGGCAACTACTCATCTGTTTTCTGTCTTTATGACTTTACCCGTCGTAGATATTTTATCTAAATGGAATCATACATACGTTACTTTTTTGTCTAGCTTCTTTTCCTTAATATAATGAGATTCATCGATATTGTAACATGTTTCAGTACTTCATTCTTTTTTTTATAGGAATAATATTCCATTGCACTTTATTTTGAATTTTAAAAATCTGCAGTAAAACAAATGTATTTTAATGCTAAGAAAAAAAGGTTTTTTGATGTCTCATTTTTAAAAATTTCTCAAAAGCTAGTATTAACTTCCACCCACAAAGCAACTCACCTCTGTCCCACGAATTATTCTGTATATCCTTATGGGTTTATACAGTTTCCTAACCTGTTATGTTTCTGCATTTCATAGAAGAGGATTCAAGTTCAAGGTGGCCACCCAGGGTAGTGGAGCCAGGTTTTTAAAGGAAGACTTCTCACTCCAAGTCTTCTGTTCTTCTGAAGTTCTCTGAAACAGTGACTTTTATATCTTTATTTTAGACATTCATTCAGCTCACTTCTCCAATAGAATCCTATCTCTTAGCAGAATTCAACTGAAATCCTTTCTCTAATGGTGAAGGGAGCTCAGAATCCTGCCCTCATTTTGTTAGATAGATCAGAGCACATAGAGCCTAGTGATTCACTTATCGAAGGACCCAAAACCTGTCTTCTAGTAGAATTAAGACTAGCTCCGGCTCTCAGAACAGCAGTTTGTTCTGAAATTTACAAAAATGTACAGCCACTTAAAATGCACACCATCCTGCTGAATTATAAGAGACAGTTGAGCTGAGGAGTTGTGGGGAAGTGGTATCTGAAATAAAACAATTCTATAAATGTGCATTCATTAATTTCTTCATTTCACAAGAAAATTTGAAGGCTCACTCTTGCAGAACTGTAGCTAAGGTCTGATTTAGATATTAACATGAAAATGGGTGGCAGAGAAAATGCTAAGATTTGTCTCTGGCGTTTGTTTGCTGCTTACCGCTAAGTGTCACCTAGCACTTGACCTTACTTTAGAAGTTATACCCAGAGGTGAACAATGGGAGAGTGAAATCAAACACCAATTGTTTTTCTCACTCAGAGTAGAACCGCTAAGGCTCTACTTTGCTGAGGTATCGTCCTTAATTGTGAAATTTTCTTGCATCATGTTCCAATGGACTGGAGTACTGATTTAGAATATAATTCCCTTTTCTTAACTAATTACATCATTTCTAATATCTTCAGAGTTAATACTTTTTAATGACAACATGACAAAGAGTATGAATATGTTTCCTCTAGACCTAAGAACATCTTTCCTCTCCTGAGGAATCTCTCTTTCCAACCAGGTAGCCTTATTTTAAATATGATTACCAAACCAAACTCTAACGCAGAATATAGTCATGCACTGCCTGACGATGTTTCGGTCAATGACAGGCTGCGTATATGACCGTGATCCCATAAGATTATAGTGGAGCTGAAAAATTCCTATTGCCTAGTGATGTCATAGCTGTCATAACACATTACTAACGTGTTTGTGGTGATGCTGGTGTACACAAACCTAAAAAGTATAGCATACACCATTATGTACAGTACCTAATACTCGATAATGATAATAAATGACTATGGCACTAGTTTATGTACTTTCTGTACTATACTTGATATCATTATTTTAGCGTGCACTCTTTCTACTTAGGAAAAAAGTTTGCTGTGAAACAGTATGCCATGTTACACCAGCAGCCTCATGCATCTCATGTTTACCACGTCTCTTGATTGCATCATTTTCTCCTGTGCTTGATTTAATCTCGTGTTGGTATATCAATCGAGTGTAGCCCAAGTGTACAGCGTTTATGACGTCTACAGTCGTGCACAGGAATGTCCCAGGCCCTCTCATTCACTCCCCACTCACTCACTGCCTCTGACTCAGCCCAGGGCAACATCCAGTCCTGCAAGCTCCCTTCATGGTAAGTGCTCTATACAGGGGTACCGTTTTTGATCTTTTATACTATACTTTTTCTATGTTTAGATTTTTTTTAGGTACATAAATACTTACTGTTGTGTTACAGTTGCTTACAGTAATCATTCTGGTAGCTTGCTGTACATTTTTGTAGCCTAGGAGTTATAGGCTCTTATCCTCTAGGTTTGTTTAAGTGCATTCTGTCATGTTTGCACAACAGTAAAATCACCTAATGAAGCATTTCTCAGAACGTATCCCCATCATTAAGTGACACATGACTATATTGAAATTGTGAACCCATCAGCCGAATTAGATCATGAAAATTTTGAAAGAAGTATATTTTATTCCAAGTGATTAAGCCAGGTATGGTTTTAGTTAATTATCTTAATAATGATCCTGAAATAAATGTAGATTTTAAGGGCCATCATGCTATTGGTTATATGGTCATTTTCAGTAGACATCCTGAAGCCCAGCTGTGAATCTGGGCATTAAAACTATTTTTACCTTTGCAAAATGAGGCTTCAAGTTTATGTGACTCTCCCCTAGCACCACGTGACAGCTCTCTTTCTGCCCATTCCTATCTTTCCCCAAGTTTGGGAAGCATTTGGGGAGCAAACTGGCCATATATAATCATAAAATTCAGTGTATAAATAGCAGTTATTTTTTGCTAATTCAGAGACTTATTTTCAGAAATCCTTGCTACCTAGAGCAAAGCAGGTCATTAGTACACAAGTATGCCTCCAGCGAAGGCTTCTGGTCTCACCCCAATGAACATTGAGACTATTCAGAAGCCTGTGTTTGTCACTTCCATTGACTAACTAACTAGGTTTGTAGGGGAGAAAGAAGAAATTACATTTACAGCAGTACCTTAGGGAGGCCACTGATAGCAATTATTTTGTATTTGAAAGGAAGTATGAATACATATTTTGTCCTATTTTCACGTAGAGAGCCTCTTACTTGTGGTCAACCCAGCACCACTACATTTTGATATTATCACATTCTTTTCTGGAACAAAAGCCAACAGCCGTTTTTAATTAAAACCTTTCTAGAAAGAATGCTCCAACCTTCCCCACCCCTACCCAACTGAATTTCAAATAATGTTTAATTCGGCTTGGCTTTCAGTCTGTAAAGCATAAGCAATCAGTCGCACTAAAGAAGGAGGAAATGTTTTTACAGTTCCACAAATGTTTCTAATTGGCAAGAGCAAGTTGTTAATGGGAGATAAATTGCCCGGGGTGGGTGTGGGTGGGTGTGTCATGTGCGTGTGTGCTCACTCGGGCCCACATGTGGCAGTAATGATGTGAGCACGTACCTGGGCTTTGCACAATGCACCGTGATGCAAAGCTGAGCAAAGCTGGAGATTGAAAGGGGCCGGGGCTGAGCTGCCCTGTCCGTGGCCAGGCACAGAATGGGATGAGGTAGAGAGCTGGTTTCTTACCAAGACTCAGATCCCAGGCAGCAGGCCCACCCTCCCATCAGGAACCGTGAACAAGGAGCTTGTAAAATACACAGACCAAAAGAAAATGACCCCTATTGACTGAAACCAGCTGTGTCAGGCTTCTCACTGTCTCTCCTGATTTGCTCTCTCAAATAAATGGATGTGGTAGGGGACGAGAGAAAGTAAACAATCAACTTTTTCCTTTTTTGCAGTCGCACCTCCATAATAGTCCTGATTTTTATAGCTGAAAAATATATGTTTATTTGCTCATCAATTTTCCTCTCTCTCTCTCTTGCCTTTTCTTGGCGTTGGGTAGAATGTTATTTAAAAAGACACAGTTCAGCTTCAAAAAGAAAAATCATTCTGCAAAATACAGCTTGGACTCATTTACTGTTCATTTATCATCTCTACAAGAGTGGGGTACAAATATCTATATTTGGTATATTTTAATGATTTACAGTGCAGTGACTCTTGTTGGCACCAGGCTAGAGAGAAGCAGTAGGCCTTTTGGGACTTTGAGAAGTGCTCCAAAATTTAGAAATGACATGGAGAATATTAAATGTGGCATATGCTAAGCAGCATGATTATCATTGATCTTCACCATTTTCCTTCAAAGATGATGTAGGCTGGTGCTTGGAGGGTAGACCCAACCTGAAGGCCTCAGATTCTCTAAAAGGATGCTCGAAAGTCTTCATTTCCACACTTAAGTGTGCATTTTTTCTCTCTAGTGCTTTG
Source organism: Eonycteris spelaea (assembly GCA_003508835.1). Taxonomy (NCBI): domain Eukaryota; kingdom Metazoa; phylum Chordata; class Mammalia; order Chiroptera; family Pteropodidae; genus Eonycteris; species Eonycteris spelaea. Next base: position 2,131,894 of record PUFA01000036.1, read on the forward strand.
AAAAAGCTCGATTTTATGCGTCTCCCATTTCCTTCATGTAGTGGGCAAATAATGATGCGCCTAACTCAGTGCCCAATAAATATTTGTTGAGTGAGTAAATAGTTAAATGGAATGTTTTAAGCCTTACTAGTATTATTATTGTCTTGGCGTGAAACATGCAAGAATAGACTTGAGGCAATCAAGTAATTTCCCTTCACAGTACAGCTAATTATTCGAGAGATGAAAATCTGGTACATAGTATTTATTTGTCAGGCTCCATTTGCTCCTAATTAAAGGTAGAAAACTTGTTTGTATCATCGAAGGCATAACATCGTGACCCAGTCCTAAACGTCTTTTCAATTCTCCATGCCACTTTTTTCAGGGAAAATATATCGAGATCGCGTTAATATGCATTCCTTCTGTTTATTTATGTTTTCCTTTTTTTCTGTTATCATTTTTTAGAGGGTGGGTGGGATGCGGAGTGGGGAGTCTTTTGCAGTGCACTTTTACAGCCCATCTGCCTGCATGCTTCTGCAGTCGATTCTGCTGACCTTGGTTGACTAATAAAATCATCCTCCCATGCAAATACCACCTATGTGATCCAAAACAAAATTGTGGCATCCTCATCATAAGCCTCTGAAAGTGTTTTTCATTATGCATTCACCATTCATTTATTGACTTATACATTCCAAAAATATGAATTCTGTGCCTAATATGTACCAGGCTCTATGCTAAAGCTGGGAATTTCACACTAAGCAAAATCTACTATGGTTCCTGCCCTCATGAAGCTTACCATCTGGGATGGTTGATGGATATTAATTGAATAATCATTCTAAAAATCGTAACTGCAACCTGAATTTTAAAAAGAGGAATATGGCTCTACCAGGACCATATAACAACAGGAATTGATTTAGACCAGGAGACCAGGGAGAATTTTACTAAGGAGTAGACTGGAGCTGATTGCTACAGAGTGTCTGAACAAAGGGAAGGAGCATTCCAGGCAAGACCATCAAATGTACAGACCCGTGTCGTGTGTGGGGAAAGCATGGGCTGATGGGAAGGAAGAGCCACACACTGCAGTGCCTATGCATAGGCCATGTCAAGGCCTTCATCCCATGAGTATCAGAAAGACATAAAAGGGTCATGTATTCACAGGTTATAAGTGGGGGTGAGGATAAGGGACCTTATCAGATCTATGTTTTGTAGTGGTGGTGGTGGGGAATGTAAGTATTGGATGCTTCACAAATACAGCCAGGGAGGTGATCACACAACGTCCTAGATGATCCTTTGCTGCATTTGAGCTTCCTGGAAATTCTTACCATCCACCCCTCCCTCTGGCGAGGTTCAGAGGGCGCACATCCGGGTCTCTGTTGTATGCTGAGCAGCACATGCACAGCCCACTGCCGGTCAGTGCGTCAGAGGCATCTCATCCTGCCAACTTTCCTAGCCTCTTCTCTTATTTTTCACCTTTCTTTTGGATGACGGGGAGGTAGCATAACGCAGTTTATTCCTGTTTACAACAAAGTGTGCACGGCATGCCTTCTGGAACCTTCTCTTCTGATTTAGCGAAAACAGGTTCTGGAGGTAGCACGCTTCCACCCCTCTCCAGTGATGTGAACTTGGCACATGGCTGAGCGGCTCTTTCAGCCTCATCGGGTGGTTGTGAGGATTAGATGAGTTAATACTTATAAAAGACAGAATGAGGAGTAGCACATAGTGAGTCTCAATGAATGCCAGCCATTATCATTAGCCATTTCTTGCTGATAAAGACAGGTGTCAAAGATATTTTGTTAACGTGAGAAAATATGAGATACAAAACTATATGTCATAAAAAGGCTTGCACAAGTCTGTTCTTATAAATGCTAAGGAAATGTCTGAGGATACGTGGTGGTTACTTCTGAGTAATGTGACTGGGGCTTAGAAGGGTAGGCCGGTGGCTTTACTTTTTCACCTCATAGTCTTGTAGTAGTTGATTTTTTTTTACTACATGGCTACATATTTTTATAATAGTGAAATTACAAATAGTTTAGAAAGCCCATTAACCTGAAACTAATATGAAATAATATTTAAAAGAGAAAGAAAAAAAGAAAATCTATTAATATTATTTAATATGTCAACTTTTTAAAAATACAATGATTTTATTATAGTCTTTTTTCATAATTTTATTCACTGTTAAGTTTGGAGATGTCATTTAGAAACTTTTCATGAGGTAAAAAACCATATATCTGAAATCCAGCCATTTATTTGATTTTTGTTTCTTTTCCTTATGTTATATTCGACCCAAAGCTTTAAAATCACATGCTATTATGACCCCACTGTTATGAAATTATGCCGCTTGCTCCTTTATCTCTACGTGTGCACGCAGAGAGTCGTCTGGAATGTCTTCACTCACCAAATATAAACAACGCATTTTCATTCATTGCTGACTTCATTGTACCTTTAGCACTGCTTAAATTTTTTGTAATGAGCATTTTTATAAAAACAATGAAAGCATTGCTGAAAATTGAAGATGAGGAGTATTTGTTTACTCTCAGTAAACACATATCCGGCACCTAACCTTTCCCAGGAAGTCAGGAAACAACTTCTTCAGGATTATCGTGATGAAGGACAGTAGCTGCTGCTCATGAACGAGGAGGCAGGTGGGCCTAGTGGTTCCTGGATCGGGATGTAGGAAGTGTTTCCAATGGTTATTTAATACTGACATACAGTCTAATGAGTCTCAACCCCCGCTTTTTTTTTTTTTACAAGTTGAGTCTCTTTAATGTTTAACTAAAGATTTTGATGAATAGAATTGGTGTTTACCAATAGTTTAACATAACGATCAAGAACCATGAATTTTGTACAGGGCTGGAACATGGTGGCTTCGATCAGCATTTAGACACACCTCTTCTTTTTCATAGTGAATACACACCATTGTCATCAATCAGATAAGAACACAAGTCAGGAAAGGACTTTGAGCTCCCTAGTAGAGACTTCACGAAGCCAATGCGAGCTTGCCAACTAGTCTGTCATCTCTGCACAAGATACAATTTCAAGGAATAACCATATTGTATAGTAATTAGCACATGGGGCCCCTCGGATATGATGATAAATGTCTGTGTACAAGAAAAAACAATTTTGAAGAAAACTGCAGCTCAACCGATGACCAACTGATCGTTTCAGTCGGGGCCAGAAAACGATGGCCTATGGGCCTAAGTTTGCATAGCACATAAGCTAAAAATGGATATTACATTTTTAAATAATTTTTTAAAATCAAAAAGTAGAATAGCCTTTTCTGTTAATATGAAAATTCTGTGAAATTCAAATTTTCCATCCCTAAAGTTTCATTGAAACGTAGCATGCTCATTCATTTACGTACCATCTACAGTGTGTAAATGCACGTCGATGTAAATGAACTCAGTGCGTAAATGCACTCATAGGGGAGAGTTGTCACTGTGACAGCAAGTGGAAGGCATGCAATGACCAAAATATCTACTAAATGACTCTTTATAGAAAAAGTTTGCTGACCCCTGCTTTAGATTTGAGTAGAAGTTATTTACGCATGTCTGTTTGCTTGTTAAAGGGTAATGTTTTTGTGTTAGAAATATATCTGTTGATGTGGCCATCAGAGAAGCTATTCTACTTTTCTCCCTTGCTTCCCAAAGTCTGAAGAAAGTTATTGTGTGAAAAAAAATCAGATTATCATGAAAGACTATAAGTAACATCATGGTAACAAATGGAAAAGCCTGACATGTTGTCTTCAGAAGTTATGGATTAATATAATTTGAAGATCTTAAATAGCAATAGTACTATTCCTATATTCTAAAATTTGTAGTTATTTCCTCTCTCTGTGTCTGAGAAATCTTTTGAAAGGCAAAAACCTTTTATTCTTGTGACTTAAAAAGCACAGTGCCATCTCAGATGGGCCCTTTGCTCAGTGACATTATCATATTGAATGGTCTTATTTGATTTTTACTTGTATTCAGCTGTAGGTTCTGATGAACAATTGGATAATAGGAAATACCTTTTAGTAGAATGTCTCAATCTTGATACAATGTCTTGCTTATTTGCTGTGGCAGTTGAATTAATAAACATTTATGGCTGATGTTAACCCTCGTACCTCTCATAACATATATGAAGAAATGAATTTATATAAAAACCATACTACTAAAAAAAGCCATACTAGTAAAAAAAAGAGAATGTTAGCAACAGCACCATAAAGTATTAAAGAATTGAAAATATGAGCCATTTGATTAGAAATCCTTATTGTGTGCATGACTGACCTCAGCTGACCCCTCTTGTTTCATTCCGTTTCAGAGGTTGAAGGCCGCATTGACTCACCATCCTGCTGCCATGGCAAATGGGAATATGAACACCATGGGACACATGATGGAAATGATGGGCTCCCGGCAGGACCAGACGCCGCATCATCACATGCACTCCCACCCGCATCAGCACCAGACACTGCCAGCCCATCACCCCTACCCACACCAGCACCAGCACCCAGCACACCATCCTCATCCTCAACCCCATCACCAGCAGAACCACCCACACCATCACTCCCACTCCCATCTCCATGCACACCCGGCACATCACCAGACCTCGCCACACCCACCCCTGCACTCCGGCAACCAAGCACAGGTAAACCCTTTCTGTGATCTCTTTCCCTTTCTTCTTAACAGAGCAAGCTCTGAAGCGGGGAGGGGTTCATTGGCAGTGACCTTGTTTGATAAGCCCAGGTGTTCTGTCTCACACTCCGGAGATCTCTGTTCATTTCCTAGGAGGTAATGGTTACCCCTAAGGTCCTACCCGATCCTAGTTTCTATAAGTAATATGGTAAATTTCCAGTCTAGCCTCTAGGGATAAATGTAAACTTCAAATTTTCCAAAACCGATTTTTGCTGTATGCTACAAAGTTAACCCTAAAAAAGTAATGCCAATGGCAGGATTAGGAAGAATTTAATCATGTGAAGAAAGATGTGAATGAGGAATGGAAAAATCGGTTAATTCTAACTGTGGTTCCAGCCACTGTGTTTTATAACATCATCGAGACTCAATTTTGTCTCCTGTAAAATGGAAGTAAAATACAATGGACAATCTTCAAAGTAACATTAAATGTTAAAAATCTAAAGAGTAACAATTCCAGGCAGACAAAGAGGCTCAGTAATGGATGTCGGGGCATAAGGTGCTGTGTAAACGGTGAAGAGAGGTGACTCATCCCACCCAGTGTGAAATGCGTTGGAGGAAGCTAACAGAGAGCCAAGAGTCGGAGACGATCAGTGCGAGAGGAGGGCCAAATCCCAGGGGCGGAGAGTCACCAGGAGTGGCGAGAAAAAAAGCCAGCGTTTAGACTCAACCAAAAGAGGTTTGGGGGACCAGGCAGACGTTATGTCACCGAGCCCAAGAAGGGAGGCGGGTCCGTGTACCCACTTGAGTTTTCGTAAGTGGACGGAGGGCATGTCTAGGAACAAGGCTAGCTCTTCGGATCTTCGAGCAGGATGACCTTGGTCAGTCCCCTCCGCCCATTTCACATTGCCAGCTTCCAACCAGCTGGGTCAGAGTGGTGTCCGAAGCTTGGGACCGCCAATAACACATTTCATCATCTGCCTCTGGACCGCACACCAGGCAGCTTCTTGAGCTCTTGAACCCCCTTCCCTAACACGCACCCAACCCAGACAGCCATCCATAAAGTGGGTCATTCACAAATGACTCTCAGCGAATGAGCTATTCAGTAGACAAGCTTATTTGTTAGATAAGCTTACATTTGCAAAGGTTCTTAGAGGCATTCTACACAGCAAATAAGAGTGCAGGCTTCAGGGTGAGAAAACTTTCATCCTTTTACGATCTTACTTCCTCCTGTGTGACTGTGGTCAGATCAACCTCCCTAAGCCTCAGTTTTCTCATCCTCAAAACGGGGTAATAAGAGACTAAGCTTATAGATTCTTGGGATCATTAAGAGAGCAAATGTGTGTAAAGCCCTCGGCACAGTTTTCAATACATGCTGGCCAGGATTAATTCTAAACGGAAGTGATGCGACAGAAGTTTAGCAAGCAGTGTCGCAATAAAACGTTATCCGAAGCACTGTTTTAGTCCAATGCCAGAGTAAGACATGTACTTAGAAGAGAGAAAGAGAACTGCAAAGTCCAAGATGGGCAAAGAGGCTCACATGTGTACTTATTTTTTTAAGGAAAAGGATAACATCAAGTTTTGGTTGCCTTGGTGTGCAAGTTACTTCGCAGACAAGTTTAACAGTTCATTGAATATAAAAGCCGTTCATTACCTAATTACCAGTGAGCCAATTGCCTTCCATTTCAAGTCAGTAAGAGGCCAATTGTATTGCAGTTAGTTCATTGCTATTATAATTAGCTGAAAAAACATTTGGTTTTTTACCCTATACTGAAAAGAAAAAGACCAAGTCGGTCTTGATAGAATGTGAACGGATCATTTAGACAGCATTCAAAATGTCGGCTCTTAAACTGTATTAACTTGTCTGATTACTGAGATATTGTCATACTCCTTAATTGTATGATTATCTGAATAGTAGAAATAGAGGCTTAGTAAAATTATTCCAACTCTGAGATTCTAAGATGATTTGAAACAAATTCTATCTTCTTGAAATCACAATTCATTCTTTTCAGTCAAAATTTTCAGAGTGTCTATGCCCACAGAATTTCATTTTAAAAATAAATATTAAGTAACAATAATGACCAGGGACACAAATTCTGGTCTTCGGGTTGCATTTGCAATTCCTCCTGGCTTCTTGTGATTCTCTTGCATATCAGAATGTGATTTCAGAGTCCCGGTGTCACTCTTCGGCCACCAAATTTCTCGTACTCATACTACACCTTGAACCCTGAACCTGGACTCAACCTGAAACCACCATATAACTTACCCCTTTGGATGAAGGCAGGACAAGTGTCAGAAGATAAAGATGGGTTAAAGTGAGCGTGGGAGGATGCAGCATTGAGAGAGAGGTCTCTGCGATGGAGATGAAAATCCAGCTTTGCCTACTTGAGAGCCTTACCTGAGGCTGGCAATTGAGATCATTAATTCACAAAAATAAATGATTAAGGCAAAACAGCCCAGTGTGCAAGTTCCCTCCTCGTGCTTTGCTTTGTGGTGGCACCTGAAGGGACAAGTGCTAAACCTTTGCTAGTAACAAGAATTACTTTTCGCAGCCACTCTGGTGAGTAAGACCTTAGACAATTTATTTTGTTATTCCTCTGTGATGGGAAGAAAGGAAATCACCCGTAAAACGTTTTAGAAAATGTCTTTGCTTTAAATAAAATTACTGAGATGCAGTCCAACCTCAGTCTTGAGCCTGATGCTTTTACAATTAGTCATATAAGGTTTGATAGAGTTTAGGATTAAAATATATCACCAGCGGTGAGCTGATGTCAGCCCGTAGCCATTATTAGTGCAATTACAGTTCTTCTGATTGATTTCAATCATGGAGTTGGAATGTGGTAGAAAAGGTTGCTGGACTTCAGTTTTAAAACTTTTTGCCTGTTATTTCTGCAGGTTAAATGTCTCTTGTAAAACAGCTTTATAGGTAGTACAGTCATAAGCCTGAGTGACTGAGAAATGAAAGAGAAGGGGAAAAAAGAAAGAAAGAAAGAAACACCCTTTATTGAGAACGAAGAAGGGGGAAGGAGTGAAGTGCATTAGCAAAAGCATTAGGTGTCCAGACACATAAAGAGTCAGTTGTAGAAATTTCACTAGGTGCTGTGTGTCTGCCTCGTGAAGGGAAATAAAGCTGTATGTGTGGGGGCTCCCAAAGCTTAGATGTTGCTGAGCCCCGTGCAGATCTTACAAGGCATCTGTAAGCATAGTAAAACTTTTTAATAAAGTGCTTTGCCACTCCTAGGATTTCCTTATGATGTAAGTGAATGGGGAGCATAGCAGAGCCTCCCTGTTGTACCCACATGGGGTATAACGGGGCTCAGTGCTGCTTCGGGCATCGCTGCATACGTTTAAGGGCCCTGCTTCCCAGTCACCTGGAAGGGCCTCCTGTAACTCCCTCCACCTTCATCAAAGCTCTGAGGAGCAGGCGGATCCATCTGGAGTCTGTAGGCTTGGCTCGTCCTTAGCGTTCAGAACCGTGAAAATAGCGAAAATCGGATTCCAGCTGCTGTCTGGGCTTCACAGGTTTCTTTTGACGGGAGTCACAGTGGAGATCAGTCCCAGGGGTGTGTTCTGGGAACACGGCTTTGACACCGTGAGAAGGAAAGGGGCTCACATCCTGCCCAGAAGGAGTTCTCTGCAGGTGACAGACGATTCATCAGTAGTGTAACGATAACCCTGACGTCTCTGTGTTCACCTGTGGCCATACACTGGCTCTTTAAAATTTTAAAACCCACCTTAAAAAAACGTGTTTAACATCTGAAGGAGAAAAAGGTATGTTTTCTCGGCCATGATTCAGCTAAATACCTGTAGGGGGAACAACACCCATTGGTTCTTTTCACGAGTCATTCCTAATATCTTGCGAATATCGTAGAAGATAGCTCAGGGGATGCCTTTGCATGAGCATGATTTCGTTCTTAGGAAACACGTTCGATACGCTCACTAAAGCAACGGACTCTCCGTGCTTTGCATGTCAGCGCCGGCCTGGCTTTCCCCCCCCCCCAACCCGACGTGGTCCTTCCCCATCCTGTCACCCCTTCCCTCTCATTCCCAGCAGGTTTCACCAGCGACGCAACAGATGCAGCCAACCCAGACGATACAGCCGCCCCAGCCCACAGGGGGGCGCCGGCGAAGGGTGGTGGACGAGGATCCTGATGAGAGGAGGCGGAAATTTCTGGAACGAAACCGAGCAGCCGCCACCCGCTGCAGACAGAAGAGGAAGGTCTGGGTGATGTCACTGGAAAAGAAAGCTGAAGAACTCACCCAGACAAACATGCAGCTTCAGGTGCAGGCCACTGTCTCTCTCCTCGGGACTCAAAGGCCCTGTGTGCTGGCATTTCCCGTCCCAGCAGGCCCGTGTTGACCCAAGCAGTCATGCCACACAGTAGCCCACAGAGCCACTGCAGGCTTATTCCTCCAGCTTTATTCATTCGGGGACACTCTATGAAACAAAATACACCATTCAGTTTTAAATCAGTCTGCCTACAAAGCTCTGAGGAGGGAGAACCTTCCTGACTAAGTTACACAGGCTTTGGTCAGAGGTTCAAACTCTGGTTCAGCCATTATTTGTTGTGTTTACTCTCTCTGGCTCTCGTTTTCTTCATCTATAAAATGGGAATAATAACTTTATAGATTTGTTGGGAGGAATAAATGAACTAATGTGACAAAGCAGTTTGCCCAGTGCCTGGCACATAATAAATTTCTAGCTGAAAGGCAGCTCTTTATATCCGCTGGGTGAGGGGTTGCTTCGGCTTACCCTAGGTTATCTACGTTTGTGTTTGATGGAGGAAAAGAAGGTTTGTGTTTATAATTTAGTTCTATAGGAAAAGGCATGTTTCTCATTTTCAAACTTGACAAGATTTGAGTCTTAGATGATTTTTGCCTTACATGGGTGGTTTAACTGGGGACCTTTTATAATGGCCACTTCTAGGAGTGCTTGAGAGAAGGAGAGGAAACTCCTGGACCTGGGGCTTCGGCAGCGGACTTCATGCCACACAAATGTTGCAGCTCAGGGCATTCGTTCTAACGCAGAAAGGGTGCTCTGATCACCAGCAGGGAAAAAAAGCCACCAAGTCAGTATGTGACGGGCAGTCCAAGGACAGCAGTGAGGGTTGTAGATGAGAGCCCAGGGCTTCCGGGAGCAGAGAGGATGGCTGAGAGTGGAGGGAAGGGAAGAAACGTCACCCCAAATAGGGAGTCTCTATTCCTCATAGTTCATAGGTCACTTTCACCTCCCCACATCTGGTCTTCGGGGCGTCCCTGGAAAGGAATGATTAGGGGGGCCAAAGCCTCAAAGCCTTTGCATATTCGATTCATTAAAAGGAAATGGACTTGGACATCCAGTGTACAAATTGAAAATATATGAGGGAAGTTTAGGTTACACATGAAATGAACATCACAATTTGTGGATGTTGACTTTTACCCTAAATTGTGTGTGTGTGTGACACATGAGAAAGACACTAGGAAACATACAGCATGTTTGAGGGAAATGCGGTAATGATTTTTCTCACTAACCTTTATGAAGTGGGGGGGCTCTGTCTCATTTCCCTTTTGCCCCACTCCCTACACCCTGTTTCTGGTCTGGTATCCAGCAAGCCTGGTGAGTTCCCAAGTATCTACATTCAACATCTTTTTGTTGAATAAATGAATGAGTTCCCCATCTCTAAAGTGTCTAAGAACTGGCTGCCTGACCACTTGGCAACAATGTGTTCGAAGGATGTCAAGCCACAGTGGGATGGCTGGACTCAAAACACCTCGAAAGTCACTCCAACTTGAAAGTCTATAATCTAGAATCTGGCAGGCACAATAGTATGTGAGAAGCTTTTAGGTAGAACATGGGTAACACTTTTAATAGTCATAGCAATCATTTTTCTTTTCATGTGCATTGAGAAAGGTAATCAGAACATCAAACCTTCAATTTCACAAATACTGTTGGTAAGGATGGCGCTAAATCATTTTCTTAAAAATGACTTAATTTGTACAAACATGTTCAGTAAATAAAAGTTCTGGTGTATGTGAACCTAGTAAATATGACAGCAGTGGTCTGTGATGACTAAAGTGTGGGAATCCCCGGAATTTGCTACCAATTCTGAGATCAGGTCTGCGAGAGGACCGTGAAAATGTGCAAGTTTTCTCAGTCTTGGCACTGTTGACTTTTGGGACTTGATGATTTTTTGTTGTATTCTGTTCATTGTAGATGTCTTGATCTATCTTGATCTCTACCCACTAGATATCAGTAGCACCCTCTACCCCACCCTCCAATTGTAACAACCAAAAAGTCTCCAGATACTGCCAGATGTCCTCTGTAGGGGCAAAATCACCCTTGGTTGAAAACCACTGCCTTAGATGAAGGAGCCAGCTGGCATGGATCAGATGCCAACAAACATTTCAATCAGTTTCAACTGAAATGAATCCTTGCAGAATTACTCCAGCTTAGTGACTATGTCCTGGCACATGAAACCTTGGGGGAGTCCTAGCAGAGAGCCAGGAAAAGTAAAGATGCCGGTCAACTCCGTGGTCAGATATGTTCGTGGCTTGGCATATGCATATATGTTATCGCTTTTACAAAACACATAAGGTAAATTTACCCTTTCTGAGACCCTAATCCATTAATTCTCACATTTCCTAGAGCCAAATGGCTAACAAAAAGATACTAGAATTCTAGACCCCGAAAACCAGGAAAAAAAAAAATCCTATTAGGGCCATTCAACAGGCACAAATATTTTCGGTCATTAAAGTGATGCCTGAGGAAGGGATAGTCTCTGAAAAGACAGTCTCTGAAAATTGTTGATGTTTTCCAACCACTGCTTCGCTTCAGAGGGATGGAAACCGTAGCTGTTCCATGTTTTCTGTGAGGCCGAGTGCTCTGCATCACGCCTTCTGATGCTGGATAGGATATGCAGATTCTGCTACCTCTGAATGACCCTTTCCCTCTCACTGGACCTTTGTCAGAAGAAAAAGGTGTCTCTCTTGCGGCTGGTTCAGCGAGCCAAATTTTAAGTAAACAGAAATGGAAGGTGCTAAGCAAACAAATTCCAGCCAAATGGAATATCCATGGTCTGGATGGCCAGCGGCCACTTTTGAGTTGTTTTCCAGCATAGAACCTTCTAGTTAGGCTACAGAATTTCAGATTGGAAAAATCAGACATAAGAAAACAAAATCGGACTCCCAGACTTCATTTCCTCGGCTCCTAACAAATCTCTACCCCAGAGGTCAACACAGGTATACGAACTGGAGGAAATAGCGGAAACCACCCGATCTGACATTTGACAAAGGGAGAAACTGAGGACTGAGGAGCACGGGCCTTCCCGAAAGTCACACAACCAGGAGGTAGCAGGATGAGGACCCGAGCGAGTTTTCTCCTGACCTAACCCACTTGCTCTGTGATCTTTCCTTCTAGAAAGTTCTTAAAACTAAAGGAATCGCATTCTTTTCTCTGACAGAGCAGCTAGGATCACCTCTAAATTCATCAGCTGCTGGTGTGGGGCTCAGTGAGCGGGTTGTTTGTGTTCAGTAGATGATATGGAAATCATCTGGTCATCCACAGAAATAATTGCTTTTCTTTTTTAGTGCAAAGACACATGGCCTAAGTCGCTGCTGAAATTTTAGACACATGAGCCCAGGTTTGGGACTTGGCAAGAGAATAGGCCAGATGGGAACTGTTGCTTGACAAATTGAAAGTCCTTTGTTTTACAATGAACCAAACCTGGCCTCAGCTAATCCACAGAAAGGTGTGGGGGAGGGGCTATACTGCAGGGCCCATTTTGATTTTTTTTTTTTTTTTTTTTTTGGCACAGTTGACTGCTTGCATCAAAAAGCATTCTGGGTTTATCGTATTAACAAAATGACATCCCCCAAACCATAAACTGCAAATGTAGCTTTGAGAGACTTCTTGGAGTGCTATTTAAAGTATGCTGTTATGGCAGTAAATGTCTCTGTAGGGGGCGCTACTTCATCCCAAGGCAACACCATGAGTTTAAGAATAGATTGATCTGTCTCTACTTAAAAGGCTAACTGCTTTGGTGTAGCAAATCCAAACCACTTTAGAAAAATGAAGGGCTGGTTTTAGCAAGAGAATCAATACTGATTATTAATACTTTGCTTTTGCAAAGTACTTTTATATGAAGTCCTAGAACTAGTGTAACCTACACAGAGGAGCAAAAAAAAAAAAAAAAAAAAAAAAAAAAAATTGGTGGTTGGCCTCCATTCACAAAGCAAGGTAATCCAGAGTAAGAAAATGTCTCCAGAAGTCCTGGTTTTTATTTTCCTACAAGAGCTGCAGGCCACATTTGATTTCTTTCATGCGTTTTGAAACATTTGCTATCTGGTTGTTCTCTTCCAAAATGAATTCAAGGTGATTCTACTTATGTTACCTTGAAAAGGATTTTTATTTAAAATACAGTCTGGTATTCATGCATTTCCTACATCAGTCAGTCTGTCGATGTGGAATCTTTCAAATGATTATGCATGTGCACAGCACACGAGTCCCTCTGCTTTCTCCAGGCCAGCCATTCTTGACGTTTCTTAGCCCAAAGGCTCCCTCATGGAATCTGATGAAAGCCTGTACACTCTCAACAATACAGACGGGCACGCGGAGACAAAACTGTGTGCTAAAATGAGACCGTAAACGTTTTCTGGAATCTGCCCTGATAAGATTTGGAAGCACAGGAGATACTAAAACAGGCTTCCTTAGGAAATGAAAGCATATTTGAGACTATAAAAAGTAGCTAACTAGTAAATAAAAAAATAAATTAAATAATTAACTTTCTCAATAGAAGGTAACAGAGAAACACTCATAGAATAAAAAACTACCTTGCTGGAGGGAACTAGAGAATTAATTCAACCGTCTTGTTTTACACTAGGTTGGTGAAGCAACTTGGGAAGCCAAACTCTATTATTCTCATCCCTCAGTTGAGAGTCCTTTTTTCTGCTGGGAACTTACCCCATGAATTTCTGTTGCTTCTGTGGCCATTAGACTTTTATTTAGTCTTTATCAGCGTCATAGTATGTGTGTATGAGTTAAACAAGAGGCTGATTGTTCTTTCTCTATGGAGAATTTTAATTAACATTCATTCTCCAGCCATAACATAGCTAAATAACATAATTACTAACACATTACATTAAGGAATATGTCCATATTCACATATATGTTTAGATGATAGTCAGTTGTCATGGTATTCTTCAGGTTTTTATTGTGGCCCCTCATGGAAGCAAAGGGTTTATTGTGAAATGCTTTGGTGTGTGCCAAGTCTTGTGGGTGGTTAGCTCCTTGCAATTGTAGAAAGCCAAAGAACGGAATTCAAAGTGTTTTCTTAAGGAAGGGGCAAAGAACACTTAGTGCCTGGGAAATCGAACACTGCGTAGAACAGGTGACTGCCCAGGACATAGTAGGGGAAGAAAGGGAGACTGAAGTTGACCTTCCCAAGATGGCCACAAAGCAGAATTTTTTTCTTTCTTCCATAAGTATAAGAAAGCAAGAGAATCTTGTTTTGTTTGAAATACTATTTTTGTTATTTCCTAGGTCACAGAAAAAAAGTGTGGCTGGATTCACTAAAAATTGGAGCTTGACTCCATTTTCTAAAAGCCTTGTCTGTATAATCTGCAGCTGAGCGTTTCTTCTCATGGGGCAGGTGTCTAGCAGTTGCAAATCTTGGAAAAGTGTCATTTCTACAGTTCAAATGCAAATAACATGACATTTCATTTTGAGACCAAGAAATATCTATATTCACCCATCTTAGTTTTCTTGTTCTCCTGTTTTGTTTTGTTTTGTTTTGTTGTTTTGTTTGTTTTGTTTTGTTTTTAGCCAGGGGTTGCCTTCTATATAAATGGTCTCAAAGTAACTTTCTTTTACACATGCTATTTTAAGCAGAAGGGTAGGTAGGAAAATCAAGGAAGGCCGTCTGAATTTAAATGGGCATCAAATCAGAGAGGAAAGAATTAGTGTTTAAGGCTAAAATAAATTGTCCTATAAATAAAATTACCTCACTGACCCCAGAATTGACAAGAGTCACTTTGGGCTTTGACAGGGCCCCTTATCAATCACACTTGTTTGGAGATGAAAGATGCAGTTCATCTTCCTGAATGTTCTCAGATTTAAGAGCAATTTTCCTGTATAATTAAGTGATTTACTTATTATTGATGCTAATTTCTCAGATAGAGTTATTTTTTTATTTTGTAAAATTTGGAAGAGAAAGAGAAAAGCTTTGGAGATGAGGTTTTTATTATTTTGCTATTTATGTCACTCAACATTTGATTGCTTATATTGTATTTTGCAAATGAATGTGGAAATGGGAGGTGTTCGCTAAAACAATTTTCAAAAAAAATGTTTAAATAACTTCTAGAATCACAAATTTACTTTTCTAGGTGATAAATACATGCCTGAAAAGCCAAGTTCATATTGAAAGTGTAAATACAACTTACTGACAGCAATGTTAAAACACCCTTTTCTGTGTGCTTGTTTCTTTAAAGTCTGCATGTGGAGTGTAATTCCTGGCAGCCAGAAATGAACATGGGCCAAAGGGAGGGTATTAAGTATCCCAACTGTAAATGCCTTATTTGAGATAGTGCTATGTTTATAGTTTACTTTTATCAAGTGGAAGCACCTTGGAACCAACCATCTAGTCTACATGTGTATTTGTAGACAATGGTACCAAGTACAATATTCTATGAAGCCATGAACCTGTCTTCATGAATTACTCCATAAAGTGGAGATTTGAGGCACCTATCTAAGTAAATAAGAAAAACACACATAGACACCATCCACAACACCCTGCCACTGAGTGGGAAAGAGTTTGTAAACTGAAATTAGCCAAACTAGTTAATGAACCAATCAAAGGAAGTCAATCATGGCCTAAAACTTCACTGCCCCATGCCCCCTGGGCTGACCTCGTCCCATCCATAAAGGACTAACATTTGTGCCATACACTCCCATGCCTTCTGCTCAGTGGGCATGAGGGATGGGGATGTGGCTCTGTTTAACGATAGCCTGTTTGGAACTTTGGGGAGATCTGCTGGTAGACTAGTCAGCTTAGTCTGAAGGCATTTCAGTTTGAAGCCACATGGATCTTCCCAATGCCTTGCATTCACCTTCTCATATTGAATGTCAACCTATGAAGATGATAATTAGCGTAGCTAAAGTTTATGGAGAGCTTAGTCTGTGCCAGGCATTGTTACGGGTGCTTTACATGTATTACCTCATTTAATCCTCATGACTCAAAGAACCTTGTGCTATTTTAATCTCCATCTTATAAACAAAGTTACTGGAGCTCAGCTTGGCTATGTTGCCTGCCTAGGGTCACCCAGTAAGTTTAGAGTGGAGGTTCTCACCCAAGTAACCTGGCTCCAGAGTCTGTCACCAAAAGGGTATGGACTGGTCTGAATAGGACTCAGCTCTTGAGTTGAAACCCAGTCTCTTCAGAAAGCCCCTGATAAATGTGAGGCCCAAATGGAAGGCAAGCTACAAATTTTCAGATGAATCCTGTTAAATAATATTCTTAGTGTCATTCGGAAGTAACAGAAAAGTCAGCCAATTGCATTGTTGGAAGTACATGGGGCCTTGGGTTTGTACTCACTAGTCTTCTCAATGTGGCTTTGCTGTCTCTTTCCAGAATGAAGTGTCCATGTTGAAGAACGAGGTGGCACAGCTGAAACAGTTGTTGTTAACACATAAAGACTGCCCAATAACAGCCATGCAGAAAGAATCGCAAGGATATCTCAGTAAGTCATTGGCTTTTTTTGCTTTTTTTTTTTAGTGTCTAATATTGTTTGCACTCATTTTGCATTGGATTTTATTGAAAGAGTAAAAGGAAGGTGTAGATTCACATCCAGGCAGATATCATTCTAGAATTCTAGATGGCTGCCAGATTGTCCCACCAGGGAGAATCCTTATTTTTTTCGACCCCTATCATCACCATGCCCACTACCTCCTGATAATTTCTGCTAAACTTGCCCTGGCGTTTCACATTGTAAAATTCTACCAAATTCCAATTGTGTAGCCAGTAGGAAAATGGCCTGCTGGAGCCCAATTACCAGTGGGCTGGCAGGCTTCCAGAGGAATCCACAGGCTGGGAATGACATCCAGTGCCTCAAGATATGCTGCATGTTATTCATTGTGCTGAAAAGCTAAAGACCTTGTTTCAGTTTGTTAATATGTAAAGTGGATTCCATTTTCTAGACCCCAGTTTCTGCACCTGGAATGTCGATCGGTCGGTTGAATGCTAGTTGAGTAGGGGTTGGTGGGAGGAGCAAGGATTCATGGCTGAAGGTCAATTTATTTTCAAATAATTTTTTAGATTGACCAACACAGATTCTCCCACCACATGTGAGTATGTTTCCACATTTGATATATGGATGGCTATTTGAAAATACAAGATGGGGAAGTTGACATACCAAGACTCAAACACATCCACATCATTTTGCTGATATAGAAAGCATGGCTTGGCTTGTAGTTATCCACTGAGAAGGCAGAGCTTTATGACTACGGTTTCAAGTTTGGAAATGAACCCCCAGGAGGAAAATGTGTGAAGCTCTTATATTTCTAGTAAATGTCTAGTAATGCTTTTCTGTGCGGTCCACGAGTCTCCCAGAGAAAGCGCTATATCGGTGTATGTGTGTGTGTGTGTTTTTTCTAGGTCCAGAGAGCAGCCCCGCGGCGAGCCCGGTCCCTGCTTGCTCTCAGCAGCAAGTCATCCAGCATAACACCATCACTACTTCCTCGGCCGTCAGTGAGGTCGTAGGAAGCTCCACTCTCAGCCAGCTCACCACTCACAGAACAGACCTGAATCCAATCCTTTAAAAATCCAGGGTCAGACCCTGCCTCCAAGAAGAGCTGCCGCATACCATGCGTCCTTTCTTTTAAGGGCATTTTTTTAGAATTAACTCAGACCTGGAAGACTCCTCAGTTCTTCAAAGACTGGCTTTCATTTGTATCGTTATTACGGAAATGTCGTCTTTTATACTTAGTTATATAAGGATAAAGGGAGTTATGCAATTAATATCTATCAGCTTGGGAAGTGCTTTGGTGCTTTTCTTCAATTTTCTGGTACCAGTTCCTGTTTATAAACTGAACTCTTTCTGTATATAGTCATGGTTTCATTCTCATCAGTCCAACCCTTTGCCTGAGACATTGAATCTTATTAAACTGCGGCTGTTAGCCAAAAGGAGGCATACCTAGATGTCAACAGATGCAAGGTAACTGGGGTGAGAAGTCTGATGACATGTGACATGTGACATTAGAACACATGTTGAGTTGAGCTGTGATGTCATCAGAATCCCAGATAAACACAGAGCCTTTTTCCACACCTTTTTTCTCTTACTATGAAAAATTATAATATCCATTCATGTCCAAATATGACCGCCAAGCATCTCACCACCTCTCCTGCATCGGTTCACTTCCTTGATGTTCAATTTTCCTCTCCATTTCCACCCTTTCCTGGGCTCCCTGTTGACTCTTATTTTTACTTTCTTCTGCTTTATTTTTCCCCCTTTAGCATTGCATGTAAAGAAGGAAATAATGTCTAAAGAAGAAAAAAAGTCAAACCTCAGAAATGTGGGCCTAGCCATTCCTCCTTTTGCCCTTGACCTGCAGCTTGGAGTTCATTCAATTCTTGCTTTTTTACAAAATAGTAACCAGGAGATGTTTAATGTGCCTGATTTAATGTTTTTTATACTCAGAGCAAATGAAAGGTGGCTGAGCTATAGGTAAAGCACTGTTGAATTCCAGCTGTGGAGACACAAGAGTAGGGAGCTTTGTAAGCCTCAATGGTGACAGTCCAAATTGTGATGCGAGGCTATAACATCACACCCTCGAATTACAACTGGTTTTATGTGGCCTGTCTATAATGTCGAAAATCCACGCACTATATAATAATTCAGAAGGGCTCTATTCACTACACAGATTACATTGTTTGATCGTCAGCTGCTAATAGCCTAAGATTTATTGTTATTATATTTTTTTTTTCTTAAGCCTACGGAACCAGCTTTGCTGTTCTGGTGGGTGAAAGTAGATGAACTACTGGAGGAACAAAGACAGAAAGGAACCCTAATGTTCCAGCGGGGTGCCTTCGGCCCTCCCACTGCCGCTAGAGCACTCTGTGGCCGCTGAAAGGAAGCCCTGAATATGGCTACTGCACTCCTCTGAATAATTCTGATTTACATTTTCAACGACTTTTGTGGACTTACCCATTATAAAAAGCAGATAGTTCAGAAACACAGTTGTGCCTCCTTGAAACAAGCCATTCTACTGTGCTAATGTTTTAATATCGCATCTCACATTTAACAGGGGCTAATGTTTCTCTCTAGCAGTGTAGACAGGTGCTGGTGTTTCATCTCCATTTGAATGCTTGACCTCCTAACATGAGTGTGTGTGTGTGTGTGTGTGTGTGTGTGTGTGTGTGTGTGTGTGAGAGAGAGAGAGAGAGAGAGAGAGAGAGAGAGAATGGGATTTAAAAGAATAGTATTTTACAAAAGGTGTAGCTTTTATAAGAGTTCAGAAAAGGGAAGGTTGTGGTTTTGTTTTGTTTTGTTTTGTTTCTCACTGTAGTGTAAGAATCTATTTTGGAGAAAAAAAAATATGAGGGTCATGAAGCATGATTTTTATAACTAGTTTCAGTTTTATCTATTAACTTACTTTTTAAATCAATATTTATCAACAATCTTTTCAAGTATGCAGTGCTTTCAAAAGAAAGTTTTGAGTATCTAGTGAAACTCATGACTTGGATATATGGTCTAAAAATTAAATGTAAAAGCAAAAAAAAAAGAAAAAGAAATAAAACAGAAAAAAATGCAAATGAAAGGATTTTCTATTATATTTTAGACAAACATATTATTTTTAAGTATTTTAAATACTGAATTCATTGTTGTTTTGTTTTGAATCCCAGCAGTAACAGCTGAATGGTTCAACCTAACTGGCTTCGTAAGAAACGTTTAAGATTTAGCTAAAAAAAGAAATTAACATTCTTATCTCTATTTTGAAATGAAAAATAATTTT
The DNA here is from genome assembly GCA_003508835.1 of Eonycteris spelaea. Lineage (NCBI taxonomy): Eukaryota > Metazoa > Chordata > Mammalia > Chiroptera > Pteropodidae > Eonycteris > Eonycteris spelaea. The sequence continues at coordinate 2,151,460 of PUFA01000036.1, forward strand.
TTCACAACTCTTGCCTAGAACTATGTGTCCCCTAAAAAGGAAAAAAAAAAAAACTCATTGAAATGTTTGTTCGTTTGGGGTTTTTTTAATTTTTATTTTTTGCTTTAAGTAAACAAAAAATGTTTCTTTCTTTACTGCATGCATAGCACTTAGTGAAATGGATTTTTTGAAAATCCACTGGTAATACCAGAATGTCCAGGGAGTGGGTCATCACTAAAATTATGGTTTACTTTACTGCTGTTCCACCTCTCGATTGAAATATTTAGTTGTTAAACCAAAAGCCTATGCAGTTAAGAACTTGCCTGAGTTTTCTTAATTCAGCGACTTGACAGTTTGACTGATGTGCATTATCTATAGCTCAATTATGTCTGTTTTTCATGCTAAGTAGGCAAACCAACCACACACGTTAGCAAACGGGCCTCAACATATAATTAGAATAAACTGTCTTCTTGTTATACTCAGGGCCTTTAGGTATACTCATTAGCAGTGTGGAAATACAGTAAATGGAAGATGCCAGCTGGTTATCAGAGCTTCTTGAAATCCCGAGCAGAAAGGTTTATTGGTCAGATCCAGCACTCAGCTTAAGCCTTTCCCTTGACGTTTCACGGCCTCCTCCAGACCATGGAGTAATCAGCCTTCCTTGTTCCAAGGTCCACAGATGCCCTTCCATGTTTCTACCTACCAGGTGAACCCATCTTAATCATTTCTCCTTAAGACATTTCTCAACAGAGGCCGGGACAGGTATAGTGAAAATTCTAGCTGTGGATGAATACTCATTTGAAAGCCAGGTGTGAGGCCGGATGTCTTTCCTCTCCACTCCCACTCATCCCTCCCCTACCTCCGCGTCAGCGTAGGCGAGTCACAGTCCCAACACGGCCTGCGGGAGACAAGCGGTGTGTTCTGCTGCCGGGTGCGTTGTTATCATGAGGGTGACTTACTCGGAGCAAACGCTCCCTGGAGCCCGTCCGGTCCCTGAAATCAGATGCAGCGCGTGTTCTGAACCGCGGGGCGTCAGGGGCGAGTGTCAGGTGGTCGTTGCCTGTTAGTTAAGTCCATTTCAGTGTATGAGTTGAGTTCCTCATTCAAATCTTAAACCGGCTTTGATAAAAGACCAGACTTTGGCTGGGTGGGGGTAGGGGGAGTCAAGCATCGGTAACTGCTATAAAACTAGCCATTCAGTTAGGACAGTCAAAAGACACCATCTAAGGAAATATATATGTATGTATGTGTGTATACAGTGGAAGTCAAGGACCAAAGCAAAACTGAACAGGAATCTATTAATTTAGAATTTTATAAGATATTTATTAATAAATGTTATTTTTAAACATTCCATTTGAACAGTATTCTTCTGTAGGATTGACTTGTTTTTAAAGTATTAGTTCATAATAAACTACTCTAGTTGTGTGTATCTTCATTCTTTCAGGGTTTCAAATGGCTGTTCTCCATCATTTGATGGAAATGTTTGCTTAGATCTCTGTGCATAGAAATTCCAAGGATTTTAATGCTCTGTGAGTTATTTTTTTTAATTTGTGTTCTCAACAGTTTTTTAAAACACGTTTATTTCTTTTTTCATGTTTAAAGTAAGCTCTTTCCTTTAGGAAGCAGAGTTCAGCTAAAGGGAATCAGTAACTATAACTGGAACAGCTTTCTTGTAAAAGTGTAAAAACAACTTCATCTCTGCTTCTCTCCACTCCACCCCAATTTCCTAGAATGCCTTGCACTATTCAGCTTCCTTAGTGCTCTTTTTGTCCCTTCTCAAACAATGTGCAGTAGCTTTAAGCCATTCAAGCTCCATTATGCAGTATCTCTGAGAAGGAAAAGGAAATAACCCATTTAAATTTGAATAAAACGGTGCCTATGCGAACGGTAGCAATTTAGAACCTCTCTTCTGCTTAAAATAATTTATATTTTAAAATTGCACTTTAGCTTTTTTGAACCCTCGCTCTTGTTCTCTTTCCGACCTCCTCTCTGTCCTCAAACTTGCCTTCACTCTTCCTTCTCCAACACCCCCACCCTTCCTCCGAGGCTCTGAGCTGCATCATTTAAAATACTTTACAGAATATTTGCACCAGATACATTTTCCTGCGTTCATTAGTAGCATAGCAAAGACGTGATTCTCACATCAGCCTGGATGAAGCCTGCTACGAGAATGCCAAGAGCCAGTTTATACTCTTTATCCCTTTATTCATAGCATGTTTTTTGAAAATGTTATATTATGCAACAGATGTGAGGCAGCAGCTAAGCTACAGTTAAGAATTTTCTATCTCATTCTCCAAACCAAAGTGTCCTGAACGAGCCAGGAGACTTACTCTTTTGTGCATTGTGGTGCACTTTTGACTGTCGCCCTAGCCATGGTCTCTCTGAGGCTGCTGAAATAACAGTGGCCCTACCTATTTCATTCCTAGATTTCAAAAATACAATGTTGCCTTGTGACATAATTAGGGACAGAACCTGTGTTTTACAATTATAATCTAAGAAAGGACAAGAAGACACTGAAGCAATAAACTTACAAGTAAAATCCAATACCAAAACAAAGAAACAAAAAGGAAAAAAAAAAAAATAACCTTAGCTCATCATGTTGTGAAAATGAAAAAGTGTTATGTCCATTCAAAATATTTTACTATTTCTCGTGGAGTTTTTCAGTGATGTAATGCTTATAGCCAAATTGCTTAAAGAGTGTTTATATATTTTTTTCCTTATAAATTGTCTATTTTTAAAAGAAGACTATTTAACCACAAGTTGGAGAAGGGGGTAAGGCCAAATTGCCAGCATTTGCTAAAAGATTAATATTAAGTGGCACTCTGATACCTTTCCAAGCTTGTCATCGGAGGGGGATCAGTAGTTACTATTATATTTAGATCAACTTACAATATCTAGCTCATTAAAAGTCAGGATTGAGAAAGCTCTTAAGCCATTTAAGATTTTCCTACATTGAGTTTCATATTAAATAATTTTATAGATTTTTTTAACAGAATCATGTTAGTCTGAAGACTGAGAATGTGGAACACGAATAAAGTAGCTTTAAAAACATCATTAAAATCTTATGCACAATAACTAACTAGACTCTAGTTTGCTCCTTTAGAATACCAATGCTATAGAGATAATGAAAGGTATCATCAGTGCTGAAACAGAGGGGGTTTCAGAGAAAGGACCCCTCCCAACTAGCCAGCCAATGAAAAAGAAGCCCTACTTACCCTCTTTCCTTCTACCTTCTGCTAAATCACACCTGCCTCATACAGAGAGGAGTTCTGCCTTTGAGGTTTGTCTTGGAGAAAAGATAAGCTTGAAATGTTCTCCTTGGAGAGGACATGAGTTTTGGGATCTTCTGGAAAGTCCAGAAAAAATGGCTCAGTTCAAACACACTATTCCAGGACAACTGGAATATAAATATTGTCCAAAAATAGAACTAAAAGAAAAAAGTTTAGCATTGTACAAAGTAAGTGATAACTACAGAAGTCCCAAAAAAGGTGCTGTCACTTTAAGTTCTGGACTGGGGGGTTGTTTGTAATTGTAAACAGCAAAGCATTTGTGTTTGTCTATTTGTAAAGCAACCACCTTCCTTACTGGAAGGAGAAAAAAATGGGGTACATACCTGTAAATATTTGCTGCAGCATTTAATATGTTTAATTTTATGTTAAGCTTTTTGTTGCATCGTGAATACATTATTGTTACTTGGACAATGAGTTCGTTAAGACTGTTCAACTAGGTCAGATTTTTACATCTCTTTCTAGCAAGAAGAGACAAGATTTTGTGCATTTGTACAAATGTTAATAATATCACTGCAATTCCAATATAATAAAGCACTCAAATGCAAAGAATATATGTAACGTTTGTATGATGAAATTCGGGTTTGGGGATAATGATATCTGTTCTACACACGGTGTCATTCACGCCCTGGAAGCCACGACTTACTCTTGTAGGGTCACCATTATCTGGGGACAAAAAGAGGTGAGAGTTCCTCCTCCTCAAACCGTCACCATGCTTCCACTGTCTCTTCCATCCATCTTCCAAACCGTGGCCACTGGTCTAATATATTCACAGTGGGTTGTCCACACAACTAGACTTCACTTTGGGGTTAGTAGATGTTGACAGTCAAGAAATACAGCCAGCACAAATTCACGTTCAAGTTACATCTAGGACCAAGAATCACATGTTGGCTACTCAGGCAATCAAATCCTGGAGTTCTTCGACTGATCTCCAGAGGAGTCCTCAGGATAATCTTAGCTCCTTATGCACGTGCATTCTACATATCTTCCTACCTTCCTTTCTCTTCCTTCCTTCTTCTTTTTTATTCTTCTTTAAGTTCTCCAGTCACTTTTCCCTTTCTCTATACTCCATATTGACCCATCAGCATGGCCAGAATCATTGATCACCAGCTCCATTCAAACTACCAACATCTCTCACCTGGAATAGTTAGGAGAGTATCGGAATATTCTCGCAATGGGCAGCCAGAGGGGACTTTTGAAAATGGATGTCAGATCATGTCCCTCCACTGCTCAGAACCCTATAAGGACTTCCCTCATTTAGAGCAAAAGCCAAGTTCCTTACTCCCGGGTTCTGTGAAGGCCCTGCCAGGGCCGCCCCCATCCCTGTTAATCCCTGAGCTTATCTCCTACCATTTCCCTTCCCCCTCACACCCTCTAGCTCCATTAATATCTTTGAGGTTCCCCAAACATCCCTCCCACCTGAAAGCCTTTTCACATGCTGTTCATTCATCTACCCAGAATACTTTCCCCCACAGATGCCGGCATAGCTCAATTGTCTTTCTATCCGTTAAACCTTTCCTATACTAAATTATATCACCTTTGTTCTTCGTTCTCATCTGCCTCGCCCGGACTATGATATCTACAGCATTTACCCTCATCTCACATAATTTATATTCAGTTGTTATGCTTTATTGTCTGTCTCCCCCAAGTAGAATGTAAGCTCCACAAGAGCAAGGGCCCTTTTTCTTTTGTTCACCCTTGCCATCCAAGAACTAGACCAGTGGATACACAATAAACGTTGGTGGCATGGATGACCTATCATTTCCTTTCTGTTTCCTTCTTTGTTCTCACAACACTCCAGCCCGCCTCCTCTGGTCCTGTGGTCATAGCAGTCATATTCAAAAATCAAGTGCCAGGACATGTCATCTGACACATAGCTTAACAGTAAGACAGGATATTTGAAATTGGGACGGAAACAACGATTTGGGGTGGAGGCGGGAAATGATTGCTGTTCTACTGGCAACCCCATCTGTTACATTTACATTCAGACCACTCAGTACACTCATAGTTCCCAAGAGAGTCTTTCTAACGCCCATCCCACATTCAAGTGCAATTTCAAAGCCATTACTATTGGTTAAAAACTTGTTATGATCCCACATTTATACTTTGAAGATAGAAAGCTCTAACCTTCCTCCTGTCTTCATCCCTGTGTGTCTCTGGAGCTTCACAATGCCTTTTATCTTACACTTGCTACCGTGGTCGTTCATTGTATGGTTACTAGATCACATTTTAAGTTTGCAGTACCTATTTTCTTATCTAATAAAAATAGTTGTTTATCAAGACCACCTGCCTTGTGGTTTGGGACCTAAGTATCTTATTATGAGATCATAAAATTCTGGAACATGATGGGCCCCCTTTTTAAAGTAATTAAAGACAAGACACTGTGTGAGACCAGTTCCCATGGCAGTAATGTTGACTTTATCAAAACTAGCATAAAAATTAGGCCACAAAAGCGAAAGGAAATACAGATTTTAAAAGTATAGAGTTAGAGTCTGAGTTTAGACTTTCACCTTTCAGAAGCTCCTGCCTTTGGGCAGTTATAGATAGTTGTATGAATTACAACATTTGAGAAATAGTCTTTTAGCCAAGAGACCTAGCAAAACAGCATCGTCATCACCACCATCATCGTTAGTAATACTGAAATGAAAATGGTTATATTTAAACTTGGAAATTAAGTCATGAAGCTTTTTTCATAACCACTAAGTTTCATCTTCTCTGCTGTCAGATACTGTGTCTTTGCTCACATTATATTTCCTCATACCAATTGAAGGCTGAATCACAGTGATTGTCGGCAGTCAACCATATCTCTCTTTTCTTAAACTTTTTAATTTAATTTAATTTTTTGACATTTTTAATTCTTTAATGTCACTAGAGATTTGACCCCTTTTACCTTCCTCCTTCCCACCCCTCCCCCACCTCCTCCACCCTCTGGTAACCACTAGTCTATTGCCCATGACCATGCATCTGTTTGTTTGTCCTGTTCGGTTGTTGCTTTTAGGTTTACATCCCACGGGTGAGTGATAGCATGTGGTTTTCACCTTTTTCTGTCTGGTTTATTTCACTTAGCATATATCTCTTGAACCAGCATCACTACAACATAGACACAGTGGGTTGTAAAAGGTCTCCCATCAGTCACTTACTTGCACTTTCTCAGAAAGAGATTTGCCTACATGTTCCTTGAACTGAATTTAAAAGGAGGATCTTAAAACGTATTCTAATTCCTCAATACTCTTATCGCCAGAAAATTGTTGCGACCGTCTAAACATAATTGTTTTGCATTTACACAGGATGAGTCCTTGACCACCTTAAATGTTGTATTATCTATGGCTCTCTCTTCCTCTTACTTTTCTACCTTTACTTTAATTTCTAAAGCATTTATTTAGTACCTACGGTGTCACAGTGCTGTGGGAGGCACAAAGGTGGTTTAACCGAGTGCCGGCCTAAGGTGCAGGAAAATGATCTGTCAACACCAGACAGACAAAAGTCCAAGCATATCTGGGTCATATCCTGGGAAGGTGATTTGTCTAATGTGGCAGGGCATGCAGGGGAGTGAAGAAGCAAGATGGTAAAGCCCTAAAGAACTTAAACTGGAGGCTGTAGACAACAGGAAACCACCAAGAGTTTGAGGCCACGTGTGGTTTGAGAAAGCAACAAGTTACGTTATAACGTTTTCCCGTTTATAAAGGGCTTTCACGCGTTCCCATTCACGTGTCCCTTAGTTTTCAACAAATTAATTCTGAATGGGTTCTAAGAAAGCTACAGCCAGAGGAATTTTTCCTCCGCCCAGAGTAGCAGGACAGAATGTGGGTGCTGGCGTCAAACCATCTCGAGCTGTAGCTTGGCACCACTGCTTTCTAGCTGTCTGAACTTGGGCAAGGTCTGACCTCTCCATGCCGCAGTTTCTTAATATGCAAATAGGGATGTCAATAGCACTGACTTCACAGGGTTACCGTAGGATTAAGTAAGAAATACATGAATATATATCTTGAGAATGATGCTCAATGTATAATAAGTTCTCAAGATATTTACCTATTATTTTATACATATATATTTTTGCATACATTCATATACGTGCACATATAATTTCCCTCACTCAAATTAAGACCCATAAAAAGAGAGTAGACGGTCATGCCCCTGCGTCAACTACTGCAACTGGAATATAGCACCCACTGAATAAATATTAATTGAATGAATGAACTGTGGATGAGAAAAAGTTATGTACATTCATCAGGCATTTTTATTTTCCCCCTGGGCAATCACAGGGGAATGCTTTTCCTAGACTCACTATATTTAGATAGAACCACGTGACATGTCATGGCCAAGGGAAAGTGCTCTGGACCCTAAAACCTCTGTAGGACCCTCCAGACTCTCTCACTCCCCTACCAAGCCTCTTACAGAGGATGCTGCAGCCCTGGACCATGAAGAATCACCATCTGAAAGTTGCCTGGATCCCTGAGTCACTGCAGGTAAAACAGGAGCCCAGGAGAGTTAACTGACTAGAAACAACCATGTTGGTGTTGTAGAAATAAGAAGTAAACTTCCATTTTGTTAACCCACTGAGATTTTTTTTTAATAATAGCAGTTAATCTCGTTTGACTAATGCAACAGGAAGGAAGGAAGGGAGGGAGGAAGGAAGGAAGGAAGGAAGGAAGGAAGGAAGGAAGGAAGGAAGGAAGGAAGGAAGGAGGAAAGGAAGGAAGAAAGGAGGTAGGCAGGCATATTTGCTTTCATGCTTTTGTCTAATAAGAATCAACAATAATAGCAAAGTAGGAGTCAGAACTGGAAGAAACCTTCCAAAAGCAACCGCTGCAACTTTCTCATTCTACAGTAAGGAATCAGGAGCTCGATATGGTTAAATGACTCATTCGGGGTCACACGGCTGAAACTGGACACCAGGTATCCTGATCTCCAGGCCTATATTTTGTTTTTTTTTTTCTAGTGGCCCTATTGGTGTCCTAGGAATTGAACATATTACTGTCCTCTAAATGGAGTCCATAAAAGCAGCAAAATAAGGAAATTCTGTTTTAAAGTAAAACAGAAAAGGGAGCGCAGGTGACATTCAACCAGACCTCAAAGGTAGATTAAAACTGATTGCCCGTTGATTTTTTTTTTTTTTAATTCAGAAGAGTCTTTCTACCTTGTCCCAGTTACACAGCCTAATTTGTGTGTCTGGCTGGCAGCCTGCTTCTCAAGTTCCAGACACTCTGAGCAGGAGGTCCAGTTACTACGGCACTACTTTCCAAATCAGAACACTGTGCATTAGACGTTAGTGGGGTGATAAGACTCACACAGTCCTTCCTGGGCCACTTGTTGAAGAAATCGCAGCAGCATTAACTAAGAAGAGGTTAAAACATTTAGATTCACTTTAGAGAGTTTTCCAAAACCAAGCCCCAAAGTCAATTAGTTTCATTTTTTTGTTAACAATATTAAAGCTATTCTAGACAGTAGAGTACTCAGAAAATTCATCAGGGACAATGAAAATAGACATTGTAAACAAACAAAGCATTTAGTATGTTTTTTAGATGCACAAATCCCATGAGTCGATACAACAGACTTGATGGCAGCATTTCGAGGCCTGAATACTGTTTTTATCATTGGCTGTTTAACCTGGCCAACGAACCTCTCCATGCCCCAATTACCGCATCTTTAAAATCAGAACAACGACATATATCGCACGAGGTGTCTAGGAGATACTACATGAAGGCCGGCACAGCGTGGAAAAAAAACGTTCATTTTTCAAAAGTGAGGCTTCCGACAAAGAAACTTGAACTTCCCCTCTGCTAGCTACAAATACAATCACCGAATATGTCGACTGGAGGAAAAGCTCATGAAAGTTGTAAATCCTGTGGAAGGAGCCAGGTATAGTTTTGCCCATCATGGATGCTGAACACCTAAGAGTCGGAGGGATTCTGAAAGGGTCAGAAGAAAGCTTACCTGGTTCACCGCTTGACAGAAACACTCTCAGTCTTCACCCGAACGAATTCCCATTCATCCAGGTTATTCGCCTGGGTTACAGCCAACCAGAGAACCTGGAGTGGTAACCTTATCAGTGCCGTAAATATCTAAGGTACTCAATAAAAATTTATTAAACTGCCCTGACCAAGCATCTCACTAGGGTTGAATATATATCAGGCATTGAAAAGGCTTAAAACTGTGCAAATGAAGAAAGCTGACATGTCATGCAAAAAGAATCACCAGATATCACCCATTCCCTAGGCTGGGGGCTACCGGTGATTCAAAGACAGCCACGGAGCTCACCGCCTGCTTTGTTCCATTTCATCTTTGTGGCCCAGAATCAAGGGGGAAGGTCCAGAAAACTAAAGTCGACTTCAAAACCCAGAAGCCATAAGAAAGATCCGTTTGAAAAATGAAATCGGACTAGTAATTTAGCACAGGAAAATGTGGCCTGTCTTAGAGAGCAATTTGAAAACTGGTGAAGGAGCACATTCGCTGGAGGATCTGCAGATAGGGACCAGGCAGTATCAGGATCACTTGAAGGGAGGAACCATAATTCCCCTGGCTTCGTATGTGGCGGAAGTTACGCAACCAAGCGAGCATTTGATGTCATGGCTGTAAGGTAAGAGAATAAGTCAGAAGAAAGCAATGTGGCGCTTAGGCTTCTCCCCACATGGCTACGTGGGTGCATGCCCTAGAAGACCACCCTGGTGATCAAGGACCTGGGAGCTGTTTAGAAATGCAGAATCTGGGGCCTCACCCCAGACCTAAGGAACCAGAATCTGCATTTTAATAAGAACTCGAGGTCATGGCCGAGGAGTTAAAAAGTCCTCCTTTAGGGAGGCCTACTCCATCAAGGCCTTGGTCGCAGGAACTTGATCATGAAAGAAACAAAGAGGAAAGGAACCAAAGGGTCTAAGAAGACCACATGTCTTCACTGGTGCAGGTACAAGTTGCATTCCCTCGTAAACACACAGCCTCAGCTGCGTGTTTCTAATTCAGCCTTTTTCTGCTGCTTTTCTATACCCCCACCCTGACACTGGCCTCAAGCCTTCCTTTCGTCCAGGAAAACCATTTGATTCTAACTGGGGTCTCCAGATCACATTAAGGGGAAATATTACCCATATTGAATGTCCGCTTTGAATTTTTGTAAAGCAGCAAACTCATTTTGTTGATAATTTAGCAAAACTCACAATTGGAATTTCAATAGGCGATGAGCCCTTCGCTTGGGAATAGAATCCAATTTTATAGTTACATCATTCTACCATGTTTATGTTTTTATGTGTATTTATTTATTTATTTATAATGGGAATATATCTGAGTTATAACATTGTGCAAATTTAGGTACACGACATGTTGATTGGATACATTTGTATATGGAAATATGATTGCCATTGCAGCCACACAAGTACCTCTATCACTTCACATAATTATCACTTTTTTTGTGTGTGTGGTGGGAATAGTTAAGACCTAGTCTCTTAGCAAGTTTGAGGATTATAATATAGTAGTGTTGTTTATATTCACTATATTTTGTGCATTATGTCTCCAGGATGTATAATCTACTAATTGCAAGTTTGTACCCTTAAACTATCTCTCTCTATTCCCCCATTACCCCCACCCCCCGGCCCCTGGTAACCACCATTTACTCTCAGTTTTTACGGGTTTGGCTTCTTTAGAATCCATATGTAAGTGATATTATATAGCATCTGTCTTCATCTGACTCATCTCATTTAACACAATATCCTCAAGGGCTGTCCATGTTGTCACAAATACTCTACCATTTACTCTGTATAAATGACTTGTGAAAAATCTACTTTCTAGTAGAGATCAGGTAGTTTTCTGATTAAAGAAAAACAAAAGTGGTTTCGTTATTGTGAGTTGATCGGTTATCATAAGAGAAAAGCCTCCATTGAGTCCATTGGCCTCTTTAGAGCTGCTAAGGGATCTTTGAAATCACCGAATTCAGTGGTTCTCAAAGTGTGGTCCCGGGACCAGCAGCAGCAGCACCACCTGGAACCTGTAGGCAATGCACAGCGCTCAGGTCCCACCTTCGACTCTCGAAACCCAGTACTCTGGGAATGAGGCTCAGGAATCTGGGTCTTCGCAAGCCCTCAGGTGATTCTGACACCCCTCAATTTAACAATTACTGACTTAATTTAAGAAGACAGATCAGGCCAAGGGAGCCGAGGAGCTTTCATAGAAAAAAACTAAAACATACTCGTGGCAAGTGTTTCCAACGAGAATCATGACTCTCATCCTCAGAGCCAGTTTAGTCAGGAGAAAACTTGAGGAATTCCATTGTCCAAAGAGGCAGAAATACCTGTTTCCTAAGGTGATTTTAATTGATTGGAAATACCGAAGTATTCATTTCCATGAGAATATTTTCAAAACAGACATTTTTATAACCAGCTAGCTGCCTCGAAAAGATCTAAAATGATCCTGGCAATTTCTCTAGTGCTATTGCCTCTCTCCTTTTAAGGTGTAAGAAAATGTTCTGCTCCCGGGTCATTTCATTTTATTCTTGGTAACTTATAGTTTCGAATTACAAAACACTTAATAATCAAATAGAGTAGCTCTTCTGCATCCGATAGTGCATTCGGTTCTTTCTGCTAATGGATAAATTTCCACTCCTCTTCCAAGTGTTCACTTATCATTAGAAGCCTTTGAACTCCGTTTTGGTATGCAAACAGCCAAATCATGCAATTAGCCCTTGCCTGGTTCTCCAGAGCCAGGAGCAGCAGAGACACAGGTCAGAACTATGTGATTTTTATGTTCGGGAGTCGATTATGCTAGCTAAGGGAGAGGCACTTAAGCAAAGTGCACTGTGCTTTAATAGCTGTCTTTACGACACAGAGAAAGCCAGCATCTTAGTACCTGCAGTCTTGTTATCAAGTTAATCAAATTTTTAATATCAGAATGTGTATTAAACTTACGTCGCTTAGTACAGGCCGAGACCCTTCTTCCTCCCTCCTAGTCTGTTCTGCGGGCCACACGATGCCGTGCTATGAAAACTACCCTTTAAACCTAATAAAATATTTAATACATGTGTTCAGATAGTGTTATGTAAGCAAATACCAAGAAAAGTCCAACCATTAGTGAACCTGGTCGGGCCAAACTCCAAGACCGGGAGAACAAGCCAGTGACGGCTACAGTGCTGACGGCAAGGGGAGGCTTCGAAAGTGGGGACCCCGGTGAGCTCAGAGCCCAGACACCCCATGGACTTCTTGAAAAGCAATTCTTTAATTGTCTCTTATCACTTTAACTACATTCAAGAGGCTCTAAGTCTAGGTGGCTCCATTTAAGAAAGATTAAATATTTAAATATTTGTGCCTGTTGCATCGAGATCATAGGAAAAGGCAGGTGCTCTTGAATTCAGGGCAAAGGTTATATGTTATTTATATTTGTGTATATGTATATATGTATACTTACATACAAACATATATATGGATATATGTACACATATATGCAGGTGCTTACTCACGTATTTTTCCGTACGAGGGAGAAGCCCTGAAATCATTGGTCTCTCAGTGTTCTGGTTCTCAGCAAAAGAACTATATAAGTCACACTAAATGAAACTTTGAGAGTCAGATAATTTTACGAAACCTTCTTCCCACTAATGAACTTTCTCTTTAATGAGCCTTTCAATTCCCCAGATTCACTGATCGCTTCTGAAAGGACAGCTCCCAAGTCTGTAACGTAAAACCTGATTATTCTCGTGGTCTCCTGACCCCGGCTCTCCAGTGCCGTTGGAGCTCCGTATTGTCTTAGCACGCCGTCGCGTCCGTCCCCAGCTCGGTGCCTGCACACGCTCTGTGGCAATTCGCTGTGTGCCTTAATAAATGGGCACATGGAGGTGCAAACTGGTTCCTTCTTCTCATTCCCCTTCTCGGGCGGGCTTGGCGCCAGAGAGCGTCTGTACGTCTTTCCTCTAACCCCCAATCGCAGTTAGGGAGCAAACCCTGGCAATTTTGCCTTTATGATAAAACTTGAATCTGCCTCCTCTTGACCATGGCCACTTGCTTTTTGTAGCATCTCGTTATTTGTGAGCTGGGTTCCTGCGGTTCCCTGCTGACTGGCCTCCCCTGCTTCCATTTACGGCCTGCCATCTCCCAAACAGCCAAACTGGTTCCTTTCTAAAGCACGAACCTCTTCTCCCTCCCTCCCTCCTTCTCTTCGTCTCCCTCTCCCTCATGCACACGCATGCGCACACGCACAAGCTCCTGCCCCAACTCATACACCATCAATAGCTCTTCGTCGTGTACCAAGCCACGTTCAGCTTCAGGAACTCGATGCATTCAGAAATGATTCCACAGTTCACTCCAAGCTACCTTTTCCTCTCTCTCTCTTCATCCCCTATATTTTCTTCCCCATCTCATATTCTGGCCACCGCCAGCCCTGTGATGCTTTTCCCCACACACAGCCCGTACCTTCTCCCTGGATGGCTCATTCCTTCTGCCAGGGATCCTGCTACTGACCCCTTGACCCTGCGTGAGCTTGCCAAGCTGGCTCGTCCTCTGAGCCCAGGCCCGCTGCCTGTTCTCCCACAAAGCCTTTCCAAAATATCGCCCACTAAAACGTGTCTATCCATCTACCCTGCTCTCACAGCAGTTTAACCATATCCTGTCCCTTCTCACAATATGCTTCCTAGCAATATTTATACGTGTTTATCGCTTCCCCACTGAATTATGACATGTAAGGGGTCATTGATGTAGCCTACTCATTTCTATAATCCCATATGGTTTAGCACACAGCTTAGCACTGAGAAATCTCAGAACGTGTTTGACCATTTGCCCTTAACTTCTATAATAATGCCAGAGATATACACTTCCCCTTCCCCTCCCCCATACAATTGGCCCTGACTCAAAATAAAAATCCCACCTGAGAGCTCTGATACCCACATGTAAGAATATTTTGTCTAATGATGCACAGCCTATGACCTTCCCTTTTTCCTATACCTTCTTCAGGCAATTCGTAAAGCATTCAGGTGATGAACACGGAATGTGCAAGCTCCCTAAAAAGCACGCGTAGATTGAAACGTGTAGCGCAGCTTCCGGTCATCTCCATGGTGACGGGCACGGACTTCCCAGTGGAAGCGCCATCCCTCCAGGAGCCCAGCAGAGCTCGCTAACCCCAAGCCACCTGGATGTGCTCCCTCGGGCAGTCAAACTGGGCTCCTGGGTTGCATTCAACCCTAAAGGCACTGCTAGCATCTTTTTGATTCGGTGGGTCACTTTCCCCAAAATCGGCCATTTTCTGACTCATACCCAGTAATTGGCCTGGGTGCCAGCGATCTTTACTGGAGAAGCCTGGGAAACGGTGCCAAGTCGGGAGAAGCTTCTAGAATCTCCTATTGGATCAATCGTCTTGTGATCCCGCAGGTGCTGGCTGAGGGCTCCTTTTCAGAAACACTGCCGACCTGCCCTTGCGATCTGGGCATGCCGATCCGTTTCCCATCTAGCGAGCACAAATTTTGTCTGCCTTTTCCTCAATTTTGCAAATCAGCTCTTCCCGGTAGACAGCCAGCAAATCTCAAAGGTGAGCAGCTGCAGAAATGTAATTAAAACTGAAAGAGTTACACTAACACGCCCTGAGCAAAAGCGACATCCAGCCTAAAGGAAAGAACTAGACACTGAATACGAATAGAGCTGAATACGGAATTTTAAGATTACTACGTAGGCGACAAAACATACTTGTTTCCCTGTTTTCCCAACTCCCATTTTGAGGCGGATACAATTATTTTCCTCCGGGATCTTTTCCTCCTGAGAGCTCACATTTGGCAGCCAGAGAGGCTTTAATCCTTGGATTGGTAAGAGCCGTTGAAGAGAATGTTGAATGAAATCTTATTTTCTGGAAATAAATAGGCTGGTTAGCTGCTGTTCACGGCTCTCGTACTTCTTCTTAGCAGTGGCATTATCAGCTGAAGAAGGTGTTGATTTGGTTCACCCCAATTCCAAGGAGGAAAATCTTCTCGGCCTTATCCTTGTGTTTTTCCTTTTTATTGGTAAAACGTATTTAGAAAAAAATGTATAAGTAAAACGTCTTATAGTGGGATCTAGATGTGGGAAGTATGAAGTCCATTCTTTAACTTCCTTGTAACAAAGCTGTCATGTTTGTCATTAATGTCATCAAGTCACGTTTTAAGCAGCTTCTCTCTCTCTGTGTGTCCATTTCTCTGTCTCTGTCTCTGTCTTTGTCTCGCTCTCTCTCTCTATATATATATGTATATGTACACATATAGATATGTACAGATATACACATGTATACACACATATATACACACACACATGCACACACACACACCCCCTTCTACATATGTATGTGTGTGGGCATACACATATACACATATACGTGTACTAGTACATCATTACACTAAGTCTCCTCGGTGTTTTAGAAGCAGGAAACGTTTAGTCCGGATCAGCTCAGGATTTGGGGGGCCTCGCATGCAGTGCTTTCCTTAACAGGAGGGACCATTTAGATGCCTTCCGAACTGCAGCCCATCCACGCGGGAGCTGTCACCAGCCGCTGACGCAGCACGAATGCCGGAGAAGAAGAGACGGCTACAGCTGGATCTCGCGGCCTTCACAGTCTGTTCACCTCTGCGTCTGAAAGCGTGGGTCCGCCCTGCCACTCACACAGACCAGAGCAGGCCTGCTAGGCGGACGATGATTTCGTTTCTAGTTTACACTCTTCTATCTGAACCAGCGTGAATGACGCCAAGCTCCTGCTACCAGGGTGACGTTTATTCATTTATTAAATTAACTGGCGCAATGCAACTGAGCTCAAATTTAAAAAGAGAACACTCAATTAAATAGCATAGAGATAAATGAGGCACAACTCCGACCTCAACTCACAGTTCATCCATGAAGACGGACAGGTAACACCAGAGTAGGCTGACCAGAAGGAAGCCCAGTGCTGGAGGCCGAGAAGGGGCATGACAGGTCTGCATGGTGGGCTTCACAGAGAGGGCATGCTTGAATGGAAGTGATTTACATGGAGATTCTCGATGGGCACAGATCCCAGAGACTCAGGATTTATGACAGAAATGCAACCCTGGATATCATAGTGGCAAATGAAGACTTTAAAGGTTATGTCTTCGTAACAACAAAATTTTCTTAAGCAGAGCTTTTAAACGTTGTTACTTACGATGACTGCTTTTACCAGTGGAATTCCATGGCAGTAGTCCTGAGATCGTTCTGTGCGTAAGCCTTCACTGGCTTGGCTGCTTTTACTTCTTGCTCCTTCAAAGCGAGCCCTTGTGCAAGAAGTGTGCCTACCCTGAGACCACTATGCTGTAAAATAAACAAACAAACAAATAAACCGAGGCACATGGAGGGGACCCAGAGGATGAAATGCCACACAGAGAGAGGAGAGGGTGGTGTGGAGAAAGAAGGAGGGGAGAAGACATCACTGCCACCACAGGGCACAGAGGTACCAGACATGTGAATAAAGAAGCCATCTGGAAAAAGCCCCGCCGACTTCAGGCGGATCAGAGATGAACTACCCAGACGGCCCATTCCTGAATGCCTGACCCACGCAATTCTGAGCAAAATAAACCAGTTGCTTTAAGCCATTAAGTTTTGGGATAGTTTGTGCGGTGAAACACTTATCAAAACATAGAGGTCCTAAGGTAGGTAGAGGATGCCAAGGGAAATAGAATCCTAACAGGTTTTAGGAGGTCACACTGAGATAAGAGAGAAACCTAAGTCCCTTTGTGTTTCTTACTATTCTGTGTGTACCTTCATCCCATTTCGGGAACTAATCTTCTCCCTTTGTGCAGGTTAAGGGCAAACAATACAGTAATTCATAATATTCCCTCCGAATGCTTAAAAGATCTTTTGTGGAAGCCACCGGGCTGTCGTCTTCTGGGTGCCCAACCTCTAAGTAAGGAGCTATTTAAGCATTTGACTGTCAAATAATGATGAAACACTTTTGACCGTTTTTCATCTTTGCTATGTATGAACTCCAAAGGTATGAGCACTCGCAGATGAACAGCACCTTAGGCCTCCATCCTCATGTGACCTTAGGAGCACGATTACCTGCTCAGAAGGCTTTTAAAATCTCCCAGAGAACAATGTAATATTTATCTGCACTGAGACAAAGAGTCATTCCCATTTTTATGCATGGTTAATATGAAAGAAAGAGAGGGGAAAAAAAAAAAAAACCTGGTAGGAGCATGGAGTTTTACACGAAGCCGGGAATATTTTAATCTCAGAAATAGTCGAATAGGCCAGAATCACTTGCTACGTGACTATGGCGCCACACCTCCTGCCGAAAATTGTGGCTCCCCCCAGAGCTTTCTGCAGTGCAATTAACTCACCCAATACCCTATGAATGCACTAAGGTATACTGAACATTTCAGCCCTGTTTCTTTTTTCCCTGCTCCCACCCTGCCCCCGCCCCAGCTCTGAGTGCTGGATTCATGGAGTCTGATTTCATCCCACTTGGAAATTAGCAAATGGCAAGACTGACCAAGAAACTTGTCATCAGGCAGGGCCTTTGTGAAATGGCTCACTAATTAGCCATTTCATATTTTTGTTATTTCTTTGCAATTCATGTTAAAAATATGTTCTGTGGATGCCAGCCTGCTAGGACGCAAGGAGCCCTTGTCACTCAGCAGTTATTCAGTGGAATAATAAATAACTCCATTAGTTCTTCCCCACACACCCCCGAGGCCATGTGGTCCCCACAGCGGTCACCATGCTCTGTCGGGGGGCACAGAGTGGTCACCACAAGCAAAAAAGGTATCTTGACTTCTTCCCAGGAGCCTTCCCTCTGCAAAGAGAGGACTGTGGCTATGTCTCCAGCATCTGAGGTCACCCAAGGACTGGGAGTACAAGGCTGTCTTCTTGGACATGCTGTTATCACAAGCAGCATATCTCTTGAGTGAAATTACAGGAATGGAGATTCCTAAGGGAAAGATGCCATTTCATCCACTAAGCCAGATCAGCTGGAACTGGGGTGGAACCGCTTGGACCAGGACCTTGTGTTCTGTCAGCTTTTAGGTGGGGTCCACTCGCAGGCTCTCGCCAAGATTTCAGCCGGGTCCTAGCCCCACCCTGGCTAAGACATTAATCGTCTTTAGTGAGTATCTCAGGAAAGAAACAGTGACTTCCCCTAGGAGGCTCACCCTTCCACATCTGTGTTAGGAAAATAGTAGAGAGCTATCAAAATATGACAGAGAAAGACATTGTTCAGGCAACTCTGAGCTATAGTCAGAATAATCATGATAGTAAGCCAAATGTGGCTTACATACCAGGCCATTTGTCAGCAAAGAGATGATAGGAGATAGAAAGCAGCAAAGTAAAGACAATTCAGCCTCCTTCTCCACCTCACAAAAAGCTGGAGTTAACCGCCCTGGGTTTTCATTTAGGACCAAGGGTTTTAATCCAGCCTATAACTAAGAAATAAGAAAATTCCTTGACAACATGAAAATCTGTGTTCATTCAGGGTCACTCGGAAGCACTCTGCTCTTTCTAGAACCTTCTGTACACAATGCACACGGCTTTGATTAGTGACCTTCATGTCCCTCTGTTTGTACCCTCTGAGCACACAATTTCCAGGGAGTGGGTCTTGGATGTTTTCTACTTTACAGATTTCGAGATCATGTCAGTGCCTTGGTCTAGAGGCCATAGGTGAATGACAATGGAGATCGCCACTGAAAAATCACATCTCATGTCACAGGAAATGAGCAGAAAGCATAGAGCCAAGGAAAGCAGTTCTGTTATTCCTTCAAGACCTTGTGGCATGAGATAAAGAATAAAGGCCATTAGCGAAATGTTCTAGCCATTTACTTTTCTCTGTGCTTTCTTGATTTTTTTTTTTAGCAATGATTTTGTGGTTTTGGAGTTAATCCTTTTTAAAAAAGTTCCTGATGTCAATCGCAGGTCACTTCTAAATAAGGAATAGGGTTTTCTTAACTTTTTCTTGAAACTTCATCAGTGCTGCCTGGGTAACAAGTAATTGATTTTAGAAATAGATTTATTTTCTCATAGCAATATGCGTCTCACTGAAATCTGAAATTGTCAGTGCTATCTGATCATTTGGCATTATGGTGCTGAATGGTACACTTTCTATACAGGCAGAATGTCTCATTCCCAGACTCAAAAGGAATGCAAGCAGATTTCATGTGTCCATGATTGCTTTCCTGACACCCCAAACATGAGTTAAGGAAACCAAATTTACTTCAGAACTATTCGTTTTTGGGAGGTCCTTGGAACAATGCATGAAGGCAGAATAACGATGTGAGCACAAATGCCATCTGGATTGTTTGCATGGTGTTTTTTAAACTGGTCCTTTCTGGAAAGAAATGAAACACAAGGTTGCTGGGGATTTTTGAATTTTGTTTCATACCAAAAACAAATGGACAAACACTGAAACAACACAAATGGTTGATTATAGAAAGTCGATTAAATTATTTTGGCATAATTAAACTGAGTAATACACTAATCCTTTAAAAAGAATAATGGCTCTTGTATTTATCAATCTCAAAAGATGTTTCTGATACATTGTTAAGTGAAAAAGCAGGTTAGACTGCATAATATAAATGTGTATTTTGGTTTTTCAAAGGTTCATGTACATCTAAAAAACAGTATCTGGAAAAATGAATGTCAAAAAAAAAAAAACAGCCTGTATGTCAAAAGGGAACCAGTGTTTATCCCTGAGTGTTGGGCAGAATTATGAGGTATATTTATTTTCTTCTTTACATTTTTCTTTATGCTGTGACTTTAGTTCAGAATACCTATTATTTTGTCTGAAAAAAATGACATTTTCAATTAAAGTGGGGTTTTTTTTTAATATGGAATTTTAGCGCTTTTCTAAACTATATTTGCTCATTCTGTTATTCAACACTGAAGATCCTGGGGTAGCTAAAAGACCGGTGCTCAAAGACCCTTTTATAGGGAAGACAGAGCAAAATATCATTCTAGGCAATAAGATATGTTCAAGATATAAAGCTGGCGATAAGGAGTAAATACACCACATACTGAGGGTGTTTTAAAATTTTCAACCTAAATGGTTCGGGGAATTTTCTGAAAACATTTTAACTCAAACCCCATAAATTCAAAATTTGTAAAAAGTCTTTTGAGCTGAGTGGAAGTTACATTTTTAAAGTCATTTATTAAGAAGCATCAAGTAAGCTGGATTGCATGGAGACTGGTTTAACTTTCCTGAAGCCACTAGACCATGCTTCCTAGGGTACGAACTGCATCCTTCTTATTCCTTGTGTAAGCCCACTCTGTGCAGTGCCAGACACATGATAGGTGCTTAACAAAAGATTATTATTGTTATTATAGATTCTATTATTATAATGTACATAATAATGCATTTCTTAGATGCAAATAAGGTTATTTCTTACAAATGGAAGTTATCGATAATTATTCAGCCAAACCCATTAGGAAGTGTGCTAAACACTGTGAAAATGTGCTTTTTCTACCGAAAAGTAAAATAACTGCATTCTATTCCTGCTTAGAACTAAATTTTTTCTTTGATTAACCTACAAGAGTAACACGTTCCATAATTTTGGATTTAATTAATAAAATTTTAAGTGGTAGTAGAATATTAAGTGAGTAATAATCAAATATATTTCATCTGAAAATTGAGATTCTTTAACATATTTTGCTCTTTTTGACTTTTTACTATTTGATTATGCCATATTAACATTTTCTGTTACCATAATCAAATCAAACATTCCTAATATAAAATGTCTTCTTTTTTTAGCAAGGTATTCTTATGGTCTAACAATATTTTTATGCATAGCATTGTAATTAATATTGCCCACTGCTGTCTTTGAATTACATTCATTATTATGGAGGTATCGATTTTGCAAAGAAAGGACACTGGGATGCAACAGAGAATAGATGTTATTCAAAATTTTATTGTCAGCCAACAATGATGATCTTCAAAGAGAAAGAAAGTTGTGTGTGTATTGTTCACACAGAGTAGGCTGTAGAATAGAAACATTACACCTGAATGATAATAAAACAACAGAACAGTCAGCTGTAACTGTGACCAATTTTGAAAAAGAAAGAAGGGGACATTTACTTCCCTAAATAACATTCGTCTTTAAATTCATTGTAAGTAAGATAATAGAAGAGAACGTATACTATACCAAAGCAGAGGTGTTCTGCATCCCTAATTCTGTTTCTCCCTTTTCCCCTGCTGCTCTGTCTTCTCTGGCCTTCTTCCCATCTCACAACACACACACACACACACACACACACGCACGCACGCACGCACGCACACACACACGCACGCACACACACACGCACACACAATCGTAATGAAGATACTCATTTCACTTAACTCTAAGAACAGTCTGAAACTACGTGCTAGAAAACTCTAGATTCAGACCTCTGGCTTCGTGGAGTGAATTCAGAGGCCGGTCATTTCTGAAACGCAGAGCACTGACTTGCTGCATAGGAAATAGCTGGTGTTATAACTACTCCCACCCTGATTCCAGATTTAAAACACACAGCCGAAGAAATGGAGCCTGTTTTGAATTGGAGGATCACAAATGGGAAAAAGGGAAGAGTCCCTTACAGATCTGAAACTTATTTTTACTTGTATTGTTAATTAGTAAAGTCCAAATGAATAGGTGAACATTAGACAAAGATGAATCAAAAAATTCTGAGAATTGAAAATTTTTTACATTTTAATTTTCTGTAAAAGTATGCATTTTTGTGTGTGTATGTGTTACTTTTATTTATTTTCAAATTTCTAGCATGGTCAAGTCAAAAAATTCCAGCATAAACTCTTATTTTCCTGAAAAGTTTCATTAGGGTAAAACACCCTTTCTCTGTATTCGAGGTCACTTTTTTTTGGACAGGGGAAGAAAGGGTAAGACTCTGACACAAGAGAATGGCAGTGCTTCACAGAGGCTTTCTGCCCGTTAGGGCAGTTTACTTTAAAACGTTCGTGGGAGAAGTTTTCTAGACCCTACCTTTCCACACCTAATAACTCACCCTTCAAGCCTCCATGCCCGAACTTATCAAGGTTGGGAACAATTTTCTTTCCAATTATTTAAAAGTCTTCATTGCAGTTACTTCCTCTGAAACAGACCACCTCTTTCATTAGAAATATTTATGGGAAATAATATATTTGTACAGTTGAAAGCATCACCTGTTTTGCTAAGTCAGTTCTTGTCTGAATGCAAATAGACTGTTATGGGGTTTACGCAACAACACTTGCTAATGGAAAGTACTAATCAAACCTTTTCTACAGCAGTAAATGTTTATATTTTTTACCCACTGGATTCCAATTAAATGTATTCAATATAGCTAGCTTTGATTAAAAAAAATTTTAAAGAGATTATGTATGCAGCGCTGTGGAAAACAGGGCAGTTCAGGGTATGCAGGCACTTGTACATTCTTAATAGAAGCCTTTACCTGAAGCTAAAACCCAATAAAATGTAGCCTATAATGTGCTATGGGCTCTATGTTGATTTACCTGGGTTACCCGTCAGCAGAAATCAACTTTACCAGGTACAAACTATGCTTATATATTTAGTGCATATAAAAATGCATATAAAAGATCCTTTTTTCTTTTTATAAAGAAGTACTGAATTTCATTAGGGCACATTTTTTCTTTAAAAAGTTCTTTGTTAACTATGGGATATACTGATTGCAAATAAAGGAAGTTACAGCACTGTGCTGATGTTTATAAAGGAAGGCAAAATCTTTAATATGAGCCTTCAATTTCAATGAAAAAAAACCCAGCATAAATACAAGGTTTGGCTTTACTCAAATATGTATTAGCAACATCTTTCAAAGAATCTCCTTGCTTTCACTGATATATAAATATTTTCCTAAATGACTCAAAAAAAAAGATGTTATTTTTATTTAATTGCAGCCTATGAGGAGAGGTCTGGAAATAGATGTATGAAAATTATTTGGGTTTTTTTGGTGGGGGGATGAAAATTCCAATTTTTCATCATCTGAGAATATTTACACAATATCTTTGCACATTTCCCATAAAAATTTCACGGACTTTCAAACGTGGGATTCTTTCTTCCATATTTAAGTTTCAGGATTAGTTACAGTCTTAAAACTATATATATTTAATTCTCTTTGCTCTGTGACACAATGCAATGATTCTAGGTTGAGTTTCTTTAGGAAATATAAGAAGCTTCTTGACAACTGAGAAGTCTCCCAGACACTCATTTCTGTCAGAGTTTTCTAAAACCACACATAAGCTGAGGCCACGAGGTGCCTACATCAGACAAGAAAAGAAGAACAGGGCTTCCCTCTCTGACCTCGGTTACGTTTGAGTGAGAAGAGTGTTTATTGCTCAGTCTCGCTGAGTGTTTAAATGTCCCTATTGTGCAAATTAGGAGTGCAGTAGCCATTCTTTATCATTTCCTACTGTCTGATCCTTGTTCTCCTTCACCATCCACCTTCTTTTTTTTTTTTTTTTTTTTTTTGAGTATTGCAAAAAGCCATCCATGCCCGTTAGTTTTAGTACTGCCATTGCATTAAAACCTTGGTTGAAGTCCTCCAGTGATTTTTCTTTCCCTCAAAATCTATATTGCTTTTAAAAGCATTTCATTAAGACTGCATTTTTTAAGGAGGTAAGAGAGAGGGGAGATGGGTAACATTAGTCAACTGCAACAGACATCCTTTATAATCCCAAGATTTATTTTTTAAAAATACAGCTACAGAAAAGACCTGCCTCTCTGCTCTGGGCCCCTGACTTTTAGGGGGTAGAGTTGCTGATGGGGTCGGTGGGGGGGGGGCAGCTAAGTAGAAATGCACATCTGGGCCGCCGACTCTGCAGTAGCCCAGATTCGATGCGCTAGGTGGTGGCACCTACCTAGCCTGGTCCTGGCCGGATCTGTGCGCACCCACGGGAGGTCTCAGAGAGGCAGCCGGAGCGGGGGACAGACCCAGGTGACTGCCTCGCGGGACAGCGGGCCTTCCTACACCCTAAGAACTGAGACAAGCCCACAGGTTTCAGGAATAGGAGAGAGGCCCATAGTACTGACATGTGCGGCACGGGATATGCCCGGTGGTCTCTCCGCCCTTGTCCTGGGGCCGCCACCTCCCTCCCCAGCACGCGCCCCTCCCACCCCTTACGAAGGAAAGCGAATCGACCAGCTCTTTGCTCCTGTGGGTCCTGTCTGCCCGTCCCCGAAATGTGCACATAAGGGTGGCAGCCTTGGTAGGTGTCCCGGGGAAGGGGAGGTACCCGTGCCAGGGGGCCGGAGTCGCTCGCTGACCCAACGACGCCGGCGTCGCAGCACCTGCCTGGCGCTTTCCCGCGGCGTTTAGTCCCGCGGCGTTTTCCTCAGCTCGGGCGCCCTCTGGTGCCACTACGGAGAAATTCACCCGGAGCAAGGACCGAGCGGGGACCGCAGAGCAGCGCTGTCCAGCCGTGCGGCGGCGTTGGCTGTGAAGGCCGCGAGGTGGGCTGCTGGCTCCGGTGACCTGCCATCTACCTAAAACATTAGACTGGTTCTTCCTCAGTGTGTCAAGGTTACAGAACCTCAAGTCATGTCTTTCCGGGCAATGTGTTAGACGCCAGTTAACTGCCCCAGACTTTTGTGAGACCCCAGGTTCAAAACGGAGAAAGCGAGGAGGTCCCGTGACTTCCAGCCACCCCGCACACCTCCATCTCTCTCTCCTCTCTCCCTCCGCGTGCGCACACACGCGTGCGCACACACGCGCACACACTCACACACCCCTGTTCTTTCTTACCTTCCACGGGGTCTCCAATACATTATTCTTAAACTCACATGATGGCTTTTTTTGTCCATTTGGCGAAGCTAACGTCCCCATTTATTCCATCAGACACTAATCTTAATGTGTGTGTGAAGGAGTTTGGCAGATGTCATTAAAGTCACTAATCAGTAGACTTTAAGTAAGAGTGATTATACCAGGTAATCAGAGCCTGATTTAATCAATTAGAAGCCCTTAAAAACTGGCTGAGGCTTTCCAGGAAGAGAGAGAGACACAGACACAGAGGAACAGACAGAAGGAGAGAAGGTTGGGGAGAGGGAGAGGGGAAATTCTGCCTGCAAATTTTGGACTTGCTTAACTAATAGTGTAAGTCAGTTGTTGTAATAAATCTCTCTCTCATACACACACACACCACACACACACACACATATATACATATATAAAATCTGTGTCTCTGGTTGAACCCTAGTTGATACAACTCACATGACTAAATCAGAAAAAAAATATTAAGGAAATTCAGGGTGTCAGAAGATATCACCCTAATCTTTCCCAACTGTTAGTCAATGGATACTTTCTGAATGTCTGTTGTTGGTAGGCCCAAGACACTGCACTCTGGAGATGCCACCAAGAACGGAGTCGACAGGATTTCTTCCCTTATTTGGTCTCCAGTACCTGCTACTAGGTGAGGTGGGTGAATGAGCAAAGCATTGGCTGTAATGGTTTGTGACGCTCTCTCTCACACACTCACAAACACACACCCAGTTCCAAGCGGCAACTTTGGACTTTTCAGACTTGGACCCAAAGCGAGCTTTAATTAATGGTTTATTGTGGGTACCGGTGGTGCGCTTGGAGCTACACACAAGTTCAGCAGGAGGGGGACGCCAATGAGGAGAACCAGACAGCGGTTGTTGCCTCGGGGGCCCTCAGTCTTTCACCACGAAAGGTAAAATGCTCACGTATCCCACTGCCAAACACCTGAGTCATCCGCCTCCACAGCGAATCTTTATTTTCACTTACTGTTTCTATATATGGCAAAAGCGTGACACTCACTGATAATGGATTAGAGCTGAAGAATGTTGGCAAAAGCACACCCAAACCAGGCTGAGAAAAGTGAGCCTCCTCTCTGGATTCATCCACAGGACCACTGATCCTCGGCCAAACTGGGAAGCCCCACGCAAGAGCTCATTCCTTCTCCAGCATCTCCTACCCTTTCCTCAAGCCTCAAGGCCTAATCCGTGATGGCGGTAACCCAGTGCCTTTCAACTCAACGCCCAACAAATCTATTCTATGTTTTAAGTCCACGTTCTGCAATCCAGTGTCTTGCAATAGCTTTTCGTAATCACCATTGACCACCAAAATGAATTGCTATGTTTAGTGATAACTTTCATGGGAAACCTGCATGGTTTTGACCTTTTGGGTAATTTTCTGCTTGATATTCCTACTCCTCTTGGGCTCAGTAAGAATTCTTCCTGATCTTCCCTTCTGTTAGCCTGTTGCTTGCTTCTCAGCCCTCTTGGAAACATTTTTCTTCTCCCCCTGACCCTCCTGCATTAGCTGTGGTTGTCCTGTTGTCTGACTCTATCCCTTCTCCCCAAGAGGTGAACCACACGGTGATGACCCCCATATCCGTGACTTCTCTGGCTTGGACCGCTCTCGAGCCCATGTCTTCTGCTGCTGTGGACACTTGGGTATGACATGAGCACCGCTTCACCAAAGGAACACATCTCCCTTCCCTGCGTCTGATCTGTTGCTCATTCTGAAAGCCCTGGCTGAGTTCACGGTGCCAAGAACTATGTTCATCGGAAGCCCGCATCGGGAACACAAGATGAATTTCGGATTTCGCCTGGCTCACCTCACATAGCCCGTTGGTATCTGTGTTTTGCTACACCAGGGGCAAATGTTCTCCCAATACCCTTGCCTCCATAACTTTGCTGTTTCCCATTTATCATTCTAAAATGCAAATCCGCTTTTGACAGCTTCTTATTATGCGTCAATGGTTTCTTGAAAGCTTTCTGTGACCCTCCCTCCCACCTTCCCATGCCCGCTCTGGGCAAGTTCGTGGGTGGTTTTCCTCTTGTTCCCTCTGCATTCTAAGCGTACCCTTATCACAAATAACACTTAGCAAATGTAGCATTTTCTTCAATAAAATATTTCAAACGGCACCATAGAGTGGAGGCATGGAGGGCCATGGAGGTAAGAAATTAAGGGAGATAAAGATTAGGTCATTTCTCTAAAAGAATATGGGTTTTCTAGACTTGACTAGAGACCGATAGATGAGAAAACTGCTATTGGTTTGAAAGAGACTCTCTGAGACAATATTTTGCAAACAGGAAACAGGCTGAGAATGCCATGCAACTCTCTAAAAGGGCATATTCCCCAATACTCACTTCATATTTGACCAAGGAAAATAATGAAAAAAAAAAGAAAGAAACTTCCAGAAGTGGCACCAAAGACCAAAAAGAAACCCACACCTTATTATTGACCGGAGATTGCTGTGTGTCCCATAGTCTTCTCTTTTCTAAAAGGAAGTGTATTTTGTCCTGTCCCTATACAATATTGTATATTGGGAGTAAGGGGAGAAGAGCAGATAACCTGTCATATTAGCTCGCAGGTCTCTGGACCACCATGAGCCTCGTCCTGACCTGATGGAGATGCTACATACACACGGCACTCCCCTGGAGATGCTGGTCTTAGAGCTGGATGCGATGACTAGATGGGAGTTTACATCATCCCCCTTGGAGAAGTGTCAGTCGCTTTATGTGTGTTCAAGTGTGGACTGTTGTAGAGACATTTTCCACTCACCAAATAGTCATTTTCCCCCCGCACTGCAAGTCCCCTTGCAATTAGTCAGAGTCTTGTGGGCAGTTCTGGCTAATGAGCTGTGCTCAGAAATTGTGTTTGTCACTTCTAGGCCAAAGCATTTAGAAGCTGCTGTGTGAACTGCCAGCTCTCTCTTAGCCTGCTGTGAGACCAGGAAGCCACTTATTGTGATAACAGCATCATAATATCAAACATTCTGGATTGTTGAACTGCCACATGAAGAAGAGGTGCCCTAGAGGGTGACCCAGCCTGCATGTGATTTTTGTGAGCAAACAGCTTCATTGTGTTCAGGCACTGAGGGCTTGAGGGTATTTGGTACTGAAGCCTTGCCTAGCCTCACCGATGTGATACAATGGTTTTGACTTCTGGTGTATCATTCTGTTGTCCACATGATTGTGAGGCCCAGGGCACTGTGGCTGTCCACTTGTTAATCGCACCAGAGAGACAGACCCAGTAATGGGCTGACCCTGGAGTGCCACTTAAAAAAAAATCATGAACCAGGCAATAGGAATGGATTTCATTACTACGGAGGACCCAACACATATTGGGGTGCAGACCCTCTTTCATTCACTCACTCAATGACATTCGTTGAGCTTCTACCATGTTCCAAACATTTACAGGTGCTAGAGAATCAGTGCTCAAGAGAGACAGGCCTGTTTGGTCTCATGGAGCTGACATTCTTGGGGACAACCAAGGGGACAAAGGGGACAAGTAAGATCATTTAGAGTGGACAACTGCTACCAGTAGAGTGTGAGGGCAGTCAAGGGAGGCCTCTAGAGGAGGTGACTATTAAACTGAGGCTAGTAGTAAGGAACCAGCCTTGCAAAGATCGGGGAGCTGGAACTTGCGGACAAAGGGAACAGCAGCTGTAAGGCCCTGAGGCGGATGAATTCTTTTTTGGTGGGTTTGAGTTTTCAGTGTGACAGAAGTCCGCCCTGGCAGGAACATCATGATACAGAGAATGACATCAGAGTAGATAGGGGATCATCCAGGGCCTTTTAAGCCATCCCACGGCGGTTGAGTTTTATTTTAAGGTCAATGGGAAGACACTAGATGATTCTAAGGAAGAAAATTATAAGAATTGACTAGAGACTGATTCATAAGCAGCTGTGGCGGCAGCCTGGGTGAGAAAAGATGAGGCTTCGAAAACGGCGAATGATCACGGATATGCGTGGAGAAACAAATTTTGGATGTAGCAAATGAGACTCAGGGAGGAAGGAATCAAGAGCAACGTCTAGGTTTTCGGTCCGAGTGGCTGAAAAGCAGCGATGCCGTTTAAGAGATAGGAAGGCTTGGAGAAGCCTGGACCGGGCTACCTGAGGAAGGTGCCATGTCTAGATTTCTCAGTTGCAGATGCCATCAGACAGTCACATGACTGTGGGAGGAAGCAGGTGGAGTTTCAGGGCAAGGTTTGGCCTGGAGGTATAAATTTGGGGCCCGTCAGTTTATAAATGTTATTTAGAGTCAAGGAACTGAATGAGATCACTTAGGGAGAGAGTATAAATATGGGCGAGGTCCTGAGACAGGGGTCTGGGATCCAACATCTCTGCAGGGGTCAGAGAGAGGGGCGGCATCCTCCCAGAGTACTGAGACCTTTTCTACTCCCAAGGGCTGTTTGCTTTTCGAAAGATGTCCTGCGACATATAGATTTTTCCACATATCTTTGTAATACATGTTACATCAGAGTCTCCTGTGAGTTTTAAGTCACACGTGTCACAGCAGGGAGGCAGCTGTGCAGATGAGGGTCAGCAAACTCTGGATGCTTTCAACCGCTTTGCCGCTAACTAGCGCATTGACGAGGGTAAGTCGCAGGTGCTCCGGGCCCTGCTTCCCTCTTCCGTGATGGGGCGGTACTCCTGGCTCCTCGTCAGCTCATTGTCAGGAGTGAAGCAGGCAGCGGACGTGAGTGTGTTTTGTACACTCCGTGGCTGTGCCGTCCCTTCCAGTAGCCACCAGCCTCGTGTGGCCATGAAAATTGAAACTGAATTAAATCGAATATTCGGGTCTTCAAGACGAAGAGGACACAAGGAGAAAATGTGATATGGGATCTTGGACTGGATCCTGAAACAGAACAAAAGACGTTCGTAGAAAAATTGATGGAAAGACACAAAGCCTGAAGGATCGTGAGTAGTGTTGTACCAAGGCTGAGTCCTCCTTCGTCTTGACAAATGTAATGGGGCTATGTAAGCCGTTACCATCGAGATAAACTGAGGGGAGGATATACAGACGCTCTAAAAAGTTAAAGAAAAAGTTAAAGAAAAGTCAGTCTCTTGGTCACACTAGCCACCTCTCAAATGCTCCTTAGTCACATCGAAGCCACCTCTCAAATGCTCCTTAGTCACATCGACCGTCCCAATAACGGACTATTTCCATCACAGCAGGAAGTTCTATAGGATAGCGTTGCTTACACTATTAAACAATCACATGGTTTTGGTAGGTAAGGCACTGACCCCAGCACCATACCTCAAAATGATGTCCATGGGAGAAATTCAATGGCTTCAATAAAAGAATTAAAGTCGTGACTAGAAATAAAAATTGTCTGCTCTCCCACATCCAGATTTTATTTTAGACTAGCTTCTGTTGTCTCCCTCAAAATATGACGGGGTTAAACCAAATGGTCTCTAAAGTATCTTTTTACATCTATCTCTTTATGGGTCCTGGACAAATAATACTGGGGGAGGGGCGGGGGGAGCAGCCGTTCCCCGACCCAGGTCATTCAGCCCCACTACCGATGCTGGTGTAGAAAGGATCCTAAAACACACACTCCTTGTCAGAAGGAGGCTACACCCATGAGGTTTTTATAGAGGAGAATCAATAGGCAGTCTTTTCTTTAAGGTTAGAAGCACCCTACTTGATGGTAACTTTTTGTTCATGACTCCCAATTTTAAAAAGTTAAATAACTCAGGTCAGGCGACATAAGGTTTAGAAAACACTATTGACCAAGGAAGTTAGTGACCATTGATTTGTCATTTCGACCTAAGTGAGCTGTCCATAATAATAATCTGCTCTCCCAACAAAGCACTTTCTGTCCAAAGACGCTAAAGATGAGGCATGAATATTAACCCATTTATTTCCACCACGTTTGTTGACATTAAGAAGTGCTGTGTTCCTATCTGCTATTTATAGAGAAGAAACTAAAGAGTATGTTATTGAGAGGAAGACAATTTGATGCCTACATAGAAAGTTCCTTTCCCATTGGATCACCCTGCTGTATAGACCAAAATTAATTATTTAGTTTTCATCAGGTTAAGAGTTATTAAATATATCTGAAATCCTGACCACTGTTTATTTACTTCTTTCCCTTGGTCTTCATAAAGTATGCATCAGTTAGGATTCTTGGCTAAAAGCAACAGAAGTTTTTTCTGGTAAATTTAAGCCAAAGGGAGTCTCATATCACAGATCTCCTGGGAGATGTGCCCCAAGATCCCATAATCCCCCAGAGGAAATTGGTGTGCCGACAGAGAGGACAGCCAGAAATGAGGGAACACCCGCCACAAAGTCCAAGCCATCTATGTTTTGATTTTCTTACATATATCCGTTCATTTTACAAATTAAAAAGAATCATAACTTAAATGCATAACTGTGGAACCTTTGCATATAAATTATTGGCATGCCCTCTCTGTGTGCATTCATCAGAAAGGTAGGTAGTCATTTATAAGCATCACTGTCTTGAGTTAAACAGCAAGTAAATCTTGTTAAAGGCTCTTAATCTCTAAACACTATATTTTCGATAGGAAAAAATAAAGATATAAATAAAGAAAAGATGTTGGTATAGTGTATCGTTTGCCAAGGCTTATATAAATATCAATTTGGTGTTAGTAAGTCCTATGACAGAAACTATTGTTCAAACAACCAACAATTAGGTTGAACAGATAAGTGTTAAAAAGATACTTTCTATCAATAACTTGATAATTAATGATTGTTAACCATGGAATATATACACTTGCTAGCAGAAAAGGTCATGGGAGGATTTAGTTGTCCTTCTCAAATATAGTCTTGTACCCTATATGTACCTGGAATCCAGGTTCTCATCTGTGCTTTACTAGTGGATACTTATAAACAGGATCTTGTAATAACCTTTTAGAGTTTAAAGGAATTCCTGCTGTCTTATCCAACCTTAGAAGAATGCAATGTTACTTCTCTGTTACCATATTCGAGTTTATTTTAACAGCGTGTTAGAGCAAGAAATAAGAACAGAGGCTTCCTGACTTTCTCCATCTACACCATTGTTACAATCTTCTCCACCGCCCTTAGAAAGTCTTAGTTGCACTTGTTCAAAGCAAACTACCATGGAGCTGCATGTTATTTTGTGTTTGAGGCTAACAGTGTCTTCTTAAGAGAAACGCAAACATGTGTCACATTCCAGAGGAAAGATTGAAAGCCACCGGCGACACTGCAGGACCGTCACTGGGCATCGAGGTACGTAGCTGAGGGAGGTGTGGTAGTGTTTGGCTCCCCCACGCTTTCCTCGCAGGCATGTCATCCAGAACAGACCCAGGGAGCCATCGAAGGCCACCATTCCCTCGTCAATACTGCCCATGACATTGCTAGTCAAGTTCAATGTTCTAACAATGCAGAGACTACATCGGGGATGTGACTTTAGCGTGTCGAGCAGGGACAACCTTCTTCCCCCATTGCAGGATCTCCTAGGTGCTTCCTTACATGACGCATGACTTTGGGCTTGGAAATTACTCAGTATTTTTGACATTGAAGTCTCCGCTAGAGGACCGACACTTCAAGTCTACCAGTTAACACCTTAACAAGGATTGCCGATGGCTGACCCATGCTGAGTCTACTCCAGGAACCTAATAAAATCTGAGGGAACACCCCTGAGAAGGGGGTTAGTGTTCTGGAGAAGCTGATCCCAGATCAGGTCAACCAGGCAGCCCTAGACTGAGTGTCACAGCCAAGGGAAGGCCCTGCTGACAGTCAGGCATAAAGGGAAAGATGAGAACAGTCCAAAGAGAGAGGTAGATAGCCAATAGGTCAGGGTCAAGACAGGACCAAGTGTGAGGTCCCCTAAAACTTCTGCTTGCTGGATAGTTTTACCCCGAATAAAGGAGCAGAACCTTCTAGGCCAGGCCCAAGAGAACTTACCCAGAGCAGGAAGAAGGAGAGTACAATGGGGAGCACAAAGATGAAAGCCCCCCACATCTGACGAAGGCATTTACATTCCTCTCTGTTTCTCTACTCAGTGCACTGCGGCCACAGGGCCTTTGAACCTGCTCTTCCTTCAGCCCGGCGGGTTGCTCCTCCAGGCTGCACACAGCTCCTTCCTGGCATCCTTCGGGTCTCCGCCCCATTAAAAAGGCCTTTGTCGGCCACCCTATCTAATACAGCACTTTCTATACTGTCTTAATTTTTCTACATAGCTCTGGCACCAGCGTATGTATTAAATATTTATTTGCAAATACAGAACTCAAGCTCCCCAAGAGCAGGAACTTGAAAATGTTTCATCCACGGCTGTGTCCTCAGCACTGAGCGCAGTTTCCGGTAGGTGCTCAGGAAATATGTTTTAGAATGAATGAACTCGGAAACCTTCCTTGCGTATTTACTTGGGTTTGGTATACATTAGACAAATTCTCTTGAGTCTGGGGTATAATTACATAATCTTTCCTGCTTTTGTAAAAATGTAGATGTAACTTATAGTCTGTCTGTCTGTCCATCTGTCTATCTGTCTGTCTGTCCTTCTCGCTTTGGTTTTCCCTTACGGGCTTCTATTCCTTCTCTCCCCCACTCACCCACTCCCAAACCTGGTTATCAGTAAAGTATTCTTAAATTATGCATTCATTCAACAAACCTCTGTTGGATGCTCACTGTATACTCGATATGAGGCCAGATGCTAGGGAATAAATGCAAAATCAAGAAAAAAAGAAACAATTTCTACCACCAGTGAAGTTGTGGTCTAGAGAAGAAGCCAGAAACTAATTTTTAAAACTTACAAATAGATGAAAAATTGCCACTTGATAGGGGCTGCCAGGAGAGGTGTGGGTGTTATGAGTGTCATTTATCAGGGACGAGCTGGTCGGGGCGCTCAGGGCTGACTCCTGTGAGGACGTAATAAGGTCCCGCCATGGTGATGAAGAGCTTGACGGGGTCAAGAAAGGCAAGAGGCTAGTGTGGCTGCAGAAGTAGGTAGGAGCAGGTCACACAGGGCCTGGAAAATGTCTGCGACTTTAGCCACGATTCTGAGATCTGAAGACCAAAGGAATCCACAGAGGGTTTTAGAGAGTCTGTGGAGCAGGAAAAGGAGAGGGTGTGAGAGAGAAACGTGACCACACTGGGTGGTATTTAGGTAGGTCCAGTTTAGACACTTGATTCGTTCTTATAAAACGAA
Organism: Eonycteris spelaea; assembly: GCA_003508835.1. Lineage (NCBI taxonomy): Eukaryota > Metazoa > Chordata > Mammalia > Chiroptera > Pteropodidae > Eonycteris > Eonycteris spelaea. The sequence goes on from PUFA01000036.1 coordinate 2,185,509, forward strand.
AGATAAATCATCTCTGTCTCCACGGGCCTTGAACACAGAATGCCCTGTTTGCTACATAGGTAAAAATTTACATGGTAGCAACACCAATTCCTTGCCAAAGGCTCTGAAAGAATAAAATTTATTCACAAAATTGCCTTGTTGAACTATCTTTCTGACTACAGTCAGCAGGTCCCTGCATAGTCCCAAAGCAACCCATTAGGTCCTACTATTCTCAAATAATAAGGAAACATTTTCTTCAACAATTAAAATTTAAGTTTTCTGTGATTGTGATTCTAACATGGCAGATAGAGAAGAAACCCACCTGCCATCTGCCTTTTACAAGAGTCAGCTCTGCTCAATGAGGTTTTGTAATAAAAGGCTCCGAGTTTGCTTGATCTGGACAAACCCACTGGTCAAGTTCATTGCTAGCATTAACAATAATAAATGAAACCATCAGTTCTACTACAGAAGCACAAGGGCACTTAGCACCTTCTGTGTGAGGGATCTACCTCGCTCTGAAATAGCTTGGGAAGCTAAAAAAAAAAATGTTATTTTGTGGCAGACTCTTTTAATGTGCATTTATTTATCCAACTTTAAAGTTATTTAAGGGATAAAGGGGCTTGCCTTGAAACGTCTTCCAGCATTGGTGGGACATTACTAAATAAATCTGAAAGAGAAAATAGGCAATCGGAAGGACGAGAAGGAAGCAATTAAGAAGTGAAAAGGGGAAGATACTATGGTACACAACACAACATTTAAAAACCGGCTTTCTCATACACTCTCAGACATGGTTATGGTTTATGTGTCCATGATTTTATTTCTCTAGAAAAAAATGGGCTGAGCGGTGGCATTGTGGAAGATGGGTGGGGAAAGGGGAGACAAGATAATACACGCTCTCCTTTGTGGGGGATGTCTCTCTCTGCTCCCGAAATTCTTATGCAAATTAAACATGCCAAGAGCGTGAAAAGCACAATCTGAACCATCGCCATAGTGTGTGTGTTTTCTGTGTTGTCTGACTTCATTTTAGTTACTATTTAATATTTTCTCAATCGGGATAGCTTTTTATCTGGCATCTTGGAAACTTTCCCTGTATACTCTTTATTATTTCCTTCTCTGCTAATGATGTTTCTGGAACTGAAGCCTGCTCTTGAAATGGGTTCTCTTCATTAACAGAAGGAACGCTGGGTTTGATTTATCTGCAAAACCCCTGGGATGACTTTTGTGCTTAGATGTCAAAGAAATTCTCTATCTCCTTCGAAACCATTAATTTTATCATTATGGAAATAGCTTCCATAATTGATAAAACATTGTCAACTGAGTTTGACAGACTATTAAAACACTTCTGAAGATTTGTAAGCTCAAGCTCTGATCCCTTGGGCTTGCTTAAAACACGCACACCCATATTTATATTCTCTCTTAAATGTCAGTGGGAAAAAAATCTCTGTGATAAGGTTATTGTAACGTACTGACAGTGATCAAGAATCATTTCTCTCCAGTCCTGGCCAAGTCATGTTATTATTAACAAAGCAAGGTGAACCATTCATCTTTTTCTCAGCAGCTGAGAAAGTTGAAACTTTGCTACAAACAGAAAGAAGACCACGCTGTAAAAGGAATAGCTGTTGTGAAATCTGAAGTATCTATTTTTTTAATTAATTTTTTTTTAATTTGAGATAACTGTAGAATCACATGCAGTTGTAAGAAATAAGAGAGATCCCACATGCCCAGTTGCCCTCAATAATAACATCTTGCAAAAACTATAGAACAATATTTCAATCAGATTATCAACATTGACATTATTCGATTTCCTCTGCTTTACTTGTACTCACTAGTGCATCAGTGTGTATGTATATGTGTAAGTTGCATGAACTTTTATCACACGTGCGTATCTGTGGATCCACCACCCTCCCCATAGTGTGTCCACTTCTCTGAGCTTTTTGAAACACTTATGCACAATAAAAAGAAATGGAATTATAAAAATTATTTGCAGTCAATGACAGTATTTGATCTTTTAGAAAAAGGGATGCCACCTGTGGTGGATTCACCTTCAGGCCTTGATTTCTGAACACGGGTTTCGGACCGCATTCATCTACCTGGCTGGGCACCTTCGTGCAGGGTGTACGCAGCCAGCACGAACGTGTGCTATGGCTTTGCGCTCAAAGCAACAACAGTGATAAGGAAAGAGGCATTATGCGTTAGTGAGATTCATGTTTTTACAAAATTCTATTTATAAAATTCCATTGAAATGTTAAATTTTCAAACAAATCAAGAAGTTGCTCCTAATTGGACTCTATAGGGTTTTGGAGTTTGGGGGATTTTTTTTTTTTTTAAAGTTATGAGTGACGGCACCTAAGATGCATGATTAGCTTCTGATTAAAACTAAGATAGTATCACTCTCTGGAATAACCAATTTTATACTTAATGAATATGAACTGTGAGAATGCTCAAAATTATTATCTTTTAAATGTAGAAAGTCAGCTCCAGTTTCTGTCCTTTGCAAGAATATCCATCGCAAGCTGAGATTTAAAACACACCAAAAAAAACAACATATAAACTTCCAGGCTGACATTTCCCATCTGCTACAGTAGGCATTTTTGCCCATCTGATACAAAATGCCAGCAAGTAAGTCCTCAAAGCCAGCTCAATGGCTCAATAAAATATGGTCTTCTTGTCACCCTCAGTGCTTAAATCATTTGTTGTCAAGCTGGGTGGCTTTCAGAGTTGACATTTACTGCTGTTTGCTGCAAAAGAGATTATAGCCTCAAGGAGAGGGCCAAAACTGTCATTAGCACTGCCAACCAAGGGAACAAAGGCCTTGGCTAATTCTTTGTGATTCTGTTGCTGTCCTATGGTTTTAAGACAGATGATTTTTAAATGATAGATTTTCAACAAGAGGCACTCATGTAGTGTTTACCCAGTGGTCCCAGTAACCTCTTGCATATACAGACACTTCGGCCCATACAAAGAAACTTTAAAAGATCCTTTATCTTCCCTCTCCTGAAACACCCCCACCCTCAACTCTCTTTCATTACTTTTTCCCTAAGTCTCCAGGTTAGATCCAAAATATGAGGCATTCATATTAGTAGAAAGAGGGAATTTAAAGAAATTTGCAAAGACTCAATTCAACAAAGATGCACCTAGTGTTTTGTATGTTTATGGCTTTATGACAATTCTTTGGTAGACACCGAAATGAGTTTTTTTTCCTCAAAGTGGAGGAGAACTAATATTTATCAGGCCCCCCTATGAGCCAAGCATTTTGCATTTGTCACTTCATGCAATTTTCGTGATGACTCTGTGACACGCGGATACTGTGATTTTCCACATCAGGATGCAGGATCCCTGTCAGGTTGGAAGCTTGCCTGGGTCGCACAGCTAGTAGGAAGCAAAGCTGAACTGCTGTGAAGTCCATACTGCATCTTTAACTCCTAAAGAAGGAGATAACAAAAGTATGGAGCTATGAAAATGCAAGCATACGTAAAACTTCAATTCATGGCAGATTATAGTAAATTGTGTAATAAAGGTTGAGTTAGACAGAAATCCAGCATATGATTGATGTGGACTGTGTGATAATCTCCTTTCAACAAAGTGCTCTTTGTCCCGGCTCCTAGGAGTGCAGGCAACATAGAACCTTTACCTCAGCCACTTCAGAGACTATCCCATCTGCAGAGGGCCACCTTGTCCAAAGTCATACCCCTTTTAAGAAGCGCACATGCACTGACTGATCGCCATGGAAGTAAAAGCTTGCCCATCTTGACAAAACTCAGGGAACCTCGTAAGGACCATTCTTGCTCCAGAGCTGCCTACGTGTTGGCTGGATCTGCTGTTGAGCCTTAGGGAAGCTCCTGCGTTTGTCCCCTCCTTAATAACCTTCTGCATGCTAAACTCTGACTCACAGATTGCTTCCCAGAGTCTGTGGTTGATAGATAGGGAGCCTGTGAAGACTTTGAAAAGAGACACGGCATGAAGGGGGCGGTAACTCAGTTAAATGGCGTGGGCCATTCACGAGGACAAAAGTTTAAGATGGAGCCAGAAGAGCCAGTGGGCTGGATAACTCCCTCCAGCAGAGTGTTAGATTTTTCTGGCATTAAAGTTATGTTTGAATCCTGGCTCTGTCACTTGCTATCTATGAGACCTTTGGAAGTCACTTAATCCCTCCAGACTCAATTTCTTCCTTTCTCAACTAAGATAATATTAGCAATTGAAGTGTCTGGGAGCTTGCAAAGCATTACACACACACACACACACACACACACACACACACACACACACACACACACGTGCGCGCACTCCTGCAAAATTCCTAAACAAATGCAAGCTTTAGTTGTGGAGACAAAGAAGCCTGGTCTAGAGCGGGAGCTGGCAAACTATAGCCCTACACCACTCAGGAGGCCTATTTTGATAAACAAAGAGTTATTGGAACACGGCCCTACCCACTCATTTAGCTGTTGTCTGTGACTGCTTTCAAGCTACAATGACAGAGGTGAGTATTTGTGATAGTGCCCATATGACCATGCGAAACTAAAATATGTACTGTCTGGCCCTTTCCATAAAAAGTTTGCCACCCCTGACCCTGAGTATCAGAAGTCAAAAAGAGTTGGCTGAGGTAAAGGGCAGGGCAAGGGTCAAATCTGTAAGACCCAGTAACTCTTTGGGCTTAGGGACATAAAGTGAGCAAGAGAAAGGACTGAGAACTCTGAGATTTCTGGCCCAGGTGCCAACCAAGGGGCAATGTCACTAACCACACTGAAGGAATTTGGAAAAGAGTTTCATTTGATGGTTGATTTAATTTTGGACATTTAATTCTGAGTTGTGGGTATTAGTAAAAATGCTCAGCAGGAGGATAAAAATATGAATCCAGTATCGTGGCAAAGTCTTGGAGATGAAGTTTTAGAACACAGACCTGAAAAAAATGAAGAAATTGATGGTATCGAAGGCATTAAAATTTTGACTTTAATCTTCCACTTTTATGCGCATTGAGTTCTGTCTCATATCTGACTTATCCAAAGACTTAATGCTTTAAATTGGAGAGTCGAAGTAACTTGCTGATTATTATTGTATTAAGTAGAAAATGAAAAAGGATAGTAAGTTTTGTTGTTGCTAGAAAGGAAACGTTTAGAAGCAGGTAAAGGCTCACTTGCGTGGAGACCACATTATCGGCCACTAAGCAGCGTTTGAAAACCCTTTCTCCTGTCCCAAGCGAGGTGTGTCCTGTGAGACAGTAAATGGTTTTCTGTAAATCAAAGGATGGCGTGGTTAAACGGCCTTGGAGACAACCGGATTAAAGAAATGTAAAGCTTTCTTTATGATAGAATTTCTCAGACCCTTTAACATGTTAACAAGCACTGGGAATCCCCAGTAGGGAGACATAGTAAGTAGACAAGAAAACTGGGGCTTAGAAGTACAAATTTCCAGTTATAAAAACAGATGTAAAGAAGCACAACTCCAGAGGGAAAGGGGGGGGAGGGGAGAGGTAGGAAAAGGTAAAGGGGGTCAAATATACGGTGACAGAAGGAGATTTGACTTTGGGTGCTGAACACAGAATGCAATATACAGATGATATAGAATTGTATACTTGAAACCTATATAATTTTATTAACCAATGTCACTCCAATAAATTTAATAAAATTTTTAAAAATTGCAAAAAAAATAGAGAGAATATAGTCAATCATATTTCATAACGATGTTTGCTGTCAGGTGGGGACTAGACTTATCAGGGTGATCACTTTGTAGGGTATATAAATGTCTAACCACTATGTCGTACACCTGAAACTAATATAATATTGTATGTCAACTATAATTGAAAAATAAATTTAAAAAAAAGAAAATGGGGTCTTAAAGCAGGAACTTGCCCGGGATCACAAAGCTCTTGAGAAGCAGAGCCAAGAATCAGGTTCGCAAGCTCTGCTCCAGAGCTCCTGGTGATTATCCTTTCTTAATAGTGCTGATGATAAGGGATGATGATGGTGGGGGTGGTGAAAAGTGTCATTCCTGCTAGTGGTCCCTGTGGTACTTGACATCCCTCGGAAAAATCTGGTTAGCCTTAGACCAGTGTATCTGTCACCTGGTGACTAAACAACACTATGTCAACCACTCGAAACTGCTTTGAGTAAATTATTATTACAATAATAAGCCTTTATCCTATCGCACCATCTGCAGGTTGGCTGGGGCTGCTTTGCTGATCTCATTTGGGTTTGGCTCTGGCCTGTGGGTTCAGATCAGGTCTGCTCTATGGAGCTCTCATCTGTCTGGGACAAGCAGGTTACCAGTGGCATAGTCTCTCACCAAGTCACACATGCCTGTGCTGTAGTCAAGGGGCAGGGATTCCTCCCCCCCTCCCACCCGCCCCGGTGGGAAAAACTGTGAAGTCACACGGCAAAAGCTGTGGATACAGGGGAGAGCAAAGAAATGGAACTAATTATTCAATCTCCCATGACGCATGTGTAAAATTCAGCTTGGGAACATGCAATAAAAAATTTAGTCTTTCTGTTTAAATAATTCACAGAACCCTGGCACCATGAATTCAAGTTTGGTTAATGTAGTATGTGACAATAGAATTCTATTAACCTTATCCTTACTTATTCGGAATCTACCCAAGTCTGAGCAAAACAAGGTAAACATTCTTGGACTAAAGATTTACTAAATACAAGTCCTTTCCTTTGCCTGGGCATCAGAACTCTTCACCTGGCCTTGCTGGGTGCAAGCCATGCTCTGGACCTGCTGTCTAATCTTCACTCCATGGCCAGTAGGAAATGAGGCTGTGATCTTGAGAGAACTAGGTCTGGCCAGCTAGAGTGTTTATGAGAATCCCGGAGCTTGCCAGGACAGCTTGGGCCAAGCGTCCAAGAGGGTGGTCAGAGAGAAGGGTGGAGAGCCGAAGAAAACAGGCGGAGGGAAGAAGTTCTGAGGGTGGAACTGTGGAGGGAATGAATGGAAGGAGGGTGAAGTTTTTGTGAGGGTCTTGCGGCCTCGTTCTCAAAAAGGGAGGAGACAATATCTCTAAAAGCTGTAAGAGTCTTTGATGACAATAATGATGACAGGGAGGAGGAAGAAAGAATATATGATAAATGAAAGAGAAGATATGTAATATACGTAAACTTTGAAACATAATCATAAAATGATACCCACGATCTTACTACTCAACTTAAAAACCAGTGCATTATAGCATTGTGTGTTTGCTCTATCTCCTTCTTGACAGAAACTACTGTTGGGATGTCGTGTTGATCATTCTCTTGCTTAAAAAATTTGTTGTATCCCGTATGTGTATTCTTGAACAATCAGTATGCAATGCTTAGTTTTATAAAAACAGCATCATGTTACATGTAAATTCCTGTGCCTTGTCATTATTGTGTTCCTAAAATTTGGGCATGGTTTTAAGTGGCTGTAGTTCATTCATTTTCACTGGTCTACAATATGCTTTATTCGATACATACCACAGTTTATGCATTCATTCTCCTGCTCATATGCCTTTTAAGCTGTTCTATTTTTGCTCTTATGAATAACTCTCAGTGAATTTGTATGTGTCTCTGGGTACATGTGTCCAAGGGTTCCTCTGGGATATGTAATTCAGAATGGAATTTGTGGTCTATAAGGTTTCCAACTGTTGTTTGTAATTTTATTCCAAAGTTGTTATATCAGTTTATAAGCCCCTAGCACAGTATGAGAGTCCTCGAACCACATTTTCACCAAAATTGTATATTGTCAGACTTCTAAATTTTTGCGAATCCAGCAGACAGAAAACAGATCTTGTTACAGTTTTAATTTATATTTCCTGATTCCCAGTGAGGTGAGCATCTTTTCACAATTTAATCGGCATATAAGTTTCCCTGTCAGTGAAATGCTCATTTATTGTGCTTATTTTCTTATATTAGTTTTTTCTTATTGATTTATCATAGTTCATTATAAATGCTAATCTCTTGACAATTATCTGTAGCGCAAATATCTTTTCCCATTTTGTGGCTTATCTTTTCACTCCATTTACCGTGTCTTTTGGTAAACAGAAACTCTCAGCTTTGAAGCAGCCAAACGTATAAAACTTTTCATTGTGTCTCCTTTGAGGGATTTATCCCTGCCCCAAGTTTACGAAGGTAACCCCCTCATTTGTCTTCAAAGAGTCTTAATGTTTTACCTTAAAGATGTAAATGTTTAATCTATTAGGGATATATATATATATATATATATATATATTTACCTATGGTGTGAGGTAGGGATCCAATTGAAATGTTTTCCATATGGATAACCCATTATCACAACATATTTAATGATAGTGACATCTCTACACATCCGCCTCCTTAGTCGTCTGCAAGGCCATCTGTTCCAAGTCGCAAGGTTACCTCATGCATAAGGGACATGACTGGGCCCTCTGCTCTGTTGCCTTGATCAATCCGTCTTCCCCTAAACTCAAACCATACAACCTATTACTCTGACTTTAAGTCTTGATGACTGGTAGGGCCTCCTAGTAACTAGCTTACAACCGCAGTTGAGAGGAAGAATGAGCTTCAAATATCTAACTCATAGAAGAGAAAGAAATGTTAAAGATTTTAGCCCACTGTCTACTGAAAAGAGGTATCTGTTACCCAGCTTCTGCTCCATAAGGCTCGACTAAAATTGCTGTTATTGGAAATGCACCTTAGTTATTCTAGCGGATGTTGCGTTGCCACGGGTTCGAGGTTCCGAGGGAAAGGGGAGGAGGCTCGGGCTGTCGGAAGAAAATGCGGGGAGCCACAGGCACCTGCGCCATAGCTCTTCACCCCAGCAAGGGCACCGTCAGCCTCACAGGTGGCGCTGCCTGATATACACAGGTTAAACAATAGTGGCACAGTGCCAGGTCACGGAGCCCCTGCAGGCAAACTGGGCACATAAGGGGAGACGTGCTGACTCGCTTCCGCTTAGAAGTTGTTAAGCGCTTAGGGAGGGAGCCTGCCTGCAGCCTTCTTTCTCCTCACAGATGTATAGACTCCATTTTTTAGCTCAGCGACCTATTACTTAAAACACAGATAATGCGGACTTCCAAGTAGTATAGTGAAATCTGACTTTACTTTTCAGTTCTCGCTTTAAAGCATCAGCTGAGATATGTTGAAAAAACGATCAGCCCTTTCTGCCCCCTTAGAAAATAGGGTCTCATTAAAATGTTCTGAAGCAGCCCTAACGCCGACACGTCTTTGCATTTCGTCAGTGTTATTTATACAGAGCTTCATGTTTATAACTCCAAGACAAGGTGACTGGATGAACTCGAAGTTTCTTGGTGGCGGAGGGGGGCCCTTGACAACTCTACTGTAAACTCTCTTTTCTCTCTATGGACCACACGGTTTAGAACTCATTCAGTGTAAACAGCACAAATCTTTGGAGCATTTTCTGTCCAGTGAATGTCGAATAAATTCTTTTCAGTGGTGACACTAAATCCTTAGGTTGTTTATTGGGACTTCCTCGCCAGAGATACAGTCGTGCAAACTGAACCATCTTTTCAATGCTGTACCCGGAATGAATTGTCAAGTCATGTTTATGAATGGCGTTTTGTTTTCTCTGCGAAGGTTCAGAAAGAGAGAGAACATACTATACACAGTACTCACAGCTCAGTCCAGTACATAACAGAGCCCATAAAAAGTACCCCTGAAATTATTAAACTGTGTACCTATATACATGCATATTTTGAAAAATTTGAAAATTGGTTTACAAAGAAATATTACATTTGCAAAGAATTGGCAACGTACATTTAAATATCGCCCACTAGAGAGTGCATGCTCATGGTTCACGAGCGCGAACCAATAGGAGAAAATCGATAGAAATAAGAAAAATGGAATACAAGCAGAAAATATATTCAGGCAAAAGAAATAATGAGAAGAAAAAATTGAAACCAATAATCAAAAGCCCCTTTCATAACAAATGTGTTAAAATGATAGCGAGATGATTTCTCAGTAATTTTGGCTCGAGCAAGTGTGTCTTCTATTCAACAGTGATTTTTTGTTTGCTGAGGGGTTAAAAACAGTCTTAATTGATGAACTTCAGTGGGGAAGGGGGAAAGCAATAAAAGGAAGTTTGATTTCTGCCATGGTTACGAATTAAGTAGCTCGGGATCCATTCTCTAAAGCTTGTGTTGGGCGCTCTCAGCTTTCCACCTTCCTCTCCCGCCTCCCACCCGGTTCCCGTGGCTCCTGTAAACTCACCTCCCTTCCCACCTGTAAAACCTGCTTTCAGATCACACTCCTCATGGTGCCCTGCAACCTAGGAAAATCTCTCCACCCCGCAGTCTATTAACAACACAAACTGTACATTTAGAAACTCTTTGACCACAGTCCACTAGAAGGAAATTTTATTAAGAGAAAATAAGTACAATTTAGATTTTTTACATCTGTATATATATATATATAAAAATGCAAATGAACACTGCAATGGATGATGGATGGCGATGCTGAAATAAAAATTCTTCCATGTCATGTATAATTCTTCCATGTCATGTATAATTCTTCCATGTCATGTATAATTCTTACATTAATAAGGTTGCAAGATTTAGCAAATGAAAATACAGGACGCTCAGCTAAGCAGACGACATGTAAACAACTGACAGTTCTTGTCGCATGAGTATGTTCTGCTAAAATAATTAAACAAGGAGGCCACTAGGCTGAGGTGGCTTTAACACCATTGTGGCCCACATAAGCAAACCAGAATCTAACCCTATAAATGCCCCCAAGGTTATGAAATTGAAACGCCAAGGACAACCAGTCACAACAGCCAACGAGGCTTTAAGCTATGGCCAATCCGTAACTTCCTTGCTTTGCTTCCATCTTTTCTCAGTAAAAGGTTCCCTCCCTGCTCCTGTCAGGGAAGCGCTCCTGACCACTTCCAGTTTGGCATCGCCCCATTCAAATAGATTTTCACTCAAGTAAACCCTTAAAAGTTTTAATATACTTCAGTTTTTATTTTAACAGTTCCATGCACTCTTGAGGACATACTAACACTAAAAAAAGTATTCATTGTTTATCTAAAATTCAAATTTAACTGAACGTCCTATATTTCATTTAGTAACCTTAATTAGAAGATCTTCTATAAGTAGCTTGAATAAAACTGGGCACTTTTGCCCCCTCCAAATTACTTCAGAAAGCCTTGAAAACTAATGAATATTAAGTCTTTACCAGAGTTCTCTTTGTAAAAACCTCCTTGACCCATCTCTCCCTTTCAGATTCTGCCTGCCTTGGCAGCTTTCCAAATCTTTCTTCTCTGTGCTGACCCCAAACAAAGCCAGCCTTTTGGGTCCCTTTTCAATTTTCCCCTGTTCTCTGTCTTACTTTCTTCCAACTACTGATAACCTCCCTTACATACACTAATCGAGCCCTTTCTGTCACTCTCAGTTCTACTCTTATCCTGTACTCTGTAGAGTCCACCAAAAGCCTAGAAATCCAGCAAAACAAACAAAAACGCTTCTTAAAAGTTGAAGAAGGCTCAATCCTGTGACTAACTATACCATCTGCATGCCTCGCACACCCACTAAAGTCTTTCAGGATCTTCTCACCTTCTGTCTCCTGGTCGTCTAGGAGGTCCCCAAGTTTTCCTGCCGATCCCAGATATTATCAGAGAGATTGTAAGACTCTTCTTCATGACTGTCACTGCACTTCTTCTGAGACCACTCTGGGGATAAGCTGCTTGATTTGGGATTCCACCCTTCAACAGGCTAAGCTCTTCCTGGGGTTTGGCTACCTCTGAGTGCCCTGAGTCCCCATGTCACTTCATGGAACACCCAGTAGAATGTAGAATAGCAGCCATGACAGCAAATGTCTTTGTCTCATCTGTGCTCTTACAGGGTAAGTTTTCAATGTGTCCACGCTAAATTGGAGGTAGATTTTTTCTTTGATTGGAGATACTCTTCGAAATGTGACAACATTTCAAAAGCTCCCTTCAATTCTTAGTTCGTTAGGACTTTTTTTTAAAATCACAAATAGAGTTTATTCTCTCCAATACTTTTTCTGCATCTACTGAGATGGTCATTGGGTGTGGTGTCTTTATTCTAATTAGATGATGAATTACGCACAGTTTCAAATGTTAACCCAGCCTCATAGTCCAGGAATAAATGCAAAGCGGTCATAACAAATCGTCCTTTTTACATATTGCTGGATTAATTTTCTCATAATTTGTTTGAAATTTTCAAAATTTATGTTTCTGAGAGAAGTAGTCTATGATCTTTTTCTTTGCAATACTCTTTTTCAGGTTTCGTTATCAAGGTTTGCTGTTCTCATAAAAGAGCTGGAACTTAATTCTCTCTGTTTCAATTCTTTGGAAAAAGGTATATATAATTTGTATGTTTTTTCTTCCTTAAATGCTTGAAGTTTTCATTCCTTTTTCATTCCTGATTTTGGTAATCTCCCACTTATATTAGTTTACTAACGTATTTGTAGGGGCTCACTTAAAGAAGGGGTTGATCTTTTCGACCAACCAACTTTTCACTTTCTCAGTCTTCTCTGGTATATATTTAATTTCTATTATATTGGTTCTGCTTTTATCTTTATTATTCCCTTTCTACTTTCTGTGTTGTGTTAAAGTCCAATTTTTCTCATAGTAAGATAGCTACATTAGCTTTCATTACCTTCATCTGTGCATTTTACATCCTTTCCCATTCTTTGATTTTCGATATTTATGTATCCTTTATATTTAAGGTGAGTCTCTTGTAAATGCTATATACTTGGGTTTTGTTTTATTATTCATTAACAAGGGTTGTCTTTATTTGGACTTTTAAATCCATTTGTATCTAATTACCAATATATTTGAGTTTGAATCTGCCATCTTGTCATTTGTTTTTCTACATGGCCTGTCTTTTATCCTTTTTCTTATCATATTTGGTTTAATTTTTAATTATTTCTTTTTCCCTCTTTTAATAGTTTGCAAGTAATACATTATTTCATTATCTTCAAAGTTCTCCAGACAAGCCCTCAAATCAGTCTGTTAATCTATGTCTAAATGTATCCCTTTAACATTTTACCGGTGCTAATTTAAAAAAAAACAAAAAAACTCAGCCACACTCTTAAGCGATTCACACCGAAAACATTTAGCTATGAAATAAAACTCATATTAGACTTTAGGAAGAAAAGTTTTCCCAGTAAATGCTGTCTGTTGAGGTTTATATTCTTCTTTCTGGACAATCAGTCTAAATTACTGGAAATGTATAACTAAGACCTATCATAACTAAAAATGTTGAATACCAGGGACCACGGCTGAATGTTCCGCGGGGCGGGGTAGTACAAAAAGTGAAAGGGCTGAGTTCTCTAGGAAGGAGAGAAGATTGTAATGATGGCCTTTACTAGGAAGTCGGAGGACATGTGGAGACTGCTGACGTCGTGGTCCCCCACGTACCACCCCGTGGTAGACCCCAGGCCTGCTCTGTCACTGGGGAGGTCTCCAGATAGCCCAGCCCACCTCCCGTTGTCCTTGATGGATTAAGAAGCAAGTTTGCTGTGGGAATCCTCAGTTCCCACGAGTGTAAATGGTGACATGGCAAATATACCATTGGAAAATATAAAAACCCCAAAGAAGTTAGCCCTTGGAACAAAGATGCTTCACTGTTGCTTCTGGCCCTTTTCCTACTTGTACAAGGGAGGTGCCTGCCTAGGAGACAAAACCTGCCTAAGTGTAAATTTCACAAAAACCCTTGCCAGAAGCTGAAAGGGCCTTGAGATGAGGTGTGATTCTGGTGTCGTTAGGCCCCCGCTCGGACTTCCTCTGGGCATGTCATACATCTGCAGAGGGAGGCCCATGGAAAAGTTTTACGACCTCTAAGGGAGAAACATGAACTGACCCATCTACATGGTTTGTGAAGCTTGTTTTTCTCCATACATCCCTTTCCTTCCTTCCTTCCTTCCTTCCTTTCCTTCCTTCCTTCCTTCCTTCCTTCCTTCCTTCCTTCCTTCCTTCCTTCTTTTCTTCTTTCCTACCTTTTGTTTTTCTTGTTCTCACTCTTTTATTCTTTCATCTTTGACGGGTGCTCCCGCTCCCCACCCCCCCCCCCCCGGAGCTAAATCTCTTTAGTTTTTCAAACCAGGCCCCACCTTGGCTCATGGCACATACAGGATAAACATGATTTTTCCCTTGGACAGTTTTCATATTCTGACACGTCAGTATTTGAACAGCCCTCTGGAGCCTATTCTCCCTTCCTCAGGCTGATGTGGTTCCCATTATCTTCTGGCCAGGTGTCATCCCATTTTTATTCCCCTGATGAGGCAGTTTTCTCCCCACTTTGTGCATCCACAGAACTGAGAGGAATATATTCAGTGTCATCCAGATGGTTATTTCATTAAGTTCCCAGGGCTTACTCCATATTAGCTGAAGAAAAATATTAACATTCTGTGGCTGGATTGCAACCTAGTATAAATTATAGTATATTGGCTGCAGAAATGAGGTTTACAATGGAAAAAGATTCTAATTAGAGATCGTGAAGCATGATGAAAAAATTTTTGACTGTGTCGTTAGTATCGTAATTTATTCATTGGTTCTTGGTTTGTGACTGATGCATTCACAGGGACCTGCTTGGTCCATCCATCCCCTACTCTGAGAATCTGGTCATGAGAAACTTCAATTGTCTTCAGAAAATCATGGAAAACATCAATTTGAAATAGATGGTGTGTTAGGGTAATAAAGTCAAATTTGCTGGAACAAGGAGACCTCTCCCTCCTCAAATATGCTGGCCTAAATAAGATTGAATTTTATTTCTTTTTCACATAATTAGGTAGTGAGGCAGCTCTGCTCCACAAAACCATTGATAGGTTTCGATTCATTTCGTCTTGCTGCTGTGCCACCCTTAAACTGTCTTTGTGTAAGTGATCAAAGCTGGGTTATTGCTTTGCCTGGTTTTAGACTCTTGGAAAAGGGAAAAAGAGGAAATAGAAGGCCAAAGGTTTTCTGTCAGACAAGTCAGGTGAAAGTTGCTCACATCATTGAAGCTTACATTTCATTGGTAAAAAGTAGCCACACTGTTATTCTTAAATACAAAATAAGCCGGTGAGTCAGTCCCTTTCTGAGAAGCCACGTTCTCAGGAAGGAAAGGAGGATGAATTTAAAAAGACAAATAATGGTCTGTAACAGATACTCTGCGGTGTCAAATCTGGAACCCAATCCTAATCATCAGCAGCTCTTTAAGGCATTATATAGTATGATGATTATAGCTCTAGTTCTGGGGACAGAAAGCCTGGGTTCTAGTTTGGGTTCTACCACTCCCTAGTCGTGTGGCCATAACCAGGTGACTTAACTTCCTTAAAACCTCAGTTTCCTCAACTGTAAAATGGAAAACAGAATAGCACCTACATTGACGATTATATGAAATAGCAAATGCTTACATGGTAAGAGTTTAATAAATGTTTCCTTGATTCGTTTCCTGAAGAGAGGATTTGACCTCTTGTTGATAATAAGACTTCAAGGCCAATGAGAGGTCATCTCATGAAGAGCTGCTTTGTTTCAGCAAAATTGATTTAACGAGAATCTATTTTATAGAAGGCACTGGGATAGTGCCTATTCATTTATCAGTTAGTTTTATACCTTGAATGACATGGATGTAGCAATAGTCCTTTTCTCATTGAATTTGAAGGGATAAATGAGATATATTTTTCAAGAGCTTAACTCCCTCTATAGCATATAGTAAGCACTCAGTATATAACTCTTATTCTATAAAGTATATACCAAATATTGTTACAAGCAATGTTATAGGAATACAAGAGAAGAAACAATTCTTATTTGGAGGAATAAGGAAGATTTCTAGGAGGCAATGGCACTTCAACTGGGTTTTTAAGGATGAGTAGGATTTTCAAAAATTGAAAAGGTGTTTTTTAATGGTTTCATCAGAGAAAACAACATGCGCCAAAATCTGACGGTGAGTTATTGTGTGGCATGTTGAAGGACAAAATGTCTAGATCAGAGAGTCATGAAATAAGAACGAGAGAAGTTGCAGAGGAGAACGGAGTGTCAGATCAGGTAACGATGCCACATTTGTGAGTTCAGACTTCGCTCATTAAGCAATGGAGAGGTTTCTGAGGAGGAGATTTTCATATTCGGAGCTGTGTATTAGGCTGACCACCTCTGGGAGCAACATCCAAGTTAGATTAGATAGGAGATAGATGGGTGAAATGACAGGCTGCAAATCCAGATAAGTGACTACGCAATAGTCCCGGAAAAGCACAACAGTGTCTGAATCGGGCATTATCATTGAAATGAAAAGTAAAAGATAAGAAATAATCATCAAAGAGGAAAAATCAATAGGTCTTTAAGACTGACTAGAAGAAGTGAAGAAGAACAGAGAGTTAAAAATGCTTAAGATTTCTAATCTGAATATTATAACACAGGGAACATGTGCCATAATTTCCAACTGGGATCTGCCAAAACTAAAATCTACTAGAATACAGCTATGAGGATTTCCAATATAAATTATCAATATAAATGTATTCTCTTGCATGAAGGTGTAGTAATTAGTTTGAGTTTTTAAAATGTATAATGTGAGTAACAAGGCAAGGATGACCACTTTTTCTTCCATTGTTTAGTACTGTACTAAAGTTATTAGCCAATGTAATCAGATAAGAGAAATCAATCAGTATGGGTGGAGGTAAAAAAAAAAAAATGATCTCCTTGGATGGGAGACCACCTAGGTAAACCAGGTGCTGTAGGCGCAAAAAAAAATCTCTATTTGGAGATGATATAATAGCATACTAGCAAAACCTTAGAAAATCAATAATGAAAATAACTCAAACAATAAAACAATTCAGTAAGCAACGGGATATAAAATTAACATTAAAAATCAATGGCTTCCATTTAAACCAACAACGAAAAGTTAGAAGATATAATTGTAGAGAAAACTTTATTTACAATTGCATGGAAAAAAAGCTTAAATGCTTAGGGATAAATTTAGTAATAAATGTGTAAAAGCTATACAAGAAAAATTTTAATAAACTCTTGAAAAACTAAAAAAGTAGATTTGAACAAATGGAAGTACATCTTCTTTTCTTGGACAGGATAGCATTATAAAGATGTGAGATTTCCCTAAGTTAATTTACAAATGCAATGCAATTCCAATAAATATACCAACAAGCTATTTTATGGAGTTAAGTTTGATACTAAAGTTTATATGGAAAAACAAAACATTCAGGAATAGCCAGGAAACATTGAAAAAAAATTTTTTGAGGGGGTACTAGCAGACACTAAAACATACTATAAAGTTTCTATAATTAAAACAGTGTGGTACTGGCACAGGGCCAGTAGAATAGAATAGAAAATCCAGAAATAAACTCAAACACATATGAAAATTTAGTATATGATAAGGGTGGCATTTGAAACCACTGAAGTAAAGATGGACTTTTAAAATAAATGATGGGTGACTGAGTAGCCATTTGGAAAAGGTAAATTAAATCCATGTCTCACATTATACATAAGAATAAATTCCAAATGCTCCAGGGAATATAGAGGAAAAAAAATTCAACCATAAAGTACTAGAAGTTTATATGGATGAATTCCTTTTTAGCCTTAATGTAGGAAAGGTTTTCTAACTATAACTAAAAATCCAGAGGCAATACAAGAAGACATGGGGGAGAAAAAGGCTAATAAAAGTCAAACAGCTTTACATGATGAAAGCGAACAACAAAATATCATTTAAAAATCCATAAGACAATCGACAAACTGGGAGAAAATATTTGCAACATATAGCACTGACGAAGGGCTAATATCCCTAATATAAATAATGCTTAAAAGTTGTGAATAAAAGTATTTCACGGTACACTACAGGTTGAATGAATTAATTCTCATAATGATGTTTAGGCGTGGGTGGCCGGTATTATGTATGTACAATACTTTCGTGGAGAAAAAGGGGCAGAAATATTAGAAAATCAGCCTAAGTCCACGCCAGACTAAATTACTATCTATCTGCAGCCTCACTTCTCCCCAACCAACAGGCTCGACATGCATATCCTTCTCCTCGGCCACACTCTTGTACCCCAAGTCTTTATTCCCTTAAACCAGAAATGCCCCCCTTCCTCCTGATTATTTCACCGCAACTCCTGGGCACCCCCAGCATGAGCCAGAAGTCACAGTTCGAATCCCACCACCTCTTTTAGACAGTTCCACCACATCCTGACTCATTTATCTGCCATGGCACGTTTTTTTTTCACTTTTTTACTATTTTTTTTTATTAAAGATGGTTGTGATAACATTGATGAATAAAATCAAATAATTTTCAAGTACACCAATCAACAATATGTCATATATATGTGTATATATATATGCATGTATATGTGTGTATATATATGTATATATGTGTGTGTGTGTGTATATATGTGTATATGTGTATGTGTGTGTGTGTGTGTGTATATATATATCACATTGTGTGTTCACCACCCAGAGCTAGATTTCCTTCCACATGAAACATCTTTTTAAATGTTGGTTGCAGATTGATGTGTTTCTCTCCTGAGAATTTTGATGTTATGTCGACACTCGAAGCTTTCCTTCCATTCTCCTCCCTGTGGCAGTGCCTATGGGAAGAAAGCTGCTTGGAATTAGACAAACATAAATCTGCACTGAGTAAGAGGTGGTCTTAAAGCCACACTCCGCTGAACACGCCAATCGTGCGTTTTCGCTCTTATTCAAACCCCCGCGTGTCTGACGATGCCTGAGTGTTATATGGGAAATCAGGTTTCTCCGAGGGCGACAGCACACATTCAGGCTGTGGGGGATGGAGACTGACGTGCTGCCAGACCAGGGTTCCCAGTTCACCGGAGTAATTTCCTGCCAGGCTCCAGTTCAGAGTTTCCGGACAAGCAGGGCTTAATTCCCAGCCAATTCTGAAGATTTAGCGTCAGGGCCAACTGCTGCCCCAACCTCCTCACTGACAGCTCCTGGAGTCCCAGGACGGAGAGGTGGAGGGTAGCCAGAAAGACAGCAAGTCCCCCTCATCGTAGGCCTGCCCTGTCAGCACGGCATCTCGCCCACCACGTTCCCCAGAAAAAGCCCAGAGGTGATCTCCAGTCCCTTCTTTGAATTTTACACGGTAATATCACTCTGCCAGGTGATCAGGGCATCGTCCGCATTCCCCATGAAAGCAAATGGCAGAGAAAAGAGAAACTGGATTCGGGTGGCTCTGGGCTCTGTCAGAGAGTGGAATTTCGAAAACACCGTACAGTGTCAAATACTTGTCAAATTCTCTTTTGTTCAACCCCAAACTCAGGTTTTCCTTTCGTGGATGTGCCTCTATCACTTGATTGAGTAACTTGATAATTAAGTAATTAAGTTATTTAAGTAATTTAAAAATTCATACCCATCGTAAAATTTTCAAGCAAATGGAAGTATAGATACAGAACGAAACATAAATTTATTTTTTATCTGTACCTTTTCCTCCATCATAGTCCCATTTCCACTTCCTTCCCCAAAGCAAAAGCAACAATTCCCAATGCTTTAGTGTGTACACTTTTGCAATTCTTTCTCTCTTTCTCAAAATATACATATATTGATATATAACCATGTTAATATCTCTTCCTTCCTTTTTACATTAGTGATGTACTATATACTGTGACTTTTGATTTACTATTTTGAAATTTTTTCATTAGTAATATTTGAAAATTTTTCCTAAGTCTACTTCATTCTCATTAAGGACTGTATATTAGTCTACAGCCTGAATGTAGCATAACCACTTTCCTCGTTTGCACTTAGAGCATCCTCAACTGTTATGGCGAAATTTGTCTTCTCAAAATTCATATGTTGAAGTCCTAACGCACCAGTACCTTAGAATGTGACTATTTTTTTGGAGATCAGGTTGTTAAAGAGGTGATTCAGATTAAATGCGGTTACTGGGCCGCGTCCCAATCCAGTGTGACTGGTGTCCTTATAGGAAGAGATGAGGACGCAGACACACACAGAGGAAAAACCATGGAATGACACAGAAAGAAGACAGCCATCTACAAGGAGAGAAGCCTGAAAGAAACCAATCCTGCCACCACCTTGACCTTCGACGTCAGCCTCCAGACCTCGAGGACGTAACCCGCCCAGTCTCTGTTGCTTTGTTATGAGAGCACCAACGAACTTATACGCCAACACTTTGCAGCTCCATAGATCGCTCTGGTGAACAGGTTCACACAGCCTTGCACACACATATTTTGCACATGTGTAAATATTTATTTTGGCTAGATTACTGGAAGAGGAATCCCAAGATAAAGCACAAATGAATTTTTAATTTTAACAAATATTGTCAAATTGCCTTCCAAAAAGTTTTTATTAGTATTATTTTCTTCCTATTTTGCAATCCTGGACATATGAATCATTGAAATCCTTACCAATGACAGAGAAAATTTAACATTTTATTGTTTTCCTTGATTACTAACGAGGCTCAGAATTCTTAAGCTTTTAGAACTTCTGGTGTGAATCGATTATTTCCTGTGTCAATTATTCTGATGGCTTCTTGATTATTTTTTGTTGATTAGTAGGCATGCCCTCAAATTTTTAAATATTAATCCTTTGCCTATTCCATATTATATAACTATATCCTCCCAGGGTTGTTGCATAATTCTTATTTTATTTATGATATCACACAAAATTTGTTTTGTCTGTTTTCATTAGGGATCTGAGTTTTGTGTCTTGCTCGTTAAGGCCTTACCCGCCTAAAGTTTATGGTGACAAATATTTGCTGTGTTTGCTTCTGGTGGTTTTTTCAGTTTGTTTTCAATACCTAACGTGTTAAGGCATTTGAAATCTATTTACGTGCCTGGTGTCAAGTGGGAGTCTGGTTTTATTTTTTTCCAAATGGCAAAGTAAGTATCCTATCACTTATAAATAGACATATTTTCTCCATTCATTTGAAAGACTTCAGTTTTATTTTAATTTTACTTTCAGTTACAGTTGACATTCAATATTACATTAGCTTCAGCATAGTGGTTAGGCATTTATGCAACTTACAAAGGGAGACACCCAACGGCTTTAGTGCTCACCCGGCAGAGTGCAGAGTTATTACAACATGATTAACTAGAGTCCCTAATTATAAATAGTATTGGTTGTATTTATAATTAGGTATTTATTTTCTATTTCAGTCGATATTTTTGAGTGAGATCTTTTATTTTCAATACAAGAGTGTACAAAAGCACAATGATTTTTCTCCATTGCTTATTATCTGGCTGTGTTATTGATCTTACTTGATTCACTCGCATTTTCAAGGAGGTATTTGTTTTAGTTTGCCGGGTCTGCCACAGTACCAATATGGCAGACTGGGTGGCTGAAACAACAAAGATTTCGCTTCTCGCAGTTCTGGAGGCCAGAAGCTTGACATCGAGGTGGTCGGCAGGCCTAGACTCTTTTGAGGCCTCCCTCTGGCTTGCAGGTTATTATTGCCTTCTCACTGTGTCCTCACAGGGCCACACCTCTGTCTGCACACGTGTCTGGTGTCTATATGTGTCCAAATTTCCTGTTCTTGTAAGAACACCAGTTCTATTGGAGTAGGGCCCACCTTGAAGACTACTTTTTAACTTAGTTTTTTAAAGACCTTATTTCCGAACAAAATTACACTCTGATGATTGGACTTCAATGTATTCACTTTTGGTGGACAAGATTCAGCCCATAATAACAATTGTCTCTGCAAATAGTGACAATTTTGTTTCTTCTTATTATTTTGCCTATACTTCTAATTTCTTTTTCTTATCTTACTGCATTGTAAAATTCTCTAATGTAGTGCTGAATTATATAGTAATGATGAATGTCTTTTTCTTATTTCCAGTTTGAATAGGAATACTTCCAATGCTTCACTATTCAATACAATGTTTGCTCTTTTTTGGGGGTGGGTAATCTTTATTATGTTGAGCAACTTCCTTCTCTTATAGTTTATTAAAGTTTTGTGGGATTATGTTGGTTTGGTTGAGGTTTATTTTATTGTTTTTATTTTGTTTTGTAGAACTGGTATTTGGAGTCATCTTTGACTTTTTCCCACTACCTCACCCTGATTTCCATTTATCTTTTAAAATAATTTAAATGCCAATAGAAGGTACATGGAAGAAAGGTTTGGGTGACATTAAGGTATCTTTTCAATCCCACTGTCTTTTCAGTTTTAACCTCAAAGAATAATTACATTTACGAATAACATGGAATTTATTCCAAAAATGTATTTTATAAATGCGGTGTTTTATATGACCTGAAAAGTAGACCATAACACTGCAAAGAATGAAGAACAAACCTCAAATATTCTTTAAAACATGAAATAGAAAACATTTCTTTATGCTCTTCTGCCTCGATCTTCACCATGCCTTCCATTCACCCTTTGTCTTTTGGCTTCTCTAAAAGGCATATAGAAAGTCCTGCATTTAATATAAGGATACCTTGAGAGAACTGTGCGAGTCACCCCTTCAGCAGTCATGACTGAGCACCCGGTGACAATGCTGAGTTTCCGCTCATTGGGAACCTCCCAGCTCCAGTGTTGCTTAAAGTGCCAGGAAACGAACAATGAATAAGACACCAAGAGCTTACAGTCCAGGTTTCGAATCAATCTCCTAATGCAGGTTTGTTATATTTTTCCTCAGATTCTGTCTAATTCGTTGGCAGTGCGTGGGTAGGGCCAGATAGCTCTTAATTGCAAATAATTCTGGAGCTTCTTGGCAATGCAGAACTAATTGAAATGAGAGAAAAGCAAGTATACTTATATAATGAATAATATTAGGACCCAGGGGGCATTTAGAAAATGGAAAAAAGGAGTGGGTTAATTTTGAACCATTTTCAATTTCCATACCAGTCATTACCCACATTAGTGGATTTATTATGTTCTTTTTCTTTCCCTAATAAGAGCCTTGTAAAATTCAGCATATCATCAGGCAACCTAATAATTACTGTATTTAGGGGCAAATGTTAGGTCCTAGACAGAGACCATTTATTATGTTCCATTCCCTGAAGTTTGACTGAATGGTCATTTTTCTGTTTCCTCATTAATAATCATAATAAGTAAACTGCAAAAAAAAAAAAAGAGGAGGAAAGAACTCAGCAAATCAAAACTTAGAAAACTGGAAAGGTCAGAGCAATAAAGCATCCTGCCATTACTCACAGACTGTGTGAGATATTAGAGTTATGATTCTTAATTTTCATGACCAAAATTCTAAAGGGAATGAAAATGGCACCAAATGAATCCATTCAATTAATGTGGAAGCCCAGATGGGAAAAAAGGAGCAAAATAAATAATTCTCTGAATCTGCCTTTTATCAACTCAAGTCCAAAATTATAGGCCTCCCTGGAGCCTAGGAATCACAAAACAAAAGCTTAATGTGACCAGTAATTTAAGTGTTTGCTAACCTTTTGTCCTTTAAACTGCGGAACAACCAGAAAAACATTATGCGATGAGGCTGCTCTGGCTGAGTGTGTGCTGGGTTAGGCATCAATCTTTTACTATCCCCAGTCCAGGACTTGAGATACAGAAACAACTCCACCCAAGGATTTCTTTTCTTTTCTTTTTTTTTTAGAAAGCTCTTTTGTTTCTTTGGATTGCATGCAAAAAGATTTTCTTGCTGATTTTCCAAAAGCACATTAGTCCTTTACTAAACTCACCCCTTACTTCATCACGAGAGATGTTACAGATACCTAAACTCTAACGCAAGACGATTACACGCCAAGAAAATATTTCCGAGCTACCAAATAATGTTTTCAGTTACCCATTGTTTGGCTTTCTATTTGAAAATGCTTTCGGCACAGACAAACATAAAAGTCTGCTCCGGAAGATTTTGCATTTTTTTCCTCCCCTGCTTTTCTGTTTTCTGATTCAAACGTGAAAGCAATAGCTTTTGTTCCCATTATGGGGTTTTTTTGTTGTTGTTTTTTTCTCCTCCTAAAAGCTGGGCATTTTGAGTGGGTATGTAAAGACACCTTCCTCAAGTACTCCCTCAGGCTACAGCGGGGAGAACTCACTCTCTGTTCTGAAAAGGTAGAACGTCGGAATCTTTTGAACAGCCACTGAGTGCCATGGCTGCCCTTGATCTTCTTTTTGCAGTACATGGGGTTTACACTTCGTGAGCCAGATTCAATCCCAGCAGACCTCTGCTGGAGAACACAGGAAGAAATCTCCCCCCATGTCTGCAGGGAGTGCTTTCCGGCCAACATGCATAAACCATGGAGAATATCTCCCATGGAGTCGGCTCAGAGAAAGACAATCCATTACCCTCCAGGCATCTGGCTGGGGTCGGGAGTACTGGGGAGCCCCACCGCCAGGGTCGCTAATGGGACTTACATTTGAACATCTCTCAAAAGCCAGATCCTGGAACACAGTTTTTCTCCCCCACGGGTTTTGTGTTTCTCAGAAAACAACATAAAGAGAGATAGAGAACCAACACGTAAATCACGACCCTTAAGAAAATATATAAATCAAAAGAATGGATAAATAGCTCCAATTTGCATAGCCTCTCTGAAGAGTTCATTAGTGAGATCGAGACCCACTGTCCCAGCTTCATAAAGCCTTCCCACATTGGCCAAATAAAATCAGCCCCTCCAAGTGACCCTCAAATTTAACACTTCAAAGCCCAGCACAGAATTGCTTTTATTATAACCACAGTGTTTGACAGCAATCCAGAGACAGCCAAAGAAAAGCTGCAGCAGAGTTAATGCTTTCACGGAAACAAAATGCCTTTCGCCGATGCTGGGCACCCACACGTCATCAACAGAAAGATGGGAGTGAGGCCTTCTCAAGAGCTGACATTAAAAATTGAAATCCACCCTGTAAAAGACAGGCCTTGTGTATAGTTTCAAGCCCAAAGCCATAGCAGCTAAAGGGTAATCAAAATAAATCGCACAGAACATTATGGTGGTCAGATTGTTCTCGACAACCCTTGATCCAGGATTTGGTAGATATCTACATAAATTTGGAATACTTCCATATAAAAACTCCACCAAAAGCTATTAGAACTTTTTGAATTTCAGAGTGGAGAAAACCAACAATCCAATAGAAAAATAGGCAAGCTATTCACAAAATGTGATATATAAGTGGAATAGAAATATTTGAAAAGATACTTAACTGTAGTCATAAATAAAGAAAATCAAAGCATAGAAAAAGAATGTTTTTACCTCTGAGATAAGCAATGATGAACTAGTTTAGCGACATATAAGTGAAAGATATAGAGAAATGTATGTTTATTCTCTGTGGTGGAAGTGTGAGTTGGCTGTGTATTTAGAGATATTTTGATTGTAAATATACTTAATCAGTTTGCAATATTTATCAGAATAAAATATATCTATATATCCTTTGCTCCAGCAGTTCTAATTCTAGGGATTTACAAATAGAGATTCTCACACTTATGAACAAAGACAAGGACATTCACAGCAGCAAGTTTATAATAGAAAATAATCTAAATGTTTAGACTGGCCACATTAAATCAGGGGCCTCCATTAGTGGAATGCTTGGGGCATTGCTGGATGTGATGAGGCAGATCAACAAATACATACTGATTTGGAAAGATCTTCAAAATATAGTGTTGTACTTTTTTTTTAAGTGTGATAATATTCTCTCTTTTGTGCAAAAAAGAAAAAGAAAAAAATACGCAAATGTTTATATGCTTGCATATGCATAGAAAAATTCTGGAAAGATATATAAGGAATTGTTAATAATGATTATCCCTAGGAATGGGATTGTAATGTGTATTTGTATGCTTTTTTGTAAAGTTTGAAATATTTTAGCATATATGTATATATAACATATAAATATATATATATATTCAAGAAGAATTGCAAAGATAGGCGGGTAGAAGGTTGAGCTATAAACGTTACCCTGATTCTCTTGTTTGAGTGGCTGAAAAACAATCAGAGACCCCCAGGGGAGCTTAGATGTGGAGGGCGTGTTGGCCCCTAAGTGGCCACCAGTGGACAAGCTCAATGGTGTATGCACTGTACTCCTGGAAAGACTTTCATAGGAGAAATTGTTTTAGAACTCACTTTTTTAAAACTATAGTTCCACACTGTACATGATACCACCAGGACTTATTTATCTTATGGCTGGAATTTGCATCCCCACCTCCGTTCTCCATATCTGTGAGGACAGGGTTGTTGTTGTTGTTGTTTAATTCCACACATAAAGAAGATCATACAGTATTTGTTTCTCTCTCTGACCTCACTTTGAATTGATGTCCTGAGTATACAGAATAATCTCCATGTTTAGAACTCGTTTAAAGTAGTAAGTATACGATTTAAACAAAGTAAATGTTTTACCAGCTTTTTTCAATGAAAGTATTCATTTCAACACATACTTTTACCAAGAAAAAGAAAATGCTTGCTTTGCAGACAGTATTTCCATGAGTGCCCATAAATATTTGCAAATGCTTGCTGCCTTCAATTAATCACTTTAATCAAGGTTCAGGAATGCCTACTATGTGTTTAAGCTTGAAATCATGTCATACATTTCACTCCCCAAAGTGTCCTGGTTTGAATGATAAATTATGTGGTTACCTTACTATGAATGGATTAAGATAGGAGTGAGGAGATGGGGCCCCTTGGATTATGACTGCTATACTGAAAGCATTTGTTAACTACCTCCTCAAAATACTAAGCAATTGGTGGGAACTTAACGAAAAATGTTTTTAATGATGGAAATTAACTGTATTTCTCTGCAGATATCACTTCCCCTGACTCAGAAAAGAGAAAGCTATTCTTTGTCGTTTACCTACGGTATGTTGTCTGTAGCTTGGAAAACACGTTGCAGTATGTTTTACGTCTTATCATTTCCCCTGTGTAATAGGTGAACTTCTGAGATAGTCCCCAGTGATCCTCATCTCCTGGTATTTGTGCCCTTATATAATCCCCTGTCCCTGAGTGCCCTCATAAAATCTCCTCTGCGTGGCTGAAAAAAGCAACTTGCTTCTAAACAACATAATCTGGCAAAGGTGTTAGGAGTTTCTGTGATTAGGTTCCAAAGGATTGTGACTTCCATTCCGCTAGCAGACTTTCTGTCATCCTAGTCTTGATGACGCAAACTGCACATTATAGAGGTCCATGCGGCAAAGGACAAGGGGAAGCCTCCAGCCAACAACCAGCAAGAAACGGAAGTCCTCAGTCCAACACCCTTAAGGATCTGAATTGCACCAGCAGCTGTATAAATGAGCTTGGCACAGGGGCGCTTCCCCGGGTGAGAGTTTCAGATGATGTCCCAGCCCTGGCTGACATACTGACTGTAGCCTTTGAGGAGACCCAAGGCAGAGCACCCAGCTAGGCTGTGCCCGATTCCTGATGCACAGGAACTGTGAGATAGTAAGTTGTTTTAGGCTGCTAGAGCTAGGAGCAATTTGTGACCTATGCAGATGATCTGCATTAGATTCTGTGTGAAGCTGGAAAAACCTCTTAACTCCTCTAGGCCTCTGTTTGCTCTTGCGCCTGGTACAAATGGACAAATGAGCCTTAAATGAATGTGACACAGGAGCAGGACTGAATCGTCTCTAAGAGTCTTCTCACTTCAAAAACTCAGCAATGTTTTGTTTAGAAAATGACCGCTCTCGCTGACAGATTTTAAATACGAGTTGTACTGCTTTTCTTTTGATGCTGTGTTTTGAAGGTTATTTTAAAATTGCCTTAAATGTTGATTTGCTTTAGAAAAAAGAGAAAAAGAAAAACCCTCCAAACAGAGGTCCCTTGTTCGGAACTTTTCCTCACCAACTTTTCTTGTTTAAAAGTATTCTGGCCCATGGGTCTGCACAGCCTGGCTGAGCGCCGCGCATACCCCGATGCTGTCCTCGATACAGACGGTCATGTGCCCTGCGACTTTTGAGTAGGTACGTGTGTGTTTTACGATCACTGTCTCACCTGTCTCCAGAGCAACACCTGCCTCTCATTTGAGATGCAAGGCGACTGTCACCTGGCCAGAGCGTTGGGCACGTTTCAGTTCGCCTGCCTCTGAATTCCCGGGGAGAACTTTTTAGAAGTCATCCAGGTCATTTCCAAGAATCTCTGGTACTAAAATACCGCACGGCAGTGTGAATTCTGCTTTCCTGAGGATAGAGCTTTGCTTCATTGTGGGCATAAACGGTGTTTCACAGGCCCAAAGCAATGTCTTTGATGCTAAAATCCTTCCCACGGCGGAGTCTGAAAAGTGTTTTAGAGGTGACTCTTTAAAATCTCTTTAAACCCCGAAGTTCGTTTACTATTTAAGACAATTATTCTGTGTCATAGGGAGTCATTTAAACAGCGAAGGGAATAGGCTGTCATTCCGGAGTCGTCTTGCACACTTAGCCACACACAAGTTCGGCACACACAGCTCCACAGAATCAAACGGAGAGGGAAAAACCAGTTCTGCAGCTGATGCCTGGTACCCGGGTTCAGTAGTGCAGAGATAAAATATTTAGACTTGGCGTTTCTTTTCTTTTACTCATATCTGGATATTCTGGATATTTATGTGATGAATCATTGACACATCAGATTATAAATAAAGCACTATTTAAAAAAAAAAAAAACCTTAAAAGAATATCTTCGGACCTGGGATAAGGCAAGAATGTTTAAACATTAACATGCTGCCAAAAAGCACTAACCATAAAGGGGAAACAACAAGTGTATTTCATAAACAATGAGAATTTCTAATCATCAGGAGGCATCATTATAACAGTGAAAAGTCATCTCGCAGAGCGGGTGAAGATATTTGTAATATGCACAGTCACAAAAGACTTTTATAAGGCAAGTATATGAAGGATTTCTATAAACTAAAGAGAAAAAGACAGACAACTCAATAGAAAAATGGATTTGTCCTCAAGCAGGTACTTCACACAGAGAACATACAACTGGCAAAATAAGCGTATAAAAAGGTGTTCAGTATCACCAGACATCAGGGAATTCAAGGGGAAACTATAATAAGATGTCCCTGCACACCCATTAGAATGACTAGCAGTAAACAGACAGATGCCAAGTGCTATGGAGCAACTAAAGCCCAATCCACTGCTGCTGGGTGTGAAATTGGTACAGCCGCCCTAGAAAACTCTCTGGCACTATCTCTTAAACTGAACGTCAGAGTATCCAATTACCCAGCATGCCGATCTGCTTTTATATCAAACTGAAATGTATGTGTGTGTGCACCAAAGAAGGGACAAGAATGTGCTTAGCAGCACTATGCAGTTGCCCAAACCACCCAGGTGTACTTTACCATAAAGTGGGTAAATGGTGGTAAATTCATAGATCATAGGATGGATTTCTATCTGGCCGTGGGAATGAATGTGCCATTTCTACATGCAAGGACATGAATGAATTTCATAAGTATAGTGATGAATGAAAGTCAAACACGAAACAGTACGAGCTGTATGATTTCACTTACAAAAAGCAGTTAGCACCAACCTTCGGTCTTAGAAATTGGGTTTAATGTGGGGGGTTGTGACAGGGAAGGGCTTTCAAGGACCTTCTGGGATGCTGGCAAGCTCCATTTCTTGATCCGGGAACTGGTTACGCCGCCGGGGTATTCACCACAGAAAATTAATTAAGTCAGACATTCTCATTTTTGTATGGGTGTTATGCCTCGATACAAACTTTTAAAAAATTTAAAAGCAAATTATAGGCAGTTTTTTCCCCCCAAGCAAACACAAACTAAGAGTAAGCAGAGATAGCAAGCGTAATATCAGAAAAGGCACTTTCGTAGAGTGAAGAGTTAGATGAATCAAAGAATGCCATTTCATACCGCTGACAGCTGAATGTACCATAAAGGTCATCGGCTATGAACCTTATGCCTCCAGTAAACTAGCCTCAAATCATACAAAGCAAAATATTTGAAAGAGAAACCATTTGCCAAAAAAAAAATATATTTTAGGGTGTATATTCAGCATATACCGTGTAGAAGCCTATTTACATGCATGTGCATAGTAACTGATGATGGCAGGGACTCTCTTCAACTTGAACTTGAACCGAAGCTCATTGCTCAGTTGCCCTGGACAGAAAACCCGTCACCTAATACGGCTCCATCCTCCTGAGGACCAACCAGCGACTTAGTGGCAGGTCTAACACATGACCCTCTCCTGAGGAGGAGCGGCCGTTCGTCCGCACTGTGTTTGGTACCTTGGGAGGAGAGGTGACATGGCAGAGACCAGGCTGCATCAGATGGGCCAAAGCAGGAGGAGAAGGTTTCTGGGCCACTTGGCAAGTGCTGAGTCCTCCCCAAAGCCATCTTTGGTCTCGGTCCATGTGTACCCACTTTGTAAAGTTTGTTGCTTTTAGACCTTGGTCATCCATTCGCGACCAAAAATAACGAGAGAGAGCAGTGGTCCTCAGCAGAATCTCTGGTCTTTGAATTGGCCCAGCCGTCACCTGCTGAGTGAAACTCAACAGACTTAGCACCGTCTTGTGCAGAGGAAAATGGCACAGAAGCAAAGAAAGCCAGGGCCTACGCTTTCGTGGGCCCTGGGCCTAATTTCCTTGTGCTGTCTGGGAAAGGAAATCTGGACAGTTCCACCTCCACCAACTCACAACCCTGTTTATTTTCCTTTCAAGTCTCCTTCTGAAGCCAAGACGTTGGTGAGATGAATAGTCCATTTATTGCCCTGGGTTAGGACATCGCGGTCCATCATTGCGCAATGTGTTTTTTCTAATTGAACTTGGGTACTAAACGAACACTTAAAGTGGGGGAGGGAGGGGAGGAATGGCACGGACAGCCAGTGGGGATGAATGGACCCGGCTCAAGACTGATTTAAAAGACGTAGGGTCGCAGCAGAGCCTAACCTGAATATCAGTGGGCAATGGCTGTAAGAACATCAGCAATTCCAGGATAAAATATGTTCGAGAGAGCACCAGGATGCATTAAATAAAGTTGACATAATTTAATCAGTCAGGGTTCACTTGTGACCTGCGCGGCCAAAAAGAGAATTTGTAAATTCGGCAAAGATTCAGAGGAGATGCTTGGTGACGCTGCCGAGTGAAATGGAACCATTGTTACGAAAAGTGTACAATGACACCCGCCTGCCCAGCGGCCAGGGAATAAAACACAGATGCAAATGCTCGCAGGGGAGAGGGGCACGAATTGTATTATTGATCATCTATGTATGAATGTGAGTCTTACAGAGCCATTCTGCAGAGCAAAGTTCAGCCAGCGAGAAATGGGAAAAGCGTCAGGGCCCCCCGTAAGGTGAGGGTGGAATTGGGGGGGTTGAGATCCAGGCAGACAGTGAATGGAGAGCACTGCAAAGGGACAGTGAGCACCTCCGGGGGATTAAAGACTGACTAAGAGTCACCATCTTGCCTCAAGCCCAGCGTGTGTGCCCCATCCTGCTCTGCGCGGGGTGGACAGCATCTTCAGTTTATCCAGAAGCCAGTCAAGCAGGGACAATTTTTTCCTGTCCCAACAGCCCTGTAGTTGTTATTTCTCTTTAATTGCTGATTGATTCGTGTCCTATGGACCTGTGACTTCTGGAACTAACGATGTCTCTTCTTTGGTTCAGTTGCTAGCAAACTCCAGAACAAATTTATGATTCACTCTGACCAAAAGTTGTACACAGCTGCATTTTCTTTAGCGCATTTGGGGACTCGTCTAAAGTCTGGCTCCCCTGTCTGTCCCTATCCTTCTCTCTCTTTTCCTTATGCTTCGTACCTATTTTTATTTTATAGTAATTTGTATTCTGTATAGATTTCAAAAGCCACCTTAAAGATTTTGGCACAAATGTCTGGTATTAAATAAATGGCACCAGAGCGACCTTTAATATTTATTTGTAGCCTGTAAAATATTATTTGCCTTGTTGGGTCAGTTTTGTGAAGAAAGATGTGTTTTGAACAAGGTTAACAAATATGGAAATAACAAAAATAGAACTTGGAAGAAGCATTCCAAATTTCTTGCTCTTACTGCTGGTTCACACTCCTCAGAAAGTGAAAATATTTTAGATCTGTGTCAAGGAAGCTCCCCCATTTCATTTTAAGGAGCAAGAAAAACACCACGGAATTAATTCAAATTCTACCTAAATTAATGTGTAAAGCTATACACTTTAAAGTTCTAAATAATAACACAAATTACAATATACCCTAACTTGTTTATTATATTTTCAGGGCCCGTTACATTTCCGATGGGCATATGTTTGGTTCTTTTGATCTGTTTATTTTATTGGGATTTCTTTGGAGTCTTTATTTTATTTTCATTAAATTTTAGGGGTGACATCGGTTAACAAGATTATGTAAGTTTCAAGTGCACGGTATTATAATACATCATCCGTATATGGCATCGTGTGCTCATCATCCAAATTTAGTCTCTTTCTGTCACCCCTTTATGGGATTGTTTTATTATGAAAAAAATACAAGTTTGTGTTCCCACGTGAATGAACGATAAAGTCAAAAGCAAAAGTGTTTACCTATTCTCATGTCCCGCTCATCTTAATCCCCAGAGGTTAGGATTCTAAACAATGCGGTGTCTATCCTTCTGGAATTTTCTATGTGTATACCCACACACATGCAGGCGTGCACACCTGGATACGTGATGTGCATCACCAAAAGCAGCTTTGGGTTGCAAACGGATCGAGCGACACCACCACAGCTGGTTTCCCCTTTGGGTGATTCGGTTCACATTTTCAATGTCTGCCGCTCGCGCTCGATTTTAACGGCCAACCCGGGAAAACGGACCGGAGCCACGTCAGGCCGCGGTCACCACCGGTCATTCTGCAGTCGGTTCACCGGGAAGCGGAATGCGTCGGTGGGTGCGAAGTCGCTTACTAGCCCGTGCGTCCCCATCGAGGACTTTTGGCCATACACCACCGGTCACACCCGGCGGCTTCAGGTTCCCCGGGCAGGACCGCGCGCTC
This sequence comes from Eonycteris spelaea, assembly GCA_003508835.1. Lineage (NCBI taxonomy): Eukaryota > Metazoa > Chordata > Mammalia > Chiroptera > Pteropodidae > Eonycteris > Eonycteris spelaea. The sequence continues at coordinate 2,218,172 of PUFA01000036.1, forward strand.
CCCGCCGGGCATCCTGGCGCGCACGTGCTGACGGTGTGTTGCGCGCTGTTGGCTCGGCTCTGACTCCTGGTGACACTAGGAATGACTCACGCCCACAGTGTCCTGTCCTCCACAGCCCTGCTCAGCTCCTGTGCGCTCCTGCCTGGGGCTTCTCCCAGGGGGTGCGTCCGGCCCCTCGTCGGCCTCCCTCTCGCGCCGCTGTCTTCTATTTGTCACAGCGTGCTTGTCTTTTCCAAAGAACCCTGCGTTCTCACGAAGTAGGACAGCTTCCATGTTGCCGTTGTCGCCTCCGGCAATGTTTGGGGTGGAACTGGCCCTAGGACTCACTCTCTCGTCTTTCTGGCAGTTCCAGGTGTCCACAGAGATGGCCTCCAACACCATAGTTCAAAGGATTCCATTTTTTGCCTCGTCAGCCTCCTTCCCTGCGCTTGTGTGCACATTCATTGCTGCTTTGAATTTGTGTTAAATTTGTAAATGTGCACAATGGCCACCAGAGGGCAGCAACACTCAGTCTCCGTACATTCAACGTTGTTGAGCCCCTAGCACTGCAGGCAGATGCTGGCTGGAAGGGTGTGTTTTCTGCTTCCATTAAATTTGTAAATGTGCACAAATGGCCACCAGAGGGCAGCAACCACTCAGTCTCCGTACGTTCAACGTTTTGAGCCCCTAGCACTGCAGGCAGATTCCTGGCTGGAAGGTGTGTGTTTGATCTACTTCAAGCTAGTTTTTGTTACATGTTTTTTGGGGTTTTTTCTTTGCCATGTTTTAAAGGGCCATAAGTGAACCCCCTTCTCAATTATGGAATGTAACAATGCAGGTAAAGCACTTTATACAGTGCTTTGCTAAATAAACATTTACTAAGTCTTTGTTATTGTCATTCACGTCCCACTTCGAAAAAAAAAAAAAAAAAGACAGCTATCTCTTGCTGTGATTTTCTCCCTAACAAACATGTCCTTGCTTTGGCTCCTCCATTTAATATCGGTCTAATGCAAGGTTCTCACACCATTTCAAAAAGTGCTTCTGCCTTGAATTGCTTGATTAATTCAATTGTAAATGACAGAGTCTACCTAAGGACACTTACATTTTTAAATTTTTGTCAACTATGTATTACTTTATCTACCTTCCTCTAATAAAATGTATTTTGTGAAATATGCACATTGTGTATACTTCTCCAACAGATAACTGGGGGAGATGTCCTGGGAAAAGTACATTTTCTTAGTTGCCACCACCACGAAGGCAGAATTGTGGCCGAAATTCAGCTTGTTATTCAGCTCGCTGTCACTCACAAACGTTATTCAAGTATGTTCGTGAGTAGGACTAAGGGATAATTTTCACTAACAAGTCGTTCACGAATGCAGCTGGGGCAGAAGAGGAGCTGTCCACTCAATTTCCATAGATTTCCATTCCTTTCATATACTTTATGCTTTTAGGTAAATAGTGTGTTTTTATTTAAACAGAAAATAGACTTTCTGATACCTGTTTGCCTGCCAATGTTTATCATTAAAAATTCAAAGGCAAATGAGTGCAGGGCAGTAAGTCTTGAGACCACACGGTGGCGCTATTTCATTGGTTTGAGAAATGCTTTACCAACCTGCTAGACAATCCCACTGAAAACAGAAAGACCATGAAAATATGAATGAATTGCCTTCCTTGTGTTACCCCAGTTTGAATGAGAGAATCCCGTAGAGCTTAACATTTAGGATTAATGTCTATAACCTATCTAAACAGTGAACCAAATGTAATGAGTATGAGGAAATCATTGCCGAAAAGAACATTGTTTGAAAAATTTTGCTTAAAGACTCCATAAGGTTAACCCATGCTTTTGCTTTTAACAGCAATCTGTTTAGCTCTCCCTGGATGTACAAGGCATTTTCACTTTTGTTATGATATGTTGTTCTCCACACGACCCAGGGAAGCTGGCAAAGGAACTTGACCCCTGTTCTGCAGCTAAGTGTTAAGCGGTTTCATGACCATCCTGGCCCACAAAGCCCACGAAGCCCACATCGCTGAGGAGCGTTGGAGAAGAGAGAGTGCAAATCCCACAGGCACTTCCGAGCCCCTTCGCTCTCTGGCTCTGGCGTGCTCCCCACGCCCCTCCCAGGCGGACATGGCCACATCCTAAGGTTTCCGTTCACTGCAGCTGGCCAGTCCATTCCAGTGTCCCAAGCAAGACACCCCAAGAAGCCTGTCTGCCACCCCAGAAATGTAAAGTGATTTATCATGTGCATGCTCCCTTCAGCATGGAGCAGATATCTGAATCCAGGATCCACTATCTCACGATAGGGGACTGCGGAACACAAAATGCCAACCCTCATTTCTTATTCATAGGGAAGGCAACGTATAATATGATTACACACATGATGGATTGGATCCGACAGACAGTATAAAAGGCAAGCCGAGGACATTAACTAGGAATGAATATTCAATGTCTCCTGCAGTAAAGGTGTGTGTGTGTGCGCGCGCGCATGCATACGTGCGCGTGTGACACAAATGCAAAGAGACACACAAATAACTTTCCATATTAAACTCTGAAATGAATTCCTTCAACAAGCAAAGGCGCATCGCCTGTTTGCTTTATGCTGGGCCCTTGGCTGTGTGCTTTATCTACCTCAGCTCTTTTCCTTAGCCTTCTTCTATAGACACAGAAAGAGAGGTTCCAAGGTCAGGGTGTAATGCCCTGGTTTGGAATGCCACGAGCCAAGAAGGAAACTGACACCGATGCAAGCGCAAAAGGGAGTTTACTGACAAACTCGAGTTTGGACTCCACTCGTTCACTGACGCAGCAGTGGTTGAGAGGAGCCCCGACCGAGGGGCTGGGAGCTAATTTAAAGGGTAAAACCGCAAGCCTTGGGGAGATGCCTTGGCATTCTCTGACTGGGGGTTAGGTTGACCTTTAAAGGGATTGGGTGGTAGGTTGTTAGGTCTGCGTGCAAAAGGGGGTCGTGTGCAGTTGGGGCTGTGTATAGAGGGGGCCGTGCGCAGAAAGGGCCGAGTGCAGAAGGTAGGGCCGAGTGCAGAAGGTGCCCGGTGCAGTCATCAGAATACGTGTGGGAGGAAATAAGGGTGGGGGTGCCTTAAGGGCCCACCGATTAGCTGGCTTGGCTGGTTTGGCCAGGTGGTAAGGCATTGTTCTTGACCACTGGCCTTTGGGGACCTTTTCGTACAATTCATCGTGGGATCACTCAGAAAAATGGAATCATTCCAGTCTTTCACAGGGCACAAACAGGACTTGGAACCCATCTTGCCCAGCACACCCCAGCCGGTCTTCTTGACCGTGATCCACCCGGCCTCCCAGGTCGCCGCCAGGACTCGCCCTCTCTGGTGCTGCTCCGAACTTCCCTGCATGGCCATGGGCGGCTTTCAGCTCCAGGCCACTCTGGGTGATGGCGCCCGAGAGTAGAGGCACAATTCGAAGGTGTAAATGAAACTTAAGATCGGGGCCTTCTTTAGCACAGCCCCTGTGGGTTCTAGGAGTGACGAGTCACTGAGTGCTCCAGAGAGCAGAGGAAACGAGGCTACAATCAGAAAGCATTTCTAATCCAGCACTCTGGGTCCAATTGCCTAAGGAGATCTTCAGGAGAAACTCCCTATACCTCCAACTTTCCAGTAATTTGTCGTGATTTACTTTTTTAAAAATATTCATTTTCACGCCTGCTTTTGTATTTGTAATTGTGCATCTTTCTTTTTTTAAGAGAGCTCCCCCAAATTGTGTAAGCTTCAGACTTCTCAGAGCCGGGGTCTGCCCCTGCCTGCACCTTGTTGATAAATATCTCGTCTCTTACCTCCTAAAAGGCTGAAATAATTCTCGTAAATCTTCAGGTTGTCACTGCTCAGAACAGTGCCTGAGACATAGTTGTCCTGAAAGAGGAGAGGGAGAGAAAGAAAAAAGGAATGGAGTGAGAGAAGGAGGAGGGGAGGGAAGGAAGGAGGACGTGGACAGAATTTTATGTGCAATTAATAATTAGTTTAATCCATGGGGAGAGTCAGCACTGTTAAGAGCTTTTTTCTCTTTTTTTTCTTTTTCTTGTTTTTTTTTTCCCTAAAGAACCTGATTTCTTCTCTTAGAATAGTTTAAGCACATTTCAGACACCTTCAGTAAGATATCCAATAATAAGTCCAAAATGTCACATTATCATGGACACTGTATGGCTAGAGACAAGATCTAGACTTGGTTCCTGTGACTTGTTGACATTTTGTGAGCGTTAATCATTCGTGATGCTCAATCCTGTATTATTTTGCCCTGGTCCTGCTTCTCCAGTTGGAGGGTTTCGAAATTCCTGTAACAAGTCAACCACGTGTCAGAGAAGTTTGCAGCAGCCACCTGTTCCGTCCAGGTACCTTAATACAGTGTCTGCAGGTCTGTAAGTGTGGGTTACGTCCTTGGTTTACGTCCTTGTGTCTGAGGATGGATCGCTCACCTGCCAAGCCAGCTGCCTTGGTCCAGACTCACTGGGGTCACCATCTATATTGATCATATTGACACAGTCATACCCACCTCTGTGAATATCACCTTTTCTTTTATGAAAAGTATCGGGGCCCAGGCTGTGTCATTCTGGGGTTTCAGTCACACCAAGTAAACTGACAAGGCAGAGAGAAGTTAAATGAGCAAATACATAGGAGGTTTCTATCCTCTCCACTTCTTTTAATAAAACACCTACGAATTTTTTTGCGATTTTAAAACACAAGCCGCTGCTTAAGCCATTCACACTGAGAGACCAAAAAAAAGAGAGAGAGAAAAAAGGGGGAATTTTTTTCAAATGTGGGGACAGGGGCAAGATAAAGGGAGTAGTGAGGTTCCTTCATCTGGTATATGTTCACGTACAGTAGAAATAAAAATGCATGTTTATGCTATTGAGCCTGTGCGTATTAAGGAAGCCAGGCTGCTGCCCATTCATCCACGAAGCTTCTGCAATTTTCCTGCTCACAATACCTGCCCTTCCAGTGCTTTGCTGATGGTTGTCCTGTGTTATTCTCGGGAATGAAAAAAAACACCCTTTGCAAAAAAGTAAATACCTATCATGAATTCACTATCCTAGCTTGGGTGGCCTGCCATTTGAGCCTTATGTTTTGAGACAGTTAAATAGATCCCCGAAGCCCATATATAGATGTAAAGATACTTATTAAAACTTTCCTCCTTGAAGACAAAGTTTAACTCTAGAGAGTAACTTTGTCTCTGTTCTCTTGGTTTCCATCTTAAAAAGAAAAAAAAAAACTACCCCCAAAAAAGGGCTTTTATGGCATTACTAATACACAGCGTCACCTATTGAAAGAAGAAAGCCATCAGAACAGTCTCTAGGTACCAGAAGTTTAAGCCTGCTCACCAAAGCTCTCAAGATGACAACCATGCACTTGTAGAGTTACTCTGGTCCAGGCACTAACTGAACGGGGTGGGGGGGGGGGTAGAAGAACAGGAGGCCACTTGCAAAGCTCCCCACTTGGGAGGAAAGGCACCTGGAGATGTTTTTGAGGCCCAGCTGAGAAACAACCACCCATATTTTTTTTCAGCAGAATCGTGCCTGTCTTTCATGCAGTCACTCTTCAGAGCATTCATGAAACGCTTCTTGTCGGATATTTCTAGCTACAGGATGCTCTTTCTATTTAAAATGGAAGCAGCTTTGAATTCCCTGCAAAGAAGAGGCCCAGTATGCCGGCTGGCAGGAAGGAGCAAGGGGTCTGGAACGTGCAGGAGTGGGGTCGCAGAAGTGGGGCGCGGCTGGGTGGCGAGGCCCGAGCATCACAGTTCGGCTCAGCCAGAAACTCTGGTTGATCTTTAAACCTCTCCCACTTTCCCGGCAAGTCCCCTCTTTGGGTTTCATTCTTTAAAAAGCAGTTTTATTAGTGCTTTTCTTCTTGTGCGGCACAATGAAGTGGCCGCTAGGGGGCACTAAGGTACCGGACAAGAACCTGAACACAGGTAAGAGGTGAAATAAGAGACACAGAGCTGAACAAAGATGCAAAGAAGTGAGCCGAGCACGCGCCCCGCCGCTCTTCTCCACGGCTACCCGCTTCCCCAAAATATCCAAAATTAACTCAATGTAAATTTTGTACATGCCAATCCACCTTTTTTTTTTTTTCCTTGCAGGTTCTGGGAGTTGGGAGAAATTTTAGAGAACGTGCGAGCTTCTCCACATCAGAACAGAAGTGTTCTCTGCTCACGAGCCCGAAGTGTGAGATCGAACGAGTGCTGCTCAGTCAGGGGGACTGTGCACCCCGGGATGTCAGTGGCGTGCGGGTGAGGGACCCCGGGCCGGAGTGACTGCACTGCCCCCAGACGAGGGCCTGACGGCCGCGCAGCGCTGGGGCCAGGCGCGCTCTTCCTGCCGAGGAGACAAACCCGCGACGCACTGTGCATCCGTCCATGGACCTGTCGGCTGATCGGAGTATGTTAAGGCAGATGCGGCCATTTTCCGACTCCTGCCAAGACCAGGAGACTCATTTACTGCGAGGGTTCCCCCCCCACCCACCCCAGGGTGCCGGGTCCCCAGCAAAGGTGTCACCAGCTGCCCCCTCACCGCACTCAGGCTCCTGGGTCGTCAGCTGTCACGGATGGCCAGGCAGGGGCCTGAGGCCAACTGCGCCTCCAGGCGCTGTGGTCTGGCTCCTGGCCTCCACCACTTACCGCCTGTGACCTGAAACAAGTCGCTTAGCCTCATCTGTAAAACGGGGATGATAATGGCAACTGCCTCCTGAGGCTGTGGGAGGAGCCAGTGAGCTCACGATGTGGAGCCTCTGGGTCCCTAAGTGCCAGGCGTTTCTCCTCTAACGGTGCATGATGCACAGCTTGTTTCTCCTCCAAAAAGACTTTGCTCTAGTGCGTGTGCAACATCATTGTCATTGTCTCATTGCTTTTAATTAAAAAAAGAATACGTCCTTTGTATGTGTCATTATTACATTTCTCATCATATTGTTAGCATGTTCGGCATTTTGCCCAGAGACAGGGAAGGAAGGGTAGTGAAGGCCAGACCCAGACTGCCTGAGACTGCATCTCTCTCTGCCCTTTCGCTAGAGGTCTGATCTTGAACGAGTTATTTAACCTCCCTGTGCCTCACCTTTTCCACATCTAAAATGGGTGTGACGATGGGACCCTTGTTATAAAAAGATGAAATTGATTAATATTGTTAAACCCTCTGGAGCAGTGCCTGGCACATAGCAAGTACTGGATAAGATCTAAATAATGCAAACAGCAGTAAATTACTATCTCCTCAACACCCAAGAACCCAAAGGCACCAGGAAAACAAATGTGGGACAGCTGGGCTAAACTGGGAGCAAAAAAGCCCCGGGCGGTCCGTGCTCCGGGGTGGGCTTGGGGGCAGAGCTTCCCTCGCACCTGTAGGGCAGGAACCGCACAGCTGGCCCTGTCCTCTCATTTTACCAAGAAAGTAACTTGAGCATGAAGAGATCGATCCTGCATGAGATAGAGGACCCCCCTGCTGGACCACAGCTTGCCGCCTTTTCCCTTCATTCGTGAGTTCGGTCGATGACTGTGGTATTGATCTGACGTTGTTGTTAACCTCCTCCGGATGTGCCATCCGGCCTCCTCACGTCCTGAATGGGCCATGGGCCATACGTTCCCCATCCCGGAACCCCTCTCAGATGCGTAAAGTCTCAGGGGCACTTGATTCAAAGCACCTGGAATACATTGGGTGTTTTTGTTTGTTTGTTTGTTTGATTTTTCTTCTACCCATGGGTTTCACCTTGAATAGAATACCATTAATACCACCAAATGAAAAGTAACAGACCGTTAGAAGAATAGATGAGAAGTATGATAGTGTGTGACAAAGTTTGTCTGGATGTGGTGTCAACTTCCAGTCTCCTCTCCACTGATGAGTCAGTCTTCTCTGGTTAATGAAACTCTCAAGGAGTAAATGTATGTGAGTTCCTTTTGGGGGGATATGTCTTTAGGCAGATAGGGGAGTACAGAGAAAGCCTCTCTGAGCATTTGTTGTTTTTCAAGGGCCTTACAGCTCAAAATACTCAATACACCAAGGCAGCAAGCACACTTCTGGGTGGCATGCACTGAACTTTTCACCACATTTGGGATGATGGCATTATGAGATGGAGCAAGCTTGGAAGTGAGAGTAACCTTCTATGTCTGAAAGTCATCTTTAAAAAGCTGCCCTAAAAAGCTGACTGATTCACATCGGATTTTACATGAATAAAGAATAAAGCTTTGGTATGTAAAGCCACTGGGACATCAGGGTGTGTTTGTTACTGCAACAAAACCCATCTTATCCTGACTAAGGCAGAGATTATTTAAGTCCTTTTTATTATAAAAAAGTGAGTGGATTTAAAGAAAATAAAAACTAAAAAAAATGGTCCAGGAATAACAAAAAATATGGAAGTGGTACTCGCATGCCACCTGGTGTTCTGTAATCTTAGACCTGAAAGCCATGGCCCACCCACCCGCCCTCACTAAGTCCCCCTGAGAGACCAGGACCAGGCTGGGGTCAATCAAGTGCAGCCCAGGGGGCTGCAAAACAGAACTAAGGAAATAGTAGTTTCAGGCATCAGATTTCAGCCTCTGCCTCCGTGGAAACCAGCTGAATCAAGCAACTCTAAAAGGTGGAAGCAGTGTCATTAGCATCATTAGGAGGCTGGAAGAAAAGACAAAATTATCTATTTGTCCACGGGTGGCGTGATGTGTGGTACTCTAACCGCCTTTTCCTTTGTGAAACTCAGCCTTCCGAGAGCCCGTCACTTCTACGGATTGCAGGTTTGGTCTGATGCCATGTATTTCGAGGACTTTTCCTTCTCCGGTCCTCTCGTTCTGATGTGAATCGAAGTCAAAATCATTTGTTCACTCTCATTACACCAGACAGGGAAGTGGATGCGTACATATTTCCATCGCGAGGATGATTTAATATTGATCAAAAATGATCTGTCTCAGAGTGGGAAAGCAGGTGCACGGAGTCAATGGCTTCCAAAGAAATTCTCTCCCCCAAAGAAAAGTGGGGGTGGGATTGATCTTGAGACTTAGATATCTCTGGGGCCCAGCGACAGAGCAGGACAAGCACGAAACCCGTTGGACTCCAAACCTAGTTTAGCTCTTTGTCTTATAGCAGGCTTCCTTGTGCTCTGTTTCCCACCCCCAAAATGAAAGGATTAACAGCTACTTCAACTGGATAACGACTACAGCTGCGAAAGCAGATGACAGATAAGACGATGCTGTGCCAATTCCTTAATACCAGCCACATACCTAGAGTTCTCACTACATGATAGGCCTTCTACCCGGCGCTCTGCGCGATTTAAGTCATTCAACCCGGAAGCAGACAAATGCAGAAAGCGTTGTCGTTATCCCCCTTCACAGATGAGGAAGCCCAGGCCTAGCTGGACGGGGTGGAAAACTTCCTAGAAGTTACTAAGTTACTAAGTCACTCAGTTACTAAGCCGTGCGGCCAGAACTGATGTGGCGGCAGAGCCCTCAGCCATCGCACTTCCTCGCTTCCCAGGAAGGGAGGACACAGTGCTGGGAGGTGCGAGGTGAGGATTGCTACGGGCCTGGGGACTGTCACACAGCCCCGGGTTTTTAAAATCGTGTCAGGCGGCGCAGGGCGAATCGGAAGAATCCGAATGGGCAGAAGCGGACAGCGAGCACCACCACCACCAGAGGGCGCCACACTGCTGAGCACAGCAGAAGCAAACGCGCCGCTTCTAGAAGGAAGGAAAATGAGTTTCAGGTGGGTGGGAGGAAGGAGGGATGCAGGGGGAGGAATTGGGCCCTGCCAAACCCGGGAGGGGGTGAGCAGCGATGAGCAACCGTGGGTGGCCGTCGACCCTTGGAGGCAGGAAGATCTGGTGGGTGGGGGGGAACACGCCCACGACCCAGTGCTTTCCCCTAAGGCAAGAACGACTCTGCCAGGTGTTTTGACATCCAGACCTGGCGTCTCTTTGATGCTTTCTCCCCGGCCCTATGGATGGTATAGGTGATACCCGGAGTTTGAAAGTTTAAACTTAAATGTCATTCACTGAACTAATCTGAGTGCCTTCTCTGTGTTCCTGTTACCGGGTCGCTCTGTTTATGAGATGCCAGAGCCAACAAAGGAGAAAGAAAATGGAAATATCTGGTCATCTAAGTTCACCTTAACCTGGCCATATAGGCTGCCTGCAGACGGTGAGCAAGGAGAGAAAAAAAAAAATCCAGAGAAATAAGAAAGTGCCAGTGAAGCCCCACCCATCCAGGAAAGGAAATTTTGACAACATCCTCATGCCTCGCATCTCTCTGTGCCTTAACAGCCACTTCGGGGAAACTGAATTGATCAGTTGACATCGCGATTGACTAGGGAATTAGGAGAATGACAGATTAAAGGAGGTCTGCTTTTGGAAGGAAGAACACAGGCCAGGGACGGGCCTGGAGTGTGTGGAAGTGCAGAAACACATGGCAGGTTTCAGGGAAATGGGCGAGAATGCCTTCTCAGGGGAGTTCTCTGATGAAAATAAATAAATTACCTCGGATGGAAGACGGGAGTCTCTAGCGCTGGTCTGGTCCTTGTCACTAACTGCCTGTGTGTGTCTTCGGGCACGTCGTTTGTGTATTCATTCATCAAGCATCGGAAGCACCAGGATGGGAGGAAAACGCCAACAGCACCATCTGGCCCTGGGGTTGCTTAGCGTCCCCGGGGGAGGGATGCTGACTAAACACGCCCGTTGCGCACGCGATGAGTTTGCACTGTGGGAGCGCCGCGTGGGGCTGGGGAGGAGGGCCGCGGGGCAGCGGGCTGGGCATGCGGAGCAAGGGGCGGTGACGTTGCAGGCGGGAGGTCTGTGGAGGTGCGAAGCAGATCGCCACGGTTCGAACGCAGCTGCAGCGCGCAGGGGTTTAAGGATGTGGCAGGCGACGCGCTGGAAAAGTAGGCTAGGCTCAGCTCTGTCTGTCAATTCATGCAACAAATCGTTCGTGAGCCCCACTAGGTGTGGGACAATGTGCCAGGGACGGGGACACGGCCCCAAACAAGGTAGAGAAAAATCCCCACCCGGGGAAGTTGCATCGGTGCATGTGAGGGAAAGGACAATAAAGAAGGCAAATGAGGACTGGGGCACATTCGAGGACAAGTGCGCCAGGACTATAGCCAAATACACCGGTGGGAGGGGATCAGGAGTGTCAGGGGGTGTGATTTTAATTTGAACATTTGAATCATGTTCTGAAGGAAGAGGAATGAGCCTTGCTGGTAGCTGAGAGAAGAACATTCTAGAAAGAGCTTTAGGACTTCAATACCAAGGGGAGAAAGCTTTGTCCTCACTGCTCTGGAGACGACGGGTTCTAAGCCGAGGATCCAAGCCACCACATTTCTGTTTTTAAAGGACCGTTTTCACAGTTCTATGTAGGAGGAAGGAGACAGGGAGATCAATTGGGGGACAATTCCAGAGGATTCCAGGAAAGACACCGCAAAGATCTAAGCTGGAAGCTGGAAGAGTATTCATGTCTCCGGGGAGCCTTGAGAACACAGTCGAGAGCAGACTTGGGAGTTGGTAGGAGCCCAGAGAGCCTGGCTGGGAAGGGGGCGGGCGAGGGGGTGGGGGACGCCCCAGCGGCTTGGCGTTCTCATTTCAGAGGGGAGGTCCCCCACACGTCCATCCTTGGTCACACGTCTTACCGCCAGGTGACACACTCTCACCCCCAGGGCTGCCAGCAGTCACCGCCACGCATGAGGGGTTGCTCCTCACCACCGAGGGCGGCATCGCTTCTCCCGCGTGACAGCAACGTGGTCTCGTTCCGTGAGGACGACGGACCTCGCGCTCACAGCTGGAACGCCTTCTCCTAAAAGGAGCACCCTGTCTCGAAAGGCACGTGGCAATGAAAACCGCGGACTGGAGGAGAGAGCCGCGGTGTCCACCCGTCAGAGCCGGAGAGCCCGTTTGGTGTCCTGGTGCGGGCTGGCGGCACAGCCATTTGTATTTGTTCTGCTCCATTAGGCTAATTTGTTTTCAGATATAAATTAGAGCTGCTGTCTCAAAACTCCTGCATTGCCTCTTCACAGAAAGACCTTGCTCCATGTTTAATGAGCTAGCAGCTTTTATAGATGCAGAGGGTATTTTTATTTTATTTAATACTCAAGCTAAAAAAGATAAAATAAAAACAAAAACAAACAACCCAAAACACTCTGCTCACTGGAGCACAGAATTAATTCAGCAGCATGATAAGAGTGGCGTCCTAAAGCCACACCGCAGGGGCAGGCCAAATGTCTAACTGCTTCCCAATGTGGTTTTGCCATTACACTTTCTGCATCAAATAGCAGTTGGCCACTAGGAAGATCCAACAAGAATTCGACTGCCCCCTGGGTGATATCTAGGTGTGCCCCAATATGAGGGATCACCCCAAGATCCCCATGGCCATGTGGGCAGACAGGGCTGTTATTAGACGCAGCCCCCTCTGCGTCTGTTAATTGCCTAAGATGGCAGAGCGTCCTCTTCCCCAGGCCTGTCTTTCCCCTCACCCACCTGGTTGCCGAAATTGCCACCATCAGTGGCTTCATTGTGTTAAGACAATAGCTTCTAGATTAGGGGTTGGAGGGCTGGCTACATAATTTGTGGGCTGGCTACATAATTTGTGGCTACATAATTTGTAGAAAAAGTGCAGTTAAAGAAACTGAAATATGAAGTTTCTTTCTTCCTCTTCAGTGTCTACCTCAGCTTGTTGTAGTATTTTTTATTTGCTTTTTTAATCGTCTTGCGAAGTCAAGAAAACAAAATTTTTCGCCACTGGCATGATGTTGACTGTTCATCTTTATACAACGCAAAGACAGTTTTAAAGGCAAATAGCAGTGGTCAGTTAGCTCGGTTGGTTAGAGCCTGGTGCTACCGGCAAATAGAAGGGCATTTAATGCATCCACGAAACCACCGAAACAGCACAATTTGCATTTCATAGCTCATACACGCATACGTATTCTGTTACTAGAACTACAGAAATGCTGTGTAAACTGATCGTGGACCTTCTACCAATGCTCTCTGCCTTCAGCTTACTGAGGAATAAGGAAAGGAAAGAAACCGTAGGCTGCCCTGTCTTGCCCTCTCCTTCTGTGTCTTCATTCAGGGATAAGAAGTTGCCTAATACAGTTAATAGCAATAGTAATTTGTCAATGTTAGTTAGTGTCTTAGTTTTGACTGAGGTTCCATGGCTGTGTAAGACCTTCACATTAGGGGCAAATGGGTGAGAGAGGCATACGGGAACTCTCTGTATTTCTTTGCAACTTATAGGTTCATCTAAAATTATTCCAAAATAAAAAGCTCATGGAAAAGGAAAAGACTTCCTTAGCATGCGTCTTGCCAAGAATCACAGTTTTGGGTTTTTGGGGTTTTTTTATATATATAAAGCGTTTGAGATGTTACAGCAGCATCGATCCAACTTGCCTGATGAGATTCACCTGGGGTGAGTTCTGTACCCATCTCTAGGGGATTCTGATCTGTGAGGTCTGCAGTGGGGCCCAGGATTGGGTTTTTTGAACATGTACTCACTCTGAACAGTCTTATCATAGACAAGTTCGGGAAATATGTCCATTAAATGCAATGGAGTTAATATAATTTTTCTCACCAGCTGTGTGGCCTTTTGGGCACTCACTTAACTCCTTAGAAAATTAGTGCAAATATTCTGTAGGACCACTGAGACATTTAAATGAGGTACATGCCACACACACACACACACACACACACACACACACAACCTAGCATGGGGCTTAGCACGCCTCATTTATGTTATATTCTGATTTTTACTTCTAAAGAAAAAACGAGAGGCGAATAAACTGTGACCACAGAGCTTAAACAAGTTACACCACAACCCAGGCTCTTTGCCCAGAAGATAACGAACATCAAGGGAGTCGGAAATATGACCTCCTTTCTGTGTCTTCCTTTATTTAGAGGTTATGCTCACTCATTCATTTTTCTGATAGGTAAGGGGGAGAGAGAGACATTGGCCCTTCCTGGTGCCAAGTGGGGAAGTCAGACTGCCCAACCCCAGGCTTCTGCCCCAGGGGAGGTCGCGCGATTGCCTGCACAGAGGCCCCAACTTTGGCTGGGACATGTGAGCAACACTCTTCTGTGTCCTCCCTGCCCAGCCAGCTTCCCCCCAAGACCCCCCCCACACACACACCCATGGTGCAGACCCCAGAACAGCTGAGACACTGAATGAAATCCCGGCTTTGGCAGAGGACGGGAAGCAGTGTGTGTAAAACAGGAACCCTGCTGAGCGTTGTGTTTCATGAGGAATAAAGGAACAGTGGACTCCTTTGGCTGTGGTTTTTGTCTCTTGATGTCTTAGAACTTCCGTCTCTTTGTGATGGAAAGAATCGCTCCTAATTTTGTGCCACAGATTGCTAATTCCCTCGCTCCTGATGAAACGATACATTACAGTGTTATCATCTGTGAACATCTTAGAAAAATCATTGTCAAGGCGCTGAGAAGATGAACACGTAGCGGGTGTGGGCTGCGACGCGGGTTAGATTAAGAGGTGATGAAGGCTGGCCGCTCGAGATGCAGCGTGAGGCACACGCCTTGCAGGGGGGACACGGGCCAGGGTTTGGGGGGCTGGCAAAGGGAAGCGGAGCGTCGTCCTGTTCATAAGGTCACTCTTCTGCAGCAAAGCCGTCCTCATTGCCTTGTCCATTCAACACGTGCTTCATGGGCCAGCTGTAGCCACGGTATCACGTCACAGCCATTCGTGACGCTGTTCTCACATGCCGTCCAAGCCCATGAAAAGGGTAGACGGCAATGCCCTAGGCTCTTTTGCCAGTTTACACACACACAGGCACATATGCACACACACACTCACACAGACACACACGCACACACCTACCCCTACTAAGACCAACCCAAGCCAAAAGGCCTTTATTGGGAGAACTCAAGAGGACACATCGACGTGTAGGTAGCCAGGCTTCAGAAGAGCCTCGAGAGAGGAATGGATGGTCACTCCGAGCTCCAGGGCTGGACAGGCTCTGGCCCCTGCTTCTCTCGACATCTCCGATTCATGGCAAACTTCCTCGCCCTCTCGCTTCCACCTCTCTGTACAGGTGCCTGAAAACAGTGGCCCCAGACTCCAGAACTCCTACCCTCCCCCACCTCCGGCATGACCAAACAGCTGGCTGACGTTCCAGCTCTTGGAACAAGATTCCGTTGTGCCCAGCCTGGGTCATGAGTTGGCCAGCCTTGGGGGAGGGAGGGAGGGCGGGCATGTAAAGTAGTATGATGCACCCTTATAGCCCTCCATGTGGTGTGGTAGGGAGCGGGGAGCAATTCTCTAAGGAAGCGGCTCGGTCTCAGTAGATAGCCCCCAAATAGTGACTGCAGGTGGAGAGTGGCCTGCTGCTAACTCAGAATTCTTTGAGCCCCTCTGTCACCTTCTCCGCATCTCCTCTGCTCATCAGCTCTGTGTTACACAGTGGGATGTTGGAATCCGGTTAAGAAAGAAAATAAAGCGAAGGAAGAATGTGACACACCATTTTAACTTTAAAATTATCAGCAACATCGAGTCCGCAGGCAGATCCCGACTGCTCTCAACGTTCTTACTTTCCCCGCACTGTTGAAATTCCTGCTGGAGAAGAAACATCAATGAACTATGCAAGTTTCACTTATGGAACGGAGGAGGGAGGGCAAAGGATCCACTTCTCCAAGAGCGGCCTTCCAGAGCACGACTCCCAGGCGGAAGCCACGGCCAGGAGAGGCTACACGCGGCCACACAGAGGAAGAAAGACGGGAGGAAAGGTTAGGAATGAGGAAGGATCTGCTAGCAGGAAAGCCGGTTCGAATTAACGAGACAATGCAAGCCTTGACGTTCCTGATGGATGTCGGTGGTTAAGTGCTAGCTAGACCTTCTGAGGTTACAACCTCCATTCAGACCTCAGCCCTGGAAGGCAACCTGAAACCCAAGGCCATGGGCGCGAGCATCTGTGAGCCCGGCTCGGATTAGTGCACTGGCCCTGGGGGCCCTTCCAGGCGGCTGCTCCCCACCCCCCTCCCTACCAGCCCCAGAAACCAGGTGTGCTTTGGGGGAGATGACAATACCAAGTCATTAAGATAAAATGTTTTGAGCTGTGTCTAAGGCATCTTCTTTTATGGCAAGAACAAAGGGTTAGTGGGTGAACTAATTGTTGGTAGGGGGAACCGCAGCATCTATTATTAAATGAACCGCTTGGGATTTTTGTTTGTTTGTTTTTTCAATAGCCCCATTATAATTTCAGTTCAGATGCTCCGAAGCTCATGTTTTCTAATTTATTGTCCCTCGCTACAGTCCTCTGGGACACAGTAATTGAATTTTACTGGCGTCATTACCATATCCACAAAACAAGTGGGTCTTCGGGAACTAAATCAGTCAAAGCGGCTCGCTGGCCAGCAGGAGATGTGCCCAGGACCAATGATGTCAGCACCGAGAGACGGACACGTCCCCTGGCCGGGTGGACTGGCCGCTGCTGGGGCCAGCTCCACACATCTGCCAGAGCAGTACAAGCACAGGAGTCCTTGAAGAAGAAAAAAGAAAACTGTGAGTCTCCAAAGAGATCCCCCCACCCCCTCCAAATAACCAGATTCTAATCTCGTCCTAGTCAAAAATAGCTGAGCTTCTGAGAGACTGGAGCGACATACTTGGTTGAGAACCAGGAAATTCCATCATGGGATGTTTGAAATTCCATCTGAAAAAAAGAAAAGAAAAGAAAAGAAAAAAGGCAGATTGGCAGCCCACATTCTCTCCTTCTTATATCCAAAACAGGAAAAATAAAAAAAAATTTTAGATGCATTTCGGGGCTGCACAAACGCAGAGAGGTCATCTAAATCCTGCCTCCTCATTTTTACAGCGGAGGCTCAAATTCTTATCTCACTGTGATATTTAAGAGTTTTTTAAGAAGCTACATCCTTCAAAGATGTTCCCTCAAATGCCAAGGACAGCTGCCAGGAAGAATGAGAGGAAAAAAAGTGCCTAGTGATCAACTAACACTTTTGAGCCCCTGAGCAAGTGGCTGGACTCTGAGCCTTAATTGTTTCATCTGGAAAATGGGAATCATAATATGATCGGCTTCTGTGAAGACTGAGGTAATGCATACACACAGCTAACAAAGCACTCAGCACCCGTCTTAGCTGAATTTCATTCTACCTTGGCATTTGGTAAAGAAATAGATTATTTATTTTGAAAATACTGTCCTATTAGGAAGATAAGTGGCCGAAACAATGGCTCCTTTGAAGGGGCTGCCTTCCCCCAAATAGGTTCACCAGACTCAAGAACCCAGGAAGAAGAAAGACCCTCAGGGGAGCCTCCTCACCCCGCCCCCTTCCCCGCCACCCCGCCACACCCACCACCCACCATCACACACACCACACGTCCCAAGGCATTAGGCATTGGGTAACTTTTCCTGGCAGCTAAAATCCACACGTTTGCTGAGCATTTTTGTAAAGCTTTAGGGTCTTAGGTCCTCTTTGACCCACAGATTATATTTCAACTAAGATACGGGCGGTGTCCAAAAGACGACTGACCGAATGGTTCAGGACACCTACTGTCTGCCCACAGGCTTCACCTGTTTCACCTCCCTACTCTCTGCTAGAAAAAAAATCAAGTGCTCCACCATTTCCTCTCCTGTTTTCACGTCTGTTCCCTGTTTTCTTTACTTTATAATCAGGAAAATACTCCCAACTGAATCAACCATCGACGGATTGAATTCTGTTATGGGCCGAATTGTGCTCCTCCCCCCAAAAATTCAGATGTTGACGTCTTAACCTTCAAGACTTTGGAATGTGACATTATTTGGAAATAGGGTCATTACAGACGTAATTGGTGTTAAGAAGAGGTCGGAGTGAAGTGGGCCGGGCCCCTACTCCAATATGACTGGTATCCTTTCAGAAGGGGAAAAATTGGACAGAGACAGGCACTCAGGCAGAATGCTGGGAGAAGACGAAGGCAGATATTGGGCTGATGCATCTACAAGGGAAGGACAAAGATGTCAAGATGGCCAGCAAAGCGCTGGGAGCGAGCTGGAGGCTAGCCAATCTCCCTCGCAGCCCTCAGAAGGAGGATGTCGTGATCTTGGACTTCTGGCCTCCAGAACCGTGGGACAATAAATTTTTGTTATTTAAAAAGCCACCCAGTTTATGCTACTTTGTTACAGCAGCCCTAGTAAACAAGAATGAATGGCAATCACTTCTTGCTGCAAATAGAGCCTCTTTCACCCCCTTGACCTTGTCCCAGGGCTGCTGTGGACTGAGCACCCCGGCCCCTCTCATTGCGCCCCTTCCCCACAACAGCTTCCACGGGGCTCTGTTCCACCTATCACAGAAGCAGGCTTGGTGCTGTCTGTGAACTCAGGTCCCAGAGTTCGCCTCTAAACTCCAGGCCAGAAAGCAGTTAACACCATGCCATGGTGGGCGGGGAGAGGAGCAGACAGCTAGCACCCGGCATCATCCAAGGTCACATCCCTCACCTCTGGCCTCCCTAATCAGATGGCAATCACAGCCCGGGAGATGATAACACAGATTGTCCAGATCTTGCAGCCTTCCTCGGCTCCCTTATAAGGAAAAACTATGCCCCTTGAAATCTCACAGACTGGAGTAGCTATGTGACTCTGAGCTTGCAGATGACAGACTGATGTCATCTTCCCTTTTTGGTAAAAATAGAAAAAAAGTTAAAAGAAGAAAGAAAATGTGAGAAACCAATCTGTCTCCTCATCTCTTCACACACACACACACACACACACACACACACACACACACACACAGACATACACACCACACCTATACACACAAATTCTTTTCCACTGGATCGTGCCTCCTTTTATGGATGTGTATCCACGAGAATAGAGATATTGGTTTCTGTCCCCTGAGATAATGATGATAAATACGCTGAGGCCTGCAGCTCCATCAGCCACTGAGCCTGCTCCCTCTGGCAACTGCAGATAATCATTTACCTGGTGGGACGACTTGCCTATACTTCAATCCACGCCTCAGAGTGTCGCTAAAATGTCCCTTATCTCACTAAAACACTTGTCTTATTGTGTCTTTCTGGTATAGAAAGAAATCCATAAATCGTTATGCCTTGGATGTTTTTAAAAGTCTCAGCCGTGATTTTGTGGGGGAAGCAGTTACTAAAGAATGGGACTGGGTGGAAAAGAAAATCATTAGCATGTATACAACTATTTTTTGTTCCATGTCCTGGAAAGCAAAAACTTAGGCTCTGGTAGATCCAAAAGATTGTTGAAAAAAAATTCTTCCTACTGTAACTCCCTTCCTAAAAGGACTAATGCTTAAAATATTTTAAATTCTACTAGCATTTATTGAGAATCTGCTATGTGAAATGCACTATGCTAGAGGATAAGGAGACCCAGATAAATACGACATAATCCAAGATTTTTTTCTAAGCAATACGAAAGAATACAGAAAGGGAAGACATGTGTGTTAAACTTCCCAAAAGTTTACTTTTTGAAAACTGTATTCCTATATGAAAGATAGAAAAAGTCGAATCGTGTTGTTCTCCCAAACAGACCATTGTACAGCATCCATCAATTTTCAACCGTTGCTATATAAAATGTATATTTGGGCAGAATTACAGCTATTAAATGACCTGACCTAACACGCAAGTGTATCTCTCTTATGTCAACAGTGTCTGGCACGTGTGTCTCCGTGAGGGAAGGTTGAACAGCTGCCTTGTGGCGCTCATCAACTAACAGGTAGCCAGGACTCTAAGCTAGCCAGGCCCTGTGGAGACACAAAGAGAAATACAAGACGGCCTCCTTGTCCTAAGGGAGCGCCCAAAGCAGTGGAAAGAACTCACCCCCAACGCACAGCAGTGACCCATCCATGTCAAGACAGAGGGACGCATTTGCGGCTGTGAGGTGGACGACACGTCTCTCATTAAATATTGAACGATGAATGACGTGTCACTGGATATTGCCCTTGACATGTTACACCGATGAAGAAAAAGAGGCAGTAAATGAAGCCCAAACTACTCAGAGGTGATTTTTAAAGTATCGTATTGGGGAAAAAGAGAAATGTTCATGCGCATCTTAAGAAGAAGCCCCTAATGTTGTACCCGTTGTCATGAGTGCACACGAGGTGGCAGTGTCAGGATGGACAGCAAGGACTCTGGGGCCAGCCAGCCTGGCTTCCGGTCCAGCCTCCATCGCCTCCCCACTCAGGGAGCCTGGTGGGAATACATCACTTCTCTGGGCCTCAGTCTCCTCATCTCTAAAGAGAGGATAGGACCAGCCCCGATCTCAGAGGGGTTCATTATGAGGACCAGATGAATTAGTGAGGCGAGAGCTCTTAAAACAGTGCCTGGCGCAAAATACATGCTTATAAGAGTCTGTTAAATGAGTTAAATGCCCTACTACAGTCCCTACTAGTCAATACTTGTGTCTTACCCATTCGTTTTATGTAACACCCTCTTTAAGTCTTTACTTACGTGAAGTAACAGATACATAAAACCAAGATAAAAATCTCAAATACGGCTTCTCTCTTCCCTAAGATGTTCTGTGTTTTTAGTTAATAATACCTTTGATGTAGGCAATGTGAATTAAGTATTTTATTTTCTCCATGACAATGAGCTATTTATTATCCGTCTAAAATTTTGAGATCTGGTGATTATTATACAGTTTTGGGTTTGCCAATACACTTGAATACTCCCAATTTGATCTATAGATTCAATGTTACCTAAATCAAAATCCCACCAGACGTTTCTTTTTTTCTTTTTTTCTTTTCTTTTTTTTTGGAGCAATAACAAACTGAATCTAAAATTGACACAGAAAATCAAAATAGCAAAAGAGACAAAATCAACTTTGATGGGAGAAAATTTGGATGATTCACACAATCTGATTGAAGACTGACTATGGAAATGAGACAGACACACACATGCACATACGAATTTGTGTGTTTGCCTCGTGCTTAATTTCACTTAGGCTGCTCTTCTTTGGACCTTGTTTGTATCATTCATCATACCCTCTCTCTCTTATTTGGTTCTTTTAAAAAAACAAAACTTATAATTTTCAACTTACCAAAAAATTTGCAAGAATATTTTAGAAAATTTCTGTATCCCTTTAACCAGTTTTACCAATTGATAATATTTTGCCCCATTTGCTTTAAACATTCTCTCTCTCTCTCTCAACTATATAAAAATAAACTGCAGACATCATGTTTATTTGCCCCTAAACATTTCAGTTTTTTTCCTAAGAACACGACATTCTCTTAAATAACCATAGGACAATTATCAAGAGCAGAAACTTAACCACTGATAAAATGCTATTATCCAGTCCACAATCCATATTCCAGATTTATCAACAATAATACCCTCTCGACCTGTTATCCCTCTGGTTCAATCATGCCATTACATTTAGTTATCATGTTATTATTCTCGCTCCCTCCCTCTCTGTCTCTCTCTTTCCCTTCCTCCATTTTCTCTGGTTTGATGCTCTTTAAACAGAAACACACATAAAATAAGGTTATGTATTGATAGGTTGATGGAAATATTGTGACAAGAGGCTTGTAGAAACCTAACTCTGAATTTCCCCTAGGAGCAATGACTCAGTGTTCGCTGATTCAGTTTGCTGTGACGTTATACAACAAAACTTCTGTGAATAAGGAGAATTGACTGTTAGAAAGAACCACATCCAACTCACAGTGGTAGTTGGTTTTGAGGTCAGGGTGGGAAAGGAAATGGAGAGTTTTGTCATTAAGGATATTTAAGGCTGAAAACACAAAAATCACAAAATGTTTACTGTTATTGTGAAATGTAAATATGGGTGCTTCTTATTGTTTGTAACCATTTTAATTTCTTAAAGTAAAAATCCTCAGGATGCCACAGTTAGGAAAGGAGTAAATAAAAGTGTGGTCACCTTTAAAAATATGTCTCCACACACTATCACATGCATATACTAAGAGTTAAGTGTATAATTAGCTGCAGGGCAAGCATTACTTAATCAAAAGCTGTAGCTCAGAAATGAGAGTTACTGCTGTGTGGCGTTGGCTGGCCTTAACCCACAACAGTGATGCTCTGTCTCAGAGCCAGCGTTGTAAAGCTTTGTTGAGTTTGAAAGAAATGTTGTGTCAGAAGATGCTGTTGCTTGAAATGCTGGTGCATGACAATTTCTGTCCAGCATCAGATGCCAGTCCACAGGCAAATTATAAAGCCATGTTTCTGTGTCAATAAGGAATCACACCACTTATAGCTTTAAAATTTGCAAACAGATGTAATTAGATACTTAGGTACTCTGCCCCAAGATAAAGCAACCAGGTATCAGGAAGCTAAATTGTCCCCCTATTTCAGGAATTAATGCAGCTAAGTATAATCTCCAAATTCGTGTCTCCCAGGCTAAAGGAAAAGAACACTATTTGCCACATGATTGAGAAGGATGAAGTGACCTGAAATCCCTCGGGGTGGGTGTGTGTGTCGGGGGGGTGGGGCATTTGTGTATTCAGTGTATCTTTTTAAGTAAACTAGGGGTAAAAGGACACTTGGAGATGCCATCACTAAGTTAATGGAAGAGGGGTGCCTAGGGTACTATATAATCAGGACCATTTACCCAAACTTAGTTCCGATCTAAAGGATGAATTAATTTATCCCAAGAGTTTAATAAACAGAAAAGTTGACTCAAATACTAATATGGTCACTTTTTAAAGTAACGAGAAAGCATTTCAAGAGCAATTTTCCACGCTACATTATAGAAGAGCCTCAATTAACCAAAACGAGAGAGGAAGGGTTGCTGTAATCCATGATCTGAATTTTCTGATTAGCTGGGCTTAAGCACAAATGCCTTGTCCATGAAATTTCCAAAATGTATCACACAACTTGCTGCCCTGTGCACAGGAGACTATTGCTACTAATAATACATACGATACCTACTGACTATCTGAGGTGTAACTGCTGCTGTGGAACCCATAGCACTATGAAGTCAGGGCTTCTAGGACTACGTTGTAACAGATGCAGAAGCTGAGTCACAAAGAAATTAGATGAACAGAATGGATGCTATCTCAGATGACTAAGATCCTTTCACCACTTCCTTAAAGTCGTTCTGAACATTAATACAATTCTCTGAGATGGTGAAGGTAGAAGACTGAGTAGGAATCCGTTTTGATCCTGGGTCTGGAATTTCGAATACATTTCGAACATTAGAATGCTGCATTGTCACTCATCCCCAAGTCTTAGAAGCAGATGGGGAGAGGGTAACTGCAAATACCAGGTAGGTATCTGTTGTCTATTTTAACGGTTTCTTAATATACAGAAGCTGCCCATATTGCTGTACTTCTGGTGAAAACCAAGAATGTGGCAAATTAGTGAACGTGTTCTGGTCACATGCTAATTATTACCCTGAAGCATCACAGAATCATCTGCCTTACGAAAGCAATACTCTTATTGGTTGGGCTGAGGGTCCCCCCCAAATTCCAGAAAGCTTCAATAGCACCTTATTTAGCAATCCTTCCTCTTACAAAGTCGATTCTTTTTTCTTTAGGGATTTTATCTTTTCATAAACTTTGTAATGGCAAAAATGACCTCCAGTTCAAGACAATACTTTCTTATTATTTACCGTGAAAGTCAAAGGGCTTGACTTTTAATTCAGTTTCCTTTAAACAGCTGATACCTGCTGAGACCCAATCATCTTGCTGTCATTGGTGTTCAAACAGTGTTTTCACGTCATGGCTGACCCTCGCTTTCAGAGTCATTTCATTGTTTCTTTGGGCAAAAAGTCACACAACCATTCCTTAACAATAAGATCCGTACTCTACTGTGGAAAAGGAAAAACAAAAACAAAAACATTCAAAGAGGACGAAAGACTTCATACCTCTGTCATTTTCACTGATGAAAAAACTGCTGTAGAAAGATGTGGTGTATCATTACGAAAGTGCATACAATATTAGAAACTCCAATAATGAAACATCTCTATTAGTAAGTGGGTTTATTGAAGTAACTGAACATAACAATGTATAACATTTATTCATTTCCCACTGAAAGATTTTCCAGTGAAACTGTTTTGTACACAGATCCAGGCATTAAGCATTTTCAGTGATGATCTGCAGTTAAAAGGGTGGGTGGTGGGAAAAAATCAGAGGTCTTTTGCAGACTCTTAATGGGACTCGGCACACTGCTGTGCAAAAGAAACAGCTAAGAGATGCAATTGCTGTACGAAGGGAAAAAAGTGAGGAATAGGAAAGGTGCGAGACAGCCCGATGGTTGCAAATAAGAGCAAACAATTACACCTCTCCCCTCACTGTACCGATAAGCTGGGAATCCAAAATAAGCTCTGGAAGCAAATTAAGAATGACAGTCTATTTCCTGTGGTTTATTGAGTTTGGGCCCCACAGGTAAGACTGCCAGAAAAGCAGCTGCACTCTAAGTGGTCTGGACATTTATTCATCTGAACATAAACAAAGATCAGGTCCCTGCTCAGCTGTTGGGGCAAGGGCAGGCCTGGCTCAGTGAGGCCAGACATAAAAGCAGTGGACTGGGGGTGAAGGACCCCTGGACTATGATAGATTCCCTGAGTCATCAGGACCCTCAGGGGCTTAAGGCCCTACGTAGAAGATTCACTGTCAGCCTTTAGCACCATTGCAGTGGGCTTCACGGCCCCGCTGCCAATGAATCCGTAACCAGAGGTCAATATCGCCATGCACGCCTTCTTAGCGACTACATTTTTAGACCACACACAAAACTATTAATGTAAACCAAAGCACTACATTTAGTGATAAACACGTCCTCATAAATATCAGGGGACGAAAGTATCTCAAATAGTTGAAAACAACAGAGCAAATAAAGGAGACTAAGTTTAAAACAAAAACATTGAAAAGAAATAATGCAATTATGAACTAAAAGATAAGATTTAATAACATGGTAAAACACTGGGTAGTGAAGGGATTAATTTGCAACATACAGAATTATTTCACAGTGAGGTTTAAGTACTCATAACAATCTTCTGGTTTTAGTAGAAACAGACAACCACTGATGTATATTTTTTTCACATTTTTCCCCAATAATTCCTTCCTTTCTATGATTTCATGTAGATTAAGACATTAACATAATCAAATATTACACTATCAATTGACAATCGCCTTTTGCTCCCCTATTAGGAAATTACTTTTATCATTTAACTGTGTAGCTTGAAGGTCATAGGGCACAGTCAACTGTGTGTCGCTGATAAAAACGTGAAAAGTACCACATCACATTTATTCCAATCTGGACACATTGTCAGAGATGTGGTAAGCAAACCGGAACACTGGTGTTCCCTATGGGGTCATCAGTCACATACACATTACATTCTTTATCAAGTCTGGCACTGAAATATCCTTTTCCGTGTATAGGTTTACAAAAATAAAATTAGAAAGCCACAGGAGCAACCCTGATAGAGAAGTCTTGCATGCAGCCTTCTCCAGAGAAAGTATGTAATTTTAGTTAATCCCAAGGTCAGCAAACATTCTTACGATGTTAAAGTTAAAAAGAAAATAGTTGAACCCCCAGGCTCAACTAAAATAGTCCTTGAGTTTGTTCGTCAGTTTGTTAAATGTCAGAGCTCTTCACATTGTTGAAAAAAAAAAGTGTCTAATTATTTAAACATTAAGTTATCCTGAATGTTCATAAGAGAGTTCCTTGGTGAGTGTGTTAAACTTTGCCACCTGTTCACATCAGCCTTCCTGGCAGAGACCACCCGAGCAGTGCAGTCACTTGTCAAACCTCCTTTGTAATGGTTATAAGCTCCTTTTTCCTTAAAGAGAGCCCAAACTCCTCTGTTAGACACTGCACAAATAAAAAGCATGCACCTAAATCCCTTTCTGGCCATATCGGGGGCACAAGCATCCTTTTTTGTACTGCAATGCCACAAAAGCCATTCTCATAGCTGCGCCAAGGTCTCCACCAAAGGCCCCCCCCTCTAGACCCCCCATCCATGTGTCCCCTGCTATTAGCCTTGACTACCAAGTACCATCCATTTACTTCATGGGTGACTACTGGGAATTGGGGGGTGGGGAGGGAGGGGAGCCGAATTAGCTGTCTGTTCCCTTTGGCCTCTCTGGCAAGTGCACAAAAGAGGGAAGGGAGACGCTCTGATGAAATGACATCTCCCCGCGAGGTGGGTTGAGGGGCCCAGCGGAGAGGTGGCTCCTCAAGAGTAATAAGACGGTCTCCACACCTCCGGAGGCCCTGGAGCTAGTCTGCGAACCGTTGCAGGAGATGATCCTCGCGCCTCAAGCTGCCACCCCCGCCTCCGCCCCCGCTGTCCATGAAGCGGTCGCAGGGGAACTCGATGAGGTCCGCCTCGCTGAGCGCGCACACGGTGGTGCGCGGCCGGTGCGCCTGGAATCCGGAGAAGTCGGCAGACACGCCGGTGCCCATGGAGCGCAGGGGCCGTCGGGTGGAGTACCTGTGGCGAACGTGGACAGGGGCCCCGCCCTTTCGCCTGGCCCGCAGCTTCCGCCGCAGCCAGCGTGACCCCCAGGCCGCCAAGGCCAGGAGCACGAGCAGCGCGTTGACGGCCAGCAGGGCCAAGGTCAGCAGCTGGTAGTCAACACTGCTCCGACTCCCAGGCTCCGGCAGGGTGACCAGCCCCGCGCAGTGGTCGCGGGGGGCCACCGGGCAGACCCGTCCCCCAAGCACGCCCTCCACGCACACCAGGTAGGGGGTGTCCCCGCGCAGCTCGCGCAGTGTGGCCGAGTCGCTGCGCTCGGGCAGGTAGACGAAGCGGTGGAATTTCGGCTGCTGGCCGAAGCGGTCGAAGAGCAGGCGGAAGCGCGCGCCGCCCAGCGGCCGGGGACTGCGGTGCTCGCGCACCGCCCAGCGCACCGAGGCGCTGTCGGAGCCCACCGCCTCCACCGTCAGGTTGCACAGAACCAATTTGTTGAAGTCACAGGGGTCGGACACCAGCGGCGGCAGGCCAACGCCGCCGTCGGACTGGGCGGCGCTGTCTTGCTGCTGGGCGGCCAGGAGCTGCTTCACCCCGCGCTGCCAGGGGTCGCCGGCGGGCAGTGGCGCAGAGGCCGGCGCAGCCGTCGAGGTGGGCTCCGCGGGGGCAGGATCGTCCGGAGTAGGACGCGACCGCCCGGGCTTCTCGAGCAGGTCCAGCGGGGGTGGCGCCTGGCCCGCGGCAGCGGCGGCGGACGGGCCCGGCGGCTGGAGGCCAGGGCCGCGCCGGCTCAGCCTCGTGGCGCTGCGGTTGCCCAGCAGTTCCCTGGCGGCCCCATCCCAGGCCGCCCCGGGCAGTAATCGCCCCCGCTGCTGGGACTGCGGCAGAGGCGGCATCTCCCCCGCGAGGCCACCCGCAGGGGGCGCCATTTCCTCCCTAGTGGCAGTAGGTAAGGGTCGCCGCGGGTCTTCGGCGGTCGGGGAAACCGAGGGCGGGAGATCTGCGCAAGTCCCGTTCTGCAATTGCTGGTCGTCTAGGTAATCCAGGTACTTCCCCCTGAGGGCCGGGGGGTGGCGACACTGCACAAAGACGGTGAGAAGGCGGCCTTGCGAGTGCCAGTCGCCCATCCAGCGCTTCAGGCCGCGTAGCCGACAGTCGCAGGTCCAGCCGTTGCCGTCTAGATCCAGCCGGTAGAGGGCCGGACTGGCGGCGAAGATGTCCCCAGAGAGGGCGCTGAGAGCGTTGTCGCGTAGGCTGAGCTCGCGCAAGCGGCCCAGGTGGCCAAAGGCAGTGGGGTGCAGAGCGGACAGCTCGTTGCCGCTCAGGTCCAGGGCCTCCAGGCTGTGCAGAGGCTCCAGCAGCGCCGCCGGCAGCTGGCTCAGCCGATTGCCCTCCAGGCGCAGCTCGCGCAGGGCCTCCAAGCCCCAGAAGGCCTCGGGTGCGAGGTTCGTGAGCTGGTTGCCCCTGAGTGAGAGCAGGCCGAGGCGCGGCAGGTGCTGGAAGACGCGCGGCCCGAGGTGCTGCAAGCTGTTGGCGGAGAGAATGAGGGTGGAGAGGGAGCGCAGCGGCGCGAAGGTGGCCGCGTGGCGTAAGGAGGGCTGCAGCTCGTTGGCGGACAGGTTGAGGAAGCGCAGTTTGCCCAGCTGGGCGAAGACGTTCTTGCCCAGAAAGCGGATCCGGTTGGACTCCAGATGTAGATAGAGCAAATTGCCCAAGGGGGCGAAGACCGCGTCCGGCAGTGCCCCCAGGGCGTTCCCGTCCAGCCGCAGCTTGACCAGACTCTCCAGGCCCTCGAAGGAGCCGCGGCTCAGGCGGCCGATCTCGTTCCCGTTGGCATAGAGGATGCGCAGCTTGCGCAGCGGGGCCAGCGTGCCCGGGGCCAGCGCCTGGAGGAGGTTGTTCCCTAAATAGAGCTCCTCCAGCCGCGAGAGCTTCTCGAAGGTCTTGGGGTGCAGAGAGCGGATCTGGTTGTACTGCAGGTCCAGCCGTCTGAGCTGCCCCAGGCGGTGGAAGTCGAAGGCCGTGATGTTGGTTATGAAGTTACCGCCGAGGCTGTAGGTGAGCACGTCCTGGGGGCTTGGCAGCGAGCTGGTCTTGGGCACGGCGCGGAGCCCCCTGTTGGTGCACAGGAGGTGCTGGGGATGCTGGCAGTCGCAGCGCTCCGGGCACACGGGCTCCGCCCGCGGCGGGAGCGTGAGGCAGCCGCACACCACGAGCAGGAAGCGCACGGCGCGGGCAGCCTCCATCGCCGCCCGCCCTGCGTGCAGCGGCCGGATCGTCCTCTTGGCCCGCCGGCCTTGTGTCCCTTCTGCATTCCCCTTGGCCGGGCCAGAGTCGCTAAATGGCCTCTTTCGGACTCCGCTCCGCAGTCCAGCCCCTCCTCCGCCCTTTGTCCGGTGGCTGGCCCGGGTCTCTGCAGGCGGGCTTCGCCCAGCCAAGTCAGGAGGCGCAGGGCGCTCGGCGAGCTCCGGGTGCTACTTGTTGCATTTCTGCAGAAGGCCGTTTCTCCGGGCGCGCGTCGCGGGGCGGAGGGGGTAGCAAGAACTGAGCTTTTTGTTTGCAGCTCGAGTCCGGAGAGCTGGATTCCCTGGCACGGATTCTCCCCGCCGAGTGGATTCCCCAGCTGCAGGCGGGAGACCTTCCAAGAGCTGCTCGGGGCGCGGCTTGGCTGCTGCGCCCCGGCGGCGCGGCCCCCGCAGCCTGCGCCTCCTCGCTCTGGGTCCGGGACTGGGAGCTCGGCCGGGGTGGAACAGCCGGGGAGGAGCCGGGGTGCGCAGGCTGCGTCCGGAAGGGACCCAAGTCGGCGAGTGGCGAGCAAACCGGGCGGAAATTCGTTCTTCCCACACTCTGCCCCCCAGGGATGCAGGCGGGGAAAGAGGAGACGACGGAGGGAGGACAGACCCCGACAGGGGGAGGAGGAAACGCTAAGTGGCTCCGCGTCTGGTCAGCCCGAGCCCGGGACGCCAAGTGAGAAAAGTAGGGATTAAAAACAGCTGTACAGGGCGGACACGCTGGGCTGGGGGCGGGGGTGGATTACCGGTGGAGCAAACGGGCTTTGCAGACAGAGACCTTTTTATTTTAGACGAGTACACCAGTCGCTTCGGAGCAGTGGGAGCCCGGCTTGTCTTACTCGGTTTTAAGTCCCTTGCTCTACCAGGTGCCACCCTGCGAAAGGTTTGGGCAGCATGGACTCCGCCAGCATTCTGTAAGAGTTTTGGGGAGCACAGTCGTCTGCAGAGAGCTGTCGGAGGGCTGCTGCCAGCAGAGGCTGGGTTAACCCATTCTAACTGTTGCTTGTTTGGGTTTTGGACATCAATGGACTGGCGGCTGAGGAGAGGCCCCGCCCCCTGAAGGGATCTGAACCGAGTGTTTGCTTCGCCCGGCTCTAGGCAAGAGCAGGGAGGGAGCTCAGAACTGGTTCCACCACGGTCAGAGTGTCTCTGGCAGATTTTGATGATTCAGTCCCATTAATTCTCCTTCAGTCTTACAGCTCTGGGCGAGGCTCTGCGCGTGCACATATATGTAATAACCTTCCCACACCCTCTGGTAACTGCTATGTATGGGAAGGAGGCAGTCTGGTTCCACTTGATGCCTGGGCTTGCAGTGATCTTCAGCGTCTTTAGGGCCACAGGGTCTCAGGCCTGGCCCAGTTGGGGAAGTCTCAGCAGTTATTATCAACAGAGAATGGAGCATTTATCAGCGGCTCTTTTCAGGGCAGCCCCTGCTGAGAATGAGAATGAGCAAGGAAGAGCTGTTAATTACTGTGTGTTCATGCAAACTGTCTTGCTAAAAGCAAAAGGCCCCTTCTCTCTCCACCTGACCCTACCCGCCCCCCCCACCCCCAATGCCAGAGTGTTCAGAAATGTAATTTTAAGAACCTAATCTGGAAAACTAAAAGAAAGAAACATATCTTCCCCTCAAGAAGCTGACAGTCTAGTGCGAAGGGCGAGGCATGGGGAGGCTAAATAATAATGGAAGGCCGCTGCGATGCAGCTGAGTTTTAATCACTCTAGTGCTGGACAGTGATTCATGGCCTCATTTAGCAATTTATCTGGGTGAATGATAGAAACAAGTTCTGAATTTAAGGAAAGATGAGGTCACTGCAGTGGTCAGTGAAGAATTCTGAGTGCGCAGACCTTCGCTCCAGGCAGATGGGCTTTTGGAGAACTAAAGGCAGGTGGTTAGTGTAATGTTCGTTCAGGTCACAGTGAGTGAGCAGACTATGTTGGCTGGTGATTTGCTCTGAGTTTTTAGATGAAGGATGAGCTTGGGGAACCGGGTACCTGTCTTAACAAGATGAAAGATGAAGCTGCCCAGGGAAGTTTGGGTTTTAGTTCTCACTGTGAGAATTCTGAAACCCTTTGAGGTCTTGACTCCCATCCTCTTTATGAAGTATGGCTGCCCTGGAGGGCGAGACCCAGCCTCAAGTTCTCCTAACCTGGCCCAAGAAGCTGTTAGGAAGCCCGTCAGTCCTTGCCGGCGGCAGAGGTGACTCTACTTTTTCAGAGGAAAGACCCAGAGGCCGCTGGCTTTCAGATCGAATCCCTGGATCTACCTGAGATGGAGCCGCGACAGCATCCGTTTTGGCCCATGGCCTCGGAACACAGAGACAGACTTCTGAGCAGGCGGGAATCTGAGAGCGGTGTGATGTGGAAGAGCGAGAAGCAAGCGGAAGTCAAACCCCGCCCCTTCGCGCAAGCCGCCTCTCCGCCTGACTCTTCGCAGAGATCCCAGAGAAAGTGAGGGCAGCAGGCGGCCTTCCCTCAGAGGGCCGCCGTCGCTGGGGCCAGATGCCTCCAAGACTAGAAAGTTACCAGCCCCCTGAAGATGCTCAGTATTTTTTAATGTTTTGACTGTCTTTGCCCTAGATCACAGGTAGAAATAACATCATCTATGGTTTCATGCCAAAAGACAATTGCTTTTCCATAACTTTCCATTTCCTTGAAGTAATCCATCTGCTGCATGTAGTTCACCTTGCTTAAAATAGGTACAGCGCGCCCTATTCCAAATAAGTATAGACAGTTTCTGATAGGTGTCACCGGCACCCCCCACCCAATTGCAGTAAGAGTAAGATTATGAGACCTACAAATACGATGATAGCACACGTGTATGTGCATATAAATTCTTTCCGAAAAAGGGCGACTCCGTCTCTTGAACCAAATACTTCCCTTTTTAAAGGCGACAACCCGAGGTCAGCTTTACACGTGAATGACATTTAAACACTTCAGAGTACACTTTTGTGATTTTCATATGTGCCCCAGTGGCCTACACGTTCAGGTGTTTGATTTGTTTTCAGACTATCTTTCTCTTCAGGAGTTAAAGTGGCATTTTGCTTGAACGCGGGAGTGAGTACTCAGAGCTCCTGGTAGTGAGAGCTATAAAAACGCCTCCCAGATCGCGTGGGCTTGGAGTCCTCATTGCTGCCAGTGACCAGGCCAAAGGCATCTAGTGAGACTTTCAGCATGTGCCAAGGCCCAGGATGAGCAATGGAAATGCTGGGGCTGGTAAGATACAGACTGATGGGCAGGGTGCAATTGCAAGGCCAGGCGGTAAGAGCTGTAGGCCCTGAGGAGGGGAGCTTGGCCCGGCCAGGCTTTCCAGGGGCAGGAAGTGCTGAGTGCTTACCTAGATGCAGGTTAGCAGGGCACTCG
This sequence comes from Eonycteris spelaea, assembly GCA_003508835.1. Taxonomy (NCBI): domain Eukaryota; kingdom Metazoa; phylum Chordata; class Mammalia; order Chiroptera; family Pteropodidae; genus Eonycteris; species Eonycteris spelaea. The sequence continues at coordinate 2,250,102 of PUFA01000036.1, forward strand.
GGAGGGCAAGCCTAGGGACATGTTGAAGAGAGTGACTTGCGCACCTCCAAAGCTTCTGTTTGGATGGATCTTTGTTAGTGAGATTTTCTGTTGACATCTGTATTTTTTATGGTAGCACACATCCCTTGCTTGTACAAAGACTTCCGAATAAATATTCCTTATTCTCCTCTAAGGATTTCAGCAGGCAGTTGACCTGATCGTACCTGCACTTCAACATCAAGAGATAGCTCTGCCTATATAAACTAGGTGCTATACGAAATAAAAGAGTTATCTCTCTAGTTTTTGCCTTCTAGAACCTTGGAATCTGTGGTAGTGGTTTATGCGGGACATGTGTTGATAGAATGTCCAGACCAAGGCATCCCCCTATGTAAAATATGCTGTTTATATTTTGTGTAGATACTATATATACAGCGGCACTCTTAGAATAGGGCAGCCTGGGTCCCTATCCTGAACCCTGGACCTTAGAGGGCCGTGTTCTGTCCCTCCTCTGGTTGGGTCCTTCCCCATCAGGTCAGGATTTGGGGCTTCCAAAAGGATGTACACATCCACAGCTCACACCCCGACTCCTGCTCGGGGTTCATGGGACCCTGGCAGTCCTCACTCGACTGCCTAAGTCTGTGCAGGCCTTTCTCCCATCTATCCTCCTGGGGACCAGTCATGCCACAAGTGTATTTACCCCAGGGCCAAGAAAAGGCCAAGGGGCAGCTGTGGAGAAAGAACCTGGAAACGTGAGCTGGGATTTCTGCTGGTGTGCCCAGAAAGGCCTCTGGGAGTCTCCTGGTAGTGCTGGGTGTCGGGGGGAGTCTCAGGCCAGGGGTCTCCTCTCACACTCTAACCCCCGCCTCTCAAATGTTGGAGACAAGCCTGTCCCTATGTAGCATTTTAGGAGAAAAGAGACATGTACTTGGATTTAGAAAGAACTAGGAGAAAAATTACAGTAGTTTGAAGGAAAGCACTTTTTAAAAAATGTTAATTCTACTTTATTATAACATAGCCTATACCTAATTTTCTATAAAAAGTAATAATTTTTAGAAAAAGCGAGGACATAGTTGTCTCCGTTTAAATGCCTATCTCCTAACTGCGATGTAATGTCTGTTTATGGATGGATCCAGGCTTGATCAGGATCCAGGAGGTTTAAGTATTGATTACGCTTAAATGAACACTTTGCGTAATCGCAAGTGGTCATCAGGACGGAATGCTGTTCGTAAGGGGAACAAGAGCTTTGTCGTCTCACTTTTGGAAAGCTCGCCCTTTAAATCTCAGGTACACGGGAGCGGGGTGGCGGGGGGGGGTAGTTTCAGTGGTCAGGAACACAAGCAAGCGTGGGCTGGTTCCATGACACATAGGTGTGGTGTAAGGGTTCTCAAGCGTTCTTGCCCAGGCATGGAGTCTTTGGGGGCTTGCCAGGGACGAGCACCGCTTTCCTCCCGCGCAGCCTGGGGTTGCATGGAACTGCAGAGGCAGAGGCAGGACGGATTTCAGGCCAGGTCTTCGGCGGCCGCTGGAGCTGGCCCGAGTTGGCCCAGGCCGCCCTGGTGTGGGCAGGTTAGGGGGAGGAGAGCTCGGGCCACATGTCCCCCGCTGCAGGGAGAGGTGGGCTTGCCAAGCCCTGCTGGAGCAGATTCCCAGAGCTGGCTCCGGGCAGCCCGCAGAGACGGCAGCTGTTTCCTCACCCCACGTGAGCCAACAACCCCAGACAGGCCGTGTGGCCTCTGACAGATGCAGCAAGAAATCGAGATCCTTAACGGTCCCTTGGCGTTTCGTCAAATGGCCCCCCAAACTCTATCCGGAAGGGCCTCATCTTTGCCCCAGCCTGAGAGGCAAGTGTTTGTTTGTTTGTTGTTTGTTTGTTTGCCTTGGGGATTAGGAATGTGAAAAAGAGAAGCCTGCTTTACAGTATATCTGCTGATCCTCCCCTTTTATCCTTAAGGACATACAGGAATGCAGATTCCTGGCTAGGTATCAGCTTTATTAAATCGGAATCTCTGAGAGCGAAGCCCTGGCACCTGTATATTTTTAAATGATTTTTATGCACCCTTAATATTGAAAAACCTAATAGACAATACTTCCAAAACTCCTCTCCACTACTGGCTGATCTTATTAGAATAACAACAGTATTAATGATGAGCACATGTGTAGAGCTGAGTGCCCGGCAGTGGCCCAAGCACTCTACATAGAAGAACTCATTTCTTTCCTCTGCTGTCCAATGAGGTAGGTACTATTGTTATTCCCATTTTACAGAGGAAGAACTGAGGAGCTTATTAAAAATACAGAACCCTAGGCCCACTCCCCAGAGTATCTGAGGCAGAACCTCCAGAATACGGCCTAAGGATCTTTATTTAGCACATTCCCAGTTATTCTCTAAGGCAGCGCTTCCCAAACTTTTTGGCACCAGGGACCGGTGCTCCTGTGAGAATCTAATGCCTGATGATCTGAGGTGGAGCTGAGGTGGTGATGCTGGCGCTGGGAAGCACCTGCAGATAGAGACGAAGCTTCACTCACTCACCTCCTGCTGTGCAGCCTGGTTCCCAACAGACTGGTACCAGTCCATAGCCCAGGGGTTGGGGACCCCTACTCTAAGGAACTGCCACCGAAAGAGAATTCTTAAGAGCTTAATCAGAATGTCAGCGTCTCCTTTGCTAGGAGTGAGACAAGGGTCAGCATGGCTGAGAGTTAAATGTCCCTAAGATGATAATCAAGGAGGATAGTGCCTCCCAGATAAACACGACGAGCTCCATTCGCTATAATAGCGATGACCTTTTTTAAAGAAAATAATGAACAACTGAAGCCTTTGTGGAAAGTATCGGCCCACATAACACTGTATGCGTTTAAGGCCATTTGACAAGGTGACTGCTTCCAACACACTGGATTTTAAATACAAGGAAAATCCTTACCCATCAGTTCAAAATGCCTGATTATTTGAAGTGGACATGTATAAACAGATTGCATATGTACAACAATTACGGTGAATTGTAGGTACTTCTGGCAAACCAAAAAAGGAAAGGCAGTTGTCGACGGAGCATAATGACTTAGGAAATAAGGCAAATCCATGGGCTGTTTATGGTCACTGGATAGGGTTTATTTTTGTGTAACTTAAATCTTATAACAGTAACATGCTGTCCACCCTTAGAATAGAACTGAGTCGGTAGCCTAAGAAAACGTTGTAGGTATAAAAGTGTCTCTTATTTCAGGATAAATATTCTAAAATATTTGTCATCTCTAGGAACCACACTGGTAATTGTGGTTGATGGTACAACTTTCCACTATTCTTTTATTTGGATTTCTTCATACTACAGTAATAATATTTACTTAGCCATTTATATCCCCACCTCGCTGGAAAGACAGAAGCCATGTTTTTCTTTCATTTTTGTGGTACTCAGCAGCTGTCGTTGAATTGTCAGAGTTTTTATAAAAAGCCGAAAGAAAGGTTTTTAAAATATGAGCAGTTACTGTCTTTCCATGGTGAGAGAATGAATGATTATACTCTACTCTTTGACATTTTCTAAATGATGTGCAATTACTACTACGTATTTCTTTGAAATTAATAAAAAGATCGTGTAAACAAATGCTTTTATAGCTAACATCTGGTTTGAACCTCAACATAAGTCTGACAAGCAGTCAGTTGAGGATTAGTCATATCTCCAATTTGGAAGAGAAGACGCTAAAAACTAGAGAAGTTAGCTACCTTCTGGAATGATCCGCCTCTGTAACAATAGAGCGGCTTGTGGCCCCAGGTTTTTACAGTTGGATCTTGCCAGGCTCCCTGTTGATACACGCCTATATTTATAACTCATGAGGTCAGTCCGGGGTGATGTTCAAAATATTTAACAGCTCCTACTGTGAGAACACCAGCCAGTCAGGTTCGGCACTGCCTAGAGGGGCAGACGGAGGTGATGAACAGCCAGCCCAGCTGTGCCAGTGCCCACCGCTGAGAGTGGACTCACCTGTACTCGGCTAAACTTTTTGAATGGTCCTTCTCTCTTTTTCTTAATAATTACGTTATTAAAAATAATTTGCTTACGGCTTGGGCCCAACAATGAATAACCGTGAGATACAACACACAAAGCCTTCCCGGGTCCAAGTTCTTCCATATGGCAAACTTGCCTGGGGCCTTTTTCTCTGGGTCCAGGTGTGTCCCAACCATGCAGACTTCACAGCAGAGCCTTGCTGAGGAGGCAGAGGTGATCAACATCGACAAGACGTGGGTTTCGTTTTCAATTTATAATTCAGAAATGGTCTCTCACTCTCTTCGGTGGTCTGTCAGATAGAGATGAAAGGAATTCAATTCTTTAAAAATTACTATTTTTTTCACGACTTCATCTGAATTGTTACAATTAATTGCTTGAAAATACTTGCAAGGGTCACCTCTTTTGATGACTTTGACCTTACAGATTAGCAACTCATCCTGTAAAATTTCAATTATTTATTATCGAAACCTGGATGTACATGTGTCAACTCCCCCCCGCCAACTTGTCACCTCTCCTGAGCTACAGATGTCTCCTACTCTGATGTCACTAGATAGGGAGGCAATTTCATACCCATGCTGCTGAAAACCGTGGCCCTACCCTGGCAAGAAGCAGTCTGTCAATCTCAGTAATGGAAACAACCTCAGACAGTCTAATCATCAGCTGTATACAGTGTAAATGCCTTCAAAGTGTTTGCAGATTTCATCAAAAGGCCAAATGGATTTTACTTAAGACCAGGAACATGACAGGAAAGGAAATTAGAGGAAGGAGGCATCCATCCCCTCTTCAGAGTCTCTATAATTTTCTATAAAGATTTGCACTTTGATTATGCTTAGTAGTGCCATATGCTGGAGTGAGACTCCAGATCAAAGGTTCCCGCCACCGCCCTGGGCCTCCCTGTAGACAGCATCAGATATTTCTGTCAGTAGAGTGGTAATGGATCTGTAAGGACGCCCCCTCCCTACCCTCCCCACCCCCATGCATTCCTATTTAATTTCCAAAATATAATCAATATGCCTCAAATGCGCATGCTTTTAGCTTCTTTTATTGTCAGCTATCATATGTTGTAGGTTGAAAAAAAAAAAGAAAGTTGTTCTTACCACTTAAGGATATTTGGAACTAAAGAACTTTCAAAAGGTTAACGTAGATTGTCGAGTTTTATAGGGTGCCTTGCCTTAAAAATCTGGGGAGTGAGGGGAGGCGAACACTGATTTTCTTTGGTGAGTTTTTTTCATCCTACTTTCTCTCTGATCAAGATTTTCTGCAGTGAACATTGTTCTTGCAGTTAAAAAGCTTTCGTAAAATGGACAGGAGTCTGTAACTACTCTTGCTTTCTCATTGCCCTGCTATGTCCTCCTTCCCCCGTTACAAGGCGTTTTTCTTATATAAACCTGTTTTTTAAAAAATCCATCTTGGTAATGGAAACACTCCTAGAGAGTCCAACAACTTACTGTGTTCAGTGTAAATACCCCTGAAGCTTTTGCAGTTGTGATCAAAAAGCCCCAATGTTTGTCCTAAACCACCCATGAGATACGTGTGGGTGACGGGAAGTTGGAATCCACTTGCTAGGTCTCTGACCTTGATGCACATCGCAGTCTGTATGATCAGTGGTGCCTTTTCTCATCTTTAAAACGGGATAGACCATACTTGCCCGACATAAGAATTTTGGGGAAAATGTATGTTAAAATACTTAGAAACTACGGGTGTTATGAAGATAGGATTGTTGCTAACGTTTAGACTTCATGTGTGCCTCGTGTGCGTAGCGTTTTGTGTCTTCTCTAACACCCAATACAGGGTCTTTTCTTAAATTGTAGGTCCTTAACGAATGTTAGGTGGAGCAAAAAAGCAGCAGAAGAAGCCACGTTCTCAGGTAACCGGTTCTTCTACCTTTCCTTGTAGGTTCTGTTACCATCTTTTCACTGTTTCCTCGTTCTTCTCCAGGTTGCTTGGGCCCGGAGCACTCAGTCTCAGCACACAGGTTCGCTCCACACAGCTGTGCAGACAGGCCTCGATTCTCGGCTAACCCTTTGGGATCCTTATCATCAGTAGTGGGTATGAGGGTATGAGGGGAACAAGGAGGCGGTTCTGTGGTCAGGATGGGTCATACACCAGGTTTTGGGCTCAGGGAGTCACAGGGCACCATAGCGCATTCCAGGATTTGAGAAATCCTGCTGCAAACAAAGAAAGAAATGGGTGGTGGGCAGAACTGTTCACCGATTTGAGGAACACACTGGACTGAATGCTCAGTAAGATCCCTTCCAGCTTTAAATGCCGAGGAACCTATTGCATTTCTTCCAGGGAGATTATTCAGCATCACTGGAATTGATAAAGTTCTTTAAATATGGTGTTTTATTTAAAATCTGCTTATTCTGCAATGGAAGGTACATTTCCTTGTTGTGCTTCACTGATCTTAGCAAGTCATGGTGTCCAGTTGGTTTAACATGAATCTCCGATGAGCGAGGTAATATCTACCGAAGTTGTCTCCAGTCTCTAACAGCCCCAGAAAACATCACTCTGCCCCCAAGTTGCTGAATTCATGAATTCTTAGACTTTCCACCAGAATATAGGTGTTAGAACTCTATAGTTGTAAGCACCATTTATGGACGATTCGGGGCAGAATTAGTGCTGGCTCTTCAAAAGCATTATTTAGCTGTGTACTGGCACTGATGGGGTGTTTCCTGGGAACGTTGGCATTTGGGGAAAAGTTCCAATGGCAAATTACCCTCAGGCTCATTAGTATCCCAGGTAAGAACCCCTTGGTAAGCAGTGCATGACTCGTGATTCCCCAACGTGATGGCATATAATAAGTACCTGCTTAACTAAAATTCCAGGGTGGGTTTCCATCTGAAGCAGGTAGCCACAAACACCTGCCAGAAGAATCACCACCAATGACCACCATTTACAGAGTGTTTATCATGCTCCAGGCACCATGCTAAGCCCCTCGAAGTTTTAAATCATTTAATATACCAACAACCCCATAAGGAAAGTACAGTTATTAGTCTCATCTCGTAGATAATGCAGTGGAAGTAAAGAGAGTGAAATCACTAGCACAAGGTTGAACAGCTAAGAAACGACAGAGCTGGGGCTTGAGCTCGTGGTCCATAAAAATTCTTAGTCATACTTTTCACATGGATCTTTGACCACAGGGTCCTCATCTTCATTGGAGTCACTATTGATATGTAACATTTTCCCAAATATGTCATCTGCCCTCTCATGCATATTGTTTGAATGACACCATTTTGAAATACGATTCTGTCATTAGAAATTTTCCAAGTCACCAATACTCATTCACATGTGATTAGGTCACATTTTCTTTATTTCTACTATAGGTGCATACTCATAAACTCTACATTATTTCCACTTAAGGAGCTGCTTCCTCCCCCATCACTATACTTATTTTTAAATGAAGAATAACCTTCAGTATATGTGCATTGTAGGAAGCCGATAAGCAACGATAAGAAAGTAAACACTGTATTCCCACTGCAGTAGGTTAGATGATGACCCTTCAAAGTATCTATGTCCTAATGCCCAGACCCTGGGAACATGTTGGATTACATGGCAGAAGAGAAGTAAGGTCACATGGGAGGGTATCCTAGATTAATTACCCAGGTGTGCCCACTAAAATCCTAGGGGTCCTTGAAACTGGAGGATGGACACAGTAGAGAAGTTCACAGAGATGCAATGTGAGGAGCTGACCTGCTGTTGCTGCCTGTGAGGAAGGAGGTAGGGCCATGAGCCAGGGATGTGAGGAGCCTCTAGCCACTAGAAAAAGCAAGAAAACGGATTCTGTCCTGGAGCTTCCAGAAGGGAATGCAACCCTGGCAACAACTTCATTTTAGCTCAGCAAGATCCATGTTGTACTTCTGTCTAGGAGAACTGTAAGATAATACATTTTGATTGTGTTAACCCACCAAGATTTTGGTAATTTGCAGCAGCAGTCGAAAACTAATATACCCACTAACCAGAGGCTGTTGAGTGTTAATTTTTTATTATGTATTTCCAGATCTTTTTATATACATATATGTATTTTTTACTAAAACAAGATCATATGTTATAAATGGCTTATTTCCTTTTAATAATTTTGTCTTTCCCTGTCAATACATTTTCATAGTGTTTAATGCCTCCATCCTATTGAAATTATCCTAATTGTCCCCCCAAATATTTCCCCAAAGCTGGCTTGTAGAAATCAGAATTTAGGTCATGATCATACATTTTACCTGGTTTGTCTGTTCCATAGGTAATTAAAATCTAAAACAGTCCTTTTTTCCATCTAATTTTCTTATTCAGCATCTGTCTGATCACTTCCTCAAGTGGTCACCTAGCTTGCTCTTTATCCCCTGCATTTCCTGTAAATCAGAAGTTAGATCTATGAGCTTCGTCGAATCCTGTTAATAAATTTTATCTAGAGTATATCTTGGGTGCTTCTGTGTTTCAGATGGCATTCCACCGGGGGTACATGCCATCTGGCACCCACCACGACTGGAACTCAGACTGCCCACTGGGTTAGGGATGCGACCCGAGCTTGCCGCGTTGGCGTGACATGATTCCACTCGTGACCGGAGAGCATCCTGTGTGGAGTCACTTGAATACCATACAGATGTGCGGTTTCTCCCCCACTGCTCACTTAATGGTCAACTCCGTTTCACAGTCCTTCCCTGAATCCTTGCCTTTGACCGATTCATTAGAAATCACAAAATGATTTCCCATTAGTATTTCTTCTACACTTATTAGCTGCCATTGCTTAGTCAAGAAGAGCTTTCCCTAATTAACTAGAGATATTTGGTTACCTTGAAAAAGCACTTTAAGCTGGGGAAGGAAGTGCTTTTCATTGTCAATTTTCAACAGGAGGAATTTGTTGAAAACCACCTCAGTGATGACAAACTGATTTTTTTTCTGTTTATCTCTTTTCAGGATCATTATGCACGCACAGATTTTCACAAAATCCGTGGGTTTCTTTCTACAATTGTTCTGTGTGATCACGTTGCCAATTTCATATATGTTTAGGTTTATTTTTCAAGTCTCAGATTTCTTTTACTTGTAAATTTTTAATAAGGTAATACATTTATATAATTCAATATCAAAACTTTATGGAAAAATATTTATAGAGAATTCTTATTTACACCCCTGTTCCCTCTCCCTGTCTGTCCTTTAAATATAACCATATTTTACAGTGTCCTACTTACATGTCCAGTGTAGTATGTTTTTTTCATATATAAGTGTGTGTGTGTGTGAGTGTGTGTGTGATATATAGCCTTATTTGTACACATACTTGCTTTTTTTTCTTCCTCACTTAATGGTATATTCTAGAGATCTGTCTGTATCAGTACGAACAAACCTTTCTCATTCTTCTTTAGAACTTCTGAGAACTCCATTGTGAAACATCTGTAGTTTATTCAGCCAGTTTCCTGTTCCTGGACCCTCACACTCTTTCTAACATTTAATCATTGCAAACAGTGCTGCAATGAATTTATCATCTTGAACTTGAGCATATACGAATGTAGGCATTCCTAGAAGTGAGATTGCTGGGTCAAAGGTTATATCTGTAATTCTCTTTATGTTTCTAGATTATCCTCCAAGGACTCACTTTTAACTACTATGCTAAACTGCTTTTCAAAGATCTTGATTTCATCACATAGATGAGTGTGTTTTTTAAAAGAAAATAAAGCCATAAAAAAAAAAAAAACCTTGATAACACTAAAGTGAGAATGTGGAGCAGCGAGAACTCTTGTACTTTGCTGGTGGGAGCATAAACAATACGATCATTTGGGGAAACTGTTTGGCAGGTTTTTTTTTTTTTTTTAATGAAGTTAAACATACATCTGTCCCACAGTCTGAAAATATCACCTCTAGGTATTTACCCAAGAGAAATGAAAACATGCTTTAAAACAGACTTTAAGAATGGTTGTCTACCTAGTCTAGAATCACCTGGTATCTTAGGGCTGCTATCTCTAAATCCTGCAGACTGGTTGCCTTAAACGACAGAGATTTATTTTCTCACGGTTCTGGGGGCTGGAAGTCTGAGGTCAGGGTACCAGCATGGTGAGGCCTCTCTTCCTGACTTGTAGGCAGGTTGGCCACCTTCTCACTATGGCTCATGTGATGGAGAGAGAGCAAGCTTTCTGGCATCTCTTCTTGTAAGGACACTAATCCCATCATGAGGACCCCACTCTCACGACTTCAGCAAAACCTAATTAACCTCCGAAAGTCCCATCTCCAAGAACCATCACATTGAGGAGGCAGGGCTTCAACATAGGAATTTTGAGGTGACACATTCACTCCATAGCACTCGAGAAACATTACAAATAATTAACATTGCTTGACTCTCATTCCCAGAGACTCTGAATCAGAACCTGAAGTGGTCATCTGTATCTCTTTTAGGTTCCCCCGAACATGCAGTCAGGGCTTGAGGACCACTGCTCTATAAGCTGCTGTTCAAGATGAGGTCGATGGATCAGCAGCATCAGCATCACCTGGGAGCTTGTTAGAGATGCAGAATCTCTGGATCCATCCCAGACCTGTAAATTAACTGCATCATAACAAAATCTCCTGTTGATTTGTATGCAACACAGCATTTGAAAAATTCTAGTCTATAGCACCTTGCATCAACTTGCATACAGCATGAGGATGCTCCATCAATCAATTCCTATTTGAATTCAAATAGATGAGCATTTTGCCAGCAAATCAAGTTTCAGCTTTTTCATTCTTGGAAGCCTGGCAAGGTGTGGATCTTGGCTACACATAATTGCACCTCAGTGTGAAGATTTTATACATGATCTATGTCATTGTCTAGTAGCAATCAAAAAAAAAAAAAAAAGCAAATGGACCCGATATTAACAACAAAATCCTAATGTTTTTGAAAATTATACTACCACCCCCCAGAGAGTCCATTACAATGAATGATTATTTCCTTAGCTCCAGATGAGCTTTTTAAAAATTTGATAACGACAATATAAAATATGCACATGTTACTCCAGTTGCACAAGGGGAGACAAGTAGCACTTAGCACAGAGCCTGAATATTGTGTAACTCATAAATAATTCAGTCAACTAGGGAAAGAAGAAACGTGCAAGCTTAAATAAATAGCAGAGATTCCCTAATGCCTAAAATATCCTTGAGTCTGGGAAATTTGAGGATTATTATATATGATCCTATTATGTAGTGCAGAGTCCTAATTTTCAAAATTTGATTACAATTATATACTTAATACTGCAAATGGAGAAAGGAACGCAGTTTTCCTGGGTGTTTCAGAATGTAGTTCAAGGTCTTGTCATCTGTCAAGATCACCAAAATGAACGTAGCTCATGAAAAGTACTGACGAAGAGATTCCAAGCTGGCAGACCCTAAAAATGAGGAATTTCTGCTTTCTTTTTTAGAAGTACCTAATGGGTATAGTTATTAAAAGAAAGTAAGAATTATTCACTTGAGAAACTTTATATTTAAAAACATTTTCCTAATTCAGCATAGGTGCGTTTTTAAACTCCAACCTTAGGCACAATTTCTGCTTCTGGAAATTGATCTCCTTTTCCTTTGCATCCCAGCTTCTTAACTCTTAATGATATCATTTTCTAAATTGTATCAAACATGGCTTTTCGGTTTAGTTCCTCGCATCCTTATATTTTGTCCAATAAACTGAAAATAAAAAAGAAAAGGTGCTAATTTATATTAAATATACATAGATGCCCACAAACCTGCAGACGCGCCTTTAAAAGAAGGGAGCCCCAGGAATGATTTGAATTTGAATTCCGTGTCTCAAAGGCTCAGGGTTGCCATTCATCTCGTTAGCGACCCCATTCAACCCAACAAGTTTTTGGGGATGCCTCTTGTGTGCCCAAGAGAAATACCTTTTGAAACTAAAAATCTTTTACCTTGGGTACACATAATGAGAATTTATATTCCAGTATGGCAAATTATTGCAGAAAGACCTTGCTGGTTCCGTAAAAATCCGTTTAGAAAGACTTTCCCCCCATTACCTGCCAAAACAGCCTAGAAGGTAATGGCGTTTCTTTCTTAAAAATGATATAAGAAAGTTTCTTTTACGGGAATAGGATAATGCACAGATGGGTTAAATTCACTTTTTTTTTCCTTTTTAACAAAGGCATTTTCTCTTTTTATTAATTTTTGATGAAAAATAATAAATAAGCTTCTTAAAAACAATGGAAACATTAACAAAGGACAGCCAATAGAAAGTAAGTCCCCATGTCTCAGAAATACACATATAAACGTATATGTCTTGTATATAACTCCATCTGTCTTCTTATTCCCTGCTTTTATCTCCATGCGGTAGCAGACCATGTACTGTTCCACACCTTGATATTTTTCACATAAGTAATTATGGAGATTTTTCCAGAATAGAACATGTAGTTCAACCTGATTTTCAATGCTGCATAGTATTCCAGGTCTGGATTTAACCATCCACTATCAGTATACATTTAAGTTTTTGCTAGGCTTTTGATATTATATACACTGTTCTAATAACATGTAGCTAGGTCTTTGCACATAGATGCGAGTATGTCTGCAGAATAGAACCTTGAAAATAAAATTGTTTGTGTGTTGTGTGTGTTCAAGAATATGTGCATCTACAATTTTGACATATAATGCCAAATTTTCCTTCAAAAATTTTGACAGCATACGGGTCCCCCAGCAGTGTTTGAGAATGCCTGTTTGCCTGGATGGGTGCCCATACATCACCTGAGCCAGTTTTTTTTCCTTTTTCTCTTACATCATCAGTGTCTCCTCCCCTACTGGATCATTCCAATCAGAATGCAAACATGCTGTCGTTTCTTGCATTTTAAAAGAAAAAATATTTATCGACCCCAATTTCCCCTCCTATTACTACCCCATTTGTTTGCACCCTTTTGCAGCAAAACTACTGGAAAAATGATGTCTATACTTATGGTCTTTAATCCTGCCCTTCCCCATCTTCTTGAATTTTCTCTAGTTAGGACCTTCAGCCCCACCACTTCACCAAAACATCTCTTGGCAAATCACTGCATTATCCAGTGGTGAATTCTTGGTCTTCATCTGGCTCTGCTTGCCAGCAGCCTGTGAGGGGGCTGTCCATCTATTCCTGGACCACTGTCCAATAAACTGATACCGCATTCTCCTCCGACTGTACAAGCTGCTCCTTCTCATTCTCCTTTGCGGATTTCTTCCCATCTCCATGATGTCTCAATGTTGGAGTGGCCCAGGTCCCAGTCTTTGGACCTCATCTCTGTCTCGGCCCTCTCCCTTGGCGATCTAATCTAATCACATGACATTAAATACTCCATCTATCTTAAAGATTCCAAATTGTCCCTGGCCTGGATCTACTCCCCTACACACAAGACTTCTATATGAAACTGTCTACTTGACACCTCTGCTCGAATGTCAGATATTTTAAATACACATGTTTAAAATTTGGTCTTTTTTCTAAAACCTGTTCTTCCCACACCCTGTCTCATTTCCGGTAATAGTCATTCCATCCCTCTAGTCACTCGAACAAGACACCGTACAAGTATTCTTACCTTCACTCTTTTCTTCACACTTCACATCCGGTCCATTTTGAAACCTTGTGGACTCTGCCTTCACAATATATCCAGATCCTGAGCCCTTCTCACTTCTGCCTCCAACACCCTAGTCCAGGCAGCTGTCATTGCTCACCTAGATTCTTTCAATAGTTTCCGGCTTCCACTCTCACCCCACAGTCTGTTTTCCATTGAATGACACTGCAGCCAGAGACATCTTGTTGTTACTTATCAAATCATATCATCCTTTAGCCAAAACCCTGCAATGGCTCACTCAGAGCTTAAAAGCCAAATGTGACCCCCCCACACCAACAACATTCCTCTCTGATCTCATCTCCTACTGTTTTTCTCTCTTGCTCGGCTCCAATCCGTGAGCCTTTATTTTTATTTATTTATTTATTTATTGCTATTCTGGTATCAGTGGTCGCATAGGCTAATGGACATAAGGAAAAGAGAAGAATACAGAAACAAGCATCCAGAGATTTAAAAGCCCTATTTAAAATGCTTCTTTTATCATTTACTGAAAAGAGAAGAAGTGATATCCTTTCCAATAAATGGTTTGGGGTTACTGAGGAATGAAACGAAACACAAGCAGATCTGAGGTCTAAGCCTGCTACAGGGTATCTGTGAAATTGCCTTTCATTTCACTCGGCCTCCTAGTTCACACTTGGAAGCACCCTGGGCGAGTAGGCACATTAGCAGAGTCTCTGAAACAGTCAGGTGTTAGGGAAGCCTGGAGGGTCTAAGAGCCCCTGGGTGTGCTTCCAGACGGTGGTGGAATCCTCACTGCTCAGGATAGCACCATCCATATCTGTCCGTCTCTGTGGGCCTTTGGGGACCTGAGAAACAGTGGTTGTGTCTGGGAGCATCCTGTTTTATCTCCTGCCTTCTTCTCTGTGGAGCTATAACCATCTCTATGCGTTTTTATCTCATTTGGCATTATAGCTGGCCCACGGAACAAGCAGGTCTAAGGGAGTTCAATCACAAAGCAACCTGCTTTGTACTTCCCCTTATTTTTTTAGAATCCACTCCATGGGCTATTTCTTTGCTGTCACCTGGATGGAAACTCAGCCAGACCCCTGAATTCTCTCATATGCCTCAAGTCATACAGATGTTCTCCAGTCACTTCCAATCGCAAAACGTCCTTATTTTAGTAATTAAAAGTCATGTAATAATCAAAACCTTGCTTTACGAATAAGCCTCCTTCTTGTCCTCTAAGCAAGTGAGAAGCCCGCAGTAGGGCTGGGGTTGTGATCAGCTTCTGCTTTTTTTTGCCCACCCAACGGTCTGCTCTTACTACCCAGTCATGTTAACTGCAGTTCTGCTCCTCGCCCCAAGGACAGGGTTTGGGGGAGACAGAGTAGTAAGGAACATTGAAAAGGGCTTTCTTGATTGATATTATCATGGTCAGCCTCCTCTAGACCTGCCAGATGTTCCGTGCTAACTCTCTTGTTTAAGGGTTCTTAAGAGACCCACCATGAAAGAAGACACCTTCACTAAGATAGACTTTTGATTTCAGTAGATGACAGGCTCCTGGAGTGGCAGAGCCAAGTGGCAGCCCTAACAGCCAGAAGCAAGGTGGGTGCAGTTGCTGCGAGGGGCAGAGCGCCTGGAACAGCAAGCAGAACAGTCGAGTACATAGGATCTTGGATGTTGGCTAATTGCTCTTGGGGGCCCTAGGACCAAGGTAGATGGGTAGGCTACTAAGAATTACTTGATTTATGTCATTGGAAGATCTCTGGGTCTAGACTAGAAACCTGAGTTGTTCGATGGAGAGTCACAACCTGTCACCAAAGTCTCAGACCTGAATCAGTTCAAAGTCATGGAAATCTTCAGATCACTGAATCTCAAACTGTATTCAAGGAGTAGCAGCAGCAACAGCACCTGAGATTTGTTAGGAATGCAGATTTTCAGACCCTCCCTCCCCACCTTACTGAAGCAAACACTCTGGAGGCTTCTCCAGCTAGCAAGAACTTCAGCTGAATCTGACGTACGCTAAGGTCTGAGAGTTCCCACCTTAGATGAAGGGACCCTATAACATTGCCTGGTGTCTAACATAAATCTTTCTTTAACTCTTTCCCACAAGGTCTGCAGCCATTTACTAGGACAAGTAAAAGGGACATCCAGGCCTTTGGGGATTTCTGGACATTGGGTCTGAGTCGATACTAATGTCTAAAGTCTGCAAATGTCTCTGGACCACTGGCGTGGGGTTGGGGGCCACTTGTGGAAGTCAGGTGATAAAAGAAATTTGGCCTGTGGCTGCCTCGCAGGGTTCTGGTGGGTCTGCTCCCTGACACTGGTTATTTTCCCTTCCCGAATAGAGTCGTCAGGAGTCACCCTCAGAAACTACAAGGATTCCCATACTGATTCCCTAACCTGTGCAGTGTGAGGCCCATGCAGAAGCGTCCTGAAATGTCTTCCTCTTACCTGACAGCGTACTGAAAACCGTGCCACGCCCCTGGGGAACTGCCGAGATTCATACTTCCATCCGACTCCTGAAGAATCCAGGGGAGGCTGTACTGCATCTTCTTTGAAGCCACCTGCTTGTTGTGTGCAGAAGGAAGGTGGTTGTTGGAGAATGGCTGCAGGTTCTTGAAAAATTCTTCAGGCGTCGGCCCCGCTGCGGTCTTGTGAGTGGGTAACATGACAGAGCCCCTGGCACTTTGTGTGCAGCTCTCGGCCTGGCAGCTGCTTCCCCCCCCCCCCAATACTGACTTAGAAAAGATCACCAGATGGAATTCACTTTCAAGGAGCGGAATTGAAAAGCGCCCTCACTGTCTCATCCTCAGGCCCATGTTGACTCGTCTGCTCTCTGACAAGATCTTGGATGCAGGGGCTTGATCATCTTGAAACTCCCCAGGCATCGTGCTGATATATTATGATATTGACACGGTGAATAGGAAATAGCCTAGAGGCCTTACAAAGACATATGTATGCCAGAGGGGGGAAGAGAAACCCCAAGAAAAATAAAAAGCCTACAGCTTTGGTGAAGTTTCTAGGGTCCAGTGGTGTAGGAAATATTGGCGTTTCCTCTTTCAAGTGAGGGGCAATTTGCTGCACTTGGTACCACCTAAGGAGAATGAGCTACAATGTCTTCCATGTTTGATTTTTGAGGTAATGTATACTCTGTTGAGGGTATTGTTCATAACAATGTTTCGAGTAACCCACAAGGCTGTCAGTTTTGTATGGGAACCATAGCAAAAGGTGACTCACTAGCAGGGTTTCTCAACCTCAGCACTGTTGACATTTGGGGACAAATAATTATTCGACACGGGAGGCTATTCTGAGAATCGTAGGATGTTTAGCAGCATCCCTGGCCTCTACCCACTGGGTTCCAGCAGCAGCAGCGGCACTACACCTAGCTGTGATGACCAGAAATCTCTACAGACATTGCCAAAACTCGGGGGGAGCAAAGTTGCCCCCATTTGAGAACCACCGGTCTACAGCCTGTCTCGTGAAGCTTTGAGGTGAGCAAAGCACTGGCTGACAGCTTGACTGCAACCTTGTGACAAACCTTGAGCCAGACCCTGAGCTAAGCCGTTCTCACATTCCCAACTCTTAGAAACCACGGGAGATAATAAAGGCTCGTTGCTGAGACTGGGTAATTTGTTATGCAGCGACAGATGACTAATACACTGACCCACCAAGCCATCGGCCTGGGCATGCAGAGCAACAGCCCATCGTCCAGGGTAAACAGCGTGTACCAGAGTGGAGCCGAGTGGGTCCTGAATGCACAAGTAAGTGCCACGAGCAGGTCGCTCAGACTCCCATAGCACCTGCTCTGGCTGCATCCGAATTCTCTCTCAACCCACACTTTTGTCCTTTGGGGATTGACAGCTGACAGAGAAGAAATATTTGGCCCAGGCTCACAGATGGTCCCTTACGATTTGAAGGCACCAGGTGGATATAGACTGAAGTAATGACAGCCGAAATCAGGGCGGTGGAAAGGGAAATACTCTCCAGGCCAACACTGAGCTGCTGTGCACTTTGTCGGGATGGAGAGATGGCCAGTGGAAGGGATCTATGCCAATTCATGGGCAAACAGTGGCATACTGGTAACCAGGGCATCTGAGCAAGAGGTTTGCAGACGGACCTCTCCCTGTGGGCACTGTCCTACGCGAATCCTCACCATAGGACCTCCACTGATGATGGTCCCGGTGATCAAATAGACAGGATGGCCCACTCCGTGAATGTCAGTTAGCCCCTCCCCAGCCATCTGGAACTTGCTCAGCGGGTTCATGTGGAACATGGCCGTTGTGGCGGGAATGGAAGCTGTGGATTTCCCCTCACCAAGGCGGATCTGGCTACTGTCACTGGGGAATGCCTAATCTGCTGACAGCAGAGACCAATGCTGAGCCCTGATGTGACATCACTCCCCTGGGGGACCAGCGAGCCGCCTGGTAGCATGTCTACTACATCGAACTCTTCCCATTAGGAAAGAGTTATTGGAATAGTATTGCAGCCTGCAAGATGGCTGAAGACTCAGATCCTTCACACATGAAGGGTTAATCTATCCCGCCAAGAATGACTTCTAAATGATGGAGGTGATGGTTAAAGGCAAAGGGAAGATGACATGGACATAGGAATAATCTCATTACCAGCTATTAGCCAGCTGTTACCATGACCAATGAGCATTACTCGTCAACTAGCTTTGTCACCGGTTACCAAAACAGTAACTGCAGAAGCTGGGTGTATGTTCCTCTTTGCTTGTTATGGGTAGCGCCGAGCGCTGTTGCTTGTTAACGTTACAATTTCGCCTTTGGATTATAGAACGTCCGAGGTGCAATGCTGACCAAAAGAGAAGAGGGATCGCCATGAGCCAGAGGTGAACGCCGTGGCTGAGGCAGCTTCCTCACGGTGGTCCCCTTCTGCGTTTCCCCTCTGGGGGAGAGAGTGAGCCTGCATTCGTCTGTATGAGGAATACAGCTGTGTGCTGTTGGGTGGGAGGGTCCGTTGCCGGACAGGCGCAGTGGAATGTGTGGGTCGGGGTAGTTAAAGGATGGATGTACCCACGGTGTCTCTTGGCTGTTTTAGCTAAACTGACCTTTCTCAATACTTTCTATCCCCCTTTCCACACTCACTCGTCCAGCCGATTTCATGGTAGCCTCGTCCAGTGGGGAGCACGGGCAGGAGATCCAGTGTGGCGGGAAGGGATCAGCCATTTCTCCTGCCATGGGCCTCAGGGCTTGACTGCTAGCAGCGGGGGAAGGTTTCAGCAGCAACAGCAGTGAGTACCCACTCCGAGGACCCAGCCACGGGACAGTGACAGCTTCGCAGATTTTAGGTAAAGACCCTCCTTCTTTCTTTGCTCCTTAGAGACTTTCAGCAGTTTTTTTAAAAAAACCAATTGCTTATATTGCATCCCTCTCTGTTTTAAATATATAGAGAAGTGTCTACTTTCCTCTCTGGACACTGAATGATACAGAGATCTCCATATAGCAGTACAAAGCGAGCTTCCTCAGTCTCTAGTTAAAAAAACAACAACAACGAAAAGGAATGCCCCACATTTATATAAGACCCAGGGCGTGGGTATGGAAGTTACTCTCCATCTTCTCTTTTGAATCTGTAAGAACAATAAGAACATTTCCGTTTTAGGAAAGTCTTGTCAAGGCATATGTTTGGTAACATTTATGTCTTCCGCATCTGGAATTATACCTGCCAAAACTCTGAGGCAAGAATCTAAACGGCTGACACGGGACCAAACGAGACTCAGGAATCCAGAGAGTGTCCCTCTGCAGCTAGGTATTGCTTAATAAGCATGCTAAAATGGTGTCCAGGTTTATCGAGCCTTGTTTCTTCTAAATGAATTGCAGGCAACTCGAGGCTTGATATGATGCCACCTTTTGAATATGCCAACATGTGTGTGTGGTGGGGCGGTTACTAGGCCCTCCCCTCCGTGGTTAATGTCATCGGAGCGTCATCCGACTGGCGGTCTGGAGTGAGCCCCGCATGCCTTCACGTGCATAGGGTTCCCGTTTTCTCCTGAGGAAGGCGCTAACGACACAGCCAACACCAGCGCATCGGGTAGTGGCTCACATCGAGATCGAGTTAATTTCATGATCGGTCTCATTCTAAACCTCCTTCACGGAGGCGATGCTCCCGAGAAACCTCTTCTCCCTAATCGTGGACTATTTTAAATGAAGTGTGGGCAGCGCTCTCATTCCACTTGGACAGCTCGCCGGTCACCTTAGTCCACCTTGAGCTGGAGAGCTGCCCAGACCAGCACAACGCCCTCAGCCCCGCGAGGCTGTCTCAGTCCCCGACACAGCCACCCGATACTCCGCTTCCTCTAGACGAAGAAGGAGGGGCTCTTCCACTCTCTCCTGACACCACCCCCCAACTCTGTTTTCTGATTTTTATCTCCATTCATTAGTTCCACAGCATTTTTGCTATCTTCTCATCGTTCGGATCATTCTGGCCTTTTACTCCCAGCTCCTGGACTGGCTCGAACTTTCCAAAACGGGAGAGGTTGGGCCTTCTTTACAGTCACCATGCCAACTCCCAGTCAGGCTTTTCCTTAAGAGAATTTTTCTCTTGCTCTCCACACTTTCACAGCAACTTAGAATGTGACAGGAATCCTCAAACCTTCACGAGCATCTTGGCCCATGGGGATGCGGGGCTGCATCCCTAAAATGAATACCTAGCCTTGTGCCATGAGGGCTCTACTTTTGTCATCTTCGGCATAATCCCTTTAAAGCATGAATCTCTGGCAGACCCGAGCTGCGGTGTTTACGAACATTCTAATTCAGGGCAAAAACCAAAGCTGCTTTGGGTGGTAATGCTGTTATACTCTCGACCTCATTTTCAGCCGAATTAAAAAAAAAAAAAAAACAACGTTTCTAATAACCCAGCTAATGCTGGTAAGAAGTCAATAGCGAAATCCATTTAACTCCCCCAAGCTTCCATGCTGGTAAATCACATTTCCTACTTGTGACTCCTAAAAGATAGGCATGGATTATAGTTTTAAATAGTTGAAAACATGAGAAGGCATGACGAGGAAAAGTTTTTACTTTTTATTTTTCAATCATTGGCACCCATAACAAGGATTACTTCTGCTAGTTATCACAATCGTTTATAATGAACGTTTAATACATGAAACGGCAGTTGTCTAAGATAAATGATGAACGATTTGTTCGTTATATAGGTAGCCACACTCACAGGTTCAGTCCACAAACGGACCCTGCATGCATGTCATGGGAATTGGTTTTAAAATCATCCAAACAGGAGGAACGTGGAAAGTTCACCCCTGCAACCTCAGAGGCACACTGGGGCTCTCCGAATGCACACGCTTTCCTTCACACTGGGTCCCACACGCAGGCTGTGAAGTGGAAGCAGGCACTGAAGCTCCGGGTCTAACATCATCACAAATTAGTTTTCTCTCTTGCTGGTACAAATCCCCTATGCTGAGGTTCAAAGAAAACCTAGAAAACTCTTAGATCTCCCCCTGAATTCCAGGCAAAGGATTCGGTTCTCTCTCTCTCACCCTAGCCCGGTTTTCCTGTGGGGAGCACCACCAGCTTTCTCTTTAGTTGTCAACACATTTGGAACAGACTTTTCTCTCTGGGAAAAGGTTGTAGAGCGGTCTGGATTTTTGTTCATTATAAATAAGAGAGACTTTTGAAAGAAGTCACTTAAGAATCACTGCACAGCTTCGCTTGGGAGTTGGGCAACAGCTGTTGGAGTTCTATTAAATCAGCCTTCTTCTAACTATGAAAAACAGAGGTTGAAATTTTCTATTTTCTCAAATCTTTGGCCACTAGATCATGTAGCTAAGAGTGATTAAAAAGAAAACAATATGGAGTATTTTCAGAGTTATACGTTCACTTTTGCCTCACATACTCCAAAATGAAGAGAACTGAGAAAATTTCATCTTAGCATATTTAATTTGAAGTACATCCCATTTATGGGAATCCAGAATCCTCTTCTCAGGCATAACGTAAGGAGAACAATCTGTTTGTTATTGCTGGCAGCCTTACCCTGTAACAGACAAAGGATTACTGCTATGACATGAAATAGAGTTTTTATTTATAATGGAAGAAAGGGTTGACTTTCGAAATATCTAGTGGTAGTTTGCGAAGTTAAAGTGAGCTGCATAAGAATCTATTTCAAGAGTCTCCTTGGTCCTAAGAGTGAAACTAGGTCGACATTTTCCTTCTTAACTCCAAGATAGATACACAATTCTGTTTCACGCCCATCACCGCAACATTCAAAAGATGGCCAGACTCTCAGTTTCTTGTCAGAAAATATCTCAGTTAACTCGACAATAAGGAACCCTTACGAAGTGTTGTGAATACGGAGTGAACACAATAGACCACAGTCCCTGTCATTCCAGAGCTCAGACAGCTTCTTTTAAGGGCTTCTGAAATGAGTTGGAACATTAATACAGTGTTGATATGATGAAGAAGCTAGTGTTCGTTACTAAACGGGTGAAGTCACAAATGCGATAAAAGCCATAAATTAAAAAAAAAAAAGACTACACAAAGAACTTCTGTGACATTCTTTTCCTTTATGAGGCACCAAGACGCCTGAACTCTTCACTATTGTGCTGATGGCAATGAACAGAAACTCATATTTATTGGTCCTGTGGAGAGGGTTGTTTTCTGGAAACCATCTTGCCAAAAGAAAAAAAAAAATCTTTTCTGGGGAGATTCAGACATGGAACTGTAAATGATTTTGGCAGGATGAGTGCAGAGGGGAGAGGATATTAACAATTAGAAAATGGCTTTGTTGCCAGAGGCTACATATGATGGTATTAGAAGCCACATGACAGAATTAGACTGAGGATATGTGCACGTCTGGTTCAGCTCAAAGCGTCTAACAACCCACCATGAAATGACGGTAAGACAGCCAGGGAGGCAGCCGAACGCACCTTTGATTATCTCCTGGATGAGAGCCCTATTTTGAAATCCAGGGTTTTGGAAGCGGGGTGAGGAATCTGCTCATCCCGACCTGGTCCCCAAACCCATCACGCGCCTTCTCACCTGGAAAAGTGCCAACCTCCAACGTCCCCAGTGCTGCAGGGAAGAAGGAAAGACTGAAGAGAAAGAGGAAGAAAGGATCTACTCCTCTGCTTTGCAAGTGGTTCGAAGGTTTGAGGCTGTGCTGGCTAAGGAGCAGCTGCTTCTGTCCTCAGAGGCATCCCACCCACCTGGGCACCTGGCTCCCTCCTCCATCTGGCTGTGATTATTCAGCCGGGCTGAGGGTTGTTTGTTAGTGGCAGTGTTTGTTTTGTTTTGTTTTTCCCCCTTAAATTTCCCACTGATTTTTTTCCTGCTTTGGGTTTGTTTTCCTTTCAGTATTGCAAGTCTTGAATAAATTCATTTCTTGCTCATGGGCAAAGGCAGCCTCAACAACCGGGCAAAAACATTTTCAGGCTGTAACAAGGTTGGTTCACTTATAAAATCTACATTTACTCAAAAAAAAAAAAAAGCACTTTTGGCCTTGAACACGCCCTTCTACTTCTCCAGGATCTAAGAGGACACTTCAACACAGACCCCACGGTTCTTCCAGGAAGCGCCATCCATCCAAAGGCAGATGGAAAGATAGGAGCCTGCATTAGAGAAGAGCTTCGGCATGCTGCTGATTTCTATTAAGTCGTTTCTATTTCCAAAACAAAAACAAAACAAAAAAAAACTTAGGTACATGTTTATTTTCATAGTTGAAGAGCTTACAATCCTGGACATTGAAAATAAATATGTTTTATGTTTCCTAATACATGGCTATCCTCTTAGGTGGTTTTGCTTGGTTGGAGCTCTGTTTCATTTCGTCACAAGATGGCCTTGCTCAGAAGACAAGGGACAACCCAGAGAAGCTGCTGGATTTTGTAGGGAGAGATGACCAGTCTGGCTGTCGGGAGCCATGATGAGGCACTGGTCATGCCGAATTTGAATTTCCATCAGGGAAGATGGAGCTGCGGGCAGGAGGCTTGGAAGACAGGTCACAACTTGCCCATGATGGGAGGAAGGGAAGATGGGTCATGTCGCTGCTGCCGTCTGTTGAGGTCCTGGAGGAAAACAGAGGGACCCTTGTCGAGGTGCTTTGATCAATCATCTCAGCGGAGTGGGAGGCAATGCCACATGCTGAGGGTAAGGGGGGCAGTCACCATGTCATACGGCAGCTTGAGAGTGGGCACAATTTGGAACAGCTGCTCTGGGGCGCATGAAGAGTCCCTTCCCCAGCAACAGAAGAGCAGGCCTATGCCGCCGCAAGTTCCCCCCCCCATCAACACAGAATCCTTTGATGGTGGTTTTCTGAAATCCGTCCAGGCAGAGGTGAGAAGAAATAGCCTTTTAGTTGCATAGCTAGCTTGAGGTGTATAGGTATGTTGTCATTCCATGTTTTCTGCTAGACAATTCTCTTTTCCTTCCTTATCGTGAGGCCATTCGTGAGGAATTTTTTAAAGGAATTTATTAAGATGCCAGAATCAATTCAGCCTAGTAAACATGGAAAAGTGGCGTCTACTCACTGCTGACATTGCCAGCTCTTATGCTACTTCCTGGTGCTGAACTCCAGAGAAGCTCATTATCACCTGCTCTCAACTCCTAATACTTTTTTTTTTTTTTTTTTACTCAGTGTCTTCGGGCAGAGGGGAAGATACAGCTCACTATCGACGAAGACCAGCGGCACTGAGGCTTCAAGGCTGCTGTTGCATCTGCAGCTGGAGCTGGGGGGAAGGAAGGGCCCCTACAACCCACCACTCTTCTGGGGGGTGCACCACACTCTGCCCTCTAGTGCTTCAGGACTCCCTCTCTATTTACCCCCTTTGGGTCTTTTCCAAGGTTTTCCAGGCCTCCCTTGTCTCTCTAGATTTTATCTTTTGTTGTTATTTGATAGTACCTTTGTTAGGAATTTAGGGGGGTTGTGAGGAGTGAGAAGCAGGAGAGAATAACACAAACCTCTCTGCGTTCTTAGCCTCCCGGCGCTGTATTTACTGAAAGACCATTCCATGGGGATTGTTGACATGAGTATTTTTAAACCACCTGATTTCAGTTTTCATAACTAGGTAGACTGTAATGACGCTGGAATATTGAATTGTTTCTCTCGTCCCTATAATGTTTCCAATTACATGTGTGACTATCACCTTGTTTTACTCTACTTCAGCCCAAGGAGAGAAGGAAGTCTTCCACAAAGAGTTGGGAATCATAGAAAATTTGGAACTAGGGTTCAGAATCACCTGCTCCTTGGGCCGATGTGTCTTTCCCTTCCCTCTCATCAGCCAGCAAGGGACGAATACGATCTAGAAGCAAAGCTATGTGGGGCTTGGTTTACTTAGGAGGCCAAAAGAGAATTGCATTTCTCATTACATGAGAAACTAGAATTCTTAAAGACCCGTTCCTGGGTTGTAGGCTAACACATGTCAAGATTTTTCAGGGACAGAAGGAGCTCATTTGAGGGAGCTGTGTCTCATTAGAGATACCTTGTCCTCTGTCCCTCACGGCCCTACCGAGGTAAACACATTCTGGTGAAATTTCACCCTGAATAAACGACCTCATTTCACTGAACAAAATCTCTGTCGTTGTTCCCTCCATCCGTACAAGATCAACTTCGATTTTGCAGGGAAGGAGTAGAATCTCCATATTTTTTCATTTTTCTTTATTTTTGCCCCAAAGTCTTTGACATTTCCCCCCAGTCAGTCACACTATGGAAGCATTTAAAAATGACCTTGCTGACGTTTCTTTTCCCAGAGGAGATAGGAAGTTGGTAAATGGCAGCCCGTCCCAATATGTTGCCATATAGCAGGTGAGGATTTTAACAAAGAAATGCCATTTCACATGCCACCAAAGCCACTTGATGGATGGACATACAGGCGGACAGCCTTCTAGATCTTTCCCTGACTCCACAGGGACAAGATGGGAAGACCGAATCATTGTTGGTAGGGGTTTATATAAATCAGTCGCACGTGGGAGTCAGTCCTACTTCATTACAGAAGTTTAGGGTAATCACTTGAGAATTCAGATTTTGCAACAAAATAATTGATCAGAGGTAGGAGGATAAAAACACGGGGGAGGGGCTGCTCCTAGCCTCCTCCTCCTCCTCCTCCACACTTCCCTTTATGCCTCAGGCCTCGGTCAGTGCTAGTCAGCCTCTGGAAAGTCTCCGGCCTTCCTCCCTCTTTCTTCAATTTGCATAACTTCTGCCCGCGAGTGATTAGTCGACTCCCTATTCTCTGCTCTCAAAGTGCTGTGTACCTTCCTTGTAAAAGCAGATAGCACTCTGAGGTTACAGTTATTATGCCGTGGTCACCTACCTGCCCTCAATATATACTCCCACCCCCTATTTAGTGGGTCTCAGGGGCTGGGGGGCGGGCTAAATTTGTCCCTATCTTCAGCACACAGACAGGTCCCGTCACACAGGAGGTATCGTGTGGCACATCCTAGTGTAAGATGGTAACCATGTCGGGCCAGGTTCCAGGGGACCCTCTGTTCAGGATGCCCTATGGGACTCTGCGTTTCCTCTTCTGCTACACAGAGCTTCCCCCACCCCCGCCCCACCCTCCTCTTGACAATTTTCTCAGGCATTTACTTCCTTTTTCCTCTTCGATTCATGTAAGAGAACTTAAAGTATCAGCAAAAATTACTAGATATACCCGTGAGTCATGTGATAAATATTCATTGGGAAATTAGGAAAATTACCAACGTGTATTCCCACTACATGTCCAAATGTAGAGACTGGCTTTAATCTGTCTACTGAGCTTTCGCGTCTGCATATGGTGGATGTTTACTGGCTCTTGACTGCCTGGCATCTAGGTCCCCTTTCTTTTAGTAACAACACCCGGGCTTTTGGGGGGGGGAGTCGGATAATTGTCTCCCCCCTACCCCATTGAGTGCAGTCTTGTTGGTACTGAGTTCACAGTAACCCATCCGTCCTCCCTTAGTCTGGGATGAATTATCAGTGGTCACCACCGGGTATGGTATGGGACCGGGTCATGGCGATGTTTTCACTTAATGGCTGCAATTAACAATTTGCAAATTAAAGATTTAAGAAAAAGATTAATATTTACCCAAAAGACCTGTCTAGATGCAATGAATTTTCCTGTTAAATCCATTTGAACAGCAACCACAGGCCTGGTCTCTTCTCCAGGGTACGGAGCCCGGGGGAATGCAAACAGCCCTGCATCACACTCCCGAAGTTGCCAAAAAACCCCTTTAAAATGATTGAACAGATGTCTTTCCTTGGGGTGGAGCGGATATAAATCACCACGGCCTGCTTTCAATTCCTAGGTTTCTGTGTCTTAGGGACAACAAAATCAATCACTTGCAGGTTTATTTTCTGAATGTTTTTTAAATCTTCGGAATGATAATAGCAAGAGCCATGATAGTATGCAGGGGTGGGGGTGGGGGGGGGTGAAGTAAGCACATCTGTGCAGGTAGCCGCATTTCATCCCAGGGCACAAACTTGCTGTGTGATGCTGGGCTTGAACAGGCCCCCACCAGTCATTTCTGCAGCTCGCCTGCCTGATAATTCATAGTCCCTTCTCTCCTGTTGTCAATTTCTTATTTACTTTTCCAGAGATACCTTGTTCTTTAAAAATTTTCGTGTCTCCTACCCTAATTAATTTCCTTCCTTCCTCCTTCTTTCCCTCCTTCCTCTCTTTCCTTCTAAATGAAAGCATACTACATTGTGGATGCCTTATTTTTTATAATGTTATTTTAAAATTAAATTAAATTAACAAATTTTTTTAGACGAGGCAACCCTTGGTTGACCTCACAGATTGCAAGGACCTTGTCAGCTTACAATCCTTTATTTTTAATTTTTTACGCCTACAGCACCTGGCCTCCCATCCAAGTACTAACCAGGCCCGACCCTGCTTAGCTACTGAGATTAGACAGATCGGACTATTTTTTTTTTAATTAACAAAATCAGGACAAAATTTAAGTCCATTGTTAAATTTAGACTTTTTTTATGCTCCCAAACAGCGTTCTTTGAACCTTTATGCTATGTCACCCCATCATTAAAAAACTGCTAAAGACATGCCAAAAAAATACAATTACTCGTTCTTCGTAAAGTATAATCATGCTGTACAAATAATATTCACATTATGAAATAGTAATCAAAATAGAAACTGTGAAAGGATAAAAAAGATGAAATTCTAACTACTTAATTTTTAAAAAAAAAATTGTATTTGATTTTTAGTTAGCACAAAAATATTTTGCTTTCTAAAAAAATATTATTTTATTAAATAATTTTTTTTAAAAGGATCAATGTATTGAATATGCTTTGTCATGTTTGAAAAATCTTGGGTTACCCTTTTGTGAAATAGCTAATTCAAACATCTGGTTATACTTCGCTTTATTTTGACACTTGGTTTCAGAGTCCATCAGAGCTGAAAAAGAAACTTTATAAAGATACATGGATCCAAATGGAAGAAATACCTCATTAGCTGAGATTTATTCACTCATTTTCCAATCCTATCTTTTATGCAGAGATGTTTGTTGACATTTCCCTTGATTTAAGGTGTTATTTTGTAATGTGCAGCAGTAGATGGAAACACATCCAAATGTCTGTTTGCAAAATGCTCTTGCCATGGATTAAATTACTTTTGAAAAGAAATAACTTTCTTACTAACTGTTAAAGTATCACTTCTACCTTGAAAGAAAAGATTGCGTGTTCACTTTTTTAAAAAAAGTATCTGCTAGATGACATACTAACAATAGCCACCTGCTATGACAGAAAATGACAACTTATCTGCAATGTTTTTCTTTTTTGTCAAGGCGAGAACCCATGACTCATCCTTAGGTTCTATAACTCCTCCAAATACACTGCTATGATAGAGGAGTACCAGAGACCTGCCCGGCCGGCCAATTCTCCACCTAGGGCAAAGCGTCAAAAAGGTCCTACTATTCTAAGGCTTTGTTTAGGGAATTAATCACACTAATTACCTTCTATAGGCATGTAAATTGCAATTCTTGGCAACATGCTGGACCCAGAACCATGAGAAGATGCCTCTCTTCTGCTCCTTACTACTCCTCAGTACAGCAACAGCAGTCACGTGAGAAATCTACCTCGTGTCTGGACCAAGAGAGGGCACCTGAATGGATCATCTTGCGCATCTCATAGCGAGTGTGTGTCACTTAGAGATTTCTATGCAAAGGACTCACACCAATTAAATTAAAAGACTTGTTTTTCTTTAGTTTCTGAACTAACTTGCTCTTCCTTCTTGAAGGCAAAATACCTACCAGATCCAGTCTCCGCAAGACTGCACACTTGGGAGAGTTAGGGGGGTTGCTCAGGAAACGCCTGGCAAGTGCCCCCTCCCAACACCCCCACTGCCCTAGTGCCTGGGGCAGGGAGACGGTAAAAAGGAAAACATCTCTGACCTCCATTTACAGAGCTATTGTTTTGTGTCAGCCCCTCTGTTACTGTTCTGTAAATACAGTTGATTCTCTTTGTTCGCTGTAGGTATTTTCTGTAACGTCTTCTCAAACACTGAATTAAGGAATTCTGAATCTCACTTCCAGGGGAGATTCAGGATTTGATTCCAGCTGGCCTTTGGTCATAGCCTTTTTGTCAACCAGTCAATACGTACGTTTGTTTTATGTGTGTTTCTGTTTCAAGAAAACATTGAATATAGATGGACTCATTAACATTGAACTTGGGGCCAACAGCACTATAAATTGTGCCTAAAGGAAGATTATCTCACGCAGTTTCTTCACGAGGCACATCATGGCCTTCTTGTGCATAGAAACACTAGGTAGCCCTTCAGCTCTATGTTCAGGAGCCCTTTCGACAGCAAGAGCACCAACAAAAAGCACAAAAATGTGGCACTAAACAGACTGAAAAAAATGAAATTCATTTCTAGTAGGAGACCTGCAACGAGAAGGCAGAGTTCAGCTTTATTTGACTTTGGCTGACAACGTGTACGTGGGGTGAGGCAAGGATTCTGTCACTCTGAACGTGCTCCTGAATGGCACCAAGTATTGATATGGGGACGCCGAACAGTCGTAGGTGAACAGAGGCATGGATTTCACGGGTGACGAAAATTGACTGTATCATCTCGTGGTATCCTTGGGATACAATGACATGGGAACGGAAAGGAAGTCCAGCAATCTCCTCTTCCGGCTACCTCCTTTGAGACTTTGGGAGGCTGGGACAGTGAAGGGACTTATTCCAAAGCATCCAGTCCTGAAGTGACACACACGGGACTAGATCCCAGGTCTCTCAGCCACAGTGGGTACCCTTTCCGCTTCGTATTTATGGACCAAATGCAACTCTTTTATCTTGCAGATGGGGCCACGTGTAAAACTTTGCACGCTCCCCCTCAACGTTGTCTCTGTGATAAAGTCTGCTTTTGATCAGAATATTTGATTAGATGACTTGTAGTCTAGGGGCCCAATGAAAAATATGTAGAAAAAAAACAAAGGAGGATCAAAAACTTGAATGAAGTCTGGCACAAAATGAGAAATTAAGAGAACTCAAAATATCTGCAGCAAGAACAAGCTTTGGCTTTTCAAATTTAGCTCTCCAGTAAGCTATTCAGAGATGGGTAATATGAGATGGTAATGATGTGGAAAAAGCCAAACACTGTAGAATTTCAGAGAGATGAGCACGTGATGCATAAATAAGAAATATGTGCTAAGATGTGATATTTTAGTTGGAAACTTACTAATGTATGCACATTTTAAATGTATGTATTTTGATGCCAGATTATCTCAAAATTTTTTTTGATATTTCAATAATTATATAAAATTAGGTTGTTATTTATTCAGTTTTTAAAGAAGTACAGAATTTAAAACCCATATTAAAAATGGTTTCTAACTCATGTGGCTTGTAGGCTCTTTGAGAAATGTGCCCCAAGTGAACCAAAAAATTCAACACGAAGAGGAGGAGGAGGAGGAGGAGGAGGAGGAGGAGGAGGAGGAGGAGGAGGAGAAGAAGAAGAAAGGAAAGGCAAAGATTCAATATGTTCTCTAAGATCCTCTGCTTATCATCAATTAATACATCATCATTTTTACATCTAAGATGTCTATTTCAATAAATTCCATGTTGTCTTTCACATTAAGACTTTCTACTTGCCAGGTCTTTTCCCCACTACTTTTTCTCACTCATTCCTTTGGAGTGATAATTCAGCTGTTCTCATCCAATATTTACCAAATCAAATATTTACCAACTCCAATACTTATTTATCCAATATTTACTAAAAACACCTGCATATCATGGTCTGGCAAACTTCTGTTATTTACAGAATGAGATGTTGTTACACCTCTATTCATTGACTGTACGTTTCAAATACCCTGAGAAATTTAAAATTCTTATTCAAGGCCCCAACATCCCATTTGTTCGTTTCTATCTGAATCGGCGTCTCAGAACCCATCTCTTCCCCTTCTTTTCAGTTAAAATATGTAATTCTTACTCATGCACAGCATTTTCTTAAAGTTAATTTTGTGATGAACCAGCTCTCCCCAAAAACAAAACACACTTGTTTTGAGGGTAATTTTTTATTAATGAGAAACATTCTGCAGATATAAAAAGATAATTTTCTTATTTATATGCTATTCTCCAGTTTGAAAATTTCCTTCTCAAAGATTAAACCCCCTCACATTCTCTTTCAGAAAAGCAGCTTATCCATCAATAAGGATCCCATCCTCTTTCAAAAATGAATCGATTTATCATGTCAAAAGATCTCAGAGGTTGGTCATAGGGTAAAATGTGTCCTCCACCTCGAACAATGACCTTAAGAAGAAAAAACGAAAGAAAAAGAAAAATTTTGAGATAACCTAAATGAATGGAAAGTTATAATTCAGATGAAAATATTCTTAAAGCTTACATGGGTAAGAATCCACGCCTTTGGATATGCTGATTGTGTTGTTTTTGATAGCTTTAATAGCAGGTACCTTAAAGTTTTAAAATTATACGGTATTTAGTTTTACACAAAGATGTGTTTACCGTTCACTTCTGTAAAAATGGAAAATTCCTCCTTGTCTTTTTCCTCTTTGGAGGGAGCTGTCTGCTCCCCAGCGCTGTGCTGTAATTCTTACCTGCTTAGGGCCCTGAGGTGGGAGACCTACCTCAGGTCAGCTCTGCCTGAATCCGGATGGAGGAATCTACCCCATTCTGCCCTTCGATTAACTGATCTGCTTGGCCCCCCGCACTGAGCTATACCTTCTATCTTAGCCTTTGCCATTAATAAAGGGGATATTGTGATTTTCCCCAGAATTAAAACAAAAAAATCCTTGCCACCTGAAATTTTAAAAGGCCATTTCTTTGAGCAGCATAGAATTAGAAATTCTTTTTTTCTCAACATTTACTATGAAAAAAAAATTCAAACATACAGCAAATTTATATACTCACCATTTAGATTCTCTCATTAATACTCACTTTACTTATTTCCTCCCATGTGGATCCCACTATCTATCTATTAAACCATCTTATCTTGGACACATTTTAAAATAAGAGAGACATCAGTACCATTCCCCCTAAATTTACACAAAATTAGCATACAATGACATGCAGTTGTCTTAAGTATGGACTCGAAGAGTTAGGGTAATCGTGGATACCTGTGCCACCTCTCAGGTTGTGTAAACCATTATTGAAATGTCTATAGTTGAGGTGACTTCAGACCCACACGTGAACCTACAAGGGGTCTACCCTGTGCTAGGCTCCGCACCGGCAGACAAGGGACTGGTCTCTGAAGTTGGAAAGCCTCTAGTTTTAGCAAATGTCCCAAGTAGAGGACAAGGGGAAGGCTTCATGATTCAATGCCTAAAAGGACAGACAGGACGGATGCTGAATGTTGGGAGGTCACATGCAGGAGATCAATGTGGCCCGTGATGTCCTGCGGCATACGTGGAGAACAAACAGGAAGCTGGCAGTAGGTGAGGTGAGTGAGCACAAACAGCGAAAGCATGACATTCGGTGACTTCTAGCTGCTGCATCACAATCCGCAAAGGTCCCTTTGACAAAGATCCCTTCACGGGAGGCTGTGCTTGCTTTACCTGCTTCAGTTGGAAGGGAACTGAGGCAGGAAAGATATGACAGATATATTTGCATAGTGCATTAATTATATTAACCAGCCCCTCACACCCACCATCTTACACACGCCCTTGCTGTGAGGTCAGCGGGATCAATGTTATTAGATAAAATTGACTTTGCAGCTCACGGATATCCAAGCAGCGTGCTGCCCAGCTGCAGAGAGCACCATTCTGCATCGAGGTGACCGAGCCATCTGGAGCTGTCAGGTGGCGTGTCCAAGTCACAGACTGTGAGAGAATTAGCGAGAACCTTGGCCTCTGACGCAAACACCAGTGTTTTTAATCAAATCATTGTACAATAGTTCCTTACTCTCGAACCAAATTTTCTAGCTTCATCACAGAATGTTTCACCCACCTCTCGATAGCCCTCTGAGGTAGGAAAGGGAAGAAGAGCACCATTAGGCATGTGAGATTGGACTTACTCCTCAAATGCAATTGGAAACACCTGCTTTACGTTATGCTCTGTCGAAGGTCATCTGTGCCCAGTTGCAATGACAGTGGACCCTCCTATCTACCATTTCTGTTCAGGCTTGCATCTGGAAATCCACTACGTCCTGCTCTTTGTCACTGATGGGAAGTAAACAGATGTGTGACAAGATCCCCTTCGTTTGACTCTGAAGGAAAACTTTTGCTGCCCCCATACTGTCGGGCTAGAAGTCCCTTCCTGTAAATTCCCCTCCAAATCTCTGGCCTGGACAGGAATCTGATGAGTGATTTTTATGCAACTTCAGCTCAGCTGAGGACACTTAATGAAGTCATGCTTGTGACAAAACCCAGCTGCTTCAACTGGAAATGAGTTTGGCCGCAATGGTCCAGAACACCAATAAATTGAATACCCAGGAGCTAAGGTCACCCTGCCTCCTGGGCCAGAGCTGCCGCGAATGGGGGACTAGCCTGGCTCTCCGCGAACTGGGCTCAGGCGGCGGAGGTGCAGGAGTGTGATTCAGGGCACAGCAAGCTGTGTGACCTTGGGCAAGTAACTTAACCTCTCTAAGCCTAACACGATAACCACACAATAAGGAAAAAAGTATTACTTCTGGGGATAGTTGTGAACTGTGTGAGAAACTAATGGAATAAAGCCCATGGAACAGTGCCTGGCCTGAGTGGTACTCAAAAACTATTAGCTAGTATTATTCTTCCAACAATCACCTTCATTTGAAATCCATGATAAAAAGGCTTGTAGCAACCTGACTCCCCTAGAATACGATGTTCTCACATTAGCATCAACAATCTTGGCAAAAAGCAGTTGTTTAAAACAGTGGTTCTCAAACTCAAAAATGCATTATGTTATTTGATTTTGTTAAAATGGACTGCTGGGCCTCGCCTCTAGATATATCAATTCTGAAGGTTCAGGGTAGGGCCTAAGAATTTGCATTTCCATCAGTTCCGAGGCAATGCTGACGCTGTTGGTTCAAAGGCTACTCTGAGAACCACTGCTTGGGAGAACTTATCTATTTGGTGACAAACTAGGCAATCTTCTATTTGTATTGATGGAGAATACAAATAGAAATTTGTTTAACACCTGCCCATGATCTCACCTTTGTGTATTTCTTCCGGATCATCTGCAATCCTGGTGTTTACACACACACACACACACACACACATGCATGCACTTTTATGTCCATGATACTCTCCTGGTGTTTACACGCACTCACACATACACTCGCACACACACACACCCTCTATGTCCATGATAATCAAGTGAAGAAGAGATGATAGAGCATTGCAATTCTTACCCTCAGGGACCCACCTGACCCCTGGTCCAATTCTGAGCTGCCACATGCAATGAGCAAATGACATCAAAATGGTGTCATTAAGATGGGAAAGGAAAGTCCATTTAGAAACAAAGCCTCCTTCATGTGCCACAAATTCTCAAAGCACATTCTCCAGCAAATTCATGTATAGCATGTTACCGATATGAACCTCGAAAATAAATCTGAGCGTGGAAAATAAGCCACCTCTCTGCCGTTTGTGGCCAAGCTGCTCACCGCTCACAGGTCAAGGACACGGACCACTCTATAGTTTTTAGAGGTGTGCAATAAAAGGTGACAGGGCTGTGATTACATATTTAAATGTGACAGGGCGAATCTCGAGGCTCCCTAGAGAGAAATGGCCTCCTCATCAGAGACTACATATTGAGGCTGGAGATTATCATGGACATAAAAGTGCGTGCGTGTGCGTGCGTGTGTGTGCTGCGACACTCATGTGCTCCAGGTGTTCCAGGGTGTCATGAACGTGTCACGAATTTTAAAAGGGCACATGAAACACTTTAAAGCTTCGATCCCCTTTGTTTTTGAGAAGACGATACAGTTCTCTCCGGAACTAGGAACACGGACCTGACAGTCAAGGGTTCCTGGTTGTGCCTTTATAGATAATGAAATACAGAGGGAAATTCACAATGAGCGTGGTGATGAAGCTTTGTCGGGGGGGGGGGGGATGCCATGGGGGCCTCGGAGGAGCAGATCACTGGACAATCGGTGGTGGGTGGGGTTCGCTGGACAGTCGGCGGTGGCGGGGGCGGGGTGGGGGGAGGCGGTGAGGGGAGCGATGCGCCGCGGACAGGAAACTGCGCGCTACAGCGGCGGGTCGTGGAACTGCATGGCCTGCTGAAGTTTTATTTCCTGCGAACAGCAACGTAGGCTGGCTCTAGCAGCGGTATGCTGGAGCTCATCCGCACGTGTGCACACTGCCGCCTCACTCCATATTCAGCGATGTCACGTTGGTAGCTTGAAATCAGCTATGGCGGGAGTACTCACACCATGGAAACTGGCAAACACTGCAGATCAGCGTCCCCCCTCCCAAGCCACTGTCCCCTCAGGCCACTAGCTCTCTGACATGTTGGCTCTCCTGGGGAAAAGATGAAATGTTTGGGCAGTCTTCCTCTTTCCCAAAATACATCAAAGAGACATCCATTCAAATGGATAAATTTGAAGGTCTAGGACTTCTCTGAAACCTTGGCTCAGGAAATCAGATGGGCCATGTTTCAAATATTTGCAGAAAGCCAAGAAGGTCCTGTCACCTGCATCCATCCCTGCCTCCCCCCCCCCCCGAGTTCTAGTGTAATTGGCAATAACAGTTTCAAGACCACAGCACCACGCTCATGGGCATCTTTTTAGTGTGTCAGAGCCCCTGACACACTACACTGCAGAGCTGGCCTGTTTGGGACAACTCCTGACCAGACAGGGATCTAGAGTCAACTCTGTTCCTGACTCACAGCCTAAGGGGACCCTGGCCTTGGCCAATGTCCCCAAGTTCCAGGAATTTAGGATGCAGAACATGTTATGGTGCCATTTGTGGAAATTAAGCAAGGCACACGGATTTTACCACCCAGCCAAAGACTGTGCTAAGCGAAAGCAGGGCCCTCAGTCCCGAGGACAACGTGGCGATAACCGAACGTAATTTTATTTTGTCCCGTCGCACTGCTCATTTCTCTGCCCTGCTCCACCCTTCACCGTGTTTATTCTTTGGCTCTGTCTAATGTTCCCACAAGCAGTTTGGGGAATCTGGGTACACTTCCAATTAAAACAACACAAAGCTACTGTTTATAGAGCAAACCCCAATTCCCTCTTTGTTCCTCAAATGTTATTAATTTTTTAAAACCCATCCTCCACATGTGGATAATACTTCAAATGTTAGTCTTCTTAGTATTTATTCACTTCCCGTAATGAAATGGTTCTCTATTAAATTTCAATAGATTATTAAAAAACCACTCAACAGTTAAGAGAAAATTATGCATCATTGCCTAGCTGTTATACCTTAGTAAATAGATCTGCTATCCAATTTATATTTTAAATAATACAATAAATTAGCTCCCGAGTATCAGCTAAGTGCATTTAAGTAGCTTAATTTAGAAACATTCTTTTTATGCTAATCGGTCCTCTTTAATGAAAAAGAACCACACTAACTAAGAGATTCTTGGCAAATAATCAGAGTAAAATTGGGAGTTGCTATTGTTTATTATTTCCTTTGTTTTCAGGAAGAAAACTGGTTTTTTTTTTTAAAGGGGGGGGGGAAATCCAAATACCAAGATTTCAAGTTTTTAAAGAGAGTATACTCTAGTTAGCCACGGACATAATAAAACTTCTACAATTCCTTCCATAAATTTGTTTCCTAGAATATTTCTTTTTTTCTCCCATGCAACACGAAAAGGAAATAGTTTTCAGCTGACATAAACAACACATCCTTTAGTTCGTATTGTTTTGAACTATTCATTATCTCACATGTCTAGTCTATTTCCTAGAAGACATTGCGGTGTGTACAGTTGGTGAGCTACCACAGCATTCCTTGATAACCGTAGGATTAAAACACACACGCGCGCACACACACACACACACACACACACACACACACACACGAGAGGGGTATAGGGATGAGGCTGAGGCCAGTTCTATTTTAATTCTAATATGATGAACATTTACTGATCACCAGGAGCTGTGCTGCAAAGACAAATCATATATTATCCCTGTCCTCAAGGAGCTCAGTGTTAAGCAGGGGAGGAAGGCAACTAAAGAGTTAAACGAAACCCGGTGTGGTATATGCAATAGGAGTGGTACATGCATAGAGAGGTGCAGAGAAGGGGGCGTCCTGGGAGGAAGAGGGCTTCCCAGGGGTGATGCTGGAGCTTGGCTCTGAAGGGCAGGTGGGATTTTCCAGGCAGGCAGAGGAGTGGAAAGGGCCGCACGAGAAAGGGGAGGGCATCCCGTGGGAATTGCTGGCTGACAACACAGCGAGGTCACGATAAGGTGTTTTGTTTTGTTTTTCAGAATTCTAACTGAGAGGGAGGGAGAGGGAGAGTTCAGGCTGGGGAAGGAAGCAGAGGCCAGATCAAAGGTCTTCACTGTTCTCTGTGAAGAGAGGGGACTTTATTCCGCAGGTAGCAGAGAATCGGTGGGAAGTTTTAAATGAGGGAAAAACACGATGGGACTTGCCTTTTGGAAAAAGCACAGAGAGGAGGGTAGAGTGGAGAGGAGGGAGACAGACTCGTGAAGACCAGCTTAGGAAGCTCCTGGAAGAGGAGAAAAGTTTAACCGACAGCTGGAAACACACGTTCAGAGTGTTCTTGAACGGCAGCTTTGAAAACCTGTGCCTTTTTAAAAAACACTACAAGGCAAAAACTGTTTCATTTTAGAATTTATAATGTGGGGTAGTCATCAGGTTTTTTTTTTTTTTTTTCAGTGTCCCTAAAATGCTGTATTTTTTTTTATTGGTTTGTAGAAAATCAGTGTTTTTCTTTTTAAGTAATTCTTTGTGGTTTCTGTCTCAAGCACTAGGAAATGAATAAAATCAGGGCACTGAGAAGGATATTATAAAACAGATGTGAGAAATGCCAGCCAAGGAACTGGCTGAGTAAGATTTGCCAATCACCGTTTTTTCTTAATTTTCTGGTAAGACTCACAGCAACGCGACAGGCTAAGTCACTCTACTTCCTTGTTGTTTCAACTGAAGTTGAACAAAGTGAGGGGTCTTACACTGTGTTGGAACATGATTCAGGGTCTTCTTTCAGGGGTTATGGGCTTGCCTGCGGTCCAGGGAATAAGTTGAAATTTATCTGAGCCACTGCTGATGATGAGTTGGTGTTGAAGGAATACATTTACAATATTTTTAAGCTAAATATTTTGGCAGCCAACCTCAGCACAGGACATCCCCAAAGAAAAATGCATTCGCACAACCAAAGCAGCACCAAGACTTACACATGACATGTTCATGCCACCCTTACATTGCGTATAGATGCTATAGCATTTCAGGGTGACGGCAGCCAGAGAAGAAGGTGGGGAGGACAGCAAGAGAAAAATAAGGCAAACCGTGAATGTTAGACGTAGAAAAGAACATTAAGCTCCCCTTTGATTTAACAAGCCCAGGGAAGATGACGAGAGGCAAGTCCAAGAGTTGGTGAGGCAGTGGAATAACCAGGACTCTTATGCATTCCTGGCAAGAAACCAATCAATGTGGAAAGCAGTTTGGCATTATCTCGTGAAGTTGAAGATCAGTGAACTCATCAATTTCACCTCTAAGCATTATTCTTAGAGAAACTCTTGCACAAGGCACAAGGAGATATGTGCAAGAATGTTCACGGCAGCAATATTTATAGTAGAAAAAGCTGAACAACCCAGATATCCACCAGTAGTGGAATCAATGGATGATATAATTATACAATGAATAGTATGCAGCAATGAAAAAGAATGGCGCACAACTGAACACGTCAACATGGATAAATTACACAAGAATTAAATAGCAAAAGTATGTTATTACAAAATACACACAGATAATTTCTACCTCTAAAATTAAATATGAGAAATACATACTGTTTATGGAGATATATATCTATAGTAAAACTATTAATCTTTTTTTTTTTTAATAAAAGTGGGGGAGAGAAGGATGATTAAAAACATAATCCAGGACAGTGGTTTACCTCCAGGGGCAATGAGGGAAGGGGTGAAATTGGGGAGGGCAAGCTCCTGGCTACATCGGAGTTCTTCAACGAGCTGGTCAGTACAAAGGTGTTCATTTACCATTGTTTGTTTTCTTTTACACAAGCATGTTACATATTCTTTGGTTATCGTTCCATTTCTAATTTAAACAATGTAAAGAAAATAAAAGCTGTCAAACTCACAAAAATAAATCTTTGTGAGAAATCGAACATGCTCTCTCTTGCTTTGTTCTTCCGCCCAACATGGAGACGATGAGAGGAGCCGTATGTCTGAAAACAGAAAGTGGGGAGGGTACGGAGAAGCAACCGAAGGGAAACAAAGGCAGAACTGGGAAGTCCCCCTCCAGCAGGCAGCTCTAAGAAGGCCGTGCAGGCGCCAGAATCTACATCTTGGGATTCTGGTTGCTGCATTAAAAACAATAAATATTAGGAACAAAAACAAACACCCACAACTCCATGCTGGGCAGCAGAAGAGCATGTTGCCAAATATTGGGGTTTTTTTTTTTTTTTTGCTAGATTGTTTTTGACTCTCTAAATCTAAATCTTATATTCCCCTCTTGCCTGTTTCCATATGTCAGAAGCTGAGTACAAATGGAAAAACACGAACACACATAAAAAGGCTGGAGGCTTCATTTTTGTCAACAGGGGCGGTTCAGATTAGTATTCAATTAGAAGGAATCCAGTGCTTTAGAAACATTATTCGATTTGGCCCCTTTTATTTACTGTTATTAGACTTCCCTGTGGCAGAATGTGCCACACCTCCCCTGCCCTCTCTACCTCTTCCTCCTCTCACTAAAAGTTTCTTTGTTACGGTGAGGCTAAAACGAGATACAGGCACAATAGTTCCAGGCCTGTGGGATAAATAATATTTAGCCCATTTCATCATGTAAGTCTTTAAAGCACAGCGTCTCTTAAGGACCCTATTACACAGGGGGAGAGCTTCCTGCCCTGTGAAAACAGATTAATGCTAGGAGACACCGATGAAGACAGTAGGAATCAATATTTATTACATGCTGACTCGGTTCCAGATAGGATGTCGAGTAATGTATAAGCATTATCTCAATTAACCTTAAATGGTAATCCCCCTGCAAAAGACGTAAGTATTCATATTATCCCCACTTCACAGGTGAGGAGCATCTTGGAGAGGTTATATAATCCACCCATGGTCACACAGCTAGGAATTTGCACAGCAGGGAGCTAATCCAGGTCAAACACTGTATCCCGTCTCTTAATCCCTATAGTAGTATAATGTCACTCAGGTGTGGTGATAGAAAAAGTAGTTAGAATTGCCAAGACAATACACTAGAAAGAAAATTCAAGTCTACTTGATTGCTAAGCTCATAACTTTTCCATTGGGTCACCAAAAGTGGTCTACGGTTTGGGTTGGGGAGAGTCTATACATTATTTTTAACAATTCAAATAGTCTAACACATGGGTTT
The DNA here is from genome assembly GCA_003508835.1 of Eonycteris spelaea. Lineage (NCBI taxonomy): Eukaryota > Metazoa > Chordata > Mammalia > Chiroptera > Pteropodidae > Eonycteris > Eonycteris spelaea. The sequence goes on from PUFA01000036.1 coordinate 2,290,404, forward strand.
TTGGTCCTTTTGTGCTATGGCTATGGCTGTCTAATGTTTTTAAATAGACCCTGTATAAATATTTATATATTGTCTTAACAAACCAGCCATTGATCTGAAGCCTCACATTTGGTGAAGTGTCCTCTAGTCCACACATATATACAAATGAAGCCATTACACTGAAGTTATCAATATAAAAAATATAAATTTGTGATATAGCAAGATATATACTTCTGTATGAACACATTCATTAAAAGCACCCGTGGGCCTGATGGTTACTGTAATTTTGTAGTGGTGGTCATAAACGCTGTTGGCGATGTGTACATTTTTGATGTGAAAATGTTTCTGCTTTCTATTGGTGACAAAGTCAAAGGCACTGCTAATGCCGCCGTGATTCGTTGCCTGCGTTCATAATGGCAGGAAATGCTAAATCTCATAATTCATAATGGAAGGAAATGCTGTTTTGGTTAGAGGTTAGTAAAAATAAAGGCGCAGTTTTTTTTACTCTTCTGAGTTCACTGACCCCTTGAATCCTAACCACAGGCCCTTACCCTGCATTAGGAATCCCTATTAAATAACCTAACAGTGCCTAATGGGAGGACTCAGCTCATCCTTGACAAGGCTGCAGTCTAAATCAATGAATGCATTTCTATTTTTGCTTTGACGGGGAATTAATTGTATCAACTCTTACAGCATTTGACTAATTACTATCCAGCCGCAGATGATAAGATATTAATTAATATCCAGAAACGAGTTCACTGTGACTGGTGGACCACCTCTTAGCTGAGACCTTCTCTGGACTGTGTTTACAGTAGAGACCCCGCTTGGTCCAGCTGTATCTTTGTTGGAAAGTAACAAAGACACACGACTACCTAAAGGCTTCACACCGAGGATCACGCCGTTTCCATCAAGGACAACCCTCTGCTGGGAAAAGGAAGCTCATGTTTGGAACAAATAAAAGTTTGTCTCCAAGTCTAAATTACCGACGGTCTATCAGTATTTTGGAAGGACAGAGGCCACTTTTTAAACCTACGCCGCATGGCAGAGACTGAGGTCTGAAATTTAGTGTCAGGTTTTGGGTGAAGATTTCAGAGGACCAGAGCCACACCGGTAGACACTGTGAACGACAGGACACTTTACTCAATGTGATGCTTCAGCTCCGTGGTTGGTTTGTGAAAAGTAAAACTGTTTTCTCATGTTTCTGGTTGGCTTGGAAGTAAGTAAAATAGGTCAGGACCTAGAAAACACTTCAGGGGGCAGAACGGAAGTTATCCAAATACAAGCCACACAGCGTTCTTGTGAGATGAAAGCCATTTCGGTATCAGTAGAGGGACAAAAGACATCACAGTTCAGCATTCCTCTAAACCAGCTACTCGTTAAAATTCCCTAAGATGTTAAATGCTGACACTCAGGTCCTATCCCAGACTAATAAATTCAGAAATCTGGAGATGGGGCCTGGGAATCTATATTTATAAGGGTTGAAACTGATTTGGAAAATGTAGTGGATTAACAATGGTCCTACGTTCTTTGCCATTCTTCCCATTGCAATAAATCTGGCCTTGCTCCATGATTTGCTTTGACCCAGAGAATGCAATGGAAATAATAATCTGGGACCTATGAATCCTGGCCTTAAAAAGGACTGCCTTCTTTTACTTCTCAATGTGGGGGACTAGCCACCATGCTGTGGACTGGACACTACAGGCCAGGACACTACATGGTTAGAGGCCACATGGAGAGAGGACTAAAGGACAGGAGATGTCTCAGCTTTAGCCAAACTCCCAGCTAAATGCAGCTGCACATGTGACCTCAGTCTACCTCAGGTGAACCACCCAGCTAATCCCATTCCACCCACATAACTGTGAGGATTAATAACTTGTCCTTGTCGTAAGGCACTAAGTTTTGGTGTGAGTTCTTACTTCATAATACATCACTGAAAAAAATTACTGGCAGTTTTTAATTCTTTTTCCTGATGTTCCTATCTTGGACTCTTGATATGAATTGAAAAGCAAGGCTGATCTGTCTTTCTAATGCAGACAGAAGGCATAATTTACACCGAGAGCTCAGGCAAAAGCCTACATCAGGCAAAAAAAGGGAAGACCACGATCCCAGGTGGTCTTCGGCAAACCCCCAGCCTCTGTGGCTGCCCCGCTGCCCCACCCTGAGAGCTTGCAACTGTGTTATCTGGGTGGGCTTTGTGGGGATGTGGAGATGTACCACAGATCCCCCATTGAAGGGTGGACTTGCTGCCCGTGGCAGGGAGCCAGTTAGCACACAGGTTTCAGCAGTCAGCTCCCTTGGGGTCTGCCTCAGCTGCAGAGAGTAGCCTTTTCTGAGACAATGGCCACCCGCATTTGGTGACAGAGTCAGGTGGGGGTATAAAGGCCTGGTCATTTTGGCTCGATATGGGACACTGATAGAAAATACTCTCCAGGACTCCCTGCATGGTTGGCCAAGGTCTGTTATCAGTTCAGTCCCCTCCTCTGCCAGTTCTGCTTCCTGCCCCTTACTTTCACAGCTGTCAATCCCTAATAAACATCTTGTACCCCAAGCGTTGCTTCTATGTCTGCTTGGAGAACCCAACCTGTGACTGCCATGACACTCCTTGATGATAGCAAGTATTATTCGGGAGGTGGGGGTGTGGCTTGGTTGTTATGTTCTGGTTTTCTGCCCACAGTCTGAACCCCATAAACGGACAGAACTTTCCCTAGGTCTAGGAGATGGAGACAAAGAACCCACAAATCACAACTTCCCTCTGTGCAGAAAGGAACAGATGGGGAGAGAGCTGAAGATGCTGTTGAACAGTTTCTGTAAGGAAGCCAAAGCGTTTTCCCAGGGAATTAGCTGCATTTGGTAATCATTCTCTCAAATCTGTTTAACAGTTACTCTTCTCTATCAAATATTGTCTTAACTTCTCATCCGCTCTCAGTCAAACGCAAAAGTCACGTTTACTGCTCTTTGCTTATTGCGATTTTGTCAGGGCAATCAAGAACTTGCTGAAGACATTTCTGGCACTCTCATTTCCTTCAGAAGTAGTTCACAATGCTCCCACAGCTGTTTAAATTCTTTAAATAAATAAATAAATAAATGGCCAGCGGGAAGTTCAAGAAAGGCAGGTAGCCAGCTGTCTGTCACTCCCTCTGCGGATTATCCGTGGTAACATGCAAATCCTATCCAACCTTGCCCTCTGCTCCGAGGACTGTGGTTATTCTTGTCTCCATTTTTTTTTCTTTGTTGTTGTATGCAGTCAAAGAAACAAAATGAAGTCCATGTTAGATTTAGAGAAAGCGCATTCAGGAAGCGATGGTTACGCTTTCTGGCTGCACGGCATACTGTCTCCATCCTCCTCCTTCTGGGGAGCCCTTCCCCTCTTCTTTCAGGAGCCAGATCATTCCACGTGGACTGGATGTGCTGCCAAGGACTGTCCACCTCCACCTTTGCCATCGCCACATAGGCGCCCCAAGGGCAGACCTGCAGCCACCCTCCAGCCAACCGGAGTGTCCCATCCTCCCCACTCCGCGGCGCCCTCAGGCGCTCGGAGGGAGTGTGGTGCAGGGGAAGGTCGATTTGGGTGGTCCCATCTCAGCTACTACGGCTACTGAAGCCGGGAGCAAGTCCCTCAGGTGGAACTTCTGTTTCCTCATTTATGAGTTAGTAAATACAATCACGTGATTTACAAGGGAACAACTAGCATACCCCATAAAACCGTGTATAAAAAAAGTACGTGGCAGACGACGGAGCCTTCCGAATTCTCCTGCGAAGTAAGTGATCTCGCTCGGAGTTTACAGAACCAAGAACCAGCCCAAGCTTGTAAGCGACGAACCCGAAAATCAAACCGGGTTTGTCTAACTCCGCAGTCTGCCTTCCTCTCATTGTGTCAGACCACCTGCTGCTTGGTCATGAACCTCCAAAAAGTCAAGCTTTGAGGGTGGCGGGCTCCTTCCCTTCGGTTCGTCTGGACATAACCTCTAGCTGAAGGTCTGATTCCTACTGGGGACTCAGGAAAACCCCCCTTGAGGAGGTCACAGACCACAGGCCTGAGAGCTCCGTAAGCCAAAGCCCATCAGAGCCAAGGTGTAAGTCATGGCCCAGGGCTTGGGCTTCAGGGGGCTGGAGGTGCTTGCTGTGGCCGGCCGAGGCGAGTGCTGGGATGTCACCAGCATGCCAGGCTCTCTGTGGGTACGTAGCTTCTAAGTTGGTGTGGCTGTGCAGGAAGTGCCATCTCTCAAACAGGGATAGGTCCTCACAGCTGGGACATTCCGAAGCTTATCCCCTGACCTCTATTCCGGCCGTGGAGAAGGCAGTCTCAGGAAGTAGGGTGAGAAACCTTCTTCCACTAAAGCTCTCTACACGCTCCCTATTTCCCAGGGACGCCCCTCCCCTGACCTCTCTCCACCCTGAGTTCATCCTCTTGCTGCCATGTGAAACTTTCCAAAGAACGGCTTTGAAAATGTACTGAAACACCTTCCGTGGTGACAAGTACGGTATGCTTCACTTACATGAGATACTTAGAGTTGCCAACTTCACAGAGACAGAAGACAGAATGAGGGCTGCACAGGGCTGGGAGGAAGGTGGGGCGTTAGCATTTAAGGGGACAGAGTTTTCGTTTTACAAGAGGGAGAGAACTATGGAGATGGGAAGCGGTGATGGTTGCACATGAATGTATTTAATACCGCTGAACTGCACACTTAAAAATGGGTAAGATGGTAAATTTTATGTTTTGTTTTTTACTACAATAAAAAAAAATTTTTTTTTAAATACCCCAAACCTTCACTGGCTCCCCACGGGCCTTTTGTCAACCCCTGAGGTCCCATGCTTCCTTTCCAGGTTCTTTCCCGGCTTTCATTGTCCAAGCTCCAAACTAAAACCTAGACTCTGTTCTGCCCACGCCCTGCCCCGCGGGCTCTGCCCACCATGTTTTCTCTGCTCATTTTAGCCAATTTTAGCATCTGTTTCTATATGTATATCAAAAGTCCTCAGATAAAGTCATAACTTTTCTTAAGAGTGGATGAACCTGGCCTGACCACCTACTAAGAGCTACGACCTTCTAAGAAACCTCAGTGCTCTCTGTCTGTCTTCCAGGATGTGGGCACATGCATGGGACCTCGGGGCTAACACGAAATATGAAATGTGTTGTTCCCCAGGCCTTCTGTAATTCTGCAGACATGTATACAGGCTCTGATTTTAACTATATTAGCAGACTGCTGCCAGTCCATCATTTCAGGGGTGGGTATCCCTGTGAAGCAGGAAACCGAAGCCAGGAGGCCTGGAATCTAATCCTAGCTCCGACATGAAATGGGCAGGGGACTTGGGGATAGTCACTTAACCGCTGGGTTTCAGTTTCCTCATCTTGAAAATTAGATCTAAAATTTGTTCCAGCTCTAAAATGTTACCTGGCTGATATAATCCATTCTGAAATGACTGAAGAACCTGAATTGACATCAATAACGAGAACAAAATTAAAAAACCATGACAAACTGAAATCAGGAAAAACAGACTTAGAAATTATGCAAACGTCATGATAGTAAGATTTGATAAGAATGAAAACCAATCAATGACACAAACTTTTCTTTCAGTGTTTATACGGAAAACAATTAGTCTCAATAAAAATGTTTTCATTTAAATAAAGAAAGAAAAATTTGAAATGGTTTCAATGCTTTTGTCAGAAAATTTAGCTTCATAAAATCTATTCTAGAAAACTGTTCTTAAAAGAAATTCATCAGTGTTGCTGGTATTCCAATTACAATTTTATATTTCTAAATGTGGAGTCAAAACTTCCTCGGGGTTGAAATGACAACTCAGTGATGTAAGAACAAAATGTCCTGCATTTCAAAAGCTGTGACAACAGCACAGAAGGTCACAAACAGTAACTCTGACATTCAGAGAAGGACAGAGAAAGACCCCAAAAAGAGCAGCAGGGTGGTCTTGACAGTGATGGCCATGGGTTGTCACCAGCCACCAAGAGAGAGGATCAGACCTCTGATCTACATTATAGCACTGTTAAGTCATGCACACGCACACACACACACAGAGTCAATACCAGTAGAGGGGTTGTATGTGTGTAAATAGTAGGTGTATGTTTATATCTACACCCACAAACATATACGCTGAAGGACACTGTACGACTCTACGTTTCCTGCTAATGAGCCCCTCTGGGCTTTAATGAAACACAGATATTTCAGATCTTTCTTAGAAGATATCTAGGAGATAACTCAGTCCAAACTCAGCATTTGACAGATGAACAAACTGAGGCTCAGAAAAGGCCACTGCCACCAACGACATAATAAGGCCGTGTCCGATTCTTAGAATGGTCCAGACACCAAAGGCTGCTTGCTACCTGCAGGCCAGGACCAACAAAGGGCAACAAGCAACACCTGCTCTTCACCTCATCTCCAGAGGCTGGCTGGAGCTGCCTTTGGTTTTCCTGGGCATCACTTGTCCGGAATACCTGTGGACATTTGCTGTCTCTGTACCCTGCTGCTCCCTCGAGGGGAGCTGCCACTCCTTTAAGTGGACATTTTAAATAACCATCAGAAGACGAGTCTGGTGGGGTTTTAACCTTTAAATTGAGAGCCGTGGAGTTTGGCAGAGAGTGAGCTGTCTTCTTTGGCAGACATATACACATGGTCCTGTTTGTGTGTCTCCTGTTGGAAAGCAAGTCCGTGGCGAAGGTCCGTTTTTTTTCGTTATCGGACATTTGACTTTTGGACAGTATACTAGCCCCAAGGCCCACAGAGAAGGGCTTTGTAAACAATGGAGCTCTTTACCTCCTTCTTTTTGCCCTCATCTCCACATCCATAAGTCACTTCCATAAAATGCAGAGCCTCTGCCACCTGGTGAGACACTTCCTGTTACAAGCATATGGAGGCCTTGCTTCTTTTGTTACCCGTTTTTTGTTTTGTTTTGTTTCTTGGCAGCCGAGGAGTGCCATTTCATCTCTCGATGTGTTGCGCATTCACAAGAAGCGTCGGCGGGCTTCGTGTGACATTTGCCACATGTTTCTGAGTGGCAGCCAATCCCTCTTCCCACCTCTGGGGCACACGGGGCCCTGTAGCTGCAATCTGGCCTCCCGAACTGTATGTTCCATGCGCAGAGCTGTGGAGGACACACATGCGGTGCCAGGCACTGCCGCGTTCACCAGGCGGGGCCGGGGACATTAAGTAACAAGTGGCAGGCAGCCATCGAAAGGTCTGGAGAACAGGCTGAGTGTGCGCGGTGGGGTCCTCATCATAAAGCCATGCAGCAGGCAGAGGGACAGGTGACACGTCCATCGCTTTCTGGCCACTTGACATTCATATTTGCCCTTAATGGCCTAAATATTAATATTTCAACTTTCCCCAAAGGGCTGATTTTCAATCAAACGTTTTCCCTGGTCTTGACTTTGACTATTTGTAATTTTCCTTTTGTTACGTAAATTTTTATAAGTGATCCAGGGTAACGACAATACTAGCAAACATTTACTATGAGTCAGGTACTACTCTAAGCTTATTAGCTCATCAAATCCCCTCAACAATCCTATGAGGATGCCACAGACTGTTGTTCTTAAACAACAGAAATTTATCTCTTACAGTTCTGAAGTTGACAAGCTCAAGATGAAGGTGCTGGCCAGTTTGGTTTCTAGTGAGAGAGCCTTCTGGCTTTCTTGTAGTCTTTACATGGCAGAGAAAGGAAGAGAGAGAGCAAGCGAGCTCTCTGGTGCTTCTTCTTGTAAAGACACTAATCCCATAGAATCACAGCCTTGCCCTTATGATTTCATTAACCTTAATTACCTCCTAATGGGTCCTGTTTCTAAATACAGTCACATCATTGGCTAGGTCGTCAACGTATGAATTTGGGGAGACACAATTCAGTCCATAGCAAGTAGATATTGCTACTGGCCCTATTTTTTAGTTGATGAAATTGGGGCACAGAGAGGTAAGAAACTTGCCCAAGCTCATATAGCTATTAAGTAGAATATTCAGAATGCAAATCACAGTCTTCTTCACTAAAATACTCATATTTCTAACCACTACATTATGCTGTTTCTACATATGTTATAGGTATATACATGCATATAAAGACATATACATACAAAGGTACACATGGGTATATAACCAGATATTGTACATGGTTCAATCCTGAAACAATTATCACTCCTGAACTAGTCAGTGGTTGAAGTAAAAAATTCTCCCCAACAGAGAGACGTTGACAGCAAACCAAATTTTCCTGTGGGAGAAGAGATCTCACTTAAGGGTCTGCATGTTGAAAGTCATAACACCAAAGAAGATAACATGACCAACTCAGAATTTGAACCAGAAGGGATCCTGAGCCAGGGCAAGAAGTGAAGACTTCCGGTTCCGAGCTCTATCTACTGGCTGAGGTTTAATGAAGTTCCAGAAGACAGAATATATATATATATATAATATATATATATATATATATATATATATATATATATATATACATACATACATATATATAATTTAGATGGGAGCTGATTAATTTTCTGGACCCAAACCCTACTCCAGCCTACAAGGTCCCACATGACATGGCCGCAGCCAGTTCTCCCGCTTTGTCTTCTGTCTTTCCCTCTTCCTCACCACACCCTGATCTCACTTCTCCTTCTTTTCCTCAGACACCTCCAGCTTATCTCTGGCCCCTTGGCGCATTTAGATATTCTCTGCACAGAAACTCTTACCTACTTCTGCACGAGGCGACCCCTGCATGTCCAATTGTCTCGCCTCTTCAGAGCTTTCTTTGTTAGATCCACCACCCAAACTAGTCCCTGCACCCTCCACCACGGATGCCTTTTCACGTTATCTAGTTTTATTTTCTAACATCATCTTATTTAATAATGTGTATGTATACTTATTTTCTGCCTTTACTTCTTCCCAACTTTGAGTGAAAACTCCTCGATAGATAGGACTTTATCATATTTATCCTACTGAGCTTATAGCAGCCAGACCATCTGGTCAGTGACTTGGATGATACAGTCAGAAATTTTTTAAAAATGGACATGTTATCATTAAACTAATATTTCTTCAATTCTAGCCACAGGGAACTATCACCATGTTCTAATATATTGCTGGAGGTAAGTTTAGATCCTGAGAAGTATTGATAAGTATTTATTTTATACTGCACACAAGGATTGCCTAATAAATATCTTTCAGACACGGAAAAAATAATTAAACAAGTTTTTTAACATTCCCCACCTTATTGGGAATTAAATGTCAGAGGCAACATGATACAAACAGGCTATGCGAGCAAACTGAATGATGTTTGAAACCCAATCTGTCATTGGCAAATACTGGATTTATTATTTACCTTCTCAGAGTCTGTTTCCTCGTATGTACAATGGAAATGATATTATGTCATGAGCAAGACTGTTCTGATAACATCCATGAAGTACCAATAATAACACCTGACATACATTTAGTGCTCAAGAAGCTAAAACTATCTTTATCATTATTGAACATAGAGGTAGATGAACCCACCCCATAATGCTTATTTTTTATTGTCATATTTTCTGTTCCTTTTTCTCTTTCGTTATTTTGCACACAAAATAGCATAGTATATCTTTCAACTGATTTATTTAAATAGTCAACGCAGATTGGAACTGCTGAAACAGACATTAAATGGTCAACAAGAGAAGAATTAAGAAAATTATATCAATTCCATGGGCTATGACTTAAAGATGAGTAAAAATCTATACTGTAACTTTGAAAATATGTATGATATGATGTTAAAAGAACAGAGCAGCAAGTGACACATCTTGTCTTAGCAGAGAAATTTGTTGCTCTCAATCCTCCGATGAAGAAAAACTAGGAAAGGTGGACAAAATACAGAGCACGATCATTGAAAGTCCTGAATGCCTACCAAGCAAGGCATGAGGCATGTGTGTGTTGGTTTCCTATTGTTGACATAAGAAACGACCGCATATTTAGTGCCTTAAGACAACATAAACTTCTTATATGTACTTCCGGAGGGCAGAAGTCTGAAATGGTCTTACTAAAATCAAGATGTGGAACGTCTGATCTGGAGGCTTCTGCGGAGAATCTGCTCCACACCTCTTCTAGCTTCCAGAGGCCACCCGCGTCACGCTCCCTTCCGAAGCTGTCGTTCAAAGCCAGCATCTTCAAATCTCGCCTGACTCTGACTCATCTGCCTTCCTCACTACTTTTAAGAACTCTCTGATGACGCTGGCCTCTTCATAATCTAGAATATCTCCCCATCTCTAGGTCAGATGAGTAGCAACCTTATTCTATCTGTAGCCCCTCCCAATCCCCTTCTCATATTCACAGGCTCCAGAGATCAGGAGGAGGGCTGCTTTGGGGGCCCATATTCTGTCTACCGTAAGGGGCCAGGCTTTCAAAAGCAAGGGAAGGGCCACAAGCTGAGTCAGACATTTGTGGATCCGTCCCCGGAAAGCAAGAGCTGATCCAGAGGCCAAGAGGCTACAAAACCAATAAACTACCATAAAGTTGGAGCTAAGGGTCTGGAAACCTGAATGCAGCTTTGGGGAGACAAAAATTGGTGTCAACATAGCACCTTCTATCTCCAGACTGCTATGCACGTAAACTATCTTTTTTCTGACTTTCCCCGGTCCCATCTGCCATTCCACCAGTCTTTAATTCTTGGGTATAAATTTATCTCATTTAAAAACTACAACATGATAACTTCTCCAAGGTAGATTTTCCTCTCACTTGAGCCCAGAAATACATTTCACCTGTTTCCTTTGTCCAAGGCAGTTAATGTTTTGTACAATATTTAAATTTCTTACATGCTATTTAATGTTACAATGACTGAGAGAGGAGCAAAGGTACCCTTTTATGTTAGATGCCCATAACGTTACTTGATCTATCATTTCTTTCCAACATAAATAGAGTAACATATCATAATCCAGGGAGCCTTAAGAATTTTCAGTGAACCATACTCCATTTATTATCCCAAAGCCAAGTACTTTTAAGGAGCATGTCTCTGAATAATTCTGTTTGTAGCACAGAAGTGCCTACTGGAAAATGCAAGGATTTTGAAAGCTGTGCCCCAAATAAAAAAATCAATGGGGAAAAAAGTCAAGATCTGGAAGATTTAAATTCTTCTCTTGATTAGACATGAACAAAAAGCTTTCCAAGGGGCTCTTCATAATTTCTCCAAAAAACTTTCTGGAGATAAACAGTAGTAAGTGTCATGTGATCACAGAAGAGGTCCTGTCTTCTCCTCAGAACCTGCACACCTGAGGTACAGTGGACGGCCTTGGCCAGGAGTAATGACTTGACCCCTGTCACATCAGAGGAAATTTTGCTCTGGGCTCCACGATGTAACATCGTTAAATGCCACCCCAGATTTGCTGCAAGAGATTAAACTGAACCTTCCTTGGGAAATTTGTTCAAGTTCACCTTTGTTTTCGGATGGACGAATTACTCTCAGTAATGATTCACGTTTTGGGCTGAGTAATGTCTTCTCGATACCTTACCTATATTTCTTGAACAATACCTATAATTTCATCTCGTTTTACATTCAGTCCAATGTACTTTAATACAAACCCAGACCATCCTTTTCAGACACATGTGGCTGGAGGCGCGACTTTGCCTAAGGCCAGCCTTGCCTTGCTGGAATTCAGGCTCCCTGTTAAATCCCATTTCCCCTACCTCATGCCACCCACCCGAGCGTATTCATACCTGATGAAGTCATCCACCTGCCTCACATAACCAGCCACTTCATCATCAGATTAAAATCTTCCAAACTTTTCTTTTCGCCTTCCTGTATTTCTGGGACCCTTTCCAATTCATGGCCATCAAGGAGCGCATCTGTCAGGGGCGCCACGATGGATGTCCAGTTGGCCGTTGTAGATGAGAACCTAAATGAAAATAAGCCAGGGTCAAATGCGGGATCCAGCAAGCGAAGCCAGTGACTCTATCTATAGTGCACACGTGTGCAAGAGAGAAAAAGGGACCTACGAAGAGCTTCTCCGACAGAGCAACACTCAGAGAGGCCGGCTGCCCGCAGGTCGGTTGGGGTCTTTTTTCTTTACCTCTCGGCCACATGTGACAAAAACCTGAAATAAACTCGAGCTTTGTCTCATCCACTGCCTTCTATCCAAAAGTTTGATTTTCATAGGAATCTGCAAGAAGTCCTCTCTTGGTTGCAAAAATCGTTTGTGCTACAATTACCCAATGACAATCCATACCTGAAGGACAGCACGGCTAGGGTAAAAGAACAGGACTAGCAGTGAGTAAGCTGAGCAATCACAACAACGTACGCCTAGGGTTTTCAGGAGGCCGGCATTTCATTAACTCACACCCTCACGCACTGCAGTCACTGGAGAACTGGCCTTCTCTAGGGGTGTTGATAATCCACACTGCTCTCTCCTACCAATGATTTCACAGCGGCAACTACAATTCTTTAAGGGAGACAGACAGATGCAGGTGCCTCAGATTCCTTTACTTGTTGAGGCAACAATGTCTGCCGTGCGACTTCCCAATACCTCCATCCTTAAATTGTCATAGCGATTTGTCAACAGTGAGGAATGTCCTTTCTTCCCAAAACACAATATTTTTTTTTCAAAGTTGATGGATTTATAGTGAAAACAACTCTGAGACAACCCTTTTCTTCCCAAACAATTTTCAATTTCCTGGAAATAGAACTCAGCAACAACTAACACAATGGTCCATTTTTAACACAAAGACTTTAAATGTTGAGACTCTTTATCCCCATTTTCCTAATTTTTTTTGAAAGTATTTTAATAAATTAGCCCAAAGAAATTAAAAAAATTACATTAAAAAATTACAAAAATTACATAAAAAATTCATTAGTCTTTTATAATAAAAACTTGAAGACAATCTAAAAGTCCCATAATTAGTAAGAGCTTAAATAAACTGAGATATAGAGATTCTATGGGGTAGAACAGAACCATTTAAAATTTGACTCAACCACAAAGCGATGTAGAAAATGCTTATTGCATAAATATTAAGTGTGAAGCTGAATGTCAAATATATGTCACAATTATGGATATATAAAATATATGTATATCTACATATATGGAATGAAAAATTTAAAAAATGAATACAGTTGATCAATGTAGGTGTGGAAATTTGAGTGATTTTTCCCTTTGTTTTCTACTCTTCTTAGGCTATCTTTATGCAATGAACACAATATAATTCTCATAAAGTATCGTCACTTTACGCCCAGCAAGGAGGGCAAGGAGGGCTTTCCTCACCTCCCCACTGCCTTTGATCTAGCTGGAAACTCTGGTTTGGCTCAAGCGAAGACCTTTTTGGATCTTCAGATTGGATATAAAAATGTTTCACTGCATTGTGTTTCCATCTTTGCTTTCCTGGGATAGGCTTCTTAAAAGGCTTGCACATAAAAAAGCCCGGGACTTTTACGCACTCCAAATCCTCAAGCAGCCGTGGGCCAGGATTCAGCCCAAGATGAAAGAGCCCTGGGCCTCTGCTGCAGGAACGTGGGGTCTTTTGTGTCATCCGGTCACCCATACCACCTCCACTCTCCTAAGTAAAGTCCCACAGGGAAAAATCCTGGTCGATTTAAAGCCTCTTTAAAAAGCGCAACTTTACTACAGCCATAAAAATTTTGCGTTGTTTATACAAAAAAAAAAAAATTGCCTCAAAAGACCTCGAATACTTATGGCTCATGGAAAAACTCCTACAGCTGTTCTGCCAACAGTTGGAAACAATTATAGATGATCTGTACCAGCAAACAAGGCTTAAATACTTCGGCTAATTCTAGGAAGGCTGATAATATAGACCTTTAATGAGATAATCATCAAAAAAGCAATTCCATCTTCTAGAACTTCAATGAACAAATGCTGATGAACTAGCAAATACATGATTCTATCATGGCGTTTCCTTCTTGGTGGCCACTAAACGAAGCTTGTGTCTTTCTGAGCATCTCGCCTAGCTACCTTACTATCCTGCAGTATATTTTGAAATCAATTTAAAGGATTTCATTCCATTGACTTCATCTCTAAAGGATAAAACCCACAGATTACAGCAAAAACAGGCTTAGACATACAGCGTCAGAGTACGAGTTTGTTGAACCGGATTGAAATGATGCCCATCCCGGAGCTGTGCCCCTTGTTCTTCCGGACGCATCACGAATGAGCACTACGTCCCTGGAATGAGGCGATGAAGGGCTGAACTGCAGAATTTTGTGCACATGATACGGGGAGGGGCCATTTTGGAGGGCAAATGGAAATCCTTCCTTTGCAGAGCAAGGAAAACATTTTTAACTTTTAAAGGGCACGGGTCAAGTGTAACCAAAAAAAAATCAGATTAATGATCGAGTGAAGTGATTTCAGAGCTGTCATTTTAAGGCTGCCAGCTTTAAATATAAGAATTCCGGAGCTTCTATTTTTATCTAAATGTCACATTTACTCTCGTACAGCCCCACAGGACTATCCCAGTTGGCTGTGGGGCTGGGTGAGTGGGCGAGCTAGCCTAGGATTCAGTGACAGTGAGCTGAGAAGTCAGGTGGGTGGAGTGTAGGCGTGTGGTTTTGAAGCCCACACCCACATCCTGACAGTCAGAGAAGTTCCAGGACAAAGCATAAGCCTTGATGAGTTGGCCAGTTAGGAAGGATCTGCACGCATTTGCTTCATTTCTTCCTTGTAGGGTGACCAGCTGTCCTAGTTTGCCCTGGACTGAGCAATTTCCCAGGATGCAGAACTTTTCAGGCTAAAACTGGGACAGTCTGGGGCGAACCTCCCCCTGAGGCTTGCTTGTTGTATTTTAAGCAACAAAGTCTAAAGGCAGAGAGGAGACAAATGAATGCTGCCTTCAGCTCCACTTCCCTTGTCAGTAGTGAGTCTAAAAATCATGATGCAAGGACAGGGCTGGTTGGGGTTGGTTTACCAGGCAGGACCCTAAATACCAGTTTCCTCTCGCTCTTTTCTGCCGTCTCTGAGGCCTCAGAACAGGAGCAAAGGCCTTCCTTTCAGGGACTATCCTTTTATTTTAGTGCTCTGCGGTCTGACTGGTTAGCTTGTTGAAACTGATGGTTACGTGAAAACATGGAAAAATACTTCTTAGTAAAACTCAATGAAAAACTATGATTCCACTATTGTGTTCTTTAATTACTATAAAAAGATGCTTCAAATTTGTGAAAAGAACACCTCAATATATAGCCATCAAGGTAGTTAAAATATGGGTGATTTGTTTTAACTTGACTATCTTCTAGTTGTTTCGGTAAATGTGGTTAGGATGTTTTTATAAGGAAAAAATAGTAAAACAAACAATAACACTAAGAGGTCAGGCACCTTTGTTTAGCAAAAGATGGGTCTTTATTGGGGAATAATTTGTGTAAACTCAAATATTACCGGCTCTCAATTTTTCATGGCAACTAGGTAAAAAAGCATAACTTCGGTTTGTTCATAAATGACCTTAAAAAACTCAACTCAGAGTTTTTAATTCTAACATTTATAAGAGATGGCACTAGGTGGTTTGGTACAAACATCTTTTTTTTTTTTTTTCCTGTCAAAAGGCAGACATGAGAAAAGCGTTTGTATTATGTTCTTGACTTTTTGAAGTGCTCTCAGGTACAGGGGGCTTTATTCTCATACCGCTGCACAATGAAGACGAGAAGTGTCACATGGCCCACGTCCACTGTAGGAAACTGTGACACAGCGAGGTGCCAGAATGTGTCCCAGATCCCAAACGTCCAAATTTCTACCTAGAACCACTTCAGACAGGCGCTACATTCCTTCAAACCAATACGCATTGACTGACTCCCCACAGCTAAACGTTCAGTGCCCAAATCCTATGAAACGGAGAGTTTGGCTGCGTGTGACGCAGTTCACGTCTCCGGCTCAGAAACAATCTCGGTCTGTTCGTTCAACGCCGGTGACATCTCTCAGTCATTGCTCACTTTGGCTCCATGCACGAGGACGTGTGCAAGCGCATGACTCGGCTGGTGACAGATGCCTCGCTTCCATCTCAGGGGGTGGCCTTGAATGAGCAGCTGTGGAACGGCACCGACTCCTTGAGGAGGGGGCTCCCTTAGCACTCTGTCCATCCGTGGCCTTGACACAGTGCCTGGCACCCCATAAAACACACGGACACCTATCAGGTAGAGGGAGTCGCTCTCTTTAAAGGCTCTCTGCAATGCCGTATAGATCGTCTGCTGTTTGGGCTTGCCCAGGTCCACCCTGCCTTCTCCTGGTAACTGGACTTCCATCCCCTTAAGGGATACAGCCCTAGTGGAGATCGTCCATCTCAGAGTGCTGCCTCTTCTGTGCAAGGGATGAGCTTGTGACCTAAGCCAGGGCACTCAAATGCTCTTTCTCTAGAATTTGAATAACAGAGCGACACAGGGTTTCCTGATAAATCTGCCCATTAGTTTTGCCACCTGGATTCCCAGATTTTTCCCTGGTTCCCATCTTTCCTCACTCCAGTTCCTCAGTTTTTCTGTGAATTCTGTGACCTATTATGTCTTCCAATCAATTCTTTTCACGTCCCAAGTAATCCGAGTTGTTTCTGTTGCCAAGAGCATGATATCCAAACTCATGCACCATCAGGCCTGTGCACACATGGCCCCAGCAAGCAGTAACGGGGAACACCAGGACATGTGGCTTAACCCCCATGAACTGCAGTCCCTTTCCTGAACAGGAAGATGGTACGACCTATATCATTACAGTGAGAATTATGAGATAATGTGCACAAAGCTCCTGGCATGCGACTGACACGAACTGAGAATTCAGTGCGTATCAGGTCCTCCTCCTTCTCAAGCAGGTTGATAATTTGATCATGACGTGATTCAACAAAACACTCCTAAAATAAACCTTAAGAATATATGGGTGTCTTTGTGTGTCAAATACTTGGTTGCTAATCTCACTCTTTCAGACAAAGGCCTACGGTAGGCGGAAATCCAGCCAGGATAAACTCAAACTCTATATACGCAGACTCCCGGAATAACATGCCTTTCACGACAACTTCCGCACATCAGGCACAGCACCTCAGCGGTATTTTCTTGGGGGTCAAAGAGTAAGTCCATAAGTTACTCTTTTAAAGGAATTTTTAGTTTTGAAGCACAGGACTCGAGATCACAGGAATTTCTCCGTACTTGAAAACTAGAAAAGGATAGCAAGGAGTGTAGCTTTTTTTAAAGGCCGTTTTTGAATAACAATCAAACTCTTGCATTCTTGCAAGAATGGTGCCACAAGAATTCTGGAGCTTCCTTTTACAACCACGATTTCACAACACCCCCAGGAGGCAGGTGTTATTTATCCTATTTTAGGCATAAGAAGACAGAGGTGCAGGGAGGTAAGCCAAATGGTGACAGATGCAAGTTCAGATCTGCCCCAAGTCTAAAGTGTGTGCTGCTAAGAGGGCTTTCTATGCTGCCTCCTCCCTGGCCACGTCCCCAAAGAGCACAGTGAACAAGTGGTGCATTCTACATTTGTAATTCCACATGCAAGGAGCAAACCTAAAAGGTCCTTTGGAATGAAGGACCCATGTCTGAAGCTCAGAGCGCTAGCTCTGTGGCTGGGTCTGAACACTCTCTCTTTCACTCACTAGCGAGATTCTCTTGATTCAGTTACTCCGCCGATCCAGCTCAGTTTCCTCATCTGTAAAATGGGTATAAGAGAAAGACCTATGACATTGGGGGAATTACGTACCCAACATGATGTATGTAAAGCTCTCGGCATCCCGGGCTTATAATAAGTGTTCAATTATTGCTGGCTATTATTATTATCATCACCGTATTGCAATAGCTCAACATAGCAATTCAAATAGCTCCATAATTTCTAAAGGAGATGCTACCTGCAGATTACAGTTGTGATTTAGGATGTAAGAGTTACAATTCTAACACAACTGCACGAGGTCACTGATTTGATAAAACAAACAGCCGGGGCTTATAAAAGTAGTATGGCACTTGAAGACAGAGGTCTCGAGCTTCAGCCCTGGCTCAGCCTTCTGAGGTCTCTGCTTCCTGAGTGACCCTGGATATGTCGCCTACACACTCTGAGCCTTAACTTTCTCCTCTGTGAAGTGGAATCTCTATACTTCGGAGTTGTTACGAGGGCCAGCTGGGATATGAGATATAAAAATGTCCCATAGCCTGAAGAGCAGGGTTTCATCAATGTTTCTGTTACTCCTTATCAAGAATAATCTGAAAAACAAATTCTACAGTAGAGTACAGAGGTTTCACATTGGCTGCCCGCAGCCTGCATTCAGCTTAGGATATAGTCATTTAGCCTACATAGTGTTGTCATCGTTGTTTTTGCAATTAGATGCCAGCATTTAAATACTGGGAGAGCTGACCACGCTGGGGCTGTACGTCCACTGGGCCATGATGAGCTAACACTGTGCAGTAGCTGTCCCTTCCAGCCCTTCCTTACTGTCCCCTCTGCCAGAGGAGCGAGGGCAGCTGTCATTTATTCAATGCTTATGCTATTGTTTTTCTTAGAAGAGAAAAATATTTCTCGGTATCCATGCCTTTGCCATGTATAAAACAGAAAGATCAGTAGGTTTCAATCCAACTCTATTCATTTATTTCATTTCCTTCCTGGATCCACAGGCAGCTGAGTTTCACTTCCATCAGAAATGGAAAGGAAGTGGCTTTTTGTCTGAGCTGGAGAAAAGAGTGCCCGTTCACACACGTAAGGATTGTGTTTTGTTTGTTTGTTTAATCTGCTCTTATAAAATCTCTACTTATTCAAGAGCAAATATTTTTGAAGAGCCTAAGGATTAGGCACCCAGGGGACAGAGTTGAAAAGCTGTGACCTTTGTCCTCCTGACACTCCAGGTTTTTTTTTTTAAAACTTTTCAAAAAGTGAATAAATCAGAAAGGCAAGGCAAGATTACTCATTCATTCTCTAAGATTTCCTTAAAAGGAGAGTCAATAAAAATCAGCTTTGCTTACGTCTTTCTAAAATATAGTCATTTTAATATTTCAAACCATGAATTTTTCAACCTCTGGATATACAAAATTATTCATAATTTTAACTCTCCAGGCAAGAAAAACTCTCCCCAGGAAAGACCTAGTGGACAGAATCAGATGATGATGATGAATGCTTATTTTACATGGTGTATAACTCTGAAAGGTAAATATTTTACATGGCAGGTGTAAAGCAACCAACTATGTTAACCAAAGATACCTGCAGACCAGTTTACCTGCAAACTCAACACAAAAGATCCCACACCCTCTCAACTCAGATATTGATCTCAGGCAAATTAGGGGGTGCCACATGCCACATGATATTCAAAGGGGAAAAGAAATATCTGTGCTTTTCATGATGCCTGTACAGATGAATACTTGAAAGAAGGGATTGGGGCAGAAATGTGTATTTTAATGCCACCACTTACTGATCTAAACTTTAACATTTTTTTTTTAATCCAAATAAAAACACACACATTACTGACAGGGAGCACAAAACTTTTCTATTTGCCCATTTACTCCTCTACTTATCAGGAAAATTACTGAAACGTCGCAGAAGGAGGCTTTGGACTCTCCACGCAACAGGAAAGCAAACTGCTTTTGTGAGAAGGCTGGATTTTGTTGTTGCATTTTTAGACGAAAGATTTATGCTTATATTTTGGCCCATTTACAATCCATCATAATACTTTGCAGACAAAGTTATGCTCTTTTCCCAATGATCTAGTGACCTTAATCTCTAACATTTTGTGGTTTCCTGTTTGGGGAAGTGATTGAACGGCAGCCTAAGCTAGTCCAGGCTGCGCAGTGTTCCCAGTTGCCTGCTATCTGTCTTAGGTTTAAATGTTCTCCTGTTCACTAACCAAAAAAAAAAAAAAAAATTTTTTTTTTAAAGAAACTTTTCCTACAGATGCTAAATCAATGAAACTCCTACAAAGCAACCCTCCACACTTCCTCTCCTGGCTGCCTTACTGATCATTCTTCTATTACAAACTCCAACCTAGCCAGGAGTTCTTTCTGCCTGAAACAATTAGCACAAGACACCAGTGCCTTTCTCCTGAGCAGAAAAGAATTCATTTCACCAATCCCAACTCGACCTACGGTAGTTCCAAGGGTTTCTCAAAAACTCAGCTGCAAAAACAAACACAAACAAAAAAAAAAAAACACAAAAACAAAAGAAATAAATAAACGAACTTCAGCTGTGGAACATCAGGTTCAAGAAATATTCCCAACTGAAGGCAGAGTTATTATCCTTTCATAGACAATGCCTGGGTCCTAGTTGTCTATTACTTGCACTCCTGGTCCTTCTTTCTGGTGATTCTGCAGGAATACTGGGCTATGATGCTCAGGAAGCCTGAGTCCCCAGATCCCCTGGTGCAGGCCGAGTAGCAAAATAATGCAACCACTGAATGAAATAGTAGTCGCTTCTGCAACCAAGTTGTCCTTCAAAAGGGACATATTTTGCTTCCAAGTTTAAGGAAAAGGGAAGACAATGAAAGAGGGAAAATGAACTTAGAATAAACACCCCCATGTGCCTGCCATTCCCTACCAGCTGGCCTGGCCAAAACAAGTCAAGAAAAATAAGAGTGGAGCAAAACGAGGTTGAGTGAGTACCCAGCAATTATACAAATAATGTCTTTTGGCCAAAGAAAATTATCCCTGCTTTCTTGCAGCTTAACTCTAAATAATTAGTTGCTTTCAGAGGGGAACGAGAAGCAAAGCCAACTTGAAAAGGATCCAGCAAGCCATCCCTCCAAACCAGGGATCTTTGGAAAAAAAAATATAACGATCTAGAACAGCGCACTTAAAATTTCTTTTAATAATGACCCAGAATAACATTTTCCCCCCAGTTTAAATGGAAACATCCAGGGCCTACTCTGTTCTCTGCTTCCTGTTTCAGATCCTGCTCTCATGGCTCTTTCCTGATCTTCTCATCTTTCAAGAGTCTCGCTGATCATCGTCAATAACTGGATTTATGGTATTGAAAGCACCCAGGAGCACGCTCACCCACTCCCCCAGACAAGTTTCTCCAAAGAGGAATGTCCTTCCTGGCTGTGAGAATGTCAGCTTCAAGGCCACACGAGGGTCATATCCAAACACTGCCATCTGCTTGCCAATATTACCCTATTAGAAGGGGAGCCGAGGAGCCAATTTCCTTCTCTTTCCACATTATTAAATGGGCAAGTATTGCACACAACCTAACAAGAAACAGCCCCATGGAGCAAACAAAAAATGCTGTCATTTATAATAGGTACCTCTATAGGTATTAACCCACACTCATCAATACAGTAGCCACTAGCCACATGTGGCTGGTGAGCACTCGAAACGTAGCTAGTCCAGACTAAGATGTGCTAGAAATCTAAGATACCCACTGGATTCTGAAGACTTAGCACAGAGAAAAGAATGTAAAGTATCTTCAATAATTTCTTCATTTTGATTTCACGTAGCGATAAGATTTGGGATATATTGGGTGAAAGAAAATAGGTTATTGAGATTAATTCCACCTGTTTCTTTTTATCTTTTTAATGTGCCTTCTAGAAAATTTAAAATTACATATGTGGCTTGCATTCTATTTCTACTGGACAGCACCCGAATACCCATGCACCTTGGGTTTGGAATATCCCATGAAGGTAATCGGTCCCTTTGTCAACAGTTCTCATACTTGGAGGAAGTCACTTCCAAGGATGGCTGCTCTTAGAGGAGCCATCTGCAGCTCATGCAGCTGGACTAAGAAAACTGGAAGATATTTCATGTGGAGGAGTGGAAGATGCTCTTACAGCCTCAGTTATTATGGGAAGAGTAGACAGGAGCTGTTGGAAAACCCTCTTGCCTGCTCCCTGCTCCCTGCCATTCTCACCATCACTCAAGTTCCAAAAAAATCATAGATTCACCAAGTATTTTGAAGGGAAAAAACAGGAAAGCTGAGCCCCTGCTGACTATGCAGTGTCACTGCTGCCCTACTTTCCCCTCTGCCCAGAGAGGACAGGAAAATGATCTCCCTGTTGAAGTTATCCAGTAGGGGGGTGGGGGGCAGAGAGCAAGGTGACCTTGCTGCAGGGGAAATGCTAAACAACCTGTAAAAGGCATCAATTGAGAGGTGCTCGGAAACTCCTAAAGGAATACAGACAGTGGGAAGGGAGGCCCTGGAGTGTCCAGTGAGTAGAGTATTCACCAAGGTGCGGTCCACCTTGGACTCTGGCTGGCCTTGAGATGCATCATCAGACCTGTTGACATCCCCTTCTCCCATAACAAACCTGCCTTTCAGCTTGAGAAAATTCTAGTTCTCTGTAAATAAGGATCACTTTGCCTTCCTCTTAAGAGAAAACTGAAAGTGACATTAAGTAGGCACTCATCCAAAGAGCCAGAAAAGCCACTTCTATGGGTCTAATTCCCAGCTGGGGTTATCAACCTCCAGGTGAATAGCAAAGTTAGTGGAAGGTTTCCAGCCAGGCGAATCACCTCATGAAAGAAGGCAAGAACCTGGTTGCACAATGTATGTTTCCTTGCCAAATTAAACAAATAAATAACAACAAACAAACAAACAAAATGCCTAACTGATGCTCTATGTTCTTTATGATTTCATCTACACAGGAAGACCTGGTGTCACTCAGGTGCAAGATTCTCTTCCCTGCCACATATTCTCAATGGTGCTATTCATCAAAGCCACCTCATTAGCTTGCAATTAGTTTTTTCCTCCCCCAAACACAAGTTTCCCTTGTTTGTAAGTAAAGTGTCCTTTTCTGTTTTCTTTCTAGAGAATGTCAAAGAGGCTCAAAAGGATTGTGCAAGTCACTGTAACAGATACGGGGGCTGTCAGGAGGCAGAAGAAAGAGACGTGAACATTCAGCACGAGAGAAGCACAGGGAGACAGGAAAATCAAGACAGAGGTCAGGCGCTCGCGCCCAGAGCTCCGCTTTCAAAAAGCTTGGTGGAAGCATCTGGCTTTCCTTCAAGCGTGTGTCATTCAGCAAAGGAACTGTGTGCTGTGGTGTTGACTATTACCCAGAGACAAGGCTTGGGAGCTGCTCATCATAAGCAAGTAGACGGCACAGACTGACCCATGCGGGGGTGTGGTTGGGCAACTGCAAGTGCAGGCCGGACAAATCCGGGCATGAAAAGCCTCCAGGAAGAGCCCCAGAGGTTGGGACTGTGGCTTCCTCGGGCAATGGGAAGGGTGTGAATGCTGCTGTCACTTCTGGACTAGAGAACAGGGCCAGCTGCCACTGAATTAGGTTATCCACGTTCAGATGGAAGAAGAGACTGCCACGAGAAGAGCACTGGCCTGGAGTCACGCTGTGTAGCAAATGGACTCAAATGATGGGGATGACGGCAAGGAGGACTGGAAAAACCAAAAGCAAAACACTGGTTTTGCATTCTGGCTTCATCGCATCTGATATGTGACTCTCTAACGTCCAGACCAAATAAGGACCCAGGGCTAATCCACCTATGAAACATTAGCAAAGCTTATCTTCTTTTCTTTTTTTTCTTTTTTTTTTTTTTTAAATAAAATATGAAAGCTCTCCCCCAGGGAGAGTGGTGGGCACACACAGCTTGGCAGACTGCTTGTGTCCGATGGCCTGGTCTTTTTTGTCCTTGCTTTGCATCTTCTCCTGGTGTCCTATGACATAAGAGTAAAGACTGAGAAGCTTCCCGCTGCAGCGGGTCATTGTACAATCAATGCCACCCTCCCCCATACACACACCCTTTCTGCATTTATCTTTTCAAACTAAAGTCACCTGATGTGATCGCCTTTGTTTCCCGGCAGTTGGATCTCATAGCAACTGAATTTAAATTCAGTCGCCCTTCAGTATCCTCCGGAGACGGGTTCCAGGACCCCCCGCAAACACCGAAACCCGTGGCTGTTCATGTCCCTTATGTGAAATGGCATAGTATTTGCACACAACCTACACACGTCCTCCCGTATACTTTACATTACCTCTAGATTACTTATAATACCTAACACAATGTAAATGCTATGTAAATAGCTGTCATACTGTATTTAGGGGACGACAAGAAAACAAGTCTGTACGCATTTAGTATCAACGCAACCGTCATCGGCCTAACTGCTTGTCAGCACTGACATAATCTTTTTTAAATAAATATTTTCAATCCATGGTTGGTTGAATCTGTGGATGAGGAACCTGCAGACACAGAGGGCCAATTATGCATTTCTCGGTCTTACTGATTTTGAGACCCCTTGAATCTGCACAGCAAACGGTATTGTCACTTGCTATCTTTCTTCTCGCACCACCCTCACCCAGCCATGTTTGGGTGACTCCAGGAGAAATTCTACTTTTCTTGTCATAAGTCACAAATGTAGCTTCTAATGCTGTGAGTATGAGGTAACTTCAAACGACAACAAAATGAAGTCCTTGCAAAACGACAGCGCTCCTCACCCAGCAAAGCAATTCAAAACGAACCGACTTGCACAGCAGAAAATAATGTCACATGGCTTAAAGAAATAAGAGAAAATAAAAACACATGCTGGTTCTCTTTTGAACATTTCGTCCCAACAAAAGTTTAAGAGCAAACACACAAAAAAAGTGTCAAAAGAATGGCAAGTCTGGGTGAAATCAAAGTCTGTTTCATAATTTATGGGTATTCTTTTTTCTTTCATTCATCGAAATGCTTAAATATCAAAGAAACCCAGAAGTAGGTCCATAATAAAACAAAAACAAAAAAACCCAGAAAACTAACGCTCCTCCTGCACTTTGGAGTATAACTGAAGCAGGTAAAATGAATTTACGGGGCTCTCTGCAGTATGAGTGCACGCTATTTTGATTTGCCTATAAAGCAGCAGTTATTTATCTATAGGCTATGATTCTATCAAACGAATGCCCCAGGATTAGCCTCCCTCTCTCCAGTTATGCTTCACTGGAAGCTAAGCTACTTCCTCCTCCCAGAAGTTTTCATGAAATGGCTGGCATCCCCTTCGCTGTCTTCAAACGTTTGGGGGGAAAGTGATCGCATCTGCTCACAGTCCACAAAGCCAGGCTTTTCCGCATGCGGTTTGGTGGAAGCTTCGCTCCAACTGAGCGGCTGAAGAATCAGGCCCATTTAAGTGTTAAATTTTTCTTGGTGTGCTAAACACTTATCAAATCTAGTTTCCTGGCCACTTTTACTATTGACATTTCGTTATCAGAAGATGTTATTAAGGAAAATGCCACGAGCAATTAGAATGGCTGCTAAAATGAGTTAATTTTACTAGACATATTTACCTTTCAAACTTCCAAGTCACATCCATTAATCAGGAACTGCCCATTTCTAAACGAAGATCTTTTGATAGCCTAGGACAAGTAAATAAAACTCTAACGACCTGGGTATTACGATTTCAGTCTGGCAGTGGAGCTGAGAAACATTAAGATCCTGAATTCTGAGGATGCAATTAGTTGAAACTTAATGAGCTGCAGAATGATAAGTGACAGGGAAATGTAACTTTATATTTATAATTTCCTGACTAGATGAACTCTTAAACACAGCAAACTAGGCCCTACCCCAGGGCAATTTAACTTTTAAAAGCACAGGCATGTGGAAGTTAAGAATTGGCATTTGGAGAGGGGACCTTCTGAAACTGAGGCAGCTTTCCAGCAACTTAGCAACAGAGGCAGCCTCAAATCCAAGATCAATGTTTTGCTTTGGATCCAAATGGCCTCTGTGTATAGAGCTGTGGCTCCTGTTTGTTGAAACAAAGGTTTCACACAGGAAATACACACCTCTCTCTCTTCCTTCCACCCTCCTTCCCTCTCTCCCTCCCTCTTTCTCATGTCTTCGAAAATATAGCCCACATCTTTTTTAGAAAAGGCAGGAACTATAACCAGACAGAGAAAAGGAGGTTGAAAACATATTGGAATCTTAGCGAGAATGTGTAACTTTATCAGAAGGGACAAAGGATGCGGAGACCTGCATAAAGAGCAGGGTTTTCAAAGCCAACAGCTCTTGTAGAGCATGGGCTGAATTTCCTGGATTTTAGAGATGTCCTCTCCAACCCTTACATCATTTTATTACGGTTAAAATCAAGCTATAGCTTACAATCAATGTGTGAGAGTGTCTTTGTTTTTGTTTTTAAAAGATGGCTGCTTAAAAGAGGAAGGAAGGAATATAATATACACAATATAACTGATGTAATTCGAACGGCAGATTATTAGCTGTTACTAAAATTGAACATAAGTTTATTGTAAAGACAGTTTACGGTATAAATGAGCAGAACATCTACTTCCTTTTGTCCTTTTTTCCCCTCCCCCCACCCGTCTTCCAAGGTCACTACATTATCATGTGACATTTGCTACACTAGACAACTAAATCAGAACCTTTGGTAAAGTGGACCATGATTAGGTATTATTTTCACGCTTCCCCAGGTGCTTCTAATGCAAGGGGACCAATGCGAACCACAGCCGAAGTGGAAGTACAGGTTTAGAAAGGTAGGAAAAGAGAGATTAAAGGAAGCAAGATGCATTAAGTAAAATTTACTCTCTATCAAGACTTGTATCATTTCCTTCGTTGCCGTGACAACATTGACACCTCATTATCACCCAAAGTTCATAACTTACATTAGGGTTCATTCTTGCTCTTGTACATCTTATGGATTCTGAAACATGCGTGACATGTATCCACCATCGTAGTATCATATAGAATGATTTCACTGCCTTAAACATCCTCTGCACTTTGCTATGGGCCCCTCCCCCCTCCTAACACCTGACAAGCAGTGAACTTTTTACTGCCTCAATAGTTTTGACTTTTCCAGAGTGTCATGTAGTTGGAATTATTCAGTACGTATAGCTTTTTCAGATTGGCTTCCTTTACTCAGCAACATGCATTTAAGTTTCCTCCAAGTCTTTTCATGGCTTGATAGCTCATTTCCTTTTACCACTGAATAATACTGCATTGTCTGCACTACCATTTATCCATGCATCTACTAAAGGACATCTGGGTTGTTTCCAAGTTTTGATACTTTTTAATAAAGCTGCCAGAAACATACATGTGAAGGTTTTTGTGTGGACATGAGGACAAAACTAAACAAAAATTGTTTAGTTTTTGGCAGTAAAAAACTGCTAAACTGTCTTCTAAAGGGGCAGTACCATTTTGCATTCTCACTAGCAATAGATGAGAGTTCCTGTTGCTCCACACCCTTGTCAGCATTTGATGTTCTCAGTGTTTTGGATTTTGGCCATTCGAATAAGTGTGCAGTGGTATCTCATTGTTTAAGTTGCATTTCCCTAATGACAATGATGTTGAACATCTTTGCATATGCTTACTGACCATCTGTATATCTTCTTGGGTGAGGTTGAGGTCTTAAGGCTTGGGTCTTTGGTCTTAATGGTTTTGCCCATTTGAAAATTGGGTTCTTTATTTTCTTATTGTTGAGTTTTAAGAGTGTTTACACTTTTTGCATAAATCCTGTATCAGATGTGCCTTGGCAAATATTTTTCCCAGTCTGTGGCTTATTTTCTCACTCTTTTGACATTATATTTTATAGAACAGAAATTTTAAATTTGTATCAAGTTGAGCTTATCGGTTATTACTTTAATGGGTTATACCTTTGGTGTTGTACTTAAGAAGTCATTGCCATACCCAGCATCATCTAGCTATTCTCCTGAAGTTCTCTTCTAAGAGTTTTCTAGTTTTTTGCTTTGATATTTCGGTCTATGATCCGTTTTGAGTTTGTGTGTGTGTGTGTGAGTGTGTGTGTGTGCGCGCGCGCGCGCGCGAAGGGCATAAGGTGTATGTCTAGATTTTTTTTTTTTTTTGCATATGAGTGTCTAGTTGTTCCAGCACCATTTGTTGAAAAATTGTCTTTGTTCCATTGTATTACCTTTGCTCCTTCATCAAAGGTCAGTTGACTATACGTATGTGGGTCTATTTCTGGGCTCTCTATCCCATTTCATTGGTCTACATGCCTGTTCTCTAACCACTAGTATACTATCTTGATTATCTAGTTTTATAGTAAGTCTTCACATCAAGTAGTGTCATTTCTCTGACTTCATTCTTCGCCAATATTGAGCTGGCTATTCTGAGTCTTTTGCCTCGCCATATAAACTTTAAAATTATTTTGGTAATATTCATAAAATAACTTACTGGGATTTTGATTGGACTGCACTGTATAGATCAAGTTGGGAAGAACTGACATCTTGATAATATTGTCTTCCAATCCATGAACATAAAATATCTTCATTTATTTGTTTTTTTTTTATTTCATTCATCAGAATTTTGTAGTTTTCTTCATATAAATTTATACATATTTTGTTAAAGTTATACCTAAGTATTTCAATTTTGGGGGTGTTAAGGTAAATGGTTTGGGGTTTTTAATTTCAAATTGCACTTATTTATTGCTGGTAGATAGAAACAAATTGCCTTTTGTGTACTAACCTTATATCCTGCAACTTTATAATCACTTGTTAGCTTCGGGAATATTTTTCTTGATCTGTTCAGATTTTCTACACAGACAATCATATCATCTTTACTTATTCATCCTCCAATACCCATTTTCTTTATGTAGATCTGAATTTCTGACCTATATCATTTTCTTTCTCTCTGAAGAACCTTGAACATTTCCTGCAATGCTGATCCACTGGCAATAAATTTCCTCAATTTTTGTTGTCTGAATTTCTGGAACTAAAACTACCTAGAGTGTGCATCCTCCCCCACCCCCACCCCCCCTTCATGACTGAATCCCCCTGGGGAAGTGGTTTGCCCTGTGACCTCACTTCTCTGACAGATCTAAAAAGAGTTATTGATTTTTCAGTTTGTTCAGCTTTTTACTTGTTCTTAGGATGTTGTTAGGTAGTAACTTCTAAGCTCCTTACGTGCTGGACTAGAAACTGTAAGTCTGTCAAGTCTCTCTTATTTTTGTGTTGTCCAGGGTTTCTGATATAACTTTTGTATATAGCAGGTGATTAAGGACTTTTGTTAAAAGTTGTGGACTATCATTAGTAATAGTCTATATTTTCCAGTATTCTCTAACCACCAGTCACTGCTGTCTGTTTTACATATGTATTCTATTTAAACCTCACAAGAACTCACCTATAAGTTGTAGTTATGACCATTTCACAAAGAAGGAAGCCAAAGATGAGCATCTTGCCCCAAAGGCACACTTGAATGGTGGAACCAGAATTCAAGCTCAAAACATCTAACTTGAGAGCCCCATGCTCATAACTGCCATGCTCTATGACCCAGCTGAATCCTAAAAATCCTGATAATATTATGTATGATCTGATTTCAGCATGAAGAATTCCAATAGTCCAACAGATTATTTCTCATTCTAGTTATATTGGAAATTGCTAATATGATATTTCACTTTACTACTCAGACATCTGAAATTACTGAAAAGAGAATGACTTTGAGTACACATCTCCTATAGGTCATTTCAAGAAAAGGATCACATTTTCATGCAGTCTACCCAGAAATGGAGGTACCACAGGAGTTCTGTCAGTTCCCAGAAACCGATGAAAGTCTTCCTCAGCCCACCAGAGATATTCCACGTCGACTAAAATGAACCTAGTACTGGAAAAATACTTCCAGGTCCCTATGACGAGAAACACGTGCACTGTTTTCTATGACAAATTAGCGCCGAGTCTTACATAAATACCACTTTGAGGGTACTAATGTTTTAAGCCAATCTGGATTGTTCTGATTCCATTCCGTATACATTGAGGTTCACCGCGGCTGCAGACAAGCCAGAGATAATCGCTGCCCTGTGGGCCACGCTAGCTGTGGCAATGACTTTGCCGTCTGCTTTGGCAGCAGCCACTTTCGGTCTGCACTCAGATTGACTGAACACTTCCTCTTTCTTTATGGAAACCTGGTTTAGTGGCACCACTAATCCACGCTCTTCTTCCGGTAACTGATTCAGAGTTCAAAAGTTTAGCAAATATTCTGATTTCATTGACATTCATATTGGTAAGTTTAGGATACATGGGAAACAGAAACGGAGAAGTTTAAACATCAAAATACGGGACCATCTTTAATGAATGTGCCCTCCTTTATCAATCCAGTGGACACTTTAAGGTGATTAGCTAATATCAGCTCATCTGATGATATACAGTATCCTCACTGGGCTGAGAAAGGAATCATTTTCTAGTTAAATTTATACGTTGAGAAATATATCTCCCAAGGGCACAAGAAAAATGTACATGAGAACTTCCTTATCTGCTCTTTACTCAAAAAGACCACTTTGCATTCCTTAATGTTATATTATAGTGCACTGCTTATGTCTTGAAACACAAAAGCTGTTTTCGGTTTTAAATTTGTGAATAATAAATATCTAATGGATTATGGGCATGTTTATAGGTATAGTTTTGATATAGCATTAATTTATAGAATGATTTTTTTTTCATTCATTCATTTACTTGTCTGCTCCAGGCTGGTGCTAGACCTGACAACCCATAATAGCAGTACAGTGTGCTTAGTGTGACAAGAGCGGTAGGCCTGAGAGTCCAAAGGAGGACAACCAGCAGTGCTTTATGAAGGTCTCAGAGAAAGTTCCAGAAAGGCAACCATGAAGGGCCACTACGTTTCCCCGACAGAACCAAACACAAGATCGATTGAAATTCCGACCTCATCTAATTGGACCCTTTCTTTCCTGGAAAGTATTTCGTCAAGTTCTACAGATTATAATAGGTTTGTAGACTGCATGCCATTGACCTTAGATTATTTTCAAAATGGTTTGTGTGTCTAGGGACTAAACTCTGTACAAGAAGCAGGACTAGAAAATGGGCCTTCGAGGCCTGGCATATTCCAAAACACAACCTAGTCATGGTGCCTTTGGCCAGGGACTCCCCTGGACAGTGCTGAGGTCTATACAGTGAACAATCCCAAGAGACACTATTCCTAACATAGAAGTGTGTATGCCTCATGGCAGAAAATGGCAGTAAAGAGTCTGGTCAAATAAAAGCAGGGTATTAGGACAATTTTCGATAGATGGGAACAAAGTATCTTGAGGAGAATTTGACTTTTTTTCTAATTCTTGCAAAGGCATTTGGTTACTGGCTGCTCTGTTTTTTGTTCATCCCAAACATTACTCCTGCTTCTGCCAGGAAACAGAGAGGAGGTAGATCCCCTTAGGGGGTGGTGGTCTCCTCCAGCATTAGCACACGCATCCTGCAGAGTCACCCCACAGACCAGGCACAGGACAGACGATGACAGCCCCAGAGGCTCAGAGGGGGTGAGGAGAACAGCAGTGGAAGAAAAACGGACAGGCTGACTTTTCCCTGTGTCACTGGCTCTTGGTATCCTCCCTCGGGGTGAGAGCCCTGGATTCTTCAGGGCTCCTTTTCGGCAATTTTACTTTCCTTTGGGCCTCCAGCAGTAAATCAGGCAGAGCATCTCAAGCAGAGGACAATGTTCTGCATTCTCAAAACAGACCCTTTCTCATTCATCATCTAAATGCAGCAGGCAGATACTGAAAAACTATGGCTGAACAATGTGAATGAATACAATTATTAGGCAAAATGCATTTTGGGAACAACCAGTTGATTTCATTTATCCCCGACTTCACTGGAATTAATATTGTAAAGAAAACAATAAGGGAAAATTGGCTTGCGAAGGCCAGTCGTCTTCTCAGCTCTGCTATGTACATTACGTTTCCCAAGAAATGACAAGAGGTGGCATGTGCCAAAGACAATTTCATTTTAAGAACTATTGGGAAAAGCGATTGAATTAGAGGGAACAATAAAACTTTTCATTCAATCAAACAACAAAGTTGTTGTTTATATTTGTAAAACATCATAAAAGTAAAAAATGGCAGGAGTCGAGTGACAAATCAAAGCGAGTCCCCTCTGCTCTGGGCAACTGAAAAGTTGCTAAGATAGATAGCAAGTGAGGCAACTCTCTTACCTTATAATGATTCATGATTTCAGCTAACCATGGCTTAACTGACGCCATTGTATCTCGTCGCAAGTACTTTTCAACGTTGGCTCCATCATTGAAAGTGCGGTTTCCCACATGGATGGCTTGTCTCACTTCTGAGAGGGACAAAAATTCCCCATAGTAACTTTGGTCCTTAGGTTCCTGGCAAAATGGGACATCAGAAAGATATTAGGGACATGACTGGGTGGCAGAACAGCTAAAATTTGGGCAAAGCTTCAAATTTCTCATAACATACAGCTCAAATGAACGAGATGTGATCCGACTAGTCTGTTTCCACCCAGAAGAATTTAACTCGGGGGTTTTGCGGTCATTTAAATTTTACGAACAACAAATGTGGGCTATCTGATACTCTCAGGGACAACACCCAATCTGCAAACGCTGGATTTTCCTTTTAGGAAACTACTCTTTTGCAATCTGTGACTCCGATTAATAACCCTCGCTGGAGGCAAAGATAGGGAAAATAGAAGAGGTGAGATTATCAAAATCAATTTGCTCTTTGTTGAAAGGTCTATGGAAAGAAGATCAAATGACCACAAGGGGCCAGGGTGATGGCATGGTGGGTACAAGCTAAGGGTTTCTTTTCCATGTTCTGTTTATGAAAACCACACACACAAAATAATCAGCTGAACATAATTTAAGAAGGCGCATATGAAGTGTAAGATAAAGAAGATACTTTAAGTCAGGAAAAGTTATCCTTGGGCCTTGTTAAAAAAAAAGTCATGCATAAAAGTCTGTAATATTCACTGTACTATAAGTTATAAAAGGATAAAGAGCTGCTAGAGTTTGAGATAAAAAAATTTTGTGCATCATCAACAATTTTTGCTAACTGCGAATATTACTTTGAAAAAAATCTAGTCAGAAATCTTGTTTCTCTGTTGATATCATATGTCTTTCTCCTGGTAAAAATCTAAGTCCAAAACCACAAGGCCAGCAAATTCCACTGAAATTAACTTTATATAGTTTATTTACAAAATAGTTCATAAATAAGGCAATTTTATAAACAGAATGCATTTTCATAAACACTATGCAAAAAGTTTATTATCCAAATACTCCCTTTGGCTCACTCTGTCTTATTTGATTAATTCTGCATAAAAGACATCAACTTTGGCCTACTTTTATGAAAGAAGCTACTTGAATACTTTAAGAAATATTCTGAGGGCTCGAAGTGAGGCCCATACTGAGCACGAAACATCTTAAGTTAAAAGACAAAGCAAATATTTCACAAAGGCTTTGGCAGCTTTGATTATCCAAGTTGTCTTAAGTACAGAACAAATAATGTGGGCATTTTCAAGAAACTCACTACAGGCTTGAAACTCTGCGGCCTGATGCCCAGAACTGCAATCCTGGCCTCTATCCTTCACAAAAGAACTTCTGTATAAGAAGTTATTTTGGGGGGGTGAAGGGTGAGGGTGGGGGTGGGGGGGATTGTGTTAATCAGAGATTATTTCATCTGTAATATCACACATCCTCAATGTGCAGATTTTAATGTATACAACATTGATGGGAGGTGGGGGGGGTCCTATAGATTAGTAGACCAAATAATAGAATACTGTATGGGTATATTTGTCTAGTATAAAGTCAGCTATAGTTCCCAAACAGGAGGAAGTCTAGTTTTGCCAAAACTTTTAAGCAAACACTATCATGGTTTTTAAAATGTCATTACCGTGCACTGTAAAATGTTATAATAATTAGAACATCCTGTAACATTCTGGAAGTAAGAAAGGTCATTCGTTAAGTCACCATCCATTAGTTTATCCATCACCTAGGTCGGGAGACAGGGGAGAAAGAAAGAAGGAAAACATCAAGATGGGTAAAAATACACAGGCTTCGTCACTGCATTTATTCAATAACTTTCTTACTCTTGCATTGTTTCATTCACTGACCATTTATTCACATTTACTCTACGCTAGACCCAGTCCTGGGGGACATAGCCGTGAACAAGGCAAACCCAAAGCCCTCGCTTGTGGGGCTTATATTCTAGAGGGGGGCAAAACGTAAGCGCTAACAGGTAAAATGAGAGTGGTAAAGGGCTGAGGGAGAAATGAAGAGGATAAGGGGGAAGGGAGTGTCGTGGCTGCACGTGGGCATGTGTAAGTGTGTGAGTCTACTTACTGGACACGACAGAGAGGAGGAAACAGAGGTCTCGCTGAGACGGTGGCACTTGAGTAAAAACCTCTTGGAATGGAGGAAGTGAGCCACGCAGACATTCAGGGAAAGAACATTCCAGGCAGAGGAAACAGCACGCCCCAAAGCCCTGACCGTGGGAGTGAGCGACCGTGGGAGTGAGCCTTGTGGGGCAGGTTGCTCTAATGCGGGTTATTGACTGCTCGGCCATAGCCTGAGGAAGGTCGGAGGAAGGATATGGACAAACGTGCCAGTGCCCGGAGCTGGCGGAAGTTGTCTTTGGGATGCTAACGAAAAAGCCAGCCACCGGCTGAGGGCCAGAGCAGTCACACGGCTGTGCACTTTCCTCCTGTCACACTTGGTTACAGGCGTGGACTGGCAGAGCGGTCCATTCAGCCAGGACTGTGCTTTGGCCAGAGGGGTGAAGGCAGTGCGCAAGGGGCACAGGCTACCGCGTGCGGAATGTCTGCCTCTGGGTTTACATCGGGCCGTCAGAGAAACTAAGACTTGAGGGGGGTGAGGGTCATGAAGAAGCAGTAGGGTCCATGGACTGAAAGGCAACGAGGCAGGACTGTGACTGGCGTTGGTGTGTTCACGGAAGCGAGAAGAGGGAGGACGGGAGGTGGCCGTGGGAGGACGGTGTTTGAATCTGAGGTCGTGGAGTGACTGCTGCCGTCAAAAAAATTATTCCTCGTTTTTGTAACGGTGAAGAGGAGAACAAGGTGAAGAGGAGAACAAGATCACTGAAGCAGAGATAATTAAGGACCCGAGGGACCAAGTATTTCAAGGCTTGTCAATGTGGATACTGCAATTATCAGAAATGATGACAAAATAATGCCACAGAGAGGGACAGTGAGGCAGGAGCTAAAAAGATATTCAGAGGATGAGAAGGAGTAAGCCAGGGGCCGGTTGATAACTGCAGGAAGAAGTGGTGGGTGGTGGGTGTCACGTGAGGGCATGAAATTCAAAGCTCGTGCTTTAGGAGGGAGGGGACAGGATCTGGAAGCAGCTACAGCGAGGAGCGAGGAGGACACTAACCCATCTGTGAACCAGTGATGCAAAGTCGGTGGGGAGAGGAAACAGCCCCACGTGGGAGGACTGCAGGGAAGGCACCGGGCGGAGCAAGGAGATGAAGGAAAAGTCCAAGCAGACAGAACGCCGGGAGTTTGGGGGACGGCACTGGGTTGTAACGGTCTCTGGGAAAAGAATCTTAAGAAATGAATTCAGTGCATTCCAAAAGCATCTATCGAGTATAAATTTAAGGTTCTTATGAGGTGAGATATTAGGATCTTAATTTTACAGGTGAGAATACTGAGGCACACAGAGATGAAGTCACTTGCCAAGGGCACCTCACTTATAATGTCAGAGGTGTACACCTGAAACTTACTGGATTCCGTTACCCAACGTCACCATAAAAAACAAACAAACAAATAAATAAATAGATGGGATTTAAAAAATATCAAAACAATACACATGCGGAACATAAACAAAGAGATAATGTCAGAGATGAGAGTCAAACTCAGGTCACGACTGCCCAGGCGGCATGCTCACGCCACGCACAGCAGCCCCCGGCAGCCACACGGCAGCACCCCCTAATCTTCAGTTCTCGCCGGCCATGCTTTTGGGTTTAATATAAAAATTGCATTATTTTTCAAACATGAAGCAACTTAATTTACCGAAGTTACTATTGCCACGGGGTTAGGACCAAGTATTAAAGGGGTCATCACGGTGGAAAGTGTGGAGTGGGTGGGGGTGGCAATGAGTACGCGTTAGCCATGCGGCCGCTCAGGGTCACTGCGTCTGTCTGCACACACCGCACTGCCTGGGGCCGCTGGCTGAGGGGTCCTGCTGCCCAGCTGGGGGCCCCGGCTTAGGGTGGCATTTGGGGAAATGACCACCTTTTATCCTCGCGCAACGGTGGGATCTGCTTGCCAAACCCTGAACCCACAGGGCTCTGTCAGCTCAGAGGAGGTATCTTTTTTGTTTTTTAATTTGTCCTCCCAGAGGGGACACGGAGGTGAGCGGTGGTCCTGAATCCTGCAGTATTGTTGAAATTAATCTTCAAAATTATGCTCAACACCAGCGGGAACATAAATGCAACCTTTAAGAATAGGTTGGATTTCAGAAATAGTCAAAAATCATTTGCTGTCACATAAGGTGGGTGGTCACGGCCTGTGAAATCCAGTTTCTGGTCAAAACGTGTGTCACAAAGACAACTCTGCAAGCCAGAAAATCATTGTGCTAAGAGAGACAGGCCAATCTCAGAGCTCGGCCACCATGCATCTCTGCAGACTTTCCAAGATGTACCAGGAGTTTTAGAGAATGCCTGAAAATTACCGCAGGAGAAACACTGGGGTGGGGATGGTGGGAACAATTCTAGCCGTAGGCCTGCCACAATCTGTTATAAGGCTGATGCCAACTGACTGCACCCCTCCGCGCCTCAGTCTCTTCATCAGGGAAATGTGTGTGTGTGTGGGGGGGGGTGCGTGTGTGTCAGGAGGGAAGGAGGTCTCTGAAGTTCCTTCCAGCTCTGAGTTACTGCTCTTTGACCAACTAAATCATTTGACAGGATCAGAACGCCAAACAGGCTTCATTATGGAGGCTTGAGATGTCGATATTGGTTTTCTCTTGGATTTCAGGATTCCTTGGCAACTTCTGTTGCAGACGTTAAAACACATTTGACTGCTACTTGCTGACTTTCCAAAGTACTGTTTACTCTAGTTCCTTTGAAAAAGCAAAGATCTTTATGTTTTAAGTCATCACTCAAGATATTGGACTCGACGGCAGAGAGACATTGCATGCCTTAAAGGTTTTTTGGTGGTTTTTTTCTTTGCTTTGCTTGTTTTCTGATGAATCTGGTCTGGGAGAGACCCTATTTAACCTCACGGGCCATCTCCTCATTATCTCTGAATACACAAAATACCTGAACTTTTCAACAGTGTCACTAAATCCTATAGCTACTACAGCACGTACCACAGACGCCTTTCTGCTTTCTTTATCCCTTGGGGCCCATCAAATACTCTTGCTCTTGACATTGCTTTATTCCCTGTGTGCTCCTTCAAAAACATATCAAACGTCTCACTTGCCGGCTGGTCTTGTGCAATGCAACATTTGCCGTGAATTCTACATTCTAAGGGTTTAAGTCCTTTTACCCTTTCTGCCTACCACAACAGAGAGCCTAAAACCCGTCTCGAAAATACCGTCATTGCAAGTTGAAGAATGATCCTACAGGCCCCGGACCACATCTCTCTTCCTTCACGTTCACAATGGCACCAGAAATTCTGAGTCTGTGCTCTGCAGTCGTAGCAGGTGTCCTGACACAGACAAAGGGGAGACTGCCAGCATCCTGCAGATGGCTCAGGACTTCCTGAGCTCAAACCAGTGGCACAGCTGTCTGCCAGCAGAATTCACAGCGTGGCCGGTCACGGCCGTGGGGGGTTTCAGGTAGGGCCCTGAGGCCCACTTGTAAAATGGAGCATGACCGATTTTATCCCCCTTCTTAAGTTTGTGTGTCTCCTGTTTTGATCTGAACCAGCTGACCTAGAAGACTATTAATATCGGGCCTCAGTCTTAAGAAAAATAATGCCATTAGATCAACTATTACAGGATGTGCTTCCAATAACAAAAAGATTAAAGCCCTTAAAATTCAAGCTCTGCCTCATTTACGCATGTTTCTCACCTGATGGCCTCATGATAAAGGTCAAAATTAACCCTAAAGAAGATCGTTTAAATAAGATCTTTGTCTGCATTGGCAAACAAACAGACACAAGCAAAACCCTACCTCTTATATTTAATATTTAGCATAGTCTTACATTTTAAATAACAAAAAGAGGGTGAAAAATATGGCCATATTACTCAATCCTCAATTTCAGTTTTAGGGGAGCCATGTCACAATATTTACAAAGACCCATAGCCATTTGTAAAAGTTTCAAATTACTACACTTTATAATCTTTGTTCCTGACACACAGGAACATGTGACATTTGTTACACGCTGTGGTCATTTCTCCAGCCAAAACCCTGTGTGTGGATTTTGTCTTTCGGAAGGGTTTAGGATGCATTTTGAAGCATATGCATCCACTTTCTAGGCTGCCTTTTTTTTCTGATTTCCTCACAGATAGGGTGTGCCTTTAGGGCCTATGCAGCATTTAAAGAAATCAAACAGTTAATGAAAGACCCAGTTAGATAAATACCCCGAGGTGATCTCAGATTTACAATACAGCCAAAGCAAATTCAAAGAAACCCAGACCGTTCTTTCCTTCATTAGGAGCCCACTCATCTTGCCCCCTGACCTTGGACGGCAAAACAGATATACTGGCCCTAACGACAATAAAAGCCCGCACCACGTGCGTGTAGGACCCTCCTCAGCTGGTTCTCATTGCTCCGGGCGGCGCAGGCCCCAGGACTCACTTCAAAGGCTGCTAACCACTTCTTCTCCTTGATGTATTTCACACACACATCGCAGTGCTTCTGGAAGTACTTTCTCTGCCTCTCATCCAACAAGCCAATTTGGTACAGGAATTCCGCATAGCCCTTTATGATCTGAAGAGAAAAGAGACATAACGGAAACACCGCAGAGTGAGAGAGAGAGAAGTTAGGGATGCCTGTGTGCTCGGTAAAACAACCCTTTGTAATTTGTCGGTTTCGTGCTGGAATTAGTCACAAAAGAGCGGTAACACACACACGCCACACCCCTATGACCCCCGAACACACCACATACCACAAAACACAATACAAACACAATTATGTGTTCATACAAACAAAACAACACACACCACAGGCCACATACTACACGCATGTTACACAAACCAGACACAAACACATACACAATAGATACATCACGCACAAGCACACGCGTGTACCCCAAACACACACAGACAACACACACCACACAGTACACATCCAACGCACATGTACGCAAAACACAAGGACACACACACACACAACACACACACTCCTACACTTGTACTCACAATTAGTCTAGGCTGACATAGTAAGTTGGCACCTTAAAACATGTGGTAAAGATCAGACGATTGAAATTATCAGGGGCAACTGGGCGACAGTATCTCCCTTTATCAGGTTAGCTCTCTAAGGTAAGAGGAGCCTCCATCTGATTAAGGGGGATTTGTTCACCTTAAGAAACAAACTAGAAGGGAGAAGGGGACACCTACCGATTCGGGATCGGAATACGCATCTCCAATAGCAATTCCCTTCAGGTTGATCTTGTCTGTCATCAGGGGGTTGAGCGTGTGGATACAGTGTGCAATGGCCGGCACGTACTTCCCTGCGTAAGACTGAGAAGGGTAGACGTTACAACGAACCATCGCGAATATATGTCGGGAAACTTCTGTGCTCAAGCTCGTGCAGACCACGACCGAACGGCAGCATCTCCCCATGAGACATACCACGTATTTCTTAACCTCACGCTGGACCTTCCGCCGTAGCCAAGAGCTTTCACTCCTTTTATCTCAGACAGCACCGAGTGACATGCAAGACGCGGATTAGGCACACACAATATAACAAGTTCACGTGTAATAAATGAACATTTTCATTTCCTTCCGAAATAATAATAATACTAAAAATGGACCAGTGAACACAATCGTGCCGCCCAGAGGGCTTTTCTTACCAGAAAATTCCATTAAAACCTTTATTAAAAAACAAAAATCGCGAGGCCAAACATTAAGATTTCAAAATCTGTATAATGATGCGAATTTTGAAATCAACATGTATTAAAGGAGAAAGAAAAGGAAAATATTTATTAGCCATTAAGATTGGCACTTGAACTTACCTGTTTCCAACCTTTTCCAGCACAAGCTTTTTTTTTTTCAGTTTCAAAAGATTTTGAGAACACAAACATAATAATAATGCTGCTTTTAGATATGCTGGAAAAGCTACTATTAGTTCAGTATATTGTACAATGTTTTGTATTTTTTCCATTAAGAAGTTGCTTTCTCAACATCTCCACTTGTATGTTTAATGTTAAATTCATTATGTTTAAAATAAAGCTCCAATCCCCAAGCCCTCCTTACAGCCTTCCTTTTGATTCCGTTAACTCTGTTCTTCTAACTGCTTAGACCAAAAATCTTGATGTCCTTTATCTCTTTCATACCCTACAAAAGTCCATCAGCGAATCTTGTCAACGCTACCTAGTCTATCAAGTACGCCCAGAATCCAGGGTCTTCTCACACCCCCACTTCATCAGCTTGCTCCAGGTACAACCATCTCTCACCTGGATTATTACACTAGCCTCCTAACTGCCCCCTACTTTCACCCTTATCCTCATCCAGTCTATTTTCAAGACGGAGGTCTGTTAAAACGTAAATCAGATCACGCTACTCCTCTGTCAAACCCTCTGGTGACTTCCCAGCTCCCTTAGAGCAAACGCAAAGTGCTTTTCCTGGACCAAAGAGCAGATATGACCTGGTCACTTAACTAACACCGTCCCCTACTCCCCTCTTGCTCAATCCTCTCTAGTTCTTCTCAGCACAGTCATCCCTGTGACCCACACTGTCCTTTCCACCTCACCTGGAATGCTCTCCCCCAGACCCCCCTCACTTCCCTAAGTGAGGCCTGCTGAGGGATGTGTCCCTGGCCGCCCTATCTAAACTTTCACACCTCTTTTTTTTTTTTTTTTGACATTTTGTATTCCCCTTTCCCCCTTTCCCTCTTAACCCTTATCACTCTCCGACAAACTTTTACTTATTTATCTTGAATTATTATTCTCCCCCCAGGGCTGGAATAGAATATCCACGAACACAGGGATATTCATCTGTTTTATTTATTAGTGTCTCCTCTGTGCCTGCTGCTGTTTATTTGTTACTGCACAATAAACAGTTGTTGAATGAATGAATCTTGAAATAACCTGCACGCATTTGAAAAACAGCAATGCACATATGTTCGAAGTCGCCTAGAGGCATCATGTAGGTACGTCTGAGTCTGCAGGCCCTTAGCAATACTTCCAAGGCTCTCCACGGGTCTGTCGTTCAAAGCCTGGGACCTCCCAAGAGCACGCATTTATTCCATACCATAATCCTACGCTGGAGGTAGCATTATTCCCTTTTCACTGTGAAGACCCTGGGGCTCAGAGGGTTAAGTTGCAGAGCCAGAATTAAACTTGGCCTGACCTACTCCAAAATCCAAACTCCTTCCAAGTTATGGTAGCAAAATGTCATTTACATAATTTACACAAAATCTCCTCACTGATGCAGCTTCTTTGTTCAATAATAATTATTTAGGCCAAGTACTGAATCAAAGCAATTTATCCATTCATACGCATGAACACATTTTAGCTGCCTTGTGATTCTGTAAAGATGTGTTTACATGTCTGAAATTTGGTTTGTTGCATAACTGTGCTATAAATTCTCTCATTAGGCACAATAAGTGAACACTTATCAAGTAAAATTTCTATAGGATGACCTCAAAAAAGCAAATTTCCTTGAATAATCATTTCATTGGTAAAGATGTATTACACGATCTTCATTCGGTGATGGTTTATTGAGCACATTTTTTGTCAAGGGCATTATACTAAATACTTCGGAAGACACAAAAATGAATAAAGCACAAAACTTGTAAAGTTCACAATTTCTTTTGAAAATAATACAGGAAACTTGACTCAAATGTGATAAGGCAAAGTTTACAACCTCATGGATTATTACATATGCATTGCCCAGCACATAGTAGGTACATAAAAACATATTTCATACATGAATGACTTATCTGACACTACTTCTAAACATTTTTTCTCAATTGGATATTAGTACAAATGCTAAAAAGTGTATCTTCTAGCGATAACATCACTCCAGTTGCTCTGTTATAAAACCTGGCAATAGAATACTTCTCTCATCTCTTTATGAGATAGAAATGTATATACTTTAAGTTGCTTTATAGGTAGTGATGACAAACTTAGGGCAAAACAGCTACATTTTTATGACACCTCCCCCTTGTGACCATCATGTGTATCTGGGATATATCTAGGCAGGAAATGAAGAAGAAACACCCACTCAATTTCTGAGCATCTACTATGAACCAGGCTATTATACTTACTTTAATTTGAGCCAATTTAAGGTTAACATCATCTTCCTGTATTTTAAAATGATGAAAACAAGGGTCTTTTAGTCAAATTTTAGTCAAAACTCTAGCTGGAATTCGATCTGGGCTTGGCTGCCTCCCATTTCTTACATCAAATCATATTTCATTCTATAGTCCTGGAATAGACAATGGGTTTCTGGTCCCCCAAGCTGGGGTCTGACATTGGGTTTATCCACTACACACTTGCTAAGCTGACCATTCATGGAAAACAAGACAGTAAGGGGGTAATTCCATCACAATATCCAAAACAGATTCCTCAATGTTCAGTCCACATTTGCTAACCTAACGACAAGGATGTTTATCTCATTTTTTGCTTCCTAACGACTATCACACACTTCCTCGCCTGTGTCAGTGTGACAAATCCTTCACTGCCGTTTTCATTAATCATTCCATTGGTTGACTGACTCCGACTGTTACACAGTAGACAATTATAGGATTATTTTATGGAAAACAGACACTGAAACGTTATAGTGAAATTTCAATTATTTTTGCTCTCTTTGTTGACACACATTTTTTCTTCATTTTTTTTTGCAAGACTCGACTGGTTTATTCTTCCTCAATCATTTATTTCTCAATTTAACGAGTCTCTGACCACCAAAAGCACATTAAAAGACAACCAGACAATAAATCAAGCATGTCTTATTTTACCCAGTTTCCCCTTTGCTGGATATGTTTTAAATAGAATAGAATCCTTTATGTTGGGGGGAGAATTTAGGTGTGGTTGTCTGATGAATCAGAAATGGCCCCTTAGGCCTATAATTCTGATCCTGTAATTTTATAAGCTTGTGCTTCTTTTGTTCTGAATTCTGCCTGTAACAAGGACAAACGCAACAACCACCACAACTATTAGCCCTGCGGTTTCTCTGATCTCTCACTGGTGTTCGCCAATGTGGGCAGCAGCTGGCCAATGACGCTCCTGAAGCCGGTGGATTAACACTAACCTTCTACCATCGGATCAGACCCTAGCCTCATAAAAGCTCAGTACAGCATCAAAGCGATTATAAAAGGGAAG
Source organism: Eonycteris spelaea (assembly GCA_003508835.1). NCBI lineage: Eukaryota > Metazoa > Chordata > Mammalia > Chiroptera > Pteropodidae > Eonycteris > Eonycteris spelaea. Next base: position 2,333,333 of record PUFA01000036.1, read on the forward strand.
AAGACAAGCATGGCCAGAAACGATCTGAACACATATTATTTTAGAATTCAGGGGTGACCTGCAAATGAGGAACTTGGCCATATAAATGTATTTATCTAACACAACAATTCGACGTAGGTTAGCATCAACACATCAGCTTCTCAGTCTGCCCTTATAATTCCGTTTTAGTAGTTAAAGAAGCTCCAAGCTGCAATTTCCAGCGCAGTTCTGGTATGGTTCATTTTTTCCATGGTGATCAAATTTTGAGCTCACCTCTGACAAAAAGGACCAGAGATGAGGTGTGCTTGCCTCTGCTTATATTTGCTGGAGCTTAAAGAAGCAATAAACCACTAGTCCTCCTTCTTATATCAGAAAGATCTCAGAATTCAGCTCTCAACCTTTTATTTCCCCGTGAGGGAAAAAAGTCTCAATATCACAGTCGAATAGTGGTTTTGAATCTTGGTCTGCAATCTTTCTGAGTTCCTAGATGATGTTTGGAGCAGCCTAATGGAAATCACATTAAGAGCATATTGTACTTGTAAAAATAGTCTAGAGAGAATGTAATGCTTGGTTAATTATCCAGATGTGTAAAAGCACAATGGAATGGGACTTAAAGAAACTTGTAATTGTGTATTCCGCCTGAATCTCTGCCTTATATGTTTCAACAATATTCATAGCAAGCATTGTACCCCTGCCCCCCGGTGACTTTAAAGGGAGGAAACAGATTCCATATCTAAAATCAGGCTTCAATCAGCTCCTCCTCCAGAAAAAAAAGAAAAAAAAAAAAAGATCGTGTCAGAGAATACTACTATAATAGAAACAATGTCCTCTTACAAAAATTTCACATATGTTAGCAGTTACTATTGTTTAAGTTTCTCTCAGCAGTCTACATTTCTTACTAACGTTTGGTTAAAAAAAAAAAAGCAGTTATATTCATTCTCTGTCATGCTTCTAAGTATACATTATATGGTAAAACATGGAGAAACTTTATGGGTGACAATGAGCAATGGCCTTTGAAATGAGACACACCTAAACCCGGTACCAAAATGTCACTATCCACAGGCCCCAATTCCTAACCTCTGCTTTGCAAGTGGGAAGGGAGAGCTGTCAACCTCGGCCACGGCATGTTGGGACTGTCTATGGTCAGGGTCATTCTGTGCCCCTTTGCCGCTCCGCCCCCGCTCCCCCAGCCACTCCAACGGGAACAGAATTCACTTTGGGGCTGATGACAACTCCTTCACGTGCCCAGAAAGAGCCGAGGTGTGCCATCCTCCTAGAGAGAGTCACACCAGCACGGTGTTCTCTCGCTCTCCTCAGCAGTCTCAGCACAGATGGTGGTGGTGCCACCCCCATTTATGGGGGCGATCAGGGGATAGGAAATATGCCTTGAAGAAAATTTCGAAAACCACAAAAATACTGTTGAAAACCCTGTTTAACGGAGTAACACAAGAAGCGGCAGCTAAGAGGACAGGATTAAGCTGGGATGACCTTGACTTCATCTAGCCTCCGGGTAGAATCTTGCTTCACTTGCACCATTATTTTCTCTGAGGAGAAAGAAGGTGTGGTCTGAAAATGGTCATTTCAGAAAATTAATGAATGGGGAAAGCACTTCAGTACTGTGGTAACCTCCACAATTTCCTAGACATTTCTAGACTGTGCGTCATCTAATTTCAAGACCACACTGCTACAATTAAAAGAAAAAATATGGCTTCTAACAAGAATATGACTTTATCTAAACATCATGTCTCTTAAATATGAGCTTAAAAAGAAATGCAGAATCTATAGGAATAAATATGCAAGAAAAATTGTTTGATTTGTATCTAACTTTTGGTCACATAAATTTATGCAAAGGTATGTACTGCCTTCCAAATGATATATTCTTATTTCGTATTGAGAGGATGCATCTTTAAAAAAAAAAATCTATCAATGACAAGAGTAGATGAAAAAAATATGTCCCCTCCTTCCCCTGCAACTGACCTGGTGTCAATTTTGGAGAAACCTAGCTTGAAGCCAGGTGATTCAACCACATGAATAAACCCCTTTTGTTTAAAGACCACAGTTAATTTGACTTTTAAATAAAGACTATGAGCATACTGAGCCACGGTCAACAAATTGAGTCCTTTGTTTGCTCACTGTAGATAGAATTCCGAAGGTTGAAGCCGCATAATAGAGTTAACTTAGCATTTCCTGTCCCCAACCCAGACATCTCACCTAATCAGGCACTATTTCTGTCACCGTGCCGCTTGATCCAGCATGGTAAGTCACCAGAAAAAGCTTCTAATGACTTCTGATATACTCATATTCTTTTCCATGCAACTGAAGGATCAGTAAATATGTGTTGATTCGACTTAGATATGCTATCCAAAAGCCTGAGGCCCAATTTGCAAACATTTCCATATGCTCCGTTCAAGTTTTCAGGTTGCTGCTTAAACCTTAACTCTTCTAATACTAAACTCATTAAACAGTCACAAATCCGTTTTCAATTCTAAAAGAAAATATTGGCAAGTCAGATGAACATAACTGAAAATAGACATTTGTCATGAGCTCAAGACTTAAAGCAGCTTGAGTGTTATCTAATAAAATTCAGCAAGTTCCAAGCTTTTGGAAATAATTGCATTCCAAGGACGTCAAGCTTTTACATCACTTGAAACTTCCATTTATTCCATAAAACTTTACGATTAAAGCCAAGTCTTTATGATTAAAACTAAGTCTTGGCCAGAAAGACAGAAACATCCAAGAAGTTAGAGAACTTCTTTTCTGTTTGTATAAGGTTGATAACCCTTAGAGAGTCTGTACAAAACATGGAAGGGATGTTTGACTCCCTTCTCCTGAAAGTGGGTCTGTTCTGTGGGAAGAGGCAGGTCTTGGAGACAGTGCAGTTTCGAGGACGGAGCACGCAGCCTCCAGACAGCATCTCTATAAGTGGGGTTACAATCCGTAGCCAGTCTCTTCACTGCAGTATTTGGGCTCTGAAATCTGGCTAAGCTTAGGTTCAAATCCTGCCTGGGAGACCTTAGCTGAAGGCCTAACTAACCTCTCTAAGCCTCAGCCATCTCATCTGCAAAATGGAGATAATAACAACAGTCTCAGCTTCACAGGGTCGCTGCGAGGATTACACAAGGCCAGGCATGCAACGGTGCTTAGCATCATGCCTCTTGTACGATCCACTCAGTAAATATTCTCAAATAATAAAACCTACAAACAAAACACGTGAACGAGATACTCTTGGAAGGCCCCCTTCTAGGATACCATATTCAATGATCACAAGCCCGGGCTAATAGAATAACAGTGTAGGGGCCCACATAAAGTGAGTATAGGCCTACTGCTAGAATATCCCTCCCATCCCACGTTAGATGCCATGCCTCTACCAGTATGGCAGTGCTTAAAATTCCCAACTACAAGTATCTTTTTATGGCTTAGGCTCTGTCTTCTATTCAAGTACAAGTATGTTGGGAGTAAGTTTAATTTATTGGATCCCTTCTAACGGACAGTGAGCTGATGGCAAATCAGAATAGGGGAGAGAAACAGAACAATCGTGATGGGGATGGAAGAAAGTGTCCAGAAATAGGACCTGAGCAGAATATACAGCCAAGGTAAGGAAGGCTGGAGGTAGGAGGTAGGGCACTGGATGACCCTGAAAAGAAAGAGTAGAAAGGAGCATCCCCAAGGCCTGGGAAGCAGGGAAGGGCCATCCGTGGAAGGGAGAGGAAAGGAAGCTGGAAAGAAATATCATTGATATTTTAATTTTATCTAGCAACTGCCTTGCATGAAGCCACTATATAGCATTCATTAAACACTGTGCTTAGCATTGTATGAAACAAATTAAACAAACGTGGCTCTCACCTACTGGGAACCTGCCATCAGAACCCAGTGAGCCGTGCGGATTTCAATAAAGGCCGTCAGACCACGTGATCCCAGCAGGACTCCGCTCATGCAGACAAAGATAAAGCATCCTATTAAGCTCACTAATTTTTAAATAGCTTCAAAGTTTTGCCTTTATTGGGCCCTCAAATTAACCATGGTTGCAAAACTGCTTCTAAGGGGGCACAGGCCCCTCCCTGTGGCTGAGGAAGAGATGCCCAGTTTTGACAACACGCCCTGCCATTTTGGAAGGGCTCCCACTCATTGCCACAACCACCCGTCAGCCCCGAGGCTTTCACGGGACTGCACATCAGGGAGCATGCTCAGAGGGCAACGGGTAGTCCCCCTTCTCACGTCACCGCCCTGCCGTCCACGGCCCGGCTGTTTTGCTTTAACTTCTAGCTGGGCCATGTGCGCTCGAGAAGACTCTAAAGTGTGTCTATAGACTTCAAGAACAAGGGCAATCTCTCTAATAGTTACTGGCTCAGAAAGGATAACACTTAGAAAGAAAGTTAATTATGTGGATTAAACGCAGCTTGTTTCTCTTTTTGAAGTGCATTTTTTTTTTTTTGCATGCCTAGAGGAGGGTGATTTACAGACACATTTGTCTCTCTTTAGAGAAAATTAATTCCAGTTGGTGTTCTGGGCAGAAACGGAGAGAAGCGGTTCTTCCTCCTCGGCTGCACTGACCGCAGGCCCACTCTACGCCTCTGGCGGCGACCTTGCCACGGGCCGCGTCTCAGTGGCCAGGAGCCTGGGGTTGGTTCTGACACAACTTGCTGCTATCTGAAACTTCTAGCATCCCCTTCCGAGCTTTCTTGTTATCTCTTGGACGAAGGGAACGATTCCTTTCAAAAATGATTTCAAAATAACAAGGGAGGCAACACCACATCCCCAAACAGGTGAGCAGAGCTTTCGAAACACCCCCGCCTCTGTCCACAGGCATCGGGCCATATGCTTTGGAGCCATAATATATTAATGCTGCTTTTCAACATGAATGGTAAGAATAGTCATCATATGTCGGGGGCTCTCCACAGCCAGGCACCCTGCTAAATATCTGAGGAGGATTATCTAATTAAACGCTCAAAACAACCCTGTGCAGTAGGTACTATTATAACTTCCAGACTTGCTTATCCCAAAGCAGAAAGGCAAACAGCTGCTCCAGACCCCTTGAGCATCAGGTTACCCTCATTCACAGCACACAAATGTCGAGGATATTTATTTAGGTCCACAACACTTGCACCGAAAAGCAGAAAACCATTTCTTAGTTTATGTATTTAGTTTTCAAGGACGATTCTACAAACTGAGTGGCATTATTTGTTCAATCTCCCTAAGAGCACGAGGAAATTAAGAGTTCACAAGAGAAAGGACTCCCCTACCTTGACAACTCTATAACAACATTTTTGTTTTCTGGCAGTAGTGAGCGGGGGGTGGGTTTGTACTATGTTAAAATTGCAATTATACAGAGATGCTTTAAGAGTACATCTAGGCAACTACAGTTGAATATCTAGTAAAAACAAAATAACCCTGGAAGTGATCTAATTTTAAAACCAACCCCTCTGATGGTAAGATGAAAAACAGAAGCCCAGACATGCTGAAGACCACATTTGGAGTCATCCAGAGAGAGGCAAAGCCAGCAATGAATCTCAGGTCTCCTGATTATTTATCTAGAACGCCTTCTTCCACTTATCCATTCTGCCTTTAAACAAGAACAAACTAGACTGTAGAAACATAGCATTCTAATGACAATAAACCATTAAGGCATTATTCAGTGTTCTTTCTTCTAGAAAGAGATGAACCCCCAGACTTAACATGACCCATATAGTTCTTATGAAGATGATGCTGCCTAGCATCAGCGTCTCTACCCCAGCGTCTCTACCCTGCCTGCCCTCCTTCACATCTTCCTCATCACCCAGAAGGCAAGGGTTTCCTTTAAAGTATTTGTTCTGGCAGCACAGAATGTCAAAAGAAAATTGTCCTTTCCTACACACATTCGGAAATTACATGCGTGAAGCCATTAGGCAGACATGAAATAGACAAATTTTTCATCTGGAATTTGGCAGCTTTGCTGAAAGTTAGACATTGTGCGGTTAACAACATCACCACATTATTTGCAAGACAAGGAATTACACACTAAGCAGATCAGTCTTCTGTCGGAGGTGGAGATGGGCATTTTCCAAGGTTGCTACCAAAAATGACAGAAGTGTCTCTTGCCGCTTTCCCCAGCCTGCTTCTGAAATGGGTTAAAAGGCAAGGGATAGCAGGGAATTACTGGTAGAGATCCTAAATAATCCTGACTGGATAATTGGCTTAAAAAAAAAAAAAAAGCAGTCAGAAGTCTCTTCCAAACAGCTTAGAAAGAAAAGAAAGTGGGCACGAGAAGGAAATTTATCATTCCATTAATGTGCCATTGCTTGGAAAAACTGAGACTGGTTTTTTACTTTGACTTCCTTAGAGGGGACATCCGTGGCTTGTACTTGCCCAGCACCTTCCAGCCCTCTGGTATCATCACTTGGATCTTCCTGTGGAGACCAGTCATACCCCGCCCTCAGAGGGTGAGGGCTCCGCTGCGATCCCTCCCCTCCCAGGGCGCAGGGGTGGGCCTCAGGTCCCATTCTGGTGAATTGTATATTCTGCCCCCTTCACCCCAGTTATTAGTTCTAGAATGGGCATGGGGTCCAAATGGATCATATGAGATTCAGGAATACGAGTAGAATTATCGAGAAAGAGAAGTCGAGCGGGGAGTCTACACCTGAGTTCTGGAGCGGGAGGAGGGGCAAGGGCACAGGGGAAAAGAACCTACCCGAGAGTGAAACCAGTGAAGTACAAAGCCAGGAACAGATCAACAGAGAGACGAAATCCTGATGACAAAGTGAGAGCAGCCATATCCACCCAAACCTGTTGTCAACTCAGTGAGTCCTCTTAAGCCGCTTTAAATAGGGTTTTTGTCACTTGCAAGCAAAGGAGCTTTGACTAATCTACTCCTATTCATCCTCAAAGTCCAGTTTAATTATCACCTCTGTTTGGTCTCTCCTGAGGGTCCCATGTTGAGAGAGAGCTATTTGCACTCCCCCATGCTATTTGTCTTTATAGCCCTTTCTTTGATTGTACTTTGCATTTCGTATTGTACTTAAATTGCTACGCTTTCAAATGTAGGATGGAGTCAATGTCTTATTAATTATTGAACTTCTCATAGTTGTCCAATGCCACAGACATAGCAGACATTCAATATATGTCTGCTGGATTGAACTGAGTTTGAGTCTAATCACGCTTTCAGTGAAGCTGGCTCCCTCCAGTGATTTCCCTAACACGTAGAATGAAGTCCAAACTCTTTCATCACGTTGGGCAATCTCAGTTTCTTCCACAGCGGCTCTGCGCTTTTCCGTGAGTGCACCAAGCTTGTCCCCGCCTCATGAGTCTTTGCACCTGTGGTTCCTTCTTCCAGAAAATCTCTTCTTCATATACCGCAGCCGTCACCCTATTACATCACTCAGGAGTCTGCTTAATTGTCTCCTCATTGGAGAGCCTCTCTCCAACAATCTGATCCAAACTAGCACCTTCATCATTCTCTAATCTTACCCTGCTTTATCTTTGTCATGATACCCATCACTGTCTGACTGACTACAGTACATATTTTTTTTTTTTTTATTTGCCACTCTTCACCTTTAGAAGGTCTGAAGGCAGGGGATTTTTCTGTTTTGTTCACAATTATATTCTTAGCACCTAGCATTTTTTTATTCTCAAAATATTCTCTGCTATCCATTTTTTAAATAACCTTACATTTAAAAGGATAAACAAAAGCAAACCCCCAAATCGAGACCAATATATGCATGTGAACCTATGTATTAAACTATAACATAATCACCTTAAAAAATGGAATTCATTCTTATAACTTTCAAACATAGTACTTTAATTTTAAACCTGTGGTGACGTATAGTCAAAGGATAAAAATAATTATAGCAAAAAAATACTGAAAGAGGTTTAATATTTAATATTAACCTGGCGGTTTCTTGATGGCAGTGGTATTAATGTAGTAATTCAGAAACCATTTTGCGTATATTGTAGAGCTGAGCAAAATAATAAATACTCCGATGCTGTTGGGACCCCAAGTCCTTAATGTGAAAGAAGGGGTGTACAAATAGAGAATGGGCCTAATGAAAGAACCTTGTGATATTGAATTAGAATTACGGGAATTGGTATGGTGAAGTCATTTTGTCTCCCAGCTCTGCCCACAAGCTCTAAAAGAAATTGCATCCTAGTGGCAATGAGCGCACTTAGTTACTTAGGTTGTGGCTTTTAAATACCATTCCCCGTTAAAAGGAACTCAGGTTCCTTGAAGAAATGACTGATTCCAGGGCTAAGGCAGCGAAAGTACAAGATAACCCTAGGGATATGTTTGTGCCTCAAAGAAAGGAAATACTCAGACTAATGGGGACCTGTCAAATGGACATTGAAGGCAGACAGAGGGGCTCCCATTGACCAAATATGGAACAATCTGACTATTAAAAACACAATAATAGCAATAAATTTTAACACATCCAACAGAAATAACAATCCATGAGTCCACACTGATATTTTAAAATGTGAAAAATGAGAATAAGCATGAAAGATCTTCTTTATAGACTAACAGATGCTATTCAGAGGAAGATAGGTTAGAAAAATCTGGTATCTACCAGATCTTCATGCTGGAAAGGTACCTTTTTCCTTTTGAAAATAATAAATAATCTGAGACTAGGTGGGCACCTGTTACCCTAAGATCTGCCACCCAGTATTTTAGCATCCATTGCTGACTCCTGTCTGAATCTGTTATTACGTGAGGGGATGGGGGATAAGTAGGGGAGGTGGGTGGTGCAATGGTACCAGTAGTAATGAGACAGACAGACATTATGTGCCTCCTGGTGTGACACACACATTGAAAGTACACAACATCATCTGTGTCACGTTCTTGCCAAAATATTTTCACTGAATCTAAGCGTTGAGGAAAGAATCCAACAAATTCAGAAAACAGAACATTCTACAGGCCGCCTGGCCTAAACGCTTCAAAATTATTATCATGAATGACAACAACAACGACAAAGACAGAGGAGACTGAGATATAGCAACCAATTCTGATATATAAACCTTAATTCAGCCCTGGATTTAAAAAAGATATTATGGAGGAAATTTGGGGGATAATTGAAGAATTTTAATACGGGGTGATTTAATCTTTGGGTATGTGTGTGTACACATTCCAAATGAATAAACCACCAATGTCATAATGTATTTCAGTCCTCACGAAGTTGGAAGCACAGAAGAAAACATGAGTTCACCTCACCTCCCCAGTGGCATAAAAGTCGTTCTCTTTGTATTCAGGAAACAACTGGAAGAACTGAACTAATGCTCTGCAAAAAGAAAAACAACAATAAAAATCACATAGCTGTGCCACCCAGTCTAACCCTTTGATTTTTGAAATTGTAAATGCACATTGTGACTCACTTGCTTTCCCCCTACCCCTCACCCCAGGCCTTATCCTCTGTGAGTCTGCTCCTTTAATCATTAAGCCTTAGGAAACAGGATTAACGGAGCCTCAGGTCTATAATCATGAGGACAATAGATTTCTGTTGGACTTTAGAATAAGGATAACATCTTGGCTGTAGATGTATTTCAACCCCAGGCCCACGGAGGCAGAACAACCACCCCACTGGCCAGGGGTCCAGGCCATAGGCCCAGCCGGGCTAGTATCAAGGTCGATTCCAGAACCAGACACAATGATCAATTACCTCATCCCCCTCCAATCATCCAATCAGTAGCACCCACGACCCCAACTACTTTAGTTTCCATGACTACTGATTTTTCCCTATATATTCCATATTCCCGAGACACCCAGGGAACCAGGCCTTTGAGCGATAGCTTGCCAGTGTCTCCAGAACTTGCAGCTCTCAAATAAACCTTACTTTCTTTGCTGCAAAACTTCTTTGGCTTAGACCCTAGCAGGCAGACCCCTTTTGGTCCCAATAAGATAAGATACCATTATGGCATATGGGCATTTTATTTTCCAGTCTTATGTGCATAACATTCCATACTCTGTAGACGGTTAAACAATACTTGTGGTCTTGCTTTGTGACACTAAGAAGTTCAGACGAGTGGACATCAACACTCTGGGCAGGTTTTTAAATCTCTGGGTTACCAACTTGGATCCTGCACTTGTAGAGGGGACCCTGGAGCCAAATCATACAGCTTTCACCTACTATTTAGCAAGTCTTGGAGGCAGTTCTGCAAACCTTCTGACCCCATTCACCTGGGTCTGTGGTGAGGTAAAGCTGCTTACCAACTTCTCCCTGTGGTCAACCCTGAACATTTCTACTAGGGCTCCCAGAATTTCAGTGTTTTAATAACCAAAGAACAGAAACACTGCAAAATGACTACAGTCCAAAGCAAATCACCAAATGGCCACAGATATTGAACTAAGTATACAGTGGCCTCTGGGGTCAAAAAATCACATTTATAAAGAATGCCAACAGCCACGTCAGTGAGTTATGCTGAAATGGATTTTAACAGACTCAAGAAATTATTTCATAATAAGCAGGAAAAGGATAGATTATTAAATGATTCTCTACTCGATCTTCAGAACCTTTCAAAAAGGAAACAAAACCTTGTAAAACTCAGAAGCCCTACGAACGTTTTGACCCCGATGGCAGTGCCAGAGAACCTAGACAGGGTTTTTGTTCTAGCTTCCTGCCGAGGGACTAAAAGCCATGGGCCATCCAGTGAAGGTGAAAGGCAAGAAGGCCCCGCAAAACTGGGAGAAGAGGCAAGTTCAAGGGTTAAAGACAGGCAAAACTGGGTCATGACAATCACCATGATCCTGGCTATACTTAATTTTTCAAAGGCTCCATAAAAATCCACCATTAAGCACTACTGTAGAGCTAAGGTCAGTTTCCCTATTTATTATTTACAGTAACTAAAATCTTCGCAGCAGCTAAATCTGGAAAGCTGCCTTATGTAGCTTCCATGTTTGCGCTGGCAATAAGCTGGACTTAGAGCAGAGATAAAAATAGGAGTTTATCCTCCACCCTTCCTTCTCTAAACTTCAGGCTAAAAATCGACTTCTCTTTTTCTCTGCCGGCTGGAGAAGCAATAGAGAGTATAATATAGTAAATTTCAATGAAGGCGTGTGCCTTAGCTTAAAACTTATTGGCTTGGAGAATGTGTTGGCGAATTGTTAGGGTTGCCAGATTAGCAAATAAAAATGCAAGCCTTCCGGTTAAATTAGAATTTCGAAGAAACAACATATAATGTTTTAGTAGATAGATCCCCAGTATTACATGGGACATACTTAAATTGAAAAATTGTTCAATGTTTATCTGGAATTCAGATTTAGTGGGGCATTCTGTCCTTTATTTGGCAACCTTAGTTGAAGGAGACACTCCCCTGGGTGGCTTCTAGCTCGAAAACACCAGGATTCTCTAGCTGAAGTATCCAAAGTGAGGCTTCACTCGAGGAAGTTACCATGAAGTTTTGGTTTCACAGAACAGAAAAGATCAGAATAGAAAAGGCCAAGAGTAGCCAGCCCTTGGTAGGTCTTTCTTAAGTGAGACTGAAAAATGAAAAGGGTAAATTTAGTAAGTTAGATTTACATATGGCATTTGCTCCCTTAACTGTGTTTTAGTCAAGGATTCTTATTACCTGGCGAAGGTTTGCTTCAAAATCTAATGTAGAATCATGGCCACATAAAATTTCAAATTTTAGAAGCAGAATTGCTAATAAACAAAATACATAACGTGTGTGTGTGTGTGTGTGTGTGTGTGTGCACACTCCATGCATGTATTCAGGCATGACAGCCATATGGCACAGGAAGTACACCTCTTCCAGGTGATTCCACTGGGAACCCTGCTGGCATAGCGCCAAGGCCTTCTCTAATAATTATAATTTTCGTCCAAGGCTACCTGTTGGCAGAAAGTTGCATTAAAGGACAACAGGAAGAAACAGAGCTTGCAGGAGAGAATGACTAGCAGAAAATTACTCCTCAATAAGTTTTTCAAAAAGGGGTGATGAGGGGTTCGGGGCAGAGAAGGTGCGTGGAAATGAGAATGCTCTAGAGACCAAAAGACAGAACTGGGGTGTGATCGGAGGCATAATAAAATACGAGACTTTCAGGAGGACCGAGGTTAAAGCATCGATGCGAAAGCTGTGTAGGCGCAAAAGCCAAACGAGGCGCAGCTCCAGTCACTGACAATTGGACCAACACAAGCTCAGCGACAGGAATCTTGGTGGTTCCGCTGCGCTGCGGTGAACGGGGAACGGGGAGTCACCCTGCCCCCTGCCACCCCCCTGCGTTCAGACTGCTTCTCTCCGGCGTGGCCGAGCCATGATCTCCACTCCGGGAGCGTCATACCACGTTCTCATTTAATATATGAAACCTATTTCGTAGTCACATTGTTACGAAACTTTGTTTAGCAACAGATATTATTTCCCATCCAAACCAACGTGTGGAATAAAATGATGGTCGTGTTTCCGTGTGGCTGCTAAGAAAAGGCTTCGGGCGCATCACGAGGGCAGGAACTGTGAGCCTTGATTACCACTGTGTCCCGGGCACCAGGAAGCACCTGGCGCCCAGTAGGTGATCCATGAACAGTGGCAGAAGGAGACAGGCGCCAGTTGGTACACTCCAAATCAAAGTTAGTCATTTATTATCATTTAGTAGATTAATTTTTTTTTTTCTAAACCAGAGAGGCATTGTGGCTCAACAGAGAAAAAAGCGAAAAAGATTAAACATCTTGTTAGTGATGAGGTTTCATTTCCAAACACATAGAAAAGCAGCCTGAAGGTGAATGTCAAATGCCCCTTTAGGAGTCCTATTCTTCCGCTAGGCACTAGTCATGGTCTAAAGAAATGGGATTTTCAGGAGGGGGGGGGAGGAGATGGTTTTCAAAGGGAAAAGAAGAAAAGCTCACTCTTTAAACCCTTTAAACCTGTAGTAGTCCATTCACAGGTTTCCAAGCCACCTTCTTATTCTACCCACCCATCTGGAGAGCCAGAGAGAAGAATGTAGTCACCAAGGGGGAGAAAAAGTAGTGTAAACTAGAAAGGAAACAGCTGAAATCAGTTCTCTGCACTACCGTTGATAGCCATTTTTCCAGTTCTAAGGGCCTGAAGCAAAAAGAACTAAAACAGCTATAAACAATGGATGCTTTGAAATAGGTTCTCTTTACATGTCATGCAGGAGGAGATGTACCACATGTCAGCACTGGACATCCACAGGGAGGGCCAACTGGAAGCTGCGACCATTTGGGGGGAGGGGAGGGAGAGACAGGAAGAGAATGGCGGGGTTGCAATATTCTGGCGTAGAGGGGATTGATGTGTTTCTTCATACAGAACCTCCGCCCTCAGGGCGTTGGCTAATTAAACAACTAAGCTTGTTTGGATTTAAACCCAAAGCCTGTTGGGGAGAGGAGGTGGGGAGAGAAGTAGGTTTCCCATCTGAAAAACGAGAGCACAAAGTCAGTACTAAAGGAGAAAGACGTGGTCCTCGAGTAAACTTGTAAGGACGGCCATGAAGAGTATGTCTGTGGACTGAGGAGGAGGGGTGGACTGAGCTGGAGCGGGGAAAGCGGGACCCCGTCCAGGATCCACTGTGCCTGCAAGCAGAAGTGTGGGGTCCCAGGCACCCCGCTACCCGGAGACGAAATGAAAATGTTCAAATGACGGGACGTGTGGCAAATGAAACCGTGGCAGACAACGGCCTTATTCTCTTCTGGTTCAGAAAGCAGAGGAGGGAGAACAAGGTCCCTGGGAGAAACGCCTGGAAGTTCCTGTTCCCTCTCCCCCAGCCACCTGCCTCCGGGAGAAGGAAGAAAACGGAAAAGCTTTTGTCAGACATCAAAAAACTCTGACTCTATCAGATTCGCTTTCACTTTTGGACTTGGTTGAGTTTGCTCACCAAGTAATTAGCGGAGTGAGTGTTTGGGGGAGGCTGGGAGTCGAGGAGCTAGTTAACTCTTTCCGGCCACTAAGGTTCTTTTAGTAAATTATTATAATGCATAAATAGTGGTAGCCTAGTGATTGGAAAGAATTCAGGACTTAGTCTCTAGAAATAATTTACAGACTGGAAAAAATGTGACCAAGTAAGAAAGGTCACTTACTTAAAAAAAATTGTACTAAAAACAGTTATAAAAAAGGAAGAAATTATATGTATGTCATTTGATCAGGCTTACAACTTTACATTTTCCTTCAATTATTTTTTTAGTAAAATAATAATTTTGTAAGATGAAGGGAAAAGGGAAGAAACTAGCTAATGAGCTGAGCTTGCAGCACGAAAAATCGTGAGAAGAAGCAAAAGAGTGAAAAACTGCATCTGAAAGTCACAAAAGAAGGAATCCTGAGAAAAAACAAACATCTGAGAAGATGTTGCTTCCTGGCAAATGCAAAGTTGGAAAGCAAGCAGACACCTCTCAGACATCTGGTTGAAAGTCTGAAGATCATCTTTGGTTGAAAAATTTTGCTATTTCCATTGTTTCTTAAAGGGTGTTTTTACCAAATTACTATTATGCCTTGAGATATCATCTCTCGCTGTTACTTTCTCTGCTGGCCACTTGCACAATTATCTGTGATAATGTAACAAAGTGAAAATTTGTGGTGTGTGTGTGTGTGTGTGTGTGTGTACTCATGTAAAAGTAGTCTTAAAATGTCTTTAGGAATTGACCAGGAGACTGATCAATAGCACTTCTGGTGCGGAAAGAATTTTCCTATTGAAATAGAAAAATGTTAGATCTGAAAGAGGCCAGAAGGGGGCCAGAGCCTTTTACCTGAACAAATCTCGAGCCACATCATCCTCATTGACGGCATATCCCTGGGGATTATCAGTAAAACTGAAGCCCGTGCCCACCTGAAGGTGAAATAAATAAGCAGGTATAAACACAGAGAAACAGAAGCTTCGGAGCCCACAGAGAGAAACTGCACTGGGAGGAAATCGACCTTACTCCAAAGGCCAGGCCTCTGACTCGGATTTTTGCCATCACACATGTTCACTTAGTCATCCTCGCGGGAGGATGCTACATCTCACCTATGTCCCCTCCTCTCCTCCGAGCCCAAATAAAATATCAGCACAAAACTCTGCCCTGGGGTCGGTGGCTGAGCTGTCCTGATCCACCAGTGTGGACCCTGCCAGGTGTTGATTTAAGGATGAGGAATTCACCTTTTCCTGGCCCCTGCTATGGTATCAAAAGACCCAAAGTTGTCCCCTCTCTGACATCTGGAGGATGTACCGCAGTCCTGCCAAGAAGGAACCCTCTAGGCTGGAGATAAAAGATGTGTGTGTGCGCGGTGTGTGTGTGTGTGTGTGTGTGTGTGTGTGTGTGTGTTTCGTTTCCTTATTAGTGAGAAAGATGGCCACTAAGCCCTTTCACCTTCAGCAGACTAGGGACTTTAAAACACTTAAAAACTAGTTTTAAACTAATATTTCCTTGTACCTAGAAGTTCATAGACAGCTGAGTTATATACAAAAGCAGCAGCTACCACTTACATTGTGTATGTAAATAACTTCTATAAGGAACGTACCACCCACCGGGAACAAATATTTTTGTTTGTTTGCTTTTTCCTCAAACACCCAAGGAAACAGGAGATTTCATTAAACTTGTATTTTAACATGAGATTACAGACTAGGAAAGAGGATGGCAGAGAAAACGTGAACTGTGGGGATACAAGAATGTTGCGACTTTTCCTTCTCCCTCGTCACCCGTTTTCTCTCTCAACCACTTGGGGAGAGAGAGAAGCTAGAGAAATCAGGGGGCAAAGACACGCCCAACCTGCAGAAGCTGACCCTAAAGGGACTGACTCTCCTCTTTTATAGTTTATTGGACTCGATGTTAGAAGAACTTCCCGAGGAGACTTTCCCTTTTTGTTCTGAGATGAGGCATTCTGCTCCCTGTGATAAGTGAAGGAGGCCGATTCTGACTTTTCATATCTAGAATTCTATTGGAAAGATTAGGCATCGTGACATGATACAATGACCCATGACATGGGGAAGCCACATCATCAATGGCACGAAACGAATCCCTCATCCTGGATGGTAAAATTCAACGACAGGCCATTTAGTAAAATATGACGGCAGGGGAGGAAGTAGCAAGCAAAATTCCCAAATGGATGTAATGATACCTGTTGGAAAAGCAAGATCTCAAAATAAAATTTTAATAGATTAAATTCTATCTTAGAAAGAAAAAAAAAAACCCTAAATCTCTATTTCCATTTTCCCCCCTACTTCTTAAGTATGCTTAATAGAAAGAAAAAAGACAAGCGAGGCCAACATCCACGCTTCCTGAGGCTGTCGGGTACTCACCGGATTATCGATGTAAAGCATGGATAGCGTCGTGGTCCAAGGAAAGTCTCGGGTGTGCGCTAGTGAAACGGAGAGAAGGTTTGAGGATGGGCGGTGAACAAGACATCCCCCCGAAGGCCTCGATCTCTGATCAGGAGCCCGATGCACCCAACCTCATCCCATCAATGACCTCTTAGTATCCCCCTGAAGCTGCTTCGTCCTCCCACAGTGGGGAACAGACCCCAGCACTTTTCCTTCTGCTCTGCTTTGCTTTCCCGGACCGGAAGGTTTCTACATCGAAGATGAAGTTGGAAAACCAAACCCAGTGCAGCGGGTGCAGGTAGAACACCCAACAACCACCTACGTGATAAACCCACCTGTCCCATCCAATGAGCCACCCTGACCTCGGGTCCTCCTGAATCCTCTTCCTCCCACCCAATGCTGAAGAGAGTGACCTCAAAAGAATCGGCAAACATGCTTTCCAACTGAGTCACAAACTGTTCGCCCTCCAAATTCTAGCCCAGGGAAAGCAAAGAATCCTCCCCACCCCCGAAGAAAAGAGATGGAGGTGAACCCGGGTTAGAGCCAGCCGCGGTTCCTTCTCCATTCCTACCCTCTCTCCCCCCACAGTGTCTTGCTTCCAAGATATCTGATCATTTATGTGACTGAATCATACAGGGTTCAGTTCATGTGAATAATTAGGGATATAATTCCATGCAAAAGAGCTTGCCCAAATAGTAATAAATACCACCTGTTTTCATAAGGCCAGATTGCTTGAGTTAGCAGCAGACTGCAAGAAAATAGTTTAGAACCTTTTACCCAAATTTCAAGGGAGAAAGCAGCCCAGCCTGGACGCTCGCTCTGGGGGCTCCTCCTCCTCGGGCAGACGTTGCCAGAAAGCTATGTTTTTATAATCTGGGCCTGTTAAATTATTCCTACTGGCTCAGTGTACACTTTAATTATTTCTGGGACAGATAGAAGGTTCAGATGAAGAATTTCGCCGTACGAAAATAGAGTCCGAACAGTACTTACAGGTCAAGTTACGTGTGATAACATAAGGTCCGTGCTCCACAAAGAGTCCAAACATGGAGGAACCTCCTGGCCCGCCCTGCAGCCAGAGAACCACTGGTGCGTTCGACGGATCTACCTGAGGGCCAGAAGAACCGGTGACCACACAGGGCACTGAGGCTGTGGAACACACCGACGCAGCCTACCCCAGGCCTCGGTCTTCCCTGGCTTTGAACAAACCTGTGATAACTTCCCAGAGCCCAGCAGCAGCCAAGCAAAGCAGTGGTCATCGTTTGTGTTTTGGATCAGCGTGGGACTCATCGCCTGCGGTCTGTCTTGTGCCGTTGAGTCTTCTCTACTCAGAAAACCCGTTGAATGCAGAAGTATGCCTTGGCATGCTCCTAGATACCCAGCATACTCCTAGGGCATGGTCATATTTTTTTTAGCGTTTTAAACTTTTGGGGGACTCTTCCATTCGACCGACATATTCCCAAAGAGGCCTGACAAAGAAGCCATCGTCCTCGGTGACAGTTTGCCCCCTTCACTGAGAGCCCAAACGGCCTTTCTGATTTTATTCACTAAGGATGTGTCCACAGGGACAAGAGCAACCTCATTCAACATGAGGAAACTGAGAAGAAGGAGACAGGCCTGGGGACATTTAGCCCATGCGAACAACACTGACAAAACCCTCGACGAGGTACGGATTTATTTCGGGACAGGTGAGAAGCAGATAAAAAATGGTCACTGGCAGCGTCAGGATGCTGAAAATTGGCCATTGGCAGTAATGTCAATACCATCACTCTTGATGACAGAAGGTTCTTTAATTCCTCCATCCAACACATATTTACTGAGTGCCTCACACGGGTCATGCTAGGCGAAGGTACAAGGCAGAAGAGTAAGTGACAAAGAAAACCCCTGGTCCTCTTCGAGCTTACATTTTCATGGGAAACACAGTAGGTAAATAAATAAGTAAGTAAATAAGTAAGTAAATGAATGTGCCAAGAAAGTATGGGTGATGTTAAGAGAGTGACGGAGGGCAGAGAAAGACAGGGGCTTCCTTTAGACACAGTCATCAGAGAAGGAGCCAACGAGATCCCAAGAGCTGATCTAAGAGCTGAAGGAGAGAATGATCCAGCCAGGCAATAATGCTGGAGACAGAAGGAAAGATCAAGGAGGGCAGCGGATCCAGAGGCTGCCTGGACCAGAGCAACTCCCCCATAGTGATCTCAGAGAAGCTCCACCTGGCCCCCGTACGGCTCACAGTGGATGAGACTAAGTCCTCACTGGGCATCATGGGTGATTTCACCTGCAGCCAGCCAGGCTCGGCAAGTGAAGATCCTATTGCTTCGGCCCAGACCAAAATCCTGCCACCTCTTCCTTACCCCGGCCATAGAGACAAATCAGCATTTCATTGGAAAGTCTGAGAGGCTTGGCTCCATCTACTTGGATGATGTGAGGAGGCTGTGGGCAGAAGGCAAGACTGACTCAGGAGGAGGTGATCTGGGAAGCCACTGACCTGGAGGCAGAGCTGGTCAGACAGGCTTCTAACCATGAGGACAGAGAGGTTAGAGGGTTGTTTCTTCCCCAGTCATGAAAAGTTGGACATAGAGACCCATAACCGCTTGGGAAAGGGGACAGGGGCCTTGCTGAAAGAAGAGGTGGGAAGAACAGCCTCCCTATGAGGGGCTATCTCTGGGGCCCCCTCTCCAGCATCAAGGAATTAAATGGGATACTATTTGTAAAACCCTCGGAACAATGCCTAATGTATGACAAAAGAACAATCAGTGTCAACGATTATTATAACTAAAGAAACAGGTGGAAAAGGTAGGAGCCCAGAGTGAGAAGGAACACACACTGCCGGCTGGCACTAGTTCCAAGAGTCAGTACAGGGTAAGGATAAGTCTCTGAGCTCGTGCCTTAAACTGGATCCAAATCTGGGCTTTACTATAGCCACTTGCTGTGTGACTTTAGGCAAGTTGCCTAAGCTCTCTGGACCTCAGTTCTCCCAACTGGAAAATGGGGATCACAGTACCTATGCCATGTGGTTGAGAGAAGTAAATAAATGAATTTTCTTAAAGTCCAGTGACTGGCACAATGGTACTTGTTCTACCAGTGTTAGCTATTGCTATAATAGAGAAACACTGGACATCTATAAATGGTTTTAAGGTAAACCATCTACAAATGTGAGACTAGGAAAAATTAAAAGAAAACAAAAAATTTGGTGTTTTTCTTTGCTCCGTTGGCCGATATCTTCCCTGATTGGTTTTTTACTCATTAGTCCTCTTGCTTCAAGTGCTGCCGATACCATAAACAATCGAAGAAAACGAGACTCGTCATGTGAGTGGAAGCAGGAAGAATTAAAATCAAAGACAGCCTTTCAAAGCTGCCGCAGAGAAGCAGAGTGAGCCCTGGAATTGGAACCAGAATGATTCTGGTTCTACTTGGCCGCATAATAATAGCTGTGGGATCCTGGCCCTCAGTTTCCTCATCCATCAAATGGCGATAACGCCCGCCTCACAGGCTTCCCTGAAGGCCCTGGTGAGAAAATGCATCATGACGTGATACTGTACGATAAATACAGCCAGCTCCGCCCCGACCTGCCTGGCCCCAACTGCGTACGTTTTGTTTGAATAAGTGATTGCCATCTCCCCTCGGATCCTCCGACTTGCCATTTAATACCACTAACCAGGAGCACCTCGCACTTGCGTCCCCTCTGCCGTGGGAACATAGTAGGGGGAGAAGCAACGACACTCGGATGATGGCAATCCCAGCCTCCTTGGAATACGAGATACTGCGAGTTCACCCACTTTCCTCCGAAGGTGCACATGCGCTTCTAGAAGCCACGATGTGCTTACACACCAACAGCGGTTCTCAAACTTGGCCGCCCGTTCAAATAACCCGGAAAAAAAAAAAAAATCAAATTACTGCCTAGGCCCAAATCTCAGAGATTCCAAGTCAGTTGGTCTGGGATGAGGCAGACATCAGTCTTTTTCAAAGCTCCAGGTGGTTCTGTGTGCAGGCAGGGCTGAGGGGCTGTATGGGCCATGGAGGATTTGCCCCTTTGGATGCCCTAGAACTCTGGTCTCCATCCTATCCTCCCTTGGCTTTTCATGTTCTTTCCTGTGACCTGGCACAATGACGGAGCTCCCTGCTCTCAGAAATATATAGCCTGACCCTGAGAGGCCACACTACAAAGTCAAGGCAAACACCTCGGTGCCAACATCTTTATTATGCAACTTTGAAGCCCAGGACACTGCATCTTGGAATGCTTAGATAATAAGAGATCTGCATATACACCTCTAACCTCAGCTGACTTTGCTCCTCAAATTTACTTTCTTGAAGGAGGTGAATGAACTCAACAACCCTTGAACAAGCCCATTTTTAAAGAAAACTCCATGCACACACCTTTCCACTTCAATGAGCCAATCAACCTGTGAGCTAATACTGCCCTAATCTGGAATGAAATGCAAAAGTCAGATGCCAGAAAATAAAGGTTTACATGTTTGATGCTAAACTCAAGAGAGTTATTTATATCACAGTATGCAGACTTTTGTATGCTGTGACATCACAATGTCATGACTATCATATCAATAATTATGTCATAAGAGTGGCATAAAGTTATCATGTGACAATTCCCAGGGTGGCATGTTTAGCTCTTAGTTGTGAGAACACAGCGCTCCCACTTTCTATGCCCCTCCCCCCTTAGGAGAGAATAAAAGAAAATGAAGACATCCTGAACAAAACTACACTGCAAAGCTTAGGATCAAATGAAGTAAGAGATCATTGCTTTAATACATTTACAGTGTTATAAAATTTAGGACTTTTAAAGTATTTATTTTGAAGCTATAATTCAAGAGTACATGAAACAAGAAAAATAGGGCATTTATTTTTGTCAAAAGTTTTAAAAATTTCCTTAAAACATTTTTATATTATAAAGTACTTATTCTTAAATGTTTTTCCAAAAGGGGTATTAAAAAAATTCTCTTTGCCACACCAATCACTATTTCCTAGAACATGAATCATTAGATATTTAGTCTTCAAGATTTTTCTTCTATGCACCCCCCATATACATGTATGTGTGTGTATATATATATATATCTATCTTATGTATTTTATAGCTATTATATATGCTATATACATAAATTTTTTTTCAAAAACAGGAGCAGGGTACAAATAATACTCTGTATTTGCTGTGTTCACATAACAACATGTTGTGGAAATTTCTTCACGTCAGTACATATATCTGAATTTACCACAATGTATTCATTCATTGAACAAATAATACAGACTACTCACAGACATTGTTCTACGGCTGGGGTGCAGACCAGCTCCTACTCAGGGACGGTCGGATACTGAATGATTAAGAGCATGGATTTTGGCAACAGACTACCAAGGTTTGAATTTCAACTATGCTCTTTTACAGCTGTGTGACCTCGGGCAAACTACTTAACTTCTCTGTGTCTCTGTGTCTGCTGCTTAAAAACAATAATAAGAAGAATGTCTATTTTACACAGTTGTTATGCAAATTCAAAGAGTTAGTACGCATACAGCACTTAAAACAGCACCTGGAACACTTATTTAAATGTTAGCTCTAATTATCTTTCTGGTGAGGTAGAAAATAAATAAGTAATTAAGTAAATGGGCAATATAAGAAAGTAAAGGAGAGACATAAGATTGAATACTTAAAGAAGGCCTCTGGTGACAGTAACTTTGAGGTGAAATCTGAAAGATAAGCAATTTCCTATTGATAGGCATGTATATATTTAATTTAAAAAAAAAAAGAAAGAAAATCTCCATTAATGGCATACAGGTGTAGCAAGAACTGATGACCAAAAAGAAGGGACAAAGAAATTCTAGATATAAAAGGAATCCTAAATATTTAAGCGAGAGGTCTCTCTGGCAACAGTAGAGTGTGGGCACGCAGGTCCCACAAACCAACACTTTGTGTTGGTTAACGAGAAACTGTGGCTTTGCCTCAGAAGCCCTTTCAATTCTTCTGGTGACCCCTGGTGGCCAATTCGTAAAGTTGGACACTCTTTCCGCGGGGTTTGTTCCAGAATAAACAGCCCAGGAGGAGTCAGGTTATCTACTCAGATTTCTAGACTCTCCACAGAAGGAATTTCTCCCATTAGCACATTCCATCACTTACTCACGACGATGGTGAAACATCTTCTCTATGTCTCAATGGCCTGTCATTTGAAGTGAAACATTTATTTGGCATTAAGAGATTCTTAGAAATACCCAGTTTCTTCCTTTCTTTCTGCCTCTAAGTGAGCATAGTGGAGACTATCTGGGAACAGTAATGGGACTAACCTAGAACAAACCCTCCTGCCCCATTGTTCTCCATGTGGACACTCCTCCATGGATAGCATCCTCCTAGGCTCTGAGTCTCCCTTTTCACCCCGACCCCCATCAAACCATACCCACCTTCCATTCCATCCTTCTAGGCCCTCCTCTGCATGACATAGTAGAGGCAGGCTTCCACTCAGGCCTTACACATATCACTGGGGCAGTAAATTCGTACACGGGGTGGGTGGAGGGCACTTAAGACTTGCTAACTTCGGTATTCTCAAGTATCATGATTGTATTTCATACAGAGAACTGATTGGCGTGATCTATGCAATCTCAGGTATCTTGACAAGTATGAGGGAAAATATTTCTATCAATGCTTACGGTTAGGAATATATTCTAGCCACCCCCTTTCTCCCACAGTTTGTAAGAGAAAACAGCAACTAAACCACTAGCAGACCCAAATCGATGGTACCGCTTAAGATGAGAAGTGCAATTAATAAATTAATTAAGGCTCCCTTCACACTTCTATATTCAGAGGCTGATCACTTGCTTGGTTTAAGTAATGTGTTCTATCTTAATTGAAGTCATTAGTACCCCAAGTAAATGTCTTGAAATTCCCCCAAGTACGTCTGAATGGACTCCCATTTTGCCATGCAGACCCCAGTTCAGCTGTACTTCAGCCGCTACACTAATCGGTGTTAATCAAAGTAGAACTTTTTATTTAAAGCAATTGGTTTTGTAACCAGATTGTTAACTAGGTACTTAATAACATTTTCATTCTACACACTGACTCCTGACTCAGACAAATAACCTGCTTAAGACATCCTGTGCTCTTCAGAGGAATTTACTTGTAGTGGTTGGTGTTGGCCACTCGCGAAATTTCCTTTAGTATGATTGCTGCCACTGTGCCACCATATGGGAAAATAAACTTTTCCAAACCTTTTTTTCTGTTTTGAGGCCTCCTTATATCACCCTCAAGCTCTCACTAATTCCATCAAGCTTCAAATCGTCTTGTTCATTGAGCCCCCTTACACGCCACCAGAATCCTTCCCTTTCTCCTTCCTTTCTCCTTCCTTTCTCTCATCCTTTCATGAGGTAGTTATGGCTTCTCTGCTTATGCCTCCTGATAGAAAGCTGAACTTTAGAAAGGCTGGGGTGGGTGGGATGGTAGAGAAAAACCTGACTTACCCTTCCTGATGCAAAGAAAAAAATGTCTAAAACGTTAGCTCCTTTCTTCTCTATGGTAAAATTTTCATTTCTCAAGGGAAATCAGGCACACAAAGGTTTCTTCAGACTTCAGACATACCCATAGATGGGATGATATATAATTTTTCATTTTTAGCTACTTTCCTTTTGTTTTCTGTCACCTATCTTTTATTCTTCCAGATCCATGATGTTATAAGTACATAGCAAAGACAAGCTAGATAAAGTGAAAGTTCGAAGAACACACGTGACTGTGACCTCCAAATCTTTGCTGTATGACTAGCAGATTTGTAGCCATCCGTGCTAAAACATATTTTAAGAGATTCGTCCAGTCCACAGACCCCCTTCTCTAAGAACTGACTCTCTACCAATAGAAAAGGTCCATTAACCATGTTTATATCACATGACCCAGCACCCTCAGCCTTAGGCGATAGGACCAAGAAAGAACACCTGACCCAAACTGGGCCAATCTCACTGCGCCCTTCTGAGAAGTGCTAGTTAAGCTCTGTTGACTGCATGGTCCAAGGACAGGTAAACTCGGAAACTGTGGGGTAGCCATCTTCTGCCAAATTCCTGGAGAAGCAAATCATGTTGCTCTGCCAAGAGAGAAGAACGAAGCACAGATGGCAGATCTGATGGTTTTGGACAGAATAAGGCTGAGAAAACCTGGCTGTAGTGGCTTCTGGGTCCTTAGGCGAGACTTGGTGTCTCAGGCAGGAGACAAGGATTCAGAAGAGGGTGGCTACCTCAGTGAGGCTCTGTCAGAAGACAGAAACCGCACACAGTCGTTTTTCATTTTTTCTGTTTTTAAATTATTATTATTATTTTTTCCTGGAAACCTTGACCTTTAATTCTGTTACAAGTTTGTTCCGCCCCCCTACAGCCATGAGCAAGAATGGAGAAGAAATGCCAGGGTGGGTCTGACCTCCCATCAGCTACATCCTCAGTGCGGGGCAAAGAACATGTTGGGTAGACTTCCTGTGTCCACCAAGGAACAGGAAATTGTAATATAAAGAGGTATTCATTATAATGGGAGAATAACTATAAATATGTAAAGAGAATTCTAAAGCATGCTCTGGGCTGAAGGAGAGTATCTGAAGGTAGACAAGCTCATGAGGTGTGGATGGGGCCCTTCCCAAGGATATAGCACAAACCATTGGAGGAGTAAGGTTGGAGCCCACTGCGTGGCCGAGAATTTCTCTGTGGTGCCTAGCATGCATACCAGGAAATGAAGATCACTGGGGACGATCTTGGAGGTCAGTTACCACAGAGGCCACAAATTCAAGGGCTCATTCATTTACTCAACCCAGAGCCTGACTTGGACTTCTTGGATGTTTTTATACCTTAGCTTGCACATGTGGGGGTGTCTCGTAGGCACACCCGCTAAAACTAGTGAGCCATAGAATGTAAGACTGGGAAGCGACCTTAGAAATCAACTAGGTTTCACATCGTTATGTTTGTATGAGACAACTGAGGCCCAGAGAGCATGAATACTCTGTCCCAAGAACAGTCAGGAACTCACGCCCAGACCCAGAACCCCGGTGTCTGAACCTCTAGTTCTCTCCGCCCGATTCAAGCCCACTGACTGACAAGTTGGACTGGAATCACTGTGGTGCTTGTTAGAAATATCGATCCCTGGGCCCTCTCTAGATCTACTGGATCCGAATCTCTGCTGGGAGGGGCTGGATGCTGAGTGAGGAATCTGTCTTAATTTGTAAAGCTCCCCAGGTATTTCTGAGGAGCAGGTGCAAGTCGGAGAGCCACTGTCCTCTTCTGCTTTTACTGTAACCTAAGAAATTCTGCCACCCAGAGGTGGGAGTGAACCTAGCACAAGCTGAAGCCCAGTGGAGCCTGATCCCCGGCCTTCACCCCCAGAGTAGGCTGTCCTGTAGGCTCCCAGATACACTTGGGGACATGCTTGCCCACTCACAGAGAATGCTTTCTGCTTTGGCCCGGGAGCAGCAGAGCGTTCGCTGCCCTTGCACTGTATTGGATTTTTGGACTGCGTTAACCTAACCCCTGGCATCTGATTCAGCAGGGCCAGTACCTGCCTGATCCCGAGAGGGAGGGAGCACCTCAAATGTTGCCTTCAAGCGCCTCATGCCTTGCCCTATCCCAGCCTTGCTGACTCCTTGGTATGATGCTGGCCCTTCTCAGTCAGTAGGTGCTCAGACTCTAGGAATCCCAGCCATCCTTTCTGGCCAGAGGAACAGAGGGAGCCCTGGAGGAGGGGGCTAGGCCTAACTCTAAACATCTCAGGTTTGGGCTCCATGACGTTTGAAGTAAGAAATCTGCAGGTTTGGGCTAAATGCATCCAACCAATTACCATAATCCTAGAGGAAGGTCGAATACTGGATGTCTTTTTCCAATGAGAAGGATTTTAATTTTAAAAAATTAAAAATCGACATGCCTTTTTTATCTTCTTAATGTGCAAGATCTCCATTTCCCTTTGTAAGTTCCCGACCCAGCAGCAGTTAACCCACGTTCTGGACTGGTGTTCAGCTCCCTCTGCTCTGGAATCGCCCCAGAGTTCCCCCCAAATTGTGACGGGTTTAGTTCTGCACAGTATTTATGTGCATAACAGGAAAATGAATCGTGAGAATGATTTGGATAGTAATTAGATAACACCATGGCAACTCTGCTTCTTATACAGCGGACGCTAACCTAAGGGTTCTCCCAGATGACCTCATTTGTCTCAAAACCATGGTCAGGTAGGTGTTTCAAAGTCCATTTTAAAACCAGGGAGCCAACGCTCAGAGAAGTTAAGAGAGTGTGCTCGAGGTCACACCTGGCACAAGTGGCGGAGGCACGATTTTACGCCAGCTTGACTAACTCAAGAGCCGCACTTTTAAAGACTGGAGTCTAGTGCCTTCCACGGCTGTTTCCTCAAGATCCCTACACGCTGCTCAAGAACAAAGATGTCTCTGTCCCAGATACAGCGTTAAATTCCAGTTCTGCCGATTCCTTGTTAGGCAGCTTGGGGCTAATTATTTAATCTCTGTAATCCTCTTCATCTATAAAATGAGGATCATTCTTTCCTCACGTGATTATTGTAAGGATCAAATTTAAAAAATGCACAGGGCTTTGCACAGAGTCAACGTTCAGTTAACAACAGCTATCATAATTGGTACATTTTTATTGGCCTCATTATGTGTGTTATCCCATGCAAAATGCCTATTCATTTTCCTTGCGGATTTTATCCCCACTGCACACCAATTTCAAGCCCGAGAATCCATTATGTACTGATCTGTATACAATACCAGGGGCGTCCACAGAAATAACAGGAAAACAAAACTAATTTGAGAAACAGCAGCCCTAAAAAATACTCAGAGGATATTACAAATGTGGCGCCCTTCCTGGAGCTCTTATTTTTCTCCACTTTCAGTTTTTGTGAGGGGTCATTTCTCTCCTGATGACAAACAAGCTCAGCTGCTTCCCTGAGACAGGCCATGAACTAATATTTCTGCCAAATGAAAGGGACTCTCCCTCATCCCGGTGACCACCAACGCTCCTTCTCACATGCTTTATCTTTTTCACCCAAACTGACTCATTCCACAATTTATAGCCCACCTGACTCTGCAGGAATGGTTGCTCTGGGGCCTCAGAGACCTGGCTCAGCAGGTAGGACCCCGGTTAGGAGGTCTTGGAGCAATCTATCCCGGCTGCCACAGGGTGACAGCTGTCAACTCTGCCTCTCTCCCTTGAAGCTTAGTCTATTTCTTCCACTAGCACACTCTGTGCTTAAGCATCTGCCTTCTGGTCATCCCAGCCTCATGTTTATGTCTAAGATGATCTTAGAATACGACTAGGGCTACAGTATTAGTCCCCCTAAAACATAACCCGGTTAGGAGATGCATAGCTGAGTCTTTATTTAATTAAGGGGAAGATCCCCAACAGTTCAGTGATATATAATGCAGTGGTGGGGTGGGGGGGGCGGACCTCAGGGAGGGTGCAGAACCTAAGCCCCTGTTCCTGACCAGCTTTATTATCCCAGCATCACCTACATTCTAGACAAAGGTTCCCCTGTTCAGAAGCAATTCAAGGAAAACAAGACTGGGTCTTTGTTTTCGTTTCATCACTTCTCTCACCATTCATTCCTGTTTTCACTTATCTGAACCATTACTAAAGAAGACTCAATAGGCAGAAGTCATGGAGGAACTTACAAGTATCACAAACCACCACCAACACAGAAAAGAAAGTAAGGAATGAGGTTTCTCTGGATGGGCTGGGGTGGGTTGCAGTGTGGGTGAGGTGAGGGTGGGGAGGGCAGAGAGTGCCGTGGAGGCTGAGCCCCAAGAGGCCCTGGAGGACACCAAGCAGGATTAGGAAGGTGACCCCCAAAGGCTGCACTCACCTCCTCGGTCCTCACCCCAGGTGTGTGCATGGGGTAGCGTACCACCGCCATCTGGGTGCGCCTATTCTAGGTGTCTCTTTCTGGCAAAAGGAATGTGGGCCACGTAGGGGCCAGAAACACTGAATACAGGGTGGTGGCACATAGGCTGGAGCGATGGTTTCTCAAGCATGGTGTATCTGTGAATTCTACAGTTTGCTGGACTCTCCCAATTGACAAGTCAGAATCTCTGGGGGCAGTGGGAGATAATGCTTAAATACAATAAAATGGTGGAATCACTGAGAGAGAACATACGAGAATCACTAATTAGGCAAATTTTTCAAGTATCCATTTTGCACAGATAATGGCCCTCCAAAGATATGCACATCCGAATGCCCAGAACCTGTGACTAGGTTAAGTTACGTGGCAAAGGGGCGTTAGATGTGCAGATGGAATTAAGTTTGTTAGTAACTGACCTGCAAATAGGGAGGTTCTCCGGGTGGACCCAGTGTAATCGCAAGGGCCCTTCGATGCAGAGGAATGAAGCAGAAGAGTCAGAGAAGGTGCAGTGACCACGGAGTCAGCCAGAGTGACACGAAGTGAGAGGGATTCAACCCTCTGAAGCAGGCTTGAAAATCGAGGAAGGTGTCAAACCAAGGAAAACAGGAAGCTTCTAAAATTGCAAAAAGCAAGGAAACAGATTCTTCCCTAGAGCCTCCAGGACTGAGGCCCTGCCAACACCTTAATTTTAGCCCAGTGCGACTTGTGTCAGACTTCCGAGCTACGGAACTGTGAAATAATACATTTGTGTTGTTTAAGCCACTAAGTTTGTGATAATTTGTATAGCGGCAATAGAAAGCAAATACAAAGGAGTTCATGATAAATGAATGTACTCAAGAATATTGATAGATGTGCTCTCAAAAATGGTTTCTGAAAGGCATAACATTTAAGAAACTTCCAAGAAGACAAGGAAAATTTCCACCTGTTAGAATTAGGTCACGTTTCTAGGCTTAATTTAGATCAATTCTCCTTAAAACGGTTGTGCTGGCTATTTGGATGTTTTCCTATGGCTCCTGAAGACCCGTTCTCTGCTCTGTGCCCTGGAAGGCAGACCTCTGTGGACCAGAGTCCCTCGCCCTCTGGTTTCCAGTTGGGTTCCACCAATGGGAGGTACCAGCAAGACTGGAGGGGAGTCAGGAGTCCAGGTTGCTCCTCGATCCCCCTGAGAGCGAGTCTCTCCTTAAATTTTGTGCTCTAGGGTCTTCACTTCCCTCACTCAACAGTAACACCGAGGAAGAAATAAGAAAACCTATTTGGGTCCAAGAAAGGCTTCCCAGAGTGGGCAACAGCCTGATGATTAATATGAGCCCAACCAAAAGATACCCAGAATTCCTCATGCCTTCCCCCCTCCCATGACTGTGTGGCGAGCTGTATCAGAGGTCATGGTTGAGAAAGCAGAAATGAGAAGTCAAGAAAATACAACCCAGCAGTACCAACAGAAGTGATTTAATTTGAAAACTACCCTGGATTACGCAATTTATCTGGTCATTGCATATGCAGCACTGCTATATGCAAATCACATGCAAAGAGAAATATCACCCTCCATAGAGACAGCGTTTTCATTTGTTTTCTCTGGCTTACAAGGCAAATCCAATTTGGAAAATAGAAACAGAAAATTACCCTGTGGTGGAATAACATTTGTTTATGCATCTCAGCACTTCTACCAATACCCCCAATAGTACCCATGGGCCTAAAATGATTTGTTCGTGATGAAGAACTGTGCGACCTTGAAGTAAGTTAATTGACATTGCACTTGAAATAAAGTACAAGGGTATACTTACCTGTGTCTGTATGAAGTGGAGAGGGTGAGGGGTTCCTCCTCCAGGAAGCCATCCTTGACTACCAGTCTTCCCCACCCCTCCCCCAAAGGCCCAGATTGAGTTCAGCTCCCTTTCCTCTGTGTCTCCACAGAACACTGCTCAATTAGTGCTACTGGCTGCATAAAAAGAGTGAGTGCCGAATATTAATTGGCCCAGCAAAATCCACAGACAGGGCAGCCATATGAGACCACTATCAACTAAATGTATAGGTGCTTGGAAACACATTCATTACCTGTGAACTTCAGAAAGCTCCCCACCCCTCCCTTCTGTCTGCCCTCCACTGCCCATCCCTGCCTCGGGTATTTTTAGAACAACAAAAAGATAGGAAGGTGACTGGCAGGAAGAAGGTGGTAGGATTAATGTTGTGAATAAGGCTGCAAGGAATTTAAAAGTTGGACCTCCCCCGCAAACATTTGTTTCCTGCCCACAAACAGGAACACTACGCAGTCACTGGCACTTATTTTTATGGGGAAGAAAAAACCCTAAACAATTTTAAAAAAACAAAACCAAACGCTTAGGTTGATTATAGGCTGACATTTCCAGCCTGGCACAGTACGGTCCGCTGGTGTTAGTGTCCAGGTAGGATGCTGTCACGGGGCTTACCACAGCCGGGAAGAACCAGAAGAACAGGTTGCTGTTGTAAGTCATATTCACAGTGAGGTAGCCAGAGTAACTCTCCATCTTCATTCCTGGGTAAGAAGCCACCAAACTCAATCGCTTCCCTAGTGAGGGAAAAATTTACCCAAAGATTAGAGAGAGAACACAGGTTAGCCATCTCCGTCTCCTCCGGTCTTCTCCCAGGGGCCAGGTCTGGGACAGAATGATCAGAATGGCTACAAAGGATTGGCAGAAGGTGCTACCGTACCAAATCCCTAGGTGCCCTGGCCAGTTCCCCATATTCAACATAAACGATTTAGCCAAGGACAGTGACATCTTTAAGCTTTTTGGGGGGTGGTCCTAAAATATATTTTATGAGTGATAATAGAATTTTTATTAAAAGAAGAAGAAAAAAAAATCACAAAAAAACGGAAGTGTTCACATTGGGCCTGAAAAACCAGGGCAGGACAAAGTCACCAGAGCCCCAAGGCGGAGCTGCAAGAGAAACGTCACGGCTAAGTAGCCCTCAGCCTTGGGAGGCCCGTGCCCTCCACATTCTCCTTATCATGGAGGCGAAAGGCCTGCTACTTCCAGAGTTGGGAGCGAAGATGGCTGGGGAGGGTGGGGAGAGGCTGACAGCGACCTCATGGCTACGCAGAGGCAGCCAAATAGGACAATGGGACAGTCGTGGGGCTTTCTTATGGTATCAGGCAGACAGGGATGGGGAAGCAGGACTGCCCGGACAGCTAAGGCCACACGGGAAGAAATAATACTAATAGGAGCTGACACGTAAAAGGCCACTGTACCCAGGGCTTTAGTTAGGCAGTAGGTATAACTATTATTCCCGCTTCACAGAGGAGAAAACTGAAGCACGGAGAGGTGAAGTAACTCGTCCAAGGTCACATGGCTAACAGAGGAGAGCTGTGGTTTAAGCCGAGGAGGCAGGCTGCAGACTTGGCTCCTCCCCCAAGTCGGCCACACTGCCCCGCTGGAGAACTAATCATCAGGTATCTGTGGGAGGTGGAGCAGTGATTAGGAAAAGGGTGAAGAAGGAACAGGAATTAGGTAGCAGGATGTGGTAGGAAAGTAGAAGGGGAATATTGGGGTCGAGATGAGTCCTTTCATGGTGACAAGGCAAATATCCTCCCCTCCCCAATGAATCATTCGGGAAAAGCCACTTAAGTCTGAGACCTATTAAGTTGGAACTGGTTAGTAAGCAGGGGAAGGCAGGGACGCTTGATCCTTCACGCATGCCACCAGCTAACGATGGCTTCAGTGGGTGCTGGAGCCTGCAGACTCTGGAGTGCTGAGTCATTCACGTCTACCGATGGGGCATTCAGTGACCTTACTGAGAGGGCGCAATAAGCCACCGTAAGAAGAGCTGCACTCAGGGAATCAGTGCTACAAATGAGGGACCCAGCCCTGAGCGCTGGTGGGTACACATACCAGCACACCGCTGCTCTGGGGCTAGGCATTCCCCTTTCAAAACGGATCCGCCTCCCCGAAGAGAAACTCTCGCCTCTACCACACTGCTCCTGTTCCCCAGTACTTTGCTGGCCCAAAGGCTACTATTGACCAGCTCTGTGATAAATAGGCAGGGATTTAACCTCCCTGTGTTTCGGTTCCTAGTTATGAAAGATGGACGGCCTGAGGAACCCATGTATACAAAACCTGTAGAAAAAAGCTGGCTCATAGGGAGCATCGCGATTGCCGATCTCCGTGAAATGCATCCACTGACTGGGGACAAGGGGCACCTGGGAGCAGCGGTGACGGTGGGGACACAAGAAGGGTGTCAGCGGGCAGTTTGCAAAGGGTCCTGCAAGGGCTGCACCCTAGGAAGAGCATGCGCTTCCAAGTCGGACAGACCTGGGTCTGCAGTCGTGACCAGGCTCCCTATCAAGCGACTTCACCTCTCGGAGCCTCTCTTTCCTTCTGTGTAAAATGTAGATGCTCTTTCCCCCACCCCCGGCTCCCCCTGTGCGGATCAAATGAAAACATGCAGATGAGCCATTAGCACAAAGCTGCACATTAAAAAGGGCCCGGGGGAAAGGGAGGGGCGACCCTCACCGGCCCAGGCCACCCCAAGCACAGTCGGGAAGACTTTGCCTTTCTCTGGCTCAGGCCAGGTCCCGGGGAAGCCTGCTTAACCCAGCGTCTCTTCCCCGTCTCTTCCAACGAGATCTACCCTCCAGGCCAGAAAAAGGCAAAGAAAAAAGGAGAGAGAAGAATTTGAAGAAAAAGAAAGCGGGGGGGGGGGGGGTGTTTAGGGGGAAGTGGTGGTGCCGGCCCCCTCCCACCGCACGCCCCTCCCTCCGGCAGTCATTTCTTCCCTCTCCTCACTCATTTCTTCCCTCTCCTCGTCTTGACTTCCACTCTCAATCAGCCTCCAAAAGGATCACCCCCCAGCATTGCACAGCCTTTAAAACACTTGTTTGGGGGCCATTTTTAAAATCAAGATTTCATCGACATATAACATTATATTAGTTTCAGATGTACAACCGAATGGTTTGACATTCGCATATATATTGAGAAATGATCACCACAATGAGTCTACTGTACAGTTATCATTTTTTCCCCTTGCGGTGAGAACTTTTAAGAGACTCCCGTAGCAGCTGTCAAATATGCAATACGGTATTTGTTAACTAGTTGCCACGCTGGACGTTACATCCCAGGGACTCAACTTCTTTTTATAACTGGAAATTTATATTGAAAATGCTTTCGAAATATTTTCCACGAAACTATCAATCTTCTCAAAATCAGAGAAACAACCCCACCTCCCTCCCTCCCCCCCAAAAAAAGGAGGGCTAAAAAGTGAAACATTGAGAATGAGTGAGCTATGAATCACTGAGGGGGTAAGTGAGCAGGGGAGGCTCTGAGAAAGAAGACAGAGAAAAATGAGAACGGTCAAAGTAGAATGAGAAAGTACGTAACAAAAAGAAGCTGGAGGGAAGGGAACTTGGGAGACGATGACCGACCGCATCACGCTGAGACCAGCGCAGCCCAAGGTCAGCCGCCCTGCTCTGAAGATGACTCCAAAGCCAGCCCAGCCCTTCCCTTCCCTTCCTAAGGATTGCAAGGTTGTTTCTCTGCTTCCTGCACGTACTCAGGGACATTCCCTCCTTCCTTTCTAGAGCAGGGGCTTTCAGAAAGCAAGAGATTTGTCCAGTTTATCTTTGTGCCCCTGGGGACACAGCATGCTGATTTACACACTTAAGATATTCAATACATACTTTTAATGAATGAATGAATGAATGAGTGAGTGAGTGAGTGAACTAAAACTGGCCACACTGACAATGCACTGGAATTAGCTTATTACTACAAAAACCTTTTTAAGACAGGCAGGCAGGCTTTATTAAGATCTTAAGAAATTTAGAAAACCTTTTTCCTGGCCCACAAAAATGTGGTTCACCCTGTTTCAAGTTTTCAATTTCCTTTAACTAAACCACAGCAAAATAATCGAAAGATCTTTCAACTAAAATGTTTTTTATATTTTCACATATTCCATTCATCCTTCCAGAACCTATTAATGGGATGTGGAAAATAAACCCACAAGATGGAGAAATCTCTTTCTTCCTAGTACCATGACACAGTGTTTAATAAAAACAGTTAAAGAAAGGAAGCTTTTCTTTGAAGCAATTTCACTTCCTCCTGTATTTACTGCCATCACCAGTGTTTGTAAGATCACCACATTCAAAAAGATGGGAGCATGACCAAAGAGAGGCATGATCCAGCTCATAAGGTGCACTGACTTCAATTCACTAAGACTCGGGTCCCCATCAGTATAGACAAAGACACTACCAGACCTCAATTCATAACAAATTAAGACCTATTAGCAAAATAGTCTTTAAAATTTATGAAAATGCAGTTTCTGTAAACATGCTACAATCTGCCTCCTATATTTGTTTTGTTTCAGAGAATAGGCTTTATCCTAGCTGCAGAGAAAGTAAACGTGCAAGCACAATGACATAAAACTAAACTAGCTAATGGGGGATTAAAAAAGTAAAATTTCTCTTGTCTTTTTGCGAATGAGTGCTTATCTAAAAAGTGTTCCATTGCAATATTAAGACTCATATTTCCAGAGTTCTGACGGACTCAATAAACACAAGAGATTTAGGGCAACAAGCTGACCATCTGTCCAGAGCTTCCTGAACTTTCAATAAGGTAGATGAATAACATTATCCTTAATTACTGTTGGCAGGGCTACATTAGAATACCCAGATGTACCAGATTTTGGATCAACCCCTTAAAATCCCATTCGAAGATTTTTGACTATGTAACTGAACATTACCAAGTGACATTATAACAGATTTAATATTTTAAATATTGTCACTCATCAGTTAGTGATCTATCGGGGCTCATATAAAGGACAGAAGATCAAACTACCTCCCTCGAAAGCTTTCTTTGCTACTACCAATGACCACAACCAAAATGCTCGTAGTCAAAAAACACAGGAATGAGAGGGAGGTGGACAGCCTCCTAGGTGGGTTTCTCTGCAATCTTTTCACTACCAGACATCAGATGCAGACACCTCACGGTCACTTTCACTGAATGCCTTTGTTTAAGCTGTTTTTCTCACTCAGTGCCTTTTTCAATTCACCCAAATCTTACCTAACACACTAAGGTCTGGAGCTGGTCACATCGCACAGGGATTGAGACTCTGGAGTCAGCGAAATTAGGTTTTAATTCCAGCTCTGCCCCTTATGAGCTTTAAATGGCCCTGGGTAAGATACTTAATTTCTCTGGGCCTCAATTTTCTTATCTATAAAATGGAAACAATAATTATGAACTTCTTATTAGGGTGGCTCTCTGGGGATTCAATGAACTAGTGTGTGTGTAGAGCACAATGCCTGGCACCTATTCAGATCTAAAATTTAGATTCTACAGATATTTATTGAGTGCCTATTACACACAGGCACTGTGCTAGGTCCTAGGCATATAATTACTGAATGCTAGCCACTTGTTATTTTTACTACTACTAGTACTATTTTTTCCCTGAACTATGCCGACCAATGGGATGGTTTCCTTCTCCAAATTTCCAGCATGTCCACCCCAAATGTCACACTTGAGTATTTTAATGCGCACTGCCTTAGTCCTTCATCATTTCATGTGTCTGTATCTGGTCACTCCAGAAGAGCACGAGTTTCTTAAACAAAGAAAAACAAATTACAGCGGGCATATCACAGAGCAGAAGTCAGAAAATTGGGGTCCTACACGCATCTCTTCTACTATTACCTGCATCCCCTTGGACAAGTCATGTAAGGTGTTTAAGTCTCATCAGTCGATTGGTAGAGTTGGTTATAAGTATTTAATTCCTTTTCACCTCTAAACTAAATGATTTACTTTGATTTATTGTGAACATACATAATCTAAGTCATCAGTATCCATTTATTGAGGAAGTCAGAATGAATGCATGTGATTCAATATGGTAGATTTGAATTAATGATATTTGGCTTCTTCGTTTATACCTAGTGATATGAGCACATACTAGTAGGCCACCACCTTTAATGACTTTTCTACAGCAAGTAAAAATGATTCTTTAAAAAAAAAAACTGACTATATTATCTGACTACGTTATCAAATATGCACTAACGTACACTGACTGCATTATCAAAGTTTTTCACATTTTCTTAGAAAAGAGTCAGTGAAACATGAAACCAATATGTATTTTGGAAAAAGACATATAAGCAGGATTCAAATACACCCTTAAGATACGATAATGTTTTGGTTTTATACCAAACAAAAACAGCAATGACATCCTTTTGGCTATGAGAACATTTCAAACGAAGAAAAGTTGCTTTATTTTAAACTTCCATATGGAGTTGATAGATTTCTTTTTGATCTTTAAAATGATCATTTCCCTAAAATTTCCGGTATCACTTCCGTACTCCCATGACATCTACAAACCTATCAGCCTCACGGCCATTACCTCTGCCTGCCCACCTGCCACCAGGGATAAACTTTGGTTCTCTGGAACCAACCCCAGATCTTGTGTCTCTCACCTACTTAAAGAAAGTGCACCAGTAAGAGTTACCTACACCCCAAACAACCTTCCCCACTCTCTTGGATCACTTCCATCAGCAAAACACATTATCTCCTTCCCCCTTAAAGACCCTTCCTGACCCCGTAACTCTCCCCAGCCTCTGCCCCATTTCTCTGCTTCCTTTTACAAGCAGCCCCTCAGAATAGCTGCCTACATACTATTTTATAGTTCAGGAGCCTACTGAGGTCCAAAAGATTAAGTTATTTATCTACACAGTGATTTACTTAAGCATGAAGACGCATTAAGAAGAGAGGCAGGTCATGAATTTTAGTCTTTGATGATACCAGATGACACCTTTTTTCTATTAATTATAATAGTAGAAAACCTCATTTGCAAACACTTGATATTTAGAGAGCAATTTCAAGGTTATAAAGAGTTTTCATGTGCATTTGCTCATCTGATTCGTACAATATCCCTGCACCTTGGGTAGGTGGTTGCATCTCCACCTAATTAATGAGGAAACTGAGGCCTCGGATGTTTGGGTAACTTGCCAGGCTAGGGGCCCTGCACAGTGGCTGTGAGCATAGCTTCTGCAGCGAGGCTGTCTGGGTGTGAATTCTGTATCTACAAGCTGGTGTCTGTGGGACTCTGATAAGTAATAATCTCTTTTTTGCTTAGTTTCTTGTGTGTAAAATTGAGTATGCCTGTCTGGGTCATTGAGATGCTTAAACGAGTTTATGTAGAATACTTGGAACCAGTAATTGATGCATAGTACGTTCTGAGGTGAGTATT
Source organism: Eonycteris spelaea (assembly GCA_003508835.1). Classification (NCBI taxonomy): domain Eukaryota; kingdom Metazoa; phylum Chordata; class Mammalia; order Chiroptera; family Pteropodidae; genus Eonycteris; species Eonycteris spelaea. The sequence goes on from PUFA01000036.1 coordinate 2,370,547, forward strand.
AACCTTATTAAGTGCCCAGTGGTAGACAGGCACTGTACTAATTTTATAAAGAGAAGTACAGGGACTTGACCATTAGATAAACTCATCCTGACGAGCTCTCATTTTAACTCATAACTCTGAAAATATACAACATCAAATCACTAGTATTTGAAATAAAACAAATGAGTAAAAAATACCAGAATATACTTGGAATCCTATAAGGTAATTGCTTAAAAAAAAGAAAAAGTGTTGAAAGTATACCAGTGGTTTTCTGATGAAACTTACCTTCTTTGAATTTCCCAGCTTTAATATAGGGCGTAAGAAATAATGGGTGTCCTACGTTTCCCTTATGTGGCCTGGACGTGTGGACAGTTTTGTAGAGGGTGCGAAAAAGCCCGTCACCACCAGGACTGAGCATCGAAAGGGCCAACAATACAGCTGTCTTCCACATGGCACCAATCATTTTCTCTAGGCCTAGGGTGAAGACAATAAAATCCCACAAATGAATCAGAAAAGTAAACATTTGCCCTTTTACATGCAAGACATTCGTTTATTCAGTCAAAAAAAAAAAAAGTGTGTAAAGGCCCTTTGCTAAAACAGCCCCAAACCTCACTCACCCTGTAATTAACAGTCTATGGATGGGGTGTGGGAGGGGTAGCGCTTCTCAAGGGATTTTTCTATGTAACTGGAGCAACAATCTCTATTTCTCAACCTGTGGTCCGGAAACTAAATTCAATGCAGAATTAGTTGAAGGCTCCAGATAACAATGGCTCTGTAACTGCCCACCAATGAGTGGCAGAGGCAGTTCATCCACCACAAGAGGAAAGAAGGTGGCGAGCCCATTTCCAGCCGAGAGAACCTAGGAAGGCCTTACCAAGGTCAGAGGTCAGACGTGAATAAGAGGTGCTAGAACTCAGACAGACGGGAGAAATGGGGGCGACGCCACTGCTGGCTGGAAGGGCTGGAGCACAGGCGACACCTCAGCGGTTCACGGGCGCTTGGCAGGGAGATTTAAAACCAGCAAAATGAATTTCTGGTGCCCTCTGCCAGCTCCTAACGAAATCAGTAGAATTGGCACCCAAGAACAAAAAAGCAAGGAGAGAGAGGGAGAGTCCTTCAGTTCTCTTTAGATCCCTCCTCCTAGATCTGCCTGATCAATAAATTCAAGAGTTAGATCTCAAACTTTATCAACACAAAGCTTTCCAAGGATGTTCAAATCTGATGTTTACTTAGAGTTTTCATCTGGGCTCAGAATAATAATGGCTCAAAATCGTATGGTGATTCTCCTAACTTGTAAATAAACATGTGAATTGGATTTACAATGGGATTTCCCTTGTATTGTCAGCTGAGGTGAATCTCTTAATAACTCAACCAGAAAAGCAAGGATTATTATTACAGGTGTTTGATAAGGAAAACTTGACTCAAAGAATGCCTTATCCGAGGACAGAAAAGTGGAAAAAGCAGAACTAGAACTCGACCAGGGTCAGGGCTAGGGGAAGGTGAGTCAGGTAGAGGTGCAGGGTCGGATCTCATCTTTTTTCTAAAATTTTGACATTTTCTTCATCATAGATGGGGGAGGGGGTTTAATTATGATTTTTTTCTCAAATAGTATATTAAAATGTTATTTATCTTCATCGTCAAGCTTTTTAGCACTCTTAAATTTTACCCCCAAGGCAGGCGCCTCACTTGCTTCACCTTAATGTTGACCCTGCTAAGTATTAGGATGCCTAAAATTACTCCACACTGCTGATGTTTGAGCATGATCCAAACTCATGGCTCTAAAGTCTAAGTGAAATATATGAAATGAATAAATACTCTGCTCACTCAGATTTCTGGATACAAAAAGAGATATGTAATTATGAAAATATAATGCCAGCTTTTGACTGTTCGGTGCTTTGAAATACCAAGCCATTAAAAGATCTTAAAAACACAAAATGTGTAAAAATCTACTAACCACATGCTTATCACAACCTAATTTGGCATAATATGAAAATGTTGGTTGTAGCAAATTTAAAAAGCTTTTCAGTCTCATTTCTCCAATAAGATAAAAGTTTATAATTATAATTGGTTTGAATATATAATCCTTAAAAAGTCTCTCTTGGTTAACTTAATAGAATTCGCCATACTGAATGTAAACAAGCCCAACTAAATGCAGTATGTAGTGAAAAAATGTCCCTGCCTATTATTGACTATAATAAGAACAAAATGAATTTAGAAATCGAAATTAGGTTCCCAAGAAGCTAAAGGGTAATGACCATTATGGCGCGGATAAAACATTTTTTAAATTATGTGACCTTGTTATGCTGATGTTTTAATAACAGCTACTTTCAAAGAATGCTTGAAATCAACAATTTTACTCTCTAACTGGTTCAGGGGAAAAAAAATCTGTGGTATTAAAAATACACTAGAAGAAGTTCTAGCAGGAAGGTTTTACTTTTCCTGGGGGCAGAAACAAGAAAATAATCACACCCTCCAATTTCTCAATCTTCCTGTTGCAAACCTCCAGCCCCCTTTAATGGATGTCATTACATTTAAATAACCAGGGTAGTTAAAGCACTTCGCTTGTAAGCAGATGTTGACTCAAAGATATCAAAGGAAGAGGTAAAGCTGGTCTTATTTTAACTGACATATCTAATTTACAAAACTAAGAGTTGGGTCAATTTAGTAGATCTCATTAACATTTAATCAAATGACTATTAGAGTTCTAGTTTCCCACATAGGTAAATTAAAGCAACAACGTTTTCCACTTCACACTTTTCATTTAACAGTCAGAATTCCTGAACTGTGCTTAGCTGTCCTCTCTCCTAATGAAATGAAAGCTATTATCCTGAATGGAAGTGGTTTTTACTTACCGTCCTTCTCAAATGGTTTTGCTTACCCTAAGATCAGCCTGAATCTTTTTTATTTATTGAACATTTATGGAGCATTTTCTAAACTAATAAACCGTGTACCAGAAACTACTGCCCATAGAAAGTGAAAGAAAAAATTGTTAACCATACACTTACTTTATCATATGTCTGTTTGAAATAATGTGAAAACATGGGTGCTATTTCCAGTTCAAATATATCATATTGAAGGATTCAGGCACTGTTCTTCTTAATAAATGTTTAGAAACAGAATAAAATCTAGGCAAGTACATAGCAACATTGGCAGAATCCAATAAGCTAAAGGTCAAAAGTATATGATTTGTTAAACTTATCTTATTAAACCTTAAATATTAGAGTTGGAAACTATGTCCAATGTACAATTATTTATACAAATAAAGTTATTTAACACAGTGTTCTGTAGAATAATAAAAGTCAACAGTGTAAACAACTTAAGATCAGTAAGTTGCCATACATCAAAAAGATGAAATTATATATAGCAATTAATATGACTACTTATAATTTTTGGAAAATATACTAAAATATTAGGTAAAGAAAAGCAGGCTATTAAACTGGATATATGGTATTTTCTCCTTATTTAATACTTGTTAAGAATTTCTAAATTTTCTACAATAATTAATCTTATAATCAGAAAAAAGTAATTTTTAGTTTGGTTTTTTAAGACAAAGTGAAGCAACTGATAGACATGGGAAAAAATGCTTGTTTCTTATTCCTCATTACTACCTGGTTATGACCTCTTGCGTTTCCTAGGAGTAAGGTTCCGTTTGTTCTTTTAGAATAGGTCCTTCCTTCTCCAACATTCTGTGAAAATGTGTCCTGATCTCCTAAAGCTATAGAACCTCAGAGACTCAAAGTACCTTTTTTCTTCGGTAAATAAGAAAGGCTCTGTATAACTGTGAGATGTTACAATAGTAATTATTGTTATTACATTTGTATTTAATTCTGCCTGGAGTAGAATCCATAACAAATGTGCGTATAATTGGTACTAAGCAAATATTTGTTGAACTGATGGATCCGAATAATGAATCAAGTTATTTTAGACCTAGACGAGATAATAGATGTTCGTTTGGCCCAATTCTTTCATCTTATAGACTAGAAAACTGAAGCCAGAGAGGTAAGTAAGTGACTTGCTTAAGTGACTTGAATGTAAACAAGCCCATCCAAATGCAATATGTAGTGAAAAAGCGTCCTTGCCTATTATTGACTATAATAAAGAACAAAATGAATTTAGAAATCAAAATTAGGTTCCCAAGAAGCTCAAGGGTAATGACTATTATGGCACTAATAAAACACTGGTGAGCAGGAAGGCCAAGCTAGCCTCGAAGCCAGGATTTGTTTATGGCTCTAAATCCAATCTGCTTTTCACTCTCTCATCTTTGATTACATTCACATGCAGATATTCGGACTGTTATTGAAGTAATAGATAATAACAGCCTGGAATAGTCCTAACCGCTTTCATAGATCATCAGAGGATGTCATAAAATGAATAAGTAACAGAAACATTAATAAGTAAACCTTTCTAGAGAAATTTGGTTTTTAGAGACAGACCAAACTACTTCAGGTTCTGCCATGACCCATTCAGGGGAACGTGGGGCAAGACAGAGACTTCCCTGGGTCCCGGTCAGTGTGTGAGAACAAGTGATTAGATTTCCAGGAATTCTGAGAACCAGCTGTCCGACATGGCCATTGTCAAAAATTAAACTATATACCAGAGAGTAGGGAGAGGGGGAAGGGGGATGGTAGGCTGGGGTTGGGGGGGAGGGCATGATTTAAATCATTTCTTCAATTAAATTAATTAGTCAATTAATTAAAAAATTAAATTACCAAAACTAGCCATTAAATAACTAATATTTTAAAAAGTCATCATCACTTCGGAATTATTTTACTGTTATCTATGCTCTAGTGCTAGTTGTTGTTTTTTTTCTTTTTTTTTCGGTCTGGCAGACAGATTATATAACACTTTGCTACTGTGCATTTCGTTCCAAATCTGTGTTCAGTCATGTCGATAGTTTGCAATCAGCCATGGTGGGAATATTGATACCCAGGAAATCGGGAAACGCCGTGAGGGAATTCCTGCCCCCCACCCCCAAGAGTCTGTTAGTCGTTCAACATTTACCTGCACAGGCTGGTCTCATGTTAGTTATTTGAAAAGGGAGCCAGAAAGTCGTTCCCATCAATGCACATTCCAATTCTAATCGCAATGACCAGCAGAAGACGCAAAAAGGGAGAGTTCTGCCACGTTGTCATCTCTGTGTTGAAACAACCAATAACGTGCCTAGATACACAAGTCCTCGAGAAAAGAAACCTGCGAAACCCACCGCAAAGTGTGTTCTACCAACGAAAAAGAACCCAAAACGAAAACTCCGGCATGAGGATGAAAAAAGCAGAGCCAGCATTTCCACCAGTTCAGGCAGTGTCCTTTTCTTCTCACGTCTCCATTTCATATTATAAATTATTCCAGTCAAATGATAAAAATCATTTATGTAATGTTATAGCTGCAATCAAAGGTTATTTGGAGTCCCTTACACATGTAACTGGCTTTAGAATCTCCCAACACAATAAAAGCATTCCCCAAAACAAACTAAAACGGGCCAACTAGGAACAGACATTTTCACAAAATCTGTAATAAAAGGAAGGTACGAAGAGTGGCTCCTCTATTTAAAAAAGACTCAGTCACCTCTCAGGATCATTCAAGCGCATCCAAAGCATTCGAATCCTTTAATGAAGGCTATTGTGCAACCCTGAATTAAATACCGACCCAAATCCCAAATCCCTCTGTTTTGCAAAAAGGATTTTCATGCAAACGAATGGTAAAAGAAAACCCTGTGATTCGAAGGATCCACTATTCATCTTTCTTACGACATCATTTTAATTTCTAAAATTGATATTTGAAGCACTCTTTTCCCAAAGAGGACACAGCACGTGACACACGTGGTAATGGGCAACCTTTTGCTGAAGTGGCACTGAGACTTAGGTGCCTATCTCCTTCCCACAGGCCAACCCTCTGGCATCGGACAGTGGTGTCTGATCTTGCTAATGAATTAGGCGTCCCTATCTCTGCCACCATATCCTCGGACTCACAGGAAAGAGAGAGGAACTTGAGTTGTGGGGCAGGTAGAGAATAAAGAGAATCAGGAAGAAGAGAAAATAATATCATCTGACACTGTAATAGGAAGCTTTACCTCAAAACCTCACTCTAGCTAGAAGAAAAATTAGAGAGGGCGTGGGAAATAACAAGCAGACATGTCCCAAAATGTTAATAACGGTTTTGAAATAGAAAGACCGTCCCCGCGATCAAAGGCATCATCACGATGATGATGATGCCAGTAACAGCTAGCAATTATCGCATGCTCCCTGTGTACAGGAACTGTGCTCATGGCTTCATATTTTTAATTTCTAACCTTTACCATGCAGGTACTATCACCATCCCATTTTACAGTTGAGAAACTGATCCTCAGAGAATTTAAGTTACTTGCCCAGGTTCACATAGCTCATAACTGGTAGAGCAAGGAATCAGGGCCAGTCCTTACCAGTTTCTAAAGACCATTCAATTGTTGCGATACTAGCATCTCCCAAAATGTGTCATGTGGGCCAGGGTCCCTCCTCCCTAATCCGGTAAGTTTGGAAATGCAACGTACTATATCACCCTGGAATTAAATTGTTATATTACTGAGAAGTTCTGCTACAATATGACAAAACTTTTACCCAGTATTTCCCAAAACAACAATATTTGATTAGGAAAGGATTTCTATTCTTGTGTAATATCTAAAAATTTAATGACATACACTCTGTGTCCTTTATTCATTCAATAAAATATGTTGGCAGTATAGCCTAGCCCCTCCCTGCTCCAAATGCCCTCAAAAAAAGTGTCTGGCCTAAAGGAGATCAGGAAACACATCTCTGGGTGGAGCCAGCCTTGAGGAAGCACCAGTGTAAAGGCCCTTAGGTGCAAACAAACTCTGCTATTGGTTGGTGGGTGTGCAGAGGATGAAGGAGGAAGTGGTGCCTGATGAGCTTGGAGTGCAGCCAGGGCCAACACATGTCTTATCTGTATTCATACTGGGTAGCATTTTATTCTCATTGTGATGGGAGGCCATTGGAGGCTGTTAAGTAAGGGAGTAATATGTTCTAATTAGAACCGCAAAATGTGAAATGATCACTCTGGTTGCTACCTAGCAAGTGGACTTAGGAGAATAAGGGTGGAATCAGGATACCAATTAGGAGACTGATGTAATAATCCAGGAGAGATGGTAGAGGCTGGGGCGAGGAAGTAGCAGTGGAGATGGTAAGAAGCGGTCAGCTACATTTTGAAGGCTTATCCACAAGTATTTGTTAATAGACTAACTATAATGGCTGGGGTGGGGGGCGGGAGCAGCAAGGATGACTCCTAAGTTTTTTGCTCAAAGTGATTGCATGGATTGTTATGGATTGAATTGTTCCCCAACAAAGGTATGTCGAAGTCCTGGTCCCCAGTACTTCACCATGGGACCTTACTTGAAAATAGTGTCTTTGCAGAGGTAATTAATTAAGTTAGAAAGAGATCATAAACTTAATAGGGAGGACCTCGAACCCAATATAACTCATGTCCTTGTAAGAGAGAGAGCAATAGAGAGGACAATTCCATGCAAAGACAGAGACACATAAGGAGAAGATGGCCATGTGACAATGGAGGCCGAGGTCGGAGTCACGCGTCTACAAGTCAGGAACCACTCAGGGTTGCTGGCAAACCCCAGCTGGAAGAGCCAAGGGGGCATTCTCCCTTACAGGGGTCAGAGGGAGCGTGGCCCTGGTGACACATTGGTTTTGGACTTGTAGCCTGTGGAACTAAGGGACAATGAATCGCTGTGGTTTGAAGCCACCCGGTTTGTGGTACTTTGTTACCGCAGCTCTAGGGCACTAATACATGGGTAGCGGGACTACAGTGGCGTTGGAAAGACTGTGGAAGGGCGGGCAGCGTGTGTGTGTTTGGCTGTGATACGATTCTTAGACAAGCCCCCAGTCCAGAGCTTTCTATAAGACATAGCCAGGTGAGGAAACTTAAGTCTTAGGTAGAATAGTTCCTCAAGTCCTAGGTTAATTTCTCAAGTCCCCCACTCACACATTAAGTCATAAGGTTGAAATGTGAAGCCAGATCTAGATAATTCCAGAAGTCCATGTATTTTCTATCTGTCACTGCATAAATGACATAAGATAACAAAATCCTCCTCCAGGCAAATTTTGACAAAAGCAAAATTCCAGGTAAACTGGATTATCTCTACATACAGTTTGTAAGATTTACAAGTGCTGGAATTGCAAGTGATTTTAAGTGCACCTTTATCTGCAAAGTGAAAAATCACATACCCAGAGATTGTTTCACAATGGATTTCTAGTGTACTTCCTTCAGTTTTAAATATAATTTTTTCTTTAAGACTCAGGGGAACAGCAGTGTCTTCCACTGAGACGTACTTCATTTTCCTCAAAGTAAATGTAGCCCTATTCATTTTAGAAGCAGCCACTTTTTTGCTGCCTACTCTGAGTAAATTTTTCAAATAAAAAATTAGGATATGCAGTGTGGCAAACACAAGGGTAAGAATGGACACGGGATGAAAATAATTTATATGAAGATGATCCTGGGACATTCTTCAATGTTGTCACCTGAACCATCATTTGCTGAGGTGACAAGAAATTCTTTCGTGATTCCATAACAAGTGCTATTATTATTGATAGCAATTGCCTTAGATTATTCCAGTACTTTCCTCAGCTTTTTTCCACACATTGTCTCATTCGATCTTCACTGTGACTCTTGAAAGGAGTTAGTGCAGCTCTGAAGTGGCCCATGCGTGTGGAGCAACTTCTCAAGTAATGACACTTCAGTGAGTAGCAGAGATGGGGCAGACTCCAATTTCAAGGGACCATCTACTCAGCTAATAAATAAATATACCTTTAGCTCTTCCTATGTACCAGATTCCAATCTAGGCACGGAGAACAAAAGCGTCTGCCTTGATGAAGCTTACTGTCTAGCGGGGAAGAACGGTTATGAGAGTTGTTAAGAAAATTAAAGGAGGGGAAAGGGTTAGAGATGGGGTCGAGGAGTGGTAGTACGTTAGATTGCTTGGTCAGGAAAGTCCCCTCTGAGGAGGTGACATTGGGCAGATCTGAAGGACACAGAGTTCCCTGTGAATACCTAGAGAGAAGAGAGTTCCAGGCTGGAGAATGGTGACTGCAAAGGCCCTGTAACAGGAGACAATGAGGATGGAAGCCAGCCAGCATGGCTGGAGGCCAGCGAGTGATGGGAAGGGTGGTACCAAGTGGGATCAGCTATCAGATCATGCGGGGTGTTGACAGCCAACACATGTTTGGGGCTCATTTCTTCTCAGCTCTTTTGTTTCTAGCAGTGGTGAGGCTGGCCTCTTGTCACCCTCTTGCTCACTCTACTTGGAGGAGGGGGTAAGAGGAACAAAAATGTACCTGATAAATGAATTTGGGTAACCTGGGCATATTAGTCTCAACTCCCTTGCTATCCTCACAGGCGCATTGCTTTTCTCTCTTTACCTGGTATGGCCATACGTAGGGCTTGGCCAGTCTGCGCAACTTTGGGCTTCAGTCATAGGAAGCCCATCTTCCCAGAAGCAAAAGCTCCAACCCAAGCAGCCTCTCTTAGTAATAAAAGTGATAGTTTGCTATCCCCTGCCTTGCTCCTTGTCTTCTCAATTTTCCAGAACTCAGTCAATGGAGAGAAGTTTGCTATTCGGGGGGCTCCCTCAGAGGCCTCAACAGAATGGGATTTGGGTTTCATTTTAAGTGTAACGAGCTGGAACTCTTTCTCCGCTGCGCCCTACTCTATTATCCTGCAAACATTTCATCATACATGTAATTGGACACAGCTGTGGCTGGTAGTGTCCAGAATTTGACGTCCCATCCAACGTGGCTTGCCCACGCCAGCTCTGGAAATGTATGAGAGCTGACTATGAGAAATGATTTCTAAAATCAAACCAGCCAAACTATCTGCACACAGCTAATCAAAGGGCAACAGAGTCACAACGGAACATTTAGCAAGAACAAAAGGATGCAGAACTGACTCCCCTTATTTATTAAATATTTTAAAATCAAGTGTGCATAGCATCGGAAGCAGAGACAATGCACGAAGCCCATAGACTTACTCATCAGGTTCTTGAGCCTTGGAAACACCCTCCATTATTGCTTCAGTCAGTGGTTTCCGAGAGCAAAAAACCTACGTTCACCCTTTCACTTGCTGCAGGCTGACTGCTCTTCCATACCGTCTTGCCAAAATCATCGACGTTCTTCATATTCCCAAATTCAAAAGTTTCTGTCTTCATCTTAATTGACTTCTCTGAAATGTTGACATTTATATTTGCCTTCTGTAATCTGTTCTTCTAGAATGTTCTCCTGCATAGTTCTCTCTTCCTCCGCCTTCTCTTGAATATTGGGTTCCTAGGATTCTTTCCTTGGTCCACAGTTTGTCTGACTGTACGTGCTCTCATCCAGGGCAGGGTGGGCTCATCAGTTTAAGTAGCGCCTTCTTCTGACACCGCTCAAAACAATAGCTCTTCTTAAAAGCTTCATGGTCATCTATCCAACTGCCTGCTGAACATTTCACCCGCTATCCATGGATATGAAACTCAACTTGCCAAAGTGGAACCTAATCCTTCCGCTAAAATAGTGAGATGAACACGTTTAGTTTTGTTTCCTCATAAAACCCTTATACAATGAAAGTAGACTTTTTTTTAAAAGGTATAAATCCCATGGGCCCCCAAAATGGGATGAAGAGCAAATAAAACAGGTCGGATTTTGTTGTTGTTTTTAGATGGAAAGTGAACAAATAGTTGGCAGAGAATGAAAGCAGACTATAAATGAGAAACCAGCTCGTTCACATTACAAAACCATGAAAAGGCCCACAAATGATAACTACTGGCCACTGCACAAGGCAAATTTGAGGCAAGGACTGAAAAGAGGGATTGGAGAAGGTCTGAAACAGCAGGCAGGGCCTCAGAGCCCCTCCCTGACTCTAACAGGAAAAAAAGAAATATTTTATAGAAAATTTATTCTTTGAGAAGTTAAATAGAGAAATTCTCAACTTGGGAATATGAAAAGTTGGGAAAGAGGCACCCAATTAAAGACTAAGCCTATACACTAACATATCTCCAAACACTCCCCTCGAACTTGAACATGGCCCAAATATGCTCCTTGAATACTCAGCCCTAAGAAAGCTGGCAGCAAGCACTATGTGTCTCTATCACTCACCTCATGTAGGAGGCTGAGGATTCTTCTCTGGAATAGCTAGAACCTCTTAGAGAAAGGACCTATCCATACTGACATGTGACTTCTTGGACCCACCTATCAATTCCAGGGAGCCAGGGAGCTGCTGGCAAATCTCTTCCACACAATGGAACTTCCAACCAGCAACTTAGCTTCTCACGCTTGATACGTAACCAGACTGCAAAGAACCACTGGACATTGGAAGGAAGCCTCTAATTTAAAAAGAAAAACCAAAATAAACGACTTGAAGGAAAAAAAAACTCAAAAGAAATAGTAATGCGTGAAACGGAATAGGTCTTTGAACTTAAATGAGAAAGGTGTTTAAGGAGATAAGAGGGGACTTTGCATTCATTTAACAACAGAAAGCTCTCTTAAAGGGGAACAAAAAACAAGAACACACTCCTGAAAATTAAAAATAGGGTTGTAGCAATTTAAAAATTTTGATCAAAGAGTGAAACACTAAAGTCACACAAATCTCCCAGAAAATTTAACTAAAAGAGAAAAGGACTTAGAATATATATGAAGAAAAAAGATAATTAGGAGATTTATTCTGGAAGACCAACATCTGAGTAATGGGAGTTCTAGAAAAAAGGAGGCAGATAAAATTTAGAGGAGAAAAATTATTTCAGAAATAATACAAAAAAAATTTAGCAGAGGTGTAGACATGACTTGTAGATTTAAAAGGACCACCGATTTTCCAGATCAAGGAATGAAAAGACACAGAACAGCTTCCAGAAATAAAGAGACTATCATAAACTTGAGAGAGAGACAGAGGTAGATAGATAACAAAAACAATCGAGAACCAAAATGACATTGGGCTTTTTAACAGCAGTGACAGCGGCTAAAAAATACTGGGAGAAAAAGCCTTCAAAATTTTCAGAAGAAAATGATTTCCAAACTAGAATTACATACTCAGCCAAACTATCAAACAAGTATGAGACAAATTAAAGAAATGTTCAGGTATGCATAAGGTTTCAAAAAATTGGTTCTCATATACCACTTCTCAGAAAGCTACTGGCAGATGTGTTCCATGAAAACAAGGCAGTAAACCATAAAGAGAAAAAATGACATCCCACTCACGGAACTAATTAATGCAGGGGAGAGGTCCAGGACAATAGCTCTGCCCAACGAGGCACCAGTGTAGATTGCTGCAGTAAGACAGAGCAATCTGTAAGGAATATATATATACATATACACACACATACATACACATATACATATATATGTATGTGTGTGTATATACATATATATACATACACACACACACACACACACATATACATATACTTCGGTCCAAATCTGGCCATGTGTAAACATAAACATATAAGCAAACATATACAGACACATACATACATACACATACACACATACATATATACATATACACACATACATATACACACGCATACACATACATGCATGCATATACACATACATACACATACACATATATGCATGAGTGTGTATATATATATGTATGTGTGTATATGTTTATGATGTTTATGTTTATACATATATATGTATATGTGTATGTGTATGTGCATGTATATCTATGTATGTATGTATGTGTATGTATATGTATGTATGTGTGTATGCATGTATATGCATGTTTATGATGTTTATGTTTATACATGGCCAGATTTGGACCGAAGTCCTAAGAGTGACAAAGAAAACTAAGCAATCCAAAAAGAGGCCATTGTTAACTTGATGAAGAATACCAAACTGTACCAAGAAAGGTACTGCAATTAGAGTATACTACTTAGTTCAATGGTGAGCAATACTTATATTATAAATAAATATCAGATATAGATTTAGCAACAATAAAAAATTCTTTAACTATTTGGACAGGATGGAAGGTAGGCAAGTTGGGATATAAAGTATGTAAGGGTGCTAAATTCTCACCTTGCTTAATAGGAAGTCAATAGAAAATAACTCGAATTGATAAAAAATATTATTAAACTAAAACAAGAAAGAATTCAAGAAATCAAGAAATAGATTAGGCAATTAGAAATTTGGAGTTAAATACTAAGAGATACAGGTAGAAGCATGGGAAGAGACTTCAGAGATAAGAGAAGTGTGGAGAATAATGAGGAAGAAGACTAAATTTTTTTTTTTATTATGGGAACTGTTTATGACTTGGATTTTTAACCCATGTAGGTGAATTATGCTGACAAAAATCAAAAGTAAGAATAACTTAAAAAACTAATCTTATCTTCTTCCCTAAACAAGTCCCTACCTCTCTATTTTCTGTCTTGATTGGAAATACTCTCAAGCACTAAAACTGGAAATCCCGGATTTGTCCTTGACTTCATCTCCCTCTTGCTGACTTCCCACAGCCAAGCAACCACCCATCGAATCTCCTGGATGTTTTGCCAATTCCCCTCTCCTCGCTAACCCTACCCCAAGATCATAATCCCAGTCCTTACCATTACTTGCCTGGACCATTGAAATCTCCAAGCTAATTTCTAACCCTGACCTTAACTCCTAATTACATGAATTTCCCCACTTTCCTTATTTGCTCTTGTATCTCCTATTTTCTTGGGCTATGGGTTTTATGCCTTTTCCAACTTCGTTGCACAGCAATAGATAACCACTGCATAGGCAAGACATAAGCATAAAGTAAAAATTGGATAAATAGTAGGATGGAGCTAGAGAGGAGGTTGCAGAGAGCCTTGTAGATGTGTCTTTATCCTCTAGTGACTAGGAATTACCGGAGGCTTCATATTTTGAAAAGAACATTATGGCCATAGTGTAAGGATCCATCTAAGCTAAAAAGACAGAGAGATCATTTAATAGGCTTTATCATAATCTGGAATAAAGATAATGAAGCCTAAACTAGGGCAGGGCAATAGTAATAGTGTGGGCAGGGTAGGCTTGACAATAATTAGAAGGTAAAATTCTAATATTTACCTTGTGAGTGATGAAATATTATGTGTTGAAATAGAACAGCATCTAGGAGGACTCCCAAATTGACCTGGATGGCTGGGCAGGGCCTATCACCAACTAAGATTCCCCAGTATTTGATTTTTGCCGTGAAATTAATGCATCAGTGCATTCGTGTGTGTGTGTGTGTGTGTGTGTGTGTGTGTGTGTGTGTGCACGCACGCTCATGAGCGAGCCAGAGAGGATGAATATGCATACCGGATCCCTGAGAATGAAAATCAGCCCCTGGGTAATCACACTGTGATCTTCCCAACAGAATAGAGACAGTGCTTCTACATCCCCAAGGCCACACACTGCAGCTGCCTAATGACTGACAATCTTTACTGAGCAGGTACAGGTTTTGTTAAGGGTGGAAAATTTGCAAATGGCCAACTTCTGCTTCTGTAATCTGCTTGTTTAATGTTAACCAAGGTGTGGTTCTAGGCGATATCCTGTGCAAAGATATGCTAATGGCCAACTTCTGTTTCTGTAAATCTGCCTGCTTGGTTGATGTGGTTTTAGGCTTTATAAGCTGCCTCCTCTGGAAGCTCAGGGATGATCTCCTCTAAGCCTGCGTGGTAGAGAGTCAGTTGCGGCCGGCTAATAAAGGCTCACAATTCATCTCGGTTGGCTTCGTGGGTCTTAGATTTGATCGAACCACAACAGTTTCTTACCACTGTGTTCCCAGCCACACTTTGTCCTGCCCAGGTCCGGGGCAAAGACTGCTGACGTAATCAGCTGCCAAACTGCCATGGCGACTTGACGGCAGCCAGTCCAATGGGTTCCCTCTTCACTGGGTCATCCTTTGACCCACTCAGTGCAGGGCCAAACCTTTCAGAGGCCTCTTCCTACTGTTAGGTTGGTGGGGGCCTGCCTGGAGGCTTTCCAGCTTGACCTCAGAATCCAGACAAGGGCCCACCCTAAAACCCTGGTGCCACTGCCCTAATCTGCCACTGCCCTAATCCGGATGCTTAATTGACATTCCGCATTCTATACCCACCCTACCCCCATATAACCCTGTAAAAACTACGCCCTCCTGTCCGCCCTCCTGTCCAGGGCGAGGAGGGCCTGACTTCTCTGGCCCCTCTCCTCTCGGGGCCAGAGAACCTCGCCCGGCAGTGCTCTCTCAATAAAGACTTGCTTTTAAAACTTCTCTGCTTGTCCCGTGTTTACCTTATACCTATGTCCCAGTCCTTTGAGTGTGTGTCTTCCTTTGCTGCAGGTATGCTAAAGAAACTAACTTTGTGTCATTACAAGTGTATTCCTGGTAGTGTTTCATCAGTTGGTTTATCATCCCCCTTGAAAGGTGTGCTGAGACCAGGTAGAGAAGTTAGGGAGACCACAAAACATAGAAGAACAAGAACTCGAGAGCGTCAAGGGCAGCTGAGCGCTCTCTAGATTATTCTGCGACAAGCAGGAAACCCTCTGCCACAGTTCCTGAATGTCCAGAGGTTCAACTTCCAGCCTTTACTTGGGCGACAGGTATATCTGTTGTGGTGCGATCAAATTTAAGACCCATGGAGCCAATTGAGATTAATTATGAGCCTTTATTAGCCGCTGGCGACTGACTCTCTCTACTCGAGAATTAGCCTTGAGCCTCTAGAAGGAATAGCTCAAAAAGCCCCAAAACCCCCTGGAGCGAGCAAGCAGGTTTACAGAAGCAGAGGCTGGCCATTAACATATCTTTACGCAGGATAACTACACCCTTAACATTAGCATTTCTTTGCACAGAATATCTCCTAGAACTACACCCTGTTTTTAACATTAAACAATGGAAGCAGAAGTTGGCCATTTGAAAAATTTCCACTCTTAACTTATCCTGAGCACATGCTTCATTTCTCTCTCCGGATTTGATTTTCCTCATTTGCAGATTAAGGGGATTTGATGAGCTCTATACTTCCCAACGGCCCCTCCCAGCTTGGAATTTCTACAAAAGGCAGCCGAGGATAGGGACAAGACTGCTGTAGAGTTTCTGAGTCACAGTGATGATTCCTGCAGGCTACCTTGGTGAAAGGACGGCCATGCCTGTTCTGGGCACCAGGAGCTCCCATCAAAGTGTCTGCAAGGCTGGAAACCTGGGAAAGGCGATTTTTTTGGTCTATACTACAAGACCGGTTTGATTATATGCTTTTTTGAGCATAGAATTAAAAACACATGCATCAACAAATTCTAAACCGGTGGCTTCCAATAAGTTTACTCTGAAGCAAACGTCTCGGATTTTGCAGATGCCAGCATTCAGGTGCAAGGGTACAGTGACCTGCGAAAAGGGGTCTTGGTTTCCCATCAAATGCTGCGGTCTGCTAGTTCAGAAAGTGCTTGTGCAATGGGATGAGAGGTTAACTCTCTCCCAAGGCGAGTTAACACTACAAACACTCCGATACATAGAGAAGGAAAAAAAAAATTCTTTCCAGTTGATTTGTTGATTGCTAATAATATTCATTAAGAAACCCAGGTGGGATATTTTTTCATTTTTAGAGTCAGCTACACTGTCACCTTCCCCCCATGTCAAACGTAAGCTCTGAGTCATCTGGGCCATGCAAGCCTCAGAATGGATCCGTCTTTAACTTCTTCACTTCTTGCTACTCAACTTTTCCCAGCCAGGCTTTCCACCTGACAATCACAGTTCCTGGTCTTTTTCAACACAGAGGCCCCTGCACACTCTTTCCCACACATGGTTTGCTCTCCTTTAACATAATTCGACTCATTTAAGATCTTCTGGGTATTTACTAAGGTGTGAGATACTTCGCTAACACTTGTCAGGGAGTCAGAGATGAAAATGGCATAGTACTTGCTTTCAAGGAGAAGAGAGACCAGGACAAAATCTGGTAAGTACAGGCAGACTAGATAAGTGCTGTAATCAGGGACAAGAAACTCAGTTCTCTAAGCCGCAACGGCCAACATTGCACTTCTTCAAGTCCTCATAGATGGTGACCTCACTCTCAACCCCAATCCTGTCTGTCGCTCACTATGCAACCAGCTACTTTGAACTTCAGGAAAGAAGAATAAAGAAAATGCAGACTAATCCTTATGTCTACCAGAGTCAATTACACTCAATTACAGAGTCAACTGCAATCTTGCTATATCCTAACCCACCCTCTCTCCAAAGACTCACAATACATGGAAAGTAAGGGAGAAGTGGAAAGTGACCTTAGATATGTAAACAAGAGGGACATGGGAAACACAGAAGATTGATGAAGCAAAGCAAACAAGTAAATTAAAAAACAGAGCTTTCCTCTTGTTCACGCTAAAAGAAAACAGCAGAGGATTGAAGGTGTGATCTTCAGAAGAATAAATGAAGTGATTGTTAAACTCAGCCTTAGGGGATGACATTTCTGAGACAGTGGGACTCTTCTTGCAGAGTTCAAGAAGTCGGGTGAAAATAAGACAGGGCAAGAGGGCACATTCCCCACCAATAAGAATCAACTGAGCGATTTTGAACTGAATAACCTGCCAAACCAGAGGGGCCACAGGAAGGAAACACACACATACAAACACCTGATACGATGTCTGGCACTCAGTGAGCATTTGGGCAGGTAATGCTGTCCAATAGGAATAGCAGGGAGGATTGAGCCACACAGTTTCACGTGTGCTCTGCCACTTCAAAATTCTGTACCTTTAGACACAGTACTTCTGTTCTTAGTGGAACCACACTACTTATCACAGCTCTAGTGACATACACGAGATGATATACTTACATTTATAAACTCGTACCAGATACTACAGAAAGACAAAAGATCAACTCTGCTCTCACCTTCTAACAGGCCTTGGAGCAGCCCCTGGCCATAGAATAGATGATGAATAAATCTAATTTCCCTTGTATTGTCAGTGGGAAATTAATATAAGAAGATGGGTTTACAGAGCTGAACATTTATTTATTCAGCACACAGAACATGTACTAAAGTAATACAGTGGAAAGGGAAGGGGAGTTTGGGTTACTAAATATTTGGATGAAGACTGGACCGTGTATCTAGAATATGTGTCACACCTTAAGTTTAGTTTAGAAAATATGGCCACCATCAGAATAGGTCGTTACAGTTCCCATATTCGGTAGGTGCTGCCTTGTGAAAAGATAGAAAAATTCACTACATTGCCTGGCTTCCTGACATTTGGAAATGGTTTACATAGATAAAGCACTGTATATTCTAAGTCATAGATAAAAAAGTATGTAATTTCCCCTTTTCCCTTCCGACTCCTACTTTATTCTCTCTCCCCTCCCCCATGGGGGTAGAGGACCGACTCCCTGTACAGGTATAGATATGCCTTTTAGTTTGTGACTGTTGTAAGCTATCAAGAACTGTAGCTACAATAACAATAGACACAATAGTCATTGAAACACTGATTGATCATAGAACGCTTGTATCTTCTTCCATTCTGGGAACTCTGCAGATTCAGATTTCTCCCTCAAGGCCTTGTCCTTTTTTGATTTTTCTGCACATTCTCATTGGATCACCCTTGGTCACTAATTGCTAGTCCTGGTAATTGATTGATTGGTCCTGATCTTGCCCTTGGCCCCTCCACTCTCATCTGGCACCTCCACGAGGGTACTCAATGGGTTCCTCAAACCCAATGGAGTCTCAGAAGAAGACAGCATCACCCCCTTTGAACTTCCTCCTCCTCTGACTTTTCTATTATTAATGGCACACTGTCCTCGCAGATGTCTGAGCTCTAAAGCTGAGTCCTCCTGCCAAATCGCTCACAAAGTCCCACCCTTCTTCCTCCTTTTTCTCTCAGCCATCTATTCTGTTCAGTTTGACCCTTATTGGCCCTGGGACATTTGCAAAGCCTTTTAACTCATCTCTCAGATTTCAGTCCCCTCCACTCCGATTCAGCCTAGCCCTAATAATGCCAGAAAGAGCTTTGCAAAGCACAAGACACTCCCCCCTCTTCCAGGGCCTTCAGTGGCTCTGGGCTGCAACCAGGATGCAGTATAAACTTCCCACTATGAAATTCAATGTCTTCCACAATGTGACTCCAGCAAAACCTTCCAGATCAAAGTCACATGATCCTTCACAAACTCTGTCCTCCAGCAAGATTAAACCCTTCCTTGTTCCCTAACTTTACTCTGCCTTTTATGTCTTTACAGTTCAGTATAGCTCCAGGCAAACGGTAGGCACTAATCAGTATCACTAGAGAATTTAGGTGGGAGTGTGAACTGTAAAATTCTAACAACTTTTCTGAATGAAAATTTTCAAGACCATTTGAAAAAATATCAGTTAAATGAATAAAAGGATTAAAAAAAAAATGGATCTCTTGAGAGCTGGGTTACCTCTGCCCCAGAGAACCACAGAGGTAAAATAACATATGTCAAGAGGTCTTTTTGAAAGATGAGTAATGGGTAGGATATGGAATCCCAAAAGGAAAAGGATAAAGGCCTTAAAGGATGCGTAACTAAATATTTGGGCCAATAAACTGTAGCAATGTAAAGACAGCTACTGACTAGAATCAGAACACACAGAAAAGGTTAAGAGATAAAACCCAAGGACATTGGAGAGATAAGATGCTAAGATTTGCTTTTTCAGACCTAAAGTCATTCCTCCCAACCCTGTCTTGCTCCCCAGGTTCTAGGTTAAAGCAATACAAGAAAAGCATGTGGTTTCTTGCTCAAGGCTGCACCTGCAATATTTTGGAGGGAGAGACATCTCAGTGCTCTGCTTTAGTTCATTTAGACTTAGGAGCCTATGTTTTATGTAGAAAGCACCTGATCACTGTCCTGTGACCCAAATTTGTTATTGCTTAAATCTTTGAATTTGCAAATATATAGTACAAAAGTTCAAATTCCATTCCTGATTTTGACCAGGAAAGTACAGTTCTTAGCTTTCTGCCCAATTTTTGTCTCTCTCCCAAATCAGATAGATATGAATGAGTCATTATTCTAGAGGTATCTTTCTAATTATGAGGAACTCCCCTACTTGCTTTTAAATGTTCTTGGTTCAGTCCATGAATACTCCACATTATTAAATCCCTGGAACTATTAAGTTAAATAATGCTCACTCTTTTAAATGAACTACACTTCCTATTAAAAATGGGACATTACCTATTGACCTTGGGTATTTGGGTGCCAATAAACAGGTATGTGACATTATCTGAGGCAGTAACTAAGCTCTTCCTCTCTCACTTAGTTCTATGCATACCAGGGTGGTACTCAACGCTTAGTTTTTCTTCTGACAAGTCATATGCTTTCCAAAACAAAAACAAAGTCATTAGCAAAATATCATCATACAGTTTGCTTTTGTTTTTATTTTTCAAGTGGAGAGAACTGGTGAGCCCAACAGACTTGCTGAACACTCTCCAATATCATTTGAATCTCCTGTCAGTCAAAGCCCACTTATTTCTTGGGCTATAAAATCAGCCTAGTAGAACCCCGCTGTAAATTGGTTTATAAGCTGGATTCACATAGAGTGTGGGGCCAATTAAGCCCCTCGAAAAACAACCAATCCCTACAAAAGAACAATGCATCTTCTTGCGAAGAACACTGGCCTTACATGACAAAGGGTTTTTCTGTTCGTCTCCTAGGGTAGAAGTCTGGAAAGCCCCATATGCCAAAGGGTTTGGACTTTCATATACCAACAAAGTCAGTGCGTTTCCTTTGCCAAAATGTTCCAATCACTATTTTGAGTAACTTTCTTAAAAGTAGTTTTCCAAGTTGGTAAAATGCATTCTCGTTGGATCTCTTTTTTTCCTTACATCTCCGTTCTTACTCATCCCACACCAAAAAAAAAAAAAAAAAAAGAAAAAAAAAGTAAAAAGTGGTTGTACAAGGAGGGGGAGAGGGGAAGACAAGTGTCCACTGAATGGGGAGACTGAGGCTCAGTAAATTTAAATAATCTGCTCAAGGTCACCAACCAGCAACAGGCGGAGCCGGGATTCGAATCCATAAATATGGCAAAGCCTACTTTTTTTCTCGTGACACCAAGCTGATTTGAAAGGTACTGGATGCGTCCGTTTCACACACGTCTCTACCAGCTTGTCCTACCAACCAACACCCCTGCGGGGACCGAACCCTCTTGGCGAGGCGCTGCTTCTCCCTGTCCCGTGGCCTGGCTGTCTCCTAATCCTACATCGCAGGAGTGTTTCCGGCGCGCTTTCCTTCCTTCACTCAAGCCAAGTCTTTTCTGGGGCACGCTCAAATCGAAGGCCCCTCCTCCACGACATCCCGAAATCAAAACATCCCGAAGAGACGAGCTGGGGGAGGAAGGGGGCGGTGTTCCCGCCCCGCCCCGACAGTGAATGGAGGACCCCACGGCCTCGCCTCGCTGGAGGGGCTCCGGGACTAGGAGGAGGAGCCTCCCGGTGTGGAAGAAGCCGGGGTGCGACTGCCTGGGAGTGTGCCAGGAGCCTTCGGGAGTGTTCCCCGGGCTGCGGGTACCCAGAGCCCGGTGCCAAGCATCCCGAGTACCCCAACCTGGGACTCCGAGCCGGCCAAGACCACCCGACTCCAGTTTTCTTCCACGATGCTTTTTGCTTCCCCCCAGGTGCTGAGAGCCCTGACGCCGCCCGCCCGGCCTCCCCCGGCGCCCCGGGGACGCGGTGAGGACCCGCCCCGCCGCGGCCGCGCGACCCGGTGGCCCCGCGCACTCACGCAGGTCGTCGGCTCTCCTTCCCGCCTCGCGGCGCGCGCACACTCAGCCCGCCGGTCCTCCCCGCGGGCCCCCAGCCAGCGAGCGGCGACTCGGCCTTTCCCCGCGCGCCTCCGGGTCACAGGTACCCTGCAGAACGTGAGCTTTTAAGGGCTCCTCTCGGCCACGCGAGTGACCCAGACCTATCAGGTCGAAGGTACGTCCCCACGCCCCCCCCACACCCTCCCACCCCGCCCCGCTCGCGACCTGGCCGCGCCGGGTCAGCGCTTCGCATCCAGGGAGATGCCCGCGGCCCCAGAAGTGGAATCTCAAAATTTAACCTCAAGATGGGCCGCGGTGTAGTTCTGTGTGTTGGTTGGTTTGTGTGTTTTCATTTTCTCTCCCCCTTTTAAAAAGCTGCTATCTGAGAATTGCAGAATTGCAACACGGCGCTTTGAAAGTATTTCCCCACCGCGCCAGTGCGTGCGAGCCCGGCGTTTGCATGTGGAAACCCATCGGTGTCTCACTCTCTCGCCCTGCTGCTCTCACGTGCGTTGTTATCGCTGCTCCACATTCCAGTCACACCAGTGCCCTGAGCACACGGAGCGCCACCTCGGTGTCAGGTGCTTTCTCTGCGTCGGTGTGTCGGAATCTTAGAGCAACTCCATGTGTTTTGTACTGTAATTATCCCTATTAGGCAGTTGGGAAACTGAGGCTTAGAGAGGTTAAGTATCCATTCAGGGTCATATCCTTTGTAAGTAACCTCATCACCACCACCAGGTGCTGGGCACTGAGTCCCAGGTGGTTTATTAGAAGGTAAGGAGATTCAAGAGCAAGGATAAGACAAACTACAAACTCTTCACAAGTCTGTCCCCCAAACACCCTGTAGTTTAGGGATGGCAGTTACTTGGAACACCGCAGACAGGCCACCTGGCTTTGGATCCTGGCTCTGCTACTTAGCTACTAACTCTGATCCATTGTTTTTAAAGGTGACAAAAACAAAAACAAACACAAAAACAAAAGTCACCAAGCTCCCATGCTCCTTTGAAGAGGTGGACTCTGTCTTTCCTCCCCGTGAATCAGGGCTGGCTTTGTGACAGGTTCTGACCGTTAGAATGGGGGCAAGTGCCATTTCCATTCCGTGAGTCAGAGGTCTGTGCAGCTTCTGCTGTGAGATGAGTGTGTGTGACTACAACGCCAAGAGGCCAGTGCGGCTCCTGGAGTAAGAGGTTTCATGCCGGAGAACGGTGGCATCTCTGAGACAGCAGCTGGGAGACTGGGGAGGGACTCCTGGCCTCCAGCTGAGTGCAGCTGCCTGAGCCAGCCCCGGTGAAGCCTACCCAACCTGGACATTTAAGCTACTTCAGCTTTGAGTAGTTTGTTATGCAACTAAGGCTGACTCTGTGATCTGGAACAAATTACTTAAGTCACTGAGTCTCAGTTTTCTCCTAAGTCCCTCCTTGACTGGGTTGTGGTGAGGACTAAATGAGAATGTAAATCATGCGGCCAGAGTATGTGCTGGGTGACTGCAGCCATCACTGTTTGCCATCATACGTTATGTGTGGAAGTGTGTCCTGCCCACTGATGATGTTATGGAGAAAAATGTGTTCGTGGGAAAACTCTTTTCCTTTAATACTAAGACCAGCTTCCCACATCCCACCCCCACCCCTGGCCACAAACTGTTAAATAAATAAATCAGGTTCAACCTTCCTACACTGACAAATATGTTTCGCTGTGACCTGAAAAGCCAGATTCAAATTCTTTGATGACCTGCACCTAACGTGCAGTGCAGGGAGAGCTGGCTCCCAGCCACAGTCTGCAGCCGCCTCCTCTTTTCCCAGTGAACTCCAGTCCACAGTGAACTCCAGTCCCCATGGGCCTGGGGATGTGCACCCCAGCTGCAGTGCTGCCCGCCGTGGAGTATAGGCATTGGCAGACAGCACTGTGTGCAGGTCCCTGAACGAGGCCCAGTACCGTTTGGGGAAGCAATCTGGGGATCCTGGATACTCAGATCAAGGTTTGGGGAGATGTAGATTTGGGGACAAGGAGGGCAATAGACAGCCCACTGGTACCTCACCCCATCGGGAGAAGGATAGCCAAGCCAGTCAAGGGCCAGAGAAGGGCCTAGTAAAGTCTGGGCCCTGGGCAAGGACCCCTGTGGCCTCAGCACAGGATAGCTACTGTCCAAGGAATACTTGCACCCAAAATGGAGCCACTTAAATGAAAACCAAACTGGATTTTGCAGTAAATATAAAATGAATCAGATGTTAGCATACTTCTGCAAAAACAGGGTGATATAAAAGTCTTACTTACTACAGTTTGAGTCACTTCAGAGGTATAAATGCTGCAACTTATAAAACACATCACGTGAAAGTTTAATTAAATATACTTTATACTTATTTAGTTGTCAATTTTGAGCAACACATTTATTTAATTTTATTTTTTTGTTTGAGTTCCCTGGGTGAAAATGGCATACATTGACTTAAAAAAAAAAAAAACTTACAGTTACATTTATTACAATAATTTAAAGTTAGGATCAGAAGAAGTAAGCGTTCAAATGACAGCTTTGAAAGTTTGTAGCATTTATACTTCTGAAGTAATTAAAGCTTAAAACTGCACTAACATATGGGGGACACCCAAATGTATGTAGAGCTCATTTTTATTTCAATGTTTCATATTAGAAGCATTTTGGATCTTTATTTAGAAGTTCAGTCATGGTTTTGTGACCAGAAATGGGCTATAGGAATTTAACTCTTGTTTATATGAATTCCTCTATGGTAAAATTCGTTTCGTTATGTATCATTTCGCCTATAGTCACAGTTTCCAAAAACCTATCGACAATGTTGAGGACTTGGATGATAAGTATATTTCTTAGTATGAAATGTCAAAATAAGTTGACAGCTACTGCACTGAAGACTAAGATCTCTTCTAAATTTTTTGACTAAGATATAGTGCTTGTTTTTCTTTTATGAGTATAATACATGATTATTATAGAAACGGGATATGCAAAAAGATTAGATAAAAATCCTATTGCAACTCCTCAGAGATAACCAAATTATGTATTTCAGGCTAATCTTTTATCTATACAAACACGTGTTGAAAACAAAATTGGAATCATATTATATGAAGTTATTTATCCTGCTTTTCACAGTTAGCATTATATTCCAATTATTTTCACACATCGTTAATTCAAAACTGTAATTTTAGTGGCTGCATAATGTTCAATCATAGGAATGTACCATAATTTTTTCAACCATTTCCAGCACTTGATCATTTGGGTTGCTTCTAATTTTTCCTTATTAAGTCACTGAGAAATATTCTCATTTAAAAATGTATGCATATCTGATTATTTCCTTAGGGGGAAAAAAACATCTGGAAAGCAGAAATACTGAGTCAGAGGATCTTTGGAATGTTATCTAGGTTCAAATAAGAGAACTGTTGACAAATTACTTTGCGGGTGCAACATTGCAGGGAGGGGTGGGGGTGAACATGAGTTGACAGAGCATAGTAAAAATAATTTCGGCGAAAGATGGTGAGGGCTTGAGTCAAGGATGTGGTAGGGACTCTGTTAGTTTCCTAGAAGTGTCCTCACAAATGATCACAAACCAGGTGGCTTAGAACAACAGAAATGTATTCTCTCAAAGCTCCAGAAAAGCTTGAAATCAAGGTGTTGGCAGGGCTGCTCTTCCTTCCAAGGCTCTGGGGGAGAAGCCTGTCTTGCTTTTTCCAGCTCCCAGAATTCCTTGGTGTTCCTTGCCTTCTAGCTTGCTTCACTCTGGTCTCTGCCTCCGTATTTATGTGGCTTTTTCCTGTGCATATATATATATATATATATCATGTCTTCTTTTCATGTAAGGACACCAGTCATGGAATTTAGGGCCCATCCTAACCCAGTATGACCTTATCTTAACTAATTACATCTGCAAAAACCCTGTTTCTGAACCAGGTCACATTTTGAAGTTCTGTGTGGGTGCGAATTTTGAAGGGGACATTATTCAAGGAGGGTACAATCCTGAAATATATTTAGATGCATCAAGAGGATTTGGGAACCGTTAAGAAGGGGATGGGCAAAGAGGATGAGTCTGTGTATGTCCCTTAAATAATACTTGCACTGTCTTTCTTAACATCCATTCTCCAGCGGACTGTGGCTTCTGAAGGCACACATCTGGTGAACTCATGAGCAGATTCTGTTCAAAAGCAATGCTGCCGTGGAGAAGATCGTCTTCAAGGAGTGCTTCCGGCCAGACTGCGCAGGTACGGTTGCAGTAGCTTGGGAGAGGTGATTTGGGTGCAGGTCTTTCCTTAGAGATACACATACAGTTGACCCGTGAACAACACAGGAGTTAAGGGTCCCGGAACCCCCCCCCCCCCATTCCATGTGGTCAAAAATCCTGCTATGACTTTTGACTCTACAAAACTTGTGACCCCTTGGTATCTGTGGGGTTCTGGTTCCAGGGCCCTGACAGACCCCAAATCTGTGGGTACTCAAGTCCCCTGTATAAAGTGGTGTGGAACAATGCATACAGGCGGCCCTCCGCGCCAGATTTTCGGCTTGGGATTGAAAATACTGTTTTCGATCCGTGGTTGGTTGAATCTGCAGATTTGAAACCCAGGGATACAGAGGGTCTACTGTATACTTATCGAAAAAAATCCCCATATAAATGCAATTCAAACTCATGTTGTTCATGGGTCAACTGTATTTCATCTTCACACTACTCATTAGCATATTTTAACATAGTTGGCCAAATGTTTCTAATGCTTTAAGGGCTATTTCTTTACATTTCTCTCTAAAAACCACGACTGGAACCAGTAGTTAAGGAATCAAAATATATAACTTACGGAGGAGAATCAAACTTCTGGAAGTATTATTTTTAGCCCCTTTCTATTTTAAGAGTGCTCCATGATACGCAAAAGAATGGCTTTGCAAAAAGATTGGTTAAGGCATCCTTTCCGATTAGCTTTTTTTGGAAAACAGAGATTTAAAATTGTCAGGTTGATCAATCCAGGTGATTGTGGGTTTCCCCAGCCCTTGTGTTCTCCGTCTTGTGGAAGGTTCCGATTTGTTAAGCCCTGGTCATTAAGAGCATGAGTTAGACCCGCAGGCAGATGTGGAACCTGCCGTCTGGTGACCTCAAGCAAATTACCTGCTTTCAGTTTTCTCATCCATACATGGAAAAATAATATTAGCTACTGTGCAGTGCAAGGGTGAAATGAGATGATGCAAATAAGGTGCTTGTCATATAGAACAGGCCCAATAAACGGTCGCTGTAATAATGATGACGATGATCAGGACAACGGTGAGAGTCCGGGCTGGTGACCGTCGTTCTTTTCCACTCCCACCCGACGTACTGAGTTGTATCCTCTCCCCCTCAAAAAGCGTGCCTGTCACTGAGCTATGGCCAGAGCTTTGCCATGTGCCTCATATTCGAGCTAAGACACAGAGAATATAGCTTGTTTACGCGTCTCAAACAGGTACATACAATTTCAATCGTTTAGGTTTGAAGGTTTGATTTCAGATTTGTAGCTGCTGCCCCTAAGATAAATGTGCAACTGGAATGAAAACAAGAGGAATTGATTAACCTCGTAGACAACCGTGCCCCCTGGGAAGTGTCCGCGTCTCTCCCTGTGCTTGTCAAGGCTTCTCCCATTGCTCCTTCTAAGTGCCGTTACATCTCTTCAGCGGGGTCACCTTTCAAGGCTTGAAAACGCAGCTCAAAGGCACATCAAAATGAGGACTATCACAGCCTGCCCAATGTATTAACTTGCCCAACAAACATGTTGCTTAAGAAGTCAGATGTGACACTCTCACACACACTTGCAAAAAGGCATTGTGCTTTTTAAAAAGGAGAGGGGAGTGGATCCAGCGGCAGAGACCCCACGTCTGTTCCACACCTTGACCATCACTTTGAGGCCCTGATGGCGGTGACCCCGCTGCAAGACACAGACACGTACATGCCCTGATAAGCTCATGGAAGCGCTTCAGTCTCCTTACTCTTAGTAAGGAAGGGCCGCCTCCTAGGACTGGCTTGGGGCTACAGACTCAGGGAAGTTGTGGATAATTACGTGGTAATTATTTGTAATAAGTGCTTCCACTCTCAGCATGATTATCCTTTCCTGGGTTGCTTGCCTCTGTGTGCCTGGTTTATGTAGGAAAACTGTCCAAATTAATCTAAGTCTTTTGTTAAGCGAATCTTTGATGATCCAGCCCTACAGCAGCAGGTGTGAAACCTTTCTTACAAAAGGTATATTTCCACTTTCCTTTGGCTATGGAGAATGCCAGACATATAAGGCTTTGGTGGATTAAGGATGAATTATGGAATTAATATAGACTCGGCCCTAACGACAGCAGAGCTAACCCTGTGTAAGACCGTGAGGGATAATCACAGCAAGTCGTTGCAGGGCGCCCTGCTTTGCTGAATGCTTTCCATATACATCATCTCTTTAATTTGCACACCAACCCTGCAAGGTATTATGATGAGCCTGCCAGTGTGCTCTGTACAATGTCTGATTAAGGACACAGCATGGTTTTAGGAGTAGACCGATGGGGGTTGGAAGCCCAGCACAGCCACTCATTAGCTGTGTGACCTTTGCTGTGTTAATTAACCTCTCTCTAAGCCTTAGTTTTCTCAAACATGGAAAGAGGACAGCCTTAGGGCTGATCTGAGAATTTAAGGAAATTACATGTAGAGCTGGTAGCACAAAGCCTGGCCCAGAGCAAGCAGGCCATTTGTTGAAAGTGAGAAACTTAGAAATAATAAACGGAGATCAAAGAAACTAAGTGAAATGGCGTGCGATGTCTCCTCTTTGTCTTTTATTTGGGTTTTATTTTATTTGTCTCTAACACAAATAGCAGTTTGCCTAGGTGCTCTATTGACTAACAAACTGTTGTGCTTCTGATTAATTGCATGATTCAAAGCAGAACTGACCTAGTTCTATAGCCTTCTGAGGGCTTCAGGAACTTCAAGAAATAAGTACTATCACCCAATAAAGGGATACAAGTGAAATATCGAAGTGTAGTCCTTGACAGGCATGCTCGAGAGATTACTTAAAGCCACATTTGCTTCTTTTTGCGTGGCAGTTCAGGCTGAACTGCTCAGGACCTGCTGCTTGGCTGACTCCTCTGGATTCCAAGGACTCTCCCATGACATGGCTACAGTTTAGGGGTGCACAACATTTAGGGTGAAAGGATGCACCGAAACACCGGTCCCAGGTGTCTCCCTTCTCTGGCCTCTGTCCCTGGCTATTGCCTTTTTCTCGATCTTGGACTCCACGTCTGAAAATGGAGCTTGTAACAACTCCTCTCCGCCATCCACCCTTCCTGCCCACTCACCCCCTGAGGGTGGTGATGCCTACGTGCGCGGAGGAATATGGATGCCCTGGGCAGATTGTGCAGTGTTTGTCACGTGTGCGCGTGATCACCCGGTCACGTAAGTCGCCTGCGCTTAGTCTGTCCCTTTCTCTTCCGCCCAGAGATCTGTCAGCAGAAAGAGTAGGCAAATGAGTTCTTAAATTCGGGGCTGCTTTGCAGCAGGACGATCAGAAGAGCTAAGAACTCCACTCTTCCTCTTTCTGTGTGCCCAACTGTTAATTTCTCTCAGGAAGATTTTGAGAAAAGCAAGCAAACAAAGCCAAACAAAATACAGTCAATCCTCATTATTTGTGGATTCCGTATTTGCCACTTCACCTCTGTGGTCTGGATAAAAGGCCCCCCAGAATTCCTTGCCCAAATGTCCGGAAGCCTGCTTGCAGAGCCTGCATGCCACTCTTCCTTGGTGTCATCCTCCAGCTGCGAGGTGGCTGAGGAGCAGGACGTTTAGGCTAGAGTGACCAGAAGCAGGACAGGTAACAGGCTGTCTTGCCCTACCCGCCATGGAACTCCAAGGAGTCTCAGAATTCTACATTAAAATCTTTTTTTCAGGCTGTGAAAAAACCTATGAAGGCCTGTTTTTCAAAGTCGCAGAGTAGAACACATTTCATTTAATGTTTGTTATCTTGGTTTACAACTTTTAAATGTTTAGACATATGGTACATGGACCTTCATTTGTCCTCTTGCCCCAGGTCTCCTGAGGAAGAGACAGGCTGAGGAAGAAATCAGCCTTTGTTGATTTAAGATACTGATGCTTGGGACCTGTTTGTTAACCACATCATAACCTAGTTATTCTGATTCTTACACCTGGGAGGAAGGTGGTGAGTTTCTCAGTTATAGAACCTCTATAGCCATATGATCTGGTATAGAAATGGCAGTGTGGCCACCAGGAGGGGCTCAAACCCAGCAAGGAGTCCTGGGAGACTCTGAGGACAGGCCTGTAGCCTGTGGCGAGAGGTGCTGTGAGGGGCATCTCTGTAATCTGCTCAGGGCAGGATGCCAATAGACAGATGAACACCAGGCAGCTGCACCAGGTGAAGGGACAATCAGGGAAAGGGAGATTAAGAATCTTAAAGATCGGGCCCCTTCCATTTACATACAAGGAATTAGCCCCTGACATATTTGTAGAATCTAAATGGGAGAAGAGAGATTCTCCCTGTCCCTCTAAACTGATTGATTTTGGACTTCTTGCCAAACTCAGCAAGCATGAGCTCAAATTGGATCCTTTTTCAAAAATATGAAAGGAGATGACATTTCTTATACTCCAAGTTTCATGAAACAGTGCACACATACCAATATGGAAAATGCTATTATTATCATCTAAACTTGATTTAGACCATTCCAGAGAAAACAAATACACTTTTAACGGCCTAAGTAAAAAAGCAATTATCAAAAAACTAAATCTTTTCCGAAGCTAGAAGGGAAGACAAGGACCAGAGAAGAGAAAGGAATTTAAAAAAATATTAAGTCTCAAAGCCAAGCTAAGTGTATCACACACATAATCTCATTTAGACCTCAATAGTAGGTGTTATCAGGTGTGTGATACACTTAGCCTAAATAGTAGGTAGTGTAGTCTCCATTCTGTGATAAGTAACTGAAGAACAGAGATGTTCAGTCCTGTAGTCCAAGGTCAAAGACCTACCAAGTGTCAGAATCAATATTCAAACTTAGATCCCTTGATACCAAAACCCCCCTTCTTTTCACATCTCTGTCTAGTAGCCTCCACTGCAAAGCTTAAAATAAAATATTGGGTTATTCAGTGCACTGCTCCGCTTCCCTGTTTCCAAATCCTGTCCTTTTAGCAAGGTCAATACTGGACAGTCCTCCCTTGTCTGGGACCCAGAGGGTAGACTGGCTAAAGGGGGCCAGTTGACAAATCTCTCTTCATGGTAGATTTCTTACAGGGTGCAGGGCAGCGGCAGAGGACAGTTCTTAGATACCCTCTGTTTTTGTATGGGCAGCATTAGGACTTCCTGTCAGAGTCTGTGAGCTGGGCCGTGAACCCTGAGCTGATGCCTTGAGAAGAAGCCTCGTGTTCTTTCCTACAGAGCAGACCAAGCGTTCACCCTCGGGCTACTGGTTGGAAAATGACCTTCTCATCGAATCTTGTTTTTTCTCCCTTTAAATCTAAGGAGGGCCGAGGGCCGTGGGGTAGAACAATGTAGCATAATGAGATGGAGGAAAGTTTAGATAATGTGTATGAGAATATTCCCAGACCTCAGACAGAGGCAATTTGAAAATCATCTATTTCTTTTGAGTTTTTTGACATAGAAATCTTTTCTATCTTCCCTTCCCTCACCAGACTAGACCATTTTTTTTCCCTGTTTGTAAATTCTTGTGCAGCATGTCACCTTTCTTGCAAATCTGTTGTGAAGTTATCACATTTCAGTATTAGGTACCATGTTCTAAAAATGTCCAAACTAATCTCAGTGATTAAATGCCATGGATTAATCTCGTTACTTACTTCCCTAAAGTTGATATGAAGGATACATTTGAATTAGAAAATTATCAGTCTAAGCTGCTGTACCACCATGTCACCTCCAAAATATGTATAAAGCTCTAACTCTGGAAAAAAAGTTAAATTCTATTTAAAGACAATGATCTTGGTAAATAACCAGTCACATCTCATTTCATTTGGGTTGAAATTTTGCCCTCAGGTATCTGATGATAAGATATCTCTTGTAAAGGTCATCTATGAGGGAACCTTAGAATTTTTTCTCTTTAGATGTCTATAAGCTCTAATTAAACATGCATTTCTTGATGTGATTTTGACCAGGGAGCTTTTCACTAGTGTAGAAGTGACTGTTACTCTCTGGCATAGCTTACCCAGGGCATTATGTTAAATTTTCAGATTTTTTTTTGTCCTGCATAGCTAAAGAAAAAGTACAAGAAATTGTCATTCTTTATCAAAACTAAGAATTGTTTTTTTTGCATCTGGGAATTTGAATGGAGAATGGTATTCTATGTTCTCAATGTTAAAATCCTGTGACTGCCAGTAGCTGATACATCTAATTTTAACTCAAGAAAGGATGCTTAGCAAATGTCAAAACCAAAGCTACCTTTAGAGCTTAATTTTCTTTTCACACGTTTGTGCGACCTACCCCTCTTGGTGCCAGTAGGAAGTAGACTCACCTATGAAAAGGAAGCCAGCATCTTAACAGTGCTGACACATTGTAGGGCAATGAAAAGGCTTAATGATTGCTGGATTTCATCCCTCTGTATTTGCAAAAGAAGAATCATGAAGAGCTTTCTTACCTCCCATTTAACACCCTAATCATCCACACGTACAGTTTCCACTGCAGCTAGCCACACCTTTGCATGGGAAGAAAGAAAAAAAAAATAAGAGCGAGATGTGACTCCTCCCCTCACCCTGCCACACCCATGGGAGCCTGTCACTAGTGAATCTTTAATTTCTGAAATTGCTGTGGGATTGTACAGCCCTCCCCCAGTCAATGCCGGGGCCCCACTGGTTGAGGGAGCTGCACAGTTTGTGGTAAACTGCTATCTATTATTCCTCTGTATTTAGTCCTTCTCTGGAAAATGGCATTATCTCAGTCGCTAAGCTGAAAGCTGCTTTAAGTTAGTTTTTCACAGGTGTTTATTCACAGTCTGCTTCATGCTCCCTTCATTCCCCTTGCTTAAAGAAAGAAAGAAAAAATTCAGGTTGATGCATAGTTCCAGAAATGCATACTATTGAAATATCACCTTATAGAAAATTGTCTGTGATTGGCATTGGTAATGTTGGAGTAGGTCAGAATGCTATTTCCCTCTCCCCTCCATAATGTTTCATGGAAGGTAAATTCTACTGCCTTCCACCAGTGAAAAGCCACTCAATGACCTGAATAAGATCTGGTGATAGGAAACATATTTTCAGTAATACTGAACTCATTTTTCTGCCAGAACAAATTAGTCAGTAGCTATTGAGTATGTCACAGAGGTTTTCAAGAGGCACTTAGGAAGATGCTAAAAAAAAATATTCTTTTATGTAGATTATTAGAAATGTCATGATGCTAATATAAAAACTCCATGGCAATCTTTCTGTTTTTCTCTTCCCACTAAAATACTGTGTATAATTCTGCTCCTACAAGAGAAGGTGTCTTTTGAAAGTGATTCTGAGGAAAACCAGAAAGGAAACTTTATAATTTAACCTGGAAAAGGCAAAATGGAGGGGTATTCAGATAATGGAGGCAAAGACACAATTGAACATTTCTTTGAGTTCCCATCTCCCCAGAAACTGAATCAGAAAAGGGGAGTGGGCTGGATTTATAGGTGGCTTTTCTTAGATTAGAGTATGTTGAAATACGCGTTCCTGAATGAATGGAAGGAGATAAATGGACGAATGAACAAACGAATGAATGGCTGTGACTAAGGGCTATCTTCCTTCAATGTTCTTTGGCACTCGAAGGAAAGCAGTTTACAGCTCACACATAACCTCTTGGCATCTCAGTTTCTACCATCACGTAACAGAGCAAACAGTCGCAACTGTTCTGGGCTGTCGAGAAGATTAAATAAGATGTGAATCCAGTAGTGAACGTGAGGTCTGGTCCATGATCATGGAAAACCAGAATGACGTGTGTAAAGCTGTGCTGCATATGTGTAGGGGAGGGGGTCGTCAAATCCGGAAAACGCAGGCAGAAAGGCGTGCTACATTTTCCTGTATAGGCTGGATGGACTTTATGTGGTTAGCATTACCATCAAAACCTACCAGCGAGGAAAAGACACTCTTCAGCATCCTCTACATGATCCATTTTCTCATGTGCAGAGTCGGTTGTGTGCTTGTAGGGACAATTTCTGCATTTCCCCCAACTCTCTGTCTAATATGAGTTATTAGACATGACTACGGAGTCAACAGTTTAATATCAAAGTGTTCCCTGGGATTTTGCTGGTTTCTTTTGGCTTCTCCTCAAATGGAAAAGAGATTATTAGAAGCAGTATTTGTGATTTCATCCTGCTTTAAATATTTACAGATGCTTAACTCTTAGAGAGATACTTTTGACATTCAAACAGATTTAAACTTGAATTTAAACATTCCTCTGGGGGCTTTTATTTGTTCTAATAGTTAAACTACAGAGGAACATGACTTAAACCTGATTTCCATAGGAGAAATCCTCCAACAATCAAAATATCCTGTGTGGTTATTATTCCACTGGAAAGCACACTTCACCCGAGGGAATGTGCTCTAAGAGAAAATTAAAACCTAGCTACCCATATTAAAGCCCATTAAGTCGTTAGGTGGCTCTTCAGTATTTGTGAGCTTCCTTCTCCTGCTGAGCTGTGGGGCACAAGGAGCCCTCGGGGTGAAGAGATTTCTGCAGATTCCTGCAAGCAGGTTTATTTATTTATTTTTTAATCCAGAAATCCCAGAATTTAGACCTGTGCTGGACCTTGGGCATTGTTGTCTTCTGCTCCCTCACTTCACAGAAGAGGAAACTGAGCATTGAAGAGGTTAAGTGGTTTTTCTGAGATCCGCAGCTGATTAGAGGAAGAGTCGAGGTTAAGCCCCAGGTCTCTGCAGCATCGTGACACCATAGAGCCCACCTGATCTTGAAGATGGGGCACATTATTCTAGGCTGATGTGCTTTGGAATCTAGGCTGGTGGAATTGGAAAGCTACCTGGGTTGATAGTTCCATTGGGTAGAATGAAAACCTATCTAAAAAAAAAAAAAGTAGACCATTTAAAATGTGTTTTATTTTGTAAAATGTCACGCACTATTATTGATCCTGGTTCTCTGGTGCTAAGATATGCATTTAATCTGCATTTTATGAAAACAAAACTGCTAG
This sequence comes from Eonycteris spelaea, assembly GCA_003508835.1. Taxonomy (NCBI): domain Eukaryota; kingdom Metazoa; phylum Chordata; class Mammalia; order Chiroptera; family Pteropodidae; genus Eonycteris; species Eonycteris spelaea. The sequence continues at coordinate 2,405,292 of PUFA01000036.1, forward strand.
TGATCACTACCTAAAGAGTAACAATTTGGAAAGCAAGGTAGTTCAAAATTATTAATCTAGCTCTTTCGAAAATGCAAGTTGGCCACCGTTAATGTCTTCCTTTAAAGAAGCAGAAAGCGGAATCTGTGTGTGCGTCGTTCGATGAAACCAATATTTAGAGTCAAAGGATCTTGGAGCTGGAGAGCATCGCATAAATCGCTAACCTGGCCCTTTATCGTGCATAAAGGAAACTGAGACCCACTGAGTGTACTTAAAGTCACACAAACCAATAAGTGGCACATCTGGGATGTGCAGGACTCTAAAAAAAGACCGTTTTCCTTTCCTGCATAAGTAAAAGGTCTCAACTGGGAACATCAGGAGAGAATCATGACTTCACGGATGTTTTCTAAACTTTTGTAGAATTTAGAGCATCCAAATCTTGATGCACTGATTCAGCTTGTCAAGCACCGAGCGTGCCCATGGCCTCGTCCAGATGACAGTTCTCACTGACAGTTCTCACAGCTCAGCATTAACTGGAAGAGACACATGAGTGTGACAATAACAAACAACAATGAGGTGGAAGGGATTCATCCTTAATCACCTAAGTATGAGTGCTGCATTTTGGTGCCCAAGGTGAAATGGCAGAGGAGTTTGAAATCCATCTCAATGGCACAAGGGAAACAGGCATCTGGGAGTCAAGCTGGTTTGAAAGGAGGTGATGGCTGCCTTCCCTGACACACGGGGATCTCTCAGCAAGCGGCGGGGGAGGCCCAAGGACCTGGAGGATTGGGAGTGGGGGAAGGGCCCATAATAAAGTCCCTGTGGAGTGAGAAACGGGGTCTCTAAGACTGGGCACACTGTGTCCACGGGTGTCCTCATGGTTCTCATTCACCTCCTTCGAGATTTGACTCAGCTGTCACCTCAGCAAGACATGTCCCTGACCACCCTATTTCACCTGTCCCCGCACCCACCCAGGACTTCCGATCCTGTGCACCCCGCTCTCTTCATTGTCTGTAGCCCTTACCCCCTGCCCCCCGCTAACTTAACCAGGTCACCCACTCATTGTTATGCTGGGACACCGCGTCGTGGGAGCAGGGGTTTATGTTTTCGTCCACTCACGTGTCTCAAGCGCCTGGAACAGTGCCTGACATATAATACAAAATTTGTGGGAGCGGTTAATAAATGGTCCCCGAATGGCATTCTTTGGGCCGTTGAAGGTGCATGCCTTTTTCTTCTTCTCGGTGGCAGTCACTGTCTTCCGTCTGGACATGCCATGTCTATCAGCACTCAGGAAAAGTGGATAGCCAGGCTTTTTCATTCCTTTGCCTCATTAGAAGAAAAACGTTCCTTCTCTTTGGCTCTCTGCTAAAGAAAGCGCACTTTCTTAATACCTGTGTGCTTCCTCAGCCTCGTAAATGGAGCTGCATGCTTAAATGCTTCTCAGTTCGCCACCTTCTCTGTACAGTTATCCTAAAATGTAGACTGAGCACCCGCAATGTAGGAAATCGGTACCATATATTCAATGGTGACAGACAGACATGAGTAGTGCATGCTGGAACTTATGAGACCAGTGTCCTCTACAGCTCCTCTAATTCCCTGATATTCTCCATTAGTTCTTTAGTACGTCTCAGTGGCCAACAAGGTATTACTTGCTTACATATCAGCCATTCCCCTTCCCAGGTGCTATCTCGGTTTTGTTTGGGCAGCGGTGTGCTAAGAGTTAAGGCACGTTTGACTTAGTCAGTCATAGCGGCCCCTTTTTCCTTCAGTGGTTGTTCCCCAAGTGAGCCTGTAACCTGGTCCTGGTCAGTGAACTGTAGTGAAAATTCCAGTAGAGGGCTTGGGATGGATTCTTCTTGCTAAAAGACAGGGGAAGTTTGGCAATCCCCACTCCAAGTCTCAACCGCTTGATTCTTTGGGTGGTATGCGATGAGAATGTGATTCCCGGTGCTGTGGTAGCCATCCTGCGACCATGTGGAAAAATCCTCACACTTGCACGGAAGGTGGCAGAGAGCAAGGACCGAAGGCGCCCGGGCTCTTAGTGAGATTGTTGAGCCAAGAAAATCCGCTTTGAGGTCACTCTATCTTCTTACTTGTTGATCACATTCAAATGCTATCTCTTAATCATTGATATCAGCTACGTAGTTTTTCCTGGGTTTTTTTTTTTTTTTTGATCAGTGTAAATAATAGACTAGTTTCGTCTATAAATGTCCGTCAACTTTAGGATAATGATATTAAGAAAAGATTTTACTTCCTTGAGCCTATCCCCTATCATTGAGTTTTTATTTTAACTTGATTTTCTCACCCGTCTTTAAATAAAAACTTATTTCCACAAACGAATTTTCTGTACGATAAACCTATCCGTTGTCTTATTCCTTACCAGATATTCCCTTAAGCCCCTTCTTTCTTCTTTATCTATAATTAACAAGGTCAGGGAAGGTACTCAAAACTAGGGGACAGCTGAACCGTTTTCAGCGTTAGCCCTGACTGGGCTCTCACGCTGAGCACTTGAGAGTCTGTGTAGGAAAATTAAAGAAAGAGACAGAAACAGGAGGGAGGAGGGGAGAGCATGGCCACAGCCTTTCCTGTCCTCTTTGAACACTGCTACCGATGACTCTTTCTGAAACACGGCCAGCAAGTACATCTTGTTCCTGTTTAGGGAATCCCAGCGACTGCAGAGCCCGCCATACAAAGCTTCGACCCTTTATTAGCGTTCAACGTCTCTCACAGTCTAGACCCAACTCACCTTTCTGTCCGGAGCCCCTCTGCTGGTCCTGAGTCTCACGCTTTATCCAGTTGGGTCTGTTTGTTTGTCTTTAACTTACCCATTCATGCTTCTGGTCCTGTTTGTATTGGTCCCTTACCTGGAATAATGTCTGGCCGAATCCCACCTGTCCATCCGCTAAGCTGTGCTGGACCATAGGTAGCCACAGCTTCATGTGGGTGCTTGAAATTTGCCTAGTGTGACTGTCCTTTATACTGAATTGTTAACTTAATCCCATTTGAATTTAAAAAGTGACAATTGAAAATTTAAAAAATTTTGCTCTGTTTTAGACACTGTTAAGAGGATGAAAAGATATGCACTGACTGGGAGAAAATTTTTGCGAAACACCTTATAAAGGATTCATATGTAGTATATATAAAGAACTCAACAGTGGGAAAAATCATTAGAAAATGGCAAAAGAGTTCAACAGATATTACATCAAAGATACACGGTTGGCAAATAAGCATATGAAAGTTGTTCAACATCACTAGACATTAGGGAAATGCACATTAAAACCACGAAGAGGTAGCCCTACACATTTTTTGGAATGGCTAAAATAAAAAATATTAATACCAACTGTTGTCATGGATGTGGAGTAACTGGATCTGTCAGACATTGTTGGTGGAATGTGAACTGATACAGCCACCCTGAGAATCTGGAAGCTTCTTACTAAACACACATTTCCTATACAACTCAACAGTTGCGCTTCTAGGCATTTACCCTAGAGAGGTAAAAACTTCAGACTTTGGAGTTGATGCTGGAATGAGTTAAGACTATTGAGATAGAATGAATGTATTTACATGTGATAAGGACATGTATCTCTAAGGCCATGAATTTCAGAGGGGCCATGGCAGCATGCTATGGACCAAAACTGTGTCCCGCAAAATTCATATGTTGAAGCCTTAAACCCAGCATGGCTATATCTGGAAGTAGGGTCTCTAGGAGGTTATTAAGGTTAAATGAGGTCGTAAGCCCTAATCTGATAGGACGGTGACATTATAAGAAGAGGAAGAGGGAGCTCTCTGTCCGCTGTGTGAGGACACAGTGAGAAGGTAGCTGTTTGCAGCTCAAGGAAAAAGCTCTCACCAGACACTGATCCTGCAGGCACTTTGATCTTGGACTTGGCAGTGTCCAGAACTGAGTGAAAATAAATTTCGTTCTTTAAACCACTCGGGCTAAATTATTTTGTTATGGGAACCTGAGCAGACTAAAACAACTATTTGGATTATCTATTTCTTCTTTAGTGATCTTTGGGAAACTTTTTCTTTCAAAGAATTTGTCCATTTCATCAAAGTTATCAGATGCATTGGCAAAAAGTGGTTCATAATATTCCTTTACCTTTTAATGTCTAACACCTCTGTCCTCCCTCTCATCACTATAATTAGTAGTAATTTATATCTTCTCTCTTTTTTCCTGAGGAGTCTAGCTAATAGTAGATCACTCTTATTGCTCTCAAATAACCAGCATTTGATTCCAATGATAGGGTCTATTTTTGTTTGTTCTGATTTAATTTTCTGTTTTTTATTTCTGCTATTATCTATACATTGCCTTCCTTCTGCTTGCTTTGAGTTTAATTTGTTCTCTTTCTAGTTCCTTAAAGTGGAAGCTTAGGTCACTGATGAGAGAATTTTTTTTCTAATGTAAGGATTTAATGCTATAAATTTTCCTCTACACATTTGAAATGTTGTTATTTATAATAAGAAACACATATTTGGTCTTTGTTTCCATTCCTGGACAGAGCTCCTAAAACTTTTGGAATATCCTAAATGATAGTGTGATAAAGGTACCTTTCGTTATTCATAACTAGCCCCTTTCAGCCACACTTGAGTTTATGTTAATAAGGTGACTTTTGGAAAGCACCTAGGATAGGGGCTGGTTGCCAAGGGAACCAATTATGTGATTAGAGGATTGAACCTTCAGACCCACACCAGACCTTCTGGAAGGGAGCAGGACTGGAGATTGACTTAATCACCAATGGCCCATGATTTAATCAACCATATATAGCTGTGTAGTTGCTTGAATCATATACGTGTGTGTGTGTGTGTGTGTGTGTGTGTGTGTGTGTGTGTGTGTAATCTTTGAAGTATTGGGCTTCAGAAAGCCACCAGGTCGTTGAATATGTGGAGGTCCTGGGGTGATGGCATGTCTGGAGAGGGCATGGAAGCTCTGTGTCCCTTCCCCACACCTCGCCCTATGCATGTCTTCCATATGACTGTTCCTGAGTTGTAGCCTTTGTAATAAACCAGTAATCTAGTAAGTAAACTGTTTTCCTGAGTTTTATGAGCTGCTCTAGCAAATTATCAAACCTCAGGAGGGTGTCATGGAAAACCCCAAGTAATAGCTGATCTATAAGAAGCACAGATAACAACCTGGACTTAGAGTTGGCGTCTAAAGTGGGGGAAGTCTTATGAGACTGAACTATTAAACTGTAGGATCTGACGCTATCTCCAGGTAATGTGTTATAATTGAGTTAAATTGTAGGACACTGAGCTAGTGTCTGAGAATTGCTTGGTATGGGGAAAAAACCCCATCTATTTGGGTGACTAAAAGAAAAGTATGTTATGAATAAAGTGTCGTAGTATAGTAGAAGAGGAAAGGACATGTTTTTCCTTTACGATATTACTTAAGCAACGTACCACACGTTTTGATATATCTTGTTTTCATTTCCTTTGAGTTGAAAATACTTTTGAATATCTCATGTGACTCTCTCTTTGACCTATGGGTCATTTAGAAGTACATTTTTTTAGTTTCTAACTTGTAAAATTTTTCTTCTAAAGGACTTTTTTCAGTATTTCTGATGGTGCTGATCTGCTGATGATATATTTCCTTAGCTTTTGCATGTACCAAAAATCTTTATTCTCCATTTTCAAAAGATATTTCATCAAGTAAAGAATTCTAAGTTGACAATATTTTTTCCCAATTTTACTCCACTCTCTTCTGGCTTTCATTATTTTGTGACGAGATATGTACTGTCATTCTTTCCCTTATTCCTCTTTATATAAAGGGCCTCTCCTTTCCCTTCTACCCCGGCTCCTTCTAAGATTTTCTATTTTTTTTTTTAAATTGGTTTTCGGCAATTGATTACAATGTGTTGCATTGCAGTTTTTTTCATTATGATTTTTTTTGTGTGGCTCATTGAGCTTCTTGGACCTATGTGTTTATAGTTTTCTTCACACTTGAATAAATCGTAGACATATTTTTATCAAAATATTTTTCTGTCTCTCCTCTCTGCTCCCCCCAACCATGTTTTCAATTATACATATATTATTAGGCCACTTGGTGTTGATGTACAGATCACTGATGTCCTGTTCATTTTTTAAAGTCTTTTCTTTGTGTTTTATTATTATTTTTGAAGTTTCTATTGCTATGTTCTCAAGTGTACGGAGTGTTTCTTCTGCCATGTCTAGCTTGTTAATCCCATATGATGGATTTTTCATATCAGTTATTGTTTTTTTTTATCTCTAGAAGTTTGATTTTAGGTCTTTTTAATATTTTAATTTCTCGCTTCATTATGCTTATACTTTCCTCTACCTTCTTAAACATGCAGAATATAGTTTTAACAGTTCTTGTAACATACTTGACTACTAATTCTATCATTTGTGTCTTTTTTATTCTTCCTCTTGACTGATCTTTCTTCACAATATGAGAAGTATTCCCTACTTGTCTTCATGCACACACAAAAAAACCCACAAGAGTATATGTAATGTATATATTATACAAGTTAAAGAATAATAAAATAAACACATATTTAGAACTCCTAACAGCTTATCATTCCAAAAAACTTTTTCCAAAAGGAATTTTCCTGCTCACTTAATGAAGCTAAATATCTTTTATTATTTTATTGGCCATTTTTTTGTTCTTTCATAAAAATCTCATTTCTGGCTTTTATCCATTTTTCAATTGGTTTCTTTGTCTTTTATTAACTTACAGATGTTCTTGAAACACTTGGGAATCTCATCTTTTGTCAATTTTGTTTTTCTTTCCACAATTTCTGATTTTGCTTTTAATACTATAGTTCTTCAAAAGTTATTTTAGAAAATTTCAGACATATACAAAAGTAGAGAAAATAGTATAATAAACCCTCAAGTAGCCATAACCTAGCCTGAGCAATTGTTAACTGATAGCCAACTTGTTTCGTCTGTGATCCATACCCATTCCCTTCACCTGTGGATGATTTTTAAGAAAATTTCAGATGTCACATAATTTCATCTATGTATCTCTGAAGGTAAAAGCTCTGCTATTTGAGACTCGGCTTTGTGTGAATTCTATTCTAATCTTCCAACCTGTGCAGGCTGAAGGTGTTCCTCCAAACCTAATCGGTAGCCTTCTCAGTAGCACTTGTGTCTTGGCTAACCAGGTGGGTAGGACATTTTTTAAAAGTTCTTCCCATTATAGTGTGTTAAAAGCACTAAAAATACTCTGGTTTCATGTACTCATGCTGCTTAAATACCTACTAGTAGGTGTGTTTTATGCTTGTGTGTTTCTACACACGTGTATGTGTTTTACCGCTATCCATTCTAATCTATACACTTCTAAAATGCATGAACTATTTCTAGTTGCCTCGTTTTAAATAATGCCCAGCTTGTGATATTAAATAATGTGGTTAGGAATTAAATATATATTAAATTCTATTTGATGAAAAAGAAAGTTCTGGTGATTGTTAGGACGTCATGAGGGAAATGAACTCAAGTTATGCCTTGATTTTTATAAGTAATTCTAGTGGCCATAAGAAGAAACTGATCACATATGGGAAAAAAATGTGGGATTTTTTTCCTACTCATTTCAGTTTTCTCTCTTCCCTACCTATTCTAGGTAGTCCATGCATTGTATGTTCAGCATTGTTGTTATTTAAAAGCACTTAATGTGTCTACGGCCATGCCACCCTGAACAAGCCCAATCCCGTCTGATCTCGGAAGCTAAGCAGGGTCAGGCCTAGTTAGTACTTGCATGGGAGACCACCTAGGAAGATGAGGTGTTGTAGGCATAAAAAAAATCAAAAATAAGGGATTGTAAGATGACAAGATCCTTGCCGTCTCTGAGGTCCACCAAGGGCTGCCTCACCTAAAAAAATAAAAAAGAAAGAAAGAAATAAAGAAAAGCACTTAATGTAAAATATATGGTTGCACTAGGGATGTAGGCACCACAGTGATATTACCATTACAGAAGTTGGAACGAGCATTCTGTCATTCAGTCCCTTAATGCATCATCTTATCAAGTTGTGTATATAGTGTACTTTGTCTTTCAGAGTTTGATAGTCCCATTTACATGCCACTCTAAAATAGCGTTTTAATTGTTATCTTAAACAACACTCCATTAAGTGATTCCATCCTATATTATTTTTATATAAATATCTAAATGCGATGATTTTATGTCAATTAAAAAAATAAACACAACCGTTTTATTGTTATATTATCATTCACTTAAAAGGGGGGTTAGAGACAATTAAGTACCTGACAGTGTATCAAACAGTAACTGAAAAGACCAGTACGTGGCCACTGGCTTTTTCTGCCTTTTCTCCTTCAGTTTCTGCCTGTTTCGTGTGCTTTGTAGGGCCGTCACTGTTTGCAGCTCTGTCTCTTTTCTTCAGGGCCCGCTTGACAGATTCGATCCAGAAAAGGGCCTCCCTTCCCTCTGCCACTGCTTGCAGAGTTGTGTGCCCATAGCTCTCCTTGCCCTTATTCCATGGTTGTCTGGTAGGCATAAGATCTTTATGTCCCTTTGATCTTCGTATTTGACCCTCTTGACTAATCCAGCATGCCTAGACTTCCAGCTGATGCCCATTCTCTGGAGTTGTACTGCAAGAAATCTTTGGGGATAGAGGGTTTTCTCTGAGCTCTCCAACCTGGGTCTAACATGCTTTCATGGCCACTTTATGTTGAACAGTTGATTGCTTGTGATATTAAGGAAACTCTGCCTTTGTTGTAATATCGGACATATTTCTTCTTTACAATCTTCATTACCAGAGCAACTCTAAGGAACAGCAAACCTTCAAACACAGGATTTTAATATGCCTCCTGTATTAGTCAGAGTTCTCCAGAGAAACAGGAAAACCAATAGGATATATCCATGTATATATTTTGAGGAATTGGCTCATGCGATTATGGAGCCTGAGAATTCTCATGATCTGTATCCATAAGTTGGAAACCTTGGAAAGCTGGTAGTGTGATTCGGTGTGAGTCGGAAGCCATGAAATTATTGGAGTCAATGGTAGAAATCCCAGCCCAAAGGCAGGAGATGAGATGAGATGCCCCAGCTTCACCAGTGAAGCAGGAAGAGAGGCAGAGTGAGTCGGAAGCCATGAAAATCATTGGAGTCAATGGTAGAAATCCCAGCCCAAAGGCAGGAGATGAGATGAGATGCCTCAGCTTAACTAGTGAAGCAGGAAGAAAGAGGCAGATTCTTCCTTCATGCATCTTTTCTTCTATTCAGGCCTCGATGGATGGGATGATGCTCAGGCACACTGGGGGAGACGATCTACTTTACGGCATCCACTAATTCAGATGTTACCCAGACACGCCTTCACAGACACACCCAGGAACAATGTTTAATCTGGGTACCCCAGATCAGTCAAGCAGACACATAACCATCACACCTTTTCATGCCCATGTCTCTAGTAAAACATTTGTTCTATTGGATTCCTCCTTTTAACTAATTTTGGATACTGTAAATGTTAGTCCCTCTCATATTGTTCGTATTTCCTCTAATTGTTCATCTGATGACTCATTTAAGTTACTTATCCCTATCCCCACTTTATAGTGGCTTTTATCTATTTAGTAAATGTTTTGAAGAAAGCGGAACTATTACATGAGAAATGTACGTACTCTGATATCTTTGTTCCCAAACTCCATGGAATGCTTCTGAGCGACTCTCTGTAATGTCTAACCTCAGGCCAGAAATGGTGTATATTGCTCCGTGACTCAGCAGATCCCTTTCTCTAATGGATACAAACCTACATTTCTCTTATTGAAAATGACTCTTTACGAGGTGTGTCACTCCGAGTGAAAGGTGCTGAACAGAATGAAGTGCTGGTTTGGTTCCCGGTTCTGACCCGATTGCACCTCCCTAGTCCTGCTCACGTGCGAATGCGCTGCTCCTTTGCATGAACTAGCGGGCGCCGAGGTCACCTCGTAAGTGGCCCGTTACATTCCTTCTGATCTTAGCAGCGCCCAGGGGATTTCACGGGCCTGTAAGAACAACCTGTTAATTGTGCTTGATTATTCTGTGCAGATAACATCCAACATAACACATGCATGATGGAATAACATACAGCATTAGCCAGTTCTGAGCCCTCAGGCTGAACTTGCCAGGAAAAAGCACCACACCCCAAATAAGCAGATAGAGTGCGGACCAAAGGGAGACGAGTTTACCCAGAATCCTCCTGAATTCAGCCCTGAGGTTTCTATCAAGGGTCTTCTGTGTACACAGTGTCAGGTCAGAGACTTTTAATATTTCTTTCACTTGTGGGCAGGGAAGACCATCTCCCAAACCTAAGAGATGCTATTTAATCAAATTCCGCAAACTAACCATCAGCCAGGAGACGATTTGGAGCATAGAACTTGTCACAGTTGAATCCAGGCATGTGACACAATTCAGAAAGTCACTAGTGTGTCTATCTACAAATAATGCATTTTGATTTTTTTTCCATATAAACACATGCCAAAAAAAGCCTAGGCCTTAATCTCAAGCTAAAGTCAAGTTAAAATGCTGATATTGCTATTTTGAAGATGGCCAGTCCTTGATGTGAAAAATAAAAATGTGTCTTCTCTCACATGAGCATTGGCTCCATTGTATGTAATGTGACAGATAGACAGGAAAACAAGAAAGTTCTGGAAATACGGTGCAGAATAACAAACTTGTGGAAATCCTTTTTTCAGTAGTTACAAGGGTTTTCTAAAGCTATCGATGCATGATCAGAACCAGTCTTCTGAATGAATGGAGTAATGCTCATTTGAAATATGATTTCAAGAGTACCAGTAAGAGGATACCCAGTCCAAAATGGTTTCTACATATCCATATCACTGTGTCTGAAATTCACACTACGCTGTTGGGAGCTAGCATATCTCCCAGGTTTCACACTCGAATAGTTTTAATGAGAAAGGGGACTCATGAGCACAGGTTTTCCATGGCTTTCTGCTTTGTTCAGAGTCCAGAGAGTTTGAGGTTGGAGACAGGAATGGGGAAGACACATCTCAAGCACCAGGTTTTCCTTGGGAAAGACCGAAAGATAAAGAAAGCAAGTAATTTGCAGCCTATTTAATGTTGCCGGCTGTCACTGTTCATTCCTAGAGTTCTCCTAGAAACTCAGGGACACTGGTGTTTCACCAGCCAAGCCTCTGGAAGTGGCAGAGAACAAAACCAAACATAAACAAAGATTTTTGTTTGTTTGGGGTAGCTTTATTTATTTATTTATTTATTTTTATTTATTTATTTATTGATATGAGTGGGATAACTAAAAAGTCTAGCGGTTATTTGTTTCAGGTATGGCTGGATCCGGGTGCTTGAATTATGCCTTTATTCAGAATCTCTTAACTTTTTTTCTTAGTTATCCTTATTCTCAAGCAGTTTCTCTCCCACACATGAGCTCCCCAGGTTTACAGGGTTCATATTTTGGTCTGCCACCTCAAAAGGAGAGGTATACACTTCCTCCCGACGTGCCTGTCAATCCCAAATGGAACTCATAAGGGACCTGTTTTGGCTCTGCTCAGCCCTATGTTCACTTCTGTAGTGGCGCTGCCTGGACCAGCTCAAGAACCCATGAAGGCACTGGACTGCCAGGGCAGAGTCAGTGCAGAGTGAAGCAAACAACCAGCAATGAGAGCTGTGGAAAAGGAGGACATATTTGCTTCCTGGTGCTGCCATAACGAATCACCATAAATCTAATGGCTTTAAGCAACACAAATATATGATTTCGTAGTTCTGTGGATCTTAAGTCTGATACAGTCTCACCAGGCTAAAATTGAAGTGTCTACAGGGACCATTTCTTCTCAAGGCTACAGGGAGGAGTCAGTTTCCTTGCTCATGTAAGTGTTGGCAGGATTCAATTCCATGTGGCCTTGGGCTGAGGTTCTCATTTTCATGCTGGCTGTTGGTCGTGGTCCCTCTCAGCTTCCAGAGGCTGCGTGTGTTTGCTCTCCCAAGGTCTCTTTCATCTTCAGAGTCAGCAACAGCGGGTCGGGTCCCTACCTTGTTTTGAATCTCTCTTGCCTCTTCTTCCATTGGGCTTGTCTGGCTGTAGCTGGAAAAAGTTCTTAATTTTTAAATGCTTATTTGACTAGATTGGACCTCTTTGGATATTCTAGGATCATCTTCCCATCTCAAGATCTATAACCTAATCACATCCACAGACTTACTTTGGCCATGCAAAGTAACCTAATCATATGTCCTAGGGATTAGGACGAGGATATGTTTAGGAAGCCATTATTGGGCCTTCCAGAGAGGGGTGGGGAAATGCCAAAAATAAACTATTGAATCCATCATTTTTAAGGAATGAAGTAATTGTAACTGAAGCTTTCAAGCATGCCCTCATATACAGTTTCTCCAAGTGGAACTTAAGAGCTGATTTGGAGGGAAGCCCTCAATTCCCATATTCTTGGCTGTAAAGAATAATCAGCTTTATCTGAAAAGATTTCCCTCCTCAGCTGTGTTCTCAGTGTGGGCTATGCATGGGGGAAGACTCTTGAAATGATGAGGAAGAAGGGGACATGCATCCAGTCAACCAGATCAGCCAAAGCAGATGTGGAGTCAGTAAAACCCGTTAACATAGTGGGACGATGTTGCCATCTAAATGGAACCCAAGAATTCCTGCGATGACCCAGTTCTTTGATGAAACATGTTACTAGGGACCATTAAAATTCAGCATCACAGTCTCTCCAGGATCCAGTCTCACTCCGGTCTTGGACCATAGGTGCTATAGGCATCTTAGCTGATTTCCGTTAGCTGATTGGTTGCATCAGTTGATTAACCTGATGACCCGGGAGTCTTCTAACTTCTAATCTTAGGCTCACCTTTGGTTATAAGACCAGTATCTAAAGTTTCTCGTAGTGTTCCACAACAGTCTACCAATCTAGTCGTCCATCTATCATCATGTAACCATCCATTCATCATTTGTCAAAAATTTTTTTTCTTAAAAATAACTAAGCTTTTGGATTCAAGGAAACTCTCAATATCAATTTTATTCCTCTTTCAGTTGGAAAATTAATTTTCAATTATTCATGTTAACCATCTCCAAATAAATCGAACTTTTAGAGTGTTTAAGAAAAGCTTCGTAAAGTCAATCTTTTATGTTAATGGTTTCCATTTTTAAAATATTACCCATTTTCTTATTAACCATTGCTTTTTGACTTACGCAGCCATCTGATCCACAGTTTCAAGAATCATTAATTTTAATAAGGAAAAGAGGACGTTATTAAAATTCTAACAATTTTTTTTCAACTGTTGTTTAAGGCTATAGGACTTACCAGGTAGCTAGAAGAAACTTTTTGTTACATAGCAGCTAAAAAATGCTGGATAAGATACTTTAAAAACAAAAGCAAAAACAAACCACCTTTTTAAATGCATGCCCAATCTTGCAGAAAAAAATAAGGAAACTTCTCTCAGGACAGCAAAATAAGACAGCAGGAACCCAGAGAGGCAACAAGCCCTGCAGTTGGCATTGCCCCAAAAACATCTGCCGGGTACTCATGGCTTTGAGCTTGGGCCTTACCTTCTGTGACCATTTAATTTATCCTCCAAACCAGCGTACTCGTGAGGCAAAAGGTAGCACTGTTAATAAACACACTGGGAATTCTGCTCCTGCTTGGGGTGTAGAAAGCCGCGAGAGAATGAGTGTTATTTCACTCCCATCCTAACAAGAAAATGCTGCACAGTATACAAAAACCATAACTTTCCTGAGCTTATCCTGGAACCGAGGTCATGTGGCAACCAGGAATTTCAAAAAGTAAAAAGTCCCCCCTCCCCAAGGAGAGTCAGGACACATGAATTTGTTTACCTTTGACAGTACTTGGGGGGAAGAGGCAGCTGCCCTTAGAGTGAGGAAGAAGAAATTAAAAAACCAGAATCCTAAAGGCTGAGCATGCTCTGGTCCGGTTTAGAATGACCGGCGGCCCAGATACAAACGGAAACAGTTTGTCCGCGCTCCCAAGGTCCTCTCTGTGGTCGCCACTGGGTGCTCTCGAGAAAGGCTGGAGAGAGCCCCTTTCGGTGGCACAGGCCGCAGGAGGCGTCAGTGCCGCTGTGCCCGGGTGCCCCTCTCACGGGAAGCAGAAGCCTTAAGCTCTGGGGAAGAACTGGCAAAGCTCGAGGCTTCCAGCGCTGCTGGGGAACGGCGGAAGCAAAGCCCAACGCCCCGTGGAGGAAGGACAGCACACCCCTCTTGCCACGTTCAGGATTCGGGCAAAGATTTACCGTTTCTGGGAGAAGGATAGAAGCAAAAGCCGTCCACCCCTGGGGAGAGACAGTAGAACTCTTTGGGGCCCAAATGTGACACCAATAGAAAGCAAAAGCCTGCTGGCACTGGGGGAGGTGCAGGGACCTGTCTGGTACAGGGACTGTCAGTGTGGTGCCTCCCCCGCCCCCCCCCATACCGCCTCTCAGGGCATCCAGCAGGGTGGAGCAGGGACGGGGGTGGGGGGGGTGGAGGGAGGGGTGAATTTGGAAGGGCAGGAAGAAAATGCCTAGCACAATGCTTAAAAATTGTGAGAGGAAATTACAAGTATGATAAAGGAGCAAGGGGCTATGAAAACACGGCGGTCGTGAAAAATAGTGAAACTCAATTCTCAAAATGAAAGATTGAAGTTATATATTCAATTCAGTTGCTAAACAGCAGATCGGTTGAATTGCTATTTAGTGGCTAAGTAACCAGCAGAAGAGAAAATTGGTGCAGGATACAGTGTGTCTGGTGCCTTCCGGTTGTGTGGCTGCTGGTCCTGTTACTGACGTGTTCCACTGGCAGTAAGCTAGCGCAAGAAAATAAGCAGAAAGGCACCTACGGAGTTACATGCGAGGATTTTCATCGCAGCATAATTCATAGAAAGCTAAAACTGGAACGATTTCAATTTCGATTAATGGAGGAGCAATGAGTTAAGTTATTGTAGATTCATACAATGGAACTTTATATAGCCATTAAAAATCAAATAAAGAACATATAATGGTATGGGGAATATTCATGTAACTTCATTTCAGAACAAAAGTAGCTTTCTTATTGTAAATAAAAGTCCTTGTTAAATTAAGCAATATGGAAAAATTAAAATCATAATTTCAACATACGAAGACAGCCACTTTTTGACAGAAGTCCTAAACAAAAATTTTTTTTCACACAGATATACATACTCCTATATAATGTAAAATGCAAAAAAAAAAATAGGCAGATTGTCAATCCCTTTATGGAGAAAAATACAGCGAAAGTATTAAAGTACTTATTCAGGTTGGTGGGAATATGGGTGATTTTTTTGCTTTTACTTATCTCTCTCCCTTTTTTTTTTTTTTTACCTCTAACATGTCTACAGTTAGCATGATTATAAGAAAAACATCTTAAATAACATAAATGCTGTAAATGATTTGATGTTAAGTTAACTTATGACTATTTCAGTGCTTTGAATACAGAATATAAAAAAAGACATATCCTTTTTGCAATATGAGAAATAACACTCATTAATCACTTTGCCTTCTTCCTCTTAATGAAGACATGCAAATGCATATGCAAACAAGCCGAACTTCTATTATGAGACTCTGACAGCATGCTCTGCAAAAGAGAAGGTAATGATAGAGTTTGAAAAATAGGAGGGCAGAGGAAGCTTAGCAGTGGTGGAAGATTTCTATTCTGAATGCCTTAAAGGAATGGTTTTAACCTAATAATGTTCTGTCTAATAATAGTAAAATAGGATCAAAAACAGCATTAAGAAACAAAAGCTAGTTATCGTGTATGACACAGAGTATACCTGAATAGGTCTATAAAGACACACATCAAAATGAAAATGTATGAAGTTGTAATATTGCTCAGACTTCTCCCGAAGCCTTGCCAGATCATCATATTCAACTACTCGACATGGTTCAGTAAATATCAGCCATGTGTAACCCTAAAATATTCTTATCCAATATTGTACGTTTGGATCAAAACCGAAAAAAAAATCTGTTCAACATTCAATCATTTCGTATATACAGTTCTTTACATTCACATGTCTAGAAACTCAGAGTTCTCAAGATCACTAGCATTCAACAGAGAAGACCTGAGTGTCATGAGATATAAAACATTGGGTTTTGATACAGCTGTCCCAAAGAGATTGGAGCTAGGTTCATAAAAATCAAATTCCTTGAACAGAGCAGAAGAGAATATCAGACAGCATCCTATTGTATTAATTCTGTTTCTGCTCTTTTGTGTGGAAAATCAGGACAGCCTGCTGCCTTTAAATGGCTTGGAAAACCAGAACAAAAGTAAATACTCAATTCAATTGGATTCTGCAGACATTTTTGAAATTTATTATAGGAAAGGCTCTTGGGTTAGGGAAGGGATACATAAAAATGATAAAACACCTTCACTGTCATCCAGAAACTTCCCATCTTTTGAGAGAGCCAGGTAGAAAGACAACAGCAAAACATAGTGGAATTTTTAAAAGGGATGAATTGGTGGTACAGACACAGGAAGGGAGGCTTAAAGGACAGTCAGTCCCCTAGGAAGAGGTCGTGACCACTATCATCACCACTGAAAGCAGTGTCCATGGAGTAGCATCCCTGGGAGCTTGAGAGATGCAGATGCTTGGCCTCCACCCCCAGACCACCTGAATTAGAATCTCTGAGGTTGGACCCAGTTTTAACAGCTATCCAGGAAATATATATAGGTTGTAAAGTTTGAGAAGCAGGTTTGCTCCGAAGTGCAGACACTGTGATGTAAGAGGACATGATTCTTCCTGTTCATTTAATAATACAATTTTGAAATCAATGATTGCTGTATTCATGTTCAATTAGAAAATCTGGAGGAATACAAAGATTAAAAAAATTACCCTTATGAATTAGTCCCAGTTCTCCAGAGAAACGGAACCAATAGATCATATATATGTTCACATTTACACGATATAGGCTCATGTCAATTCTTTTACGTTTGGAGACTTATGCTTATGGAGGCTGGTAAGTCCCAGATCTGCCGTGAGTCAGCAAGCTAGAGACCTAGGAGAGCTGATGGTTTATTTCCAGTCCAAAGGCTGATAGGGTTTAGACCCAGGAAGAGCTGATGCTTCAAGTCCAAAGGCAAGAAAAGAGCTGGCCTCCCAGTCTAAAGGCTGTTGGGAGGGTCAGTCTTTTTATTCTAGTCAGGCCTTTGACTGATTAGTCGGACCCACCCACAGTAGGGAGGACAATCTGCTTTATTAATTCTATTGATTTAAATCTTAATCTTATCCAAAAACATCCTCACAGACATACCCAGAACAATGTTTTACTGAATATCTGGTCACCCGTGGCCTAGTCAAGATGACACTAAATTAACCACCACACCTGAATTAACCTCCCTCAATGTTTTGATTCATTTAACTTTCTACTTTTCAGGTTCGACTCTGAGGAACAGGAGTGTATGTAGATGAGGATAAATTCTTTGGGTATAAGGAGTCAGTACAATACTTTTTGCCTCTCTGCTGCTATCACCGTTGGAAGTAGAAGGCAGGTGCATTCACCTGTGATACCTCCTCTTTCTGTCTAAGTGAAGAGTTTTATTTTCATATATTCATAACAGATGAGATCTTGAGAGTTTTCTTTCCCCAAAGCAATTTTTCTTAGCTTTGTGGCGTGAAGTATATCTCTGGCATGAACGTCACCCTTCAATCCCATCTGAGCTGAAAATCCCATTTCTAATCTTCTTTCTGATTGAGAAATGATAGAGTGGATTTGCTGAGAAACATCTGCCTTACTGACAGCTGGCTGCTCTCATGGAGTCGCCCTAAAGTGCATATTGTTTATGCTTATACATCGAGAAGTATATTTTTAAAATCATAACGTGGACAAAAATTTAAAAAAGAATCGCCCCCGTGTTGATTGAAAACTTTTCGTTAGATTCTATTCTGTTTTCTCACATCCTGATGGCTGTGGTTACATAGTCTTATAAAGAGTCTTGGCAAGAATTTGATTCTCTCTCCTTCCTTTATGACCAGAGACAGTCCTGACGAAGTCATGGGTCAACAGAAGCCCTCACCATTCCCAGGTGACTCCTTCCAGTATAGTCTCTTCTCTAAATCCCATCTTTCCCATCAGTGGTTCTAAACCTCAGCAGCTTATCGGAATCCCTTGGCCTTTTTTAAAAATATGGATGTTTAGTTCCCACCTACAGAGAGTCCAGTTCGATTGCTCTCAGATGCGCTCTGGGCTTTGGGATTTCTAAAAGCCGTTGGGTGATTCTGATGTGCAGCTGGAGTTGCAAACCCCTGCCCTTGGACCCTCCTTACTGCAAAGCATGGTGATGCACCATCTGTGTCACCTGGAGGCTTGTTAGAAGTGCAGAATTGGGGCCTGTCCCGCACCTGCTGTGTCCGAATCTGCATTTTAACAAGACTCTCAGGTACTCTGTAGACACATAAAGGTTGCATAGCCCCATCCTCTGAATTGTTCTTCACCCTTGGTAGTAGAATCAAATTTGGGCATAGGGAAATTCACTCATATGAAAATAGCTATTTGGTTTAATGTCGTAGGTCCCCCAAAAGTGATTGAATTGTAACAGGTGTTCACAGCACTGTTGGATTAAGTCAAAGAAATGAAAGTTTTATTTATGGACTTGCAGTATCTGAAAGCTGGATAGGATGGAATATTCTTTGTTCTTTGAAATCCCCTCACTTGGGGAAATGGATTCTTGGTCTCCCTAACTCTGTGCCTGTCCCTGCCCAGCCCCTTATTCAGGGTACCAGGCCTGTGTGTTCTTCAGATCCTGTACTGCACAAAGGATTGTGTTTTAGGCAAGGGAAATGACGATATTCTTCTAGGTTCAAATAGCAATGACATGTCAAGAAAATGTATTTCAAAGACTTCGTTTCTCACGCAAGTCAAGGCTCAAACAGGAAACTTTTTACCAAAAATGCAGAAAGACTCTTCAAACAAAAACTAAAGGGTAAATTTTCTTTTATTATGCTCTGAAAAGAATCAGCCAAAGCGGAGTTCAAATCGATGCCTATGACCTTGATAAATTATTTACCTTCCGCAGTTTTGGTTTCTTAACCAAGTAAAGCGGGGATGATAATATTGACCATTTTGATTAAGACACAACGTAAGTTTTCTGGCCTCGGTTTTCCTAAGTGGAAAGTGGAGCTCATGATTCTCACTTCAGGATTGTTGCAAATATATGATAATACATACAGAGTACCGAGCATGGCCTGGCACACAGTAAATAGTCACTATGTGAAAGGTGATTTTTCTGTATCACCGATGGCAGGGAATGCACTGAGTTACTGCAGTAGTAGTTGACATCAAATGCTGGTTTTCTTCCCCCTTATCTCTTAGGGGCCAAATTTGGCATAGAGATTAAGTAACCTGCCTATAGTCCTTCACTGGACCTTACTTTCACATTCTACCAGGATTCTTATCCATGGATGCTGGGGGAATGTCCCAGCATGAGGTATTACCATTGTGTGTGTGTGTGGGGGGGTGGGGGGGGAGGGACTTGAGTGTACTTTTTCATATTCCGCATGCTACTCCCTGGAGGTTCTGAGACACTCCCCTCCCCTCCCCACAATGTCCACTTTCTCCCCCAAACTGCTATAGTTAGAAAGCATCTGCTTTATTTAATATTATTGAGTATACTAACACCACTGTCTTTTATATAAAAATGAGATGTTACTATGTCCATTTTAAAGAAAATGAGATAAGTGAAGTTCCTTGTCCAAGGTCACCAGTTCATGTGCAGCAGAATTAGAATTTCAACTAGGATTTAATTCCAAAGCCCAGGCCTCTCTCTTATGTCTTTTTTTTTTTTTTATGGTGACAGTGGTTAACAAGATCCAATGTTTCAGCTGTACATTTTAACAATAAGGCATATATATATTTACACTGTGTGCTCACCTCCCATAGTTAGATTCTTTCTGTCACCACATATTTGACTCCCTTTACTCCATCTACCTCCTCCTCTCCTTCCCCCTCCCCTTTGGTGACCTATTGTCCACATCCATGAGTCCCTGTTTGTCCTGTTCATTTTTTGCTTTTAGGTTCATATCTCACATATAAGTGATATCATGTGATTTTCAACTTTTTTCTCTTATGTCTTCATATGCTCTCATAAAGATGAGGTCATGTCGGGGTGGTGTGGATAGAGATGAAAATTTCTTTTGCATCAGGCTATTCATTATTCTTCCACATTGCTCTGGAAAAGTACTGTGCTTTGCTCTAAGGAACGACACCCAGAACTAATGACTGGGCTTCTGTGCAGGAGACACTGTATTGTCTGTTATTTCATTTAGTCCTCACAGACTCTGAAGTTGGTGTTATTGACCCCCTTTGAAAGATCAGAAAGCTTAGTAAGATTAAATAACTAGCTCGAGGTCACATGGCTAATCAATCAACGAACTAGAATTAAAGCAGGTCTGTCTGACTCCATTGATAAGCGTTAAACTTTTTGAAATCACTTCTTTGTGCCTCATTTTATAAACAAATCCAGACTATTGCTAAAGTATGTTTTCTATATCAGAAGATTGGCCCAGATACCGTGTCTCTTAGCTTTCTTCCAATGCCCATTTACCTTCCCTCCTTAAAAGAAAAGTGAAAAAGGTTTCTCCTGTTTTGTTGTTGGGTCTGTAGCAGCCATAAGCAAAGGAATGAAAATATTGATTCAGAACTTTTTCTCGGGGTGATGGCGCAGAACCTTCAGAGTACGTATCTGCTTGGTTCGTTGAGCTGACAAGCTAAAACCGTGGATGGAAAACTCCAGTTCTCAGGAACTATAGACTTTTAGGCTTGATTTTTGAGATTCTTTTTTTTAAACCTGCTAAGAGAAAGTTGATACCAGCATGGGTAACATCTAACTATAGTTTTCCATTAGGGAACCTTACTGTACCTTGTCCCAGTGGAAATGTCAATGACCAGGAAGGGTGCAGGGGCCATGCTGTAGGGTGCCATGCCAAGGCCGCAGTGTCCTCATCAGGGCCTGGAACACCCCCTGCCCTCTCACTCATGGTGCTCAGGAAACACCACGAGTGAATTCGTGAATGCGTGAATGAACAGCAGAGAATCAGTCCATTGGAAACTTTTGTGACCGCAGAGTTTGGTAATAAAAGAGCATAAAGCCATCAGGACCCCAGAAGATGCAAGTAACAAAGGTCACTGCACACTTTTACCCCAAACGGACTTAGAACTCTCTTCCCTTTAATTAGCCTAGAGAGTTCCCTTAGAACATTGAGGGCAGAAAACATTTTTGTAATCTAACATGCCAGGGAGCAAAGCCAGACAATGGCACTATGCAGAAGAAAGCACATTCAGTGTGTTTCTGAACTCTATCATAAGTCTAAACTCTGACTTTCCTTGTTCTTCGGAAAGAAACACCCTCATTTATTATTTATTCCTCCCCCCCCCTTCTCTTTCAAGTCAAAGAGGTTGCAGCTGACCACGTGGCCTAAGTGTGCACATGTCAGTGTCTGATCTGGCAAGTTAGGCGGACAAATAGGACACTCAGGGCGATCCCCTGGACCCCTTATACTCCAGTGAAGATTCGGGAACACCTGTGCTTGCACCACGTGTGGCCACTAGGGGTCCCCAGCAGCAGGCGATGCGAACTGGGAATTGGGTAGCTGAGGCGGCCTCCCTTTGTCTGCACCCCAGGTGTGGACTCCTTTTGTTCAGAGGCAGGGCTGCTACTCGCCTGGGCCGAGCTGTCTGCTGGGGAAGCCCGCCCTGGGCTGCCTACGCACCTCTTGTAGGGAAATGGAGCGTTTCTCACCTTCTGCCTCTAGTTAACGCCTGGCATTACCCGGAAGGCCAGCGTTTTTTCTTTACCAGGACTAGGTATCTTTGTATTTAGAAACACGGCGGAAAGTACAAAGGGAAATATTTCTCGCTGCAACAAAGAATGTATATCGATGTTGAGAAATTGATGGCGAAAGGACCAGTTTTCAGGGTAGAGTAGAATATTTGCCATAAAATATTTAAAGCTAGTTGACAGATAGCCCCACGAGTCTCCTGCGAGTGCCAGTCACTGGATTAATCTTGAAAGTAAGACATATTTCATTCTGTGTTTAGCACAGAGAAAAGGAATGACCTTCACAGACACCCCAGGGTGCCTGGAATGTGGGAGCCTGGCTTCAACCGCAGCAGCTACATTCACCTTGCAGTGTTTTCACATCTGCTTTTAAACTTCAAAGGAACAGTAAAGCAAAAATAAACAAATGACAGTAACATAAGAGCTACTCTGTAAACAATAAATTACATGAGTTGTAACAGCCGGTGATGGGGGGGTGGTGGAGCGTGGATTGCAAACCTTACTCCGTCAGAATTTTATTCTTATGTTTTCACCATTTCAGTTTTTCTCGTTCACAGTGAAAAAGTGTCATGACACGCACATCGACATTTTTTGTCAGCGGATGTGTCAGTGTTTGCAGCTACTGGTGTAATATGTAATTGGCATCCTTGAGATGCCAAGTATAGAGTCATTTGTTTCTTTGTTTCTTCATTTGTTCGACAGACATTTATTGAGTGCCTATTGTGTGCAAATCATGCTAGAGAATTCAAAGGGATCCTGTCCCCTGGAAGCTTTTAATGGAGTAGGGAGATAAAATGTATTTCAATATTACCATTAGAACAAGACAGAGCATCTGCCAGTTGGAGGGTACAGAGAAAAGACTTGACGAATTCAACAGGAGAGCTGGCTTGGGGGTCCGGGGCTATTCTCCAGGAAGGAGCATTCCACTTGAACCTCTACAATATGGAGGATGCCCTGCAGGGAGGACATGGGACAGGCCGGTGCTGCCAGCCCCGGGCGGTACAGGCACAGGGAAGAACGGGTTGCATTGCAAAGGGGAGAATGGAAATATATTTGGAAAAGGAAGGTGGGAAGGCTTTAAATACTAAGTTAGCATGAAAGCTTAGGTAAAACAAGATGGCGATTTTAAATACTAAATAGGCCAAATTATCGACACAACTCCTTTTATCCCACAAGTCTTTTTGTATTTGAAGGAAGAAGGTAGAGATGTCAAAAAAAAAAAACAAAACAAAACAATCCTGCTTTTCAAACATACCTAAGATCTTTTTAGCACCAGTGTTTCCTTTTCCACTGGCAAAAATAGGCATTACCTAGAATTAATGCCATACATGCGTGAATAAAATATATGAACTAATTTTCTTATTGTTGCATTTGGAAAAAGACTTTGGAAGGTCCACAAACAGGTTCCTGGGCCTACTGAGGAGGGAGTTAGCATCTTCCTTCAGCCACTTCCTGCTCATTTACTAATAGTAAACATTTGCCAGGAGCGGCAAGAACCCTAGGCCTTTGAATCTAAGAAAAATGGCAGTAAGCGATCCTGCCAGCTGAGTTTTCTCCATTGGTTATGGTTTTCAAAATCCAAATTATTGATCAACTTTTAGAGTTTAAGCCTGAAATGGAGCTTTTCGCGTATTCTTGAAAATAACAGACATCAGAATTACCATCCACCTCTTGCCAACAAGCTAAGCCTCCCCAGTTATCCCATTTCTATTTAGCAAGTATGATTGTTGTCCTCAAATCCTTCTGGTCTTTACCCAGTGGGAAAAAAACTAGGGGCGCCTTGGGGTGATCCTTCCCTCTGTCTCTTCGTCTGTCAGTTTGGGATAATAAAAATAATCTACTCCATAGGGCCATGCTTCACTTTCTCTAAGGACCGTAAAGCTCTCTGAAGGTGAATATTAGCATTCAAACTGCAAAATAGAATTCGGCATCCTTTTGTGAGACTTCTGAGAAGAGTTGACACCTGTTGCTCAATTTGGTACAAGAAAGGGATTAACCTTGGGCCAAAGAGTAGGCATTTCCCCGCATAGCAAGTCACTGCTGACTAGTTATTTCCAGATGCAGTGGAGAAAGCAAACATCGTTGAAGCCCGTAGATTCAGTCTTTTAAGTGAACAACTTACAATCACTTATGGAGCCTGAGCCTCATGCCAGGTACACTGTGGCTTTACATATAGCATCTCATTTAATCTTCATAGCACCCTGTGTTAGCAGGACTTTGGTTGCGGGGGGTGGGGGAGAAACTAAGGCTCAGTGTGTGTAAGTAATTTGCTCAAGGTCACCTAGCTAATAAGTGGCAGAAAGGGAGTTTGAACGCAGATGTTGTCTTCTTTGAAGCCCCAAATGGTGACAGTTAGGTGACACTGCCATATCAGATATTGCCCATCCGGAGGGACACAAAGTTTACTTGGCAAATAAGTAGATGCTGCCTTTGACCAGAAGAACTTTGGGCAAACAGCATATTCCATTCTGAGAGAGAGGTCACGGTTGTGATGAGCCATTATGCCCCCCAAAGGGCTCCAGATTAGGCTACATCAAGACTGCGTTGCACAAAAAGAAGAAAATGATGGCCGGGTGGGGGGTGTTTAGAGCTCTTTACATTAGGTGGGGATGTTTCAAGTTCCCTTAGATGAGGGTCAGGAAAACTTAGTCCAATGTGACTTGAGAGCGCTCCTGAGCCCTCCACCGTTCATCAAGTTGCACTTTTAAAAATGAGCCTCCTTGGGGAGACACACTGGGATGGCGTGCTGGAGAGAATTAAAAAATAAAGTTTAGATCCACGAGCAAGTGTGACGCGAGTGCATATTGTGATCATTCGACATTTATCGTGCACTGAATGGGAGGTGCAGATGATTCACGAGGATCCCCCCCCCCCGGGACTGACTGCTGTTCCGTGTCAGTCCTGACAATTTGTAAACTGTGTCCTTTGAACCATGTTTTTAAAAATTGAACTTCCCCAATGTGCACACTTTCCACTTTGCGACATAATGAGAGTACTTTCATCCCTTTAATACTTGCTTCTCCCTCTGATCTAGCAATGTCTGTTCAAATTTCACAGTTTTCTGTTGCTTCAGGATTGAAAGAACCGATTATCCTGCTGGGAGCGTGAAACAAGACTTTAAAAAAATCTGCATGATATTTCCTTCCAGTGACATTAATTTAGGTGTAAATACAAGGGGAAGGGACACACCTCGGACTCCTCTCTCTCGCACACCTAAGCAGTCCCTCTACCCTGAAAAGGCACCGTGGGCCCTGCTGCCAGTCTTCTGTCTTTTGTGAGGAGGATCCTTTGCAAGGCGCAGCAGCCGGAGAACCTTTCTCTTTGACACCCGGCTTTGTGTGGGCCTGATGACAGATTTAGAACGTCTCTATTTCTCTGAAGGCCAACATCTAAAGCCCGGTGGACCCGTCGGGCTCGGTCCGTGGCTGGGGTACTTCAGTGCAGCTGGATTGGCTTGCTGGGTGTTTTGAGGGTGTTTTAGGAAACTCAGGATCATGCCGGCCTGGGACCATCAGCTCCAGAGCAACAAAGGACAATTTGGAGGGGAGCGGAAGGGGTGCCCCACAGCCCGCGTTGGCATCCCAGACCCCCTTCTGCCTAACATCGTGTCCTTAGTGACCCCGCCTTCGCCCTCTGGATCCCTCCCCGGCTGTCTCACTGCTCCCCAGTCTGGGCTGGGCGCAGCGAGCCCCGCCACCCACCCCGCTCACCGTTGCCTTCAAACCCTCGCAGCGGCGCTGCGCACAGCAGCCGCGCGAGCCCCGCGCCCCCCGGCGGCCTCCCCAGCACCTCCCGGTCGGGCTCCTCTGTCCAGCGCGCCCCCCTCCCTCTCCGCCCTGCCGTCCGCAGCCTCCCCCTCCAGCCGCCCGAGCGGGAGCTGTCAAGCCCGCGGCAGCTGAACCAGCCCCCCGAGCTCCCGCGTCTCCTCTCCTTCCTTTGTGTGCGCGCGCGAGCGGAGTTGGGGCGGAGGGAGAAGGGGGAGGTCGCTCGGTCGGTCTGTCTCCCGCCGCCTTTGCCCGGGCTGCTCGAAGTGCCGTGGGGAAGGCGGGAGCGCCGGGAGGGTGCGGTGAGCTGGCGGGCCGGCTCGGGGCCGCCCGGGCTCCCAGGGCCCCGCGGCGCGCGTGGGAGCGCTCGCCGCAGCGGGGGCTCGGCCGGAGCCTCCATCGGTCCGCTCCGGCTGCCCCTCGCCCCGCCGCCCCCCGCTCCCACCTACCCCCCGACGCCCGGAGAGAAGCGTGCGAAGGAGCCGGGGGGACGGAAACCGCACATAAATAGCGGCGGCAGCAGCGCGTCATCTGGTGGAGCAGGAAGTGCAGGCAGAGTCCAGAGGCTGGTGCTCTCTGCGCGTCCCCAGGACTTTGCCATGGGCTGGGGGCCGCGGAGGCTGCGAGCGGCCGGGCGAGCGCAGCGGCGGCTGCGGCGGCACCGGGGCTGAGCCAGCAGCGGCGCGCGGGGTGCGCGGAGATGGCAGCGTCCAGCAACTCCAGCCTGTCCGGCTCCTCGGTGTCCTCGGGTGAGTTGCAGCCCGGCGGGGCGCGGCTGCCGCGCTGGGTCCCTCGCCCCCTGCTCTCGCCCCGCGCGCGCGCCCTGGGGTGGACAGAGCCTACCTGTGGCCGTCCCGCCGGCTCCCTCGGAGTGAGGGCAGCTGTCCGGTGGGACACTCGTTTGCTTTGCCAGCACCCGCGGCGCCCACAGCACCTCCGCGCCTGACGTCCGACCGCGCAGAGGTGGGAGAGCGGAGGCGCCCTCCGTGTGCGGACGCGGGTGTTGGGGGGACTTGGGGAGCAGCAGGCGAGACGCGGAAGGAGCAGGGCAGGCTCGCACTTTCAGGCGCCGCGGGAACCGGGGCTGGCGGGGCGGGAAGGTGAGGGTGACGCTGGGCGCCCCGACCCGCTGGCAGTGAGGCGTCCACTACGCTGGCTGCCCGAATTTAAGGCAGAAGGGAGCAAACCCTCGCTCCTCACAGACTTGATTTTCTTTGTTTGTTTCAGAAATTAGCTCGGTAGAGACACGCTTGGGGTATGGGTTGGAGATAGAAGTAAGGAAAGGATTGGGTCTTTCTGGTCCTGATTGAAGCGAGGTAGGGCACGAGAGGTCGAGCCCAGCCTCTGACAATTTGCCTGGTTATACAAGTGTGTGTGTGTGTGTGTGTGTGAGAGAGAGAGAGAGAGAGAGAGAGAGAGAGAGAGAGAGAGAGAGAGAGAGAGATGGACGAGGGATTTTCCTGTGTGGCCTCTTGGATTGCGCTTTGTAATTTTACTTTCCAGGCATACATTTTTTTTTTTCCAAGTGCAGATGAGCGAACGGAGGACTTCTTTCAGCTTTTCTATGGTTCATCAGTGGGTCTACTTGAAGAGACAAAAATTGCTAATGATTCTGAAGGATCAATAGATGCAGACCCACCGGTTTTGAGTATGACAGGTTTCTCATCAGAATGATGCATTAGGTAGAATTCTTCTACTTCTCCGGTCACTGGAAACTTTAATGACAAACCCTAAAGGGACAGCTGGTAAGACATTTAGTATAGCATACAGAATTCAGGGGTCAAGAAGGTCTCAACGTCCTAATGGAAATGCTCAAACTATTAATATTATATTAATTCTTACTGTGTTTTCAAAAATTATTACTGAAAAATTAAGCTCAAAGGAAGAAACACCTTGTCAGAGGCACTGTACAGCAAGGCAGGCATCAGGAACCATACCCACATGTGTGACTAATTAAATCACAAATGCAAGGTGAATCTGACTAAGGTGCAATTGTGAGGTGGCACAAGGCAATCACTTGAACGCCATCTGATACATTTTTTTTTTGCCGATTTAGTTCCAAGGAAATGGCACTTCCTTTCTTGATCTCCATCAACTAATCAAAAGCACAGTGTTGTTAGGCGTACAGTAAAGTTCAAGTTTCACATAGTAGTAGCAGCCAATGGGACAGAACAGTCATGTCTTATTAAGAGCAGCAACAAGTTGACCGCCTGTGGTTTTAATTCTGAGAACTCAGCAAATGTTACAGTTTATTTTTAGCACCCCCAAACCACTGCTGCTTCAGTGGTTCACTAACATTGAATTAAAAATACAGTGATGTTGGCTCACGCTTAGCATATGGTTATCCCTGTCAGAAAACTTCCCACTAGAAAATCAGCTTGTGGGTAAAGGGAGCTAAGGGAAAGCGGAGTGGAGAAAGGGCAAGAAGGCAGTAGTGTCACATTATTTACTGATGGCATAAGTTGCAGAATGCTGTGGCATCTGAATTTTCAGTCTTGATGGAGCTTAAGAAACCTCATTGAAAAAGCCAGCTCAACCTTAGGAAGAATACATAGGTTTGAAGCAGTGCAGTATAAGCTGTAGGTGATGGTAGTTGCTTTGCAGATAGGATAGAGATGCTTACGGTCTTAATTATTTCTCCTACTTAGTTATCACTATTTTAAATCCTAACGGAAACTGGGAAATTACTTGAAAATTGAAATTCAAACAGCAAGCGCAGATATATTATTTGGTGTGCATCAACCTGGGCCATGAGCTTATATTGTCTAATTCACCAATTAGTCAGGGACTTTGTCTGGAAAAATAATGAGAACCATAGTTCTCTTTTTAAGTGTATTTCTCATGGTGTGGATCATGAATAATTCAGGTGACACAAGCAATTCACACCTGTGAGAGGTGTTGGGCAGGAAAGAATAGAGCCTGTTTGTGGTGGCAGCTGGGTTCCTCCAGGCAAAGGTCAGAATCTGAGAAATTAGGACTCTCCATCAATCAATGACTCACCATTTTTGAGGGCCTACGAGGCTCCAGGCAGTAAGTCATAAACCTCAGGTTGAAGGGGTTAAGTGAGGAAGATAATTTTGGGATTCCTTCTAGCTCTGAAGTTCTGAGATTATTGTCCTTGACTTCTGGCTCCACCACTGATGAGTTAGGTAACTTGGGGTGAGTTACTTAACTTCTCTAAGCCTCAATTTCCTCATCTGTAAACGAGGCAAATACTAGTAATACGACCTACTTCATACGAATGTGGAGATTAAATGAGATAATGTGTGTAGAGCATTTAGCACAGGGTATGGCCCTTAAGTGCTTGGCGTGAATCAATTTTGTTCCTTGGAGGAATACAACAACAACAACAACAAAAAGCAATCACTGGCTCAGACTTCAAGTGCAGAAATAAGTCCAATGGTCATCGAATCTGCCTCTTAATGTTGCATGTTAAATTTGACCTTGAGGTTGGAGCTCCCTTAAACAAGCAATTATTTAGTGTCGTTTAGATTTCAGGCATAGTCCCAAGTATTTGGAATAGAAAGATGAATCAAGATACTTTCCCTCACCATCCAGCAGCAGAGATGGGTGAGCAAATATCAGTCTGTATTCCAGTGGATGGGACAAATTACATGGAGGAAAGTGCAGGGAAGAAAGGATGACCTCAGTGTAGAGGGTCAGTGGAGGTGACCTATGAGTTGGGCCTTGAAGGATGAGTAGGATTTTTCTGGATAGTAGAGGTAGGGAAAGGCATTTTAGTAAAAGGAAGGAGAAGAGGAAAGAGCTTCGGCAAAGGCCTGGGGTTGAAGTTCAGGACCCAGTTTTCAATCTCCTTTCTTAGGGCTGTTGATCCTTTTTCTCTGTTTTCTTTTCTCTGCACAGTTGTCCTCATAGGCCCAGAGCTGCCAGATCACTTACTGCTACTGCTAATGTAGGAGGCTTTCTTTCTGTTTGGGTAGCAATGGGTGTGGTGGCACAGTTCTAGATGCCTTAGGACATATTTAGGCAATTGAGGGCTAAAAACATGAACAGTCAATTCTGTAGCATCCGGCATAGGGGAGGTAAACTCAAATAAAGTGGGCTAAACCTCTCTCAGAGGAATAACGCTGGGAGATTTTGGTTTGGATGTGTTTGCACAAAGAGTAAAGATCTAATAATTTATTATTCAGCCCAAAGTTAGCTGACTTTGCTGAGAATATGTTCTCGCTTGCTGTTGGTCAGTCATGTCACCCGTGTGTGCCATTTATTCTATGTTGCGAATCGAGACATAACAAATGAAATAATCAGGTTAAAATTAATTTTTAAATACATTTCCTGAGAACTGTTCAGAAATTTTCCTCTGGAATATTCAATTATGTGTAAAAGAAATTGCTTTGCCTTTGTTTTAATGATAACTGCTGGTAATTAAATTTCACAATCACCTAGATTGGCAGGAAGGTTTGATTACCTTTATTATTTTAAATAGAGAAAAAAATCCCTATCCATAAGCCTTTAATCTAGCTTGTGGTACTTGATTATATTCAGAAATAAACAATGGTTGATTTGCAAAATAGTTTTCTTAATAATCATGGGTTATATTTACTTTTATAATTTAAATAAGAATTTTTTGCACATAGTAATGTGATTGCCAAATGGATTATTTCACAGAGTAAAGAAAAAAATCAGCGCAAGTCAAGTAATAAACTATGAGATATTTTTCAGTAACTAAATAGGTAAAAAATTAAATATTAAAGGTACCCCAAAATAAGAAGTTGTTAAGATTTTGAGAAGAGAAACACCCTGTATTATAACCTTTTAAAATTAAAATGCAGATGGAAAAAAGTAAAAATCAGTATAAGGTGTAGAATCATCAAACTTTAATTGGGAAGAGAACATTCCTGAATGGATTATATGCAACAGTTTGTGGGCTAGGTAAATGCAGTCATCCCATGGTGTCTGCTGGGGAATGATTCCAGCACCTCCATGGGTACCAAAATCTGCAGATGCTCAAGTCCCTTCTATAAAAAATATAGATCGTGCATACAGTCGGCCCTCCACATCCATGGAAATGGAGGGCCGACTGTAATGCTATTTTCTGCTGTCACACTGGGGTTGATCCTAGAGATGATAAATAGAAATGTCATTACTCATTACTGGAGGGTCACAACCAGTGACATATACAAATCTTTCACATTCCTAGATGCAGAAGGTAAAACTGAACTATAATAATGCTGCCAATACTCACATATGTGTAATTAGAAACTTCATGGACCTAACACTACAAACGGGGTGTCTTTGTTGAAACAGACTTTCACAATGAGAAGTCTTCTTCTGGATGTTTGGATTCTTCCGAAGTATCCAATTATATGTAAAAGCAATTTCTTTACCTTCGTTTTAGTAATAATTGCCGTAATTTAATTTCATAATTACCTTGAGTGGCTGGAAGACCTGATTACCTTTATTATTTTAAATCACACGCATGCACACACAAAAAGGCAGAGGCAGAGTATTGTTGCTCACTGTTTTTCTGATGACCTTTCTATACCTCATTTTAACTCATTAGATTTTCCGCTGTCCATTCGCGGTAACCCAGATGAACCCAGGCATGTAGAGCCTGAGAGGAAGGAAGGCCCTACTTAAGCGTGACTGTGTGTTTGCAGTGTTTGACACGGGCCCACTGACTTATGTGTTTTTTTGCTAAAATGCCAGAGTATCCCCACTCCCACTAACCCTGAGAAGTGCTTTGAATGTCTCTGTCATTTGTTCAACTTTCGGGAGATGTGAATGCCAGGTATTTTCTGAAGCCAGGCTGCGTAGGGCTTAACTGGACAGTGTGTTCCCTGAGCTGCCCGCCACCTACGCTTCGGCCGGAGGGTCATTCCTGCCGAGAGCCGTCTGCTGCTCTGCAGGTCTCCTGTTTTTGCACAGTGGTGAAAATGACCGGACATTGGGTTTTGAAAGCCTACATATACCTGGACAGTGTCACAAGGGTAGGTTTTGGAAAAGAGTTTTCTGCCAGGAGATCCAGATTCCTGCCAAGATACTTAGGTACAGCCTGAGAGAGAGAAACGGACCTCGGGATGGACGTAGGATTAATAGCATCCATCACCCACCCACCAATCGTTTATCTTTTATGAATGTATTCACATTTCATGGCTCCTGAAATATGCCGTTTAATTTTCCAAATGAATTGTTGGCTTGCCTTCCTGTCCCCCTTCCTTCCTCCCACTCTCTCTTCCTTTTTCTCTTCTCACCTGTCATTCTGTTGGTCAGATTTCTTTTTCGAGATTTTTTTTTTTTTTTTTTTTGGTAAATCCTGCCTTTGGTCTGCTTTACTGTTCGTGAATAGTTTCCACATCCCCTAGCACCGTCCCCTTCCTCAGTGGGGAAGGAAGCTGGGACTCTGTTTCTCACGTGGATTCTGGTCACAGGGTGAAGACGGACGCCTTTTCCTCTGGTGCAGGCTGATTGGTGTGACAAAACACGCTCATGTGTCTCCAAGTTACTAACAAAAGCAGAGGTTTATTTAAAGTCTCTGTGGGTAGAGGAAAAACCCCATTAGGAATGTGCTGGCCCACACGCAGTCTGCTCCACCACAGGCCCACGTGGCTGTCCATCAGGGTCCGAGGCCAAAGGCCTGGCGTGTGTGCATTGCCAAGTGTCGATAAAACTTTTTCATCTGTGCACCCAGGGAGAGCCATCCGCCAGCTGCTTGTGCAAATAGCCTGCTTGTTCCTTCATTTATTATTAATCAGACATCTTTGTGGGGGCCGATCTTTGAATAGAGTCTTTACAGTATGGTCTAATTACAGCATTGCCTTGCTTCAACAGTGTGGCCTGTCAAAGTCACCCAGCCTCGGCCCATTCACAATATAACCTCAGCAGTATAAAGTGTTATTTTAAATCGTTCAACGTTTAAGTTCCCATAGACATTCTCTGATATTAATAGCCTTATTTAAAATGTCATAATCATCTCTGGTCAGAGGTTACATTGATTAGATTCCTGGAGTTGAGATATCACCCACACATTGTGCAGGCTGCCATCACCACTTGCCTCGGTGGGCCTGCCGGGGAGAGCACTTTTTCAAGAAGAGAGGCCGGATGCCAGCTGCCTGGCAGAATCAGCTAGATCTGGAGGACGTCTGCTTCCTTGAGCTGGTGAGAAAAACCACAGTCCGAAACGTGTCTTTGTTAGAGGCTGTAGGAAGGGCCCTCAAGTTGGAGCCAGAAGATCTGGACATTTGAACCTGTAGTCAGAGCATTTAAAGCCTTATTCAAGACCTTTAACCCTCAGAGCCCTTAGGTTCTTAAGTGGGACCCGCAACCATTAACAAGGGCCCTCGAACCCTTAACCAAGGCTCTTAAACTCTTCGCATAGGCACTTAAACCAGACACTTAGCCAAGCTCTGCAACTAGCCAGCTGTGTGGCCTTCGGTAATGTTAGCCTGTCCAAGCCTTGAATACTCACTGCAAACTGCAGATGTGACAGCCGGTTTCCTGGAGTTGACGTGAGCATTGATAGGGGTGATCGAAGCATAGACCTGGCTACCATGTCTGCTCCTTAGATGCCAATGCTCCCCCTTCCCTCTCTCCTTCCCTTAATGTCTCTGAGCCTCATTCTCTTGGCTTTCAACCAGAAATAGCGACATCTAATTTATGTCACAGGTTTATCATTCCTGAAGCACTGCTTGGTAAAATGCTTATAAACTGTAAAAACCACTAACAGTACTGAATGGCTATTACGTGTCATTCTGTTTACATTCTCTCATCTAATTCTCACAGTATTTCCCTGAGGTAGTAGACATCATATCCCATTTTACAAACAAAGAAATAGGTGCGGAGAGGGCACAGGGCTTGGATTTGAGGTGCTAGGATTTCAACAAAGTCCTCCAAATTCCAAAGATCACGCTTTCCCCTCTCACAACAGAACGTGTTGGTTTGTGTCTATCTCTGTTTGAAAAGTTTCTGATATCTAAACTTTAAGTCTGATATACACGTTCATTGTTAAGAGAGAAAACACAGTAATATGGTTGTGCCTTATTTTGTTACCCTCAGTAGTTATCTGGACCCTCACTCGGCCTGACTAAAGCTTATTCTCACCAGCATTAGGAGTTGCTGCCAAGTTGTCAGTCAGCAGCGAGAACACCCGGGAATTGGACTTGCCGGTGTATGTACTTAAGAATGCTCTTGCCAGGTGAAGGGTGGACAGGTTCCGTTGCACTAGTCTTGCAACTTTTCTAAAGGCTTGGAAATTTTCTAAATAAAAGAAAAAGAAAACCAAGGTTAAAAAAGAATGGAAATAAATTGCACCCAGTTGATTATCTTCACTGGAGTTTTAACAGCATTCCATTTCGGGCGAGCGTATCAAGTCTTGTTACCACCTTATGAAACTCAGAGATTCTGGGTCCTCGGGCAGCAAATTAGGTTTATTAGCCAATGTCTTAAGTGAAAAAGTAAAGGAACTGGGTTACGGAAGGAGTTCAGGTAGACTGCACGCAACAGTTCCTACCTAAGAATTATTTTTCTTCCGAGCTGGGTTGATTTTCCCTTTCATTATAGGTTTAGAGTAAGGAGGGAGCTTGGAGGCTGTTTAGCAGATGCCAACATTGTATAAGTGAGAGAATCAGGGTCCAAGGGACTCCAGGGACTGCCCCGTGCCGCTTAGCTAGGTGGAGGTGGAGCTGTTTGCTGATACGGTTACCTAGGACCCATGTTCTTAGAATATTAATTCTCCACTTCCCTTCCCAGCTCATTTTCAAGAGTAGCATCATCCTTAGAGAATTTCTTGCAGACGTTTTTCCTGTCTGGCTTCACAGAGGCTGTTCTACGTAATTATTTAATATTTCCAAAAAAACAAGCCACAGAGTGCTTTGTATTTTAAATGGGCCTTTGATCTCAAGGCTGTTGTGCCAACAGAGGCACAGAGACTTACGCGACCCACCATCTGCCCTAACTATGTTAAGTGCTGCTGTCCTGTATGGTTACCACGAGCCACATGTAGCTGCTAAATTTAAGTTAAAAAAAAATTCATTTCCTCAGTCGCGCAAGGTACATTTCACGTGCTCAATAGCACATGTGGCTTGTAGCTGCCATATAGAACATTTCTATCGTTCTGTGGAATATTCTATTGAGCAGTGCTGGAATACAGGGTCAGTAGTTTTAAGACAGGGACCTTACTAATGTAAAATTAAGCTAAGGATGGAAAATTTGATAGAATGTTCTCCTAGTCCTGCGTTTATTCTGTGTGCTACTTAGGCTAGATTTACTAATTTTGAAAATTGGGGTTTTTTTTACAAAAATTATTTTTTTCATAACTTTGAGGGAAACTGGAATGACAGTGAAGGATGATATCGGAAAAAGTAATTAAAATGTTTATAAATTCTTTTAATCCTGAAGTTTGATTTAAGCTTTATGAAAAGTGGTATGTTGTTTCCCTAGGCAACCCCATTTTTTAAAAAATAAACCCCTGGTGAGTTGTAATTTCACCCTCAAAAAGGAAAAAATGCCCACATCCAGAAGAAGCTTGGATTTTATAATTGTATGTCTTCTAAAACATAATAAAGAAAATAGGAAAATTGTGAACATGTGGACTGAGGTTGCCAGGGGCAGACCCAGGCTGTGCTATGTAAAAGAGATTGTCTACCAACTTGGTCTTCAGCAAACCATTGGCCTAAAAGTGTTTTGCTTCTGCAAAAGGCCCATGTGCGGGGCAAGGCAAAAGCACTGGTTTTGAGAAAATAAAGTTAGCTTTTGGAATTTCCAGCGCATTTAGTTGAGGGAAAATGCATGCAAATAAGATGCCAGAACATGACGGTGCCTAAGAAAAGGCAGCCGCCCTCCTTGAACTTCGGTTACCACCTTCAAGTGCAATAACAAATTGGAAACGTAGAAGGTATCTTTAAAACATCAAGCAGCTCTCAAGAAAGTGGTGGGTATCAAGGCCATTGAACTCAGAGGCCAAAGTAGCCAGAACACTGTGGCATCGTGACTTGATCGTATTGTCATAATTAAGATCACAAGTTTTGGGCGGCGTGAATCCCAGAATCACTTGGATGATAACTTTATGCAAGTTTTTCTCTTGTCGGAGGCCCAGTGCCTGGGTTTCATCATGTCCCATCATTGCCTCCGGTACCCTCAGTGCTGGCTGAGCACCATTTTCTTTAAGGAAACAAAGCCTAGCACCTAATGCCACACTAACAATGTTATTATTTTTATAAAGAATTTTACTTTCAAGGATTGGCTTGGAGCGATCGATGTTGGAATGGCGAGTAATGAGGACGCAAGGATTATGGTTTTGTGGGTAAATCTTCTGTAGCATCTACTAGAGTCTGGGAGCTGCAACATTCACCCGTAAATGTCTGATTATCAAGACCTGGGCCTGCACTGTCCAATATGGTAGCCACATGGGCTATTTAGCCTTAACATGTAGTTCGTCTGAACCGAGATGTACCGCGAGGTACACATCAGCGTCTGAAGACTTCGTACAAAACAAAAAAGACGATTACGAATGTTACATTGATTATATGTTGAAATGATAACTTTTATTGGATATTAATTAAGGTAAAGAAAATATATCTTAAAAATTAACTTCTCTATTTAAAAATATTTAATGTGGCTACTAGGAATATTTAAAATTAAATATGTCACTCCTATTTGCATTGGACAGCACTGGGCGGGATGACTCCAGTGAGCACGTTCTGGCCTCAATCGCGGACTCCACCGGACAGAACCCGCTGGTTCACCGACCGGCGGCTCCCACAGCTGCAGTCCGGCGCACTTTCCTAGCCAGATACTTACCCTCCCTCTACCGAGGCCCCAGGTCCGCACTGATTCTCAGGTCCCTGTTTTGGTTCTGTCAGGCATTTGAGAGATAGTCCTCCTTTTTCTGGGTCTGTACAGTGATTTTGCAATGAATACTGCAGAGAGGGACAGGTTGGGGCTTTCGTTAGATTCTTGTTGACACAGGTTCGTGCTTTGTGTCTGTTATTTGCTTCACTATAATTCTAGACTTTCCATATTTACTTGTTAGATTTATGTATACCCCTCCTTCCGAAGAAAGCTTGCAGTGCTATAAGGCTATCAAGTTGGGACGAGAAGGTAAGAGAACAAGGGACACATTTTTTTCTTGACGGAGGAGAAAATTCTTGTCTGATAGTCTTTGCACTGAGGCTTCTTGCCATAAATGTGTGTGTGTGTGTGTACACACACACATGTCCATGCAGATGTCTGTCTGTGGGAATGTGTGTCTGTTGGTATGAGTTTGCGTGTATATGCATACACAGAAATCGGAAGTGGATTACGTTTCAAGCAAGAGTGATTTCCAACCAAATATAGAATATATAAATAATATCAAGGGAAATGAAAAGTCAAGCCAAACATTACTTTTAGTAATGAAAGAATTCACTTGGGATATGCTAATAATGTGTAGATATTAATACACATAATTTGGCTTCCTAATATTGATTTAAGTTGCGCATTCCAATTTACTTTATTATATAAAAATTAGTTGTTTTGTTTTACAGTGTTTGTCCCCGCAGACTGTGAAACTGTTAAACCATGTTTATTGGGTAAATAAGACTATTTTGCTGACTTTTATATGCAAAGAGAGCAATATTATGTCTCCTTTAGGAAATGCCCTGTGAATTGTTAGTTTCTGGTTGGGGCCATAGTTAGTGGAAGCCAGATGTCCTCTCTGTTATCTCCCAAGTGACCAATGTCCAGGTTAAAGGTACTCACAGTGACTGGGGCACCTTTTTCTTCTATGTGACATTGATATATACCACGTGAGAGCCCTGTGCTTGTTTTAAGTGGCCAAACTAACCCACACACTTCCCCGCCCCGCCCCAAATAATACATGTTTCCTGAGAGGAAAACGCAGTTGACAGGGACTTTGTAAACTGTCTTGAATTGCATCAGATTAAGATTAGGAACATAACCACAGTGCATCGTGGGCAGTTACAAATGGGAGACAGGGTTTTGAGTTCGACAGTGTCATCCGTCATAAGGATGTGATTGCCATAGTACTTATTTGGGTCTATAGTCTAACCCCAGTGATAGCACCTAGGGGTATTTTGTAAAAGTGCACAGCAGCCTCGGGGACGAGGTGCCCTGCAGGCATCGTAGTTTTCATAAATTGCCGCGTGTGAGCTGTCATTCAGGATTCGTGAAAGCCTGTTTCTGAGTCTGCATGTGGTCTCAGCTTGCGCTCCTTTTCATGGCGATAAGTTCCATTCATTTTTACCCCTCGTGTAGACTGGTATTTCTTTTTATCACTTCCGAGTTAGCTCTCTGAAACTTACTTCTAACATTCGTTTGGGGTTTTATTTTTTAAATAACTGTGGGTTGTTTGAACCCTGGACTTCAAGGATGGCGTTGTGTGACAGGTGCTGGCCCAAACACCAGCACCAATGGCCGTGTTAACTTGGGCCTCTCTGAATTCCCATTTTCTTACCCATAAACTGGGCTAAGAATACTGGTTATAAGAATCCAATGGGATAATGTCTAGGAAAAAAATCTTGGAAACTGAAAATCGGTAAATAAAACCTAAAAATCTCTTGTTTTATGAAGCTTCCAATCTAACGTAGGTGCTCCGTAGGTTTCTTGCCCGGATGATCAGTGATCATTCAGAGCTTATGATCTTCTAAGATAACTGGGAAAATCTCCCCTTGGTCTTCTTAAACAGCCTTTCTGAACCTTGAATTCTAATCCCTCCAGTTTAGAATTTCCCTACTCAGTGTAAGATGCCATGGTCCGTTACATATTCCCATAAAATGTTTTAAATTAGCCTGGACAAATCTCTCGTCCAGAGGGACAGCACCGTTTATACTTTCTAATTCAGAGGAGTGGTTCTTTTTAAAATTGTATTTGATGGAAGATTCAATATATCAAATGACTATCTGTACTGGACATGCAAGTTACAAAGCACAGCAACATAACTCTTATAGGAAAAGCCACCACCCAACCTAGGGACATTGACCTTGCCTCTTCCTGGATACTCCTTTCCCTCTCCCTTCCCTCCTCCACCTTCTCTCATCCCCACCCTCCAACAGTTACCACTACTTGGAATTTTCTGCTTGTTATTCCCTTGTTTTTTCCATCTTTAAGTAATTTCATTATATATCGCTAGAATACATGCCCCATGAGAGCAAATATTTTTGTCTGTTTTTGTTCCCCGCTAATCCCCAGTGCCTAGGGTACTGTCTGGCATGCAGTAGCCAGTCCATAACTACTTGTTGGGTGAATGAATATGTTTCTATCTCAAGCTCGATCACAGGAATGCTGCCATAGCCTCTCCTTTATCTCTTGGATGTAAATCAGTTCTATAATACCCTGTCACTAGGTCGTTATTAACCACATGCCTTTAATAATTTTTAGAAAATGAGTTTTTAAAAAAACTCACAATATGGATCGTTTGCACATCGTTGCAATAGGAGACCCCCAGCAAAGTCACGTGGCCTTCTCTGAAACAGGACTTTTTAAACTTGATTTCTAGCTCACAAGCACTTTTCTGGAGTAAATAGTGAACATAAGAACTCTAGGGACATAAGTAGTAAAACTGTAGTTCATCAGGGAAGGCTGCAGAGAAATGTTTAAAAAGTGATTTGGTACACATGCTGTAACAGGGATGAACCTTGAAAACATTATGCTAAGTGCAGATGACAGTTACAGAAGACCACATATTATATGTTCCACTTATATGAGATGCCTAGAATAGGCAACCCAGAGAGACAGAAAGTAGATTGGTTGTTTCCCAGGCTGAGAGGGTTGGAGGGACACCGGAGTGCCTGGTCATGGGTAAGGGTTTCTTCTGGGCTGATGAAGTGTTCTAAAATGGATTGTGGTAATGGTTGCACCTATCTGTGAATATACTAAAAGCCCTTGAATTGTAAACTTTTGAACGGGTAAATTGTAGGGTATATGAATGATATCTCAATAAAGCTGTTATCTGAGAGACCAAAAATAAATAAATAAATAAATCCTCTATCGATTTATCTATCTAAATAAATAAATAACTGGCATAGTAAGAGTGAGAATGTGGAAAGGCCGTAAAGTGCGCAGACAGGAAACCCCCATAAATCAAGTCCTTCCTGGGCAGGATGCTTAGAGTCAGATAGGAAACGTGCACTCAGAAGTCACTGATATCTTGATCAACACATTGGGGGGGCCCTCCTTTTCCCATTTTTATTTACACATTTGTCTTTTTTTTTTTTCTGCTGCCAGTCCCGATCTTCTCAGAAGGTTCTAGAGAGAGGTGTTTCAGTGGCCGGCTCGCGGGGTCAGCTCGACCTTTCCCAGTGCCTCGTAAAGCTTGCAACATCCTCCTTTTAGGTCAGGAATGAAGGAGAGCAGCAGGTCTCCTCTGCTGGTGCTGGACAAGCAATTAATGCATTTCTCCTGACTAGTTAATTAGATTTGTATGCAGCTTTTGCAGCTCTGGGCACAAGTCTTATGCCCTCACAGTGGCACGTGAGTCATCCGGGGCCCAGATGTCCCACTGTGTACGTGGTGCTGCTGGTATTCTCAGCACAGAGATGCTTCTGCTGCTGCCTGCGTCAGCCCCCCTAGATGGATGCGTGCACAGACGTTTCCAAGGGTGTCATCTGCTGCCTTTTTGTTGTTTCTAATCAAAGGGCTGACACCTTTGATCACGTCAGATCACAGTGTTGTGCTGTCAGTACTGTGTTAGGAATACTAAATTATTACACAGGTACAGCTGTCTCGGATGTTCTCATGGTGTTTACATAATTCACCTGGAACAGGTGAAGAAAAATGCATTTCATCAGATCTAAAAACATGACTATTAAAAATGAAATTTTCTAGAACCGCATACCGTTCACCAGAATGAATCCAATCCGAAGACATTTTAAAAAGTCCTGCTGGTCCTGAGCGCCAGGTTGTTGGAAGTCATCCTCTCCCCCCAGGCGTGGAGTCTCTTAGAGCAAGATCCCTTCTGTAGGTTGGACTCCGATCTGGCTCTAGTGGGACCTTATGGAGATAAAGACTGGTATCTTCAGGGGACAGTCCCTGGGTGGCCACTTTCATGGGCAGGCTTCAGTCTTCAATGGCCTGTATGAGTTCATAGGATGGCTGGCTCCCCATCAAACTGTCCATGGCCTGTCCTCCCTCTTTCTGCCCATGGGACAGTGAAGGTCAGACCCACACAAGACACAGATAACTAACTATACACTCATGGGGAAATGAAGGCAAAGCAGCAAGCGCTGGAACATCTTCCTTAGTTCTTTCCTTAAGGCCCCATTCAGAGTATTTTCCTGGCACTCGGAGGAGGAAGTGGGTATGGGCTGCAGTGGATCTGTCGTTCGGTGTCCTCCCTCGGGGGAAATCCTGCCTCCCTGAGTTGCTCAGGACAAGAGCACACACGGGCGAGGTACTGTGCCCGCCACTGGCCTCTGCAGCTGCCCTGACATCTCACTCCAGGTGCGGACCTTATTATATACCCTGGGCCTCTACTTCCTGATGTCACAGGCCCAAGTTTTCCCTAACAAAAGACGCACTGTTCCTGAGACCTGCTGCTCATGCCCACTTTTCGCATCCGTCACCAGTATGTGTAGCGCGTTCACACCTCCTCACTTCTGACCAGAACATTCCAGGGTGCAATTATTGTATGGATTAGGACGCTTCTGCTACAAATACAGAAAATCCTAAGAAGTCGGTAGGAGGTGGAGACGCCACACACGCGGCATCCGACCCTTCTCTACATTCTCGCAACTCTGCGTCTCGGCGGCAGGGCTCTGTTCTCAGCCGTGTCCTTCCTACGGCTCAAGAGATAACAGTGGTCCCGGGCATCACATTTAGAAGGAGAAAAGGAGTAGTGTCTCTTCCCCCTGGCTGGGCGGAAAGTGAGAAAACCTTTCCCAGAAGCACACCTGGCCCGATAGACTTCTCCTGGGCCTCATTGGCTGCAGTTTTGTCACATGCTTGTACGGGAGCCAGTCACTGTCCAGGAGGCCAGGGTTCCCACGACGTGCTCAGTCCAGTCATGACCCCTTGTGGAAGGGGGTGGGGTCGGTCTCCCGAAGGAGTGAGGATGCCTGAACAGAGCAGGGGTCTGTGAAGGAGGAATAGGAACCAAGGATGTCTGCCAGTTATGCCATGAATGTCCTCAGCCCGTGGGCCCCCTGAGGCCACCACAGCAATATTGCGCGTTCTAAGAAACCTGGCATCTTCCAGTCAAAGGACTTATTAGTCCAGTCGAGAGACCCAAACAAATCAGTGCCCAATTTCACTCTCTAATGATATTCACCCCCTGACAAAAACGTTTCTGCTTCCCATCCAAATTAAGATGACTGATGGTTTTTACTGATGCGTCGTTTGCACTCATCAGCACTTTACGGCCTGAAGCACTTTGTTGTACGGTTACAGAAAAATTTAGAAAGACCTTTTTTCCATTCAAAAATAGATTCTTTAACTTTAATGCAAAGCAGGACAGTGATGGTTGATGGTTTTGATTCTTAACTGACTTGAACATCCCCGGACCTGGTGTTAGAATTGTTTTGTTAGAAATTCAGGGAATAATAGTAGATGATTCAACCACTCCTGGTTGCTATGGTAAAGAGTTTTTAAAGCTTTGATTTATGGGAAATGGCAATCATTAGCAGCTCTTTGTTTTTAAAACAGAGAGCCCTGCAAATTGTCAAGGCTTGAGTGGAATGAATGATTGGCACCTAATTGAAGAAAGAATCTCAGGTTATTTCTAAAGAAAGAAAGAACAGGCAGAAGGCTTTTGGAGAGCGGACTTCTGTTTTTTCATTTTTATGGCAGGATCTTTTATTTAAAGACCATTGAACAAAGTCGATGCCAGTTCCGTCTCAGAATTTGCATTTTGTATGGCCCGGGGCAAATTACATGATCATTTTGTAAGTTTCTGATGCTCATCTGTAGAATTATTAGGCTGAACCTGATCATCTCTGAGGGTCTTGAAAATTTTATGATTTTCCCACTGCCTGTGTCCTCCTGCCACTTTACGGTGCCTTGGTGGTGCCCCCCAGGGAACAGCCGCTCCTCCCCACACGCACGCTTCACATGGAAATTACCGCTGGCACCGCCGATCCCAGGCCCCTGGTTTGGGAAGCGTGCACTGCTGGGCGCCTGTGCTGTGCTTACTTTTCAGGCGTCGCTCTAAGGCCAGAGCTGTTCCAAATGTGCTCCACGGCAGTAGCATACAGGCCTTTCTGAATGTGACTCACACGAAGAAATATATTTTCTATTACATCAGTGCACACGTACCCACACACACACACACACACACCGTGCACACACACATAATTGTATATTTGTTGAGTATTTACCGTATGCTAAGTGTTAGAGCTGTCATTGCCGTGAACAAACAGGTAACATTCTGGTCTTCATGGATTTCTGAATACAGAGAGATAATAAAAGAAACTGTATGTTATCTATCTATATCAAATATATACATCATTATTAGATATGATTATAATATACATAATTTACTTAGTATATTAGAAAGTGGTAGGTTCTATGGAGAAAAATAGAGGAGGAAGGGAGATGGAAAATATTGGGGTGGGGGTCTGATATGACATCGTGTGTCAGGGAAGGCCTCACTGAGATGGCAGTAGGTGGTGGTGGGGGAGCCAGCACACAGATACCTGGAGAAGGAGCATTCTGTACAGAGGAGGCAGCAATCACAAATGCCCGGATGCAGGAGTGTGCCAGGTGCGCTCCATATACAGGAATCAGGCCGGGGGGCTGGCGTGAGTGAGGGGTAGACAGGACTGAATAGAACAGGGGTGGGGCAGATCGAGGTGGGCTTCGTGGGCCAGTGTAAGGACTTCGGCTTTTACACTGGGTGAGAAAGGTTGTCCCAAGAGGGTTCTAGAAGGGTGACACTGTCTCACTGGGGTTTTAACAGAACCGCTCTGGCTATTATATTGAGAGCAGACTGAACACAAACACTGTGTGTGCGTGTGTGTGCGTGCCTGCACACACGCAGACACAGGCTTCACAGACAGTGCTTCCCCTTCGTGTGTGATGTGCTCTGATATTTTCTATTACATTCTGATTCGTTCATTTAGAAACTGGTCAGGCCCCTGGGATTGATACCAGGGTCCACTACTATGGGGTGGCAACTGACAGTTTGAAATTCAAACATTTATGAAAGGGCCTAGAACTTGCAGAGATGTGGTGGTTGGGTTTCCTTGCTTGACGCATGGCTGTGGTATACACGGCGCCCTGTACGGGCTTCGTGTTCATATTTAAGAATAATTTTCAA
Source organism: Eonycteris spelaea (assembly GCA_003508835.1). Lineage (NCBI taxonomy): Eukaryota > Metazoa > Chordata > Mammalia > Chiroptera > Pteropodidae > Eonycteris > Eonycteris spelaea. The sequence goes on from PUFA01000036.1 coordinate 2,448,941, forward strand.
GGAGCTTTTGTTCATTATTTTAACTTACACTGAATAGCACCATTTTATTGAGTGATCGTTTAAAAGTTGTATCTTTTCCTACATATTCAGCAGGCTTTTTATTACCCATTTATAATTTAAACAACTTTTTATAGAGAGTACAGCAAATATATTTAAAGAGAAAATTATAATGAGCGATCCATCAGACAACTTCAGCAATGACGCGCTTCTGGCCTGGTTTCATCTAAACTCTAACCTCCTCCTCTGGATTATTTTTAAGAAAATCCCAGGCCCGGTGTCATTTCATCTATAAATATTTTGGTTGGTATCTTAAAAGATGAGGACTCTTTTTTAAAAATACATGTCACTGACTAGATAGAATTACTATTATGCGCACGCATACACACACACGTGAGCAATAATTCCTCTCTTTCTGTCTGAGCGGCAGTATCTCTGTTCATTAGTCTGAGGAGGAAAATACCGGCAACTTTAATGAAATGAAGCTGGCCATGCTTCCTCGCTCCTGATTCTGAAGACGTATTTCTGGACGCTGCCAGAGCCGCCATTGAATAAATTCTTTCTTATTGTCAAAAATGAGCCATTTCAGTATCTTTTATACTTTCATTTCTGCTTAAATATGGCGTCCTTTCCTATGGCTTTTGAGTAATGGATGGTTCGTGCCTCAGGAGGAGTCCTGGGTGTCTTATCTTTGTACCGCCCAGGGGATTAACGTGGGTCCCGGCACCCAGCAGCCCTCACACTTTGTTAATGTTTTACTTGTCTGAATGTGGAGCTGGAGTAAGGAACCTGTCCTTGGCCCTCTGGCCCGTTATTCCTTTGGCCATATGTTGTAACCCCATTCAGACCTGACTGTTCTAGGAACGTCCTCTCTGCTAGGATGGAAAGCTTCCTGGGTCAGTACTGACTCTGACAGGAACCATCAAGGTGTTCATCTCGCGTCTCACAGAGCAGTTTTGTCCCCTGTGCTCTCTGGGCATGTTAGCCTCAATCAACGGGGTGTGGTGTTTGCCTTCCTGTGATATCAGCCCTAATCGCCACCAACTGATTAACCAGAGACTGCTTTGATATGGGCTCTATTACTGGAAACATTGTCACCTCTGAGTATGTTTAACAGTCGTAATTTCAGATGGAGGTCGGTAAATAGTTCTATGTTTGAGTGTATGGTGCATGCGAATCCACTGGGAGCATATTCCTTATTTACTGAATCACCCCGATACTCTATATGAAAAACTGGTAAGGGAGGTGGCAATACTCTGAGCCTTCGTCTCTCATCCTTGTTTTCGTCTTCCTTTTTCCTTTCTCTTTGCCATAAACACTGAGGGCACACTTGGCGCCAGCCACCGTGCGTGCTCTGGGACATAAGGAGATAAGAAGCAGCCTCCTTGTAAGGTATTGTTCAGTCTGTCCCCAGTCGATCGTTACTGCATAAAGCAGCAACCCTCAGGCCACCAGCTGCTAGCAGAGGGCCTACATATCGTAGCTTCTTAAAAACATTTTTGAATGAATGGCTGAATAAATGGAGACGTGAGCCAAACCACACAGGAGTTTATGGGCCAAGGCTCGATAGTGAATGTGGACTTTGTGGCACTTTTTCGTACTTGTAAAGGCATCGGTTATAAATATTTGTAGTTCGGAACCCTTCCCTTAAATTGCTACCCCCTGGAGCACTGTCTTCTGAGTTGTTTTTGTACCCTCTTAAAGATGCCAGAAATTCTACGTGGTGATCCTCAGAAACAGTGGCACAGGTGTGGCTTCTACTACAAGAAGACAGAAAGGGAGGCTGTCCACTTCCTTCACTGCCCACCGCTCCCAGCCGGGGTAGTGCTGGCTAGAGGAGGCACTCCCAGTTTCTCATCCTCTCTGGCTCTACAAACGTCAGTCTTGGGAGGCCTCCCGGATGTCCTGGTCGCTGGCCTTGTTTAGCCCGGGGGAAGGCCTGTAGTTGTAACTCCTTACCTCGAAGAAAGCCAGCATAGGAGTCTAAGTCTGTTTTCCAAAGTTTTTCCCTTCTGAGTTGCAATTTTAGGTTTCTGGGGTGCCAGGAGACGTTTACTACTGGTTAAAGAGGAATTAAAAATACTTGTTGCTCTATCATTATTCCAGGGCAAAGATTTGCTTGGTGGAAAGTAGTGTCGTGTGTGTGTGTGTGTGTGTGTGTGTGTGAGAGAGAGAGAGAGAGAGAGAGAGAGAGAGAGAGAGAGAGAGAGAGGAGAGAGGAGAGAGAGTCTGCATATACGGGTGTGTCTGTGAGCTGCTGTGTGCGTACACGTGTATCTGTGTCTAGGTTTGTGTTTGTGTGTCAGTGCGCCTTTGTGGGACATGGGGCATGTGTGTGTGCCTTTGCGTCATAGCAGGTTCAGTTCCTAGGGGAAAAAAAAGGCTTTCAAGGACCATAACCTATAGGATAAGTTTCAGCTACTGTCTTTTCTTTTAGTTTTAAATTATTTCCTCTTCTTCCTTAAAGGACTGATTCTGAATGTGAGAGAGTTCTTTTAGAGAGTGGAAATGGTATCATTTAATATTTTACTGGTTATATATCATTCTTCTTATTGTGTAAACCAATTATTTTTAATCCCCAGGTAGAGTTTGTAACTAAGCCTAAGTAGTTCTCCAGGTGTAATGACTGACACACCAGAGAGTCAAAATGTCAGAAAAGCTGCTATTTTGGGGTCTTGGAACATCCTTTAAAGAAAAAAATAGACATTTTAGTTGTGGAAAAAGTCCTTGTAGGTTTCCCTCAAAATTAAAAAAGCAAGACGAAGAGGAAATTACAATTAATAGTCTTAAAATTCCAATTAATCTCTCAAATAGTGATTAATTTCCAGAGACAGGGAGACTCTGCAGTATATCTGAGAGAAAGACGAAGACAATTAGGATTGGGGAAATTGGTAGGGGACCCTCGGGCAGGTGGGAATCCCACCAGGACTGAAGACTGCACTAGGAGTGAGATAATTGACAAGGCTGGAAGCCTGCCAAAAACTAGCACCAGCTCTTCTTAATGGGACGAATGTGCCCTTTTGAAACCCCACTGACCATGTTTCCAAAACTGTCTTTTGTCTTTTTATGGAAATGCTCAAATAAGTTCTGTTGTCAAATTGGAGTGCTTTTTTGGTCACCTTTTCGCTCATCATTCGGTAGGCAGAGATTTTGGCCCCTGCCCTGCTTTCTGCTCACGGCAAACTGGGGACTTTCTTTTCCCAAACAATCAACATCTCAGCGAGCTGGTTCAAGTCTGTTTATGATAATGCATGCTTTAAATTTCTGAGACCACTGATGTAGCCTGGAAATCACAAGGACCAATCGATGCATCAGCTTTTACTTTCATAATGGAAAATAATACCATTGCATTTTTTTTTTCTGGTGCAAATTATTGAGGACAGGATAAAATTAGCATGTTCTCATCGAGCTGGCTATACTTAAGAAAATTATACTTATTTCAACATGCAAACGATAAAATTTGTATTAGAGTGGATTCATTTTAACACTTATTTATTTGTACCTGAAGTTTTAATGACATGGCAATGAAGATGGTGTTAAGCTTTTGATCTGCTCTTTCTCCCCAGTCTACTAACAGTACTTATTAGATAGGAGGGGGAAAACCTTCAGAGAACGGGGAATAAACATCATAGTCTCTTGAACTTCTAAATATATGCAGCACTGCAGAGAAATAATGTAAGTGAACTCCCCATTTGCGGTCAGCTGGAAAACTTAACTTTCAGAGGGATTTGACCAGCTATCCTGACCTAGAAAACTAAGTAAGCAGTTTGGAAAATCTGGTTTGTGAGTATAATTATTTTTATATCATCTCAGGCTGTGCCTTGCAGAAAGTAAACCACAGTAGTTATCTGACCTATTGTCCTACCATTGCCTTTTCTTCAACGCAGTAATTATGTGAGACTCAGCATGTTTTTCACTAACTACGCTTGTGGGACATTCCTTAACTTCAGCAGCCCCTCTGTCTGGAGGCTGCTCAAGTGCTCGTGTCAGTCTCTCAGTCTGTAGGGAAAGAAACCTTACTCTGGACCAGCGACGTTTATAGACTGGGAAGGCCTTGAGAGAATAAAAGCATTTGGCACTTTTATGAGCTGAAATATGTCTTGGAAATGGCCATGTATCAGTTTTAATTAACGTAGAAAATTAATCTTCAAGTTGAAAGAGTTCTAACAATGCTTTTCATTTGAATATAAATATTTAGTGGGGATATAGGTTACAGGATGTCTTACAGGCCTAAGGTCCCTTTGGGTGTCCTGTTTTTAATTCTGGTTCTTCCTTTAGTTGCTTGGAGCAAGTAAGGGATGATTTCCTTTAGATTGTATGCACGCTTCTAAGGTTATCTGAATAAAAGATACATTTCTGATAATTTGCTATCTCAGCTTTATCCCTTGGGCAGCAGGCTGCAATGCAATAACTTAACCTGAATGTGAATTAACGCATAAGTGCAAGAAAGTAGGTGTCTTTTCCGGGGTTTGAATGAACTGGCAGCAAAGCAGTCTAATCAGGATACCCTGCATGGCTTATCATCCTGATTAGCTAGCACTGCAATTAGAAGACATTTAACTTTGTTTAAAACATAATAGTGACTGGTGGAGTTTAGATATTAATAAAACTAGGCTTAGCTTATAGTTTCAACTCTCTTAAACTTACATTAAAAAAAACAAAAAAGACAATTCAAGAGAAACAATGAATTGAGATTAATTACAGAGCTGTAACGGGCCCTGGGTGATTCTCGTCTTCTTTTGATAGTGACAGCCCCTCCCGCCTGCCCCCTGCCCCTGAGCCCTGCCAGGAGAGCAGCGCCTTCTGTTCTCAGCTCCCGAGTCAGCTCCTGTTCCTTCTTCAGTTTGTGCTGTATCCAGTCAATGCTAGACAGCAGAAGTCATGCTTGGCGGAGGTAGGCATGAGGAGCGGTGGAATCACATAATAACTCTGTTAAAAGGTTGTGTCCTCTTAGGATATGCTTTTTCAAGTTATGTTTTAACACAGACAGGATGTTTGAAGTTGTTTTTGATGAGGATAGGCTCTGTCGGAGACTGATACAGTGGTTCATAATCCCGAATCACCAGGGATAATTTTTGAAGAACAATGGCCGAGCCATGGTCCAGACCTAAAGAAGAGAATTAGAATTAGAATCTCTAAGAGATGACTGAGCAATACTCACGTATAGTCAAGGTAGTGAAACACTCAGTGTTTGCCCAACGTCCCAAAAGATGAGTCTTGAACAGTCAGGAGGTGGTCTCATGCCTGCACCACCTGGAAACCTGGAAGTGTGTTAGAAATACAGATCTCAGGCCCACCCCACACTTGCTGTATCAGAATCTGAGTTTTAACAAGATCCTCAAAAGATTTTTATGTACTTTAAAGTTTCAGAAACATTTATTAAGAACCCTTAAATAAATGAGAGAAATAGGCTCAAAACCACAGGTGATTACACCTGAGGAAAAGTATGTCCATACAATGGAATTTTTCTAAGTTAGATGAAGTTTGGGAAGAGTTTCTGATGACTTAGGAAATGCTTATACTAGAGCAGTAAGTGTTACGTATATACTTACACGTGGAATTGTTAGGTCACGGGGTATGTATATATCCAAGACACTACCGAACGGTTTTCTTAAGTGGCTTTTACCAGTTCATTCACTTTCCACCCAGCAGTGTATCAACATGCCAGTTGTGATGTACCTGTACCATTCCCATGCCCCATTTTTTGGTGGCTTAAAACTCTGTCGACTTGGTTCTCTAAAACTCTACAGGCAGTAAAATTCAGTGCTTTTCTATTTCAAGAACAAGAAGCTTTTCATCAAGGGGAAGATAATTACATTTGACCAGACTGTTAAAACCATCGCAGCGGCAGAGGCAGCAAACATGTTGGAAGGGACAGTTCCCACAGATATTCACAAGTCAGATGATCCCAAGGGCCACTTTCTGAAGGAGGAACAATTAGGTGGAATTACTGTTCCAATTATGAAGCCCTTACTTCTTAATCATTAACTTATTTTTTCCCCCAGAAATGTCCCAATTATAAAAAACTATGCAACTCTTCCTGATTAAGTGATACTATATGTGAAGACAGTAAATATAATCGAGAAACTTTCAGCCATGATCAGATGCTACTAAGTTTTAACTAAAGTACGTACATAACTAACATAACTAAATTGTGATGAGAAGAAACCTCACAGTGCAAATATTTTTTCTGTTTGTCGAATGCACAAATCGAGTTTATTTCTAAAACCCTGCATTGCTTAAAGAGAGATCACAGGAGAGAAAGTCCGAAGCCATTGCTGTCATTAGTAATTTTGTGAACGAAGTCACTTAATGTCTTGTCTCAGGTTGAAGTATCAGCAAAAGCTATGGAACATCGTATCTTCTCTGTTTACCAAAAAGGTTATTGGGAGAAGCAGCCGAAATGCCTGTAGCAGCTAATCTATATGGAGATTTTAAGGTCAAAGCATTTCCCGCATATTTTCATTTCTATATTTCAAATAATCTTAGAGTTGGTAACGCGCTTTTCAAAGGTAAGGTATGTTTTTTTTTTTCATACGACAAATCATATTTTCACACGACAGTCTTATTTGTGACACATCTTATGCCAAGCAGAGCCCAGCGTAGTGCACGCTGTCTAGAAGTACATTTTGCTCATTTCTCCTTGGCCTCAGCAGAAAGGAATGGAGAGGACGATGCATAATGAGTAAAACACATATCATCTCCTGGAGATAGAAAATAAGGATAAAGGCAGATTTCTATTTGGGAGAATTTATTTGGGCTTTGCAAGTAATTTAAAATGGCTCTCCCCTCTGTTGGCAATTTGCAGCCTGCCTGAGTTGACACCTTCGTTTTCAATCACAGCAAGATTGCTTTTAGTTGCAGGAATTGCCGAAGCCAGAGCTCTGAAACTCTGAAACTGAGCCCCTTGCACACTCCTTATGTGTTTAAAGCAGATGGAATAAGAATGTGATCTTTCCTGGTTGTCATCACACACTTCACGAATTGTTTAAATTAATCCATAATTTGTCCAAATCAAGACGGGGGGCGGGGGGAAAGATGGCCTAGTTATAATATCGTCCTGTTGTATCTGGATATGGCAAATTAGCCCAAAGAGATACGTTATCTATCAAATATGCAAACTTTATTGTAAAATAGTTGCAAGACTTTTATATACATATGGCATGTAAGAAAGACGACAATATATATTGTGATTAAGTTCTTAGATCAGTCAACCAACACCAACATACGAAAAACTGTGTGCACAGGTGTGTGTACACGTGTGCCTTCTGACTGTCCATCTGTATAGAGTTCTGTGTGTGTACGTTTAGAGCAAAATCTCCAAAAATTCTCTTTGTAAAACAGATCCTGTAGGATGTTAATGCTGTAGTTAGCGTCTCTCTCTCGGCTTCCTATCCTGATTTTCCATGACATGGAAAATCTAGTCCAGAGATAGAGCAAAGCTGATAATCCTTGCTACACCTCTAAGACAGGAGGAGACTGAAGCCCATCACCTGCTGAGAGCCCTCCGAGACCCATTTTAAGGAATCACCACTAATTACACTAGAAAAGACGACTTACTTCACATGGGGGACAGTTATAATTACTGAGTGGATGTTACAATCACTGAGCTTTCCTGTAGTTAAAACATTATTCTGAGACATGTCCTACAAGCCATGGGATTAGGCTTTTATTAATAAAACTACCCAAACGGTATTTGCTATGTGTCATTCCACTTCAGAAGATAAATAGGACGGAATTAAACTAACACGGAAAGATTCCTTATCTTATAATTAAGAACATTGGACGAGAATGAATTTTGAATTTATAGCAGTTTCTAGGTTGGCCAAGGAGACATATTAAATAACTTTCCTTTTTTAAAAATATCTTTTGAGACATAAATTCTCGGTGGGGAAAAAACATGGAACAATGAGCTGTCTTTTCTCAGTTGATTGCAGTGTTCTAAATGCTTTGAAACATGAAGGGACGTTTAGCATTTAAAAGTGATCTTTCAAAAATCTGTTGTTGTGAGTGGGGGGAAATGAACTAAAGTCCGAAAACATTTCGACTTTTTGGAAACTTCATGACGTAAGCAAGGTAAGGCTGTGGTAGACCAGCGTGAAACACAAATATGACTAACATGATCTATATCGTCAGCTCGAAAAGCAGCACAGTTAGTATGACTTTTAAAAAAGAAAAATAGGTCATATTTCCTGATGTGAGGACAGTCGCTTAGTTTTTCCTTAGAAACGTCACAGAGCTGCTTTATCCTGTGTGTTAGCTGTGCATAGTGGTGCTGAGCATCGGTTTGGGTCTTTGTATTTGAATGTGTTGGCTACAGTGTCATATGTTCTTAAGCAAAGCAGAGAGTTGAACAGTCAACCAACTTATACCAGTAAAGTAAAAAAAAATCGATGCAAATCAGAATCAAATTCATGCCAATTTACCTATGGTATGACTTTCAGGTTTTCTCTAGAATTATCCTGGAGATCTTAATTTTGCTTTTAACTTTCTCAAGGCATGCCCCAAATAATTAACATAAAGAAGATAATTTTATGGTCAGGAGAGAAAAGAGAGTTCGATGACCCCCGACTTTTTTTTCCCGTATTCCTCCTGAAATGAATTTCTTAATCCGGCCTTTACTTCTCCCGCTACAAAATGAAGAGTGGAAGCGGCTGCCCGCGGCTGGGAGATGTACAGAGAGGGGCCTTCATGGCTTCAGAAGCGAGTTGTAATGTTTACGGACTCGCAGCGCCTATCATTTTGTGCTTCTCAAAGGCGGGATGGAGTTTTCCGATCCCAAGCCATTAGCGCTGTGACCCGATGTCGCTGTTTGGTTAGAGTATTGCAGGTCGCCTCCCTCCGTCAGCCCCCTCACTCCCTCTTTAAGTCGTCCTTTGTCCCACAGGGTCGGAAGCTTTGCGCTCCTTCACAAGGGTCGTGGCCTGTCCAGCATGACTCCCCGTTCTTGTGGCGAAAGTGCGGTTTTCCTTGAGGTGCCCACTTTCTCCTAAGCATCTCAGTTCACACAGTTCCAGAGCCTCTGAGGGTGGCTTGCGACTCCAGCTTCACGGAGAAGAGCTTGAGGAATTGGCCCAGAAAGGGCGCGTGACCCCCTTGGGGCCATCAGCTGTTCGCTCTGGCTTTTGCTGGCTGGATTTCAGCTGTAGTCATCTTGCAATCACCGTCTGGGACCCGAGATAGACTGAACCCCTGTGGGCACAGAGCTGGGGGGTGGAGAACCGAGTTCTGATTCGCAGTGTCCGAGCCCCAGACCAGTAGTACCTGATAAAAATCCCCCTGGCATTTTAGCTCCCGTAGCCTTTTTTCTTGAGCTCAAACCAGTTGGAATTGGAGCTTCTGTCATCGGTCATTTACAACCCTAAGAAATATAAGCCTCGTATCTATAGTCCAAGTTCAGAAGAATTTCACTCCTTCTTTGTTTTATCCTGGGTGTTCCCACTAATGTATCAAGTCTGCAAAAGCTTTCTTCACCCGTGGGTGCTGGCACCCAACAAGCTTGTTGTTGAATTTAAGGCCTCAACTTGGACAACAAATAAGTTCTTGGCTCTGTGTCTTTTTTCAGTGCTAAACATGGTAGCAAGTTGCTGAAATCAGGGTACCTACAAGTCACTGCTTCTCATTTAAGAGAAGCTACTTTAAACAACATATATGTATATATACAGAAAATACATACATAGATGTATATCTGTGTATACACACATGTAAATCTAACTATAAAGTAATACAAATTACATATATGCACACACACACGTGTGTGTTACATCTTTAGAATGACCAGGACAGCAATGTTTGATTACTTTGTGAGATTTAAAAAAACAACCTTCCCATTGAGCAATAGCAGGAAATAAATACACCAAGGTAGAGAATTTGAGGCAATCAAAGTCCAAGATGATTTGGCTGCAGGCACAGAAGTGAAGGGGGGTTGTTTGTCTTCTGTGGCCCTGGGTTTCGAGGAGGCCGCTCCGCCCACACGCCGCAGGGCAGGCCGCCAGGTGGATGGGCCTCTGGCACCGAAGCCCATTCTTCCTTCCTGAACTCGCATTTCACGCCCACTCCTCCTTTTGCTCCCAATCTGCTGCAGTCTGGCCTGATTTCCAAGCCGAGTGACGCGCTTTCCTTCCTGGCCCGTGGAGTCAAGACTGGGCTCCATAACCAGCTTTAACTGTTAAAGGTCCTGGGCCCCCTAGCCTGGTCTGTCTGACCAGCTCCTGCCCCCTCTTGGCCTCCTCCCTGGGCTGAGGTTGCTGTTTCCCTCTTGTTTGCAAGAGTAAGGTGTGGTGAGGAAGAAGATTGAGATGAAAGAGTTAAGAGATGAAAAAAAAAGGACAAAGGGAACATCTTCCCACACACGGTTTTACCTTTTAAAAAAATATTTCCCTTTGGCAGAAATGATGAAAAAGCAGAGCAGATGGCATGTGCTTCCTAGCGTACCAGATTGTAATATTATACACTTGGATTACAAAGTCTGGATGTTACAGCCATAAACATATGTAAACATTTTTGTGTTTTGCTAAAAAGGAAAAAAAAAATCACCGATGATGTATTAGCCTAATGAGCTGATTATGAAGATCAACTTATTATATTCTCAAGATCTAGGTAAGAAAAGGTGGCACCCAGTCCAGTGGCATAGTATAGTGAGCATGATGGTATTTTCCACTTGGTTTGATTGTCACCGTTTGCTTTAGCTGGGTTTTATAGATTCGAGTCCTAGAACTGGAAGGAACCTTTAGAAGAGGGATCGGAAAACTACAACCTGCTGACCAAATCCAGCCTGCCACCTGTTGTAAATACAGTTTTATTGGAACCCAGCCACACCCAGTCGCGTAAGGAATGTCTGTGGCGGCTCTCACCTTCACCAGCAAAGCTGAGTACTTATGACAGAGACCGTATGGCCAACAAAACCTAAAATATTTATTCTCTGGCCCTTTGCAGAGAAAATTTGCCGACTTTACTTTGGAAGGCAATTTAAATTCATTTGTTTATTTTCTGGAATGGTTGTATTTTTGTTGCCTCGGAAAAGTATTTGCCCAGTTAGTAAAGATTTCTAGGGATGAAGATAGTATTGTTTCATTGTATTCCAACTCTTATTATCGACAAATTCTTTGTAAAGATAACTTCACCTAAATCCTTCATGATACAAAGTAAACCCATTTATCTTTAGTTCTGTTGTTTTTGTTTTAACTCCTCAGTGAAAGCTTTTCATAGCTTTAAAGACTAGCAAAAGGCTCAGATTTTGTTTTTTCTCCCCTCCTTTTAACATTTCCAAATCTTGACCTTTTTTGTGACTTACCCATGAAATCTCTTCCATTTCCCGTAATGACATTTTTTAAAATTATTATTATACAAAGAATGGGACCTTGTCCTGATCATATTTACCTATTACAAAGTACATCCAGGTGTCTAATCAGTTTGCATTTCCAAACCTCTCGTGAAGCCTGCTGGTGTGTGTACTATGCCCGTTTTGTGGCTGAGAAGCAATGAGGCTCAGCAAGGTCACACAGCCGGGAATGGATAAACCTCTCCTAGCAGACCACGCTGTCCATGGCTTTGTAATGAGCCTGGAAGAAGGATGCGGCAACAGTTCCCATAAGCTACAGTGTGTGTGTCTGGCACAATATTGTGCTTGCTTTGGGGCAGAGATATTCAGTCCTTCGTTGTGTATCTACTGGCTCAGCTTCAGCTCAGAGTTGTACATGGGACCAGTGAGAAGTGGGTCCTCAGACCACCATTTAAATGTCGTCACTGCGTTCTGTTGGCCACAACGGACAAGGTGATGGGTTAGCAGAAAAACTGAAGGAGAGTGTGGTTAAACTAACAAAAATCCGTCACCAGTGGGAGAAAATGCGTGTGCCTCGTGGGGTGGAGAGTGTTCAGTGGCATCATTTTTCTGTATAAAGGGCAATATTATCTACATATCTTTTCTGCATCACTCATAGCAGCCCATCCTCATGTTTTGTGTTGTGCCATTCGATTTCCTCTTGTGATGTGCTGAATTCAGTGGCCTAATTTGCCAAAATTACTTTGATTTTGGAGTCTGTCTCTGAAGATACCCTCTGCTGTCTTTTCTCATCACCATTGGGTGTTAACATGAAATTCTTCTCTTAGAGTCATTAATAAAAAATGTTAAGCGACAGAAACAAAGAGGTATCTTTTTAAAAACAAAATATTCTCAAGAAAGCACAAAGATAACATAGGGGCACTGCTGCGGAAATATTAACAATCATTTCTGCACTTTTGGTGATGGATATTTTCCAACTTACTTAATTTAGCATTTCGGATATTTCTTTGAAGACCAAATTATAGCTCAGATAATACCACTAACACTTTAAATTATTGGTTGCAGTATTTAAGGGTGATGCAGGCAACTCCTTAAACATTCTGCATTTTTAGTTAAATTGAACTGTGTTTCCTTTTTTAGCTGTATGTTGCTTGTCATTCACTTTTTATGATGGTGCTCAATCGTGATCCTTAGACACACAGGTCATCTTCCTGATTGAGTTTCTCGTGTGTCTACAGGTTACTGCAGTTTCAGTATTTGTTTTTATTACTAATAATACTAGTAATCATTTGAAGCGTAAACCACTTTTCCTTACACAAATAGCAGCAACTTTTCCCTCCAATGTCTTTTTCTGAGTCGTACTGCCTGGTGATCATGTAAGGAGCAGAAAATTCACCCGGGCTGTGGTTGAGAAAGAACAGTGAGAAGATTCGTCTTTGGTTTGTAAACAGATTTGTAAACCTAAGATATTTTATGAGGACATCACTGGACAGAATAGATCAGGACCTTGCTGTTATTTTTTAGTCAGAATTAGAGTAAGATGGTACTTTAAAGTAGGAATTTCTCTTTTCTGACCCTTTCTTCCAGGCTTCCTTTAAAAGCTACTTAAAAAAAATTCTTTTGTACTTCTCTAACCTTTTCACTAGTTTAGTGGCCGGCTCTTATTCTCATTTTGTCAGATTTCTTCTCATCCTTTCGTGTGTCCAGCCAGGAAACCTTTCTACATCACTCTCCCAGCATCACAATCACAGCTGCTTTCTTCCTTTGAGAAACACTATACTCCAGCTCTCTCTCTCTCTCTCTCTCTCTTCTCTCTCTCTTTTTTTTTGCTGTAGAGTTACATTCAACAGATACAATTTTCATGGCTAAGACGCAGTCACCCTTAAATTTTATAAACTTAATTTCATTCTGCTAGCTTCAGACCTGCAAACAACATGGGCAACCTGATATTTATTTCCATCTGAGACCAGAGGCACATCTTTTTCATCATCTTGGGAGTTGGCTGAGGCTGTTCCTTTCTATCTGAGCCGACTGCATATCCCTGTGATGTGAACTCACATATTTTAGAGTTGTCGAATGTCCCTTGAATGCAAGATGCCATTAAACTTTGCAGTCTTCTTTCTAAACTGTTATTTATACACCCTATAAAAACTTCAGTTATCTTTATGACAGACATTATTTTAAAGGAATAGTGGTGACAATGACTATTCATTGATTACTTTCATTGAATTACCCTCATCTGTCTATAATATGGCCCTATCTTTTTAACATTCCTTATTATGACTTGTTTAATTTCCATTATCCTTTTTTTTTTTTGCTTGAAGATTTTCATTATTTCTACACTTTATATTGTTTTTGTTTACCCAGTTAATGCCTTTTTTTTTCCTTTAATTTTTCTCAGTGTTGCATTAAAGAAGAAACTAATCGTGGAGGTTTTCAGAGCTTGGGTCCCAGAGGCTGAGTGCCCACGTTTAAACCCACGCTACCACCAACTAATGGTGTGATCTGGGCAAGAAACACTGTCTCTCTCTACTTCAGTTTCCTCTTCTCTGAAATGCTGGTAGTAATATTACCTGACTTCTTGGGTGGTTGCAAGATTAAATGAGTTAAGTCATACAATGTGTTTAGAAAAAAAGCCCGGCAGATAATAAATGCTCAGCAAGGCAGCTTTTTTTTTTTTTTCCAAGTGTGCCACCTGCTTTATTTATCCAGAAAAAATGCTTAGTAATAACAGCTTCATCCCATACCTCCCTCCTACCCAAACATATTACTCCCAACAGCCCTTGCCCCAAGACATTTTCCTATGTCTGTCATTTCAAGGTACTTTTAGAACCAAACACAAAGACATTTAGACTTGGTGTCTGATCAGTTGATTACCTTCCGAGTCCTGGGTAAAGAGCAAATCGGGCTGCAGATTTAACCTGAGCGGGCCTATCCTGGCACTGAGCCCAAGGGCTGTCAGGAAACTGCCTTCAGCCCTCCTTCCGATTGTCGGTTACATCTTGGAAAGCAGTGCTAAGGTTGTAGGCAATGACCTTGAGAATCCTCTGAAAATCGGACTCTGAGAGTCCCTCATTCTTTTCACTGCCCCAGGAAAACCCAGGAGCAGCAAAAGAGCTTTGTTTCACTGCTTCTGTGTTTCCTCCACTCCCTGTATGTCTGCAGGGGGGCAGGGGCCTGCCTATTTTCTTTGGCCAACAACTTTTCCAATTTAGTCTTGTCCAAGGACGGATGACCCTTGCCCCCAAGCGGTTTATTGCATCTCTCCATACCCTGGCAACTCTTTTTCTTAGATCCATGAAGCCATTCCCTTTTCTGGGAAGAATCCTCTCTCTCTTTTTGGTCTGGCAAGCACGAACTTCCAAGTCCTGGGTGAAGGAACAAGCCAGTGAGTCTTGGCTCTCTCCAGCACAGACTAAGGTATCAGACTGGAATGAAGATAGCACAGTCAAGAATGGGGTTCTCATTCTGTGACGTCCAGAAGCCTGGAGGGGCTGAGGAGAAAGTCCAGCTTCCTGGGTGTCTGCAAGGGTTGAAGTGGCTGAAGGGAGTGTCACACAATCATCCCCAAGCCTTGGATTACATGGTCTAGCTGTGTTGCATCTTTCTTAGACCCTCTGTTGGTCTGACTTTCTATATGAGATGAAATACTCCTCCGATCACCACCATTTGTCTTTCCTGGCTCCAAGGCGAAGAAGGAAGTAATAATGCTGGTCTGCCAAACGCTTGCAGGTAGATTTCTTCTTTGAGTACAAGTGAACTTAACCTCTCTCTCTCCGGGACAGGGCGTTAGCATTTTGGTGCCTGACTTCATTAAATGTGTCTCCTCTGCTGACGTTCGGAGCTCACACAAGGCAGCTACGATCATCTTCTTTGTCGTTGTCTCCTGAAGCATAAGGACTGTGTGGAAAACAATCTACCTTCAAAATCCCTTGCAGAACCTCGTAATAAAGGCAGGTGCTCAAGGAATGTGTTAAGTAGCAGTGGGGAGCAGAATAATGTCCCTCCCACCCCAAGACGTCCACATCCTCAACCCTAGAACCTGTGAATATGTCCTATTACACGGCAAGGGAGCCTTAAGGTTGCTGGCAGCCTTAGAAGCTGGAAAAGACAAGGGAATGGATTTTCTTTTCCTAGAGTCTCCAGAAGAAACACATCCCTGCCGACATTTTTGTTTGAGTCCCGTGAGACCCATTTCAGGCTTCAGAGCTTCAGAACTGTCATACAATAAATTCGTGTCATTGTAAGCAACCAAGTATTGGTAATTTGTGAGAGCAGCAACGGGAAGCTAATGTAGTGACCAACTGACTGAATTAACATTAATTGTTTGAGACAGTGACACCAACGAAAGATACCAATGTCAGAAATTGTACATTAACAAGGCGTACCGGTTGGGACCATTTCCTAAAGCAGTGGATCCTCCGCCTTCCTTAATCAGCCTTCCTGCTTTAAAACAACTCAGATGCACAGAAACATTGTTCTGCATAAAATCTGATGGGCCCCACAAACCACCCTGAAGGCCCCCACTGACCCAGTTATAACGCCAGGTTCGCACAGGATTTGTTAAGACAGCCGATGGCGAGGTTTCAATGATGAGCCTAGGAGCCTACGATAATTCAGAGATTCGGGCTGCCTTTTTAGTTAAATTGAGAGTTTAGAACCTTATCTTCTGTTTCTCAGTCTGCTGTGGCAATGTTATGTCCTATGACCTTTCTGCACCCATAGTCCCCATTTTTAGGAAGGATTTATCATCACGTTAGAGTGATGGTTATTCTTCGCAGGCCTTATTTCCAAGGTCTCGCTTGTTTCACGGCAGTGAACACAGATTTATCTCTGTACTATAGGAAGTACTCATGTTCACAGGAGATAGCATAGATGCTCTGTCTGCTGGTACGATTTTATTCATTTATTCAATAGGTTTTGATCCAAGGCCAACTAAATTCTAGACGTGGTACTAAGGACGAGGGATGCCAATGATAGAGAGGTCAGGTGTGGACCCTGTTCTCCACAGGCTTACAGTCTTATTCTTATCTTTGTTAGAAAGTAAATACCCCATGGAGGTATAGTTTAAATGTCACAGCCACTGTGTACTTCATAATGAATGAGTCGATCAGATCTTGTCTTGAAAATAAGCTTCCGCTGGAAGAGGACGGGATGGTACAATACAATGAGAGCCTGGGAAGAAGAGTAGGATTTCTGTGAAAAGATAAGAAAGGGCAATAAGAGCAGCATGGGGCCAGGGACTAATACCTTCAACTCACCTTGGATTTCTCTTCGGATGGATCAAGACTATTCATTAAAAGTCTCCATAAAGAGTGTCTAAGTGATAGAGAGGGCGTGGGATGACCACAGGCGGTCATTGTGACCTGCTCAGACCTGGTTTGAAGCCTATCTTTGTGACTCAGTGAATACTTGGGCTGCACCTAGTGTGTCTGGCACTTCTTGCAGTCCTCTGCGTGGAGCTAGCCATGGCTGTTTGCAAGGCTGCTCCTTTGTAGATGATTAAGAGCTGACACTAAATGAGATATGATTTTGCAAACAACTTCAACATCTTCTACGCTAGCCTGGTTGCTGGAACACCTAGAACATTCTGAACAAAGCCTGGCTGAAGGAATAGATGTGGGGGTGAGAGGAGGCACGTGTATTTATTTCCTATCTCTGCTATAACAAATTACAACGAATCTAGTGGCTTAAAGCCACACAAATTTCCTATCTTATAGTCCTCGGTGTTCATAATTCCAAAATAGGTTGGCAGAGCTGCATTCCTTCTGAAGGCCCGAGGGTAGGGTCTATTTTCTTGCCTTTTTCAGCTTCTAGAAGTTGTCCTCATTCCTCGACGCATGGCCCCTGTGTCACTCTGCCTCTGATTCATTCTCACACTTCCTTCTCTCTCCACCTCCTACCTCCCTCTAAGAAGAACTCCGATGATTTTACTGGGCCAACTTCTAATTTAGGATAATCTTCCCACCTCAGAATCCTTAATTTAATCAGACCTGCAAAGTCCCTTTTGTCATATAAAGTGCCATATTCCCAGGTCCTAGGAATTAGGATATGGACATCTTTGAGGCCATTATTCTGCCTACCACAATGTGTCAAGGATGACAGTACCAAAAACAGACAAAGTGCTCTGCTAAAGGCCTTCCAACCAACACCTCAGCCTCATCCAGTTTTGGAGCCAGATAAATCTTTGTAACCCCAAGATGGCCTATTGTCCATTTTCCAATATAATGTACGTGATATAAAGTGTTGTAATGTGATTAGAATTAGCAACGTCTTATCTCACAATTGGCTCAGTGGGGAAAGTTGGTGGAAAACAGCAGATTTCCAGGCTCTGTGCCTTGCCGTTGCAGGTCTATAAATTCCTCATCAGATTCCTGACTGTTTCAGTAACTCCTCGTCCTGTTGCCTTTTAGCATGTGCTTCATAGTGCATTTTTAAACGGACAGGACATACCTTTCTAACATGTGTTTATCTAAAGCAGTTACGAAGGTTTCAACGTGGTGTTCTCATAGCGAGGTGTCATTACGAAGCTGTATATTTTTATCCAGATAACTGCAAAAGTCTAGTGGAAAAGAGAAGGGAGGGGAAAGCATCACAATGGATCAGGAGCCTGTGCCAACTACTTTCCTGGGTTCCTGTCTAATTTTTGTACTCCAGGCTGACGCAGAGAGGAAAACAGGTCTCATGGCTGAGTCTGGACACAGGAGATCAGCTGTGAGCCAGGAGATTAGGCAATGGGACTGGAAGCCTCAGGTCCAGACAGCAGAGGTCCCGAAGCCAGAGAAGCAAAAGATGCCCAGAGGAGGCCAGTGGGACAAAAGGGGCTGAATAAAGTGTGGTGCGGAGTGGACGCGTCCTGTGCGGGAACAATTCTAGCCGCGGCGTCTTTGGTATACGCTTCCAAGGGGCCCGGGTAGGACCTAAAAGGAACAGGCTGCTCTTTCAACTGTGCGGCACAGTATTGTGTGTGTGGCGGAAGTGGCTGTCACTCCAGCATTTGAACCTTTGTCACTCACTCACTCACATTTTGACATCCATCCTTTTTAAAATGGAAGCTTTAAGCCTAATATGTCTATTATCCCCAAATTGAGTGTTGTCAGGCAGACTGCTAAATATTTTTTCCCATTGGGAATGATCATATGAAAGTATGATCTTAAAATACAGACTATTCATTTATGTAACAAATATTTATTGATCATCCAGTATTTATTAGACTATGTGCCAAGGATTCTTCTAGCCATTGAAGATACAGTATTTAACAAAATACACTGAATTTGTCTTTGAGGAGCTTTTATTCTAGCTGGGAGTGACAGACAACAAACAAAAATGTGTAAAATTTAAAGAAGACAGTCTAGGGCACGGATGGGCAGGTAAGGTATCGGGGAGGGTTGAATTGAGAGAGCGCGATCAGGGAGGGGCTGCCTGAGATGGGGGACATTTCAGTAAATCTGAAGGAAATGGAGGGGTTGGTTCGTGGGCATCTGCAGGAGAAGAACACCCCAGACGAGGGAACAGCACGTGCAACGAGCCTGGAGCAGGGATATGCCTGGAGCAGTCAAAGCACAGCAAGAAGGCCAGTGGGGCTGGAGTCCCGTAGACAATGGGGGCGGGGCAGTGAGCGGTGGAGGTGGCTTGTGAGTGGAGGGTCCACAGGTCATGGGAGTAGCTCTTAGGTCTCAGCAGGGGCTCTGTCACTCTGCAAGTGGGAAATCGTTGGAAGGTGCCAAGCAGAGCCGTGACGACGTGACCTGGCTTTCATTTTCACAGGCTCGTTCCGGCGTCTGCGTCGAGCATGCACTGCAGGGTCTGTGGGCAGAATCAGGGGCACCGTTTCGGAGGCTATCCGTAACCTTGGAGAGAAGCGATGGGCTGGGCCAGAGCGATGGCGGTGGGCTGCTGACACAGGGCTGAAGTCTGGAGATATTTTGAAGGTGGAGCTAAAATGGGATTTGTTGATGGACTCGTCGTGGAGGTGAAACAAGGTGGAGTCAGGCACGACGTCAAAGTCGGTGGTCTGAGCAACTGGAAGAACAAATGGAGGAACATTAACTGTGATAGAAAAGGTGGCGGGAAGAGCAGGTTTGGGGGGACCATCAACGGTTCAATTTGGGCATACTCAGTCTGATATATTCATTAGACATGTCAAGTTAGGCAGTTGGATATATGGGTCTAGAATTCAGAGAAAAGAGGTTCTGGCTGGAGATATGAATTTATATGCACACACATACCATAAAGCTGTCAGCTCTGATCTCCATGGTCACACTTCCTAAAAACCTTTAATTCTAGCCTTCACTTGTCACTGCTCTCCACAGCACACCCCTATCCTGGCCTAAGTAATTAAAATCCTATAAAAAGCTCTTCCCCCTTGGTTCTGAACTTCTTCCCATATTCTGATCTGATTCCTCCACTTCCCATCTCCTTCCAGCAATGCTTGGATTCCTTGCTGAGCCTAGTCCTGAGGCTGCAAACTCAGTTTGCACAGTGCCCCGGCAGTTAAAGGGGCTGGGAAAGTGGGGAGTGTGGTGAACTGCAAAACACATGCCCCACCTACAGAGGGCAGCACTGTTCTCCCACCTGATGCTCCTGCCACAGAAGGCATCCATTGTTGCCAGGTCTTCTAAAAAGTAAGCTAGAAATCTAGATATTTAAAATGTGCAGTCTCTTGAGTTTTAAACATTGGCAGCTAACACACTTTTTCAAGACTCTGTCAGCCAAATAAAATATATCTGGGGACCAAATCCAGTCCACAGGCGGCCAGCCTTTTACCACTGTGGAGCCTGTTGGACAGGCCGCCTGGCTGGGTTTGGGGTTTGGCTCCTGGACAGAACCTCTTGTATTGTCCACTTTGGTTTCCCCAGTGCAGGCAGAGGGCACAAACCGCCCACCCCAGGGAGGTTTCCAAGGCACATTGTTCCCGGAGCCCAGCTCCTAAGGGCCCTGCTTTTCTGGAACGATGACGAGCCACCTTCCCCAGGACCTCACTGAAGAATATTCTGTGTCCTGTTCTCTTTCACCCCTTGCCATCCGATATTGTATCTCACTTCAAAAGCGAAATGAGTATTGATTCCTTTCGTAGGTGAGACAGGTAGAGACTATTAACTCAGCACCTCTGTCTCAAATGCTTGAGGGTAAAAAAAAAAAATTGCAAAGTAGTCGCTAAATGACAATCTGAGGGAGAAAGTTCATCTTAGGGCAGATAGAAGGAACTATATGTTTTTTCGATAATTATATGTTGGATACTTGCTGGACACCGGTTCTTTTACTAGGCGATGTGAGCGCAGAAACAGAATAAGGCACAATCCGCTCCCTAAGCGAGTCACAGCCCAGTGGAGGAGACCAACATGCAAAGAAGCACGTGGGAACAGCGTGAAAAGGGCAGCAGGACAGAGATGCCACGAGCGAAGACCGAAGAGGGAGCGAGAGTGGAAAAGGTTTCCTCGGAGGCAGGGATAGCCGGCCAGGTTTGACAAACGAAGAGGTGGCTGCATAGGGGAAAGCATTCGAGAAAAACAAATAGCATGTGTAAGGTTCCAGAGGTGAGGAGCGACTTGGACCAGTTAAAGAACTCCAGTCATCGTGAGAGCCGAAAGTGTGATGGAAAGGAGGACACACACAGGGTGGGAAAGGGTGCCAGGGCCCCGGTCCGGCAGGGCCGTGTCCAAGAGGAGAAGGAGGGACCAGCGATTCCCCGTCTTCACTGGAAGGCTGCCATGGCAAGTTTGATGGTGGTTGTGCGGCAAAGAACAAAAGTTGCATTTCTTCTTCCAAAATGTGTACCAGGAGGAGAGCTACCATCGATCGGAGGCCACTTTAAAAGAAAGCTAGAAATAATCTTCATGAATTCCCTTGAGACCTCATGCCACTCCTAGAAGCCATGGAACATAGTAATAACCTCAAGCTCTTGTATGGTGTTTACTCTGCAAGGCGTTGTCCCAAGGGTCCTGTATACGAATGTGTTCATACAACTCGCTGAATTCTCAAATCCTCCCTATGATGTACTTGGTTCCGATGTAGTAAAGTGACTCATTCAAGATCATACAGCTTGTGAGTGACAGAGCAGGCGTGGGACCAGGGCAGGCTGCCTCTAGAGTCCCTGCCCTTGACTGTTCTCTTGCAACAATCTGTCTGCCATGTCATGGTCATTCTCATCAGAGGCTTTGGAAGGCACCATAAGATGATCCAGCAGCCAGAGATGAGACAGGGCTGTTGTGTTTGCATCAAACCATTTCTTTGGCGTGGTTCACAGTAACCCTTGTAAATGCAAATGGCCAGAGACTCTGCCTTCATTCAGAGAGCAGTGGGAGCTGCACTTCTAACTATGGCCGCACCCTGTACGTTGCTGGTTTTGATGACACTACCGTGTTTGTATGAAATAATGCAGGCTGTGGCCACATCTTTCAAGGTAGCTAGCGATCTGTCTTGCTGGAAACAGAATAGATCTCTCAGTACTTTAGATCATTTTTTTCCTCAAGATTTCTGGAGGGCTGGGTTCAGATGGGAAGAACCTTTAAATAGAATAAGTATCCATTATGTCCAGAAAGCATTTCTCTTTGATGCTTATTGTGCGTTAGTTAAGAACCTTCTTGGATGAAGAACAGCACAAGTCTAGATGCTGAAATCCTAAAGTGAGATTCTTTGATTGTTATCTGGAAAAATCTGCAGTGTTGACTCTTCTTCATAAAGAAGAGAAAGAGAAAAGAAGGAAAAGAAAAGAAAAGTGAAAGAATCAGATGATGGTATTTCTGTGAGGAAAGCAGTAATTATAGTTTTCAGGGTGAATGCTTGTCTTTTTAAATCATGACCCTTTTTTCCTGGAAATGAATTTCAAACCTTCCACATATGTCAAAATGTTCCCATGCGCAGGGAAATAAATTCATTTTTCATTAATGACTCTATCATTTATATAATCAACAAAGAAGCCTTGAAATAAATATCAGTGAAAGATATTTGTAAAAATTTTAAATAGCCATATTTTCTGTTTTCTGTGAGGTGGCCTAGTTATTTTGCAATTCCATTGTAATCAGTTAATTATGACATTTTAAAAATATGGTAAGATGAGGAAATTACTTTTCAGAAAATGGAACTTTTTTTTTCATGCTGTGGAGAAACACAAAGAACAGAAAAAGCACCTTTTAAAACTATGCTATGTTCTTATGTCTCATTTTGTATAGAACAAATCCCATTTCTAGCATTTTCCATCAGCTTGAGACCATTGCCATCTCCCCGATGCAGGTGCATTTTACTCTGGGTCACAGGTATAATCCTGCACAGTTATGTACAAATCCGTTTCCTAAGTTCCATCATTTAAAATGCACTCACATAAAAATAAATCCTCATCGGAAAGGGGTTCTAGGGGGCGTCCTTTTGGGAAACGAATAAAACATGTCACGTGAAAATATCTTAATTTCCCTGTTTTTAAAATTTAGATTTCGGTATGCCAGTTTACTAATAAAGTAGGCATGTTTATACTTAGAAGAGATATAATTTTACTTTGTGTATGTTATGCAGATTCTGAATTAGAAGAAGCTTAAAATACTCCAGAAATTTGCTTGCAGAATATATACAGGTAGTTGTTATCACTCATTGGAGCAGACGAAATTACAACGAAGAGGCAAGAGGAGTTTCGCCAAGCCTCAAGGCTGTTGAGGGGAGAGAATCCCAAATGCCCACATTTGTTGTTAGTACACTTGCCAGTATGTCTAAAATTACAAAATTGAAATAAATCTGAAGTTAATTGCAGTTCATCGCCGCCTCACTAACTAGTCTATTTTTAGACACCCGAAATGCACCCAAGTTAGACCATGAGGCAGGGTCCAAAGGGATCTGAACATTCAGTGCCTCTTTTTTTAAAAAAAATAAGTTGCCCTGAGTTACAGCATCCTGGATTGTTCTATTGTTAACACTAAGGAGGGAACTTCCTGATTTTTTTCTTCATTTTTATTTAGTGGTTTCTAAACCAAAAAGGAAACATCGAACGGTGCTTAATTTCAAGACTATGGGTTAATGTATTATGTTCCTTCCCCACACCCACTTTTCCTCTCCCTGCCGTACCTAAGTGGTATGTTTACTTATTTATGCTCTCGTGCTCTCGTTACTGAGGCTGGGATTTCCCCTTCTTGATTGTCATCTCGGTACAGGAGAGAAACCGCTGGGGAGAGAAGGTGGCATAGGGAGCAGAGGTGGCCGTGGCTAATCACCCTCATCGACTGGGGACAAAACGTCTGAGACTATGAAGGACACAGTTCACCTCTTAGACAGAGGGTTGCACCAGGCAGGCGACTCTTAGAAGCGACAAAGTCCTCCTCAGCCACTTTCGTTATTCTCTGGAAGAGTGTCAAAGCAAGGGTCCTTGTACTGAGGCAGCGAGGCTGAGTGGAGCATGATGGATGATGGTTTTCGCCTGCAGGAGCAGTGTGGCCCGCTGGCAAAGACTGGAAGGCTGTGTGGCAGATGGCGAGGTCTAGACTCAGCAGGAAAGAGCGCCCTGATCCATTAGAAATGTCTGCCGTGGGCGAGGGAGAGGGAGGTGGGGTATATGCCATATACTGTCATCTCCCTGCAAGGGCTGTTCCAGCTCCTGATTAATAATTAGGAAGCCAGCGTGTTCATCGGAGTTTTGGCCCTAATGAGCATTGTAGCCTTGAGCAAGTTAACTTCCTTTGGCCTTGGTTTTCTGGCCTCTCAAAGGGGAGTGGACACTATGAGCCTTCCAGATCTCAGATTCTGTGATCCCAGGCCAGGTCACTCATGGGTACCCACTGTTCATGAGAGAAGTACTGAATCTTGATCGTGGCCTTGAGTCCCTTTTGGTCTAACCTGAAACTAATTTTAAAGCCATGTCTTCAATTTCCTACACTTAGTGGCCAGGCCAGATACCCATGATTTCCCAAACATACTCCAGATTTTTTTAATCTTGATCTCTTTTTTTTTTCAGTAATCTTGCTAAACGTAATGCCCTGCCTTCCCCTATTCTCTGATTATCAAAATCCTACTCAATTTTTTTAGACTCTGCATCTAATAGAACTTTTCCTTTTGTGGAACCTTTGATACTTGACAAGCTATTCCAACTGGTTACGCATTTGCTAGATTGCCTATAGATTCTGCCCCAAATTCACGATGGTCAGGATCTGTATTTTATTCATTCACTGTCCATGGACTCTCTTCCATGTCCAATCAGGCTAACATATGATAGGAAACATTTCTCTAAAGAAGAAAAAAAAGGCTCAATGATAGAAATAAAGTGTCAAGGAGATACATTCTTCGTACCTGTGAAACTAGAGAAAAACAAAATGGCAGATATTTCATTTGGGGCAAGTAAGAGAAAGAAATAATGTCTGTCTCCATGATATCATCATCATTGTATCTTTCATTTATTTAATGCATATTCTTTACCATATCCTTTACCTACATCCTAAATTCTTAGAACAACCCTTGAAGGTATTTTCATCTCTATTTTATTGATGAGGAAGCTAAGGCTCAGAAAATTTAAGGGACTTGCCCAAGGCCACACAGCTGGTAAGGCAATGACTGACTTCAGAACCTGTGCTAATTGTAGCGTGTGACATTGCCTCTCTAGCGGGGATCCTACGATGACGGGGCCTGAACATACCTGCTGTCTCATCTTCAAGCCTTTGCTCATGCTCTTCAGGCCACGTGGAATGCTCTCCCCTTCCACCCCTCTCGGCTTGTGAAAGTACCTTCCCTACTCCAAATGCATCTCAAACATCCCCTCTTGAAGTCTTTCTTGCTTCCCTTTTGTAGCTGTCTAACATATGTAAAATGGACACATGAATGCCAACTTCATCTCTCTTTTTTTATTGCTAAGTGTTTTAAGGGTGCAGTAAGAACTTCTAATGAAAAGTGACCTGAGAGTTCTGTTCCACTCAACAAACATCTCTTTAGCACTTGGCAAAGCCTCGGTAACAGAGGGGGACTCTACCAGTGTTAGAACAACTGTCCTCTGCTTTATAGGAGAGGCTGTAGTGACACCCATGATGAGATCATGGTCTGCGATTTATGTCACATGGAGAGAATTACTTCGTGCCTTGGGCAGAAGCAGAGAGGTTCCCAGAGTTCTCTTGTTCTTTCCTGGTGGTCCATGCAGCCCTGAGGGGTTGGAGGAGGTAGACACTGGGGTGGAGCGAACAGTCTCAGAAGGAACTTACCTGCTGGGAGTTGGGAAACCAGAATAGGTTTCTGGAGGAGGATCAGAGCTGCTTCCTCCATCCAGGAGTGAAGGGTCAAGGTGAGGCCACTACTGGAATAGTTTATATTCATGATCTTCTTGTGAGTAAGTGACGAGGTTGGTGTGTGGTCTCTACATCTTCCACAGAGGCCATGGAACCACTGCGTGCAAGTGCTGTGGATTCAAAGGTAAATAAGGCAAACTGTGGCCAAATAGTAGCTCACGCAACTGAAGTACAGTAGCACGCATGAACGTGGGTTATGGTGGCAGAGCGCACTAATACTGTCAGAGAACAGGGGAAGGAACAATCTGTTGAGAGGATGCCACAGAAGTGGTGATGCCCTTGACTGGACCTGAAAGATGAATGGGGTTTGACCAGGCTAAGAAAGGGGGGGGGGGTCGGGTGGGGAGTGGAGCACTCTAGGAACAGGGAGCAGCATGTGCGGTAGAGAGAGCAGGTTGGCAGGCTGGAGCCCGCGGAGCGCAGGACTCGGGTCCAGTAACAACCACAACTTCCGGATTTTCAGTTTCAAATATTGCTGACATTTATGCAAGGTACAGTCGCCCAAAGATGCCAGAACAGGCACCTCCGCCCTGCCACATCGGGCACACAGGCGCCTCCTTTTTTCCCTCTTCGTAATTTATGAAAGTGGCTGCCCAACACCCTCCAGAGAACAAGTGCCCATTTGTCCATGTCCTGGGTCCACGTGCTTCCCCAGCCTCCTGCCCACGGCCAGCGTGCCCTGTGTCCTGCACTCAGCTTGCCAGGAGGATGCAGGCTGCCGCTGCGCGGCTGCGGGATCCCGAGCACGCAGACCACCCTGGCGCCCTTGCGTCGTGTGGCACCTGCGCAGTGGCCTGGAACGGGCCGGAACTTGTTCGTTTGGTCACCTTACAGAGATTGCCAGTCCCCGAGGTACAGAAAACAAAACAAAGCAAGCAAATAGAAGCCTTGCTTCCCCTGACGGTACATCACAAGTCATGACCTTAAACTAGCCAGTCTTGACCTTCATTGTATCACAGCCCGATCCATTGAGACAGGAGCGTTGACGCGGCTCTATTGTTTCCTCTGCTAGCTTTCCCTTTCTGCGGCTCGGCTTTCCAATTAAAACAAAGCAAAACAAAAACCAAACCAACCCTCAGTTTTTTCCAACTCTAAATCCTCAGGTGGTCAGTGTCACACTGTTTTTATTTTTGTTTTGTTGTTGATACTGTTTTTAAGGGAGAAGTTATTTGTAGAGAAAAAGCATTATTGCATGTATAGTCCTCTGTGTCTGGGAGGGACCCACGCACCATGCCTGCGAGAACAGAGATCAGAGAGCATCGGGCTAGCCGGGGATTAGATGAGGGGTTGGAGGGTGCCTGGGGCTTGGAAAGCAGCCACTGTCCACTGTAGCAAAGCGCAGTTGTTGGATCTGACTTTGTTGCAGGTGATGGGAGGCAGTTTGGCTGGGCAGCCGGAGGCTGAGGTCCAGAGAGGGTCTAGAGGGGCAGGGGTGATATTGGCAAGAAGCAACATCTGATATTCACCCAGAGACCTGAGTTTCGGAATGGCCACGTGGGACACTGGGCCTTGCAGTCGGACCTGCCTTCAGCCTCCTCACCTGCAAATTTATGTTTCTTCCGCCTCCAGCTCATTGTCCAAGGCTCACCCAGTGTATCCCGAGCGCCTCTCCTCCTCTCCGCGTCTGCGGCTGCGCTGTCCGCGCAGGCCCCACTCCTCCCCCAGCTCGCCGTTACTGGCCTGGCGATGAATTCATTCCCTGCCTGGAGTCTCTCCCCATCACGTCTGCCTTTTGGACCGGTGCCAGATGTCTTCACCTGACACGTGGTTCTGATCACATTATTACCTGACCCATCTTCAGTAGTTCCCACCCTCTTAAGCCCCTTGCTTCAAGGACTCAGGCAGTCCGCCTGAGTCTCACGCCACCTCTCGTCCCATTTCTCGTGCTCTGAATATTTCCTGTGTGTTCCAACTCTCATCTCTTTGCCCAGTGAGTGCCCTGGGGGAGGGGGGGGTTGTTAAACGTACAGTTAGTTTCTCAGGTTCCACCTCAAGGGGTGCTCGCCAGTACAGTGGGAACTGGAATCGGACACTTCACGTTTAAAACTCTGGTCCCAGTGACTCTGTGGGTGAGCCAGGCCTGGGGACCGTCACCTTTGTCCTGTCCCACCATTCCCAAGTCCTGGCGTGCTCGCTTCCATTGCCGGAATGCTACCTGTTCCTCTGCGTCCGCATCAGAGGCTACTTCCTCCTTCAAGAGCTCCGCGAGCTCAGCAGTTGAAAATGGTTTCATTTTCCACCCTGTAGGTTGGCCCTTTGGCCTGCCATTCATCTTTTCCCTGTTTGATTATAAGTTCCTTGAGTGTAGGGAGTGTATTTTATTCCTATGTGTGTATCTTGCAGCTTCCAGGAAACCAGCTTACACTTTATAGCTGCTCAAATGAGAAAGACATCATGCAATTGAATAATCAAGTAAAAATATATCAAGTAAAATCAAGTAAAAATATAGATATTGTACTCACTTATGTACTATTTTACATCTACAAGAAAAAAAAAAGCTATCTCAGGAATGGAATTGGTATGAATACCTATAATGTACTCCATTTTTAAAAAAACTCAGACATGTGAATTTAAACAAGTTGCACTTTTAGTTGTTAAACTTTGTATAAGAATTCTTTTCTTTCATTGCCTTGCCTGGTAAAGAGAGTGCCAGGCTTCTGAATGTAACCCTATATAACATAAGGTTTATGATTTTATGGTTCATCTGCAACCATTTTTTTCTGTTATATTTGCTTTTGTTCACTAGCAGAAACACCAATTAGCTCAGGCTTCTGTTTAACAGGCAGTTTTATGGCATTTTCTGAAAGGAAGATATTAGGAGTCAGTTGTTTATAGCTTTTATAACAACACCGTTATTGATATAGTCCCATTTTAAAATATCCGTTTATCTGCATTGAAAAAATGAAATTATATGTCCATTACCAAAATTAGATAGGAGATTTATTGGATTAGAAGTGTTTTTTCCTAATCCTTAAATGAGCAAAATCTTCTTCTTTGATAATTCTATAAGACAGTTAAAATTCTTTTTTATTTTAAAATGTTACGGACAGGATATTAATCTAGTTATGCTTCGCCAATAGAAGGAGTGCGTGTCTTGGGGAACCAGGCAATGCCAGCAGAGGTTTCTGATTCAGGAATGTACAGAAGACCTGAGATTTGCAGGAATCATAGCATGACTCATTAAGAGATATAAAAGTACTTCACAAGTACTTCAGTATTTTAGACTAGGAACTCTGATTTCCTGTTAAACAAAGATACTTCCTACTATGTAGATCCTCCTTTACCTTTGAATGCCTGGAACTTCTTTACAATTCAGTAATGTTTCTGTTATGTATTAATTACAGGCAAGGATTGCAAAATTGAATGAAAATAATAAAGTTAATCAACAAACATTTGCTATGTATCTACTATGCAGGATATTTTGCAAAGGATTATAATTCAAAATAAAATACTTTCCTCTGATAAGACCACTTTCAGGGTGTTATAGGAATGATATACAGTGAAACACCTAGTTTGGTGAGTGCTGAATAAATACTAGGTAGTATTTTTAAGGTAACTTGGTGTAAGGTATGTGCAGAATTTCAGAGAGAATGAATTAAGACAATCCAGACCTGTCAGTAATGTTTGGGTAAATGGAGATTTCACTCTCCCATATAGTGTTCTAAGATTCAAATGAAGAGAAATGTGTAAGTCTGTGTAATCTGTGAATGTTGATTTTCAACTGTGAAAGTGAGGCCAAATTTGGTACTAGTATGATTTCATTATAGAAACAGAACCTACCTGTATATAAATCGAGACAATGTTAGACTTGGTGCATGGATCTTTAGGATAAGTGTTATCTTAAAGATTCAAGCAATTAAAAACAGGTGACACTGATTTGTTATGTTAGCTTTTTTGAAGGTGCTTTAAATTTTAGATCGATCTCAAGAACCTAACATGCTATATATACAGGGTTAGACACAAACTCGTTATCTTTAACCCTCAGACGACTGTAGAAAAGCCCTAAGGAAAGGCTCTGTAAGGGATTGAATAGCTGCCCTCCCTTGCTTCCCAAATGCATGCCCTCACAGAACCTCAGAATGGGACCTGAGTTGGAAATAGGGTCTTTGCAGATGTAAATAGTAAGATGAGGTCCCATTTGGATTAATGTGGTTCCTAAGTCTGATGTGATTGGTGTCTTTATAAGAAGAGTAGACAGAGACACAGATGAAAGAAGGCTTTGTGAAGACAGAGGCAGAGATTGGAATGATGCTCCCAGGAGAAGGAACACCAAGGATTGCCCTCAACCATGAGAAGCTAGAAGAGGCAAGGACGGATTCTTCTTTAGAGTCTTCGGAGGGAGCATGGACCTGTTGACATCTTGATGTTGGACCTCTAGTCTCCAGAACGGTGAAAGAGTTTAGTTCTATTGTTCTAAGCCAGCCCATTCGTAGTTCTAATAATACAGCCGCTTATCAGAAGTGCAACTTCAACGCACTGATGCCCTATTTTCTATTTTTAAAGGGGGCACAGTAAAACTTATCACACAGTGTTACATGAAGATTACATGAGATAGTCTATTTACAAGTATTTAATACATGTTTTTTTCTCTTAAATTACGTTCTTATGAACCAAATTGCTACCTCTATATAGGGTGAGAGTTCAGTTTATGGAAAAGAAAAGCTATTTTCTACAGGACCATCCGGAATTGTAAATGGCATCTTTTGCGCAGTTAATTTCTCATCATGGGAAAGATTTAAGCAGAGTCTTAGTCATATAGAGTGTTGAGGACAGTGTTTGAGTTAGAGACTACGTTTCAGTTCAAATAATAGAAACCCAGCTCCAGTGGGTTACCCAAATAGGATAATCAACAAGGTTCTCACGTGATACGATGTCCTGAGCTGTGCCTCCTGGACCGGGAGGGAAGCCCCAGCCTGTCATCCAGGGCCCAAGCTCCTTCTCTCTCTCTGCCCTGTCATCCTTACGTGTCCTTCGCCCTTGCTGTCTGAGGTTGGCTGCCCTCACATGCCTCATTCCAGCAGGAGGAAGAAAGCAACATCAAGGAGGAAGTGGCTGCCCATATTTAGAAAGCAACATTTTCCCAGAAATCCTCAGCACATTCATGTAATTCTCATTAGCCAGAACTGGGTCACATGACATCTCCTAAATGTGAGGGTGTCTAGGGAATTTGGCTTTTAGCTGGGCTCAGTGCTGCTGCCTTGAATAATATAGGTATTCTATTTGTAAGGGGATCATGGATTTGGAGTCGCTATATGTTATTATTATTATTATTATATTTATTATTATTATTATTATTAGAAATGTTTTTAAAGTGTTAATTATAGTGTCTGGCACTAGCAGAGACTAAATAAATGTAGCTGTGCGTTTCCTACTAGGTGGTAAGCCCCACAGACTGGGCCGTGATCATCAGGGTGCCTAGTACACAGTCACTCCTTCACACCTTTGTTAAGTGAATAAATGGTCAAGATCACTGGTGATTAAGTCTACTATACAGAACACTCAACGTAACGGAGACTTGTCGTTTCTCATTGAGGTTTAGGTGCATGTATCTGAAGCACCTTCTGTAAGTATGAGGTGGGAATGCTCTACATTAAGGGAAAGAACAAAGATAGAAGGATGAGAAGTTGTTTTGATCATTTGTTATTTGCAGACAACAGAAGCCCCTCTAAGCAGAAAAGGGCTTAGTAACAAGTTATTAAGAACCTTAAGGAACCAGGACGGTTCTAGAAGTCACTCCATTGCCATCACCACCTATACTCAGCTTTGGCATTACTGGGCCCTGGGCAAGAGAATCTCCCATGGCTGCCCCAGACAGATCACATGCACCAGGCTGCAGGAAACCAATCTCTCTATAAAGCCAATGTCAACACTCCTCCTTCCAGATCTCATGTGAATGGGTCTCCTCATCAGAGGCTAGCTCACATGTAGCTGCAAGGGAGACTGGGAAATGTAGTTTTTAGCTTTTCAGCCTCTGTAGTCCAGGCAGGTTTGCTAAAAGGGGATTACTTAATACAGTGTCTAGCACAGAAGTCATTTTGAGCAGCTATGTGCTGTTGTCCCACCATGACAGCTTACAGGTCACAGAAGGTTGAGGCTGTTAGAGGAGGCACTGGAAGACCAGGGGAACCTAGTGAAGAGTTTAGGCCCACAGACCCCAGGAGCCTGCAGAGCAGGCACCTTGGAATGGACAGTGTGTTGCTGACAGGGGACAGAGAGTCAGGGGAGGAGGACGGGCAGATGTAATATCCCTGGGCATGCTGGGTAAATTGTGTGCAAAGGGAGACCAGTTCCTGCATTTCCCTTTCCTGGTCACTATCCCAGCTGCTCAGCTGCAGATCGAGATGGGCTCCAGGCAAGGCCAGCAAGCTCGCTTCACTGCCCATCCTGCCCCATCCATCCCAACAAAGCAGGTGACAAACAAGGGCCTCCTGCGGCAGCTTTGGAATGTGGCTCCCGTGGCCTGGTCTATATGACCCTCCAGGTGGTCCGGAAGCATCAGCCGTGGGAGGGAATAACCAGGAGGCAAGGAGGACAAGGAGCATCCTCCATACCGAGGAACCTTTCGTTACTGCCTCCTAAGCCTAAGACTGGAAAGAAGCTGAATGATCTTTAAATAAAACCCCAAAACTTGGTTAGGGAATGTGCTCTTGTTTTTCTTTCCTTTCCTTTCTTTTCCTTTTGTCTGTCTTTTACATTTAAGTTGTGTTTTATCAACTGTGTGTTATGGGCAATGGGACAGGAATTGACCTTGCAGACAGCCAAGGTGGCAAGTTGCATAATTCAGAATTCAGAAAGGATCTTTTGTAGAACAAAAACACCACCGCAAAACCCAAAATAAACAAAGAAAAGATTAAAAAGTTAAAAAACCAAAAATGCCTACACAACCCAGCCATGGTTTGCCGCCACTGCCATTTTATTTACTCTGTTTTGTAGGGCTCGTGGAGGATTTGACTGGTTTACTGCCATCGTGTCTTTCTTTGCAGGCTGTATCCACGTCAGTCCTTTACTCAGGTATACCTTTGGTCAGGACAGAATCTATAAATGCAACTTGCGGTATGCAAAAACCATTTTCTAGAAACCGATTCAGTTTAATGCATTAAATGCAGTCAGAAGTTACCAAGCATCTTACTGGAACTCTTCCAAATGCAACCTAATCCAATTTACTTTTCCTTTGGTATTTCAGTTCCTGACGCTGGAACAGACATTTCTCAGACAGAGCACTTTGGCTTATAACAGGCGCCTTTTTCCTTTCTTTCTTCTGTTTCATTCAATTCCTGGTATCATCTTGGTGTGATGTTACAGTCAGTATTAACTGATGGGCTATTCTAGACACAGAAATGATCGCTTGATTCCAATGTCACAAATGTGTCAGATGTTTGTCGGGTAAGTGAATGGATCCCAGGCTATTTCTCACTCTATTTTAGAATCACGGAATCATATGATCATTTGAGAACACATTCTCTCTAATAAGCCTGGAGTTTAATGACTCATTCCCCTATGATTTAAGTGTTTCTTTTTCAATCGAAGGTGTTCTTTTTTAAAAAAGAAAAAGACAGCACGTGAACATTCAAAAGGAGGGGAAAAGCCATTTCCCATTCTTTTACCTTGAACACAATTACAATATTTTAACTCTCACCTTTCGGTTTTGAATTTATGTAGTGCAGCATGCCTGTGGGTGATTTAATTATCTGCTTCTGATCTCATCTCAAAGAAATGGTGGAGCCTGGGGGAGAAACTTTTCATTCTCTAATATCTTCTGATAGGAAGCTGGATCATTTGTTCAATAAATTACTTTAAAGCCCATTTTCTATTCACCATAAATTATAGCCCGGCAAGGATGCTCTTCAGTGACCTTTTGAGACCAGGACACATGACCTCCCGGGGTAAGGAAACTTCAGTAGTCCAGGAAGTCAATGCTCTAGCATACGAGGATGAACTGACACCCTTGGCCAAACTGTCTAATAGTAAGGAGTTCTGGATGCAAATTTCTTTTGTCATTGAGGGGGAAAATGCAAAGGAGTAGATGTGGTACTTTGTTGGCATCAAAGCCACCCAGGTAGAGTCTTTCTTAAATATGTCCTGAGTAAAAGTAATAAATTTCCTTCGGGGCCTTTGGCGATGAAGACCGGGACTCGCAGTTAGCATTGCCATTAAGAATCTACTCTGGTTTGTGTAGCCTGAAACTCAGATCCCCAACCTTTGTGTATTCATCTGTTGTCTTTATACCCATCTTCTCTGGCCACACCTGAGCACCAAGAATGAGTGACCGCCATCCATCAGGCCCTTTGCCAGAAGTCTCTGAGTGCGGTCCAGCCCAGCCCTAGTCTCCATTTGGCTTGGTTACATCACTGTGTCCCTCTACACCTATCTTTAAATCACCACACTGTCATCTGAAATACAGCACGTGTAAAACTGACTTCATGGACTCGCTCACAATACAGCTCCATCGTCTGCAAACCTTTTATATGTCAGTGGCAAAAACTCTGTTCTCCTTGTCGCTTCTGACTGTTCCCTGTCCTTCACCATTCTTCCATGCTTTTTTTTTCCCTTTTCATTCTTCCACATATCCCTACAGATTGCAGCAATAATCTGGTTGACTATGAAGTATTAGAACTGAAAAAAGGTCCTTTTGCAACTAATTCATTATCTTCATTTTAAAAACGAGGAAATAGCAGCTCCAGAGAGCTTAGATAACAAATTACTCTGTTTCAAACTAGTTAGACCAGGCCTGCATGCTTCTTTCTGGTCCCGTTATTCTTGCTGTCCTGCCTGGTGACGCCATGGTCCCCCTGCCTCCAGCCTCTCTCCCTTCATCCACTCTGTGTGCTCAGTACTCACATTTATTTTGCCAGAATATTTCTTTTATCATCTCTCTCTCTCTTGTTCCCAGATTTTTCATAGTTTCTATTGCTAGGACAACTAACTATATACTTTATCATCCAAACGGGGACTCTTGAGAGTGAAAGAGATGCTAGGACAATGGACATAGACCAGGACAGTCCTCGGTAAACCAGGATGGATGGTCATACGTCTTAGAGTCTAAATCATAAAGACCAGACTTTGCTCTCCGGAATGAAAGCTTTGCCACATTCAGGCCCCAGTTCCATTTCTGAGTCCGTGCTCAAGTATTCTACACAGTGTTTTGCTCCAGCCAACTCTCTCATCCTTCTTGGTACACTTTATGAATATTTCTGCTTTGGAACCTTTTCTCTGCTTCCCTGGCTTCTCTGATTTCTTAAAGGGCCTAATCAGGTTCCTTTTTTTCCCATACAGCTCTCTAAGTCAGTTTCATCTCCGAGGATGTGTGGCTCCCCCAAAGTCATGCACTTGCTGTCTATATTACTAATTTGGCACGTACAAGTGGCAAAATGAGGTGGTCTGATTTTTTTTTTCCCCCAGAGATATGGTCTCTGATCAGTTCCTCTGTAAATGTCTGCTATCTAAGAGAGAGAGAGACCACGAAATTAACACAGAGGGAAAATATTTAAATGAGCACAATATTCAAAATAGAACTTCATTTTACTGAGGAATGCGTAAGGCCATACAACTTCTACAAAGGAGAATTGAGCATGATCTAACAGAAGTACAAATGCAATCCTAATTCTGCCTGCACCTGTGTGAAATGTCATATGTATGAGGTTACTGCTGGT
Source organism: Eonycteris spelaea (assembly GCA_003508835.1). Taxonomy (NCBI): domain Eukaryota; kingdom Metazoa; phylum Chordata; class Mammalia; order Chiroptera; family Pteropodidae; genus Eonycteris; species Eonycteris spelaea. The sequence goes on from PUFA01000036.1 coordinate 2,484,118, forward strand.
GGTGTTAACTGTCATCTCAGAAGTCTGGAAACAACCAAGTGTCAGCATTAGGGAACTAGCTGAGTCAATGGTGATACAACACACATGGAGCACTGCGTCACTATTTAAAAAAAAACTCTGTTAACTATAAAGAAGAAAGAAGATCTCTGTGTATGAATATGGAGAGGCCTACAGCACAGAGGAAAAAGAGCAAGGTGCAGAAGCATGGATATTGTGTGCTACCGTTTCAGTTATTTTTAATTTAAGTACTTTTTGTAAATAAGTATTAAGCCTAAGCTTGCATGCAAGTTAATGAACCAGGAAGCAAATCCTTTCATAATTTTCTCTATTTTCGTTTTATTGCAGTATAATGACATAGAACATCATAGTAGTTTCAGGTGTAACCATAATGATTCAGTAATGTAAGTACTTTTAATTTAACATTTTAGTACTTTATTTTATGAATTCTTTCTTTTATAAAGTCGTACACGGTGCGAGTAAAGTAGCTTTTCCTTCGTCGGCCGTATTTTCACTCTTGAGCTTGTGGGGTTCAGTCACTGTCAAGTCAAGGGAGGGACATCGGAGTTATGCTTTGGAAAGCTCTTTCGGCTTGAGTGGGGACACTGGGACAAGGTCACGGGGAGGGCTGCAGAGGGTGACACCCCCTGGGGTCAGCACCCAGGGCTCCCAGCCTCCCGCCGTGGGTATTGCTCTGTGAACCAGGTTTCCTGGTAAGACGCAGTGTCGTTTGCTGGCCCCGTGTCTCAGCATTTCCCCCTTAGTGCCTTGGCCTTCAGGGTTTGGAGTGTCCTGAGGTGAACATTTTATTGAGCAGCGCAGTTTCCCAGCTCGGTTATTGTGGACACCAGACATGTTTTATTTGATGGTGTACATGGTGGCTTCTTCCGATGTCAGAGACAGGAGGAAGAGACCTTTTGTTCCACTCACCACATTTCATTCTGACACATGTAATTTACAGCTCTTTGAGAATGTCCCTTAGAAATAAACCTCAATTAAAAAACCATGTTGCAATGGTATTCTTCTTCCCTTCAAACACACTTTGACTCTTGTGAAGGAAAGAAAAGTTAGAATATGTTATTATTATTTTTTTAATGTGTACATCTGGAATGACTCATTCTAAGAAAACTCAAAGAGAAACTCTGCAGGCAATAACGATTCCTCTCCCTCAGGCCCCACATCCAGTCAGCTGTCAATCATAATAATAGATGTCCTTGATCAAGTGTCTTCAGGAAATGTCTATCCAGCTGGCTTTTTACTTATATTTTATACATCATCTCCTATTATTTTCCCAACAACTCTTTTGCAGAGCAGGAAACTGAGGCTCAGAGAGGTTTAGTAACTGGCTCAAGGTCAGACAGCCACTTACTGACAGGTCGGGGGATTGAACTCAGGTCCCTCAGTCTGTAGAGGTGTTTCACTGTATTCACTGCCTCCCTAACTTGGCCTTTGCTAGTATCTTTCACATAATTTTCAAACCCACTTGGAACAGTTATGAGTGTCATCACCACCTCTCGCCTGAAGCACTGTGATTTCCTCCCAGCAGGCCAGTGTCTCCGCGGTTTCCCTCTTATATCCTAGAGATCCTACTTACCATCTCGAGCTCAGTCTCCCTAAAGGGCCACAAGTATCATTCCTCCACTCCGCATGCAGTTTCCGGAGTCTTTACCCAAATACATAATGATTTTTTTTTCCTCAAAAAATTATTCCTCAGAACGTGGGACTTTGTTTTAAATTTGAGTTCTCACAACGTCTTTTGTATTTACTGGAATGCAGTTCAGTTATTTACTTGGAGCTATAAACGTTGGGCTGGACACACTAACTTGAAATTGTCTGAAATAAATACCAGCATTGCATGTTCAGATAGGTCATCTGATGGAATGGCTTCTAAAAGGAAGCAAATTTGCACAGCTTTATTGCACAGTGATTATTCATGGGCTCCGCCCTCACAGAAATGCACATGAGATCCCATTGGACGCAAGTTTTTCAGATTATTTTAAAAAGCAATACAGGACGATCACTTATTTTGTGATGCTCATGAATGCATATCTACAGACAGTCAAACAAAGACTAGTCTCGTGTTATATAAACGCACCATTGTGTCTGGGGTAAAATTTCCAGTGACAACATCATATGCCGAATCCCAAGTGCTTTATCTCAAATTGTGTAAGTGATTTGAAGATGGTGGGCCCTAGAAATCTGTTCCCTGATTCAAAAAGTGACTAAGAGACTGTCGACAGAGATGTGTCAGGAATTTAATAAAATGTTTTATAAAATATAGGAATGAAAAAGAGCAATATTTCTAAATGTATCATCTTATATAATATATGATTATGAATATGAAAATGTAAATTAAATATTATAAGTGGAAAATTAACTATTTCATCTTTAGCCTTAAAAGTTTATCTGCTTAAACTGACCCCAAAAACTAACTTCCTTATCCTCTCATTGAGAAAATGGACAGCTGCTTTCTTTCCAGGGTCTCGTTATATTCGTGTCTGAACAGTGTACCGCTCACAGAAAATGAGATACAGACTCTGCCCTCAGGGCACTAACAGCTCAGTGGAGAAGTATAATAGCCGCTCACAGTCACAAAACCTCCTCAAATTTAGTAACGTAACACAACAACCATTTTATTAGGTTCATGGTTTCTGTGGATCAGGAATTTCAGAAAAGCATGGAGGGGACACGTTTGACATTTGGGGCCTCAGCTGGGAAGACCTGAAGGCTCACCTGGGGTCATTTAAGAGTGTCTTTACTCACGGGCACTGGGCTGCCTCACAGCATGACGCAGCCTTACAGTAGAGTCAGACCTCTTACGTGATAGCTCAGAGCGCAACAAAGTTCCATTGAACAAGGTAGAAGCGGCCTTGCTTTTCCTGGCCTGATCTTTTTCTGGTAGTGACTACTCATTGTTACTCCTGCCACAAAATTTCAGTTACAAACAAGTCATAAGTCTGTCCAGGGAGAGGGGATCTAGACCCCACCTCTCATGGCAGGGGTGTCAATATGACATCGTAGGAGATCATGTGGGAAGAGAAATAGCATTGCGGCCATTTTGGGGAAATACAGTCTGTCCCCGAAGAACGTTGGCAGGCCACATATAGCAGTCAGAGAAAGTAGAAAGCATAGCAGAAGTGCCATAGAGGTAAAGACAAGTTATTTATGGATGAAGCTTAGACAAAGGAGGAAGGACAGGACATGGACATTTGGAAAAATAGTGATAGGAACCAGAGATAGAATTACTGAGAGCTAGGCAGCTGGATGAAGTTGTAGGGTTAGGGAGAGAGAGAGTCGCATGTTTTGGAATCTGGGTGCACCTCACACAGAACTAGGGAATAGAGGTCGACAGGTAGATGCAGGGAGGATGAGGGTGAGGTCCGGGGAAAGAGGGCCAGCAGGTGTTCACACCAGCATGTGCAGGCTACAACCTCACGCCCTCAGTTCAGCCCTCAGCGTTCTGGCCGCTGCACTCCCCACTGCCCTGACACTCCTCTGACATAGATAGCTCTTCGTGGTCCATCCTAATGGCTGCTCCCGCTGGGCTTTCTGCACCTTCCCCGTGTATCTCTCCCGTGGTATCTTCCGCAGGCCTGACTTCCAGCAGAGCAGCTTGGCTGCCGTTTCTCAGGTCTTGCTGCTCTGCTCTTAAACCATCTCCAACTCCATTATTTGACCCGTTCACAACATTTGACTTTGTAACACCCTCTTCTCTTGAAACTCTTCCATTCCTTGGCCTCAGTCGTCCCTCCTCCCACCTCCCTGGCTGTACCATCTCAGTCTCCTGGGCCGGCTCTTATTTTTCAGCTGGCCATTATTTGTTGATTTCTTCCTTGGCTTATTGTCCCTGCTTATTCTGTACTCAGAATGTCAAGGTGGGCTTCTAGCAGGCAATGCATGGATTGCTGCAATGTGATGTGAATTTTGTGAGTACGTGTGGGTAGGCATGTATTTCTAGGAGATGATCTGTGACGTCATTCACATTCTCAAAGTGGTCCCCGATTTCAGAAAAACCAAAAGGCTAAGACCCACTGCTTTCTTCCTATTAACTCTATGGCTTCAGATTGATATTCAGTCCCTTAAATTCTAGGATCCCTCCTTGACCACATATGAGGCTTTTCAGGGAACCTAAAGAAATACTGCTGATCAGGGCTTAACCTCACATCGATTGAATCCGAATCCTGGGCTTGGGGTCCAATGGGGTAATACATTTCAAAGAAAGTGTTAACCCTGCTCTGTGTTGGTCACAAACATGATCCCATAGTTAATACTTTAAGCTCTATTCTCTTTACTAGGCTAAAATAAGTTGTACCACCTTAAAGAGAGTTGTAGTTTACCAGGATTAGACTGTCAAAATAGATGTCAAGGATCTGGGAGTTTGGGAAAATCAGTATAGAGGACAGATTGGTTATCATTTTCTTTGGATTGACTTTATGCAGCTCCCTCCCTTTTTCTTTGCCTAATCGTTTCTTTTATTTTTGTCTATTAAAGCAAACCTTCCTCACTGAAGTGAAAGCAGGTTTTAGCGGGTGCAGTGTTCAGTCTGGCAAAATGCAAAGAGCTGGGTGGGGGCTCTGCAGCGTTGTAGATGTGCTTCATGCCACAGGACTGTCCCCTAGAGATGGTTACGGTGGTGCAACGTATGGGCTGTATATTTACCACAATCCAAAAAAATAATAAAAAAATTTAAAACATTAAAAAGACACTTGACCGTTAACGGGGGGGGGGGAAAGGCCCTGAGTTTAGATGGAATAAACCACTGGCTTTTTAAAAGGAGAGTTGTTGTTTCCCAACGCAAATTCAGCCCAGTGAGAAGTAATATCAAAACTATGTCTCTCAAATCACAGTGAGATCATGAGGGTAGTAAGTAAGTAGCTGTTACGAGGAATTCCATGAACAAGCACGAAGTTCTAAAAAAAACCTCTCTATATGCCCAATTCAGTTCATGATAACTAGACCATGACTGTTCTTCCTCCCTTTAAAATTTATTTCTTAGACAAAAAAAAAAAAATTTAAAAATCTCATATTTGATAAAGCTATAGTAATTTAAGTACCAGTATAATTCCTGAAGATGCCGTTCATTTTGTGGGCATATTTTAAAGAGTGATCCAGGAATTACCCAGAGGACTGGATTCCCTGTGGTCTGTGTGGTGTAACGGTTGAACTCACAGAATTTGGAGCCAAAACACCTGGGTTTGAATCCACATTCCATTATCGATTATCAGTGTGATCTAGGGCAATTTAGTTTGCCTGTGCGGGGAGGAAGAAGGTTTCTTCTACCCTCAAGATTCTTTTGGCTGGTCTGATAATCAAATAGACATGAGAATATTGGCAAGAGAAAATACCAAGTGTAATACATGCATGTATATGGGAACCCCGCATACATGAGAGTCAGAGACCCCACATGCATGAGAGGCTCGGAGACAGAAGGGAACATGGGTATATGAGACATCCCGAGCTAGGGATGAGGTCAGCAGTTCACAAGGTCATTGCAGGGAGAGCACATGTTCAGGAATTGGTAGTTTTCCCTGCCACATAGGTAAGTCAAAAGAGATTATCTCTGCTAATCTCTTATTATGGGTGAAGCCTCTAATTCAAGCTCAGCTAGGTAGTTAAGGGAGGGCCAGAAGTTTCTTTTGAGCCCAAAGCCAAAGTTCCTTTTAGCTCCAAGCAAGCTGCATGCCATAGAGGCGCCTCTTGGGGTGACTCATTGTGAACCCCCACACCTGCTTGTGCCTCAGTGTCCTGTCACCTGTCACATTGATATAGCCTCATAGAATTACATGAGTTAAGACATGTAAAGCAGTCAGGACAGAGCCTAGAGATTTTATTATTTATTTCCCCATCATGTTGAGTTTTAGGGCGTTCTGGTTCAGCAAACATTTTCTGAGTGTTGACTGTACATTGCTGAAGAGTCACAAAACATACTGGGAAACGGATTCTCCGAGGACCTCCAAGACCCCCTTCCCCCCGCCGCCCACCTCCACACACACCAGCTCACCAGCTCTTTGGGCCCCTGCCCTTCTCCGGAGGGCTCACGGCTATTTTGTCCGCACAGTCCCTGTTGCTGTCTCTATTCCTGCAACGTTTCCTGATGCCACAACACGTTCTCCCACGTATTCGGCATCCAGTTTTCTGAGTCTCCAAGTCGCCTCCTGACTGTGTCGTCTCCCTGCTTCCTCTGGGCACTCTTCGTCTCTCCTCCGGCTTCCTTGGGGAGCTGCACTGGATTTCCTTTCAGTTTCTGTTCGCGGAACACAGTAGCGTTCGTCCTGTTAAATGATCTTTTGCACCTTAGGGTTTCTGACTGAGGTTGGGTTTCTCCTCTTCTCATTTGCTGATGGTTTGAGAGAAAGTTAATAAATCAAGGATGGCTGTAAGTCAAGATAACATGAAAGGATTTGCAGAATGACATTGCTCTTACGAAAATGCGTCTTGGAACCTCACTGAGATTCCATTTAGACAAAGGGGAGCAAAAATAAAGAAGTGAAATGACTAGACATGAGTTAAGAATGAAAACCGTGCTTACAAAACTACCCACTTTCAGATGTACAACCTGATGCCAAAGAGGGCACGACTTTCCCTTGCTCTTCTAGACTAGACTGACCCAACTAACTGCCATGAAATCTCTTGAAACTTTGATCTGTTCTGAGTTTTACCCCTGTCTCCTTATGATCCTGGCTGTGAAGCTAAACAGGCCATTAATTAACTGATGGAGGTGTGTAAACTGCTTAAGAGATGTGGGTAAGCAATAAAGAATCTTAGATCAAAGACAAGATAATTAAATAAAAATCTTCTCTCATTAAGATAGATGTACCTGCTTGTCACTCTTTAAATTTAAAGGACTTTACTGGAGATGGGAAGAGCCTTCTCGAGAGAAATAAGGCAAGGGAAATCTCTGGGTCCAGGATAGCAACACACAAGCACTGCCCTCTAACACTCTGTGACCTTGGTGATGAGCACTGCTGAGGAATAGAGAATTTTGATGCCAAGTAGAGTTAAGTGCAAAGGACACCCTTTGCCACCATGGATGAGTGTAATGAGAAGGAAGAGCTTAAGTTTGGAGTCAACTTCTAAAGTCTGTTTTAAATGGTAAAAACTTGACTGCCACATGAATGAAGATTTATCTCAGCGAGACCCGATTCAGATATTATTCATTGTGGTTGGTTGTGTGATCTATTGCCCAAGTGACTGCCCAGATGTGTATGTCTTCTGCAAAGCCAGTGTGGCCAATGTACTTATGCTGTGAGATCTCTGAGCAGTTTCTTAGGAAACTGGACCACCTTTCTCACTGAGCACTCAACAGAACGCCTGGTCCAGAGAGGGAGGACTCAATCAATCTTTCCTTCTTTCCTAACTTCTCTCCCTTCTCCTCTCTATCTTGTCACCATCCGCTGCGGGAGTGTCTAAAGAATGGAAAATCCAACAAGACACTGATCAGGTGATAGCATTACCTTCTAATGGAAAGACTATATTTGCTAAGTCGCAAATTGACCCATATTGGCTGTCGGACAGACCGTCAAGACAGGTTTTTAAAGTGATGCGTATTTGGGCAAAATCCATGTCTTGTGATCCTAATAATTGTTATTTCGGTGTGCAGCGAGATGGTGTGAGGAGGGGGAGGGATTTGCTGACCATTTGTTTGTACGATATTGTGTTTCAAGTTTGAAATGTATTATTTAATCCTAATTAACAGGCATTACCCCACTTTACAGTGAGGTGTGGGAAGGACTGTAATTTACCCAGGGTCACCTAGCCAGGGAGAGTGGAGCCAGATTTTGAGCCCAGGTCCACTCCCAGTTCTTTCAGCGATAGCCCATCTTCAGCATGAGTGACTGGCTGGTTCGAAGTACTGCCCTTCCTCTTCCTCCCATCTCCTATCGAAAGTGCTGATCACATCGCCGACAACAAGAACCAGACCCGCTTCCAGCAAGCCTCCAGCTCTCCCAGCACCAGCATCCCTCAAGCCCAGCCTACTCTTCAGTGACCGTCTTTTGCAAAATAGCAAATCGACTCTTCAAATTGGCTCTTCTCTCTGTTTCATATGAGAAGCCAAGTCATTTTTTGTTTGAAGTCCTGCCTGTCTCTGAACGGAAGGACTCCATAGGGGTCTAATTCCTCCTTTCCCTTTGACGCTTTCCTACCTGGCCTGAGCCCCACCCACGCCTCAGCTCCAGAAGCCTTACCAAGTGCCTTCCAGCCTCTCCTGTATTTCTCCCTGGCAGGCATGTCATTGGGGTAAACTCCCCAAATCTCTATGTGGACGACCCAGGACCTTCTGCACCTTAGGCACTAAATACCCATTTCTCAATGGTTAATTAAAGGGAACAAAAGCAAACTATGTTTCTCCGGAAGAGGAACTTGATGGGTGTGGGTGCAAGAACCCCGAGCCAGGCACTCGTGCCCTTTTGAATTTTCTCTAGTTTTCCGTGACTTGGGATGTCAGTGTGCCCCTATTCTGGGAGTCTGGTGTTTATCACCTGCGTAAACAGTGTAAGTCGAGTCAGGCCACAGGACCCTCCCCATACCACAGAACAAGGAGACGATCTGGAGCATTCTGCGTATGCATGCCAGGATCACCCGGCCCGTGTTTTGGCTGATCTGTAATTTGGATGACTCTCCTTGAAGCAGGACAGCCAAATGAGCTTCCTGCTGATAACAGTAATCAGATTTTACAGCAAAGTTCCCAGTTAAGCAGGGCGAACAGGGCAGGGATGCAGCCCGACTTATTGATTTGTGTTGTAGAAGGTTCTTTTCCATTGAGGAGGCTGCCCGCTTCCTGCTGAAACCTTTTTCTTCCCCATACCCAGAATATTTCTCCTATGCGTGATGTGAGGAAAGTCCTTTTAAATATCTATTTTATTTGCTTACTTAAAACCTTAGAAATAAAGATCGAGAAATAAATTATCCACATTTCATGTGTACAATTGGCTCAAAAGTGTCATCCATTTTAGGCAACATAGGAGGAAGTATGAATTATTTGATGACTTATCAGCCATTCTTAATGTATTTTTCAGGTTTGTCTTCTGTATTCCATGCCATTAAAAATGTGTGTGTGTGTGTGTGTGTGTGTGTGTGTGTGTGTGTGTGTGTAGTGTTTCCCTGTGTAGCATTGGCTATGAGATTTTTAAATAAAAATTACTACTCTATGCATTTTCATTTTCTCTTAATCTTTGCCTTTGGAAGCTAATACTCTCTCGGTAGCTTTGAAGATAGTAACGGAGGTGAGAATGCATGGATACTTTTGCATCAATCAGTTCCCAAGGAGGCTTTTCCAGATGTGGAATGCCATGGAGCTTCCATCTGCCTTGGATAATTGACAGCTGCCAGCCTGTAATCTTCTCCGCTAAATTGGGGCTGTGGCCACAGATAGCAACACAACAGCTGGGCTCCTGGCTTCCCCACAGCCATCTGCAGGGACTCTGCCCCCTAAGCAGAGAGCAGTGCCCCAGTGGGTGGGATGGAATACCTTGATTCACTCAGCTGGGCCATAGCTGGGTAATCAGGAGTTAGCTTGTGCTGCACTGACTTTGGCATTTTAATCTTAAATTCTTTAGAGGCCAGTTCTTGAGATGAGGCAGGACCATAAATTAAAAGGACTGAGGATATCAGGCAGGGAGAGAAAGCGGTCCTCTTTCAGGGCCTTGAGCTGTGTGGCTCCTGTTGTATTCCCAGCTCTTCCACGTACTGTCTGTTAAACCTTATACCAAAGCCATCTTAATAGTTTTCCGACCTTTCGTCATGTCCTGGTTTATCAGATGGGATAAAACTGTCTGTCCTGCCTACTTCATGGGATTGTTCTGGAGATCAGGGAAGTTAATATAAGTGCTTTGTCCACAGTCAAAGCAATTTAAATAGAATGCACAGATGAATTAAGAAAGTTTCTGGCTTGTGTGGTGTCTTTCTAATTCTCTTCCTCCTCTGAATTGTGGGTAATATCGATCGTAAATACTGCCTGATAATAATAATAGCTATCATTTGCTGAGCATTTTTGATGTGCCAGACATTGAGCTAAATGCTTTACAGGCATTGTTGTATTTAATCCTCGCAATAAACTTACTGCTTCGGTTCACATAAGCACCTGGTTCTGAATCTATCTTGGCCTTCTGGAAAAGCCCATGCAGGCACTTCCTTTTTCATTGCCACCTTAAGCGAAGGAGCTATAGTCTTCATTTTCAATTTTAACACTTTTTAAGTGATTTAAAATTTTATCAGTTGTTGGTATCATTCTTTAATGTTTGAGTGTACCATAAAGCCAGAAAGCATGGCACGCAATTGTGGTTACTGGAGAGAGAGAGAGAGAGAGAGAGAGAGAGAGAGAGAGAGAGAGAGAGAGAGAGAGAGAGAGAGAGAGAGAGAGGAGAGAGGAGAGAGGAGAGAGAGAGAGAAGACTGGAAAGAGAAAGAGAGGAAGAGACAGTAGGAGAGGAAGTGAGAAAGAGGAGGAGAATGTAGGACCAAGAAAAAAATCTGTAATTTTTTGTATATGATAGGAATAGTGATGTTCTTAACATTTTTCGTGCAGATAGTCCTCAAAATCATGAGATTAATTGGTTAATGGGCTTTTGATGTTCTCGTGCATGCGATTTAGAAATACATGATCTTGATAATCGTCATCAAAGATTAGAAAGTACTTAAAGTGAGGCAATTCCCTGAATTTTAGAACTTGGTTGATTAGAGAAATGAAGAAGGCGAGAGGAAGTGAGACGAGAAAGGGAAGGAGAAGGGCGAAATGGCCTCAGAGAGCGCCTTCACCGTCCGCGCTCCGCTCCGTTCAGTCATCTTCCCCCCTCCTCGGCTTCAAGTTTTTAGCTTTGGCCATGGCAGGTTTCTGCCGACTGACAGCAGGCGGGTAAGTTTCAGCCGCTGGTTGTCTGGTTGTCTGGTTGTCTGGTTGTCTGTCGCCTGTATGGAGTGAAAGCCCGGGAGGCTTCTGGGGTGATGAATAACAGGTGACGATCAGGAAGCCCATTTCAATGTAAAACTTTATGATTCCAGAGCCTGTCTTAAAGATGAAGCGTTTTGCAATTCAGAAACATCCCGAGTCCCTTTGTGTTTCTCACAGGCCCTCTGGGCTGGGTGTCAGGGCCCTTTGGGGGAGGGGGATGCCTCTGAAGAGCCTTGTGGGTGAATCCTGCCTGGGAGCCTGAGCATAACCAGGTCAGACATGGGAGTTTTGGGCTTAGGAGGGAATCAGGTTCTTTGTGTCCAGGGCAAAAATTGAATTTGAGGTTAAGAAGTAACATTTACAAAGGAGAAACAGAGTATCTGTTCTTGCAGAATCAATTCTTGTGTTATCCAGTCGTATGAATTATTTAGGGTCTTTGTCTCTCTGCTTTCTTTAGCAGCCTTGCGTTTTCACGTTGCACAGTTCATTCCCTGTAGAAAACAGACGAGGTAAGAGACAGGAGTTAAAACTCCAGTTGGCCATTATGCTGCTAATAAGCGGCTCCACTAAAGGGTTTTCCTGCCCCGAGGGGCACGGAGGGAGCATTTCTTATCACTCTCTGCACTTCTCCCCACCAGCACTTCACACAGGTGTCTAGGAGGAGCTCAATCACTGTTAGTAAGCGGGTTAGACTGAAGTGACTATTTGACTATCATTTGTTGGAGAGAAATGGAGCCAGCTTTGCTTGTCTGGAGGGCATCTGAGGTCCCTGCAGAGAAAGTGGCTCTGCCTACGGCATTGGTGTCAGTCACAGTGTTTTTCACACATGGAGGGGAACGCTTGACCTGTATGGTACCACCCACGGAATGACAGGCTGGCATCTCCTGCCCTTCACCCCAGATGTGGGGCTCCCGCCCAGGCTCAGGGTCGTCTCTCATCTCCTGGGTCTAGGGCCGGCTCCCTCCCATTGTCATCCCATAGATGTGCATCTGCCTCATAGGCCCCATCATGGCAGTGGTTGATCGATAGTCCAGGCGGAAGTGGCAGTCCTCAGATGCATGTGGGCACCAAGAACTGAGGGGCTAGGGAAAGCCACTCTCTCTGCCTTGCCAGACAGAACGAACAACCGAGAACCTCCCGGGCCCATGTCTTGGGCCGAACAAAGACAATTCAATAGTAAGAATTTGGGGCAAAGCAGGTAAGAAGGTTACAGAGGAGAGAACTTTCACCCCAGTCCAAGAAAGTGCTGAGTCTGAAGCAGGTGGGTGCTCAGCTGCCGAGTTGGAGAAGGAGCGCTCCCCTGAGGAAAAAATAAAGCTATCAGATATTTCCAGGTCAGTGGTTCTCAGGCATTTGGGGCGCAGGACCTCTTTATTCTTTTAAAAACTATTGAGGGCCTCAGATACTTCGGTGTGGGTTATATTGATCGATATTCGTTGTCGTAAGAAGTTTTAAAAATTATTAGTTTATTTCAAACAAGATGCCAATCATATATAACATAACTAGTGGCATTGTTTTACTTTGCTGTACATTTCCTTAGTGTCCAGCTTAATGAGAGATGGTTGGATTGTCTTACCTGTTTATGCACCCAACCTGCTGACATATCCTATGTCAGGTACCTTCTGGAAATCTCTACCATACACTTGAGAGAGAAGGAGAGTGAACAAGTCAAGTAACGTCTTAGTGTTTTCACAAAAACAGTTTTGCTCTCTCAGACCCCAGGGATTCCCAGGGTTCCCCACAGCACCCTTCGAGAACTGCTTGCCTGGGTGTGAACTCCGCAAAACTCGCCTTTCTCTATGTTTAACACGCGGCCACCTCGTATGACGACATTTGTGCATTGGCAGAAAGTGGGCATGGTGCGAAGCGGATAATTCTTTTTAAAGCTTTGGCCATGTGAACAGTGCGTGTGAACATTCCGCAAAGCATCCCAGAGACGAGCTAGAATAAGATTGATGCCGAATGCCCTGTTGTGCAGTCTGGCCAAGTTCTTGCTCACTGACTGGCAAACAAGATAATCCAGATTGAGACAGCCGCCTTTCCACGCTTTTCAAAATGTGAACCTCGATTGTCTGAGCTCCGCTTGCCTGGCAGCTCAGACGGTTTTCCTCTCCACGCTCACCAAAAGCTTTGTAAGAGGAAGCGGCTGCTTCGCAGTCCTCTCTGAGTTTTGCATTTCAGGGCCCAGGGCAACTGAAATCTGCTTTCCAAGTGGCCAGTAAACGGGCAGTTTACCAACTTGTCTGGTCTCTGCGGGCAGGACGGATCCGTCTGATCCTAACTCCACTTTTGCACTCATCGGGCGGTGACGGAGCTGTGACACTCACGAGATGGGGCGTGAATGGAAAGCCAGGACTTAACGAAGGATTGATGTCACCTAGACGCGGCCCTCTCGGAAGGACAGGTACAACCAGTCTGCACCAACGTGCAGAATTAAAAGGCTGTAAAAACCAAACCAAACCAAACACATGTTGATGTTGTTCTAAAGAGGGACATCATTCTGATGTGGCTGGGAAAATCTCTAGCATCCTTCTCAGCCTCTTGGAAACACTACATGGCATCGGTGCCCTGGTCATGCCAAGACTGCCAGAGGCATGTGTTCTCTGTAGATTCTGTTACAATCACGGCACTTTCTAGTGAGGAGGAGAGTTCGAGCTCTCACCCAGTGTGGGCGGGGAGCGTGCGTGTGGGTGTGTGCGGTGAAGGGTGCGTGTGGTGTGTGCAACGTATGTGTGGGAGGGGGGCGCAGGTATGGACAGCGTCGTCATGGCAAAGGCCTGTGAGCATCGTCTCTCTTTGTCCTCTGCCAGGCCTAGCTGTGGAACCCAGGCACCACACGAGGGCATTAGAATTATCCAGTTCTCATTATCTCTGTGGTCCCTGTCGCCTTGGGTGGTTACTTAACCTCTTCGTATCTCAGTTCCCCCATCTGGAAAAATGGGCATAACGATAACATCTAAGAGGGTTGTTCTGAAAATCGAAAAATATGTATAAAAGTTTATTATAATACAGAGGAAGCACAGAATAAATGTTAGTTGTTATTATTAATACTGTTTATTATTATTATTATTATTATTATTATTACTATTACTATTATTTGACCTCTTGAAACTCAATTTCTTCATCTCAAAAGTACACTTTTCCTGGTTGGTGTGGGGATTCAGTTAGAAAATATATCATCAAGGCTTGCAGAAAATGTCATGTAACATGAAAAGTAATGTACTATATTTGGAGGCAAGTCAACAGAACAAGTCAATTTTTATACCTTTTCCATTGTAAAACTTCAGTTCTTGAGTAGTAACGTGTGATTTTCTGCACCATTTTGAAGGTAGGGCCATTAATTTTGATTAAGTGAATGTATACTAATGACCAGAGGAAAACAGCAATATAATCAAGACTAGTAATAATAATTCATATTTGTGGAGTGTTTATCCTGAGTTAGCATACTTGACTGTAATATATTGTCCCACTTCTCACCACAGCCCTTGAAGGAGATGCTGTTATTATTCCCAGTTTGCAGATGAGGAAAGTGATGTTGGGAGGTCACCAGGGCCACTCGGGTAGTGCTTGGCCAGGCCAGGTGTGAACCCAGGCAGGCTGGTTCCCCTGTCAGTGCTCTTTGCAGGGTATTAACAGGCCTGGAGGTCTAGGACGTGGATGGGGACACATCCTGGTTTGAGTTCAACAGGCCACAATGTTGTGCAGGTGAAAGAATTAGATGTTTTGTGCTCTTTCAATAAGATAAAAGACATGATGTTTTATCATCAGTATGTGGGAAGAGGAGGTGGCTGCCCCTTAGATGAGTATGTTGTTGACTAGACATCATGCAGGGATGGAGCCAAGAGTAGATTTTTGAGATGGGAGAGATCGGAGGCAAGACTAATAGCTATCCAAGGATCAGCCAGTGGGACAGTGTGAGGAGGGGTCTGGAACAGAAATCCATAAAGAGTTTCTGTAAAAAGGTGCCCAAGTTCCAACCCAGGGAGTGAGGCCCAGGCATGAGGAAGAACCGTGGAGGGTAGAGGGATGCGGTTTTTCTTAAAGCGACGGAGGCTGTGCCATGGGCCTGGATGCTCTTCCCCTGTCTTGGTCCAATGCTTTTTGGCGGTGCAAGATTATGCCACAGCAGAGGCACAACTGGCTCCTTCTGGGAGGCTGTATGACTTAGTAATGTTGAGGGGCACCTTTAGAGTCAGAAACCTGAATTCAGGTCTGAGTTCTGCTACTTAAAAGCTGTGTAGCTGTGCAAGTACTTAATTCTCCACGTATTCATAAGATGGTCATAACGGTTAAATAAGAAATTGCACATAAAGAGATCAGTTAGCGCTTTGTAAGCCCCTCATGAATGACAGCTATCGGTACCGTTGTAATGAGAACTTCCCACGGGCTGGTTACTGGATTTTTCAGTTGTGTTGACGGGCTGCCCCTGAACCATTGCTTGACCTCCAGCGACACAGGTATTAAGTTTAGAATGGTATCAGCCAGGCTTTTCTGGAACTGGTCACTCAGCCTGATCTGGTTCTAGCCCAAGCCATAAACCAATAGGCAGAAAGAGTGACCTGCTGCAGACACAGACATGCCCCTGGTTCAGCTGATGAAACTCATGGTTGACCATTTCCTAATTTGGTGAGTCTCCAAACCCTACCTGGGTTCCTAAGAACTCTGGTCATGCATTTGAGGGGGCACTCATCTTTACACCAGATGGGAGAGGTTAACAAACAGATCTGAGCCTGTTTGTTAAATGCAGGGACCACCCCCTCCCCATCAACGCAGGTCATTAGCTGAATAAGATGTCTCAAGAATTTTGTAACATGCACACCTTTTACTTGTTTATTAGATGGTTGAGGTACAGGTGTTGTTGGAGCATCTCAAGGGGCCAGATTGTCTGCCCTAAGGAGAAGTTCTCTGTGCATGGCAGACCAGAGCCCTCCTGTGTTACCTGGGTACGAGTTTGCAGACTATAGCAGACCGATGTTCAACCAGACACATGGAGGCAGAGCTGAGGTGGGCAGGAAGCAGGCGTCTGCAGGGCAGGTATCAGGCACCCACAACTGCACCACAGCCCCAGTGTGTGATCCAAGCAGCAGGATTTGGGGTTTGGCATCCATGTTTCTAACACATATTCATCAGGAGCTACCGGAACCTTTAAAGGAGACAGACTGCTGGCATCCGGAATGTGAGCCAGGGCCCAAAATAGGGAGCTCTGGGAATAGGAGAGCTGTGGACAGAGTTTAGCCATCTAGGGGTCTCTTAAGCTTACCTGGACCACACGTGCCTGCCCACACAGGCTGGACGTTCAGTCATCACACACGCACGATGGCTTTCCCAGCAGCATCCATCTCTAAGTCATTGCTCAGCTTCTCACATGAACATCTCTCTTCAGGCTCCACCTGTGGCAGCCCTGAGGCTTCCTCCAGTTCCTCCAATGGCTCTCAGCTGGGATGGAGTCAGCAGCCCGTCGGCCGGACTGTGGCCGACCCATCCCCTATTTTAGCTGCCACGTACGAAGTGCAGTCATATGCCAGGCACAGTGATATTTCCCTTTAATCCTCCCATCAGCCCTGTCAGGTAGGTGGTGTTTTTATGCCCATTTTATAGATGGAGACACTGAGGTGTAGAGGGGTCGAGCTATTTAGGTCACATAGCTAGTGGCAGAGTGAAGATGCAAATTAGGCCCTTCTTTTCCCAAAGCTCAAGCTCCAAACCACCCTTCTGTGTGACTTTCAGCTGAGGAGGAAACTTAGCCTATGACTTGCTCAGCGGCTTCTCAGAATCGCTGCAGACGCTGGACCAGGGGTTCGCAGCAGACTGGACCAGGGGTTCGCAGCCTTGCTTTAAAAAATACTCATGCCTGGACTCTCCACAAGAGATTCTGATTTCAGTTGGTCAGAGGTTCAGCCTGGGCATTTTCTGAACCAAAGGTTGGCAGACTTTTTGTGAAGGGCCAGATAATACATATTTAGGCTTTGCTGGCCATATGGTCTCAGTCACAGCTACTCAGCTCTGCCTTCTTAGAGCAGAAGCAGCCAAAGACAATACAAGAACAAATGTGTGTCTGTGTTCCAGTAAAACTTTATTTATGAAAACAGGTGGCTGGCCGAAATTGGCCCGTGAGCCATAGTTTGCCAACAGCAGATCGAGTCAGGCCTTGTTCGTAGATTCTGCTCATTGCCAGAGAATGTTACAGATCTGGGTTTCGTGGGTCTGGTTTTTTGTGAAGTCTTGGAAGAGGACCCCTGGGTACCTCTATACCCTCCAATTCACTGCCTCTCTGCAGGCTTGGCAGTGTTGGCCCCGTGATATGACCGAGACTTTACAAAGGGCTCTTGTTTGCCGAAGACCCTACTTTCCCCCAGGTCTGAAATCCTGCCATGAACCATCACCTGTTTGGCGGGGTCCTTTCTGGCTCACTTGTCCTTCTCTATGAGGAGTTAAAATTGCCCCCCTTGGTCCTGGCCAGCAGCCAGGTGCTCTGTAATTAGGAAGATTAGCTGGACCTGCAAGGCTGCCACCTGTCTGATAGGAGGACTGGCCTTGTGTGAGCATGCCTCCCCTTGCTGCCTGCCTCCCCAGCCCGGCTCCTCCCAGAACCACCCCCAGGGAGGGCTGGTCCCCACCCCCTCCTTGCCCAGAACTCCACTCCCTGCCCTTTCCTTGGGTAGCTTGAGGAATTCAGTATACCAATTAGTTTTCTTTCATAGAATATTAAGGTAACATTCCTGAAATTCTGGGTTGTCCGGATAAACTCGCAACTTAAAAATATCATGAATAGAAAACGCATGCACTACACCCGGCCTACCGCACATCACGCAGCTCAGCCTCGCCGACCGCAGACAGGCGCGCACGCTTACGTCAGTCTGCAGTCGGGCCGTTATCTTGAGTTTCATCTCAAGTCGTTGCCTTTCTCTTTCTTCTCACCAGAATCAGGAGACACAGATAAGCATTTTACAGCCATGACGGGGTGGGAAACACTCATCACAATGTCCCAAAGACGGTGACAGCGGCACACTGTGGGTACCCGTCGGTGACCCTCGTGATCGCGGGCCTGGCGAGCTGCTGCTCACGGCCACCGCCCGGCCTCCCGAGACAGCGTAGCATTGCAAACGCTAGCCCAGGAAAAGATCGCAATTCAACGTTTGCAGTATGGTTGCTACTGAATGCGTATCCGTTTTAGATCATCGTAAAGTCGAGGAATGGTTAGTCGAGCCATCGGAAGTCGCAGATTGTTCGTATTTACAAAATCAAAAGGGCAACTGGAAAGTAGAGCTGCTGAATTGCTCAGCGTGATTAGAATGATAGCCCAGCCCCTTAAAAATGTAAAAACCAAAGCGTGCTTTCCGAATCTTTCCTCATCTGTAATGAGGCATAGAGATAGTGGGAAAATGGCCGAGTGAAAGAAGGTGGCACTTAAGATGTTAACATTTCATGTACACAGTATCTTTGTAAGTGACTTGTTTACATGTTGAATGCATTTGTTCAACAAACATTTCTTGAGACTCTAGTTTGTTCCGCATGTCAGGGACATAGGACAAGTCTCCCACCTCACTCGAGAGAGACCATCACATAAAGAAATAACGACAGAACCTTATCAGATACCATAACAGAGGCATGTACACAGCTCTCTGGGTGGAGAGGGTGGAGTGGAAGCCTGAGGTTTTAGGGAAAGGGTCTCCCAGGGGGTGAGAGGTGAGTTGGTTGAATAAGGTCTCCACCCAGAAAACAGGAGGAAACTCACGGCTGGTGGGGGACCAGCATGTGAAAGGCAGGAGTGTGGCGTGTATGGTTGTGGGACTAGAGTGTGTGGTTGTGTGGCTGGAGTGTGTGGTCTTGGGACTGGAGTGTGGTGTGGTCACATGACTGGTGTGTGTGTGTGGTGAGGTCATGTGGCTGGAGTGCGGTGTGGTCATGTGGCTGGACTGTGGTGTGGTCAAGTGACTGGAGTGTGGTGTGGTCATGTGACTGGAGTGTGGTGTGGTCATGTGACTGGAGTGTGGTGTGGTTGTGGGGCTGAAGTGTGTGGTCTGGGAGAGGGGTTGGGAGTTGAGTTTACAAAATGGCAAAAGGGTTTGTAAACTACCCTGGGAAGCTCCACCTTTATAGGATGATATAGGCCAGTAGAAGGCTTTAAAATAGAGGAGAAACACAACCCCGTTTCTGTTTTAGAAAGATCTGGAAGCCATGGAATCTCAAATTGGGGTGGGAGGTAGGAAAGGACGCAGGGTTGTTTTAAAAATAAAGCCGTCCTCGACTAAGAATGTGGGAGCTGGATGGAAAGGAGCAGGAAGGTGCGATGATACTTAGGAGACAGACTGACTGGGTAATGAAGGTGTGTGCCGAGGAGTTCTTTGTGATCAAAAACACAGAACAAGGAGTGGTATTTCAGAGGCATGAGGAAGCTAATGAAGTGGGTTCGGGTCTGCTGAATTTAAAGGGTCTTTGGAATATACAGTTGAAATTACCCATTAGGCTGTGGGTTATGGGGGCTGGAATTCAAGAGGGAGGTTGGAGGTAAAAATGATACACAGGTGGTAATAAAATCCATGGAAGTGAATGAGTTAACCCAAAGAGTGCATGAGAGAGAAGGGAAGGGAAGGGGAGGGGAGGGTAGTGGAGGGAAGGGAAGGGTAAAGGAAGGGCAGGGAACAGGTCCAAAGCAGAAGCCCAAAGGAGCACTAGCGTTTAAGGAACTGAGTGGAGGAAGAGCCAGCTGAGCAGACTGCCTTTCCGGGTGGACCGGCCGTGAATGGAGCAGCACTGGCTAGTGCACGGGGCCCTAACACCGGGGAATAAAGTAAAATGTATGACTAGATGAGCTACAGTGTATTTTGAATACCCTGGGAACCTTGCCATTACTCCTACCATTCAGGATATGAGACTCCATTCATTTCTTTCTTCATTCATTAATTGAACGTATATTCTGCTGAGTACAAGACACTCTACTGGTCACTGGGTGTAGAAGGGGTTCCTGTGCTCTGTTGCACAGAGCTTAGAAGAGAAGACATTGGGCAATAAGCTTGAAAGCAGACGTTTTCATGAAAACAGTGACAGTTATATGTAAAAGGTGAGTCTTTAGAGTCTTGTCCAGCCATTCCCTCTGAAGAGATATTTATCAGGGGGTGTTTTGACATGAGGGAGGTGCCTCAGTGGCCTAATCTCCCCTGAGGTACAGATGGCGTTGGGGGCAGTGCCGTTTCCTGGGCGTCAGCTCCTGGGGCGCATGTAGTGCTTTGCCACAGTATACTGAGTATCAGAGGGTGACAGCTGACAGCTTCTGCTGCCTGCGCACGGGGATGGGGAAGTTGGGGGGATGCTCCAGACTCCCTCCCGGCCTTCTACACAAGCAGCAAAAGAAGGTCGTGTGGACTCTTAGCGGCGAGATAGAACAGGTCCGCGTGGGAACTTGGCCTCCCCTGGTTTTCAGTGAGCACTGAAGATGTAACCGATAACACAGGTCAGCTCGTTGGTCCGCGCAAGCCCTTTGCATCAAACTATGTTTATTGCGCATGGTTCTTCTATTTGTTTTGAAAACTCTATTTCACCTTGGAGTCAGGTATTAGATAGAAGAAAGAACACTGATTAAGTGGATTCATGGTTGTCTCTTATTGAGACCGCTCCTCAGTTCGGTTCAACAGATTGTCACTGAGACACCTCCTCAATTCGACCCAGGAAATTTCTACTGAGTACCTACTGTGTGCAGGTCACAGGACTGAAATGCGTAGTATTTAAATCCTGCTGACAATAGCTGCATTGGCTGTTTCCATTGACTTCTGCAGACCGAATAGCCTTTTCCCTTTGCTAGCCCCTCGTTATAGTTTTCATTGGTAGACTATATTGCAAACCAAGAGGGACTCACTGTGCACAATGGAAGCATTCCTGAAAATTGTTTTTGAAAATGAATTGTTATAAAATGAATAATGTTTAAACTGTACTGGGGGATTTTCCTATTAAAAGGAAATGTGGATGCTGAATTGTTTTGAAAGGTGAAACATTATTTTCTGATTTATCTGTTTGATAAAGGAGAATTTTTAACCTAAAGAGAAAATAAGTCAAAATTTAATAACTTCAGGAATCAAGGGAAAAAAATTAAAGAAAAGAATATTTTTAAGAGCTTATGAGCAGTGAATACTAACGGAAAAAACCAGTGTCTTAAAGTTCACATGACAGAATGTTAGCCAATCTGAAGGCAAGACACCGTCTTATTTGCTAGGCTAATATTAGAAATCTTGCCAGTGTGAAAAATGAAAATGAGAGAGCAATAGAGGAAGAAGAAAAAGACCGGGGGGTTAAAAAAACACAGGGAAAAAGCAGGATAACAGCAGGTGATGGGCGCCCTAAGTGGCTGAGGAGATTAAAGCCGAGAAGAGAAAATGGCAGCAAAGGGGAGAGCTGGCCCGTAGCAGAGAACACAGAAGCTCCCTCTCCGTGACGCTGAGTAGCTGACCCACTTTAGCAGCTCCTGCCTGAGAGCACGTGGACCATAAGGTGTCTGATGGCCGCTGTGTGCAGTCATTCCGAAGGAAACCAGGCATTCCTGCACGCTAATCCCTGACAATTCTCCTTGGGTGCTAACCTGGCACCAGGCGACTGTGCTGAGTGCTTTGTGCGTTAACTCATTGAACCCCTGATTATGTGGTAAACCATTATCTCCATTTTATAGATGGAGTAATTGAGTTACAAAGAGGATGAGCAGGTCACTCGATATCAGAATCAATTAGTGGCCAAGCTCCAGGTGACTGGCAGGATTCCAAGATAGCCCCCACCCCAAATTCCTGCCTCTTAGGGTACACACCCTGAGAACCCTCTCCCCTCCAGCATGGACAAGGCTTGTAAACATTATGAGATTTCCTCTTCTTGATTAGGTTGCATTATATGGCAAGGAGGAAGAGATTTTGAAGATCTAGGTAAGGTCTCTGATCAATTGATTTTGAGTTAATCAAAAGGAAAATCTTCCTGGGTTGGCCTGACTTAATAAGAGGGTCCAGGGTCCAGGCCTTCCTTGGTGAGAGAGAATCAAAGCAAGAGATTCTTTTGCTGGCCTTGAAGAACCCAACAGCCACGTTCTGAAAGCCCGTGGAAGCGGTCATGTGGCAAGAATGAGAGTGGCCTAAGTGCTGAGGGTGGTTCCTGGCCAACCGCTGGCAAGGAGATAAGGAGATGAATTCTGCCAGGTTGGAGGAGGACCCCAAGCTCACGAAAGGAACACAGTCCAATTGACACCTTGACTTCAGCTGTGCGAGACCCAGAGCAGAGGACAGAATTAAGCCCTGCCTGGACTTCCACGCTATAGGAACTGTGAGGTTATAAGCTCATGTCGTTTGAAGCCACTAAGATTGCGTTAATTTGATACGCAGCAGTGGCAGACTGATACACTAGGATCTGAGCCTCGTGATTCTGGCTGCAGAGCTGACATGTTCCCCCACCACCCCAGTACGCCTCTCAGGAGAAGGCACGTCTCAAAATCGTTAATTGCTGGAAGTTCAAGGTTGAACGGGAACCTTTGAGATTATCCAGTTCAGTGGCTTAATAAACCTTTCCTTCACAGCAGAAGCCCATTGTGTAAACAGGTCAGGGGAGCTGCTCTGCTCAAAATGGGGTGTGGGAACAGGAAGCTTGCATAACAATGGAGCCCCATTCCCGCAGCCACTTCTGCTCTTTACATTTCTTCCCCGAGGCATCTCAGGAACACAGTGTGAGAACCACTGATCTAACCCGACAACCCATCTGACTTCATATTTCCTTCTGCAATGCCCTTGTCATCTGACCTCTGTCCGAATGCCTGCCTAAACTTTTCTGTGCATTTGGGGACTGTTCCTTTGAAAAGCCATCTTTCTATTTCATTAAAAGCTATCTCCCCATAATTCCCACTGTTGGTCCAGGGCCAGGCATAAGTGACAACACTGAACAGAGGGAACCCTTCTTCCACGGGACAGTGTATAATATCATTGAAGACAGTCTTGTGTTTTATTCATATAAGCTTTCCATTTTCCAGGCAAACCATCTCCACGCCTTTGTAGGAATTTCCAGTTCTTTCACCCTAATGTTACTCCCTTTCTACTGAACTTCAGGCTGTCCGTTTCTCTCAGAGCAAGGTCAGGAACTAGGCATGGGACTCTTGGCGTGGCCTGCTTCACATAGAATACAGCATGTCGGACACAAACCACATGCTAAACGTTCTGTTTCCCCCAGTGCAGCATTAGACCACATTAGCTTTTGGGCGACCACAATACAGTGCTGAGTCATAGCACAAGTAGAGCCAAGCAAAACAACGCTCTCACACATGGGCTGCTAAGATGTGTCTCCACGATCATGGACTTGGGTGTGTTTCTTTTTACCTGACCACGAGCTTAACATTCATCACTGTTCTGTCTCATCAGGGATCTTGCTTGATCCTTGGTATATCTTGCTTGATCCTGACTGTGTCATCTAACAATATTGCTCTTCTTCTGAGCATCACCTCAACTCTCAGTTTGATTAGTATGCCATAGATATCCTCATGGGGGTTATTGACAGAATTTTGGAACTGGACAAGGCTGAAGTCAGGGCCCTCTGGCAACACAGTGATGGCCAACTTGCAGTGTTTGGGCCCTTCAAGCAATCACAGATCCAACGTATTGTATCATCTCCTGGCTGTCATCCAACTCATAAAAGTGTACTCAGAAACCTAATGAAATATTTCCTGGAGTCCAGGTACAAGGTTGTCGAGTCAAGCCCCCTGACTTCCCAGCCAGGAAGTCACAGCAGCTCCTCGCAAATGCTAAAAACGCTCGCAGCATCTTTTCCAGGTTGTACATCATACTTATTGATCTGTAGTTTGGTTCCTCCTTAGATAAACATTTCCTCCCACGACTGCATTTGCTGTCATCTTTTTTTTTTTAATTTTCACTCAGCCTCCCAAGGGAAAGTATAGAGACTATTTGGAGGATAATCTTGGGGTACCTAAGAGACTGAGGTCGGGCTCACCTTAATTTCAGAAGAGGAGCCTACCCTACGTGGTTTATAATAAGAAGTGGGCCAGGGGCTCTGCTGTGAAAACCGTGACAGGTTGAGGTGAGTGTAGCTAAAAGCAAGGTCTGCATGTGGGGATGGGGCGGCGAGGGAGGTGGAAGGCCAAGGCGGAGGATGCTCTGTGGTTTCCACGGGGTGGAGGTAAATACCAGTGTCTTCGGCAGTATCACCCTTATGTTCTTGTGCCCGTTTACCCTTTCTCTGCCAGTCTTGCCTTACGTGGGAACAGGGCAAGGTGAAAAATCAGACCTGACTTGTAAAGTGGGGGCATCGTCCTTGGCAGTGCTGAGGATGGCCTCTGCTCCTTGTGGGAGCTTAGGATGACGAGCTCCAATAGCCACCATAAAGTGAAGCTTCTCTGAGTACACAATTGAGGAATCATCAAACCGATGGGAGTGGGTCGTGGTAGTAGTCGTGATTATAAAACATCACGATTGTCCCATCTTGGTTCTTTTTTCTTTTTCACATACCTTTCTTCTTTATAAAATGAGAGTTGCCAAAGGTACCTTGGCTTATGGAGAAATAAGTACTTTAATTATCGTGGTGAAATTTTACAGTATAGTGTTCACCCACTATTCATCCACCATCTCCTTTAAATATTTCAGTTTCTCTGGATGATGAGGTCTGCTCACCTCCTCTATTTTCTGTCCATGTGTTTCTGGTGGAGGGGACCCCACATTCTGCTCCCTGGGGAGGGGTGTGACCCAGGTTTGTTTGGCCAGTCAGAACATTAGCATTCTCCCATGTTTGTTTTGAGCTTTGCTATCCAGATAGACTCCTGCGGGAACTTCTGGAAAAGAAGCCTTTGATCTTTTATGCTGGACTTAAAATTGTCACTTTTTCAGGCTCAAACTGTTCCAATGATCTGCTTCCGGGAGAGGAGAATCTCCAAGGGAGATGAGATAGAGCAAAACAGGATTCTGGTGATATGAGGGGGCAGTGACTAACTTTGAGATGCTGAAGCCAGACTGAGTTTGAATTGCTTTGCCATTTACTAACAAGGTCACTCAGGATGAGTTAGTCTCGGAGCCTCAGTTTCCTTATTGTAAAATGGGAATCATCACAATATGTACTCAGAAGGTTGTTAGGTGAGTCACGTGAAATGCTGAGAACAGTGCTCAGCATTCAGTATGGACCGTACAAGCGGTGGTCATTGTTTGAGCTCTGCGTCCAGCCATGCCTGAAATGAGACTCCTCTCTTGATTTTTCAGTTCTCGAGCAAATTTGGGTTGAGTTTTTCATCCTTTAGTCCAAAGAGTCGTAATGAGTAAATTCAGTGACATGAAATTCTTATTCCGTTTTAAGTTTTGTCTTCCTTAGTGAGATGAAGGTCAAAATAACCCCAAGTTAGATATTCCTTTCCTGATTGTTATCCAGTGGTGAGTATGATCATGGAATAGGCTAATTTCTTCTCCTTCCCATCTCCCTGGTTCATTGTTTGAAATTTACTTTTCAAAATTTCTTTTAAAAATACTGTATGTCATGATAAGAAAACTTAGAACATCGTAATTAGATTTTCATAGCAAACATGCTTTACCTCCTTTATCTCCAGTTCATGAAGTATTTAAAATGGTGATAGAATAGAAAGCACTCAGTGTGAAGAGGTTAATTGGCTAAGGCTATGGGTGGGAGTGGGGAGGGGGGAGCAAATCATAAAGCCTGGGGCTCTACCTTGGCCTCAGCAACTACCTCGCTGGGTGGTCTTGGACAAGTCATTCTTCTTGGAACCTCGTCTATAGAGTAGGCAAGATGATACCTGAGATTTCCTCCTTGTAGATTTCGAAATGTATGGAAACTTTCCTATGCACCTTAAATAATATACTTAATATTCTCTGTGGTTGAAATGATGGAAAGGAGATTAAAAAAATAATAAATCTTAATGAAATCCATCTGTATTTTGTGATTACTTTAGAATTTATAGTGCATATTTTAAGGTTTCGCCTCTCTATTTTCTTTCTTTCCGCGGAGTTTTGTTTTATTCCTATTTTCTTCTCTCTAAAAATCCACGTGGTCTTCTCCCTGAGTCCTCACTGTCTTTAATAATCAACAAGGATCTTGGCCATTGAAGCTGAGAATTGCAGCAGAGGTCCTGGGCCTCTAGTCAGCTTTAATTAGCAGGCAGCGTGGGGAGAGGAACAATAAGGAGCCAAAAAAAAAACAAATAGTAAACTAGAGAAAATGGAGACAAAGAAGTGGAGACAAGGCAAATGCGTAGAATTAGCTCAGGGAGCTGGGAAGAGGGAAGCCAGAATGCTGTCATTCTCCCTTTTTCTTGGAATGTAAAGCTAGGCGTGATGTATAGTGGGCACGAGGTAGATGCTTATGGAGTGGGGGAGTGAGGGACACAAGTGATGAATAGATGAGAGTGAGCATTTGGCCGTGTGTGGACACACTTCATCCTGCCAACTCAACTAGCCTAGGGACAGCAGAGAAAAGAAATAGCTAAAGAAAACTCAGGATACCTGATGTACCAGCGCAGAACGCATTTTCCACGGCAGAAGTGAAAATATCAGGCATTGAATGAGGAACAATGCGACATTTGAGAAAGCTGATAAGTTGCCTGCTAACCCCGAACCAGCACAGTTGTTTTTAAAACGTGGTGCTTATTTGCAAGTAAGGATTCATTTCATGCCTCACTATTTGGCTTTTAGGTTGGACTTAATTAAAAAAGCTGTAGCATCTTTGAGTCCAATTTCCTCTTTTCACATAGCATCTGTCCCTGACAGCTTGTGTGAGGCTCGGCCACTTGTTGAGGCTGAGGCTAGAGGAGGAAATGACAGGGGAGAGAAGAGGTGGACAGACGCCTCTTGTTGGAGGTGGTACTCTCTGATGCTGCACGGCCTGATCACACGCTTCGGAAGCTT
Organism: Eonycteris spelaea; assembly: GCA_003508835.1. Classification (NCBI taxonomy): domain Eukaryota; kingdom Metazoa; phylum Chordata; class Mammalia; order Chiroptera; family Pteropodidae; genus Eonycteris; species Eonycteris spelaea. Next base: position 2,510,871 of record PUFA01000036.1, read on the forward strand.
CTTGGTGGAGCAAGGCAACAGATGTCTCTGGGAGGGGGGATGCTGGCAGCCTCACAAAGGCCAGCAGGACTGAAAGTAGGCATGAGTGCGCTAATGGGAGAGCAAGGCACACATGCTTTTGCCCTCTGCTCAGGACTGAAAAATAGGCCAAAATTGAATACGAGCAAATCCAGAGCTGAACAGAGGGCGATGGCAGAGAGAAGATACTTATGTGGCATAAACTTTATCCTGAAGGGAAAACTATTTCCAGAGATAAATTTGCTCTAGTGCTTTATATATTCAAATAGATGGCACAAAAGATAAAAGGCGATATTAGGTTGGCTTCGCCTATAGATGTGGTCCTATTTTGCATTGCAAAGAGTAGCTCCTTGTTTACGCATTTACCTGGAGGTTTGGTTTTGAGTGTGAGAAGAGAGCGATCTGTCATTCTCATTTATCAGGACAAGCCTATCACGAAATCCAAACAAGCCTGTATCTTATTATGAAACAAGTAATCGAGTTTGTGGTAAGCAAGGTCTTACAGATGGGACATGCACCTCATCTACTTTCTGTTTGATGTTTTCAGTGTTGCTTTTAGAGTAGTTTGTTTGAAGTTCAAGGTATAAGAATTTAGTTCTTTGGAGACTTTATTTTTGATTTAAAGGAATCTTTGGTAATTGCTCGAGCCCAGATATTGAGTCTTATTCTTGAAATTACCTGGAATTTCCCTAACCGTGCTGTGCTGTTTTATAGCACAAGGCTTATTTGACCAAATATGTGCTGGGTTCTTATTATCTTTCTGGGCTTGTCTCCCCTTTGTGCCTCCTCCTTCTACCCCCCCATAGGTATTCTGGCTGCATTTTGTCACTAGACAGTCTCTGTCGCTTTCATGCAAAGACAACTGACATTGTGACACAACCCCTTTGAAGTTTACAGGTAAAGGCTTGATATGTGTGGTTCTGTGGGTATGTGAGTCTCTGCTGCTGTTCCATAGCCCTTCACGTGCTGCCCGAAGACAGCAGTCGGTCGGCCTGATTGCTGAGCAGATTGTCACAGATCCATGGAAGAAGGCCATGTCTGGGCCACATTAGGGCTTAAACGCTAACATAACCACACGTCTAGAAAGCAAGCAAGGTCAGGAGCCATGGGGGTGCATTTGGCCGAACAGACTTCTTGTGACACTTGAGTGCCACCGTGAACATGTTCAGTCACTTACTACACTTTTCCAAGTACACGAGTAATTAAATGATACCTATGGGAAAATCAAAACAAAGTACAGATGAGCAAAAAGGATATTTCTGAAAATCGTATATTAGAAATATAAATCTTTTGATGTTTATATTTCTAATTTCCTTCTATGTACATATATACATGTAAATTTATTTTTTTTACAAAATATGGTCAGAACATTCATACTAGTTTATTTTAAAATTCATTGGGAACATCTTTCCATACCTTTAAGTAGTTGACATCATTTTAATGGCTATGCCTAGTTCAGTTGCATGGATGGAACTTATATTTTTTACCTAGTCATCTACCGTTAAACATTTAGGTTGATTTCAGGTTTTTTTTCCCTAAAAAAACCATCTTGTGATGAACATTCTTGCAGCTAAACCTGTGCATCTTTAATTATTTCTTTAGTCTTAAATTTTAGACATTTAATTATTGGAACAAAAGTTGCCGTAATTCTTAAAGGAATCTGTCATATACTTATGTCCTTTGAGATGGCGTAGAACACCTGGGTGGCAAAATTAGCAGCTAATGCTTCTCACATCAAACCTAAGAAAACGAAAGAGGAAAAAAAATTCTGGCCTCTACTCTCTGAGACGTTTTGTGCAAATTATTACCTGTTATAGACTTGAAGGGAAGGAACTAGGCCCTTCATTCCTTTCGGTGTTTTCAAGCCCTCATAGTAGGTTACATACGTGTCAAATAGACCTCCTCAGAGACCAGGAGTGGACATTTTTTATAGCGACATTTTTACCTGGCTATGTTTGTCCCTACTTTATCTGTAGGGATGTCTATAACTATTGTCATGGGTGTCCAAGGAGGGAGAGAAAGCTTTGCTGAGAGTTTTTCTCTGCGTTGAGCAGAGATGCATGGTTTTGATACACTGAGGAGAGTTACTGTAAAATTCAGACTAATGGCGTTTCACTGGAGAATAGAAAATACTTGGCGACGATGGAGTGCTTTGAGAAACTTTCAATCCATTTATCAGAAGAGCTCGTAATGGAATTCTCATTTCAAGGAGGTCAAACACTAATAAATATTGAGAAAAGAAAGTTAAAAGGACATCAAGTTAATATTTTACCATCCAGTCTTTGATCTTGGAAAGCTCGAAATATTTTTTCCACACACATTTCGTGATTTATTGATTCGTTCCTGACAATCGGCTTATTAGAACAGACACAGACGCCTCGCTTTTAACTAGAGCTTCAGTTTCTCTAATGCTTTACAACGCCAGCGGGGTTTTATGTATTCTTTGGCATCACTTATTGATATTGCCACAGTTCTGGAAGAGTCTTTGCTAGTTAAAAACTGGATTGTTGTCAGTAAAAGCAGCTGCAATGTTATTGGTTTGGGGTTTAAATGCTGTAAAAAACATCTCTCGGTTTTGTCGTATTCGTTTTGGGGAAAAATAATAAAATACCCTGTACTGCACTGACTCTTCCATACTTACCTGTATTCAAAATTTTTACAGTCTAATCATTTCTTCCACTTCCATTGCTACCGCTCTGGTCATCCCCCAAAAGTCACAAACATCTCATCCCCGTCCTGGATTACTGCAATAACTTCCTAGCCGGCTCTCTGTGTTGCGACCCGGAAGCCAGGGGAGCTTCTAACATGGAGGTCAGGTCATGTCACATCCCTCCTCGCTCAGAGTCAACACCTCAGTCCCCACGTCTTCCTCTGCTGCCACATGCCCCTGTGCCATTCCATCGAGAAGACAGCAGAGCTGTCGGGGAGGGCGAGCTCCTGGGAGCTTGTCTGCATCCCACCCTCGGGGGCCGGAGGCCTCCCCTCCTCGTCTTCCAGACCATGAACTGTCCCTGTTGCTGCCTAAGCCAGTGCCATTCATTTGTTGCTAGATTCTCTCCTCTCCCTCCTTTCCCCCGCTCAGTCAAATCCCCTCTTCTGGGTCTATTTCTAACAGCCTAATGAGGTATTATGTCTCATTTAAAAAAGAAGACAAAAACAGAAATGATCCATCAAACGAAATCTCCTTCTTCCTTCCTTCCCACCTTCCTTCCTTCCCTTCCTTCCTTCCTTCCTTCCTTCCCACCTTCCTTCCTTCCTTCCTTCCTTCCTTCCTTCCTTCCTTCCTTCCTTCCTTCCTTCCTTCCTTCTTTCCTTCCTTCCTTTCTTCCTTCCTTCTTTCCTTCCTTCTCCCTCCCCTACCCCCAACCAGCTTTACTGAGGTATAATTGATAAATAACATTGTGTAAGTTTGAGGTAAACAACATGATGATTGGATACACGTATATATTGTAAAATGGTTACCACAATAAGATTAGTTAACACATCCATCACCTCACACATAGTTACCGTTTCTGGTGTGTGGTGAAGACATTTAAGATTGACTCTCAGCAAATTTCAGGTACACAATACAGTATTGTAACTCTGGTCACCATGCTATACGTGTTTTTTTATTTTTTTTTTTTTTAGCTTCCACATATAAATGAGATCATGTGGTATTTTTATTTCTCTGTTTGACTTATTTCACTTAGCATAATGCCTTCAGGGTTCATCCATGTTGTTGAGAATGGCGGGGTTTCCTTTTTATAGCTGAATAATATTCCGTTATGTATATATGTAGTACGTTTTCTTTATCCATTCATCCATCCATCGAGGGACATTTCGGTTGTTTCCATATCTTGGCTATTTTGAATAATGCTGCAGTGCACTTGGGGGCAGACATCGCTTCAAGATGGTGATTTCATTTCCTTTGGATACAGACCCAGAAGTGGGATTGCTGGATCATGCGGTAGTTCTATTTTTAATTTTTTGAGGACCCTCCGTACTGTTTTCCATAAGCTATACCAGTTTACATGCCCACCAACAGTGCACAAAGGCCACCTTTTCTCCACATTGTCGCCAACACTTGCTCTCTTGTCTTTTTGATAACAGCCATTCTCACAGGTGTGCGGCGATATCTCACTGTGGTTTTGATTTGCATTTCCCTGATGATTAGTTATGTGGAGCGTTATCATGTAAATGTTGGCCGTTTGCATGTCTTCTTTGGAAAAAAAAAATGTCTGTCTGTTCAGGTCTTTTGCTCATTTTTAAATCATACTATTTGCTTTTCTGTTACTGAGCTGTTTGCATTCCTTACACGTCAACGGCCTTTCTTGACAGCACTTCTTCCTCCAATAATCAGTCCGTTTCTCTGCTTCCCAAACACTTTGTTGTTCATGCTTTTCCTCCCACTCTTCCCTGAACTGCCCGTTGTTAGGATTTTGCCCTCCACCCCTACGTAACGTCTTCTCGTCAGAGTCACCACCAGCCTCCACGGCTCTCATTCCGAGAGCCCGTTCTCAGTCCTCACCTGATGTGCCCTCTCGGTCGCACTTGCTGATCTTGATCACTCACTTCCTCCACCGTGAGACATTCTCTTCCCCTCGCTCCCACGGTCCACCTTCTGCTCACCGCCCTCCTGCTCACTGGCCTCCGTGTGTGCCCTCAACCATGTCAGGTACATTGGGGCCTTTGCCTTTGCTGTTCCTGCTGCCATGAATGCTCGTCACCCAAATATCTGCATGGATCCCCACCCCTCTTTCCCTCATATATTGGCTCAAATGTCACCAGGGCTGCCTTTGTCCATCCCCTGCCCCTTTTCCCCGTCTTACTATTTCGTCTGTCTTACTATTTCACTTATTTGTTTCACTCACCGTCAGTCTCCACCCTCTGGCCTGTAAGCTCCATGGAAGTCAAGGGGTTATCTGTTGTGTTCTCTATCATGTTATCTCTGATGCCTAGAACAGTGTCTGGGGCATGATAGGTACTCAGTAAATACTTGTTGAATGAATGAAGGATGTTCTCAATATCATTACTCATGGGCTTAGAGAAATTTTTCAGTAGAAGCACTTGAGTTTCATACCGTCTAAGAGTTTAAAAGATTCCCAGTTTTCTTATAGTTGTCTGATTTGGGAAACATCAGGGTGTCTGGGTAGATGGAATGCCTTTCTTATTTTGCCAGCCCTTCTGTATACACAGAAACACTTCCTCAGAACTCTAAATTTCAAGCATAATCCTTAGAGTCTGTCTCGGAAGCACCAGACAGTGCTGTTTTTGTGCCCAACTGAGTGACAAGGGCAGAATTGGAGAGAAGGAGCAGAGCATTTGCCTTCATGTGGCTCATTCTGACTCAGAGGCATTCCAAGTGCAGGTTGGGAGACTCTGCTGGAACAGAGCGAACGCCTCCTGCCTGTCTTTGGCGCCTCCTGCTCAGGTAGGAACCTCACAGGTGACCAGTTCGCATTCCCCACGCACGTCAGCACATCGGTGTACGTGGCGCATGTCTCGCATCATCCCCTCTCCCCACCGTTTCCCAAGTGTTCTTTTTTTCCTTCCTCCAAAAATCCCTTCTCCTCTATTTCCGCTAGCTGATTCCTGTCAAGGCCTGGCACAGATGCAGACTTGTTTGTGAAGTCTTTCCAGATCCTTGCCTGTCCGCGTGGACTCCCCCAGGGACTGCACTCCTTAGACTAGCAAGCTGCAGTGTACCTCCATTTAGCTGTGAACACAGATGCACAGACAGACAGACACACACACACACACACATACATGGGTGCAACACACAGACGCACATACCAGCATGCACACACTGAGGGCAGGGACTGTATTTTACTTTTCCGGGGTTTTCAACACATGGAAATGCCTTGGTCAGTGAAGACACGCAACATCATTAAAATTATGTTAACATGGGCACAAACCCCTTTTCCTTAGGTGAAAGCCAGTCTTCTAAATTCCCATCCTGCCAGTTTTTCTTTCCTTCCTGTTTTGTGTCTCCTTGGAGATTCTGAAGAGGAACCACTGTGCACCATACCGAAGCCTCCAACTTAATCCAGGGCACCCCATGCTTGTCCGGGTGCCCTGCTGACGTGTCTACCAACAGGCTGATGTGGTCATCCAATTCTCGTTTGGCAGGAGGAAGAAATAGGTTAATCAACTCCTATAAGATTGTCCTACAACACAGAGCTGCATTTCAACATCTGCTTTTCTGAAATGCTAGTCTGGGGGGGGGGTCTAAGAATAATTTGCGTCTGTCCCAGGCCAGTTCTGTCTACACGGGCAGAACTCTCCGGAGTCAAGACATGTACATAAAACCACAAGGCAATCCATTCATGGTTATGGAGGGTTAGTGAGGCTTTTCTACCAATGTTTTCACCTGGTTGCAGAGATGAATCCCAGTGACACTTGACTGTTGAGCTTCCTTACCCACCTCTTCTTGCGATATTTGTAGTAAGGCCAGAAGCGAGCACCAGAGAAGCGGATTACTGCTGATTAATGCAGATCTGCCCTCAGAGGCCTTACTGCCGTTGCCAGCAGAGAGGATCAGGCAAATTAGCAAAGGGCCAGAAGCCAGCAGGGCCTTGTGGAAGGCCTCACTGATGTCTCAGATGTTGGGCATTGGGTCTTAGAGGAGGGAAAGTTGTCATGATCTTGGCTGAGCTGTCCCTGAGTACCACATGCTAGAAATAGTCCATGTTGGGGAAACACGTGCTGAGACTGAGAAGCCCGCAGCTGGGATTGAACAGGATCTGTTCCTGTTCAATCACCTTTTACAAAAAACATCTAGGTATATCCGATAAGTTTTATTAAGCAGATTCAAAAATGCTCGATTTAGAAGGATTCCTAATGATGTTGGGGAGATGACTTGAGTTTTGCCGAGTGCTCTGGAGTAAAACAACTGAGAGCTATTGGACATCACAAAGGGACAAAAGGTGCCTCCAAGAGAGGTTGCCTGAGAGCGTTCACCTGACAGAATGCTGGCTCTGGCCTTGCAGGTATGTGCATGCCACAGGGCTGGGTTACTGTCTATTCTGTACTTAAAAAAGAGCTTCTTCCTGTGGCTTCTGTGTCCTCCATTGAAAAGATGAGGGATGGCAGAGATAAAGTACTCTAAACCTGTGTAGTAGTCCGAAGAGGCATAATGGTAAGCAAATAGTTAGTAGACTTATGAGTCGCCTTGCAGGAATGCAGAGTGACTTATAACAGGTCAGGGATTCTGCCACTAGCCTGATTTTGTGCCCAAAGTGACTTCTGTGACCGGAGATGAGATTTCCACTTGGGAGCCAGGTACATTCAGGGGATGCCCCATCAGTGGCTCCTCTGGATTAAAAAGGAGTTTCTGTCTCTAGAATGTTCTTTAATTTAAAACATAGAAAGTGTCTCAGTTGCAGTGGCTTCCTATTTCCATTGATTTTCCCATTAAAAATTTTATCTAAGTCATGGATGGAATTTTACACGCTGCTGTTGTAGATCACTATAATAATGGCCCTCAAATGAATCATACTTCCTGTATTCACACATACACACACACAAGAACAGACAAAAAGAAGGGCCATCTGTCCTAAACAACATTACTAGTAGTGATCCATGGTGATTTCTGGTGTCACAAGAGACCATACTCTCTTTCGTTTCATCTGAAGTCATGAATCACATAAATCACATGTTTGTCATGATCTATATAAATCGAGACATTTCCGAGCTCATAGGAAGTGCCGTCTGGAGACATAGCAAAAGGTGCACAGTCAGATTGAGCTTGATTTTTGTGTTTTTCTATCACTTCCAGAAATCCCTATTCATCTGATACAGCAACACCAGTCTCGCCTCTTGTCAACTCTGTTTCATTCTGATCATATGTCAAATGAAGATGGAGACGTCATCTTTTTCAGAAGTCTTGAGATAATGGATAATAAATGTGGAAAGCACAGCATGTATCTAATATATTTTATCAACTGTTTGCAAATAGTTCAAATATCTGACTTTTTATAGAAGCAGAATGAAGGTTACTGATAATGCTTGGTATCACATGATAATTTTTGTATTTTCATTGGCATGGGGACTGAGATGTAAACACCAAATAACTGTTACATGGGGTAGAAGGTAACAAGCATTTTAAGAGACAAATCAATAACTCCAGGGGAGTACAGATGAGAAACAGGGAAGGAGAAACAGGGAAGACAGAGAAAATAATGGAGAGAAGGTACAGAGGCAGGAACCCAGAGGGAAGTCAGGAGGAGTAAACTTCATTAAAACTGAAGGCACGTGAGGGACAAGAGCACGAATTAGACTAGGAAAAAAGACTGGGGTCAGATGATGGAAGGTCTTACATGTCAAACTGAGGAGCGTGGACTTGGAGCAGAAGCAGTGGTGAGCGGTGACGGAGAGACTAGAGGCAGTCCACTGAAGTTGATGATGTCTGGAACGAGGGCATTTCAGAGAAAATAGAGGCGAACATGGCAAGAAATACCACGAGAGACAGTAATTGGCCATTAGTGAAACAGGAGAAACAAAGCTGAGCTGGTGGGAGGAGGTGGGGCGAAGGGTCAGGTGGTTCATTAGGGCCAGCGGGGTCCCCCGGGCCTTTGACATTGGCTTCTGAATGGACAGTCTTCGGAAAATATTGCCCTTTTACATTCTTTCTCAGTTTTGAATGGTGCTGTTTTCTCCTTTTGAGTGTGCTCAGAATAGCCAAAGTGCAGCATAATATTTTAAGCCAACGGAATAGCATGATGAGTCAAATTCATAGAGTTAAAAAAAAAAAAAAGGCAGCGTTCATTTTTCAGACTTGAAGAGTTTCTCCTTTTCAAAAATTGCCAAATCATAAAACTCTGAAGTAGATAAATTAGCAGGTAATTATTTGAATAACAAAAGAAATCTTTTCCAAAAGCTTTTCTTCAGGGATTCTTTGAATAGTAAGTGCCTTGTCTTCAATCATTTAAAGTGTGATTTGTTTGTAGGCATTTGATAAAACACAGGAAACAAGTGTGTTGCATAAAGCATGATATTCCTTAGAGCTACATGTTACCGTACTTCCGCATATGTTGCCTTTGGGGTACCTGGAAATCATTCACCTGTTCTTATACATTGGGGCACTAGGGCCAATCTGAGGCAGACTCCGTCACTTGCCCAGGGACACCATGCAGACACCTATGCCCTGGTATCTCCCCCTCCTCCCTCAACTCTACCAGTGCAGCCCGTTCTCATATTCTCCAGTTCTCCCTGAGGGTTTCCTTTATCCACTACTGTTAGGGCTCTGCCTGGAGGTGTGTGGGGAGTGGGACCAACTCTCAGCGACTCCCAGCCTCTGACACCTTTCTACCACCTCCACTGGCCTGCTAGCTCCCCCCTGCCTGCGAGACTTCATCAGAGCCTTTGCTGACTTGATACCCATCCCTGCAAATCTATAGCCCATGCCAGGACCCGAGATTTTGAAACAGGAAAGAATTGATTTCTTTTTGTTTTCTACCACTGTGCTGTGTCATCCCTTCTCTCTAAAGCAATGAAAGCAGAAGTCTGAGCAGATTGAATGAGCGAGGGTCACTGGGCACAGGGACAAAATACAAAACAGACACACTAAAAAGCCACGGGGGTGAGTGTTTAAAAAGGTTCTCCTAACTGTAATGTCCCAGCTCCATGGTGTAACAGAAGCTTAGGGACGGAGGAGAGGACAGAAGTTAGTGAACCAAACCCAATCTGCAGATGACTAACACTTTGTCCTTTGGAGTCCTCAGGAGATTTATATGATGTGAGGCACAAACAAGCTGAGAAACCAGAAAAGTCTGCGGGAGCAAATAAAAAAAAAAAAAAGCATATTTCAAGAGGCTGAGATAAGCTATAATTATAGTGAGAGATGATACCTTAAAACTGAACGGAGTGAAACATGATGAAATGCGGTCAAGTGAAGAATAACCGTTTTGATTAATTTGCTTTTTAAATCAAAACTGTAATGTTTTGGGGTAAAATGGAATATTCTTATGTGATACTCTGGGCAAATGGAACCATGTCAATCTCAGTATTGACTGGGTAACCAACACGGTAAATGTACCATTTCGAAATTTGGGAAAGACTACCACGCAGGAGCGCAAAAGACACGCGCACAAACTGGTTTGTTCCACACGGCAGCTGGAACGGTGAAGGGATAGAATTTTGGAGGGAGCCATGCGCTAGGCTCTACACCTCACCCTCTCCGAAATACACAGAGAGTGTCCTCCTCTCTTCGCTCGTCACCTTGGGGGCCCATGGGATACTTAAAATTTGTCAGGGCAGGAGACACCGATATGTAGACTTTTTTTTCAGAAATACTATACGTGCATTTTCTTTTCCTTATGATTTTCTTGATAAAATTTTCTTTTCCCACTTTCTTGTGAGAATACGTATGTCATACACGTAACATACAACATATGTGTTAACTGACTATTTCTGTTCTCAGGAAGCCTTCCAGTCAATAATAGGCTATGAGTAGTTACGTTTTGGGAGAGTCGAAAGTGATACTCAGACTTTTGATGGTGCTGGTGGGTCGTGACCCTAACCCCCATGCTTCTCAAGGGTCAGTTGTACTTTAAGAAGTCGCCGTGGAAGCATCTAGGCCATCTCTTAGCAGCACTCACGGAGTAAGACCTTTCCTTCCCCGCTCTCCTCTCCACCCTAACCTAGAGGAACTTGGAATTATGTTTGGCAAGAGGGAGGTGGAAAGATAAAAAGAAGGGAAAGGAAGAGAGTTCTTCCACCGCAGGCAGCCAGCCGAAAGCAGACAGGGCCGGACGTAGGGAAGCTGCGACATTCAAACGTTTGTGTTTCGTGAGTCAAGTTGCCGACAGACTTTGTTTTGTGCGTTGTGTTGCTGACAGACTTCTTTTAACTAAAAGCAATCTGAAAGACATGGGATTTGCCCCAAATTTCTTTCAAGGCAGAGGAAGAGTTAACCTAACCAGAATAAATTTAAAGTTTGGACAATGGGAGACAGAAGTAAAGTTTCTTATAGCCCATAAATTTAGCTTGTGCAAAATAATAGTTACGTAGATTAAGGTTTCAAAGAGATATAAAATGTCTGTATCCAACAGGTGGATATTCCTGAGCTCTTGCTGTGTGAGGCAGTCCTGTTAGGGACCAGAATGGCACGGGAAGAACACCCTTTCATCTGCTGTTCGTTTTTCACATGCTGAAAATCATGAAATAATTATTCAGGACTCAGCATTTCAACCTGCATAGTGTCTTCTCTGACAAAGAAAAATTTTGTTTTTTCACTTTGACACCCTGGTTTTACTACAAAGCTTGTGACTTGTAAGAAAAATTTGCATTTGTTAAATCTTAGAGGCCTGATACAATGGAAAGTCGAGTCAATAGCTGGATATTTTTAGAGGCCAAGTAATCAAAGCAATTGTAGTTAGCTATTTGGGTTGCATTGCACAGAGTGCAGAGTCTGATAAAGTTCGCCGGTGTAGAAAGCCACATCGGCTGCCCAGAAAGTAACTCTCACACCCAAATTCTATTCTTATGAATAAAAAAGCCCATCCACATCATGCAAATCTCTCTTAATGACCCTCCACTTCCTCTTTCTTCCTCTTTCCCCTCTGCCTCTTCCTTCCCTCCTCCCCTGGTCTTCCTGTTCCTCTCCTCATTCTTCTCTCTTTTTTTCTTTCCTTCTTCCTCTACTTCCCACCTCCCCAAATCAATTTAGACACATACCTGAATCTTACTTGGTATTCGATTTCTGTGTTCTGTATCTAAAGTGCTTACATCTAGCAGGCAAACTGCAGAATCAGTGTCAAGCAGACGTCTCAGAATGTTGCCAGTACTGTGAGTGTTTTCGGTCCCATCGTGAGGCCTCCTTTAGGATTTGCTGTGGAAGCGAGTATGTAAATTGATTGATTTTTGTCAGTGATGCACAGTGTGAGCCAATAAATCTTTAGTCCCTAAACTAGTTTGTCTTAAGAAGTATGTTTGGAAGCATCACATTGTTTTTTCAGTTTCCTGGGAGGGGGTTTCAAGCTTAAAAACTATAGTCAAGGTAAGCTTTCCCGGGAAGTTAATTATTAATATCTTCTGAAAGTGGAAGGACTGGCATCATGCAAAGGAAAGGCAAGCGTTCTGATTAAATACCTTGTTTAATAAACAATAAAGAAGACCCCCAACAAAAAATGTAAAAGGAAGGATAGTGATGAGAAGACAAAAATCTCCTTATGATGATGAATCACTAAGGGAAGTCCTGATTGCTAAGAAATTGGGTATAAACTCAGGGACTTAGCAGGAAAAGGAGATCCTAGGTGCTTAAAGAAAGAACAAAGCGTAGACCAGATGCTGCATGAACTGCTATGTCCTTGACCTGTAACAGTTTTCCTTTTAAAGTGAATGTCCAGGGAATCATGTGTCCAAGTGATTTTTCAAGTGTTTTGTTTATTATTTAAATGTTGGGAAGACCACTCATGAAGGATAATTGATACGTCAGAATTGCTACTAACTCCCTCCTGTCCCAGTAGCTTTGTTAGCATCCTTGAAGAATGACATGGGAAGGTAATCAGGTGAGCTCAGGTGGAATTGCTCTGGGAGATTTGCATTCTGCAGAGTTGCCAGATTTCTGTCCTATAACACATTAATGAGCTCTTCCCTCCAGAGGTGTAACACGTGTATAATAATTAGTCTTCTGTGTTTTAAGTGTGATGGGTAATGTCCCAGCCCCCTTAGTCTTAAGAATATAATTTTATTGTGATGACATTTTCAAGGGCTCAGCCTTAAACCTTCATTTGGGGGACAACAAGAGTGGGATGCACCCAGCTACATCTTATCAATAATGCTCATTGTTTCTTTTTCCACAAAGTCCTTTGACCACACCTAGGAAGCTCAGCTTTCTGTAATTCTGATGGCCCCTCATACAGAATAGCTTCAAATATTTTGGGGTTATCTGGAACCTCTTTAATACATTTTGAAAAGCCTAATAAAAAGTCTAAATAGAAATCATCATCTATATGTAATTATATATTTAATTTGTTTTAGAAATAAAACCTTTCAAAACATTCAATTTTGGGTCAAATAATAAGCGTCTCTGAGTTACAAGGTCGGTAACTATGGTTTAGTCGAACTCAGTTCACAACTAGTGGCATCTGTAGTGTGGTGGGCAGAGTAACAGTCCCCCAAAGACGTTCCCATTCTAAACTCAGGAACCTGTGAATATGTCATTTTGTGGCAAGGGGGAAGTAAGACTGCAGGTGGAAATAAGGTCTCTCATCAACTGACCTCCAGATGGTGAGATTACCCTGAGTTGACTGGGTGGACCCAAAGTAATAACAAGACCTTTTTAAATGAAAGAGAGAAGCAGGAGAGGCAGAGACATTGGAGGATGCTATCCTACTGGCTTCTGAAGATACCAGAAGGCTCTGTGAGCCACGGCATGCAGACTGTTTCCAGAAACTGGAAAAGGCCAGAAAACAGAGCCTTCCCTAGAGCCTCCAGAAGGAACCCCACGCTGCTAACACCTATTGTTGGCCCAGTGAGACCCATTTTGAACCTTTGGCCTCCAGAAGGATAAGGTGATAAATTTGGGTTGTTTCAAGCCACTAAATTTGTGGGCATTTGTTACAGCAGCTAGGAAACTAATGTGCTTGTTGTTGTATCTTTTTAGACTTGGGTCATTTTAAATAAATCTACTGGGTACCCTGGCATACAAATAGCAGTAAAGGAGGACTTGTAAAAGTGTGAAGGAAGTAGAGTAAATCCAAACTTCTTACTTTTGTCTACAGATATCTGCATCGTTGACCTCTTCTGTCACTCCAGCCTTGCCTTTTGTTATGGCTTCACTCACCTGGCTCCAGCCCCTCCAGCTTCCTGTCTTCCTTATACTTCTGCCGCTTCCTTATACTTCCTGCCTTAGCCCCTGGTTCATGCCGTTTTCTCTGCCTTGAATGCCCTTGTTCCAGGTCTTCCAACAGCCGACTTCTTTGCATCCTTCAGGCCTTAGTGCAAACTTTCCTCCTCCATTATTCAGAATAGTCTATCGCTTACTCCAAATCTTACTGGTTTAAAACAGTAAAATTTATTTGCCCCTCAAGTCACCACCCGATGTGGGCGGTGTGCGTGTGTGGTGTGTGTTTGAATCAGAGATAAGAAAGGGGACTCCTCTGTGTTCCGCATGGTCACCAAGCCATTCCAGTGTGTGACCCCTCTCTCCTCTCAGCATCTTCTGCAGGATCATCACTGTCACCCGATGAGAAATAAGGACTGTCGGGGTGATGGTTTAGGGTGGGCCCAGACGTGGGAAGCATCACTTGTGCCCTCATCCCACACGACGCCACCTACATGCAACAGGGTTGGGTATGTAGTCTTCCTGTGTGCCCAGGGAAAAGCCACTATTTGGGTGACTAAGGGCCCTGTTGTGCCCTTTCTCAGAGATGCCTCCTATAACCACTTTAAGCAGGTCTGCCTCGTTAGTCTCCTGATGGTTCCTTCCTCCCCATAGCACTTTATCCTTAATAATTTATTTGCTTCTTTGTTAACTGTGTTTTCTCCACAAGTCTAGAGCTATATGAGGACAGGGGCTGTTTGTTTTGCTCGCAGCCATATGCACGATATCTGGCAATGCTATGTTCAGCACAGAGTAGGTTGCCAATCAATAACAGTTAATCAATCGATGTGTGATAATGGCTGAGCAAAGGATCCAACAAAGGAATGAATAGAAAACAGAGACCTTATCTAGAGGGTACCCACTATGATAGCAAAACAGGACTGATAGCCCACTGTCTTTTCTACTAATACATTTTAAGAAGCAACAAAAATCTTTCTTTGAGTTAAAAATGATAGACCTTGGACTGGGGTATAAAAGTGTTTGGAATGGCATTGTTGTTTTGGTTTTAGCTCAATTTAGCTTAAGTTCAGTTCTCCAGATGAGTAGACTGGAGAGGAATAGTGCTCTTTTTTTTTTTTTTTTTTAATTTTGTATTTTAGCTGGTTAATACTACTCATGAGTTTCGGGGTCCAGTGCAAGCCCATTCACTCACGCTCCTAATTCATCTGCCCCTTCTCCACTCACAGAAGCCAAACCATTTGGCTCCTCCCACCCTCCTGTATCAATATATATTCCTCATGACTCAGGATGGAAGCATGCCATGTCAGATGACTGAGTTATCTTGCCGCTCCGTTTCCTTCCCATTGTCACTGTCCTTTCTTGGTCTAGTGAATCCTAGGAGCATCCGAGAAGCCAAATGCTCGACCTGAGGTTTCCCCCCAACCCCAGGTGCGCACGGCAGAGGCCTACCCTACCTGGATCATCGGTGCTGCTCTGGCGTGGCCCTCCCTCGGCCCGGCTCTGTGGACTGTGGCAGAGTGAGGGGCCCGAGTGCTGATTCCTGAAAGCACAGCCAGGCAGGATGCCCCTCCCTCGAATGGGTTTCTCCCACCCCCTTCTATATCCCATGGGGCGGGCTCGTGGCACTTCCAGGATGGGAGGACCAAGGACTTGTGGTTGGGGTAAATGCGGTGACAAGTACCATCCACTACTTCGTGTGTTTGCTTCGCTTTCCTTCCCTTGTTTTGGCATTATCGTGCAGATGAAATACATTAACGCAAACACTAATATAAGAATGTGTGCAAAGATGTAGCAACAGAAATGCTCAGTAAAAAAAAAAACAGAAACGACTTACATATTCACATAATGGAGTAGATAAAAATAAATTATGATGCGTCCATATAATGAAGCACTTGGATGTCATTAAAATTGATTGTGTAGAGGAATATTAAACGACATGTAGTCATGTTCACATTTAGTTTTTAAAAATCAGGCTATAAAAGAGTGGATACCATGTGATCCCATTTTGCAATTAAAAAAAATTTTAACGTATAATACATAAACAATGAGAAAGATAAAGATCCGAATGGGGTGGTTATTGTGGTAAATGGGATGATTAGGTGAAATTTTCTCTAGTGCCCAATGGTATTTTTAAATTCTTCTATAATGAACATGTACATATTTTTTTAAAAGACATAAAAACCTAAAATCTTATTTTACAGATTAGAGGACTAAATCCCAAAATAAATACTTGCTTATATATTAAAAAAAAAGACGATTGATGGAAGACATAAGGAAGAAAATAATTCACTGAAGTGCAATAAAAATGCCCCAAGCCTGCTTTTCTGTCTCTGTTGCCCATCTCCATCCTAAAGCCTTTCTCTCACTTTCCATCCACCCACACTGATGACTGAGGGTCCTTAGCATCTCTGGTCTCCATCCTCCATCACATCCCCATTGTCATTGCTTTAATTTAGCCCTTGTCATCTTCCGATGGGACTTTTTACCTCCAGACCTTTGTCCACACTGTTCTCAGCTGTGCCGTCCTCTTCCCTGGATAACCTGGCCAAAGGGTACCTGTCATCAAAGGTCACTCATTCTCTTGGAGTCATTCCTGACAGTCACCACTTCTTTCCCAGAATCTACACTTTTTTATGCCTCACCCTTTCTTCCGGCCACTCTCATTGAAGCCTTATATCTGTATTGCGCTTCTTTTTTCTTTTACATCCACTTTATTGAGCTATGATTGACACGTAAAAGCTGCACGTGATTAATGCACAGGAGTCCGTGAGTTCGGCAATGCATCTGCACTCATGAAACCATCCCCACCATCAAGGCCATAGTCATAGCCATCTCCTCCCCAAATCCCTTCCAATCTCTTTATCGTTATTATTGTTTTCCTGCTACACTTCTCGGCACTCACTTTACACCAGGTGCTATACGCTTCCCCCATATACGCCATGCAGTTCTTTGCAACATCTCCATGAGGGCTACAGCCCCACTTTACAAAGAGAAAATGGGAGCACAGAGAGGTTAAGTAACTTGTCCAAGGCATCGCAGGCAGAAACTAGAACGATGTCAAACCAGGTAGTGTGGCTCCAGTATCTCTCTGCTCTGAACATATTTATGTGCTGCTGCTTCTTGTATTCGTATGGCCTTGCACATGTCTCTCCTTCCTACCGCATTGTAGAGAGAGATCATGTCTTAAGTGTATCTTTATTTCTTTTATGCCAAGTCCGAAGGCTGACATATGGTAATCACCTCATAAACATTGACCGAATGACTATTTATGCAACAAGTGTTTATTGGGCATCCACTATAAGCATTGTTTTAAGCACCTGAAATACATAAATAACAAAACAATCTACAGCCAAGCTACCCTGAATAAGCCCGATCCTGTCTGATCTTGGAAGTTAAGCAGGATTGGGCCTGGTTAGTACTTGGATGGGAGACCACCTAAGAAGACCAGGTGCTGTAGGCATAAAAAATTAAGAAATAAAGGATTGTAAGCTGACAAGGTCCTTGCAATCTGTAAAGTCATCCAAGGGTTGCCTTGCCTAAAATAAAAAGATAATAATAATAATAAAGTAAAGTAAAATAAATATAAAACTCCCTTAGTGGGGAGCAGAAGAGTGACTTCGATTCTCATGAAAATGTCAGGGGAAAGCCGGGTAAACAATTTAGGCATATTTAGATGACATTTTTACTTCTGGATCCAGGCCTCGCTAGATTACACTTTAAATTTGGTGTGTAATTTGAGACAACCGCAATGCTAGAAATTAATACAATCCTTCGCTCGTCATATCACAGCTCCGCAACTGATCAAATATAAGTGATCTGCCAGTGTTCAAATCATGACTGCCTGATACTTCTCAGTGTTTCCAGACATATTTCTTGAAACTTCAGTACATATCTGAAAATATAACCTCTCATTTTTTGTGCTCTTCTTTCTTGCTCGAGTTTTTTTTTTTTTTTCTTTTTTCTGCTTTTCTCCCCTTATTCTCTTATGAAACCATCTCAGTGCCTCCTGCTGCTTCACCCCCACTCTCTCTGCCTCCCCTTTTCATGGTCTCCTTTTCCTTCTACCTTGCTGCCTTTGTATTTTTTGAACAGTTGATCAGAACTCATAAAGGCAATATGATTTTTCTCTTTCAACCTATAGGGGAAAAATGATGAGGAATTAATCTGACCAAAATTTGTGTCACCAAGGGCTCTAGATCTCATTTGGGTACAGAAGGAAGAAGCAAGGCTAACTTTAGAGGTCAGAGAAAGCTCACAGTGTAGAAATTACTTTCATTTTATTAATAACAAAGGAAAGATTCGGAAGGAATAATTGTCTAAAGTGGCCTAAGTAATGAAGAACGTGTAGAAAAACTCATTATTTAACATCGTGTTGCTTACCACCTTCTACAGAGAAGAACATTGAAAAAAATTCTGCTTGAAGAATGCGTTTTTCTGGGGTCTCATTTATTAAAATGAAATTGAAGTATTAAGAAACTCAGACTATTCCCAAATAATGGCATTATTTTAAAACGAATGGATTCTTACAGGAATAGAAATAACCTATTATACTTGCAAAACACTAGCTTAAAAATGTACTACCAGAATATGCGATTTCATTTTTCCCTCCCCATACTGCAGTCTCCACGCATGGAAATTCCTTATTCTGTAGATCTCATATTAGATTCTGATAGCTTGAGTGTGACCTTAGGAAGCCCCTGCATTTATCAGTAGTCTCCCTGTATCTAAAGCCATCATACAGCCCTGGTTTCCAGAACATTGTTTTTTGCAGATAATCTTTTTGTCAAACTCTATTCCAAAAATATGGTCAGTATTCCTGTATCTGTTAGCCCACTTGGTTCTTTAACCATTGGCAGTGGAACGCAAACCTGGCCAAATCAGCCCGTAGGTCACCGGGGACCTACTCACTGCCAAAGCCAAGCCTTCCCCTCAGCCCCGGTGTGCCTCAGCATTCCCAGGATAGACACAGTTGCTGGATAATGCTTATATTCAGATTTTTTTCCAGGAACAAATTGTCACATTTTCAAAAGGATTGGAGGAGAAATACCCAAAGCCTTAGCCTCTAGGTTGCTGGATGTGAACCCAGCCTGGGAGATTCCCCTGAAACAGAGAGCCACTGGAATAGTGATAAAACCTCCACAAAACTGGTATGGCGACCACGATATTTGACCAAGAAGCAAAGATTAAGCTTTCTCAACACAAAATCTTTCATTCCTATGATGCTCCTCCATTTGGGAAAATTTCTCCAAGAAAGTTTTATCGATACCTCGATTCTTGAACTCTCCCTCCTCTCCCCTCAGGCTCTTCCTGTCTGTACCCTGATATCCTCTGGGTTGTGATGAGGGTCTTAAGGTAGTTTACGGCACATAGCTCACTGTGGGTATTTATCATTTATAGAAACTGTACATAATGCAGGAGCTTCTCAGAATCACAGTCTCAATATTTTGTCCAGGGGGTGCTGTTCCCCATGTCATTCTGCCCAGTGTCATCTTGGAATCCTCCTTGTCCATCTTTTACCCCTTTTGCTTGTCACTATATAAACTAATGTTAATTAAGATGAGCCTGGGACAATATGATCCAGCAATTCCACTTCTGCGTGTATATATACCAAAGAATTAAAAGCAAGATCTCACTGAGATATTTGCATACCTGCCTTCATAGCAGCATTATTCACAATAGCCAAAAGACTGAAATAGCCAGTGTCCATTAACATATGACTTGATAAACAAATGTGGTGTGTACATACAATGGAATATTATGCAGCTTTCAAAAGGAAGGACATTTTGACAGATGCTACAATATGGATGAACCTTGAGGACATTATGCTAAGTGAAATAAGCCAGTCACAAAAAGATAAATACTGTAGGATTCCACTTAGAGGAGGGACCTAGAGTAGTCAAATTCACCGTTACAGAAAGTAGAGTAGTGGTGGCCAGGGCCTGGGGGTAGGGAGAAATGGGCAGTTGGTGTTTAATGGCTACAGAGCTTTAGTTTTGCAAGATGAAAAGAATTCTGGATATTAGTGATGGAACAATGTGAATGTGCTTAACACTACTGGACTGTACGCTTGAAAATAGTTAAAATGGTAAATTTTATATTATGTGTATTTTGACACAGTAAAAAATAAATTAAAATTTTAAAATTTTAACCGGAGAAGAATTGGAAAGTTGTACCACCACCAATAACAAAAAGTTTTAAAAACTCACTGATACCAATTATTTGTCAGTGCGATTGCTATATACGGTGTACCTGAGCTAAGAGCCAAGAAGGATAATAAAGATAAATTCAGCATGATTCTCCTCCAAGGACATGGTGATATGATCTGGGAAATGGATGTGCACAGAATATTAATCGAATGAAAATTCCAAGAAATGCAAGTTGCATTCGGTGGGAGGTAGAGCATTTGAGGTGACCATTTAAGGTGAACTCAGAAGGATGGGTAGGAATCTAAAGTGAAATATTTTTTTAAATTATTTGAACTTGCATTGAAGGATGAATAATTAAGACTTTATTGCCCTTTATTTTTCTGGGTTCTTATAAATATTTTGAGATGGCATAAGCTCAGGTATCCCCTCCATAAAGTGTGACTCGATTAAATCAACATTGTGACTTTACATGGGCAAGAGGTTTCTAAGTGCCACCAGACCTCTCAGACCTCATTGCACTGTAATTTAGCATTCAATTGTGAAAAGTACTGTTCATTTCCTGAATTATTAGGAAATTACGGTTTTTATCATAGTCTTAGAAAACAAAACCATATATATTCATTTCTACTTTTTTGATTGCCAGAAGCAAATATAGTAGACGACATGCCTGATACCATATGTGCTTCTAACTCAAGGATCTTCTCATAGTTATGAAATGCTTTACTTCGTGATGGGTATAACTGAAAGAGAGAAAATGTCCAAATTGCCTGGCAAAGCGAGCTTATTTTGATCTGCTCCATCTTTCTCAGCTTTGGCAGGCTAGCGCGAAGATTCCCTCCCATCTTATCCTAGAGCAGCTTGCTGAATCTTAAGAGTCCTATCTTCAAGCTGAAGGTGAAATAATTCCTTCAGGGAGTAATGTGTAGGTACAGTCTGCAGAATTAAGCTGATAAGCGATGACATTGCATTAGGAGGTTACAGTAACAGGATCACCTTAAATAAAGTGCCCTGAATGAATAAAATAAACCTATTACTCCGAGGTTCACCTCAGTCTTGTAAAATGCCTGGCATAGCCGAGGTTCTGGAAGAATGTCAAATAGATGACATAAAATGGGGTATTCTGATCTTGTAGTGATATGTTTGAGGGTTATCACATATGATTCTTTTTCCTTTCATTCAGCAAGTATTTATAGACCTCTCACTTTATGCTGGGCACTATTCGAAGTGATACAACAAGGAAAAAAGAAAAAAGTCTTTGTCTTTAGGAATCTTACCTTCTAAGGGGGAGACGGATGATTCAAAACATTTTTTTGAGAATGCCAAAAAGCAGAGAAAGTAGGAAGGATTTCTGAAACATCATGCTGCGTGCTATTTTAGATAGGATGGACCGCACATGAATTAAGAACTCAGAATCTGGACACACCGAAGATCATGATACTTAACATCATTCAATCAGGATAGTGCACAGGACATTTGTGGGACTCTGAGACACACTGGGGTTAAGCCTTGCTCCGCCAGTCATTCATTCTTGGTGAACTAGACAGCATGCAGCTGTCAGATGTGCACAGTGGACCGCATGAGCTCCAAATCGCTTTCAGCTCTAAAATTCTGTATTAATGCTCCTTTGATGATTTAGAAGACCCTTCAGGATTTTTCAGTTCCCCAGAGTTGTCAATATGAAAACCACTTGAACTCATTTTTTTTTCCAGTGACTAAACTGAGATTGGAATTGCTTTTAACGCAACTATTCTTTTGGAGACAGCGTTGGCAGAGGTTGGCTGCTCGGAGGCTCTGTGCAGGGCCCTCAGGAGCTGGAACTAGCAGGTGGAGGGAACAGCCACTCCCACAGGGGGTGCCCTTGGTAAGGCGGGTATAAGGTCTAGAGTAGACAACACCTCACTTGGTGCAAGACTCCGGGGGCTGTTCTGCATCTTTTCTTAACAAGTTTAAAGTAGAGCGATTCTAGATGACGCTAAGAAGTTTTTGTCCAGGTTGTCTAGCTGGAAACCTCCATGCAGACCCCAAGTCTTGGGCTGAATGGAGACTGAGAGCAAGCTGGTCCCAAGGCCTCCCTTTAGCAGAGCTCAGGGTCCCCTGCTGAGCTGTAGCTCCTCTGACTATTACCCTTCAAACACCACCAAATCATCCCCAGGGACCCCACCCTCCTCCCCAGCCTGGGTGGTGTGGCTCTTGTCCACCAGCAACCTTTACTTCTCGTCCTCATCCACCTCACTTGGGCTGCTGATGGAGGCTGCGGCCGCTTTGGGTGAGGGAGGGGGTGAGGTTTTGATTGGGAGCCATGGGGAGCGGGAAAGGGACCAGCACCTGGAGTCACAGGGCTCTGCTTCGGGGACAAGGCCTGCAGTATCTGGCTCCTCCCTTCCTGGGACACCTGCCCACGCCCCATCAGGCCCAAACAGTTCCAGAAGTGGCCAGTGAATTCCTTTGACTTCTCTTCCCACTTTTCAATTAGATCATGACTCTTTTCTTCCACTCTGTTAACAGATTCTTTTGATCTTTTGTCTACATTCTTGACCTTTTCCTTCATCTTATCTACCTGGTTTTGGAAGCAAAACTTCTCATCTGTAAAGCTGACGTTCAGTTCCTTGGCTGTGTACCCTCTCTGGAGGTTGCTTCAGCTGTAAACATCATAGTTTCAGACAATTCTAGTGATGATGTCTGATGTTGAGATGGCTTCTGTTCTCTACATGGAACAAACATTCCTGCTTCCTTTATATGCTCATAAATGTCATCAGAGCCAGCAGAAGAGTATAGAATGCATCATGGGCCACAAAGTCAACCGCGTGTTCTTCCAAAAACCCTGGTGTGAGTGTCCACGGAGCATCTCTGATGACTTTATCTACATAGTGACAGTGTCCGAGAGCTTCATATCTCTCTGCTTCATTTATCATGGTGAAATCCTTGTCTTTGTGGGTAAGGTCATCACTGCAGGCTCCTACCAACAAGCAGCTGTTTTTGCTTGCCTAAGTGCCCTTGCGTGGCCTGAGTGGAAGAGGTCAAATATTCCATCTGCATATACCCTGACAGGCCTGTCAACTGATGTTGCTAAGCGACCTTGAGCGATGGTCAGTTTCTCATGGGATGCTTGGCACTGGAAGCTGGTTTCATTAAAAATGGGGCAGGTGCAGTCAGGGTCCACACCCCAGGGCACTCAGCTGGAAGAAATGCCATACTCAAGTGTGACAGACACCTCCTGTATTCCACACACACCAGTCTGGCCAGTCACATACTCTGATGTCCTTCAGTGCAAAGGCCAAAGATGTTACTTGCTCCTACTTAAACCCATTTTATTTGAGCTGGTCGTTCAAATTTTTTGGCTGTATATGTAAATGTATAATAAAAATCAGGTTGCAATGATCTGAATGTTTGGATCTCTTCCAAATTCACATATTGAATCCTAATATCGGTGTATCTGGTGTTAGGAGGTTGGCCTTTGGGAAGCGATTAGGTCATGAGGGTGGGGCCCTCATGAGTGGCGTTCATGCCCTAGAAGTCTGCAGCCCGAAGGGGAACCTCAGCAGACCAGGTGGACGCTGCTCTGGCACTTCCAGTTTCCAGAACTATGAAAATTAAATTTCTGTTATTTATAAGCCACCCAGTCTATGGTATTTTGTTATAGCAGCCCAAACGGACTAAAACACAAGTATTATAAGTTATTAGTTATGAAGCTGTCATACCTTTGTGATAGGTTTCTTCTATAATTTTAGGTAAGGCAATTCGATTCTCTTCATTGGAGATAAATATAGGGAGAGAGCAATTTATATGATATGAGTTGATTATAGTGCATTTTACTACAATTTAGTAGTGAAAAAGCCTATTCAGAACGAGTTATTCACTATGACACCTATTTTCTGACACAATTCAATATCCTCAGAAATTGTCACGGGAGATGTAATTATCCAAAATGCTGAGATTGCTCGGTGTAAAGCAGCCTACGACGGCATCTTTAGAGTAAAACCTAGTTTCCACGCAGAGTTGAATGTAGACAGAAGTGCTGTCCCCAAAGTGACATCTAACTTTACTGAACTCATACTAAGAAATGTGATTTTTGCCACATTGATGGCTTTATACTTCTAACTTGCCAAAACGAATAGCTCAGCTTTATGGAGTATAAAGTTTCTCCTGATAACCTGGTATATTCTTGGGGGGGGAGGGGGATCATGGTCCCTGGAGCTCTGTAAGCAATTATTTGCTCTGTTGATAAAAACGTGTTTTGTTACTATTAAAGGGACATAGGTAGCCTGAAAATAGGTTTCGATTTGGTCATTGTACTAGAGTTCTGGGAAAACAGACTGTTCTTTTGAATTTCTAAACAATAATAATGTGTTTAAGACCTTTGTACAATCATGATAAGTTACACGTCTTGATAAGAAAGCCTTGCCTGGGCAGAGCATCTGTAGAAAGACCACTACACAGATCATGAGTGCAGTTATGCTTAAATTAAATTAAGTAGGCATGAAGGGATAGGAGTAGGTAGGAAAGGAGGAGGTAATTGAAGCAGCAAATAGTCTGGGCATAGAAATGGAAATGTGTGTAAACTGCAAATTGAAAAGGCATTTGCTGCCATGAACTATTGTGTTAATTTCTTCAGAGGTTTGAGTAAGCGCAAGTAATGCCATAGTGAAAACTGTGGAAAGGGATCAACATACGCATCAATATTGGGGAAGAAATCTCTTTGTATACGGCACTTTGAGGCCAAAGGATGTATCCTAGATCCTTGCTCCTCAAGCGTGGTCCATGGACCAGCAACATTCAGCATCCTGGGAGTCTGATAGAAATGCAGAACCTCAGGCCCCCTTCTAGACCCATTCAATCAGAATCTGCATTTAACAGTCTCCAGGTGATATATAGGCACATTGAACTTTAAGAAGCACTGACCTAGAGCTGTTACACAGTTTATTAATTCATTTATTCATCTATTCAATAAACATTTTTAGAGTCCCTTCCATGTGCCAGACATTTGATTAGACAATAAAAGAAAGAGAGAGTTACAGACAGAAGTAAGATAGAGGCCCCTGCAGTGCAGGAGCATGTCACTGGAGTGGGCCATGTGAGATACATTGAAAGTTCAAGTTCAAAGGATCTGTGTTTGACTATGGGATGTCAGGGTAGGAAAGTGATGATGCCCCAGTGTTAGCCCTGAGCACGTGAGTGTCAGTGATATGTTTAGATCAGACTAGGAGTAAAAGAGAATGCCTCTCGCCTTGCAACATTGAATTGTGAGGCTGCCGTGGACTTTCAGGTGGAAATGTCTAGTAGGCAGCTGGAGTGGAGAGCAGGGGTTGTCAGATTATGGCTGCAAACCAAATCCTGCCCGCCCTTTGTTTTTGCAAATAAAGTTTTATTGGAACACAGCCACGCTCACGGTTTACCTATTGTCCATGGCTGCTGTCACACTCTAAGGGCAGAGTGAGTAGGTACATCAGAGACCATGTGGCCCACAAAGCTTAAAGTATTTTCTCTCCAGCCTTCTCCAGGGAAAGTTTGCTGACTCCTTTCCTAGGGCATGGTGGAGAGGTCTGGGTTAGAGACAGCCATGTGGAATTTGTAGCAGCCAGGGTGGGGCGGGGAGTTGATGAGACCATCCTGAGAAAACGTGCAGTGAGAAGAAAAGGACAAGGTCAGAGCCGTGAGAGACACCGCCCCATGCGCTTCACATGCTTCCTGTGCCTGTAGCAGTTCCCTGGCCATTCAAGTTCTTTTGTTTCCCTGATAACTTTTGCAGCAGCTATTTTGTTATCATCATCATCATCATCATCATCATCATCATCATTATTTGCTTTGGCACTTGCAAATTTATTAAGCCCAGAAATTGGCACCAATTCAATGAACCATTCTGTGTATCATTTGTCACCCTAATAATTTAGCGGATTATATACGGTAACAAATAACTTTTCCATTTCAATGAAAGCTGTAAGTGACATAGGAGTTTGGGCCTCATTAACATCTCCTTGTGAAATAGAAAGGAAATATCTCCTTTCTTCATATGTTTGTTCTGCCTGATTCCTATGACTGGCGGGGGTGTGCAGAGGTATCAACAGCTCTTGCAAAACCCCGTCCCCTTAATGCTGTCCCAAAGTAGTGATGGCCACAAGCTGGCATGTTCTCCGTGCTTTGCCCCGCTATGAGGCTGCCGCTCCCCTCAGATTCATGGAAGGTGGTGAGACAGAGGGTTGCCGAGAGGGGAGGCAGGAAGCTTCTGGAGCGGGAAATTGTTTAGGGCATAAAAAGGGAAGTGTGTATTTCAAATCTATAAGTTTAAAAGCCATTCAGTGCCACAAACTGTACTTCTCCGGAGTTATGCATAGGTGTTTGTGTAGGAAACATTTTAATGGTATCACCTACAAAAAGAAAAGGACTCAGGCCTCAGTTCTTAACCCACCTTTGTTAGATAAATAGCACAGCTAGTGTTAGGCACCGGGCTCTGAGATGAGGATGAGCGGTCTCTGTAAGATGAGGTGAGGAAGAGAAAAAGGATGCAGATGGACGTCAGCTCAGCACCTTCATGATGGGTGCAGAAATTCAGCCATCACTTATTTTTCTGCTAGCACGAAGGCGTTGTCTTGTATTCCCTTGTGCAGTAGAACCACGTCTCACCTGTCAGACCAGAAGCAGGCCCTTAAGTGCCATGCCAGACAGCAACACAGACTTTACACGCTGGAGATTTCGGTCCCCACGCCACCAAACTGTGGCTTCTGACTTTTGCAATTTCTGCCTCAAGGGAAGATAGCCATTTGCCACTCCCCTTCCCTGTGCTTTAGACACACTGCTAACCAGGGGTGAGAGACCCCGCAATTTTGAACGAGGGCATCCTCTCAGAGCTTTGCCAAGGTAGTTTTTAGCTGGCCTCTCCACAGATTTGTGACTGTACAATTTTCTGCAACCTTATTATAAAAAATTCTCTTTTCTGAAAGAGCAAAAGCCAAGTAAATATTAAAGAAACATCAAAACCAACAGAGCAACTTCTAGAATACGGTAACTTCCCTCACTAACATCTACCAGCCAGGCGGGTCTCAGACCCTAAATGGAATACTAATATTATTCCTAAAGTTAGTCTTTCCACACCTGGATACCCCCTCCCTGGGGTTCATCTCTCCCTGATGGCTCTTTCACTTTTCTCCCGTGCCCTCTGATTTGGTCCTTCCAAGCCCAGGAAGACCTTGACCTGTCGCGTGGGCTGCTTCCAGCCCTCTCCCTCCGGCCTTCTTCCTGTCACCTCACATCCTCTTGGCGGGGGGGGGGGGGGGGGGGGGGGGGGGCGGGGAGCATGTGCTGAAACCGTAGGGACCACAGTGGTTCCATCACTACTTTTCAAACACCAGAATCTTAAGTCACTTAAAATTACACCCAATGCTGGGAGCCATTAGGTTAATTTCTCCTTTGCGGGAGAAAGTGTCTTCTTTTAAAACTTGCTTTGGAATGATGTTTCGTTAAAACACCATTATCTCTTCTGCACAGCAGACAGTCTAGGGAAGGTCCTTGCAGATCGTTACCAGTTCTGGTGCAAAGCTTCGCTGGTGGAAGGCAGTGGAATTTTCCTGCAGAAATCAGGTTTCTGAGTTATCTGTGCATGACATTTATGCATGCTTCCCCAAGGTCGCCCTCGGCGTGGACAGCCCAGGATCTTACTGCAGGTGAATAGAGAGCAGGCTGACTTTAACCACCATGCTAAAGGCTTTCTACACCTGTAGTATATGAACAGTGCAGTGATAATGGAGGCCAAAACAGGAAGCACACCCGGGGCCGGGCGCTCTTAGATTAGCTGGTCTGTTCCTCGCACTCTTCTCGGCGGGAGGAGGTACTCTGATGATCCCCTCACGTAGCTGGGGAAGCCGGGCACCGAGCTGTCAACTAACTTGCCCAAAGTCACAACAGCTCATTGAGTGGCAGAGATGGGATCTAAACCCAGGCAGGCAGTCTAGTTTCAGAGACTCGTACCTGCTCCTGACGCAAGACAAGGAAGGTTTAGCATTCCCTTCACAGAGCTTTTGGGATTAATCAGAGACATTTATTTGCCAATCGAATTTAAGGCAGACTGTGTTAAACACCCCAGTAGAAACATAAAATAGCGGGCTCTGGAGCCCTGGATATTTTCTTAGGATGTTAAGAGCCATGTTTGGAGCTGCCTTTCATCCCAGAGAATTATCAGCTCCTCAGGTAATTGAGGAAAATGCGGTAGGGTGAGCAGCATTGTACCTGAGCCGTCTCCTCCTTGTAACTCACCACTAATAAGGGGCAAATGGCTTTTCTCACATTGCTTCCCAAGAGCTCTGCTTGTCTCTGCCAGCAAGTCCCTGCCTTTCCTGGAATCAAAAGTTTGAATTCAGTCCCTGATTACTGTTTCTTTTAAAGGCTTTGCAGCAGGGAGAGTCCTGCAGAAAGGTGCGATGTGGCATTTATCCATTAAAATAGAAACTGGGAAAGAGCCAGACTCTGAATTCCAAATCCCAGATTCCCCGTCAGGATGGAATAGCTTTCACCAAATCTTGTCAAGCTTCCCCAGCCAAGACGTGGGCAAAATAAAACAGGCTTCCTCCTCCTCCTCCTCATCTGGTGGGAGTGTTTGGAAGATAAAAGGTAATAATTGATGTGAAAATGCCCTGAGCTCCCTAGTTGAAAGCTCTGTACAATCCCAACATATCATTAAACAGGCTTTGTTAGGATTTTGATACGGTTCTGTGGCTCACAGAAGTAGGTCTTAAAGCTGGTAGTGTGAAGTCTCAGAGCTTTATTCCAGAGAGGGCGTATTCACTGCGAGTATAGTCAACTCAACACTGTCCAAGTCAGGGACAGCCCTAGAGTCAGGATGGGTGTGCCCCCATCTGGGAAGCACTGTCTGCCATGCCTGAAAACCTCCTACGATGGGGGCCTCCCTACCTTCTGAATTGGACACCGTTAGGAAGCGCTTCCTTGGATTGACAGTAACTCTGTTTCTCTGCAGTCTTCGGCTACAGGCATCCCTTGTTTTATTGCACTTTGCTCTATTAGGAGGCACAGATGGTTTTTTTGCTGTTGTTTTTCGTTTTCGTTTTTGTTTTTCTTTTTTTACAAAGTGGGGGCAAAACCTTCCACCAGCCAAAAAGATTACGATTGGCTTTATTGCGAGGCCCTCTGGCACCAAACCCACAGCATCTCCACAGTCTGCCTGTGCGCGGAACACGCCCGTATCTGGCGCTTGAGCTGTTCGGAGGCTGATACTCGATGCTGGTGCAGAGACGTCGCTAACCCGGCTTCCTTCCGCCGCGTCGTGCGTGGTTCAGTTTCGAATCCTCTCGCTCCGCTCATTCTCCTGCAGACATAGTCTGGTCCTTCCCTCATACCGTCGACTGTGGCTGCCAGAACCACACACCGTGCTCCAGGTAATCTGACCATAGCCACTTATCACTCCGTTAGCACAGCCTAACATCAGAGTTTTCTGAGCCTTTTCATGCTACAACAGCTACTGAAGTTATACGGATCACATCTCTATATATTATATGTACCCCTGCAAGGTTGTATCTCTCCAATATTGGTGATTTAAAAAAAAAAATCATAGCAAAAAGTTACATTTATCCTTTTAAAATGAAATTTTCTTAAAATTGGTGCCAGGCCAAGAAATATTTTCTATCAACTAATGCATGCTATTTGTAATGATCAGTCATTAAGTTATTTACCTGCCTAATTGTACTGGTATCTGTTCTGTTTTGTAGCCCTGTCCAAAATTCTTTGCAGAAGTCCTTCTTGTCTACTTCATTTTTTCTCATATCTGAACCATATGACTTTATTCCAGGAAGAAATGCCTGCCGTTAGTATGACTTGAGTTGTTCTTAGTAAAACTGGATCAGCATTTATGGCGCCACCATTACTGGCTTTTTTTTACAATCCATCCCATTTATAATTTCTGGGATGTGTTTCCAGTTCAAACACCTATATCTTAGAGAATTTTCCTTTCCTCTCTTTAGAAAAGTTGAGACGTTAGCCTAAATCCTTGCTTCTGGCCTCATTCTTACGGATCATGTCTTTTTCAAAGGCCTCTGCTAACAGGGTGCTCATTGATTGGCAGATGTCCTCTGAGCTCGTGGTACGGTTAGTCCAGGTGCAAGATTTAAATTCACTTGAAGCAGTTAGATGTCCTCCTCTGACCCCGTACATCACGTCTGGGGTCGTTTCCTTTTTGCGGTCATTGCTTTGTCCTTGACGATGCAAAGGCTACTCTTCTTGGCAAGGAAGCCAGTGGCACCTGGAGAGGGAGTTGTGCTTCTTCTTGATGTAAGTCAGCATCACATGGTGGATCCCAGGCAGTTGACTCAGGCCTTCTTTGATGTTCTCCTGGCTCTGAGCCCCCACCAAGTTCCTTTAAATGCTACTTTTGGTCTTTAAGGGACACTTATGAAAATGTAACGACCTCTGAGAAGGGTTGGTAAGCTAAACCTGTGCAGCTTCAGGGGAGAGGGTGGGTTTTAAAGGAAAATACCCTTAACTACTCGCTTATGGTGGGGCTGGAATGCTTGACCTTCCTGGGGCACTGGACCTGGGCCATCAAATGGGGAAGAGCCAAAGCTTGCTTCATTTGGGGGAGAATGCTCCATTTCTAGAGTATTATTTGCAGAAACTAAAGGGAGAAGAGGTATAGCAGAGAGGGATGTGGATTAGAAGTTAGGAAACCTGGGTCATATTCCCTGGATCTGCTTCTAAATGGGCTGAGAGACCTCTGTATCCTTATCTATGTGATAAGAAAGTTGGATCAACTTAAACTCCTCTGTAAGGCCATTACCAGCATGATTCTCTGATACTTTATCCATCTTTTCCGCTTCATGGGCTCTGTGTCCTATATGAAAGTTATGCCACTTCTCTGACTCTTAGTTTCTCCAATTGTAAAGAGAGGAGAATGGTCAGTTCTGCAGCTTTCTTAAATGAGCAGTGCTCACAGAAGCCTGGGCTGAAGCAGCGTAGGGGTGTAGAAGAGGGACTTCCTGCCCTCCTCCCTGTTCAACCACAACTCAATATTTACCTATTGGTCTTCTGCATTGGCTTTCATTTAGAGGAACATTTATGCTGCCATTTTGTTTGGGGGTCGCCGACGAATTAGTACTTGTCTATATAGTATCGTATCCTAGGTGACTCGGAAGCCCCCATCTAGCTAAAGAATTAGATTAAGCTCATTGAGAGTAGGGATCAGGACTTGTCATTCTGTCTTCATTACTCTTCAAAGAGTCTAAAGTATAGCAGATGTTGAACAAATGCTTGTTGGGTAAATACGTAATGATAATAATGATGATTATCAATGAGCTTTTATTCCAGGCCTGGCATTCAGTGCCTTAAGCGGTTACCTCGCTTGACCCTTGAACGAAACCTATGGAGTAGACCTTTTCGTTCCCATTTTACAGATACAGACTTAAGTTAAACAGCAGCAACCTGACATATCAAAACAGAGGCTCTTAATCACCTTGTGACTTGGCCTCGTTTCTGTCTATGGGACATACCAAGTAAGAGGAGGGACGAGGAAGCTGAAAAGCCAGGCCACGAGGAGGTGGAGTATCAATCTGAAGATAATGCCTGGCTAGGGATAGGGGGGTGGTGATTCATGGTCTTCGAGAACGGGCTTAGACCTGAGCTAGAAGATCAGTTCCACAGAATTGCGTTCTCCAGACCAGTGGAACCAGCATTACCCAGGAACTTTCCAGAAATAGTAATTCTCAGGCCTCCTTCCAGGCCATCTGAATCCCCAAAGCTGGAGGTGAGGCTCAGAAGTTTGTGTGTTAATAAACCCTCCAAGGAATTCTATGCGTGCTAATGTTTGAGGACCACTGCTGTGGACCAGCTTCAGTGACTTCGGTTTTATCTCTGTAGTAGGGAAGCTTTTGGTTTTCTCACTGTCGGGATAAAGGTTTTAAATCCACAGCAATGTTTTCCTCTTTGATATTTACGATGAGGCCAGACAAGATGTTTGCTTGGACTGAGAAACTCTTAGGCATCAGATTCCTTTTCTACCTTCTGTTTAGTCTGTAACCTGAGGCCCATCACTTAACTCTTGATTTTTTGCCTGTAAAATGTGGTTAACGATGCCTCGCTCCCTTATTGGGGTAGCCAGAGAAACGTGTAATTAGTGGTTGTGAAGCCCAGGAGCCCAGGGCACCATATAAATCCAGTAGAATAATAATCAGTTTATGGCCTTAAATGCCACCTACGACTTGACACATTTAACTTTTCTTCCCTGAACTGTAGTTTGAAGTTAATTTAACAATTTGGTATTTGCACTTATTTATTATTCCCTACTCCAAAATTGTGTGTTTGTGTGTGTGTGTGAATGTGTGTGTGTGTGCGCGCGCGCCTCCTACAACCTCCCAGAGAAAGCGGGTAAAGAAAAAAATAACACATTTAAAAAATCAGGACCATATGAGAAAATAAACCTCTCCAAAGCAGAATGCTTGATTGGTTGTCACACATGGATTCCACAGAAGTTTTGAAAAGAAAGGTGAGAGAGACCCCATGGGCAGAGAGCTGGTGCCTACGGTAAGGCTGGTTCTCTGAGATTCCACGCTGAGATCATTTAAAGACGGCTCATCTTGTGCAACATTTTCATTTCTGCTCGTCTTTCTAACAGTACCCTTCCTTTTCCTGTTTTGAGCCCTGGAAGCCTGAATAATATTTTCTATATGGTCTTTCTTTATTCAGTTAAGGCAAATACTTCCTTTTTAAGGCCAGATTGCTTGTCCTATGTATACACTCAATTTAGATTAGATTTCTAAGAGTGCAGGCTAGTTTGTCTTACTTGGATATAAAGTCTTTCTCCCGACCCCTAATCTTAAACAGATGAATGGCCAGAAAGACCCAGATGAAGACACAGGAAAAGAATTTCTTTGGAGAGTATGACCAGGGCTGAAATTTATATGGAGGATACAAATGGTTGATTGATCACCCACAAAAGTATGTTGTTATTAATAGAGGCTTTTGTGTACTGACAGTGTGGCATGAAGAAAAACATAATTACTTAAATGCTAACTAACCATAGTTTTATTTTGTATATATAACTTCAACATTGGAGCATAATTACTGGACGGGGGGAAAAAAAACCTCCACCCTTTTATTACCATTTCCTGACATTTTTAAATTATACACTATTACTGAATTAAAAAAAAAAACAGCAGGAAAAGAATCATCCAGACCCTGAATCAACTCACTAATTTATAAACCGAGTCTCAAGTAAACAGGATTGTTTCTCCAAGTGCCTTATGGTAGAGGTCAAACACAATAGCCTAAAATAACAAGTTGAGACATGTTTTCATAATTGGAAATAAGAAAGAAATTCAACCATCTGCTAATGGAAAGAAGAGTTTTGCAATAAGGCTAACAGCTACTGTCATTTCTGAAGAAGCATTTCTAAATTCTTCAGAAGACAGTAATGGTGCTTACTTACGACAGCTAAGAAACATTCAGGGCACCAGTAACTAATTATGAATTACCTGGGAAACCATGTTTGCACTTAGAAGGGCCAGGGTGGAATCCTTTTAGAAGTTGCTCTAACTTTACAACTGCCCGGGGTTATTCATTGCAGACTGAAGTATTTCCTTTTCAAGTCCAAATAAGTCGAAATGAATTGGACAGCTGATTCCCTGTAAGGGCAAAAAGAGAGGAGAAAGAGGCTGTGGCTTTCTTTCATTGAAAAGCGCTGGCTGAACCCAAGAATTGCTTCTGCTTCCACCAAGCTTACTGGCAATTTGCTGAGTTCTACCGTGAAATAAAAAAAGTAGCACGTCTGGCCAATTGTGAGGGTTGACAGCAAACAGAAAGGAAGAGTTAACACGTCCTCATCTTCCAAGCTGGCAGTTAAGCCTGCAGATAAGGCGAGAAGAACGGTCAGCTGATGGGTGGGCCTGCCCCTCATAATAGAAGACGGTCCGGCCAGAGATAGTTTCTCATTTTTCTGATTACTTATCTTCTCTGGGCTTGTCTTTTCCTATGGGGTGTAAATTATTTGTTTGCAATGTTTCTGAAATGGCTCTAAGAAGATCAATAGAAATGTGATGAGGAAAGAGAATGTAACTTCACTGCCCTCCCTTCTCCGAAAGCCAGCCACGTTCGCATGGTGTGGACTTCCTGTCAGCTCGGTAATAATTAACGTAGAGTGTGTATTTAATCTGCAGAAACTTATCAAGAAATAAGTCATTTAATCATTGTTTGTATGATTCTCAAGCACTCTAATATTATTAATATTTAGTCTGCAATAAAGAAAACATTGTGTTTGATTGAGTTAGGTAATGTGAAAGTTCCTCTTGTAATTTTTAAAACAGGAATGGTTGCTTTTCAGAACAGAAATATTTGTCTTGAAGGATCTGGATGGCGGTTTTCTGTGGTTCTTCTCTTTTTTGAACTCACAGAGCTCTCACTGGCTAGACATTTCATTCTCACCATTCAGTATCTACTTATGTGCTATTAATTCTCTTTTTATGCCCTAAACCTGACCATACTATAAACCAGTCATCCTCAACCTTTTCGGCACCAGGGACCGGTGCTCCTATGAGAATCTGATGCCTGATGATCTGAGGTGGGGCTGAGGTGGTGATGCTAGTGCTAGGGAGTGGCTGCAGATACAGATGAAGCTGCTCATGCTTGCCTGCCACTCACCACCTGCTGTGCAGCCCGGTTCCCAATAGACCGCAGACCGATACCAGTCCATAGCCTAGGGGTTGGGAACCCTCACTATAAACTCCTTGAAGATAAGCATCATCTCCTATATTTCAATCTTTCTTGAAGTGCCTGAGTCAGCAGCTTGTAGGGCAGCTGTAACAGGATTTTATGTATTTAATCATGTTTTTGTGATCTAACCCATTTCTTATTAAAATAGTGAATTCCAACTCATTCTCTTTGAATATCATAAATTCATCTTGAAATGTAGTATGGTTGCCATTCCCTATTCTAAAATGAGACCCCGGCCTCATTCAGCACGATGGTCTGTGGTCAATTACTTCACTGCTGGGCTCTGAAGGTGTCAGAGGGTCTGGGTAATAAGCCCGCTTTCAGCCAGTGCTACTGGATTGAATGGGCTTTATCCCGGCGCACAGGGCCAGATGGGAGGATTTCCGTGTGAGTGTAATCGGGAGCTATTACCACTCAGAGAGCTTCCACAAAGAGAACGTGAGAAAGAGAGAATGCCCCTCTTAGCGGACACTTACGTGTTCTAATTAATAAAAGGTTAATGAAGGTGACCTTTTCGAAACTTGGTCTTGGAATTTAATTTTGGTCACAAATTGACCTTTAAGAGGCAAAATCACGTTCTTGGATGTTGTGTTTGCGTGTATATGAAAAACAAAGGAATCAGTTTAGTGTCTAGGGCGTATCATTTAAATTCTTAGAAACCCCATAATTATAGGTTTGCGGCAGGCATATTATATGAAAAAAGAAAAATAGCCCAGTAAACTATGAGGTCTTGCTGTGCTCAGAATATATCACAAAAAAAGTAAAGGGGGGAGTGTTGGTGATGTCGTTATCGTTATTTTTAGAAAACCAAGGTCTGCGATGAGAGCTTGGGAAATGAGCGTTGGGAAATGGTATACGATACGGCATGGGAAGTTTATTACAGATGTGAAATTATGCAGTGTGTATCAAGGGTAAATGTTTATTCATATTCTAAATTTAACCCACGACTAAACGTTGCCGTTGGAAGTGAATTTGCTCTTTGGGCTTGTGGGCTTGAAATTCTCCCTCCACTGCCGTGCGGCTCAGAGGCCGAGCTGTGGAAACTGGAAAGATACCCAAGCTCCCTCTTCTCCTTTGGGCATCATATTTGGCTCCGGTTTATAAAAAGTGAGTCCAAAGTCTCTACAAAAATAAACAACCTTGGTTCTATTTAGGTCTTGTTTGGGGGGGTTTTAAAGCCCTTCCGGTGATCTAGGAGATGCTAAAGGGTTTCTGTCAGGTCTTGGCAGGGGACAGAAGCCACACGCAGCTGGGATGCTGAAGAGAAGTTAACGAAGGCACATACTTACAGAGGTGTAGACAGGCCAGGAGAACCATGAGGGGGTGAAGCCCCCAGGGGCTGCCACAGTGGGAAGCGTGCCCACTGCTGGGCCTGAAGGGGTGACAGTGGGAAACCGTGTTCCTGGAGCGTGGGGACAGTTAGAACCACAGGAGCGGGGCCTGGACAGTGGTCGTCATGGAAGGTGCTACCTGCTCCCTGGACTGCTGCACCAGAGCGGGGAGAGGACAGGGGTGGACACCCCCGCGTCTCTCTCCTCCCGCCCGCCCACTTCCCACCCCCACCTCTCATCGTCTGAGTCCAGGTGGAAGTGAGGCGCGAGGGAGTCCAAGTAATGCAGTTTGTAGATGGTAAGCTCCCCCCGCACACCCACACTGTCGACCCCTGGGAG
The DNA here is from genome assembly GCA_003508835.1 of Eonycteris spelaea. Classification (NCBI taxonomy): domain Eukaryota; kingdom Metazoa; phylum Chordata; class Mammalia; order Chiroptera; family Pteropodidae; genus Eonycteris; species Eonycteris spelaea. Next base: position 2,547,167 of record PUFA01000036.1, read on the forward strand.
AAGCAGAGACGACCCCTGTCGGAGTCCGCACTTCTCTTCAGAATCGGGGTTACCAACACAGCGATTTGTCACTGGGTTGGCTGGGGCAGAGGATTAGCCTACGTGATCTGAAAAAAATATTGTGACTAGTACCATATGACTTATACCCCTCAAAGGGGACAATAAAGAGCCACATGCAGTAATGGTGAGGAGCACTGGGCAGGACTATCCAGCTGTGACCGCAGCTCAGCCTCTTACCAACTGAGTAATCTGGAGCAAACTTCTCTCTGAGGCTCTATTTGTGGTTTGTTTGTTTGTTTGTTTGTTTAAGTAGGGATAACAGTCATGCCTACCCCATGGTGTTCTTGGGAGGCTGAAATGAAAAGATAACTGTGAAGTTTTCAGCCTGCGACATAGTCAGAATTCAGGAAATAGAGCTGCTAGCTGCTTATCCACCTTACAGACAGGAAGGCTCAATCCTTGCTGGGGTTCTGTCCCAAGAGATGTCTCTCTTTTGCAGCAGGTATTGAAATGTGCGTGAGGATAAGGGCATGAGGTATTTATGTTTATTAAAAGGGATTGTGGGCTGCAATTGCCTGAGAAGCATCCATGGTCCCCTCCTTTTCTAGAGCGGAGTGAGTGTCTTGCTTATCTCAGATGGTGATAGCCCACGGGGCTGGGAAATGGGGAGCAGAGAAAGTAATGAAAGAAGGATGTGTGCTAGTCCCTCCCAGGTCAGGGGTTGACCGGGGTACGCAGAACAGCAGCAGAACAGGGGAGGCACATTCTGGGCCTGTCACTGCCATCCCACACTCACACCGGGTCGTGGCCCACTCCTTTCTGAGCCCACGGCCTCCATAGCTTCATGTTGGGGCTGCTGTCGAAAGGAGTCACAGAGCCTTGCTCGAAAGCTCATTCTACAACATGATCAATACTGGGAGAAGAGATGTCACGGTAAGCGGAAGAAACACAAGCAGCTCAGGGCACATCGAGAACACATTGGGGTCTCAAGAAAAAAGAATGCAGTGAAAGAATATAAAGATGGAGCTGAGTCTTCTAAGTTAGTTGGCTTTCCATTATATTTGTATAGTTTTAAAAATCAAAACTAGAACCAAGTTGGATGAACATAACGGCACTGGCGGACTTGGGAATTAAGAGCAAAATTCTGCTCTAAAATTCCTGAAATCATGGCACAGTGTCATTCTGAATACGTTCTATTCCTACCGCTAGCACTTTCTTGGCTGATTTCTTTTCTAGCCCTCTACTTCTTTCTGTTTTTGTTTTTGTTTTGTTTTGTTTTTTAATGTATGCCCCTTCCCAAATACCCAGCCCACTGGCAAGCCAGCGGCTGCAGAGGCTGTGCCTTTCATAGCAGCGATCTCTGGATTTTTAGTGATAATGGATAAGAATCAAGGACAAGATGAGTGTGTGTGAGCTGGTGAGATAGGACCAGATGATGATAATAAATACACTGTGCGATGGGACTGGCAGTCCCTGACATTTTAAAGATTGCCTGGCCCTCGACAGTCAGTGTGTATTTGACCACCCTGCTGTAAGGAAGGATTAAAACACATCTAAAAAGCCATATGATAATATGTTCAATCGCATCATTACTCTTTCACCACACAAGGTGAGTGTAGAAAATTTCGATGGATCAAGTTGCGACTATCTGACATTACAAAGCTACACTGGTGAGAAATTAGAAATATTCTTCTCGTAATTCTGTGTGGAAAGAAACGGTTTTAGAATATGTCCATCAGACTGCATGTTTGACATATAGCTGCCCTCTAAGTAGAAATATTAGAGTCAAAGAATGAGTGTAGAGAGAAAAAATCAAATGCAGAAATACCCTTAAATATGCAGGAAGCCTGTGCGTGGGAATAAGTGTACACAATTGTATCATCTCTAAGGCTGTATTGATACCTTGAGTCATTTACTATGGCCCAGAGCTAAGTTACTTTAATCAGTGGATACCTTTAACATACTGTAATGTAATAGCTTCGAAAATGGTGGTGATATAAAATGCATTTAGAAAGGTATCTAAAATTTCATAGTAAAAAGCGGTGAGCAAGATCAGAGCATGTCTTCTTCCGGAACCATCTATTCAGAGCACTGGTGGTGCTCAGGGGACTGGAACAGTGGAGTCGCTCCAGCATCCTCTGTCACAATGGTGGGCACACGAAGAAAGCCTATTACAATGTAACGATGATTTCTGAAAATAGAACCAATTCTCAAAAGCCGAAGGTTGCATATGAAAACCTACAAACAGCTCCTGCTGAAGGCTGAACTCCTTGACCTAGTGAATTGTGACTGCTTTGGCATAAGTGGTCTGTTAGCGCCCTGCGCAACACCCACTTCCTGCTGGAGGAGCCAGAGGCCTGGATGCTGCGAGCTCCCCCAAGTGCTGGGACCCAGGCACTAGAGATAAAGGACCTTCCACTGCGTTATGCAGGGGCCTGAAATCTAGTCATTTCTGGCTGCTTTCTTTGCTTTTTCCTTTTCCGGTTTTTGAGTTCTGACAGCCAAATTGTAGCCACAATAGTTAGTGGTCTGAATCAGAGTTTACATATGTCAGGTTAGGCCCTCTGCAAATCCCAGCTGAGGAGGAGACTTCCAATAAGCTCAATTGGTCTGTTTCATTTTAATCCCACCAGCCAGTCTGTGACTGGTCATGTGGACATTGAGAACAGTAAAGATGATTTGTCTTGCTTGAACTGTGCTCTGAAAATGCAGTACCGACAGCCCAAATGGCCATTCTTAAGGAGCATCTGATTTTTTTTTTTTTCTCTCAACTTCGATAGTAGTCATTCAGTTGGCCAATCAAACAAGCATCTGTTGAACACTTGGTGTGTATAAATCTCTGCTTCGAGAGGTGCTGCAGGGGAGCATTGGGGTTCGGGGACATGAGGGTGGCTTTCCACTGGGGTTCACGTCTCGCTTTCGTTCCACCAAAAGCCAGACAACGCTCACCGGGAGCAACCATGGTTGGGGGTTTTCTGCCATGAGCAGGAGTTAATAGGCTTCCCGCCGAGAAGAGAAGGTAACACAGCAGAGTGCCCTGAAGATTTCCCTATGACAGACCCTCGCCTGCCCCTAGACAGACTGCAAGCAGCCCTTTCATTCAAAGCCTGCCTTCCCTCTTATACTTACCTGTGTGTTACAGGTGGAGAAAGGTGGCTTTTGTTAAGAGTAGACTCCCAGTGGAAATGATTAACTCGGCTTTGTGAGGAAACACCCACGAAAGGTCTCCTTCCTTCTCAGGAAGCTTGAAGTGAAACTAACATCCCAGTGTTTTCCTTCCCCCACCCCACCCCCCTTACCTCTCCCTCCCTATAACACAGCCTGGCAAACTCCTACTCGTCCTTCACGGCCCAGCTCCATTGTCACGTCCTCTGTGTAATCTTCCTCATCACCTTCCCGCTCACCCCTGCCAGGGGCCTGTTCCTGCTTCTGGGCACACATAGCCCTCGCACACGTCCCTCCCATGGACTCCAGAAGAAAAACTCACCCGTGTGTACCCAGCTTCTAACTTGGGCTGAGGAACAGGGTAGCAGGTAAATGTTTGTTATAGGGGCAAATGAGGAAACCGACAGCGATCTCTTATAGAGGCACAGGTGAGTAAATATATTATTTACCCTTATGACAAGGCTGCTGAAAATAGATAAACAGAGGTTACAAGTACAAACAACCTCCGACAGGAGGATAATATTAAGGAAGGATTTGTTTTAGTATTTGGCCTCTGATTTTGGAAGCAGGAACTTGCACATACAGTGATTAGGAAGACAAATGTACCACTGTGCAAACAGCGGGAGGATATGACTCTCCCTCTGGCACAAGGTAGAGCTGCCCCAAGTGCTCTGAGGACATGCAACACTAAGATAACATCAGGGTGCCAGGAGGAGGGGGGGCGGTCTATTCTTCCTGGTCTGTTATATAATGTAAATACTTTCTCTTTCAGAAATCCTTAGGACCACTTGTTGCGTGCCTTACTCTTAACCCTTTAATTACAGGGCTGCTGATGCTCTCACTAACACCACCCCCTCCCCCTCCACCCCCCCCCCCCCAAGGACACAGGAAGGCGTCCTTCCTGCATACATTTATTTAAGCATTTGGCATAAAGGTGGTGCAAATGCATGCTTCTGCTGGGTTAAACGGTTGAGCTAATGTTTGAATTAGCATCTTGCAGGGCGTGAAGGATCGATTTGACTACCTGGTCTTCACTCTGTTTCCTGTGCATCACAGTCGTGCTTCCTGTGCTGTTTCTGTCTCTTCGGGGTAGGGCTGGTGAGAAGTCTGAAGTGTTGCTAGTGCAGGAGCTTATGATCGTTAGAAATACCTTCTCGGCAAGAAGTTATTTTTAAAGCAAGTGATAAGAAACCGCAGAGCTCTGAAACCCAGGGGAAAAGCAAAACTTGAGGCTCTTCAGGTCTCAAAGCCAAGCACAGCTGCATTAGACAAGACAGCCTGGCTGGGCCGCATCTGTTTTCACTCGGCTTACAGTAATAGGTAGGGTTGGTTCTAGGTGAAGACTTAACTTAATCTTAGATCTCAGCCAACAGGGTTAACATTGTGAAGCAAATGGATTTAATTTTTGTGCTAAAATATGATAGGGCAGCCTTCTCAGGATGACCATGGGGTGAACATAGTATTATTTTTATAGGATACAAATGACTTGGCCAACCTTGGGTAAGGTACCGTCCTCATTGGGCCTCAGGTTCCACATCTGTAAAATGGGAGAATGTCACCCACCTCTTAGTGCTGTTTGGAGATCCCGTGTGATAATATAGGTAAGTCCCACAGTGTAGCAGGGTTCAGTGGAAGAGGCAGGACTTTATAAATGGGAAAAGCATGGTGTTTGGAGTTGGACAGACCTGGAGGTGAATACTCAGCTCTACTGCTTATTAACTATGTGGCTAAGTAAGCTCAGTATTCCTCAGTTTACTTGCCTGTACGAAGGGACTAAAGGTACCTATTTTGTAAGCTTGCTGTGTTTATTAAATTAGACTGTATGTGAAACACCTAAGAACATAGTGTAATGAAAGCTTGTCAACAGAGGTTATAATATCTGTGTCTAAATGTATGATATATGCCCCAAATTATCTTTCAGAAAAGAGGGTGTATAACGTACTTTGGGAAAAAAATGCCTTAGATGGCTCAAAAAGTGAGAAAGATACACAGAGAATTTAAATAAAATTGTTCCATGAAGTGTGAGTTGATGAAAGCAGTATCTCTAAATTTGTGTATTATATTATACCTAATTTTAAATATGCACATGCAATGAATTCAATATTATAAGTGGATAGCTAATAGTTTCACTGATATTCTTAAAAGTTTAGGTATTTAAAAACCTTTTAGGGTGGATCTTCTCATAGGAAAATGGAAGCTGCCTTCTGCTATTTGTTTAGAATAGAACTGCTAAACAAATAGAAATCAAATAAAGTAAAGCAGGCATAGACTAGAATGTCCCCTTTATTACCAAGGACAGACAAAAGGATTGTTAGCTAGGTGGACTTACTAAGCATTGAACCTCAGAATAAAAAAAAAGCAAACCTACCTGTCCCCCAGATACTACATGGCTAGACCACCAGGAAGGCAACTCTCTACCTCAAGGGCAGGGCTCCCAAGAGCTGGCATAAGCCATCCCCCCAGGGATACCATATAAGCCCAGATAGAGGCCAGGAGTTCACTAACTGTGTCCTTCACAGGCGAGGAGTGGAGAGGACGCCTTCCCCACTAATGCAGTCTGTTTGGGCATGAGTTTCACTTTCCTCAGCTCTAGGAGATAAAAATGGTTAGTTACAGGACCTCCACTATATGCTTCTTTGGCACCTTAAACTTTGTCTATCATAAAACCTTTCATAGTTGATTGTAATTACTCATGCAATGTTTGTTTGCCTTCATCACTGGACTAAAGGTACCTTGAAAGCAGTGACTGTGTTTGCTTGCTCAGGGCTATATCTCTGTCATGCAGTACAATGCCTGACACATGAATATTTGCTGAGATGGATGGATGGATGGATGGATGGATGGATGGATAGGTGGGTGGATGAATGGATGATGGATAGATGGATAAATGGGTAGATAGATAGGTGACTGTGAGGACAGATGATTCACAAAAATCGTAAAGGTTGGAGATAATATATATCCGGAATTTACCAGGCACTTTAAAATTCCTTTCCAGTCTTGTAGAAGACCTCACTTCCTCTCCTATCTCTGCACTAGAACTTCCTCTGTTTGACTCTGAGTACAATACAGCCAAAAAATTTTTCTTTCTTTGCCAATAGCAACATTGCCAGGACCATGATTTATGAGCTGCTTTCACGAGAATTGAGTCTATCAGTACCACCACCATTCTACATTTGAAGAGACACAAACGTCCACAGTAAACGCAAGACACAAAGAGAGATTATAGAAGAAGAAAGAGGCTTTTCTAGATGGCAGGAGTGGAGAGCTGGCTAAAGGGACACCCAAATTGACTTCCCTAAGGAAAAAGACATCTTCTTTAGGAAGGAGATGAATGAAAGCATCATCACCACGAAGCATCTGAGTAATCTCCTTTTCCTCTCCATTCCTTTTGGTCTCACTTTGCTATATAATGGGCCACTCTCTACCTTATGTTATGGTTACGCGCACAGATATCCAGGAGTTGAATGTTTAGCCGACGGTCAGTTAGTGTGTGTGGAATGAAAAAGCAAGTTGATGTCTTTATTTCTCCTAACTTACTCCTTGTGGTTAGATGCTCATCTCACCTTTATTATCTACACCAGTACCTCGTGCAATATTTCATGCCAAGTAAGCTGTAAACTCTAGATAAATATTTGTTGGATGAATAAATGAATGCCCAAAAGGGCTTCTGGAGAAAAGCCAGGAAGACATTCCTTTGATGAAAAGAGGAGGCAGGCAAATGCTGGAAGGGAGAATGTTGGGGGCGAGGAGTGGGGGGCTGGGGAGGAAGAGAGATAGGGCTCCAGGCTGAACAGAAGTAGTGAGTTTGGTTGTCTTTAAGAAAGAGCAGAGGAGGAAGTGTGTGAATGAAAAAGAAGGAAACTATCCACCAGGAAAGCAGCTCCATCATGCTGGGAGGAATCCGCATTTTGTAGAAACCTAGGACTAGGACGTACGGGAGAATGTCCTGGGAGAGAGGAAGACTTGGGACATGGCAAGTACTTTGGCAAGAGATGGCGATATCCAAATTAGAGCTCCTGTGTCTTTTATTAACCTCAACCCTTCATCCATTTTTGGGGGGGGGAGGGGAGGGGAAGAGAAGTTTGCCTCCATGTCACTGCCATACCCCCGCCCCGCCCCAAAGAGTTGGTAACACTCACAGATTTTATTTTCTCAACTTCCATTCACCCTTCATCTCACTTAACTGTGGCTTCTACCCACAATCCACTGCAAGGTTGCAAAAAGCTCCCTTGTTGCTGAAGCAATGGATCTTCCTTTGCTTATCTCCCTTGAACAGCTTCTGATACTGTCGACCACTTTTTAAACGTCCCCCGCCTTGCCTTCATGTTACCCCATCTCATGGTTTCTCTCTTATCTCTCTGGCGTCTCCTCGTTCTCCTCGTTTTTCAGCCCTTAAATGTTGGTGCTTCTTGGGAGTCCTTGTCAAAGACCTTCTTTCCTTACTCTGAATACCCATCTTGGGTCATGTCATCTACCTTAGTGGCTCTAGTCACCATCCATATGTTAGGACTTCCATTTCTAAATTTCCAGCCCAGATCGCTCTCTTCTGAACGCCAAACCTCTTAGATCTGTTCATTTGGCTGTCCGCTGCTGTCTCTTTCCAACAGGGACAAGCCAAGTGCATTGCTGTCAGCCAAACCGACTTCTCCTCTGGTCCGCCCTCTTTCTGTGGGTAGCATCACCATCTATCCAGTTGCTTACTCCAAAAACCATTCGGTTTCTTCTATCCATGTCAGAAGTCATTTTTCCTCCTATCCTTCTCTGTTCATACCCAATTGATCACCAAGTCATGCAGATTCCATCTTCCCAATGTCTTCCAAATCCATCCCATTTTTCTCCATCTCCACTGCCACCACTAGAGTTCAGACCACGAGTATCACCTGCCTGGGTCACTGCCCAGCTCCCTGATTGGTAGCCCTCCTCATCTTCCTTCCCTCCCAACTTCCTCCCATCCACTTCACATGGCAATTGGAGTGATCTTTCTAAAATGCAACTGGCTGCTGTGTCTCCCTTGCTTATATTTCCTTTTCCTTCTAGAACAAAAGCAAGCCCTTCGCATGGGTTTTAAAGCCCTTGATTATCTGGGCCCTGATTGCTTCTTGAATTTAATACATCACCGCTGTGAAACCGACACACATACACACAACACCATAGTCTCTCTGTTTCAGCCAGCAGGCTGAACCACTTCTAGCTGTCAAAGCCATATTCTGTCTCGCTTTTGGCCTTGACGGACCACATCTCGGTCTGTGAGTCATTGCTCCCTGAGGCCATTTGCCCACAAAGGCACTCTTGCCATTGGCGTCTGAACTAACATCAAAGTGACACAGTACTTCTTTGATTAGGCTTAATGTGCTGGAAGTTAATAACGATTCTTTAGTCTTCGGGGATCACAGGCCTTGCTGTTAGACTCTATTCCTCTGGAACAACTCTTGATGGAGCCCAGGACAAGGCCACTCAAGGCCAGGGGTAACTGGCCAAAACATGGGGAAGGGCCTACCTGCCCCAGGCCCCACTCACCTTTCTAAACTTTAGGAAGTTCTGTTATAGACACACCTCTTAAACATCCTCTTGTCATACAATTGCCTTCTTACTTAATGTATTTAAGGATCAAAACAACAACAACAACAACAACAACAACAACAACAACAAAACGGCCAGAGTGGTTCAGATATAGTGGGCAAGAGGGGAGACAAATGTGATGACCTGGGAGAGGTGGCCAGCGGCCTGATCATGCAGAGCTTCATAAGCCTACCTGCCTTGTTCGCTGAGCCACACCCAGGGCCTGGCTAATTGTATTTATTCAGTAAATACCTCTTGACTGAAATAATCTCATCACGCCTCTGCACACAGAGTAAGTGGCCCAGAACAGAAGCTCTGTGTGCCCTAGTGTCCTCTAGTGACCACAGACTCCAGCCTCTGGCTCTTGATGGCTTCATCTTCTTCAGGGAATCTCAACGTAGCCATGTTTTGGAGGCCCAGCCTGCGGGCCCAGCAATAGTTTCTGGAATTTGTCTTATTAACTATTCTCTGCAAGTCAGAGCTGATTCAAGACCTGCAGTCAGTGGCCCATCAGATCTTCATTCGTTGCCCAAGCAGCAGTTTCCAAAGAGGGTACACCAACGTTCAGTGTCTCAGGGGAATGCGAGGAACCTACAGAGGTGACAAGTATCGGCACACGGTTAGCCGGCGTGACAGCAAGCGAGCTTTGTAACAGCCTTAACATCTCAGTATTTTGCAATGGTTAGGGTGACCTCCAGGTGGTCAGCTCACACTCAGGCGTGCCACCGTTCGGCTGGAATGGCCCAGCGGGATCACAGCCATGGGCTGCACACCCTGGACTCTCACGTCCTTCCGAAGGTCCCAGCCTGGGCACACGTGTGTCTGTCGAGGAACACCACTACAGAGTGCGCACAAAACATAGTGCACTGCGTGTGCCACGGTTGCTCGCTTTCGTTTGGCTTCCAACCTGTTTGAGCCCATTAAGCGAATCACCCCGCAAATTCTCTCCTTGCCAGGCTGTCCCAAGCCTGAGCGTCTCCTCCCGACTTCCCTGGGAAAAGCCCACAAGCTGTAGCCCATCTGCAGATGTGCGTGTCCATCAATCAACAGTGCCAGCAGAGGCCTGGCTGTCCTGGGCGCGCCGATGGCAGAGGGAGGGACCCGATCCTTCCACCTGTCTCCCAAATGACCCCTCTGGGGTCATATACGCAGCTTTGTTTGAAATAGCCTTTAAAATGGGTCATCTCCAACTTCCTGGGGAGATCATTACCCTGAACTGGTGAATCTTTCACTCCTGTCATTTCCAAAGCCCCCGCACATGTTTCTCTGCTGATCTCGCCGCACTGCACTGAGCCAAGCGACGGAATCTGGCTCTCCCGAGGGTTTGTAGGCATTCCCTTTTCAGTTGTCACTTGCCCAAGTGCAGCACACGTGGCGTTCTCTAGTTTTTCTTCATTAACCAGTCCCCACATTCCTTTACACTTGCTCCTCAGGTGATTCCACCAATCATCGTATTTCTGGAACTGAAAATGTCTGGACGAGTAGAGCCCCCGCCAGCTGCAGCCCCGGCTGCAGGGAGTCGGGGTTCTCACCTCGCTCCACGGCCATATGTTTCTCAGGTTCCCGCCCACGAGCCTTCTGTGCTTCGATTTGCTTCTCTGCACATGCACTCTTGGTCTGTCTGTGTATTTTCTAGTTGAGTCTGAGCGGCATCAAAAATGAAAATGTCTATTGATAACAACCAGTGTTGGCGAGGGTGTGGGGAAACAGGCGTGCTTTCCACACATGGTTGAGAGGTCCAACTGATGCATCTTTTTGAAGGCTATTTTAAAAACAGCTTTGATAATAAATAATAGACTCTTTACTCTTTCCAGAATCTGTGATATATATATAACATATCATTGCAGCATCATTTTGAAAAATTAAAACTAGCTTAAATGTCCTTCAGTTGGAAATTATTACATGCATGAATTAAAAATATTTTTGGAATACTCATACAACAAAAGGCCAAGCCACAATTTAAAAAAAAAAAAAAAAAAGCCAGCACAGACCTATGTGCACTCACATGGAAAGATGCCTAAGAAATACTATTAAATTCAAAATCAAATTGCAGAACAGTATATGTGATATAAGACCATTTAAACAAATTTTTATTCTAGTCCTTTATAGGACAAAATCTGGAAGAATTCACATAAATCTTTAACGGTGCTTTTCTCAGAGATTGGGACTTTCTGAGACATACATTTCTTAAATGGTCTTTTTCTGTTTGCAACATTTAGTGCTTCTCACTCTTACGTTTCATAAAAACGATAGAGACATTAAATTATTTTTGTCATGCTCTTGATCTAGAAAGGTGTCTTTTCAGGGTTAAGTTATTTCAGCACGTAAGGTTCGTTCGACACTGCTCCCAAGTTTTCACTGGCACCTCCAGGCCCTTTGAACCAGATTTTCTTTTTGTATAGTATTTTCAGATTCTTTATGAGTTATTTTATTCGAGTGGTCTGATTACCTATTTTTGTAAGGTTTTGATCATTTTCTAAGTGTCTATCTCTTTTTCCCTTTTCCCCCACTCTTCAGTGAAAGGAGAGACCTGCTTCCTCGCCTGCTTAGAATTGCTCATTAACGTTTATTTCACACAATTTTGAAAGGAGGGCCAAGGGAATCGGGCATGGCCTTTTTCTACAGAAGCCCTCACCCCTCTTGACTTTCCCCTACCTCTTCCTGCACTAATGCTATCGATGCTACATGTGTTATTATAAGAATTATTTTTTACTTTTTATTTTTAAGGTGGTGATTTATTTAGACAGCGTGTTATAAAAGAAAAAGAAACCACCTAGCACTCCTGTTAATTTATTTTTCATGCATTTTATTTTTTATGCAAGCAATATGAACAAAAAAATTAGAAAATGTAGGTGAGCAAGAGAAGAGAAAAATAGAAATCACTTCTATTTTCACTTTCAGGTATAGCAACTATTAATAATTGGGTTCATAGCCTTGTACATCATTTCTGTGTATATAAATGTTTATCTTAAAAATGGGATTATATTTAGTTAATTGTTTATAACCTGATTTGTTTAATACTTAATGTAGAATGAATATTTTTTCTATATAATTAAAGATGGATAATATAAATAGCAAACAAGTTACTACAATCCAGACACCAGGCTAAGTATTTTATATGTATTAACTCATCTATCCTCACTTTGTGCTATGTTGGGTAGTATTATTACTCCCATTTTATAGATTAAAAAAATTGCCTGAAGTCACACAGCTAATAAGTGACGGAGCTAGGTTTTGAACCTAGACATCTAGCTCCAGAGGTCATGCTCTTGACCACAAAGCTCCGACCCAGACCAACCATTTTCATGGCTACAGTATATGGTAACTTATTGATCTGCTCTCTTCTTTCTGAGCTGTTAGATACACTCTTGTAAACAAAGCAGCAATGAATACCTTATTCATATACTCACCTTTGTTCATGTGTTCTGTTACAACTTTAGGTTGAATTCCATGAATAGAATTGCCGAGTCAAAGGGTTTACACATTTTTTATACTTTGGATACATATTAGTTAATACTTTTTTATTATTTTATTTAAATCTTTTTTTTTATTTAAGTATAGTGGGTATACAATCTTATAATGGTTATTTATATTAGTTTCAGGTGTACGATATAGTGCCTTGACATTTTTATACCTTACAATGTGATTATCCCACTAATTGTAGTCATCATCTGTCACCATGCAAACTTATCACAGTATTGAGTATATTCCCCTTCTCTTTTACATCCATCTCCCCACCCCCGCCCTTCTGATAAACATCTTTTTGGTCTCTGATTCTAGGAGTCTGTTTTTGTTTTGGCCAGGTTTGTTTTTAGATTCCACATTTAAGTGAATTGTCTTTCTCTGCCTGACTTATTTTACTTAGCATAATACCCTCTAGATTCATCATGTCGTTGCAAATGGCAAGATTTTGTTCTTTTTTAATGCTGCATAATATTCAATTTTATATATATTCCACATCTTCTTCAATGGCTACCTAGGTTCTTTCCATATCTTGGCTATGGTAAATAATGCTATAGTGAACATAGGGGTGCCTGTATCTTTCTGAGTTAGTGTTCTTTGGATAAATACCCAAAAGTGGAATTGCTGGGTCACACGCTATACCCATTTTTAGTTTTTCAAGGAATCTCAGTGCTGTCTGACATAGGAGTTGTACCAGTTTACAGTCCCACAATATGCACAAGGGTTCCCTTTTCTCCATATCTTCTCCAACGCGTTATTTGTTGATTCTTTGATAATAGCCGTTCTGACTGGTATGAGGTGATATCTCATTGTGGTTTTGATTTGCATTTCCCTGATGATTAGTGACGTTGAACATCTTTTCACATCTATGTGGACCATCTGTATGTCTTCTTTGGAGAAATGTCTTTTTATATCCTTCGCCCATTTTTCAATGAGATTATTTATTTTTTTCATTAGTTGTATGAGTTTCTATATATCTTGTACTCTAATCCTTTATCAGATATATCATTTGCAAATATATTCTCCTAATAAGTAGGTTGCCTTTTTGTCTTGTTGAAGGTTTCCTTCACTGTGAAGAAGCTTTTTAATCACATTTACTATAACATCAAAAAGAATAAAATGCCTGGGAATAAACCTAACCAAGGAAGTGAAAGACCAATACCCTGAACACTATAAGATAATGAAGAAAGGAATTGAAGAGGACACAAATAAATGGAAGGGTATACCATGCTCATGGATTAGAAGGATTAATATTGTTAAAATAACCATACCACCCAAAGTAATTTACAGATTCAATGCAATTCCTATCAAAATACCAATGTCATTCTTCTCAGAACTAGAACAAATAATCCTAAAATTTATATGGAACCACAAAAGACCCCAAATAGCCAAAGCAATCTTGAGAAAGAACGAAGTTGAAGGTATTACACTAACTGTAGTATTACAAATAATATTACAAAGCTATAATAATTAAAATAGTATGGTACTGGCACAGAATCAAACACATAGATCAATGGAACAGAATACAAAGCCCAGAAATAAACTCTCATTTTTATGGTCAACTAATCTATGACAAAGGAGGTAAAAATATACACCGGAGTAACAACCGTCTCTTCAAGTGGTGTTTGGAAAACTAGACAGAAAGGATGCAAAAAAATGAAAGTGGGCCATTCTCTTACACCTCATGCAAAAATAAACTCAAAATGAGTTAAAGGCCTGAAACCATAAAACTCTTAGAAGAAAACATAGAAAGTAAACTATTTGATATCAGTCTAAGTAATATATTTTTGGATATGTCTCCTTGAGCAAGATAAACATAATAAAAAATAAGCACGTGGGACTGCTTTAAACTAGTCGATATTTTTATTTTTAAAAATTTTTTGATTGCTTTCTCCCGCTTTATTTATTTATTTTTATTTTTCAATTATAGTTGACATTCAGTATGATTTTATATTAGCTTTAGGTGTACAGCACAGTGGTTAGACATTTGTAGAAACTAGTCAATATTTTTAAGCAATATATTTTCAAAGCCTCTTTAACCTTACGAGTCACTGTTTTTTTCCAAAAAAAATGTATAAATGTCTTCTGGGTTCAATGACAATTTTTCTCTTAGAATGTGTGTGGTAAATCTTCTGTTCTACTTCCTCTTCTTTCCTTCTGCATTCTACCCATTCCTCTAAAATGTTTAACAAAATAATGCACTTTCCAAAAGCATCATGCCTTGTGTTGTCAGTACTTCGAGCCCTTTTCATCTCCTGGATTTTAACTCTCAGATGGGGGTATATGAATAGATAGAATACTGTCCTGCGATTTGACTTGATGTCCATATTCTGTACTATTACTCTTCTCTCTTTTCTCTATTTTATTTTTTCTTTCGAGCGTCACAAAAATTGAATTAGCAAATCTGTCACATAATTTTTTTTTCTTGATTTCAGTATATGTAAATTAGGGTGGCCAGCTTGGCGAGGATGACTGATGTGTCGGAGGCCTGGGAACAGACCTCCCACTCGAATCCTGCCTCTGCCTCTCACTTGTTTTATGACCTTGAGAAAGCCACTTAATCGTCTGTGTTTCATTTTCCTCATTTGCCAGATGAAAAAGGTGAGCTAAATGACCTAGAAAGCCTATTCTTGGTTAAAAACTAAAAGCATCAGCCTATCCAAGAGTAAAGTAGATTTTTGAAAAATATTGTGTGAAATGGGGCCAATGTGTATGTTGGTGGGGCAGTGTTGGAGACAGCTAAAGATTGGTTTCAACATATTAAAAATATGCTGTGCTTTGTCAGGTGACCAGGGCCGCCTAGCAGTGTGCTTTGGTGGTTTGTGGGACTCGCCTCTAGGACCAAGGTAATTATAATTGTTCCCCTGAAGCATGACAAATGGCCTCTCACTTTGAATTCTTTTATGGAAAAGGAAAACCTTCCATGACAACAGCCCAGGAACTTAATTACAGGCTCCAGATCTGGAGCCAGAATAGAGACAGTCGTTGGCTACAGTCAGGGGACAGGAGACCAAGAGCATGAGCTCGCCTGGAAAGAAGGGGGACAGAGTGAGGTAACAATGGCAATGTTTGTGGGGCTTCACTGAGAGCTTGCTGTTTGCCAGGTGCTAGCCCAAGAATGTTACATACATTATCTCATTTAATTCTCACAATAACCCTGAGAGGTAGGTTAAGGGGTCGTCGGTTCTTTTACTTTTTCTGTTTTATAAAGATGAGTATTGGGAGGCTTTTAAAGAGGCTAAGGAACCTGTTTCAAGTTATTCAGCCAGTAGTTGTCAGAGGTAAGATCTGAACCCAGAGAGAGTATTCATTTATTGAATATGCACTTTTTGACTGCCTGGTGTGTGCTAGGTACCTTTCTTAGGGCTGGTGATGCACAAGTGACCGAAACAGAATTCCTGTTTACATGGAATTTGACTAATAATGGGATGAAATTGGTAATAACAAGCCAACAAATCAATTAATAATTTTAGGTGGTCATAATGCTATGACAGAAAGTGACTGGGGTTTACGGAAGGCGACTTTACACAAGAGTGGCAGGGAAGGCCCCCGGGAGGTGACACCTGAGCTGAGTGCTACGTGTTGGAGCAAATTAGCCATGCAAAGGTCTGTTGGCTAGCTTTTTACAAGGAGGGTCCCCAAGAACAAAGGCTGTGTACTTGGAAGAGCTTGTCTTATTCTAGAAACAGAGAGAAGGCCAGTGTGGTTGGATGACAGGTGAAAAGGGGAAAATGTCAACAATGGAGTCAAGAGGTAGGCAAAGACCAGATGACACAGGGCCTTGTCGGCCACAGGATGGCGTGCATACTTATTACAAAGGCAGAGGGGTGACACCGGCAGATGGCCAGCAAGGGCGTGTTCTACTCTCCAGTCTCTGTAGGTGGTTTTCTTCACCTTCGTCTTTTGTTGCCAATAAGGAGCAACTGGAAAGCGATAAGTTGTTTACATGCAGCACAACCTAAATTGAAAGTTAGAAAGTTTGGAGCCAGTGTTTCAGGAGAAACGCCTAGGTTTTTCACAGAACGACGAGACTGAAATTGACAGTGACAGGTCATCTAATCTGAACTTCCCACTGTGGGTAAGGAAACCTCAGGAAATCCAAGTTGAGTGTTGGAACTGTATTTTCAAACCTGCCTAAAGGGATGACTTCTTTTGGGGGACCTTCCCTCAACATGCAGAAAGTTGCATGCTAGGTTTTGACCATTTCCTGGTCAGCGGGTTGCGCTTACCTCATAGAGTAAATCTCACGCAAAATAACAAGACATTACACCTTTGGGTAGATGGCATCTCAGGAATTTGCATTTCTTTGCAATCTGTTGTGTATGTGTATATGTTGATCTTCATCTGTGAAAAATATTTTTGAAAGTGTTATCAACATTCTAAGATATAGGAGCTGGCTTTTCTGGTGAGGTGGCATTGTATGGATGGTTCTAGAATTTTATTGTAAACTCAACAACTTGATTTATTTTATTTGAATGCTCTTTATAAGCAAACACTCATGTTAACCCATTAAAACTGGTTTATGTCACATATAGGATGAAAATAATTGCTTGTTTAGGTTAAAAGCTCACTATATAAGCTATTTTTCTCTTACTTTGACAAAGGTATTTAGTTTCACTTTGATTTAGCAAACTAAGTTTGAATAACAACCTAAACCATTATTAATGCACTGTATTTGTTTGCGTGTCTATGTGGCTGATTCTCCATAAGTAGTTTTCTGACAGTGTAGACCTAACAGTACAAATTTATTCGAATAAAACTACCTTTGGAGGCATTTATTTGTGATAAATCTATGATAGGATGGGCCCTGGAGAGCAAGATATTAATTGCGAAAGAATTTAACTTAAGCTACACGTGTGGAATTGAGTAAGATTTGGGAACATTCATCACTCTCGACTTCGGTTTTATTTATAAATAACATTTGTTTCTCGGGAGGGGAACAATTCTCAGACTGTTGTGTGCGTGGGATTCGAAAAGTCCTATCACTTCCCATAAAAGTAATGTGTGACAGTCGCACAAGGACAGGGACCATGTAAGCGTGGCTGTGTGATGATGCTGTGACAGAAAAACAGAGCTTTCTTCCAAAGGTGCCGAATTAGAGGACACCTGCGGTTCCCCCAGCTCAACATCCTGTGATTTGGGGAAAAGGATTTTCCCCTCTGGCTGTTTAAGCTAGAATGTGTTTTCCCAAGGCGTTCGCTACTAGCTCGGGAGGACGCCAATAACTCCACGAGAATTATAAATTCAGCTGTCCACGCTGGGCTCGTTGAGTTGACTGAAGAAGCAGATTTTCTCCCATTGTCTGTTGTCTAGGCTGATGAATAAGAATTTCCTCCTCTCCATTTCGTTGTAGCTCTTTTTCTCTGACACTTCTGATTGCTGAGAGGTTTTCTGGAATTTTCTAAGTCACACAGTGGAGTAAATTCAAGGAGATAATGCGATTTCAATTGAATCATCAGTGTCTCTGCTGTCAGACCTAGTATTTGAGGAGTTGGTTGAGTTACACCGCTTCCCAGATTTAATATTACATACTTGCCACTTTGCATCTTGCCCTCAAGTCTTAATACATGGGCTCAAGGTCTGATTGGAAACTGTGAGATAAATTATATGTTTATGATGCCAAGTTAAGTAAACACTGTTTGAAAGGATTACTTGAGGGTATAATCAAGTTAATTGCTTTAAAAATCTTTTTTGATTTACTGGACTCTATGAAAATGGTTAAGCAATTGGTTCTGACATGGTAAGTGATCTGAAGAGAGTGGTGTTTGAGTCCACAAGGGTCGCCATGCACATTTCCTCCCTCGTGCCTGGAACTGTCCCAGAAATGAGTAGAGAGGCCCCCTGAGGCCAGAATGCAAGCACTGCTGACAGACTGCTGTTCCTCCAGAAAGACACGTGTTGACAGTTTGATGCTCAGGCTGACGGATTGATTTCTTTCTTTTTATTCTAGATGCTGAAGAATACCAGCCTCCAATATGGAAATCGTACTGTGAGTATCTGAAATGAGAATCTCAGGAGCCTTTAGCGAGCCTACCTTTTGAACAATTCTTACTGCTGGTTTAGTGCGCACAAGCAGTCTCTTACCGCACGCCACTGAAAACCCAAATCTGTGTTTTTCCACCAAGATGAGATATTGGTCAGAGATGGCTGAAAAAGTACTCTCCCCCAACCAGGACCCCCAAACTCTGGCTGCCTGTGCCCTACTTCAGGAAAAAGAGATGCCTTTGATTTAGGGCTTTCTTTCTTTCCTTTCTTTCTTCTGTCTCTCTCTTTTTCTTTCTTTCTTTCTTTCTTTCTTTCTTTCTTCTTTCTTTCTTCTTCTTTTCTTTCTTTCTTTCTTTCTTTTTTTTTTTTTTTTTGCATAGTTGGTCAGCAAGGGTAAATGTGTTGACTTCCATGAATAGGTTCTTGACTAATCCCTAAGGCTGTAATATCATATGACACTTACTACAAGAAAATTAATTACCAAATTGCAAAAAACAATGTGTAATGCTTGGTCACTAAGGGTGACTTTTAGAAACAGAGATCATTATCTGATCATGGTCACCATTCGGCTCCCCTCAAGAGGGGGACAGTTATTACCTCAGGCTCATTTTCTCTTTCCTCAGCATCGTCTACCTGACTAAGTGCTTCTCCCTAGTAAAGGAGGGAAGGAGTGGTGGGGCGGGGGGGGGGGGGGGGGGGATGGAAACCCACTGCGTGGAGAGCCAGGGACACGGGTCTTGTTTACACTCTGCTTCTGGACGACAACAATAGAAATAATTAGTTCTATTGTCATTGAGGTTGCATTCTCTCGCCTGCCCATTGAGACCTGCCCTGGGCCAGCTCCTTCCACTAGCAACATTCTTGGACTCTCAAATTGTCACCACAGCCTTAAGCAAAGGGAACCATTACTATCCCTGTGTCGTTCACATACAAAGAGACCACAGCTCAGGGAGATTCAGTAACTTGACAAAGGTTTTACAAAGACACAATGAGATGGCATTTAGAGTGGAACCCAGGGGCAAGTCTGCCCCACCGCCTGCAAGTTTCTAAAGCTTCTTTCTTTCTATTTAAAACTGTATACGAAGTACATAAATAACAATGTACATATGCAGACATGCACACGGATATGCATATACCCATGGATGGGTATATTTGTTGCAAAAGCAATACAAAAACCACGTAAAAGACAAACATTTCATGTCCCTGTTTGGGAGCCAAAGGAACAATAATAGTAACAAACATTAGAGAAATACCTAAAGCTAAGAGTTAACATTTAGCCATCATCCACAAACCAGCCCCATATTCCAGTACGTTCCCAGGAGCTGACCCCTGTCCGTTTTAGAAGGCGTATCTCCCAAGCGCGTAGAACACACATGCCCAATACTAAGGCATTTTTGCCGTCGTCGTTTCTCTTTGTAAAAATGGGCTTGTGCTGGTCTCAGTGTCCTTCAACTTGCTTGTTCCACTTCGCGAATATCGTGTCTTTCTCCTTCCACGTCAGCACGTGTAGGGTCATCGCCTTCTTCATTAAGGGAGTCTGCTCTTCCATCTGTGAAATAAGAGGCTGTGCTGGGTCTCTGCGGGCCCTTGCAATCTCCTGTTCTGCATTCTGATCTTCTATTTTAAAAGCCAGCGCTAATGACTTAGTAATTGGATGTTTTTGTTTGTTTGTTTGCTAATGGAGTGTGAAGTGCTCTGACAGTAAATCAACGAAATATCTGCAGTGAGAGGTATTGGGTGTTCTATGACTTGCTGTGCCTTGCACATAGCCTTGCATACATTAACTACCCAATAAATATTTGTTGAGTGAATGTCACCGCAGAGAGCTTTACTGAAGCGAAAAGATGGCATTGGTTCAATTTTATTTCACCCTTTGCTAGGAGACCTTGGGCCACCCAATATCTCTTAAAAGCACTTATATGTTCTAAGGAAGCTTGAAAAGGCATTAATAATTACGTTTTCACAACATCAATTTTACCTTAGTGTATGGGTTTTAAGTTTAATTTTTGTATCTAACCAAGCTGTGTGTGTGTGTGTTTTTTTAATTTGTTCTAGACTCATAAAACTTCAGATGCAGAGGGGATGGTTGAGGTCATTTACTATAAACCTAATGACATATATGAAGTTCCTCTTTCTTACACCCAACTAATTAATGGTCATCCAGACTCTATTTGAGGGTGTCTTGTGACATGGAATTCCAAAACTGAGGGGAACGTGCCATCACTGGTGCCATTCCCAGCATCAAAAACACATTGCCCGAAGGCCTACGGAGCACCACTGAGGAAAAACTCTCCTTTTCGTTGTTCTGATCCATGAATTGTTTGAGTTTGGGTGTTGGACCGCTTATAAACTCACCTGACAATATTATTCCCAAGCTCATGCTACTCTATCTTATTTTATTCCCAAGATTATCATCCACTTATTTGGTATTTCAGCAAACGTACAGTGAACACCTTCTGAATGTCAGAGGATAGGTATTAGGAATCAACAATGAATAAAATATGGTCCATACTTTCCTCCAATTTACAGTCTAGTAAGGGAGACTGACGTAAATTACTTAACTTAAAATGCAGATGGATTCTAGTAATAATATACTACTCCTTCACTCCCTGAGATTACAGAAGACTTTATAGAAGAGGTTAAATTTGTGTGTGAGTCTTGTAGGATAAGTGGAGAAGGAATCTGAGGGCCTTGCAGAACTTCATGAGATACTTTTGAAACTTCATATATACTAAAACTATAGCATTTTCCTGAAAGTCTAATATGAAATCCTTTTTTTTTCTTTTTCAAACTTGAATATGAAATCCTTTTTTTTTTCTTTTTCAAACTTGCTAGTAAACCTATTCTGAACTTCAGGAATTCCCATGCTTTCCTGTGGAAATGCTCACAAACCATCCTTTCAGAGATTAATTTTAAATATTGACGTCAAACTCATCAGCATATCATTAATGGACTTTATATTTTTATATCACATGCTTATTTTTTTAACCAACAATTATTTGCTACTTTGAAATCTCTCATATTTACTGCATGCAATGGATTTTTGCCATTTTATGGGACGCGGTTTAAAAACTGATGATTTCTAGTGATTGTGGAAGTTTGTAGGTATGTCCTTACTCTCCTCCATCACCTGCTGTTTGCCATACTCTGACTGACGTCAGATTCTTGTTATGAAGCATTAGTCCCAATTATGATATTTTTTTTTCTAAAAGAAAATGTGTCTACTCCATAATGATCCACTTTAAGAAGCCGTTTCTAAGTTTTAATGCTAATTGCAATGTTCTTGGTTGCAAATAACAGAATATTCCGCTCAGTCACCTTGATTGATATAAGCAAAAAGTCCAGGCAAACTGACTGCAGACAGACCTTGTTCCAGCCACTCAGAGGACATTACCGGAACCCAGTGTGCCTCTTCCTCTATTGGCTCGACCTTCCTAGGTTTGGCTCCACTAGGAATAGGCTCTCCTTTGTGACCCCTAGAGTGCTGCCAACACACCAGGGCTGCCACTCTCTTAATTAAGAGTAGCAGGCAAAGTTTTAGAATCGAGTCTCAGCCTGACTGACTTGAGTCACCAACCTGACTCCATCCCTGTAGTCAGAGCTGGGATATGTTATCTGCCCTAAACCAGTCAAACTCAGAGAGAGATCGATTCTAGATGATCCACGTGGCTGGAAAATTTGGAGTACTGTTAGAACAGGAAAGATAGAAATGGATGCTGGGAAGGCAACCATACATGTCTGACTTAGAAATCTAGAAGAGGAAGAACCCTTAGAAATCAGCTCTCTCGCTATTTTATTTAGAGTAGATTGTTTATTCATTCATTCATTCACTCATTCATCCATTCATCCATTCAACAAATGCATTAAGTCTTTGCCTTAAGGCGGATGCTGGACTTGAAGCTCTGGGACCACAAGGATGGATAAGACTGGATCTTGACTCAAAGAATCAGGATGTCGCCTGATGTCCCTTCAGTTCCTACCTTCTCTTTACCCCCTCCCTTTCTTAGAAGCTGATGCTGTAACTTACTGGGCTCTTTCCATAAGGATAATCTTGTCCCAAAGTATCATGTATCTGCAGCTAGCCCTTAGTACTTAAGACCAAACCCCAAAACATTAATGAAGTCACTGAGAAAGATTTGGTTTCAATTCTCTAAAAGAAAAGCTATTTTCAAGTTTACTTAAAAAAAAAAAAATCAGGCCACATTCTAAACTTTAAACCAGCAATGTATGAACTATATCCCTTAATCAGACAAGTTCAAAAGCCAACACCATGGGTATACTTTGAAAGATTTTATTTTTTTCAGAGGCCAACTGCCAATTACGTGGCAAATGATGCAGCCAACAGCTCTCCCAGGACATTTTCCTGGGCAGCAGGTCATGCAGTTGTAGTTTGTGCCGGTTTTTACAGAGGAGCTTGGAACCTCAAAACCCTGGTCCACAGACCCCTGCATCAGAACCACCCCAGGAAGATGTAACATCTATCCCTCAGCCCTGCTTTAGATGTCTGAGTCAGAAGAGTGACGGGATCTGCAATGTGTCACACCCCACATGTGTTCCTCGGGCACGTTTACACCTGAGACACCCTGGTTCCAGTCCCCACAGCCTTCTCCTCAGGATTTTCGGTGCCCTCAGACAAGAGAAGAGCCCCGTCCTCATTAAGCCTGGACGTCATGTTAGCCAGGCAGGACCCTCACGCAGCAGGCCGAGGTGAGGTGGGGTTGAGCCGAGAAGGCATCTGAGACACCGACCATTTCTCACTCATACCGTGAGCTTTTTTTCCATGAACCTGGGAAGACGTGAGCAGAGAGCAGGGTGGTACTAGTTCAGTGTCACAAACAAGGGACTGGATTCGGCCCCTGGGTCTGCGTGGGCTCTTTAGAAATAAGTGGCTGTTAGAGGATATGCCGGCAGGGTCTCTTAGCAGTCGATGGGTCTGGACTGGGCTTCAGCATCACCCAGGCCATGGGCTTTCACTCGGCCTCCGCGGGGGCGGATTCTGTTGCCAGGAGAATGTGGCTGAGTTTTTCATTGAAGAAAAAATAAAACATTCTCTCAGTGAGCTCTGGATTTCTCAGTCAGCTTCTGATTTCTTCAGGAGGGCCCTTTCTCATCTCCATGTTCCCGGTCACTGCCCCCACCTCCACCCCCGCCAAATGGTTTATTTCAGCACTAAGAATTCTCTCATAGGCTGTAGGGTAGGGGTCCCCAACCCCTGGACCACAGACCAAGTACCAGTCCAGGGCCTGTTAAGAACCAGTCATCTGTATCTGCAGCCGCTCCCCAGCACTAGCGTCACGCCTCAGCTCCACCTCAGATCCTCAGGGATTGGATTCTCATAGGAGCACCCATCTCTGATGCTAAAAATGTTGGGGAGTAGGCCCAAGGCTGGGAAATACCTGCAACACATTTGCAGGATTACTGTAGAAGCAAACTTTATTATATCTAGCCTCTTGGCCCCCAGAATCATCCAATAAGTGACATCCATTATTACATTTTGCTTGTAAAATGTGTTTGTTGAACAAAGAAAATTAAAGAAACTACACTTAGGATTATGTGACATGTTTCAGTTATATTAAATGCACCTTGGAGACTTTTTCATGGATATTTGTTTTGTTACAGCTAACCTTTGGAAATGAGGCACTGGGGCCCTCACTCGAAGCTAAGATAATAGGGTTTAGGGCCCCATTTCTATATGGCGACCACGCCTTTGGCTGCCATCTCATGTTTATAGAGACACACAATCCAGATGCCAAACGGGCTTTTGCCTATTTGTCAATTTCTGTCATTTGGAACAGCACCAAGCAGATCTTGTGGAATCTGAGATTTGCTCAGGGAAATAGTAGGTGACTAATGACCTGTGCTGGCCAGGAACCCAGGAGGAGAAGAGAGGTGTCCCTGGCTTGAAGAGTCTGTGCGGAACCCCTCGAAATCTCCCCTGGCTCGTACTGACCCCGGTTTGAAACTGGCGAACTATAGTGTTTCTCTTTATTGAACCTCAGGGGACCCCCAGAGGGTACAGCTATCGGCTTCGGCCTGGGACACAGGAGAGGAACTGCGGAGAATGTTTCTTCATCCTCTGTGATCGTTCATGGCACCTCAGTCTCCCAGTCATTGAAGGTCCTTCCCTTCACTCGATGTGTAACCAAGCCCTGTCAGCCATCCTCTGCTTTCCCACCAGTGTTCTCGTAACTCACACTGTCACCATCTCCTTCATGTCCCCCCAAAATAATGTTCTCTCCTGCTTCCCTGCCTCCAAGATCCCCATTCTGATCCCTCCTTCCACGAGGCAACGGGCAATGGCCCCCCTGACTCCTGGCCATGCATTGGAATCTTCCAGGGAGCTTTAAAAAGAACATTTCGGGGCCCCTTGTCAGACTAGCAGAGTGAGCATCACCAGGGATGTGGGGTCTGGGAATCTGTATTTTTATAACAGCTCCTTGGGGATTCGAAGGCAAGCAGCCCACATGGGACCTCCTCGCCATCTGCGTTAGGGAACTGCTGGTGAGGCTGGAAAATACAGACCTTGGGATCTGGAAATCAGCCTTTAAACCTTGATTTTAGCACATCATCTATGTGACCTTGAGCTCCTGCAAGGTTTGGCATCTCTACTACTTTATCAGGGAGCGGGGCATAAGCGTGACCATGAAAGTTAGTTGGGAAAATTAAATGAGATGTAGATGAGGTGTCTGGCACATAGTACATGTCCAGAAAATGGCAGCTTCCCTTATTCTGAATAGTCTTTTCTTTGTCATCATTATTCTGAAACAGACCAGGTCATGTCACCTCCCTCAAAACATGTCACCGCCTCCCCATTGCAGACAGAAGAACATCCATGCTCCTTAGCACAACCTTCAAGGTTCAGTTCCCTGTGGCCTCCTCCCCCATCCGCAGGCGACACACTGGACGTTCACTGATAACATCATTCCCTTTTCCTTCCGGGGCTCTTTCCTCCACCTGTGGCCCCTTCTCTCTCCTTTTCAGAGCGAGCTCCACGCCTCTCCCCCTTGGAAGCCATCCTGAACACCTGAGTAAAAAGAACTGCTCCCTCCTCTCCCCCTTAAAGTCACAGATCATGACCCATTCATTCACCAAATGTGCATTAAGCACTTACTATGTGCCAAGCACTGTTCTAGGTGCTGGGGCTACCACAGTGAGCAGACAAGGTCACTCCCCTCCGAGAGTTATCGCTAAAGTCAAGGGAGACAATACACCAAAGTGTGTGGATGGGAGGAATACTCTGAAGAAGCATAAAATGGTGTAAGGGACGGAAGTGATGGGAAGGCCTTTTATCCCAAGTCGGGCAAGTCAGGGAAGACCTGAATGAGGGGAGAGAGCGAGCCACCCGCAGGTAGGGAGAAATCACACTTGCAAAGGCCCTGAGGCATAAGAAAATAGACCAGGGCTTTGGATCAAAATGATACCTATTAACCGAGTGCACTTCTCTGCACTTGTTTTCTTATCTAAAAAAAAAAAAAAAATGAGAATGATAATGATACAACTTTCTTTTTTTCTGAGTTCTCCGCAAGATTCAATAAAATATTGCTCCTAGCACACAGCACACACTCCAGGTGCTGGTTTCTGTCGCTTTCTCCTTCCTTTCCATTCATCCTCAAAATTCCACAGAATGCTGACTAGGGTATCTGTAGCAGATGTTCAATATTTTCTGATATGAATTGCAAAGGCACGCTAGCTAAAAATGCGTCTCTCTTGTTAGAGATGCACTTTCTTTGTCACCTCCGAGGGAACCGTTAAGAGTGGTGTTCACAAAGCCGGTCCAGCCATGCCCTCCGCATGCAACTGTTGGCTTCAAGAGACACTGACAGCGAGAAGAGAGGAGGAGACAGTGTTCTCTGGATGTGGGCTCTGCAATTCCCCTTAGCGCTAAAGCGCTAGGGTTCTAGGAACTGGCCCCTCCGGTTCCCGTTACACTCATTAACAACGACACCCTGCTGTGAGGCTGATTCATGAAGCATAAAGGAGCCTCTCATGATTTAAGGAGAGTGCGGGCCCTATGGGATGGTCAGTGGAATGTCCACAGATACTTCTCTATATTTGGCCAGTTCTTCCCACATTTCCTTTTTGATAAAAACAAAATAAATAACTAATAATGACTGAATAAATAAATAAATAAATAAATAAAACCTGCTCTGATTCTATCCATCAGACATGGGTAGAGTTCTCCTTCGGTCACATAAGCACTTCAATTAAAATTTCTTCTTCTATTTTTAGACCGAAGGATAACTCAGAAGATTCTCCTTATCTTATTACATTATCTGCACTTTATATGATCGAGTTCTTCTCTTTCCATAGATTTATTCCATCTAAGATTCATTCTTTCCTCTCAAGATTCTGGAGATAACAGCAGCTCGGCTTGTTTTCAGCTTCTGTCTTCGTGGACGTAGAATCCACGGTCCCCACAAAGGGTCGTGTCGTCCAAGAGGAATAACCAGACTAGCCGAGCAGCAGAAAATCAGTTATAATGTGAAAAAAAATCACGAATAATAGTCTGAGCAATTATATATTTTTGCATAGAATTGCCTGCTTTTCTCCATGCCCGAGCCCAAAGGCCAGTTTTTAGAAAAGGATATAAGAGAGTTCTTGTTTCAGATACGAAGGAGCCCAAGAAAAAGGAATGACAGCGTGTGAGGAACCGGCAAACAGATGCGAATCCATGGCGATAGGCAGGGCAGAAAATGGGGCACATGGCGGAGCAGGGGCTTGGGTTCCATCCACTTACAGGATCAGTTGTGCCTGTGCACATGACTGTAACTTTTCCGAAAATGACATTCCTTTTCTAATGCCTGCCTTTCCCAGCTATGTCAGGAGCCATCAGCATTTAAATTCAGGAATCCTCTTATGACACGCTCTTACTCCTTAGGTCTTTCCAAGTAGAATTTCATCTTTAAAATAGGCAGAAGAACTTTAGTCCTTAGCTAGTCTTCCAAGAAAGCCATAAAGTGAACAATGCCAGTAATGATTATGGAAGTAAATTGGCCTTATAAGAATAAAAAAATCAATTTTGCCAGTTTATATGCACAGTGACTAATTTCCATATAAATGATCTGACTTTATTTGGTCTAAAAATGGTCCCATATCCCATATCCTTTCCCCTGGTTTGAAATACTTGCCTTTTTTGAGGTGTATTTAGGTGAACTCTTTGAAGGCACGTTGACATGTGTTGCTGTTGTCTAATTATAATTATCTTTTGTTTTGTTTTTGGCAGTGTACCAGTTACAGCAAGAAGCTCCTCGCCCCAAGAGGATTATTTGTCCTGGGGAGGTCAGTACTCAGCTATTTGCAATACACCTTGTTAAATGTGATGAGTTGTCAGCACTGGGTTGACACTGGAGGGCTTGCAGGTTTCCTGGGAGCTGGTTTCTATTAACACTTGTTAGAATGTCACCAAATTTAACATCTTAACCTATATTTTGAAGACAGGTTTTATTTTAAAAATACTAACAAACTTGGAGTCAAATGTCTCATGTTTAACTGTTGCAGAGGCAAAGTAAGTACCGCTTTGGAAACCCCCCAAAACATGGGTTTTTTGATGGTTTTCCTTGTTCCTGCTGATTTGATTCTTTTATCATTTATTATTATTATTATTATTATTATTATTATTATTATTATTATTATGGAATGCTCCAACAGAGAAAAGATAGAGAACAAGAAATATCTAGATACTCAACACCCATATTTAGCAAACCTTTGTACTTGGTCGTATTGACTTGACATTTTAAGTCTACAAGAAAAGTGACTGCATTTTTATTCTTGGAGATAAACTGGAACAATATATCAACTAATAAAAATGCTGACCAGCCCACAAAACTTTCCTTAGCCCTCCTTCACTAATCAGTTCCTTATTGTCTGAAATGCCAGCAAGATTTGAAAGGCAAAACTAAGGCTCTATTTTCTATTTTTATATGACCAGTTTTTTAACAGCCAAATTAATATTCTTCAAACAAAAGTCGTAGGTCCTTTATTTTTTTATTATGACTTTGATTAAATACAGAGGAGCAGATGTCTTTTAAAAGGTCACATCTGCTTTTATCAGGAGAAAGTCTCAGTTCCAACACTCTTGAGATTCATTCTTGAATCGATACTTTGCGGCAGACTAACCAGGTCTGGTTTTGAACCTGTCTCAGACTTGGGAACCCACACCGCAAGCCAACTTAGTACTATTTAATAAATGTTTCTACATAAAATTTTACTTTTGTTGAAGGGCATTGAAATTCATCAAGTAATCTGAATGTTAATACAGAATCGACAACTCATTCTAAGAATATGGCTTAAGAGGAGAAAGTATCTAATCCTTAAGGAAAAATCCAGAATGAAGTTACACACTTATTTGGTAGTCTGATCTTCTCCTGTCACTGACCCTGCTGACTGTTGTCCTTTGGTTATCTAATAATATCCCAATAAGAGAAGATAGGATACAATGTTAATAAAATGCTTTAAATAGAGTGTTTTTGGTAAGAATTAAGAAATGGGTTGTTAAAAGTTCCTTTGTTCCTATTTTACATTTAGTATTTCTCCATCGGAAAAAAATATAGCTATGTAGGGAGCTAGAGGAGTTTAAATGTCTTGATGAAAAGAATGTTTGTGAGATTAGAATGCAGCTATGGGCTCTTCCTAGGAGTATTAGCAAAAAAGTCTCCAGCCAAGGTTGAGCACCAGAAACCCAAGGGTATAGTAAATATCCATGTGTTCGTTTATTCAGCAAATGTATATGGAGAGCCTGCTGTATTCTGGCTTTGATCTAAGTGCTGGGGATATAGCAAAGAACCTATCGATACTTTGAGTGTCATTAAAAGAGAACAAAGTCATGATGTGTGTAATTAAAGATATATTTAAGATTTTACCTGCGCACGCGCGAGAGAGAGAATGTGAGAGAGAGAGAGAGAGAGAGAGAGAAGAGAGAGATGGACGGACAGACAGACAGACAGACAGACTTCTTGTTTCTCAGAATCCTTGCGACCATGTCAGTCGTCCTTATATGCCAGGTGGAATGTTAGCAGTGGAAATGGATGAATTCAGATTAGATTCGTGGATGCTCTTCCTAGGGTTCGGCTGGAACTCTTCAGACATCCGGCGGCCTGAGGGTCCGCCACATCTCTCTTTAACGTTGTGCTTGTGTTGAAAGGAAATGCTGCAGATGCCTTCGCAAAGCAGGGCTGGCCACAGCCACCACCGTCTGCTGTGACGGGACACGATGCCCGTGCAGCTTTTTTTTCTCTCGTCTGCCTTTTACACCTCTCTTTCACCTTTTGACCCTTTGTCAATTTGATTCATTAATAAGTTCCGCTGGGTAGATGGTGGATTCCTAGGTAGCTCGCCTCTAGAAATTCCATATCCCATTTCTGCGTGCAACCTACCCTGAAATGGATGTTCCTCAGCTCCATTTCCTCAGCAGGCAGCGTGGGGCCCAGCCAGCCAGACGGGTGTCAGCATAAAGGGTCGGGCGTGCTAGACAAACAGGTGCTGCTGATGAGTGCCAGCAGGAGTGGCTTCAGTTCCCTTTGTCCTCCCTTGTGGCATTAACTGCAGATAACTCCTGCCCAACGTGCTTGGCCTCCCCGGACGTGGCCTCCTAGTGCAGGCGCGCCCTCCTCTGGGCTGTGGGCGAAACCGCTGCTCCTGAAGTGGACCGTGTTTGCGCGAAACATCTGTCTGCCTCGTAACACACCTGCGTGCTCAGGGGCCGTGCCTAACGAAGACAGAAAGCCTTTCGGTGTGTTTGGCCAGGGAGATTGAAGCTTTATTAATGCATTTCCGTAAAGCCATAAAGGCGATTTCTTTGGAACAATGGGTTATGATTTTTTCCTATGTCTTTGCCATCTCACCCCTGGGCTAGCTGTTAGGAGTCCACGTTTTTCTTTTACACACGGTCCTCCCACACCCTTCTTCGTCTTCAGCGCTCTCCTCTAAGCCACCTTGTCTCTAACAGCCTGCCCAACGGTCTTGCTCCAACATACTCAATCTCTTTGTTTCTCTGATGACTAACAACCTCCCGACGATGGGCTGTTCTGGTTAGGGTCCTCTCATTAAATGTGGTCAGCGCCCACCTGGAGCACTGAGTGAGTCTGCAGTCACAGAGATATGGAACACTGTCGCTCAGGAGTCCAGACACTGCCTTGAATGCTTGGTGGCTATCAACAGCTACCTACCACCTAATGGGCTTTGCTGGGGAACTAGGTGAGTCATGGGAACAGACCGATGCAGCAGACAGCAGTGAGCTTTCAGGTATACCATGCAATGAATGGTTAGGTGAAACTAATATTAAAAAAAAAAAATCCAACGAGCTTTGCAAACCCAGACAGGGGAGCCTGGCTGCAGAGCCGGTGAGACTTGTCTTGCATCCTTGCTCTACTACTTTCTAGCTAGCTGACTTACACCCACGTACTTACTCCCTCGGGGGTCTCCGTGGGGATTAAGGTCTACCGAGGGCAGACACATGCTCTGCTGGGTTGCCTGGCGCCTAACAGGTACTCAGTGTTGATGACACGTGGCAGACTCAGAAACCTGTGAAGAACAGGTTCTGAGACAGCATTAGGGCACACGGAGTCAGAGCAGCGCACAGTGTTTTCTGAATGTGAGGGTTAAAAAGAGGCATGATGATCAAGAACAAAGCAGGATGCCTGGATTAGGAATTAAACCACCAGGAGAGAAAGAGACACACTAAGGATGAGGAACAGAAGGTACAAGCAGCCGAACATGGCTCTGGAGCCAATTAAGCCAGGTAGGGTCAGTTACTGAAATAACAGTTCATTGCTTTCTTGAGATTCATCGCTGTAAATTAATTTTATTGAGCAGCCGCGGCACCTGGCACTCTGCTGGCATTTCCGAGGACTCTTTGCCAAGAGATTCAGAACATCTTCCAGTATGCAAGATTCTCACTTGCCCTTTTCTGTCAATTATCAATCAGTCATTTCATAAACATTTATTAATTACTGAATGTGTTCCTGGGTGGTCTACCAAGAACTGTGTAGAATACCGACTCCCAAATTTGTATCTTTAGCTAAAATCTTTCCCCGGGGCCCTTAGCACCTCATTCCATCTGTCTACTTGACCTCTTTAAGTAGATGTCCCACAGACCACCTCTAGTCTAATTAGTCTAATCTTCAAACCAGAACAGGGCCTCACTCCATGAACTGTCACCTAACTTTAAAAACCTTGATGTCTTTTTTCCCGGACCTTACCCTTTTCTCTTAGCAATAACCAAATTTACCTCCAACATATCTTGCATTCGCCCACTCTTCTCTATCTCCATGACTGTCTTGTGGTTTGGACCATCATCGTTTCTTGCCTGGATTATTACAAGTCAGCAGCTTTTTGCTTGGTCTCCCTGCTTCCGCTCCTGGCATTCTCCCCACAGCCTACACACACACACGCATGCACACATGCACACTGACACACACACGCACGCATGCACACACACTATATTCACCAAACGGGAGCCCAAATCATCATTGTAAATTATAAATTCAACAGTTACAACAGCTTCCCATTGTTCTTTAAATAAAAACAAGGCTCCTCGCTATGCCTGTGCACCATGGTGGAGCTCTGGCATTCATTACTGCCTTGTCTGGACCATCATTTTCATCCCCACCAGCTCTTTCCTCAAACCACAGTACTGCTACCTCAGGGCTTTTGCATCTGCTTTTTGCCTGGATTTCATTCCTCTAGTCCTCTGCCTGTCCAGGTTTCAGAATAAATTTCACCGGAGAACCAAAGTACTCCCTGAAGCCCACAGAAATGAGCGCTACAGATCTTCTCTGTCCTATTGCTTTGGTATTTTGTATGTAGTACATAGTACACTCTCTAATATACTTTCGTATCATACGTCATTGTTCACGTGCTGCTTGTACATCTTGCTTCAGGAGAACACCGGCTCCAGAGCCTTCATCGGTCTTAATCAGAGGCACTTTCTTCCCTAGCATTGAGCGCAATGCCAAGCAGCAGTGGGCAGTCAGTAAATATATGGTAAAATGATGAAAAAAGGACAGAGACCACTAATATAAGACATTTAGAATGCTCATACTATTACTAATAGCATATCGGATTTACTCAATGCTGTTATTAGGCTAGTGAGTGGGATATTTGGCAGTTCATCTTCTTACTTAAACATAGATTAATATTTTTCCCTGGAATATCTGAAATTTCTGTTTGAGGCCAACATCAAGATTCACTTGCATGACTAATACAAAATTAAATTCCACTAGAGTTACTTAAAACATCCACACCAAGAAGAAATTCTTTTGTAACTGTAAATGATTTGGTGTCTTTTATATTTCTTTTTTGAAATTCCTGTAGTGAATGTGGGATTATAAAAAGCAATTTTTAAAAAAGGAAATAAAATTACATGTGATTATTTCAAATTATTCTCCATTTTATGCAGCTTTGCTTCCCATCTCCCTTGCCATAGAATAATCTACTTTGAAAAAAAAAACTTTTTAATGCAGAAGTAAATTGATGAACTGATATTTCTAGCATTCATGGTCAGAACCAGCATTTTTTTCTTGATTGTCAAAGGTTAAGCCAACTACAGATGACAGTGACCTGTCTTGAACTACAGCAACACTGTGTTTTATCTCCTGGTGAATTGTGTTCACTTTTTAAATACCGCTTTGAATGCCCTTCCTTCCCGTGCATTTCCTCACTTTCTGTGCATTTTCGATACTCCTGAATATCTGCCGTTTCACTCTCTTTACCTTTCTTTGTAACAAAAACTGTTCTCTTAAGCCTATGAGAGCACTTCATTCTATCTTTATGCTTTAAAAATGTTGATTCACCACGCCTAAACTTCATGGTCTTGTAGCCTTAGCTCCAGGCATTAATCCAGTTTTAGGCGTGTCTGGAAGATCTTAACAAGCCATATTGATTGACTATATCTTACTCAACTAACTCTGTACATTTGGAACCACTGATTTAAAGTAAACTCAGAGGGGTTCCTACCATTCTATAATCCTCTCCTTTTTATTCTTTTATTCACCGGAATGAAATACTTTAAAACAAATGTGCATTTGGGGGAACATGAAAACTCTAGTGATTCTAGAGATCCAGATAAGATATATTTCTGAATGAGAGCGATTCTGCAAGCCACAAACAAAAACCAATCCCATTGCCTTTTAATTGGCTTTTATGTCATCAGGAGGCTGTTTCTTCCCTGGTCAGAAATATTTCTTTTTTATATCCTAGACTTTTCCATTTGTCTATTCCCATCCCCCTTAATAATCACGTAACTTAGAATAAGGGGCTTTTCCCATCCTATTCATCCCAGGCTTTCATCTCACTTCCCAATGTAGTCAGACGTTTTTCTTAGTCCTAAGCTAGACTTGCTTTGGTTGCAGACCCGTTGTACTATTGAAGGGGAAACAACCAGTAAAACCAATATTAGAAAAAAAAAAGTTTAGACATGTGGGGTTTTTTCCCTAAAGATAGCACCAAAAGTTTTCTGCTTTTAAAAATAAAAACTTTCTTACTGACAAATACTGTGACCTACCAAAATGTATAACCCTGCAAAAAAATGCATTTTCTCTCTTTGGAATACTCTGAACGCCTAACGTGATGCAGACATTGCACATTTGCACATAGAAAATATTTAGTCATTTCCAAGGTGATACCGTGAGCAGTGAAAAGGGCTCTTGAGGACAAGCTGCTTTAGAATTCGAAGGCTCAGGGGACAGAAAGCCTCAACTGGAGAGGGCCACCAAGGAACAGTATACATGCTGAAGCAGAATTGAAGCAAAAGTGGAAGGTTTCTTCTTAAAACAGAATAAGGAAAATGAAGGGCGATTAAACAGTGATGGATAATAAGTAAAATTTCTTGAGAATCTTCTTTAATCTCTCTAGGTGATTTTTATTTCTTAAAGTCTAACTTGAAGATGTGTATTTCTTTACATAATTACTAGAGATGAAATATTACATTAGTTTTTGTGGGGTTTTTGTTGTTTTTTGTTTTTTTGTTTGTTTGTTTTTAGAAAAACAGAACTACCTATAGCATCATAGATGTCAATGCATGCTCTGTTATCGGTACCTGGGCTGTAACACCCATAACCCGAGGTACCATCACTCATTGATGGGGGGGAGAGAGGTGGTCCAGACTGCGGCATAATGCTTATGAGGTGGTGCGAGCTTTGTAAGGCCATCCTTACACATCCAGACAGAAAGCAGATATCCACACCCTCACAATGACTGCTCTGTCAGCTACTTGGAGTACGTCTGATTCGCAACTCAGAGGTCCATAAAATTGCATGTATGGCCGGGACCATCTGAGAAAGGGAGCAGGTGCAGAGCACTGGGCTCACTAGTGAGATTTTAAAGACATGCTTTACATTTTACTCACCTGGTTAAACATTAACTGAGAGATAATGCTGATAAAAGCAGGTTCCACTTTGCCCCAGGCAAGCACGTGTCCTAAGGTGGGCTGGCTAACCAAGCAGTGAGATGTTTGAAAACATCTCAACTCTACTTGTAACCTCAACTCTACTTTCCATCAGAAAAAACGTGTATGGTACCATCTCAGATCATCCCAGTTTTAACACGACCACCCTAAGTGATATCGCCTAATTATTTGCTTGTTGACAGTCTTTTAATACTAACAAGGGCTAACACTTATGGAGAGCTTAATGAGCCCCGAGCACTGGGTTAAGAGTTTAACATATGTTATTATTCTTCACAACAGTCCCAAGAGGGATTGTTATCCCTCTTGATTTACAGAGAAAATGAGACAAATAGCACAGGACAGGTAGAGCCAGAGTCAAACCCAGAGCAAATCTAGGGCTGGGCTTCTAACCCAATGATTCTCAAAATGTGGTTCCAGGACCAGCAGCTACAGCCTTACCCAGGAACTTGTCAGACATACAGGTTCTCTGGCCCACCCCAGACCTCCTGAATAACAAGCTTGGAGTTGGGGTCCAGCAATCTGGGCTCTAACAAGCCCTTAGCGTGGTCCTGACACGCACTCAAGCGTGAGGTCCCCTGTCATAACCGCTCCCTCTGCTTGCTATTTTGTACTTCCTCTCCTATGCCCCGGAGGAGAATCACGGTGCTGTGTCTCCTGGTGATGCTTACCATTTTCCCAGCGCTGTGCTAAACCTTTCTTGGACTTCAGAGTAGATGCCAAGTCACCCTATAGCCCCGTGGTATTTTTTTTCTAGATGAACTTCTTCCTAGACGGTATTTTCCACCCTTTAAAAATATTTTGTCTTTGCTTTCCTTCTTTGCAATGCCTAGCTTTCCCACACCCTCGTTACGTTGTAGAGGCCAACTATGAATTCTTGTACAAGTATGGTCAGTGCTTAATTTATCCTGGTTTCCTACGCCCACCTTCCAGTTTGTTATACTTCTTAATGTTATGTTTGCCTTACTAATTAGCAAATATATTCCAATTCAGTTCTAGGATGATTCATACTTGTTTATACTATAATGAACTCCAGTTTTTAAAAGATGTTCTCCTTATCCTGTGACTGCTCACAAATCCTTGTTAGATTTACTTTTGCTTTTAATGGACCTTCGCATTCATAAAAACACCACATCCATTATCATTATGTCAGGAATCCTTTAAATTATATTTCTATTTTCCGAGTACTTGTCCCTTAATTCAGGGGATTACCTGTGTGCTTAATGAGCACTTCTCAATTCAAGGTTGTAGGTGACTAGGTTACGAGTTTGTTAATTTGCTAATAAAAGCCAGTACAGCCCAGGTGCTTTCTTGGTCCTGCCTCCTTGCCTCAGTTTCCCACTCCCCTCGTCATTTCCAGGCCATTGGTAATCAATCTCCTTGGCTGTGTCCTTTTACAGATTATAGCCTCTCTTGACATTTGCTCTAATGACACTGTATCTCCTTGTCTCGTCGAACAGAATAGCAAGCTTTGCTCTAGCAATGGTATCTCTTTCCTCCTCCTTATTTACATGGCCAGTGTCATCTCCCCATCCACTGGGGAAGGAAATGAAATAGCCTTGGCACAGCTCAACGAAAACATATTGGTTGCCATCCAACCCCTTGCATCCTTCTAGGTAATTACACATCAATAATTTGGTGAGTTGTTCTTGTAGCTCCCTGACTATTTTCACTAAGTCTATAATGACACTGTTCTGATTGTCCCTTGCTCTGTTGGGGTTCTCAGGGTTCCATAACTTCTTAAAGACCATGCTTAATGATGCTTCAGCAATACCTTTCAATTCAAGGATGCGGATCAGATCCCTTAGTACTACAGTATTCTCAGTCGTGTTACAGTATAATTCAACCACTTCCTGCCTTAGTTCATTTTAAGTTGGCATCAGTATGTCATAGATTACAATTTCGTAATTCTCTCCAATTTCAGTAAGAGATGGAACAGTACAAACACAAAGAGATGATTTGACCCACCATTAGCTAAAAAGGCCTTTGAGGCATTGGCAGGCTTTGAGTTCTGAGCTAATTATAACTGATTTTTGAGGATGGACTCAGCGTTTGTCAGTTCAGGCATTGACGAACTATAGCCTGCTGAATATTTTTGTGAATTGTTTTATTAGAACACATTAATACTCATTCCTTTACATATCGTCTTTGGCTGCTTTCATGCTCCCATGCAAGTTGAGTACTTGAGACAGGTGCTCAAAATCTGAAGGTTTGACTATCTAGCCCTTGCCAGAAAAAGTTTGCTGATCCCAGTCTTGCACTAGAAGTCCCTTTGAAGAGTGTTAATACACATAAAGCACTCAGAGCAGTGCCTGGCATTTATATATTGGAAGGAATGGCCTTTCATTTTGACCATTTTCCAAGTACTATATGAATTTTTTTTTTTTTTAAGAAATTTTGGTCCTGACTTTAGGATGAATTTGATGCCAAGCCATTTTAAGAAATGTCCTGGCCATCATATTTCACCCTGTGAGTCAACAAAAGAGGCCAAGGCAGTTACAACCAGCAGCTCTTCTTTTTGCCTGATTGCTCCTGGCTACTTTCTCCCCACGTGAGAAATGGTGGCCTATTAGAAAAGGTGGCACAACACTCACTCCGTAAGCAGGAAATTAAAGAGGCATGTGGCATCTGTTTATTTGGGAACCATATCTGAACATGTAAGCTTTCTTTAATTTCAGAAACAAAGCTGGCTTTAGCCTCATATTAAAAGTCTGTATGTTATTGAATTCAGACTACCGATGTGCATGCCGAAGCATCTGAGGGAAAGAGTGCTATGTCTGCAACTTACTATGAAATACATCAAAAAAAAAAAAAAAGCTTGGATTAATGGGTGGATAGAGGGATGAATAAATAGATCTGCCATAAAACAAGTTTAGTTAATGTTACAGAACCTAGGTGGTGTGCATATGGATGTTTGCTGTAAAAGACTTTCATTCTTCCTGCAAGTGCGAAAATTTTCATAACAAAATGCCAAGAAGAAAAAGCAAAGATTGTATAAGGAGATAAATGACAGGACATACTCTGGCCCAGAGCATGCTCTAGCTCAAGAATTTTGAACAAGGGATAATTTGTAGGGGAAAGGATTGGAGAGCAAGGACAAATATTAATAAGGCACTTTTTTTATTTATTACCATGTTGGGAGTTATTTTGGGGAGAGTGCCTGTTTTAGAAATGCTAAATTAAGTAATTCTTTAAAGTGATAGTGAACAGGATTCTAGATCTTATCCTCACAAGATAGGGAAATGAGTACTGGACCTGAAATCAGAAACTGGGCTTCAACCCTAAATCAGCTGCTAGCTTAGGACTATGAGCACATCAATGTACCACTCTGAATTAAAGCCTTCTCATCTATAAGAAAGATACAAAGACATATAGTCCATCTTCCTGATGGAAGAGTAAATATAAAAGCATCCTGAAAGCCACGAAGAGCTCACCAGACATTGAGTTCTCGACTGGGGCAATATTACCCCCAAGGCAGGGGGACTGGTTCCTGAAGACATGCAAAAAATATCATGCTCATTTAATGTATAAAGAGCAGATATACCTCCAGAACGTATCTCAGTATTAAAATTCCATTGGGGAGAGATGATTAAGGAGGGAAAAAATGTGTATAGAAGGAGTCCATAGGAGGCCATAATGCAAAAACAGTTCAGAATATTTCATCAGACAATCTTTCATTTCTGCGATCTCCCATCTCCCAAGTTCTGTCTCCGTTTTTTTTTTTTTTAACCTTCAGGTAGATTAATTTTATCCATCAATTTGAAAACAGACATTCAAATACTTACATTGAATATTTACATTGAACACTTAACGTGTGAAAACTCTTACATTTCTAGAGGGAAGGAGAAAAAAACTGTAAAGAAGAATGATAACGATGGACATTCTTTGCCTTTTCCAAAATACACATAGCATCACCAAACCCAAATGCCGTTAAACTTTAAAGGAAGGAATTTATGAACAAGAATGAGAAATTGAACGAGTGTATTCATCCAATCGTTTCCCCCTAGGAATTTAACCGCAGCATTAGTTTTCCATTGATTTGATTCAATTCTGTTGGGTACTTCGAGCTCTTTTGAGCCTAAGAGGTATGTGGAGAATTTAAAAAGAGTTCCAAGGAGAATAATGAAGATGGATTAAGGGGTGGAAAATAGGATCTATTAAAAAAAGGCTGAAAGAACAAGGATTATCTAGTGTGAGAAGAACGAGCCATGAGGTGGCACAGACTTGGCCGTGATGGTGGACACCTTATCCTACAGAGAATAGTCTCAGGTTCTCTTCTGCACTGAAGACCAGAGGAAGGGCGAACGTGTGTTTTGAAGCAAGAGGAATAGGAGACTAGATGTTAAGAGAAAATGTCCGTCTATGATATAAGTCTTGGATTTTGATTCTCCTTTATGGGATTTTTAATAATAAGATGCCTGTCTGTAGGAAGTTTCAGGAGCTGGGGCAGGTGGATCCAGCACATTTGGTTCTCTGGCCTGGCAGGAAGCCAGCCAAGCAGCCTGGCCCCTGTGGGGAGTGACTCAAAAGGAAAGAAGAGCCATTGTACCTGGAGCTGTGGCTTTGGGATGCCAGAGGATGAGTACAGACTCCTAGGATAAAGAGCATCAGGGCAGAGCCAGAGCAGTACTCTAACTGGGTGTCCAGACAACGAAGGCCCAAGATGGGTGTTGGCAGTCAACACATGGACCCAAGGAATCAGTGCCAGGAAAGATGTAGCAAGGAAGACTGGCTCGGAACGAGCTGCTGGGAAGGTGACCTGGGAGAGGCGAGCGCTGCCCATGGCTGGCTAGGCTTTGGATATTCTTGGAAGCTTAATGTGAAAGTGGACCAAAATCCACATAAAGGTCTCAAGAAGGTGTTCCAGGCTCCTAGGAAGGTATTCATTCTCTCCATGGTTTGAAACTGCTGTCCAAAGCCATGGTACCCTTTCCTGGATGTGTGTCAGAATTTCACGTGGAGCATGGTAAACCTTACAACC
Source organism: Eonycteris spelaea (assembly GCA_003508835.1). Lineage (NCBI taxonomy): Eukaryota > Metazoa > Chordata > Mammalia > Chiroptera > Pteropodidae > Eonycteris > Eonycteris spelaea. The sequence continues at coordinate 2,586,718 of PUFA01000036.1, forward strand.
ACCCTGGCTCCCGCCTGGAGATTGGGATTCAGTGGAATATCACTTAGGATTCTGTTGTGAGCAGCAGAAATCAAATCTAGCTAAATTTAGCCAAAAAAAAAAAAAAAAGGGGGGAAGGTGGTGAGAGACAGAGGTTGGTTGGAAGGATGTGAAGACATTCTCTGGATGGAAAAGCTGATCCTGTTTGCTTTCATTTATTTATTCAAAAGGTTTTGTGAAGCAGGAAATCTTTGGGGACCCAGGAAGCAGGACAGTGCACCCTGGGCAGCAGAGTGTGATGGTTGGGGTGTCGAGCAGCAGGATAATGGAGCCTGCTTTCACACTCTCTTTCTCTGTGCCTCAATCTGTCCTTTGGAAATCGGTACAAAAGATCTTACTTATTCGGTAGTCGCGAGGATTGACTGGGTTAATCATATATAAAAGTGCTTAAATGAAGTTTGGAGCATCGTAAGTTCTTAATAACCATTTGCAACTATTGTTGTCAGGCTCTGCCTCACATGTGAATCAACTCTATTTCTCTTAAGAGTTTCTCTTCAAATTGCAAATCCAGGAGCAGAGCATCTTAGTGGCTTTTTTAGTTCACACGCTCACCCCTTGTCTAAGGAATGTGGGAGACTTTGATTAGCAGAAGCACTGACTAGAAGTCAAGGTTGTTCCCTGTTGTCATCATCCTCACTCTTTGGAGATGACAGAAAACTGAGCTGGATTCTAGTTTTGTCTTAAAACTGGAGGCATCAGGCATCAGGCGTAAGCAGCTAGGACTGCCAGTCTTCCCACGGAGGCCCCCTCTGAAACTTTGGCAAATCCTGAAAAGGGATGTAGGGCCATTAGCAGAGCTCCCTTTCCAACAATTTTACTTCCATCGAAGCTGAGCTCTGTACAAGATAAGCTGTCGGGTGCTGGGACAACAGAGATGAAAAGACAGGAGCCCATCCCTGTAGAGCTCACATCTAGAGATCATAGAGACCAACAATCCCAAGTCCAACGAGATCTAACTCAGGCCTTTGTAGAGCTCAGAAGGAGGGTAGGAAACAATACCTAAGCTGATGTAAGGCAGCCAGGAAAGATTTTTCCCAAGATGGCAGCATTTTACTTCTTACTTTTAAGATCAGTGACATTTTGACAGGTTCAGGCATAGACAGGTTGGAAAACAAGTATTAGAATTCCAGGCAGAAGAAATACCTGACCAAAGAATGGCCTAAATGTATGAACGACCAGGGTGTGTTTCAGAAACTAAAAGGACTTCCATATTAGGAACATAAAGGATTGGGGAATGAGGATATGGTGGAGCAAGGCTAGATGTGCTAAGGACAGATTCTGGATACATCCACAAGGCCGTGTTAGAAGATCCTCTAGGCCTTTCCTTTATTCATTCAATAAATCTTTATTGAGCATCTGCTATGTTTCAGTTCTGTTCTAGACTTTGCAGATATACCAATAAGACAACACAAAATTCTCTGCCCTTGTATAGTTTCCATTTGAATGGGAGAATTAGCGTGCGCGCACACGCGCGTGCGCACACACACACACACACACACACACAGCAAAAATATGTAGTGTCTTAGATGGTGATAATGTAGTGGGAAGAAAATAAACCAGAGAAGAAAGACAGAATATGACAAGGAGAGGAGGTGCCACTTTTAAGCAAGTAGTTTGGAGAGGTCCCACCAAGTTGTACAGATGTGACCACCTGGCAATGTGGAGCCAATGAAGAATTTCTAGCAGGAAGCAACATGATGAGATTTGCATTTTTTTTACTCAGTGTGAGAGATTAATTGGAAGGTGATAAAAGTACCGACAGGAGACCTGTAAAAAGACTATTTCAGTGGTCCAGGTGAATCGATATCATGGAGATAAAGAGACTATTTCAAGAGCAATTAAGAAGTTGCATGCAATAGAAATGACTTAGTAGCAGATTGCAGTTGTGGTTGAAAGAGAGGAAGGAATCTAGGATGACAGTTCTAGCTTGGGCACTGGGTGGATGATGCTCTGGGTGGTATCATTCACAAGGATGAGGAGTAAAAGAGGTTGGCCATTAAATGTGATGGAAAGATCATCCTGTAATATTCATCCCACACGGGTCTCCAGAATGAGCACATGAAGGGCTTTAACGATTTGGGTATCCATTACAGTGGATGATGAGTGCATCATCTCTCTTGTCCTCCGGATGATTCCCCTTCCTCTTGGTGTAGAAGATTATGGGCCTCGATGTCAATCAGACGTTGGTTTTGATTCCATCTCCTTGCCTCTGCATGATCTTCAAGTAATGTAATGCTAGGGCCTTCTTCTCCTCATCTGTAATGGGAATGTCAATCTCTAGGTGACTTGCCTGTTGGGAGAACTGAAGCACACACACCAAAGGCACCTGTTAAGTGTCGACTCCTCCTCTTATCCTCCTGGGCCTTGCCCTCAGGTAGTTCTAAGTAATAGTCAGCAGATCTAAACCTGGAGAAAACCAGGACCAGGAAAAGGGGCTAAATGCATGAGTGTGTATTTGAGCATAGTTGCCCTTCCATTACTTTTCAAGTCCAAATATAAGTCATTTGAGCAATTCGCCTTCTTCTTATATGATGCTTATTTTGGATAGTTGCTTATGTAATGATCATGAAACCTAGGAAACTAGGACATCACTGAGGTACTAGACAGCCATCCAGACAATGCTTCAGCTCCCGGGGTGTCTTCTGTGACCCAGGCAAGCCATCAGTGGTAGAATTTTTGTTTCGAACCCAGCGATCAGGGCAAAATTTTAAAACAACATGCTGTGAGGCGTGGAGTTCCAGGGTAGGGAGTGAGTCACACGTCAGTTCACATGTATGCATATCATGGTTGATGACGCCCAAGTAATAACTTAAATTTTTTTCTTTAACATTTGTTATATTTTGCATTGTTTACAGTTTTTCCAAGGGGAGAGGAAGGTTCCCTTATTAATCTTATTGAAATGTTAATCTGTTCAGTTTTGCATGTACCTGAGCTGCTTCCCAGCATAGTTGGAGGTATTTCTGTCTTAATAGGTACTTTTATAAATTATCAGTATTATCAAAAACAGACATATTCTCTTACTTTCCCCTTACTCCATTTTACTGTATGTACTTTAAGTATTTGTTGTATGTTTGCATATTGGTTCCAAAAGAAATTTTTTTATAGTCTTCCATGGGAATACTCGGAACTCCAGAATTTTTTAAGTCCGAAGCAGGGTTTTCTGCCTCAGCACGGAGACATTTTGGGTGGGGTCATTCTTTGTTGTACCCTAGATACAAGTGGTACCCTGTCACCAATCATGACAATCAAAACTGTCTCTGGACATTGCCTACTGTCTCCTGGGGAGTAAAAACACTTCCCCTCCCAGTTGAGAACCACTGGTTTAAGAAAAGTCTTTTACTTTTTATTTGTTCTAATAAATTATCACTTGTTTTAAAAATATGGTTCCTAGGAAAATCTGGAAGAAAATGGCAGAGAAAACAAACCAGTGAATGGGAAGTGCTTTGTCCTGAGCGCCCCAACCTGACAAAGTATGAACACCTGTAAGTTAGCAGACTGTTTACGGTCAGTTAGTCAAGTGCCTTTCTTGTGTGCACTCACAGAACTTTGAAAGCCATGGGTGACCTTGTAAGTTTATCACAAAGAGACTGGCCAGCAGATTTTTTGAAAATAATACATTCTAATCAAGGCAGGAAGGACTTCACCTCCTCAGTGCCTCATCAGAATTCTGGAAGCTTTAAATTAATGGTATGAGGGGAAATTTTTAAAGTTTCCTCAATTTTTATTCTCTACTATGCACTTTGATTACAAGAATGTAAATTTCAATACTTGATTTTCCATCTCTCCTTTTCAATACAGAATTCTGATTTCTAATTAGAAGAGAATTATCCACATTTATTTTTTTTCTGGTTGAAATTGCCCCAGTATCGCCAATACAAATCCCCTCATCAAAAGCCTTTTTTCCTCATTGGATCTGTATCTCAGAAACTCCAGCACTCTAGCTGCTCTGTGTAGGAGGCTGCTAAATTAGGTTATTAAATTATTTCTATTAAGTAAAAACTTAACATATACCAGCTGCTGAGGGATTATAAAAGCTTTATTTTTTCAATAATTGGAAACCTTGTTTACAGAGGACTCACAATATTCCTTAACCGTCTTTGTGTTGAATATAAAAGAACTCGTGTTTATCTAGGCAACGATAATCTGACTATAAAGCAAACTCATTTAAGGATTATGTCCCTGTCCCTCACTCTGCAGCTGTCACCCTGCTGTTTCTTTCAATCTTTGCAAAAATGCTGAGAATTCTTCCTCCAAATTGAAGAATAAATTGGAAAATAAGCCAGGTAGCTTGGAATACACATAATTCTAAATTACAGAGAAATAGCTGAGAAACCTAAAATATCATTACATCTATGCAAATGTATTCTAAGTCCCCATTTGTTAACTCGTGGACGGAATTCAGGCAAAGAGATTTTAAGGTGTTCAGTCTTGGCAAAGAAAAATCAAGGACAAGTCACATATCTGTTGTTTAATCCAAGTGTAGAATCGTGTGATAGCCAACGAAGGCATCAGCATCAGTTGGTACCTGCGCTAAAGATGCCGGAAAGTAAGGTAAAGGTAAATATGCTGAGTTTGAAGCCAGTTACTAGCTCTGTGACCTCAAGCTAATTATTTAGTGGCTCTCTGAGAAATAATAGCCTCCCTCACCTCCCAGGGTTGCGTGGAGGCTCAAAGGAGATAAACATGTGAAAACCCAAGGAAGATTCCTGACACAGAGCAGCCACTCGAGAAGTGTCCACGTATTGCTGCGGTGTCCCAAGCCTCGCGGTTGTCATTGCATTATCGCATCTAACCTTCGAAGCAGCCTTATTAAAATAGTACGTTTCTATAACTCCAGTTTTATTGAAAATCGAAGAAAATGAGATGCAAAGAAGTTTAATAACCTACTCAAGGTCACACAGCAATTAAATTAACAGTGGGGCTCAGTGTTCATCATCTTTGCCTCATTGCGCAAGCGCTTAATGAGCACAAGGCCCCCTTTGCTCTCCGATACTCACTGTCTGAATACGTGTCATAACAACTCACCAAAAGTTGTAGCCCACACCATTCCTCCAGTTAAAAACCTGCCATGGCAAGTTCTCATGTGCGTGACAGCTTCTCGCCTGTAGTGCCTTCGTGACTCCCCTTCAGAGGACCGATTCTGCATGTCCAACGAGCTCCATGATGATGCCAACGCTGCGGTCGCCAGATCACACTTCGCGTAGCAAGGCCGCTGGAAGACGGAAGGGGACTTCCCTGATGTCCCAGGGCTCGCCTGTTGGCCTTGCGTTTAAGCATATTGCACGTTATACCCACATGTCCCCCCACTTGTTCCCCTGAGGGTTTAGCCCCTCAGGATTTGTTTAGCCCAGGTGCCTGGGCACTACCCACTCAGGTCCGATTTAGAGAGTATCTTTGACAGTTTTATTTCATTGTTACTAGTCACTCAGTGTAGAAGGAAAGCAAATCCCTGTTCTACACACAAACATCCCTGTTAATTACTCCATTAAGTGTTCAACAGTTATGTACTTGGTATCTGATATTTCGTTTTATGTAGAAATTCTCAGACTGTTATGGTTTTTTAAAGCATATTAGTGATACTTGGGAAATGGATACTTTTGACTGTGTTTTGTCTGGATCTAAGGATCCGATATGATCCACCTTGAAACAATAGGAACAGTCTGTGATTTTTCTAGGATCATCTATATTAAATCAAGCTGTTGGCTGGTTCAAGGCTTAGTGAAGTGTGGAGTTAGAGGTTGTGTTAGACTCCTGTGAGCAAAAGTTTAGGAAAAGGAAGGGGTTATTGTTTGTTCAGTTTTTCTCCCGGCCATTATTTCTCTCTTTAACATTAACAAGGACAGCTATATATTTTTAAGAGCTACAGAGACAACAAAGGGAAGAGAGACTGAATCAGACAACCACCGAAACAGCCCCAGACCAGGGGTCAGTGATCAGATAGATGACCCCAGTGTCTGTCTTGGCTGTCTCCTACTTACCTTTCTTCTCCCTATGTAGACTGCCAGATTTAAGGAGAAAAAAAAAAGAAAGAAAGAAAAACAGGATGCCTAGTTAAGTTTGAATTTCAAGGGAACAAAGAATAATATTTTACTATATGTCTCATGCCACGCTTGGGATATATTGTAAGGCTGTATTCCACCTGTAGCCTGTCCCACACACTCGGTGCTCATTTTTTTATTTTCTCATATGCGAATTTGTCCCTCAGTTAGATCCAACTGTCCCTTAGGCCGGGTCTTTTCTGGTATCCCTCAGGGCACCATAAATATTGACTTCCCCATTTGGGGGCCTATGTTAGATTTTTCAAGTGTTTTCTGAGCTCCTTATACCTTTCCTCTCATATCTGTGAAACCATTACTTCACGAACAATGAACAGGGCTTAGCACAGAGCATAGTGAGTGAGTCATCTGTTTTTATGATGATTGATGAACTGAAAGCAATTAAATTCAATTTAATTGTCAAGAGTCCATTAAATTCAACCTTCGTTAACTAGTTACCTGCATGTCAGGAATTAGTTGTAGGCTCTGTCCACTGTGCTGTCCATCTGGGGAATTGGATGAACTACTCTTCCTTTGAGGGAGCTAGCATAGAGGAAGGAAATGGCATTGGAAGCTATACCCTGATTTGCAAACGTGTGTTAAGGCTCAGCCAAAAAGATGGGGATAAAATCGTCCTATATAGAGAGTCATTTCAAAATGTGGAATACTGACTCTCGAAGAATGGAGAGATGCCTTGCTAATTATGTATTGTCTACTTCCATCGGCTTTTCTAGTACTAAATTTCTTCTATGGCATGTTGGTGTTACAGTCACATATCTACAGTATCATAAAAGTAAGAAAGAACTTTGATATAAATGACAAAATGTTCAACTCATATTAAAAAGCTTTCCAGCATGTAGAGTAATGGTACACATCAGATAACAAGGTGCCTTTTTGCACACTTTGTGCTTCTATTAATGACATTTTTTAGAGCTTCCTTTGTAAATGATACTGAGCCGGCTTCAAACCTTGAAGATTAAGAGTTATGAATGCTCTCTCTTGGTTCAGTGCTTTTCAAGTGTAAAATGCACAGAAGAGTGAGCACATATTTAGAAGTGTCTAGATGATTAGTTTTATGCCAGCCAGGCTGTCCAAAGCAGGCTTGTGAATGTGGTTCTCAGATTCCTGGTTCGCCCTTCCTGAATGAACCTTTTCCTCTAGTCCCTAGGCCCTACTGCCCTACTCAGATCCCCTGCATCCTTTGGAGGGTGGACATAGGCCGGGAGACTGCCCAGTACCTTGAAATCCACCGCATGCCCACCTGTGAGGCCTGCTGAGAAAGCTTCCCACTGGACTACCGATGGAAATGACTGTAAATAAAACAGCTGTGGGCTCACAGTCTACCGCAGTAAATAAACACAGCTTGCTGCCAGACCATCAGCGCATCAGTGAAAATCCATAACTTAATGTGGCCTGACGATATTTCCAGTGTCCCTGGAGTCGGAGTAGAAGAACGAAAGCTGAACGTGAGGGTTCATGTTAGTGTCTCACCAACCCCACACCATGAACTTGAGGAAACAAAGTTCGTATGAAAGTAGATCATTGTGTATATGTGATAAAAATCTGATGGAATAACTCCAAGGCAGAAGTCGTGATGGAAAAATCTTTTCTGGAAGGCTTGGGATTATTAGTCGCGTCATAAATCTTCTCCTCTATATCCTCTACGCTGGTGTCAAGTAAATTTTAGCTCATTAGCCATTTGTCAAAAAATAAAAGAAGAAGAAGAAGAAGAAGGTTAGAATATTGATTTTATCTGGCCAGAGACTAAATTAAAGTTATTTTTTAATCCAGGTACACTCCTTGTTTTTATCGTAACTACATAATGAAACATTAGATGAAGATTGAAATAAATGCTTATGTTTTATTCATGCTAAAAATATTTATTCTATCCTTCAGGATGAAGCCTTGTAAGATCTTTATAAGTTCCTTAATATTAAAATAAGCGTCACTTTGTTTCCTTTGAAAATTCTTTTATTGGGTGATTAGGTTTGGGTGAGGAATGAGCCTAATGATTAAAGAAATATGGCATTCTAGATCATTCCTACCCCAGATAGTGGAATGTGTTTGTTAACTCTGTAGTTTCACAGATCTCTGATTTGGTGAATAATAATTGTAGTAAAATTACTTCCAAGACTCTAGCTCTGTTATTTGAATAGTGTTTTTATCTAACTGATTTGAGTTCAAATGCATTATTAATATTTTTTCTTCTTTTTAATATAGGTGGAAAACAGACCAAAATATTATGGAAGAGAGTATGTATTATGCTATTCTTTGTTTTAATACTATAGTAAATAGTCACTTCAAATGTTATTCATATATAAATATTTTAAATTTTCTAATATAGTGTCTTCATCAAATGTCCATTGTGTAAGAGTTTAATAGTAATGATAAATGCAATCAGATCCCTTTGTATTGAATTTTCTTTAAAATACTCAGATCTTGGCTTCTATTAATGTGGGAGGGACAGTATCTCCTACTGCAATTCTCTCCGCAAAAGCAGACACTGAGAGTAGAGGTATTGGAAATGTAAGGCAGCATTTTCCACAACCGAGGTCCTGTTAGCATTTTAGTTCACTTTCTCTTTCAATGCTATATAAACATGTAGGTGTCAAAGGTCATAAACTGTAGCTAAACTCCTTACTTTCATGCGCTTCAGTAAATACAGTACTCAGAAAATCACCCACAGGCCCCTGCAGTCCCATAAAACCAAAATGATCATCTCACTTGACTCGGTTATATTAGCTAAATCGTTTTCCTCTTAATTTTTAGTCTCGTTTTGCTTAACTTTCTCGGAAACCTACTGCAAAGCGAACATGCATTGTTATTTACAGTCATTAGGGTCGTGGCCTGGAGAACAGCTCACAGGGCAGGCAGGACAGTCTGAAAGGGCGCAGATACCAGGTCCCTTTTCTTCCCATGTACAACCTGGAGGCATTAGGAGGCTAAGTATCTTTTAAGTCCACCTCCCAAGGCCTCCTGGCCAATCCCAAACCTCCTTCCTATATTCCCTTACCCATCAGAGCCTCATCTTCCTGATTAATGAGCCTCTTATTTGTCCCAGTCCCCAGCCACTTCCTAACGACCCAAGGCTGCATTTCTGAACCGTCCTTTCTGACCTTGGGAGTTCAGTGGGCGCCTCTGGGGTACCTGCCCGGGAACCCTGGCCTCCACTCTCATTCATCCCCACGTCCCTAATGTCCAAGCTAGTTAGTCGTAGTATGCCTTTTTAAATTCGATATGCTGATTTGGATTTTGCTCACAGAGGGTGATTAATAAAACAAGCAAAAATGAAAACCTATTATGTACTTCTCAAACGGAACACTGTCATATGTGAATTCCAAAAGAACTTCATTTATTGAAGTTCCTTTTTTTTTTTTGCATAAAAATTTTATTGAATAACTTTCTCATTCTCATCTTCCAACCCCCAATAGTGAGAGGAGAGCCAGGAAACATTTTCTCAGCCACAGAAAAGAACATGTTGTGTTAGAGGGAAATTTGCTTCAAAACTTCAGATTCTGGATTTCCCTTTCTTTTTTCAAAACGAAAGGTTTTTTTGTTCCATTCAAAAAGTAATACATGCTCTATTCAGGCAATATATAGGGTTTTTCCCCCATGGAAGAAATCACAGAAAATGTTGATGATGGATACCTTGAGGGAAATAGAATTTTTACTTATGTACTGGTTACATTTTTACTTCTTTTGTGTCTTTAACTTTCGAATGTTGAATTTTCCCACTGTGCATGGGTATTCTTTTTGTTCCTAAAAGTTAATAAATGACTATCTTCTAATTTGGGAAAATTAGGAAATATATGAGTATTGAAGATGCAAAACACCCATAGCCCACCATGAAAGATCATGGTTAACTTTTTATCTCTTCCTTCCAGTCTTGGGGCATGGTGTCTTTTCACAAAGTTGAGATTGTAAGATAGACACATCATGGATATTTTTAAATCCATGCATAAAGAGGATGATGAGCCATAGACCGAGTCTCTGGGTTCAAAAAATTGTAATTTTCTTTTTTCAAACAATTAATTTAACTTGGTTCTTGATGCTCTATGTCAGCTGTTGGCCACCACTTGAATGTGTCAATTCAGGGAAGTTAAAACTTACTACTGCAAAAAAAATTGATTAATTAAAAATTTACTGCTTTTAGATTAACTGCCTGTTTAGGACATTCTGCCTTCCCTGAGAGTGACCTGGGGCAGGAGCATCGGATCCCTGCACCCTCCCCTGTGCGCCCTGGCCCACAGTCAGAGTGTGGCCTGGACAACCCAGCCTCAAACCTCTTGTGACACCAGCCTTGTCCTTTCTAAATTTAGCATGGGAAACTTTATGATGCCTGATCCCCACCTATCCCTCTATGTCCCTCCCAACTCCCTCTCTCTTCCCTCCTCTCTCTCCCCTCCCTCCCACCCCACGGGCCCTGTATATCAGCTCTCTGCCCAGGCCGTCTGTCCAACCCTCTCTGGCCCCAGCTCAGGCCACATAGGGGACTTCTCCAAGAGGTTTGCAGGGTCCAGTGGCCACATTCAGGTTCAAAGCCCCAAACGTCTCTGCTCAGCTTCACGATCCCCAGGAACCGACCCTCCAGTTCCAGTCCCATACATGCTCTGTGGGGCCCCCGTGGATCCACCAACCTGGGCTCCACTGAAATCTCCCAATCTCCCTCCCGAAAGAGCTGAGGACACTGGTTTCTTTCTGAGCAGGAGGGTTGTTCTTACGTCACAGCACACTCACCCTCACCTCGGAAAAGCACCGCTCGAGATCGCCACGCATTGGCTCTCGAAATTGTGGGAGCCAGAAAACCCTTTTCTCCCAAGTTGTCGCTGCCTTAGACTTCTGAGAGTCAGTTTTGAAATGCAAAGCCACAGCTGCTTCTGGCCCCGCTCCCCGAGGACCAAAGCTTTAGCTCGTAAGATCTGCTGTTAAGGATAGAAGGGAATTAGGAAATAAAGACTGTGATGGGCATTTTTTTCAAAAATATTATCTGGCTACATTTGTCCTCTGACTTAACCTTTGCATGCCTGCAGGGGGGCGCGGGAGACCTAACTTGCTGTCTAGCCCGCTTCCCTCTTTCCCCTCCCCCTTCCGGGAAGGAATGTTTTTCAGAACTAGCCATAAGCTATCACTCTCAAATTTTAAAGAAATAGAAGAATGTCGATTCTAGCTGGCTCTTCTTTCCAGAGAATTGAGCCTCTAAAATTAACAACACCCCACACCTGAAGTAAGCAGGTTGTTAATCAATAAGTGTTCATTTGCAATCAGGATAAGCAGAGTCTCCCCTCTGGTTTGAGGGGAGAGCTAAGTTGGTAATTGCTCTTTTGTTCTGTCCCATGGTTAAAAAAAAAAAAAAGGCTTTTTGTTTCCACCTTAATATTCATCTTGTGAGCAAAGACAATAGCAGAAAGCCAAGGAGCCTGAGTGTTCATTTTGTTTTGCTTCCTGAGTGCTCATCTGTCTGGTCGTTTGCTGAGACATGGCTCCAACTCCATCCATCTTGGAGATGTGCAGGAATCACTTCCCTCTTCATCCAGTGGGGGCGCTGTGGATTCCTTTCCCCACCCTCGTTAGCCAGCTCTTTGTGGTCCACGCTTTGCGTGTGGTCTGTTTGGAACAACGATGGTCCCCTCTGTCCTCAGGTTTCACGGGATCATCTCCCGGATCAGGCCGACCAGCTTCTCGGCGGTGTGGAGGGTGCCTACATCCTTAGAGAAAGCCAGCGCCAGCCAGGATGCTACACGTTAGCTCTAAGGTGAGCTTGATTTCTTTTTTTTTTTTTTTTTTTTTTTTTTTTGCAATTGCCTTACAAGTGACTTGACTTATTTTTTTTAACTGCTGTAAAATATATGTAACATGAAGTTTCCCGCTTTAACCATTTTTAAATGTACGATTTAGTGGTAGTAAGTATATTCTCCGTGTTGGGCAACCGTCTCCACTATTTCCAGGACTCTTTCAGCATCCCGAACAGAAACTCTAAACCCATTAAACGATCACTCCCTGTTTCCCCCTACTTATTTTTTTATTTCCACTTTGTTTACAAAGCACCAGCAACATATTTGGGGCTTACATATTTCCTGGACCACAAGATGGTGTCAGCAGGATGGACAGTGAGGCTTGGGTTATGCACACACAGTAACCGAAGAATTATCTGGAAAGTTAATGCTCCTATGGTGACTTCTGCCTGAAGCATCAAGCCTGCTGAGGAGAAAGGCCTCTCTGCCTCGGCTGGTCCCCAGTGGTCCTTGTCAAAAATCTTGTCACCTCACGTGGCGTGTGTTTGTCCATGAGGTTCTCGAGGGATCGCATTGACCCAAAGAACTCCCAGTGGCCATCGTGATGCTCTGTGTGCAGGGAGCCATCGGAGCAGAGCTCCGAGCACAGCAACAAAAGCCGTTGCTCGCCATGCGCTGCATTTTTTCTACCACCTTGGAATCAACTATTTTTGACATACCATTTGATGCCTCACAACAACCTGCTGTAGATTTGAAGGAAGGGGTCCAATTTAGAAATCATAAGATCGTCTTCCAAAAAATTTCATTTTTCGAACTTTCTGGAATTGGGAAGACCTGTCTCCAAAGAAGAAATGTCTCAGTGGAAACACTTCCCAGCCCAGCCCCCAAAGGTGTGTTTAATGCACCTTCCCAATTCTGTGTCTGTGGAAAGATTCTTTTGACATTGCAACTAGGGGCTGGCTGGCTAGACCATGCCTTACATGATGTCACTGTGAGGGAGTACTTCAAAAGCTAACAAATGCTCTAGATATGCACAGCATTTGCCTGTCTTCCCAGCACCCCAAAGGCAAAGCTGGCATTCTCAGTGGGAGCCAAGCAGGAGCTGTGAGATGTAGGACCAAGGCCAAGTGCTCAAGCGAGAAGATGCTGTAAATTAGATCGTGGGCATTCTGGCATGGCAGCTCAAACAGGAAGCTTCGCACAGCTCCCCTCCTTTCCCTTGAGCTGACTGACTGGGGTGGGAGGCACGAACGTGCTGCTGGTGGGAGACAAAGCTGTAATAAGAGAGAACCTCACAGCCAGTGGTGTAGCTTCCCTTGCAGAGGTAGCAGCCCGGTACAGGAAGTTTATAAGCAAGAAATATTCGTAAATCAGTTGCTGCTGTCTAACTTTTGCAAATGAGAATGATAAGGACCGAATGGCCTCAGTGATTTCTAGGATCCAGTGATATCGTGTGACAGGCCGGAGTGAAATCCCACCTCTGCCTCTTTCCGGAAATGTAGCCCCTAGCAGGTACCTCGCCTCTTCAAGTCTCGGTTTTGTCAGCCGTCACAAACAGGGGTAATAACTGTACCTGTCTCAAAGAGTCTCTCTGATGACTAAATGGGGAGGGGAGGGGACCATGTCCAGTGCTTAGCCCAGTGCTTGGCATACAGTACGTTCTCAAAAAAAAAAAAAAAAGTCGGCTGCTACTGTTATTCACCGGTCTCATTCCTAACATGGTTGCGATGTCTCGTTCTCTCGTGGCAGGTTTGGAAACCAGACCCTAAACTACCGGCTCTTCTATGATGGGAAACACTTTGTGGGCGAGAAGAGGTTCGAATCGATTCACGACCTGGTCACGGACGGCTTGATAACCCTGTACATAGAAACCAAAGCCTCCGAATACATTTCCAAAATGACGACGAACCCCATTTATGAACACATCGGCTATGCCACTTTACTCAGAGAAAAAGTATCCAGGAGGTTAAGCAGGTCTAAAAATGAATCGAGGAAAACGAGCGTCACAAGCGAAGAACACACCGCGGTTGACAAGGTAAGCTGCCCGCGTGACGGAAATGCTCTGTTTCTAATCTGTGCTGAAAACCCGGTCGATTATCATATATGCGATTTGCCGAAATATTGGAGAAGATCCAGCCCGCCCTAAAACGTCTAGAACTTTCGTGCTAAAAGGAAGCTTCGACACCTCGCAGTTCAATCCCCTCGTTTTACAGATGAAGAAACTGAGGCCCAGGAATGTTCAATATTTTGCCCAAATTCCTACAGTCAGAGCCAGGACTTCCACAAAGAATTACCTGTGAATTTATTTGGAATTTAAAAGAAAAAAAAAAAAACTCCTATAATGTCTCATGATGAAATAGGGACTTGTTTTTCATTGCCATTTGAGGCATTGCTGGCTCCATCTCCATTACACTCAGCTGGGCAAATACATGCTACTTTTATTTGCTTCTCTTAGGACTGGGTGAGGATGTGATTCCACAGGTCAGTTGTCTCTTGAAGATGGTCTTACCTAGGTGACAGCTTTAACTGACAGAGATAGGAGCGTTATCGGTGATGATAGCCATCTCTGGGAGGCTTAGAAAGACAGGCTGCCTTTTGCCCGAAAGGAAAAATGATTATGCCTCGCCAAGGATTAAAACCCCTACCTGGGTGAGCCTTCACGCTGGAGGGGTCGTGGCAGGATGTGCGAGGAAGATCTGATTTTCCTCTCCAGTAAGTTGCTGTTTGTTTGAAAGACAACACCACAGTTCGCGAGCAGATTTTTGGATGTGCCCCTTTAGAAACCATCTGCTTTGCCTGGTCCTATCTGTTTTCCACTGAAGGAAAGTGACAGCCAGCCACGCCAGTCAGCCCCCACTGAGTCTGTGCTGAGCCCGGCTCCTGAGGCGATCTGGGACTGTGACAGATATAAATAAGTGGGCAGAACCGTGAACACTGCTCCTTCTGGTGCTTGCTAATCCTTAATTAAACCGGAAGGGCACCCACTCCCCCTCCGATTGTCCAGTGTTAGTGGAAAGCAGAGGTACCTCAGGTGGACCTGATTGGACTTTGGTTTTGGCAACGGGGTCACAGCAGAAAGCCCTGAAAATGGGGAGGGGACACAGGAGACAGCATAGTCCTGCTGGCAGACAGAGGGATGATTTTAATTGATTTGCTAATTGAGTTTTAGAGCCTAGGAGACCCTTCCCCAGAATCATATCAGTTGAGCAGCTGGCCCATGAAAAAATCATTTACCATTTTCTTTTTATAACTCCAGTGTCTCCAAAACACCTGTTTATTCTTTCGCAAATAATCGATTTGGGAAATGGTGGCGTTTCTGATTGTTTACCTTTTAACAAAAGAGAGGGAGGACTTGAGTCCCAACTTTCAAAGTTTGTTCCGGTCCAAGCCAGAGTCGTTCCCTCGGTCTATTTGCAAAATGTATTCAAAAGTAATTTAGAATAGAGTATCTGGAAGCTGACCACCTGGGCCATGACAAATCAGAAGATGAATTGTAAAATAAGTCTCTGAAGCAGCGTTTTTATATTTCTGAATCAGGGAGTAATGCCACTAAAAAAGCAATCTGTTCCGACTGCGGGCTGCACACTAGAACGTTTTCAGGGAAAAAGACGTGAGTAGGAAAAGCGTCTCTTGTGTATTTGGGATGAGAGTTTAGATCCTGCACATTGGAATTATTTCTAGATCCTCGCCCTCCCCTGAGAGGGAAGTTTGGTCAATAGAAACCTATATCTCTAGATGGCATCCCTGTAAGGAAACTTGCATGACAAAAGAGTCCTTTGCTATAGATCATTTTGTATTTATTTATTAAAACTAAATTTTGGAGGAAATTGATAATCAGATTGATCATCACTTTGAATGAGCCCTGGGTGCACTTTTACCTTTATAGGAAAAGGTAAAGAAAATGTTGAAGGAAGAAGTCCAGACCCGGTGAAGGGTTTGACGACAGGTGGCGGTGGTGCCGATTTTCTGGGACACCAATGATGCAATGTTTGGCTTTCCTGAGGGGCGCTCTGAACACCGGGTCTAGTCATTTGCTAGGGGTCCCTCATTTTATTAGTGGTTTGTTAAGTAAGTTGGTACGAACACATCAATTTCTCTCTGACCTATATTGACAAGTGGAATTATGAAAAGTCTCATTCTTGCCAGAAATTATATTTCCCTTAAGGGCAGGTCAGTGGACTGTTGCCATGGAAGCAGTGACTAGAAAGGAGGTAGCAGAAACCTGGATGGATTGGCTGAGAGTGCCCTGGGTCCCTGTCTGCGTCAGTAATGGTGTGTTTTGAAGGTTTTAATACGCGACATAGATAGGTCTCCTAACAGTTCCCAAATCCAGAGGGCCCATCATTTCATGTTCTAGAGTACTTAAAATTTGTTTGCTCATTTATTTTATTGATCATTACCAAATGCACCCAGAGAGACCCCGTCACCTGTATATCTGAGAATAAGAACGGTGTGAATTGGCAGAAAGTTATTACCTAGCTCATCGGATTTGAGTGGTTTTTCAGATTTATCTCCTGTCAAGGTGGTTAGCAGTGAACTTGATTTTAATAACTATAGATGAAGAGGAGAGATGGGGAGGGTCCAAAAGAAAAAGTTGTAGTTAGCCAACAGCAGCAACCGGTTTCCTTTCCGATTCTTTATATAATTGGTTTTTAAAACATTATGGTATACAAGGGCCATCATTTGGTGCATTTAATTAAAATGGCCATACCTAGTATAATTTCTTTTATGAAATGTATTCCAGAATCTATTCCATAGATTATCCAAAAATAGCACTGTAAGCAATATAAGAATAACAGAATTAAACATTGGTAGTACATAAACAGATTTCACATATGCAAAATGTCCCATTTTGTGCTCAGAACAACTTCTCAAGGGACAAGGGACAAGAATCATTTTCCCCATTTTTGGGGGAAAGAAAATCATAGTATTGAGTTAGGAATCAAACACAGGCTTTACAAGTCCAATTCAGAGCTTCTTAACTCTGCACAATGGCTGGGTCTCATTCTGTTCTTATTGCCCTTTCCGCTTCTGACCATCCTAGGTCAACTGATGCTAAAAATCACTCAATATTTACATGCTCTGTTTTTGAAAATACACTGCCAGTACTAGTTATAATAACTAAATTTTATCTTGTGAAGGATACCTGACTGAATCAAATATATGTGACAGCAGTGTTCGTAACAGCACATTTTTATTAGATAAATCTGGTGTGTCATATTAAATTGCATTTATGTTTCACTGGAGGAAAATCATCTGCACCCTTGATATAATAAAGCACATGTGAGAATGTATTTTATCTTACCAGTTTATTCATTTCACTACTGTTTATAAGAGCAGAAGTTAGAAAACAACCTAAATACCCATCCACTGGGCGCTGTTTAGCTGAATTATGGTACATCCACGTAAAGGGATAACATGTAACCACAGAAACGAATGAGGAAACTCAGGCAGGCTGATAAAGAAAGATGACCCAGAGTTACCAAATGAAAATGCCACTTGCAACATAGTGTGTGTAGTATGGTTTCGCTTGTGGAAACCAGGAAAAACTGATTTTATAGATTTTTTTTCTTGCAAAATCATAAACTACCCGTTGAAGGATGCCAGAGCTGGTACCATTGGTTGCCTGTGGGAGGGGCAGGAGGTTTCTGAGGGGAAAGTGTGGAAAGGAGACTGTTCCATGATACCAGTTCACGGAATCTCTGAATTTCGAACTGTGAGAAATGCGATGTCCTGTTCCACAAACCCTGAGTAAAACATCTTCTCAAGGACTCTCTCTCTCTCTCTCTCTCTCTCTCTCACACACACACACACACACACACAACACACACACGCACACGCACAGAGCTGTAGGCGGTTTCAGCCCTCTAGGCCCAGGCTGTTTTTCTCATTTTTTCTCACCAGTCACCTTCCCCACCCTGCTAGCTCTCTCGTCCTCCATTTCTCTCTTGGCTCGCTAACAGAGAATGTGTCTAGCAGCCTTTCACTACAGGTTCGGGGTTAGGAGAGGGTAATTGTAGCATAGGACCAAATCACCCAGCAAACGCTGTCCCCGGAGATGAGTGGGCTGGTGCTTCCTGCCTGGCATGGCCCTGCCCTCAGCTGTGCCCCCGGGACCCGTCCCTGCCCTCCCCCCGTTTTCCGTGCCCCTCCACCCTACCTACCCCCCCCTTCTTCCTCGAGCTGCCCAGGTCCCACTTGCTTCCTCACGGCAGCAAGGGGGTCTGTAAAACCAGGGCGGTGACCTTTTCTGGACGGAGGGCTTCGAGCTCAGTCGGGATGTCCTTCTTCACAGACGGGCTGTTTCAGAAGGAAGTGATCTTGCCCCAGTCCGCCATGCTGCTTCTTTTTTGCAATCATTATTTCCTTTACATCCAGGGTGACCCTTTTTCTGCCCACGTCACTGTTTCCACCGGCCTGCCAGAGGTCTTTGCCTAATCATGACATTGCATTTCCCTGCATTACCCTGGGGTGGGAGGCGTGCCCACCAACAGAAGCCTCGGCAGTGGGTTGAGCTCAGACTGGGTGGTTCTCCCCCGAGGCCCATGAGGGCCCCCAGTGGCCAGTGCCCCGTGGTGAATGTTTACTCAACAGAGAGTTACTCTTTCTGTTGTTGTTTTCATCTTGGAAATGTTCTGATTTTCTTTGTCCTTAGGACAAAGTTCAGATTCTTCAGCAGGACATTTGCAGCCTATCTGAGCCTGGGCGGCCCTGGAAGCAGAGCCTGAGGCAAGGGTTTGGTGCTTCGGTCACTTGGGAAGGCATCCCAGGGAGCAGGAGGGTGAGGTCAGGACAGCAAGACAGAAGAGGAGAGAAGCCAGCAGAAATGCACGTTACTGAGGGAGCCACGTGGACTTGCTGAAGCGGGGGTGTCTACCGCCTCCTGTCTGCCTTTGGCTCAGGCAGGCTTGTGAGCCGGGATGCACAGGCAGAGATCCAAGTGGGTGCCCACAGCCTCCCGGGTAGAATGTGCAAGAAGACGAGTGTCTCGGCCATTCTGGGGTAGGAGGTGGGCCGGGAGGTGGTGAGGGGCACTCACGCAGTGACAGGACACCCACTGCACTCCGGCCCCTCTTCCCAGCCTGCCTTTCGCTGCTGGCCCCCCTTACTGACCTGCGGTCCACAGGCGCCCTTGTGCCCCTTGCCGCCCCGCCCTCTGTGCCGCCGAAACGCCTTCCCTCGCCTGCGATCTCTCACTTCCTGTTCACCCTTGAGACTCCAGCACAACCTCTACTAAGACCTGCTAGGACTCACCCTTCCTCACCCACCGTAAAGAAACGACTCCCATGTCGCAACTACCCCAGTGTTTGGCACTTAATCTTTATGATCATTTGACATCCTGCTTCAGTGGTTCTCAAAAGTGTGACCCTCGGACCAGTGGCATCGGCATCACCCAGGAAACCGATTAGAAGTGTACCTTCCCATGTCCCACCCAGCATGACCGGGTCAGGAACTGGAGGGCAGCACCTGCCCATCTGCATGTGGCCAAGCCTCCAGGTGGCCTCGTGCACACCTAAGCTTGAGAACCTGGGGTCTGGTTGCCTCTCTCCTCCCCTAGAGGTTGACCAGTTGGAGGCCATGGTCATTGTTCAGTTCACTCCCAGCTCTACAGCCGAGGCCGTGAGGGCTCGGCAGAGTAAACACTGTCAGATGAACGACAGATGGGTGACTTTGAAGATGGCACAGATGGCCTCACAGTCACCCTAAGGAACAGTGCATCTCACATGTACCACGACGGTGTGTCAGCATCTCCCACCGCATGCTCTCTGCACAGGTCCTTCCTCCCTAGGGTAAGATCTGACTTCCTGTGGCATCACAGGAAGCCGAGCCTGGTCTGGAAGACCACCTCGTACAGCCCCTTTGTTTTGCACCGCAGAGAACAGAGGCATCGGCTCATTAGTCTGGAGCATTTCAAAGACAGAGGCTGTGGGGTCTTGCATAGAAAAGGAGGCTTTAACGTAACCTGCAGCTTGGAAGTTCCCTTAAAGTTAAGATCTTTGAGGAACACGAGCCACGTCTATCGGACTCTTTTATAAGTGATTGGAAAGTGAAAAGTAAATTTAGGTGGCAGTTAGTCTAGAAGGTGTCCCAGCAGTCAGGGCCCAGCAGGACATGGAAGACACATCCACTGGGATTTTGAAGAGAATTTGATGAACGAGGGATTTTTCCTAGGGGCTGGCGATGGCCCAAGCCGTCCCCTTCCCAGTGCTGAAGGGACCTGGGAAGGCACTGGGGCTTCTAGAGGCTAGTGAGAGCTGGAACGGGGGCTCCCTCAGGAGGGAGGGAGGGTTCCCACCGTCAAGCAAGCTTCCAGCCATGCGCCCCACCCGAGAGGGAGGGGACAGGGGAGAAAAATATCCCACCTCCTCTCTCCTCCCAGCCTTGGATCTCCTGCCAGTACCTCCCGCTGGACAAAGCCCACCGGAAGCCCGAGGACAGAGGAGCCGGGGATGCAGTGCACAGGAGTCCGTCTCCCCACCACGGGGGCGAGAGCGGGACCGGGAAGGAATTTGGGGGGGGGGGATGTGGCAGACGGTATCCAAGGCAGGAGCCACCGGAACAAAACCTGTGCCGAGCAGTTCTGCTCCGTGAGTTGGCATGTCCGCGTTGCTAGATAAAGTTCGCCAGTTTCAGAAGCCGTAATTGGCGTTAAGGTAAGATGGCGAGGTCGCCCCTTTCCCTGGACGACCCCACAGCCGTGCCGTGCTGAGAGTGATCTTGGCCCTGGGGGGCGGAGAGGCTCTGTGATTCAAACATGGTGTCTGTGGCCCATCGCCCGTCATGGAGCGGAGGCTCCACGTTCACTTGCCAAAGAGCCTGAATCGTTCATGTAGAAGGGTTGAAGAGCCGAGAAAGATTTGCTCAAATTACAGGGTCTGGGAACCCTGTGGATGGGCTCCTCAGGAGGCCCCTTGGAAATAACACATAACTGACATAACCCGCCTTTTCCTCGGGAGTCGAGGATAAATGACGATGAGCCTCACTTAGCCAGTAAGAGTGACAAGCACAGTCATGACTCTGATCTGATAACACACCGAGAGTCATGAAATGGAACGGGCTGTAATGCTATAAGAATGAGTTTGAATGTAGATCGCTTTTGCTCATGAAACCAGGCTTTACCAAGCGGGAGTTTAAATCGGGATCCCTGATGGTGGGGGGTTTATCGTGCAGTCTGAAAAGTAGTTGATTGGGTTAGGTCAGTGGTTCTGAAACTGGCTGCAGGTTAGAATCACCCCGGGAGCTTTTAAAAAATACCCGTGTTCGCCCTCCTGACTTTTTGAATCAAAGCCCCCCTGGCGAAGATCAGGTAGCTCTGTTTTTAAGGTTCCCCAGGTGATGCTAAAGTTCTCCACCCTGGGACAGAGGAAAGGAGAGATGGGGAAGTAAAGGTTATCAGATACTTGGGGGAGTGTTTTCTTTTCAGGACTCCTGTTCCACCTTGTCTTTGCCTCTGCTGTTTCTGAGGCTCTTTTATGTCTCATTTAGACCCTGGCGTTCTTGCTCTACCTCGGCCCGCACATCCGTCCTCCCCGAAACCAGGTTAAGTAGTAAGCTCTGGTGGTTCTGGTTACTCGAGGTTGGTCCAGAGGTTTGCTTTGCTCTCTTTTCCCCGGGCTGCTTTTCCCAGATTATTGGCTAAAAATTAAACGATGGGGAATTTTAATGATAGTAGGACTAAGAGAATTTAATGAAGAAACAGGAAAAATCAATGTCTCTTCCTTAATGGGTGGTTCTTAATGCCATGTTTATAGAACAGTGATTCTCACCGTGGCTGCCCACTGGAATCTACTGGTGAGTTCTCAAATCGAAAATATCTCAAAAAGCAGACTGACTACTTGGGACAAGGCCTGGCATCTGGATTGGGGTGCTCCAGGTGATTCTGCAGCTGAAGCTGAGAACTTCTGTTATAGAAGAATAACTAAAAATGAGTTAGGTCATTCTGTGCCCTGGATTTATCTTTTATCAGAAAGCTTCTCTTTTTACCACTTCCTCATTGTCAGTGGTCTCAAGGCGAGAGCTTTACAGGAAAAAAAAAAAAAAAGGAACGTTATCTTAATACATTCAGTGAGTATTGAATAAGATGAGCCAAACCCTCCTTTTTCATTTCCCTCCAAAATCTCTCTCGAAAATAGCTAGAGAGACAGCCCTCGCTTCTCGTTTCTATGCTAGCAGTGCCATCTAGTGGCGGAGAGGAGAGTTACATGCTGGCGACATTCAAAGGACCACAGTTAACAGATGCGGGAGTAATGAGCAAGAACAAATTCTCGGCAATGAATCCACCGAATCGTCCCCGCTTCCTTGGGTTTTATAGCACAGATCAGGCTGCGCAGCGGCTCTGGGGTGTCTGTTGTGTACTCAGTGCTCGTATCTGCATAAGCAGGTGGGCAGTGCTAACAGCCTGGGACATTCTGATGTAAACAGTGGTCCCAATGATCCGATTCATTGGGATTTTGGTCCAGAGCTGCTCAAAGTTTGGGGCTTCAGCATCTTTTTATATACTTTAAAGGTACTGAGGACCTCAAGTAGCTTTTATTTATGTGGGTGACATCTGTTAACATTGACTGTTTCAGAAAGCAAAATTGAGAAAAATTTAAAAATATTTTAAATCAACTAATAAATCTGTATGTTTGTGTAAATAGCAGTTTTGTGGGAAAATAAAAACCCTGTTTCCAAAATGAAAAAAGAAATCACAAGAATATTGGCATCGTTTTACATTTTTGTAAATCTCTTTAGTGTCTGGCTTAACAGACACCAGCTGGATTCTCACATCTGCTTCTGTATTCAATCCATGATAATGTATTGTTTTTGTTTGGAGCAAAAGAAGAAATTCTGTCCCCACACAGGTATGTCACTAGGAAAAAAGAAGAATGTTTTTTATAGCCTTTTTAGGTGAGTGTTGATGTCATCATTATTTTTGACAATAGAACAAAAGAAATGGTAGTTTCTTAAAGGTTAGTTGCAATGTCAATCAGTGGAGAGGCAATTAATGAAAAATAGTGTGGCCGTCATGGTCTCTCTGGACAGATGCTGAGGTCCCCAAACGCCGATGGACCATGCTTTGAGAACTGCTGCTCTAGGTGGACATTTGATGGATGAAAAGCACACTTTTGCGAGTTTATGTGTTTGTATGTCTGCGGGGAGGTGTTTGGGAGGAAGTATTATGCAACTTTGGATCGCCTTTGGCTGTGGAAGGGACATGATTCTGTCACCTAGCACTGCTGTCCACCTACAGAGATGGCAGCGTTTGGCCTGGTTACAGCCTCAGAGCTCTCCCGGGCTCTTGCTGGCGATGGCCAACGAAAGTGATCCTGGGGCCTGCCATTTGAAAACGGCTTTCCAGGTCATTCTGATGAATACTCACAATGAAGAACCACTGACTTGGTCTTACTCTCTCCCCAGATGAGAAACTGAGGTCCAAAGCTTAAGGTGACATGGTGACAATGAACACTGATGGGGTGAGGCACAGTTTTACGGAATCCCATTTTTTTCTTTCTTTGGCTCAGCGCAGGCTACCCCCCACTTTCTCTTCCCCTTCTACCGCCTTCGTGTCCACTGAATCAGGACTTACTCATCTCCTCACCCCCACCCCCGCAGTGACTGGCTATCGTTTTGGTCCCCTACAACCTGTTTCCTCTTCTGAAAATTGGACCAGAGCCACCTCCCCTCCCATTCTCCGTTTATGTGCTTCTGCTGCAGTCAGACCCAAGCCCTGGTCCCAAAGGGGAATTTGTGGTTCAAAGCTGAACCAAGGGGTCACAAGTCCCTGGCCGCCGTGGTTGGTGCCAGGATGAGCCACGTGGCCAAGTCGGAACCAGTGAAACCAATAGACTTCCACTGGGAGTTTCTGCTGGGCTGAAGTCAACAGGAAGTAGAGTCTGGGTGGCGGAAGCCTTCTCACTAGCTCACAGAGCTGGAGAAAGTGGAGCCTGGACATGGAGAGAAACTGAGTCCCGAGGACTCGATCTGGGCCTCTGAAGAAG
Organism: Eonycteris spelaea; assembly: GCA_003508835.1. Taxonomy (NCBI): domain Eukaryota; kingdom Metazoa; phylum Chordata; class Mammalia; order Chiroptera; family Pteropodidae; genus Eonycteris; species Eonycteris spelaea. The sequence continues at coordinate 2,610,505 of PUFA01000036.1, forward strand.
CCGCCCCGGGCACCCCACCCTCCACCCTGTGTTTCAGTGATGTTAGTGAATTCCTGTTTAGCTTTTGACCTGGGCACTAGCGATGTGTGTACGCGTTGAGCTTAGGTATCTGCTGTCTTTAAATCAGAACTGCACCTCTTACCATGCCCATCAGCTGCCCTCTGCCCGCTTTCTGCCGCACTCGTTGCTCACCTTACCTGTCACCATTCGTGAGGAAGTTCAGGTATTCAGATTTGGGGCCGTTATCATTTTAATTGAATAACCCACAGTATCCTTCTTTAACATGGCGACGTTAAATCAGAAAAAGGGACATCCAGTGTTTACTAACCGGGTAGGAATGCACTGCCTGGATTGCAGTCATAGTAACCCCACTACAACTTCCGGTATACATTTCCCCATCTTGGCTCTGAAGAAGTGTATCTGCAGTCTCTTCACAACTACACGCCCTTGAATAAAACTAAGGCACTAGGTTAAAGAGCCCCAGTGAACTCTGATAAGCCAGATTTTTGTCTTCTCATGATATTGCCAGAAAACCTATTTTAACAAAATGGAAAGAAACCCAGCCCCACCCGCAGGGCTGCATCTGGCCAAAGGGGACCCGTGCTGAACACGACTCCCGGATCGTCAGTAAAAAACAGCTGGTATCAGGCCGTAAAGAAAGTGTTGAAAATTCCGTCCCTAGTCTTTGCGAATTAAAAGCTCGATCTATAAGAATGTGTGGGGTTTCCCCCCGCCAGATCAACCGCGGGGCAGAGGAAGGATTTTGTTTTCTGAATAATTTCCACTGACGTTAATGGAAATGAGATTGTCAAAACTAGACTTTAGATTATTTGTTGTCGTTGCCTCTGGAAGAGGCTGCGGAACTGGCATTACTCATTCCTCAATAATGAAATGTCTGGCCAGGTTTTCGGTGACAGTTTATAAATATCCCGATTGGTTCTGTCTCTTCTTACGCAAAACACTTTGAAGTTTCCAGAAAGTTAATATTTCACTTTGTACCTAGTCCTGACTTACGAAGCTAATAAGTCCGACCATCTGAAGACGAAGTCAGAGTCTACGAATGCAACTTTTACTGTTCTGGTGTGATTTGGTGGCTTAAAAGAATTAAGAAGTCAAGTCACTATCATTTGCAACAGATCTTTTTTTAGTCCTCGATTGAGAGTCAGAAATACGACACAGAACTATGAGCTTCGCAAGTCCCAACATGCCTTCGACAGAGTAAGAGCAGTTATGTTTTATCACAGTATTATAAATTCCACCTCTTCACGATATAAGGCACTTCTTTTATTTTTAATCCCAATGGTTTTAAGAGAGTTAGAATTACCAAAGAACTTCCCAACTTTACATTTATCAAGCGTGGCATAATTTTTAATCCATTACAAACCTACATTATTTCCTTCATTTTTATAACAATCTTTAAGTTTAGTGTTCCTACTCTTTACAAGAAAAGAGAGGCTTGGGGGGGGGGGGGTTCCAGTGATTTTGCCCAGGGTCACAGAATTAGGAGCATGCGGGTCATGTCGCTAGTAACTAGTATTAGAACCTGGCTCAGTTGACCTCACAGCTGCTGCCCCTTCCACTCCACCACAATGACAGAGTAACCTGATTCACTTTGTGTCTAACAAAAAGCTTCTAAACAAAAGCATGCTACTGGGAATTGTTTTCTACTGCCAATATCGGTGGCACGAGTCTACCCATCTTCCGTTCTTGACTACTGTGTTCTCATGAAGATGTAGGTATGGCTAAGGGAGTTCCTTGAGAAGACAAGGATCATGACAGACAACTATGCCTACTTCTGTGACTTCTAAAAGAAAACCCCTGTGCGCATCTTTAGCCCGGCGCTGCGTGAATCTTAAAAGGGTTGGCAGTATTGTGAAGCTGTAAAAAGCTTCGCTAAAATCCCAAAGGGATGAGCATGAAATGCCTTCCGCAGCAAGCCTGCACCTGACCTCTTCCAAGCACGATGGAATAAATTGGAAAGAGAGGACATCGAAACCACAGCCACCCTCACGCAGTCATGTGTGACCCAGTTCACGGCAGCTTTCAAACACCGGCTGAACGCTGGGATTGCGAAATAAGATACGTGGAATTTCTAATTCCCTGGATTTTTTTTTTCCCTCCAGTGAGTTAACTATAAAAATCAACGGGGTCACAAGGAAAGGAAGAAGCACTAGCCTTCATTGAGTGTTTGCCATGCACCAGACGCTGTCAGGGGTGCTGGCCATTTTCTGTCCCCACGACAGGCGGGGAGGGAGGCATCACAGCGCCGAAAGTGACTTTCTCACGACCGCCCAGCTGGTGAGTGAGCGGGACCCAACGCCTGGCCATGCCGGCGTGAAAGAGCTCCCGCTACCTGAGAGTGGACACCTGGAGGCGGCATGCCAGGCCTTTCACGACCTCGTCCCCTTGCCCCGTCACCCTGCACACACACGCACACGTCTCTTTGCCCTCGTCCGCTTCCTCTCCCCGCCTGCGTATCAGACTCCAGCACATCTGACCATCGTTTGCTGAGCTCACCAGCTGGTGTCACGGCCGTCCGCCTCTCCCCAGTATCTTCCCGCTCTTTGCAAGGTTCCTCCTCTCACCTCGCCCTTCCCCACGCCCCCGGACTTGGGGACGCACCTATCTTTGTAGACCAAGCTCAGGTCGCTCCTGCCCTGCCCGAGGTTAGTTTTCCCTAAACCCTTCGAAGCCTACCTGGACCTATCTTTCTTTGGCCACTTTGCTGTGGCGTCGATATAATTCTGATTGCACTTAACAAACTATACTGGAGGGTTCATTCATTCCTTCTTAACTGTTAATAATTAATACTAACACTTAAATATTCATTAAGAACCTCGTCTGTGCCAAAGCCCCGTTCTCTCAAAGCTGGCCAATCACACTTCCAGTGACTCGTTCGGGGTGAGCCAGTGTCACAAGCTCAGTAAGTGAGCCTCCGGGCGTACTCTTTCTTTCTCTAGAGAATCGCCTGAGCAGTTATGGCCTTGGTTTATGCACCAACCCATTTCCCTGTCCTCTTGTTCTGGTGCTGGTTTGAGTAGAGTCCTGCTTCCTGCAGTGGGAAGGTCTCTAATGGAGTCACAGAGGAAAGCGGGTGCATGCCCATAGAGAAGGGGGGACTGTGGGCAGAGCCCGGATGACAGGATCGTAAAGAGGGAGGCTCCTGGCAGACAGGAGGGTCAGGGAGCGAACAGGAGTTTGAAGGATGAGTAAGCTTGAGAAGGGCCATGTAAAGCAGGCTGACAAGTCTGGACTTTGTGTCGGAAAGCCTGAGGAGCTGCCTGTGGAGTGGAGAGACGAGGTCTCTGCAGGAGGCAGATGCAGTGATACCGAGGCATCGGCATTTTTTGTTTCAAAAGCCAATAGCTGTCGGCAAATTTTTCGAAGCCCACCTGCTCCAGTTTTAAATGATGACACTTTTCCCGAAGCTGATTACCTACTCTTCCCAATTTCAGAAAGCCTAAGTTTGGTAAAGGGGTTTTCACAGGTTCTTTCAGGTTTGGGGTGTGCAAGGAGAACTAGACACCTCTTACTGCTCTTCTGTGTGTAAATTGGGCCCCATGGAGCTGTGTTGGCCCAACGGGCTTATCTGTGCAAGACACGATCTTTATTCTATAAGGCCCTCTGCCAACGTCCCTTACATACACTCCGAGAAGGGTTTGTTAAAGGAATTCATGCATTTGTATTCTTCTCTCATTTCCTCCTCTACCAGCAAAGAAAGAGAGAGAATGCATGCCTTCCTCAGAAAAGCTGTGGACTTGAAAAGTAATGTTGAATTTGGTAATAAAATAAAAATACTCATTAACCTGGACCTCACAAATCCTAACCTTTAATGTCTATGAAAAATTTACCTGCCAATTAAATAGTTTAGAAGATATTAAAATGAAAGTGACTATTATGTAAGAGAGCAAAGGTTCCCTTCCTACTCCATGAGAGTATTGCAGCTAAAAATGGGGTAAACAGGGGTCAGCGATGCTGAGGCTGCTAATCGCATTTTCTCTGGCCCAGGGGTTCTCAAGTTTTAGCACATATGAGAATCCCCTGGAAAGCTGGTTTATCCAGAGATTTCCAGGCCCCACCCGCATCGTTGCTGATGCAGGCTTTCTGGGCTGGGGACTCAGCATCCCAGGAGATGTGGAGGCTCCGGTCCAGGGACCAGCCTTTGAAACTCTGGTCTAGTCAGTACAGCAGGGTGGTTACTGACTCTGCAAAGCAGCTCTGGGGCAGGGCGGTACTATGTGTAATTATTATATATTATAAATAATGTAATTATTTATAATATGTAATATATCTAACAATTATATGTAACTAACTCTGGAACTAGGGCAAAACAATAGTTGATTAATAATATATATATATATGTAATAAATATGTAATAATTATGTATTATCATTTAACTACATATCATTACTATACTATCTATAACATACATAATATGTTATATATTATTAATTAACTTATTTTGCCTAGTTTCAGAGTTGGCCTAGTTCTGGAGTTAAAAATTATAATACATTATATATGTGTGTGTATACATATAGATATAGATTAGATAGAGAGAGAGAGATAGACAGACAGACAGATATATTTCCAGCTCTCCTAGACTACAAGCAAAGTGCATCCTGAGTGTTCTTTACATAGTCATCACTTTTGCGTGACCTGTTTCTTTCTGTTCTGAAACTCTCCTCAGTGGCTCCACATAGGTGGTCGATGGCAAAGGTGACGAGCCTGGGCTCCTGGGCCAGTGGCAGTGTGGCCCTTGACAGGCCACTTAAACTCCACGTGTCTCCCGCTCTTCGTGCGAAAGTAGTCACCACCACCTCCCGGGAAGGGTGTGCAGGCAACTGAGTTCATCCAGGCGACACTCCAGGGGCGGTGCCCAGCCTGGCACGTGACGTGGGCTGATGCGAGGCCGGCCCGGTGCTCCTCTTGTCACCATGACCCCTGGACACCCCGTATACCTTCCAGCCCCTGTGGCATCGCTTACCCTGCGCCCCTCAGCCAGAAACACGCTCCCACCCTCCCACGGGCACCTGCGCCCCACTGCCATCTCTGTGCTGTTGAGACCGCAGGCCCCCTTCATCTCTCTGACACAGAGCAAGCCATCACCCACGGGAGGAACCAGCGGCTGCTCCGCGGGGCGCTCCAGCACCCCCTTTCCTTCCTTGTGCCCCCGTTAGCATCTACCTGTACCTTCTCCGGAGCCCCGCTGTTCTGGGCTGTGAGCTGTCGCCATGCCCACGCCCTTGCTGGCTTACACGACACTCAGGGTCCAGGGCTGCGCCTCTCTCCGTTAGCTGTGAGGCTGACGGACTTCGGGACTTACGAGTCACTTAAGGCTGTGGAGGGACAAAAGGAAGAGAAGGAAGGGAGGACACAGGGAAGGGATTGTCTCAAGTGGCTCCTTGTGTAACATCTTTCCTCTAACTTTTGAAACTAGAGGAAAATCCAGTGAGTAGAAAACCTAGAAATGATTTCGGTTGAACCACGTGAAAAATGTTGATATTTCATAGCACTTTTTAACCTACAAAAAAGGCAACGTTATATGGTTCAAAGTATTTCATAGCACTTTTTAACCTACAAAAAAGGCAACGTTATATGGTTCAAAGTAATATCTGTTTCACGTGAGTGCTTCTGAACCTCGGAAGTATAACATGGTGATCCGCACTCAGCACACGTTCAGCACGTGGTGATTATTCATTAATGCGTCTATGACAGGGAGGCCGATGGACAGAAATCTGGATGCTGAAGGGCCGGACAGGATGATATATCAGAATAATAGCGCCCACTGGCACTAGGTGGCAGTTCTTTTTAAGTTTCCTACGAACGAGGGACTGTTGTTATACTATTCATGTGTGTATGTGAGAAAGAGAGAGAGAGAGAGAGAGAGTACGTGTGTTTAACGTCGATAGAAACCCCCAAATCAGCTTTCAGGGCCAGACACCTGGAGGGCGTGTTTATTAATTTGTTAGCTAGTTAGTTAGCACTAGTCACCCCCATCCCATATCCAGCACCGGGTTCTGAACCTGCTACCAGATTAAAACTCGATCTACTTGATTTGGTCTAAATCAGCGCGTTTTAATGGTCAGAGTTGATATTCTATTTGTATCAGTTTCCAACGTGAGGATTTTTTGAGTGCCTTTCTCTTCGGCGATATGTTTGTGAGTTTTATTTTAAACAGGATTTTAGCCCTTCCCTGTGGTCATTGATCCGTTTTTCAAAGAGCATTGCAGCGGCCGACGCCTACCAAGGGTGCTTTAAATTCCAGCCACCAGTAGGTATACTGCCAGTGTAGAAGGCAGTTCCAGAATCTTAGTAAAAAATGAAGTCTCTCACTGAGTGGTATTTCCCATGCGGTGAAGGTCAGAGTTGAAAGCCATCTCCACGTCTGATAGATGTCTTCTCTCAGGCTGTTGCCATAATGCGACTCTTCACTGCTGCTGGCGAAGCAGGCTCCGCTGAGATTTTCCTCATCTTAGCTCAGTGGTGTAGGATACTTCACAGAGTTCCTGATGTTTTCAAAAAGGAATAGTTACTTAGAAAAATCGAACAGATTGGTAAACTGCCTGCTTTGCACATGTAAACTCTTTGGAATCATGTAGTATCCCCACGAGATGTTAAGGCTGTTACCTGTGGCCAAGTGGGTTTGTACTTTACAGAGGTAAGTAGTTTTCTTTTGTGCGAGACTTCTCCGTAGGGTCCTGGGGGCCAGGGATGTCCAGGGATTGGAGTCACCTTCACTTTGCCATAGAACCCTTTCAATGCCAAGCATCTCTCAAGACTGGTGTTCTGAGAACACACTTCGGGAAGAGTGGGACCGAAGGAAATGAAAAATAAAGAGAAGGTTCCACGTTTGAAGATCTGTTTTGTAACGTGGCAGTTACGGTTCCTTTTTACATAGTGACCTTGTTAATTCCACTTCCTTCTTTAGTCTGCTGCAGGCCCAGCTCCTGCCTTTGGCCTGTCCATACAAAGCCACAGCTCTCAAAGTGTTATGGAAATGATCTTGTGACCGAAATAGGAGCACCGGGGCGTGCCTGAAGTTTCCAGAATCATGAAACTTGAGCACACAGAGCAGAGAGAAGAAGGCAGTGATCCTGGCATTTACTTCATGCTTATTATAAACCAACCTGGGGATGGCCACACCGTACAAAGTATCACTTGGTCATTGGTGGGTGCTGTCGTGTGCCACCCACGTGCTTTCCCCAGGACGATAGGGCTCGTTCCCCAGTTGTGGGGGTGCTACTGGCAGAAGCCCTCTGCTGAAGAAGGGGGCTTTTGCCCAAAGCCTCACCTCTCTCTGGGGGCAGCCTACATCCAATGGCAAGGGTACAAAGCCCAGCGCCTTGCCCCAGTTCGGGACAACTCTGAAGGACCAGCCCACGTCAGAACTCCCTGGGTCAACTTGGGGCCTTGGATGACACTGCATCACAGCAGCGAGCAGCTCCCCTGCCCAGCCCTGCCTCTTTTTCTTCTCCATGGGTGTGGGTCCTGAGACTGCTCCCCAATAAATTCCCTGCACCTCGACGTCTGCTTCCCAGGGAGCATGACTGCAGCAATCATGCAGGGAGTATGGAATCGCAGGCTACAGACTGGAGGTGGGAAGTTATCACTCTTTGTTCTTTTTAGTTGAACTTAATTTCCCGCTCAAGTTTCCATTCTGCCTAATAATGACTCCTCGGTCCTTGTCAATTCAGGGGTTCCCGCTCCCCTCTTCTTCTGGGGCTACGTGTCCTTTTCATGGGACCCCAGGTGTTGTCATCTCTCTGTGCCAGCATCCGCTGAGACACCCCGTATCCCATCCACTCACGGGTTTGTGGTTCACACCCCACGTGCGGCTACCTGCTTCTCGGCTCGCTCCCCGCGTCCCCCCTGGCTGGCCACCTCTCAGCGCCACGTCCTCACCACTAGCTGCAGCATGGGAAGGCCCGTTCTGTTGCCTCCCGCCCATGCGGGGCTGCTCGGGGACAAGGTGAGGCAGCCAGATTCGCTACGATTGTTTCCACAGGAAAGGAAGAAAGCGTGTCGTGGGATTACGGTTCCATCCTTTCGCGCTGCAGGTTCTGTTGGAAGTAGACGATGTAGAGTTGTGCAGAGCGTCCTAAAGAAGCGATTACTCTGTCTACGGCCATGCCACCCGAGCAAGCCTGATCCCGTCTGATCTCGGAAGCTAAGCGGGGTCGGGCCTGGTTAGTACTTGCATGGGAGACCACCTAGGAAGACCGGGTGCTGTAGGTGTAAAAAATAAAGGATTGTAAGCTGACAAGCTCCTTGAAATCTATGAGATCAACCAAGGGTTGCCTTGCCCCCCCCCCACCTCCAAAAAAAAAGGCAATTACTCTTCGGTGCCCCTGGGTCAAAGAAGACCATTATGCATATGCTCCTGCAGAAATCGATTTTTAATGAGTTCCCTGCACCTCCACATTCCTTGACTATGTATTTATCGAGCACTTCATTTGCTGGCACTCCTTCAAGACTCTGGGGACACAGCGATACGCCAGGCGAGCCCCCCGGGCCCATGGGGTTCAGGCTGTCTCTCCCTCGAGCTGTCTCAGTGGGCGTTCGTTTCTATAGCACCGGCACACTTCGGCCGTGGTTTGAACACCGAGGTGGGCTTTGTTTTGCCCTTCGGCTTCCCTGTCGTGGTCACGTGAGCCCTCGCTGTCGGTGGCCCTGTCCCAAGGGGACGTCAACACTCCCTTCTGCTCAGTGGAGCGTCACAGCCGATGACTCTACATTGTCAGCGACATAGGATTTCTCCGTGAACTGGCCATCCGCAGGCCACATCTGGCTGACAAACATGTTTTGACTGGTTTACACGTTGTTTTAAAACATTTTAATTTTGGAGATTTTACAAACCCAGGTTTCCAGTTTCTCTTTTTTGAAAACTCGGAATATCTAGTCACCCAAGGTAATAAATTTACTGAACGCTAGCCACCCTCCTTCTTCAGACAGGGCAGGTGCTTTGCAGTTTGACATGGTCTGGCCCGCCAGCCAGCTTCCCCCGCCTACTGACCTCCCCAGTCCGTGGAGGCTCCCAGGGGGTTTTGTCTTTATATCAGCCGAGACTGGCAAAGCCGCATCCTGGGCCTGATCATATCGGTCCCACAGAGTATGGCATTTACCTGGCTGTGCTTGGGTGTGATGCGTTCCACCTTTATCGAGAGATTTTATAAGAAGCAGTCATAGGACGCTCACCCACTATTACTTGTGGTGTGGTGTGGTGTGTGTGGTGTGGTGTATCACACACTTGATAACGGCCTCTGTCAGTGCCCTTCATAAGCTCTTGTTTGTGGCCTTTTCAGGCAATGACAAGGAGTACAACCGACCAGTGACATATGACAGGAAGTGATGTATGTCATTTCCAGGCCATGGCATTACCTGCTGGTTCAAGACCTCCAGACTCTTGTTCTCCTGCTGTGACATCCAGCAATATCCCAGAGGGTGGCTGCTGCCAGCCTGCGTCCCAGAAGAAAGAGACACAAAGTAGAGCCCCCAGCGAAACAGCAGAGGACAGGCAGCATGAGTGGGAACTAGTCTTTGCTCATACAAAACCCTGAGGTTTCAGGATTTTTTTTTGTTTTTACTGTAGCATACCCTAGCCTATTGAATGATCTAAATTGAATGATCTATATTGAATGATCTAAAAGAGATTTCTCTTGAAGAATTAGGAGAATTCTTCTTTCCAGAAACTGGTTTCATTTTAGCTTATGGACCCTAAGAATCTTCTTTAGACCAAGGAGTCTCAGACCCATCTCTTGTGGAAGTTCAGGACTTGTGATAGTTGGTGGGTGTTCTAACTCTTCCCCTAGTTTAATCTTATTTTTTTTCTATTTATCTTGTTGTAAGGAGGCTATTATTTTAAGAAAGAGCAAGATATGAAAATAAAGAAATAATTATATCCATAGAGTTTACTTTCAAATGCATATATATGTCTTCCTTGAAAAAAATAGTAGTTTGTTTGTTCTGAGGTAAAAAAAATGAAAGCCCTGAGAATCTGCTATATACATTTTACAGGGTCTGTGTGTGAGTGTGGTGTTTAATTCTGGAATTTTCTAAGAATTTTTTTTAAAGAGTGGACTATGAGAGAGATTAGTGGATTATAGCATCTTGAGATTTTTACATCAAAAATGTTGCCTTATTCTGCCTCTTGAGTTTGACTCTTAAGAGTAAAATTTTCTTTAAAAAAAATGTTGCCTTAATAAATTCCTTAGCTTTTCTGTGGCTTATAATAACAAACAATTATGGATTACTAGTTTTAAAGTTGCCAATGAAATAGATTGAAAATAGTTATATGGAAATGTGCGTTTGGGGTTCCTTTTATTTATTTATCTCATTTGTATAGGAAAACTTGCTGGTACTTAGGCTTATTTGTCACTTGTTGCCAAAATTGGGGACATAGTAGCAAAAGCATTCTTACATAAGCAAGTAACCTGAGACAGATACAATCTCTCTTGAGTCAGCCTCTCTTACTTTTGTATTGCTGTGTAACAAATTACCATAAGATTAACAGCTTAAAATAATGCTCATCTATTAACTCATAATTTTTGTAAATCAGAAGTCCAGGTGGACTCAGCCAGGGTGTTCCTTGCAGTTGTAGGTGTAAATGTTCATTTCCTTGCTGGCCGTCAGGTGAGGTCTGGTCTTTGCTCCTGAGGCCATCTGTACTCCTTCTCACAAGGCCCCTACATCCTCAGATCCACCAGTGAAGTGTCCAGCCCTTGTCATATTCAAATCTTTCTGACTTCTCTCTCTGCTACCAGCCAGAGAGAGCGTTCCGCTTTTAAAGGCCATGATTATCCATCCAGATAATTTCTCTATCTTAAAGTTAATTGACTAGTACCCTTAATTACATCTGCAAAATCTCTTTTAGTGCATAGCAGAATCATGCAAATTAAAGCCATGTAACATAATGGGGAAGGTCATGCCGGGTGGCAAGTTCATGAGGCCACTTAGGATTCTGCCTCCCACGACCCTTGACCATTGTAACACCTCCCTGTTCAGCAACTCCTTTCTCCCTTTTATTTCCTCCCAATTCTCATCTTCTCTGGAGGATCCAAAACTAGCTGCTACCCATATACTTGCTTCAAGCAAGTGAGTCATTAGTGCAAGTACATATTTATTTTTACTTGTGTCCATGTTGTTTGTCTGGATTGTAAGGGATAAGATGGTGCTAGGAAATACTTCGGTAAGGTTGGTAGGCTGTGGGACGTGCCCGGATGCAGTAAATCTGGAGCTAGACTTGTACACTAGATCTGTGACTTTGGATAAGTCGTTTCGCCTCTCTGTGCCTATTTCTCACCTCTAAAATAGAGATTATAAAAGCAACTACTTCATAGGAGTGTGGTGAGGATTCAACAACAATAATAATAATGCCAGCTGCTGTAACATCTAAATCCCCAAATCTTAGTGGCTTAATTCAATCAATGGTCATTTCTCTCTTGCGTCGTGGTTCAGTGGGGGTTGGTTCTAGTTGGCAGCCTCCATGTGGTCATTTAGGCACCGAGACCCCTTATACCTGTGGCTCTGTCTTTCTCTAAATCACTGGGTCTCAAAGTATAATCCCCAAACCCTGTGGTTCCTAAATCATCAGACTATTTCCACAAGATACCCCCTTTCCCGACTGTTCATCTGTGAAGATCTGGATTTTTTTTTCATATTCTTCAACCAAAACAACATAACAGGTAGAATATAGAAGCACATGTGAGAATCTGTCTTCTATTAAGTTAGACGTAGAGTTCCAAAAATATGAAATAATGCCACGTATGTCAATAGATTGTTTTTGTTTGGGCCAATATGGTTAATTTTTATAAAAACAAATTATTTATATTAACAGTTAGGGCTTATAGTGTTTATATTTTTATTTTTTAATAAATTAAGATTCTAAAATTTTCTTGACATGTCTCAATAGCTGTAACTCACAGAAACAAAAGCTTTGGGAGCCCTAACTAAGAGTAAAAACAGCTTCTGAGACCAAAGTTGGAGACCCAGCAATACAGAACCTGGGAGACTTTTCCATTCGAGGGCGAGATGATCCCAGAGCATCACATAGAAAGGTTTCTGTGGGCCGGTCTTGGAAGTAGCACATTATCTCCACTCACATTTCATTAGCCGGGACTCAGGCTCACGGCCACACCAGACGGAGGGGAGGCTGGGGATACAGCTGGCCGTCGCTCCAGAGAAGGTGGAAATGGGTTTGGTCACCATCTCACTGTCTTTGCCACATTTGACTGTTACCAAGGGTTTATTGAATCTTGCACATATGTATCACAAGTGTCTTGTTTAGTGTTTTCCAAGAGCAGAAATATTTGGCTAAACATAATCAGACAACTTCAAAAATGTTCAGAGTTGTAACATAAGCCTACTTTTTGCCTTAGGAGTTCAGAAGTTGGCGAGACTTATCTGAAATAGCAATGCATTTAGCCAAAGAAGTAAAAAGAGATATCTGTTTCTTTTAGAACCAAACCCAATCAGGTGATTAAACAAAACGAGTGATACGTTTCAGAAATGTTTCTGATCCCTTTTGAAACCAATAGTGAGCGACGGCTGGCACTGGATTGAAAGATTCTTTTTGTTTTGTTTTGTTTCTTTTTGGTTTATTTTGGGTTTTGCTTTGATATCTTATACCACTCAGGCAAAATCTACTTTATAACCTGAGAAATTGATAACTTCTGACAGCCTACATCATGGGTCATCCATCTTATACTTTTGGTAACAAAGTATGCATCACATCACGCACACACACACTCACGCACCACCCACCTATCTGAGAGTTTAGTTGTCTAAAGTGTGTGACTCAATTCTACAGCACTAAAACTTGGAGATCAAGACTTGGGTGGGTGTTAATATAGGCTAAGACAAAATTGTAAGGTGGAAATTTGATTCTTAAATATTGCGACTAGATTAAATTTAGATGTTTACATTACACCTAAATTTAAAAATGTATAAGTAACGGTATGGTATGCTTTAATGCTACATGTGAACTTTGTCGTGTGGTAAAAGGCCTTGTATAATCTACCATGTTGTGTAACGATTCAAAACCATATCTTTGCTTTCATCTACTGTTTGTGCCATAATGTATTGGAGTTAAGTATAAAACCTCGATAAGGAATATAAGCATGTTGTTCCCAGGAAAAAGTAGGATTCTCCTCTTTAGGATTCTCCTCTAACTTCTATTGTGTTTAAAACGAAGCAAGCTTTGCACAGGGTCTGTAGTCTGGCATCTTCTTAGTGTTTAAAGGTAGCAGTCCTTTGTAAGTCATAGACGAGCTAACGGATTTAAACCCTTAGGTCATTTCTTGTTTTCTTACCAACAGGGCCAAGATAGGTGGTTTCAGGATGGGTTGGGGCCGATGGTTTCCTCATGGACCCAGACTCTTTTTATTTCTGGCTTTCCTTCTCAATTCGGTCAACACGTACACAATAATAGCACTATTATCTTTCCATCACAGGCAGCCACGACAATGTCCAAAGCAGAGGGCAAGGGAGGTAAGCAAAAAGGGACTTCTCCGTCCCTTCCTGCGCAGGAGAAAACCTCTCCCCAGCTGACTCCCCATCATATCTCATCGGCAGCTCAGGTCCCAGGCCCTTCTGTACAGGCCAGTCTCTGGCAAAAGAGAACAAGGAGGCAGAACTGGCTTGGATCAGACTTGATCCCTTTTCTAGATCAGGGCACATTGCTGCCAAACAAAATCAGGGTCCTGTTGGCACGTGAGAAGGAAAGCAGCTTTGGGGCAGCAAATTAAAAGGCTCTGCCCCAGGGGACAACGTGTAAGTGTGCCAGAGGCACAAAGCAGCACAGCTCACAGAAGTGCTCGAAGTGCAAGTGCCCACTTACAGCCACGGCTGAGGAAGTTTTTCTCCTGCTCCTAGGATAAACTCTGTTGTGCCCCCTGACTCTTCTAGCCGCTGGTAGCTAATAAAACAAAGCCACATCACTCTCAATCTCAAAACACAGTCTTGTTTCAATAGCTAGAATTCCGGTCCTGACTAATACAAAATCCAAAGCTCATACAGGGTTAAGTCTGGCTGACAGAGAGGAGCTTCTGCCTGGCAGAGTTGTGATCAGCATCTCCATTCTCTGCTCTCGTTCCCATCCCCCTGCCCAGAGTCAGGGTGCAGAGACAGGAGAGAGCTCTTCCTTGACTGGCAGTATCATAAGAAGGCCTCACACTCACTGGGCCTGGTAGGTGCATTCGTGCGTTCTTAGGAAGTTGCCCCACCAGATCCCCCAACTGCAATTACTGTGACACAGATAATGCCTGGGTAACCATACAACTCATCTTCCAAACATTTTCACTTCCAGACAGTGCAAATGAGAGTGAATGGGCCAACAGCCCAGAACTGGACCATCAACTGTCTGGGTAATCATTGAGAATGGTCAAGGTCAGCCTCAGAAATGCTCATGTGCTCTGGCGGCCACACCCCTTAGCCACTGGTTCCCACTGTCCCTTCACAGAGAACTCCCTTTTTCCAACTTCTTTTAACCTTCCAGAATTCTGAAAGCCTGAATTTGAAAGCCTCCTTGGCAACCCTTCTTGCTGTGTGACCCACTTCTGGTCCACAGGTAACATCTGTCTGTGGTTGCCCTTAGGTAGAGATGCTTTCTCTTCCCAGAAGCACTTGCGGGCCCCCAGCGGTGGGGGTTCACCTTGAGATTGCCTGGGGCGCTGCACCTCACTCAAAGACTCCTCCATTACTGCAGGATTAGGGGTTGCAACTCACAGCCGAGCTGGCCAAGACTCTCCTCCTGAGCCCTTCCTGGAGCCAGCAGCTTCGGTTTCTTGTTCCTCTGGTGTGAGCGTGCCGAGAGCTGTGTGCTGGTTTCCACTGTTCCTGTGAGCTCTGCCTTTAGTGGTGCGCCTGACTTCGACATTGCATATCAATCCCTAAAGGGGAACATTCTTAAACGCCTGACCCAGAGGCACGAATTGCACGTTGTGCTACACTACTCTGACATCCCAGAACGCCACTGGAGTTCTGGAGTTCCCCCAGGGAGTGGCCCCAGGCTTATAAGTTTCTAGTCTGGTGTTCGCCTTTTGTGTCTGTTGTCAGCTATGAACTCTCGCCAACACTGCCCACTCCCCATAAATTCGCTGCGTCTGGTCTGCTTGCCAAGGTAACCCAGAAGGAACTGAAACTTTTCAAGGTTAGCCAGTTAAAAGAGTCTGGCGTGGGAATCTACATCTTACTCACCCATTAAGTCAGAAGTACAGCATATCACATTCCTGAGAGCTGTCACCTCCCGTTTTTCCAAACTTTGTGCTCTGGTTGGTTACGTGAAACTGTTTGAAATCGAAACACTAAAGAAGTAAAGCACAATTACAACTGGATACCATACCCAAATGCAGATAGGTCCGCAAGAATTTTGCTAAGATCCTTATGTATACAAATGTGCGTGGAGAAATTCACTCTGCTCTTTAATTGGGGAGCCTACTAGAAATAGGGCTACCGATGTGAGCAGGTATGGAGTGTGGGTATATGTATGTGCTAGAAGGAACCAACATTATTAGAAATACTTACAGAAATATGACCGATTTATCTGTACCTATCGGTCAACCTGGCCACTATTTAACTAATATTTTTAAACTGGAGAACGGAAGACAAAAATGTACATAAAATTATTTTACAATAGTCCCCGAAATATTTTGGATTAGCTATGCATCACGGGTAATCCTCACTTATCCCTCGTCGTTGTTGTTTTGTTCATACGTAGGGTATTTTCAGCAGCTCTCCCTGGCCTTTTGGAATATAATTATGTTTTTCTCTGGAGCTATAATTTGGCTGCTGCAAACAGAAGAAAAAGGCTTATGCGGAGAGCAGCGCTGACACCTGGGAGGCCGTAGCTCCAACAGTTCTCTGCCGGCCGGCAGCTCTGCAGCTCCTAGTGTATCGAAAGACGTTCTAGGGAACAGTTACTGAAAAGAATTGCAGCTCTCACCCCGGCGTGCGTTTCCTGCCCGAGGGACCCGCTCTTACTGTTAGACCTGTTTCACTTAGTGCTATTTCTTCTATTCGGTGCTTAAGACAGCAAATACCTATTATGCGCCTCCCGTGCTGAGTGCACAGTGCTGCGTGCTGTGTGGGCGGATATTTTTTAAGTGCGTTTGGTCAAAAGTGATGTGAACGCAAGGGAGTAAAACTCAAGGCATAGTTGACTTACGCTCCTTGGTGATGATAAGGCCCGGAACCCCGAGAAGGGCCTTTGGGTGTCGAGGAACGCCTTGCAAGTGAACTGAGAGTTGAAAGATGTGTGGCAAGCTTTTTTGAAAATCGCTTTGAGCAGAAAATTTCAGAAACTTCCCCATTAACACGTATTTTGTATGTCATATGTATTTTATACTATATGCTTACTATGAAGTAAGCTAGAGAAATGTTATTAAGAAAATCATTAGCCAAGACATGGAGAAAATCCAGGTATTCTGTGATGGATGGTGGGATAACGGGGAGGTAGTGCATGCATACAGTGGAATACTGCACGGCCATAAGAAGGGAAAATACCGCCATCTGTGACAACGTGGATAGATCTCGAGAGTATTCCGCTAAATGAAATAAGTCAGACAGAAAAGGACAAGACCCGTATGATATCATCATATGGGATATAAAAGAGCAACAGACAACAATTAAAAAAAAAATCCTCATAGATACAGACAAGAGAATGGCGGTGACCCGAGGGGAAGGGAGAGGACAGAGAAGGTAGAGGTCAAACACAAGGTGACGGGAGGAAGCTAGGCTTCAGGTGGTGAACGCACGATAGAGTATACAGATGTATTATAAAGCTGTGAGCCTGACATTTGCCTAATGTTATTAACCATTGTTACGTCAATACATTTAATTTTAAAAAGAAAATCATAAGGAAGAGGAAAAACATTTACAGTATTTATTGGAGGAAAAAAAATGCATGAAGTGGACCCTCGCGGCTTAAACCCGTGTTGTTCAAGAGGCATTCCACATCACGTATGGATTATAAGGTCTACAATGTGCTGAGCAGGGTACCCGGTGCATCGTTCACCCAAACAAACATTGGCCGTGACCGACAGACAGTGTGGTGGTTAGACACTGATGAACCACCCCCGGCTGCTGAGGAACCTACAGCTTTACTAAAAAGGCAGGAACACAGGTGTTCATGGCGTGCGGACAGTGGGCAAAGGCCAAGGGCAGAGAGAAGAGCTACAGGTGGGTGGTAACCTCACGCTTACTCTGCTCTAAAGAAAACCACTCTAGGGGAATGTTTCACTTCCTTTTCTCTACTTCCAAAGAAAACGATGGAGGGCCAAGCTCGTTTTGTGGTCAGTGTTTCACTTGGAGTTTCATGAAGCGGCTTCCAGGATCTTCCCCAGTGGATGTGGTGAAATTTAAGAAATCCAGGGCGTGTAGTTTACTTTACCCTTGGCGGATATATTTAAGGCAAATAGGAAGGTTCGCTTTGTCTGTTTGCAATGCACAATGTCTGTTTGCACGTGAACGTGAATCACCGGTCTCCTCGTTCAGCATCAAGTAACCGGAGAGGACGCACCGCTGGAAGGTGGGGGAGGGGGAGGGTGGGGAGGAGGTCATTAAGGATGTTTGGTGGGCAGAAGAACGGCCCCAAAGTAATTGGGTTTCATCCCTGGAACCTATAAATGTTATTGGGGAAAAGGTCTTTTTTTGCAGATGTGATTAAATTGAGGGTCTTGAGATGAGGTTATCCTGAATTATCCAGAGGGGTCTTTGTGAGAGAGAGGCAGAAGGACGTTTCACAGACGGGCACAGAGGAGGTCATGGTAAAGAGAGGTTTGAGGAAGCGGGAGCGAAGCAGCCACACGCTGAGGAATGCCAGCAGTCACCAGATGC
The DNA here is from genome assembly GCA_003508835.1 of Eonycteris spelaea. Lineage (NCBI taxonomy): Eukaryota > Metazoa > Chordata > Mammalia > Chiroptera > Pteropodidae > Eonycteris > Eonycteris spelaea. Next base: position 2,628,334 of record PUFA01000036.1, read on the forward strand.
TAACAAAGGCAAGGGACAGATTCTCTCCCACAGGTCCAGGGGGAGCACAGCGCTTGATGTCAGCCTAGAGAAACTGACTCCAGACTTCTCGCCTCCAGAGCTGTGAAGAGAATGAATCTGCATTGTTTTAAGCCACCCGAGTTCGTAGTCGTTTGTTACAGCAGCCATAGAAAATTCCTACAGATGTATTCATCAAATGGATAGTGTGTATATTACTTCGTTGCTTTGTGCGCCACAATAAATGAGAGAGAGAGAGAGAGAGAGAGAGAGAGAGAGAGGCGGGGGGGGGTGGAGGGAGGAAGAGGCAACCGCCCCCCCCCACTGGCCCCAACACACGCATTTTCCTTCATCTGTACAAGTAGGGGAAGCTGATAAATAGTTCAAGTTACTGAACTCGTTCCTGGGGATGGGGGGTGGGGAGGGGGGAGCCTGAAGCAAGAAGCAGCAGCAAAATGACGTTTGGAAGCCGGGAAGGGAAGGAACTCACTGAGGCTTCCTATCGCCAGGTGGAGACCCACAGCTCAGGCCTCTCCCTCCTCGCTTTGTTTTTCTCCAGAGCACAGAGACTTGCTGTAGAGAAGCGCTATGATCTGTTTAAGTCTGTCTCTCCCTACCTGAGGACATAATCTCCATCCGGGCACAAGTTTTTGTATATGACGCTCACTGTGTCCCCAACTCGGAGAACAGGGCCCTGGAACATAATAGGTGCTCAACAAATAGTTACTTAGTAAGTCAATGGAATCAAGGCAGGGGAGGTTCTGGATTTAATCGTGAACTTGTAACTGTATTGGGATCCCAGATTAAAACCGTGATTAAAGACATTTGTTACCAGCATGGCGAGATATGGATGGTAGTACAGAAGCCTCTGGAAATACTTCTTAGTGCTTTCTTTTTTTTAATCCACTGATTGAAAAAATAACATAGTTGATTTTTTTAAAGCTACTGTAAATCAATGATGTTTTTCAATGAATTTGTATTTTTATTAATCACATCATATTTACCTCTTTCTAAAATGGTCATATATATAAGGGAGAGACAAACAATTGGGGAGCTGTATTTATTTCAAATGCAGGTATACCTCATTTTATTGCATTTCACTTTATTGCATTTCACCAATATTTTCTACAAATTGAAGGTAAGACCATTCCCCAGCAAAAAGAGTATGACTCCGCAGAAGGCTCAGATGATGGTTAGCAGTAAAGTGTTTTTCAACTAAGTTATGTACATTGTTTTTTAGACATAACAGTATTGTACACTTCATAGACTACAGTATACTATAAACATAACTTTTATATACTGAGAAACCAAAAATTCGTGCAGCTCTCTTTATTTTGATACTCACTTTATCGAGTGGTATAGAACTGAATCCACAATATCTCCGAGCTCTGCCTGTATAGACAATTCTCCAAGCACCTAGAATAACCATGGACCCCTAGAAGTCCATAGCCAGAAGGATCCAAGTAAGAAGCAAACCCAAACAAGGAAGCTAGGGTGTAAAGGCATCCTGTGATTGGCCCAGGGTCTTCTGGTCTAATTAGTGAGACAAGAGCAAACTCAGACTTGTGCCTTCTGAACCCCATTCCAGTACTATATCAGTGGCTACTGATGACACATCTCCATGGACTTCCTAGAGGTCATCTCCTAGGCAACCAGGTGTGTGCTCATAGCTGAAGGATATGCATCTCCACTAGGGCCATGCCTTTGATGGAGGATGGCAGGGCAGTTATGACATGCCTGGGCCCAGGGCCAACTTCAACAGCATGGGACCTGTGCGGCCTCACAGAGCCCTGTGGTCAGAAGAACCTTACTTGATTTAATGCTTTGCTGTCACTTTTCTGAAATTCTTAATAATTTTTTAAAAGGGGGCACACGTGTTCACTGTGCACTGGGCCCTGCACATTATGCAGCCTGTCCTTTCCGGGCAAGACAATTTGGATTTAATTGCGTTTTCTTTCTAGTTCACTTTGGGTCTCCTTCTGGAGATGCAGCCTTCATTGCTGTCTGTCAAGGTCAGAGAGGCCGTTAGCTGTGGGGTAAGGAGACTTGGTACACCAAGTTGGGGGCCGGGTGAGGCAAGGGAGGGCCTGAGGCACAGAACATAAGGAGATGCTTGCTCTCAGAGTTGTGCAAATACAGGCTTAGCCGCCAAGAGTGAGTGGCCCTTAAATTTTGTGCCTCACCTGCCTCACCCTGGTCGCACTCTGCAGTGTACCTGGGCTACGCCTGGACCGCACCTGCAGTATCCTACACTCTCTGCTCTGCTTTCTTTGTCTTTGGAAGTGAATATGGGCCTCTCCGGTCACTGAATTTTCATCAGCTAGATCAGGTAACACACAGAAACCTACCTATTGACTTTTTCTTAGATTTTTCTGAAAGTGTTTTTATTCAGTCTTCGTTAAGGAAGAATTATATTTCCTCTTTCTCTGCAAGACTGGCTATGGCCGTCTGGTGTATGCTCTACTGTGTAAATGTAATTCAATACAAAGCTGAAGTGTCAATACCGTGAAACGTTTTATGGGCAGAGTGAAAGAGTAGATGGCACTGGTGGTCACATTCCTCATGTCACCAAAGGACAAGAGGAGTGTGGTGTGAATTCAGAAAACCTTGGTTCTCTCCCGAGTTCTACTGCTTATTCGTTGTGTGACCTGGGCAACGCTTCGTGCCCCTCAGCCTCAGTTTCCTCTCCTAGAAAATTGGAAATAATAAAGCTATCTCTGTCTCATCTGACCATTGGGAGGGGACGATGAACTGAGATTTGATGCATCTGAACACCCACTGCAAATTATAAAATGCTAGCTGCTTGTTGACACAAATATTCAATTTGGGGAGGGGAATTGTTTTTGCAAGATGGGTCCATTCCGAATTGCCACCTGTCACCCAACGAGGTTAGTAGTCAATTCCACGAGGCCCACGATTCGAGCTTGGCCTTGAGTAGGCTTTACTGAGGAAAAGAAGAAACGCTGAAGCCAGGTCTGCCATTCACGAGGAGACGGAAAGGCCGGCTGAGGCTACACGCTCTGCTGGATGGGTTTGTGTCCCAAGGGAGGAGGCCTTCTCCACCTTATTTATCTCCCTTTTTATGGGCCGAGTGTAAGAGCGATTTTATTAGTGCAGAGATAATAAAACTACTTTGGCACCAGGCAGTCTGGATTTAGGTGTCAGCTGTTTACAGGAATTATCTAGGAATGCAGGCTGTCAGCGCCTGGGGACCTTGAGACCCAAGAAATGTCACCCTGGGAAGAGGACACCACTTGTCCCATAGGAAGAAGAGCTTGGGCACAGCGTGAAAGAGCTAGGACCCCAGCCCCATGACTCTTTACGCAGATAGATAATCTAGGGTGAGCACCTAGGAGCATTTTCAGACACATCTGCTCCTTCTGTCATGAGAGCATAATGGAAAAAGAGACCATCATGCTAACCCCAATGTTAAAATCTAACCAGGCAGTGTCAGGATTTGTTCATGGTTTAGATTTGATAGGTCAGGGTCTACCCAGGCTGAATCTAGATCCGTCTATTCATGAACTCTTGTAAGAGGATTCTGTATAATTTTGAAAGACTCACTTGGACCTTTTGGTCTGAAACGCAGTCACCGTTGACCACTTTAACCAGAGCTGTTCCTCCTTGCTCCTTGTCCACCTAAAAGGCCACCTTTACTCATCCGTTGCCCCCTGGCTTTAACTCCTGCCCCAAAGAAGTGCTGCAGTAGGTGCATCGTTTGATTGTGGTGACAGGGTGCGGGGAACTGCGGAAGTAGAACCCGTACTAGCGTAATATAAATTTTGCACACATGCTTTGGGAGCTGAGTGGTGGGGGAATTAATGTTGTCAGAGAGGATCAGGGACACTTCAAAAAGGAGATGACATTTGAACTATATCATGAAGACTGAGTAGGAATTTTTAGGACAAAAAAGGGAGAGGAGCATGCTAAGGAAAACAGGGAGCAAAGATGTGGTACTTGGGATGAGATGATAACTGTGCAGGGTTGAGAGCAGTGTGTGGCACATAGTAGGTGCTCAGTAAGTGGTGGTAGTAGTAGTAGTAATATATTCAAGGAATTTCAAATTCCCACTATGACTAGAATACAGGAGTGGAAGGTCTGGAAATGAAATGGGAGAGGTAGTTGGAAATTTCCTTTTTCTTTTCTTTTTTTTGTGAAAGGCCTTGACCAGTGTGCTAAGGAAGTTAGATGTTTTATCCGCAGTGCATTGTAGCCAACTAATCCACCTGCTTTGTCTTTCCTTGTAAGCATGACTGTCCCAGTGGGGATGGTCTGGGTTAAGATGCATTAACAAACAACCCCGAATGTCAGTGGCTTAAAGTGTCAAATATTCATTTCTTACTCATGTTCCACGCTCCTCGCAGTATTTTCCCTGGTAGTGTCCTCTTTCCATGACCTTGCTGCTTCACGCTTCTGCCCCAAAGCAACCCCCATCACTACTTCCATTTTATCGTCCAAAGAAAAGTCACACGGCCACACCCAACTTCAAAAAGAACAGGGCAGTCAGTGCAGTCCGACCACATGGGGCTGGGTACACGACCGTGTAAGTTTGTCAAAACTCAGAACTGTGGTTAAAATGAGCACATTTTACTGCATCTAAATTATATGTCGATAGTTCTGACTTGAAAAAGCACAAACACCCACCTTTAAAAATTATTAAAATCATGATCTAAACAGCCACTTAAACTATTATTCGATTTCCAAAAAGTAATTTCATCTTTACTTTTAGAAACACCATAACCTGGGGTGTGCTGCTAAATGTTTAACGCCCAGACATGCTTTCCCTCTGGAATCAGGGAGGGAACCCTGCAATAGGCCTGTTTCCACCGTGTAAATACTCCTACTATGGCTGATCTCAAGCTACCCGTGTGATGTGGCTAACCAGGCTGGGAAGAGATGCATACCTTTTGAGCCAATTCCAGCACACCAGTAAAAATACTAAACCGCGCTGTATTTCACGTTATAATAAGCAGCAAGGTAATGGCCGTCTTTGTGACCTTCCAGGATTGCCTTGTGCAAATCCCCACTTTGCTAGTAATGCGGAATTAGTGATGAGGATGATACGAGTAATAATAACATACCAATCAGATAGTGCAGGTCACTTTCCTGCTGAGGATGCTCAGAAAGGTAAAAGATGTGCCTAAAGTCACCTAGCAAAACTGGAACCGAAACTGAGGTTTCCTGATTTCCCAGTTAACGTGTGTGTGTGTGTGTGTGTGTGTGTGTGTGTGCGTGTGTGTGTCCCACCACTGCAGGAACTGTGGGAGCCCAGTATTTGAATATGCGCCATTGTTCCTAGTTCACTTTCAGATATCCATCTGACAAGTATTATTTTTAAAAGGTCAGAGCAGTCGGCCACACCGTGCCTGTGGTGAGCGAGCGGCCGGGCCGGCAGGGTGGGGAGAGGTGTCGGATGTTGTTTGAGAGCCACTGGGTCCAAACAAGGGGTTTTGCCCTGGGAGGACAGAGGGGACCTGGACACCTTTTCTGAGAGCTGTGGTTCACCCACCTGGGAGCCACTTTCCATGGGCGCCCCCGGCCTTTTCTGCTCACCCCCCAGCTCGCCACACATTTGTCGAATGGTAGCAGCAGCCACATGTTCAGAGACAGACCACCGAGCCTGTCCCATCTCAACCCGTCTTGGTGGGAGCTGTGAAAAGCCTTGGGGAGAATGAGTCCATTCTGCCGATCTCAGGGGTGGAGTCGAAACCAATAATACTAATGTCATAATAATTTTGACTCTACCATAATGACTAGTGGGGGTAACACCAGACTTATCCCCAAATATATTTCAAACTTGAGTGACGCTCTCCGAGCAGGCGCTTCAAATGTCTTTCTCCGCTTTCTCAGTTTCAACGAATTGTTGCTCTCCCTTCAAGGCCCATCTTGGTGGCGCCTCTTCGTGGACGGCTTTCTGACCTTGGTCTCGCGGTATCTTCTATCTCCCCGTCTAATGTAGCATTTCTTCTGCGCTGCTCCTGGAAGCTTTGCACCTGCCTTCCCACCGCTCGTTCACCGTGTTTTGCTATTCTTTGTCCAGATCACTCTCTCTTCAGCGAGACGGAATATTTGAGTCAAGGCCGAGCTCTTATTTATCTTTAGTGTGTTGCACCTGCCGTAGTGCCCGGCCCAGCCCAGAGCAGACAGCGAGGAGGAACAGAGAGAGAGAGAGAGAGAGAGAGAGAGAGAGAGAGAGAGAGAGAGAGAGAGAGAGAGAGACGGCGGGCCGCCCTGGTCTGAAAGCAGTCTCTCTGGGAAAAGTGAAGTCCTCTGTGCCCGTTTGTGCCCCTAAGTCACCAAGTGACTGTGCACGCTGGGGCAATATCACCAAGACGTGTTTATTTAAAATCCAGACTTCTGTGTTCCCTCCCACCCCTATTCTGATGCATAGGTCTGAGAGAGAAGCAGCAATCTTTTTACAAGCACTCCAGGTGAGATTCTACTCAGGTGGCCAGCAGGACACTTTTGGGAAGCGCTGGTCAGATAGTTATAGCAAAGCAGACAAGGTTGGGTCCCCGGGAAGGTGCAGACTCGAGTCCATAGTACCCGCTGGCCTGTAGAGGGCGCTGCACACCTGCGCTGTTTCTCCAAAATCTCAGGGCTGGAGGGTACTAAAGATGCTGCCCATGAGCTCTCCCCACTCACTCAGGCCACAGTCACACAGAAGCAACAACACCTCTTGTTCCAGAATCTTTGACAGGCTTTCGGCATGTGAAGGGCACATCTGAGCATTTTCAGTTCTAGCTCCTTCCTTGATTATTGTGTGCTGTGGGATTGCTGCACAGCAGACCAAAGACCAGTGATGACATGGCTCAGGAACATGAGATGCGACCCTGGTCTCGAAGACCTCCAGCAAAGCAGCGACTTCGGCCAGTGCCACTGTCAGAGCTCCTCAGAGCCTGACCTTGAGCCTCCTTCAGACCAGCCGTGCTGCCCTGGCCCCAGCAATAATAGCAGCGTCCTCTCCTCAGGTCATACCCCCCCTTGGAGCTGCCACACACCCTGCGCCAACAGCCATCTCTGTCCTTGCCGCCGAGTCACAACAAGGTTGTCACCTCCTAGAAAGGGCACATTCCCAGCATTCTCGGTACCCCCGGCCATCCCTAAGCACTTCGGGGCCCTGCAGACCTCACCTGAGTGGAGCTCAGACCTGAACTCAGAAACAATCTGACAGGTGCCGAGCAGTCCTTGTCACACTCATTCACATGACAAAGTATATTTGTTTCCCAGGAGACGATCATTTTATATTCCTGCTCATTAAGTTACTATAATTATACCCACATGGGGTATAATTGATTTTAATTTTCACTCTGAGGTAGCTCCAGGTTACAACCATGAATCTCTGGCCTTGGAGAACGAGCTCCGTTTATTTAGCATTTAAATGAGTATCAGGAGGGAAACACGAGAGAAGTAATTATGAGGAGGAACCAAGTGTTGAAAGGGGCAGCTTTTTGAAGTGCTTGGACGTCCTGACACAGCAGTGCGAAGTTCCAGTTCAGTACATGGGAAGTCAGGGAGGTCAGCTGGTGGCCCTGCGGAGCTTTGACGTTGATGAATTGTGCAGCTGTGCAGGGGGGTGGGGGGGAGGCGGGGGGACCTTCCTCTCAGTGCTGGGTTATTCTAACGTGATGCCCGCCCAACACTCAGTAGCCTCTGTTTATGAATTAGCACATACTTTTTAAATCTTACACATTATTCCACCTAAAATTTCCAAGCAAATAGTCATCATCTTATAATTTCAATTGCCCACTCTCTTTTTGAAAACAATTTTCATAGATCCCTTGTTAACCTTGCAGAGTCCGGGCCCCTGTCATTACGTGTTACAAAAGACACACCTTTTTTCATTCTCGCTTCATTTCAAATCTTCCCAGTGAAATGCAGCACCAATGAGCAGTCGTTTTCACAGGCTATCCTTAGGGGCGTTTGTTGGATAATCGAAACATAAGCCTCCAATAATTTTTAGATGCGTGAAGATTCTAGAGGTAGTGGGTTATGTTGGTCCTATTTGAGTCTCTAAACCGTGAGGCAGGTTACACAACTAAATAATTAGTTTACTAAAGGACGCCACTATGACAACACACACACGCACACCCCCCCACACGCACACATCACAAATAGACATCGCATTCTAATGGGAGCTGTCCATCTCTGTAGTCCCATGTTCCAATCTTATATTATTATCTGGTCACTTGTCACTTGAGACTAGTGACCCTCAAGTTTTGCCTTCTCAGGGGCATGTGTAGTCCTAGTGCCTGGCGTTAATGTTTGTTGAGCACTTGAAGATGGAAAGTGATCCTGGCTAAGCCCTCATTTTGGAAATAAGGAAACTGAGGCCCTAATACATCTGATTACAGTAAGTCTTCACTTTCTCGATAGGGTCACGGAAACTATGGCTTTAAGCGAAATGATGTGTAAGGAAACCAACTTTACCATAGGCTAATTGATGTACAAACAAGAGTTAAGTTCCTATTTCCGGTCACAGAAAAACACATCATCACACTTCTAAATAGAGACTCAAAACGCTTCTACTATTAAACACTGCAAGAAATGTGAGCTATATATACATTTAAGAAAGATGGAAAAAAACCAGGAAGAGAATGATTTTTCCAACTCCCATTCCAGTTCAAGGCGTGGGTGGCCAGAGTCTCTCCCGGCAGCTCAGGGCACAAGGCGTGACCCCACCCTGGACCAGACACCCTTCCATCACCGGGCCAGTCACACCCACACTCCCTCGGACCTGGACAGTTCAGACACGCCAGTTCACCTAGCATGCATCTCTCTGGGATGGGAGAGGAGGCGGAGTTCCTGGAGGAAGCCCACGCAGCCGTGGCGAGGACAAGCGGGCTCACACCCACAGTTGCCCTGGCCGGAAATCAATTTTTTTTCCTCGTCAACGTTAGTTATACTGAAACAACTTTGTGTGAAACGGCGTTATTTGAGGACCTGCTATCCTTGGCCCAGATCATGCAGTCAGGAGAGAAAAAAAAAAAAGTGCATGTGGAATCAGCAGGAGATTTTTCAATCAAATCCAAAATATTTATCAAGTATCTCCTATCGAAATTCTTAGTTTCCCTGAATCACTTGGATATGTGAGAGCACGTGCTTTTTGTGTGACATATACACCCAAGAAGATAAGTCCTTGTGCTTTGGCCTCCCCTTTCCTGTCTCATCTTTCTGTAATGATCCAGGGGTATGACAAAACATCAGAATTCAGGAACAGACAGATGTCCTGCCCAGAGGACACGTTCGTGAAATTCAACCAGTTAAGACTCCGTTGCCTTGAATTTGACAGTGATTCTTTTACAAAAATGTCTCCTCTGGTTTTGAATTAAGTTACACTAAACTAAGAGAGACTAGTTCCTTGTTCCCTTTCACGTGGTTTCGGGTGTTCTCAGGAACCCGTCCGTCTCTCCCAGGGCAGGACACCTGGCCAGGAACGTGGTGAGCAGGGCTCGGAGTCTCCCCCTTCTAAGGCTCCGAAAGGCTCAGGACCACACATTTTAATTTTTAAAAAATTTATTCTCAAATGTCCCTTCAAAGACTCATAGGTTTGGGGAAAGAATTGCACGTTTCTTCCCTCATGTGTTTTTATCCGTATTTCTTTTTCAACGTGGCACTAATTCTCTTTTTCTTCACTATTCTTCCCCCTCCCCGTTTCCCATGTAATTCAGAATTTTCTCTTTTTTTTTTTTCCATTGAAAAAGGAACATAGCCTTCAACAAATCAGGGTCAGGTGATCCTAGCTCATCCCTCATCCACACAGATCAAACTTTTCCAGCTCCCCTTCCCTCTAGGGTTTTTATTAGGAGAGACCTCCATGGTGGGCCAGCCAGAGAAGCCGCAATGGCCTCATGACACAATCAAACATTGGGTCAATTGTGCAGTAGAAGAGAGAATAAGAAATTCCTTTCTGAGATGAATCGACCTTACAAAGCAGCACAGGGCAGTAGGTGGGGGCCTCTGCTGGGAACCCTGTACCCCCACCAGCCGGTGTGTGACAGCAGCCTGCAGCCCAGGAGAGCGTCATCTCTCCCCCTCTCCCTCCCTGCATGCCAGGCTCACAAATTTCACAAAAGCAAGAACAAAGCTCCAGCAAAGCCACAAGCAGCATAGGAGAAGCCTCGAGCAGCCTATATATCCAGTGTTGGGACGTCTTCAGATTTTAGTGCTATCGCTAGAAGCCAGGCGGCCAGTGAGGCAGTAGCAGGAAGAAAGAGGAGGAGCGGAAGAGAAGTTGTCAACAGGATAGAAAACGCTCTGGCAAATCACGTTTGCGTCCGCATGTCAACATCTGTCCTCCTCCTCCTCCTCTCTGCCGCGAAGGCAGGTCAGGCACACTTGCCGGCTTTTCCAAACCAGCAGCCACAATCTCACCGTGTCCCTCAGTGTTCTTTTGGAAGCGAGTTTCCCTTAGCACACACGCACTGGAATCACCCGGGCATCTTGGAAAACTATCAGTGCCTGGCTTCCCGCCCCAGACATTCTGATTTAATTGATCTGGGCAAAGAGGCAAGTAGACATCTGGATTTTTCAAGCTCCCCGGGTGATCCTAATGTGCAACAAAGTTTGGGACCACTGTATTAGTGACCAGGTAATTCTTCGGACCCTACCTCGCATACCCTCAGAAGGGATCTTGGTGACAGGTTCCACTGCACTTCCTCTGGGGGACCCATCCCAATAGAAATTTGGGAGCAGATTTAGATCCAGTCAGTATGTACTAAATACCTGTTATGTGCCATGCCCTGTGCTGATACTTCTTATGCTTGATCTTGAACGCATCCAGCAGGGAGATTCTTGGCAAGTGCCCATTCAAAAGACGAAAAGCGTCTTACGATGTAAGTGTATAACCCTGATCTTTATTATCTATGGCTTCCTGCTTCCAAGACGCTTCTCAGACAGTGTGATGTTCACAAACGAGAGAGGAAGGTTTCACTAGGCCAGAGGTCGCAGAGGGGCAGAGGGAGGAAGTAAAGAACTGAGGGGCTCATCCCAACCACACTGAACTAAAATATGTATCCAAACTCTGAATTTGGATTTTTTATGAGGAAAAAAGTGCAAAAATCATGTAAAGCTGGAACAATCTTGGTCCCAAAAGCAGCTCTGTCGCTTATTAGCTGTGTGACTGAACAAATTATTTTCATCCTGAGACTCAGTTTACCCATTTGGTATCTTCCTTATGGGCTATTTTGATATAAAATGAAGTCATGCATGTAAAGTACAAGCACAGTGTCTAGATAAGTATTTGTTATCATTATCATCATTATCGTCATGGTCAGAATCATAGGACACAGCTTAAGGAAGTAAATGTTGAAAATGGTCATCAGTGTCTTGGTCTTATAAACAGACACATATGCCTTTTCTGTAATCCCAATGTGTTTACTCTCTCATTCCTTAGAAGTTTTTGCTAATTAGTAGCAGTCATTCTTTTATTTATGACCTTGCTTTTCAATATTCAGAGAAATCATTCAGTTCTGGTCTCTGGCCCCGCCCAGCCACGCTGTGAGTTTGCACCTGAGCCTTGTGTCTCCTGGGGAGCCCTAGGAATGTTAACTTTGACCAGAATTTCTCAAAAATGTCAAGTTTATCAGACACTGTTGTTAGTCTCTCTTGTATTTTCAGGTCAAAGGGTAATAATCTGACGCTTTGGGGAGATGTTCCATAGCTCCAAATGTCACAATTTAATTGTTTTTCGAGGTCAACAATGATTTATTTATAAAATCACCTTGGCTTCAGGACTTTTGGTTAGAGCATTAGAAATTCCTAGATTCCAGAACCTTCCAGGTGTGGCTTCTTTGGACAGGGTCATTCTGACAAGGAAGGGAGCAAATGGCTGCTGATGACAGGGACATGAAGTAGAAGGAACAGTAGATTAGGATTTTAGAAGCTTCATTCTGTGTGTTGCTACTTTGCTTCCTTGCTTGGGGACCTGGGACACACCACTCCACTTCTCTGAGGCCGTTTCCTCTGTGCAATGAGAGGATCGCAGATAGCTGCTTGCCAGAAACTATCTGTATATATGTACATATGTATTATGTATATGTGTGTGTGTGTGTGTGTGTGTGTGTGTAAACTCAAATTCTAAGTTATATGCTGAGCAGAAGAATTTCTTTATTTTCAGGCAATAAAGATCTGTATCCTTAGGACAATGCCAAGTACAGAGATAAGTAAAGGCGAAGAAATAGGTACAAGAGACTTTCAGGTGTAAAACACAACAATGATAAGGAGCAAAGCCCTGCACATGTCACCTTTCCTAGGCTATAAACACTTCTAGTCTGTGAACTGTCTTAAGTGAGAACAAGGACTGGATCTTATTTGGCTTTAGATGCCTGGAGCCTAGTGCCGTGCTGAATACATGTTGGCTGATTATGTGATTGATCTGTTGGTTAATTGGTTGGTTGGTTGGTTGGTTGGTTGGTTGGTTGGTTGGATGGTTGGATGGATGGATGGATGGATGGATGGATGGATGGATGGATGGAAGGAAAGAAGAATGGATGGAAGAATGGATCAAAGGATAAATAGTTGGATATTTGGTGGTCTGACTGACTAGCAGGATAGATAGGTGAATGGGTAGATAGGTGGGTGAATGGATAAATAGGTAAGTGGATGAGTGGATGGGAGAGAGGGAGCATAAAGCATCTGGAGAACTGTCTGATATATATCTAATAAATTATAATTTTATATTTCTGTTGTCTGAGAGCATAGAAATACCTTGTTTTTTTACACAGTAATACATTTCTGCCTGTAAATTCCCACTCATTTAACCTATTTTAATACTATTTTTGGAATAGTGTCTTTCTTATCATGAAAAAATACCCATTGTTTTTGTACATTTGATTTGTGTAGTGAAACTAAAATACAAATGCATTATGCATAAAACCTACCACCGTGTGTAGCACTGTCCGCAACCAAGCAAGCCCAGAGCAGGGACACCCTCCACGCTTCCGCCTGCCCCACACACGGACTCTTTCTCCTCAGGGTCTTGTCATTTGGTTTGGGGCTCTTACCAGAATGCAGCAGTTTCTGGAAGGACTCAGGGCAGCAGGCAAGTGGGCAGTTTCCTGTGGATTCACAGTATTTAAGACATGTCATTTGGGGCTAAGAGATTGTTTTTTTATCCACCAGGGGTTTTGGAAAACAGGGTGGGTGGATGCCAGGACCTTGTGTCAGGGCCTAGAGATCTTGAACTTCAGACTAACTGGCACCAGGGAGCTGAGAGGTCAAGATGTGGAATGCTGGGATTCAGATGACACTCTGGGCTCTGTCCAGCGAGGCGTCATACCCACTCTGAGGGACCCGCAAGGACCAGCGTGTGTGTCCAAGGCCTGCTGGTGTACACCCCTGGGGATGAGTGCCCAAAGGTAGTGCTTCCTGCCCTGCCTTTCTGGAACTCACATCCAGAGCACACTTTAGGCCATCAGCTGTGGCTAGTCATGCCGTGCTTACTTTGTCTCATGTTACCTTTTCTACCGTCCCGAATGACTCACCACATGGAAGAGAAAACACCAATGGCCATCTACACTCCCTACCTTGTCACCAGGGCCACTTGGCAAAACCAGGACCTGTTTTCTTACGTGTGCATCATTCAGGACACAGCAGGACCACTAGCTAAGGTTATTTAAAGAGAAATTGTTGTTGACAGTAATCATAGTTAACGTCCATTGAGTCATTGTTGTGTTTGAGGCACTGCAAGCTCTGGGGATTATCTGTTTTCATTTTTAAAACAATACTGAGGTTAAGTATCAAGTATTAGTTTTCCAAACACTAGTTCTCATAGGTACTCGTCGGCCTTATTACCTGGCTGCAAGTAGGTGTGGGGAATGGTGATACTTCTAAATGGTGATACTTCTATCAATGGTAATTCTCCAAGAGGGGGATATATGTAGAATTTTTCAAACTTATTTACTCACAGAAGAGCCGGGGATGACTGATATTTTAAGGGACACCAGTTTGAGACTGAGTGGGTGGTGTAGAAGTGGGTCAGCACAAAACGTCCTTCGTGTCCTACGAGTAGTCTAAAAACCATTGAGAAACAGGTAGAAGAAGCTGATCTGGTGTGGCCCTCTTTGAAAACAGTTTCTCCTGATACAACGAGGGCACCTTGGTGACTCCCGAAAGTAGCCGGCGGTTTGTGTTTAGAAATGTGTCATCGGCTCCATAGCTCTCTGTGAGAGTCCACTCTGTCACAGGACCACTGAGCTCCATCTGCGGCCAATGACCAGTCACATGTGGAAGGTGAGGAAACTGAGAGAGAAGATTTTGGAGCCAGTTTTGAGCCCCGCTTGATGTTCACAGGCTGCCCGGCTGCTGTTCACCACACTCCCAGGAGTCTGGAAGGTTCTTTTCTGAGTCTAAGGCTGGAGTCCAGGACTAAAGCTTCCAGCCATGTTTTCATCCCAGGACACTATACACTCCTTTTTTTTTCCGGTTTTTTTTTTTTAAATAAATTCAGATCCTAAAATATATCCCTCTTATCCTTTTTCCTTCTGATATTATGAAATATTTCAGGAGACAAGCCTGCTTTTGTAGCATTTACACATCTTCAAGGCAACCTTGTATTTACTCCACCTTATGCCTCTGAAGACCCGCCCTTTGTGATGAAAATACTCGCAGCTTATTTAGTAAGCTCTCTGGTGATTCTGATCAAATTAAGATGACCGTATGTTTTTTTACTTGTGGCAGATGAGAGAAAAGAATTTGGGGTGTTTTTTTTGCCATATCACATGCAGTAAAGGCAGCCTTAGGTAAACACAGTTGTCTAACACCTTCCTAAGTTGAGGCCTGACTTTGAAAGCATCACCTGCAGAATCACTAAAGTTAATTTATGCGTTAGATTATCTATGCATACATACATATAAAATGATGCCAAGCGTGGATCTGAGCAATTTACAACTTATAACTTAAACTGCACATTTAATTATCTATGACATACCTACTATTATGATCCACGTTTCACATTTGAGCAAATGGGGTGTAAAGCAATTAAGAATTTGACTAAAGTTGTCCAGCTGGGAAGGGTTGGAGCAGAGATTTGAACGCAGGCATCTTAGCTCCAGGGTCTTTACTCTTTACAAGGAATTCTTAGCAAACAAAAATCTCTCACCATTTTTAGAGTTTAATTGCTACTTGTATGACCACGGGGATTGATAAGCACACAGCATTTTCACCTGAAATAGTGTGTGGCCAATTACAGGGTTCCCTCTTATACAGCTCTCCAGGAGATGGCTAAAAACCCTTAGCTATTGATAAAAGTTAAATGAAGCCATATTTCATTTTTATTGTTGTAAGGGTGAAGTAAAAAAAGGTTTTTAACATTTGAGTTATTTAAAAATGGAAACACCTCTATCCCAAATTATTTTTGAAATATTACAAATATAGCTATATTCTCATAGCTATATTATATATAAATTTAAATGAATAAATTAATTTTATATTACATATAAATTTATATGAATAAATTTATTTGAGGAAATCTATGTTATGAGAACATGATCTTTATTTTTTTACCTTTTGAATCTTACAAACAATAATATATATGATAGAAACAGTATTTTTATTTTTAAACTTTTATGTCTCTTGGCTCAAGGTCAAAATCTCTTCAAAAATTTAACCTAAATCATGTCTTTACATGAAATAGTGTTCTCTCTTGCATTTTGGAAAGATTTCAATTTAGATCAATAAAGGCCATAATATGGCATGTCGCAGGCCCACAAGAGCGAATCCTTCCTTAATACCTGCTAGATTAGAAGTTTTCATTTCCCGTAATGTTACTTACTCAGTTATTTTGCATATCTGAGAGTTTCTTTAAATATAGTATAGCCATGAGATCCAGACCACAGAAGTCTCTAATACTTTACAGTTATCCAATTTCTAGTTATGTTTAAAACCTACCTAATTTTTCCTCTCAGGTAAAAACTTCCTAGTACAAACCAAAACTGATGCAAACCAGGAAAAACTAAATGTTTTTGTTTCTCTGTGGCAAAAATTTTTCCCCCTCATTCCAATTACTAAGGTAATATAACTAAAGGAATTTTTTGAAATAAAGAAAAATACACACTCGTCTATTTCCTTACAGTGACTTCCTATGCATTGGGGATTTTAAAATATATTTCCAGTAGCATATTACAGCCACCCTACTGTACACTCTTTGCAAACATCATTTTGATTGTAGCACGAGTGTCATACTTCTTTAATTATTTCTTGACATTAGCACAGGCACAATATGTTCCATTTTTACTGGTAGAAATAATGCTGTTATGAATGCTTTTCTGTATTTAAGATCATTTCCTTAGGATAGATCTTAGAAATCGAATTACAGAATCTTAAAGGATATTAATAGTTGGAAACTCTTCATACACGTGACCAGTTACTTTCTGAGATGATTTTAGCAATGCACACTATCTGGCAATTTCCTGCCTATGTTTGATATCCTTTTTTTTTAATTTATTTTTTATTAAGTTTATTGGGGGTAACATTGGTTAATACGATTGTATAATTTTTCAGGTATACATTATAGTTTGACATCTGTATATTCTATTGTGTGTTCACCACCCAAATTCCAGTTTCCTTCAGCTACCATATATTTGATCCTTTTTGCCCACTTCTCCCTACCCCACCCGCTATATTTGATATATTTTTAGTGTGTGTGTGTGTGTGTGTGTGTGTGTGTGAGCGTGCATGTGTGTCTTATGTAACTTGTGTGACCCGGAAGAGCATGGGTATTGATCAGATAGGTCGTTGCATCATGGCTGTTGCAGAGAGCTTGGCCCGTGGTCCAAGGACCTTACTTTTGTCCTGGCTCCACAGCTAACCGGCTGTGAGAACCTGGCAACTAACGTACCACTGTGCCCTTTGTAAACGGGGAGGTTGGGCCGGACCAGATAACATTCATTTATTCATAAACCTTTCAATGCTCTCGATGATTCTTAGTGCCAAAGAAATTAGAAAATGTGAATGCAGGGGTCTTTCTCGGGATCCGACGCTCTCCTGGGGGACAAATATGTGAAGGTAGAATCACATGAAATGTAGGCGTGTGAACTCTGGAAGCAGCCCATCCCACGTTCAAGCCCTGCTTACGAGTTCTGCAGCCTGAGCCGTGAGCCCTCTCTTAGCTTCAGTGTCCCCATATGCGAAATGCGGGTGAGGATGCCTATGTCACAAGACCGTCGTGCCGATTAGATGAGACAGTGGTTAAGGTACCTGCACAATATGTGCCCAGTAACTGTTAGGGTTATTTTTTTCCGTAATGTTGCTGATGTGATTCTAATACGTTTGGTTACATTTTAAGTGGTAGGACATGTGTGCAGAGGCTTCACCAGGGAATATCACACGTTCATGGACTGGACCCCAGGTTCTGAGCATTGAAAAACTGGGGGGTGGGGGGTGGACAGAGACACAGGTTTTGTGGCAGGTCAGAGTCTCAAGCCACGTCTAAGGAGCTTTTCATTTCTCATAGGCTGTGGTGGCCACATTACAGAGGCAGAGTGGACCCTCCACTCTGTTTGCTGTTGAGATTGATGATGCGACATGTCTGTCGAGAGGATATGAAAAGTATTATCAAACATAATGAGCCTTTCGGGGAAGAGCAAGACAGACTCCCGAGCAGGTCTGAAAATGGCTTGAGAGAGCTTGGAGGGACAAGTGGCTTGGGTTTTGTGGTGGTCAGGGGGTAAGTCGGGAGGTGGCCTGTACAGCAAAGGCTGCCAGGGTTCTGACTTCCCATTGGCGCCAAGGGAGGGGCATCAAGGCCTTCTGATTGACTTGAGAACTGGCAGCAAATACCAAAAATGATGGAGACCGGGCTATATACATCCGGGCTAATAGGTTGTTGACTTGGGCGAAGGAAAAGCCCGCTGGCTTTCTTTTTCTCTTGAAAGGAAAAGCAAACAGTCTCTCTGGCTCCCACCTCTCCTGCCCCTTTTTGCTGCTCCAATTGCTTACCTCCCATTCTCTATTTTTTTTTTGTCTTAGTTTTTCTCTTTATTCTTCTTCAGATACCTTTTTTTTTCAATTTATTTAAACTAGTTTCAAGTATATAGTACATTGGTTAGACATCTATATAGTTCATAAAACGATCCCCCCATTTGCCTCCTCCCTCCCCTGGCCCTCCACCTAGCCATCGTATTAATGCTAACTGCATCCCCGATGCCGTGCTTCCCATCCCCGTGACCATCCATCAACTGCTAATTTGTACTTCTTTCATCCCTCACCCCATTCTCCCAGTTCCCCAAGCCCCCTCCCCTCTGTCGGTCGCCAATGTCCACTATATATGTGAGTCTATTTTTGATTAGTTTGTTCTTTTTGTTCCTTAGATGTCACATAAAAGTGAAATCATATGGTATTTATCTTTCTCTGATTTATTTCACTCAGCAAAATAACCTCTAGGCCCATCCATGTCATTGCAAATGTTAGGATTTCATTTTTTTTAATGGCTGAGTAATATTCCATTGTATATATGAATCATAACTTCTTTATCCAGTCGTCTGTTGATGGGCACTTGGGTTGCTTCCATATCTTGGCTATTGTGAGTTGTGCTGCTATGAACATTTGGGTGCATAGATAGATCCTTGCGAATTATTGTTTTGGTTTTCTTTGGATAAATCCCCAGAACCCATCTCCCTTAAAGCCTCTACAATCAGGTTTTCCCTCACCACTCTTTGGAAACTGCTCTTGTCAAGGAGATCACTCATTTTCATGATGCTAAATCCTATGGTTCTTTCCCAGTCTCCATTATACCTAACCTGTGAGCAGCATTAGGCACAACTGGGCATCTTTTCACTCAGCTTCCGGGATATCAAGCTTGCCTTCTCTTCCTCTTTGGCTAGTTCCTTCTCAATTACCTGACCTGGTAATGGTTGGAGTGTCCCAGGGCTCAGTCTTGGGGTATCGCTACTCTTTGTCTCCACTCACTCTCTTGTTCTAAATCCATCTAGTCATGATAACTCCCAGGAGTGTATCCCCAGGACCCATCTCTCGCTGGCACTCAGGTTTGTATGTCTCGCTGCCTACTCGATATTAATACACCCCAAATGGAGTTCCTGGCCTTCCACCCACTCTTACTCCTTTCATGGTCTAAGACTTCATCTATTTGCTCAGGCCCCAAATTGTGCCATTATCCCCGAGTCCTCTTCATCTCTTGCACTTTACATGCAACCTGTCGGTAATCCTAGGGACTCTACCTGGAAACACAATCCAGAGTCTGACCACTCCTTACCACCTCCACGGCTCACTCTGGTTCAAGCCACAGTCTTCTTTTTATCTGGATTTCTGCGATAGCCTAACTGGTCTCCCTGCTTCCACCTTGCCCTCCTACAGTCCTGAGCACAGTAGGCAGAGTGATGCTTTTAAAAAGTAATGTGGACCACGCCACAAATCTGTTCAGAGCCCTGCGGTGGCTGCTCACATTGCTTGGAGTGAAGGTAGACGTCCTCCCTCTCTCCTGCAAGGCCCTAGGTGTTCCACCACGTGCCCCACTACATGCCTCTTTAGCCACGCTTGATCTTTGCTATTTCCTGAACATGCCAGCCATGCTCCTGTCCCAGGGCCTTTGCTTTTGCTATGCCCTGCGCCCGGAAAGCTCTTCCTCCAGACATCACCTCCTGCCAGTCTTTTCCGAAATATGACCTTCTCAATGAGGCCTTTCGTGACCAATTGTGCTGTAAATTGCATTCTCCCTCCCCATCACTTAGTTATAGTCTTGCTTTCTTTTTCTTCATAGCACTTGTCACTTTCTAGAATAATTTGCAGTGTACTCATTTATTTTGTTTATTGCCTGCCCTCTGAGAGAGCAGAGATATTTGTCAGTTGCTCATTACTCTATACTCACTGGCCCTAAAACACTACCTGATATATAATTAGTGCTTAATAAATATTCGCTGAAAGAAGGAAGAGAGAAGGAAGGAAATAACTATGTTTCAAACATGTTCGGGAATAATTTTACTGCATTAAAATAGAGCTGAGGTCAAATCAGACGTGTCATTTCACACTGAATTGTTTTTCGGGACTATATTAATGCTCACGCAGCAGCACGACGATGTCCCTTCCCAGAGAAGGTGGTGGCAGATAGAGGTATCTGCATCACTGCATGAACTCTCACGTTCCATCTGGGAAGAGGCTACAGGGCCACAGATTTGGCATAGGGCAGTCTCTCCAACACACAAAGATGAGGTCCAATTGTAGAATTTGAAATTTTCAATCATTACTTACAGAGGAGACCAGAAATAAACTTAGGTCCACATTGGGAATAGGCAAGCATCCATATTTTAGAACTACTGAGTTCGTAAACATCCCTAGGAACTGTATTGGGCAGTATCAGCTGCACAGCTGTGAATGGCTTCAAGGACTGTTTTTCTTTGGGTGATTGTTCACTATAAAAAAACATGCAGTAGGAGATTTGAGATTTTTTTCGTATGAAATTTTAAAAAAATCGTTTTCCATGTGGGACAGTTTGCATGCAGAAAACAGCTGCTTAATTTGATTTTTTTTTCCTGTCAGTAAAGGTGTACTTTATTCCAGCTGCTAACCAAAGAACCTGGTAGAATAGAATGGCAGCTTGACGCTTGTTTGGTACATTCCACTCTGCAAATTGCCATACTACTGTATGACAAGACAATGTAATTTAGCAAACTTATAGCCTCTGGCAGAGATTTCTCAGGCTCAACTGAGTGAGCGACAGTGGCAGAGAGTGGATAAGACAGAAGTACACACCAGGTACTATACAGCTGGGTACTTTACACCAAAAATTGAGCATCTTTGACTTTTGTAATAAAACCCATCATTTCGGGCACCTGTGTCTTTGGCAGAGGTGGAAAGGCACGTAACAGGAAGGACAATATGAAGAAAATGAGATGAATATGGAATAAAAGATGAGAGTGATAAAATTGAAAAGTAAAATAGCAGCTGGGAACTTTGTCATAGCTGCTGGTCCCTTAAAATGTGAATTGTTTACTTGGGTCTTAGTTTTACCTAAAGTTTACCTGGGGTATTATAAGGCAATTTTAAGAGGCTTGCCTCGATAAATGGTCTATTCTTTCAAAAATAACCCTCTCATACTTTTTAAACTCGCATTTCAGATATTTAACCAAGATTTTTAAAGTTCTTGTTAAGAAAACGGATTACGACACTCAGCTGTAAAACTTTTTTTTCCTCTTTCAAAAATTGTGCACAAAACAGAACAACAACAACAACAACAACAAAGCTAACAACTACATGTTGAAATGTATGAGGTGCATAACACAACCTAAAAAGTCTTCTATAACGTGGAGAATCTTTCGTTTCTACATCTCAGAAGTCCATGTGGACCATCAAAAAGCCACGGCAAGACCATAATGAAAACCTCCCTGCCCCTCTCTCACGGAGATATTTAGACACCAAAATAATGAGGAGTAAGCATACACTCAGTACACCCATAACCAGCCGTTAAAAGTATTTAAGTGCGACCCACAGATCGTGAAAAGGAACAAAGATTTCCCGCCAGTGTTCTGCGTTGAATGAACACCTGCAGCATCTTCCTGAGTGTCTCTGGGCAAGATTCAATGTTTCGTGGTTTGGGGGGAGAACGTGCAGCCCAGACTCATCGCCCAGTCCCAGAACCTCAGACGTATGTGTGGGATGTGAAGGGCAGAATTAAGGAGGGGAAAAAAAACATGACCATGTGGACTCTTTTTAAAATTAGAAGTCGTTTTGATGGAAGGCAAGGAAAATAGACTGCAAAAAAGCGAGTATGGTTCGTTTTCGTAAAACAAAACTTTTGTGAGTGCCAAGCTCGCGTTGACCTCATGCTAGTCACCAGAGATAGTTGACATAAGAACTGTGGGGAGGCCCTCATTTAGGTCTGTAGGACGTCCCCTAGTAAGAGAGGAGGGACGGGTCCTTGTGTCAGTGGGCTGTTAGTAGCCGGCTCTACGAATTTGCTACAACTTGAGCCCAGCAAGTCCGCAGAAAGACAGTCAGGAAAGCTTATTCCATCCCCCAGAACACACCTGTTAGGGTTTTATATCAGAGACAACAGTTAATTGACAAAATAGTAGCTAATGATGATGATAAGCTCTATAGTGGTCCTTTGACCTCAAGATATACTGTAGCCATGGACTTCCATTCGTTCAGCAACATTTAGCAAGCTCTTACTTTGAGCCTGGTCCAAGGTATGACACTGGGGTCTTAATTGTGACCTGAGCTCGCATGGTGCCTGATCTCATAAAGCTAGCAGTCTACTGGGGTTCGTAGCTAATACTATAAAGGTCATAGTGCTAGGTTATGGTTATAAATCCTCATGGTGACAGGAAGAATGAGATGGGACGTGAGACTGGAAAGTGGCAGGAGCCAGACCACACAGACCCCTGTATGCCATGGTACGGAATTTTGCCTTTAGCTTAAGAATCTGTGGAGGTTTTCGGTGGCATGATGGGAAGTGGGCACGGGGCGGGCATGCATAGAACCGTGATCACACTTGGTGTTTGAAAGGGCATTGATTTCTTTGGTGGGCATGGGGGTTTCCAGTAGCATTTACCACCTTCACACTTCCGTCTTCTCTGACAGTCCCCCCTGAACTGAAGCCCTTGAGATTAGTGTCAGGGCTCTCAATATTAGGAGCACATTAGAATCTCCTGGGAGATATTTTTAAAGAAGTGGCCCATTCCAGACATTCGGCTCTAACTGGTCTGAGGTGGATGGTGCTTGAGCAAAGAGATTGTTCATCTGTTTGGTTGGTTGGTTGGTTTGCATTTTTCAGGTTGATACGACCCACAGATTCAGTGGAAAGCCAAAAAGGATCCTCAAGTGGGGTCCAGGGCCAGCAGCATCAGTGTCACCTGGAACTTGTAGGGCATCCAGATTCTTGGGGCTGATCTCACACTGACTGAGCCAGAGACCCTGGGGCTGGGTCCCAGCAGTCTGTGTTTTTAACAAGTTTCGGGGGGCTGAGGCTGGCCCAGTATAAGAAGCACTAGTTGTAGAGACTGGCAGTCAAGAGAATCTGAAGTCTGGATCTGGTTCTAGATGTAGTTCGTAGAATAGCCCTGTGCTAGGGGTGGGGGCAAGGATACAAGTGATTGAACTTCTCTGACCCTTGGTTTCTTTACCTGTAGAAAGAACAGGTGGGATTAGAAGAGCTCAAAATTTACCTATGATGTTAGGAATCTATCATCTCTATACACACAAATCATAAAATTTTTATAATGTTCTTTTAAAACTGTATATTTTTAAATAATGGAACCAACACATTGTAAGAAGCTCAAAAAATACAGAAAAAAAAGAAAAAAGAAAATAAATGTCAATTTATGTTGCTTTGTCTATAACAATTTGGTGTGTTGAAGATATGGTAGTTTGTTGTTTGTTTTTTTTCTATTTTCTGTGTGCATCTACTTACAAAGCTGGGAATCATACTGTCTTATGGTCAGGAGCCCACTTCTTACCTAACATTGTATCAGGGTCATACCCCTTCATCATTAAAAATGACTTGAATCATCTTTGTTATTGTCTACATAACATTCCATTACATGTTTACACTGTAATTTACTTAACCTGTCCCCTATCTTGGATGCAGAGGCCTTTCCTCATTTCTTTTATTATTGTTGTGATGAATATTTGCCTATCGATTATCTATGCATTTACTTATTCATCTAATTCTTTGTCTGAAGAGCTTAATAGAATCCTAGAAAGAGAATCATTGCATCAGTGCGCATGAGGCATTTGGTACGTGGCTGACTCTTTTTCCCAGACACGAGCCACTTCAAACAGACAGCAGCAGCATATCAGAGAGCTCTCCTCATGACACCCTCGTCAGCGCTGGGGACATTGATGTCATCCCATGCACTGCCACGAGGCGGCAAATGCCTGCAGCTGCGGAGTAGTGTCTCTAGCAGGGGTATTGCTTGGGCTCGGTCTTTCAACACCTAAGAGGACCTCGAATTCAAGAGGCAGAGAAGTGAGGGGGACCCTGGGAGCACAAAGACTGGGGTGGGAATAGTTGGCAAACACAATCTAGGGGCTGATGATGACATTTTCAATAAATCCTCTTTAAAACACAGAACTAGAATTTACTTGAAGTCTGCAGAAGAATTACCGATTGATGGTAAATCACCTTTTCTGGAAATTGCTACTAATGAGGCAGAACGTCATGGTCCCGAGAGGTGGGTCTGCCTGCACCAGGGAGAGAAGGGACCATAGGTTAGAGGAACTTCTGAGGTCTTATGATGCTGGGCTTATGATGCTGGGTTACCAAAGGCAGCACAGAGGGAAGGCCGTTCCTCTTTCTATCACTGTCCCTCTTCCTCAGGCATTTTACATGTGTGCAGTCACCCCAGTGGGACGTTGTCCCACGTCTTCCTGCTCATTGACTTATCCTTGCTTCCCTGTCTTCACCTGACAACCTCGTGCTGCCTTCTTGTTACCTGATTCCTTCTCACATTCAGGATCCTAGCCACAGAAAGAAAAACAGTGAGAGGCCGTAGAACACAGAATCCCAACTCTTCTCTGTAAAAAAGGAAAAAGGAAGTGGTGAGCTTATTTCACCACTTATTTATAGCCCCACCTACTTCCAAAAGTATCTTAAGAGGTGCCTGCTTTAGAAGAGGTGTCAGGGAGAACAAAAGTCTCCTTTTTAAAATCCAGACCAGGAAACACCAGCCCTGTGAGTCGTTAACAGGCTAACAGTGGGGAGAGAGTGATTCTGGCATCTAACCCCTGGATATTTTTTTAAGTGAACATTATTTGGATGGGAAGCAGTTTAGAGAATAGTTAAAAGCATAGATTTAGTGTATACCCCAAAGAACTAAAAACACATGTTCAAACAAAAACTTGTTCAAAAATGTTCTTAGCAACACCATTCACATTAGCCAAAAGGTAAAAAAACCCCAACTGTCCATCAGCTGATGAATGGATAAACAAAATATGCTCTCTCCCTA
The DNA here is from genome assembly GCA_003508835.1 of Eonycteris spelaea. Lineage (NCBI taxonomy): Eukaryota > Metazoa > Chordata > Mammalia > Chiroptera > Pteropodidae > Eonycteris > Eonycteris spelaea. The sequence continues at coordinate 2,653,230 of PUFA01000036.1, forward strand.
CAATGGGTTCTCATTTAGCAATAAAAACAATGAACTACTGATACATGCTATGGCCTGGATGAACCTTGAAGACATGCTAAGGGAAAGAAACCAGACACAAAAGGCTGTACGTTGTATGATTTCATTATATGAATTATTCAGAGTAGGCAAATCCAGAGATAGAAAGATGATTGGTGATTTCCAAGAGCTGGAGAGAGAGAGGAATGGTGAATGACTGCTTAATGGGTACGGGGTTTCATTTTGGGTAATGGAAATGTTCTAGAACTAGGTAGAGGTAATGATAGCAGAACATTGTGAATTACCCAATGTTACTGAACTGCTGAATTCTATATTTTAAAATGGTTAAAATGGTAAAAATGTATGTTATGTGTATTTTACTGTAATAAAAAAATTGTTCTCAGAGGGAGAGGAGAAAGCTTAGACCTGTTTAGTTGTGCCTGGGTTCTAATGTTAGCTCTGCTGCTTACTAGCTGTGTGACCTTGGGGAAGTCACTGAATCACTCAGTTCCCATGTCCTCATCTGTAAAGTGGTCATTGCAACGGTACCTACCTCACAGAGTTATAAATCTTAAGTGAGTCAACACAAAGTGCTTAGGATAATACCTGGCACACAGGCAGCACGCTACAGATATTTGTGTTACTCATTTAACCCAGCTATTCTCAACTGGGAGCCGTTTTGCCTCAGAATAAAGATTTAGCAATGTCTGCAGAGATTTTTGATCACCACAGTGGAGGGGGAGCTCTACTGGCATCTAGTGAGGAGAAGCAAGGAATGCCACTTAACACCCTACAGTGTACAGCCTCCCCCAACAAAGAATTATCTGGCCCTGAATGTCAGTAGCTCCAAAACTGAGAATCCCTAATTTAAAAAGAGCATGTAGGGAAATGTGCTTCATCTAATGAACGTACGTATACGTAACAGTCCATCAGACAGGAAATTTTGTTAGGAAAAGACAGTCAGCAAAAGTATTAATGTCCACGTGTACAAGAACATGCATTAGTCATTATGGGGCGTATAAAAGAAACCAAGGCACTGTCCCTGAGACACTTGGCTAAAAAAGCGCTCTGTGTGATGGAATTATTTAAGAAGGAAGTTTTTTCCAAGAGACGTTTGTAATCATTTTTCCTTTAGTAAGGGGGTTATCTGAGGTCATCCTCACTACTCACAATAACGCTCGCTCGATGCCAACACTTCTGGTTCCCCGTAATGACACATCGTAAGTGAACAGTGTGTGGTTCCTTCACAAGTCTGAATGTGTCTTATGTTTGGGTAAATTCTACTGAGCAAATATCTGAAAAAGAAATCACTGTCACCGATAGAAATAAAGATTAGTTGTTATCAGACTCATGGACATGGACAGTAGACTAGTGGTTACCAGAGGGAAGGGAGGAGGGAGGAGGTAGGTGGGGATAGAAGGGGTAAATAGGTGGTGACAGAAAGAAATCTAACTGTGGGTGGCAAACACGCACGCGCGCGCGCGCACACACACACACGTGCACACACACACACACACACACACACACCATACTGTTGAATTGTACTCTTGGAACTTACTGGATTTTGTTGATTAATGTCACTCCAATAATTTTTAATAACAAAAAAATAGTCATTATAAGTAAAAGCACAGGCACAAGAGACAGTGTTAAATCTCCTTGTATTCAATTATCCATATACCAAAAGGAAAAGGAGGCCCTTTTTTCCCACTTTCCATTGAAAGAGTTATTTTATCAGACTCTAAAACTGCATACCCATATAACTAGCCTCGCTCAGATCACAGAATTCATTCTTACACAGCATGGTTCACCATTATAAGATCTCTTGATTTACTAGCAGTGAAGGGTTGGTAAGAGACCCTTATTCCACCTGTCCATCTTTTTGCCTTTAGGCTAAGGACTAGAAGCCTTTCCAAGGTGTGCTGTGCCTTCACTCAGGCCCTGTGAGTGGCAGATGTCCTTTAGGACCGGGCAATAGGAAGGAGGGCTAGGAATCTGGGCAGAGCCCACTGCAAGGTTAGGTCCTGGAGGTCAGGTCCTTGGAAGCTGAAGCATGGTGTTGAGCGATCACAGGATGGGGCAGGAGACCCCGCCCCACACAGTCACCTTTGCGCACTTTCCTCCACAGCTCTGGCTTCCCCCATATAGAGGCACTTTCTGGCAACTCATGTTCATTCATTCAGTGCCTACTATGGCAAAGAATTTTATTAAACAGTCTCATAGGGGAAACAAAAGTGAACTAGACATCAAGCATGTTATGATGCATTCGCAATATGAGAGAGGTAGAATACCTGTTATAAATCACTCTAATATTAGAAAATGATAAGTGCGATAAGGAAAATGTGGAAAAAACACTATGCGATTTCAGAGGACAGAGTTTGCTCCCAGTGGGGAGGTGGGGGAAGTCTTTTCAGAAAGGGCGCCATTTGAGTTAGAAAGTGAACGTCACTGCAACGTAGACACGTTGAAATGATGTCGAAATATGCTAACGGACACAGCGGGCTACTGAGGCGAGGAGTTGAGTATGTCAGAGAAGAGGTTTTGGAGGATTTGTGGAAGGGGACGGAGGACAATAGATGAGCTGGATAGATGGGACAAGCTCACGAAAACCCGTAATGCCAGGTCTTGGTTAACGTGGAGGGTCAAAGAGCAGAAGGAGCCGTGACTGGGCTAAGATGACCGCTGTGCTGTGTGCGGAAGTGTGCTGGACAGACTCGAGGGGTCTGAGTCCCCGTGGGGCAAGCGTGATAAGGAGGGGGAAGACACGGCCAATATTTCAGATAAAGCACTTGCCAGGACACCGTGGAGGATGTGGCACCACACAGGCGTACTTAGACACCAGGGTTTGGTATCCAGGAGCATGGGTGCTGGACGCAGACATTCTGGGTTCCGGTACTGGCTCGGCCGCTTCCCCCAGCTGCATGTCTTTGGGAAAATTGCTTCACCTCTTGGTGACTCAGTCTCTTCATCTGAAAAATGGGAATAAAAGTCCTGCTCCTCATACACATGAGCTGGAATTAAATGAGTAAGTGCATTCTCGTTGAGCTATTGAGCACGACGACTTATGTTTTTCCTGAATATTGTCTGGCGCAACACAAGCCATTCTGCTCCACGGCTCAATACAAAAATTGACTGTTGTTAATGAAGGCAATAAGCAGATGAAGCGGGAGGATGCACTTCTGAATAATGGTGATCGCCAGGAGTAAAGGATCACACAAGGAAAAGATCGACCTTTTGTTACTCTTCACAAGGCTGCTTGGGAGGGCTGGAGTATAGAACAGTGTCTCAGTAGAGGGCAGGGTGAAGTTCATGGACCATCCATCCACGTACTGGCCCAGCCATCCACGTCGCTCTAGCTTCCTACTTGCAAAAGTATTGATTTTACGATGTGGCAATAGCTACGTTCAACTTTGCCAATGGATCAGGAGTACTTCCAGATGTGATAAATTCCTTGGTCCTATTAATGGAGAGACCGAGGACCAAAAAACTGTGGTCCCAAAGGAAACCATCACACAGATGATGATTTTGAAGAGCAAGGAGGGCACCAGGCTGGCACACTGACAGACTGGTTTAAGGAATTTTGTGTGTGGGTTGTGGGGAGTTGCCTGTAGTTGGCGGGGAGGAGACTGGGGAGTATCCTGGAACAGGACATCTACCTCTTATTTTAAAATTTTGGCTGTGGAACTCGGAGCTGAAATGCTATGCTCTTCTTCCTTGCCCCATTCATCGGTGCTCAGACCGTTCTAATTTAATGCACACATAAGAATAAAAATTAAGCTTTCAAGGGCTGGGACAGATTTACAAAAAGAGAGAGAGAGAAAGAGACTCGGGCTTTATCCCTGTAAGATTAAACAATCATCAGGGTTTAAAGGTTTAATCTGCTGGAGTTGAGCCCAGGATGGGGTCCAGAGCCCCAAAATAATTGGATGCGGTCTCAGGCTTTGAACATCCGAGCTATTTGGGGTGTGTGTGTGTGTGTGTGTGTGTGTGTGTGTGTGTGTGTCTGCATGTGTGCGTGTGCGTGTGTCTGTGTCTGTGTGTCTGTGTGTCTGTGTGACATGCGCTAGCAGGTAGGAGCGGTCTCTCCCCGGCAGTGTGCTGTGTGTGGCAGGCGGGACGAAGCTGCCTGCCCCTGCCTCCTCCATTGATTCCTCAGTGGCTGACTGGACACAGCTTCCGGGGGTTGCTGTGCACATCAATGTGTTCTATTGTTCCAGGCACACGTCGGCCGTAAGACATAGCACGGAACAGGCCCGTCCTTATTCAGAGGCAGAGCCCCCTCCATCACTCAACCCGGCCCTCCCAGGTCACATGCTGGGAGGCCTCTGCAGACAGGGCGCAGCTGCCTCAAATCCGCTGCCTAACATTAGCGCCGCTGGGAAACCCTGACAGTCTCCAGCTTCCCAGACTCTGCCGGGGAAACTGGAAAGATCTAGGGTCCGGGCACGATGTTCTCTGAAGAACTGTGGCTGGACAATGAGAAAAAGTGTGCGATGGTCCGAAAGCCTAAGCCGGGCAGGAAACGCCAGGAGCTGCTGGCCGTGGCCTTGGGGGTGAAGGTGGGAGTCAAAGGCGGCTTTCTTTGGCCCCCTCTCAAACTCTTTGCCTGTCCACAGATCTCCTCCCTCGTCCGGAGGGCCGCCCTCACGCACAACGACAACCACTTCAACTACGAGAAGACACACAACTTCAAGGTAAGCAGGACTCCGCATTCTTTCTTCTGTGTAAAAGCGGGGGGCGGGTGCAGTGTATGGTTTCCATCTGGTCTTCGGGAGTAAAGTCACGAGACAGTGAATTCCTTGGCTTTCCACATTGAGCTTCTTTTTTTTTTCGTATCAGTTCACACTGCTTGATGCTTGTGCCTAGAATCACCTATATGTGTGTTAACTTAGTTCTGGAGAATTGGACCCATTTCTTCTTCAGATGCCCACGTCCAATGAAAGAGACACAGAGCATGCCCACTCTGTGTCATTCGGGGACCTTCTGGGGACAGCTAAGAGGTACTTTTCCACTCAGAGCAGCAGTAGGAATATCGCTGTCTCCGAGCAAGCGAAAACAGTTGCTGTTTCACATTCTGTGTTTTGTCTTTTGTTTCGAGGGATGCTCATTCCTTTGGTTTATGTGTGGACAGCTGTGAAAGCAAATGACAGGCGATACCATCCAGTAGCTTTTGTTGGCGCTTCGGGTGCAGGGAGCACCCTGGCTGCCTGGCCCGCTCCCTCCGTTCGCTGCCTTGATCTTGCGCACCAGACCAAACAAAAAGATATGGAAAGTCGGGGGAGTTTAAGTGGATTTTCCCACATGTATTTATAAACCGGAAACGCTGCTATCTTCACTTCAGACGAGCACTGGTAGAAACGGCCTGCCGTCAGAAAATTACGGCTTATTTCCTTGGCCCTACCTAATGTGTTTTCCAAGAAGGGCTGGGAGGAGGTGCCGATGCCAATTCGGCTGGAGATGCTTTGGGGCGAGGAGAGACGGGACAGAGGTAGAGGTTTTATGCCAGCAAACGGGCTGACAATTGGGAAGTTGGAGAGTGTGCAGAAGAAGGAATCCAAGGCAAAAAGAAGACGCAGGGGCAGCAAATTGTGAATTGCCTTCTTTGTTATAAAAACAAAACAAAACAAAACAAAACAAAAACCTCTTGTTTCCTTTAGGGCCGGTAGCACAAGCGACTTTTGGAACTAGATAGCCCTTTGTCAGAGGTGACCAAGGAGACCTATTTTATTCTTTGCTTTCTGATCCTTCTTAAGGACAAATGTGCATCTATTAAATACACATTCACATTAGTTTGGTCTGTTTGCCCTGCTTCTGTTTTTAGAAAGTGAGCAGCTCAGGCATTTGCATGCTATAATTGAACTCAGGAACAGACTCGTTCAGCCCTCCAAATTTGGCGTGAGGATGAAGAATTGCATTATATATGTCCTCATCCATGCCAAGGCTCTTGACATTTCTCCCATCACTGGATAGTAGCAGGCCTAATTTGGGACATTAAAAAAAAAAAGTTATTTTTTCTCTTTCTTATTTTCTACCTTTACCCTTTAATGTTTTTGCCTTAAGAAAGTGTTTGTCTAACTTTGAGCAAAAATCCTGATCCTTTGCATCTGGTGGACCCGCAGCCAAGGATGGGAACATGAATCTTCTCGGACTTGCACATTTTTTTTTCCTCTTGAAAAGTCCCATTCTTCTGGCTTTAAGAAATAACTGGAATTATGCCCTACGGTGATAATATGTTTGCATGGACAGCTTCTCTCTATATATAGTGTGCCTGAGCTTGTGTGGAAAACGCGCAAACGTATTTAGTTGATTGATACCTTCGGTGCTGTTGCTAACACGATCTGTATCAGTTATCCCTGAAAAACACCAACAGCTTTTTTAAATATTTGCTTCGAAAGAGTCATTGCATTCACGTGTCAGTGTGTTCTTGTTTTCTAACTTACAGCAGTCATGAGAGAAGAAAAAAGTAGAAACAGACAAGTTGTTGTAGAACAAGGATACACAGGCCAAGACTGGAACATTTCTCTTCAGTTTTTAAATAGATGTCTTAGAGACACAGCAGACCTTTGAGTCGCTGTGCCAGTTGATTGTAGCTTCCAGTGGTACTGCTGGTGCCATTGTCCTTAAGAATGAGTGGCTTGGGCAGGAGGGGTGGTTCTCTCTGTCATTCATTCCCCTTCCACCCTCCTTCAGACCTCTTCTCACCCCCAACTGTCTAAAACCATGTCCCTTCTCTAAATAGAGCAGTGGGTTTTCAGTAACACCACTGGGCTGAACTGAAGAAGGAAAACTGAACTGAAGATTCCTGTCATCTCCATTAGTGTCAGATTAAGACATAAAACACAGACTTTTTATTTATGTTAACTTCTAGTTGGCTTTATCCTGAAACTTCCTTGATTTGTCATTTGGGTTATTATTTGAGGGTGTTCTGTGCAGGGCATAGAGATAAGCGTTCAATAAAAGTAACCAAGGGTCACATTTTCATGCTGACCACCCAATGAGCCTAGAGGCTTCTTACCAGAGATTTAGCTCTCTCTGCCAGCCAATCTTAATGACTCCCCACAACGCGATTTCTTTTTTTTTTTCTTTTTTTTTTTTTGCCCAGATCAGGACTATTCACCCAGGTAAAAAGCTCTCTTGAGTGTCCCCAGGCACTTCTTCGAGAAGAGCGAGTGGACCACTGTGGGTACAGGTGGGGAACTCCGGGCGCATTCTTTCAGAAGCTGGTCACTGCTCCGAGGTCCGTTTATCTATTGTGTCCTTACTCTGAAAAGCAGTGTAAGCAAATTAACGCCGTGCACCATTTCATGCACGAATTATTACTATATGCAGATACAGTTGCTACTAATTAAAGGCCTAAATTCCCTGGGCTTACTTGCACATCCGAGGCGGTTAGAAGTGTTCATTGACGGAATGATGAAAGTAACAAACTCCCATCCAATGTGAAAACGTCTGATAAACAGAAAAATCGCTCCGTTATTTGACTCTCATTACAGCTGCACCTCTGTTTACTTAGTTGACTTAAGGGGGCACTCTCTTATAAATGGAGCAGCTCTCTTCCAGATGGACCCCTCCAATGACACCTTGTGGCTGAGCTCTCAAAGTCTGCAGGCCGGCCATCCCCAGAGCCCCAGCAGTCGGGGTAACTGTCCTTCCTTCCCCAGTTAGCACGGTGATGGGGTAGCTGTGGCCAGCCTGGTACTCACTGGCCAAGAGCTTAGTTCTCCCGGCCTCGTTTCCTCGTCTGTAAAATGGGAGCATCGTGAGGTGTAAAGAAGTCACTTATGGTCTCTGGCACCCAGTAAGTTTAGCGTCTCTTCTTATTTTATTTTCTTTGTGTCTCTCATTTCTCACACGCGTTTTTGTGTTTAGCTTTGTCCGTCTCTGTGTTTCTTATTTTCCACCCTCTCTTCTTCATGCCCGTCTTTCTTTTCTCTCTCAATGCTCTCCTCCTCTCTGGTTCATTAGACGGAGCAGAAAAATGCAAGAGCTTTGTGGGCAATGCGAATGGCAGGAGTGGAAACTTGGAGTTAGAAGGGAGCCTGAGAGGGAAAGGGTGCAGGGAAGAGGCAGGGCAGAGGCGGTCTGGGGTAGAGTGGCGCTCACGTCACTTATGGGCGCTGACGGGGGCCAGCGGGATGGCGGCGGAAGGCCCGGCCTGGGCGGCTTCGCGCTCAGCGGCTCGTGTTCCCGGCTCTCCCCGGCTGCATGTCTGTTCCTCCCTGGTCCTTCTCCAGCTTCTCTCCCGCTACCCAGGCCTTCCAGGGCCACTCTTCTCTCCCTAGAGAGAATATGGATGGAGAGCAGAGGTCCGGAAAGTTCTGAAGCGCGAAGAGCACACCACGGTAGCCCCAGCTCACCCCGTGTCCCTCATCCTCTGACCATCACTTACTTCCATGTCCCTGTGCCTCCCTCTCCCAGCCCCCTGCCGCTTTTCCTTTTCTCTGTAGCTCTGACCACCAGCTGACATCGTACATATTACCGATGTGTCTGCCCTCCCTTACCATATAGAAACACCCACCCCCTCCGTGGGGCGGGGACAGGGATTGTTGTCTGTTTTACTTCTTGCGGAAGAAACCCCAGTGTCCAGAGCAGGGCTTGTCCGGAGCACGATGTCAGTAAGCTTTGGTTGACAGCAGGTGTAGCAGACATCTCAGAGTGCAGTGGCTCTCCTGGTCCCCACCGTTGGCCTCATCCGTGGCCTGTTGCGCGTGGGTTAGTTGTGCTTGAGTCCTTCTGGGTGGGTAGTGGGGTGAGGGCCAGGGGGCCGCTGCACTCTGAGATGTCTGCTACACCTGCTGTCAACCCAAACCTACTGACCTTGTGTCCAGTGTCACCGGGCCACACCCGAGATGGAGGCCGTATCAGGGTGCGTCAGGCCAGCTCTTTTCCCACTCGGCCAGAGGGTCTGGCCCACAGGGCTGCCCAGCGGCTCATACGTGGGGAAGCCGGGCTGAGGAAAGACACACGCCCCGGTTTCCTCCTCTCGTCCCGGCTTGCTCTGTGGTGATGCTCAAAACTGGCCCCATCTGGACAAACATTAAAGGGTTTCCCAGCTTACCTTTTTTATGTCCCCACTCTCAAGAGACCGAGGCTACAGCGGTAGCATGCTCTTCCCTTAGGACACCACGTGTAGCATGCTCCTTCTAACATGCCTGCCCACCCCGTAAGATCCTGGGGGGCAGGACTGGAAGTCGGGGAGGTTTTGTGGCTCATGTCTAGGTCTGTCATCACTTTGCATTCTTATCAGTCTAGGGGCCATTTGCTTTGGCACAAGCCGTTTTTGCTTCCCATATGCAAACCTCTCTTTTCTCCGTCCTCCTCGACCTCGTAAAAACGTGTTGATTCTCATCCCCAATCATTCCTGCCTCTGTTGGCACAGGCAGGAATCGGCTTCAGAACTGGTCGTGGGTTTTATTTTGCTTCTTTTGTTTAATAATCAGAAACGGCTGTTTGGGCAGAAACAAGTCTGGAACGGCTCAAAGAAAAGGCAAACGTCATCACCTTGAATGGAGAATATATGGGCTCTGGAAAGATTGGGCTTTATGCAGAAAAAATGGTTTCTGCTCCCAAAGTGCTATGAAGAGTCATTCTTTGTCTGCCTCCCCTGTAGCCTCATTCCACCATTGTCATTCTTAGAAATGCCTTATTTTCCACTAATAGGACCCCCAGAAACTGTCGTAAGCTAAATAAGAGGCTATTCTATAGGAAGGTTTCATAGAACCCCGGGGTCTGCTCGGGACTCAAGCAGGGGAGGAAACAGGAACCGGAAGCACAGGCGGACCAGTTTCTCCTTCTCTTGCCCCTCCTTCCCTTCCTTCTTCTCTCCCTTTCCCTCCCCCTCCCTCATTCTTTCATTTTCTCTCCCTCCCTCTGCACCACTTAATTGCCCTCTGGTTATCAGCCTTATTGTTCTCTCCCTGCACAAAAATGTCATCGTCCATATGGTCTGCAGAATATGGTTGATGGGGACCCCGGGATTATGTTACAAGGCCAGCCACAAAAACCCAATTCCAAATTTCCAGAGAGAGACTCGGAATAGCCTGGCCCGCACCAGGTGTCTGGCGTGCTTAAGTAACTGTGGCCACGGAGCCCCCTCCCCCCACCCCGTAAACCTGCAGATGGGGCCATAGGATCTCCGGGGGAGGACAGTGCCCAGGTTAAAAGAAAGGAGTCCTCCTGGGCCGATAGCCTGGAGACATCAGCTGTGACCCTTTCCTCCTCGTTTTCAAGAATTCCCCTTAAACTTTGACGTCCAAGTCAAATTCTTTCCACTGGGTTCCGCTTGAAGTAAATCATGGAGCTACTCTAAGCCTATGTAGTATTATTAATATTAATACTTGCAAGCCTGGGCATCCCGCAGCGCACATTAGTCTTGGCCTCTGTCTGCGTTAAAGGAAGAGCCTCTACTTTTTTCGGTTCTTTTACAAAGGGTGCCCACCCCTCTTGTGCCATTTTGGAGCGAGGACCAGCCCTCAGCAAAACCGGGCAGTAAGTGAGGTTTGTCTCTGACCCTCATTTTACATTCAAGGTGATGAAGTTTGCCTTTCCTTTGAGTTTTCCAGCTCTCCACCGTCTGCCCCGGGATTGTTTCTCTTCCCCCACCACCCCCCACCACCACCACCCCCCACCCCCCGCCTCCACCCTAGTGCTGCTGAGTTTCTCCATCAAACCATCCTGCTGAGTCTCGGCAGCCTTAGAGCCTAGCTCTCAGCTTCTCCTCCACCTTGTTCCTCGAGGCTTTGCATTCCGCTGACACACTACAGATGGCCATTAATTTAAAGTATCACCTGTTTCCTGACAAACGAGCCTGGTTTACTCGAAAACCCTTTCTTCTCCGATGCACCGAGGTTCACTATTGCTCCACGGATAGTACAATGCTAAATTCGAAAAGTGCCTGTTTAAGAAAATGGCAGCTAAATTAATCTAGTGGTCGTGCTTTAAATGGGTCCTCATGAGACCACAGCATGAGGCAGTGTTCCAGGGGCATTTCATTCATGGTGGGGATTTGGGGCAAGTGAGGAAACAATTTTTGGATAAGGTTCTCATGGGGGTGTGTGCCTTCTCAGTCTGCCAGTATCCGGCCTAATGCTTATCTTATACCTCCTTGGCACATTTTTATGTAAATATTGGGACACTGTCACTGTAAATTCTTTACAAACCGGCAAGTCTCGTGGAAAGGGAAGAGTCATTGACAAGAAACCTAACAAGGACTCCTTGCTTCAGCCACACCCCAAGGGAGTGGCTTAGCCAAGCTGTCTCACAAATGAAAGTCATCTATTAACAAGTCTGACCCACATCAAGTGTTTAGCTGTTATGATTTTTATAGAGAGTTTGTTTTATTCCAAAGGCCACAAAATTCAAAGAGATGATTCTAAATGACTCAATGGATGATTCTGGCATTTTAAGTCCAGAGAACTACTCCTTTTGTGTTTTGTGGGAAGAAAAAAAAGCAAGCACCAGTGATCACTGTACATATTAGTTGGGCGTTCTTGAAAGTTCTAATAAGAAGAAACTATTTAGACAGTTATTTTTTATTCAGTGAATACGGACTGAGTGCCGATTAGATGCCAGCACGGCCAGGTGCCAGGCAGAGAGTGGTGACATAAGCATGCGAACTCTTCCTCTTCTGAGTGGCTCTCCGCCGCTGTGTCTGGCTCCCCAGGGACCCTTGGCCATGTCGGGAGACATTTCTGATTCTCACGGCTGGGTTTGCCAATGGCATCTTGCAGACGCCAGGGATGCTGCTAACCATCCTACAGTGACCAGGACAGGCACCCACCACGAAGACTTAGGTGGCCCAATGTCAGCAGTGCCAAGCTTGAGAAAACTTGCAAGAGACAATGGGGGACCCCTGGAGGTTTTTGAGCAGGGAGATGTTAAAAAATAGTTGGTGCCGATGGCTTCCTATACCTGAGGGGAAGTTACTACCGCAGAAGAGGTCACTTTATGCAATGGGAGATACCCAATATGTGGCCGTCAGTGTTTTAGAAATTAAATCTTATTTTAAATGTACTAGAACAGCTGCTAACTAGACAGATCTGGGGGGTCCACGGCGCCATGGCTGAGAGACCAGCTCTCCTGCAGCGTCTGCTCAGCAGGCCTCTCAGGAAACCCCGAAGTCTTCCGTCACGATTGCACGCCGCTATTTTTCTCAGATCCGAAAAGGTTCACCTCAAGGTCAGTATTTCATCTGATCTCACAAGTCCCAGGTCCCAAGTTTAACCTGATATCTCATTTGAATGCAATGTCATGTGATTCAGGGAAATGCAGTAGATTATAGGAAAAGCCCTTGGCTGAGACGAGGAGGCCAAGTGCTCCTGACTGCAGACAAGCTGCCTACTCTCCTCAGGTAACTCTGGACAAAGGCTAGACCAGATGACCCCCCCAAAACTCAGCAACTTGTCGCTGGAAGTGACTTTAGCCACCTCTACCCCGCTCCTGCACGCATTTAAAGTAGCAAAGAAAACATTGCCTTTGACCCAATGAGGTTTTCAAAACAAAGTAAAAGGGTAAAGTTCTCATTTTTAATATGGATCATAAAGGTGACCAACTGAGGTGCTATCTTTTCAGTCTATAACGTGATTCTCTGCCACTTTGCCCCCGGGACCACAAGTGGCAAAGTCTGCAGACATTTGTGGCAGTCGCCGCCGACGGGGGTTACCGGCATCTAGGGGTTAGAGGCCAGGGAGGCCGCTAAATAGCCACGAAGCACAAAGATTCACCCAGCCGAAACGTGCACAGTGCCAAGGTAGAGAAACCCTGATGTCAACTGATAAGAAAAAGCAAACTTTCGCAACCGTAGCACATCAAAAATAGCACTTTCTGCTCCTTGCAGTCCAGAACCTGGGCTGAGCCGATTATACACTTGGGCAGTGTCTACACTGACCCATCAAAACATACTTGTTATGCACCCACCAGGGACTCCTGGCTTCCAGCTCCAGCAGATGTGAGACAAATAACATCCTGCTCATTTGGAAAGAGTCATGTCAGGGGACACTCGCTGAGCGCTGGAGAATTTTCTTGACAAATTCTTCTTGCTCTTGTTTTTATGAAATGGCCATTCCTGGGCTATTTGTCAAACATACCTTATCTCCTGCAATACCATCTTTTTCTGTTTGGTGTGGTTTTTGAATTCCAGGCAGACCTTGCCCAGTATAATAGTCTTGGACAGACATTCTTCCTGTCTGGGGTATTTTCTTCCTGTCTGGGGTATTTTAGTTACTGCCCTAAAGTTTGTAAAATGTTTTTTTTTTTTCTGTTCTGAAAAGATATTCTTGAAAATCAATAAACTTCAGAGAATGGGAAAAGGCTGATTAGTGATTTTTCAAGATACGGGGTATTTCATCAGGAGAGTTGACATAATAAACTCAACCAGAAATAAAGTGGATTCAGAGAGAGTGCCTGAACATTTACATGCGACTTACTGTCTAGAGATTGTCCTCGTGGACTCAAAAGAAAATTGAACAATATATCGGCCATGAAAATAAACAGTGGCCCATCACAAAGAGGAAATTAGGCAGTGGGCCTAAAATAATGTTTAACTAACTTTGCATGCCCCTCTTCATCATTTCATTTGATTTCTGTGGCAAGGTGTATTTGTGGGGACACTCAGAGTTCTCTGCTATGCAGAAATGTCTGCCTGCATTTGTTCGGCTGGAGAAATGAGATCAAAGGTGAAGGGGACACTTCAGTGAGAAAGGATGTTGCTAAATGTAGATGAGGCTAATAAACTTTTAAGTGCAATTTTGTTCTGTTTAATTATTTTTGTAAATATTGGCAAAAAGTGAGGAAAATTCAGAAAATCTGTGATTAGCGTGTCCTGCACTTGCTGAGCACTCAATAAACCGGTTTCTACCTGGATAGGATGGCTAGTCTCCTGATTTCTAGATATTGCCTTTTCATTTTTAGCTGAAGGTATGGAGATATTTCCCGTGAGATTTCTTTATCCACTAGCGATATTCTAGAGAAGAACCTGATCTCTCACTCCTTTTATTGCATGACCTACAAGAAAGGCATGTCCGCGAGACAGCAAACCCACCTTCACTGGCTTTTCACTGTGCTCTCTCTTCTTGGAACGTTCTTCCTAAGGACTCTCTCTCCCCAGTGGATGCTGTCTCTTTCCCACCAGCTCGCTCGTTCCCAGGGTGAACTCCTCCTCATCCTTCAAAACCCAGTCCAAATATCAATTTCTCTAGACTTCCCAGGAAGGATTTATTATTCTCCCCACTATACTACCATAGGATAATTATTTGTATTGCCTATTTATTCTCATAGATGAGATTCTTGAGTGCAGAGGGGTAGGTCTGTGCTCCTCTGATTTTTTTTGACTTTGTATATCCGAGGACTAGGACAGTGCCAAGTTCAAAGTAGATAATCAGCATGTTAGTACCAAAGAAATGGGTGAATAATGAATGGGTGGATAGGTGAATGAAATAGGAATTCATTCATCTCTCTGGCATCCTTCTGCCACTAATGTGTAAAGCCACTTCTGAGATATACCAAGTCTCCAAATCTATGTGACTTTCCACTCTGTACCACGGGTCTGTTTTACTTTTTGTAACCATAGAAGTCTTGGTATATATGGTCAGATGTGTTTTCCTACCTTCTGCTTATTCAAAATTATTGTGTTTTTTTTTTTTTACACAAGGATTTTAGGGTCATCTTGACCCTAGAAAGCACCATGGAGATTTTTATTGAAATTGCATTGGATTTATAGATTCATTTGGAGGATAATTGACATATTTACAATATTGGGTATTGCCATGCATGAATATAGAATATCTCCTTATTTGTCTCCTCAATGTCATTTATTTATTTTAGATTTTTGCTGTTCTTGTGAATGAGTCTTTAATTTTTATTACTTAATAAAATGAGTTATTACTTAGGTATAGAAATGCTACTGATCTCTTCATACTGCTCTTTTATTAAGCATACTTTGTAGCCTTTTTTTCTTCTTCCAATTAGATATTGTATTTCTTTGTTTTGTTTTATTATCCTGGCTAAACTCAACAGAATAATGCTCAAAAGAAGTATTTATAGCAGGCAGCTTTATCTTTTTGCCGACTTTAAAGGAAATTAATGTTTCATCTTTAAATGTGATGTTTATTATGTGTGTAACATATATACCCTTAATCAATTATTTTTAGGATTGTTCCTTCTATTCCTAGTGTGTCAAATGCTATTATTATGAGTGAATGTTGAATTTTATTGATTGTTGGTATTCTAATTTTTGAAATGATTATGTGGTTTCTCTCTCTTGTTTTGTTATTTCGGTGAATTCAAAAAATATGTTAACTACCTTAAATCCCTGAAAGAAAACCTCCTTAATGAGGACATTTTTAAAAATATAATACTACATTCAGTAGGATCTTTTAAAAAGATTTTTACATTTATGTTCATAATTGAAATTGATAATTTTACTTTATGTACTGTTCTTGTATAATTTTTGAGTCAAGATTATATAAGTTTCATAAAGCAAATTGTGGAGTTTTTCTTATCTCCTACCCCTCACTCTGGAGTAATCCATATTGGCTAGAGATAATTTGTTTCTTACAAACTCAGTAAAACTTAATAAAATTATTTGGGATCAGTGACGATTTGAGGGTAGACGTTTTACTACAGATTTAATTATTTGGTGGCTATAACTGAATTCACATTTTCTATATTTTTGATAATTTATATCCTTTAGGAAAATTAGCCACATCATGTAACATTTAATTTTATGGGTATAAAGTTAATATTCCCAAGGTTTTTGTTTTATATCTTTACTATATCTGCATTTATGTCCTCTCTTATCGTGTCTGCCTTTTCTCTTAATCAATCTTGCCCATGGTTTGCCTACTTTATAAATCTTTTTAAAATCACTTTAGAAATTTTTAAATCATTTTTATCTTTTCTTCCTATTTTATTATATTCTATAATCATTTTTTTGTTTGTCTTACTGTTATTTTTCTAGCTTCCTAAATAGTATGCTTAGCCTATTGATTTTCAGCCTGTATTTTCTAATACATGCATTTAAAGCTTCTATACCCCACAAATTTTCTTTGTCTTTCAAGTCTAAATGTTTTCTAATTTCTATTAAGATTTCTTTTTTGCTAAATTTTAAAAATTACTTTAAATTTTCATACATATAGGGCTTTGGCTATGTAGTATTATTGATTTTTAGTTTTATTGCATTATAGTTAGAACATGGTCTCTATAGTATCAGTTCTTTTGTATATGTTGAGGCTTGATTTATGATCAGTTTGTATGAATGTTC
The DNA here is from genome assembly GCA_003508835.1 of Eonycteris spelaea. NCBI lineage: Eukaryota > Metazoa > Chordata > Mammalia > Chiroptera > Pteropodidae > Eonycteris > Eonycteris spelaea. The sequence continues at coordinate 2,669,482 of PUFA01000036.1, forward strand.
CATGTGTGTTTTAAAACGTGTGTTCTTGGAATTTTAGGTATGAGCTATCTTTTATATTCAGGATATTAACTTTATTATATTACTTTATATTCATGATGTTAACTCTATTTGATCTATTAATTTCTGTGAATAGATGTTAAAAACATGATTATGGATTTGTCCATTTCTTTTTGTAATTCTTTCCATTTTTGCTTTATTTTTTGAGCTTATGTTGTCATGTGCATAAAAGCTCAGGATTATTATATCTTTATAGAAAAGGTAAATCTCTATTATAGAATGACCATCTGTATCGCTAAAAATGAAAATATATGCTTTATATCAACTTATCTGTTTTGGGTTTCTGTTGGCTAGCGTTTGCTGGGTCTGTATTTTTCTAACCCTTTAATATTTCTATTGCATTATGTTTTGAATGTATTTCTTGCAAAGGTTTTAAAATATCTTAAATTTTCTCTCTCTTGTTCATGAGTTATATTTATTGTGATTAGAGATGTAGAAGGATTTTTCTTCTTTTTTTCTATATTTACTGTGCTTTTTTTACTATTATTATTATTGCTTTGTTTTTCTCCTTCCAAACTTTTTTTATCCTAATCAAATCTCTATTTTTTTTGCCTTTTTGCATTTTTTAAAATTTATGAATTCCATCCCACTCTTTCTGTATACATTAAAAATTTTAATACATTCATATTGAACTTAAAAATCCTCCTCAATTAATTAGTAGCGCTACTTACATTACCCCAAATTATAAGGACTTTAAAATGCTTTAACTCTTTTAAGACCCTCCAAATCTTCCATGTCATTTTTTCACCCTGTTTTTAAGTCCCCTTGAAATTAGTCATCTTGCTGTTATAAACAGACAGGGCTTGATTAAACTGACCCATGTTTACTAGTTTTCTTGCTCACCAAGGCTTCTTAAACCCTATTTTCTCCCACTAAATTCAGTATGTTTCCTCCAGAAGTATATTTCTTAGTATTTATTTGAGTGAGTATCTGTGAGTGTCTTGGAGTTTGTCTGAAAATATCTTTATCTCACCCTTGCTCTGGAATGCTAAATAGCTAGGTATAGAGGTTTGGTTAGTACTAATTTCCTCTTATTATTCCGTAATCTACTCATCTTTTTTTGCTGAGGAGTATTCTGTTTTCATCCTAATTAGTGTCCTTTTCCAGGTCACCTGTTTTTTAGGATTTTGCTTTCCTTTTGGTATTCTGAAGTTTCACTATAATGTTGGTGGATATCAATTATTTTTTATTTATTGTGCTTGAGATTTAATTAACTTGTCTTAATCTTAAGATTTTATATCTTTTACTAATTCTGGAAAGATTTCAACTGTTTCTCTTTTTAAACATTGCTTTCACATATGCTCTAAACCTAATCATCTCTCAGCTTTTTGGGATCACCACTTCTTTGCTTCTCTCTTTTGCATGTCTGGTCTCTTCTACCTGTCTTAACAACCTCATCCACAAATTAACATGCCTTAATGTCTCCTATCTGTCATTTTAAAAAAGAAATCTTCCTAGACCACATTTGTCCCTGGAGCTACCTCGTTGCTGTGCTGAACAACATCGCCAAACTTCTCAATGAAGTTGCCTACACATTTCTCCACTTCAGTGCTTCCCGTTTATTCCTCAGTTCACCTGACTATGACTTCTGCCTTCACGGATCCAAAGAGACCTTTCTCGCCAAGACTGCTTTCATGTGTCTGAACCAGCGTTCCACCCTCATTTACCTGGACCCCCTTTTCAGCATCCAGCATGGCGGACTTCTCCTTCCCCAACACTCTTTACCTCTTAGCTTCTGAGATACTTTATCTTCTTGGTTCTCTGCGAATGCTGCAGTGCCCTCGGCTTTGGATTGTACTGTTTGCCTCGTTTTCTCTCTGTACCCCTAATAGTTTTTACTTATTCACACGATTTTAAATGCCATCTATTTGTCAGCGATGGCCAAATATATGCCTCCTGCTCTCACCCCTCCTGAGCGATTCAATGATGTGTGAATTCCTGCTTGATCCTAGGACTCAAAATATTAGTGGCATTTAAGCTTAAACTGTTCAAAGCTGAATTCTTGAATTTTCTTCTCCCCAAAAGAGTCTCTTTTCTTTTTCAGCAAATGGCATCACCATCCATCTGGTTTCTAAAGCTAAAATCTGGGAATCATTCTTGAGTCCTCTCTCCTTCAAAGACCCACATTTATTCTGCCATCAAGTCCTGTAAATTCAATCTTCAGAATGTATCTCAACTCTATCCACTTCCCATCTCCACCCCAACATCCTAACGTTGGCCTCTGTCATTTCTCAACTAGAGACCGAATCTCTCCCACTATTAATTAACCTTCTCTCATCACTTTCCACACAGCGGTCAGAATATCATTTTTTTTTAAAACCATCTTCTTACTTAAAGTCCTTTAAGTGCTTCCTTTTGCAACTAGGTTGAAACCAAATCCACGCTCATTAATAAAGACGTCAAGGCCCTTTCCTCCCCTCAGCCTCGGCCTGGTCCCTGACCCCTCACTCTGGTGTTCTGGCCACCCCTTGGCCGTCCAGTTCCTCAGTCACAGCAGCCCTTCCGCTTCTGCAGGGCCTCAGTCCGTTCCTTCTGCCTGGAAGGCTTCGTTTCTGTCCCCCTTTGGGACTGGCTCCTTCTCTTTCTTCAAGCAACTCGAGATCACCTTCCAAGGGAGGCCTTCCTGGTTTTCCTGGACAACACTGGAGCCTCTCTTAAATCTCTCCGGGAGCAGCCTCATTTTCCCTTTTATAGCCCTTTTCTTATCTCTCTCTCTTTTTTTAGAGTTGTATAATTTTACATATCTAATTAATCATGCAATGCCAATCGTGTATTCACAACAGACAGTGAGGCCACCGTTAGCCAGCAGTCTCTTTCGAGCATTTCCAGTAAAATACGAAGGAACCTTCGATTGCTGCGTTGAGGAAATGTTTACCTTTCGGTAGGAGGCATTACTGAGGAATTCTTCTAATGCCACGTTTCGTGCGAGTGGGCTAAGAGGATCGTGGCATTTCGGCTCTGTGGGAGCGCGAGTGTTCCCTGGGACGGATTGTCCGCACCCCGACACGGAGTGCCTGGGCGTGTTTCAGCACGCCTCGCAGCACGATTCTCCACTTTAGGAAGAACAATTCTGAGGTTTGTCTTTTTCGTCGATAGTCAAAGCCAAAATAGCGTGATGAGCGGTCTGCGTGTGATGAACTGAAATACCAAAAGACTATTCTAACTTCGTTTTATTGCATAGAAACCATGGCCGTAAGGTGCTGTTTTAGATTTATTAACTTGCTTATTGTCTGTGCTTTTACAAGTCTGTGAGTTCCATTAAGAGGGAACCAGGTCTGTTGTGTTTGTCGCTTTATACCCACCCAATTACTAGCATGTAGAAAGGAAGATCTTGAAGCAGTGGCATTTGTTAGGTAGAGCTCTGATGAAGCATCTCCCCGAATCGTGACCATAGCTGTCATCCTGATTTTTTGTTAAGTAAAAGTGATATATACAGGCCTCCCAGTCTGTTAAAAAATACATTGTGCTGCATTTTGTACTTCTTAGTGGAGGTTTAAACCCTGGAAGACCTTATAGAATGTCTCATAATATCTTAATTTTGTACAAATTTAAAACATTTTCATGCATATTCGTATGCCTCCAAAGAGACTGCCTGGGGTGGTTTTTGGTTTATCATGGCCACATCTGCTTTCAAGGAATTTACTAGCTCTGCTTCTTGAAACTCGTTGTTGCTAGAGAACATGTATTTTTGTTTTGTTTTATTTTGTTTTTTGTTTTGAATTATGACTTAATACGTGGTCCTGTCCCAGGAGGACCTATGCCTGAATAATTAGAGATAACACCATCCTTACTTCATGATATGCAAAATATTTAACAACTGGCTGAGGCACCAGCCAATGAGACTGTTACCTCAGCCAGCAAGAGAGACTTCTGGTTTATACATCTGTGGGCCACGCCAGGGCCTGCTAATACAGACCTCGTCTATGGGGAAGGCAGGTCTGTAGTCCCTGTTGGTACCCTTCGTTTTCAGCCGTTTTCCTCACTTTTTCAATGTCTTTTTCTTTGGAAGTGATTCAAAGCCTCAGAACCTTTTAATTATCCCACAATCATGCTCTATTTATACCTGCCTGGATATTCTACAGATGGGACAACTTTGGTCAAAAGGACACGGTAATTGAGTTCTGCCTTGCAGAACTTGCTGAGCTAAACGCAGGTTACAGAGACCAGTGTGGGCTGTCTTGGGTTTGTCCACACAGCAGTGTCTCGTTCGGGGTGGTGAGAGTCTCATTCTTTAGCTGATGACATGGCCCTGTAATCTTACCGTTTTTCCACATTCCTCTCAGGCCCTGGCCCTGGGTGTGGTAGATCGGTGGAGGATTCTCAAAGATCAAAGCACATCTTTGTCTTACTCTCGGCCTCTTTACAACTCTGCCTCACTGGAAAGAAGAGGCCCAGTGAGGGATGCTCATTCCCACTATGGCTTTTGTGTCTCGGCTTCATGTATTTGTGTGGCGTCTGAGGCCGCCTGCCTCCAAATGACTCTGAATTTTCGGACACTTTTCTTCTTTTTGGATTACAGGTGCACACATTCCGAGGCCCGCACTGGTGTGAATACTGTGCCAACTTCATGTGGGGGCTCATCGCCCAAGGGGTCCGGTGCTCAGGTAGACACAGAACTTTCTTTATCCTTTTCCATTTATGTAAAGTGCCACCATGTTGAGCTGGAGACGTCGCTCCAGAGCTGGAAAATAGGGCCAGATAAGCTCGAAAGTCTAGCTTTCATAAAGGTTTGAGGCATCTCTGTGCTTAATGGAAAGACTCCATTAATATCACATGTTTATGCAAGAAAAGAAAAAGATTCCAAACAAGTACATGTCTTTAGGCAACTACCTGCCACCTACGATAAGTAACAGTCCTTAAAAGAAAAGGAAATTAATTCCAATGGAATTGCACAGATAGCAAAACCACATTTCTTTCCTATCCCCGCTTTACTACAAAAGGGATGACCTAAAAGTAATAATCCTGGTGAACGTTGGCTGCACACCAGGCACTGAGCTAAGCACTTTCTATTTCATCAGCCCATGTAGCTTCACCGACAAGTGCCATTATTCTCCATCACATAGGTGAAGAAACTGAGGCTCACCGGCCACTGTAAATTGCCCTTCACCACATAGTAAGTGATGGAACATTAATTCAACTCCAGAGCCCGTGCTCAGTATTTTTCTGCCATCAGATAATGATGAAACTGCACACCTTAATTTGATATCACATCTTTTCAAAACACTTTGAAACCTTGGATGCTTTTCCCCCTGGAACTGAACGCATACCCCCATTGCTAACAGCCCACGACACATCTTCAGATACAGCTAACAAAAATAGCACCGAATCACCAAATTGACGTGTAACTGGGAGTCCTGATCCATCTCACCATGCTTTTTCTGGCAAGCAGTCTGGCCAGGAGCAAGAACAGTCTTCTATGGTGTATTGATTGGATTTCCCTCAACGCCATGCCTGATTTTTTTTTTTCCTTGCTAGGGTATAATTTTAAAACCTAACTCTTACGACGCATTTCAAATAAAATAAGCTGATGATAATCCATTGCAATGATCTGTCTGCCCGCATTACCCGTTTTGGTTCACAGGGTCGAGGGACCGTAAGTCCTTTCTCTGCTTGAAAGGCACTATCCCGGCGTCTCCTGGGCAGATGCAGCAACCGCTGGTAGAGATACCTGGGTGGTTTAACATGGGCTCATGTTGGTCGGTTGACAGTACCTGCCTCCATCCGAGATCCATGGGCAGAACTCAAAGGCTCAACGCAGGCTTTCCAGAAATGTTCCAGATACCCTGGCTAACACAAAAGACAGACTTCCTACAAAGTATCTCACGGCTCCACCATTGAGCAGAGTGGTAGAATATCTGAATTACTCAGCGTTCATTAATTCAGCCGGCTCCACCTGACTGTACCTATGAAAAATATCCCTGATTGCTGGTACTACCCAATTTCAGTGAGAAATTGGCCAAAGTCAATATTATGAAAACAAAACTCTGGAGTTCAGATTAGCTATGAACAGCAACTTTCTCTCGGTTAAACGGGTTTGGGGTTTTTTTTCTATTTTTTTTTTTTTAAATAAAACATATTCTAAGGCTATAATGTTAGTATTCTCCAGGGGCCATCATTTAGCCTCATATTTCCCCTGAGCAGCAGGAAAACTGAAAACTGACCATTAAGTTTAGGAAAAACAATCATTGCAGCTTAAATCTCCACATCTTTATGGAGATTAAATAAATATTTAAAAATGAACCAAGCTTTATTCAAAGCATATGGAATTGTCTTAGCTTACAAAAACTGAATATTTATTATAAAGCATCTTCATTTTGATAAAATATCAGTATTTGATTCTGCATAAACACCCTGTTGCTTCAGATCTTAAAATGAAGTTTATAAGGATATGAAAAAATTGGATTATCATATAATCCAGCAATGTCACTTCCAGGTATATACCCCAAAGAAATGAAAGCAGGCACTCAGAAAGATGTTTGCACAGCCATGTTTAGAGTAGCGTTATTCACAATAGCCAAGAGGTGGAAGCAGCCCAAGCGTCCCACCAATGAAGGAATGGATAAAAAATGTAGTGCATACATACAGTGAAATATTGTAGAAAATCCTGTCATATGTTACAATATGAACGAACCTTAAGGATATTATGCTAAGTAAAACAATCCAGTCACAAAATACCATTATGATTGCACTTACACGAGGTATCTAATATAGTCTAATTCAGAGAGACAGAGAGTAGAATAGGGTTGCCAGAGGTTGGGCGGAGGAGGGTCTGGAGAAATAAGTGTTTAATAGTTCTGAGTTTCAGTTTTGGAAAATGAAAAGGGTCTTGGAGAGGGATGGTGGTGATGGTAGCACATGGTGTGAAGGAATTTAATGCCACTGAACTGTACACTTAACGATGGTTAAAATGGTGAATTTCATGTCATGTATATTTTACCACAATTCTTCCGAATTGTTTTAAATGAAGTTTATACAGTATAGTAAAAATTACTGATGAAATAACTTAAGAATAGCAGAGCGGTTATCCTTATATTTTCTATCACCATATTGGCTATTTCTTTTCCTGAATTCTCATGAAGTGTCCATTAAACCCAGACTTTACATATATTAACTTACTTGATTCTCATAATAACCCTGGAAGTAGATGTCATGATTCCTCATTTCATAAAAGAGGATCCAAACAAGAAAACCAACCAACTCTATTTAGTTCAATCGGCCAAATTTATATTCACTAAATAGAGCTATCAAAATATTATTGACATTTCCTTCAGTTTTGTTGAATTTCTCATGTTGATAAAGCTGAGATGAGTTAGAACTGGTCCCCGCCCCCACCCCCCCCTCCCCGCTTTGGAAGGAGGGTAGACAGAACTCAGCCAGTAAACATTACATGAACATAATGTATTCATTTTAAAAAAAAAAAATTCATTTTTGTGATGGTTTTACAAAAAATCCTCTCAAAACCTGGATGTGGTTAAGTGCTTTTTTTATAAAGCAAATGATAATATTTATTGTCATGTGTGTAATACACATATATATAGAATACATATTGTTACTTATTCTTTATATCTAGAAAAAAACAATGTTAGAAGCCACTTAGAATAGGAAACACATCAACTTTGAACAACTTCAGCATTAAATTTTTATTTTCCAGAACATAGACTGTTCCTTTGTTGGTGTCACGGTCAGTCCATCAGTGGACACTAACTGCTAACAGGGCTTTACTACGCTCACACCGTGTTCACTGAACCTAAAGGCACCTTTTCGGCTTCAGATCTCGATATGAGCTTCATAAATAATTGCTTTAATCATCACATTACATGGCATTGCTCTAAACTGTATACTCTCAGATACTCCCACTGGTGTCCAGTTAGACATTATTTCCACTCGCAGGTGTCAAAATAAGGCAAGTAGAAAGGAAAATGGCCCGCCCAACCTGCCCGCAAGGAGGAAGGGAGTAGAAGCTGTGGGCAGCTCTCCAGGAAAGTGCAGGTGGTCATGGGTTCATACGGAGAGAGTGATCGTCTCGCCCACAAAAAGAGCATCAAGGACTTAATGGAAACAGCTCAACCAAGTCCCAGGTGCCCTTTATGAGCCGTAACCAGCTCTGGGAACCCAAACCCAAAAGCCTACCTGTGTGTACAAAGGTTCCAGTCCCAAAGGAAACAAAAAACATACAAACAACCTGGCTAATTCCCGAAACTATCTCAGTGAGATGTTCTATCCTTACGGTCCAGCGGCAGAGAAAGCTTAACGAGGAAAATGGAATTATATATGAGTTTCCTGGGTAAAAACGGTTTCACACTCACCTTGCAGCGAGTACCACCTCGAAGCAGGATGGGTGTTCCAGAGAGATACGGTGAACCCTTGGGTGTTTTCGTTTTTATTTTTGGTAACGTAGAATTTGTGTCTGGCTTTGACAAAAGGGCCGGGCGCGTCTCACGTGGCTTCTTTGTTTACAGACTGTGGGTTGAACGTGCACAAACAGTGTTCCAAGCACGTCCCGAATGACTGCCAGCCTGACCTCAAGAGGATCAAAAAGGTGTACTGCTGTGACCTCACGACGCTCGTGAAGGCGCACAACACCCAGAGGCCCATGGTGGTGGACATCTGCATCCGGGAAATCGAAGCAAGAGGTTGGAAAAGACTCCTTATTGTAGCGATTTAATTTTACTATTTATTTCTACCATTGTCAAAACCTTCTTATAATTGTTGGACCGACTCTCTCTCCAGTATTGTTGAACCAAATCTTCTCTCTCCTTACACACAAACCAAATCAATGTCTGTTTCCTACATAAACCACTCACGCATGAAATGCATTCGTATGTGCCTTCAGTACATCCTGGCTAAGCATTTAATACGCGCTATACATTGAGGATGTCAAAGTCCCAGTTCTCACCTTCAAGAAATTCATACTGTAAGGATGCAGAATTGCAGGCCCGGATAAAATATATGTTGTGGGTGTGTGTATTCGAAGCCCCGTGGAGTCACAGAGGAATACATTTTAATCTTATTTGAAGAACAATTCAGAAAGAGGTTATGGGAGAGAGGAGGTTTGAGTCTTAGAAAGTACTCCTGTTCAATAAGTAAAGAAATGGTCGATGAACACCTACATTTTCTACCATATAGAAGTTCACTCCTCGTGCTAGTTCTGTTTATTTCAAAAAGAAGAGTGAAAAGATTAAAAAATCACTATGCATTGAATAGTCATGGAGGGAAGAGGGTAGAAACATTTCAAAGAAAAGATTCTTTATATTATGCGTGAGTCATCTTTCCTCTATTTGTGCTTTGTTTGGCCGCTCTTCAGCTCTTCAGTATCAAAATGTTCAGTGATATGGTGGACGGAGGCTGGTTGGGGAGGACGTGGATTGCTGGATATAGCTTAGATCACTGGTCCATGTAAAAATCTCAAGTGCTCTCACCATTTTTGCCATGTATGTACTCTGCTGTAGTTGATATCCATTATTGTGTCCAAAATAGGTTAATAAGTTCTAGGGGTGTTTGCAAACTGGCCAACTATCCCATTCTTTCCAAAACCCAACAAAAGAGGGTGTTATCGCTCATTATCCCAAACCTTTCAGAGACAGGAAATGCAGAATGAAAACTATAGCTGTTCTGTCCCCTTAATTAAGACTTGCTCATTTCATCTCCAGTTGTAAGAAATGCCTCCTGCCTTTTGATTGCTGTGGCTGTGGGTGCTTTGGGCTCTGGGGAGGGGCTGATGCAGGGGGTTGAGCTGGGGAACAGTGGAGCAGGGTGCCTCGACCCTGGATGAGCGGCTGGGAAAAGTAACCCTGGGTCCTGCTGGTGAGAAGGCTCTGCGATTTGGAGTCAGATCAGCGGCCTCTCCGGAGCGTGCAGTCTGGTCTGTGCTTTCCTTGGAGAAGCTGCGCCATCCCACAGTGATCCTCCTCAGAGATGACTGATAACCCGGGCAAAGTCGCCACCCTGCCTTCTGTCTGCCGTGTCCACGGTGAGCACAGCACTAAGCACGCCTAGGACAAGAGCTAGAACAGCACAAGTTCAGGAATTTATGCCAAGGCATCTCGGCAAAGGGGTCGGAGCTACAGGCACGAGGGGCCCACACCTGCGGGCAGAACCAGAGGATGGGCTGGAGGCAATTCGCGCGGCTCTTCCATTCCCAGCTTCGTTGCCACCACTCCCAACATCGTACCACCTCTCCCATCCGCAGCCAAGGCCCTGTTGTTGTCCCAATGCTCTTTTGTGGCCATTCGTTTGCACATGTGGCAGAATGAAAAGGTCATGGACTCCAAGGTCGATTTCCAGCCCCGTCTCATACAAGCTATAACATGACCTTGGGCAAGTCACTTACTCCGTTTGAGTATCTGTTGTCTCATCTCGAAAGTGAACGGAATCAGTTGCACGATATCAGGTGGTCGTGAGGGTTAAAACGAGTGGATCCATATTAATGGCCTAGTATAGGGCCCAACATGTAGGACTCGACCTGTGTTACTTATTTTTGCCTTTTCTTCGAATGACCGACACCCCAAATTCACCTCCACCTCCAAATCCGTCTGTCTTTCCACTTGTTTAACCCGTATGTTTCAATGCTGTCACAGTGACCCCCAGCAACAGCGTCTTCACCAGGATGCAAATCTGTCCCTCGCGAGCAGCGCCCGCCCCGGGCAGGCTCCTCGGTGACCAGTCCCATCTCGCCTGCATGCCCGCCGAGGGCGAAAGGGCCTGCTCTCCCTCTTCACATCTGCGCCCCAGGCGCCATGCACCTCACCTCTTGTTCTAAAACTCAAAGTTTCCATTAAAACAGAGGGATGGAAGAACTGATGCTGCAGGGAGAGCTGGCAGCCTCTGCTGCGCCAGCCAACTCCAGCCCGTCCTCCGTGACGTCCTTCCAAGGCAGCTCGCGAGTAAGACCCCCCCCCAGCCTCTCTGTCCCCAGACAGGTGTTGGTGCTCCCTGCGTCGTGCTCCCGTGTGCCACTGGGTCCTCACCTCTGTCACAGTGCAAGGTACAGCCGTGCTGGGCATACTTACAGGCATCACCAACCGGAACAGGGCGACAGCCGGTCTCATCTTCTGGACCAACTCAGTTAAATGCTCCGTAGTGGCAACCTGGGCAACTGTATCGAGGTGGATTCTGAGGCTGAGTGGGGCTCAGTGGGAGAAGGAGCGCAGGTCAACTAAGAATGTCCCCGATGGTCCCAGGAGAGAGGAGGAGCAATACTGACAGCACGCGTTTTTTTGTCTCTAATGCAGACCTAGTGCAGACCGTTCTGTATGGCAGATAGCATGCTCAGTAAATGTTTGCCAGATGAGAAACAGGAACGTACATTAGCTCTCAAGAGTTTGACAGAATATACCGCAGCAGCAGCAGGAGCAGCTGTGTGTTTGCGTATTTTTTGCTGGAGTTTGGTAGCAGCCAGTTTTTACCTACAAGGTCTGCAATCTGTTCCTCGATTCCTTCTGATACCTTGGGGACCCGGCTCGGCCTTAGGACACATCTTAATGCGTCAGGAAGATTGAATAGAAACGTATCTTTCACAGCCTAAATATCCAATGATCAAGTTTCCAGAACCATTGCTTAGAATTTTGTTTTTCTACATCTGTTCGTACGATTGTTTATTCGAAGGTATAACAACGAAATCAATATGTAAGCATTTAACGTACATTGTTGTATTTGTGATTAAACGTAAGCGGCTGTAAAAGTTGGATTGTTTCAACAAAATCGGGAACGTGGCCCGTGCGCATGTGGACACGGATGCGTGTGCTCCTAGCACCGTGCCGCGCGCAGTAGGACACCTGGATTGAGATGATCCCGGGAAAAAGCAGTGAAATTGCACCGAGGGGTCCTGATGAACAAAGAAGCAGTTGATGAAAGTCATAAACGTGGGTTCGCTTCGCAAAGCCAGGCAGGGAGCAGCCCAGGCTGCTGAGGTCCCCATTGCTGCACAAGCCAGTGAAGACAGACTTGCCCGGAAACCGAGGTGGACAAGCCCGAGTTCTGACATGACAGTGTGTGATAGATAAGAGCACTGACGACATTTGCTCGTTTCCTGACGGTACACCGTGCAGATGTGAGATGAGTCTTTTTCGAGATATTTCAAGGAGCTAAAGTCTCTGTCTCTTTTTTAAAAACAGGATTAAAGTCAGAAGGCCTTTACAGAGTCTCCGGGTTCACCGAACACATCGAAGATGTCAAAATGGCATTTGACAGAGGTAGGCTCACGTTCTCGAAAGCCAGATGACGCATCCTTAGGCCCTCCCTTTTGGAACCAGATTTTATTCACAGTGGAACGAAGGTTTCAGGGCCACTGAGGGCTGTTCTGCAAGAGGCCAAGGAATAAAGGTTCACAAACCTCATCAGAGTTCCCTGCCTCTCCAGGGGAAGCGTTTCCTTAAAAGTTGTGGACAATGACCACACGGGGAAGTGAGGTTAAAATACGGCTTGAATGAGTAGCCAGCCTCTGGTGCCATTAAGTTTTTGAGTTGATTGCCACCCCCCCAACATTTACGTCAGTCCTCATGGCACCAGGGTACCTTTCCACATCCCCTGTCTTAGGATCCTGTTGATTCTTCACCTTCCTCCCCCATCTCCAAAGGAGAGAGCATAGGGAAGGGGTGGGGGAGCACCCCCCAGGGCAGCGGAGAAGCCAGGGGACATACAGAAAGCGACTCCTTTGTTCTCCATGACTGTTTCATGTGTTCTTTACTCTCGAGAATTTGTTAAAATTTCAGTTCACCAGGGCCCACCCTTGCAACTCATTCAGAAAACTGGATGAACCCAAGAATCTGTATTTCTAATGAACGATTGAATTAATTCTGGTGCAGCCAATCAGGGATGGAACCCTTGGCCTACTGGACAGAGCCTCTACCCAGTAGAATAGGAGACAAGGTCTCTGCTGATCTGTTCGGGGTCATGGCCATTTCCTCCTCCTGTATACTTTACACCCCAGCAATGCTGCAATACACCTTACCTGTCTGCCTGAACAAGCCCCTAGGCTCACGTTGCTGTGTGCAGCTAGAATGTGTTCGCATCTCTGCCTGACAAACACTCCTTATTAACCAGGCGTCAGCTCAAGGCTTTCCTCCTTCACGACCCCTCCCTGGCCGCCCCACACTGACTCAGGAATTCCATTTCCTTTTCCTGTGTCTCCCGCAAAACAATCTTCTCATTTCCTTGTAATTGTTGAGTTGCACGCCTGGTCCCAGCTCCCTAGAGCTATTTGAAGGGAGTATGTTTTTTCTTCTTTGGTTCACTGGGGCTTAACAGTCCTTCATACATGGTAGATTTTCAATAAGTGTTTATTAAATATGTAAATGGTGTTATATGGCAACCTGCTACATTCTTACTGTTTTCTGTACATCATCAGCTTTTTTTGAGCGTCAGAACCAAATTTGCTGAGATACTTTTTTTTTCAATGCCCTATATAAAAGAAAATGCTGATAGTACCTATACGATTGCAACTTTTTAAATCTAAAACAATATTATAGTCTTGTGACAGTTCAATTGGACTGATATTTACTTAATGGAAAAACAGAAAGTCAAAAATGTCTTGAGAATGATTATAAAAATGACAAGAAATACATTACCCATACACAAAAGAATGTTAAAGTTTCCCCAATTAAAGTCCTGGGATGAGGAGAGGAAGAATTAAAAGAAACTTCAGTGAGCCAGCTAGAGACAATAGAAACTGAAGATATTCAACAATTATTTTCTATCTGTCATCTTGAAATCCAAGTCCAAAGAATCCTGGTGGGACTATATAAGGGCTTCTTGTTTGTTTGTTTGTTTTTAATTAGGTTGCTACTATATTCTATTATGAATCTTGTGTCCAGATGATGAATTTTTGTGCTAAATTTCTACTTAGCAAAGTCCCAGGGGCTGGGACCCCAAGAACGACTTTTAAGTCTCTTTCACTTTCCTTTTGTCCCACTACCCTCAGACCCCAAATCACTCACCAAACTCCTTTGGTCAATTCCTGCGTCTCAGTGGTATTAGATACCGAAGGGAGCATTCGCTGTTGGATTTTTTTTTTCCTCCTGGGCTTTAACGTGGTGCAATAAGGTCCTCATTAAGAATTGGATCGTCAATTGTTTTTCAGATGGTGAAAAGGCAGATATATCTGCCAACATCTATCCAGACATAAACATCATCACTGGGGCCCTCAAACTGTATTTCAGAGACTTGCCCATTCCTGTCATCACCTACGATACCTATTCCAAATTCATAGAGGCAGCAAGTAAGTATTAAGACTAAGTTTTTATTTGGACCTAATTGTGTGAATACAGTGCTTTTGAATTCAAGAAAATCAGAACTGTTTAAAGTATTGCCTGGGCCTGCCGTTTTGCCAAGTGTGGGCGCAATGGTGCAGTTAAGAGAGACCCAAGCACAGGGCACCAGCTGAGTTGAACCCACACCAGACCAACTCTGCTGGGCTGAAGGTGGACGGCGAGCAGTTCCTTCTCTCCCCGTCCTTTCTTCTGTGCTGGGAACCAGCAGAGGCAGGCCTACTCTGTTATATGTGCGAAAGCAGGAATGTTCCTGAAGTAAAACATTAGATATCATTCTCATGAGGACTGTACAGATTAGCTATTCTGTCATCCGTTAGGCAGAATCCCATTGCTGACCCATTAAAGTCATACCCCAAGTTTTGCCCATGGATGCTGTTCAGAACTACTAACAGGCCAAGAATATGTTGTGTCATGTCCTATATTAGGGACTCTCTCCAGTGTCAGCTAGTTTTACCTTATCTACCCAACGAAGCAAATGTTATGACAATCCCATTTTCCAGTGGAGGCAAGCAAAGCTTGGCCGCCGAGCTCACAGGTCTAGGGAGGCGTCAGCCTTGGTCGTCCATCCGCCCACGGTTGCTCATTCAGTGTCTGGCACCTGGGTCCGCTGTTGTCAGGAGAGAGGCCCATAGGGACAAGGGGCCTGCATTCTCCCTAGGAACGCAGTGCGGAAGGGGAGGTTCACATGCTGGAATGCATGACATAGATGTCAAACCCACTTTGAGGAAGTTTTATAAAACTCTGTCATCTTTAAAGGCATGTGCGACTCAATACAGTAAGGAGACAGGGACATGCGCAGACAGGCGGGGATGGGTGTGAGATGCACTTTGCGGAAAAGCCGAGACCCTGTCTCCTGGTGAGAGCATCCCTTCTTGGGTCCTGGTGGCCCTGAGCAGAGACGGTCCTAGCAAGAGTCCTAGCCTCAGGAGGAATAACAGGAGCGCTTTCTTTGGTCGGCTGCCAGAGACCCAAAGAGCAGAAGCACGCATGCTTCCTCCCATTGTTAATGTGCCTAGCATCTACTTCCCAACCTGGACCAGACCCCAGGGTTCACCATGCCAGCGCTTCGGCGGGAAGTGCCATGAGCGCAGGCTGCGCCGGCTCACCTGCCAGTGCCCTTGCATCGTGAGGTGCGTTCGGTTCTGGAAGCCTGCCAGGGAAAGACTTATTAGACAACTTCAAGAGAACGCTGCCAAGTATGATCAGGGTTAAGGTAAAGCTTGTGATGGTGAGATTTCTGGCAAATCCACCATTGAGAAGAGGGGCAAAGCACAGTTAGTGCATGTGTCACGAGCAAGCGTCTACAGCCCGGGCCGCTGACCTAGTGGAAGCTCCGTGCACGTGTGCTGCCCGGCCCCAGACCCTTTCTGGAACGAGCCAGGACACAATGCAGTTGATTACTTTAGGTCAAATGTTACCTGAAATCACCAGAGCTTATTAGACTTCCCCTCCATCTGCAGCCAAACTTCTGTTACTTCTCTGCAAACTCCGTGCCACAAGGCTGCACTGCTTATTCTTATCTGTAATCTTCGCAGAGATCTCCAATGCAGATGAGAGGCTGGAAGCAGTCCACGACGTGCTGATGCTGCTGCCTCCTGCGCACTACGAGACCCTCCGATACCTGATGATTCACCTCAAGAAGTAAGCGCACACCTCCTTGACACCTCCTGGGCAGACCCTGTCTGCCCCGGCAGTTAATGTCTTTGGAAAAGCTCACAGCCTTCCTCCCCAACCCACTGAGCGACAGACGCTCCTTCCGGTGCACAGGCCGCCTTCTCCAGGTCGGCCCCGTCAGCTACTGAACGCTCCATGCACTTTACGCATGCTAGCACCAAGAAGCGGGGTCTGTGAGGGCCCCTGTGTTACCGATGGGGTTGCTGAAGCTTAGGGTGGTTAATAGTGGATGCGAAGAGGTGAAGGAAGCCAGGATAGAAACCCAGGCAGTCTGATCCAGAGCGCACACTCTGTCTTAACCATTTGCCTACACTGCCTGCATAGCTGCCTCTTCCTCCGTGACGAGCCCTGTGCTCTGTGTCCTGCTCTTCTTCCTTCTGCTCTCTGGTCCCAGACTCCTGAGCCCAGGCAAACGCATTCCCAATCCCGGGCCCTTGTTTTTCTTGGTGTATCAGTTAGCTACCACTGAGTAACAAATGACCCCAAATCTGAGTGGCTTAAAACAATAAGCATGTATTTTCTTGCAGTCTCTCTGATCAGGAATCCAGGTGTGGCTCAACAGGGTGCCTCTGGTTCACAGTCTGTAATGAGGTTGCAGTCAGACTGACCGCCAGGCTGCAGTCTCATCTGAAGGCTGGACTGGGGCGCGTCCACGTCGAAGCCCACTCACGTGGTTGCTGGCAGGATTCAGTTACTCAGAGGCTGTTGAACGGGAGGCCTCTCTTTCTCGCTGACTGTTCTCTGAAGGCCACCCTCAGTTTCCCCGCCATGTGGGTCTCCCCACAGTCAGCTCACAGAGTGGCGGCTGGCTCCCCTGGGAGCAAGCAAGCGTGAGCACCCTAGATGAAAGGCATTGTCTCCCTGTGACCTAATCTCGGAAGTGACATCTCATTGCTTTTGCTATATTCCACTTATTAGAAACAAGTCATCAGGCCCAGCCCACACGCTAAAGGAAGGGATTACGTAAGGGCACAAATTCCAGGAGGCAGGGATTGCTGGGGGCCATCTCAGAGGTGGCCTGCCACAGAAGGCCACACGGCTATCTGTGAGAACACATGAGACAGACGAATGAGTGTTACAGGTGACTAGAACCTCTGGTTCCAGACTCTTCTACTAAATGCGGCTCTCTGCCCTTCACCGTACGTGTGTAATGAGGGCAATGGGTTGGTCTCTGGGACATCGGACGCTGCAGGCCACTTCTGTGTGCCTTCCTCAGTGCCTTCGGGAGAGACATGGCAGCTGCCCATTCTTAGGTAAAACAGACCAAAGCTCATCTCTATTGACCAATTTTCAGATCCATTCAGTAAGTGAAAGGAAGCAAGTTGAGACTAAGGTATAAACATCAGGTGTGGAGGGTTTTTTCCTACTTTATAAAGCAGTTAATACTGTCGCTCGTATTCAAGTTGATCTGAGATGTAACATTTAGCTCAGAAGTTTTCCATTTTGATCAGTTTATTAAATTTAAGAGTACAGATAAGTTTTTGATAAGTAATAGATTGTGAATGCCGGCCGGGCTTCTAATTAGCTATAAATTATTTTTTTCAGTGTCCAATTATTGTAGTTTGGAAGGCAAAGTATTATTATCAGAAAAATGCTGACATGTCCCAATTGACTCTTAAATGCCAAAAACTTAGTGTTTTTATTGTAGACGGTCTGCTAGCCATCTAGTTTGACCAGGCATGGTGCCTGACTTAATGAAGAGATGTGAGCAATTTTAGTGAAGAATGTCCTCTTTCCTACCTCTTCCTTAGCTTTGCAACATGAAAATAACACGAGCCAAATTGCCCTTTCTAGAATAATACTAAATGGCTCATCTTAATTAGCTCCAAGAGAATAAACACAATGGAATGGCCTCCCATGCAAAACCTAACCGTGTTTCATCATATATTTCTCTTCTTTGAAAAACCTACCCCTTTTAGATCTATGATACGCATCCTAAAACCTAAGTTTCCTCAAGCAAAGCAAGAATCTGGAAGATTGTCATTTTATTCCACTAGAAGGTACTAAGCCAACTTCGGAGTCTGAATTTCATTCTGAAAGGCTTTGTAGTTCTTATCTGGATGTTGAAATGGGGATTTTTCAATTCCAACAGCAATTACTGCTCCAGACCTCATCCTGCGGGAACTAGAAATAATGTCCCACTGCTTTCCTGTTTGGCCACATTCCAACCATCCCCCTGCCCGATGATAATGGCCTAGCTGTCCCTAAACTCGTGACACCCCCACCCTACAAGTGACCTTTCCGCTCTGGCATTAGCCCTGCCAGCACACAGCGAATCTGCCTGCAGCTTTGCTAATTGTGAGCTCCAGCGGGGAAAAGACAGGGGGGAAGAAAGACTTCCATACAAACCTAACTAAAGTCTGGGTGTGCTGTGTGCCAGCTGGTACTCTGCCCTTCAAAGCAATATTCCACAAACGACAGTTTCACGTCTGTTTAGCAAGAAGGACTGACTTTCTAATTTTGAAGACCGTGTCGATACCAGATTCACTTAGTAATAGGCTTCCGCTGGCTGAAGGCAAGGCCAACCAGCTAAAAAAGGAAAATATCAGAAATCATCCTTTTAAAAATACTTTTCTGTAATTCTGATTCTCAATTTCCTTTTGCAGTTTCCCAAACCAGAGAAGTTCTTGGGGGGCATCTGTGTGTCATCAGTATATAAATTTGCCCACAGGTTGAAGTCATCATCTCTCTGTGTACATATTTGTTTCGCAGGGTGACCATGAATGAAAAGGACAATTTTATGAATGCTGAAAATCTGGGGATCGTGTTCGGGCCCACCCTGATGAGGCCCCCTGAGGACAGCACGCTCACCACTCTGCATGACATGCGGTACCAAAAGCTGATTGTGCAGATTTTAATCGAGAACGAAGATGTGTTGTTTTAATCCGCCAGGGAAATGAGCAGAATGGCCTCGGCCCGTCGAAGCTGACGAGGCTGAGGACATAAAAACAGTTCTTACACGGACTCGTTTCCCAAGCGAGTGACAGAGTTCCCGGACCACAGTGGATGGCCAAGTCACCGACTGTGTCTCGTAGATATTTGCCGCCTCCACGTGAGAACAGCAAGGGTGAGAGTGAGAAATGCCCGTCTCCTGGGCTCTTTGCCGTGCCTCGTGTGTGTGTCTGTTTTGCTGGAAGAGTGATTGAATAAATCTTTAACTTATTAAAAGAACGATGTAAACCTTTAAACTTCAATCTCAGTAATAAAGAGGAACTTAATTCATAGAGGTACTTGATACAGTTATACATTTTCCACTCACGAAGAGAAGACAATTCTATATGTTAAATGTTAAATAAGACTTATATTGTAAAACGTATTTTTATTTTAGCTGCAAGAATGTTACTTTATTTTAGCAAATAGAACTCAATGCAGTGCATTGATTATTACCCTGTGTACCTTGTCCTGCCTTCTTGCTGTGATCCCTGGAGAAGTTTACCACGAACGCAGTGTTATGTTGACATACCTCTGTCCTTATCAGCGCTTTGCAATGAAATTTCACCTGCCACCTGTGTCCCTGCTTTTGATAGTTTTTGCTGTTAAGCGCTGGCATTTTGCTATCGTGAGGTGTATGTTTGTAGCAGTTGTAGGATGGTCCGAAACACCCACGAATTTTCTTCCATAAAAATTTTCTAGAATTCCAAAGTATGTTTTAGAATTGGTCATAGTTTTTCCACATCGTGTGTGTATATCCCAGGACATGCTGAATGTGGTCATTTTACCTAAAATGATTTAATTTACATAAACTACAACCTTGGTTGTATCTGGGCTGTATAGAAAGTCAGCATTTTTTTCTTTCTCTTCTTTTTGAGCAAGTACCCTAAATTCATCCCTTAATGCCAAGTTGTAGCTTTGCCACATTTCTGTATTTATGACAAGTGAATCTGCAGAATAATTGTTGATTTTTTTCTTTTCATTTTTGTTTTATAAACAAGCCTACTTTTAAAGTAAGAATGAATAAGTTTGGTTTTTATGAATATTTGTTCCTCTTTGACAAAAGTAGCTCTGTATAGATAATAATTTAATATGATTTTCTTACTATAGTTCCATCTGATTGGTTATATTTATCTTAGAATGAGCTTTTCACACCCAAGATTTCTATATTTTGTAACATAGGTAAAAATATTTTAAAAATCCAGGTAAATCTGGATTTTTTTTTTTCCCTTCAGTCCAATTACAGTGTGTTTTCCTCTGATGGTCTGAGATGGTTCATGTAATTACTCACTCGTCTTGTTTTGGAGTGACCAGAAGAGAATTACTGTGACAGGTGAGCTGAAAGGAGGTGGCAGTGTCCTGGAAGGTCCCAAGGGCTGTGCAGACAGACTCCCTTGGCACGTGGGGGTTAAAACGCCCCCACTTGGTCCCTGCTATTGTCCCTCCTCCCGACTGTACAGATTTGTGCGTTGTAGCTTATGTACTTCTTGATACTGTCAAAAAAAAAATATCTGGAAATGGTTTTATTTTGTGAAGTGAACAATACTTTGTAATTTATGATAGTGTAAATGGAAGGAAAAGCATTAAATGTATTAAATTCTTCTGTCTATCACTTTGGAGCATATGAAGGAAATTGGTGTTGGGGAGTCGTGAGGGATAGGGTGGGAGAATATTCAAAAGATCACTCCCGGATGGATTTTGGCAATAAAGTTTCTAGCATCACCAAACTCTGATGAGAAAACAGACCTTCCACTGGTCCCCCCCTTGCTGGCCCACTCCCTCTGCCGGCCTTCGCCTGAAGAGCCTACTTGAGATGGAGATTCTAATGCTCCACCTGTACTTTCTAGAAGACTTATTGAGTGTATGTGATTCGCTGAGAGATGTGACATTTAGACCACATCACCGTAGGACTCTCGCAGGAGAGCAGAACAGAAGTTTGGAGTCAGAAAAACACACGTCTGAACCCTAGCTCTGCCTGCGTCCAGCTGCACATGAACTTGGGAATGCATTTGCCCCTCTGAGAAACTGGGGACAATATTCCGATCGTGAGATCGTAGATAAAATGACGATCGTCAGTAGTTAGTAATAGTTATTTCTCACTGCTATCGTTATTTTAAGAGCGATGACTTAGAAGAAGAAGGTATAACATGGTGGCTGGGAAAGGAAGAAGCATGCGACTAGAAGGATGTGTTGCGGGTTAAATCCACGCCCGGGTGATGTTAAGGGATATGATTACGGGGCTCTAGGATGTGTAATGAGGTTCACTTGGCTCCTTTTCTTGGACACGATTGCAACACTCGATCCCCTCGAGCTTGCTCTGGTCTGAAGCCTGCTCACCCAGGCCTATCGCCCCCACCGTCTGGCAGCCTGGCATGGCTCCCCTTACCCAGCTTGAAATTCCTTATTTTTGGAATAACTCTAGTTGGTAGACCTGAAGGGGCGCAGTGTGGTTTCCAGAACCCCATATTAAATTGTCCACAGGTGGGTTGTAGTTGGTGGGACAGGGGTAGGGGAGAAGGGAGAGGGGAGAAGAGGGAGGGGAGAAGGGGGAGGACCCTTCTCCTTCCCGCATGAACATAAATGAGCATCTGGTCTCCACAGCGCGGAGGGGGCCTGGTGCAGAATTCCCAGGGCAGCAGCCTGGCTGGGGGGGGTGGGGGGGGGGGGGCGGTGAGCACAGCGAGGATGTACCACACGACCGAAGGGTTGCCAGGGCTGTCCTGGCCCCTACTGAAAACCCAACTCGGTTAGCTTACTGCTTCCCAAGTCCTATCCACCCCCAAATTTATCATCATCTGATTTTAAAAATACAGTGTTTCTTTCTATCAGGCACTTATTATTAATGGGCCAGACATTGGGAATACTTGGAAGCAAGGAAGAGGCTTATCTCACTGAAAGCATTAGTAAGTTTAGTCCGGCTAGAGAGAGAAAGCTGGTCATGTTAAGGATTTTAGATTCGAACATAAGGGAAATGGGTGCTACTGATGTTTTTTTCTAATAAGCTTAATTTTGAAATATTTTCTATATTTACAGAAAAGTCGTAAAGTACCACAGAGAGGTCCTGTGTACTCCCTATCCACTTTCCCTAAAGTTAACGCCTTACAAAACCTCAGTACATTTATCAAAAATAAGAAGCCAACGCGGGTATGTTACTATTAACTAAACTCCAGACTTTACTCGGATTTCGCAGGTTTTGCACTGAAGTCCTTTTTCTGTTCCACGATACAATCCAGAGAGCCCCATCTTTAGCATTAATGAGTTTTAATGGACAGATGGCACCATCTAATTTGCACCTGTAAAAGGTCACTCACGTGACTGTGGACCCATCGGAGACTATGCAGGGAGCCAGTTAGATGTTCATCTTTGTCGGACTGAGGCGATGTAGCCTCAATCAGGTGAGACAAACAGACAGGACTGAGTTAGGGGGTAATAGGACTGAGATGAAAAGGTTGGCTTCCAGATTGGATTAAAGAACCAAGGATGAGCCTCGGGTTGCTTAATGTGATAACGGGTGATATTTACTGAAGAGAAGACACCAAGAAGAGTAAGGTGCCTGGGGAGGGGCGGAGGAGGCCAGAACAGCGATGAATTCCATTTCGGACAGGATGCAGCGGAGATGCCTGTGTAACTTACAAGCAGAGATATTTCGTGAGCAATGATATTAACAGACCCAGGCTGGAGGTGTGATTTGGGAATGACCCCAGAGGTAACAACTGGTACCACAGGCCTGGGTAGGACATGGAATATGGACCCAGGGACAAGGAACAGAGGTACAGGAAAGGCCTAATTCAGAGTTCCCTGGAACTCCATCATTCAGGAAGGGGGAAGAGAGAGGAGAGGGAAAGTGCGGTCCATTTAATGTAATAAAATGTGGAGGGTCCCGTGAGTGCAGTGCAGAAGGATTCTTTCCCCTGTTTTTGAGTCTGTTTCATAATGTCCTGTGCATTTTTTGTTCCACTTAGATTTATTTTACTACGCGCAAGACACCGTGTTAGACCCTGCGCTTCAGAGGTGGGCTTAGTTAGATGATTATAAATGCAAATGAGCCCGTGGCATTTATTTATTTTTTTTCTAAATTGAGTTGAAATGGTGTTATAATACGCAATGTCCTCTTTCCCTGCCTTCCTTCTGGAGTCTGTACTTCTAATCCAGCAGTTATCACAAAGAACTGGAATCATGTATGGTTTTTGTCTCCCTCTGAATGACACACTTTTTTGAGATCAAGAACTGTGGATGCCACCACATGACAGTCAGACACACTCTTCCTCATCCTGAAAACCTCAACCCAAGGTTTACGTCCTTCCTGAGACTGACGCTGCCTTACCCAGGCAGGGGACACAGTCGGTGGCAGCCACAAACATGCGAAAGTACAGGAAGTTCAGAGAACTGCAAAAAGTTGGGTTTAACCAGAGCGTGAAGTGTGAGGAGGAGAGGAGGAGGAAGGAGACCAAACCAGCAGGGCTACACCAGGGGATAAGCAACCGGTGTGCCAAGCACAAAGCAGACTTACATCTGGTTGTGACACAGGAAGGAGAAACCGAAGGACATAAGACCAGAGACATGGAAGCTGATCAGGAAGCTGTTACAGGCAGTGACCGCCTGAACTTGACTCCCAGCAGGAGGGATGGAGCAGAGTCCTAGATAAGAGATAAACTTAAGAGGTCCTCAGGACTTACTGATTTGATGCCAGAATTGAAAGGAAGACAAAAGTCACTAATGACAACCACCCCCACCCCCACCCCTGCACCCCATCTGGTTTTTGTGACCAAACGAGCATTTAGGAAGGTAAAAGAACATAAGGAGGAAAGCAGGTTCGGGAGGTGCCGGATGCTCAGACCGTTGGTCTCTTTTCTTTGCAGCTATAAGGCGTCCGCTTCTTGCTGCCTGGCCAGTTAGGGAGGTATAAAATTTTAGCAGTTTCCTGCCCACTGAGGTTTTGAAGCCAAGCCACACCCGTCTCGCGCTGTGCTGTGGTGGAAGGCAGCACGGTGGCCCTACAAGAGCACTGGACTCAGAGCCACGAGACCTGGCTCGGTCACGATCAAGGCCGTTCACATCTCCGAGCCTCGGGTTTCTCCCTTTGAAATGTGAAAATGAATGACTGCCTGCCTCCCTGCCTGCCCTACCTTACCAACCTCCCTGCCCCCCTACCAACCTCCCTGCCTCTGTGCCTTACCAACCTCTCTGCCTGCCTACCTGCCTGCCTGCCCTATCAATCTCTCTGCCTGCCTACTTGCCTCCCTGCTGCTTGCCCTAACAACTTCCTTGCCCGCCTGTCTGCCTGCCTGCTTGACCTACCAACCTCCCAGGGTTGTCGCTGAGGCCAGAGGGCATACGGAGGAGCTGTCGCGCCTGCTGTCCCACATCCACACCACTCGGTCTAGCTCCGCTTGGTGCTTGTGCTCTCCTGGGCTGCACTCCCTGGAGCCCACCGACCTCCCTGCAGCATCCGGTCCTGCTTCCTTGGCTTCTCAGCTGCTGGCACAGTGGACTGTTCCCTTCTTCCCAACCCTCTTTCTTAGCTGCTGTGACTCCACCCTCAACCCATCCTCTGCTCAGGTGAAGTTTTCTGCCAATTCTCTCTCGATAAGCTGCCCTTGGCACACCCTCCAATGAGCTTCTCTCCCTACTTGCTCCGTGGCCAATCACATCCACTCTGGTTCCAGACGCCATCTGTCAGCACATCTAAACAATCCCTAAGATTCAATAAACTACCCCAGTGCCCTGTAACAGATCCCTTGCTTAAAACAGCTAGTATGTGATTGATTGCCCACAGCCAAGGTTCCTGATGAACGCACCCGGGACCCACCACTCAGCTCTTAGATCTTCACATCCACCATACTTGCACTGCATAAAAACAATGTACAGATGCAGAATAAGCCAAGAGCATTGCCAACAGTACTCCAACGATTGTCTCTCTTAAATGAAATCCTTTCGAGCTTCTCATTCGCTTCTCTATTATTTGCCCTTGGAAACCCTCAGTGGATGGTAAACGAAGGACCACGGAAATAGTTTCACTTTCCCTGCGCAGTGGGCCTTGGCTGAAACTCGGTGGCAGTAAGGAAAGTCTCATTTAAAATCCTGTAAGATGCACTTTTCTCTAAATAAGGATATATTATTTGGACGATCAGGAAACAAAAGCATGTTTCAAAAAATAAACATTTAAGCCGTTTAAAATAGACTGGCTTCAGGAAATGAACAGAAGTGCAGATTCACCTGATAGATGACTACATTGGCAAAGATTATCGGATCACTCGATTTGTCCCAGAATTCACCATGTAAGGAAAACTGAAAATAATATAATGCCTATCAATATTGGATTTGTTAAATCACTCTTGGTGTTGCACTAATGGATATTATTCAATCATTCAAAAGAATATTTCTATATTTATTGACTTGGGGATATTCTCAGTATTGAGAAATGAAAGGCTATGCAGGTTATGACCCTAGCATTGTTTTTAAAAACACTACCCAGTGCTTCTAGTTCATGCAGCGTGGAGGAGTAAGCTACCGCTGTCATCCTTGACTCCTTCATGTCTCTGCACACCGCCAGCAGAAAAGGAGCAAAGCCTACTGGCTTTACTTCAGGATGGATTCACACATTGCCACCTTCAGCATCTCCCAGCTACCACACTGGTCCAAGTCGTCATTGTCTCTGCTGGGCACCTGCAACACCTCCTAACTCAGCTCCTTGTTTCTGCCCTTGCTGCCCCCACCTCAATCCCGCCCCAAGAGTCTATCTCATCACAGCAAAATATAAGTGAGATCTTGTCACCACATAGTCTAGAACCACCTGGTTTCCCGTCTCGCTCATAATAAAAGCCAGTCTCTAAGAGCGACACACGAGGCTGACATGCACGACTTCTCCGGTCCCCATGGGTTCTTCCGATCTCTCTACTGCTGACACCCACACGCACTGCGCTGCAGACTCAGACAGTCAGGCACGCTCCTGCCTTGGGAAGTCTGGGCCATGGCTCTTCCTTCTGCCCAATTTCCACCGGCTCCCTCCCTCTCCACATTCAGGGCCGTTGAGCAAGGGCGTATGCCACACCAACAGACATCACTGGAGCAGGCTGGAACTCATGGTGAGAAAGATCAGCGGAACGCAATCCTTCTCTGGTGCCCAGTGGAGAGGCATCTTGAGAAGAGGCCCAGACGGACAGCCCAGCGGGGCCGGGCTGCAGAACTCCTGATCTTACAGGGAACAGGTGAGTGGCCTGCAATAAACATTTTAGAATCAGGTTCCAGCTTGCTCAGCACTTGGCCTTCTCAGAGGCCCCTGGTCCAGTGAGAAGTTGAGTTCAGGCACAGTCTCTCCCTGTGGACGCGGGAGGGCATCCTGGAGACGGTCCTGCTTTTACTCCGCTAGCGGTTCGGTGTTTTTGACTTTTATTTCAAAAACAATTCCAAGTCGAGAAAAAAGTAGAGTCCAGAGTTCCATTCGCCCTGCTCCCCAGCGGTGACCCCTTACATAATTATAACGCACCGCCAAAAACAGAGACTTACAGACCCTGTTCAGTTTCCACAAGCTTTGAATTCCACGCTCAGTTTGCATATTATGTATAGGAGTCTAGCTTTATGCAATTTTAGCTGGGTATATTTGTGTAACCACCACAAAATTAAGATATGATCTATCATCACAAAACTACTCTTGCTGTCTCCTTATACCCATGTTCATTCCCCATCCCTGTCCCCTAAAAGTATCTGTTTCTCCAGACCTATAATTTTGTTATATAAATGGCATCAAATGGGATATAACTCTTAGGGACTGACTCTTTTCACTGAGCATAATTTTCTGGAGATTCATCTGGTTGGTTGCGGGGATCAAGAGTTTGTTCCTTTTTTTATTGCTGAGAAATATCCCCATTGTCATGAAGTTACCACAGCTTGTTTTCCCATTCACCCATCGAAGGAATCTAGGTTATTTCCAGTTTAGGGCTATTATGAATAAAGCTGTGTGAACATTCATGTAGAGGTTTGTAAGTGAACATGTATTTTACTTCTTTGAGACAAATGCCCAGAATGCAACTACTGGGTTGTATTTGCATGTTTAGTTTTTTAAGAAATGCCAAGCTCTTTTCTGGGGCAGCCGTACACTTTATGTTCCCACCAGCGATGTGTAAGTGATTCGGTTTCTCCACATCTTCACCAGCATTTGGTGTTGTCATTTTCTATTTTAGCCATTCGATGAGTGCATATGGATATCTCACTGTGGTTCTAATTTGCATTTTATCAACGGTAAATGACATTAAACATCTTCTCGTGTTCTTATGTGTCATCTGTATCTCCACTTTAGTGAAAAATCTATTCACATGTCTTTCCCATTTTATAGTTGGATTGTTTTTATTCTTGAATTTTGAGAGTTCTTTATATATTATGAGTATAAGGCCTTTGTGAGATATGTGGTTTGCAAATACTTTCTCTTTGTAGCTTATCTTTACATCTTCTTACCCAAAACTTCTTCAGAGCAAAAGTTTTTCTTAGTTTTGAGGAAGTCAAATTTAATCATTTTTTTTTCTTTTATGGATTGTGCTTTCAGCCATGTCTAAGAATGTTTCATCTAGCCCTAGGTCCTAAAGATGGTTTATCGTTTATTCTAAAATTTTTATAGTTTTACATTTAAAATCCATGATGCATTTTAGAATTACTTATAGTGTATTGTGTGATGCTTAGGTCAGGGTTGATTTTGTGCCTGTAGATGTCCAGTCGTCTTGGAAGGAAGCAAAGGGACTCTCCAGAATAAGGGTAAAAGGAGATCCTAATGGGACAGCTCATGCTAGGCCTAGAGCACCCACAGTCCAGACTGGAACTGCCTGATTAAAGAGACGGCCCCACTGCGGACTGCCACCGTCATACCTTCTCCTCCCGCACCCTCTGACCACGTGCTCTGCCAAAACAACAGAGTCCACCCAGAAGGCAATGCAACATCCAGGAAATGGGGACTCAGCCTCAGGCATCCCCAGGGGGAGCTGTGCCGCAGGCCAGAGAGAGAGAGAGAGAGATCCATATTGAAGGAGCAGTAGGTGTAGGAGTGATATTTTTAAGAAAAAAAAAAATGGAACACATATTATTGACATGATTGAAACTGTAAAAAAAAATAAATAAAAGGGTGCCCAGAAGCCATTGGAAAGTGTAGAAAGAATTGGAAATAAGAACAAAGGTAAATTTTAAAAAGAGGGTGCAAAAGGCCACTCTGAACGTCAGGAAAAGACGAAAAGTAAGAAAGCAAATATCATCATCTGTTCACTCCAACGCTTAGCTCAAACATCTAAATGAATAATCGTTTCTCTCTTTGATAAATGCAAAGAGAGCATAACGTGCATGGTATTTAGAAGTATGGAGACGGGTACATGCCAGGAATAAAACCCCAAAGTGGTTGAAAGTGGTCAGAGGACCGAGGGAAGGAAGAAGTGAAGAAACATCTGTCGTTTGTTTTAAGCCCTGCAATAACACTTGACTTTTAAACCAGGTGCATTTATTACTTTAATAAAATTAAAACTAATTTTTGAAAGAAAACAAAAACGAAAACACAAAGAAACAGCGCCGTGTTGTCGAAAACAGCCGAGGCGTGATACCCTGGTTCTTACCCTCCGTCCAGCATGGTTCAGGGATGCGGGTTATGTATTAAGATTCTGGGAAGTAATGCGGCTGCACACATTGAGCATATCCCTTGGCTTGTGCCCTAGCCACAGTCTGGTGGTGACCTTACTTCTAAGGATTTCGTCTTATGATTTGTTAATCCTTTTCTGGTAACAGTGCTTTCAAGCTTAACTGAGCACACTTCCTCCTGTACCGACAGGTAATGTAATTTTGGTGCTGAAAGCGTAAAGAGCATTCTTGAATCACATACAAAAAACTTCTGCTTGGTTTGACTTAATCATTAAGTGCGTTCCTGGAAAAAGATTCACAGCACATTTTTGTATATTAAATGCTCTCCAGTATATTTTTACATTATGGACTTCTGGGGGAAAAAAAATATTGGCCCCAAACAACAATGACAGTGATCTTTAAGACTCTTTACCATTACTTTCAAAAAGCACTTGGAAGTGATTGATCTGTAGAGTTTGTTCACATAATTTTCCCACATAGCCAAAGAAAGAAATTACTCAAGGAAAAACTAACATTTACTAAGTGCCTATTATGTGTCAGGCATGGTGCTAAAGACTTTAATAAATGTATTGTCTACTTCAATCTTGGCAACCACCCAGACACATAGATAGGATTTTCTCCACTTTACATTTAAGGAAACCAGAGCCTAACGCTATTAAGTAATTTTCCCAAAGCCGCACAGTTAGTAATTCAAACCAACCATCAAGTCTTTTCACAAGAAATGTATATAATTACAACTCCCAGCATTCATTTGAGCTTTGAGTGCTCTGTGATGATTCCATTGGGCTTTAATATTTAAGCAACCATATACGATTTAGCATCATTCTAAAGGGAAAACTTAGAAAATAATGACCTAGAGTTTTTAAAGTATGATTATGTCTTTTGATGTAGTAGTTTTAATACCAACAAACATTTGTTGATCTAGTGATTAACTAAAAAGCAATGTGAAATTCAAATAGCAATATTAGAAGAACACCGTGTTAGAGACAGAGTAACAAACTGAATCGAAATAATTTCACCTCCTATGGTCCTGTAACCTTGAGCAATTTGCTTCAACTTTCTAGGATAAAACCGTAGGGTTTATACTATCTACCTCTCAGGGTTGCTTTTCCATTGTAAGAGGAGAAAGAACACTATCCACTTGGGGATAAACCTAGAGTAAAGTGAAAACCCCACAGTAAAAATTTTAGATTTGCCATTATTATACAAGGTAGCTGCAACTGAAGCAGTTTCTCTCACTATATAAATGAAATTACATCAGAAAGATAAGCCTGAATATTCACTAAGTGAGTGTACCGTGTAGGATTTACCTGTATTAGCCCTGAGGAAAGCCGAGTCCCCAAATTTTGGTGTACCTCCCTTGGCAGCCTGTGACTTAGGAAAGCAGCTATTTCTTGTCAATTTCGAACTACGTAAGTTTGACATTGGCCTCATTGCAGATGAGGAAACCAAAAGATTCACTTCCTGCATCATGTTATTCTTCCGTCAGATACCACCTTCTACCTGTACTCATGTGATGTAATGAGCTAACACTTTGACAACCACAAAAGAGAAAAATATTACCTGGCAAATGGAGCATAACCGAATCAACCCTTCAGCTGCAGATATCAGGTCACCTTCTAAAGAAGCTAGTTTATCCCAGCACTGACCCAGAACCAGGTGACCAGCCAGAGAACATTACTTTGGATGGTTACATATGACTTTTATTTATATCGATGATCTTCTAAGAATATAAGTTGAAGTATCTTTGTTTCCTGAGAGCGTCAAGTTGTGCTGTGGAGTCTTGTTTCGAGATGTCATGTCCCCTAGCTCATTCGTTTATTCCCTAAGTACAATATTTAATAAAAATCTCAGCCGCCATCCTCTAACATTACAGTATCCTGCACCATCCGTATCCTACCCCTTAACTCCATCTCCTTCAAAGGGTATTGCAACATGATAGTGTTCTTCTAATATTGTAACAACAAAAACAAAAATGTATCAGATGAGTTGGTCTACCTACTGTACTGACATCTCAGAGGTAAAGAAAATCAGGCCATTATCACATGTAATGATGGACTGAAATTTTATTTCATTGCCACTTTTATTATATTTCTTTTTATAAGTCAATCATGTTATTACATAGAAAACATTCATATTTATAGCTTCAATGTATAATAAATTCAAAAACATCAAGAGTTAATATTCCTGGGCAACATGCCAGGTCCTGCAGATTGATTAGTAATATGTCTTAGTGCTCATGGGGAGACACACAGCGCAGTGATTAGTTAGGCTCCTGGACTCTGAAGCCAGTCTTCCTGGGGTCACATGCTGGCTCTCATACTTACCAGCTGTGTAACCTTGGGCGAGTAACTTAAGTTTGTAGAGTCTCAGTTACCTCATCGATAATAAGAGTGCCTATTTCATGGGGCTTTTAGGAGATTAAATGAATTAATATGCGTAAAGCAATTAGAACTATACCTGGTACATAGGAAGCCTTACGTAAAAGCTCATTTTCTGGTGAGAAAGGCAAACAATAAACAAATAAATAAACAAGAAAATTATAGTTAGTTGAGGGGACAAACACCAAGCAGGTGATTTACAGTGTGATTAAAACACACCCATTCCTGTCAGTGGCCAGCTAAATTATTCAAATAAAATATCCTGCTGAAAACAATTGGGCACTAAATGACATCAATTTTGATAGCCTCCTGGAGCAGAAAGGACAGACTTTTAAACTGAAAGCTCACCCAAAGTAGAGTGACTAATCAGCGACCCATCTCTTGTTAAGCTTAAACCCCAATGGGTCATACTGTCAAGGTCTGCACAGCCCAGAAGTAAACTATATTCATACCACCCACAGGTCTGCATGGACAATTAAGTTAAGAAAAGATCTGAGTGGGGGTGCAGGGCAGGAAAGAACAAATGAACTTGTCCCCAGGGGGCGTGACTATGGGTTGGTCTACCTACCTACCTTGTTTGCATTGTCCAAAAATCCTCCAGCCGTGGACTTAGCGTAAAGTGGTCCTGTCTGGCGGTACCCCTGAGCTCTTGAAAATCCTGTCTAGAGTAAGTTTGCCTTTGTCTTAGGTCTTAAGTTTTCCTACAAATGATTTTTAAGGAAAATGAAGAGCATATAAGAATATCCAAAAATACCAAAAAAACAAGAACAAAGGGAGTAGGAAGGGGGAGTTAGGAAGACTCATCTCGAGTTCATTGAATTTCAGAGAGTCTGCACTATATAAATCACCTTTACTTAGGTCACGTGTAAAACTGAAATGTTCGTAATATTTTGCAATTATGATTTTTGTACTTCTAGATATGCATTCACGTTACCTGACACAGTACAGAATGAGATGTTATGAAAAGCAGATTCCAACTTCAGGCATGGCTAATATGTTCTTAGCTAATGCTACCTCAATAAAAAATAATTTTTTAAAAGTTTATAAGCCAAGTTCAACAACACTGATTTGAATACACAGAAAGGAGAAAAAAAATTTTAACTGGAGACTATAAAAAAAAAATAGGCCATGGGACATATCTAATTTTCAAAGAATGGAGGAGTCCGTAAAAGGAAGGAATGAAAGAAGGGAGGGGAAAAGAGAAGGAAAAGAAGGGAAAGAGAGTGAAAATACGGGCAAAAAGAATAGAAGAACTAACTGAAACATTAATCATGGCTAGGCAATGCTAGGTTTGGTCGATTTGCGAATGCCAGGTTTAACCTCTGAAGTTCTTATGCGAGTTTCTAGTATGCAAATCTTGCTCTCTAGAATTCATTCTCTATTGTCTTGGAGTGTGATCATTTATTACACTTGAAGGGTCACCTGAGAAAGGAGCCATTTAATAATAAAAAAAGAAAAAAAGTAAAGTGTCTTTACTCAGACCGTCAATACATTTTTGAGAGATTTCAAAACAACAAGATTAAATATTATTTAAAAAAATGTAAGCATTGCCTGGTCTGAGCATATTTAAATTCTGTAATAATTAAAGTCACCTACTATTCACTGGATAGGTAAACCAACTTTAAATGTATGTACAACTGTCTGATGGATGCCCAGCTTACCAACACTGATGTGTAGGACCAGCCCATGACCTCCTTATGGAACCAAACAGCAGGATTCCTAGGCCAATAGGTACAGAACAGAACTATATTTGTCTAGCAATAACTGTTTTTGTGTGAGGTTGTTTTTGTTTTGGGGTGTGTGTGTGTGCGTGGCGACACGCGTGTGTGTGTGTACGCATGCATAGGGATAGTTATGAAAGATTTTATAAAGTAAAAGAGTTCTAGATTCATAAAATCATCATAATCATTTTGATTGAAAATTCCACCTTTAAAAGTCAATTACTACGGTGTCTCACCTTTTGGACTTACCCCAGCCTATTCATCTGCCCATGCGCCGTTCACATACCTTTATCTACTCCTTCCTTTAACTCCAGGCCTTTTCCGTGAGAGTGCCTTATTTTACAGATGCACGTCCTGCCTCTAAAAACCTTCCCGTAACCTAAACATTTCACAAAACTCTCCTTCCATGAAGAACATTTCAGATTGGTCAGAAAAAAAAAAAAATGCAACATTGTCTTTTTTCCCATTTGAACAGTATCATTTTTTTCCTATTAACTCAGAGTGTATCAAAGAGGAGTGTTTTGGGCTCCAAGTAACAGAAAACTGTGTCTAAATCTGTGGTTAAATCATAGGAATAAGTATTATTTCACTGGACGAGCAGTCGGGAGGTAGGTGGTGCTAGGGTTCTTTCAAGAGCCCATTGGTATCGTCAAGGACCCAGACACTCCTCGCACTCCCAAGCCTTCGCCTTTAGCATGTTGGTTTTTATTCCCATGCCCGTTGCCTCACTGTTGCAAGATGGTTGCTGCAGCACCAGACATCACATCCTCACATTGTGCTTAAGTATAAGAATCGAGGGTATAAAACAAAAGATGTTCTTCTCCCAAAGGCTCTTTTATCCAGGGAGGAAACATTGCCAGAAGTCTTCCTTATAAAGGCACATAAATCAGAACTGGATCATGTGGGTGCTCCCAGTTATAAGGAAGGCTATGAGAATATCTCCCTTTTAAGACCCTAGTTAAACTCAGGCTCCTTGTTTGTATGAATTAAATGGAATACTGTCCTGTTGATTCTACCCCCAAAACTTCGTTTGCATACATCTAATTCTCTTCACCTCCCCCACTGCAATCACTCTACTACAAGCCATCCACCTGTCCCACCTGAACTCCTCCAACAGTCCCTAAATGGTTTGTTTTCCTGTGGTCCCACCATGTCCCCTCCCACACTTTACAGCTACAGCATTATTGGAAATGCAAATCTCATCATGTCGCCTCCTCTTCAATGGGTTATGTTAAAAACTCCTACCTTGACTGACAGAGTCCTGAATGGTCCCCTTTCCAGCTTCCCATCCTGCTTCAGCTCTCTCTGTGCACTCAGATCACACTGGCTTTCTCTTTCCTCTTCGAAAGTGTTAAACTCTTTTACTATTTGAGGCTTTTGCACGTGCTTTTCCCCTCTGTCTGGAACACTCATCCATTCTCCACCTCCCTGGTCCCTTCTGCCTGATTTCTCCTTCACTTTCGGTCTCCATTTAAATGTTTTCACTGCATGCAAGGGTGATTTGTAAGGTGTTTATCATTCAGTTAAGGAAACACAACAGAAATATCAAAGTTGTTACCTAGAAGTGGGAGGTATTAAAGAGAATGCATTTTTTTGTCAGCATTTAGTAGAAGTTCCTTTGCTAAGAAAATGCTAGCCCCTTTGTTAAATCATGCTAGATGAGGAGTCACTCGGCAGTACTAATTTTCTTTTCCTGAATGGCTTTCTTCTTTCACCCGTTTGATCAACAATGTAGCAGCCCAGCCCCACGACTTCCTGGGGTGATGATACCTCTGCCAAGGCCTTCCTGCTTGGGCCAGTGTCCTCATCTGTAATGAGACGACTCTTCCCATCCTCCTCTCCCAGCTGGAGGCCTGTCATTTACTGTCTCAAGCTAATCTCAATCAGATGTGAAAATGCATCACTTTCAAATATGCACTGCTGTGCGTATCATTTAAAATCCAAGAATGCTAAACTAAGAAGTGAGCAATATAAAGTATTCATATTTTATATTTCATGCACTGAAATACTCTATAAAAATTTCTTTCTATTAATTCTGTAATGTAAGTTATTTGGGGTGAGCATCGTGTCTTGTACGACTTCTATACTTCAGAAAGTCTTCAGACCAAAGATGCTCAGAGGTCAGTCGCTCCATACCAGCCTTCAGAGGAGTTACACATAAGTTCGAGGAAAAACAACAACAAAAAACAGTTCTTTTAAAAAAGAAGAGCATCTGGAGGATAAAGCAGAAACTGCAAATCTCAATAACTTTCATTAATGAACACGCCCTATGTCAATAACTTTCTGTCCTAAGAATAAAAATCAGCGGCGCGTGACAAGGAGCAAACGCCTCCTGAACCTTGACGCACTTGACCGGTCCACTTCCTGCAGCGGCTCCGGGCTGGATTTGTACTCCCCAGCTGGGGTGGCTGTGCACTGAACTTCGCAGCCTGAGGGAGGGACGGTCACAGCCTCATTTAGTCGTGTTAAAAGCCCAAACTTGGCAAGCTGCGTAGAACATGCTGGTTAGGACCGCGGGAGCTGGAGTCAGACCTCCTGGATTCAGATACGATTCTGCCTCTAACAGCCGTGCAACCTTGGGTTACCGTTTAACCTTTCAGTGCTTGGATCTCCTTGCCTGTCAAGTGAGGGTAATAATAGTACCTACCTCCTAGGGCTGCTGTGAGTTATAAGTGAGTGAATCCACAGAAGCCCTTGGAACAGAGCCTGGCTGGCGCACAGTAAACTTGTTAATATTACAGCCTTTCAACTGAGGCATTCTGCCTGGATATAAAACAGCCCCTGTGAGTTACAAACCGTGCGATCCGGGCGCTGAGAGGCCATGGTCGGGGACCTGGCGAGGAAAAGGAAAAAGAATCAGGGTAGGAGCAGAGGGAGAGCTGCGGCGACATTTATCCACCAGAGCCCCCCTTCAGCCTCGGTCTCCTGGCCTCGCGTCTCCGCCACCGTTTCTTCTCGGAGAAGGAGTCGGACAGGCTAGCTGGGCAGCACAGCCTTTCTCCAATCAGACACCTGAAGGCTGGCGCCACGTCCGCGACCTGGTCCAATCTCGTCCCTGGAGGGTGGAAACGCAAAGTTCCTACCTGCACCTGTGGCAGTGGTGGCCGCCCCTTAGCTTTTTTTTTTTTTTTTTCCCTGCCCCGGGGTTCTGGTTTCGCCAATCACTTGGCGACTGACCAGCAGGTGGGCAGATGTCTTTTCCCGCGCGAGGACCAACGCGTAGGAATGGTCAAAGCACCAGAGTGAGCAGCCCAGATCCCATCTCCCGGCGGCTCGCGGGAGGCGCTAGCAGAGAGACGCGACGCGCCCGCGAAAGAACGGATAGTAGCCAGGAGGGCAGCCTGGACGTTCACCTGGGGCAGTGAACCTGGCACCCACTCGCCGCGGCGCCCTCGGGCCGGAGCCGACCGCGCTGTGAGCCCGGTCTGCCGCCGCCCGTGCAGTGGACAGAAGTTGGAGGCGCGAGGAGAGACCAAGAGCAGCAATCGGCTTCGCCGGACAGCGGAGATTTAGGCTGGCACATCTTCCAGAAAGAGGCCCGACCTCCCCGGGACCGCGCAGAGGGACGCCGCGCCCCGGGGTCCGCGTTGCTCCACGAGATCGCGGCGCGGAGCTGCAGAGTCCTGAGCAGGTGAGCGATCAGGGTGCTTCAGCGTTCCAGACAGAGGACATTCCGCGGTGTCACCCTGGGGGAGGGGGGGCTCCCGCGGCGCCTGAGAGGTAGCGAGCCGCAGGCGTTCTGCGTACCTGTGCGTAACTGACCATTTTTCCTTGAGCAATTCGTGCAAAGCCCTTCCGTGCCCACAGCTGATAGCAGAGAAGAAAGTGCAGGGGAGCCAGAAAGCCGCATCAGGACGTCCCACCGTCACCACCAGGGAATAACTTGGGGGCGCTTTTCCGATCTGCAGAGGGAGCAGGTGGCCTGCACACCCAACTGCAAACCGTGCCTGAGAGTGCGGGTACCTTTTGCACGGAAAGAACTTTGGGCCATTTATTTTCTTCTATTGTTTTCAAGCCGCGGTCGGAGTGTGCCCTCGGGGCGTCCTGGGGAGGAGCGGGTGCCTGGGCGCGCAGCAGGGGACGCCGCGCCTCCTGGTGCGGGAGTTCAACCTCCCACTGCAAACTGCTGAAGTTTCGCTCTCGAGCGCGCGGGCGACTCCCAGGAGCGCCGGGCGCGCGGGGTGGGAAGGAGCCCGGCGGAGACCTGGACAGCAGCCCAGGCGCAGGCGAATCCTGCGCGGTCGTGGAGCTAGCGCCCGACAGACCCAGCGCAGACGGCGGGCAGGGGAGCCTCGTGTCCGAGATTCGCACCTTAAGTGCTGATCCACTGCCCGGTCGTCCCCGCAGAATGCCCTTTTGAAAGCTGGGAAGTCGGTCGCAAATTGGCTCGGAGTTTCTGGCCGCGCGCTCCCTCCTTGGAGGAGGGAATTGCGCCAAGAAAAGAATTGCAGCCTTTAATTTGTAACTGAAATTCTCCAGAGTCGATTTGCCCGGTGCAAATCGACTCGGGGGCAGATTTTAATGCAGAACTAAGAGAAGAGGACATTCGCCTCTTAGCCCGTCTCAACCATCCGCTGGGCTTGCTTCAAAGAGGCGCGAGACTGGCGTCTGGGGAACGAAAAGACCAGGCTGGCGGGTTGCGAGAGAAGGGAAGTCTAACGCTTCTCTGAAAGTCATAAGGCAAAAAAGTTAGTTCAAAAGCAGACTTTTAAAGAAACAGCAAACACTACGATCTCGTCCCTCGCTCTTACTGTTTGGTAAATCACCACGGAGAATCACCTCGACAAGGACCCTGGGACAGAAGTCTATGGAGCAAAGGCCTCTTTGACAGGGGTCTCGTAGTCAATGTTCACCTGTACCTGGGACACACTTGCTTCCTGGCCCCTCCTCCCAGGTGCTCTCCGAGTGAGTCACCTGGGGCATCGGCTCACCATCAGGCCGAGTGACAGGACAGGCTGTTTTCCCTCTCGGGCCTGGTGAATCCAGATGCCAGGCACCCGCCCCTGAGTGCCCCTCGCGCGCCGACCACCGCACTTCCAGGAGGCAAGGAAGGCAAAGGTGGAGGAGGCCGGAGCGCGCCAAGCCTCAGTCCGGAGACCAGACGGTGGCGCCCTGGAGACCACTGGTCCGCCTGCGCCCTTGCGGTGCCCTCGGAGAGCTGCTCGTTTCTGGGCTCGCGGCTCCGGGAGCTGGGACCCCAGCGGATCCCGTGTGGCACGGAGCGAAGCGGAGGAAATGGGATGGGGGGCGGGCGGGCAGGGCGGAGCACGTGACTCCGACCAACCCAGTCACCAAGTTCTGTGTTCTTCCCCAGCACAGCCGCTGCCTCGGATCCCGCCCCACTGCCCGGTTGCGAGAAGCCGCAGAGGGCCTGGAGGGGACACCGGAGGCCACCGGGAGAGACGGGCCGCTGCCGCCGAGGCCCTTCCCCGCTCGCGGCGCCCCGGGCCCCTCGCCGGCCGGCCATGGCCGACAGCGGCGGCGCGGACGGCTCAGGCCCCTGGTGGAAATCGCTCACGAACAGCAGGAAGAAAAGCAAGGAAGCCATTCCGGGGGTGCAGCCTCCCGCGCAGCCCGGCGCCGAGGAGCCCGCGCCGCCCAGCCCGGACTGGACTAGCAGCGCCCGGGAGGATCAGCCCCCCAGTCCCGGCGAGCCCAACAAGCCCGACAAGTTGGGCGCGGAGAAGTCTGGCAACAGCCGCCGCAATTTGAAGATCTCGCGCTCCGGGCGCTTTAAGGAGAAGAGGAAAATGCGCGCCACTCTGCTCCCCGAAGGAGTCAGATCCCTGGAGGCGGAGGACTTCGCGGGGGACCCCTACGACGACCAGCAGTAGCCGGAGCGGACTGCCTTCCTCCCCCGCCACGCCTCCCCAACCCCCAGTTCTAAACCCGAGAACCCTGGCCCGGTCCTGCGCTTGGTGTCTCATCCCACCCAAGTCACAGTATTCCCACGAGGCCTCCGAGATTTTATTTTCCTGGCAATGGACGTGTCAGTTGAGTTTTCAATATTTTGTGACTCAAGGACACATTCAATAGTTACTCGTGGTAAGAGAAGTCCCTGCCACAGAAGAAGCTGACGTAATTATTCTCTTCAAAAGGTTACTCTGTGGCTTCTGCCCCTTGTGTCCCCTGTGGGAAAGGTACTTTTTCTAAGACGTGCTAGCTTAGCCAGAACTGCTCTGCCCCTGGGATGAGGAAGCCTGGCTCCAATGCAGAACTTGCTCTGTGTGGGAGAGCAAATCCCAGGGCTGTTTTTAATGCCTGAGAAACGCACTTTAGAAGCCCTTCTGTAGACGTATACGTGAAGGGATGGGAGAGAGAGCAGCAAGCATCCCATTAAGTAAGGCAAGGTCGCTTTTTACTGTTGAACTTCAAAACTGTCCTGCCTTCTTTTTTTAGCGTGGTCTATTAAAATAGTTGCACTGTAAGACTTAAGGTGA
Source organism: Eonycteris spelaea (assembly GCA_003508835.1). NCBI lineage: Eukaryota > Metazoa > Chordata > Mammalia > Chiroptera > Pteropodidae > Eonycteris > Eonycteris spelaea. The sequence goes on from PUFA01000036.1 coordinate 2,708,562, forward strand.
CTTTTGTACTTTTTCCATTGCAAGACTGAAGCCCGTCATACTTAAAGCAGGTGTGCACAATCCGAAGTGACAGAGTTAATCATTTGCCACACAACATAACAGCTACTTTTGGAAAGCTGCAGAGAGGAGAACATTTCCAGAAACTAGCAACACCCAGACTGGAACCAGTTAGCCAGATATCCCTATTTACTAACCAAACTCCAGGAAGGGAGGGAGAGGTACTCATTCATTCTTCCTACATTTTCTTTTTTACTTCAGTGCATCTTCGTACATAAGTCAAAATGCTAGTCATCATTCTTTCAGTCTCCTTGTGAACGTTACTAATAATTGTCTAAAAATACTAAAAAAAAAAATGGACTGGACTCTTTGTTCAAAGCCTGCTTCTTTTCCCATGCCTTCGTCTCAAAGCTTCTTTAGTCTGACCTATGCATTTATCTAGTTTCAAAGTCTTTAGATCTACCGACCTGAAGATCCTTAACAAAAATCTACCGGTTTGCTTTTGTTATGAATTTCAAGAAAGAAAGTAAATGAATACCAGTCACTTTCAGCAAATTACAAGAGAGTTATTGTAGTCTGTAGGGGACGCCAGGACCTTTTCCCACCACTATTCAGTTCATTTGTCAACATCCAGAAATGTATAGCAGGGAAATTATAATGATCAAAGTGTATTTTTTTTAGATAATTGTAAGCAAGAACTTGATTGGAGCTTCTGAATTTGTTATAGGTATTTGAAAAGACAGTTTTCTGGTTCTCTCAAATTAGTAATTTCTAAATAGCATACCATGTTGATTGTCTAAAGAGATGTAACAAAGAAACTTGATGAAAATGGCTACAATGGATTTAAATTAGTGAATCAGGATGGGGTTCCAGCAGAATAATTGGGTTCACCATTTGATACATGAGTTTTCACATGCCAAAGACTTACTTTGAAAGAAATTGTTTACGTGGGCATGATGAGCATCTTGAATTATAAGAGGAAGTATGTGAGCCTTTTTTTTATTATTCATGAAAAGACTTTTTTGATGTGTATTTAAAACTGGAAAATATGTAACCAAAGTCTCATCATGGTGATCTTAGCGGATGAGAAAGACCTTACATCAATTTCAAGCGGGCTTACCACTTCTAGCCTCCGATGAAGAACTTGGGGAAGGGAGGGGACTGTGGGCAGACGCAGCACTGTGAGTGCATAGAGCAGAAGCTGTCACATAAGGCTTTGGAATCCTTGCATAAAGTATTTTAATTTCACTCTGTAGAAAGTAATAAAAATTAGAGTGGATAAGTATCCAAAATACTTTTCCCCTCCCAGGAAGATTCATTTATTAGGACTGTACTGATTTTATAAAATTAAGCTTGCAACTGCATAATTTAAAAATCTTAGACTACAACTCTTTAATCCACAGTTAGAAAGAATTTTTTTCTCAATTCCGTTAGATCTGCAAAACATTGGCATTTTTCCCTGTTCTGTGTCTTGTTTTGGATCCCATCCAGATCTGTCGTTGCGACAGATAATCAATAGCAGACATATAGAGTGGGACTTATTCGCAAGACATCTTTACTCCACTGTTCCGACAGAATTTAAAACCAAGCTAAAGGCAGTTACAACAGTGAGTGCAATTCATGATCTGCAATCGAGGTTTGCAATTATATCGTGTTAAAGCAGTCCTAATCATGCAGTGCCCTGACTTAATTCCAACTCAATGAAACCAGAAACCAAGCAAAATTAGTGAGATAAAAAGGTCATGAGTAAAAGGAGACAATCTGACAAAGTATCTTGCTGGGATTTATATGATTTACAGATGATTAATTATATTCTCATAACATGTATACAAATTTAAAATTTTTTTTAAACTTCAAGATAATTTATAGTCAATAAAGGGGAAATGTTGAATTTTATTTGGAGTTAAGTCTAAGGCCATGCTACCCTGAATAAGCCTGATCCCATCTGATCTTGGAAGCTAAGCAGCCTCGGGCCTGGTTGGGCCTGGTTAGTACTTGGATGGGAGACCACCTAGGAAGACCAGGTGCTGTAGGCGTAAAAAAAAATAAAATAAGGGATTGTAAACTGACAAGGTCCTTGCAATCTGTGAGGTCAATCAAGGGTTGCCTCATCTAAAATAAACAAACAAACAAATAAATAAATTTGGAGTTGATTAGATTAGAGACTCTTGTTTTCTTTGAACTCCCTTGCAAATGAAATTTCAGCCACACATTTGGAAACCATTAAAGAAATTTTAAGACTATACTTCCAAACAAGATTTTTAAAAGAGACAAAAAACTAGTGATGTGTTTGCTAAATACTTGCACAATCATGATAATTATATGCACTGGTAGTTTTTGCTTCAGTGACTCCTTGCAAAGTCCGTGGCCAAGCAGTGACTCACGTTACAGGTCACCTGAAAGTCCCTTTGTGTTCCCGCTTCTGTGCTTCGCCCCGTTGTGCCTTGCTTTTCAAGAGTAGAGACTCTACTTTGCATACGCAGGTAGGAGATTCTGCTTCAGTATAACCCTTGGAAATATTTTTTTCTGCTGTGAAACATAATGTGAACTCAGCCACACTGATCTTGCCGAGTCTTAGAAGGGAACTAATACGCCTAATGATGAACGGCAGCATTGGCTAAAGCTTAGTCAGAGGCAGTTCTGAGATGCTCAAAAGAGAATTTCGACACAGTGAAGTAAATGGTTACAATGAACAGAAAGAATAAAATAAAAGGTGAACTTGAAAGTAAAAGAATGGAATGCTGATATCCAGTGACCACAAGGGGCCTTTTATGAAAAAGAGAGAAAATATTATTTTTTCCCTGGCTGAGAAGTGTCAGCTAGACCGGCGAGAGACACAAAAAACCTAGTTTGATAGATATTGTACGGGAAACTGATCTTTGAAAAGTTTATTTTATTCATGAAACGTTTTATTATATAATTATACAGAAATTTAGGAGATTCTTCTTGGGATAAGTTCAAGTTTATCTCTGTGGCAGGTAGAAAGTGGGACCAGAGATATTTTACATCCTTGAGTGTCAGCATATAAGTCCCTTAGAATGGAAACAAGTGTGCAGACCAGGGCCAGCTTTGCCCCAGAGAAGCTCACTGTCTCACTGCTCTTTTCACCTTGTACTCCTTGGCTCCGTTGTCACCGCGCCTCTGAGCCTTCACACAAGCATTCCGACGAGGCTCAGAAACATGCAAGAGGGGGTGCCGGAGGCGCAGGGACATTCTCCAGCCCCCTGCAGGCACTGTGTGTTAATGACAACCACTGTGTCCAAGATAGGCTTGCAGATTTGGAATGAGGGATGAATAGCATTTGTGCGGAGAGGAGATTATCGCTAAAGAGATAAGCTACAAGGGAATAGGCTTCGCCCGAGCAGTGGACGCTTGGCCATTTGTAGAGAAATGTAACAGCTATAGCCCACGACAAGTAAGACTGACAGAGGATATCACAATCCTTCTGGGTATTCAAAGCAAGGAGCGTTGCTTCCAAACCGAATTATTCTTTCATTCATTTATTAAATACCTACAGCACCCAGTATACCCAGGTGGTCTCCCATCCAAGTACTAACCAGGCCTGACCCTGCTTAGCTTCCGAGAGCAGAGGAGATCTTGGGTGCGTGCGTTCAAGGTGGCATGGCCGTAGAGGGTGGGTTAGATTTAAATCCCGACTTTTCCATTTCTATCTGTGAAGCTGTGTGAGGTACACAATGTAGCTATGCTTTCACTTCTGTTGTTTTCTTGTTTTGTTTTGTTTGTAGGGTTTTGTTGTTGTTTTTGTTTTTTCTCCAGTTTTATTGAGATATAATTGATATATAACATCGTATTAGTTTAAGGTGTATACCACATAATGATTTGATATCTGTATGTATTGCAAAATGATCACCACAGTACGTTTATTTAACATCCGTCATCACCCATAGTTACAAAATTTTTTTTTGTGATGAGAACTTTTAAGACCTTCTCTCTTAGCAACTATATCACCATGCTATACATTCCAACCCCAGGGCTTAATTAATCCTATCACTAGAAGTTTGTACCTCTTGACCACCTTTACCTATTCATCCGACCCCCTAATCCTCCACCCCCTGCCTCTGGCAACCACTGGTCTCTTTTCAGTGTCTATGAGTTTGTTTGTTTTTTTTTTTAGAGTCTGCTTATAAGTCAGATAATACACTATTTGTCTTTCTCTGTCATTTCACTTATGCTTTAATTTCTTCATCTTTTAAAAAATTGTGTTCTTACGTTTATGCATAATTCTGCAGGTCATCACTTTGAACTGGGCTCGGCTGCAGAGTTCTGGTCTCCTCTGATGTTTCATCCTCTTATAAGGACACCAGTCCTATCAAATTAAGGTGCCCCTTCACGACCTCATGTAACCTTTATTACTTCCTTATAGGTCCTGTCTCCAAATACAGTCACACTGGGGATTAGGGCTTCACGATATGAACTGGGAGCGGGACACAATTCGGTCCATAGCACCAAGTCTGTACCTCAAGGGGCCTTATGAGCTTCGACTCTCTCTCTCTCTCAGGACCTGTGTCCAACTCGAAACAAGACTTGGCTAGCCTGCCGGAGCAGAGCGACCACCTGGAGCACAGATAAGCGGCACCCCTGAGGCCACCTGAGACCTCCAGCCAGCCTAGACACTGCAGATGCGGGAGAGAGCCTAGATGAGACCAGAACCCCCAGCGGGGTGCAGTCCAAATTGGCGAACTGCAGAATTGTGCATGGAAAGTTGCCGTTGGTGTTTTAAGCCACTAAGTCCGGGGGTGGTTTGTCAAGCAGCAAAAGCTAATGGATTTGGCAGATTTTACTTTTACCCTCATTCTGTTGATGAGAATGGAATCTCAGTGAGAAGAGAAGGCCATGCGAAGAGGGAGGCAGAGGCTGGAGTTAGGCAGCCACAGCCCAAGGAGTGCCCGGAGCCACCGGAAGCAGGTAGCCACAAGAAGGATTCCCTCCCACGGCCTTCACAGGAAGTGCCACCCTGCCAACGTCTGGATGTCACAACTCTGGTCTCCAGAACTGTGAGAGAAGAAGTTTGTGTTGTTTTAAGCCGCCAAGTTTATGCTAATGTATTATGGTAGCCACGAGAAAATAATGGTCCTTCACTCCTTTGGCCTTCCCTCTGCCACATGCAGTAAAGACATGTACTTCACCTGACTGATTGTTAGAGAGAAAGGAATGAAGAAGCTACCAAACGTACAGGAGAGGAGAGAGAAAAAGCAGGGTTGTGGGGGCTGGGGTTGGGAATGAGCAAAAGAAGAGAAGCGAGAGGAAAAGAAGGAAGAGAGAGAAAAATGAAACAAAAATCGAGGAAAATGAGGTAAAGACGGGTTGGCATCTGCTCAGATATTTGGCCTTTTCCTTTGTCCTCATCTTTCCACACACAGAGTCTCTTTCTTCTCTCCCTCAGCCTCTCCCAGCCCCCTCCCGCATTCTGTCGCCCTCAGCAAGCTGATTTTTGTGACGTTCAGATGTTTTGGTCCATCCCATGTTTCTGGTTTCCAATCCGCAGGCACCAGGGCGAGAAGCCTGCGCAGAGGCACATGGTCACCCAGAAAGCTCCCCCTCCACCATTCCGTCTGTCACTCTAAGGAGAGGCCTGAGACCCAGGCCCATTCTAGCATCGAGGGTCTCCTGGGTCAAGGCAGGGCACCCAAAACCTACGATGCCCCTAGCACCCACTGGGAATGCTTCTGCGGTCACATCAGCCCACTCTGTTTGCCACCCACAACACAAATGAGGGAAACAAAGGAACTAGCCCAGAACTGCGAAGTGTGCCTTCTGAAAAAATTCCAAAGGTTAAAAGAAAGTCAGAATTATTTTGTTGTTTATCTTCGGGGTTTGGCTGAAGGGCTTTTAGCATCTCTGTGCTGCCTCTAGTGGTTGCCAGCAGTAGTGTTCCCCTAAAAGACCTCATTACTGGTCATTTCCACCCTTGTCCATTTTTTGAAATGTCTTGTTTTTATTTAGAAATTTTATTTAGGATTATTTTTATAGAGAGAATATGTTTAAGCATTTTAAGACTTAATTCCTTTTTTTTCCTTTTCCTGATTTCCGTTATTTAAATAATTTATTTCTTCATTTACATATGGTAAATTTTGGTGTGCAGTGCTGTACACCTCTGGTCACAAAGCTGTACACCCATTTTTGGTGTAGTTTGTGAGTTTTTGACAAATTATAGCAAACATCACAGTCGGGATACAGGTACTTCCTTCACTCCAAAATTTCTTCCATACTTTAGCTTCAGCTTTTTCGACTTGAGCTTTTTTCAGATCACCACCCTCCCCAACACACGCACCCATAAATCATAGCTAAAGACCTTTGACCTTATTTCTATCTCTACAATGTTGTTTCTTCAAGAATTTCATATAAATCGAATCGTACATAATTTTCGAGCCTTGCTTCTTTCACTTAGCACAACATATTCGATTAACATAACGTGTCCACGTTCTCCAGTGCATCCACAGTTCATCCCTTTTTATTCCTCAGTAGTATTTTATTTAATGGGTATACCACTTTATCCATTTGCCCAGCAAAGGATATTTGGGTTGCTTCAGGGTTTTGCAATGATGAATAATGGTGTTACAATGATTTGAATACAGGTTTTTGTGTGAACATAAAATTTTTGTTTCTCTAAGATAAATGCACAGGAGTAAGATTGCTACATTTATATAGCAAATGTATGTTTAACTTTACAAGAAACTGACATGCTGTTTCCAGAGTAGCTGGACCATTTTCACTCCCACCAGAAGTATTAGAGTTACAGATACTCCATGTTCTTTTCAGGACTTGGTATTGTCAGTTTTTCTTTTTATATTAAACATTTTAAAAGGTATGTAAAGGTATCTCATTGTGGTTTTAATCTGCATGTCCCTAATAGTTTTGAGCATCCTTTCATGTGTTTATTTACTATCCATATAGCTTTTTAGTGAAGTGTCTGTTCAAATCTTTTACCCATTTTTTCTTTTAGAGTTTTTTCTTGTTGAGTTTTGGAAGTTCTTTATACATATAGATATAATTTTTGTCAGTTATATGATTTGCAGATATTTCCTCCCAGTCTGTAGCTTGTCTTTTATTCTCTTAACAGTATCTTTCAAAGAGCAAAAGTTTTTAATTTTGTGAATCCCAAGTTAGCAATTTTTTTTTATGTATTAGACCTTTAATGTCATATCTAAGAATTTTTGTGCCAATGCAAGGTCATGAAGATTTTTTTTTATGATTTCTTCCAAAAGTTTTGTTTTACCTTTAGCTCTATGAGCCGTTAAGTTAATTTTTATGCAAAGATGCATTGACTTTCATTTTCACCTGTGTATGTTATTCAATTATTACAGTATTATTTGTTAAAAAAAAATACTTTCTCCAGTACATCATGTTTGCACCTTTGTCAAAAAATATATTGGATATATTTTCATGGATCTATTTATGGACTCTAAAATCATTTCATTCTTCTTCATGTTTTACAAACACCCCACTGGCTCAATCACTGTGGCTTCATCGTAAGTCTTAAAATCAGGTAACATGAATCTTCCAACCTGGTTTTTCTTTTCCAAAATCATTTTGTATATTCTAGCTATTTCGACTTTCCAAATAATGTTTAAAATCATATCAGCAAGAACTAAAAAAAAAAAAATCCTACCGGGATTTTTATTAGGATTATGATAAATATGTAGATAAATTTGGGGAGAATTGGCATCTTGATACTTAGTCTTTCACCACACAAATATGATATGTCTCTCTATTTAGTTCTTCTTAAATTTCTTTCATCAATATTTTGTAGTTGTTAGCATGAAGATGCTGCAAATACTTTGTTATATTTATGCCCAAAGTATTTCATTATTTTTGGAGCTATTATAAATGGTGTTATTTTTTTTAATTTCAACTACCACTGTTCATTGTTAGTATATAGAAATATGATTGATTTTTTAAATATTGACCTTCTTTTGGATAATTAAATATTAAGCTTATCATTCTTCACTAGCCCCACAGAAAAGTACGATTTTTATTTTGTTTAGGGTTTTTTGTGCGTGTGTGATTACCATGAGAGCAAAAGTCTTTTCCATCCTTTTATATTCTTACTGTAAGTGGAAGTCTCTCTTTTTCTTTTTTTTAATAACCCTGCTTTTGAAATCTCTGACAATTCTGGTTCAAAATGGCAGGTTAAGTCAACAATTTACTGCCTATCTCTTCCAAAATCATACTGTCAAGACTATAAAGCAGTACAAGAGGGAGTAAATTGATACTAGTGGTAAGAATGGAAAAAAAAATATGTTTGTCAACAAGAAATTGTGATAGATTTATGGAGACCAAAAAAAAAAAAAGATCATATTAATGAATAATTGTAGTAGAGGATGGATTTAAGTACTCTCTCAGATTTAATGTTCTCAGGGTCTTCCTTCCTTATATATCCAGAGATACCCTGAGATCAGACATTATATGCAAAGGATCAACAAGAAGAATAATGACAATTTATCAGAACAATTACAAGACAGGACATAGTAAAATAACATCTTTAAAAGCTTAAAAAAAAAAAGAAAACTGAAAATTGACCACATTCCCAGATCAAGAGATGGGTCCTCATTAAAATTTAAAACAGTTTTACAGTTATCTCATTCCCCTTCCCAATGACTGGTTTTGAAATCCAAGCTAAAACTAAGCCATGCAAAGCATTTCCTTGCTGACTATTGCTGGTGCTGGACCGAGTACTGGACTTTTACCCCATAGTCAGAGAAAAACTCTTTGTGTTCGTTGTTGGGACCCGGCAAGAACCATGCAGCTCTATTGCGTCGACAACCACAGTCTGGCCACCAGCCTACGATCACTTAGTCGTGTGGATGGCAGTACCAGGTCCTCGACAACACTTCTGAAGAACACTATGCTCCATGAAATAATTGGCTAATTTTCTTAAAGCCAGTGAATTTGGAGTTTCTCTTACTTGCAGCCAAAAAAAAAAAACAACAACATAATAATTGATACAATGTCTTAGGGCTCTTGCACCATTTTTCCCCCTTCTTGAAATGCTCTTTCTCTATAGCAGAGCTATCTAGCCCTCACTGTGCTTATCATCCTGCTGAAGTTCTTTGCACAGCATTTATCATCACCTGTTATTTTGTTCATTCTTTGGTTTATTATCTGCCCCTCCCCACCAGAATGGGAGTGTCCTAAGTACGGACTTTGTCTTACTGATATATCCGAAGTGTCCACTGCATATGCTGGCCCAAAGTAATCACTCAGTAAATACACAGTGCATGAAAGAAGACGTAACAAAACCACTGTTCTATTGTATACTTTAAAGAAGTCCATTTGTAAAGACAGAATTTTGAAATATCTTAGAGCCGATGGAGGTCTAGGGGTTATCGATCTTCAGTTCTCTAAGCATATCTGAAGGGTACAGCACAGGCCATGAGTTTCAGCTAGAAGGGATGCCCTCTCGAGGTGCAGGGGGTCAGGATGGAGAGGGAGGAGAGGGACCTAGGGAAGAGTTTATGGTGTGAAAAATCCTTCCAGGCAATAAGCGTTTTCTAGGGACACATGTTCATACTCTCCTTCTTCTAAGCTTCTTCCATGCTTACTCCCAAAGCCTCTTTGTAAAACACTGACCTGGTCCGACTCTTTCCTTTTAGAGATTGTGATCTTGAAAGGTTAACAATTTGCCCAGAGTCAAGCAGTTAATGGCTTAATTAGAAATCAGTATCACTGTCCTATATGATCAAATAAAAAGCATTGAGAGAACCAGACTGTCAGGATCCATGCGTATGGAGAAGGGTTCTGCACAAAGATTTGAGGAGTGTAGTGTAGTGGTTAAGAGCAGGGCCTTGGGAGCAAGCCCATTCTGGGCTCAAATCCCGCTTTGTGACTATGGACAAGTAACTAACCTCTATAAGTTTCATTTCCTCATACACAAGTACCAGATTTAATGAAATAATCAATAGTCACCTAACACTCAGCACATCAAAACTTAAATGTTCTATTTGTCCCCACTCCAAAACCTGCTCCTTCTCCTCTGTTCCCAACTTTATGAAATGCCAATGTTCCCCCCAAAAACCTAAGTAGGTGCTTGGCAATACCTTTCTCCCTCAACCTCCGCTATGCTCATATTTGGGGTCTAACAAATCTACATTCCAAATGTTTTTTGAATCAAATCACGTTTTATTCTTTCTCATTGTCACTCCGCTGGTGTCAAGCTATCGTCACTTTTTTGCCAAACTACTTCAATTTTACTAACTTCTTTTGTTGTCGATGGTCTTGCCCACTGCCATCATTTATTTACACGGTAGCAGTGTAACCTTTCTACGGTACATATCTGATCAGGACCCTAGCCTCTCTGATCCCCAGTTTCCGCCCCTCGATGTGGCTCAAGCTTTCCTCCCAAGCGTGTGTTTTATGATTTCCATGTTTGTACTCTCTGGTCCTGCCATATTGGAATTTTTTCAGTCCTTCGAAAGAGTCGTGCACATCTCTCCCTCTAGCTATTTCTTCATGCTCATTCTTCTTCTGGAAATATGCTTGGACTTCTTTTTGTGGCCAATTCATCTTTTTTGTATCTGTTTTGATACCAGTTCATCCAGGGAGTCTTGTGTGACACACAGCTTCTCCTTATGCCCCAATGATCTCGGGGTCAGACATCTCCTAGTGGGCTTCTACAACCATCGCAGCCCTCATTACACTGTATCTTCACTGCTGCTCTGTCTACACCTTGTCACTAACCATAATCTCTATAAGGCCAGGGACCGTGCATCATATGTTCACTGTTGTATTTCAGGTGCCTAGCAGATGCTAGGCACAAAATGGCTGTTTAACAAATCATCATTATGATCAAATAAACTCATTATTTACTTAAATGCTAAACATAATGTTTGGTTGATAATAATAAATAGTACTTTTAATTATTTAATATTCTTCCTCATTTTCTTTATTAAAATTCAATATGTCTGAGCACATAGTTATAATAGAACTCAAAGCAAAACACAATTACATTTTTCCGGTCTTATCATAACATAATAAGTAATAAAAATATAAAATACTTAGCATCCACATGTAGACATGGAAGTTCTAATGAGATTTCCTTCCTCAATTCTTGAGACGGAGCAAAAAAGTTACTGGGAGTTCTCCTGTACTCTGTTGACTCAATAGAGTGAAGGTCAAAGATTAGTCGATGTGTTTAAAAAATTCTTTCTGTCAACAAATCATTTAAACATCAACCGCACCTTAACTACCTCAAGAACAGATACATTCTTAGTTGATGAGCAGCTTGTAATAGGCATCCTTATCTTTCCTAATTCTCTTACTTTGAACACAGTATTAAACGGCAAAGGTCTTATTATAAGCATTGCTCCCTCGCCTATAAAGTTGAGAGAGGCACATTAATTATAATTGAGTTTTAAGGTAACGCAAGATCATGTAAGGGACTCAGCTGAAAATATTGACTGTCCGAAGCAGAAAAAAAAATCAGCTAAATTATTTAGCAAAAAAAATCTTATTTTCTTTAAACTAATTCTAGAATATACTTAAGACAAATAATTTCTTTTCGGTGAGGGATAAAAAACTTGAAGAACTACTAATTTTCACTCTGTTCAGGTAGATTCTAGGAGGCACTGTAGGTTTGGGATTTGCAGCAAATGGCACAGTAGTTTCTTTTCTCTAATTAGCAAAATTAAGTGATAAGAATACATCATAAAAGCACTATTTCTATACAAAACTATTTCATTAATTTCACAAGAAAAAAATAATATATGCTGAATAGTAAGAGAAATGTTGGGTTTTTAAAATTAATTTCATTCTATGAAGTCAGGTTAGTGGATATTTGGTCTTGTCCTCCCATATCTAGCATTTTGAGTAATTAAAATATTTCTGTGTGAAAGCTTAATCTCTGTATTTCAAGATGTCCAAGAAATATTACTCAGCAAAGTCACGTATTTATAGATAGGTCTCAATCTAATAAACCGTAAATTAAGAAAAGTCTGAATGTACAGAACAGATGACTTAGGGACAGAAATTATTTTTATTCCCAAAATACTCTACAAAAAGATTTGCCAAAATTATTCTTGAATTCAAAATGGCCATAGTGGTTTGTAGGTGCAGAAAAAATAAAAGAGAAAAGTTTCCAGAATGAGAATATGAAGGTCCAAATTGAAGATAAATTTATAAGTAAATAAAAACGACTTGACTCTATAATGTAAGCTAGGAAAAAATATGATTTGCTTATAGGAGATCCTATAAAATCTAATAAAAGGAAACATATAATTCTCTACATAGCAGATTATTTGTTTGGAAGATTTTGCTCCTCCAAAAACAAAACACAAACAAAAAAAACCCAAAAAACTTTAGTTGGGTTAAAATATCAATAGAGGACATTAGTTAAATTGGTTATAGAAATGTCACAATGTTAATTAAGCCAATAGTCTATTTCTACCTCATTTTTTCACAAAGGGTGTTGAAGAGTTTATAAAAATAACAAAAAACAATAAAATAAATATTTAGACACTCAGAGTAAAAGAAATTATAGCCTTATACCAAGTTATGTAATAAAACTTTTTTATTTCACTTTATAATTGATTACTGAAAGCAAAAAAAGTGGAGGCTGTAATTTTCGGAAGCAGGGAGGGGGTGACTGAGTGGTAGGACTGGAGTAGCTGATTGGGAGGGGGGCAGATTTTATAGCCCCTAAAATATCTCTAGAACAACTAAAAAACATGATGCCAATCAACATCACTTGTCAAACACATTTTCTTATATGGAAAAATATAAATTAGTTCTATATCTTTGAGTTAAATAGAAAAACATCTCTTCAATGCTGACATTTCTCTCATTTTTTAAAATATTGAGCATATTTTTTAAAGAATAAAATTTGATAAGATATCGAATTATTAACCTACTTTGAACATCATGTTTTTATTAGATTTTGGGCATTCATATTCTTTGTTTGGCTTAAGGTTGGGGACCACATCTTGTTTTCTCTGTGTCTATAACATAATAGGGGTTCAGGAACATGTGTTAAGTGCATGATTAACAAATTAACCATACCTGCAATCTCTGAGGATGAAGTGGAAGAAAATTAATATATTCTTCAACCAACCAGGACTGAATAGGACTACTGTCAGACCCAGTATGATGTGTTACTTACAGTATGATGTCTCATGCATTTTTCAGGGTCTACATAAAGCACATTAGAAGTCCCTCTAATGTCTAGATCATCTGAAAAAACCTCAAGATTATCTTGAGTAGTCCAACTGGAAGCATAGAGTGCAGGAATATTTCATCTAAAAGGGATCTTAAGGAATATTTTGTCCAACTTCAACCTTGGCAGATAAGGAAATTCAGGCCTAGTGGGGTCACTTGCCTAGTTGATACAGACAATTAACATCATTGATGGAAATAACACCCTGGCTCCCAGTCTAGAGCTGTCTCTTTCTATCACTCAGGCCACTTTTTATAATTTAATTATGAAGATGACCAAACAAAAAATGACAACTATATCTTATTTTTTCACCATCGTTTTTAGTTAATTTCTTTCCCAAATTTAAGATGTGTTGAGCTAGGATCTGGTCAAACGTGGAGAATAGAAAGATGCTAGAAACTCCTGGAAGATAATGGCTAAGGCCGATAAATAAGACCGACAAATGTCTTGCTCCATCTCACATGGCAGCAGGGGAAGGAGTGGATTTGGGAGGATTTGAGTTTGGCTTTTACAAGATAGCATCTGGCCTTTGCAAGATCTGACTCGGTTTGAGTTGTTTTTCAAGGGTACCGGTTATGTTGACATGGCAAAGAGATTTGGACAGAATATTATGTCCAAGAGCCCATCCATCACCTAGATAACAAACTCTTGGGCAGATTTCTGGAGTAAAAATGTTGCTTGGAATGTACTCATATTTCAAGTAAATGGTTTTGCAATAACATTCACGAACGACTCCAGCCCACACACACCCATGCTTCTAAGCAGTAGTTAAGCAACATTAGCCTGCTGGTGCAATCAAATCATTGCTGATCAAAAATACTGCTAGCAAAACAAAAGATCAATTATAGAAGCTGTAAGCCCTAATTTAGAAAAATGAAGTTTATTGAATGTTTTCTCCAAGTATCACTGAACAATGTAGAATTACGTTTTCAGGGCTTCACTGAATTAGGATAAGGCCCACACAAAGGCACACACACATTATATACACATACGCACTATGCATGCAAACATGCAATCGATTCTTGGTATTCATGGTACTTATGTTCCGCAGAGTTGCCACAAACACTGAATTAGCAAATATTGAACCATTGCTCCTAGGAGAAATATAGAGCTAGGTTCCTATGTGCCTCTTGTTACAACGTTTTCATCAACTGATCAATACCTAATCGTGTTTTATGTGTGTTTCTGTTTAAAGACGATGTTTAATATGCGCTGTTGTTTCATTACCATCCACCTCATGGCCAACATCATTTGTGCCTGAACAAAGCTTATCTAACGCAAGTATTTTTCTCCCTAGGACACATCATAGCCTTCCTGTGCTCAGCAACACTGGACCACACTTCAGATACGTGGGGGCCATTTTAAACAGCAAAATTCCCAACAGAAAGCACCAAAATGTGAATAACATGGCACTAAACAGACCACAAAAAGGACACGTGTTTATGGTATCAGAGCTGAAACAAGAAAGCAGAATGCCACTTTGTTGGAGATCAGCTGGGAAAATGAGCATGGGGTGACCCAAGTTTTTCACTGCTCTGTGTGTATGGGTGAATGACCACAAAGTACCATGAGTATGGATTTGGGCGCTTACAAATAAATTTTAATACAGTTCATGGTATGAATTCTGGGAATTCAGAAATACGAATTCTGTGAAAAATAAGGACCAACTGAACACGTGTACTGTATGCACACATGGATGTGTATATGTATTCGTGTGGGCACTTCTCTGATGGCCAAATAAGACTGCACTAGTGTGGTTGGCAGTTGTGACTATTTGCAGCCACGGTGTCATTTCTAACATGTAACAAGAGCGTGTTATTCCTACATCGCAGTTTGACTATTAGGGCAGCCCTGCATTTCGGGGTGTTTAGACAGCTACAAAGTTTCCATTCTTCTTACTTCCGTAGAGTCTTAGAATGGCACCTTGTTTTCAGCCTCTCAAAACCCACTCTCTTTCTCTCTGATATTCTTTAAATGAGAAAATGCTGAGATTCCTATTTTTGAAAGTAAAGGAAATCTGAAATTTGAAAACTTTATCTTTCTGGAGTTGGGAAGAGTACAAGCCTATAGCCTTGTCCTGGTCGGAGGCCACCAGGGCTTTTTGTGTTACTTGGCATGAATCCACGTAAAGAGGAAGGGCTGTATAGACTTGAGGCCTAAATATTACCCGGCTCTTTATAAAATGAGAATAATAATGTCCACATCATGGTGGTGTTACGAGTAGAAACAATGCATGTTAAGTGCTTGCATTTTGCTCTCCTCATTAATAAAAGCAATAACAATCATACTCATACTAAACATGGAGAATATAGCAAATTCAGCCCAAAGAGGATGCAAAGGCAATTTAACAAAACAAACATCTCTCTCTGTCACACTAGATTTGGGTCCATTGATTTAAAGGATGGCATGGATGTCGTGTGCCCCTATAGAAGAACCTTGTCACGATAAGCTGGAGCCTGTGGCTGCACTGGTCTCTCTGGGTGTCAAAGACATCAGCTATTCCAAGAGCATTAAATGTCACCCCACTCTTTGCAGGGCTCTAGGGTTCAAGGTCCATGTAAATGATTCCACAAAAGAAAGCTGATCTTAACTCAAGGTCAAAAGGAGTGTGCAGAGCTCATGAGGCTGCTTCTACGCCTCTCTCTCTGCTCTTCACTCTTCTTGGTTTTGCCATATCTCTTGCATCCATATCACCACCTCCCAGCTAGGGATTCTCATCTGTTATTGCTTAAGCATAAAGAATAGAAAATTTGAGACTAAGGAGTTATGACAGGAAAAGAAGGGTGCCTGAAAAAAAATGCAGAAATCAGAATAGAAACATATATAAAAACCTATGTTAATATATATTACATATCTAATGTATGTATAATATATGGAGATCCAGACATTTGCTACAAATCTCAGAAAATAAGAGTAAAATTGCTTGAAGTCACATTTCCCTATGCAGAATGAGAGGGGTCCACAAACAGAATCTCCAGCAGCCTCGCATGAGAAGGAGGAGTTTCCTGTCACTGGAGATGATCAGGAGAGACCCGGGGACAACTTGTCAGGGCTGCCGCAGCGAGCGTTGGCTCATTTCCTCACCGACTCGGTCGTCGGTTGCACAGCGTCTATGGTGTGGCAGTCACTGCAGCCAGCACTGTGGTCTTTGCTTTGGGTCATTACCTAGAGGCATCATTTAGGTGATTTCTTTAGAGACTTTCTTGTCCCTTCCAATTTAGGGGCTCTATAATTCTGTATCTCTGCATTCATGGCTGACACCAGGTACCACTGTTAAGATCCCGCTGGCTATTAAAATAATGAAATATTTATATGCTGGTTAAAACACTGTGGACCTGCCATGTGCTCCATCTCCCAGGAACCCTGGATCTCTCCAGGATCTAGTAAGTAAAAAGTTAACACCTATCCTGTGCGAGACTCTAGGGTCTGGTTCCATCCTACCAGCCAGAG
This sequence comes from Eonycteris spelaea, assembly GCA_003508835.1. Classification (NCBI taxonomy): domain Eukaryota; kingdom Metazoa; phylum Chordata; class Mammalia; order Chiroptera; family Pteropodidae; genus Eonycteris; species Eonycteris spelaea. The sequence goes on from PUFA01000036.1 coordinate 2,725,177, forward strand.
TCATTCCAGCGGTCTGGTGCCTATGTTTTACCACTTACCAGGTAGTTTTAATATCACTTCTCCTTACATCAGCTTCTCTCAAACTTGTTGGACTTGTAAAATTTCCCCTGCTCACCTAGGGCACCTACTCCCACACCTTTTCAGAGAGAAAATCCATGAAAACAATGGAGTATTTTGTAGAAACAAATGGAAGATGGAATAATCGTGTATATATCCATCTGCTTTCATAATAGAGAATTAAATGATTCTTACATGAAACACACAAGTATCTCAAAAATCAATTATTCAAATATGATAGACCTCGAATATTGTTGACAAAAATATTCACCACTACCCACTATTAAGTTAACCAAACTACCTATGATAAACTAAACTAGCAGTAATATATAATTAAGTATAATTACATTAAATATATAATTAAATCTTATATAGTTTTCTACATTAAATTTTATATAATTAAATATAATTAAAATAAATACTTTTTAAAAACCGAAAACCTCAATCGAAAAGTACAGTCGCCCAAGAGAGAATGACAAAGAGTGCTCCCCCAAATTGCGGGAATCGCAATTATCTGAATGTCCACATTCACAATAGAAGCCTTTTGCCTTATAAGAACTGTGTGACAGCAACTTTAACAGAGGACAGAATGAGAGCGGTCAGTGAACCGTAGAGTAGGAGACAGTAAAAAAAAAACCCTGCGTTTGAGAACTCTTTGCTGTTTAAACGCCCTACCTTAAGGCGGTAAGTGCAGAACTCTAAGGAAGAGATATTTTTTAATGGGCTGTCTGCTTATGCATCATTTGGGCCAGAGTGGTTTTCACAGCGCAAGGCTGAAATTTCTCTGTAAAAAGGCTACCTTCTTTGCACGGAGATCCACATTTGCCGGCTGAGGGCTCCTGGGTAATTTTAACATCGTGCCGGGGACCAAGGCGTGGGGACTCCGTGAAGAGTGAGGATGGAGCAGAGGCTCTGATGTGCAGGGAGCAGACGCCAGCCAGGGACAGGAGAGACACCGTGTTAGTGATGGCCACAGGCTGATGGCCTTTGGTCTGCTGCTCGGGTTTCCTTCTGCACTACAAAGCCACGTGCAAGCCTCCAGTCTTCAATCAAGTCGGCTATGCCAACAGCCTTGCTTGGTGATCGCTGGGAAATCAGGAAGGAGCTGGAGAGCGAAGTCTGCGGTGTGCAGTCTGGCGGCAAAAATCGCTGGAGGTAACAAGGTAACCAACGAGGAATCAGGAGCAGCTGAGCAAAACAAGCGGGGGCGGGCGACAACCGGAATTCGCGGGAAGCGCCTCTGCCAGGAGGGCCGAGTCCTCTGTTTTGGATTTGGAAGGATGGAAAAACGTGCAGGAAAATGGGATTTACCCTAGAAACAGTCCCGTCGTATCAATAGCGAATCGTAACAAACCTTTCTAATTTATTTAGGAGGGTAGCGGTTGTGCATCACTAAGTCTTACATAAAAATGAAATTCTTGGAAGGACGGGTCAGCCACCCACAAGCTCCAACGCCAACACCGAAGGCGGACTCGCTTTTGTTTTTATTGGTCAGTGGCCGTCGGAGGACGCCGATGGCCCACCCGTGTGGCATGGACCACATTTGGAGGGTACGAGGACTGCCAGTTGCCTTTTTTCTACTCACTCAGTCATCGTACAAACAGTTCCATCCTTAGAGAACCCTCAGGATATCCTATCTCAGGTGCTGACCACGAGTGCCCTTGAAGAAAGGTCATAGAACGCCGCATAGCATTTTGGTTCATTAGGATCACATAAGTAAATGCACTTGGTAGTAATTTCAGAAAATATTAAAATTTATGAAGAAATTGTTAACGCCTATAATTTCGTCTCCCCAACTCACATTAATATATGGGTGCGTTTTTTTCCAAACGTTTATGTGTTTTTAAAAACAAACCAGTATAATATACGATATACAATTTTTATTGTTTTGCTTTCCAGCATTAAAAATATATCTTTTGAAAATACAATATGTAATGACTACATAATATTTTAATGTATGAAACTCATGAAACACATTAAACAACTTAGTTATTTCTAAGTTTTAAGTGTCATAAATACATCCAAAATCAAAATGGGCAAATGACATGAACAAGGAACTCATTAAATCTGAAGGGCTAATGTCCTACAAACGTAAAAAGATATCCAAATTTATTAATATTAAAGAACTTCAAATTAAACAATAATCAGATTATTTTCACTTATAAATTGCAAAATATTTAAAACACTTGATAATCCCTGATGTTGGTGAGAACGTAGAGACATTCTCATAAATTGGATAGAAATGTAAATTAATATACTAACTTCTAAGAGCTTTATGGTAATTACAGTACTGTTCGTAATATGGGAAATTGGAAACAATCTACATGTTTATTGAGAAGGGATTAATTAGATGAATTATAGTAAATTAATATAAAGGGATATTATGGAGTCTTTAGAAAGAATGAGATAGATTATATACATGTTGACATGGAGAGACGTCCAGAATATATTGACGTATTATAAAGTTAAAAATTAAAAGGATTATACAAAATACTTTGTACTCTATACACACACACGCTTAGTGTGAGGGACTAATTAGTTACTGAAATGGGAGTTCTGGCTGAGTCAGCTGAGTCAGGTAATTACAGCCCCGCCCTTAGAGATCTGCATTTCGTACATTCTGCATTGGCAATTGCTTCTCCCTGCTCCTGAAATTCCTTGAAATAATAGCATGAGCTACAGTTTATGTCATTGTAGTCCACTCTTGTAGGAAAGGTGGTGTTTATGATGCCCTTCATGATGTCAAGGAGTTTCTCAGTCACTAGCTGCCCGTTAATCTTTATCCTCTGCCTCCTGGACGCCTTCCATTAAAGTACCTTGAAAGTTCATAACATCTTCATTGGAAGTTCTAGCATGATTCTCTTCTTTCCCTTCTTTGGCCCAGATGCAGCACCATTAAACACCAGCAAGTGTATAAGTACTTACTATAAGTTTAAGCACCAATAAACCCTTTACGAGTCAATAGTAGGTTAAATTTTCTTCCAGAAGTCAAAATAAGTAGCAGAAAGAGAAGCCACAGAAGCATAAATAATATATATTATGTAACAATTACGATAGGTACTCTCATTGGCCAAGAGCAGGGAGATAAACAAACCCTCTCACCAAGAGTGTACAATTGAATCTGCTCTGCTGGCTCTCATTGGGCTCAGAGTATAGAATAATACAGAATATAGAGAAAATAGTGGTATACTATAATAGATTTATGTACATTTTGGAAAATGTTTGAGAGAAAAATAATATGTGAAATTATCATTTGGGTGGATTAAATGAGGTACATTCCTATAACCCCACTTTTGTAAAAAGAGGGGAAAGAAAGTATTATATTAGAAATAATGTTAATACATGTAAAGAAAACTGAGGAAAATTACACTGACCAATAATACCTCTGTCAGGAATATAGGAATATAAGACACTTTTACTTTGTACGTTATATGTTGATGTGCCATTAAATGCTTTATAGTGAGCATGATTACTCTTGAAAGCATAAAAAGAGTAACAACGATCTTTAAAAACATTTCAGTAAGCAATCTTCTACAAATCTTTGTGCCCATTTCTGATTATTTCCTTATAATAGACTCCTAGGAGTCCTATCTTACTGCCAAAGGCATGTTGTCTTCTCAGGCTCCTGATACATTGAGCTATGTTATTTTCCAGGCTATTGACCACTTTTCACTTCCATAATTCACTCATTCATTTATTCCTGCATCCAGCCAGTACTCACCAAGTGCTTCCCATGTGCCTGCTTCTCTGCCGCCTACAGCTAACATTACCACAGTGAGCAATCCAGGCTTGGTCTCAATATCGGTGTCTAACGCATGTGTTGTTTCTATACAACCAAGGAATTTTCTGACATCAGCTGGGTTCTACAATTCCATTCCATTCCGACACTCTCTCCCTAGAAGTAGTATCAGATCCAGAAGTTAAGGACTGTCCCATCTTCCTTCAGATGCCAGTCACAAGCCCAAAGGGCTTCTGATCAACTGTGCTTCCGATCAACTAGCTATACATCAGAGGTTCTAATGACTGTTTCCCCCACCACCGTGGGTTTGATTAATTTGCTAGACCAGCTCATAGAACTCAGAGACAACTTTTACTTACTAGATTACTGATAAAAGGATACTATAAAAGGATATAACACTGGAAGAGATGCATAGGGCGAGGTTTGGGGAAAGGGCCCAGAGAGTTCATGCTCTCTGTGAGCACACCACTCTCTCTGAATCGCCATGTGTTCAGCAACCCTGAAGCCCTTCAAACCCCGCCCTTTTAGGATTTTATACAGGCCTCATTACATAGGCATGATTGGTTAAATCATTGGCCATTGGTGATTGAACTCAATCTCCAGTCACTCTCCTTTCCCTGGAGGTTTAGGAGTGGGGACAGGGACTGGAAGTTTCATCTCTCTAATCATGCGGTTGGTTCCCCTGGCGACAAGCCACAATCCTTAAGCTAAGAGGAGCTTCCCCTTGTCCCCTCATTAACATAACAGAAGACACTGTTATTCATTCAGGAAATACAAAGTTTTAGGAGCTCCATCCCCGGAACCAGGATGAAGACCAAATATATATACCTCTTATTATAAATTGCAATATCATAAGGTATTGAATGGACATGTAATTTAAAAAAAAAAATTTGATAAAGGTTTGAAGGAGAGTAAAGGGTGTTATGATAGCCCACTGGTGCAGGAGATGGAGAGAGGAGCCTTTTCTGAAGGACTTTCACCTGAGTGAATGAGGCCTGCCCACATTATGGAGGGTAATCTGCTTTACTCAAAGTCTCCTGATTTAAACGTTAATTCCATCTTTAAAAAAAAAAAATCCTTAACAAAACATCTGTGAAGTTTGACAAAATAGCTAGGCATTGCGACCTAGCTAAATTGACACGCAAAGTTAACCATCACAATTCTTATAGTTCAAAACACTCTGCCACTACGAATTTGGATTTCCTTTCACAATAAGCTCTTCTTATCTGCACGTACAGAGAATTTTTCACATCATAAGATTATTTTTCGAATATGCTGAATCACTGTTTCTATTCTCATTGTTCTCTTTCCTGAATGAGGTCTCCTCACGCTGACCTTCACATTCGTCACCTTTACCTCAGGGCTCGCATTTCATTTTTCTCTTCATTCTCAGGGAGCAGTTGAGCTTGCTCTGTGCGTTACTAGTTTGATTTTCCATCTTTTTCAATGTTGCTTGTTACCACGATAAAGAGAATCTTAATTTTTTTTGAATTTTAGGTATAATTCTGTCTTATCCTAATCAAGTGAGCCTTTTATCTACTCTGTGCCTATTGTTTTCTTCTCATCTCGATACATTCGTGTAGCCTTTCTACACCTCTTTCACAGGGACCCTGCCAAGTAGTTTTCTGGAATAGTCTCCTCTTTCTTGTCGGGTATTATCTTCAAAGCCAATTGGATTTAAAGATTCTTCAGAGACCTGCCCCCATTTCCTCTGCTGCAATGTGTTTTCAGAGGTCCCATTTTTTGTATTCATTTATCTTTGAACTTCAAGAGATCTATTCAGGTCAAGTCTTTACCAACGGTCAGGTGTAGAGATTAACTTTGGTCCTGCTCAGTGTGCTGGGGCTGGCCGATGCTCAAAGTTCCTGCCCAATTTCTCCACATTTCGAATAATTTTATCTTGGGGAGCTCTGCTGGACCTCTGGCCAGCTGGGTTTGTCCTGACCCTTGCTCTTCACCTCATATAATAATTCCAGTGCAACAGAGAGGTGTCTGCCTGAGTTTCTTGTTGGTTTAGGCTGGTTTTCTGAGTCAGAGGGCAAAGCATGGGGGTCCTGACCTGAAGTAATTTCCTGCTTCATTTTTGGCAGGTTGGTTTGCTCTTTCAGATAACACAGCCCAAAGGCTTTGTAGCTAGCGTGTCATTTGGCCATTTTGGCAACATTGAGGGTAGCAGGCCTGGTTTGGGGTTGTTTTCTAAATCGTGATGGGCTATGGAACAAGCTTGCATCAGGGACTTCCGGGCATTTAAAATTACCAGCTCTTTGCCTTCGTTTTCAGAGAGGACTGCTCTCTGCTTTTCTCATCCCCGTCCTAGACTCCTCCATCCTGCACGCTCCCACGGTTCCAGTGCCTCGGCAGGCAGGGGTCTGGAGCTCGCAGATTAGATATTAGCAGTTTCAGCTTCTCTTCAGCTATCCCAATGGTATGTGGCACAGGGAAAGCGGTCGTTTCACTCAGACACGCATTCGGACTGTGAGCTGCCAGGCGGGCGTGTGGGAGGAAGGAACACAGCTACGGAACAAACCGAGTGACTGCCCGGCGCTCATCCCCCTGGGACTCCCTTGTGTGCTACTTGCTTAAGTACGCTCAGCGTTTCAGTGGGAAAACACAACTGCCATTAAGTGAGAGAGAAGATTTTTAAATAGATGAAAGGGCCTGTGAGACAAAGTAGTCAAAGGGAATACGTGAAGGAAACACACATGGAAAGAAAGGAGCTGACACAACCATCTGTGTGTGTGCAAACTTCGGCATTAAAGAAAATCTGAGGTTCAGGTAAATGTCAAGGGTCGACGGCACTGTGGTTGCATAAATCATTTAACTTTTTGATTAGTTAATTTGGGTGGAGTTTATGAGAGCTGTAAATAGTTAGATCCAATTCCATGATTAGGGCACTAAGGCTGCAGAAAATAAGCCTATGAATTAGCAGTTTTCACCGCTACTTCTCATAGCCACCGTTTACTGAGCCCTAGCTAAGTGCCAGGTCTGTGTGAAACACGTTATGTACATTATATCATTTAACCCTCAAAATAAATCCTTCAGATCTGTATTATTATCTCCAGTTAAACATTAAAAACGATCAAATGAGTCAAGTGTCTTTGCAAGGTCACCCAGCCTGTAAGGAGCAGAGTGGGAATTTGAGCTGTTCTACCCATGAAGCGTTATGGCCGGCCTCCCTCTGGGGTAATAACGAGGCTCCTTAAACTTTCCTCATATTTACTTATGGAAAAAAATCTGTAATGGTTCCTCATTTTAGCTCCAGGTCCATTAAGAGTTGAATAACATGTAGTACTTCTTAAGAGTAAAATCGGTTCTAGTTAGACTGCTTTGCGACAGACCAACAGAACTAAGTAGGCAGCCATGGGATTGGGTAAGTCCTGCTCCGCGTCACACAGAGCAAAGTCCTCACTTTCACTTTTTCCTTAGAGAATGGCCCCCAACTGCTGGTCTCCAGACGTGTTTAGAATTATATAGCTGGGAGCAAATTTAAAGCACTTCAGATATAGCCATTTCATTTGATGGATGAGAAAACTCAGGGACCAAAAATATGTATGTATATATGTAGGAGGTGAGGAGGATAGAGGTTTTTCTTTTCTTTTTCTGTTATTAAATTTCTCAGGGTGACATTGGTTAATCAAATTCTACAGGTTTCAAGCGTACAATTCAATAATACATCATCTGTATATTACATTATCTTCACCACCCAAAGTCAATCTCCTTCCGTCACCATATCCTTGACCCTCTTTACACTTCCTAACCCACCCCCTTTGCCTCTGGTAACTACACCGTTGTCTGTGTCTCTGGGCTTTTGTTTGTCTTATCTGTTGCTTTCAGATTTATATTCCACAACTGAGTGAAATCATATGGTTCTCAACTTTTTCTGTCTGACTTATTTCACTTAGCATGATTATTTCAAGGTCCATCCGTGTTGTCCCAAACAGCAGATACTCAGCCATAAGAAAAGATGAACTACTGCCCTTCTGGGACGGAAATCTTAAGGAGCTTGGTTAAGGCCACAAGATAGTTAATGCAAGAGCTCAAACTGGAATTCGGGCCTCTCACAATACCAGGTTGTTAGGAAAAGCAACAGTTAGGAAAAGCAACTCTTCACTCTGTTTTCCTTTGCCGTTTTCATAAAATCTGTGTTTCGAATTAACAACAAATTGCTAAATTCCTCTTTGCTTTAGTGAGCAAGGATTCTACCAGGCCAATTTTCCAATCTCTCAAAAAGTCGACGTAAAGTGATGTAAGTTGAATGCACTCTTTAAAACGAGGTATGTGTAGAAGAAAAAAAAAGTCTTATATAAGCTCTGAAAAGGAACACACGCCTATAGCACACAGGGTGAGTCAGAGGGCGCGGCGAGAGAGCAGAAACAGAAAACTGATAAACACGAAGGAAGCCAAACAAAGCAAATGCCATGAAATCTCCATTAGCCTTGCTCAGGGACAAAGGCTAATGGCATCTGGTGCTTTGAGGCTAACACGTTATCGCCGGCAAGGAAGCGCTCATGAACAGAGTTGCTCAGTGCACAGGGCTGAGAACATGGCCCTTGCACCCTCTGCTACCCTCCCGTCCCCCCTCCGCCCTGCTCTGGTGCAGGCCCTGGCTTGCATCCTGTAGTAGCCTTGGAAATGGCCTCCATGCCACATCACTGACCACAGGAAGGGATTTGTCAGACTAATGCTGACTTGTCAGATCGAGTCAGGTGATCAATATTTCCCTATACCTTACAGGGCAAAGTCCCAGCTCTTTAGCCATCACCCAAGACCTGCTGTCATCCCAGCCGCAGTCCAGCTGGCTGACCCACCGTTTTCCTCTCCACGAGTCCTCACTCTGTCGATTGGTCTCGACGTGCCCCAAATGTGCATTATACATTCCTCCTTTTACTCTCGCCACCTGAAATTCTCATCCCTTCCTCTCCCTCTTCTCCATTTTCTCTGCCCTTCCCAAACCTTCAGACCCTTTATGAAGCTCTCTTGAGCATCCTAGGACACCTTGCTAGTGACTCTTCGGGTTGCCGCTGCCGACAGAGATGATAAAACGCATCCAGCATCCCTAGGCCAGGCACTGTGCTAAGTGCCTCCTCCGGATCATCTCATTAATTGACACACCCAGCCTGTGTGGTAAGCATTGCTTCCTTGGCAAGTGGCTCCAACTGCAACTGGATTAACACATAAAAAAGTTATTGTCACGTAAATGGAAATCCAGGGGAAGAGATGGCTTCAAGGATGTCACCAGTCTTTCCTTGTACGTTGACTCAGCTTGTACAGAGTGGCTCCTTTCTCAGGCTCAGAGAGTGGATGCAGACGTCCAGGTTCTCATCTCTCAACACCCAGGCCAGCAGGAGGCAGCAGGAATCTTTCCCAGAATTCCCAGCAAAGATCTCATTCTGTCTCCTGCTATAAATAGGTGGTCATCCCTGAGTCGATTGCTGGGACCAGAGGACGGAACTTGTGATTGATTGCCTTTGCTTGGTTTCGTGTGTCCTGCCCTTGCCCCGTCCCAGACACAGGCCAAAGTAGGAGAAGAAATGGTCCTGTGAAAGGAAACAGAGCTGTTGGAAAACCAAAAACCACACATGTGGGAGTTGGGAAACATTTTGAGACTGAAAGAATTTCTGCACACTAAAAATAAAATGGGTCCTGCTTGTCTAGACAGCATGGAGAATATCTTCACTAATAAGTTTGAATGACAGATAACCATTTGGAGCTTGGCCACCAGCAAGTATTTTCCAGAGTTTTCTTCAGTTGGACCAGAAGATGAAAAAAAAAAAAAAACAACCCGTGAATTTAGTTTCCAAGTCAACTCACAAAGCATTATTCGAAATCTGCTGAAATAGGTTGATTTTATTGTTGGAACAAGCGAAAAATAGACTTAAAATTTTTTCATCTTTCTCAAAAAATTATTAGACTAGTAATCTGAGTAGATTTTCTTTATTAGTTCCAGTTGATCCAGATACAGTGAGAGCCGAGTGCCTGCTATGCATGTATGTTCGTGCAGAGCAAGACTGCTTAGCAAATGGTGGTTATAAAGCAAATTGCATGCCTGGACCTTGGCGGGTGACTCTTGCCATGAGGTAGCAGTCGTTTCTTCTCTTCTTGTGTGTGCTTTTGCTTCCAATTAACTCAGCGCTTCTGTAATTCTTGAGTCAGTTTTGCAAATTGACCTCTCCAAGAAAGCACACAAATTAATTCACATCTTCAGGGCCTGGTACACTCTCCTTTTGAAAGATCGCAGAAATGCAAAAGGGGTTTTCTACATGATAATAATTGTAACACTAATAAGTCTGTGTCAGGCACTGAACTAATTATCTTGTATTATCTCATCTCCTTCTTACAGGTGCTCTATGAGGCGTAAAAATCACTTGGCTCCACCTACAGCTGAAGGAACTGAGGCTTGGAGAGATTAAGTCGGTTACCCAAAGCCACTGGGCCACGATTCAAAACCCAGGCTGTTTGCCTTCAAGCTCCTTAACAAACATTCTAGAAAATGCCTTATTGACAACTAAGCAGGCTTTCACAACAATGAACCTGCAATAAAACAATAACATCAGCATAATGGTGAGGATGGTGGTAAAGGAAAACAGCATTTTGATTTTTCACGCACTGGTACAGTGAGGCATTTGGAGGTTTACCCCCAATCTCAGGAGAATATGGTACTTCATGTCCTTAGACTGAGCTAATTGCAAAGATTTAGTTAGTTGATTCCAACAGCATCACATTCTCAAAGTGGCAAGTTCATAGGTTGGCTCCTTTTTAGTTTTTCTCCTCTGGGACCATACAGTAAATGCACAATCCTTCCTCTCCTCTCCCACTCCCAGCACGGAGGAGGCGAAATCTGCAAATATCAGCGTCAGAGGCAGGAATGTTTATATCATTCCTTAAGCAGTTGCTGCCTCTTTCCCCATAGCCACCTGCAGCCCCAAATGCAAAGTGGTTAGGGTGTAGGTGAAGGCCAGGCAGCTTGCCATCGCTAGTCCTGTTTTCCATGTTTTTGAGAAATAAGGTAACATCAGGCAGGATTCTAAGGATCCTGTCTTGCTCAGTGCAGGACCCCCACCCTCACTCCCAGCATCCTAACGGGCAATCACTTAACCTTGGCCTGCCTTCTCCTAGTGACTAGCGGCTCATTGTCTTGAAGAATTAACCTCAAGCCTTAAAAGTTCTCAAGGTCCATGAATAGCTTCTCCCTCAGAATTATCAGAGTGATAAACAACAGTGATGGCTACCTTCCGTCACACTCCAGACCTTTCTGTAACTTTAGGCGATGTCCTCACTTTTATCCCACCTCTGCAACTCAGGGAGGAGGAGATAGATATCTTTGACAGTTGGAAGGTCACTGGGGTGTGGTACAGCCATTGTCCAGGTTCTGTGTCTCTGGTATTCATAGTCTGGGCAGCCAGATACATCATACTGTTCTGTGGGCACAGCTCTCAAAGCCTCTTGGTTTCTAAAGGAAAGGAAGTATCTCTCTTGGCTTCACAGCAAGTGAAACAAAAATAAAGTTCTCCCCCTTTTAAGTCAAATGTTAACTTAATTCCTTTCTTTTTCTCCCAGCCTCCCTTATTCTGTCCTCTGCCATCATTCTCTCACTTTTTCTCCTCATTGACCTTTCTGGTTTTGCTTCTCTTTCACTCTCGTTTCTCTCTCTTTCCTCTTCTTTCTACCCTTCTCCTGCCGTGGGTTGGATTCCACACTGTTTATCCTGCAGGTCGAGGTGGAGTATCTGCCTTGCTAATAAAGTAAATGTCAGTCCAAGTAATTCACCTTCAGTAACTGGGTTTGAGCCAGTAGGAGACGAATTCACAGATTCGACCACCAACACTTAGGTAAACACCAAGGGGATAAGATGGTAATGAACTTCCAGTTGCTGTTAGATGGTAGAGGAAGGCTTCTCTAGAGTAGTGCCATCTAGTGGGCTAGTGGAGTAGGGCCTGCAGCCCAGGTTTCCTCCCAGAGTCAAGGGCAAAAAGGGGAAGGGAAAGTAAACATGTCGCCCAAGACAATGACAAATGGCATCTCACTGAGCAAGCGCTGTGCTTGTTTTGTTTAATCTTTACGACAACCTTGCATTATAGCTGTTACCATCTCTCTGAGCGAGGTGCCAAGGGATTAAGGGCCATCTGGGGATGGAATCCTGACCCCCACTGGTCTGAAACCAAAGCCAACACCCTTTCCATAACACACCACAGGAACACTTTGAAGCCGCAGAGATCCGGCTTGTGAGATGTGGACTCCAGAGCTTATAGGAGTGATACTGACTCTTCCAGTTTTGAGCAGACTTTTTAGTTTTTTGTTGTTGTTGTTTTTTGGTTTTCGATTTTTTTTTTTTGGACTTTAGAGTTTTAGATTTGGTAGATTTTTCATTTAGAAGAGGAAGATTTCATACATTTAAAGTTGAACAAGCAATACGTTTTGGATGCATGACTTTCTGCTTCTATAATTGGAACCAATGGAATTTGTAAGATCTGCTTGTGTTTATAATAGACGGAACCTCCCCTAATTCTTCAGTTTCCAAGTGGGAAGAGTGTTTCCATTTCTGTTCCCAGAATTGCGTTAAGTTCATTTTTTCGTCTACAGTGAAAAGAATGCACTTATCTCCACCATCATGGTTTTCAAGACTACTATATTTACTTAAATGTCAATATTTACTGCAAAATAACCCACCAAAAAAAAAGAAGAAGAAGAAGAAGAAGATTGGCCAGTTTTGATGAAATCTCATTGAAATGTATTAAATTGAAACAGGAGACGTCTTCCTTGGACATCCACACAAATGAATCTGGAGACCACCTCAGAGACCCTCACCTGGATGTGTTGGTGAAGCCCGAAGTCACAGCGGTCGTTGAATTCACGTGAGATTCATTGCTCCAGGGGCCCGGCCCGAGTATAAGAAAGGGTGAGAACGGACAGGGTACGCTTTCTCGTTGCCAGCATGGTCTCTCCCTCCAGGGCCTTTGACTCGAGGGCCTGTCTCCCTGGGACTGCGTGGGGGAGCAGCATTCTGTGTGGCTCCCCACAAGGTAATGCCCTCTGGCCCAGCCCTGGGAGGCGGTAGAAATGGTCTTTTCGCGCACCCAGCATCATAGCCAGCCCCGCAGTGCACATTTACGGCTGCCCTCTGTCCCACTGTGACGGGAAGAGAAGTCTTTCTCATGGTGCTTGGGTCAAAACAACAGAGCACAGGGGGCCCGTGCTGTAGCTTTAAAGACAATCGTCCAACTTACGCATGCAGTCCAAAAACAATCTCTGCAGGAGTGAGCGTGAAGCAAATGTCTCGCATCTCCTCCCATCGCCGTGTGTTTATGTTGAGCATTCCTTGAGGCAGGTGCATTTACCTGGACACCTGGTGCCCTGGCAGCTGGTTGGGAAGCCCGTCAGCACTTCTTAGGGAAACCCTTCACATACAGCCGAAGTGGCAGAGAGAGAAAGAGATGCAGATTAGAGACAGGTGGGAGACATGGGGGAATGGATGGGGGAAAGAATGAGGGAGTGGATGGGGTGGAAGAATAGAGAAAAAGAAAGGGAGAAAAAGGAAACAGAAGAGGAAATGAGGAGGCAAAAGAGGGGAGCAAGAGAGAGATTGTTAAGAAAGCAGACAAAAGGAAAACAAGAAGCAAGGTGAGAGCCCAAAGCCCAGGGCATCCCTCTTCCCAGCCTCCCTGAGCAACCGTGTTCGCAGCAGCCCCCCGGCAGGGCCCCAGAGCCCCGGCTGCATAGTAATGAGGCAGGGTGGCGAGAGTCTGTGTGCACTGGGCCGGTCTCTGGTTTCACTAGCTGGCCAAGTCTGGCCACTGGGGGCTGCCCAGAGCAGACGTGTCACCTGGCACCGGATCATATGGCCTTCCCTTATTCTCTCTGCCTGCTGACACCCCCTCCAGGGCTACAGGGCAGACAGTCCGTGGGAAGGCAGTGAAAACCCCCAGGAGCGGGACTTGGGTTTCCTGCTAAACGGTCAATGTCATGAGAACCTTGGGGAGAATGTCAGGTGTCTAGCCCCTGGGAGGACAGTGAAGAGGGGGAAACACAATTGCGATGCTGGCCAGAGAGAGGCTCCTGTGCTTTGCCGTCTCTGTTTCCTTCCGAGCAATAAGAACCGTTCTCCTTTCATCGGCTTTGTCCGAATTGAGGACAGACGCTGCTCCGCGGTGGAAAACAAGAGCTGTTCTCTTCTCTCCTCCCTTCCCACGCCCTCGCCCCAACAATTTACAAGAAAGGTTGGCTCAAGGCTTTTCAAAGTTTATAGAAACCCAAAGTTGACTGTGAATCAGAGAACACAAAAGAGATTCAAAAGGAAAGAAGTTAAATAGAAAGAGAGAGAGAGATGTTTTAAGGGTCAGAAGACACAGGTTGTTTACATTTCAGGTGTCAGCTTTACCTGCATAGAAAATAAAGCAAGAATAGAGGTAGCTACTTTCCCGCACCGGTGTCTCCTTTGCCACTAAATCCCAAGCAACTATCCAATTAGAATATTAAAATTTCTAAGCTGGAAGAGACTTTGGAGATCGTCTCTTTGGACCTTGTATTTTTAAGATATAATAAAAAAATCGAGGATCAGTGAATTAAATCCCATGTCCCAGGCTGGGTAGCTTTTCCATGATGCCTGCAGTTCAATGGGACACTCCTTGAGTTGCAATGACCCAGAGAGCTGAATGGGTCAGTGTGGCAATGACAATGGGATTGGATTCCTACAGGGACCACTTTCTGCATTTCGATACAGGCAAGGAAAGAAGGGAAGGGACCGGCCTATTCACCACGGACTTTTTCATTTAATAGTAGAGTATCCTGGGAATCTGCCTGCACTTTTTTAGTTGAATCGTATTATTTTATTCAACACTGCTTCTGGTGCTCATGGAGGTACAGAAAGAAAAGAGGATGCATCCCATGATTCGTCAGCCCTTCTGTGACAGATACTGGCACGATTTTCTCTACCATCTGCCTTGGGAAGCTGCTTAACATTTTCGGCCTCGGTTTCCTCATCTGTAAAAGGAGGCCATTGAAATTTCTACTTAGGCAGTACTTCTTTAAATTGATTTTAATCCAGGATATGACGTTATAACTGTTAAATAAATACTAAATGTTCAGTCTTGATGCCATCATTTTTGTCAGTGTCATAAGGCCCATTTTTATTTCCTGTGATCAATAAATGCTTGTAACTGCTCTCAGAAATGACATTTAAGATTCCAAGTTAGTAAATTCATGATCTATTTGCTTTTCATTTATTCATTCTATTAAACATTTATTGTATCTATCAAGTAGGATGAGCAACCATCACGTTTTACCCGGGACTGAGGGATCTCCTGGGATGCAAGATTTCCAGTGCTAAAAACCGAGAAAGTT
This sequence comes from Eonycteris spelaea, assembly GCA_003508835.1. Classification (NCBI taxonomy): domain Eukaryota; kingdom Metazoa; phylum Chordata; class Mammalia; order Chiroptera; family Pteropodidae; genus Eonycteris; species Eonycteris spelaea. Next base: position 2,740,310 of record PUFA01000036.1, read on the forward strand.
TTGGACAAAACAAGGTAAGTTTGTCATCCTAATACACTGGGTTTTTTTGTTTGTGTGTGTGTGTGTTAATGCTACTGTGGTAGGCTGAATTATAGCCTCCAAGAATATCCACAAACTTAGAATGTATTACCTACATAGCAAAAGAGACTTTGCAGATGTAATTAAATTGAGTTGGTTACCCTTTTAACAGGGCAGGATACTGGGCTGAAAGCTCAGGATATGAAGATGAGCCGAACATAGTCATTGGCCTCAGGGAACTCTGGGGCCTTGTGAGGAAGGCAGACAAACAGCAAGTGCCCTCACATGCTGTGGGTGTGTAAATGCCTGTATGTCATGCTTAGGGCTGGATAACAATGGGAGGTGGTCAATCTTATCTCAGGGTAGGGTCAAATAAAGTTTGAAAATTTACATATTTTTAATTTCATCTACTATATGAATTTATGGCTTCATATTTTCACCAGGCTTGTCTCTTTGAGATCTTTAATTTTTTTTAAAAATGTGACAAACTATAAAACTTCTAGGAAAAAAATGGGCAAAAATTATCGACCTTGAATTAGACAAAGATTTATTAAATACAACTTAGAAGGATGACTCATAACAGAAAAAAATTGATGAATAGAACTTCATGAAAATTAAAATCTTCTGTTCCTTAAAAGGAATATTAAGATGAAAGACAAGCCACAGATTGGGAGAAAATATTTTCAAAACACAACTAATAAATGATTTGCATCTAGAGTAAGTAAATAATTCTCATAGCTCAATAACAGGAACACAAACCGATTTATTTAAATGGGCAAAAGATTTGAACAGACATATCATCAAAAGAGATATATAGATGGCAAATAATCATTCATCATTAGTCATTAGGAAAATGCAAATTAAAACTACCCTCCAAAATAATGGGTAATTTTAAAACAACTGACGATACTAAGTTTTAAGGAGCATGTGAAGCAATAGGTATTCTCACACAAAAAAGATTCAGCCCCTTTGGAAAACTATAGAAGTTTCTCATAAAGTTAAGCTTAGTCTTCCATATGACCCAGTGTATTCATTGTCCATTGTTTCAGTAATAAATTATCACAAATTTACTAATATAAGGCAATCTAAATTTATTATTATACAGTTCTGTAGGGCTGAGGTCCATACGAGCCTTACCAAATAAAATCAAGGTATCCACCAAGCTGCATTCCCTTCTGGAGGCTCCAGGGGAAAATTCGTTTCTTCTACTCTTCCGGTTTCCAAAGGCCGCCGGCATTCCTTGGCTCTTGGCCTCTTCCTCCATCCTCAAAGCCAACAGCATCACCTCTCCCTGACTCTCTTTCTTTCATCACATCTTTTACCACAGCTAGACAAGGTTCTCCACTTTTAAGGTCTCAGGTGAATACACTGAGCACACCAGATAATCCAGGATAATCTCCCAATTTTAAGGTCGGCTGATTAGTTTACTTCCATCTACAAACTTCAATTCCCCTTAGTGGTGTAACATAATATATTCACAGGTTTTGGAGATTAGGATGTGGACGTCTTTGGGGGACCATTATTACTTCCCTATTCAATCCTACTCCTCGGTACTCACACAAGTAAAATGAAAAAATGACGATAAGACACAAACATTAGATGCTTATAATGTCTTCATTTGTAATTGCCCAAAGCTGGGAACAACACAACGTCTTTCCATGGGAGAATGGATAACCAAACAGCACCGTACAGAATGCTGCTCCGCACTAGAAAGAAATGAACTATTGATGCATACGACAACGTAGATGAATCTCACATATGTAGTTGAAAGAAGCCAGACTCAAAAGGGTGTATATTGTATGATTCCATGTATATGATATTCTATAGATGATAAAATGCTGTAGACCAAGAATAGATCAGTGGTTGTCAAGGGCTAGAGACGAGGGGTTGACTGCAAAGGAACATGAGGAAACATTAGAGGTGATGGGGGCGTCTTATATCTTGTTGTGAAGATGGTTTTACAACTATGTGTATATGTCAAAACTCACAGAACTGTACAGTAAAAAGGGTGAATCGTACCGTATCAGACTTCCATAAGCCTGACTTTAAAAATGGGGCACTTGAGAGATGGTAGAAAGAAGCTTTGGCTGAAGGGTGTTATTTTGAAAAACATGCTGCCATCTTACCCCAATGATAGTGTTCTTCCTGAAGGGGGACCCACCAGTGTGTCTCCTCACCGCATGGTGGGAGGCAGGTGTGATCAGACCTGTTATACTTTCGTGGGCCCTTCTTGCATTAAGGGAGTGTTACAAATTTTATTTTATGACGTGCTTGATGTGACTTTTTTTCCTTTGGATTTTAAAAGGAATTAGAACCTGTTTTGTGGACCCCTAACCGTGTCCTGAGCTATAGAAGCTGTGCTGATGGAAAAGTCCACCCTGGGTGAAACCCAAGGAAATTGGCGGGAAGGAAATTCAGGCTAATCATTTCCTACCAGTGGATGACCAGGAGTAGAAATTATGCGTTCAATTCCTGGTGCTGCCATTGACTTTCCAATAGTTTCAAACAGGTTAGTTAACTTCTTGGAGTCTCAGTGCCCCAGTGTGAGAACAAGAATAACAAAGTCAACAGTCGCTCATGAAAACAATATTATATGAGTTTACACATGAGAATGTGTGTCTGTGTATATGCCCAGAGAACTGACTATATGAAAGGATAGTCATTAATTTAATTTAAATTTTTTTTAATCTCTGAGAGCTTGTGTTTTGACCTACCTTTATGCTTTTCTGTGGGCTTTCTGTGTTGTTTAGGTTTTTTAGTTTTAATTTTATTTTTATAATCAAAAATAAACCATTTTCAAATGGTCATGGGAATGGGGAGCATGGCATAAGGAATGCAGTTAGCATTAATATAATAGCAAGGTGGAGAGCCAGAGGAGAGAAAGAGCAATTAGGGGGATCATATTTTAAACTATATAAATGACTAGTCAATGTACTATATACTTGAAACTAATAATAAAATAAGTAAATAAATAAACCGTTTTCATTTTGAAATAAATATGTCACACTTCAAGAAGTTCACTGTATTCTGAATATTTCTCATGTCCCTAATTACAATTTCAAATAATATTAACATTTTTGAAAATGAAATTAAAATTGATAATTTAAAAATGATATTTTAATGGCTGTACTATAGTTTATATAAGATTTCTCTAGTGTTGAGTATTGGGTCATTTCAAATTTTTGACAAATTAATAGATGAATATCTTGATATGTAAGTCCTTGCTTTTCTGACTAGTTCTTTAGGATATAAAGAAAAATTAACTAAAGTATGGTAAAACTAGACAAATATGGCCAAATTGCTCTACCCAATGATTAGAGGGTCTTTATCAAGTTATATTTGTGTATTATCTTTTTAAAAAAATCTTTGCCATTTGATAATGAAAAAAAAATATGTTTTCATTTAGCTTTATGTAGTTCCTAGGGAGGCTGTATGTTTTAATATATTATTTATTATTTTCATAAAATATTAAACTTTTGAACTGCCTTTTCATGTCCTTTGTTATATTTAATTTAATTTGGGGAAAACAGTTCTGGTTAACATGTGAAATGTTTCTATAATAAGGGTACTTCTATAATAATTTTGTAAATGTTTACTCAATTTTATATTTTCATGTGGTTTATTTGGTTGTTAAATATGTGTGTAGACGTAATACATGTTTTATGTGGTCAAATCTATTACAAATTCTTCTTTTGCAATTTTTTTCCATTGATTTTTATGCCTGAAAATTCTTCCCCATCCCAAACTCAATTACTTTTCTTCTTTGTGTCATAGATTAATCATTAACATCTAATTCTTTAGCTCACTGGAATTTATTTTGATATATGATATAAAATGAGGATCTAAATTATTTTTTCCTAGATGGTTAACCAACTATTGAAATAGTAAATTATTATGTCTACTAAGACTGTTACCTAATTATCGGACCAGTCACATGGTTCCTTCTTCCAGAATAATTTGAAGCAGTTTATAGTTCACCACTTGCTAGAAGCAGTATATAGAAACTAAAACTCTCTGGTGTCTACTCCCCTCACCTTTCCTGAATGCACTTGTATCACCTTCCTGCTCCTGGCTGCAGTGAGCCTCCCATCAAGCTTGTTCACGTCCAAGTGCATTTGCATTTCTTAAATTGCAGCCCTTGAGGAGAAGCAGAGACTAGGTATTAGTCTAGGGTGCAAGGGCCTTGACCACCTCACAGAGCTGACCCTGTGTGATGGAGTGGTAACTGACAGTCACCCATTTATGAGGGCCGCACATCTCTGGGGCCTCAGGATTTATGGAAGCTTCATGAATTGTTTTAGAAAGTGTATATGTAGGGGGAGTGATAAATTAGGCATCTTGCTGCCTATTCAGTCTTATTAACCCAGATGTCTAATAATTATTTTATACTTAAATTATTTATTTTGTTTGAATCAATCCTTTGGAGAGGACTTCATATTTGCTGACCCACTAATTACATAATAAATTCGTAATGTACATAAAATATGTAAAGCATCTTTTAGTGCTTTGCTTCACTATTCATAAGCTTTGTTTTTTTTAACCTGGTATTTTTTTCTTAAAAGATACATTAAAAAGTACATTTTAATACTTGTAACCATTGTGACCTAAGGCTGATGATAGCAAAGGGAGAAAAAAAAACTTTCCAAATCGAAATGATAATATGCTTTATTTTCCATAACTCTCTCTTACCCAAAAAAACTCACCATAACTTTTCCCAAACTTTATTTCTTGTGCAAAAAAAAAAAAATGTGTGCTCTTTTTAATGCAGGTCTGATTCTTCATGTGTCTTTAATAACCATATCCCATTCCAGAACATGTTGCCAAAAATAACCCATTAGCGGGGGCAGCATTGTCTCAGCAGAATCTCCAAATACTTTATGGCTGCTTTTATTTTGAGAATAGCACAATCACTCCTTAGTGAATTCATCTTTTAATGGCATTTCTTCTGCACTATTGAGCAAAATAACTCCACTCAGCTCTAACCAAGCCTCTATAAGTAATTAGAGATAAGCATGTTTTAATGCATTTCTGAATATTCTATTCTAATACTCTCTTCAATCACAAATAAGCAGCTGAATCAACCTGCCCTTGGGGCTGTGGAGTCCAGATTTAAAACTACACACATAATTGTGTGACACTTGATTCACTTGACTGTGCAGTGACTCAAATTTGCCTTCTAAAGAGGCAGAAAATAAAACAGCTAACAGCCACCCTGACATCTCAGATAGATGGTGGTTTGCTTCTTCCACGAATGTTAAATTTACCTGCACTAGAAAAGTTGCTTTAGCTACTCCCTCTGGCAATATGTTCTATCCTCCATGGCTCCTAATTAGAATTCAACTTGATTTTTTTCCTACTCGGCTCAAGGTGCATCTCTGTGACTCCATCCACCCCCCACCTACCACAGGTATCACGGCCTCTGTTCCCGAGCCTGCCTGTTCATCCCCTTATTAGATCTCCTCATCTAAGCTCAGTGCAAGCGTTGCTAAAGAGACCGGAAATGATGCTAATGGACATGCTTTCAAAGCCACAAGGCATGTTAGAGCTAGATTAGGCTTCATTTTTAAGAAATGGACATATTTATTCTCCATTATTTAGGAAAGAAAGAAAACTCCAAGTGCTTCGTCAACAAAATGTATACTGCAGTCTTCGCTTTAAAAGTAGAATCCATAAAAAAGCTGTAGAACTAGACTCGTATAATTTTCATTTTCTTGATCCAGGGGGAGTTTTGCATCAGATCCTGTTGTTCTCGTTGTTGACACCAGAATGCCTAGTTATTTTTCAGTTTACATGTGGCATAGTCTTATGAAAGACTTGGAGTAGTCCTACTCAAAGTATGGTTTGCAAACTGGTGCTTGTCTAAGATGAAATAAGTACAGAAATTGAGAGATGATACCCATGCTGGCAAGGATGCAAAACTCACACACTGCTGGGGAAGGCAAACTGGTACTGCTGCTTCGGAAAACAGCAAGGCAGTTTCTCATAAAGTTAAGAAACTTTTCATGCTTACTTATCATACAACCCAAGAATCCTTCTCTGAAGTACTTACTCAAGAGAAATAACGTTTAAGTCCACAAAAGACTGGTATGTAGCAGGATTAGTTACAATAGCCAGAAACCAGAAACAACCCAAATTCCTAGCTGCTAGTAATTGAATAAACAAATAATGACATGTCCATATAATGGAATATCATTCAGCAAGAAAAAGGAATGGAATAATATACAACCACATGGATGAATAGCAAAAACATTATTTTAGGTGAAAAAAGCCAAACACAAAGACAACATACTGCATGATTCCATTTGTGTGAAATTCTACTAAAGGTAAAAAAACCTATAGTGACAGAAAGCAGATGAGGGTGTGTCTGGGGCTAGGGGTCAGGGTGGAGGGAATCTTTTGAAGGGGAACAGGAGGGAACTTTTAGGACGATGAGACTGCTCTATCCAATTTTGATGAAAGTTAAATAACTGTTGTGAAATCATCAAAATTTATCAAATGTACACTTAGAGTGAATTTTATTATATATACATTATATCTCAATAAAATGGAAGGAAAGAAGGAAGGAAGGAAGGAAGGAAGGAAAGGAAGGAAGAAGGAAGGAAGGAAGGAAGGGAGGGAGGGAGGGAGGGAGGGAGGGAGGGAGGAAGGAGCGAGTCGAGAATAGGAAATCTCCATTCTGAAAGTAAATGAAATGGCTTAAAGGGAAGAAACAAAATTCCAGTGGTTCCCTCAACACACACACAGAAGGGGACAATTTTGAGCTGCGACCAAAACGCCTGACGTGGAGGTATGTATATTTACGTTCATCGCAATAGAAGTTTTGGGGCTCCTTTGTAACCCAGGCGCAGGGGAAAGGGAACTAGCACCCACGTTTCAGTCTTGCTACATCACGCCAGCCACTGAGTCAGGAGCATCAACAGACGGCGGGTCTATCCAAATCTGCCGTGATGTGCTACTTACACCTTCAGATCAAGCCTCAGAGTGTGGTCCATTTTCCCTGAAAACAAAATGTTATTCTTACTATCATGTTTATTTTGTGTTTTTCTTTTTACCAGCACCTCAGAGAACAGCAGCAACAGCTTAATGTTTACATCAATGAATCAAGGCTGTTTCCATAGCAACACCTCTAATTCTCTGGAACTGCAATTTTATGTCAATTTACTATTAATGGAAGACAAAACAAAAGAAAGCAGACATAACACAGAAACCTTAGCTCCTAAGACTGACAAGCAGAATGAGGAGGAAGGAAAGTAAGTGTTTCATTTGCAAGGCTTTTAATATTTAGCGAGCTGTAAGTATTAACTATTCAGCAGTTAACCATTTCATGCTTAGGTCTGTATAATGATTTCCTAGGATCATAAAGTCTTTGAGCTAAAATGGCCTTAAAAGCTATCTGGAACCCTTTATTTTAAAGTCCAGGAAATTCAGTCCAAAAAGAGGTAAGAAATTTAATGAAGGTCATTTGGCTGTTAAGGGGCGAAGCCAAGGCTAGGACAGCGGATACAGAATTGAAGCCTTTTTATGCACGGCAAGATATGGTCTCTCACCTGGCAGCTCCAGCAGCTGAGGCTCAGTTAAATACTTTTTTTGTGGACTCCATTGTACCGAATACCAAGAGTCTCACTGCCCAGCCTACCAGCAATGAAGTGAAGCCATCTATTATGGCTAAGCGGGGCCATTGAGAAGTAAAATCAGATGCCATGTAGCAGGTGCCTATCAGTCAGGATTCAGCTGCAGGAAACAGAGACCACCTAGGATTTTATGCAGAATGGGATTTAATAGAAGGGATTAGGTGCTTAGGAAGTTGGTGGAAAGACTGGAGGACTGGGCTGTCGGTGAGGTCTCCAAGAACGATGCTTAGGACGCTGCAGAACTGGCCACCAAGGAAGCTTTTACATCTGTGCCAACCAGGAAGGTGGAAAATCAAGAGGCTGCCCCTGGGACCACCAAGTCCAGACAATGCCAGTGCAGATAAGATCCAGGATCAAGTAACTGCTATCCAGAAGTTGCTGGCACTCTCATCATCCACAGATCTGGAGATCGGACACTGGACCCCTTCTAGGGGGATGAAAACACTGCATTCCATCTCTGTATGAGATGTCAGAAACTGCCCCAAAAGCAACGGGAAGGCCCCTCAACTGCATTTCCACCTTCAGACTTCCAATGAAAGCATCTCATTGGCAGGACCAATTTTGCAGCCAGTACCTTTGCCTCTGAGGGAGCGTAAAAATGTAGTTTGTTTTAAAAGCTTTCCCAAAAGTGCACTAAAATCAGGAAGGAATGCATGCTGAGTGTCAGCTGACTGTGTTCAGCTGAAGGAATCCATTAATGCAGCTGATGGATGGTTATTTGTATAAATTCACAGCGATTGGAGCATTTTGTTGAGCAGTGGAAGCATACTTTGACTGGTGAAAGAGGGGTAAACGAGAACCCGTAACCACTGCCCGTGGGAAGGAGTGGGACGTGACAGTCACATTCGAGAACACTGACAGAATCGAGGAAACATTTTCAACCGTGTAGCCTTTGCCTCGGCAATCCGACCTATCGTTTTCTAACCCAGAACAACAACTGCACCTGTGCACAAAAAGAAAAAACTCACCTAGGAGTGCTTCACTCAAAGATAAAAATTGCTAACATTTGGTATATTACTCTTTGGATTTATTTTTATGTATTTGTTGTTTTTTGTTGTTTTGCTTTGGTTTTTTTAGGTGAGGTGACCCTTGGTTGACCTCACAGATCGCAAGGACCCTGTCAACTTACGATCCCTTATTTTCTACATCAATCCCTTATTTTCTACACCGACAGCACCTGGTCTTCCTAGGTGGTCTTTCATCCAGGTACTAACCAGGCCCGACCCTGCTTAGCTTCCAAGATCAGACAGGATTGGGCTTGTTCAGGGTGGCATGGCCGTAGAGTATGTATTTGAACATTTAATTTATTGTGGACAAAAGTGCCTTCCCTTGATTTTTAACTTTTCTCCCTCTGACCTCGTCGTAACCACCAGATGCTTATCTATTGATATGTTTCTTTACTCAGAAAATTTCTATAATACCTTATAGTTATTTATTATCAAATATAACAATTAGCATTTATCTTAAGTGCTTTAACAGCTGCAATTCTCACAAAAACATGATGAAATGAGTTCTTTTATTGTTCCCATTTATGGATGATAAGGAAACTGGAGAAGGCTTAGAGAAGATAAATACTTTCCTCAGAGATGTGGCAATGACTAACTCCCTTTTTCTAGCTAAAAGGCTAGGACAAAGCTGGCTGAAAGAATGTCTCCTTCCTGAACAACGCAAATATTTCAAAATCAAGAAATTCTTACAAAATCCTGAGTTAAGCAGTGAACCAACAGTGATAAATGAGAAAAGGGCAAGAGCTCAGAAGCTGATTCTGGAAGCCACAAACCAGAGCCAGGGAATCCACAAACCACGGAGGTGAAAGCAGGTATGAACACAGGGAAGCGGTGGAACTTTCCAGGCTCACACCTGGGGCAGTGATGCCACTCCTGTCTGTGTTTAGTATACCCAGATGGGTCAGGTATGAGTGGGGCACTCAGGGTCTGGGACCAGTGCATTCCAAAATACAGCTTAGTGCAAAATGCCAAGCAAACGCATCCTTTATTTTCTTGGGGGCATTGCTGCTGTGGTCTTGTTACAGAACATTACATGGTCGCCTTCTCCAATGCCTCTCCTTACTATTATCCCCAGAAACAAACAGCATGGCTGATTATCAAGTCAGTGTGGAGCTGTGATGACCTCTATGTCCACTATGATGACCTCCGACCTATGGATTTGGGCACCCAGAGAAGGATTTATTTTATTTAGTTAAGAGTTTGGAAAAAGTGCTCCTAACTGCATACTGCAACATTATCCGATGATGATTTGTTTCTGTTATATTTGCAATTTAGTTAACTGCTGAAAGAAAAAAAAAATCAAATTGAAAGATGTAGCAACATGGCTTTTCTGCCAAACAGAAAAAATCTGGAGGTTATTTGAAGAGATGAAGTTGCTACTAGTTTAAATATAATTTTATTTTCTAAATGTAATTTTATTTTTTGTTATAGGCAGCCACCAGATGATAGCCTAACAGCCTTTTAACGTATTTTTTTCTGCATTGCCAGACAGAAAATCTGTTTTGTACAAGTAGCAGCAGAGGGAGCTCTTCTTACAGATTAGTTTTTATCAGAACGCAAAGGAAAACAGTTAAAATTTTGTGCATGTTAACAAGTTTATGGCTTCTCCAAAATGTAAACATATATTTTTATATAATATGTATGTAATAGTTATGTATAAGCAATTATATATTAATATAATATATTTATATATTTAAGTTATTTTTATATACTATTTATAACATATATTTAGGAGGAGCCATAAACTTGTTAGCATACACAAATGTTTGTGTGTGTGTGTGTGTGTGTGTGTGTGTGTGTTACTTTTATGGTTTCTCTTGATGGGCAGCCCTAGTTGAGAATTACTCCCCTTCAAGACACTCTCAATGGATATATTAACTCTAAAAAGGAACTTCTAGGACTTTCGCATCAGATAACTATTTGGAACAGTGTCTGCTCCTCCCTCTCCAAGGAACGATCTCTGAACAAACGTGTGGAGGGGCGAACACCTCACGGAAGGTTTCAGAACTTTTCGTCATCGGTCAGTGATGCCCGCGTTGTAGGATTGCTTCACGTATGGATTTGTGCGATGGCCCTGAGCTCGGTTCTTTGCTCACTTCTTCGGCCCATTCCTTCGCCCTTCTTCCTCAGCAGAGCATGAAAATCCCCAGAGCGGATCCTAGATGAGCGTCCACAACACGCACAGCTTGCTTATCCACGAGGTCGGCTGAGAGCCTGCAAATGCGACCAAACCCCTCTGCTTTGGTTTTTTCATGACTTAAAAAGTACAAGTACCCCGAGGTCACGTCGACAGTCACCGCCTCATCTCCTTCATTCCTCAGCCACATTCCTTCTCAGCTTCTTCATCCACCTCCAGTTGCCATAGTCAGTGGATGAAAATATAGGACACTCAGGTACGTCTGATTTTCAGGGGATTAGTTTTTCTTTGTTGTTTAGCTGGAAGTCAAATTTAACCAGGTGTTCTAAATTTAACTGGCAAGACTGCCTCCGCCCACCATGAGCAGATGCACCTCAAGCCTTCCTAAATGGTGGAACAGCTCTGCCGGCCCTGAGGTAACATCTAGGACATGGACAGCCTCGCCTTTATTAGGCCGCCAAACACAAAGTCCATTTCCTGGCAACGTAAATCCCACACAATGCAAATTCAAGGTCTGTACTCAAGTAAATTTGAGAAACTCTGCATTGCCTTTAACTCTAATCACTTCCATCCTTATTTACAGGTTGTTCTTGTCTAGAATTTTGGTTCTATCTTGTTTTATTGCCTACATAATACTTTACTATATAAAAAAAACGTAACCTGTATAATATTATCTATATGATAAATATATATTTCAAACATTAGCTTTATGCATAAAAGTTTGTTTAGATTTGTCACCTTTTTTAACCAATTTCTTTGCTCACCATTCCTTCTCATATCTCAGACCTTCCTCCTGGGATCAGTTTTCTTGTCCTTTAGTGAAAAAGAGCTAAAATTTACGTTTAGTGAGTCTGTTCATAAACTCTCAGTTTCTGTATGTCTGAAAATGCCTTTATTTCACCTCCTTCTTGTCAGATAGTTTGAGTATACATTCTAAGTTGACAAGTATTTTCACCCAGCATCCCACTCGACATTCCGCTGTTTTTCCAGCCTTGGTGTTGGGATTGAGAAGTCTGTTGCCATGCTATGAGTCAAATGGACTCTCTCTGCGTGGAACCTGTCTTTTATTTTTGACAACATAGAAGATCCTTTCCCAGTCTTCATAGTTTCCATTACAATCGAGTCGGACATGAATTAATTTTTACTAATTCTGCTCCAGATTCATTGTGATCCCTAAATCTATAGATGTGTGCCTTCCACAAATTCTGTATTATTTCTGCCACTAGCTATTTGTAGAATATCTTTTCTCTTCCTATTCTTTCCTTCTGGAACACCCATTGACATAGTAATCTGCACATTCTGCCATTTCTTTTAAACTCTTCATATTTCTGTCTCTTTGTGCTGGATAATTTCTTCAGGTTTATCTTCTAGTTTACGAATTATGTTTTTAGCAATATCTTATCTGCTACTGAATCTGAATATTGAACTTTAATTTCAATAATGATGTTTCTTGTTTCTAGAAATTCTGTTTCTTTTCCCAATCTACCTGTTCTCTTTTAAAAGCATCTTATTCTTTGTTCATGTTTTTAATTCCCTCTTTCTTTTCTTTAAATAATTTAAATACTTTGATTTTATATTTTGTATCCAATAATTCCAGTACATAAAATCCTTAAAGATAAAACTTTGATGCTAGTTGTTTCTGCAAAGTCAAGATAGTTTGTTTCTTTATGTGGTTTGTAATTTTCATATCTCTTGTCATTTCTCTTTTCTTGAATGGATTTTTTGTAGTTTCCCATTGATCTAACAGGGTAGACATTTGAAGATACCATCTTAATGTAGATGTCTCAGCTCCAAACCCTGTCTCTCATGCAGCTATTAAAACTCAGAATGCTGGGTTTTCAGGATTAGAAAATGTTCCCAGTTCAGAAGAGGCTTCAGCAGTAGCATACTGGTCCAGTTTCCTCTTTTCATTTTTGCTGCTGGGGATTGCCCTAATTTTGCACAGCTGTGCCTTTTAAATTACATCTTATCCAGAATTTCTAGGTGTTTTGTAAAGAGAAGGTTTTTAGGATGTCTAGCTCACTATGTTGCGGAAAAATAAAGTCCCAAATGACTCTCTCTAGCTTACCCTCAGCGATTCCCATTGCATATCCATCAACACATTCTGGGATTCCAAAATAAATAAACCAATAAAGCCCTATTTAAATCGGTGTTTCTTAATCTTTTTTTTTTTTTTGACCTTTCAATCCTTCTTTCAAATAACACCTATCATTTAGAGCTAGTAATTCCTGGAACTATCTTCAGGAAACAATGGTCTGATGATTTGAACAGCGATAGTAAGTGAGAGTCTATCTGCTGGTGGGCGGAAGCTCTTCTTGATGAGTTTGGGGACTGGCCAAGGAAAACTTTGCAAACTAATTGTTTTTGCATTCCTGAGGGTTTTTGGGGTTTTGTTTTGGTCCGATTTGGAATCCAGAAACACTGTGTACCTTTGCTCCTCTCTGTGCCAGCACATGGAGCTAATGTTATCTGTCTTCGCACATGGAAGGAAAGGAAGTGCTTTCCATTCCAGCCCCTGTTTTCATGCCTGAAAGTTTCCATGGTGTTACTCTGGGTGTTGACACTTTCCAAACCCAGAGTCACACAGTAAATTTGGTGGAACAGTTGTATCAAACCTGTTCTGCCATTTTTGAGTAAGGGAACTTATTATATTTATTTTTAGGCCATAGAATATCTACATTTCTGACAGCTCAGGAACAACCCACATTGAAATAGAACTTCACTTAGAGTGACTCCTGGTCGAGAGACAGAAGTTAAACTAGTTCCCTAAAAGATGCAAAAAGTTTAATCGAGCTGCCTAAACAGAACATAATCCTACACAATGTTTAATTGAGTCACAGAGAATTAAATGGGTATGTCATAAAACTTTTTCGTGCTGGAGCAGAGATAGACCATGCGCTTTTGGAAAAAGATTTTTCTAAATTTCATAGTTGTATAGTTAGGGAAATTAATTCTGTGAATATTTTTTGGGAACGTAGGTAGTAGGGCATTGTTATGGAAATTATAATAATATGATGTTAAAATCAAATTTAAATAGGAAACAGAAAAAACAAGATTTCTCTAGGGAATACTTTTACTGTTTGGTTGGCTGCAGTAAAAATTTATCAGAAGACTGAGGTTAAAAATTGAATCTCTTACATCCCTAAGGTCTGCCTTTAAATTTTCTTCATTGTACTTAAAACTACAGATTTATTAGACAAGCCTTTAAAGCAAACAATCCAGAACAAAGAATGGCTATCTAATTGGCAATACTGCCCTAGGGTTACTGAAAGACGTTGTCTGTACACCTGGGAGAAAAAAACTGGGTAAAATGGTTAAAACTGTGTCTGTGTTCTCCCCAGGGAATTCTTGACATTGGTACCAGAGGCTGAGGATATCACTTGCCATTGAGGCTTGGGGCTTTGCAAAAGGGTCACATGTAATTCCCAGGAAACAAGCAGTACTAGGTCTGAGGAAAAGGCAGGGATGATCCTGCCTACCTCACAGAGATAGAGCAACCAGTCCTGTGGTCACACAGTGCTAACCTGAGTCTGGTTCAGGGTGACCCTCTGCATCAATTTGGCAATGACATCATCTGCCCAGAAAATAGGAATATACTGTGTAGGGCCATGTAAGCATTTGTACCATGGCTGGGTGGAATCTACTCCTGTACCATTGTCTAAGAGAGTAGAACATTAATAATATCTTCTGTGTCCAGTCCAAGTTAAGGATGACATAGAGATAGGTTTATACAATAGGCCATTGCCTGAGACATCCACAGAAGGCTATTCTCCACTCCCTGCCCAAATCTGAAATGGGACGAACGGAAAACAATTCACTGTCTAGCCCCATCTTTCTGCGTCAGACATACTCACTTCCAACTCTACTCTGGGTTGATCCAGACCATCTGAACTTTTCCCTCAGCGAACACAGTGAGGCATCATTCTGCTACCAGGCTACCTTCACAGATCTAGAGAGAAGAAGGGATCTGCTACATAGCCATTATGTCATAGTCATGTCCACATAACAGAAAAGTATATTGGAAGCACCAAAGGCTCATTTCACAGAGGAAGAAAGCATCCAAATGTACATCCATGAAGCCGTCTCCAAACCAGGCAACCCCAAATGAAGAGACAGGAAGATAATTTTGAAATATAGATGGAAATACGAAGAAGAATTACAAAAAAAAACCCTAAAACTGATGAAGAATAAAAATTCATACCAGAGGCCATAAAGATTTGGACAATCACCAAAAAAGAACTCTAACCAAGAACAGAGAAAAAACTGAGACTCTCTTCCCACATTCAGAGGAAAAGATAAAGATCATGAGAAAGATGATATAAAGAGAAAGGACAAAGATTTAACTTAACTTTACAAAGGTTTCAAAACATGAAAACATGAGCAGAAATGATATACCAAACTCGGGCGTAAATAAAAGAACTCAACCTATAGATGACAGTAGTGACTACAATCCATGTACAGAGAACTGCATTTAGGTCCTGGCAAAACTTTTCAATCACACAGATGAATGAAAGTCTTAAAAGTGTCCAGGCAGACAAAAACAGGCAAAAAATAAGTAACAAAAAGGTTAACTTTTTTTCACAAAGAGATGGCTAACTTGAACTTGTTTGCAATTCTTCATTCATGAGACTAATTTAATGATGTTTATTAAATTTTGTGTAGAAAAAAACTCTGGAACTCCCAACTGTTATAGCCAATCAGCAGAAAGACATTTTAAGAAGCACTTCAGATTCAACATAGGTAAATGAAATTCATCATCCCTCCTCAAACTCCTGCTCTTCTCCGTTCTTCTCTCTTTCAGTGAATGGCCTGACCATATATTTATTTTCCCAGACTAAAGCATTTTGCCTCCTTCCCTTTCCTCATGTCCCACATTCAAGTTCAAAGTAGTATCACTTCTGCAGTCTAATGAACCCATTCCTTTTTTTCCTATGCCCAATTTCTCTTCCAAGTTCAGGTCACCATCAGCTACCACCTGGATACTGCCAGACTACCTCCCCGAGTCTACTCTTGCTTTCCCACTATCCCATCTATGAATGCAACCAGGTTCTTTTGTTGCCCAAAACCTTTCAATTGCCCCCTAATATTCTTTAAAGAGTGTCTAAACACTCTTTGTTGTCCTACAGGCCCTGCAGGAGCTAGCCCCTCCCTTCTCTAGACACTTCTCTTGCCTCTTTCTCTCTCATAGTGCATTCTGGCTATACTAACTTTGAGTCTCCAAACACATCATACTCTGTCACACCTTTGCACATGATTTCTGGCTTGTTCCTATTCGACTTCTAGTCTCTGTGTAGATATTTCTTCTTTGAGAAAGATTCCTTGAGCCTCTAAGTCTGGTTAGGTGCCACCCCGTGTAATTCTATAGGACCCTGTCTTTCTACCACAGTATTTTTATTACAGGTTACTGATCTATCTTTCCCACCAGAATGTAAGTGCTATGTAGCCCCAATGCCTAGCAGAGTGCTTCCCTGTGGTGACCCCGACCAATATTTTGAATGAATGAATGCATGAATGATGTTCAACTATTCATAAGAGATATCGCTCACACACTTTTTGGAGATATACTTCAAAATAATTTGAAGACGTACTTCAGCCAAATCAGAGATTAATTTTAAAAAATTAATTTAGCGAGAATGCAAAATTTGTAGTCCAAAAGGATAAGAAGAGCTCCCTTTATTCAGTTCGCACCCCAACTTCAGGAATCTGGTTGAATTATGAAATAAATTTCAAAGTGGATTTTGCATTCTTGAGATAAATTTTAATCTTGTGTTGTTTACGTTAACTCGTCACCTTATTTCTCTCTTCCTTTCTCAGTATAATGTTTCTTGAGCCATAATCTCCACCCAACAAATCAGATGGAACCTCTTGACCTGTTTGATGACTATGTAAAACAATAACTGCTATTGTTCTTCCAGAACTTGCTAACAACGGCTAAGTTTTCACTTGATTGGAACACCGTGCCAGAAGAAATACTTAACAAAAAGTCTTTTTTTCCCTTTATAAAAGCGGAATTACATGGAACAACATAATGGGCACTTTTACACTGGGCAATTTGAATAATGGTATTTTGGATCTTTAAACTTATTTTAAATGATTTTGAGGAGTCTTTTAAGTTGGAAAAATGTGATAAACTACCCAGGGGAAGCTATCACCTATCACCAGATCTCTCTTCATAGCGTCAGGATGCTGATACTCCTGGGTTAACTGGACTTTAAAATACATGCTACACAACCTTGGCAATATGCTGCAGACTACGTAAAAATATATGTAGAAAAGACTATGGAGAAATATATATATCAATATGTATGGGATGATTATTTCTATGTTTTGGAAACCTGGAAAATTTCAATTTTCTTTTTTTCTACTTTTTAGTATTTTTGAATGAGAATATTTTGTAATCAAAGTGGACATTATTTTTACAAAAATAAGAACAATATACATATGTCCATTATATTAACTATGTGAAAAAACAATTATATGAAGAGAAAATGCCTGGGAGGAAGAATACCAGAATTTAACGGGTTCTGTATTTCTTTTCTGCTTTCTGGCTTTTCTATGTTTTCAAAATTCTCCATAATGAGCAGAGCATATATTAATTTTTAATATAAAAATATTTGCTTAAATAAAAAGCATTTAGTGCCAAAAAAAAAAAAAACCGATTCCAATGGTAAACAAAATTATTGGAAGGGGAGTTCACTATGGGCCATGTGTTAGAAGGAATGGTCTCCTAGGAGACAGAGCTTTTGCTGGACCTTGAAGTGCAGGCAGGTGTGACTGGGCAGAGAGGAAGCGGAAGAGCTCTTCAGGCCAGGAAATTGGCCTGCTCACAGAGCGGAGGTGGAACAGAGAGCTCATACAAGACAGTGGTGGGTGAGGAGCATGAAGCTGAGCTCCACTCCATTGTGGGGTGTTCATCAAAGTACCTTGAGTTTATTCTGCAAGCAAAACATTGCCGTTTTACACCATAAATGCCCAAAGCAGCCCAGGAGATGATTTGCGATTACATTCTGGTAGTCAGTTGCTTCCACTGACCCTTGGCCCAGTTCCAACGTCAACAAGACTTTCACAGGAGCCATCCCATCTCACTTGGGGCCTCCTGCTGCCTTCTCCGTAATATTCTTCTCCTCCACCCAGAGCCTTTGATTTCCTGTATTCACACAGCTCCCCCACTGCCCCCATAGTGAGTTCCCTACTCTGCAAACCCAGCCGGTGTTCTTCCTGCCGCACACCCAGGAAATCGCTCTTCTCTTAATGTTGTTGCTGGCAGATAGAAAATTAATAGTGAGAGTTACTCACAATAAAGGAGAGATTACTTACAATGTTAACATTTACTTTCTAAGGGTATTCACATTTTATAACAGGCCTAACCCATAGCACTTACAACAGTGGAGGGAGGGAGGTAAATTTTTTGAGCTACTTGCCTTATCCTCAAACTAACAAAGCCCCCACTTCGACTTCCCATAGTCAACCACTTTGGAAAAGCTGTCAATCCTTTTAAATCCTTGGAAATTCAAGAGAGAGAGAGAGCTGTAGGGAGCTATATCTAAGTGCTCATCTGATCCACGCCGATGCCAGGCAGTGCTGGTTCGAACGACTATGATATTCTCTGTTAATCACACAGCTGGTCAAGGCAGGTGGGTGGTGGTTTCACAAAGTCCCTGCAGTGTCAGGGGCCCAGATAAAGCTAGGACTTCCTTTGACTTCTGGAATTCAGCCCATTTATCTTACTGCCAACCCGTTTAGAGTACGCTCAAACTCACCCCATGCCCATGGCCAGGAAGGAGAAGGAAGAAGGGGAGATATGGATGGGACAGCATTCTGTGAACCAAAGCGGGTGTAGGGGGGAGGTGATATGTGAAGCAGATGCAAGGGCTGGTTATTATTAGTGTCCTCAGTAAACAGGAGAGCTGCTTATGGGGATGACATCAGCTGTTTTTGTACTGGGGCAAGTTCCAAAGATGGCTGCCTCCACTCTCTTCCCAGCCTGATCTGACTCTTCTGGAAACTTGGAAACTGCTTCCCCTGTTTCTAGTTTCTCCAGCCAGATGTATAATAACAACAATAACAATAATAACAACTATTTTAACTAACCACCCAAAAACAGTTTTTAAGACTTCGTATATGTAAACTCAATTTTTCTTACAACCCCTCTCTGATGGAAGTGCTATTGTTGTCAGTTTTACAGACAAAGATCTTGAAACCCAAAGAGTTTGAGTCATTGTCCAGGGCCACTCAGTATTGAACCCATATGCTATTCTTGAGCACTCAGCTGCACTGCCTTACTTCTTCACCTGTCAACAGAAGAATTCAGTCGTTTTGGTTTCTGGCTCCTTCCAGTAATGGCTTGTGGTGTCTCACTCCAAACCCACATTACCAGCCCCTCTGCCATCTGCCTGAGTGTCCCCTGGGTCAGTGCTTCTCAACCTTAAACGCACACATGGATCACTTGGGGCATCTCATTAACATAAAGATTCTGATTCAGTAGGTGTGGGTGGGGCCTACAGTTCTGTATTTCTGTCAAGCTCCCAGGTAATGCCAATGCTGCTGGACCGTGGACTAACCTTTGATAAGCAAACTCAACTCAACACTTGACTCAGTACAACAGAAACCAGCTCTGCTTTTCTCTCTGCCGGGGGTGCACACTGATAGGGCTACCTCCAAGACGGGTCCCCTCCTGGACTACCTGGTACAATCTGTGAAAACCCTCTCGTGTGCAAAACATCGCAATCCAGTTGCTGCCTCATGCCTTCTCCTTCTGCTGTTATTTCCCCCTTCCTCCCCTTCCCTTCTTTTGCTTCCCCTCCCCATACCCCTTTTATTCCTCCTCTCTCTGCTCTGTGTAACAGCCTCAGTTGAATAATCTTCCCTATGGTTCTTGTTATTCAGTTCCTCACTAAGCAAATGCAGCACGTATTCCCCGCCACCCGGAGATTCTGCAACTATAATAATGACGTCTACACACAATTTTTAACCAGTCTGAATGCTGCTCACTGCTGTGGGATTTGTGTACAACACAGAGGAGAAACATGTGGGAAGAGAATTAGAAAAAAGCTGGAAAGAACATTCTGTGCTTTATATTTTATTTACAAGGAGCCCTGACTATTTTTCTAAGCATTATTATTCTTCCCTGTAATCACGGGAGAAAAGAAAGCATATTGTTGAAGTTGAGGCATGTTAACAGGAGCCTCTCAGGGAAACCTCTCAGGGTTTACAGACAGAAGGACTGCCAAGTGCACGAAGCCTGAGGGGCTGGGGACAGCACAGGACGCCCCTACTGCCTCCGAGCTGGGCTGCCCGTGCCTTGAGGCCTACAAGGCCACCTTGGGGTCCCTTCTTCATTACCATCCAGCGAGTGACTCTAAAAATTTTTTTCTCATGGACCCTTTTGATCATTGGAATCTGATGGAAGAGAGGGCCTCTGTGTGAATCATCACATAAGAAAACACAATATCCTTAACATTTCAAGGGTTCACACCTTCTCAAAAGCATGGAAAGGGGACCTTAGATTTAAAACTAACTGTTTTTTTATGGACTGCATATTTCTGCTTCCTTCATTTATATGTTGAAGCCTTAATCCCCAGTGGGATGGTTTTTGGACTTAGGGAGGTAATTAGATTTAGATGAGGTCATGGAGGTCGAGCCTCCATGATAAGTTTGATGCCCTTCCGAGAGGATGAGGGACCAGAGCTCCTCCTCTCCCTTATGTGTGGATACAATGAGCAGTCTGCTGTCTACAGTCCAGAAGAGAGTCCTCATCAGAACCCAGCTCTGCTGACCATGGAACCCTTACCGATTGTCAGAAATAAACTGTGACTTAAGCCATCCAGCTATGGTCTTCTGTTATAGCATCCCGAGCTAAGATGCCACCCAAGAGAAGCACATTCAGAAAGCTTACTGCTCAAGAAAGCGGATAGCAATGAACAGTGGAGTTGGTTAGAGCAAAAGACATTAGTGTAGAGTTAGAAGGTCTGGGTTCACAGGTCAGCTCTGCCGCTACTAGGACTGTGAACCCATCACTAGGGAGCCTACCTCAGCCTCTCCGAAGTACTAAGACTGACCTCGTGGGCTTGCGGCAAGGACTAAATGGACTAACAGATGCAGGCACGTGCCAGGACGCAGGCACGCAATAAATATTGGAGGGATGTACCACTCTGGCTCAGGATGCGGCAGAGACGTCCACGAAGGATGATTCTTTTTCAAAATAAGAGCGATCTACGTGTCTGGGTCCAAGTCAGAGAGACCTTTCCCTTGCCTGTTCCCACGGCTGCTGGCCACTTGATGAGGTGGGTCGTCCACCTCGCTCAGCAGGGCCTGGGTGCGCTGTGGCAGAGCAGCCCACCTTACACGACACCCCAGGAAAATGCTCTTATAGTTAGAAACTCCACCCTCTGGAGCCTCAAAAAGCTGAAGAAGTTCAAGGAGCCTGAGAGGTTTGCTTACAAGCACTATCTGAAGTCCTTGGCAGAATGCAACCTAAGGGCAATTGTATTTCTACACTGATGAGTTTTTTAAAATAATTCACTTTGGAAGGTCAAGACTTCAAAGGGTGTCATGACTGGCTGTCTGTTTCCATTCTCTTCTCTGTTTACGGTACTTCTGTGAACGTATTCTGACCTCAAAGTGTGGGTGTAAAGGAAGGATGTTGTCTGTGCATTAGTGGGAGCCTTAAAATGTGCCCAGAGTGCTTCTGAAACTCTGCCAGCATGAAATAAATAGCACATAGCTTCCTTTTGAATCTTGACTTGCAAATGGCACTGTAAATCTTCGCATTAAAATATTTCAGAACGTTTTCAATCATTCGATAGGTATTATTAGCAAGAGAGGTGGCGACTGTTAAGGGTGGAAAATTTTCACATGGCCAACTTATGCTAATGTTAAGGGTGTAGTTATCCTGTGCAAAGATATGCTAATGACTAACTTCTGCTTCTGTAAACCTGCTTGCTTGTTGATGTAGTTTTAGGCTTTATAAGCTGCCTCCTCTGGAAGCTCCGCTGGCTGATTCTCTAGTGGAGAGAGTCAGTCTCCAGCTGGCTAATCAAGGCCCAGAAGGAATCTCCATTGGCTCCGCGGATCTCAGATTTGAACATGCCACAACATGACTATTAAACGAGAAAAATTTTTATTTAAGGTGAATCACAGACTTAAATACGAAAGCAAAACCAATCAAGCTTCCAGACAAAAGCAGACTATTTCATGACTTTGGGGTAAGCAAAGATTTCTTAAACGGAACATAAAAAGAAGTAAGTAGAAAAGAAAAATATTGATAAAAACATTTCTCTTCAGTGTTAAGAACTTTCCATCCATCAAAAGATACCGAGAAGAGAGCTAAAAGGCCAACCATGAAGTAGGAGGAGATATTCACAACGTGTGTGTCTGACGAAGAACTCCTGACCTATGGTGTTAAAAGACTCCTGCAAATTAAGTTTTAAAAAACAAAATCAAAAATTTGAGTGATCATGAGATGTGAGCAAGCACTTCATACGGGAAGATAGATACCCAAATGGCCAACATGGGCGTAAAGAGGTGCTCAATATCATTAATAATGTGAGAAACGGACGTGTAAAATCAGCGATATACGACTACTCACCCCCTAGAATGGCTGAAATAAAAGACCGGCAGCACCAAGTGCAGAAGAGGAGGTGAGCAACTGGAACCCCCTTCCTACTGGCGGGAATGTCAATTAAAACATCTTCATGGGTGATCCTTGTAAGACGTTGAGCCCTAAGACAGAAGAAAACACCTAGCGGTAAGGATAAAATTTAAGTGAGCCATGACTGGGGACGTGAATACCAAATTTCTTTACACTCAAGCCCATTTGAGGCCACCCCCTTAGCTACTGCTTGGTTCCCTCAGGGATTCCTGCTGGCCTTTCCACAGTCCTTCTCTTGTTACACGTTCCTTTCTTTCTTTCCATCGGGTGTAGGTGCCTAGGTCTGAGACTATTAATCCGGTTCCAGTCACCACTCCAGTTCTAACAACTTGTTCTTGCTGCAGGGGGCTAAACAAAGACACAGCTTTGGGGCTAATAGATTTACCCTATCTCCAGGCAATGCAGGTCCAAGCAGCCCTTTGTCATGCTGATAGGGTTTTATTCGTCAAAAGATACGCTCAGGCTTTCTGTAGAGAAAATGCAGTCTCTTACGGCAATTATTCTTTATGAAGCATGAATGCTTGTGATTATCATCTTATTTAGTAAATTATCCTTGATTCTTTTCCACACTCATTGCTTGGTTATTCCCTTGTGCTCCTGGTGCCTGATTCTTCCTCCGGTTCTGAAACCCAGCCCTCCTGCTGCGGCCTTGACAAGGGAACAACGCTCATAGTTCCTTGAATTTCAGCAAGCGGCATCCTTTGCCAAGAACGATTTGGGAATGCGGGATCACAGCCTCTTGTCACAGCCTGTGAAAATCTTCCCTGCTTGGAGTTAGAGAGAGTTTCGGAGAGGAAACGTTTAAACTAGACTAGTCTCAATTTTCTTTAGACTTAGTGCATAGTACACTAAAGGTCATGTGGGTTATTCTCCCCGCTGGACCCCGATACTTGGGCAACTGAATTCTTCTATATGTTTAACTCAAGGAGTTGGAGGAAGGACCAATTTGTACACAAGGCCCTCTTAGAAAATTTATCCCTGAGGCATTTAGTAATTTTTTTCTATGTCATTGACTGTTAATATCCATCAAAGGTTGGAACTTGCAGTACGAAATGGAACTCTATTTTTTTTCTAACCAGAATTATATGGCCGGGTTATCCCACCCCCACCCCCACCTCAAACCGTGACACCACTTACCGCCTACTCAGTGTTCATTTCCCACTGCCGCCCTGGATGCAGAACCCCGCTTTTGCTCCAGGGGATACTCAGCAAACTCATTCCCCCGCCCCCCCGTCTGTGATTGGTCTAGAGATGGCCAGGTAATCCAGTTCATCCAATGAGATTGAAGGCAGACACTCACCCGGTGGAGCTTCTGGAAAAGTGGATGCTATTCCCTCTGCTGGTCCTGGTCCTTTACTCCTTCGCTTTTACTTTCCGCTTTCCTCCTCCTTCTTGCCAAGAACACAGATGTGACCCCAGAACCGCAGTAGCCACCGTGTGACTTCGAGGAAACAGGAGAAATGCAGAGGCATCGGCCTTGAATCAACATTAGGTAACCGCTCCCCGCCCCCCTCGGACTCCTTGTTATGTGAGAAAAACAAACCTCTACCAACTTAAGCCTCTCTGGTTGGTCTGGTGGTGTTTGCAGCCAAAAAGCACTGCCAGCAGGTGCACGCTTTTATCACGGCGCGGTGGCGAGGAATCAATATGTATTGAGCAGCTTCTGTACGTCAGGGGTGGGGCTGTTTTTAACGTGTGAGCTCAGGAGCGCCTCAGATAACCCTACGGAGTAGCTCTTAGCGTGTCTGTCTTCAGATGAGGGCACTGAGTGCAAAGAGATTGAGGAACAGACAGATCCAGGATGAAACCCAGGCCTGTCTGACTCCAGTGCCCAGCTCTTGTCGCTCCACCAGACTGGACTGGCCGCCAACTGTTCGGCAGAGCTTGCCCCGTTTTAGCTGAAATATGAGCCTTTAAGCATTTTGAAGTAGGGACATTTGGTTGATTGTTTATTTGTGTTTGTCTTTGTCTTTTTTTTTTGTTAATATCCTTAAAACAGTGTTCCACAAAGTGCTTAGCTAGAAGAGGTTGGCTATCTTACTTCCTTCTTTGTTTTATGTTCAAAAGTCAGGTAGAGAAATGTATGCCAATAAAAGTGGCAAAGCCCAAGGCATTCCACCTGAGGGAAAAAAGACACGATCGATCGTGTGTCACTTTCAATTATTTTAAGGAATTCTGGTGGGAGAATGGAGGAGTTCAGTGAATTAAACATGAAGAGAGCTAGTCTTCCTTTCCCACCCACTCCACGTGGGTAAAAGGTAAGATTTAGGAGGGCACGGCCCGGAAATATTCTCCACACCCTGGCACAGTCTTGATTTTTCACCATTAAAGCTGCAAATTGATGAGACAACAAAAACTCTAATTAGAAGAAGCGCATCCTATGATAGGAATTCCCCCACTCTTAGTGCTTTGCTAGTCAGTCGTTCGGTGAGCATCGGTGAGCACTAACGGAAAAAGAGAATGAGCAAGGAATAAGAACCAATGAACCAGGCACATGTGCCTGGCGCTGTGGAAGGAGGAGACAAGAAATGGGGTCAAAACTGTACTGTTAATAATGCATTCATTCATTCATTCATTCATTCATCCAACAAATCTTTTTCAGGCACTATTTTAGGTGCTGAGTATAAAGCTGTGATTAAGACAGGGAAGGTCTGTTTTCTCAAAGCTTACTCACCAGAACAGAGCGATACATGGAGAAAGCACAGACACATTTATTTTATCAATATCCTTTTTTATTATTTCGATAGTGGTAAGTGCTGTGAAAAAATTTAAAAGGTTTACAGATAGAGAGTAACTGGAGAATGACCCATTGACTCCCGGTGGGAAAGTTGGAAAGGCTTCTTTGAGGAGGTGATATATGAGCAGGGTCTTTAATGATGAGAGCGAGCCCACCGTGTAAATATTGGGGTGGGGCGGGGGGAGAATGTTCCAGACAGCACGTGGGAACAGCATGTGCAAAGGCCCTGAGATGAGCATAAACCTGATGTGTGGCCATGACTTGGGTATAAAGAGCGAGGAGTTAGGAGATCAGGTTGGCGAAGTGAGAAAGCCAGATTGTGGGAAAGAGTTTGGAAGGCATTCAGAGTCCGGAGGCACTTTGCAGCACCATGGAGAATGGACCGTAGGGAGGCCAAGAGAGGGAGCAGGAAGACCAGTGGCGGGCGGTGGGGAGAGGGGGCGGGAGGTGTTGAAGTAATACAGGTGATGGCTGAGCCCCAGGTGGTAGCAGCAGAGTTAGGAAAAGTGGTGGGATTTGAGGTAAATTTTGACGGCAGAACAGGGCTTGATTTGGATTCGTTGTAGGGGTTAAAGGAAAGAGAAGACAAAGACAATTCCCAAGCTTCTTGTGGATGGGGACACCTCTGGCTGAGATAGAGAAGGCAAAGGTAGATCGCTTGCGGGAGGGCACCATGGAAGGGGGTGGCACTTAGGAGCCAAGAGCTCCATTTTGGACATGTCACATTTGAGACACTTATGAATCATCCAAGTGAAGTTGCTGAGTGGGCAGTCAAACAATATCATGACATATAGCCGTGGTCATTGATTAAGCCCGTGGTTTACACAAGGGTCTCCATAAAGGTCACCATGCTACACACTCAGTCTTACAAAATAGGTGTTACTCCTGTCGTCAACCTCAGAAATCCAGATAAGGAAGGTCAGACTACTTGCCCAGGGTCTCACAGAGAGGAGGTGGCAGCCAGGGCTCAGCTCAGGGCTTGAATATCGACACCCATATTCTTTATCCTGAGCCCACCCAGCAAGAAGGGCCTGGGGCAGAGCTTTCAAAACCCTTTCTGAAGTCATGGTGCAAACCAGGAGAGTGGGGCCTGTTGTGGGGGCGGGGTGGGGCGAGGCCTCCCCAGGCCGGGCTGCTAAGCCTCTTTGGGGCTTATTCCCTGGGCAACCCCAATCCCCTCTTAAGGAGAAAGGGAAGAGATTTTTCATGGACTAATGAGATTTTCACCTTCTGTCTAAGTTCATTAAATCCGAAAAGATCTCAATTTTTAGTGCAGAGATTGATTCTTTCCCGTCTCCTCTCTCAGGGCTTTTAAAAACTTTGACATTACTTGACCATAGAGAAGATCTTCGCAGATGCACGTGTCCAGAAGGGGAGAGGGAACTCTTCCATTTCTGGGCTGGAGGAAGAGCAGCTGCCAACGAGAGTGCGTTAAGGTCCCTGCCTCTGGTTATTTAACCTTAATGATTTCTTTAAAAGCTCCTGGAAACCTGCGTGGTGGCAAATGGTGAACCCTGTCGTTACTCACCCTGAAAATGAACAGTGATTCCATCTTCTGAGTGCAGTCAAGCAGTAATATTAGCAAAATAAAGATGGATGTCAGAGCTGGGAGCCTTGGCCAAGGTCCTCAGAGAGAGGAGAACAGGAGACCTAGGAAGAAGGAGAAAGGGCGGACTCTTCGTCTTCTTGTTTCTTCACACAAGATGGTGCAGGCAAGTTCTTGTGACCGTACGGGTTCGTAGAAAAACACCGGGGCACAGCTTGTACCCGGATGTTCCAATTTGAGGGATTACAGACACCCCCAAATTGGGCAGCACTTGAAATTCTGTGTCTAAGGAACATTTTCTTTTCCAAATCCATACAGGGACACAATCCAGATTTTCATCCTCTGCCTCTCTCTCTGTTTTTCTCCCAGATCATTGCAAAAAGAAAAAATCTGGTTCCTTCAACTGAATGCGATGAGCTGATGTTCTGAGCTTGAACAGTGCTTTGTTTCGTTGTGTTTTTTTTTCCCCCGTCCCCCTCTAGCTTGTCTTTTGAGTTAATATTAAACCTGACATAATCCAAGGGCTTTAATGTTTACTGAGTTTTAAACTTGGTGCAATTTGTAGACAATTTCAGTGTGTCTGATTCATTTCTGTTGGAATCCTCAGAATCCAATCCAGTGGACAAACTGGAAGACCTTGCTCTGTCAATCTTTTCTCTTCTCCCACCTTATTTCTTTAAGAAAAGAGATGAAGAGTAATCCTGACTAGTTACTGGGTTATATGCTATATTCCCCCTCTCTCTCCTGCCAGTGAACTCAAACCCAGGAACGGTCAAGCACCTTTACAAATTTTCACTTGCCATGATCAGCTCAGCTAAGTAAAACTATGCTGAAGGGGCAGTGAGTGAGGAATAGAGAAGACTTAAGAACTAATTGTTTTCAACTTCCCAAAGCAGCTAAACGTCTATGGTTTTTTGAATTTTTATTTGCAA
The DNA here is from genome assembly GCA_003508835.1 of Eonycteris spelaea. Classification (NCBI taxonomy): domain Eukaryota; kingdom Metazoa; phylum Chordata; class Mammalia; order Chiroptera; family Pteropodidae; genus Eonycteris; species Eonycteris spelaea. The sequence goes on from PUFA01000036.1 coordinate 2,767,968, forward strand.
ATCCACACCCCCCAAAAAAGCAATCATGATGTGTTACTAAGATAGAAGCTTAGCGGTTTCAATCCTAATTACCAAGCACAATGAGTGAGAAAGGATTCCACCAAGGCCCATCCTTATAAGATTTCAGATTACTGGCCAAAAAGACAAGCTCTAAGGTAAGTGCACAAAAAGTCAGGGCTAGGAATAGCAATGGACTTGTCAACGGCATCATTGAAGCTAGAAGACAATGGAGCAAAACTGAGAAACGTAATTTTTATCCTAGAGTTTCATACCTGGCAAAAATAACAATCCAGTGCTTAAACTTTCAGCTGCTGAAGAATGTGCTCAGGAAAAAGCTGAGAAAGAAGAAAATATTCCAGGAGACAGAAGATCCAGTATGAGAAGGTGAGAAAATTCCCAGGGTGGCAGCTGCTCAGCAGGCCCAAGGCGCAACCAGTCCAGTTTGGAGTAAGAGCACGGACTGGATAGAGCATCTCAAATGTGTACTGAGAAACTGTGAGGGGGTGTAGGAAAACTTAGCAGTAGATAAAAAGAAAATAAATTTTAAAGCGAAGCAATTACAAAAGCTAAAATCCGTATCCACCATGACAGAAGTTAGATGATCATGTCTAAAACAGATTAATTGAGCAAAAGCTCTTTATGCACATTATTTAAAATATGGGCATAAATTTTAAAAAAAAATAGAAGAGTTGAGAGTGGGTGTTTCTGCAGAAGAAGGAAGTGGGAGTTGGAGTAAGAAAATTCTATTTTTCACATAAGCCTTTTAACACTGATTTCAAATTTATGTGTATTATCACGTGGATTTTTAAAACGCCCATTTTTAAAATACAAAAACAAACCACCATGTTGTTGTCCCTTTCTAAATTATGCAAACTACTTCAGTGGTGTCCTTCACAGAAATTATTGAGAAATAAAATATTAAATGAGAAAACTAATAGATTAATCTGGATTAATATTATCTTTATTTGGTATTCATTACATTTATTCAACCAATTCTATGAATTCTAGAAATCAAAGTTTCTATATTCAAACTCTATCTATCTCAGTCTCAGCACATATGAGAAATGACAATTTATCTCAAGGTCAGCACAACACACACACACACACACACACACACACACACACACACACACAGAATTTATGTCCGTGTTTCACTGATTCAATTTGAAGGCTTTAGAACAAAAGATCCTCTGGAATGGTTTAGAAGTACCAGGCTCTTAAATTCCTGGATCCTTAGGAACTCAGTTTCACTGCTAATTAGGGGGGGGGGGGGGGGGAGCCAAAATGCATTAATGAGATAAATTGTGGTGGGAAGGAATCTGTCAAACTGCATCAGGGAAGAAGACAACTAACATAACATCTCTCGAAGATAAGTATTATTTGAAAACTCACTGAAATCCAGTTACGCGAAGCATTTTCCTGGGCTGATATCGACAAGGGAATGTGTATACCATGTTATTTTACCCATGCCCAAGTACCCAGACTTTCTCTTTCTTCTTTCTCTCTCTGAAAGAGTGGATCGAAGAGCCCAGGAAGCTTTGCTCCGTTGTAGATCACAACTGGAAAACAGTTAATAGGCCTCGAAAGTATGTATGACTGAGGTAAACAAAGTAAGAGCCACATCACGTCTTTCTCTTTGATTCCACTGGCCGGGTCAGTGTCCTGTTTGGGATCACCCAAACAGGAGAAAGAACAGGAAGGGCTCAATTCTGCCACCCCCAAGCTCCGTGCTCTCCTGTCTTTGCTCAATCGTGATTCGATCTATGGTGAAATGTCCTTTTGTTTGACAGCTGCAGACTTTCCATTCATTAGTGGCATCCAGCCCTCAGTCCCACCCCAAATAAACACTGGATTTTGAAACCCAAGAGTAATGTCACTCCGAGGTTGGCCATTAAGTGAGGAGTGAACTGCAGCAAAGCTTCAGACACCTAGGTCTGTCTCTCTGTTCTTACCACTGGACTGTGTAATGACAAAGGAATTCGCTCATGATATAATGTTAAGTGAAAAGAGGACACGTGTATATGTATGTTACATATGTGGATGGACATGTGAATGTATACGTGTGTGTGTGTGTGTTTCAGAGAAATGCACTAAAATACTCTCTGTACTTCGTGTTGTAGGATAATTATAGGTTATTTACCAATGCTCCTTTTTTTTGGAATTTTCTGTTTTCCAAATTCTCTCTACAAGGAGGCAAGAACATGTATTACTTCATTATTTAAAACATAGTAAAAGAAACCTTGAATAGATCTCTTTTTCCTCTTTAAAGCAAGGCATAACCCCAGCCTGCCTGGGAGAAGGAGAAGGGGGAGGACATGGGATTTGTTAATGAACTTGCCACTCAAGGTCTGATTTGCCCACACCTGGGAGATTCTACTGAGCTCTGATCTCAGAGACCGGCTGGTGGCTAAAAGCAGAGGCCAGAGCGTGGAGTTCATTGCTATTGTGGGAATGAAGGAAACTGACCCAAAAAGTGCTTAGAATGGTTCTGGTACATAGGTAGGAAATGTTTAATCAATGTTAGCTGCTACTATCATCATCATCATCATCATCATCATCATCATTATTAAAGAGATTTTTGTTTTACTCTCTAGCCCCCCTCCACCCCCAGTTCCTCTCTTCTCCAAGACAACAAACAATTAAGGAACTTCTGGCATATTTTCTACCTGTTCACATCTTCTACGTTATCATGAGAATTTTGGATGTGTAGAGATATACTGGGAGTTACACCCTGAAATTCCTGTACATTTTTTCTTGGCTGGATCACATGGCTTTAGCATCATCATCTGGCTGCCCTGCCGGAATTTTATTCTTCAGCAGACTTAGCATCATTCCTTCCCCATCTTCACTAAGTGCCTTCTGACTATTCGCGTGAATAGCCAAGAAGAAGGATGAGTACTTTAAACTGATTAAAATGTACTCTGATTTATGATCATCTCTTTTAAGTGGTTTCAGGATGCAGTCTTTATTCTTACTAATCTGTAGAAAACTGCTAGGCAATGCCATTAGACATGCATGCTAGTCTTTTTTTTTTTTTTTTTTCCTATAGGATGGAAATCTTTCTGCAAACTTACATCGTCTCTGATCAAGAAACACCAGCGTTGGGAAAAAAAGTAGAAATACCACTCTTTTTAATGACAGGAAAACAAAGCTAATCTGATATTTGAACATGCTGCCTTATAGATGTAAGAAGAGAAAGACTAAGGTTTCTTTCTCTTGAGAATTGACTAACCAAGGCCTGGTTGTGTCACCTGGTTGACTGGCCTTCTGGACAGTGGAGCCATCAGTCTCCTTTGTTGCCATTAAGTGGCAATTTAATGCCATGCCACACGACCCCTTGTTATCATCTCAATGTGTAGAACTCCAAGAGTTTCAAGAACAGTCAGTTCTTGATCATCCTTGCAAACAGGGTGTCTCTGTTCCGGCCAGTACAGACACAGCCAGTCCAAAATGACAAAAATAAAAATAAAAATAAAATATGTCTATTTAACATGAGGCTACTTTTTTGTTTTAACATTTGAAATATGTGTAGCTGTTGTTCAAGACGTTTGCTCCACTTTAACCAAAATAACAGAGCTATCAAGTTGAGATCTGTCATCGGAATGGCTCAAAACTGTCTTTCTCATTCTATCTTTCTGTTCTAAATGGCACCATGATTTCAGGCTTAGACAGAGTTCTTTCTCACCAAGAGAGAAATAAAGCATCCATTTTTGCTGCCTTCTTATCTTAAGCTGTTGTCTTTCTAGTGCAGAATTTTCCCTGGACAGATGAGAAAAAGAGCTAAATACTTTTTTGTTAATCAATGCAACACCTGTTGAGTACTGATTACATTTCTTGGTGCTGGTAGTACTGGGACAATGACACCATTTCTTCCCTTAAGGATACAGTAGTCTTCCTTATCCGCAGGAGATATGTTGCAAACCTCCTGGTGGATGCCTGAAATTGCAGATAGTACAAAATGCTATATACACGCACAACTACGATACAATTTAATTTATAAGTTAGACACGGAAAGAGATCAACATCATAATATAATAAAATAAAATAATTCTAATGCACTATAATAACAGTTATGTGAATGTAGTCTATCTCTCTCTCTCTCTCTCTCTCTCTCTCTCTCTCTCTCTCAAAATGTCTTATTGTATTGTACTCACCCTTCTTCTTCTTCTTGCGATTGATGTGAGATGACAAATGCCTGCATGATGAGATGAAGTGAAGGACTCAGAACACCACGGAATTTAAACCTTAAGAATTGTTTATTTCTGGAGTTTCCATTTAATACTATGGGACCGCTGTTGACCTCGGGTAACTGGAACTACGGAAAGGGAAATCATGGATAAGGCGAGACTCCTGTGTAGCGAATAAAACAATACCTATGACACCATGTTCTACGTGCTGCAGTACGGGAAGAGAAAGAGGGTGTTAAATATTCAGAAAAGGGGCCACTGGTCTCCTTGAGGGTTCAGAAAGCTTTCCTAGAGTAAACAAGCATTGGTAATAAAGGATGAGGAAGTAATAAGGAGGGAAAAGGCGTTCTAAGACAAAGAAATGGCTTGGGCAAAGGCAGAGTCAGGAGATCATATGATCAATCCAAAGGTTCCATGTCCTCAGGGGTAGCTGGACCACAGTGCAATATGGAGAGGAAGATGAGGGATGGAAGATGAGGTGAGAGAGGCAAATCTTGGAGAGTTTTATAGGCATAGTAAGTTAGGCTTTATCCTGAGATCAAGCGCAACCAGCTGAAGGATTTTAAGCATGTGAGTTAGATGGTTAAATTTTCACTTCAGGAAGATCGCCACGAATGCCGAGTGGAGAACAGTTGGGAGGAGTGGGTAGGAAGCTGGAGCCAGACACGCCAGTTTGGAGATGTTGGCAGTAGACCAGGCCTAAACCACAGTCGTGTGGCAGTAGAGAACTACCAGGACAAGAAGACGTCTGGAAGGCAGAATGGGTAGGGTGTCGCGATGGATCAGAAGGCGATGATGGAAGTCAGGAAGAAGGTTAGGATGGTGCCGGTTTTAGGCTTGAGAGAATTGGTGAGTGCCATTGCCATTAAGAGAAACAAGTAATCCGGAAGGAGGATGAACATTCCACCGAAGAAGGCTTCCCGCCTGGCATGTTAGCTCTTACCGGGATAGAGGCTGCACGGGGCATGACTAAGCTGAGGTGGTAGTGATCATTCCTCTAGCCGTGCACTCAGTGAATGTGCTCTGCACCAGGCACTGTGCTGAGCAGTGAGAAGGGAGTCCTGCGATGACATTTGTGCCCAGTCGCAATTCTACTCCCTGACAGCCTAGAGACTTGACTTTCATGAGCCCATTAACGTCCGAGCTTCCATCCCGTCATCTCACATATGGTGACCCTCAGCTCGTGAGGATGACCATTGCGATAACACTGGGGAAAATGTAATCACTAGAACCTGAAAAAGAATTTCAACAACCTGAAAGCAGAATTTTCTTTGTGGATAATGAACCATATTGGTTGCAGAAGAGCCAAGAAAATCCAGGTGAAGAAAACTAATCTTAGAAGTGTGACAGACCTGGACAGAAGCGAGGAAGGGACACAGAAGGGCCATCAGCCCCTTCTTCCTTCACCACACGGACTGTCTCTTTCACCCATGATGCTAAAAGGAGGTGATCATTTTGTGCATAAAGGGGAACACTCTGAAATAGCATGACATAGTTTATAAGTTAGAAGTTATCAGAAATACTTTTCATTTTAATAATAATTCTTTTACTTGGTGTTTCCAGTGAGTGCAGGTTAATTTAAAATACGGTACATTAAAAAGGGTAAATTTATCTAGACCTTTGTGGTCCTTATTAGTAGAATTGAGTGCTTTCAATTTTATGAATTTCCTAGAATTCACCACTTGGTATTCAGCTAATGACTCTGAGCCATAGCAGAAATTATTGCATTTGTTTTGTAGATGAAAGATTACGATTTTACTGTTCTAACAAGCTACCGAAATAGTGAACATCACACAGCTAGTTGATGACAGCTGGAATCCACATCTTTTGTCTCCAAGATCAAGGTTTTTTAATACTTTATGTTATTTACTGATGGATCAATGGTTTAAAACTTTGTGAAATATTGTTCAGCAAATCCCTTGTCTGTGTCTCAAAGAACAAGTCTAAAAATAATTCCTTGCTCCCTTTCCAACTCCCTCACTTCTTAAACATTGAAACCTTTTTCTCTTCTGGTTCTTTTCTCTTAACCTTCAACATAGTAGGGTCTCTACACGCCCATGACTCTTTCCCCTCTTCTAGATATGATCCTCTCTCCTTCTCTTCTTGGTCAAGGTTTTTTTTAAAACCAACACACACTCAAAGTGCGGTCTATACTCCCTCAGCATCTCTCCATATTTCAACACACTTGGATCAGGCTTCTGCTTGGCCCACTGCAGTGCACAATAAATGCTTACGGGGTAAGCACTGACCTCCCATTGTCACATTTTTGGGCCCTTGAATGTGACCTCCACGCAGAGTGACATTGTTAGCCACATCTTCTCTCTCCTTGGTTTCTGCATCCCTCTCTCTGTGCTCTTTCCTCTCTCTTTCCCTCTCTCTCCTTCTCTCCTTCCTCCTTCATGGTTTGGCTCCTCTTTCTCTACCTATTCAGTAAAGTCCTGTGTTCTCCAACTCTCACTCTGCAGGTGAAGAAGGCTGATCTCAACCTCTCTGTATTGGCAGTATGTTTTAGAAATGGAGAATTTTTGGAGGCGGCGTGATGAGATTAAACTGCATCCACAGGTAGTGAACGACCCACCTGGCACAGCATTGCCGTTTGAGTAGAACTGCCCTCTGTGTTATATGTACTGGGCCCATGAAGTCATTTCATTTCTCAGCCATCCCAAGAACCTACATGAATCAGCCCCAGCCTGATGAGAAGTGCGGGACGGCCAAGCCTCTTAACTACTGCCCTCAGCAGGCGGGAGCCTCCTCCCTGTGCGGAAACTTGCACAGAAGGCTCATCTCATGTAGGAATTCCACCTGACAGGCAGCACCACCCTCCACCTGCTGTGGGCTTCTGGGGTATGGGGTGGGGGGCAGCCTTTATGGAGGGTGGGAACCACTGCACTAGACTCTCACACCCCTCTAAGTTTGTATCTTTCTGTTGTTATTCGGTGATAAGACATGTGTAGCATAAAATTTACTCTTTGAACCATGTTACCGTGTATAATTCAGTGGCGTTAAGTGCATTCACGGTGCTGTGCAACCAGCACTAAATGGAAACCCTGTGCCATTAAGCAGCCGTTCCCCAGACCCCAAGACCACTAACCTGCTTTCCGTCTCGGTGGGTTTGCTTATGCTGGACATTTCATACAAATGGCTCCTTTCCCTTCGCATTATGTTTTCAAAGGTCACCCATGCGGTAGTGTGTATCAGGTCGACATCCCTTTCTCTTGTTGGATAATACTCCATTATATGTCTAGATCACATTTTGTTACCCATTTGTCTGTCGATAAACATTTGGGTTGCTTCCACCTTTGGCTATTTTGAATAGTGCTGCTATGAACATTTGTTTGAACATTTTGTTTGAACTCCTTGTTCAGTTCTTTTCGGTATATGCCTGGGATTGGAATTTCGTGGTCACATGGTGATTCTATGTTTAGCTTCTTGAGAAAATGCCACACTGCTCTCCACAGCAGCTGTGCCATTTTACATTTTCACCTTCCAGGTACGAGGGTTTCAATTTTTCCGCATCTTCACCAATACTTGTTTTCCATTTTTTTTTTAATTAATGCTCTTCCTAGTGGCTAAGAAGTAGTACCTCACTGTGGTTCCAAGGTTGTACCTATGAATGTTAACGACTCCTAAAACTACAACCCTAAGTATTGACCCAAAAGAAATAAAAATGTTTTATCTTAAAAAAGACTTATGTACCAATATTCAAAGCAGCTTTATTTGCAACATCCAAAAACTGGAAACAACCCAGATTCTACCAACAGGTAAATGGATGAACAGAATACTGGCATGTCCGTACAATGAAATACTAACCAGCAGTAAAAAGAAACAAACTACATATAACATGTGTGTAAAACTCAGTGCATTATGCTGAGCAAAAAAAGTCAGACACAAAAGAGTGTATCATGTATGTGCTAGTATACAAAGCTCCAAAAAAGACAAAACTAATCAATAGTCACAGGTCTGTGGTTGTCTGGGGCTGAGGGTTGGGCCTGGCTGCAAAGGGGCACAAGGGAACTTTTTCAGGTGGTTCAAATAGTCCATATATTGATAAAGACAGTGGTTACATCAGGGTACTCCTTAGTTGGCATTCACTAAACTGTGAAATTCAAATAAATGCATTTAATAGTGTATTAATTCTATCTTGATGAAGTTGATATAAAGTTTTTTTTAAAAAAAGACTCTCAAATATATAGCTCACGACTACAACCTTCATTTATTCATTTCTTCCAAAATTCAACAAATATGTATGGTGTGCCTACTGCGTGCTAGCCTCTGTGCTGTGAGAGAATACGATAGTGACGGAAGTGGCTGCTGAGGTCACAGAAGTGGATACCATGGTCTAGTCTGGGTGACAGATCTTAATCAGGTCATCAACCAGACAATGGCATCATTACAGCTATAAATCAATGCAGCAATGTTGGGATTGAGAGTTTATGACAGGAGAAGCTGAGCTAGTCAAGATCTCGGTAAATGATGACTGAGCTTAGCTGAGATCTGAAAAATGCAGACGCGTTCACTCGGAGGATGTTCTTTGCAAAGATGGGAAAACGTATGCCCAGGGCTGGTGACAAGAAAGACTGCTACCTGTTCCAGGATCCGAAAGCAATGAAGAGTGAAGAGATTGAGGGAGAGGCTGAGCCAGTTGTGCCGAGACTGTGACGGCCTTCAGACGAAGCTCGGGGTCTTGGTCATTGTCCTCGAGCACAGGAAGTCACTAACTGCTGCTCATAGGAGTCGATATGATCAGTTTGGGTTTCAAGCTAATGTCTCTGCCTACATGGTGGAGGAAGGTTTGGGAGGCAGAAGCACCAGCAGCTAAGAGGCTACTGTAGAAGAGCCAGAGACAGGTGACAGGCTCTGGTCCTGGATGGCCATGGTGCAGACAGGCAAAACCAGAAGGTTCCAAGAGGCAAAAATCTACCATGGGGAGGAATGATGAGGAAAAGGAGCTGAGGAAGTTTCTGGGTGGTCTGCCTTGATGGATGGGAAGATGGACAACACAGAGAACAGGAGGAAGACCGTGAGTGCTGTTTCAGACATGTGGAGTCTGAGGCTCCTGGACCACCAAGCTCTTTCCACTTCCTCTTCCTTGAACGCCTCCCTTCCCCAGTTTCTGAGCAGGAAAGCTCCGGTTCATCCATGGGAGCCCAGCTCAGGTATTGCCGTCTCCCTCTTCCCCCTCGCCAGGCGGAGTTCCTCATTGCTTGTCCCATATTGCCTCTCCCTCCAGGACACACTCCTCTATCACACGGAACTGCAAATACTCTGCTTACAAGCTCGTGCCCTCTACTGAGCCATTAGCTCCCTGGGCCGGGGCTGTGAATTTAGTTTTGCACCCTAGAACCAGTACATTATCGCCATCGAATAGTTGCTCTGTAAATACTTGAGGTGTTGATGTGAATACATGGATAAAACATTTAAGATTTCGAGAGTGCCTTTTTCTTGACGAGCTCAATAAGTCACAGCAGATATAAATACATGTTCCTAAGTAGAGGTGTGAAAAGCGAGCTATTACAGACATCGGGGTGAGCAGTGGGAAAGCATGTTTGCTTTTTCCCGGGTCACTATAGCTGTCAGGAAACATTTGGCCACAAGGAATAGAAAACCCCATCTCCGTGGCTCCAACAAATGGGGACTGTTATTCTCACATGACAAAAAGCCCAGAGGTGGGCTGTTGCCGGCTTTGGTTCGAAAGCCCAGCAGTATCACGCTCACTCTATTTTCCACTGTCGTTCTGATTACATTAGTTTCATGGCCTCACGTTCGTTGTCTCTTGGTTGTAATCTGGTTGCAGCATCACTAGGCATCCCATTCGCATTCAAGGCATAAAGAACGTGGGCAACGAAAGGACAGAGCCGGCAAAAGGTTTCTCAGAAGCACCCCCAGCCAACTCCCTCTTCCTACTCATCGGCCAGAACTGGGTCAATGAGTTCCTTACTTGCAAGAAAAGCTGGGAAATCGGGAATGGTATTGTAATGGTCGTCTTGGCCCCATTGTGATACCTGGTTCTGTTAACAGGAGGGAGAGCAAGGGAGAATGGTTTGGCTCTTGGGAAGGTGACTCACAGTGTCTGCCACCAAACAAGTATTATCAACATGAAATGGTTAGTGCTGTCCTGCAATTATCATCTTGGTGGGGAGGGGCGGGGGAGAGGAATCTTTCTCTAATGTCCATAGAAACAAGATCCCAGCGGCAGAGTTACCTCACAGGGATGTGAGACATTGGGCATCTGAAGCTTTCAGCTCCAAGTGTCTCCACTCTACAAAGAGTTTCCTCACTCATCATTTCCCCAACCTTCCCAACCAGTAGCGTTTCCCCCCCCCCCACAAATTATTTGATCCAAGTCAGCACATGTCCATCCCTTAAGAGAACAGCCTTTCCATTCAACTAGCTCCTGCTCGGACAACTCAGCAGACGACCTGACAGGGAATTTCTGGGCTCATGGAAGTTATCAGACCCCACCCGGGGGTCTGATAATTTATTTATTTTTCTTCCTTTTTGTGTTAGAATACTAGTAGTCATGTGTTTAATGAGAATGAGCATCAGGGATCCAGAGATGAAGAGTGTCTGGTATTGCTTCTGGTTTTTTGTTTGTTTGTTTTATAAGTAGTGATCACTTGGGCAAATGATCTGTGAATTTGAGGTTGAGCACAATGTTTCAGATTTCATGCCCATGTTCCATTTCATGCCCAAAAAAAGGCAGGAGGGGCCCAGAACAAACAGGTGGGATGTGTGTACCTCCTTGGCTTCTGCTGGCTACACATACACCCCTCCTCACCTAAATAAAACAGAAACCTGTGTTCTTCACACAGGAGTGAAAGACATCAGGAGTGCATTATTTATCCTTGCTATAAATACAAGCCTACACATTGTCAGGCTATAAATGTGAGTAATTAAGAAACCAGCTAAGGGCTGCTTGGGGACATAATCTGACAGCAGCCACTATAGAATCTGAAAGTGGAAGCAGGTTGCAGTGAGATTCTCCCTGCTGGTATCCATGTCTCCCTCACCTGTGTTCCTGTGCACTTCACACAAACCTCCACTCCAGACCAGTCCCTCCTTCAGTGTTAGGGACACTGCTTACCTTCCCAGCACACCCTAAGACCCTGCAGAGTGTCTGGCTCATAGAAGACGCCCCAACACTGCAGGGCTGAGGGAACGGTCCCCGAGCATTCTCTCAGCTCGTCCTCTGCAGGACACGGGAGACACGGAAACCTCACTAAACCATCACTGCGCCCAGAGGAATACATCCAGCCTCGGACACAAACTTTCGACCTCCTCCCACGGGCCTGAAGTGTGACAGGGATTTGCTAGCCATGACAAGTTCTTCCAGCTCCTCACATTTCCGTTTGCACATCTGCTTCCTCTCTCCATCTGCTCCACCTGGGACAATCAACCTCCCTAGGCCACTCCTTGCCATCAGCTTCTCCAGGAAGCCATCCCTGACCTCTTGGAAGTCTGGAGCAGGTGCCACTCCTCTGACGACCCCCTCTTGGCTCTGGATTATAGCTGCCCGTTAGTCGGTCTCCCTTTCTAGACTGTGGACTCTGCGAGGGCAAGATGCTCTCTTGTTCTGTGTTTTGACGCCGTCTGCAGCATAGGAAAGGTTCGAAATACTTCAGAATACATTGATGGAGCGGAATGTCCCCGGAGCAGCGATGCTGAGCCATGTGCCGCCCGCACCACGGCTTCTCCTAGGCCCCAATCTCTCTCGGTAGCTGAGACTTGGGACTCTGTCCCTGAGAGGCGCGCCCCGCCTCCTGGGCTCCCGAGAAACCCCGCCCGCCCGCCCGGGCCGCGGCTCCGGGGCAGGAGCCGGCGGAGCAGGTGGGGGCGACGGCCCCGCCTCCGCGTCCCAGCAGCACCAGAGCTGGCGGCGGGGGAACGAGCCGGGCGCACCGAGCGCAGCGCGGAGCACGGAGCAGCCGCGGCCGCGCGTCCTGGAGCCCAGGTGCTGCGGGACGGAGCCGGGAGCCGGCAGGTGGCGGGGGCGGCGGCCGGAGCTCGAGTCCCGTGCGGCCCCCGGCACGGCCAGCGGCAGGTAGCGGCCCCGAGCGCGCGTCCGTGTCCGTGACTGAGGGTGGGGGGCACGGGCGGTGTCAGCGGCCGCTCGGGCCCGTCCGGGGCGGAGCGACCCCCGGCGGGGACAGGGCTGCCGCGCGCGTGCCCGTGTCCGGGGGACCCCCCTCCCCCCCGACCCGGGGCCGTCGTCGGGGCTCCGTGCTGCCCACAGCGCCGCGCCTGCCCGGCCGCAGGGAGCGGGGTCGCGGAGGGGACGCGGACACCGCGGGGTTGCCTGGTGAGTGGCTTCCCCGGACCCGACTCTCCAGTGAGCGGCCCCCGGCGCCAAGGCCGCCCGGCCTGGTCCTTCGCGAAGCCCTCCTTTCCTTCCCCCACGTCACCCCCAGAACAAAAGGCGACGGTCACGCCGAGGCGGGGGCTGTCTCGGGAAGAGCTGGGGCGGAGTAAAGAAGAACTGGGAAATTGCAGAGCTAGGGGTGGCTTTGGGGACACGGAAGCAGCCCCCAAAGAGGAAGCCAGTCTCGGAGATGTGAAGTGACTTGCCCAAGGTCACACAGCTTGTGGTAACTGGGATGGGGCCAGCGCGCAGGTCTCGGGGGACTCGGCTCCCAGCGCCCCATCTGAGGTCAGTCGTCTGTGCGCCAGAGATTTCGATCTGGCCACAAATGGGCTTTAAAGTCCTTTGGATGAGTCGAGGAGGAGAAGGCGGCAGAGCCTCACCCCCCTCCTCCCCAGACGTCCCAGAGGCGCGTGGGTAGCAGGCTTGGGGGAGGGGACACTGTGGCCCTCGGTGGGTGCAGGGGCTGGCTCACAGGAACAGAGGCTTCTGAACGTGGCGTGCCAGCCGCCTGGGTGTGCCCGCGGCGGGAGCGGGGCCGGCGTGGGCACCCAGTGTGCCCTGCTCTCGGGAGAGCAGTTCTGCCGGGAGAGACGGGGAGAGCCGTTCCCGCCTCGCGCGGCTGCACCGCAGCATCCCAGACACCTGGGCTGGGCTGTGACTGGCCGCCTGTGGAAGGAAAGTTACTCTGTAGCAGGAAGTTGGGCTGTCACTTCGCCTGTCAGAGCCGAGGGGTCCCTGGCTGCAACACGAAGGCCTAGTGCGGCGTGAGCTGCGGGATTTAGAAAGTTCACTTCCTTCTCCTCCTTTCCAGAATCTTTCATCTCTTCAGAGGAAGGCTTGTAAGTACATTTCTTGTGGTCGGCACTCGTAGTTATCGCTGGGACTCCAGCCGGCCCCGAATTTTTCCTTTAACTTTAGGCAAAGCTAATTATGGCAATAAAGGTTAGAAGAGGGGGTGCCTTTTGGGCCCTGGGCAGGGAATGAGGGAGGCTTGGGGAGGTGCCGGAAAGGCCCCCCACTTCGACCTAAGTAGGAGTTACACAGGTGTACACCTATCCAAATTTATGAGGTTATTCCTTTTAGATTTGTGCACTTAGGTAAGTTTTACCTCAAGTAAAAAGTAAATAAAATTTAATGCTAAAGCCCACTCGCCGGGGTGGCACCCAGATTAGTGCAGTCTTCCAGCCAATGCATTTTAGAGATACATTTAAAAACCACAGAAACCGAATCAGGAAGGAAAAAAAAGGACAGGGGAGCAAAATAAATTTGAGGAATTACAGGAAATGAAATATGCACTGTAGGAGGCTTTACTAAATGCCTTTCTATGCATCACCTCATGTGACTCACAATTCTTTAAGGGACAGAGCGTTGTGCCTTGTTACCAATGAGAAAATAAAGGGCACAGAAGTTAAATGTCTTACTAAGAGGAGGCAGGGTTAAGAATCTGAGTGCACCTGCCGCCTTAAACAGATAATTCTCAGTCGCCTGAATCAGGTAGGGCAGAACCATCAGGCTGACAGAGACTTGAAAGCCAGCTTCCTGTTGTGCTCCCTTTTGGTTCCTTTCCAGGAGTCTCTGTTGTTCTCATGCCATTGTGAATGTGAGATAGTGTCACAGACTGAAGTCAGCCAGCAGCAGAAGGGACGGAGGCCGTGTGTGTCTCAGAACATAAAGTTTTAGGAACAGGAGAAAGCCAGCTGGTCTAGCCTGGCAACGCTCTTTTTAGATCTATTGTCCAGAAATCGGATAGTACAGTTTGCAACTTTGCAGTAACTCAAACACACACACACACACACACACACACACACACACACACAGGATAAATAATATAACCTAGAAAAGATCTGAGAAACCAAAAGGTAATTAACTCTAGAGGAGAACAAATAGAATTTTCACCAGGGAGGAACAGTCAACTTTGTTACATTCTAGAATTTATAAATATGTGTTCACTAATGCTAAAGTAAAAAAACAAAAACCTAACTCGACGGAAGGAAATTTGTTTTCTAGCAAACATTGTTGTAAATATCCATTAAATTTAGTGCAGAAATCTTTGAAACTGTAGGATACAGTAACATGATATCTAGAAAAAAATCTTGAAAAATTTGTCCTGATATGTGGTCTTCTAGCAATTTTATATCTCTGCCTACAATTCAGAGCTTAGAGAAGGAGAAACGTGTTTGTTTGACTGGCCAGTTTAATATTGCAGAGTTGAACGTTTGTCTCATTCTTGGGATTATGCAGTTGTGGTTTGGAGAGCCTGGACTAAGGGGGGCAGCAGACGAGGTCTCTCTGGGTGAATCCGCTCAGCCGAGTGCCATCCAGCATGATGATGCTTCACCAAGTTATCTTTAGGCGGGTTTTGCCTTGTCACAGTAGTGTTCCTGCCATCTGGCTGCTAGAATATTTAGAAAGGAACTGTAATGTTTGACTGACTTTGCTGATGGCATGACAAAACAAACTTCGAGAGGGAACTCTTAAACATGAGGTAGGCTTGGTGAGAAAATGATCAATCCCGTCTTCCTGAGCCACCGCACAAAACCGAAGAGACGCACGGTTCCCAGCTGATGCTGAGCAGGTGCAGCACGTGGGTTTTTTTTCCCCTGGCTTTGGCCAATAACGCACTTGAAACTCCCCCTTTGCAATTCTAGTTGGGTCTTTCCTGAGACCTGTTCAAGCAGGAACCTGACCCGTTCTGCAGCCGGGGAGTTGCGCAGTGCCCTGCGCTGTCGACGTGCCAGAGAGGTAAAAGGGAGCAGAGCAAATGCGGCGGAAATGCCGAGCGGGCATCGTGTGGGCCAGGCACTGTGGAGGAAGGTTTTCAAGTGCATCTTGAAGGAATATTCATCCTGTGTGGGCGACGTACTCCAGCGAGACACAGAATCGGAGATGGGGCCATCCAGAAAAGGGCGCTAGGCCTGCCTGTGGACTCTGAGTTAGTCAGCTGCTGGGAGGAGGCGGAAGGAGGTAGTAGCCAGGATCGGTTCTTGAGCTTCTGAGGACATGTGTTCATGTGAGTGCACATGTGTCAGAGCAAGGCACCCAAGCTGCCATCCTCTATGCCTTCAGAGCTGAAGGCTCACGCGTACTGAACACAGTGTGCTGGGCTGGGGCTAAGAGCTTTACGTGGATGAAATCATAACGATAGCCCGGTAAGGGAGCTGATTCTTCTTACGCCCATTATCAATTAGGACACAGAGTACAAGAGCTGAACTGCTCTCAGAATGCCGATGCCACACCGTGCTCTGGTCTGCTATTGGCCCTAATATCCCCCAGGTGCCCTTTACCTGCCTGACCTGACCTTATTGCACCTGAGCTCCTGGAGGGCAGGTACTGGGTCCACTTCATCTCTGTTCCCAGCACCTGCAACACGCCTGGCTCGTGATGGGTCCTGAATGAATGAGTGAGTGAATGAATACCTTTTTGATACAAGATCGAAAGCCAATTATCTTTGGATTATCTGTCCTTTTCACTCTAATTGTCTCATTCCCTTCTGCTGATAGGGATCACCAGGCATGACTATATGACTGAGATGTATAAGAGTGATCTCCCTTAAAACTGAAGAATGCTAAGCTCAGCCTATAAAATCAGAAAGCTTCTACTGCTTTTAGAAATTAAATACTGTTATTCCTTTTGTTGTATAACATGTAATTCAGAATACCTGGGTTTGAATCTTGCCTTCATCATTTATTTATCATATGATTTTGGGCAAATTATTTAACCTCTCTGTGGCTCAGTTTTTCCATCTGTAAAATGGGCATCATGATGGTCCTTGCCCCATATTTAGAGTAAATAAGTTAAGATAGATTCAGTGCTTAGGACAGTGCCCTATTCCTAGCAATGTTCAGTAAGGTAGCTTATTATCATTATCTGATGATTTAAAAAATTATTTGCCTTAAATGTTCCCTGTTCCATACAGCATTTGAGGAGTTTACAGAAGTAGGCAGTAAACAACATAAAATTAATAGATAATAAAACTGGACCAAAGTGAAAAAAACATGCCAAACTGGGAAGTGAGATAAAATCAGCTATTTTTAGAAAACAAGAATATATATCGTAAGGTACAGGTAGTTTCTAGAGATGAGTTTCCTATAAAGTCTAACATTTCTGGAGATGGGATTATAAATTTGTCGGAGCTTTCCAGTAGCCAGAACAGCAAGGAAAACACAAATCGTCGTTACCAGATCCACAGTGACCATGAGATAGAAGTCAGTTACCCAGCTTTTCCTGGTCGTTAAGTCTGGCATAACTTTCTCCTGGCCGGTCTTCAAAGCAGTCACTGTTGGCCTAGAGATCTAGGTCTTCACCATAGTCCCTACCAGGAAGGCAATAGAAGTTTTGTGGTGGAAGGCAACAATCAGTGTTTCCTACGTTATTGACTGTAGTTCCGAGACGTAATCCCAGAGCGCAGCCCAGTAAATGCCCTTCTGCCAAGGGCCAGAAGACTGTGGTTCAAGGACGTGCTATTTCCTTAGCTGTGTTGACCGCATGCCTGGGGAGGAGAAAGATTCTTTCCCCAAAGATTATAATTCTCGTGAGAGTCAGGTGAACAATCCTAGTTTTAAGAACATTTATTTGCTCCGGCTGAAGCCATTTAAATGAACTAGATCAGTTTGTCTGGTCCAGAAAAAGCCCAAAGGGTGTCGTCATGTACATATACTCATCAGTAGGTAAGTATGTATTTATGAATTTTCTTATTCCTGGAGTCTCATAATCCCCCTTTAGCTGCAAATTTTATCACACTGTTTGGGAAAAGAAAATATCAGTGCTCTCTACTATCACTTATTGCTCTCAACATTTTATTTTTAGACTTTTCCTTTTAGTAATTGAAGTAATGCTCATGGTTGGAGTATGTGTGTGTATGTGGGTCGTATTCGTTAAAGATTGCATTCAGCTGCCGAAACAAAACAGTGTACATGTCAGAATCTGGCTTAAAGAGATGCAAGTTTGTCCTGTGGAACTGGACTCCCAAGAAAGGCAGTCCGGGGCCAATGCGGGAGCTCAAGCAATGCCGTCAGACTCTTTTCATTATCCTACTTCACTGTCCTTAGCCTGTAGGACCCCATCCAAAATTCGGTTGCCTCATGGTCACAAGAGGGCTCCTGCATCTCTGGGCTTACATCCGTAGTACAGGCAGGAAGAAAAGGAAAGCGTAAATAGCTAGAGTCAGGGCGCTTCTGTTAAAGAAGTTCTGCCACTGTATTCCGCAAGTGGTGCCCTCCCCAGGGGCTTACACCTACATCTCATTGGCCAAATGGCGTCACAGGGTTACTCTAAATGTAAGAGAGTCTGAGAAATCAAAAATTTTTAGCTGAACGAAGTGGAACTGTCACTCCCCTCTCAAATTAAGGGTTCTGCTCTGAGGAAGACGAGAGAGTGGTCATCGAGTAGGCAACCAGCAGTGTCAGCCACCTGCCTTACTCCATTATTAGCCATGTCCCTGGTTTCATTGGAAATTACAGAAGGGGACTCAGTAATTTAAAATGTTATACTTTTCTAGTTCTTCATACAATTAGCATCAGAGAATGAAACATACCCAACTGCCTGTGTAAAGATTCCTAAATTACTATCGCCGGCCCTGCTTCCTTTCCAAATTTCAGATCTAAATTTCCACTTGCCAAAAGCACCTCATCGCTTCAAATTAAACTCACTTTTCCCTGCCCATTCATCCTCCCTTCTTCCCCCGCCCCAGCACACATTTTCTCCCGTCTTTCTTATTAACACTAGATTGTCTTGGCAAGGAGCCTGGGGATTATCCTGGGTTCTTCCTCCTCCCCCATCCCAGACATTTAGACTAATATCCTCCTTGGCTCTGTCTCATTGTCTATTCTAATTCAAAGAAATATCCATTCTTGATCACGTGAGTCCACAAATTGGTCTACCTGTGTGCTGCTGCCTCTCCCTATAATTCATTTTCCACGCATGGCTCCTACGGCGCTGTTCTTAAAACGTGAATGTCTAACAACTTTCCTTTCTTTAAAAGCCTACAAAATGAAGCTCAAACTCCTTGACAACCTGGCTCTGTGAGCTCCATGCTCACTGTGACTGGTTGCCACACGGCCCGCACATGCGCACTTAGCAAAGCTTTGCTCACACCCTCCCCACTCCTTCAGTCGTGCAAGGCCTGGCTCAGAGGTTTCTTCTGTCCTTTACTTGTCCATAGCTAGTGGAGCAAGTAATTTCCTTATTATTCATGTTTCCAAAGCACTTTGTATTTCTATTAATATTTTTTTTCCCTGAATTCTGTTTTGCCTGATACTAATCATGCTGTACCCCCATTTTTTTTTAAATAAAGTTGCTGAGATATAATTCACACTCTTTAAAAGTGTGCAATTCCGTGGTTTTAGAATATTCACAGAGTCACACAACCCTCACCATCCTCTGATTCCAGGACATTTCATCACCCCAAGAAGAAATTCATTAGCAATCACATCCCATCCCCCATCTCCTCAACCCCGATGACCAGTAATCAAATTTTTATTTCTATGATACCTATTCCGGATATTTCATATTAATGGAATCATACAGTTTGTGGCCTTTTGTGACTGGCTTCTTTTGCTTAACAGAATGTCTTTGAGGTTTAGCCATACCGTAGCATGAATCAGGACTTCATTCCTTTTCATTGCTGAATAATAGTTCATTGCATGGCCATACTGCAGTTTGTTTATCCACTCATAAGTCGATGGACATTTGGGTTGTTTCTACATTTTGGCTCTTTTGAACAATGCTACTATAAATGTTCACGTATAAGTCTTCGTGTGGACATATGTTTTTATTTCTCTTGGATGGATACCTTGAAGTGGAATTGTTGGGTCTTATAATAACTTTGTTTAACATTGCAAGGAACGCCAAACTTTTCCAAAGGTTACGTCCATTTACGTCCCTACCAGCAATGTATGAGGGTTCTGCACCAGTTTTGAGATCTACTTGGCTACTGTTTTCATTCTTTTATTTTCAACACTTTCAACATTTTGTTTTAAGTGTGTTTCTTATAATGAGGTATGGCTGATTTTTAAAGCAGTTTGAATATTTCTGTGTTTTAGAAAGGGAATTTAATTAATAATCAGTTTATGGTTGTTGTGATTACTGGTATATTGGACTTTATTTTGTCCTTTTACATAGCATATGCTTTATTGTTTCCTTTGTTCTTCTTTTCTGCCTTTTCCTAGAAAAGTGCCTGGCATGTAGTAACTTTTAATAGGTAAGTATTATAAGCTATCATTTGTGGATAGGACCCACAAATAATCGATAGATTTATTATTCACCAAATATTTCTTGATTACCTGCTATTCACGTTTATAGTTTCACTGGTGGGTATCATACAGAAGCAGCTCAGGAAGTCTTTGCTGCATTGCGTTGACCCTGGCAAGTCTGCTGTGCTTGTCAGGGGCTGAGTGGATAGTGGAAAATGCACTGTCTTGGGGTCGACTCACTTAGGCTGGATACGGTTGGGTCATATCCCAGTTCTTTGATCTTAGGCTAATTACTTCTTTTTGAGCCTTTGTTTCTTCATCTGTGAAATGGAGATGATAACATCTATCGTGTAGTTGTTTTGGGGGGTGAAAGGTAATTACGTAAATAGCAATCAGAATCCCGTACAGGGGATCCACTTAGTACACGTGAACTGTTGTTTTGTTAGTGAACTGCCAAACAAAGCATTCTCTTAACCATATATGTCAGTGTTAAAACATCAATTATGTCTACCCAGAAATAAACTTATAAGTGAAAAATGACATTGGCCCAAGGGATAAACGTATAGTAAAAAGTGACATTGGCCCCCTTGCTATATGTCTGACATAAATTACTACTGCCCTAATAGAGCAGGGAACACTTTTTCCCCATGTGGTAGAACTAAGAAAAAAGACCTGGGATGTCCTTTATACTTCCTTTTAATCACAGAAATAGATTTTCTAAGTCTCCAGTATCCCCTAAAGCTGTTGTTTATTCTGATACTCTTTTAAATTTTTGAATGAAGTATTTTTGTTCGGTCATGCTATTACTCTCCAGCAAATCAGAGGAAAAAATAAAGCAGTTTCAGAAATAGGCGCAATATTGCCTAAAACGAGACAAACAAACATTTTCCCCAACATTAAAATGAACTTTCTCCCACATTTTAACAGCTTTGCCAGAGTGCCCAGTGCCGTAGTCAACAGCCTTAACCTTGAAAGGAGTCCGTGTTAAGTTGGAGAGTGATGCTCTGTCATCTGAGAGGTAGGACCTCCAGTCAGTTTATCAGACTTGGCTGCCAGCGAACTGTGCATCTGTCGTAGGACGGAATCTGCCTGGTGACAGAGAGGACAGTGGCTCCTTGCAGCAGCTTGTTTGAAGTTCTGCTAGACGGGGGACTGAAGGTGCCTGCATGGTCCTCTCTGGCCCAAGCTATTGCAGTAGGAATAAGGCGAAAGTACTTACACTAAGGCCAAGCCGCAGACGTGGAACTCGAAAAGAAGGGCTTGTCTTGTAGACTTGTACCCTGTGCCACCTCCAGTCTGCATTTTTTCCTCACTGATTCTCCAAACAGCACTTTCAGGAGTACTTACAGGCCTAAGTGAAAAGTTACCACCTTAGCCTTAGAGAGTCCAAAACGCCATCCTTATACAAATCTCACATTATAAAATAAATAAGAGGCAATGCTTCATTTTGTGAAATGAGTCATTTTCTGTAACATTGATCGTGGGTTACCATTGAATACTAAACTCCTTTTATATACAAACATGCCTCGACATTCCAAAATTAGAGATGCCATTTTTCAGAAGCATAGCTGTTATAGAAAATGAGGCTTACTTAACGTGTGATTAATATCATGTATTTTTGATAAGCCTAGTTCTTATTTTAGCTAATTCAAAGGGAATAAATAATTTTTCTTTCAAAGACAGGAAATCAATATTTTCTCCTTTTGCCCTTCGGAAACAAACACACAATTTTTATGGCATTTAGCCATAATATAAATATCTGAGTCAATGATAAATATTATTAATATCTCCATTTTCCCTTCACCAAATACTGTTCAAATATGATAATGAATTTGATGAATGATCTGGGAACAAATGTGTATTGCTATAAGAGCCTAAAGAAAGGAAACCAATTTACAAGTTCATCGTAGGTGTGACTAGGTTTCATATGAGATTGTGATTAAAGTATGCTTTCGCTTTAGAGCTAACCCAGACAGCCCTTTAAGCATCTCAGCAGATCATTAACTTCAATATCTGGTTAGGGCTGAGCAGATCAGCTTCAGGAGCCATTGTCAAGGCTGGTGTTTCTCAGGTGTCCGAACTTCGTCATATCACCTGTGTGAGAGGTGAAACTCAGCTTGGTTTCTCTTTCACTTTTGTATGTCAATTCCAGTTCTAAGTACAGTGTGCCATTTTCACGGATCCAATCGGCGGAAATTCGATGAGTCTGCAGGGAAAGAGCCTTTTCAGTAAAGGACCCACTATTCGACTGCGTGGGGCAGAGAGTTTCATCACCCCAAGTATTCTAGAACACATCTTTTCAAACTTCGGCAGACATACAGAAAAATCGCTTGTTGGTAGATACTCCTAAAGATTCTGCTTCATGAGGTCTTGGGAGGAGGCTGTGCTTTTCTTACATGTTTGCACCGTCTACTCAAAGTGGGGTTCCCAGACCAAGGGTGTTGACCTCACCTGGGAGCTTGTTAGAAATGCAGAATCTCAGGCGCTACCCTAGACCTACTGCTACCCCAGACCTACTGAATCAAAATCGACATTTTGACAAGATCTCTTGTAATGCATCCTTCACCAGAGTTGGGAAGCATCGCTCTAGGTCACTGTTCCCCAAAGCACAAAGATTTAGGTATCATTAGAGAAACCTGCAATGAGTTTACATGCCACATAGATGCATATTTTAATTTTAATGATTATTGTGTTTATTGTTATAATTACCCTCTGTTTATGGCAAGTGATATTGGGTTTCCATTTACAGTAATAATTTAAAGCTGCTTTTCCAAATAAACTAATTTAACTAAAAGTAAGTTCACGTGGTATGTGGATGTGCCAAAAACTATAAAAGTAAGATGTAAATAAGTGACTTAAGAACCTGGACTCTGGAGCCAGACACCCTGTGTTTGGATGTCAGCTCCTCTGCTAGCTCCCTGTGTGACTTCGAGTAACTTCCTGAATCTCTCTGTGCCTCAGTTTCCTCATCTGAAGAATGGAGATGATATTGTCTATCTGACTGGGGTCTTTGGGGGCTTAAATGGCTTAATACCTGAAGAGCCCTAAGAATAATGCTTAACACATAGTAAGGGCTTTGTCAGAGCTTGTTCTACTATTAACTTGTTTTTCTATTACAAATGTTCGAGGATTTTTTATCCTGTGCTTTTTTTCCCCTACCCTGTTCCCTGCTTTTCTGTTTACTTAGGCCAACATGTCACACCTCCCCCAAAAGGCTAAATATTTCCAGGACTTTTATACCATTGAGGAGAGTGAGAATAGCAAATTCCATTTAGCCTGTAAGAGAGCGGTCTTAACTGGAGGAGTGGGTGCGTGGCCAGAGACCCATAGGCAGGAAGTCCCAGGAGAGGGCTGTGCCCAAAGAATTCGCTCCTTAAATGACAAGGAAGTGACCGCTCACAAATCACAAATCATTTTCACTATCACCTGTAGAAAGGTGGTGGTTTATTTTTTTTTTTTAATCCTTTATTATTTTACTTAGAGCTTTGGCAACTTCACCTCATGCTTTCGAGAACCTTTTTATTTGTGCCTTGTATGCTTGTGGGCCTGGCCGCAGGGCACTTTTGATAAATAAATGACTCATCTGTAGCCTGACAGGACCCTGCTAAGACCACAAGGTAGGAAATGATTTGCCTCCTGGGGTTTGTTCGCCTTTACTAGTTCAGAGGTGAGACATCTCCGTTCTTTTCCCTGATTTCCTAGCCAAAGAGACTCAGTGGGATAGTGTCAAAACATAAAAAGTTATGTGTATGGAGAACCTTATTTTCAGATTCCTATTGAAATGTATTTTTAGAACCAGCAAAAGATGCTTTTGTCAAGTCGTGTCAAAAATATAAGCAGTAACCCTTCTGGCTCATATTTTTTAAATAGGCACGGTTTCTATTTGTGAACAGCTGTAATCTGAGAAGCTACTCTAGGGGGGGAAAAGTGAGTATAAGAAAAGTAACGAGTATGTAAAATGGTTTACCAAACTTTTTATGTTAACAAGACAAGTAAGCCCAGTCCACATCTCTTGCCGAGTGGGTACAGACAGACCGATGGGTGGGGAAGGAAGGGGAGCAGAAGGTAGGAGGAAGAGAGAGCTGACCACCCGCACCAAGTAGCAGTTTGTCCTCCCCCCCCACCCTACCCCCACCCCCACTGTTCCCCTAAAGAGGCCACACTGTGGCAGACGTGTTCTTTTAGTATACTGGGTGTTAAGCTTTATGAATTAGTTACCCACATCTCAAAAAACTATATTTTATACAAAAATCTGGATTCAGGGTCCTTGGGGGAAAAAGGGAGGAATCTGGCCAATACTGGCCTTGCATTCTCACTGAATATCAATCAGCCAGAGCTGCGATGAGGGCCACCCACTCCAGACCCAAGTCACCACTCCTGTTAGCCAGGGCCCCTCCATGCCTTGCCCGGTCACTGTTTCCTCACCTCTGGGTTGATGGTTACAAGTCAGCCCCGTGCTCGCAAAGATTACTGGGAAAGGGAGTTCCCGGCTTCTGGCTGGGGGAGGCAGGATTCATACATAATGTGAGAAATCCCTCAAGCATACAGAAAGTCTTTAAAAGATGATGGATGGCCACCACAAGACCGATGTCCACCCATACCCAAGGCGGGAGACACGTGCAGAATAGTTTAAGGTCATTCAAGCCCCTCTGTGGTCCAGCCTTTTCTCCGTCTCTCCCAGACATGCAAAGTCTCCTGAGCTATTCGCATGAGTCCAGCCAGTGTCTCTTTTCGCGTGGGCTTCTTCCAAATAGAATGGACCCCTATAGCCACCTTTTCGTCCGCTGAAAAATGCAATAACTTCTACCAAACATTTACTTATTGTTGCCCACCCCCTTGTGTTTGAGTTGGTGATGACATTCCCTAGCATGCCACACCTCTCATGGGGCATTTATCTCACTCTACCTTTGTTACAGTTATTCGTGGCGATGGAGATAGTGGTGGTGTGATGAGGATACGTTAGCTTTCAACTAAGTGTCTGCTGTGTGTCATGGCCTGTATTCTGTTCTTCACATATGTCTTTACTCCTGACGACAAATTAGACATTAAGCATTATAGCTATTTTACAAATAAAGAAAATGAGATTCACTAAGGGTAAGTGACGTGACCAAGGCCATACCGCTGGAAAAAAAGCAGAGGCAGAAGTAGAACCCAGGTCTGTCTGACTCTAAGACCAACACTGTCCCCTGCGTTGGGGTCTCATTTGAACGGGGTGGTAACCTGTTCCCCTTGCCATCCTCCAACGCTGCTTGAATCCCTAACCTGAACTTTGACGCTGTTTTTCAGGGTTATTTCATGAATTGGGAGAAAATATAAAAGCGTTTAAGAATCTGGCTTTTTTTTTTTTTATCCCAAGCATTATTTCATATATTACAGAGCAAAATAACACTTTTAAATGTGTCAGGAGAAGGCAAAGCATCAAAGAGCTCATGGTACATCCTGTGACTTCCTGGAGCTCTGCATTCTGAGCTGTCAGATTTTAACAAATACTTCTCTTGATAATTGCTTAATTATTATACTGTCAGGAAAAAGCCTTCACAGCCATCAAGTACTGCATATAAAAATATCCTTTATTCTCAGAGTTTGAAAAATCATTCCTGTGATTTCAGCAAAACAGAAGCCCAGCAGTATCCAATCATCCTCAGATTTATAAGGATAAAATTAAGTGGGGACAAAGGATGCTTAGGTTAGGGGGAGCAAGTGGAAGAAGTTTATGAGGTTCCTTTCACCTGAAGGTCTCAGAGATATTTTACATCTTTGCAAAATGGAAGCAGAGAGGTAATATGGCCCGAATCACACCAAATTATGAAACAAAGAAATGAGGTTTAGGATCAGAAAGGTCAGGACTTTAACTCAGCTCTGATCCTCTTTCTGAAATTTAGTAGCAATTGCATAACCTCTCTGAGACAAAATGTGGTTATCTGTCTCATGGACATGTGGTGTCTACTATAGAGTTGTTGAGACGATTAAATAAAACAGTGGATTGTAAGTACATAGGGCAGTGCTGAGCATGTTGAGGGGTTTGAAAACTTATACAGGCAATCTCATTCCTCGTGGACTCCATAGTTGGCTAATCCTGCTCACTAAACTTTACGTGTAACCCCAAAGTCAATACTCACAGGCGCGTTTACGGTCCTTCAAAGACACGTACAAAGTGGGGGAAAACTTGAGTGGCCCGAAGCATGTGTCTTCAACCGAGGTTCAACAAGGCGACCCTCTGCCTCCTTGTTCCAGCTTTCATACTGTAAACAAGAGTCCTTTACACATTCTGTTTAGTGCCATGTTGTTCAATTTTTTGGTCCGTGTTGTTGGTGATTTTGCTATTTTAAATGGCCCTCTGAGTGTAATGCTAAAATTCTGACTCGCGTTCTTGATCTAAAAAGGCAGTGATGTGCCTTATGAATAAGATATGTGTGTGAATTAGATAAGCTTCATTCAGGTGTAAATGATAGTGCTGTTGGCATAAGTTCAATGTTAATGTATCAACAATGGATATTAAATAAGTTGTCTTTAAGCAGAAATACACATAAAACAAGATTATATATGAATGACGTGACAAATATCTTGTGACTAGATGTTCACAGGAACCTAATCCTGTATTTCTCCTGGAACAATGTTTCAGTATTTGCTAACTCAGTGCTCAGGGCAACTTTATAAAACATAATTACTGTAATTAAGAGAATCGGCTGTATTCTATGTAGTTCCTGTATTAGGTGGGTTAAAAATTAGTGGCTATAACAAATTCACTCCAAACTCTCATGGCTTAATACAGTAGAAGTTTATTTTTCATATACGTAAAGGTATTTGGCAGGTGGCATTAAAAAGTGAGTCAGGAGCTGACTCCTGACATCTTTGGTTCCGCCCACACATAGGAAATTTGCTTCCAGCCAACGGATGGAGGACGAGAGAAAAGTTATGGGTAGAATGTCTTTATCGACCAGCCTACAGGTAGAACACACCACTTCTGCCTTTATTCTGTTGGCCGGAGCTTGGTCACATGGCCACAACTACCTGCAAAGGAGTCTGGGAAATATAACCTAGCTGTGTGCAGAAGAGTTACATGAGTAGCTCTGCCAAAGTTCTCCTTTAGGTCACTTCCTATGGCCTTTTGTCCTTAGATAAATAGCAAAACTCTTAGGTAAACAACATTTAAGTTTTTAAAGTTACTCTCGTAGTCACTATCCAGTTTGTCACCAAGGTAAGCAGGCCTGTCTCACTTGTCTTGGTTAAAAGATGAAATCCTCATATAAAAGATAAATCCTCGAATCCTATATTTCCTGTTGTTCTAGTAATACTTCAACCAACACTTTAATTTCTACCATAAATTTTTGGCTGAAAATATTTTTGCCACTGAATTAAAGGTCATATAAAGAATATACCTAGTGCCTTCTGTGAAAGGAAGTGTTAAATACAAATAACTGATATAACTGATCCTTTATATTTGTTGCAACTAAATTGTGGACTCATATCCAACTTGCTTTAGCATTTAGCCAGTAAAATGCCAGCTTTGTCTGACCCTGCATCATTGAGTAGATTAGATTGTATAATAAAATATTATTGATGCTATCTGGAAGAAGTACTAATTACCCTCTGGGATCTCTGCCCAATTTTACTATAGTTTTATGCTGTGGACTCTGATGAAATTTTTTTTCAGTCTTTCTGTTCTTGTTTTACTATCAAGTGAAGAGGCAGTGACACAGTAATTATCAGGCCTTTTATCAGGAGGATACTTTATAAGAAAATTGTGGTCTCTTGCAATGATTAGCTCATGCACTTCTTTGGAACTCTAGAAAAGCTATCTTGGACTCTTTTCCACAAAAAGTAGAACTTCCATATATATTTTATAGCATTTTAAAATTTTGTACAATTTTAGAGGATCCTTGACCCTGCTGAAAACAAGAAAGAACCATATGATCCAGCAATTCCACCCAAGCTATATGCCCAAAAAAGATGAAAGCAGTATTCACAGTACCCAGAAGACAGAAGCAGCCCAAGCATCCATCTACAGATGAATGAATAAACAAAATGCGACGTATACATACAATGAAGGAATGAACTTCTAACATAGGCTCCTACATGAACAAACCTAGAAGACATTCAGTTAAGTGAAATAAACCAGATACAATAGGACAAAGATCGTATGGTTCCACTCGTCTGAAGTACCTAGAACTAGTAAGTTCACAGTGATGTCAAGGAGAATAGAAGTCACCCCGAAGAGGAGGGATAGGAAGTTATTGTTTAATGGGTGCAGAGTTTCTGTTTGGAATGATGAAAAAGTTCTGGAAATGGATAGTTGTGATGATGGCACAACGTTGTGAATGTGCTTAATGCCACTGAATTGAATAGTTTAAAATTGTTAAAATGATAAATGTTATGTTATATGTATCTTACCACAATAAAAGACATCACGCTGAAAGGAGGCTGGATGTCAGAGCCTGATAAGCCTAGCTTCCAATCCCTGGTCTAGCAGTCACTAGCTGTGCGTGATTTGGGGCAAACCGTTTAATGTCTCCACATGCCATTTTTCTCACCTGTAAAGTTGGGACGAAAGCACTGGCCTTAGAAGACTGTTGTAGAAATTAATGCGATTAGCCTGTCATGTAGTAGCCGCTATATAAAAAGATAAGGAGAGCTAAGAACTACTAACTAAGCGAAATCAGTGACTCTGTTAAGAATAAAGTACTATGTTGCACAATTGCTTTCTATCTCTAGGAGATAAGAATATTAACATGGAATAATACAAATGTCATAGGATTTTAAAGTTGGAGAAATAGCCACAGGCCTTGTTCTGACCCTCCAGTGACCAAAGAGACAAAAGAAACGCGCATTCACCCCTGCCTAAGTCTGATATTTATTTTTGTTTTCTGCGTAGATTGTTTTTAGATTCTCACACAGATTGTCCTCCTTCAGATAAACTGGGGGGTTTTTCTTCAGTATAGATTTTAAGCCTTTGCAGTGTGTCTCGGATACAGGTTCTCAGACAGACATACACATGCGCACACGCTCATACATGCTCTGCAGATAAATACTGTATTTATTTGGAGATCCGACAGCCTACGATATTAACCGTTTGAAACATAACTGCATTTGCAAAATCGTGCCAAGAAGCCCTCTGTGTAGCAAATACCAGATATGAAGTCTTTGCCGAGGGGAAGTGTGATGCCCCCCACCCAGACGACTATGCAGAAATAACAGAGGAACAGCAAGAAAAGTAAGAGCTGACAATAGAGCAGGAAGCAGGAAAATGACGAATGCCCTCTTTAAGCCTTTTTCGAGGCTGGCATCCTGAGTAACGTGGAGCCTGTGACATTCAGAAAAGTTTAAATTTCATCGTGTGCTCTGAATAGGAAAATGGGAGATTGTACAGAATGCTTTCAAATTGCATCGGAAATAATAAAACTCAAAGGATAATGCCAAAAGGGTAGAAATGAGTTATTTGGAAAAATTGTTAAGGAATGAGATGTCACTATTTATATATTTATATATTACTATTATTTATTATGTATTAATTTATTATTTATTATTTATTTATTATTTATTATATTATTTATTACTATTGAGACATAAATAGCTAAATTTTTATCATTTTTATCATCTAATTCTCTCTGGAATCTGGCTACTCTTTCAATCTCCAGCTCTTGACACAATGCCTGACTCACAGTGGACATTCGGTATTGAATGAATGGATGAGCAAGTTAAAGAATGTAACTCTCTATAATATCCACACGTCTGCATGGCATGTATTACCTGTGCATGAACATAAAGGCATTCAAGTTTAAACCTATCCCTTTTCTCATTTTCAGACCGGAAACCATTCTCTTGGGACCATTCACAAGCAAGAGACACCAACGCTGTGACATATGCCAGTGCCACCGCCACCACCACCACCCCCTCTGCCTCCACCTCCCCCACCCCTGGGGGCTCCTCCTCCTCCCCACCATCAGCACCTCCGGTAAGACCTGTTTTTTTCATTTACTGTCTAGCATAAGCTGCTTTGCATACACTTGACCTTAAGGTTCTAAATGTTCAGAAGCAGCCACCACTCAGCTCCCCTGTGACAGACAGCATCTGAGGTAGCTGGCTCTGGTGGCTTCCAAACCAGCCTGGCCAGGTATTTCTCTCTCCATTCCTTGGCAGCTCTGCCTCAGTATCATCTGCCTACAGGCATCTACATAATGTCTCTTCTGATGCCTGGTGCTCTGTACAGATTTCCTGAGTCTCCTGAGCATCTTACTGGAAAACCCCACTGCGAGCTGGTGCTGTGTGCACAGCCAGTGCGGTGTGCTGCAAAGCCAGGTTCCCGCGCGTGTCACGATGGCGATAATGATAGCGTGGGCTTCCGGTGCCTGGTTCTGGGCCCCAGTCAGCGCAGTGTCACACGAAACGCCATAATGAAATACAAACCTCTAAATGAAATAGCCCTATCTACACACAACTGAATTCGGTCTGCTGTAATTTGTGTTGCCGGATACGCTGTCTTGGTTTAACAGTTTACTTTGGGGTTAGAAGGAGAGGCACAGAGGACCATTATTTCGTTTTAGAACAGGAATTCTCAACCTTGGCACCACTGGCCTTTGAAGGTGGATGGTTTTTGTCATGGAGGGCTTTTCTGTGCATCGTAGAATATTTAGCAACGTCCCTGTCCTCGGCTCACTAGATGCCTGTGGGACCTCCAATTGTGACAATCAAAAATATCCCCAGATATTGCTAAATGTCCTGGGTGAGGGGGCAAGCAAAAGCACCCCCCCCTTTTGTTTGAGAAGAATGTTAGTGCTTGATGCTTACAGTGAACCTTTCTGAGGAAAACCTGGAGCACTTCTCACACGCTCAGTCGCCACTCCAAGAGACCTTCAGAGAGTGAGGTCTAGCATGAACCGCAGCCCCTGTTTTCAGTGGGAGATGAAAGATACGGTTGCCATGGCGATATGGCAGGCAGAGGCAGGACTGCCTAGGGATGACAGGAGCCCAGTCAGCCGAGGCCGGGAACTGAGCCTCACCTGCCATTCATCCTCTCCTGGAGCCACTCCTCTCCTCAGATCCGTGATGACATGACCATGGGAGGATTGTTGTGAAGGGGGATCTGAGGCCACGCGGCGTGGCCACAGGCCACGGAGACAGAAGGGTGTGCTTGGGATTCCCCGCCTAGGAGGTTAGCTTTGCACGCCAACCGTATCGGACATGCCAGGGACATACGCCTGCCTGGAACTTGGCCCTTGCCCTTGAACAGAGTGGAAAGCAAGCGCGTACGGTGACTTCTATCTGAAAGCTCTCGAACTCGTAGATAGAAAGAATAGGAGTAAGCGTTGAATTTGACCCCACGGGTGATAAAGGTGCGTAAGTGCAGGAAACATACATGGAACGGTCGTATGGATCTTACACAGACTGGTTAGCACAGAAGTGCCCCTTACAGTCACCTCGAATGCCACAATACACCCGTAAACTGAGCCAGAATAAACGAACTTACCAGAACCCATTTTACTGGGAATTTGGGAAAGTAAGCTCTTTCTAAAATATTGCTGGTGACACACACATATATATACCTGGGGCTCGATGCAGAACGAGTCTTTCTGCAGTGTTCTCTGGCAGGAAATAATCGACCTGAATGTATCATACTTTTTCCCCTGGTAATCCAGTAGTTTTATTTTGGGGACTGACTTAAGAATTTAACCCTAGAGGAACGAAATGAATGTATCTAGGGATATACACAACAATGCAGTGTATCCTAGTGAAAAATTACATCTTAAATGGTTGATGGGAACTAAACAAGTGCTGTTAATTAAAAATTGCATGATGCCACCGTGTTAATTAAAAATTGCATTTATAACTACGCCAATTATGTAAAGTAGATGTGGAACGATGGAGTAAAAACTTAATGAAATCAGCTATATAAGATCGTACTCAATAGCAAAGATCAAAAGAGAATTTTGAATGCTGCTAATAAAATTTTTAAGTTCATTAGGGAATTATTTTTCTTAAAAGATGTTTAAGTTCATAACAAAAATAATTCTACATTTGCTTAATTATTTTTTACATTCCTTTCCTCATTTCTAATATTTTTTGCAATCTGTCTCATGGAGGATCAGATCAATTTAAGATGAAAATAACCATGTAAGTTTTAATAAAAAAATGAATTTTTCTACAATCTGGGAAAAAATTATGCATATTAAAAGGCAAAGAATTAATGTTCTTAGTGTTTAAAGAGCTTTTAAAGATTAATATGGAAAGGATAGATAAATGGGCATAGGCTCTGACCAAGTAGAAGAAATACAGATGTTTCAACCTCACTACAATTAAATAAACACAAATTAAAATAATGAGAAATCATTTTCATCTATCGATTTAGTATGACACTTCTTAAATGTTGGCCGGAATGTTAGGAACCAAGCACTCTTAATGGGAGCAAAAATTCATATAATTCCCTAAAATACAATTGTTAATTTAAGTCAAAATCCTTTAAAAATGACTCTATGACCCAGTTTCACTTCAAGTAATTTTCTTTAAGTAACTAATTATAGATGTACAGAAATATTTAGCTATAGGATATTCATGAAAGCATTACTTGTAATAGCAACCAAAAAAGAGCAAAAAGGAAATCTAAATTTTTAATAGCAAATGATTCAATAAATAAATAATTGTGTAATCCACACAATGGTCTACTAGGTGGCTATTAAAAATTATTATCAAAATTATTTTATAACTTCTAGTATCATGATTAACTCAGGCAAGGAACATTCATAAAAGCTAAAGTCACTTACTAAAAGGTTTTGGGGGAATAGGATGCTTGTGGGATCCCAAGTATCAACCAACAGATTGCTTCTAATTACAAAGGGGTAAACGTACCTTCGAGATGGATCAAACTTAGTGTTACCTATAATAATAGAACGACCTTCAATCACAAGTCTTTTGATATGATGCAACAAGAAATACATACGATCGCCCTGTAGTAATCTGCCAAAAGGAAGGTTCTCCTAAGCAAACAGGTAGACGTCTGGAAAGTGGGACTGTCTGCGGCAGAGGGTGACAAACCAGAGCAGAGCCCAGCTTCCAGTTTTTGTGTGGCCTTTAAGCTAAAAATGGTTTTTACATTTCCAAATGGTTGAAAAAAATCAAAAGAAAAATAATATTTCGGGACACATGAAAATTCTATGAAATTCAAATTTCAGTCCATAAATAAAGTTGTATTGGCCCTCGGCCATGCTCATTCATTTGCCTCTTGTTTATGGCTGCATGTATGCTACGGTGGCAGAATACCAATTAAACAACTTCTTATCCCCTCTACAAAAATTTCATTCTTCTCACTCGTCGACCTGTATTTTTAAAAATTATACTCAATTATTAGTATATTTTAATTTCATCAATAAGTATTTTGTGGAAATTTATTTTCTTTTTTGTTATATAGAATTTGCATAAAATCCATGATTTTGCCTCTTGGCCCACAATGCCTGAAATATCTATTGTCTGGCCCTTTATGGGAAATTAGCCAACACCTGTCCTACAAGACAGCTGGTTTCATTTAGCCTTCCTCTGGTCACCAGCAGCCAGTGACCTTGCATCAGATCAGGTCCCTTTCCTGCATCACTTTTCAAGGACTTCCCATCCCCCCTTAGCTGTAGCCCACTCCGCCTGTATGATCATGCTCCTGCCTACCTCTCAGACCTCGTACTGTGCCCCTCTCGCCATGTCTCCTACTGTAGAACTTTGGCAAAACTGTCCCTTCTGTCTGGAAACTCTGCTCATCTCAGCTCAGATGTCGCTTCCGTGGGGCATCACTTCCTGAGACTTGAAACTGGCATTTGTAACATACTTTTAAAACCCTCCTTCATAGCAGTAATCGGTTTTTAATTTTGTTTTTATTTGACCTGGGTCCACATTTTATGGTTTGTAGGCTTTTCTGTCCATAGTGCCTGGCTCACAACTGGCACTCGGCTCACTAAATGAATGAATGGATAGATGCATGCATGCATGAATGAATGAATATCTGTGTAAATAGGGTTAAGATAGAGAGTTAAACCTCTTCATATTTATCATTCAGGACTTCTAACATCCGTGCTCGTGGACCAGCATGGTAGACTTTATTCTATGTAATCTTTGCAAGGAGGGGCATAATGAACAGCATCCTACAAGCATCGCCTTAGCTCTGGAAGACCTGTGGATGCGACAGGCCTCAAAGTTTTTTTGGTTGCTTCTTTGCACCTTTCGCCTCTTCCCTTCCTGCCCTTCCTGCCTCTCTCTCCTGCCTCTCTCTATCTGCATCTTTTCTTTTTCCAAGAATGGAGGAGCAGAAGCAGACTAAGGTCTGATGGAACCTGGCAAGTTGGGGAGCAGGCTTAACTAAAGCCAGAAACCCCTCACCATCTTGCTTCCCTATTTTTCTTGCCCCCTATTTCCCTGTCTTTTGAGCTCTGTTCCCTTATCTCATCCCTTTAAAATCCAATAGCAATATACATGTTGCCTGCATGGCGCATTGGTCCACTTACAATTAAATCATGATTGTCGCTTTGGTTACAGAATGTAACTTTTTAAAAATCTAAAGAAAATATAATGGACTTGATTTTTGAAATGCAGCAAATTTTACCGAACTTTTGTTTTCGAATCTGACCCCTTGATCATGTCCGAGATGACAGAATAAACTCCTTGAGAGCCTATGATTTCTGTTTTCTCTTCACAATCACGTAACACTATCTACACAAGAGGAAGGAAATATATGTGTCTCCGCTCAGCTGATAAATCCTTTGAAGCCGAGTTGCCCAGCCAAAGCCTGACAGTAGAGTCATGGCCATAGCATGTGTGTTTATTTTTTAAAAAAAATAGATTTATAAGTTTTTGTAGCTTTATGTTTTAATATCGCTGTTCAAGCTTAAACATCCTAAGGAGGAAACCGTTATTTAAAAACAAGGAAGAAACTAGTTCGATAATCATTTATATACCATGAAAAGCAAAGCTCTTGAGTGGGAAGATGCTATGGTACCATATATTTCTGCCTGCCTCTTCCAGGGGTAACTTTTAAAAAGGCCGACAGGCCATTACAAAGAGAAACATATTGTGGCCCCTCTCTATTCTGTTCCCTCCATACTATTTGCCTGAGTCTTTGTCTGCATTCAGGCAACTCAGCGCGTTCATGTTTCTCCTTGTAGCCTAAAAATTGCATGACTCATGGGCGAGGCAGACTTTCCAGAGTGTCAGGAAATATCAGCTATGACTTACCCTGGGAGATTGTCCCACCATCTCTACGATGCACGAGCTCGTGTCCTATAGAAAAACATGTCACTCTATGAAAGAAAACATGGAAAATGGAGTGGTATCTGAAAGCCCGTGAGAGCCTTTTTCAGGGTTTTGTGTTTGCTATAGTTAAAAAATTTGCAGGGGTGAAGGTGTGCTAGGTGGAAGGGAGCTTACTAGAATTGCATATTACCCTACTTCCG
Organism: Eonycteris spelaea; assembly: GCA_003508835.1. NCBI lineage: Eukaryota > Metazoa > Chordata > Mammalia > Chiroptera > Pteropodidae > Eonycteris > Eonycteris spelaea. The sequence continues at coordinate 2,803,129 of PUFA01000036.1, forward strand.
GAAAAGGTAATTTGCATGTTTAGTGGTGCATTTGGAATAAGGAAAGGCTTAAAAAAATCTTAAATACTGTCATTCACTTAGATTCTCTTGACACTGGCGCTTTGATTAGTGTCACTAATAAGGGATTGGGGACATTTACCCAGGGTCAGCAGTGGCTGCTGGGGCAAGGAGAATGTTTTTGCATTACCCGAGCTATTAAGATTGTATTACATTCGTCTCTGCTTAACAGCTTGCAAAATGACACCTTTGTCTTCGAGTAATTTTAAAACCTCAGTTCCCCTGGTGTCTTCGAGTAATTTTAAAACCTCGGTTCCCCCTCTCCCCTTTGGCGGTGGCACTGCTCCGGTGAAGGACTGAGGCAGCCTTTGCAGGTGACATACTTGGTTTGTGAGAGAAAGGTGTGTCAGGACCCGCCACTCACACTTCCAAAGGGCCATTCAGGACGGTATTTAAATGTGTTTCCTTTTTCACAGCTGCGAGGTGGGAGGGGTGGCAGGAACAAAAAGGAAAAGGCTTGCCTGTAGTATGCTGGAGACATGTCACGTGCTCAGGATGCCTGGGACTTGGCAAGAAAAGCCTGCCAGCGCTCGCTCCTGAGAAGCCTCTATCGAATTCCATAGGCCCCGGGCGCATAAGCCTCTCTGACGCGTTGTCTGAGCCGTAGGATGCCGAAGGAAGGTGCCCTGGGGCACGAGGCCAAAGGGTGATCCGTGAAAGGCCGCCTCTGGCAGCACCTACCAACCGAAGCTTTATTTGAATCTGCTGCCCCTTTGCCTTTGACTTCTTTTCGAATTCGTGTAACTAATGATTCCTAGACAAACTGCCAGGGAGCCTTCCCGCTACCCCTGGGCGGTCTTTTCCCACAGACACTGTCGTACTTAGGCGGGCCACCCAGGTTTGGAGCTGGGGTCGCTGCTGCCATGCACTCCTTCCCCGAAGCTGCTCTTCCCTTTCTGGCCAGAAAAAAAAAGAGAGAAAACTGCCCATGTCAGGGCGCTGCTGGCAATGAGATGCCCAGCCCCGAGCCGGTGGAGAGAGCTGTAAGCAGGTGGGGAGGGGTGCTGGGACCCTGCTAGCTCGCGCGCATCTCTGCAGTGAGGAAAGTCACGTTTCCTCGAACATTGAATGAGAAGACAGGTGACGTGCCGTGAGATAAGGCAGGCCGCTCGTGGGTGGAGGGGGCCAGCTGTGCGCAACGGAACTGTGCGTCTACGCTCGCTCGCTCATGGGCTCTCAGGCAAAGGCCGTAAAGAGCTAGGATACTGATAACATCAAGCGTTTACCTGGGCGGGGGATGGGTGATCGCTGTACTCTTTTTTTTTTTTTTTAATGGTTCTGTGTTCTCTCGAAAATCTACACAGGCCATTTATTACTTTTGTCATTAGAAGGACAGATTTTTAAAAAGAAAAATGAAGAAATGATTATTTGCCGAGTGGCTGAACTGGATCGCATCTTAATACGCGATGATGATAGCAGACACCTGCTGAATAGCCGTGCGTAACGGGCGCTGTGCTAAGCCCTTCGCGTGGAGTATCTAAATTCACATCGACAACGGTCCCACGAGGTGGGCATGGACAGTGCCTTTTTACAGGTGAGGAAACTGAGGCGTAGAGAGATGACCAAGAGTGCCAGTGTCGCACAGCCAGTGAGCGGTGGAGCCTGCACTCCTCCGCGGGCTTTCTGAGAGACTGACTGCTCTGTGCTCCACTGCTTCCGAATGTGTGTGTGTGGAATAAAAGGTACCGAGGACGATAGCATCGAACACTTAGGTAGCGCTTACTGTATGCTTCGTATCGTTCTCAGTGCTTCGCACATAACCGAGTTCATCCTCACGGTCGCCCTTTGAGACAGACTACTGTTGTTCTTCTCCTTTCGTGGACGAGTTAACTGAGGCACAGAGCGGGAAGTGACTTACCCTGGGTCACACGGCCTGTCATTGGCAGAGCTGTGCTTCGAATGCTGTCAGAACAGTGCCAGAGCCCCTGTTCCGAACCACTAAACCCACAGGCCTTTGATAAAGACCTTCTCAGGGATTGAACCTAAAAGCCAGGAAGTCAAGACCCTATAGCTCAGGGGTTAGAGCACCAGTCTTGTAAAAGCCAGGAAGTCAAGGGTCCCCTTCCCACACCAATGTCAGAGCTCCCTGGTTTCTCCCTGTATCCCGAAGCCTCCTGCTAATAGTGCTTGTCTGTTTTTTCTTTATGGCTCTGTAATTTCCCCCCAAATTGCTTATTTTGTTTCCTCTTTTTTAATAGAAAAAACCTTTTGCAAGTTACCCTCTGAATAAAACCCATGGTTTAACAGCAGAGAATCAGCATCAAAGAAGCAGATGAAACACAGAGGAAACCAGTTTGGCCTTGTCTTTAGTTACAGCTGAGCTGTCGATGGGCTCAGAAATGCTGGGTGTCTGCTGGGCACACAGTGGGTACAGGAAACGCCTGTGAGCTCAGTGACTGACTGTGCCCTTCACCTTGACCAAGCCATCATGCAAATTCATTGAGCTTCTGCTGCACATAATTACCCAGTCTCTACCTCTGAAGGGATCAGAACCTGAATCCAGCGAAGCTTGGGCCAGAACCGCGTGCCTTGCGTTGCTTCTTCATTACGTTTTTTCCTGCATGTGGGACCCTTGAACTCTCATCTTTAAAGAGCCCTGTGTCTTCTGAATAAGTTACTGTCACCTCCTAAGCTTGCTTCTCTGAGCATCAGGTGCTGAGTGTGTCTCATTAATGCTTTGAGATCTCTGCTGAACAGGCAAGTCAACTTGGAGCAGCTAGTGAGTGACTCCGAGACAGGGAGTCAGTACCGGGCACATAGTAGGCACTCAGTACCTAGCATTACTTCCCAAACTAGAAAGCTTAGCGAAGACGTTGTCATTTACAAGGAAACCCTTCCGTCTGCCTAAGCCTTCACAGCACTTGCTATGTCCAGCTGTTGGTTTCCGTAGGGACCATGGAATGTTGCGATGTGGTGTGTTAAAAAACAAACAAACAAACAAACAAAAAACCATGCAGGCTTCAGAGTTATACAGATCGGAAAGTGAATCCCTGCTGTACTGTATACCGCTACGTGGTGTTGAGCAAGTTACGTAGTGACTCCGAGCCTCAGTTTCCTCATCTGTAATCAGGGGATTGTTGTCAGGATCTAATAAGACCATAGAAGCTGTGTTTGCCCAGAGCTGCCTCAGTTGATGGTAGCGACTGTTATTTCAGGGACCAGGAATCACCCGGGCAAGTCACCAGGTCTGGGACTGATAAGTTGAGGGCTGAGGCTCCTGTGGTCAGTGCGGAGGAGTGAGAGGTCGGACCCCAGATGTCAAGATCAAGGTTGGGAGCCTGAGTTACTCGAAGCAGGAAGTCGGGCCAGTAGTCTGAAAATAGTTCAAAACTAGGCAGGCAGAGGTTGCCACTCCTGGGTGTCCGGGGGTCCGAAGCTGCCGAGGAGTTGAGCAGTTTGCCTTCTCTCATTTTCGTGCTTCGTGCTGAGTTCAGTGGCCTGAATTTGCGGGTGTAGCAAGAGATACATACTTGGAACCGGCCACAAATCAGAGCATGGAGCCCTCAGCTGTGGGACCGGGGCCGTGAGCGAGGAGGGCACGGTGGTCTGGAGGTCTGGAGGTGTCCTTCGATCCACTCCAGTGAAATGACAGCCTGGTTCAAATATTTTAAACATTCCGAGGATGCTTTGTTTGCTCAGCTGCTCTTCGAGTTGTCATTTTACAAGGAGCTTTGGCAGCAGCAGACCAAGAGCCTGCCTAGGGGAAGGGCACACGTTTTCCTGGAAGGTTTAATGGTGACGCTCACGCAAGAATTCTCGATTGCCTGGCTCTGAGCCCCCATCTAAAGCAAAGAAAGATGTTCTTCAGGCCTCGTGTGAGCTTGAGGAAGCTGAGATGCAAATGCTATGGCTTGGTCTTTCTCTGCCTAGCTCAAGCTTCCATTTAAAACTCTGCTGATCAGGAGAATTTGAACAGTGACCGAAACTATAGTCCATTCTATTTACGAATTCTACAGTTACAGTTTTAGAAGTTCTTTTTTTTGGCATCATCTAATGTCAGATACGTGTTTTTTTTACGAGCAGGCCAGGGTGAAGATAGAACGAGACTGGATAATGGTACTCAGGTGCTATACTTATGCTCCTCAACTTTCGTACATGTTAATTTCTATAATAATAATAATAATAAATGAATGGACATCAACAACCTCAAAATATGCAAGAGAGAGGTGATTTAGCATGCTCTCACGAGTTCAGATGGGTGTTTAAGGCCAAATAGTACATGCTTTTTAATTAAAAAAAAATAAGACCCGTGGAGGCACAGAATGTCTTCTTAAAACTCTCCCACGCCTCCCCCGACACCCCAACCCTCGGCCCATGAAATCTGGCTCCTTGTTTCGCAAGGGGTTTCATGGTGAACATTTTAGTGCCTCTTCGCTACAGCGGTGGCGTCGACCGTAATCATCGAGCTGATTTATGGCATGGTTAGGTGGTTTGTTTTGTTTTTCTCCCAAGACTAAGAACTGATACAAGTGGCTTTGATAGGGTGAGTCAGAGGAGCCGTGAAGCGGGCCATCACAATCTCTCTTGCTACTTTCTATTGAAATAAACCTTGAGCCCTCGTGCCAACCCCACTCCTGATAACACGCAGTGGTTTGTAAAACTGTTGCATTTCTCGTTCTTCGCCCTGGTACAAGGACATCTAACACTATCTGGTGTTTTCTTCTCAGACAAAGCACAGAGGACAGTGGTGGGAATGACTGTAGCAAGCTTTCCCAGCTGGAAATTCTTCTCAACCCAAGGTCACCCAGATAGGGAAGAATTTCCACCTTCTCCACTCCTTCCTGTCTGACTAAAGGCCTCTGGTGACTGCAAAAGGATTCGGGAGAGCTGTGAGGAGCAAGGAACTTTAAAACCAACCCTGAGGCAAAATCATTGGGAGTGGGGAAAGCTCGGAAAGTGTGCTTTGGCTTAAAAAAAAAAAAACTCTGTGGGTTCATGAGCAGGTGAACAACGTTCTCAAGAGGTCAGACCACAGGTATACAGGATTTCTTTAAATCTCACAACTGTGGAATCGATTTTTACACCAGGGCATTGCAGACTGTCACATTTTCTGAATTATTGGTTGGACTGGAAGGGAAAAAAAGGGCAGCCATGCTGGGGATCAGAACTGTGACCAGGAGGGAGTGTGGCCACCACTGAAGCCTCGACACACCGGGCTGGTTGGCCGAGCACAACCCATTCTTTTGGCTCAGGGTCCTCACGCAAACACAACTGAAGCTTGGTATATGCGAGACCTTTTTTTTTTTTTGGCCATTTATTAACAACTATTGCTTTAAAAAAGAATGCACCAAAGCACATTGTTTTATCTAATAGAAAGAATTTTTTTTAAAAAAGCCATTTGCTAAGGAGAATCATCGGAAATGTGACATGTCATTGGTCACATCTTCAAAGGCCATTTGGCCCTACCCAGGGGAGCTGGCCATCCTTCTTCCCCCCTGGAGAATCACGGAGGAAAGCTAAGGTTGAGGTAGTTAAAATGGAGACTCGCTACCAATAATAATGGGGATTCCGGGGTGGCACAGAGCCCTGCGCCAACTGGGCACCCGTCTACTGGCCCGTGTGGCGGGAAGACACCCGAGGAGGGGAGGGACGGTCACAGCCTTCCACGTCAGAGGGACCTGGCTCCAGGCTTAGTGGCTACTGGAATCTGGGTAAATCCTTTTAGACCTGTTTCCTCCCCTGAAAAAATGGGAATAATAATACACTCTCGGGTGGTAAAGGAATGAATTTAAATGAGGCTTTGAAAACCCCAGCCCAGTGCCTGTCACAGACGAGTGTGCAGTTCGGTGAGCGGCAGCCCCGTAACCCGCTCCCCCAGCCCTGCCTGGGCCACGTCTCCCTGGGATTCACAGTGTCCTCTCCGGGAGCACAGTAAACCCGCCTGCGCCCATTCAGCTATTGTCAGGTCCACTCACCTTAGCGGGATTTGCCCAGGGAGGCTTCTGTTTCTGAGCCAGGAAAGGCCGTCCCTGGAGGACTCTGAGAGGGGTGGGGAGACAGACCGCCGGCGCCCTTCTCCCCGGGGCTCTCTGGAGGGACGTGAGGGTCACGGCCTGGTGTCCGAGCCTGTCTCTTTGGGACACTGGTTTCCCCATTTCCATTCCAGTAGCGTCCAGGAATTTCTCAGCAACACGCAAACTCGCACATCAGCTTCTCTTTTCTCATTTTAGCCCACCTCATCTTCCTTGGTTTTTTTTGACCAAACATGTCACTGGATCATCATTTCCTGACTGTCATGGGAAAAACCATGGCCATTTCTCCTCCCCACGGCCATTGAGGACCACGGACTTACGTTGACATGAATAATTCAGTTTTGTGTCCGAGGCACATGAATGTTCCATTAGCCGCAGAGCCAGACTTGGCCTGTTTGGCTTGGATAAGGGCAGCAGTCAAGTGAGTGATTGAAAGGCTGAGTGACCTTCATGAAGTTCAATGGCGTTTCTTCCTGCTGCACTTTGGCACATGGAGGTGAAGTCTGTTGGCGAGACCAGCCACACCCCGTGCAGGTCGAGCTGGTTCCGAGTGGCGCTTCCTGTCCATCTGCCTCTCCTGTGCCCTCTGTGTGACCTTGGACTTCTCTGCCCTTCACTTCACAGTGGGGACAGTCCTAGTGGGAGAGAGGTGGGGTCACTGCTGACTTTCTTCTTATTTCGTTTTGTTTTTGTCTCATTTCATTTGTATCGTTGTTAGGTAATACCTAAAGAAAAAGGCGATTCCAAAGCTTTAAACTTGTTCTTCGAAGGCTGGATTCTCTAGTATGAACTATGGGGAGGCCTGGCAAGGGGAGAAAGAGGACTTGACCGTATCATCCAGCCTCCTAGAGAGGATACGAGGAACCAATGAAAACGCTAAACTAACAAAAGCCCGCCCTTGGCTTAGCTCTTAGGTGACATGAACAGACGTAGGACAGCTTATATTGGGACACGTTGTTCCAGAACGTGTTGCTTTAAGGCCCAGACTCCAGAGGACCTAAGACTAGGAAGAATCACCCAAGTGCCCAGTCTCCTAATTCTCTGCTTTGACATCCAGACCACTGACCTTCAGGGCTCCCCGCCCTGCTGCAATTTCTTGTGCGTTGTCCCTTCCTGTCGATGTACCCTACTGGGGGAGTCAGTGCATTTCACCAAACCTTTGGTTCTCTTTGCTGCCACATTTAGATTCTGCCACAGACCTGTGAGGACGGCTGAGTTTCATGTTGGGAAGACAAGTTTGGAAAAAAGAGGGGGTGTGTCCAAAGTCACTTTTTGGCATGGAAACTTTTCCACGGCAGTTGTAATAGCACCTTTGAGTTATTACTCACAATAGCGATCCCCTAACATATTACGGTAAACAGCCTGACAATTTAACAAACGCCTTCTCATAGAGTCTCATTCGATCTTCCCTCGCCCTCTGTGAGCTAGATAAGATCAGTGTTTCAGTTGCGGCTCCCCTAAAAGTCTTTGAGGCAAGGATTTGGGGAGGTGAGTCTCGGAAGCCCTACTCAGGGGGTGAGGAAGTAGAATAGAGGAAGGAGAGAAAGAAGTGAAGCGGGGTAGGAAATCAGAGCTCCATGCTGCCAGGGAACCCCAAGAGTCTGTGTGGTCCTGCCTGGTGTCACCGAGGGGTGAAGCGCTGGGGGTTTTGTCCCCTAACTCTTGTCACTCTCCGGCTCTTTGCGCAGTGCTGCAGGGAAGTACGTTACCCTCTAGGGAATCCTGGCAGAGACCCACAAACAACATGTGGGTACGCATGGGGTGCCGGCAGCATTCACTGTAGACATCGCGGGTTCATGGAGGAAGAAACTGAGGCCCAGTTAGTACTCGCTCAGAGTCACACAGCTGGTAGAGCCTTCGGACAGTTCGGCCTGTGTTCTGTCCCTCACCACTAGGGCTGTGGTTATGGCAGAGATGGATGGGGCATCCCCCAACCGCAGGGCAGCGAGAGTGAGGACACCTGAGAGCAGGTCAGGCCGAGTGGCCCTCCCTGACAGTGCTTCTCACGTTCCGATTTCCACAGGGACCTTCACGTGACTGAGGCAACCCTTCTTTCAGAGGCAACATAGCGTGAGGGTTCTAAGACTCCCGTGCCAGACTTCCCATGTGCCTGTCCTGGATATCATGTATCTTTGGGCAAATCACTTAGAACTTTCTGTGCTTTGGTTTCGTTCTCCGTGAAAATACTACCTGCTTCATCATGGGGATGTGAAGACTAAATGAGTTAGTACCTGTAAAGTGCTTAGCAGGGAATAGAACTATCAGGTGTTCGTTGCTAGTGTTGTTGTGCATCTGGATGCTCTGTTTTTTCTTTTACTAACATTTTCCTGGCTTTAGAATTCATGTGAACTCACTGTGAAGCAAAAGCGCGCATTTCATTGCTGCATTCACGTCTGGGAGAATCTCGCCAAGTTTAAACACCTCACACCTTAGATGATTTGTTTATTGCCTGTCCTGACTGCACATTGATAAACTCCCTGAGGAGGGAGAGCATGTGGCCTTGACCTTCACAGAATGGCCTTGGGAGCTGCTCAGAAAATGTGCGTTCAGTGAATGAGAGGCACCCTCCATGGGTTCACGGTGTTACCGAAGCTCATGTTACACAGCCGAGCCACCTGCTGGGGGTGACATCAGCATAAAAGGAATTTGAAAGGTCGCACCAGAGATGCGCTCCTCCTAGAATTTTCTCTATATTTATAGGACACTATTCTGAGACCCTCAGAAGAATTTTCAGCTGTGGTCAGGTCTTTAATCCTCCAGGGGATGAAATCGGAAGCTCAGATATGGAGTGTGGCATTCCTATGTGTGCAGCGTTTAACAGTGATTATTGGGGTTACTGTTTTACTGCAGATAACACAATGTGGCAACAAGTGGACTGATTTTGACATGCCCTTGACACACTGTTAAAATGGGTCAGGGTCAAATTGGGTGTCCTGTTTTACATATAAGGAGCTCCGTGCACTGAGGCGTGCAGAGGACCCTGAGGCAGAACTGACCTAAGCCAGGTTGCTTGCTCACAATTATCAGGGTTTTTTTAGGTAAAGCATAGAGGTACTCAGTAGTGGGGTGTGGCTTATGGCTATATGGCCTCGACACCAAGCCACAGACCCAACATGTTTTGGACTGAATTGAGTCCCCCACCACCACCAGATTCATATATTGAAGTCCTAGAATGTGACTGATAGGGTCTTTAAAGGGGAAAGTAAGGTTAAGTGAGGTCGTTAGGGTTGGCCATAATCCAGTGTGACTGGTGTATAAGAAGAAGTTAGGACCCAGACACACACAGAGGGTCGACCATGTGAAGACGGGAAGAAGACAGCCACCTGCAAGCCAAAGAGAGAGGACCCAGAAGACACCAACCCTGTCAGCACCTTGATCTTGAACTCCTAGCCCCTAGGTCTGTATGAAGATTAACTTCCCTTGTTTAATCCACTCCAGCTGCGGTCCTGTGGTATGACAATCCTAGCAAACGAATACACGCTGCCTTCCTTAGCAGGCCGGAGCAGACGCCACTCTCCAGCTCCATGGGCTCAGTGATGTCCCAGCTTCTGTCCTCAGCTACTGCACCACACCTTGAGGAAAGGTCACCTGGGGCAAATCGAGTTCCAGGGTCAGCCCCCCCGAGCCAGAATCTGCATCTTGTCTCTTCACACCCCTCCTGTGTCTGCACATCCTTTCCCCCCGCGTTTGGTGCTTTATTGTTTTTCTTTTGTTTTGTCCTTCCTTGTTCTGTTTTGTCTTATTTTGTCGACTGTTCAGAAAAAAAAACACAGAGAAGAGGACTTCTGCCCTTACGACCTTGTCGAAAGGCCTCCAAGGCCTTTGCTTCTAATGCCATAAACTGCTGAGTGTGCTGCAGGGAGAATGCGTTTCAGAACTGATGCACAGATAACCGCTGTCTCTGGAAGCTCAGGTGGAGAGTTGTGACTACTCCTTGCAACCTTCGACCGTTCGCGCATCCATTATAGGACAGGCTTTCAGCCATCGCAGAGCGAATTGTTCTGCCCGCACGCCACGCAGCCGCTGTCGGCTCCCTCCTCGGGTCCCTGTTGTTGCTAAGCAATTCTTGCTGGAATGATGGGCTCGGTCATGGCTGGAGTGGATGGGTGAACCCAGGGAGACCCCCCAGGAGATCCAGTGGAGACCTGAATTTGCAAGAGTACAAAGTGGTTTAAAGTCTTTAATGGTCCCGGAGAGGGAACAAGAGATGAGAGCTCTTTTTTTTTTAACAAATCATCTTATTCCTCCCCTTATTTTTGTCTCCTTCACTTTTTCTCATTCTACCTGCCCTTTATTACTTTGTCTCCGTTGCCAGAGTTAGTAAATGAAGTGGCACGACACCCAGTTATACTAAAATTTCAATTAAACGACTAAATTAATGAAACAATAAAAACAAATCATGTTTTAGTATAACGAGGAAGCAAATATGGACTTACTATGAAATCGCGTTGTTTATCTGAAATTCAAATTTAACTGGGCATTCTGCATTTTATCTGGCAGCCCTGTCTCTGTCTCTCAACACGCCTTCTCTTCCGTGTTTCTCACATGTGTACACATGTGTGTCGACATAGAGATAAAAATAGATAGGGCCATCTCCCTCAGAGGGTTTACTTCTCTCTCCCCCCCCTATAAACAACACGCTCCCCTCCTTCAAGCGTACGTTCCCGGTGTTTCTACGTATTCCTCTTTTCTTCTTTGTTCATCCTTCCTCATCCCTTTCCACGTTATATAGCTCCTTTATCTGTCTTTAAAAACTATAGCTTTCCCCTCCTTAAATATTGGTCATACTTGATAAATTTATTTTTCACTTTAAAATTGTGAGCAGTAAAACATCTGATAGTTCTCTCTTTAAAAACCGATAAGATGGGGTCATGATCAGTTTAGATGGTCTGATTTGCATTTTGTTGTTCTCATTTATCTTAGCTTTGCCTTGTCAGATCACTGGCTCTTCATAGAAAATGGGATTCTTTATCTTTGTTTTTTTTACTTTCATCCCACTTCATTAGTAAATCTTAAAATCTACCTGTGGATAGGCGTAAATTACTCTTAACGTCTGGGTTTTTGTGGATTTTTTTGTTTTGTTTGTTGGTTCCTTTTTGGGGTTTTGTTTTTTTTGGTTTTTGTTTTTGGTTTTTTTTGCAAATCATTACGGAAGGCCGTAGCAATTCCCAAATCAGTGAAGCCCATTGATCTTTACCCACGGATAAGAGACATTAAAAAAAATGAGAAGACAGAGTGACATGTAGCCATTGCAGCGTAGAAGACAGTGTAGGTCGAGCCAGAACTGGGCGATCACAGACCTTCGTGGCCACGGGGTCGGGTGGAAAGGGCTGGCACCCACTCCGGGCACAGACATAGCTCCTCGTGCTGCAGCCCAGGCGCCTCCGTCACCTCGCCCTCGCCCTGGCTCTGTGACATGGTGCAGTTAAGCTCTGTGCCCTCACGACCCAGCACTTGAGAAGCTAAACCGAGCTGTTTTTCTTTCCCAGAGAATCATGGCGGCATTTTGGCCAGTTATTTGGGGGGAAATATAAATAAATAAATGGACTTGTTTTTCGAATTTCTATTTCAAATTTTTATTTTATGCTTCACCTCATTCCACAAGAAAAGTTGACAGCCATTGTTGAGGATTCTTCTTCCACAGCCTTTTCCTGAAATCTGCCCACGGTGCCTTGCTTCTACAGATTTGTTTGATTGGTTATGAAGTGCCTGATTCATTTGTTAACAAAACGACTCAAAAATCTCTGTACAGGCAACCACTAATTCGATGATAAAACACACTCCCGATCTCCAGTTCCTGGAGACCGGCTGTTGGCCATTGGTGTTTTCGGGGGCTTCGAGCATTCCTTGACCCCCACACGACCCTTCTGTGACCAGAGTGCATTTAATATTGTGATTTTCTTTTAAATATTTCCATATAAACACTGGAATGCATCTCTCTGTGTGTATATATTCGACTTTTTCAAAACAGACTATTTTTTCAAGCGGTGTTAGGTTCACAGCAAAATTGAGCAGAAAGTACAGCGAGTTCCCTTGCACATCTGCCTCCACACGCTCACAGCCTCCCCCATTATCAACATCAGATTTTATTAGGACTTAAAGTCTCTGTTTTGTTAAAGATTCATAATCTTTAAAATTATTCCTTTGATGGCATTGTTACTCAAAATGAACGGATAAGTACCAAAGATTAGTGGGATTTTTCAAGCGATTTAAAAAATGTTTATGAATTAATTTTTTAGTGTCTTACATTCATATAATGTAGTCATATTTCTGCCAGTACAAGTACTATTGGTTCTTAAAATGGAATTAAATGTACTAGCGATCAGAGTAGCAGCGGGCACATCAAAGGTAGTTAATGTTTGTTGACTCTATTGATATTATATTCCTTAAAGAGTCTTGTGACTTCCAGATGCTTCGTCATCTGACCAGTCTTCAGCTTGGGAGAGGATCGGCGGCCATCACTGTTGCCAGCAGCCTAAAGTGGTCTTTAAATGCCCTTTCCTCGAGCAGGGCTATAGCCCCTTCCTGAGAGGGTAGAGTCTACTTTCCTGAGATGCCATGGTGGCTGAGATCCATTGGGGCAAAAGGTCAGTGGATGGAGCTGTAGCTCAGTGTGTAGGAGCCATGGTTACATCAGCCTACACTGCTCTGATTTCATGGAGCTTCAATCAGCAGGTCTAATTTTAGGAGATGTAAGACAAAAATATAGTTGAGAGAAGTGAACTAAAAATAACCCCTCCCCCCTTTATTCTGTTACAATTCTCTTTTAGGCCTGTTCCATTTAAACAAAATTCTTTCCCTGTCATAATTGTCACAAAGCCATGTTGATGGTTATTAAGAACAAGGAAAGCCAACATTTCATTTTGATTCATTGCAGCTGTCACGACCTTCAATTTATTTCTGTTCTCTAGAATTGCTGGCATTCAGTTAAACAGATGCTACTGTATTTTTAAGGGAGGCTTTGAGGTGGCCCCATTTTATTAAAAATATACAGGAATGTCGTTAATAAAAGTCTGTTGTATGAGTCACACTTTGGGTGCTCCCGTGGGCCCCTTCTGTGATTCTCACGACTAAAGTCCTTGTTTTTATTTTTGATTCACACTGTCTTTTCACACCGAAGAACCGATTTTATTTTAGTAAATTTTTTGGAGTGTTTATTATACATAAGCCATTGTGCTGAAGGGTTGATTAAGACATAATTTCTGCCTCAAGAAACTTACTTGGGGAAAGACAGATACACATCAAGATGTAACACCTGATTGCAGCAGCTGACACCAGAGTTCTTCTTAGGGAGGGACCTGTCTTTGGGAACACATCTTGATAAACTGTGGAGGAGTCGGGGTGTGGAACTTGAGAGCAGGAACAAGGCAACAATAAAAATGATTAGTCTGCACCCGGGAAGCAAGGGTAAGAATTTGCTTCATTCATAAGCGGTCGGGCAGAGGGAAAGGGTGGGTAAGAAGGGAGATGAGAGGAAGGAGCCAAAGCACTGGTTTGAGGTGGTAACTAAGGGGATGCCAGACCAAATGAAGTCCACCTGTGTCAGGACGATCACAGGCCATTTGAGGGCCACGGGCGCCCAGGATTCAGTGAGAGGTTGTTGATGATGCTGCAGTGCAAAGCCTTCCTGTTCTCCACTCACACTTCAGTAAAGTCTCTTGTGCTCATGAACGCTTTATGTGAATGGTTTGAGGTGTTTTCTGAGACCATAAGGATTAGAGTAGAGACAGGATGTATGGAAGTAAAAACCCAAGAGAAGAGCAAACATGCCCGTGAGGCCTAAAGTCTTTGAAAGTGCAGAAATCTTTGGAGGCTTTGAGCTTCCAAGGGCGTCACTTCGGGCTCTGAGCCAGTCTCCTCTAGATCGCAAAGGCTGAGGAAACCCCAGCTGATATCTGTTTATCTGGATTAAGTTTCTAAAATGCAAAGAATTAATTCTGATTCTCGGGTTAATTTAGGCTTCTCTGAGAAAGGCTTGATAGCCAAGCCTTGGAAGATGATTGGGATTTTAATTGGCTGCGTTGGAAGATAAGGGCATATCTCGTAGCGGGGATGCATGAGTGTTGGCCTTGAGGTACCATGTGGATGACCAATAGAGGGAGTGGGAAGCTAGGCGGGTGTGGGGGGAATACGAAATGTGTGGACGTGAGGTGGGAATGCGGACTGCAGTCAGATTCTGGAAGGCCTGACCACCATGCCAAGTGAACTCCGTCCTAATTCGGTAGACATCTGATCTAGATCTAAAGGAGAAAACTGGTGAAATAACATGAACGTTTGCCTGGGGAGTGGAGATTTGGACAGCAAGAGGGCCATTAGGAGACCAAGCAAATGCATGCCTTTCAGACCTCCCACGCCACACCCGAAGGCTCATCTACTCCCATGGCTAAGAATGGAGCTGCGGTTTAAGTGAGGGGGAGGGGGAGCTGAGATATGGGGAGTGAAGACAAAAAGTGGTGGCAGAACGAGAAAAGGTGGTGGGAAGAAGAGATGTGTTTTGAAAGGAAAGTTGATAGTAGGTACATTTGACAAATTACAGGATGGCCAGAGTGTGATAGAGGAAGTCCTTGGTTTTGAGCCTGGGTGATTAGAGGATGTTACTGAGATCCATATTGCAAGAGGAATAACTGGTATGTGCGTGTCTATGTCCATCCGTCTGTCTGTCTGTCTTTGGGAGTAACATAGGGGAGAGAATGAGTTTGTTCTGGATGTTTTGAATTTAAGGTGCTAGTGGGACTCTTAAATGGAGACACTCAGCAGCCAGTTGGAAACATAAGCCCGAGGCTGCAGACTCGGCTTCTCCTGTGGCCATCTTTCTACGTTGCATAAAGGCCAGCAGCGGCCGAAGATAGACTGAGCAGATTCCAGGTGGTTCGGCACTGCTGGCATGTTTCCGAGACTGACCCAGCAAGTTATGTGTGGAAGTGGCTGGCTTCCTCCCGCTCTGTCCCTGCGCATAGGAGATGCTCAGCGAATACTTCTCATTGAATGATGAGAACAGTAGCCTCAGTCTGGCGAGGCTAGAAGAAGAATGTATACTTTTCCTGAAATTATGGCATGGAGATAATTGCTTAGATTTACTTATGCTTGACCTAAGCCCGAGGGTAGTTACAGAGTGATAGAGCATGTACGCAGAGCAGCCCAAATCTGGTGACCGAGGGGCGCAGAGAGATTGGGAAGCAGGCTCTGAAATGGACGAGAACACCATCAAATCCAGCAGAGAGATCATTTTGGTGTTGACCTTGGGCTAAGCTGTTAGTCATTGTTTCTCTAGGATCCAGTCCGATCCAGTCCTGACCCAGAAGCTTCTGTTGGACTCACCACACGAAAGACCTAGAAAAGAGACTGTGAGAAAAGACAGTCTAGATCCATTCACACTATTATTATCATAGGTACAATACTTTGGAAGCCTCTTGAACTTTCTAGAAATTTTGGGATTTATCCTCTCTTGGTTATTTTCGTTACTCTCGTCTTTTTCATATTTGGAAAATGTTCATAATCCTTACCTATTTCGGAGTCAGCAAGGGAGGCCATAGGCTGAAAGCCCTGTGTTTTGCCCTGCAGGGAGGTGCGAGAGGAGTCTAGGGGGCCGGCGCTTGGAGAGAACGAGGGGGAGCAGCAGGGTTGGCCCGCAGCAGGGTCTGCGTTACCTGACGAGGGAGGTTCAGGTGCAGGCTATTTACAGCGGAGGGTATCAGCCTCGGAGCGTAGGGTTACAATGTGCAGTTTCCATTTTAAGTGCTCTCAGTGTAACCCCCAGCAAGGGCGGCTGCTGGCTCAAACTCACTGCGCTGGTCAGACTGCTCTCAGAGTCCGCCACTCAGCCTCCGCCTTCCGTTCTGGCCTTGGTCAAAGCCTAGCACTCAGCTCCGTGGGCCCATCCTTCTTAGGAGCATCTCTCTCTAGTTCTCCCTCCACTACTCCCCACCCTTTCTTTCCCTTCTGATACCCTTCCCTCCCCAACCCTCTTCCTCCTCTTGCTCTGGCCGCCGTCACATTCTTTGTGAAGCAACATGGACATGGTCCCAAGCAAGAGGGCAATCGGACCACGCCCTTCACCCCGCTGCAGGTTTGCCATGTATCTCCTGGGTATTTCACCTTCACTATTTTCCACGATATAGCACGGGGGTTAAGAGAGCCACACTTGCCTTCAGCTCTCGGCGCTGCACTGACTAGTGGCAGACCACTTGCTCCCCCTGTGCCTCCTCCGGAAGCCGGGCAGGACACGCAGTAACTGGTACCTAGACCATGGGTCGTGAGGGGCCCTTTAAATGAGTAAGTGCTCGTGCAGGACTTGGGACGGTGCTGGAACGTACGAATGCCTCCCCGTTCCTCCTTGTCATTGCCGCTGTTGTGGGTGTCACCCTTTGCACGTTGCAGCCTCCTTACGCAGACCCAAAACCACCTCCGTGTGCACAGTAGGGAGGAGAAACCAGGTCTCGGCGAAGGCTAGTTATTTCAAATGGAAGAGGGAAGGGAGTCGGGATGGACGAGAGAAAGCCTTGAACGGGACAGTTATGCTGATGCCACGAGCTGAAATGGACGAGAGTTTGCACATTAATCTCCTGGGGTGGGGGTGGGGCAAGCATGTTTCTTTTTGGTAGTACATTTTTAAAAGAAAAAGAAGATACAGAACGTTCACCAGTTTTTGAGACACCCTTCAAACTTATGTATTATTAGTTGTTAGCAATGCTTAGCCTGGTGCCAGAGCCTCGACTGCCAATGCTGGCATCTGTCTGTCTGTCTGTCATCTATCTGCCTACCTATCTGTCTGTCTATCTATCTATCTACCTATCATCATCATCTATCTATCTATCTGAGATTACAAGGTTGTTCTTTCCAGATCCAATGCAGGTTTTAAAATCAGGTTTTTTCCTAATTTTGCTTGAATCTCAAAAGCCTGGGAATAGTGGCATCATCAAAAAAGAGAAAATGGTGCTGAACTGAATCCCATACTAGGAATAAAAGTGTGAAGACAGTTCGAAGGATGAGGGCTGTGGTATAACCCAAAGGCAGCAGCTCTTCCCACAGCTGCATGTTCATTGGAGCAGATGGATATCAAAGTTCCAGGGGCTCCGGTATTGATATAAAGTTCATTTCAGCGAAATACTGATAGATAGCATGTGTGTGTGTGTGTTTTATAAAGCAAGATACGCTTATACTAAAAGAATAGCTAGTTTTTGCATGCTAAGAATCTCCACTCAAAAATAAGGGGAACGACCACTATAAAGCCATCATATTTGGCAAGAGATGAGTAGTGCCGTAGAGAATCACCAGGTACTTTGGCGCCATGGGCATATGAGGAAAAGATGAGCTAAAGAAGTGAAAAAGAAAAAAGAAAATTATAAACTGTGTTTGACGTGAAGTTTAAAAGAAGTCAAGGGCTTGGCAGGCGTGGCAGGGCTGAGGCAGGGGGAGCAGTCCCAGAAGAGGCGGAAGGGTGAGCACAGGCTTTGGGAGGAGAGAAAAACATGGCCGAAATCTAGAGCGGTTCTAACTCCTCAAGCAACATGATAAGGTCGTAGGGTTCTGGGGGCAGTGTGGCTGGATACCGTGGTTTGGTAGAGAGCAGAGAGTCACTGAAGCATTTTGAGGAGAGTCGATGGATGCCTTCAATCAGTCCTCTGAGGCAGATCAAAATCCCGATTGTGGAGACCAGATGAGTGACTCTGGTCCAGAAAATAAACAAGGACTATATGTACATGTTGTCTGTAACACATGCAAAACACACGCGTATACACTCCCACCCTCACCCGTACATTCTCTGAGAGAGGATGCTGGCAATCTTACCCATGCTGTAACCACACCTAACCCATGCCTGGCCAAGTCAGCACTCAATATCTAAGTAGGATTGGGTTACGTTAATACAAGGCTCTACTGATGTCGTTGGCCATCTTTTCGGGCTCCCTCTCCCCAGCACTTTCTATGAGCTACTTACGAGTTTATTTTGCTATAAATGCAGATAAAAGACCCACCACCTGTACTGAAAGATGCCTTTCTGTTCACTGTCTGATCCACAATCCCTGTGTTGACTGCCTTCTTAAATGCATAGCTCTGGGATAATTGACTCTAATCCTGCCTCTGAAATCTGTCTCACGGGCCCTGTTTATACGCATCTCAGATCTCTCTTTCTGCGTATTTCTTTATTTCTATGCTTTTCCATTCCCAACCCATAGTCTCCTGCTTTTCTAAGAATCCTCTACTAAAGGGACTTGGAATTCATGTTGGAATCAAAATGGTCGCTGTTGCTGGGAACAAGTACCAGGAGTCACACTTGCCACACAGCTGCTCTGTAACCCTGGGGTGGGGAGGGAGACGCTGGCATTCAGAGGAAACCCAAGACAGCACACGGACATGCAGCCGCGCCCGGAAGCCTCTGCTCAGGAGGACTTGAATTTTTTATCCCCGCGAGATGGAAAACCAGTGCCGGCTATGAGCAGAACGACATGGTCTGGGAAGCCAGTGCTCTGCTGAGAGGAAGCACGTTGCTCTAGGAACAAATACGGGCTCCTCCCCGGGCCTTCTGGGGTCAGGACACTTCCTGGAAAATAGCCAAGAGACAAGTGTTAAAAAAAAGAGCAGAGTGATTGGCTCGAGCAGAAGTCCAGAGGTGAGCTCCAGCAAGGAGTGGAAGGTCCGGGCTGGTCACGAGAGGCCTTATCAACATGAAAGGGTTTGAACTTGGGTCTGACGGCAATGGGAGCAGGCAGAGTTTTATAGAGGGGAGAGACAGTCGCTTATACAGGGCATTCTGGGGCTGTGTGGAGGAGGGCAGGACAAGTGGCAAGAAGACCGGGCGATAGAATCCAGAGGTGACTGTGGCCAACATTAAGTCAGCATCGCAGGGATGGAGAAAAGGAGCCAGATTCCTGAGAAATCACTCCAGAAAAAGCAATGGGCATGTGTGATTGAGTAGCTCTTGGGATTCAGGTAGAGAGAAAGGTCTGAGGTGGCCCCAAGTCCTTGGACAAGGAGGTAGCTGCCAGCATACAGTAACCCAAGTCAAGCCAGTGGATGAGCTGACTCTGATGGATGATGACTTTTTTGCAGGTGTAGAAAATAGGACCAGACTTGCCGATAGCTTGTGGCCCCCCTATTAATTCTCCTTTAGCTCTGGGTAAGAGAGGGGCAAAGCATGGGGCAGCTCTGTACTCTAGGTAAGAGTCATGGGTCTGTCTGTCGTTTTTAAAAAAGTAGATTTTAGCAAAGGAGATCAGAGGGTCCATTGTTTCTGCTCGTGGGTTTTAATTGCACATTTGCATTTCTGAAAATGAGGCCGAGAACTGTTAGATCGCAGCATGCCTCGTTCGGGAACAGCCTGCCTATTACACTCTTGGGGTGCAAGGAACATTGTGTCAGGGCTGACAGGGGAGGCTGAGTTTTCTCTGAAAATGTTCCGTGCGCTCTCTTGCATCCCAGGCTCTCTGTGTCCTCCTGAGTGAAGGGGGTCGCAGCGTAGCAGCACGCTGGTCGTTTTGGGATTCAGACTTTGTAATGAGATGCCGGTACCAGGCTGCAGACACCTGTTCTGCCCCCAAGGTCCGGAGGAGGCAGGAGGAGGTTGAGGGCTGGGCTAATGAGCAGGCAGTGTGCCTGGAAACCTGAGTACCAATTTTAGATTTAACAGCCATGTGGAGAAGGTATCTTAGGAGGCTGCAAGGCTGAAATTGCATGAAATGATAGGGTTTGTCACCCTTGAGACGACAAAATGCTACATTTGGATCCATGGGCTAGATTTTTATTAGCGTTTCCACAGAAACCATATCAATCAGGCAGATGCAGCCATGGCATTTGGTGGCAGGGTGACAAATCAGGAGGCCATGCGTTTTCAAAATTGTGATTGGGCTAAACTGCCATCCTTCCTCCCCCAGATTCACTGAAGCCTGATCGACTTGTTTGTCGGGATGGCAATGGACACGCAAAACTTTTTGTAGTGTCTCAAGGTGAGAGGACAGGGAACTCACCATCGCTCTGGTAGGGTTGCCATTCAGGTTTTGCATTTCTAATCCTATTGGTTCACTGCAAGTTTTTCGGCCTTTGCAAACCCCCAAATCGAGCTCATTTGCATTACCGCGTTGCTGCTTTGCATCTTTTTAGGATCAGGGCTATTCCATTTGATGCTTGCCCTAAGAGAACTGAGCCAACAAAAGCCTGGTGTGGATTCGCAACACATGGTCACACTCCATAATGATGCTAACAAGGAAGAACCAGAACAAACTTGAAAGTGATGTTTTGGTTTCTTGTTTAGGGGTGGGGAGGAGGAGGTGGGTTTGGTGGCTTTATGTATGGGAAAATTGTCCAGGAATGGCTTTCTCGCTCTTGATTATATTTTGAGTAGTTGCCAATTATCGGGATTTGCATAGAATAAAAGACCCAGTGAATATTTGGAAATCTTCTCTTACCTGTTTCTTTATCCTGTAACCACAGTAACAAGACTTCTTAAGGTTGTAGATTTTTCAGAAAGTGAATTATGATTGAGTTATTAATAAATATTAAAGGTGACAGAAGTGACTGTCACTGAGCAGGAGAGGTTTCAATGTGCAAATACATCAGTCCTTGGATGGTCTTTTGTACAAAACCTGTTAAGCCTACCTATACTGGTCACCTTAGCCGTGAAGTTATTCACTCTCTTCTTTCTCCCAGGACAGGATCGAAGGGTACTATAATGTCGGGGGATGGGGAGCCCTCTAGTGGAAAATCATCAGGGCTTGCAGTAGAGCAGGAAAGAAAGTCCAGAAGCCACAGGAGGCATGTTAAATTTAGTCTGGCCAGTTGAACTGCGTCGTGTAAACATGACATGACCTACCATAGCCTCCTGCTGATTTTGGAAGGTGTTTACCAAAAAATCTGTCATGCAGAATTATCAAGAACATATTGCGGTCTGTGCTGAGTAGGTACTCAAATGAAATCATTATTCTAAGGCTATACGACATTCTTCATAGCCCTCACCTGAAAAGCCTGCGATGGGCAAAGTAAGGAAGTTGGGGGGGAGGGGTGCCTTTTGGTAATAAATACAAAATTCGAATCTAAATTACATGAGATGATTCCTCCCCCTCGGTACCAGGTCATTAGGGCTAAGATTTGCTCATCTCCAGTTGCTTCTTTAAACAGAAGAACACACCTTTCTAACCCTGCCTTCCCCAGGGCCGTCACCTAATCTGGGTCCTAACTGTCATTATAATTCACTGTCATGTTTATCTTGTAACTAGGGAAAAAATGACAAAGCAGTTTCTCCCCTAATCCCTGACCATAATACATGTCTGAGATTGTAATGCCAGAGTTTACAAAATGTTTCCTCCTGTCTTGACTAGGGTTACAATATTTCTATGGGTCCCTTATTCCTGTCACTGTTTGTAAATAAAGTGAGAGGAGACAAAAAAAAATCTCAAAACTTCTCAGCTGAAAATAACTTATTGACATCGGTGTTTATATATATGCATTTTAAAGCATGCTGTGTGGGAAGTATCCTGCTGTGCATGTGTGTTCACATGCATTCCTGGAAAATATAGAGCATTAGAGTCGGGGTGCCTTGCTTGGAGCTGTATTGTTGACCATCATCTATGAGCCCCTCTCAAGGGTTCAAAAAGCATGTCTCCAGGCAATAAGAACCTAACATTGAAGCTTGTGCCCTTCAAAGCCCACATAAGATTCATCACCAATGCAAAAGAGTCAGCCAGCGAAAATGGAAACTCAGCGCATTCTAGCTAAAATCACAGTTGCCTTTGTTTCTAATCTCTGACACTGGAGAGTCTCTGACTGTCTAGTCAGCAAACCTGATTTGTCCTTTTATGGACAGAAAATGACTATCACAAGGATTTGCAAATCCTATCTATACTTCAAGGACCTTCTAAGGTGCGATGTTCCCTTGCAGCCTGCTCAGCCTGACAAATGTGGCCGTTTCTGATTCTCGGGGGTCTTCCTCTGTGTGAGACCCATGTAGATGCATGGTCATACACTGCATGATAGAGTGGCCTGACTCCTTGCATGTATGTCTTATCTCCCTGTTAAATGCCCTGGGAGTAAGGCCAGTGTGTTATACATCCTGGGTCTAGGTCATTCATTTCACTCATTCATTCACTTATCCATTCATTCATCCAGTGAGCGGTTATTGAGCCTGTCTGGGGCCAAGTCTTGTTCTACTCTCTGGAGATATACAAATGAGCAAAACGAACAAGATCTTTTTCTTGATAGAGAGAAATGTGGGACAGTGAACCTTAAACTCATTAACCACAAATGGGAAATTTCCACCTTGGAAAGAGAAATAAAAATGTATACCCTGTGATAAAAGTGACAGAGGAAAAAAAGAACATGGCACTCTGAAAGAGAGCACTGGGAGGCCTTATTTAGATCAGGGGTCAAAAAAGGCCTCTGAGGTGGTGATGTTTAAGCTGAAAACTGGGGACACATGGTACTCCCCATATAGCAGGTGCAAAGAAGTATTTCTTGCTTAAGAAATGCTTCACCAGCTCTCAGGTCATGTGGGACAAACCTTCTAACAGAGGATCCTTCTGGCTGTCTTCCGGTGCAACCCCACTCCTCTCCTTGTTAGACAACAACCTACAAATGTCCTTCCTGGTGCTCTCCCTGGTTCCGATAGCCCATGGAGACCCCTTCATTCTGTGTCAGCTCAGGCTACAATGGAAGCGAACCCGAGTTAGGATAAAATGCAAATATATTTATGAAGCATTTTAGCCATCTGAAGGACAGTTATCCTAACCATGGCACGTGACTGATTACAAAGAAAAAAGCAAAGTAAAAAGCCTTTGGAATTCAGCAAATCTGGGTTTGAACCAGCCCTGTGACCTTGAACAGATCATTTCATAGTCTCGTTTTCTCATTGTAAAATGAGGGCCAGCTCCCTTGACACTCACAAGGCTTTATGAGGATTCATGTAATGCACCCAGGCACAGAACATGGGCAGTCACTAAACCTTCGCCGTGATCCCCTGCTCTCCTCTCCTCCCTGATTTTATGTCCCCTCTGGCCCCCAGTTCTCCCCTTTGCTCCATGTCCACATGAGAGCCACCATCGTTCCCTCAATACCAGGTCCTCAAGGATGAATCTGCTTCATTTATAAGACATATTGGGCCACCCAACAGCAGGGAGGATGTGAATACTGGGGACTGAGCATGACCTAATACCACTCAGGAGGACAGCCCAGGGCAAGACAGGGTAACAGGACCAACACCCGTCATCCTGGGTCAGCAAAGGATTTGATCCAGGTGAGGACCTGGGATACCAGGCAGGGCAACACTCAGAACCTGGGAGCAGGGGTTGGGAGCACCCAGACAGAAGCCCAGGCCTGCAGGTGGGTCTCACCTAGGAGGAGCAAGAGCGACTGTGATTCAAGGCTCCTTAAGACTTCTGGGAGTTTGAGCACAAGAAGGAGTCTGTTCTAAGTCCCCAGGGAGAGGGGCGTGAGCAGGGCAGGAGGTAAGTCTCCACTGAGACTTGTAGGTAACTGAACGGAGATCAAGTGAGATCAGCCTTGGGAATGGTGTAGGCAGGGCAAACCGGGAAGGCAGAGAACCATGGGAGGTAAACTATACAGCCAATAGGACATCGGGCTTATCCGCGAATATTATATGCGATTATACTCGAATCCCTCTTACTTTCTTACAGGTGAGCACAGACACTTCCAGCTCAAGAAAGGCAGACCCCAAAGGCCGGAGCGCACTGCTGGCTGACATCCAGCAAGGAACTCGCCTACGAAAAGTCACGCAGATCAATGACCGCAGCGCCCCACAGATCGAGAGTAAGTGAGCACCTGGGCCGGGAGCCAGGGGCCAGCCACGTGGGTTTAGCCAGATGCTGCCCAGGACAGGGCCCTCCTTGTTACCCAGGACACATATCGGGCCATCTCAGACCTGCTCGGCATCTGGGCCACATGGGGAGAGAATCAGAGCTTCCCTGCCAGTCTGCAGGAAGAGTGATCTTCCATCACTCTTCAAATACTAAAAATAAAATCATGGGGAGATCATTTATTTTCTTGTCATGATGAAATATACATAATATAAAATTCACCATTTAACTACTTAAAATGTCCAATTCAGTGGCATTTAAAGATTTGCAGTATGGTTGCAACCATCACTCCGTCTAATCCCAGAACATTTCTGTCGCTTCAAAAAGAAACCATACCCATTAGCAGTCAGTCCCCATGCCCCAATTCCCAGCCCCTGGCAACCATGAAATCCACTTCCTCTCTATAGATTTGCCTATTTTGGATATTTCATAAAAGTGGAGTCATACAATTTGTTCTGTGACTGGCTCTTTTCACTTAGCATCTTGTTCTCAAGGTTCATCCCTGTGACGAGTACCAGAACTTCATCTCCTTGTTATTGTTGCATAATACGTCCTCATATGGATACACCACTTTGTGTTTGTTTGTTCGCTGTGAGGTAACAAACATCACAGTCCTGTCTCAACGTGGTCCTCAAACTCAATGAGAGAAAAAGCGAGTCTCCACATGTAAAAATGCAAAGTTTTGTTTTTACCCAAGGAAAAAGATTTATTCAGAATTCTCTCCCAGGATCACACGACTGTAGTTTCTGTGTCTTCAGGAGTTCATAAGGTAAAGGGAGCCCTGTGCTTGGGTCACATGACCCATGTCAACTTCTGATGCCAGGCAATTCAGGGAACCTCTCTGGGACTCAGTCTGCTCACCTGCAAATTGGGGGAAATAATAATAATTATACATGCTCTTTTTTTGGTCAAGATTATGGAAGGTTGAAATAAATATGTGCAGAACCATTTATCAATGTAAGGTATTATTAATGTCTTCATATATTTTTCAATAATGAGCATAATGATAATTCTCAAAGACAACCCTGAAAACATAATTGTATCTGTAGCTGTATATGTTAATACATAAGGATAGACAAATTATTTTAAGAAATATTTTGAACAATCGCAATAAAAATTGGTTTCTGTTCAGACCCACTAATTAATTGGTAAAGCCCAATTAACAGAAAAGTCCATTTTATTGGAACACTCACTTGCTAATCATTCCATTGAGTAGGCTGTGTATAATATTAAAATTCAGAATAACCTGGCCACGTTTATCTACCAGTGGGCACTGTGTCTTAATTTCTCTGTGCACATTAGCTTCAGGTTGTGAAGATTTTTTTTTTTTTTGCCAAGAATTCTTATCTAAGCCGAATGACTTCGCATTTTACATAGCTGGTAATCACATACATCAAGAAGGCAGGAATTAGTGACACTTCTCCTTTGGAGCGCATGAGCTTTCTCTTCCACAGAAGAAAAGATGCAGGGGAGCATGCGGGCTCGGGGAGTGAGAGCCAGGGCGACAGGACAGGAAAACACGGAAGCACAAATCACTGCGGATCTTCACTTCCTGCTTGCAGTTCTGGGCCAGGCTCTGTGGACAGGAAGTTAAAATTACCGACTGAATTAAACCTGTGGGTTTTCTCTGGCTAGTGCTCCCACAACGACAATCAAGTCGAAAGTAGGACCAGCTGTAAACCACGTTTGGGTTTTCTGATTTGAAAGTTGCTCCAGTTGTCCACTGGCATCTATTATATTATAGTACATAGATTGCTTTGGTCACTTTTCAGGATGGTAGGCCACTGACAGGTGGTTATTTGGTAGGTCCAGAGAGGACAGCAGACAGGCCTGGGCACATGAGTCTGCAGGGTTTCAAGGCAGAGGTGTTTGGGAAAGATGCCAACTAAAAGGATTACATTCTAGGTGGGAGAACAGAAAGGCTTCCGTGGCAGCGTTAGACCATGACTCCAGGTGAGAATCAGCAACTCGGTTCTGCTCACGAGTCCTCGTCTACTTGCCTCTCTCTCCAAAGGTTCTAAAGGAACCAACAACAAAGAAGGAGGAGGTTCCACAAACTCCCGAGGCGGAAGCACACCCCCAGCCCTGGGAGATCTCTTTGCTGGTGGCTTTCCTGTATTGCGACCGGCAGGCCAGAGAGATGCAGCAGGTAAGGAAGAACTCAGACTGGCTGCCTTGTGACCTGTATCTCCTTCACTTGTAGAACTAACTGGGAGATCCTCACACGCCGGTACGCGACGTGTTTTTAGTGAACAGCCATGGAGCAGGAGATCATCTGTTTGGGAACTTAAGCACTGAAAGTTGCCAAAACACAAAATTGTTCTCATGGGATCTTTGTCATCATCATCCTGTTGCAATGATCCCATTGTAACAATTGAAGAATAATTTGCCATAGTGTGCAGTGTTTAGCAACAGTGGGATTGTGGCCCAGACTGCAAAGTACAGACAGAAGGTATAAATCCCATTAGAAAATCTTAGTGACGTCACTGTGGCTTCACTGGCAATACACTAGTCGTAAACTCCCATTGTGTCAGTTCACTATTGCTGTGTAACAAAACACCCTAAAACTTAGGCCTTTTAACAATCATTTATTGAGCTTCCCAGTTCTGTGCATTGGCAATTTAGGGTGACCTCAGCTGGGCTCTGTCTACAGGTCGGGTTGGTGGCTGCACTAACTTGATATTATTGTTTTACCTCTGATGCTTCA
Organism: Eonycteris spelaea; assembly: GCA_003508835.1. Classification (NCBI taxonomy): domain Eukaryota; kingdom Metazoa; phylum Chordata; class Mammalia; order Chiroptera; family Pteropodidae; genus Eonycteris; species Eonycteris spelaea. The sequence goes on from PUFA01000036.1 coordinate 2,829,663, forward strand.
GCTGGGGTGACTGGCCTGACTGATCCATGTGGTCTCTCCTTATCCAGCAGACTCTTCAGGGTTTGTTTTCCTAGTCGTGGCAGGGTTTCAGCATAGAAGACAGATGGATATAAAGCCTCTTGAGGCTTAGTCTTGGAATTGGCACAGGTTACTTCCTATCAAAGCAAAGCAAGTCACACAGCCAGCCCGAGACAAGGGTGGGAAAAGAGACTTCACCTCTCGGTGAGAGGAACTGCGAAATCACCTTTCAAAGATTATGGCATCAGGACTGAATGGATAATCGAGGCCATTTTTTGCAACCAGTCTACCACAGTCATTTGTTTGAGTGGGAATCAGATGTTTTGAAAGCATTGCATTAAAATCAGGCAAATACATATTTATTGTGTGGAAAAAAAAGTGTTTTTTCTTATTACTATGCTCTTTAGCCAGCAAGCTGAAGAAACTCTAAGAGGTTCATCATTCTAGGGACTATCAAGCCCAAAACATTCCTGGTGTAGCATCTTCTACCATCTGACTTTGCTGACTTTCTCAGTGGGCTCTGTGGCTATTTGACCATATGGGATGTGTCTGCTGCCATCGCCTACTGATAAAATTCAGCAGAGATAAGGGCTCTAGGATGCTCTGAGATCGAACTGGAACCTTCTCAGAGACCATTTCATTCCTAGTTTTTGGCTGCGGGTTTGTCGGATAAGAAAGTGTGAGGTCGACTTGAAAAAAAGAACTGGCATTCTTCAGTGTCCTCTTCTTTTTCAAACTTCCTGAGTGGTATCAAAAAAATATATATCCTTTGGGAAACTTCTACTGACTTCTCCTCACAGAGATAAAGATAAGAGGAATAGCCCCAGTCAGGTTATAACAGAGAGCAGCCACAGGAAACCGGCAGTATTCCTCCTTGTCTCCAAGAAGACACACTTGTCAGATGTTTGAGGCACTGTGTTTGTGAAGGCAAGAATTGATCTCTTTAGAGGAGATCGAAATCCATAATGAAGTGATTAACGATGCCTGTTATAGGACGGAAATTCAAGGACAGAGCCAATAGGTAGATGCATGGCATGGATGCCATGTCAGAGCGTGACAGCCATGGCTCTCCTCTCTCAGAACTCTCCCATTGGTCCCCTTGTTATTCAGAGAAAAGGACTTTGGCTTTTGCTGCCTCTCACCTTCTTGCCTACCACTCTCGCTGGCTCACACCCTGCACTGCTCTGGCCACACTGCCTCCCGCTGTTCTTGCACAAAGCAGAAAATATAGAGTTACTGAAGTAGGGAAAACGTCTTCCCCAGAATTCCCTTTAGGGAGAACACTGTTCTTATTAGGAAGAAGTGTTTTTAAATGCCTTCGAGGTGGAGAGTGATTCTGAGGAGGCATAGGTAAGCAGTGGTTACAGAACTTCCATGGAGTAAACAGGGAGAGGAGCATTTTCCTCCTTAGATAAAGGGAAAAAAGGGTAAGGAACTAGCAGTCTGGTGGAAGGGTGCGTGCCAAGTGACAAGGCCACTCCTGGGGACCACCCTCTACACTAGTCTTCCATCAAACACTCGCTTAACCATGAGCGATTCGTTATTGTTGAGTTCCAGAGGCCTTGGATTTCAAGGTGGGGACAATGTGGTGGGGGAGGTACTGGTGAGGAAGCCAGGAGCCCGGGAGACAGTGAGCCCCTTAGAAAAGGGCACACGTCTTCCGGGAAGAGGCGCTTTGAACTTCCAGAGGCCAAGAGACTGGGAGGTTCAAGGTCACAGGACCAAGACCCCAAAGCAGGATGTGTTCCCACCGACTTGGGAGTTACCTTATATATTCAGGGAATTGTGAAGCTTCTGTTCTCTGCAGAAACGAAGTCCTTGTTCACGAGGACAAGCGAGGAACACCTCCTCGCCAGGAGATTCTGGTTGACACCTGAGGATCCAGACTAGGAGATAAGGGTTGATGGACCTAGTGGGCAAGAATGAATGAGTGTGACGGTGGCTTTGGATGAGGAAGGGCAAAGGAGGGGGGAGCAGTCCCGTGCCCCAGTGGGAGCCTGGGAAGCGCTTAGCGGACGAGATGGAGGTGGAACACAATGTGAAAGCTGGTGGCCGGAGCTGGGCTCGTCTCAGAGTTGGACAGCACAGGAGTGCTGGCCAGGACCTTGGGGCAAGTCCAGCTGGTCCTCTCTGGCAGTTGCTGCGCCCGAGGCCTCTCGGTAGAGCAGGCAGAGTATCCTCCATGCAATTCACCGACATCAGGCTTGAGAGTGTTGGTCATGCCTCCCGCACACTTGAGGTCTCTTTCCTCTGTCGCTGAGCTAACTCGGAACTTGTCTCCCTTACAGGTGGCAAGACAGGGCAGGCCCCTGGCTCCCGCGCGCCTTCTCCCCGGCTTCCCACCAAAACTGTCAGCAGCCCGCTGAACCCCCCGGCGTCTCCCAGGCTGGGCAATGCCTCCGAGGCGCACGGTGCTGCCAGGACAGCCCCTCCTCGGCCCAGCGTGCCTGCCCCGCCTCCTCCGACCCCGCCCCCACCTCCTCCGCCCTTACCCCCACCCCTGCCCTCTTCCTCGCCCATCAGAGTTCCACTGGTGTCCCCGCCTGGCCCACAGACCAAAGGGAGTGCGCTGGTGGTCGCGCCCTTTGTGCCCGCTGCACCTCCGCCAGCCCCGCCCCCCTTCCCCCGGCCTCCTCTCTCGCTGACAAGGCAGCGAAGCCGCAGCTAGCCCCGCTGCCCCTCCCGCCCATCCCACCGCCCCTCCCTCTTCTCCCTCCTTGCGGGTACCCTGGGCTCAATGCCGGTGCGGCCAGCCCCGCCCAAGATGCTCGGGAGCCTCCCGCCCCGCTGCCCCCACCGCCCCCGCCACCCCCGCCACCCCCACTTCCCCTTTATAGCTCATGTACCCCGAAACCCTCAGTGCCAGCGCCCCCTTTGCCAGGCGCTAACAGCAGCAGCGAAGCCCCACCCCCGTTGCCCCCGAAGTCCCCCAGCTTCCAAGCGCAGCCGCCACCGAAGCCTGGTGCGCAGGCCTTGCCGGCGCCGCCCGCCCCTCCGGGGTCACAGACATTCCTGCAGAAGAAGAGGCCAGGCCGAGGCCCAGGTAAGCGCTGCTGTTCTGGACCGGGGTGGCCAGGGCAGCGGATCACCTGGCCGTTGCTAGCAATTATGGAGGGAAGGTCACGGGCAGCGAGCGCTCCTAGGAGCCATTTGGGAACAGTTTGGGAAGTCTTAGCTCGGGATCAGAGGTGAGAACAGACCTATTCAATGACCCTGTGAAGCACAGTGAGATCTCGTCCATGCGACTTTCCCTTAGAGGTATTCCTGCTAGATAGAGACAGGAAACCAAGAGTGAGGGAGCCTGGAAGACTTGTCCAAAGTCACACAGGCTCCTCGCCAGGATCTTGCCATTACTAGCTGTGTGACCCTGGGCCATCACTTAGCCTCTCTGTGCTTTCCCCCTCATCCATAAAAGAGAATAGCAATAGCTCCCTCTCACACCAGTGAGATCTAGAGGAGGGTTATTTGTTCTTGCCACCTGGTACAGACCCCAGATCTTTCTCCCTGGGGTGGAGGGGCTGTGGGTGCAATTCGTGTCAGAGCCAGCTCTCCCATTCAATTTTGGCTGAGTTTATATCAGTCTGGCTGCCAGCAGGAATCTCCACTGGTCCTCAGGAGATGGGATTATCACGCTGACTTATTTTTGGCAGATCCTCCAGCTGACTCAAAAAACTGAGTGTCTATATTTTCAGCCAAATGTTAAGAATAATTCCTTCACCCATCCAGCAGCGATGACTTTGGATTGAGTATAGATGTCCCATGACTGTGATCTGTGTGTAGAGCAGTGGCTACATTCACTTTTGGTGTCCTGAGTGGAAATCACACCCACACATACACGCACACGCACTCACATGCACACTCATCCACACATGCAAACACCCATATCCACACACACCCCTCAACACACATCCGCACTTGTACACATATTCCTTGGTCTTACAGAAAGTCTTTTGGTGTAGAAAGTCTCTTAAATGTATTTCTTTGCATTGAAAATAATATAAGCTCTTGGTAGAGCAAACAGATAGAAATTGCAATCACCCATGATAGGATCACCCAGAAGTAAAACTGTTGTATTTGGATGTTTCCTTTCTTTTTTTTCTGACTATATCTATATATTTACATTGTTAATACTATTTATATATACTCTTTTCTATTTTATTTGATATTACATTGAAAACAAATTTGTCAAATCATTAAAATTTATAAGCACATTTATGTGATAATCAGTATATGCCATATTTATAGTATTAGATATGAAGTTGATTTCATTTTTTTATTATCAAGAATATTGCAGGAGATATTTTCATAGCAATTGTAGTCTACATTTTGTATATTATTTTAAAGATGGGTTCCCAGAGAGAATTAATGGTACAAAAGGCAAGAATATTTTTAAGGCTCTTAGTTGCAAGAGACAAGGTTTTAATCATTCTCTTCTTAATTGACTAGTCACCAGAAGGGCCAGCATTAGTACTGGTGAGCCCCTTCTGTTACTTGTGATTCTTAAATATTCATTGTGTGGTTAAAAAAAAGAAAAGAAAAGAAAGAAAAAACAATGCTTTAGGTTTAGAGAGATCTAAGTTCAAATCCTGGTTTTCCCACTTACTCCTGTGCAACCTCATACTAGTTTTTTTTAATGTTCTTGAACTTTGCTCTTTTTTTATTTGACAAATGAAAATAATAGCACTATTCGCATAGGATTGTTACACATATTAAACGAGAAAATGTGCCCGAAGTACTCTGCAGGGCTAGGCAGCGTTACTTCCTTTCCTTCTCTCTTGTGGGGTACAAAGGCAGCTTTTCATCTAGAAGAGGGGTCAGCAGTCCCTTAACCCCTTTAGTCGCCTTGTGGGAGCCAGTAAATTCTCGTGGAGCCTGGTTATCGAGGAAGGAAAGACCAGAAAGGGGAGGAAGGATGAGATTATTTTCTTTAAAAAACTCAAAGGAAGCAGACTGTTTGTCCACCCACAGGCATGGACCTGTGTGCACACATCCGCCCACCTCCACCTGGGTTTGCTCACATTCAGGCTGTGGCTCCATCGGAAAGTGCAAGGAGCTGGGGAGGGAGGCTGGCGGCTTGGACCTGGGCCCAGAGGGAGGTGCAGGGCGGCTGGTACTCATGTGGGAAGGCGGGCCCGTCAGATGCCTCTTTGGAGGTAGGCAGACAGGATGGGCTCCAGGACCCCTCGGTGGTTCTTATCCTCGGAGAATGCTGCCGGTTCTTGGGGCCACCCTAGCTCCTTGAACTATAAGCCGGGTTTCTGGCCTTGGTCACACGAGCCTGTGTGGATTGGGAATGTGACCAAGAGGTGACAGACTTGAGGTACAGCTGAAGAGTGGGGAGTCGGGGACACAGCTGGGATGTGGGGTGCTGGAGGGCAGGGGACCAGGGACTGAGCAGATGGCTAGCAGGGTCTGGGAGCTGCCCTTCCGCACTGGGTCTGGCACCGAAGGGCGGCAAGGAGCCCCGATGGTGGCAGGTGACAGAGAACGGCTGGCCAAGCGGACGCCTTGGCCTGGGCTGGAGCAGTGAACTCAAGGCCAGGAACAGAAGCTCGTCTGGCCTCTTTCATTGTGTCTTTGGATGTGAAACCTAGTTTTCCACGAATAAAACAAAGGTCATTTCTGCTCAGGCCAACTGCAGGGGAGCAAAAAGGGGTTGTACTTGTGAACGTCTTAGCACAGATCATAGTCGCGCTTGTCATTTCGCGAGGTGGAATCAGTGGAACACCCACCTGCCCAGATGTGCCGAGACAGTGGTCATTTATCGCCAAATGAGTCACACAAAAAAGTACTAGCAAAAGAGAGTGCGCCTCCCATGGCGGTCGCCAGGGAAGGCTTGATGATGTAGCTGGGATTCGAACTGGGCCCCAGGTAGACGGGGTGGACTTAGAGTGGCCGGAGGGAGAAACGAGGTCTACGATGCAGGGGAACCAGTGTGAGCAGAAACTGGCAGCAGCGAGCCCCCGACAGCTGGCTCCCCTAGCCTCGCTCTGAGCCGGGCCTGGGGACAGTTCCTTCCCTCTCGTAGGACCAGGACGCTGCAGTGGTTCCCCTTCCGTGGGCGGTGCCAACTGATGACACCATCATCATTAAGAGCATCGCAGCGCTAACCATTACTGAGCCTTCGCTACAGGCCGCTTGCCTTAACCCTCTCACAGCCCTGGGAGGTGTGCGTACTAGATTATTCCCATTTGACAGATGAGGACACGGGCACAAAAAGGTCGCGTTATTATCCCAGCAGGAGAACCTGAATTCGATCCCAAGCAGGTTGGCTCCCGAGGCTGCCCCTTTTACTCACCCTGTCACGTTACATCCGAAGATCTCGGCACCTCGCCTTTCGCAGAAGGTTAGAGCGTTCACCGTCCCCATTCCTGTCTCTGAATGCACCATGGTCTTCTCTGTCAGGGACCAGCGGAGGAAAACTGAATCCGCCCCCAGCACCGCCTGCGAGATCACCCACCACAGAGCTTTCAAGCAAAAGCCAGCAGGCCCCAGCCTGGACCCCGACACAGCCTCCCGGAGGGCAGCTGCGGAACGGGAGCCTGCACATTGTCGGTGAGCAGGGCCACCGCCGGCCGCGTTGGCTGCCGGGGAGGAACCGGCTTCCCCGGGCAAAGGAGGGAGTTTGCCAGCCTGTGGTGCTGTCATTTTAGGGCGCATGCTTTGCAGGAACAGGGGCTCACTGTGACACAGGACAGCCTACAGGTTGTGTTGAACATAGGGTCTCTCTGAGGTTTTCTGGGGATTCCGGAACCCACTCGCCAACCTTCTGACGGAGCTTAGAGAGAGGGAGGAAAACCAACTTTCGAATTCTGTGTGCGTGTGTCTCCGTGGAGAAGTCTGTGCGTAAGGCTAAAAGAAGAGAGTGACTTAGACAAAGTGAATGAATGAACAAAGGCTCAGCGGGCAGGAGGACAATGAGGGCAAAAATATGGAGATAAGAACAAAAGTCACCTGGGGTCAGTTGTGACCAAAAATCTTTGAATCCCTTTGTAGACTGAGCTACTTACTCTCAGACACAAAGCCAGGATCATAAAGCAGGGATTCAACCCACGAAAGTGTCACAAGCGCCCTCTCCCCTTCCTCTAAGGGCTCAGGACAGAACCCGTTTGCTTTGGGGAGCCCAGGTCCCCAGCTGGACAGAAGCTGTGTTCCTGCCCACCAGCCAGGCCGAGGACTCCTGTCCTGCCCACCTCTCCCACGGAAGATGTCCCTAGGAGCTTGGGGGGTGGGGTGGGGGGACGGAGGGAGGGCTTCAGGCCACAGGGACTTTTCTGGTCATTGGTTGCTGCCAGGTTCTGTCCTGGACACTGAGCCCTGGATAGCCCTGGCCCGTCTGCTCCTTGTGGGCTGAAGTACATTGGGGTGGGCGGTGAACTATTGATTTGCTTTCCTGATTCCCTTATCTCAGCTAAATAGTAAAAAAATGAAGAAATGGATGGATGTCATTAAAATGCCTGCACCGGACACACACCCTGTGTGCTCCTGGAAGTAAACGAAGCTTGGGTCGCCACGGTAACGAAGTGATTTTTGCCATTTCTCGTGTGTACAGATGACTTTGAGTCTAAATTCACATTCCATTCCGTGGAAGACTTCCCTCCTCCAGACGAATACAAACCATGCCAGAAGGTTTACCCCAGCAAGATCCCCAGAAGTAAGTACCGAAGTACCATCCCTGTGCGACCCCTGACTGTCCCTGACCCCCTGGAACTTGGTGCTCCTTGATTGGCTGCAGCTGTCTAGAGATGACGTCATAATTTCACTGTCCCATGCAACGAGGAGGCAGTGCTATTCCTCCTTCTGGAAGGTTCAGAACATTTATCTGTCCCAGTCCCCAGGGATTCGTTCTGAGGCTTTTACAGAATACCAGAGTCGATTGTTTAGGGTCAGATTTTTTGATGCCTGGATTTAGTGTCCCTCCCTTCCCCGTGGCTTTTTGACTAGGGAGCTAAATACACTAAGAAAATGGGATGCAGGAACTTGGCATTAATTGCTGGGAAAGAGCCTGAAACCCCTCATTTAGAACGGTGGCAGACAGTGAAACAGTGAAAGTCCTCAGGCCAGTCATTCTAAACCTTGGCTACATATTAAAATGACCTAGAGCAGCGGTCCCCAACCATTTCGGCACAGGGACCGGTGCTCCTATGAGAATCTAATGCCTGATGCTCTGAGGCGGAGCTGAGGCGGTGATGCTAGCGCTGGGGAGCGGCTGCAGATACAGATGGAGCTTTGCTCGCCTGCCGCTCACCTCCCACTGTGTGGTCCAGTTCCTAACAGGCCATGGACTGGTACCAGTTCGTGGCCCGGGGTTTGGGGACCCCCGACCTAGAGGGCTTAACAATCCCAAAGGCCAGGCTGCATCTAGACCAACTAAAGCAGAATACATGCATGGGGCCAGGGTGTCGGTATTTTTGAAAGCCGCCAAGTGATTCCAATGTTTAGCCAAGACTGAACATCTCAGCGCAGTAAGCGCTGCGCTGCTATGTGGCCAGGCCCCAAACACGGCCTTCACTCGGCTGGCCCGTTCAGCTCCAAGGGTGGAGGAGGGAAAGGCCGGCCAGCCTGCCCCTCAGGCTGAAAGGCCGGGGAAGGCAAGTGCTTTAGGAAAACAAGAAGCGAAGATAAACAAAGTGGGGTGTTGACCACACAGCAGTGATGCTCCCTGTTCGTTAACGTGAGCCAATGCTTGTCTGGGTCGGAGCCAGTCCAAATGGGCAGGACTTGCTAAGAAGGGACCGAGTCAATAACATGCGGTGAGGGTCGGATGCGTCCCCAACCCTCATCCTAATAAGGCCCCCAAGCCCAGACTCGTGTGGACCAGCAATGGAAAGTCGTGTCTGGGATTAACCCAGCACTGGGCAGCGGGCTCCTTAGGCCTGTCCTTTCAGAGGGACCTTGGCAAGGTGCCTCGGCGAGGGTTCAGCTCCCTGCAGAGCAGACCAGGGAACTCAGGTCTGCTGTCTGCTCAGCTCACGGGCCTCTCAGGCTCTGCCGGGGCAGATCTTCCTCCACTGGCCTGTGGGATTGCACATTTAGAGAGAAGTGACCTTGCGTGGTTTTTAAATAATCTATAAATACTACTTCTCTGAATTAAGAGAAAAAGGAAAACAAGAGAAGGATAAATAAGACAGAGGGAAGTCACCACCACCCCATCCCCCTTCCCACGAGGTTTTAATAGACCGCGATGCGTGGGAGCGGGAGGAGACAGGTGACGTGGCAGGCTCCCATTCCTCCTCAGTTCAAGTTCAGCAGATGGGCATGTACCTCCCACTATGCACCAGCTCCATGCTGGCACCAGAGACGACAATGTAGAAGAAACAAGGTCTCCACCATCACACACCTACTGTACACACTCCTGCAACAGAAGAAATTAGCTACATTGCCATGGAGTATCTTAATCATTGATCCGTTTAAAGTGCTAAGGTCACCATGGTGGGCATGAAGGTGGGGTGGAGGGTGGGGGCTTGGAGGCGTAGAAAGAGGTAGTGTTCCAGGAACCCAGGAGAGAGGCATGGGATAGTGCTTGGGGCATTGAGGAACCACCGGCTAGTCCCACATGGCATGGAAGGGCAAGAGTTGCCTGGCTTGGGATGAGCCACGTAGGCTACCAGCAGTGTTAGGTTTGGTGGGGCAGAGTATCAATAAATAAGACCCCTTCCCATCATGTGAAACATTCACCAGAGTCAGACAAAGGAAGATCCAAGTGCCAGTGTTTTTATTGGAGGATAAGGCTTACGTGTACATAATACCGAACTCCCCAATACTGCGCCCCACAGTGGGGCTCACGGACTTGCCCAGGCAGGGTGACTTACAGGGGGGGAGACCACACTGGCCTTACCCTGCAGCCACAGACCCTGCCCCAGGTGGGACCAGGCTGCACATGGCTAGTTCCCCCTCCTGAACTCACCAGAAAAGAGGCGAGAGAGAGTGGCCAGGACTTACCCTACAGGGGCTGCCTACGTATGAAATTAAGAAGACAAGGAGATGTGTCTTCTAACATGAAGGACTTGTTATCCCTTCTAAGGCCTGGGAACTTGAACCTAGAAGCAGAGAAGGGCTGTCAGTGAAATACTAACCACCACCAGCACCGTGAGTCACACTGCTGTGGGCCTCCTCGGATGTGCCTGGGACTCTTCTAAGTGCTTTTCATACCTTATCATCAGTCCTTTAGGAAAAAGTTTATCCATAGGAAATAGAGGGTCCCGAGAGAATCAGTTACTGGCGCGTTCAGGTTCATGTCCTTTCCCTACGCGAAGGTTTGCAACTGGCCCCCTTCAGCCACAAGCCTCATGCACTTGGTTACGCCCAGCCTGCAGCACGTGAATGGGGCCCCCTGGCCCCTGGAGGCTTTTCAGCCGGTGACCTCTACCCCAAACCAGACGTCAGCAAGCGTTTTCTCTAAAGGGCCAGAGACAGCATATTTGAGGCTCGGCAGGCCATGTGGTCTCTGCCACTGCTACGCAGTCTGCTGTTTTAACATTTACAGATAAGCCATCGTGAATGTGCATGCCTAGCTTCCAAAAAAAACTCTATTTAGAAACAAAAGTGCAGGCTGGGTTTGGTCTGCCAGCCATATTTTGCTGATCTCGGTCCTTAAACTGCTCCGGAAAAGCAGATTCTTAAACATCTCTTTCTGTTGTACAGCCTTTCTCAGGAATGTGCTGTGGGGTCCTTCAGCCTTCTGACCCAGAACCCAGTCTTGTCCCTGAGAACAGAAGAAAATCTCTGCCCCGCACAGCACGCCAGGAGGGCACAGTTGGCAGTCTGCGCTGTGTTCCTCTCATCCCAAAGAAATGTTCAGATCAGTGTCCACACCAAAAAAGTAATCTCCCAACACTGAGGTAGGCGCAGTTAAAAAAAAAAAAAGTAAAAAAGAAAACCTACTAAATAAACTGACATCCTACAGACCAGAAAGAACGCTTACAATTCCAAAAATATGGTTTTAGATTGGTGTGGCATGGGCAAACATAAAATACCTCCTTCGCCTCCTAGCACAATTAAATTAGCACGTTCCCGCGTCCCTGTGAACCACAGGGTAGAGCCTTGTTAATTATATTAGCGTGAGTCCGTTACGGGCCATGCCTGTCTGATTGCATTTCTCCTGATGGTTTTCTTCCTGCTCACCGCTGACCCGGTTCCCCGAGGTCAGAGTGTCGCGTGATCTGGGAGACACTGTTAGCTCTGTAGGCTGAGCGTGTTTTCACGCTCTCTTGTAGCAATAATTCCAGTCCTCTGCCTCCTCCCCCTTGCTTGCTCTCTCTCCTCCTGACACACACACAGCACACAGGTACCCTAATGCTTCACCCTTTTCTTTCTTTTAACTTTTTGTTGGGGTGTAAAAATACATCCCACGAAATTTGCCATCCACCTGCAGCAAGCGGGTGAAGTAAAATAAGGCAGGGACACTGGGTGCAATGCCCTGCGTCCGTTAAAATAGCATCATCGAATATTTGGTGACATGAAGAAATGTTAACGCCACCTTGAGAAGTAAAAACAAAACAAAACAAAACAAGCCAGTACACTGAAAGTACATAACACAGAACCTATGGTTAATTTTCAAAAGAAATGATGTTGTTGCCAAATAAAGAGGTGAGGCTAGAAATACAGAGGCCTTAAAGTGTTAAAAATGGTGCCACTCGGTGGTAGAATGCTGGGTGATTTTTGTTTTCCTTATGCTCCACTCTTTTGTCCAAGTTTTCTGTAACAAATGTAAATGATTTTGAATAATCATTACAGCTAATTGTAAAATGTCAAATCATGGGGAGAGAGACTGTGATCACCCCGCCCCTGGTCTGAGCACCTGTGGCAGGGGAGGTAGGGCCCCGAGATCTGTAGGGTGACCCCTCCGAGTTGTCCACAAGTGGGACGTGGCCGAGGAAGGAACGACGGGCCCCTCACACCAGCCTCAGCGGGGACAGTGCGTGGGAACGAGAGCAAAGGCCAGACATGCAATTTCGAAGCTTTAGATCTGGCAGATGCTAGAATTATCATTTCCCATGAAACCTGTCGTTTCCTTCAGTCTCCGCCTCCAGTGAGTGTTAGGATGGGAGAGGCCTTTGAGGTCATCCAGCCCAACTCCTTCATGTACAGATGAAGAAACCGAGGCAGAAGTCGAGGGACCGGCCCCTGGTCACAGCGGGTGGCAAAGCCGAGGCTCAGGTTGAGTTCTTTGCTCCATGCCCAGTGTTCTCTACACCACACCTGCTACCCCTTGACCTCGGGCCATGAGGACTGGACCGCGGAGAGGTCCGGGAGCTGGTGGTTAGGTGTGCTTCTCCGAGGAGCCCACCTTTCTCCTAACCCAAGTTCCCAGCCAGGGACTGTCCTCCAAAGCTGGGAGGAATTCTGGGAGGCTCAGAGGGACCCAGCGCTGACGGCCGGCCAAGTCTGTATCCTTCCCGGCCTTTCTCGAGCCCGCAGGACATGTCCTCTTATTGGCTGGCTTCAAAATGGTTTTGTTTTGTTGTTTTGTTTTGTTTTGTTTTGTTTCTGACAATGAAAGTATCTCTATGCCTGGGGAAAAAGTACATGGCTGGCTTGGTTTACAAATGACAAAAAAGAAAGTCGGAAGCCAGCTTGGCCCCCGGCCTCTGCATGGACAGTCCTCGTGAAGCCCCCCAGTGCAGGGGCGGCTCCCGAGCACGGCGGTTGCCACCCGGGAGGGCCCTCTGACTGCCAGGGGGGCAGCAGCGGTCACTGCGGCTGAGTGCAGGAGACACATGCCATTGGTAGAGATGGAAAAACATTTCTCACTGCCACTCGTGGTACCCGAAGTTCGAAAACCACTGTTGTAGCAATTCTGAGTTCCTCTCGTGTGAGGAAACAGCCCAGTGACGGACTATTTCAACAGAATGGCTCGGAATTGTGACTTCTGGTGGCATCTCACAAGGGACAGTCCTCTAAGGAGACACTTGGATTAAAAGTACCCTGCGTGACCCAGAGTAACTCCTGGCCGCCCACTTCCGCAGCCATGAAATCTCCTTGACAAGATGCAGAGTTTTCCTTCCTGTTTTGTGAAGAAGTGGTGTGTCCTCCAGCTCTGCTGTTGTTTCCCGTGGTGTTTATTGAAAACGAGGCTGACCTACGGAGAAGCCTGTGTCATTGTTGGGTGGTTCTCCAGTGGGGTGGGGGGGGGATTCTGCTTCCCAGGGGATTTTGGTGCTGTCTAGAGAGATTTCTGTTGCCATGTTACAGATGTGCGGGCCACAGATGTGCTACTGACAGGTAGTAGGTAGAGGCCGGGGATGCTTCTCAACACCCTGCAGCACGCAGGTGGCCCCCACGGCGAAGAATCAGTCAGCCCAACATGGCAACAGAGCCACGTTAGGAAACACTGGCCAAGGGGAAGCCTTTTCTGTAGTAGACCGGAGTCTCTGAAACCTCAGCACAGTAACTTCAAGGTCACACTGCCACGTGGAATTAGGTCAGGGGCTATATATCAGTGTCTCTTCACTTGTACTTAGTTAATAAACTGGCTAAGAAGTTAGGGCTCCTTGTGTCATCATTATCCTGATAAAATCATCTTTACCCTAGAACAAACACACTCGTTAATTGAAAAAGCACTTTAATGAAAGTTACAGTGCCCGTTGGATTAAGGGTTTGTAAGTCGTGGAGACCCTTCTGTGCGACAGTTCGTTTAAAAAATTGTATCTCACCTTCAGCTTCTTAAGATGACTCATACGGTCATTGTAGAAAACTTGAAAAGTATTTTTTTTTTTAGGCATTAAAAACCCAGTAAACTCGGGAGGAATCAATTCAGCATATTATTTATAGTTTTTATGAATTTTAGAACTCGTTGAAGTCAGTGAGTTTCTACAGTTTTTTCTCCCACGTTTCAAACATCACCCCAAATCGTTTGAGCCTTTGTAAATGTTTCCCCCTTAGTACACCAACCGTGACGGCTCCGCATCCACAGTCTGTGATACAGAAGCGGGGTGGACACCCACGGTCTCGGGCCAGCAGCCTGAAGGGTTCAGGTTGACCGGCTCACCTTTCCCTCGGTTCCGTCGCGGTCGCTGTGAGTGCCGGTTAGCCTGAGTCTCTCTGTGAAGCCCGCAGCCGGTCCCTGGGCCAACAGATGGGGTGATTGTTCCCATGTCTTTCAGGCCGTACAGCTGGTCCCTGGCTCCACGCCGAAGCGGCACAAAGCTCCGATGACATCAAAGGCAGAAACTCTCAGGTAACACGTCCCTCGGGTCTCTGAAAGTACAACCAGGAACTCTTCTCGAGAAGCCCAGAGATAGTGAGGCTGCACCTTCTCCCCGACAGCCTTACACTGTGCCTCAGACACTTTCTCCTCAGGGAAAGCCACGGGGTGGACCTCTGTTCCCAGCGAGAATGAAACGCTCACAATTTCAACATCTGAAGAATGAAACCGGGGGAGGGACTTCTCTAGAATCACCGCCACATACAGAAGCAAGTTTGGGGACCCGAGCCCCTTGAGAATCACTTGGCAACGGTCACCCTGCTCACTCCCCATTCATTCTCCCCTCGTCGTCAGCAGTCTGAGAGAGAAACTCTAACACGTATAAGACACGGTTCAGGGTTCTCACTCGTCTCTAGAACACATGGTTTCTTCCAGCACCCATGGGGGTTTCCCCCATCAACATTATTATTTATTTTGGCCACATTTAGTCACAATTCAAATCCTGGTAGTGAGAGAAAGCGGAGAGGGGTACCCAACAGGGGCTTGTGTGATAAGACACTCTTTGAAGTACCCTCGTTCTCACATGGGACAGCTGGGGCAGTGTTCCCTCCCCCCGCACCACCCCCGACCGGGCAGAGATGGTGCCTCTCACTGCACATGATAGGGGCTCATCTTAAAGGCCCTCTGCATCTTTGAAAGCTGGTCCCCCCTCCCCTCACCGTTTAAGAGTTCTATGTGACAAAGAGGGTGGCCCGCTGTTAAATTAGGCCCCTCCGAAACTGCATGGACCCTCAAGGAAAGTGACCTGAGAGCAAGAGGAAGCTGAGATGAGTTCCAGGAAGGACAAGCACCTGTCTCTTTTCTGCCACAGCTAATCCAAGAATTGCAATAACCGTTCTCAGATGATCACAGGCTGAAAGCGGGGGTTTGCTTGCGGTTAAGGGAGACGTACAAGTACATGGGTGTAGGGAAAAGGAAGCTTTCACTCTGGGAGATTATGGCTGAGTTTTGCTTTCTCCCTGGTGCATTTCTGCTATTTCTGAATTGTCTACAATGAATGCATTACTCCCATGATCATAAAAACGTAGTCGCAATCCAAATAGTCATCCCTACATTTTATAGCTCTTTACGTTTCTCAGATAACTTGCATACGTTATCTCATTTGACCTTCCGTTAACCCTGTCGTGTAAGCTGGAGAGAGACTGTTAATGCCATTTTCAGACAAGAAAACGCAACTCCAAGGAACTTGCCCAAGGTCACATGCCTCGACCCCTGGCTCCGTGTCCGGTATTCCTTCCACTACACCTCAGTGCTTTTCCTTGCATGTCAGACTGGCCAGGACAGGAGTCACCATCACCTTCAGGGATGATCAAACATTGTGCAGTGTCTGGTCCCTGGCCTCGTGGCCAGCACATGCCTGAATCACCTGAGCCCATAAAACTTGAGTCGGGCATAGACTGGAAAGTCTTTCTTGGCATCCCATTGTCGAGTTCTCCTTCCCATCTAGCTGGGCACCGTCTTAATTCACTTGCACTTCGCTGAGATAAAAAGCGATCGCCCAGAGAAGCGCTGGGTCCAGACAGGGCAAGTGGTGCCCCAGAGGGTGCTTGGTGCGCATCTTTCCTGGCTGCAGAGCCCAGGTGGTCCGTGCACAGGTGGGAGCCCCAGGCGGGAAAGCCGAAGGCCCAGGACCCTGTCTCTCTTTCCATCGCCTTGTCTTGGGACTTCCATCCAGCAAGTTCTTTACCTTCCCTAAGCTCCCTGTCAAGTGAATCAGCTGCTGCTCCATCCTATAAATGTGTCTAAGATAGCATTAGGTCCCCACATGCCATGAACTACATGTCCCGTTTCATCCCTTTTTCCACCCCTGACCCCCTGGGTAAAAAATCAGCTCCTTGCATATGATGGGACCCTCGGGCCCTGGCTTCCTTGCATGAATGAGGCAAAGCTTCGTGCCCAGCCCCGGGGTGGGCCATCTGTGTGCAGTGGGTCCTCTAACGCCACCTGGTAATGTCGTCGTGTTTCCACAGTTGTCTCTGAAGACACTCCGGTGAGAAGACAGCTGAAGCCGACATGCTGTGAACGTGTCCGCCCGCACCACACTCGCGACGTAACTCATTTGACATACAGGCTCTGAAGGGAGCATTTATTTATTGTAAAAATGTGGTTTGCACAGGCTTTACATCAGTATCGTAGTCGACTTTTATTTTTTAAAAAAACACACCCCATGCACCGTTTCTTCATTTTTTTTAAAACGCATCTTGGCGTTTGTCTGCCGGTGCCGCGAGAGCCCGGTCCCCACCCCATGGCGTCCGTTCCGTGACTGTGGATATGCGTGCAGGCTGGCCCTTCCTAGGTTCGAAACAGTTGTTAGACGATTCCTTGGTTGGCAAGTAGTTTCAGAGTCATAGTGTTATCCACGACGGCGTCTTCTTGGCATGATTTTATATGCTCAGCCCACATACTGCAAAGTCAAACCAAATAATGCCTTATGAATGCCGCGGCTCAGAGAGAGCAGTGTGTCCCCACACCCAGACGATGCCACACGGCCTCCAGCAAACGAGATGCCACGTCTCGCTTCCATGTCGCAGGACAGGGAATTCTTCTTCTTCTTTCTCTCTCTCTCTTTTTGTTCTGCCTAATGTAAATAGAATGCAAAATAAAGGCAGGAGTGGACTCGGTCCCTCCAACGCCAACCACGGGCCCCTTTTGTGACCGAATGACCCTACAAGTAGCCAACGCTCTTACTGTTTACAGCGCCCCGCGTGCCCAAGACCCTGAGACTTTCCTCCAGGGCCCCAGCCCCATCCCGGCAGCCAGAGTGAGGCGGAGTGAGCTTGATGAGGTTTCGGTATTTCCCCTGCCAGCTAGAAACTTACATGACTCATCCATCCTGAGAGTAAATTGCTAATCCTGTCTCAGAGGTCTTCCCCCGACCCCCACCGGGTGCAGGACTTCCATGGACACTACGACACTGAAAAGTATACATCAAAACTTATTATGAATATCCGCTTCAAATATCCAGTGCCCCAGCCCCCTTGGGAAACCTGGAACCAGCCATCAGGCAAAACCTAGCTCCCTTCTGAGCTAGGGGGAACCTGACTAGCCTGAGAACTCCCGCTCCACGCGGTGGGGGGAGCGGTGTGCGACTTCAGCCACCCCGAATGCGGCACGTGATGGGACGGATTCCGGCTGCCGCTCTCGCACCTGTCGTCTTGACCCCGCAAGGGAACAGAAGTGTGCTTTTGCTCGCCCCCTGGCCCCGAAGGCTCCCCGCTCTTGGAGAGGAAGGAAGGAAGGCTGTGACAGAGGAAGGAGAGAAAACAGAAGGAAACAGACTCAACCCTGGTCTGTGCTCGGAACAGCTGCAGATGAAAGGAAATCGAGGAGGGAGAGGTGGGGAGAGCCGTGAAAAATAAGTTTCCTGGGGAACCGTCCACTCACGTGCTCACACCTCAGGGACTTCGCACCCAGACCGAGCCACCCAAAATGGTAGATGGGTCGGAGGGTTTGGGCAGACAGGCGACCGCATACACCGCGCTGTGGTCTGGAGTAAGACGGAGATGTCAGCCTCCATTATCACCATGGTTCCTCCGTCCAGATAGAAGCAAGTGAGCAAGGTCAAGTCTCCTCCGGGGAATAAATCATGCCCAAAACTGTAACAGCTAAATCGATGGAAAGGAGGTTTTTCCAGGTCATCAGCCCCGGGCATACCCGATTTGTTTCATTGGTTCTGGAAGGTTTCCAGAAGGTTTCCAGAAGGTCAGAGTTTCTGTAGTGTAACAGTATCCACTCCACCTCCCTCCCAGGTGTACGAAATAATCACAGAGGTTTTCATCATCATGGATAAGAGTGCCCTCAACAAAGTTCCACCTTCAGAATGCACTGCCTGCCCTGATTGTGGTGTTTATACGTTTGTGCTCTACACCGCTGGGGGGAGAGGGGGGGAATACAACTCTTCAAGGACAGAGAGAAAAAGGAAAGAGCAGAAACCAAAAATCACCATTAGGGAGCAATCTCAGGAATCTGGCATCACACACATCCCTCCTGGAGACCAACCCCTGAATCCAGGCCCTTGGGGCCCCTGCTGGAGCACCGAGTCCCTCCGGCAGGACAAAGGTTTAGCTCCCTGACCGTAAGGTCACACAGAGGCGTCACCATGCCCCCCCATCCTCCACACCCACCGGCACTGCTGTCCAGGCCTCTTCAGCGTCTCCCGTGTACTTTCTATTTGTTCCCTCTGCTGATTCATTTCTTTGTACCTAATAAACTTTAATAAGTGGAAATGCTTCTGGTTGTTTCCTTGTGAAAACCCATTGGCGGTCACCGGTATTCATCTCAGCCAACATTTTTAAGGATTTGAAGGGCTTCTAAGAATGACAGAGCAAAAAGATGTGTACGCAGGACCCCAGACTCGCTGTAACATCCTGTGTTGGGGGGGGGGGCTTTCTTTTTCTGAGCTGACAGTTCTGACGAAATAACACAAAGTCGTAGCTTAATCATCATGTTTTCCTGGTGGTCGTAGGCTAACTAAACTAACGGGTATTTGGAAAAACCAACCAAGGGAAAAACTTTCTCAGGTGCATTTCTTTAAAAAAGTAGGTAACACTCTATTCCGTTTTATTGATACAATATGGGTAGACAGTGGTGCTTCTAAATTCCTGTGTTGAAATAGAATGACATTCAACCTAAAATACATTAACACCCCAACCCCAAGTTAGCAAGTCCCTCAAGAATTCCATATGGGGCAGTATCATCTCAATCCATACAGTGCTTTCAGGTGGACTCTTGAAACACGGTCCAAGAGACGAGGTTTACCTGCTGGGCCAGCCGGCTCAGGGGCGAACGTGGATCTGAAGCTGTTTTTTGCATCTTACAAGTTGGATGAAGTAACTTCCTTAATCCCGGCCTGTCCTCAGTTTCCTTCCCCGTAACATGGAGACATAAAAAATGTGCCTGAGCATGTGGTGGTGAAGGTTCAGTGGGCGAACCCTCAGCCCACACCCAGGTATCGGCACACGACACACTCTAAGGGCACAGCCAGTTGGCCTTGTGTTACGTGCGCGGTCACAAACGGCTCTTGCTGGCTGCACCCCAGGCAGGCCGTGGAGACATGCTGCTCAGATGACACCCCACTAGCCGGGCTGTGGGAGAGAGCGGTCATTAAAATTCACGGGCGCCCCCGAAATGACTCTGAAGTTACCTGCTACACACTTCGCATCCAAATTAGTCGCGGGCCTGACTTGTTTTATCTGCTGGCTCATTGGCGGAGGTGCAGGTAGGCTGTTTAATGACCGAGAGGGCCAGGCCAGCTGAGTAGAAGAGCAACGGCCTAAGGTAATTGACAAAGGGGATAGTGAACTTCAAAGCCATTGATTGTGGTGAAGTAGCTGTCATCTTAGGCACCCCCTTCGTTAAGGGTGGGTGAGGGGGTGCCTGCCTGGGCGAGGGGAGCAATTTAATGGAAAAAGCTCTAGACCCCAGAAGCAACCTCCATGCCCCAGGAGGCTACACTTCCTTCACGAATCTTCCGTCGTAGGTTGAACTGTGTCTTCCAAAACTTCAAATCTTACCGCCTTAACCCTCAGTGCTACAGAATAGAACGCGATCTGGGAAACAGGGTCACTGCAGATGTAATTAGCTGAGGTCATACGAAGCAGGTGAACCCCTGATCCGACATGACTGGTACTGTACAAGAAGGGGAAATTTGGACGCAGACACGTACACAGGGAAAACGTCACGTGGAGATGAAGGCAGAGACCGGGCTGACGTGCCTACAAACCACGAAATGCCGCAGATGGCCAGAAGCCAGGGGAGAGGCATCACCCAGAGCCTCCCTCACAGGCCTCAGAGGGAACCAACCCCACAGCCGAACTTGGACTTCTCGCTTCCAGAATACTGGGACAATAAATTTCTGCTGTTGAAGCCATCCAGTTTGTGCTGCTTTGTTACAGCCGCCCTAGCAAGCTAAGGCCGGCCTTATCACCTTCTGGCTTTGTAGGAATACATTACGTTTATGAAAAAACTTATGGTTATGAAAGAAGCTGGAAATAAAGTTTAAAGAGTTAGCAGTTCCATAGAAATGGGGCAGTTAACGACTATGACCTCGACACAGGTCACTCGTTGCCGGTGACTAAGTCCTATTTCCATGAACAAGATGTTCCGTTGCCTTTTTGCCTGTCAAGGCGGAGACCAGATCGTGGCAGCCAGCTGCATTTCTGAGTCACGAAGTTGTCCCTTTTCCCCCTGCGGACCTGTCAAGGGCCTTTACGAGGAAGACGCTTGGCACAGCTGATAATCTAGACTTCTGTTTCTAGTGAGGTTTTGGTTTTCATTGTAGGGGTTAAAAAAAATTTTACTGTCTTAACCATTGTTATGTGTACAGATCCATAGTGTTCAGTGGATCCACATGGTTGTGCAAGAAGAGATCTCAGAACGCTTCTATGACCTTGTCAAATTTAAACTCTGGACCCCTTCAAAAACAATTCCCCATTTCTCCCTGCCCCCAGCCCCCATTCGACTTTGCTTCTTCGAGTCTGCCTACTCCGTGTACCTCATATGAGTGCAATCACACAATACTTGCCTTTTCGAGACTGGCTTATTGCACTCAGCATGAGGTCCTCGGAGTGCATCCATACGGTAGCATGTGTCAACACTTCCTTCCTGCTTAACGCTACATAATATTCCACTGTATGTGTGCACCACATTTGATCTACCGATGGACACTTGGGGGTGGCTTCCACCTTCTCGCTTTCACGAATAACGCTGCTGTGAACGCGGGTGGACACGTATCTCTCTGGGGTCGTGCTTTCAGTTCTTTTGAGTATATTCTCAGAAGTAGAATTTCTGGATTGTATGGAAATTCTGTTTTTATTTTTTTAAGGAAACACACTGTTTTCCATTTTCCATTCCCATCAACAGTGAGTGCACTAGGGTTCCAATTTCTTGTCATTTTCCGTTTCGTTTTATTTTGTTTTTGATAGTAGCATCCTGGTGGGTGTGAGGTGCTACGCTGTGGGTTGGTGTTTATTTTTAAAACATGAATCTGTCTCCAAAATGGCATAACATGAAGAAAACTGCGGAACCGATCGGGTTTTCTGAATATTTAATCAGAAAGGTATATGCCTTTTCATACATTTTCTGAGTTTTAACTGATGCCTAACATTTATTCATGAAACACAAAATAGAAGAGGCCACTGAACATTAATTTCAGTACTTTTTATTGTATGCTAGGTGTATTTAGAGACCATTCCAAGGGCAAGCGCTGGATGGGAGTTATCTGGTTTGCAGATATTTGTACAAAAGGCCGTTAAGACTACATGGTCCGTCCCCACTGCAGGAAACAAAGATCCTCCTTTTCATTATTCCCCGCCAATAGCATTTTCCAGCTCACACATTTAACTTCTCACGACACGATTGCAAACATGTACGGACCCGTTCCCATGAGCAATCTGCATGTGACATTTCGGGGTGTTTAAAGCCAATCAGAGAGAGCACAGCGGACACAAACCACAGGAGGGAAACTGGGACTTGGGGCCGAGTGGGATGAAACACCACCGCTACGGGGAAGCACGAGGTAGCGCTGGGACAGCGTGGGCGGGTGACCTGCCACTCCTGCTCCCCTCCTTCCTGGCCAGCTAGGTGGGGTCCCCTCCCTCCTGCCTCCACGCGCTTCTTCCCAAAGCTGAGCGCTCCGCTGAAGACCTCCCCATAAATGACTTGACCGTTCTTCAGTCAAGGATGCAGTTAGTGGTTTCATAACAGACACACTGCTCCCACCTGCCTCCCCTGCTGGGCCAGCCAGAGCTGTGTCCACCTGTATCCGTGTGGATGATCAAGGACCAAACAAGTGTGCCTGGTTGATCATTGGTTTTGATACCTACTGGTTTACCCAATAGCGAAAGAACCTCACTGCTAATATCTAATAGGCGTACACCTGCTCTGTCAGACAGCTTGTAAGAAAGACTAATAACAACACTGCGTCTTACGTTATTAGACACTAAAGAATCACCATGATTTCAAGTATATCCTTATCCTACCTAACGTTCCCAAGCACCTCCAAGAATGAAAAGAATACTACTTCTGCTTTGCTAGTTTTCTTTCCCTGGAGCCTCTGCCCCCCCCCATTAGTGCGGAGGGCTGTCTTCCTCTATGACAACTCCCCTCTACTAGACAAGACTAATTAGCTTATGTTTGGTTATGGGACGTGGGAGCTGAGGGTGGGAGGGCTTCTGTCCTTTATGGCCCTGTCTTCTTTCTGTACAAAACATGCATAGCGCCCCCCTCCCCGAGTCTGAATGGATACCCAAATGGCATTTTAGGAAGCTATATACACACTGACCTTTAAACATTATTTTCATATAGTTCATTTTGAATATTCATTTTCTCCATATTGCCTTTAGACGAGCAATGCCTGGTCAATAAGTGATCCACGTGATGATACGCATTTTTCAAAAGCGGAGTCTGTTAGGAGCATTTAAAAACTAACATTCCCCCCCCCCAACAACAGCCTGCTCAAAATCCAACACACTTCAAGCTGTTCAGTAGATGAGTCACTAGAAGTGAGCACAGCCACATCGGCAGGTTCTTCGCTCCCTCTTGTCTTTCTCCATCTATCCAATGCATTAACAAATCTGTCCACTGCTATTATTCCGATGTGACTACACACAGACCACCTGTGCCAGATGGAAGCAGCCCAGCCCCGGTTAACTTCTGGGCTACCTCGCCCTCTCGTGGTCAGACAGAGGCACCACACCCGTGATGCACAGTGTCAGCCAAGACAGCTCTGAGTAAGGGTCGGCCCTTCTCTGAAGTGCTGGACTACGGTCAACGTCCCTAAGAGAAGCTGCCATTGTTTCCCATTGCACAATGGCTGGGTCATGGCATAAAGCTGCCTGGGTTGTCCGTGACCTTTGTCTGGCCCATAATAATGAAAGCAGGCCTCTGTGTAACCTATTCTCACCAGGTCCCTTTTGGTCAAACACCGAATCACCAAATCACAGACATGTCAGGTCTGATGAAATGTTTCCATAATAGCTGGAGGGAGGTAAGACGACATGGTGACATTGATGCGTTCTGCATCACCTTGCTTTAAACAAGCACTCAGCAGGCGGGCGTAGGCGGGGACGGGTCCCCGTCCCCCTGCAGACAGACGCTCCCAGAATGGCCGCTGCCCCTACACGGAGACCCTGAGTTCATCAACGGTGAAAGCCTAGGCCAAACCTGGACAACACCCTCAGCAACCGCGAGCAGCCGCCGTTAACTCCGCCGGCTCAGTCTCCCCGCCTCTCACCACTCGCGGTTAGTGATTTGACACACGGACTTTGCAAAGCTGCTGGGCAACAAGCTCGCGCTGCTCTTACGCCTGCCCGCTTACAGAGAGCCGGTGGAAAAACAGATCTGCTCCGAAGAAACCTGTGACCCTCCGTCCACAGCAAGCGCCTCCCGACGCTCACGGCCTAGCGCGCACACTGGTGCTGAGGCAGAGTCACTCGGAGCAATCCGGCTGCCATTCTCCCACGAGCTGGCGGAGTGACACACCCTCTCGCAGTCAGCGCTGGCCACTTTCCATTTCATGAGTGGCGGAGAGTTTCAGTACCTGGAGGCAAGACCCCCACTACCCCCTGCCCACTCCAGCTCTCCGTCCAAAGGCAGCCACCGGGACATGCGGGGAGGAGGGGGAGGAGGAGGACCCGGGGAAGCCGGCTGCCTGCGCTACAGCTCTGCGGGATTTAACAGGCTGGGCAGGAAGGGCGGAGGCCGGATGGGGACCCTGGCGAGAAATGCTTCTACATCCATCTGTCGCCTCCCTGCCCTCTGCCTCCCCAAGGCCGAGCCCATCTGGTCCTCCGCGCACGCTTTGCTCTGCTCTGGCGTAAGTCGAACCCCTCACAGGAACGCGACGTGGGAAGCAAATCAGCTGAATTCATGTTTCTGCTGAGATAACGTGGTGGCGGCTCAGATTCCAGCTACTTTAACTAGAACCTAAACCGTCCAAAGCGGCTCCTTTTCTCGCCCTCATTAGCTGAGAGATTCGCAGCTTTGTGGGGTGGAACTGTGCCCCGGGGCCATTTAATTGATCCTAAACTCGATGGCAGCAACCAGGCCTGGAAGCGCCCGAGACAAGGCCACGTCCACGTGACGGGGATGCAGCTACGCAGGAGAGCCGGGTGACTTCTGGGAGAGCCACACGGTGACTCGGGGAAGTCCCCGGCATAGCTGCCTCTGAATCTCTAAAGCAGGCAGGTTCCAGCTAACGCAGATGCCCAGCGGTCCACACGTGGAAGCACTCTGTGCATCCAGGGCACCCAGCGCAATGCACAGGATCATGGGAACGAGGATGGAGCTGGGACCGGGGAGGAGCTCCCTTTAATTCCTTCCCATTGCTTCTGTCCCTTAAAACAGGGGTCCCCAACCCCAGGGCCACAAACTGGTACCAGTCCGTGGCCTGTTAGGGCCACACAGCAGGAGGTGAGCAGCAGGCGAGCGAAGCTTCGTCTGCATTTGAGCCGCTCCCCAGCGCTAGCATCATCGTCTCAGCTCCACCTCAGATCGTCAGGCATTAGATTCTTATAGGGGCACCCGGTCCCTGGTGCCACAAAGGTTGGGGACCACTGCCTTAGAAGACACGCCTGGAGACTCCCGCACTACAGGCACACACTCTAGTAGTGGGAGGCCAGGAAGCTTCTCCCTGGAGCACACACACACATGAGAGCCCCAGGCCCGACAAAGAAATGCCTTCTCTCAGCCTGACAGGGGCCGCTACTGAGAGCAAAAACTTCGGAAGATTTTGCTTTCCCCCCAAAACTCAGCACCGCGGAGCCTGCCTCCCAGGGCTCGATGAACTCCAGTCCTCCCGTGGAGAGGCTAATGTGTCCATTGTCACGGAAATACAACACTAGCAGCTGAAAATCCACAGTTAGTCATAGGATCGCACGAGAGGAGAATGGGGCACGCGTAACTCCGCCGAGGAAGGGGACCTACATCGCAGAAGGGGCCTTTTTGCGATTCGAGCAGAACACGGGTGAACAGTTCGATCTGGCTTCAGAAAAGGAGACCACACCAGAATGTTCTCGTTTCACTCAGACAGGAGAGTGGTGGTTGTGCCGGTAATTTGGTAAGGTGGGAAAACTTTAAATAAGAAGGGGAACGAGAACGCTCACTTCACTTAAAGAACTTAATCTCCGTGTCAACACAGTCATAGAAAAGATCCCCCACTTCCGCGGGGTCCAGGGGCCCGGCGCTGCTCAGGATTTCCTCCATGGCTTCCAGGCCTTGTCTCTCCAGCTGCAGCATGGTCTTCCTCAGCTTTCGCCCTTGCTCCTGAGGCAGGACAAAGATAGTGGGCGTCATTGCGATGGACAATGAAAACGTCTCGGGGGCTACCCACCCTATTCAATCCGTTTCCTACAGGACCGCCACAAAGATCCTTCTAGAATGCCAACATGGCTTTGTCGCTGCCCTGCTTAGAACACCACACGGCTTGCCATGGCCTCCAGGACAAGTCCCGAGTGGCAGCCAGGGAAGGCCTGTTGCAACGCACAAGGCTCTTCCTTGCTTCACCTGCTGCCGTCAGCTGGGCCGAGAAAACTACAGCCTCCAGCCCATCGCACCCTTCCTAGCTACTGAGCAGGTAGCCCTGCTCTCCCTCAGTGCCTGGTCTTCAAATGCCTCCTTTCTGGGCCCCGCGGTCCAATGCCTTTCCTTCTGTCAAGGTTGCTCTCTCCTGTCCTGTAATGGTTTGGCTGCTTGCCAGAGTCCCCGTTAGAGCATCATCTCATGAGGGGGGGGGGAGAATTGGGCTGTTATCTCTGTCCTCCAATGCCTGGGACGTGGTAAGCCCTCCCCATAAATGTCTGTTGAAGAAATAAATGGATCTATGAATAAATGCATGCCACGTCCATCCCTGATTTACTTATTTTCTGAGGTGGTGAGATCTCTTCTTTCAAGTGGGAATTATTCGTTGGATGACAGTGAAAACCTTTCACGTGCTCAATTAATTAGTCCCATAACACAGAAGCTGCTGTCACTACCCGGCCACCACTTCCTAACGCTGGCTTGACTCACACCAACAGTCAAAGCCCACCAAGGCTCATCAGTCTCATCTCACTGAAATTTTGTGGAGAATAGCTCAGAGCACACAGTCCTTTCTACCTCTGCCTTCTAGTTACCGAATATCCACAAAACCAGGCACGACCCAGTGATATTTCTCCTCACTTGACGGTGCCTTCCTAACCTCCACCTAGATAAACATGCGTCGTCAGGAATGCACGCGGATGGCCCTGGACAAAACTCGGGGTGATGTAGCGGCAGGGTCCACAGTTCCAGGGGCACGTGTGGCAGAGGAGACAGATACAAAGTGACTGTGCAAGCTTTACATGTCAACGCAGTCATTTCTGTGGCGTGGAACAGTGAGCTCTACGCAGAGTAAGACGGCCCTTCTCGGGGACACTTTGCATGTAACAGGTCACCAAAAAGGGATGCCTTTCCTCAGAAGAAACTGGACCTGTCACAAGTTCTTAAATGAACGCTTGGGAAGCAGATGAGCATCCAACAACCACAGGCCTTCTTCCTTCCTCAGCAAAGCAGAGGCATGGGTGATATACGAAGGCCCATCGCTGACGGCTGCTGTGGGCACACACTGCGTGTGTGTCTTGTTTGAACTGATGTCTTGGAACTTTCATTTACCCAAGTTTTGCGTGGAGGAGGGGAGTTAAACTTTGAATAGTTTTTTTTTAATTGAAAACTTTTTTTTAACTGGAAACGTTTTGCATCATCATAAAATATACACAAAATTTACCACTCAACTATTTTTAATGCACAGTTCAGCAGCATTAAGTACCTTCTCATTGTTGTGCAACCCTATCCCTCTCCAGAACTTTCCTGAAGAATCGCTTTTTTAAAAAAACAATGTATGGTCCATGGCCATGCCACCCGGAACAACAAGCCCAGTCCCGTCTGATCTCAGAAGCTAAGCAGGGTCGGGCCCAGTGAGTACTTGGATGGGAGACCACCTCAGCAGACCAGATGCTGTAGGTGTTAAAAATAAATCAAATCAAATCGAACAATGTACGATGGCAGCTTTAAGTGGTGCCATCACATACGACGTTTCACCCCCAGCAACATACAGAGAATTTCCAAGAGCAGAAGAGCAGTCACCCCTACCAGAACCACACGTTTCTGTAATGCCTAGGCGCACAGAAAGTGAGGACGATTCGCAGCCCACTGAGTTCTAGAACAACGTCAAAAGCGGAGGCTTCGTTGCACTTGGGTTCGAGAGACCGAGTGAGAACACCAGCGCCCGGCATTCTAGCAAGGGCCGCGGGAGGAGCCGCGCTGGAGCGGGAGGAAAAGTGGGCGCTTGTCGGCGGCTTTCCCGCGTGTCTTTCTCGCTAAACCCGCCCCTCCCGCGTGTCTTTTCTCGCTAAACCCGCCCCCGGCAGCGCCCACCCCGCGGGCTCACCGGGTCCCCCGCGATGACGGCGCGCGCCCACTCGTGGGCCTTGTACAGCTCGTGCCGGCGGTCTGGCTTCTCCTGGAACCGCGGTTCCTTTCTGGCTGGGTCGCTGTCCCCGAAACAGGGAGCCTGTGCTTTGGGGACAAGTTTGACGTCATCGACAAAGATGAAAGGCTTGAATATGGACCTGGAGAGAAAGGAGAGGTGCTTCAGCCAGACGGGGGTGTGAGCCTCCCTCAGGGCAGGCGCTCGGGGTTCCTGAAGTCGGCACACATCCTCCCACCTCCGCCAGACGTGACTCTGCAGCCTCCTGGGCCAGCGCTGAGACCCTTCTGCGGGGACCAGGCCTGGGGCTCCCGGTGAGCAGCCAGAGCCAGCACAGTTCACACCCTCTCAGTCCCAGGGCCTGTACTGGGCAAAAGGGGTCAGTGTCATGGCCTCCACGGGCTCAGGCTTGGCAGCGGGGTGGGTGCAGGCTCAACCACTGGCAAGCCCGGAGGACTGCAGAGTCCACCAGAGGGCTGGCCCCGAGCTCTCTCCCGTTTCCCCCAGCCCCGGGGCCCGGATGATGTTCCCAGGTACGATGGCATCCCACTCAGCCCCCAGCCCCTCACCCCTTCTCTCCAACCCTCAAAAGCCCTCGTGGGAGTGATATTTCCAACGGGAAACCTGTCACTTCATTTCTGTGCATCTCGGAACCAACCTGAGATTGGGGGAGGACTTTGGCAGTAGGGGGGGAGGAGCCCCAAGGGGGACAGCTTGGCAGCACCTGCCAGGCTTAGCTGCAATCCCGGGTCTGCCTGACTCATGGCGTGGGGGAAGGAACTGAGCTGGGGCTCAGAATGGGGGCGTGCGTCCCGTCTCTGCCCTGACCACCACGGGCCCGCCGTTACCCCTGCGTCTCATCTGGACTGAAACAATCTCCACGGTCCCTTCCAGCTTCTAAACCTATCGTGCTACTTCTGCTTCTATGCCAGGCTGGCTGTGAACCTGTGACTGTGACTTCAGGAAGCTCATGCTACACGCCATGGTGGTCTTCCGCATCCAACGTACAGGATGACGACACAGTAAAAGGTTGGAGCATTCTGTCTGCTGGGACGGCGAGCCCACTCCACCCTCCCTGGCATGTGGAGGTTAGCTTAACACCGGCGAGGGCGCCTGTGGCTTTTCTAAGACGAGAGGTACCAGGTGTTTCTCTCTCCCACCTATCAGTCTGACGAGGTTCCCACGAGAGTCTAAAGCAAGTCCGTAAGGAAGTCAGCACCCCCAACCACTGCCAATGTAAAGCACAGACTTGTCAGGTGGCTAAAGGGAGACTTAGCGACCGAGTAAAGTGAAATGGTGGCTGATAATAAATTGCAATAATGCTAGTATTGCCTATAGGGAATTACCTATCATTCAGGCTTAATCATTTTGTGTCCACATATCCAAAAAAAGAATATGGATAACTCAGTGGTTCTGAAACCTTCTGATTTCTTGCCAGTTCTTATTTAAAAATCCCATTAAAAATCTAAATAGATGAGAATCTCGGACATTTCCCACACTTAAATCTCAAACAGTGGCTTCTTAAATGCCACTTGATTGAATGTATATCAACTAATGGCCCAGAGAGATGAAATGACTTGACCAAGGTCACATATCCAGCTACCAACAGAGCTGCAACTGCCATCTAGTTGTGACCACCCCTCCCAGTCCACGTGGGCAGGGCAGGGCACGCCTCGCCACTCATGCGGGGCGTCCCCGGGGTGTCCCCAGAGCGTCCCGTGGACGGCTCTGATTCGGGACACAGCGCGGAGGGCTCCAGAAAGCTGATGCTGCTCTGTCCTCTCACACGGACCTTCAGAGAAGTCATCTCACTGGGAACTCACTCTGGAC
Source organism: Eonycteris spelaea (assembly GCA_003508835.1). Taxonomy (NCBI): domain Eukaryota; kingdom Metazoa; phylum Chordata; class Mammalia; order Chiroptera; family Pteropodidae; genus Eonycteris; species Eonycteris spelaea. The sequence continues at coordinate 2,859,158 of PUFA01000036.1, forward strand.
ACTCAGCCCCTCCATGGTGTGGGTGACATGAATCGGAGACGACAGGCCTAAAAGGAGAAAAGGCTTCCCATGCCAAGGGCAGCCGGAGGCTGGTTAATGAGGAGCTTGCAAACTGGCCGAGCTACTCCACAAGGACCCTGGTGACGCACAGCTAGACAAAGGGGTCCACGAGCAACACCGAGGAGAATCGTATCACTGCAACCGTCAGCTCTCGCCGCGAAAAATCTAAGGTCCAAGGCCCACAGTCCGATGACACGAGGCACAGCAGCCCTTCCAAAGTCTGTCTCGGAGGTCTGCAGGGTTTCAGCCTTTGGATGACACTTTGAGCCACAGCCCAGACACATGCTCCAACTGAGGCGTCTCTGCCTTAGCTGTCTTCTTTTTCCTAAAATTTTACGATGCGCGCACCGAGCCAGAGTAAAAAATCTGTTTTCCTCTCATTCGTTGCCTCATTTGGAAGGAGAACAAAATTATCATGAAAATCTCTAACATTTTATAGTAGATCATAACTTTCAAAGTGCTTGCATTCGATTCTCATGGTACTCTATTCATGCATTCATTCATTCATTCATTCATTCAGTAAATCCATGCTGAGTGCGGACCGAGTACCAGAGACTGTTCTAGGACCAGGGCTACAGCAACAAACGAACAAGGCAGGGTAGGAACTCTGCCCCACTTGCAGATGAGGCGACTGAGGCTCACAGATGCTAAGAGCTTTGTCCAAAGACATACTCCTAATCCGCGCCAGAGCGAGAACTCAATCTCCTAAAGCCAAGGTCAGTGTTTTCCCCACTACCTCTCACTGCTGCAGCTTTTATTCGTTTATTTATACACACACATTGTGCTCCTAGAGAAAAATAAAATACTTTTTGTGCTTTGGGATTTGAAATTTCAATACCAGCGTCAGCCAACGCTTCTGACTTCAAACATGACTTTGTTCTTACTGAAGGTGTAGAAACTCCCCCAAGTGACCAAGCCAGGCTTATCCCCTGCCCTGGCGTCTCCAGCAGACCCCAAGGGGCTTCTGGCACAGACAGGAAAAGCATAAAGGCTCCCACTGGGAGTCTACACAGCTCCGGAGGCTGAGCTCACACACACTACGGCGTCTGAGGCCCGTAACGTCACCTCCAATAACAGAAAGGTCTCACTTGCTACTAACATCTGAGTTAACCTGGTGAGACAGTCTCAGCTGATCCAAATTAGATCCAAATCGGGAGAAGAGGAGGAACCCCGCCCCCAACACACGCACGCACACACGCACACACTCACACACACTGTCACTTACATCTCCCCAGCCCCTTGCCACTAGTTAAAGTACTTGAAACACCCTAAGTTCCTAGCACCACGCCCCTCATTTCTGTTTCCTAGGCTGAAGTACATTACAATTAGGGACATGGGTTGGGAAATAGCCTTCTAATGTTTAAAATGGAAAGTTTTTAACTCTCCCCCCCACCCGGGTTGGTTCGTTCTGTATGCTGAGTATTTGTGTGTTTTCCCCAAAGTGGGGGCCTCTCGGCGGGATTGCTGCTTTGACGTCTCCATCTCTGAAAATAATATAAGGCCCGGTTCATGGCGTCTGCCAACTCCTGTGGTGTAAATACGCCACGGTGGCCTATGTCGCGCCCCCACGGTGACATCACTGAACACACGGTCAGGAAGAGGGGCGCGTAACCGGCTCTCGCCGGCCCCAGTGCGCTGCGGGACCCCGCATGTCACACGGTTCCCAACGCTCAGGCGCTTCTCTGCTCTCCCCTCTGCCGTTTCTCACAGCAGGGAAGCTTCAGTAAGTACTGGATTCCAACGGGGAAACGGTGTCCAAAGGTCAGAGCCAGGGGACTAAAGCCAATCAGTGTCCCTACAGAGGACTAAGGCACTGGCTGGCTCAACGGAATATTACGGGACGGACTTGGCCTTCTCGATAACATTAATGCAAGGTCCTTTGCATCTCCCTCCGTCTCTCAAACTCTGACTTTTGCACTTTTCTTTCACTCTGAAACTACGTTGCACCTGGTACATGCTCGAGGGAGGGAGCTGAGAAAGGAGGGAAAGGGGGAGAGAAAAAGAATGTGAGGACGAGCTATTTCGAAGCCAGGGCCTGTCATTAATACCGGGGACAGAGGGCGGCGAGGCGCCGGAGCAGACAGGCCGCAGTCAGGCCGGGCCCTTCTGCTTCCAGCACGAACTGGGAGCGATAAAGGGCATCGTCCGCTTTTCGCAGGTCCGCTGCTCGGAAACTGTTTTCTGAAAACAACCTCTCCAATGCTTTCGGCATTAGCAGCAGTCAGTCAAAATGTCCCTCATTTTACTACCTAAACACCCAAGAGCAGGTAATTCCTGCTGACGAAATAGAAAATGGGAACGTGCCCGACAACGGAAAATGTTCAAACGCTGAACAGGAAGATAAATCGATGACAGTGCTACAGTCACAGCAGGAAGTGCGGCCCGTTTCACCATGCGGATAAAAACGAACGCCTTCCAGAAAGCTCTTAATCTTCTTTACGGTCTTTTCAATTAATCTAACCACGGATAACTTGCTTTTAAAACTACATGAAATCGTCCATTTTAAATATTAGAAGGCTATTTATTTCCCAACCGTTTTTTTTCCCTAATTCCATCGGGCCACGCATTTCGGCTTCGGCAGCAGAAACTCCCTGATATTCGTGTCCTGGCATCACAATGGCCTGTCTCCTAAGCCCTGTCGGGGCAGGTGCGTGAGAGATCAGGGCACCCGGGGTCTGGGACGGCCATTCTTTGGTTCAACTCACTCCTTCGACGCTTCCTGTTCCCTGAAGAACAGTGTGCGAATACCTGGGCAGAGCATGCCAGGCGCTCTAAACGCCCATGTGTGCCCCTGCGGGCCAGCGGCGAGTGCTCGCAAGACGCGGCTGGACCACGGCATTGGGAGGCCAGCTTTTCTGCCTCTGTGCTTTTGCACGTGCTGTTCCCGCCACCCAGATGCCATGCCAGCGTCTTGCATCTAACAAACGCCTACTTTTCCCACAAGGCCCAGGGCCCAAGAGTTCCTTCCTCTGTGAAGTTTCCCTCTCTGTCGTCTCCTTTATGCCTGCCACCTCGTACCTGGTACACACTTGGTTCCTGGTACCCAACAAGCACACAAACTGGGGCACAGCAGGTGCTGCCTAGTGCTTGTTAAATGAATAAATGAGTGAATAACTAACTAAGAAGAGCTCATACCCAATTGAATAGTCAGGGCCTGCTGGAAGGGTCTATCGATATTGGCAGTAGTTTAAAAAATGAGGCCCGACAAGCACACAAAGGTGGGGACCGGTATTGTCCCCATTGAAGAGCACAGAAACAGCAGCTTAGAGGCGTGAAGCGACTCACCCAGCTACTAAGTGACCGCGGTGGATTTCCACACCCGAGCAGTTTATTCCGCAGGCTGTGTCCTTAACCGCTGTGCCACGCTACCTCTTTGCTGAGATACGGGGCAGAAAGCGACCCTCTAAACAGGACGTCTGAAAGAACTGGCCAGCGCACCTGAAGTTGCTTCGGTCTGCTCTGCCTCTGGGCCACTCTGTCCTCTTAACTCATAGGAACTGGTCGTTTTGATAAATCTTGGGCATTTCTCTGTCAAATCTCTCTGTCTCGTCGGGTCTTGTTTATCTTTGCACCGCCCCCCCCCCCATACATAGCACCATGCCCGCCCATGATAGATACTCAATAACTATTTGCTGAATTTAAAACTATTTGATGCCATGATTCTGACAAATGCTATGCGACAAAAACCAAGAGCTTCTCTTCGTCAGAGCTCTTTGTACCACCCTAGCCAAGTCGAGGCCAATTAAATAATGTGACTTGGCTATACCAGGGAGGCGCAGGAACTTGGTGTGTGCTTGCTGGCTGAGCTCTCAAGAGTAGCTCACACTTTCTGCTTACGTGACTGCGTCTCAGACGAACCTGGAAGGATCTGGGGTCCCAGTGAAGTAGTGAATGCACGGTGAGCTTGTATTCTGAGGCAGGACCGACACTACACTGGCTGTGGTGAGGAAAGACTCGGAGTCTATACAGACCCCACTGGCTTTGTCCCGTAAGATGTCGATCATAGTCTGCACAGTGATGCTTTCTGTAAAGAAAAAAAGAAAGGGGTGGGGGGAAGAGAGAGAGGTTTAACTGTGGCGGGCTGTCAACCGAAATTCATTTACTCCTTTCCCATTTTAGTAACACAACTGCTGAAATTATAGCTGAGAACATAACTGCCTGCCTACAGACTATACCTCCCAGCTTCCCTTGTGGGTAGGTGTGGCCGCATAATCAATCCTGAAGCAACAGGAGACATGGAGAACTTCCTTGCCACATCCATAGAAAGAAATGCTTGCCCTTCACTTTTCTTTTCCCCCTTCCTGCTGCCTGGGAGAAGCCAGCAAGTGGACCCCAAATGGAAGTCATGTGTCAAGGCAGAGTAACATATCAGTCCTGGACTGTCATTAAATCCGCACCATAATGTGGGAGAGAAACATGCTTGCATTTTTTTTAAGTCACAGTGTTTCAGGTCTTTTGATACAGCACTTATCAATACCGCAACACACGTAGTGACACAGCAAAATGAAATCCGTAGAAGCACATGCAATCCATGCAGGTCAACCTAGCAAGTTCTCTCCTACGCTCTTACTCTTGCTGTTTGGAGTGTATATTTGAAAAATTACTTCTCTGCAGCGAAAACCACACACAGAGAGAGGTATTTAGAGCAGTCGGAATCATTACAACTTTTGGCTCTGACTTCAGACAGATAAGTCCTTGACTACACTGGCTCCCAGTTCTACATTCTCTCCCTCGGGTTTTAATCCACTAAAGCACAATTCTTTCCGTCCGTGTCCACGAAGACGACATCAAAGCGTCACACAGAGAGAAGACCGCTTACAGGTCACTCGCACGACTCGCACGCTTTTTGCAAATTTCTATTTACGACACGTCCCTCCTACAAATGGTCACAACAACTCCTTGATTTCTTCAACCTACCCAGGGTTCAAGTTTCCTCGCTGTCTCATAAACGAGTTTACTGATTCCAATAGGTTGACAATGTCTCTCAAATCTCTGCCTCTCATCTTTTAACCTTGTATTTGATGTACGGGTCATTTCTCCCATAAAGTTTCCCAGTCTGGACTCCCATGGTGTCATTTAATTCTGTTCCCCCATTCCTTGTATTTCCCATAAACTAGTAGCTAAATCTGAAGTCTTCAACAGATTCAGGTTTGATGTTTTGGCAGGACTACTTCATACATGGTACTGTATACTTTCATTAAGCTGGTTTATTTTTAATTAAAAACTCTGAGCATTTTTTAGTGTTCCCACTTTAAAATGGATACTTCCTTGCCTTCTTACCCAGAATATATTAAGTTCTACAGCAAAAGTCTTAAAATGTTCTTCTAGATTAAGTAAGGGTCAGCAAACTTTTTCTAAGAAGCAGATAGTAAACATTTTAGGCTTATGGCCATACAAGCTCTGTCGTAACTTACCTGTTGCAATTGTTAATCTCTGCCACTGTAGCATGGAAGTGGCCATAAATGAAACAGAAATCAACGGGTGTGGCTGTGTTCCAATAAAATTTTAGTTACAAAACAGGTCACTGACAACAGGTGAGAGTTTGCTGACCTGTCCTAAATCATCACAGGTTTGACTTACAAAACACTAGTATCACTAGCAAATTTAAAATGTGGCCATTATAGTTTATTTGGAAGGGTTTCTACTCAGGCATAGAAATAATAAATTATCCAGACACCATATTTACCTAAATATGGGTTCTGATTAAGTCAATAACGAGGTGGGAAACTGAGGGCTCATGAAGAGAATTCAAATCAATAGTTAACTTAATAAATGTTCATGGAACAAAGGACTATAATAGGTATCAAAAGGGAATCCTAAGATGAGTAAAAGAGACAATGCCTTGTCCTGAAGACTCAGCAGGCTAATGGGAGCAGAAAATATAGGCAGAAGCTAAGTCAAATACACAAACGCTAGCTATAAGGAAGTCTGCAATAAGTATCACAAAAAGAAGTACAATGACATTAGTGTTTAAAGGGGACACAGGAGCAGGAAACTTCCATGGATGAGGAAGCACCCTGTAAAAAATAAGTGCAAGCTGTCATTTTGCCTACACATCAGGGACTTTATCACAAGTTGGTCTCTCTATACTTGTAGTCTATCCTATACTCCTCATTCTTCACCTTCCCACGTGCATTCAGAGAGTCTCTAAAACAGCTTCAAGACAAAGGGTACGTATGAGAGGGAGAATCTTAAGGGATGTACTAACTCACCTTCTTGCTTTTCTAAGCTGTCTTTGCCTGCACAGCAGTCTAGATGGTCATCGGCTGGAGAAAACACTTCGGAAAAATTGAACTCGTCCTCTCCCGTCCACCAGCCTTGACTCTGAGCGTAACTCCTGAGTTCAGGATGCTCTGCGTCAATCTTGGTAGTGAGCGAAAGCTGATTGCAAATGCACCTGACGCCCTCTGCAGAGAGCACAGTTAGTTGGAAATATAAAGACTTAATCAAGAAATGGAGATCTACTGGGAATCTCTTCCCTGCGACTTAACTTCAATGAAAGAGAAGAATCAAATTCCATTTTCTGGATAGAGAAACAGATGTTCCTTGGTCCTCTTTTCAGGCAATGTCCCAGGTTTGACCAGCCCTGACTGGGCATTATCACAGTGTAAGTGAGCAGAGGTCACTTGATCTTAAATTCACAATCAAAAGGAAAGATGTGAGGCCCTTCCTTCTGGCTAAATAAACCCCAAGCATTTACTCCTTACAAAGAAAGTGAACGGTTCTTTGAAAGAGGCACTGTGCTACTAACAAGACGTGAGAATGTCGTAACTGTAGAGAATTTCCCCAATTTAGTCTTGCTCCACCTGAAGGAACACTTCACACTGCCACCCTCTGCCCAGATAAATTTGTATTTTTGTAAAAATGCAAATGTGATACTTCTTCATTCGACTTTTTTTTTTTTCCAGGTCCACGATTTAGAAAAACGTAGAATGCACTGATAATGAATATGTTTGTTAAATAATAGAATGTACCTAGGAATAGCTGTGCGTCACATGTACACATGAGAAGACTCCATGGGAATTCTTTTCTCATAAAAATATAACTAAGTGTAGCTACAGAAGTCTAGGTTCGGAAATGCCTGCACTTCACACCGATGAATGAGGGTCAGGGCAACAGTTCTCCCATCTGCTGGCATGGTTGCTACGGCTTCTCCAAAGCCCGGGCTACAAATACACAGGATAAGCTGGCCCTCAAGATCAAGATGATGTCCAGTTACTACCAAGTTATCACTTGCAGCTCAAAACGCCCTTTCATAGCCGCTGTTTCCAGGAAGCACGGTAACCTTCTAAATTCTTAAAATGAAGTAGAGAGAGAGGAAAACCCCAAACTACAAGCTGCAATAAAACCATTTCTACCCGAAAGCCAGTTCCTCAAAGGCATGGTCAGGGCTGGACTGAGTTCTTTCGGTATCTTCTGCTTCACTGATTTACACTCCTAACATAAGAATTCCTGCCTGATGGGCGTTTATCCTTTGCCATTCATCTTTTTAGAGGACATCATACATGTAAAGTTATTCTTAAAAATTGAAAATAAAAAATAGCTTTAGCCTAAATAAGTGATTTTGACATTATTCACACTAAGATATTTTTAAGTCTTGTGAATAACTCTACCAATGTTTTACTCCTAAAAGGGATAATTTATAAGACATTGCTTTCCAGAATTTTAGCATTCGAGAGACAGAATTCATTAAATCCTACTGCAATCACACTTCTGCTGAGATCAGAAAACATGAAATCAATGAGTCCAAGGAATGGCTGGGTTTATATATATATATATATATATATATTTAGTGAAAGACAACATTCGTTTTGAGATGGACTTTTTAAGCTACATTTTAAAGGGAGACTAAGATTTCTGAAATGCAGTTATAGATCAAAATGTTTTACATTCTACTTAAAAGCAATATGATTGCTTTTCAGCATCGATCGCTAGCCTTCTTGATGGAACCATTCGATAGAAAGACATCATCTTGGGGGAGTTTTTTAAAAAAGGAGTTTTAAGTTCCGGCATCTCAGGAAGCTTGAGACCTGGCAGACCAGCTGCATGAGTTCTGTAACTTCTGTGGAAGTAGGACAGGCAGGCACGTGTGGGTGTATGTGGGGCATAAGTGGGTGGGAAACTCCGAGATTGCCTCGAGGGCACCATTAGCTAATCTTCGCCCTTGTGAGAATGAGGAGAAACTACACCCTGCTCTATAGGCAGACGCAGCTTTTGCACAGCTCAGCTAAGAAAGCACGGCTAGATCTCACTGCCTCAGTGGGACAGCCCTGTGTAGGACAGAATGTGCCCACCGTCCACGGCAACCCTGACACAGGACTGACTGAAGCCACAGAAATCGACAGCCTTGATTTTCAACCACTGCAACAGATCTGCTCCTCACTCGGGTCAGATTTCGTTCCAGCCACCCCTGAGGCAGAGAGGGCAAACAGGTTCCATCATTTCTGAGGACCCAAAAGAGATTTCCTGGTAAATTCAGTTTAGAAAAATGTATAGGCCAAGAATAGATGCAGTAAGAGAAGAGTTCTGCAATCTACGCGTCATGTCTGCCACGGACGCAGGAGGGGAGAACGGCAGCAAACGTGCTATGTACATACCATCCAGTTCTAAGGGATGTAAGAGGAGCTTCATTGGCCAATTCTTTCTTAGAACTCTCTAGTCCTCTAGGAAGCCCTGTAACCCACTCTGGGACTCCCTCCTGTCCTGGATGTGCGGTGAGGATACAAGACAGCCACTCCCACCCACAACGTTTCCTTCCCCAGAGCTGTCTTAGAACAAGATGCTACAGGGGCACAGAGCAGCGATTTACTCAGCACTAAGTCCTTCTGGGTAGATCCCCTAGTCCTCTGATGTTCTGGGAACATTGTCTCACAGAGACATGGGCTTGTTGGCCCAGGGGAGCAAATGGACCCCACACAGATCCCAATCCCACTTTTGGAAGAATGGTCCAAGCAGAAACTGCAGCATGGCTGGAGGTGATCAGGAACAGCTAGCTCCCTGTTGTAGTAATTCATTGACCTATAATGAACGAAATGGGAAAAAAATCGCCATTCCTTTGGCCAATTAACAGAGTAACAATTTGGATCACGAAACAGCTACTTGTCTGAACTGGATCCTGCCCAGAAAGCAAACGTAAAACGGGAGATGTTAGGAGCGTGCTTCCCAAGTACTGACAGCCATTCACTCCCGGTTCGGGAGACTCCGACTTCCTCTCTAGAAGCAGACGCCCAGACATGAGAGGCATGCCAAAAGCCAAAGATCCAGCACGGAAAGGGTCTGCATCAGTAGCGTGGTCCCTGTAAGTCAGGACACATCCACGCCGGCCTCTTCTGTCCAGGAAACCCTCCGCCACCCACGCCCACTCACCTGTGATTTTCTCAGCAGCCCAGTACTTTCCTACGGTCTCAAGCACCCAGGCCTCCTCACGGTCCACAATCAGATACGCACTCTGGAAGCTGTGGCAAGCGTCTGCGTCTTCATAGTAATTCCCACCTTGTCCATGTTCTTCCAGCAAGGCTACAATGACGTCTAAGGCTTCTTTAGCGGTCGACCCTCTTTCTAAACCAAGCCTGACGTGAAGGAACCAGAAGGATACCTCGGTCATTTGCTACCACGTGATTATCAGCATCGCAACCAAAGACTGAATGAGCCTGAGTCAGGAAGCATGCCGGCATGTGTCAATATGCTAAGTACGCAGGCCCACACGTAAACAGATTTAACAGCACCTTCATTCAGGGAACTCTCACACATTCAGTTCCAAATTCTGGGGCATTTTGTGTCTTTGGGCATCCTCCGCCCACACAGCCAGAAGGCAGGAACCCAGTGGCTGCTCCCTCGTAAAAAGAAGCTAAGCCACCCCTCTTTCCTTCTCTTCTCCAGCTCTGTCTCCCATGGAGCTGGCCAGCTCAGCTCTAGCTCTCGGCAAGACCCTTTTCGGTGGCTTATTCTCCCTCCTACCTCTGAGCAAAAGGAAATCTCTGCCCAGTCTAGCCTTGTTCTCTATTATTCTGTAACTGGGATTTCGGTTGGTAATAACAGCCAGCCATTGTCCTCGGTGCATAAAACTGACAGAGATCTCAGTCGAAATGGGAGGCTGGTTAGGACAGGAGTGATTCTTTTCTACATGTTTCTCCTCCCACCCGTCAGCCTACCTCTCCTGCTATGGCGTACGAACTTCAGTTATCAAAAAGTACATATTTCTTCTAAAGTGAAAAAGCAATCTCCTCGCAGTCCTTCCCATTAATAGACCCTTTAAGGCGGGCACAAGACTTGTCCTCTGTGTGACCTTGGGCAATTTATATAATATATTGAACTTCACTTTTAAGTCACCTGTAAAACAAGTATCTATATCCCTGGGTTGCTATGAGGATGAGTTTTATGAGATAACAAACATGGAAATACATAGCTCAAGTGCCCAGGCCCAAGTAAGGGATCAATAAGTTTTGAGAGGTAGCACACTGTCGCCGGGAAACAAATGACTCAGAGATAAATGGACCCAGCTTCTAGTTCTGGTTCTGCTACCCACCGGCAGTACGATCTTAAGTAATCTAACCTTTCCAAACCTTGATTGTTTTCATCTGTAAACTAGAAACAGTACTATTTCCCTCCGGCTGATTTGAAAGAGGATGGCACATGCTATGTCCTCAGGAAGTCTCCACTTATTCATCACTTTGTTCAAATTACACTTCTGGGGGCAGGAACACAGTCTCAGAACAGAGGCAATGAAGCTGGCCATGGTGGTAGCATAGGCCAGTCCTTGATGAATTTTCAGCTTGAGAAGCAATTGTGAATATAATTCACCCAGCTTGATTCTTCCTGAAGAGACATTTATTTCACTGTGCTGCCAGGAAGAAGGGAATTAACGCAACCACATGCTACAAATGTATTCTTTTAACAGGCTTATTTTCATGGTCACATAACTACATATCGCTTCACGTGGCATTTCTCAATTTAAGCTTATTTTGGAGGACCGGTACCAAGACAATGATTTGTGAGGCTGAACCCTAAGACTTTAGGAGGGTGAGAAAAAACCTATTAGAAGATTGACTTAAGTCAGCTTTCTGTGGGTCAATGCCATCTCCTCCGAAGAAAAGTCGGAGAAGCAAACACTCATCTTATCTTGAGGACTTGAGGCAGATGAACGTGCGTGAGCACCTCTTATAACCCAGATCTGTGCGCCCAGGAAGGCTCCTTCCTCCTTTCCACAGGCCCCTGGGTCGCACTGCCTCGTGCACGTATTCCAAGCAGAACCCTGTCCCCAGGCCTGTGCAGGGCCTCAACCGCCCATGCAAACACACTAGGAGCATGTGACTGTCCGACCAGGGTAACGGCCCGCCTCTGGAAGACATGGCTTCTCTTCTACAGTTTCTAACTCACTCTCGTGCTGTTCTGCCTGTTGGTTTTCCACACTGAGACTCCCAATACTTGCACTTGCCCGCCTCCTTCCCCGCCCCACCCCCTCCCCCACACACACTGACTTTGGTGCCCTCTGTGCACAGCGTCTGCAGGGGGAGCCTCGCCGCTCATCCACAGACACGGTTCTCATTTTAGCCCTTGTGCCAGGACCGTGGGAAAAAGATACTCCTTTGTCCCATCTGGCCATTCCCATGGTCTCCTGCCATGAGACCAGGACAGGACCACCTGCTCCACAGTGCCACGAATGAGAACGGCATCACACACTCTCTGCAGGCGATGGAGAGGCGGGTGAAGCACCAGGGCTACGGCGGGCGAGGGCGGCGAGCCGCACAACAGCGGGCGGCCTGCTGTCCAGCCTCTCGCAACAGCTCCACTTCCTGGGTTCGCGGGGTTCAAAGCAAAAGCAGCGCCTTTCTGGTCCCATGCCCAATTTCACATGGGCCGCTGGACCTCGTCATGGAAGCAGGGCAGGAAAAGGGATGAAACTAACGGGCCCAAGGTAAGAGTCTGACCTCAACCTTCGAGTGCAATTCAAGTGCTTTCAAAGTACGGGCTCGGTCCAGCTTGTTCGGCGTCTTGGAATTAGATGTTTTCCCCAGGCAAATCCCTATTTGGCACCCATGACTTTCCTACATGTGTGTCCAGCTCGCTGTGCCCACCCCTGAAATGTCAGCACATCGCACGCCTGCGCTGGGTCTGCTTACAGCCCCATTTAGGACCTCTGCTCACTGATCTTTCGGATACCTACGCCTCCGTAGGCTAGAGAGACCCCCGTCGCTTTTGTATCCCAATTAAGGTAAAACCAAGCTGTAACTAGATTTATCATGGATATATAATCAGTGCCCAAGGGCAAAGTCATGAAAATAGTCATTACTCCTCCCTTATGGGATGGGCCTGGTGTTCTCACAAAGATGCAGATGCAAATATAGTTGACCCTTGAGCACTGATGTGGGATTAGGGGCACTGATGTCTGTGCAGCCAAAAAGGACTCCCCAGAAACTTATCTACCAGTAGCCAACTGTTGACTGGAAGCCTTACCGATAACACGAAGTCAATTAACACGTATTTTGTATGTTATGTGTATTACATATTGCATTCTTAAGTAAAAATAAAGTAAGGAAGAGAAAAGAAAATATTAAGAAAATTGTGAGAAAAAATACATTTACATTATTTTTCTAAAAATTCACGTACAAGTGGACCCTCACAGTTCAAACTCAAGTTGTTCAAGCGTCTCAAGCGTCAGCTGTAATCTTCCATTTGCTCCCCAGTCAAGGAGTCTGCAAGGCCCCTCTGGGTTCATGACCTCAGAGACATCGAAAGATCCCCAGCCTTCAGCCAGAGGGCCAGAAGCAGAAAAGCAATACGTGGGCATTACTGCTGTATTGATCTTGGGAAACTGTGTATGAAATCTTTTGACCAATCCCTCAGCCTCGTAGATCCAGGTCAACTGTCCCTCCTTCTCGAAGCATGTATGCCCACATACAGGTAATCTGTGATAATCTCTGAGCATCCGGCAGGGTTTGCTGAGGGCCATACCCTAGAATTCTGTGTCACTCACGTGGCTGCAAATCTCAGATTATCTCGACACACATCTCTCCTACCATCCTCCTAAAATGGTCTTAAAATTTTTGTATTGCTCGATTTTTTTGTCCTCTCCCTGCCACCCAACTAAAGTCTCTTTGAAGTTTTTGAGCTTCTTCATGTGCCCAGAGTCAAGCACGAAGCAGGTATTCAGTAGGCCCCCAGAAATCAACTGTGAAAATGGTGGTCTTTGCCGGTGCTATAAAACCCATACCACAAATATAACGATAACTCCAAATGCAACGTTATAACTAAGGCATAAAAGGGACATCTTTTCACTGTTAACTCTTCATTTTCAGGATTTCTATTAAATATAGAGGTAAAAATCCTGGGACAGCTGTCAGAACATAAGCTCGAAACTTGTTGTTCTTCCATAGATTTCATTCTATTAATCTATTAATCAAAAGAAAACTGATTGTAAATATGACTTTCCCTCTTCTCCAGCTCAGGGGACCTGCTCTTCCTGAGTTTATAAGAACCAGAAATAGTAAGGAAGGATGAGGAAGGCATAAAGGCAGTTTGCTACCATAAGGGTGTCACTAACAGACCTATCCATTGGCTGGCAGAAGCTATGGGCCACCAAGGTCTCTGTAAATACACAGTTTCTCCCTATACAACCTGCAAAATGTGGAAGCCGCTATTTCTTTTTATAGCCTGTTAGTATGGAGAGGCTCTTAGATGGTCACGCAATCTAAAGCCTCGCACTGGACACATGAGGAAACCATGGCCCAGAGAGGTGATGTGACTTGGTATGTCCACACTGAAAACTGAGGACCCGGCTCCCAGCGAAATCTTTCAAGTACATCCGTGACTCTATCGCATCTCACGATCTCAGAAAAAGGGAAGCCATTTCAGAACATTGTTTCCTTCCAACTCCACTTCCGTCATTCATTCCAAACGCAGTCACGGATGACCCACTACGTGCCAGGCACGCAGTTCCTGGGTCTTGTGAAGCGGTAGCGAACAAGCAGACAAAGATCCCTGCTGTCGAGCTCCTTCTGTCACACGGTGACAGAAGAGCAGGGAAAGGAAGAGGTGACTGAGATGTAGAGGGGAAGGAGGGAATGATCTCTGTTCTTTCATCCTTATATGGTGTGTATTTTATACGCACCCTTTTTCTTTTATATAGTTTAGATATATTTCTAATACCATAAATGTCACCCATTTAAAATATAGGTACAGTTCAGTGGGTTTCGGTGTATTCAACAAGTTGTGCAATAATCAGCACGATCTAAGCTTAGCACCTTTTCAGCACCCCAGAGAGCAGCCCTGTCTCCATCAGGAATGACCCCACTCCCCAGCAATGATTAATCTAGTTTCTGCTTCTATGAATTTGCCTATCCTAACATTTCGTAGAAATGGAATCATATAATATGTGACCTTTTGTGTCTTGGCTTCCTTCACTTAGCATAATGTTCTCGAGATTACTCTTGTAGTATGCTTCCGTATTTGATTATTTTTTTATTGCTGAATAATATTCCCCTGTCCATCTATTCTTTTTTTTTTTTTTTTTTTTTTTTTTTTTTTTTTTTGCCATCACCTTTATCAAAAGGCACAAGTCTTCTTTGGGAGGATCATGTCACAAAATACAAGGTTTGGAGGGGGATAAATCCCACTCCCATTCCCCAACCGTCCTGGGCAGCTGTTTCAAAGAATCGCGCTCAGTACCTGACCAGATCCATCCCCAGCAGGGCTTCCGTCTCGCGCGGCCGGTTTCTCGGGCGTTCATGGCCTCATTGGCTATGCACACTCCATGTTCGTTGGCTCCCATTTCTGCCCCCCAAAGCCAAGCAGGTCTGCTTATCACAATGGCATGGTCCTGGGAGCTTGGTTTGGTCGAGAGGATAAGTGCACTAAAAAAATGAAGAACAGGAAAGCAAGGAGACATCCACCATTCAGGGGCCACTCAGTTGTCACCTTGGACGTACAGTGAACCACCACATCAGTTACAAACAGACCGAAAAATGCAAGGCCTTGGGGAAAACCAGACTTAGAGAGACGCCCCAAGTCTCAAAACAGCTCAAAGGCCTCCACAGTGAGCTTCGGTCTTGCCAATCACTCAGTTTTTAAACTCTCTTTGATTCAAGCCAATCTGTCCATAATGCTTACATCTATAGCGGTCATCTTCGGAACCAGGCGTTTGGCCAAATCTCAGCTCTGAATAATGTGCCGAATCATTTCAATAGGCACTGATGGCCGCCAGCATTTCAAACATAGAGCTGTTTATTCTCATTTGCAAAAATCCTTCTAGATCGGTGGTTTTCGAATATTTTTAACATTACAGATCCCTATCTATAAAAGAAACTTTACCTAGAAGCCTGACATAGAAAACACCTAAAAGGGAAGACGCTTGTTTCTGAAGACGGGAGGTCCCTACGCCCCCTGAAATGATCCCCAGGGCTCCCTGGAACACAGTTTGACAACCTGCATGATTGCTCTGCTGGCAGAAAAAAAGAAAATGATAATACTACTTTACATTTGACTAACGCGTTAAATGTACACTCTCTTCTACAACGTGCTTTCCTGTCTGTCCCATTGGATCTTCACACTGACCCATGAGCCGGACACATAAGGAAACAGCCCCAGAGAGGTGATTTCTAACTGCTGTCAAAATGGCAGGTACGCCCCTTAGAGCTACACGTCTTACCTTCTCCAGGCTGCTGTGTCTTCACCTGGAAAACGAATGAGCTAATCTAGACCAAACTGTTTCTTCCCAAGTATTGTTAGCCTCAGAACCTTTCCTTCATACAAACTCTTAAGCGGAAGCATGAAGACGATAAAACTGGTCAAAGTGCGTTGAGAGGCAAATAGAACAGGTGTGAGATCGGAGTTGGGTCACTGGGAACGTCCCTGCTGCCGCTTCTTTTCCCTCCCCATTTTGGGCCCACGGGAGTACTCGGCTGGATAACTAACCTAAGTTATCCACAGGAGGCCTCCTGACTCTGACATTCTGTCGGTCCATGACACATCCTTTGTGCGGCTGACGCAGCATGGAACTTGGGGCTCTAAATTACACAGAGCTGCTTAGCTCTCGAGGGAGAATGTATCAGCTGCAGAAGCCATTTACATTTTAAATTGGGAAGCTGAAAGCTTTGGATCAAGCGCAGCCTTAGATCTTTTTGCCATTCAAGACCTAATTATACCGACTGAGTGCATGCAGCCCAGGAAATTCTTCTGCATTGATTTTCCATAATCTCTCAACCTCAAGTAAGAGCTGCAATGCATGTAGCATGCCCACTCATTGGTCACGTGACATCCGTCTCTTTGCAAGCCGCTGGAGATACTGCTCTGCACTGAGATAATGTTATTTCACTTGATAAATATGTGTCAACTGAAAGCTAATTAAATCCGGAGGTTGTCAAGACACCCCGGAGTTTTTCATGGCAAATCGATAAGAAAATAAACCGTTGAAAGGTTTTCCCCTATTCAGTTTCCAAAAGTATTTGCTTTAAAAAATGAACCCTTTAGAATAAAACCTGCCAAAGCAAGAAACAGCTACGGTCCTCTGTGCTCTTCTAAATATAATTGGTCTATATCTTTTTTTTCTCTCTCTCTCTCTCTCTCTTTTTTTTTTTTTTAGGTGAGGCAACCCCTGGTTGACCTCACAGATTGCAAGGACCTTGTCAGTTTACATCCCTTATTTTTTATTTTTTTTACACCTACAGCACCTGGTCTTCCTAAGCGGTCTCCCATCCAAGTGCTAACCAGGCCCGACCCTGCTTAGCTTCCGAGATCAGACGGGATCGGGCCTGTTCAGGGTGGCATGGACATAGATTTGACGTCTATATCTTAAAATTGCATTCTTTCATGTAAAAAAGTAGCTCAGGCATTGACCAACACTCTCCAAAACCCTATAGACACTGAGCTCCAGTGACAAATTCTGTTTTGAAAAGAATGAGCAAATGGGGAAGGCATCTTCAGATTCTTAAGCCAAATGTATTTAAATGCTATTTTTAAGGGCAGGGGAAAAGTAAAAATAGGAAACTGATTACTTATTTGTCCTTAAATTCATTTTTTTAATCTTTACAAAATTTCTTTATTTTTAACTTATTAACGAAATCCAGTAAGTTTCAGGTATACAATTTAACAGTAAGGCATATCTATACTGCACTGTGTGTTCACCTCTCATTGTCCTGAAGTTGATTTTTACACATTCATGTGCATTTCGCCGATCACTTTTGGAGCACCAACCCCACACAAGCATTTTGTGCTAAGCACTGCTGGCGGGTGAACCGATGAGGATGTCCAGTTTTGTTTTCGGTTTCGGGTTGGGAAAGAAGACACACATGCAAATTTCTATGGCCCCCAGGCCAGCTTCAGCATCAGGGAGGCCTGTCTGCTCAATCCGCATTGTATTTTGAGCCCTCCTCCCACCTTGCACTTCTCATCAACCCGGTCCTGTCCGCTTTTTCTTTTTCACATTCCATTCCACTGATCCGCTTCCAAAACACAGCCTGACTTACGTGGGCATCACGTGTGCTGCTCACGTACGCTCTCTCCCCCAGGGAGAATGGCAACTCCACGAGGGGAGGGAGATGCCTTTGCTGTTCGGTTCACTGCTATACCCCAAGTCTGGTACACGCTCACGTCAGTAAACCTTTCTTTTATAATGAATGAATGAACCAGTAACCAAGATCAGAGAGAGCATAATAAATTCAAAGGAAATCATAACACATAACACATCCAAGCGGTCAGAGGCTTTATCGAGTGGGTGACACTTGAGTTGACCTTGAAAAATGGGCCCGATGTCAAGGTATTCCAGAGACCGAGGGGGACATCAAAGGTGTGTCGTGGTGCAGGGAGGTCCCCCCCCCCGTGATGCTTAGGGGAACTACTGTGACGTCAGAGTCACAGGACTGCCAAGCGCTCAGTAAGGACCGACTGATAAGAATGTTAACATTGAATCAGAAAGACCATACGGTCTTGTGAGTTCAAAACACATGCAGCCAGCTTGACACTTTTCAGGCCAAACTCAGAACGAGCGGGAAGGACGAAGACCCTTCCAGAAGGGCCAGATCAGTGCCTCCGAAGCACTGAGCAGAAAGCCGAGCAGCAAATCCCCCTCACACGCTACAGCGCAGAGCGGGGAAGAAGGGAAGACGGGCGGTCGGGCACCTCAGCCTTGGGGAGCCCGCGACACACGCTCCTCCAGGCGCCTTTGTCATGAAACTGTAGAAGCCAGGGCCTGGCACGGACCCTTCTGTGGCTGTGACTCACACACGCCCACTGGGCTTGAAATCTGACAAATCACACCCGGCTCTGGGAGGGAATGGGGAGGATGGACACGCTTGTCTCACATAGACGGGTTATTTAAAACCCCACTTTGGGAGCAAACCTCGCCGAGAAGGAACATGTACACGTGTTGTATAATTAGCTAAATGTTGTCAAGGCAGCCACCTAGAACATGAACACCACAGGTAGTCGGTTTTTAAAACAGAATTCAATGACCTTCACGTTTGCCACATTATGAACGAGGCAGCGAGTCAGCGGGATTTGAGGTAGCCGAGAAGGTCTCATCGGGAAAACAAAACAAAACAAAACAATCCAAAAAGCAACAGAAATCTTTTGGTGCGGTCAAAACAATTTAGCTCCCTAAGTCAAAATTCCTAGCCAAATTTCTACGAGATGAGGAAAAGAAAAAAGAAAATATTCACCACTTTAGGTCTTCACAGGGGTAGTTCAGGCCTCAACTTTGGTTATTAAGCTGTGAAAGTGATAAGCAAATTGTCATACAGCCTCACGTCCACTCCTAACCAGCCTTTAAGAAAACAAATGTCAGCTAGTGTGACTCTGGGGCCAAGGCCACATAACTATAACAGAACGCCCAGAGTGGGGCGTGCGGTGAGGCATACTTCTAAATGTTCAGCCCTGCCTAACACGAGTCATCGAGGTTTTCAAGGTCACTGCCTGAACTGAGCTTGCTCCTCTCTCAGGTGGCTGGCTCCTGGGGAACACATGCCCGGTAGGAAGGTGAAAAGATGAACCTTGGTAAGACCCTGGAGACAAAGACAAAAGACGGTCCTTCTGCAGAGCAAGCCCCCGTTCTGTGTGATTGTGTCCAGAAATGAAAGAGCAAAATCGGCTTCATGCTGTCGCCCACCCCTTGCATATTCCAACGCACACTATTTCTCGATCTCGCCCAGTGAAAGGAAGAATAGACGCTCACACAAGAGACATTTCAGTTAATGAAACGCAACCATTGTGCCTTTCCTACTGAACACAACCCTGGCACCGCCAGCAAAAACCACTGTGAAAAGAGCTGATGAGTCAGCCGGACTTCGTAGGGTGGGAGAAAAACGGCAGGGAAAATGGGAAGCTTCAGAGAAATATTTTTAGTTCTAGAAAATCTGCAAGTCTAAAGCAGCATTGCTAATTATCACTGAGAGTTGTTGGTTGGTTGGTTACTTGGTTGGGTTTAAAAAAATTTTTTTTAGCTCAGCATCATGCCTGCTACGTGGCTGGTTTTGAAAATGTGCCCTTAAGGTTCATAGTAGGTCTAAATAAAAACAAAAGATGTCAGCAACATTTTCGAAGAACTGCTTTTAATTTTCTTGAAGTCGTAAGACCTTTGAAGATGGGCCATGCAAAGACCTGGGGTCAGAAATAAATTTGGAAAAGGGGACATGGCAGAAGGAAGACCCCTGCTAAGCCACTCGCCCATGGGGCGAGGAAAATGCTTCCGACTGGGGTCCTCTGCTCCTGGGAATAAAGAGAAGAGAACAAACAACAACCACAAAACAGACAGGAAAAGTGCACAATCCTCAGTCACGGAGCTTTGCTCAACATTCTTTGTTCCGGGATGACTTGTGTTTCCTATTGGAAGGAATAATCTTCAGAATTAAAATTCAGATCCCCCTACACGTGCATACCCCCGCACACCACAAATAAAGCCATAATCTGGACAATTACACTAACAATGCCACCGCTATCATTAATTGGTAATGGTTTATTCTTTCCAAGTATATTCATTGGGGAAGAAAAGAGAAACGATCCACCAAAAGCCTGCCCCAAATCATGAACATCGTATAACCTCACTCCGGGATGCTGACCCCACACAGAACCGCACACAGTGAGAAACAGAAATAAATTAAAACAAACTTTCAAAAAAAAGAGAAAACAATGAAAACTTTAAATTTTTAAAGAAGGAAAATAATGGAAATGAGATTTATTACATAATAATAAATCTTTCAGAAAAACATTATGTGTCAGACCTGACTTGGCTGTCAAGAATTCTGTCCTCACAAATTATGGTATAATCATTCCCTTGGACACCATGTATAAATAATATAAACTTTAGTTGAAATCTATTGTTTTTCTGGTATACAATATTCTAATGTTGGATCCATTTCCCCCCCCCCCAAATAGAAAGTTCAACCATATAAGAATAGATCTATACCCACCCAGGGGAATGCACACACTCATCATCATCATCATCATCATCATCATCATCATCCAGGAAATTACTCATTTGCTTCCTCAACAAGCCTCCCCGTAGGGAGGAGCAGAGCTTGGTAAAGTTGAGAGGAATCCTGAGATGCACAGAGGTACGGCATCCTCAGAGAGGACCAAGGGGCTTTCGCAAATAGATACATATTTATCCATCCTACTCTGCAACCAGAAGAAGTCGTTAAAAAACCAGAATGCACCCAAGAAAGACTAAAGAACATAAAATAAAGTGCCCCAATCTGCCAACTATGCCGCTGAATAGAAACGTGGGTAATTTTAGAAGCTGAGGAGCTCTGTGCTGGAGGACCACGTTTGTTATTCTTGCAGTCTCAAGCAAAGTGAACTGACGTACAGTAGAGGATAGATGGGCAGACAGGTGGACAGACTGAGGGAAGGGTGCAGGGGTGAGTAAGCGGACAAACTGGAAGGGAAGACCGTCTAGAAGGGTGGACCAGCTGGAAGGGTGCGTGGGTGAGTAAATGAGCAATCGGGATGACTTTTCACACATGGTTATTCTCAGAAAATGAGTTCCTGGGACCTCAGCACTCAAGTATGACATTTCTAGGGAAACCGCCAGAATCTGTATGTTCAAAATGTCATGAAATGGCTGAAAAATAGATTGGGTTTTCATGGGAAGTTCTCACTCTTCATAGTTAAAAAAATAATAATTTCAATACGTTAGTGAGTGCTTTTATGAAAGTTACATGATATCATGGTGGCTCCTAAGTCCAAACACGGAAAAGAACTCATCATTCTATACTTGGAACAAGTTACAGGTGTGTAACTATAAGGGCATCGAAGGCATAAGTAGAAATTTGAAAAGCAGATTCAGAAGCATGTGCTAAAGATAGGCGTTTGGGAACTGAGACCTGGAAGCACAGCATCTCTCAAAACTGCTCAAGTCTTCTTTTTGAAAAAGGACGCGCTCCTCTCCGCACAATGTTCTCCTTAGAGTTGACGTGGTGCTTTCGCATGTCAGCTCACAGGTGCTTCACAAAGAAAACACCCTGGAAGGCAGACACAGTGGGCATTATGATCTCCGTCTGGCCAATGAGGAAACGGAGTCTCAGAACCCAAGATGCAGTAAATGGGGGTAGCAAGACTGGAACCCAGGACCCGCTTCCCAGGCCAGAGCTCGTATTTCTAGCTTCAGATGATGTAAATTTTAATTGATTTATATTGAAAGAACATGCACAAAGGCGACATGCTCACAGAAGAGGGCAGGCTAGAGGGAGGAGGGCATATCCGTGCTGGGGCCTTGAAGGGTGCGTAGGAGTCTACCAAGTAGGGGAGAGGAAGGACATTCTCAGCGAAAGGTAGAAAAAGCAAAAGCACAGAGAATGACAAGTGCGGTGTTTATTCAAGAAACGCAAGCAGCTCAGAATAGCTGGGGCCGACAGTGTAAGCTGGGAGAGAAAACCTAACGATGAGGATAGAAAAGTAAGCAGGGGATTGTACGATGCTTATGGAGGTCAATCACGAGAAAAACTACTCCATGACCCAGTGATCCTGCATCTGGAAGTATATCCATGGCTATACCTACCCACACATGCACGAAATGACTTACGTGCAACGTTCTCTGCGGCTGTACTTCCTAGACGAGTGTCCGCCAAGAGCAGACTGATAAGTGAATTATGGAATATCTCCACGATGAGCTACTATCAGCTATAAAAGTATAATCTCTATGTACAGATATAGAAAGACTTTACAAAGTGTTATTGAACCAGAAAAGCAAATTGCAGACATTTTCTGTAAGTCTGAAATTATATATTTAAAAATCAAGTTTTGGAGTAGTGTACACAATGGGCTGCTTTCATCAAAAAAAAAAAGAAAAGAAAAGAAGGCTAAGTATTTGTATTTATTTGCATAAAACACTGAAAGGTTGTGCAAGAAATTGTTAGAATGGGTTACATAAGATGAGAATCAGAGTGGTTAGGAACAGGAGGCAAGGTTTCTCACTGTAAACCATTTTAGTATTATTTTAGTATCACTTACTCTTTGAATCACATGAGTACGTTACCTATTCGAAATGTAAAATTAATTAAAAAGTATCTTTACCTAAATTAGTTGAAAATTTATGTCCATATAAAAACCTGCACACAAATGTTTACAGCAACTCTATTCCTAACTGCCAGAACTTGGATGCAACCAACATGTCCTTCAACAGGCGAATGGCAAAATAGACTATGGCACACCCAGGAAATAGAATTGTTATCTAACGCTTAAAGAAAATGTACTACCAAGCCTGGAAGAGACACGCAGGAACCTGAAATGCATCTCGCTGAATGGAAGAAGCCAATTTGAAAAAGCTGCATACCCTGTGATTCCAACCACATGACGTTCTAGGAGAGACAGAGACTGCAGAGAGAGCGGAAAGATCAGTGAATGCCAGGGCTTCGGGGAGAGGTAGCGAAACGGGCGGAGCACAGGGGATTTTTAGGGCAGTGAAACTACTCTGTATGATACTGCCATGGCGGACCCATGTCCTTACGCATTTGCCCATACTCGCCGGATGTGCAACACTGTGACAGATGCACAAGATTGTCGTTCGCTTCTTCTCTAACAATTGTAACCATGTACACTGTGGGCTTTAGCGGTGAGAAGGTGTCGATACCGGCTCGCCAGTTGCACGAACGCATGATGTTCACGAGAAGGGAAACTGGGGGGTGGGGTGGGGTGGGAACGGGTTATATATAGGAACTCTTGTACTTTCTGTTCATTTTTCTGCAAACCTAAAACTGCTCTGAAAAATAGACTCTATTAATGTGAAAGAGAAAAGAAAGGAAAAGCGAGCAGGGTGCCAGGTGGGAAGAGCTGTGCATGGCATACAAAGCAGCCTGGATTTGCATCCTCTAAACACAACCCAACGCTTTTAAACACGTGACAGAGTTGCGTTTTGGGGGGGAAAAATCTGGTGACTGCAGGGATAAGAATCCAGGAGAGAGAGACAGACAGACTGGGGCACCAATAAGCTGATTCCGGAAGGGAGAGGGGCATGGGAGGCATGAGATGGGGCAGTTGGGGAGGGGGGACGCAGGAGAAGCAGCAGCAGGACTCAGTGATGGCTGTCCCCGGGGATGTCCCCAGGGCATCCAGGGGTGCGTGGGAACACAGGGTCGATGTTTCCCTCTGGTTTCTAGATTAAACTGTGTGGCAGACAAGGATGCTGTTTAGAGGAAAAGGAGCAAACGAGATGGGAAAGATGAACCTGGCTTCTGACCTCTGAGGTTATTTTACCTGTGGAACGTGAATACGGAAATGTACAGGGCTCCTCAAAACACAGATATGCAACCCAGAAAAGAGGTCAGGGCCGCCTGAGAGGCGAATTCTGGTATGGATCAAGCTGCACTTATTATGCAGGGGAGCTATGTCGACCTACAGCATATTTGAGTAAAACTACGCCATGAGTTAATTAGTGAAAAGAATCTATTCTATTCCCTGAAACAATTGTGACCATGAGACTAGAATATTAATTTATTTAGCCTATCCTCCAAAAAAGAAATCAGATTTTTCTAACATATTTATTTCAGACATAGTAGATCCCCTTACCTGGGGGGGGGAGACATTCCAAGACCCCCAAGCGGAATCCTAAAGCCGCAAAGAGTACCAAACCCTGTATATACCATATTTTTTTCCTATACATAACAGACCTATGATAAAGTTTAATTTATAAATCAGCCACAGTAAAAGATTAACAACAACTAATAATAAGGCAGAACAATGATAACAATAGGTTGTAATGGCAGTTGCGTGAATGCGGACTCTCCCTCTCCAAGTATCTGAGTTGTGTGTGTCACCCTTATGAGATGAGGTGAGAGGATTAAAAAAAAAAAACTTTATTGAGTCAAGAACCTTCACCTTTTCACCTCAGGGAGGCACATGCTGCAGCGTCTCGTGGACGTGTCTGCACTGCCAGCATCACTCCTCTTGCGCTTCGGGGCCACCGCTGAGTGGAACAAAGGTGACTCGACGACAAGCACTGCAACACCTCAGCCGCCGCGGGGGCGACTAAGTGGCCGAAAAGACCTTTAACAAAACGCAGGACTCGTTCCGTGGGGCTTTCTTTTAGAGCACGCAAGACGGAAATTGAGGTGTACCTTTCAGCACGATGAAGCTGCACAGATCTCAGCCCCAAAGCCTGCACGTTCATGGGGAAGCGCATGGGGCTGCCCCATTCAGTTCAGGAACAAAGACAAAGGGACCCGCTACCTCTACTTCCGTTAACACTGAATCCCAGCTATAAGCCACTCAGAAAAAAATAGTTAGAAGTGTTAAAGTCAAACTATCTTTATTTGTAGGCGCTATAACACTATAACTGGAAAACCCAAAAGCATCGATGATATGGGTTGACACCCCAATAAAATAACTTAGTAAAATAGCAGGATATAAAATTAACATTAAATAGTTGTCTTGGAAGTCTGATGCCACACTGAGAACGTGGAGAAACACGCATTGTCACACGTTGCTGGTGCACATCCAACGTCCTGCAGTGCAAAATGGCCCACCACCTACCGGAGGAAATTTGATAGTATCTAACAAAAGGACATACTTCTTTACCTGGTGACCCCGCAATCCCGTTTCTAGGCACCGATGCTCCCAAAAATACTAACAAAAGCTTTTCATTCAAGCACTCAAAATAGAAATCGACGGGTAATTTTTTTAATATAAACAATATAAACCAAGGCCAGACACTGTGGCGGATGCACAAGATTGTCACTCGCTTCAGCACAATTTGTAATAGAGAAAGAGTAGAAAAACCCAAATGCCCAGCAGTTTGGGACTGATTGAACTACGATACACTCATAGACTGGAACCCCACGCAGCTCCTGACAGGGAATGAAGAATATCTCTACGTACCACATGGCGTGGTCTCCGAGATACGCTTCTAGTTGAAAACACCAAAAAGAGTATATGGCATGCTATTATTCATTTAAGAAAGGAAGAGAGGGCTTGGGATGAATATGCACGTGTGTGTGTGTGTGTGTGTGTGTGTGTGTGTGTGTGTTGTGTGTGTGTGGTTTATGACAAATCTATGTAATTTTTAATGGAAGAATGAACCAAAAACTTCCAAGCATAGTTACCTATAGGAAAAAAAAAGACAATGGAGTAGGGGAGACAAAAAAAAAACTAGGCATCTACAAATACACAGGAATCCCGTTTCATTGCGCTTCACTCTATTGTGCTTCACAGATATTGTGGGGGGGGGGTTTCCAATTACAGTTGACATGCAATATCATATTAGATTCAGGTGCACAATAGTGATTGACATTCATATAGCTTATGAAGTGATCACCCCAATCGGTCAGTACCCAACAGATGTCGAGTTGTTTTACAAATTGAAGGCGAGACCCTCCACCATCAAAAAGATTGCGACTCGCTTTCTTATACCCCTGCTTTATCGCACTGGTCTGAACTGAACCTCCGACATCTCCAAGGCATGCCTGTACCTGGTTTTGTAGGTTGACCTGGAACCGCATAAATATTGTACTTTATAAAAATAAGGGCCACAGCCCCAAACACAGAATTCTCTAAATGACCTTATTTTTTTAAGGTGACAAGCAAATCTAATGAAAGTGGGTATCAACAGGGTTGACATGACAGCTCTGACTAGTGAGAGGGTGTCCACGAAAGAAGTTAAGGGATGCTGAGCAAAGCCAAGGAAACAGAGTAACTGCTAATCCAGCGAGTGCAATGCATCACTTACCTCCACCTTGCTCTCGGGTTCGTGCTTGGCAGCCGAGAAATACACAACCTCCTGCACTTCATCCCTGGGCCGAGCTGAATTTTTCCCAAACACCACCAGACCGTCCTTAGCACGTGGCGGGAAGGCCACCAGACAGCAGCTTGGAGGAGCCACAGGCATCCTGCAAAGGGAGAGATCACCAGGCAAGGGAATGGAAGCAGGCCTAACGTGGAACATTCCAACAGTGAATTCTTCAAACATATTTCACCAGCTAAAACAGTTTTAGTATTGAACTGTGTGCAGCCAGCTCATTAAGAGATCCCAGCTGGCAAATGAAGGTGGGGCACCTGGAGTAGAATGGCAGCGCCCCCGAGACCAGATACTGTTTAGCATTCCGTGGGATTAAACGAGCTCGGATTTGCAACAAACTGCCTGGCAGCCAAAAGTGCAATGATGTAGGAGAAGGGAAAGCAGGTTATTGTTCCCGGCAGGAAACACACACACACACTGCAATCTGTCACCGTAATGGAAAAATAAATAAATATACCTTGTAACCGTGCCCTACAGAAGTGCCTCAGAAATGCATGGCTGCCATATGACAGATTTGGGGGCGGTGATGGAAATGGGTCTAGATCTAAATGGAAAGATACTCCCTCTTTTATGTATATATTTTTACTCTACCCCAATGACATAACACTCAAGCCTCTTTCGGTTTCCCTCCCCACCTCTCCAGCGGCTCCTGG
Organism: Eonycteris spelaea; assembly: GCA_003508835.1. Classification (NCBI taxonomy): domain Eukaryota; kingdom Metazoa; phylum Chordata; class Mammalia; order Chiroptera; family Pteropodidae; genus Eonycteris; species Eonycteris spelaea. The sequence goes on from PUFA01000036.1 coordinate 2,886,086, forward strand.
TCTACTTGGCCATTGAGCATCCTCACTGCTTGATCCTTCTTTCCTCAGTTAATGCCCTTTTCTCTCAGGGAAAATTCATCCACGGCCAGAGCCTCCCTTGTCACTTAAGTGCCAATGACCTACACATTGAGCTCTGGACCTGTAGACCCAACTGCTTACCAGATATCCAACATCTTCTTCCCCAAACTGGGTCCCTTCCCAGGGTTCCCTATCCCAGTGGCCAGCTCCACCGCCTGTCCCACTGGAGCGTCCAGCGCTCAGGAACTATCCTTACCATCTGCTCCTCCATCATCTAACATATTACCAATCCAGTAGGTTCGATCTCCCAAATCTGTATGGAAACTATCTACTTCTCTCCACCTCTCCTACCACCACCCTTCCCCAAGCACCATCATCTCTAGGCTGGACCACTGCAGCAGCGTCCTAAAAGATTAGTCCCTAACAGCTAGTATTCCCCCTCCAAAACATTGTCCACTTATTTTTCCTGGACCACCGTTCTACGCACTGAAGCCTCAGAGATGACTCGGCTGGATCCTTTTCTGCTCTCCAGACTAGTGCTGTCCAAAAGAACTTTCTACGATGATGGAACTGTTTTATCTCCACTGTGCAATATGGTGGTCACTAGCAGCTTCATGAGGCTACTGAAGCGTAGTAACTGTGATTAAGGAACTGAATTGTTACTTTTATTACAAACTGTAGCTTAAATTTAAATAGTCACACGTGGGTAGTAGAAATCCCATTGGACAGAGCAGCATTACAATTTCCCAATAAACCCAAAATGAAGATTTTTATATTATGGCTTCCAGTGATCCCAGAAGTACTTATTCGTGAAGTCCTCTGCTTAGTCTAACGACAAAACATGCTATCAGCCATATAAACTGAATTAGCAAAGAGGAGGCAGGATGCTTCCAGAAGCCTGAAGAAAACAAGTACTAGGAAGCCGTTAGTGAACTTGACGGGTGGACTGCGTTTAAGCAAGCCCTTTTCTCCAGAAACTAAAGGTGACAGAGCCCTGCCTGCCGAGTCTATTTCCTGAGATGCATATCTCACATTCCCAACTCTGAACACAGCGCGGAAGGGGCCCTCACGGCCACCTGGAAGTCCCGCTGTGCTTCTCGGGTCAGTCCCTCTCTTCACCTCCGAAATGAGCTTTGTCCAAAGTCCCCCCTTCTCTTCAAACCTTCAAGCGCCTCCTCTAAGCAGGCATCTCACCCCCTGCTCCACAAAGGACAGATGCCCAGGGAGGAAGACTGTTTCAGAGAGATGACACCAGGTTTGGGGGCCCTGTGGCTGGAGAAAGGGGAGGAGCCACAAAAGGGAAAAGCCGGCGTGGCTGAGGCAGAGAGAGGGGGAGAGAGGCTGGGAGGCAGGTCAGCAGGCCCGTCCGCCATTGGCCTCCGTCCGCATTGGGCCTTGAAGGCCAAGGCAAGGATTTTACTGTCTGGCCCCTAATAAACACTAAAGCCACTGAAGGTTTTCAAGCCCGTTTTATATCAGAGGCGGAGCCAGTGCGTATGGACAGCTTTTCAAAGAGCTGACTGTATGGGGTGGTGGGGACAGCTCATTAGGTGGAGATAAAGAGATTAACAAGTAATTTTATTCCTATGTTTCTACGCTAAGGAAATGGTTGGGAATATGGCAAGATTTATGCAGAAAAGTGTTCATCACAGAGATATTTATATAGATGAAAAACTGACTAAAACGTATTGTCCCGCATCAGAAAAAATGGCTAAAAATGTATGATACATTTATGTGGCAGAATACTATAAAATCATTAAAAACACATTTATAACGAGTTTTTAATTGAATGGGGAAAGTGGTTTGGGAAGAGAGTCCAAAATAAATTCTTACTCTGTAAAATTATGCATAGAAAAAAAAAACTAGAAGGAAATGTGCCCAAAATATTAATAGCGGTAGCCTGACCATTGAATTATTTTTTTTCATATTTTCCTTTAATTTCCAATTTTCTTGTAAGTATTTGTATGATCACAAAATGATTTTTTTAAAGATAAGCCCAGGAGACACTACCAATTTGGGGATTTTATTTTAAAGAAAAAAAAAATTGGCTCTACTCTTATGTCCTGACACATCTAAAATGTCAAAACTGGCAAACTCTACTTATTTGAGTAATATTGAGTAAGATGAAATTTTTTATTCAGTGTTATTATAGTTATTCTCTGATACTTTTTTTACTTTTTTTTACAGTCTGCCTAATTCAGAGTTACTGAAGGTGTACACAAATTTTCATTACTATATTATTCACATAAACAATGGGGCATGACTCCTGCAATTATCTCCTTTACAAAAAAAGAAAAACTGGCCTATCGGCAGCCAATTCTCTGCTGAGCCTCAGATAAAATCCTTCCGAAGTGACTGAAGGAAACTCAATTTTGTTCCTATTATTTTATCAAAATACTGGTTAACATACCAGTTTTTAAAACTAATATAACCAAATTAACTCATCTACATACTTGTTTATTGAAAATTTTATTTAGAGGAGTTTTATAAACTGTTGTATTATTCATGCATGACACAAGAAACACTTTAAGATTTTTCTCCTGTCCCCTTGATAACCTTATACAGCATTATCAGCTGTCATATTTTCCTCCACAAAGAAAAATAAACTAAAAGTCCATTAATTCCCAATCACACATGCTAATGCAGAAATATACTGCTTAAAATTTTTTCATTTATATTTGGCTTTGAGAAACAGAGTATAACGTTTGATAATGAATTTTTTTTTATTATAACTACACTCTACATAAACCAACATTAAATCAGTGAACAGAGCTTATCCAGAAATAAAGCCATGACTGATGGCTTTTTTTTCAAAACTTGTTTGTTTTGAGGAGTAATTCTGAAGCCTTTTGCTAAGCCATGGGGACCCAGAGTTGGGAGGTGGGGAGGAGGTGCAGTGTTACATGACAGGCCTGGAAAGGACCCCAGGTGTGTCTAAAGCACTGTTTCCCAAACTACAGATTGTGGCCTTTTCGTGGTTTATCAAACCAATTGAGTGGATAACATTTCAATTTAGTGGATAAGATCAGAATTTTTTTTAAGAGAAGCATTTTTTAGAAAAGAATATATATGCATCTCACACAGTAAAGGTAAATGTTGGTACGAGAAACCTGAATTCTAAATTTGAGAATTCACATACACACATATACGTGTGTGTGTGTGTGCTGGGTTGAAATACAACCTTCTCTCTGACTGTGGGTCTCAAGCAAAAATCTTTAAAAGCAATAGGCTTAAAGGGGAGGTCTACTGAATAAGGCTTCTTTGTGCGAAATACCCATTAGGATTCTTGCCAGGTTAGCAATAAGCTAATGGTTCTAATGAATGAAACATCCTAATTTAACCCCAACGTGGTTAAATGAACAGGCATGTCCTAATAAACACTTGTTAAGATAATTTTAAAATACATTTATCTGTACATTATGCTAAGTGGAATAAGCTGGTCACAAAAATGCAAATACTGTATAATTTCACTTACTTGAGGTTCCTATAGTAGTCAAACTCAGAGAAACAGAAAGTAGAATGGTGGCGACCAGGGGCTGGGTGGGGGGAGGTTAGGGAGTGGGGAGATGTTTAATGAGTACAGAACTTCAGTTTTGCAAGATGAAAAGTTCTGGGGATTGGTTGCACAACAATATAAATATACTTGACACGACTAAACTGTAGACTGAAAATAGTTAAGAAGGTAACTTTTATGTTATGTGTATTTCACAATTTAAAATATCTTTTTTAATAGGCACACGTGCCTAGAGGCTACCGTTCTAGACCTCACAGCTTTAGATATTGTGCTATCAGCCTTGGTAAAGCACACCGAAGCTCAGTTTCTAACCATCATTGTCCTCTTTGTCAAGCTTCTCAGGATTCAAGATTTCCTCTTGGGAACAAGATCTAAGAACTCCAGATTCCCTGGAGTTCACAGCAAAGGAGCGGCTTCTTCCAACATTCATCCTCTGACGAGTGAGGGGAAGCTGGGTCCAGGCTTGCAGGGCTGGAGCGCTGTCCCCCTGTAACTAGGAGACCACTTTCAGAATGTCTAGACAAGAAGAGAGGAAGCCGCCCCCAGGAGAAAAGGTCTTTGTCCTCAAGTTCACTGAGTAGTTATTGAAGGGTGTGAATGCCCTGAGCCACAGTAGGGGTTTTGATAGGAGTTTTGGTAGGGGTTTTTTTCTTTGCCTGCCTGCCAAACCGCCCTTGCCCTTTTATCTCCATGAAGCAAGAGTGCCCCTCATCAGTCACCTTATCTAGTCATAAGGAAGCCTAAATTGCCTGAGGTGGAGAAATGAGTGTCTGTATAAGCTATGGGCGTATTAACTGTCGTGCAAGTAACTGTGACAAAGCACCTTTACTTGCGCAAAGTCAGGTCCAGCTGGGCTTCCTTATTCTCTAAGCTCCCAGCTTGCCTGAGCAGACCGCATCGATTTAAACCTGATGCCTGTGAATTACCATCTTCAAGAAAAGCAAAGAAGAAATTATTTTATTATTTTACTTATTGATAAATTCATTTTTTAAAGCATTGATATTCCTTCTGAACTGAAAATAGGACAAATGATGCTCACTTACAAATTGATGTTTCGCTCATATATCTGCTGATGAAATGGTAAGGAATAAATAGGTGTGTGGGAAAGAATTATTTAACTAAAAATTGGGATGTAAACATCAGCTGATGAAAGGCACATAATTAACTCAGACTCATCAAAGAAAGATGCTACTAAGTTAGTTTCACTGAAGGCTCAAGGGAGTAAAGCATAAAGCTTTAGGGGTCCACAGCCAGTGAATTCCAGCTTCTCACATTCTGTGCCTTGAGTTAGAAACTATCTAATAGCAGGAAGACAATATTAAGTGAGTCAGAAGGCTTTGGAGTCAACCTGCGTTTGAATCTCAGCCCCATGTCACCTTTACATAACAGAAATAATGACAGGGTTGTGGTGAGGTTTCGAGGAGCTAAAACTTGCAAATTCTTACAAAGTGCTCAGAATATGATCTGGGACACAGCAAAGACTCAGTTGTCACAAGGATAAGAAAAGGTACACGGTGAAGGCTGTTGCTTTGTCAAGGTCTGATCTGCTCAGACTTCAGAAACTTGGCTTTTTCCTTGCCATTACCTAAATGTTCTTGCACCTTCTGAAGATTTTCTTCAGTGTCACTCCGTGTCTTTGATGAGCTGCTTAACATTCCCTTTCTCTAGTTTTCAAGGGCAGCATGAGGTGGGACAGGGGTGGCAGGCTGCACCTTGGATTGGTTTGGGCCGGAGAGTGTTGGCATAGATAGTGCGTTTATTGTTTTAAATCTGAATATAGCCGCTAACATTTTAAAATCTACAGATTTTTCCACAGAAATTCAAATACTTGGCTTCTCTTGAAAGCTCAAAAGATCTGGCAACACTGCATCCACATTCTTGCATCACAGCAAGAATGGAGTAGGGTAGGACCTCCCCTGCCACCCCCGACACCGAGGTTAGTGAAAGTGCCACCTAGCATCACCCTTGGGCTATTGTTGTTTTTTTTTTCTTTTTTCAATGCCAGGCCAACTGTACTCATTTATAATGCCTACCTGGTCCCATGTGTACAAGGGCAAAAGGATGACACACTCTAGAGACAAACAGACCCTTGTTTATTTTCTGACTCCATCCATGAACTATAAGAAACAGGCAGGATACGAGGTCCCTCTGCGTCAGAATCTGTGCATGTGAAAATGGGACCAAGCCCCATTCACAACGTAGCACTCGTGTTTACACAAGAACAAGTGAAAATCGCCTAATCCAGAGGCTGTATACAGCAGGCACTCAATAAATGGTCACTTTCCTCCTTCCTACCAACTACGGTGATGCATTTGCCAGTTTTGCACCAATCCTCATTACGCTCCTTCACCTTCTCACCAACGGGTTGCACCTAGCGCATCAGACCACTCACATTCCAAAGTGTAACTAAAATGTGCTTAAAGAATCAAACTGGAATGATCAAGCCCCTAGATCTAACCATCAGTTTACAGAGAATACAAATGACACCACAGGGATCCAATCAGCAAATCCAGTCTATGAGAAACTCTCTAGGGCGAATCTGATTTCTTCAACAGCTACATCAAAAACTGCAAGCAAAAAAAAAAAAAAAAAAAGAATTAAGAGAGAAAGTTACTTAAGAGATATATCAGTCAACTGCAATGAATGGAACTTATTCAGATGCTGATTTTAAAAAACTGCACAAAAATTTTATTAGATAATTGGGGAAATGTGAACATCAACTGGCTATTTGATACTAAGGAATTACTGTTAATTTCTTAGCTATGATGATGTTGTGGTTATGCCTAGGGGGAAAAGCCCATATCTTTAGAGAGGCACACTGAAATATTCTCATGGGAAAGGATTTAATGGAAGTAATTCAGGGCGAGGAGAAAGGGTGGGAGTTCAGATGAGACAAGATCGGTGATATAAAAAAAAATAGCTGAAGTTGAGTGATGAGTCCACAGCATTTTACTGTACTATTCTCTCCACTTTTGTTTATGCTCAAAATTTTCTATAATAAATAATTTTTTAAAAGGATAGCATGGGATAAGAAATTCAAAATCCTTTTAAGGTGAGAAATAGCACTGGATTTATCTAATACAGAGAATGTTTTCTTGGCGTTACAACATAGAGTAACTTATTTGGGCCCCAGATACCTCCCTGAAGAAGGATAAGTGAGGCAGGAAGGATGGGGAGCGGTTTTACTTTGGCTTGGTAGGTTAGTGCCCTGGGAGACTGAGGCGAGCCCCTGGTTACCTGGTTACCTGGTTACCTGTGCCTTGCCTAATCGCTTCTCGAGTTGTAAAATGCATTCTCTGCTCATCCCATTTTGAGCCCAGCGAGGGCAGGGACTCTTTCTGTAAATCCTTACTTCCCTGGCACCTAGCACACAGACTGGCACATAATAAGACTACAATAAATGTTTGTTGGGCAAATGAAGGGAAAATGGGCATCTACATTTCATCTTCAATGAGGGGAAAAATCAGGCAAACCTAATTTTGACTAGGAGCTCCCGTGCTGTGGTTCAATCCATGGTATTCCCATTTGACCACGCATCAACATGGTGTATAGGGAGCTTGTTAAAATGCCAGATTCCTAGACTCCCCTCCTTGGAGACTCTGATTCAGTAAGTCTGAGCTGAGATCCCATTATAGATATTTTTAGCAAATGCCCAGGTGCTTCTGATGCAGCCAGTTCAGACTGGTGTGCAATATTCCCCAGTACAAGTTGTTTAATCTCTTTGCTTCTGAAAGCATTATTCATTTTTTCTGCCTGGCTTTTTTTTTTTTTTTTTTTGACTGTGGAAACTTCCAACCCACACGCGAGAGAAGAAAATGATAAACCCCTTAAGAGAACAGTATAATAAACCCCCTATGGCATCCACCAGCCTCAAGTGCCATCAACATTCTGCCCTCTTGCATCTCAATTTTATTTTTAAGGAAACGATTCCCTTTTAATTGCATGTTGCTGGATTCAGCAATACCATTGGCATCAATACTCTCTGCTTTCAAGATGCAGGTGGGTGAAACCCATCCTTGATTAACTTGAGAAAGCAGGATAGTTTCCCCCAGTATGACAAATAGGGGTGGTAGGAGGCTATGTTCTTCTCAGCCTCTAACTTTAAAACTGGAAAATCAGACTACATCATAATTAGGAAGATTAGGCTTATTAATTGCTATTTAAATGTTTTGCTTTTTATTACTTTAAAGAAATAATCTCATCCAACTTTTTAAAAACGCTCTTTTCCAAAAAAAAAGTGTTCTTCATTTAACGTCGATGCAATGTAAATCCTTTGGTGACTATCGGGAATCTTCTGTCTGCCTTGAACAGAAGGTGAGCATGTGAGCCAGAAAAAAAGAAGAGTTAAGTATCATTTCAGTAGCTGAAAATTCCTAAATCAGTAAGACTGCTAAGAAATATCTTTTGGATTTTTTTTATTAATCAAGGAAATGCTCACAAACTTTCATTATTTTGTTCCAAAAATATTGCAATTCGGGTGATCAGCAAGAAGAAATGAAACAGTGTCTATTTAAAAATCGTAAAACCAAAATTCCAGGTCATTAACTTTACTCTGCATATCTCTTTTGCAAGAACTCTTTTAGGGATTTTTAAAGTGAAGGGAACTATGCAACTATATAATCAGCTATGTATCAATATACAACTGCATATGTAGCTATGTACAACTATTCAGCTATGTACAGAGCTATAAACAACTATCCAACCACATATACAGCTTTAAAAAGCTATTCAAGTATATATACAGCTATGTATAACAATTCAACTATGTATACAGCTACATACAACTATTCAACTGGATATGCAACTATACACAACTATTCAATTATATAAACAATATACAACTATTCAACTACCTATATAGCTATATACAATTGTTCATATATAGAGATACACCACTATAAATAAAAAATATATAGTGAAGGAAAGAGGGGAGACGAGTTAATGGCATCCATGTCTCATTTTTAATGCAGGGAGGAGTAGATAAACAGCATAAGCAGGATTCATCTTTTACTCATGCTAAGCAAATTAGAAAAATATAGTCAGTAAGTTGATTGTAAGGAAGCTGTTTTCCAATACGTGGCAGGATGGAAGACAGTTTTCCATCTTTCATAGCAATATAAAAAAAACAGGAGGGAAATGACTTGGTGTCATGTTAATGACATCCATTAGACCTGTGCAGTCAGGATTATCTCGCTAACATCTTATGTTATGGCTTTTTAAGAAAGAGTCGGACAGGATTCTGGTTGCAGTGCCTCCACTTACTATAAAATGTGGTCCTGCTGTCTACCATGCACTGTATTGGCAGAGTCTCTGACACAGAGAAACATTCAAAAAGCGTTTCTTCCTTAATGTTTTCTTAAAGATCAGGGTTCTGAGCATATAACGATAACGGAGATAAGGAAAGAAGAAATGTGTGAAATAAGCAGGGACAGGGTTAGCTGCCCGAAGCATTCTCTGTGGGGAAGATCCGGGAGCTGCTGAGCAAGCCGCCTCGAAGGGCCTTTCGTTTCCTTCTGTTCTCATTTTTGACATTGCCACCATTGTGTCCACTAATCTGGCAAGGTTGCTTTGAATCATGACCTTCTTATTCCCACCATCTGTTTAACGCTCCCATCTAAATATTGCATTGTCTAGTCTGACCTTTTCCCATTTATGTGGTTTGATATGTACCTGTTAACGCTGTAAACTGGGATTTCAAAAAATCTTCCCATTCTTAAAGTGGTGGTTTATACTCTGTCCCTGTAAAAAAATTAGCTAACCATTAATTCCTACAGACGAAATAAAATAATAAGATTTCAATCCTGCTAATAACCAGAGGGTTACTTTATAGCTTGCAAAATGGACTTAGAAACGACTTCGTAAATGTCGATTTATACTAGAGCCATTAGCTGTGTTTTACCATTAGAAGTGTATGTATCCCATTTTATTATCAAAAGGAACCTTTATACAGATGTATATTAACATATGTATATGACTATATTAGGGTATATGTGCATATGCATATATATGTGTATACATATAATTTATGTGAATATAAGTATATAAGATTGATAGATAGGAAAGGAGGGGCCTGGATGAATATCTAACTGAGTATTGGGAGTGGGAGTAAGGGTGGGAGAGAACACTAGAAACTTTAAATTGTACCTTGTCTAGTTACATCAATTTAAATTTTTTTATATCAAGCTCACACTATTGGTCTTTTAATTATTTCTTAATCCTATTACTTTAGTGCTTAACAAGGACATTTTAAGACATTTCGTTTAATTCTTTCAGGTTACTAGGGCACTGCTAAGTGCAATTTTAAAATACACAAAGGTTTTACTTTGCGAGAAGCAAAAAATACTCCGAAGAGCCATTGATAGTTGCATCATTTTAATTGGGATTGTAAAGAAGTCAGATGAATTCCAACACGTATTTTGAACCCCTACCACCTACAAGCACTTTAAAGGGTCAACCCAAGGGGAAATGGATCTAAGAAGATGTTTTCAAGGTCTTTATCATCTGGAATAAGAGGTGCTCACGTACATAACCCAGGGAGGAGGGCGGTAACCCAACTGAAAACAATGATCGAAAATGCTTATAGGAGCTTTCAAGAAGGTCTAGCTCACCTTAGGGGAGTAGATTAAGCACTGGGTGACTTAAGTTAAATCTATAACCATTAAGAACAGAAGAAGAGAATGTTAACCACCTCCGGTTCCTGCTCTCTGCTTCAGTTGAGACTCAATCTGGGAGGCCACCAGCTCCCTCCCCTTCCGGTCCCACTGACCAGGTGACCCAACATACCATCCAGTTCAGTTCTCTGCCATCCCACAAAAGCTGCTGGGGCTTCTGAGGGAGGGAGGACAGGTGCATGTGATGGATGCCTACATCACTTCTTGCTTTCTTGGATCTCAGGTGGCCCACTGTGGGCTTAGCCATCCCTTCTACTGACAGCTCTAAGAGCTGCTGAGAAGAATGTTCCACATAAAGCCCAGGCTGAGGTAGGTATGAGAGTGAGGGTAAGAAGAGACGCACAGAATGATGGAGCAGGATATGCCACTACCTGCTACAGGGTAGGTACAGACTGCTAGAGGGTTGTGGCTGATCTACCTCGGAGACAGTGAGTACGGATTTTAACCACCCCAATAACTCTTTTCTATATTTCCTAGTTCTTCCATCCATTGTTTCCCAAGCCGACTTTTTAAAAAATGGTGAAATGTGTTCAGAGTCGCTCTAGGCCTGTGATCAGAATGACACTGGCTTTATAAATTCATTTGACAGGGATACCTAAAATAATCAAAATCATAAAGTCTAACACTTTGTTTAGATATTAAGCCTTCACTGTGTGCTTAGTAACATCGTAAGCAATATATATGTAGTAGATAAAAATAACGCGTAAAATAAGTTAATCCTCATGATAACTACGTCACACAAGTATTATCCCCATTTTAAAGATGAGAAAGTTGAGGTTATGAGTGGTTAAGTCTTGCCCAGGGTCATATAACAAGAAAGTGGTGGAGTAGGAGTCCAGACTCCAAAACGCCCCTAACCACCAGGCTGCCCTCACTCCATCCTCCCAACCACAGGCAGGGCTGGTCTCGGGCTTTTTCTAAGCCCATCACTGGAGTTCTCTAGTTTTCTGTCCACTTTCCAATAAGCCAAATCCTCAATAAAGAGAACTCTAGAGCTTTACTGGAGACACAGAAGATACGACGGGCAGGGGAATATTCCTGTTCTTTGCTGGGAAGAGCCAATGCTATCTAGACATGTCGGTCTTTGCTACATTAATCCATGGAGTCACCAGGCAGCAACTGATTTGGGACATAACCTGACAAAACTGATCCTGAAGTTCATCTGGAAAGAAAGGAAGGATATGTGGACTGCACCAAGAAGTTTCAGAAATGAAAACTAATGAGGGAAGTTTTAAGCCCTGCTAGGTATTATAAAGGGTATGAACCAGTTCGATACTGATATCAGAATAGACAGAGTAAAGACCCATATAATGTAGGCAATTAGAAGATGGTGAAGGTTACATTTGAATCCAAGGTGAAGAGATGTTTTAAACCATAAACAGCATTGGGATAATTAACTATTTGGGATGGAAAAAGGAGGAAAGAAATCTGTCTAGATCCCACATCATTCCTAATCCAAAAAAAAAAAAATCATGATTACTCAAAAATTGTAATGTGTAGAGCATTTATATTGGTGGAAGAAGAAAGAGGCCCATCCTTCTGTTGCCGTTGTCCTCACCTGCGCCAGTGTGGGAGTGGAAGTCACCTCAGTGTGCAGTGTTGCGATGACATCGGTTCTGACAACCCCTTGTGTTTGTTAACATGCCACACCCATCCCATGGGAGCCGCGGAGCGAAGGCGGTGGACAGCTCTTGTGCACCCCATCTTGAAAAGAGGTAGATGAGTGCCTTTATGAGTGACTTGCTCGAGGTCACACCCCTCAGGAGAAGCAGAACCGGTGCTGGGACTAAGGTCCCCTGACTGGCAGCCTGGGAACCCCGCTTTGTACGAGATGCAGTCACCTTATTTTGATGTGTTAGGTTACGTCTGTGACACCAGACACATCGGACTGTGGAAGGTACTTTCCGATGCTCCATGCAGGGTGTCCATGCTGTCCTTCGGTCCCACCGCCGTAACCCCTGGCAACGCCTGGAGTACCACACACTCTGCTTTTTCTGCTTCACATAGGCTTAGAACCCAGCCGCCCCTGCCCACGACAAGCCCACACTCTCCACCCACGAAGCGTCCCTGAGCTCTGTCACGCCTTGTCGTCCTTCCCATCCATCCCGTGTCCCGTCCAGTTTCTTTTCAAGCGTCTCTCTCCTGACACACGCAGTTCCATGAACAGAAGCGCACACCTCGACCAACCTCCACTTCCCGTTAAAGACCTAGACCACTACGGTCCAACAGAAACGTGAGGGAAGACAGACGTGAATCGCCTATGTAATTTTATGTTCTCCAGTAGCTGCACCTAAAAGAGAAACTAGGGAAACTGGCTTCAATCACATTATTAAATTTAAACCCAATACGGCCAAACTATTACTTCAACATATAATCAACATAAAATTAACGAGACATTTTAAATTCTTCTTTAATATAAATTTTTGAGATCTGCTGTGTGTTTTACACTCACAGCGCATCTCCGTTGGGACTAGCCACATTTCAGGTGCTCTACAGCCACACGTGGCTTGTGCTAGTGGCTACTGAATTGGACAGCACTGACTTAGGCTCTCACTCCACTGAAGATAGCCCCGAACTTTCTTAATGACTCAGTATCTCTGGATAAAGGGATCATGGGTGATTTTTAAACACATACTTTGGCTTATCTATATTTTTATTGGTCTCCAAAAAAAAACACATATTGCACGTGTGCATGTATTTTTAAAACTTGCGATTTTGAACATCTTTGGCACAGCAGGGGAGTTTAAATGACTTAACCTTCACAGTCATGCTCTAGTGCAAATTGTTTTTTTCATGGCACATGTCGCATCAGCATCTGTCTTCATGTCAACATATCTAGCCATAACTGGCTCCTGTATGCTTCACCATAGCTAATTATTCCCCCAGCAGCCTGCCACCCGCCTACCTTCCACTGCAGATCACCGGATTGAAGGTACAGAATGCCCGGAAGAAATACGTCCCATACCCTCACCGCTTCTGCACAAATACTAACCCAGGCACAATGTCTAGTTTTGCTTTAGAAGATCTGGGGTCACTTGTACATGACTTAGAGAACTCAAATTCAATTTATGGAAAAGGGTTGTCTTCAGTGCTGCTTCAGAGTTATTTTTAAATGGCTTATTATTTACTTAAAGTTAAATAGATTCCCATTTTTGTTTCTTTGAAAAAAAAAATTGCCTATTCATTCTCCACAAGTATCAGTGACTAATTTTTGATGAGAGAATGCACTTCTCACCTCAAAGACTATGACTAAAATGTTTTTGGTGCTTAAAAATTGAAGCAGTTCTGTCACTGGAAAATGTGAACAGGAGGTACACACGGCTTAAAGTTAAATGGACTTGAATTAAACTATAAAGTAAGGTCACTTATCTTAAATACCTGTGTATTTTTAAATTCATGTTACAGATTGGTTCCTCATTGCTCTGGCCACCCTAGGAACGGCAGGCTCGCCCTTTCTCGCAGGCTTTAAAATATGAGATGTGGACATCTGACCTGAAGAGTTACAAGACCTGGATTTCAGTCCTCAATTGCCAGTTGGCAACCAGCTATACGACCTTGAATGTGGTCCATGCACCCTGCTGGTTTGGCCTCCTAGGCTGTGTAAAGGGGGTTGACTCTCCGGGGAAGCTTCCAGCATTAGCATTCGTGACCTCTGTGCTAATCTTCCTCTATTCTATTATCCCCCAAACACTTGCCTCCTCATGCATCTTCCCCTTCCTAAATGAGAAGATGGCTGGCAGCACGGCAGTGAAAAGGGGAAGAAAGGCTGTTAAAAAAAAACAACCAAAAAAATCCTAAAATGAGTCACCTCTCAAGAATTCACCATCATCTGGTGCCTGGATGCTTACTCATGGCGTAAAATCGGTCTTGCAGTAGAACTAGCTCTAAGAACCTGGTATTTGTTGTGTGTGCTGTTTTCGGATGATGTTTACACTTGACACCCATCTCTTTTAAGAGCCACTTGTAGGTACGAAACAACACCGAAGTTTTGCATCACACAGACATCAGCAGCCACATAAATCGGCTGTAGTGGAGCAGGGAGAAAATCAGATCAGAATCACAGAGAGTTACAATTAGGTCTTTGCACCAGCTTTTGATAAGTTAGTGAAAATAATTCCAGCTCCCCAAACTTCCCACTAACCTCCCCAAGGGCCCGACAGCACCCTAAAACCTAGCCCGCTCCAAGAATCATTCCCTGCCCTTAGGGCTGGCTGCAGCAACAACACCCAGGAGAGCCCTCCCTCCCACAGACTCCTTCACCACCGCCTGAGGCAGGGGGCAGCCAGTGTTAGCTGTGGTCGGCTCTGCTTCCGCGCGGCCTGGTTTTTTCACGCTGCCATTTTGAATTAACATAGGTTTTCTCTGCAACTGATGCACGTACGATCTGGTCAGGCTCGCCACATCCTAAACCGAGACACCTGCGAGCCAGAACGAAGCAGCAAAGCCCATCTTCACAGAACTCTGACTCATTTTTGAGTCACAGCAACTGACAGACTCCACTTGCGTTTAGTGGCCATTTTTAACCCCTCAATCCGAGTTCTCGTCCATTCTCTGAAGTTCGAGCGTCCCTCCGGTCCTGCGGACCACACTCATCTCAGACCTCACGAAGGATGCTGCCAAATAAGGGGCGTCGCGACAGACGAGAGAGCCGAGGACGCAAAGGCAAACTTAAGCAGACAGTCGTCTCAGAAACGCACGAGAGCCTTTTACCAATAGGTGCTCCGGCGCCATCGCATTAACCTGCGCCGACACCCCCAACCCCCAAAACCGCTCCGGACTGTGGCTTGATGGGAAGTTGTGTCAAGTCCTGAGGCCCGCAGGGACCAGGGCAACAGCCCGCGCGATCGCCCTTAAGGAGGGGGCAGCCCCCCCCCCGCCTCCCCCGACCCGGGCGAGGGGACAGAGCCGGGCCACCCGAGCGGCCCCGCCAGGCAGCCATGTTCGCTCCGGCCCACCCGCGCGGCAGGTGCGTTACCTGCCCAGAAGATGCCAGGCCCGCTGCGCCCCAGCGAGCCCCGAACCCCGGGAGAGACCCGAGCGGTGGCGAGGGCGGGGGTCGCACAGGCACCGCCGCAGCGGGCGGCCGCTCAGAGATCGGGAACAGGACACAGGAGAAGCATCCTGGGGGGTTCTGAGAGTTAAAGGAGGGTGGGGGGAGGGGAAGAGGTTGAGGTGCGGGGAGCCGGCACAGGGTCTGACCAGCTGCAGTGCCCGCGCCCTGGGGTGGGGCGTCCCTCTCCTGCGCCCCCGCAGCCCACAAGCCGAGTCACCCGCAGCTCCCCTTCTGGCCCAGAGCCCCGAGGCCGCCCCGGCCATGCCCCCGCCGGACTGGTCTCCGGGTCGCGCTACCCGGGGGTTCGGAGGGACAGCGGGAGGTGACGAGCCACTGGGGCCGCGATGGCGAATGGGGATAACACCCGCGGGGAGAAGCGGCTGCGGGCGCCCTGCGCGCCCAGTCGTGCCCGCCGAGGCTCACCTACGGGGCGGCGGGCGCCGGGCTCGGCTCTGCGGTGCTGATGCTGCGGCCGCCGAGGCTGCGGGCGCTGCGGCGCCGTCCGGAGCTGCAGCTGCAGTGGCGGAGGCGGCCGTCGGGCGCTCCCCCCTCCTCAGCCTCTTGGCGCTCTGCCCGCCGCCCCCACCCCCCTGGCTAACAGCTGGCCCTGCTCACGTGACCGCAAGGTCCACCCCCCCCCCTCCTGCTTCCACCCGGGGCCGCGGGGCCGCGCAGCCGAAGCCACGTCTGGGCCACCGAGGCTGCAGCGCCGCGCTCGGCCTGGTGGGGGAGGGCGCCTGGCAGCCGGAGGAGCGGCCAAGAGGGCAGACCTAGCGGCAGAAAGTGGCTCTTTGCTCAATTTTTATGTCTTGGTCGCCGCCCCGGTTGCAGCTCTTTCTAAAGGGAAAATCCTGCTTAAGGAGTCGGCACGCGGTTCCTCTGGGCGCCCCTGCCGGACCCTGCTGTTTGGTTACTACGTGCGGGCTTCGGTGCCTAAGCAAGAGCTCCCCGTGGAGAACTGTGACCTGCACTCTGTTGACTCACATGTCCAAGCCAATTCCCTGGTTTTTAAGGTGCCGTCCTGTGCCATGTGAATATGTCAGACCCTATGCCGGGTACCTGGCCCATGCGGCCCAAAGAGGTTAAGTGACTCTCAAGGTCACACAGCAAGTAGCAAAGCCAAGATTCCATACCTGGGTTATTAACACACACAGGTGACAGCTGGGGTGTGTGTGTGTGTGTGTGTGTGTGTGTGTGTGTGTGTGTGTGTGTGTGTCAATGTTGGCATCGGGGTCATTGGTCAGGACATGATCCATCTGTTAAGGAAACATAGACTCTACCTTTTATGAATTAGTAAAAAGGAAGTTCACAGGAAAACAAATACAAATGCAATACTACCAAGCGTATAAAAAGATATTAAAACTCACTTAACTTCAAATCAGGTACACAGGGTAGCATTTTTTACCTGTCGGATTAGCAAAAAATCAAAAAGTTTCATAACCTCTATGGAGGAAATTTGACAATATCAAAGTATGTAACAAATACTTATATAGTCTTTGGAGAATTCACTTCTGCAGTTCACGCTACAGATATAACACAGGTGTGAAATGCTATGAGTACAAGGTTATCAGTTACTATATTATTTGTGCTAGCACAGATTGGAAACAAACATCCATCAATCGGGGACTGTTCAAATACATTACAGCACAATACAATGGAATGCTATCCAGCTATAATAAAAAAGGATGAGGAAGGTCACTACACACTGATATAGATTTCCAACCTGTACTAAGTAGGTGAGGGGGGGAGGGTTGGGAAGCCATGTGCAAAACATCATGTGTGTTATCACTTGTGGGAAGAAAAAAAAATATGCCTGTACTCATATTTGCAAATGCATAGAATATCTTCAGAAGGATCCATTAGAAACAGCAATAGTAGATGCCACCAAGGAGGAGAACTAGGTGGCTGGACGCTGGGAAGGAAAGGAACCTGCCGGGCTAACTGCTAGGCCTAAAATCTTTGAAACCTGTCGACACTTCTCTCCATAGCCACAAGGCTTCAGGGCCAGGATCCCTGAACACATGAAGATAGAGGGGCAAGCTTTCCCCAAGGCCTGCATGAAGAAGCTTGTTACATGGTATCACTAATGTTTATTTAGGAACAACAATGCTTTGTCTCTGCTTTGTGTATAAGAGACAGACACTGCCATTATTGAAGCCTCAGAAATAGAGATAAGAGAACAGAACAAATAGCCCAACAAATATAGAAGAATACATCAAGAAATATGAATAGATTTTCATCATTGGCCTCTATTAATCATGTGAGGTTTAAGTGTGAGCAAATTATAGAGTCTCTGTGAGCTACATTGCAATCACAAAAAAAATTGTCTTAAATAACCTGCAATTATTACAGTCATTTATACTCCATCTAGCCATGTTCAGAGATTTAAGAGCTACAAGTAAAAGTATACCAGATTTCCCTTTTTTCCAGGATAAAAAAAAGGAGTAGTGGTAAAAGGTAGAGGGGTAATTTCAGCTCGTATGCATTGTCATGCAGAGATACTCATAAAACCTCCCTGTAGTCAGCTGTATCAGGGGAAAAGCAATATGGAAACATTACTGGCTTTATTTACAAACAGTAACATGAAAATAAATTTAATGAGGAAGCCATAAACTATTTGATCCTGACAGGGCTGGAAAATGTCTACTGTATTTCTTCATATATCCCCTAGTTTGGATTACTACTAAGCACTTTAACGAATGTCTAGTTCATTCTGAGGATGAGTAATTAGTCGGCCTGGACTAGAAGAAAGAAAGGTGCCCTAACACCAATGGAAACTGGCTATGCCAATAGACAGCCAGTTTGGGTTGGTCTCTGCCATAGCCTGGCTTCTCTGGAAGCAGACGGTGAGATGTGTTTTGAGTATAAGGGGTTCAGAGGGATCAACACATGTGAAAGGAAGGGATTGGAAACAGCATTGGGCAGACGAAGAAGCTGAACTGCAACGCAGGCCCAACAAAGTGTCAGCCAACCTGGTGGGGAGCTCTACAGCAAACGCTGCCCATCGGAAGGTCCCTCATGGAGCCAAACGGGCTCCACTCTTGCTATCATTTGTTGTACTGCGGGTTTGATGGTAATGTGCTCTCTCAAGTTTGTCTAGGTTTTACTTCAGTTGCATTTCTGCAACATTTTTTGTCTTTGGCTACATATCTTTCGGTTGAAAGCCTCTTTGCTTTCAGCACCTTAAAGGTACCATTCTATTGTCATAAGACATCATCAGGCTTGCAAAGTTCCTGGGGGAGAAAAGTCTAATTATCTTTCTTCCTCTGTACATAATACAACCTTTTCTCCTATGGTGACTTTTAGAGTTTTCTCTCTTTATTACAGATTTTGAGCAATATGATTATGATGTATCTTGATCTCTTTTCTTTTTTTTCTGTGTTTAGTCTATTTGGGGTTCACTGAGCTTCTTGGGTAGCTCTAATTCTGTGGGTACGTAGCCCTCCTACTAAGTAAGGTGTGACTCACCTAAGGGTTCTAAGGAATGTTTGTGTAATCAGTAAGGTGATTCTGGCTGGAACTTGAACAATTCCCAGTTTTGTATCCGGGAATTGTTTAGTGGGAACTATTTAACTACTCAATAGTTGTTCTCTCCTGGGTTGTTTGCCCAGCCTTATGGAGTTTTATCACACATGCACAGATTCAGTCAAGGCCCCAAGGAAACCCTCATGCAAATATCTAACTGCTTGGACTTCCCTGAGCTCTGATCTCTTATTTCTTCAACCCACAAGACAATAGGGCTCTGTTTTGTCTCCCTTCTTCTTGCCACATATAGTTTAGGAATTATCTCCAAGTAAAAAGCTTGGAACCAAGTGTCCTGATACAGACTCAACTAGACCTATTATTTTAAGAACTACAGAAGTATAGTTCACTTAGAGAACTTTTTCAGTATACTAATTTAACAAGACACATTTATCAAACACTGTACTAGAAAGTACACTATTGCTACAAAGATGAAAAAGGTATATCATAATCTCTCCTCTCAAGAATTTGGAGGCAAGCCAGAAAATTAAGTATGGAAGTAATATATGTGTATATTATATGTTACTGTCTAGGTAATATAAGAGTTATACGTAGATAAATACACTGATCTAGCATATTGGGAAATGTAAACAAATTTAAAACATCATAAATGAGAGTTACCAAAACCTGGACCTTTTAAAAATGCTATAGATGACAATTTTGCCTTTTCTTCTAACCAATGTTATTGTCTAAAGAACCCTATGTGGTAATTTTGAGGAGCTTGAAGTATATGTGTAATTGAGAAATGCTTTTACCACATTGCACATAGAGGTATTTTTCACTTAGTGCTTCTTCTAGTGTAAAATTGTAACAGGAGGAAAAAGATCTGTTATTGGGCAAATCTCATGGGGATGAATGAGACAATATTACGTGAATGAGACACTCATGGATGTGTAAGAATGTCTGTGCAATTGCCTTGTGTGTAATCTTATGAGAACCAAAGAAAAGAGCTGACAGAAAAGGCATGGAAAGATGAAAAAGAAAAGCACTATAAGGTTTGTCAGCCACCTGCCTTAATCCTATGACAACCGCGTTGAGGTTAGTTTTCCCGAATTTGGTTACCATAGAAACAAACCTTTAGAATGCCCTCAAATCAATGTACAGAATTACTGCCCATATTGAGTATAGACCACACAGAGAGATTATAAATGTTAAAATCTATTTTCAAATTATTTTTAGAATTTAAATGATCCATCAAGCCCTTTTGGACATGTGATTTAGAAAACCATAAATTGTATTTTGTCAAAAGCTGTAAAATCCTATTCATTATAATTAGGAGATGGGTTTCTAAATTCAATTATTCAAATGTGTCATTTCAATGAATGGCTCCCATTTAATTTTAAATAAGGTAAAGAACATTTTGAACCTAGATTTAGAAACAAATTATTATGTGTGTATCACACTCACGGCCTCACCTTTAGGGGTCATTCATGGCTTTAGTCAACTGTACAGATAATTTAAAGGGAAATTGCTGAGACTTCATCTTGTGAAATCAAAGAACAGACTAGAAGATTCTATGAGCAGACTTGGGAGTTTCAACTTAATCCATCCTTACAGATGTTTTTCAAGTTTACGTGTGTGGAAAAGGTCTACCTCATACTATGTAGTTTTAAAATAGGACTGGTTTATAATATTTTGTGACACCCGGGGCACCTTTTAATAGATGAAAGCTAATCCAGAATTGCAAAAATTGAGCCTCTTATATCTGCAACTTTACCACCACTGCTCATTTGAGATAATATATAACTTTAAACAGAAGTTACATTAGTTATTTTCCAATTCTTGAAAGAAGTAACAAAGTTTGTCTAAATTGCCTTAGGAATTTTGTGTTCAATTAAAAAAAGACTTCCTTCATATGAGAGATTAAACAATGATTCTGCCTACTGAGAGAATAGAGAAAATTTCTGACTCCAGAGAAAGAGAATTTTGTTTTGCGTGCTCTTCTGTTTTCTATGAAAGACCAGAAAACCAGTATTATTTTATTTCCTGTTGGATTAATTACCTGACTTTTAGAGAATTGGGGATAATCTAGATATATATGAAGATATTTCAATTTAAAAATTCCTGATCATTCTTTACTCTCTTTTCCAACGACTTTCTATCCTTAACAATAAACCAAGTTCTAGGTTTTTATTACTCTTATTATATCACTTATATCATTGGTTCTAGCTTTTACATGTGCAAAGCATTTGCCTTTTCACATATATAAAGTGATTGATATATGTGAAATCTATGAGCTGGAATCTATGTCTGATTCACTTAAATTTCGAAATGCAGCTATTATATATTTTGAAAAAATAAAAGCAGAAATTATTTTACCATCATATGAATTTTTTGGATAATTGAATTTTTCTTTACCCTGAGCATAAAGGATTAAGTTTTAAGGATTATTAAAAATTTTCTAGACTAGGGAAGTAAATAGAGAAAATAGATTAGCGGTTGCTCAGGGAGTTGGGGGAAAGTGAGGAGTCACTGCTAATGGGTATGGGGTTATTTGGGGGGGGGATTAAAAAAATGTCCAAAATTATGGTGATGGCTGCACAACTCTGTGAATATGCTAAAATTTATTGAACTGTAAAAGCAAAACATAGTACTACGTATTAATTTTATTTAAAAAATACTCCGCCTGAAAAAAGAAATATTAGAAAACAATTGAACACTGCCCAGCTCAGAGGAAATAATTAAACGATACAGTTAATAGTTTTTAAGAATTGTTGTCATGGAAGTAAAATGTTAGGGAAAAAAAAAATCCAAGTAGCGGAGTTGATTTATCATTCAGTATTAATGTAAGAATCAATTCATTTTAGTAGGCTGCTTAGTTTTCTTTAAAGATTGTGATTCAAAACAGAAAACTGTGAATACTACTGCATGAGGCAAAAAAAAAAAAAGAAAAGAAGAAAAAAGAAAAAAAAGGACACGACATTTTATATGATTTTATGCCTTATAAAATTCAGCCAAAATAAAGGAAAAACTTAGGTGAACAGTGTTAAGGAACATTGGTAAGAAGAGGGCAGGAGAGAACAATTTACACTGTGGAGAACTCGGGTAATTCCAGTAGGAATTTCATTGTATGATCCTTTTTAAGTTCTGTATTTTTCTATAAGTAAAATGCTGTCTCTTATTTTAAGGCAAATCTCCTATATTTGTATCACTCCTCTCCTTGGTTATTCTACACAAGTATATTTACCCATTTCATTGTATTTAGCTGCAAATTTAAGAACCACTTTTTAAAAATCTAGGATGTCTCAAACAGAGCGTATTCTGCACAAAATAGCTACACAGCAATTCCAGGAGATATAATCACAACGGGAAGGAACCACCAATGTGTGGATGAATGTTATAACGTTCCTAGTTTCTAACCAGAGGTAAAAATTAGATTCAGAGGTATATTAACATAAAATGCAGAATGCCACAGTAAGTCCAACAGATGAATGAGCAAATACTATAAGAAATCAGACTTAAGCCCCAAAGGGTCTCCTGACCCTTACTTCATTCTTTATATTAATGAAAACTGTCCCTCGCCACCTCAATTTGTATTGTGTGTGGAACTGTTTTTACTGCAACTGTTTGCTGAAGAGGAAATTCTCTTTATCCTAGTGTGGAATTTTAAATTAATGAAGTGACTTGTAAATTCCCAGAAATTCCCAAGTGGGATATAATTCAGCTGTGACTGGAGACCAAAGGAACAGCTGTCACTTTACTCTGAACTTTTAGAGTAAACCTCAGCAAACATCTCATATCATTTGTTTTTTGGTCATAAAATAAAATTGATGTTAGTCTAGCTCATAGGCACTTAGATGGGCCTTGCAAATGGTGAGCTGACTCATTCTCACTAAAGTCATCTATTTTATCCCAGAGTCTTTATTAGTGGTACAGGAACACAAAGAACTTGAAAACAAAAGAATCCAGAATGCTAGTTGCAGGTTTTCTGGTATCTTCCAATTGTTTTTATCCTGTTCCTTAACAATAATCAATGTACTATATCCAAATGAGCCACTTAATTCCTTTGCTAAACCGCAAGCTGAAGGAGCAAAAACAATTCCTGTTGGTTTTACATAGAGAACTCCTAGGAAATTTTACCTAAATTGTTTAAGTGAAACACAGAAATGTGGGCAAAATACAGAATGACTCCAAATGAACAAGAGTTAAGTTTAACTGCACAGGAAAGACAAGTTTTCAGAGAGGAAAATTATGTATTAGCATTTCAATGACCATCTTAAGTACAAAACTTTATATGTGTATATATACACACACACATATATACACATACATATATACATCTATATTTTTAACATAATAGTTTTATTTTTTCTAAAAATCTCTTGACTATATATTCTACAAGGGTGGGTTATGGATAATTCTGGAAAAAATAACATAGAAGAATAATTTTGGGTAAGTCTGAGGCTCTTTTATTTTTTCTGGTAGGATTATTAATACAATGATAATTCGCTTTTTAACAAAAAGGTGAGAAATTTATTTCTTTCCATAACATTCACCAAGTTCTTTCTCTTTTCTTACAATTTGAAAACAACACTGAGAAAATGCCCACATATTCAATTCAGTAGGGATAGCATGCCGATGTCTCAAATAGCATTATAGATGTTAAGTAACATCTGATATCATGATTAAGATGAGTACAAATTCATTTCAATGACTAGTTGCCCATCTAAATCAGAAGTCATTGTTTCTTATTATTTTCACGGCACCCCAGCATTTCATTTAATTACATAAGGTATTTTACAGCACTAATTTACTCAGTAGGCATTAATCATCATGATGTCCACCTGTGACACATAAAACC
Source organism: Eonycteris spelaea (assembly GCA_003508835.1). Lineage (NCBI taxonomy): Eukaryota > Metazoa > Chordata > Mammalia > Chiroptera > Pteropodidae > Eonycteris > Eonycteris spelaea. The sequence continues at coordinate 2,909,665 of PUFA01000036.1, forward strand.
ACAAACTAAAACAGTGACAACTACCACCAAAAAACAAAACAAAACAAAACCAGATGCACTTTCTCCAGTATCAAAAATTCACTACTAAGTATTGCTCTTATTGCTCAAAGTTTAATGCTTATTTCAAAACCAGTTTCAACCAAATTACAACTTTCCTTCCAATCCTACCAAAACAAAAAAGGTAACCAGAGACACATTCAAAGTGCCTCTCTACCTCTCCCCGACCTGTCCATCTTCCTCACTTAATTTTGATATAAAACCTAGAATAACAGTTAAGAAATCAATAAAGCTGCTGAAGAAATTGGTGCAAAAGAATTTTTCACAAAACCAATTATTTCCCAAATAAACTTTATTTTGAAAATAACATAACATAGTTCTATAAATTTAAATATGACACAGCTAGCAGTATTAGTGAGTCAAATTATATACAAGTGAAGTCACAGTTTATGTCTGATTATTCCCACAAATGAAAAGGTGCAGAGGGAAAACTAAATAAAAAAGGCAGATAACTTAAGAACAACCATAACCTATTCACATGTATTCATCCTATACTTGTGTCTAAATGTTTAGATGGGAATTGATATGAATTTACATGAGATAAAGATATACGCTGCCTGATAATCAAAATTCTTTTTACTTTTCATGCTGCACCATAGATAGCATCATTAGTAAAGTTTATACAGAGTAGCACCATATGACAAGTTACTTCCTTTCCCCTCATCATTCAACATAAGGCTTTCTGTATTGTGACTTCTAACTCCACCAGGTTGAGAAAAACAGCAGTGATAAGAGTTTTCTAGATATAGCTGATTTCAACAGTAAAGGTGCTATATATGTTCTCTTCCCAAGAACGTTGTGTTTTAGTGAGGAAAATGTCAATATATAATTGGTAAAAGTCTATGATGTAATAATTGTTCATAAATCTTTTTTTTTTAATTTAGAGGTAAATAGGAATGAAAGGACTAAGACACACCCCAGAAACCTCACAGGGCTTTTGAGGCAATTCAGTGCCAACCCCAAGATTATTCAATAAAATCAGAGCCATTTCTGGATCATGCAGAGAATTCTAAGGCACCAAAAATAGCCAGTAAAGAGTCTTCAAAGGATAAGGATGCAGACACAAAAAACAGAGTTGACTGTTAGGAGAGTAAATTAAAGAGAAAAATTAGACCCAATGAATTCAAAGAAAAATTTTATTTTTCAATTGTAGAGGGCAGTAAAAAGATACTGGACTAAGGGACCGAAATCTGGCTCCGCTTATTAGCTGTTTACCTTGTTCACAGCAATCAATCTCTTTGAATGACAATTTTCTCACTTATAAAATAGTTCATCAAGATGCACCAGCTTTTTTTCATAGGCTTCTGAACAATGAGAATCAAAGTTAATGGTGAATCTGACATCACTTTGTAAACGATAAAGGACTCTTCTCAGTAAATGAAGACTGGACACTTTTTTAAAGTATTAAGGATAAAGCCAATTCAAGAAAATATGATCATCAAATTTTTGACCAGGATAGACCTTACTCAATAGCAGCTGCTGTGGGTTGGCCCCATTTTCTGATGAGCTAGAAATGGGAAAATTTTGATTGGTTTACCAATTTCTTTTATGATACAATGTTATTATAGTAAAATACACAAGTTATCAACTTAAAAAACCAGGAAGGGTAACATACTAGCCTTAAAAAGTAAACACTGACTAAATACAACTCTACCTGGTCTGCAATATTTTGACACATTTTATTAAGAACAAACAAATAAATAATTTGTCCTATTTATTATGATAGGCCAGCAGCCATCAGGAACCAAACCTTACATAGCTTAAGTCCTAGGCAGAACGTATACACATTTATAAGTTACTAACTTTGTTAATCACTTCAGCATTGCACATATCCTCCAATAAAGCAGTAACTGTTAACAAGTAGAGTTAAACAACTATTTTCCTCTTTCCTCAAGCAGAGACTCAAAGGCAGGTACAGACACATTGTTTCATTATAACATGAAAATAGTAAGCCTTGAGCTATTGGAAAAAGGCTTTCCAATGTCAGTATCTAACTTAGAGAAAACAGAGGGAAGCAGAAACAAAGGATGCTGATTTGAGCTATACCTGGCTTTATGTTGGGCATGCTCGCAGCTGCAATGTTTTAAAATTACAAGAAGGCAGGTAAAACATAAGACTTCCTATGTGAAAGTGGAAAATGGTCCAGAAGTCTTCTACTCATAGACAAAAAATTTTTTTCTTCCCAATAACTCACCAGAAATAAGTGGGAACTTAGGAACCCAAGGGGTTCTTCAGACAATATTCAGGAAAATATATAAAAATAAAAAAGCAAGAACAGAACAATGTTTAAAAAAAATAAGCCTTTCTTTAAAGACGGTTGCCCTATAAAATGCTCTATAAAATGGGCAGCCGTATTTCTATAACTCATCATGTTTATATGTGAATTCTCTGGCAGATATAAATCCATCTTTGTCTTCATCTTCTTTATCAAAAATATCCTCCACCAAAACATCATGATGACTTTCATTCACCACTGCACCATGCTTTTCAAACTCCTTCTTTAAATACACTTTAACCTATAAAATAATGAGACTCGTTAATAATTCTAATTCATAAGATATCCACATCGAGTCAATCAATGTCATAGACTGGACTGGTAGCTTATTCAATGATATGTTAACAACTATCAAACAACTACTTTACGATGTATATCTAATGATAGTGAAAGAATTACAAGGATTTTTTTTCCCTTAAAAAATGTTGCTATACTCTACAGTAGAAACACAAAATATTGCTCAAAGGCAAAGATGAGGTTATAGCATCCAAAAAAACACACAATGAAAGCATACTACCCATTGTTAATCTGAGTCTAAATAAAGCTAAGCATTTGAAAGATGGCTGTCTAATAATCCATTCAATTATCCAGATCATATATTCTAACAAGGGTCAGAATTCCAACCATTTCTCTTAAAATCAGATTAAATGATGGGACTTTTAAATTTAAATAACTGTCTGGGAATAGTACATACTGTGGGCCTGGCTATGATCATACCACGTGCCCTTCCAGTCTCCGAAATTAAAGCAAAATCAGAGTCTATTATGTGAATAAAGCAAGATGTCAAGTTTTATGTATAATACGCTGCTTGTTGTGTAAGAAAGGAGAAAATATACATATGTATTTGTGTTTGTTTGTACTTGCAAAAGAAACACTGGAAGGATATATTAGAAACTAAAAAACCTAGATAGGAGGGGGCGGTTCACACGAATGTAGGTGGGAGAAAGACTTCTTAATAAACATCTTTTTAAATTGGATCGATTTTTTGCAACCATGTGAGTGGGTTGTATATTCGAGATTTTTTTATTAATGAAAGGAAATTAAAATTTATCTCAGATCAAAAAAAGTCCTGAGAATGGGAACAACACTCTGAGGTGTTACCAATTTAGTAGCTGTGGAGCATGACCCAGTGGTTCATAACGATTTAGCTTATTCAAGACAATCATTGCCGGGCCATTAGATTGAACTTGTTCAAAGCACAAAAAGGGACTTGATTTCTGACCAGCCACACCAGAATGGAGAGTAAGAGTAGATAAAAAATGTAGGGAGAAGTATCTACCTCCACTTCTTCCCGCACATGAGCCAGACTAAGACAGGCATGTGTACCAATGGCGGTGAAAGCCTAAATTGTACAGTGAAGACCTCCCTTTTTCCTTACTCAAAACCAGGACTTTGCAGGGTTTCGAACAGGTCTCCTGCTGTGGAAAATCCAGATTGGAGCCTTTCTCCAGGTGCTGACCAGAACGAAACTGAGCCTGAGAGTTGCTTACTGCTAACTGCTCAGAAATCACTATGAAATACATTTAACACCAGGCCATAGGTTTAAACAGAAACAGTTCATGTATTTCTCAGGACATCTATGTTTCCTATACAGTAACTCCGAAATGGGAATTGTTTGGGCAAAAATGGATCTCTCAAAAATTCAGGGTGAGAGCAAGATACAGTGAGCCTGAAGCATTGGGGAGACAGAAAAACAGCGAAAGAATAAATGGTATTTTTTAAGTCTCAAAATATTTCTCTCCAAAACAATGATTTCCTATGAAAAAGTCCACTTTCAAAGCACAGGTATTTTAAGATTTATAAATAACATTTATAAATAACATTTATAACCTAAATAAAAATAAATTTTCCTTAAAAATATATTTCTAAAAAAAGTGAGCTGAAAGAAAGAGAGAGAGAGAGAGAGAGAGAGTAGGAGGAAGGAAAGGTCACCTCATCTTTAGATAGTTTCCAGTCATCATTAAGATCCATCTCTTGGAATGATTCGTGGGATCTCGGTCCATTTCGAATCTCCAGGAGATCAATGTTAAATATCAGCGTGCTCTCTGGGGGAATTTTACCTGACATGAAGAGAGAGGGAGGTTAAGTTTTATTTAAAAGGTCCCAAAGTTCTGGTGATAGAAAGCTATGTTACTGGATAAACTATTCTTTTAATTGAATTAAATGAAAAGCCTAAGATTATCACATATGATGGAAATTACTTGTATTTTATTCAAACAAATACAATAAAGAAGGAATAATCCAAACTAGTAGATCAAAAGCAGTCTGTTTTGGCTTTGCAATTAAAAATTGTTTCTCTCTCTCTTTCTCTCTCTCTCACACACACACATACTTAATGGCATGTGTATGAAATTTCAAATATAATTAAGGTATTACATTCACATGTCAAGGATGCCTTAAAGCATTTTAGATATTTCAGAGTTACTTACAATATAAGTGATTTACTAACTTAGGTCAGAAAGTCCTGACCCAGAGATATATATAATTATAAAATTACTACGACTGGGACATAGTTCAGAATTGAGTGAGCTCTGATATCATACTATCTGGGATTGCAGACAACTTCTGCCCCTCTCTAAGCCTGTTTTCCCATCTGTGAAATGCAGATGACAATGTTGCCCATCCCGAGTCTGTTGGAAAGATGAAGGAAGGTAAATCCATGCAAAATAATCAGCATTATCCTTGATAAATAGTAAGTTCTCAATATATGTTACTAAGACCTAATTCTCTCACAGGTTTTCAAAACAATGCAAGAAGGCTCAACAATTTCAGAAAGTTAGGAAACACCCCCTCAGATACATAACATTGTACACACGTAGAAGAAATTTCACAAGAGGGAAGAAATTAAAACACAGTTCTGAGAAAGGAGATTAAAATGTTCAAAAGTGAAAAGAGCATTGTTAAAGTCTCAGGGCCCTTAAAAAAAATTTTTTTTTCCTGCGAAGTATGGACAATTTTTTTCAACTTGTTTCCATATACCTATATTTAACATCCAGTCTGGATAAACATTACAAATATTTCTTAGTCTCCCCACCCCATGTATTTCCATGAAAGAGCATTCGTAGTGGGAAAGAGAACAAAACTCACGCTGTGTGCAGAAGCTCAGCATTCCAGATCTAGACAGAGGAGCATGCACAAGGTCGCTGATAAAACTGGTATCTTTCCAAAGGAGGCATGCAAACGGGTACTAAAGGACTAAAAATTAGTGTTACATACATATTAGCAGAGTTAGTTTCATGGCGCTCAGTTTAAAGGAAGTGACTCAAATTTAGATCTCTACTTGCTATAAAGCGAACTTGAGTTAAAGGTAGTATGAAGAAAGAGTAATGGACTAATACTATATGTATAAATATTAAAGGTGAGATAATAAATATACGTTTGAAGGTGAAAGGGGAAAGGATACATTTGAACATCAGAGAAACATTTTCTAGACACTCGATTTTCTTCTCTAAAGAGATTAGTACTAAAATGAGAATTGAATTTGGTTAGTAAATCTTGTTCTATGCGTATGATTTATATAGCAAGTTCCACTTTAGAATATACAGTGCCTCACCTATGATAGCTATTTTCTTCCCAAGAAACTGGGCCTAGGATTCTACTAGGTAAAAGGTTAAGCTTACACCTAAGGATGCTATTATGTCTGTATTTCTACCACATTAGAGTAGCTCTTTGTCTGGTTCTTATGACTACTCAGAAGTTTTTTTCTTCATTATGTAGCTAACATGTGCCCATTGTAGAGAATCTGGAATTTGTTCAAATAAATTGGCAAGTTTCAGTTGGGGAGGATGAAAAAGTTCCGGAGATGGAAAGTGGTGATGTTTGTACAACTACGTGAATGTATTTGATGCCACACAACCGTATGCTTAAAAATGGCTTAAATGGTGAGCATTATGTTATGTATTTTGTACCACACACAAAAAAACCACCATATTGGTGAACAATGTTAATTATAATGGAATTATAATGGAATTTCCAGAACCTTTTTTTATTGTTAACTTTAGTTGACCATTTAGATAGCTTTAATGGGCCATTTCAAATGATATTCAAGATATAATTGTATTTCCCAAACAAAGACAAGTCTTCTAGTTTCTTCTAGAGAGAAAAAAAAATACATAGTAGTTTGTTCCATTGACTTCTGTCTCCTAATTTAGAGAAGAGCTCTAGTCCTATAGTGAACACAGACTGTTGTTATTACCTTTTCCTTCTTTTCCGTAGCCCAGGGCGGGAGGAATGATGAGCTTTCTCTTCTCTCCTACACACATATCCCTCAAGCCCTGGTCCCAGCCTCTGAGAGCCTCCAAGATGCCCAGCGTAAACCAAACAGGCTGACCATTGTTATGTTTGTGACTGAGACGGAAAGAAAACACATTAGAACTCATCAATAACTTGATGTTTTTTTTATTGCTGTGATGCTTTTCTCCCCACCCATAAACGGTTAAATTTGGAAATGAATGAAAACAGCTACACACACACAAAACCAAGTCAACTTTATAGTAATTCAATTCGCTGCCCATATTTCTTGATGCAAATCTCACGCAGTTAATGCAGCTTGAGAAGTGTAGGAGGAATAAAAACCAATTAACAACTATTGGAGCATTACTGTATACCAGGTAATACTGTAAATGGTTTGTTTCTTTTCACGCTAACAACGATCATATGAGATAAGTACTATTATTCCCCATGTACAGATGAGGAACATGGGTCAAGTGTGCCAGTATTTGACCTAACTTCAAAGTTTAAGGTCTTACCCACAAAGTGATGCTGTCCCAAGGAGGTCACTATGGTGCTGAGAAGGGAGAAAAATAATGGAAGAAGAGTGAGTTAGGGAAGGAGGATGAGAGGCTAAGGAGGATTTACAGCCATCACACAGAGTTCCATAACCACATGGACAGTGAGAGGCCGGAGCACAGCATCTAACAGCCTGCCTCAAACGCTCCTATTACACAGACTGCTGAAATCTCCGACAGCTGGAACGGGCTGCTCGTTCAACCCGGTATCCCCACTCAGACAGGGTCTACTGTGGGCCTACAGGGAAGCTTGGAGGAGTGGCTAGTCATGGAATGAGGAAAAAGGGAATGATCCAAGTTGACTCATGAGTTGAAGGGAGGCCAGCCCAAGAAAACCAACCTGCCAAGTTACTGCGGAACTTGAGGGCTGAGTAGTGTCTGAGCCCCAGTTAGCTCGCATTTGGTGCACTAAGGAAAAGTGTTTGTTCAAGGATATCTTGGTGAAAAGGGAAGTCACTCTATCAGGTTTCATGGGTAGTAGCTCGGTCACTGAATTTAAATAAAGGCCCTTATTTCCTCTTTTCCTTAATTTCCCCTCATGATCAAAGTAACAAAATGTCAACTGTAGAAAGTTTAAGAAGGCAAGAAAAAAGTAAAAAAGGAAGAAACAATCTACCACCCAGCACTGACTACTGTTTTGGCATATTTCTTGTCACAGTTAAAGGATTTAAGCCTTTATTTATTTACCACATAGGCTATGGTTCTAGAAATGGCGAAACATGCTTTAAAACTGATCATTTGATGGTACTTCATAATTCTCAGGATAGCCAGTTTCTGACCATTTACATAGAGGCTGCATGACAACAGTCTCCACATCAGGTACTGGATTTTAGTAGCAAACTGCTAAATAACATCCCATTACCAACCAAAGTCCACATAGGTTTTTGATTCTGGATCTGAAAGAATCAGGCTGACTCTAAAAGAGATGTAATTGGAAATTTAAAATGCAAACCGTAATATTCTTTAATGTCCACTGTGGCACTGGCCTTGTTGATGAGAAGATAGGCCTGCTAAGAATTATGGCAAGCCATCATTTTGGAACTTTTTGCAAGGGCTAATAGAGTTCAGAGAAGAGTGCCATTCACTTCTCCAAAACCTCAGGACAGATCAGGTTTGATATTTGGATAGATAAAACGATTGAACGAGGATGGAGAAAGCCAACATTTTTTTCTCCTAGCATCAAAGAAAGGGCCTAACACAAAGTGATCGATAAACACTTTGGAATGGTGAATAGAACCAATGCCTAAGTAGAAATCATTACACTTGTGAAACTTTTTGCATGTTGCAATTTCTTTGTTGATAGAATGGAAATAATGATAATCCTTCACTGTAGGTATTGGATTAATCTTCCAGAACCACACGCATCCATGAAGTTCTGAATTTCCAGAAAGAAATAAATGATGAAACATATCATGGTCCTGTGCCTTGACCAAAATGTTATCTATCAGAACAAAAGTTGTATCAGTCAAATAGACTAGCATTAGCATACCCTACAACAAGAAAGTAAATGTGTATTCTGCTCATGAAATTGCTGTGAAGTTTTAAGCAAATTTCATCCACACCAAATTAAACATGGAACTGAGTCATTTTCCTTCAGGAATGGAGTGTGAGAGATGCGAATTCCTTTAAACTTTTTCTGTTTACTGCTTAATTATACACCTAGATATTTCTGCAGTATTTCAAAAATTTTAGTTCCAATTTTTATAATAAAAAAAAATATCAGCAGCTTTCTCCTGACCGCTTTTCCAAGAAGACCTTCAAAGATTGGCTTTAAACAATTTCCTTTCCCCAATGAAGGAAATAAGACATTTCAGTTTTTTTAAAAGAGAGATAAAACCTGGTACAAGCTTTTCCTGCCCCAGGGGGCTAGCATAGATGTGTGGGCTCCTCATTGTTTTCCTTGCGGGGTATAATTACTTACGTGGAGTGAAATAAAGAGCCGTCCTTTTCCAAGTAGCCTTCGTAGTGGACTAGCATCAAATCCCCTCCTTTGGTCTTGCGATGGCAGATGAAAGGCTTCTGGAGTACTTCGATCTTCACTTCTGGCTCAGGGATCATAGCCCCACTCAGAGAAGAGACTAACAGCGCCAGGGCCGAGTTCCACAGAGAAGTCTCATGTTGCTGGAGCAGGAAAGAAGTTCCTACAGAAACAAAGTAAGGGCCTTGGACCTCATAGAGTTAAGAATGTAGTTGAAGGCTTAAAGACAACGGCCTCTGGCAAGTTCATGACTCTCCCTTCCTAGCAGACGTGGCACACTTACTACCAACTTTCCCACGCACCGCAAACTCACCTCTAAAGAGTTAAACTCAAACCTGGGTCCGATTGGCTCTTACTACAAGGTCGCCTGGAAAGCGTGGTCTTCCTATTGGTTTTCAGGCGCTGTCCCTCAGATACCGCTCAAGCCAATGAGGCTACAATAATGTAATTTACAGCCCGCCTGAGCAGCAGCCGTCCGGCAGCGATTCTGCGTGGTCCTAGAGACCCGCGGATTAAAGAATTCCACAACCTTAAACTTCGGGAGAAGAGTGGGGCGCAAAGCTAACCGGAAACTCCCCCGACGGATTTACATCTGTAAAGTACCCCGGCTGAGCGTGGTGGGAAGAGCCCTGGGGCCAGGTGAAAATGGTAGAGGTTTCAGGAAATACTCCTTTACCCTCACCGTAGGTGACTAAGACTCCTGCTATTGCTTATTTTTTAACTTATCGTATAAACGATAAAGACTTAGTGCAGTGGGGTTCACAGGCGGGTCTCTGTGAGTGAACCTTACTACAATGCCCTTAAGGCTGGTTCTTTTATCCCATATAAAAGATAGGTATATTCAGGCTTTTGAAAGGCTAAGTGTCCTGCTTGAGGTTATTCAGCACCAAAGCAGTTGAGCCCCGCTTTCAAACCAGGTCTAATGCATTCCACAACACACAGCATAACGTTATGGGTACTAATAATTTATCACTTACGTGTTCTTACTGTAGAGGGTCCGTGATCGCTTCTATCAAAGATAAGGACGTGCAAACCTCCGCTTTCAAAAAGAAATCAGAATCACGGCTACGAGTTATGCAGGCTCATCTTAGTTAAAATTTTTTGGTTACGTTTTTTTCACCTAATTTCAAAAGCAATACATGTTCACTAATTACAGTCTAATGGAAGAAACTGGAAAGCATTGAAGTAGGGTTTCTATTTAGAATACAGGAGCCGAATTAAATTTGAATTTCAGAAAACCAACGAAGTGTTCTGTATTTTTTTTAGCTAAGTACGGCTATCTTACACTAAAGAAGAAAAAAAGGTCGTCTATAACGCCATCCTCAAATAACCATGCTAATGTTTGGTGCATGCTTCAGTGACTAATGCCTAAAGTAATTTGGATCACATTGTACACTCTGTTTCCTAACTTGCTCTTTGCACTTAATCTGTAGTTAACATTTTCTCTGCTCAAATATCCTTAGCGCAGTACTTTCTCACGCTTTCTTGTGCATAAGAATCCCCTGGGGATCTTGTTAAAATGCAGATTTCAATTTCGGAGGTCTGGACTAGAGGCGAGGTTCTGCAAGTCTGACAAGCTCCTAGGTAATGCCAGCGCATTTCAGTAGCGAGGACTTAGTGTTTAGACAACACTCATTTACACTGGCCACACGGTATACTATCGTGACATTCCTATCCTCTCCGCATGCCCTATTGTTGGGTACCTCGAGTGTGTGGGATCAGTTAGACAGCCTTGAAATCGATTGAGGACCGGAACCCAGGGGACACCCTAAGAGGCCACGTTGACCCCCAAACATCGGGAGGTGGGACTCGGCCGCACCACGGCCTCATTAACAGTCCGGAGTGTGTCCACCCTTGTCTCAGAAGCTTCCCGCCTCCCTTCTCGAGGCTGACTCCCAAGCAAGCCGCCCAGGACTCAATTTCCCTGAGGGCCTCGGTGGCTCGGCGGGCCCCGCCCCCGCCGTCGCCGCCAAACCCGGGAGTGGATTTTGGGAACCTGCGCGTGAGCGGTGCACTGGGCATGCGCGAGCGGGCCCCGGGCCCGGCGGGTCGCGGACTCAGCGCGCGGTGGCGCTGCCGGCGACCCGCGCCTCGCCTGCGGCACTTTGAAGGCTCCAGCCGCCCCTCGGGCCCACCCAGTGCCTTGGCCTCTTGGCCGAGGCGCACCGGCCGGGTCGCGTCCTCTCGCGCCAAGGCCGCCGCAGTGACCCCGCCTCCGGGCCGACGATGTGAGACCCGCCGGGCGTCCCCGCACCGGGACGGGACGCCGCGAGTGGGCGGCTCGGCAGCGCCGGGAGATGTCCCTGCTGCCGGTGCTGCTCGCCGCCAGGGGCCTGGGGCAGTGAGAGGGCTGGCGAGCGGCGGAGGGCGGCCCCGGCGCGGCGCGGACGGAGGGGCCGCGGGCGCCATGGAGGGGGTGCTGTACAAGTGGACCAACTATCTGAGCGGTGAGTGGGGGGCGCGTCCGCCCCGGTCCTTTGTCTGAGCGCCGGGCGGGCGGCGTCGGGATGCACCTCCCGGGGGTCGGGGTCACGGCCCCGCCTGCGACCGTAGAGACCTGTGCGGACCAGGATTATCTCCCCAAAGCCGTTCTCGCAGGACCGTGTTCCCCGTGCTGTACGGACACAGTCCCCTGTTGAGGCTGGGCGAGAGCAGGCGCAGCCCCTTTCACTTCAAGGAAAGCTACGAAATCCCGAGATTTGGGGAGACTTGAAAGACACGCTGACCTCCGTGTCAGCGGGAGGGGGGCGCTGGCTTCCGCTGTAGGGTCCTCTGGGAGCCTCTCGAATTCTGACGGAGGATCTGGTCTCGCCTGGCCAGCAGTTGGGTTGGAAGGACTCAAAGGAATGTCCGCAGTAACCTGGAATTCTAAAGTCAAAAGTCCTTTTCCAAACAAAGTCCCCGGTGCAAACACTTTTCCTTTTGTCACCGTCACCTGCATGCAGACAAAGGTTTCAGAGTTCCATCTCAACAGTTTCAGACTCCAAGGTTTGCACAAGGTTTTTGGTTTTTTACTGAGCATTTCTTTTTGTTGTACATACTCAGAAATTTCCATTAAATCAATGCAAATATTAGCGACTGTTTTCTTCTTGCCTTGCTGATCAGAGTGGCTTAAAATAGTACCCAGCCCCCTTTCCAATTTGTGGAAGTATTCTTCTTTCTTTTCTTGAGGTCATGACTATTCTTCAGCTGTGAATATGATTCAGAACAAGCTTTTTTTTTTTTTTTTTTTTTCTATTTGTGCAGCCAGTATTTAGTAAAGCCTTCTGTATGCTGGAAACTGGTAGGCACTTTTTTGGAATTAAACTTTTTATTATGGGAACTAGCTAGGCACTTTTAATTCTAATGGCAATGTATTTGAGACCAGAAATATTTCCCTGTTTCCTAAAGTGAGGGAAATAAATCTTTCTATCCTTCCTAAAAGGAAATTTTTAAAGGTTGTAGTGTGGTAATGCCTTGGGGTGTTTTAGGGACAGATGCGTCTGGGAGGCTCAGGTGGCATAGTGATATGGTGAGGTTATAAGGCACAGCCGTGAGTGCACCTGTTGGGTGTACCCAGAATCTCTTCCTTGTGCGTAGTTGGGTGAGAAGCGAGTTGTTTATTTTTCTTGTAATCATTAGTAGAGACTGAATGAGGGAGAGTTGTTTTAGAAGACCCGGCCTTTGTTCCAGTGACCTCCATTGATGTCAGGCAATTACGTTAGGTACAGATAACTCGTTAGGTACAGATAACTCGGGGCTCCGGGAATGACAGAGGCTGCTTAACACTCTCCAAGCTAAAGGGAAGATGCTTGATCAGGTAATTTTCCTTCTAAGGTATCGCCAAGCTCTGAGATGTATGAATCTTAAGCTCTTGAGTAAAATTTAGTTTCAGGTTTTTCATCCTTTTCCATCACATGTGCTCGTAACTTTTTTTCTTTCATTCTCAATGCTCTTCCTTCTTTTTTCCATCTCCCCTCTTTTTTTTTTTTTTTTTTGTCTCTGTTTTTTTTTCCTCCTCTTTGTTCTGCATAGAAAATTTAGTCTCTTGGGAAAGTACCTAACTGCCTGGCTTTGGAATGCTGCTTCTCCCCCACACCCCAGCTGTTTTTGTGTTATCTTTCAATAAAGCAAAATTCCTCTAGGAGGATCTTTTGGAATCTTTATCATGTAATGCCTGTAGCATCTGTTCTGTTGGAAAAGAGTCTACTTTCTTCTCCCCAACTAAGAGAAGTGAATTCTGCAAGTGATGCCAGGGTGCAAGCCCTACAGAAGGGGTCATTGCCAGAGGCAGCCATCCGCACACCGCGCCGCTCGCTCCCTTGACCCTGTGGGCACACTCTTCACAGGGGCCTGTCACACCACTGGGTACTTTTCCTGCCTATACTTAGAATTATAGTTCAGCATGTTCTCTTTCATTAGAAGATAAATTTACTCTGGCGAGGAACAGTAATAGCCTAGGACAAACAAATGCATTCTTGTTTCTTCCACCCCCTATGCGAGTTAGTCTCCTCATAGAGCCTAGTGTGAACGTTAATGACCAACTCAGAGAGAGAGAAATGATAAAATTGTTTAAAAGCTTACCTTGGCTGGATTTACTGTATTTTCCTAAATAATGTAGTTATTTTGTGAGCAGCTCATGCCTCTTGAATTAAATTAATACATATCAGTTACTGAAAGTTGAAAACATCAGGTGCCGAGGATAGCATCTAAATTGCCAGTGTGAGTGTACCACTAAAATACAGAAAGAGAAAAGAATAAAAGTATCTTTTCCCTGATATACTAGGCATACTCAGGTGCTCCTTCAGAGGAAAATGGGGGTGGAGGGAGCTTATGTATATTTTCTTTTACAGGCCTGAGCCTTCCTGCCTTTGGAGCAGCAGAACTTTGGACATTCTGAGATTTACTGTCAAACTCTCTCTTCAGATATTAGAAGATTAAACCTTCAGTGAAAAGGGAATGGATTAACTATTTCACACTTATATTGTGTGAGACATAGTGCTGGGCACTGTATGTTTATTATTTGCATCTTTCAAGCCCTGAAAGTTAATCAAGGGACGTTACATGTGCACGGTTATACGTTAATGCTCTGTGGTAGAACACGGGTTGAGGAGTCAGATACCTGAAGTCCGATACCAGCTTTATCACTGCCTTCTGCAGTCACGTTACCGCTCTGGGCTTTCAGTGTCTTCCTCCATAAAAAGATAAGATTTACAAGTTAATATTAATAAGGATAGTAAAAAACTAACACTTCTAATGTTCCAGGCACTATTCTAAACATTTTACATGATCAACTCATTTAATCTTCACAGCAATTGTAGGAAGCAGTTGCCTTTATTATCACCATCTTTCAGATAACAACGTTGAGACACAGAAAGGTGCTGGCCCAAGGTCACGCAGATAGTAAGTGGCTCCATAGTCACTGCTCCACTACATACTTTTAAAGGTCCTTCCTGCTTGATCATTATATAAATGCTAGCTGATTCATAATGCGCCTATATTTAAAGTATGTTGACCTAGAATAGCAGGCTATTTGGGGGTGGAAAGTGGGGTGGAGTTCAGAAGGAGGACGACTCTGCCCAGTGTTGTGCACTTGTTCTGTCGCAAGGAAAGTTTCTGAGCCTGACTGCGAGCGTCTGCTTTGTAGCTTTAGGTCCCTTTTCTGCCCACTCAGCAGGCAGGAGGAGAGCTGCAGGCTTCTCGGGCCCCACGGGCAGGTCAGGCCATGAGCACATTGCAGCACTGCATTTCAGAAATGACAAAAGTTTAAATCGCGCTGACAAGATGGTTGTCTGAGGAGGTGTGCTAATTTTGCTTACCCTCCAATTCCCAGGCGGAGGAAGGTGACTCTTGTATGTTTGTGCTATGGAGACAGTGTCAAGAGAATATCTGGAATGCGAGTGATCAAGAGCAGGATTCTCATCGTCGCATGGCTGCTGGTCAGCCTTGTTCATTTGTTTACCGTCTTCGTTGAGATCATTCAGCTCTCATAAATTTCACCCATCTGAAGTGGACTAGTCAGTGGTTTTTAGTATATTTGCAGAGTACAACCATCACCATAACAATTTTAAAACGTTTACTTTATCCTCAAAAGAACCCAATGCCTATCAGCAGTCACTGCCACCTCAACCCCTCTTGCCCTTGGAAACCATCAATCTTCTGTCTGTATAAGGTTGCCTTTTCCAGACATTTCGTATAGAAGGAGTCATACATTATGTGGGCTGTTGTGACCGGCTTCCTTTACCTAGCATAATGATTTTTGGATTCATTATTGTTCTAGCATGTATCACTACTTTTTATTAACAAATAATATTTCATGGTGTGGGTATACCACATTTTGTTTACTCATTCATCAGTTTAGGGGTATTTGAGTTGCTTCATTGTTTTGATTGTGAATAATGGTGCTGTGAACATTTGTATTAGGTTTTTATGTGGATGTGTTTTCATTTCTTTTGAATATAAACCTAGTAGTGGAATTGCTGGGTTGTATGGCAACTATTTGTTTAACAGTTTGGACAACTGCCACACTGTTTTCCAAAGTGGCTGCACCATTTTTCATTATTCTTAGTAATGAAAGAAGATTCCTGTTTCTCCACATCCTCACCAACACTTGTTATTGTCTGTCTTTCTAATTATACCCATCCTGGTGAGTTGAAGTGGTATCTCATTGTGGTTTTGATTTTCTTTTCCCTAATGACTAATGATGTTGATCATCTTTTTATGTACTTAGTAGCCATGTGTATATCTTTTTGGAGAAATATCTGTTCACAGCCTTTACTCATTTGTTAATTGAGTTTATTTTTTACTGTAGAATTGTAAGAGTTCTTTATTCTGAATGAGTTCCTTATCAGATATAAGATTTGGAAATATCTTTTCCTATTCTGTAGGTTGCCTTTCACTTTCTTGATGGTCTCGTTTGCATCACAAAAGTTTTTAATTTCATTGTCTGTTTTATCAGTTTTTTTGTTTGTTTTATTAGCTTGTGCTTTTAGTGTCATATCTTAAGACTGTTGCCTGATCCAGGGTCATGAGGATTTACTCCTGTGGTTTTTCTAAAAGTTTTTATAGTTTTAGCTCTTACATTTAGGTCTTTGATACATTTTGAATTAATTTTTACGTATGATGTGAAGTAAGGGTACAACTTTATTCTTTGTACCTAGATGTCCAGTGTACACCTCTTTACTTATGCCTGGTGTTAGTGCTAGGGCCATGAGCCAGGATATTTGAATGCCTACGTGAAGAGGTGGAGTTAGAAAGCCCTGAGTTCAGACCTCAGCTCTGTTACTTACTAGTGCTGAAACCTGAGCAAGTTACTTAAGAACCCTGAGCCTCAGTTTTAAGATGACAGCAAGAATAATAGCCATACAAGATTTGTTATAAAGATAAAGCAGATAACATATTCGTGAACCTGCCTGGTACATAGTTCACTTAGGGGTGGGTTAATTGGATAGCCGTTTTGATTAATGATGCCAAAAAATTCAGTTTGTATTGCCTTTATGCAAATTGTAGTTTCTTGTGGCTTCTGAGAGTATATATATTTTGAATTTCTTAAATACTGCCTTTGGAAATTGGATAGATGTCAAGCATAAAGGAAAAGATTCAAATAAACCATTAGAATTTCAGCATTGACTCTGCAGTCCTAGGCAGTCATCTTTGGATGAATGATGATTCCAGATCATGTAATTCTGCATATCACTGGTCTGTACTTTTGTTTCCGGCAAAAATTAATTTTTGTTAAGGAACATGAGAGGCGTTAGACCATAGCCTCATTGCCGCTCTGTCAAAAGCTGCACCCGCCTTCCCATTGGTTTTGATGTGTGATGTGGTTGGAAGATTTTGGGAGTGGGCCATGGAGTCTTATGTCGTTGAAATGGTCTGTGGACTAAAGAAGCCTGGGGACCTTTGTTCTTAGACTGTACTGTCAGTGTTTAATTCTTACCACTTCCTGTTACCATTACTTTTATCTTGTTTAGAATGTGCAAAAGCCAATTAAATGCCATTAGGAGTAGATTTGAGACAGGCAGAAAAATAGGCAGCGGAGCTGTCACTGAATAAAGGACAGATGAATGAGACAACGAGGAGGGCAAGTCCAAAAAATACCATGATGCCTGGGCGTTTCTTTCTCTGGATCCACTTCACGTTGGCTTGTGGAGGGCATGACAGGACCTGGAGAGACGAAGAAATGGGTAAAACCCATAGAGTTAAGCAGAGAGAGGGCTGACCTTTCTCAATATTCCTGTCACATCAGATGCAGCAAAATATTATTTGCTTAAGAATCTACCTCATGTCCTTCAGAGAGAATCCTTCCTAGACACTCCAAAACAAGGATGGTGCTGACTTGGTTTTTAAATACCAGAGGAATGGTTTCAGCCGTCTACTTTTAACACTCGTAGCTCCCCATCATTCATTCACTCATTCATTCATTAAGAAACCCTGAGCATCAGCTTCTTACCAGACCCTGTGTGGGTGTTGGGGATACTGTTTTGAGTAAGACACAATCCTTGTTCTCAAGGAGATCATAGCCTGATGGAAATTCTACTTAACTACGAAAATGCTCTTCCAGCTAAAATCATGATTTTTGACCTTTAAGCTTTTATGTAGCTGTTCTGAGGCTGTGTCTTGATAAGGCTTAGAGACTACATTGCATATGGCTGGTCCCTAGGTTCAGTTAGATGTCATCTATCACTGTCTGGTGTCTTTGCTGGAATTTTAAAGGTAAATTTGGGGCACCCTGGCAGGCTGGAATGTTAGTCTTTGGTCATCCAGTTTGGCATCACAGACGTCCTGTTGCTTTTCTGCCTTTGTTGGCCAATGCATACTGTTTGGATGGAGCCCAGCCCTTCACCGTCTGAGGCCTGGGCAAACAGCCAGAAATTAGTGCAGAAGAAAGTAATTATGTGAGGAAAGTATAAAACTGGTCAAAGCAAACAGGCACACCTTCGTCAAGAAAAATGTAGAGAATCCTTTTTCAGAGTGGTCGGGTAAAACTTCATGGAGGAGGTGGGACCAAAGGGTGGGTGGAATTGGCCTGACAAAAGGGGCAAGGGGAGGGAGCAGGAGTGACCCTCAGTGAAAAAACCAGCAGGACTCAAAAAGGGGAGTTCTTGTCTGGGTGCAGGAGGAAGTACTGAGTGGTGTTGGGCTGGGATTTGGTTACTAAACCAAGCCAAGCCTGAGAGTCTAGAATTGGTATGGCTGGCGGAATTTAGCGATGTGCTCAAGATGACACATCTGGTGGTTATGAGTCTGAACTTGAACCAGAGTTTCTTGGTTCTGTTCTACTGGGTTAGGTGATGGTGGGGCATAGAAGAGGCATTGCCCAGAACAAATGAACATAGCAAATAAATACCCAGTTTGGAAGCCCAGAGCACACAGGAGAGGTGTTTACAGCAGGCTCTAACAGTGGGTTCTAAAGAGAATTCGATATAACATGTTGTAATTATAGTCTCCTCACCATGTGCGTGCCTGACTCCCCACTGATTGTCCCTGTTTGAGGGCTGGGATCTTCTTTTCTGTACATCACCAAGCCCAGCAAATTATAAGTGCTCAAAAAATGCTTTGCGAATTGATTAATGGTAAATTACGAAGCCTGTAATTTAACTAATGCTTGGTTATTATCTGTTACTATTAGGGGCGCCTCTTCTTCTTCCCTGCTCCCCAGCTATAGCAAAATTCCTACTGACTGACCTGGCAGAAGAACCCAAGGCTTTGTTACCCACTGTCCCTCCCGTCGGAGCCCCCCGGGACAGCTGAGCTATGGGGAGGGCTCTGGTAGCGTATGACTGAGCACCAGGGTTGGACAGTGTAAAACGCCCGGGCCGTGGCAGCCAGGGGTCAATAACTGTGCTTTGTTTCATTTAGTTCTGTTAACATCCGTAATGTAATATATTACAACCATCGTATGTTACATATTGATTATGAACACAGCAACCGTACTTTATGGTAAATAAAGTCTTGACTCATCTTTTAAGAGAGATCGTCAATCCTATCATGAGGTTTAATCTCACTTTATTTTCTATACATTAGTTACTTTCTCTTGAAATTGGTTCCATGAAAGAATTGACTTACCTGTTATTTTAGATTAAGATAGAGATTCGCAGATTTTGAAAGCTGAAACTACTAGACACTATTAAGCTCGTGCTGTAATTCTGTAGAAAAAGAAACTAAAGCTGAAAGAAGTTAGGAACTTATTCACCCCTTTTGCTTCTTCCATTCTATACCGGCCTAATTATGGTCAGTTTTTTTCTCTTACAGTTGATTAAAAAAGCACCTTTCCTTTATTTTATTTTATTTTTTTCCTTTTCGCTTAATTTTCTACAAAAGGATGTAAATAGCCCCTTCCTATGTTTTTTGCTTTTCTCCACAGCAATAGTTCATTATGGACTTTTAAAAATTCACAATGTATTAATGTTTTTTTTTTCTTTTTCTACTAAACGGTAAGATTACGAACTAGCGCCTGATTGGTAAACATTCTAAAGAAAGCCTGATGGGTTCTAGGCAGAGTGGTGTGTCCTCACTGACGGTTCACTCAGGGGACACCCTGCTGCTTGTTCTCACGGTTCACTCAGGGGACACCCTGCTGCTTGTCCTCGTTAAGGGTGGCATCAGGGGCCAGGGTAGAGTGAGCCCACTGTAGCCTCACTCACACCGAGTGTAACTAAAAACGCTGAACAAAATACTAAAACGACTATCCGAGCACTCTAAAAGTAAGTAACAGGCAGACTGGGGAGGGAAGACTGAACTTGAACTACCAACATGATAAAGATGAACACTCTTGAAACAGATGAAAAGGGGGAGATTCCTGGAAGAAAAATAGAAACTATTAAAAAGAGCTAAATGGACATTTTAGAACTAAAAATGTACACTGTTCGGAATTAAAATAACTCAATAGACGGGCTCAAAGAATACAGATGACACAGGAAAGAACCAGCGAACTTGAAGAGAAGTCAATGGAAATTACCCAGTCTGAAGGACAGAGAGAAAAAAAACACTGTGGGAAAAATGAGTAAAACTACAGGGACCTGGGGGACAATAGCAGAAGTCTAACATTCTGGCATTGGAGAAAGGAAAAGAGGAAAGGAGAAAGACATTGGTGGAGGAAAAGGTCTTGAAAACAACTTCCCCAATTAGGTGAAAATCACGTAGCTCAACAAATTCCAAGCAGTATAAACTCAAAGACATACCCGTACATATAATGAAACTGCTGAAAACTGAAAAAAAAAATTCTCAAAAGCAGCAAGAGATAGGAAGATACATATAGGGAAACAATATTGCACTCTCTGGGATTTCTTCTCGGAAAACATGGAGCCTGGAAGATGGTGGAACATCACTGAAGTGCTGAGAGACAAGAATTGTCAACACAGAATTCTATAGCCAGTGAAGTACTCTTCAAAAGTTAAGGTAAAATAACGTCCTTAGAAGAAACTCTAGTAAAGACATGGCTTAAAGGCAGGCAGTTCTTTAAGGTGAAGGAAGATGATACCAGGGTAAATTCAGAACATCAGGATTGAAGGAAGAGCAGCAGAAATGATAACTATCTGGGTAAATGTAACAAACTTTTTGTCTCTCTTAAGTTCTTCAAACTGTGTATGACTGCCAGAAGCGAGAGTCATAACGTCATCGGTGGGGGGTTTCACTTTATGTAGATGTAATACAAATTGTATCTATGGCTAAAAGGACTTCAAACGGTAAAATATTAATTCTTAAGTAGGCTGAAAAGTTAAATATGTGTTTCTCCCCACTCCCCAGCTCTTCTCCCCCTTCTAGAGATTGTAGTTCATAAACCTTAGAACAACTAATGGAAAAATACCAAGAGATATAGCAAAAAAATCCAAAAGAAAGCTGGATTGGCCATATCAGTATTAAACAAAGTAGACTTTCGAACAGGGAAAATTGCAAGGAATAAAGAAGACATCACATAATTATAAAAGGGCCAATTCATAAAATAAAATAGACAGGAATCCTAGAGTATATACGTCTAAAACCAGAAGGTCAAAATATATGAAGCAAAAACTGATAGAAATGAAAGGAGAAATAGATCCACAATTATACATGGAAGCTTCAACATTCCCTCAGTAATCCGTAGAACAAGTAGACAGTAAGTTAACCAAATATTTAGAAGATCTGAACCAACTTGACCTAATTGACATTTTAGAATAATCCCAACAACAGCAGAATACTGCATTTTTTAAATGCTTGTGGGACATTCAGTAAGATCAACCATGTTGTGGACTGCAGTAGAAAATCTGCCAAATTTAAAAGAATGTTCTGTCTTTGATAAAAGTAAACTAGAAAACAATTACAGAAAGATGTGAGAAATGCCCAAATGTTAGGAAATTAAACAGTACACTTCTAAGTAACCCATGGATCAAAGAGGAAGTCTTCAAGAAAATTAGAAAATATTTTCAACTTAAAACGAAAACACATAGTGATTGGCAGGAATAAAGTATGTGTGAGTGGGAATAGGGCTTAACTGACTGCAAAGGAGTACCACAGAGGAATTTTGAGGGGAAGATAATGGAATTTTTCTGCATTTTGATTATTGTCATGGTTAGAGGACTATGCACTGACCAAAACTCAGAACTGTTAACCAAAGAAGAAATTTTACTGTGTGCCAATTTAGAAATAAATATTTTTCAAAAATTTAAGTGTCTTTTTAATGGAGTACAGTGTTTTTGTTGTTGTTTGTTGTTGTTTATTTTAGTGATGTGTTTGGATGAGCTACTTTTCACGAGGCTGCTGAGTAAAACACAATGTTGAAAAGAAGTAGTGAGAGCAAGCATCCTTATCTTGTTCCAGGAGAAAAGCATCCAGTCTTTTGTCATTAAGTATGTTAGCTGTGCCTTCAATCAGGCTGAAGAAGTCCCCTTCTGTTCCTAGTTTATTGAGAGTTTTTATTAAGAAAGGGTGTTAGACTTGCTTTTTCTGCATTTAGTGAGGTATTTATTGGTTCACTTAACTAAAGGTCTGGAGTGTTTCTTATCTGTGGGTATGACATGGTCTAATTGATGTGTTCAAAACCTGTCATATAGATTTGCATCCTTTTCCTGCCTCCTTGAAGTCCTCCCACCCTTCCCTTTAGGTGCAAATCATGTTTAGGTCCCATTTGATGTCAAAGTGACTCCCAGCAGCTCCCCACAAACATCTTTAAGACACTCTCCCCGCCTCCGCACCCCCTCCCTCCCCGGCCAAAAAAAAAAAAAGAGAGAGAGAGTCTCCATTTCTTTTCCATTTTTTTCCAATCCCAGCAAAAGTCCCAGCATCATCTCTGGTTGGCACTTCGCCATCATGGAGTGGATCATTGAGGGCAGAGGATGTGAAGATCCATTTGAGGCCTGAATCACATTCCCACCCTGGAGCTGGTCAGCCACACCCACACTACATGGCTGGAGTGTGGAAACGGGAGGTTTTAAATACTAGAGATGTGGGAGGGGCGGGGCGGATGCCAGGGTACCAAAAATAAATGTTCATTATACCCCCTATGGTGAAGTAATCCAGGATAATACAAAGCATGCGAAACTGGCATTTAAATGCTTTTATTCTCCTACCCCATCCTTAGCAGCGGTAGTTGACATGAGCTTAAACTTCTTCCTGCTTGTCGAAGTTTCTCGTTTAATCCTCCCAAGCAGGGAATTTGGCTGACACCACATCCCATCTCCAGCGGAGGATGGCAAGAGAGGGAGTCGGGGTTGGCCAGGAAGATAGTCTAACGTTAATCTAAGGGAGCGGGGACTGGTACAGACCCACGGTTTCCGTCTACTCTTATGTTCCCGGAATACTTTGTCATTTCCAAGTATGCTAGCCGGGCTTCTCCAGAGAAACAGAAGTAATGAGGTATGTGTGCGGAGGTTTGTTACAGGAATCGGCTCATGCAGTTATGGAGAGTGGAGGTCCCACAGTCTGCTGTCTGCAAGCTGGAGAACTAAGAAAGTTGGCGACGCAGTTATTGAGGTCAAAGGCCTGAGAATGGGCAGTTGTGGGGCAGGGGGTAAAGGCCTGGTCCGAGTCCAAAAAGCCTCAGAACCAGGAGTGCCGGTGTACCAGGGCAGGAGAAGATGGATGGATGCCTCAGCTCAAGCAGAGAACAAATGCAGCCTTGCTCTGCCTTTTTGTTGTGCTTATGGCCTCAGTAGATTGCAGGTTGCTCACCTGCATTGCTGAGGGCCATCTTGTTTACCCAGTGCACGGATTCAAACGCTAATCTCTCCCAGAGACACCCTCACAGACACACCTAGAAACAATGTTTTACCAGCCGTCTGGTCAGCCGCTAGCCCAGTCAAGTTGATACGTAAAATCAACCACCAGATACCAACCAAAGTAACTTCAGATTAATTTAAAACAAGAAGTGGATTGATTAATGACCTCTTTATCATTCATGCCACTTTCTCATAGAATTCTTCATTCTCACGCTGTATATGAGCTTCATCATGAGAGAACAGTGTGTCCCAATACTCCTCTGGACTCTGCCTTTAAATGAGACTCAGATTCACAATGGGAATGAGATTTCTGTGGTCTCTTCATGTGCCTTCGGAAATTCGAGGAACTTTATGCTTTAAAGAAAGATTGTTCTGGGTCATAGTTTTTGTAGTTACAATCTACAGAAAACGGTATTAGATATTTAACTTCCCCTGCTATAATTGTAACTTCTAGGTAAATAACTTGAACCTGTTACAGGGAACTTATTGTTTCAGTTGCTATTATTGTTTACTAGCTACTTTCAGAACTTCTTGCAGCCTTGCTTTGGGCTGCGGGGGCGGAGGCGGGCGGCGTCCACGGTCAGACCCCGGGCCTGCGGGCTGGGCGGCGCCTCAGGCCCAGGCAGTCACTGAGCCCGACCTCCTGCTTCTGCTTTCAGGTTGGCAGCCTCGCTGGTTCCTGCTCTGTGGGGGGATATTGTCCTATTACGATTCCCCCGAAGATGCCTGGAAAGGTTGCAAAGGGAGCATCCAAATGGCGGTCTGTGAAATTCAAGGTGAGAAACCAAGAGAGTTGCAGGTTTTATTTTTCTGTCTCCCCCGCCCCCAAAAGATAGAAGCCCTAGCCTCTGTGTGCCTTTCTCTGCCACTCCTGTAGTACAGACAAAAATGCATAGTGTTAGATCGCAAAAGAAAGCCTTGCAAATAAGACTTAAAACTGCAGCCAGTTTTTACAAGATTGGTTTAAAAAGTAGTCAGAATAAATGAGAGCAGAGGACGTAACCATGTCCCTGCTGTTCATTCCTTAGTCACCTGCCCACCTGGGGCCAGTGGCTGTTGCAGAAGGTAAGTCTTTTTACCGCAGCATCAAACGCTTCTGTGTTTGAGTCAGGACACACACACTCCTTCTGGCCAGCACCACATACTCAAAACGAAACAAGCAAACTCCTAACAGACCGCCACAGACCCTTCGCTTCTTGGTTTTGGAAATCACAAGCCATACTGAGAAGACGTGGTTCAGAAGCAGATTAGAAGGGAATTTGAGGGGTTGGTGGGGTGTCGGGTAAGGAGAGTGTGGTTTGCTTTCCAGTAAACCCAAGGAGACAGAGTGCACTCTTCCCCGTTGGCATGTGAGCCTATTTGACCTCAAAGCAGCACACACACGCGCCAGAAGAAAGAGTCCCTCTCTATTCTGATAAAAGATCTTGAGGAGAGTTGGGTGATTTGGGGTTTTTTTGTTTGTTTGTTTGGCCAAAATCTGGTGATACCATGGAGTCAGTTGCAGGATTTTTCCTCTTCATCAGCGGAAGCATCCGGGAAGAGAGAACTAAGCTAGGAGAGGTAGCAAGGGCTGGCATCCTCTCTTGGGAGAAGCCTTCAGTTCCTGGAACCCGTTGAGCTCAATAATTTGGGTGCAGTGGAGGCTACCCAGGTAGGACTCTTCCAGCTTCCTGACCTCCCTCTGCTTTTCTTCCAGTTCATTCTGTAGATAATACACGCATGGACCTCATCATCCCTGGGGAGCAGTACTTCTACCTGAAGGCCAGAAGCGTGGCTGAGAGACAGCGGTGGCTTGTAGCCCTGGGGTCAGCCAAAGCCTGCCTGACGGACAGTAGGACCCAGAAGGAAAAAGGTGAGTGTTGGTTGTCCTGTGGTCCGAGGACCTCGAGAATCACCCACTGGCACCTCTGGGTCCCTCATTTGTTATCTTGCTTCTGACCACCTGGCCAGCTTTTTGTATCATGCCAATGACACAGGACACAGTGGAATTTAATCCATGGTCTCTAAGTCCCTTTCTTAGCATATCACAGTGGAAAGAGTTCAGACTTTGGAACCAGATATAGCTTAGGTTCAGATCATGATTTTGCAGGTTACTGGCTTTGTGACCTTGGCACATGTTGCTGAATGTTCCTGATCCTCAGTTTCCTCATATTTTAAAAAGAGGTAGTAACCTACAGTAGAAGGGTTGCCGCAAGAACCGGGTGAGAGGGAGCTGTCTGCACCCAGTGGCACAGAGTTCACCTCTGGTGAGGAGGAGCTGAGCCGGAGTCGCCCTGGACGGGGCCTTTCCGCAGTGACACCCACTTCCCCTCCCTTTCCTTGGGATCGGATGGATACTTAATTGTCAGGTTGCCTCTGCCTAACGCTCATTAACTTGACCTCATTTGGTCTCCTGCGAACCACGGCACAACGTTGTGCCTGGACAGGGTCAGGCGTGCCAGGCTCACTGCCTGCGCCCTCGTTGTCCACTCCAGCCGCCGAGCCCCGTACATGCACCCGAAGAGCCTGGTGGGTGAGGAGGGCCCCTGGGGAAAGTGTTTCGGGGAACCTTTCCCGTGACAGATGTGCTTCCCTCTCCAAGTAGCCACAGCAGAACGGCCTCTCTCTCCGTGTTTTTAATAATAAATTGGGAGCGAATTCTAGACAGTCAGTTTCGACTCGGATCTGGGGTAACGTCCAGCTCTTGTTTGGAGAAGACCGGCGGCAGCGGCTGCAGCCGAGGCCTCCGCACAGGGCGGCTGGAGGCCCCGGGCCGATGGGGGAGCAGCAGGTGCGCAGACAGGTGCGCAAACAGGCCGGCCTGGTCCTCTGCATTAACGAGCCGTCTCATCGTTGGTAATTGCACATTACAGGACACTGCTCCGCAGTTCTGAGCACTGTGATAGCAGGTAGAGAGCTGTGACCCAGTTTACAGACAGGGAAGACTACCTGGGACAAAAACTGCACCTTGGGCTGCCCTTCGCTCACCAGTCGATCAGAAGCGTGCTGTCCCCTTCTCCCTGTGCTAGTCGTGCAAAATGCTGGCTCAGGAAGTGAGGCGGATTACTTCAGGAGACTCGGAACCTCCTTTCTGTGTTTCTTGCTCCCATATCTCCATCTGTCTCCTCTCTGCAACCCATACCATAAACATCTGACTTGAGGCATGGGTTATATAGTCCGCTACCTGTATGGTATATTAACTAATAACTCATGTATTCATTTCGATAAGGACGTATATTGTCATCATTTTGTCATTTAGAGTTTGCTGAAAACACTGAAAACTTGAAAACCAAAATGTCGGAACTAAGACTCTACTGTGACCTTCTTGTTCAGCAAGTGGACAAAACAAAAGAAGTGACCACAACTGGTGTGTCCAGTTCTGAGGTAAACGATTATTTCTCTTAGCCACAGGGATGCTTACTGTCTCATCATCCCTGACTGTCTTGGATTTTACTGGTTTTTGTTTTTTGTTTTTTTTTTTTGAGGAAAGAAATAATAAAATTCAACAAAGAGAAGAAGCGTGAAGCATTTCAGCATATGGAGATATATAGTTTTCCTTCCTGGAGTGAATTCAAGATTAATTAATTGCTAACATTTGGAACCTTTAAATTTAGTACTGACGCCCTAAACTATATTTCTTCCAGTTTGTGTCATGCTTTAGAACACAATCTTACCTGTCTGGCAGACCCGTTTCTATAGGTATTACTACGAAGATGCCAGCATCCTGTCAGTAATGCGTGTCTGTCACCTTTGATGAAACTGTAACAGGATTTTATTTCACCATAGTAATTGTTGTACTTAAATATAGACTAGTGCTTCAAAGATGGATACACAGCTTTTTTTCTCTCCATCAGCAGCGAGGACTGCAATTTTTAACATTTATTAATAAAGTTGTCATTCATTCGTCCTAAAACATACATTAAAAGATCTGTCTGGTATTAAGCTATGTATTGAGAGGCTCACATTAACCAGACACGGTCTCTGCTCTGCTCTCTAAGAACTTGAAATCTGGAAAACAATGCCTGCAACATGAATCCGTAGATGTAATTAATGGTTTTAAATTACTTTTCTCAGATAGTAGCACACTATGCTGCTAGTAGTATATGTGCTTTTTTCCTGATAAAGGTGATTTAACTCACTTCCATTCACTTCCTTCTGGGCTGTCTTATTCAGCAGCTGCCTGTCATGTGCAAAACTGATGTGGGATGCGGGACGCGGGGCAACAACATGCTGTTCTTGGGATGCTCCTGGTCTAGAGCAGTGCGGTTCTCAACCCAGAGCAGTTTCCCCCTCCGAGACACGTGGCGGTGTCTGGAGACGTTTTGGTCGTCACCACTGAGGGAGTGCTTGCTGTCTGGCGTCGAGTAGGTAGAGGTCAGGATGCTGCTTCATGTCCCGCAGTGGGCAGAAGTGCCACTCCTGTCCCCCGCTCACCGAAACAGCTAGCCCCAATGGAGAAGGAGCAGCTCTGGTCTGGAGGGACAGGAGAATGTCCCGCAGCAGTTTTCAGTTCAAGGAAGTGTTCGGAGTAAGTGCCTTGGGAACTTGATAATGAGCCTGCTGTTGTGATATTGTCATTTAAAAAGAAATACATATTTGGTTTGCAGCCAGTTCCTGACACAGAGCTCCTAATACCCTTAGAATCTCCTGTGATGAGTGTGATCAATGTGTCTTTTGTTATGTTAATGTGGCAACTTTTGGAAAGTATCCAAGGATGGGGACTGATTGGTGGTGCACCCAACCATGTGATTAGACTGTTGAAACTTTGTCCCACTTTGTCCCAGTCCCCACCCCGACCTTCTGGGAGGGAAGAGGAGCTGAAGGTTGAATTTAGTCACCAGTGGCTACCGATTTAATCAATCCTGCCTGTATAATGAAGCTTCCATTATTCAAAGGACAGGGTTTGGGGAGCTCCAGTTGGGGAACATGTGGAGACTCAGGGAGGTGGACCCAAACGAGGGTCCAAATCCAAATGCCCAGCAGGGAGGTTTGCAGTGGAGAAATTCAGCTGTTTATCTGTAAGAACGCCAGGCCTGGAGAACGGGAGGCTGTAGCTTAAAACCCGAGCCCCCCGGTGGTTTCTGAACAAGGGTTTTAAAGGCACAGGTTGGCGGCGAGAGGCAGGAGCCCCGGCGGGGCAGGCGTGATGGGAGAGCTTTGTGATGCTGCCGTGTGTGAGCGGCTTCAGCTCTGCGTCTTCCTGCACCAGAGACCCTTCACTTCTGACAGTGTCCCAGTGTACAGTTCTGGTCATGTCCTTGTCCTCTGGTTCCATAAGGGGTGCAAAACTTTGGTACCGGGTGAAGCTGGAGGTCAGAGCTCTCTCTCTCTGCACATGGCTGCATGACTTGGAGTTTGGGTCTGTTGTCTCTGAAAGGCAGTTCAGTATCTTAGAAACAGGGCAGGGCTGTTTTGAGATGGTTCTGTGGGTACCATGGAAGCCTTGGCCCCATTCCTGCATGCCTTGCCCTGTGCACCTCTTCATTTGGCTGTTCCTAATCCTGTTACTAGTCCATGTTCTACAATGTAAAGAATCCTGTATCCTCTTAGTCGTGCTCCGCTTAACGGCGGATACTTTCTGAGAAATGTGTCATTGAGCGACGTGGTCTTTGTGTGGACATCACAGACTGCCTTACACAAACCTGGGTGGTGTCGCCTGCTACACACCACCGTTGTGTGTGCAGTCCTCGCTGACCGAAACACCCTTGTGCAGTGCGTACCTGTGTACTAAACTGGTCACTAGCAAGTCGGATGTTTCTGAGATCGGCAAGCTGCTCTAGCAAATAAATTGACTGCCAAAAGGAGGTCCTTGGAATCACCGATCTATAGCCGTCAGTCAGAAGCACAGGTGACAACCTGGATTGTCACTGGTGTCTGAAGTGGGGTGCGGGGAGCAGTCTCATAGGACATCTCGTAACCTGTGAGAGCTCGCCCTGTCTCCGGGTAGGTAGTGTCAGAATTGAGTTGAATCGTAGGACACCCAGCTGGTGTCCGAATTGCTTCGTGGTGTAGGAAAAAAACATGCATTGTAACTGTTGTCAAATCCCAGTGGTCCGCGACCAGTTATAACATCACCTGCTAGCTTGTTAGAAATACAAAATGGAGGAAAACATGGAGGCCGTTGTTAAAGAACAAAATTGAACTGATTTTCAAGATTTCGTCGACTTTGTTCAGTGATTCGCGAATCAGGCAGCATCCACTCCAGCAGATAGAAGGGAGCTCTGAAAAGCTGTGTGATTTTAGTAGACCAAAGTGAGCAGGGCCAAGGAAGTCAGACGAGGCATTTACTGGTCAGTTAAAGCAGGGTCACTCTCCTTATATGGAGCAAAGGGGCGTCTTAGGGCCAGGTTCAGTAGCTTGTGCTGAGCGGGCAAGCGCTGATCGGTGGGTTGAGATCTTACCTTTCTGGGAAAGCCCAGCATGGAAACTTAGTTAGGTTTTTGGTTTGCTGACATAACGTTTAGGACGAGCGACTCCATTTGGGCCCAATCTGATCACATTAACATCACTGAGTGTCACTGTGCTCCAGTCAGGGCGTGGCTTCGCTTTCCTGAACAACACAGGAATGTCGGCATCTAGAGGAAGAACACCCTGAAAGTAAAATAATCTGGAGGGGAAAATAACGATTAGATGTTCAAAAGAATTCCAGTTCCACACACCCCACGTGAAAGCGAATCGTGTGACATGTGCTTCCCAGTGCTTCCGTCACAGAGCCTCATGTTTACTCAGGCAGTGGGAGTCACTTCCCACTGATCCCAGTGCCCATCAGTCTTTGTGATTCCCTGTTCTTGTCTGCTGCCCTTATGGACTGGAAACTCCATGAGGGCTCCGTGCCCCGGCCTTCAGCTGGGACGGTTGGGTGCGTGGGAAGGGTCAGAGCGAGGGTGAGGCAAATCGGACTCCGTCTTTTTCTTTTAGAATTGATGTATATATTTGTTCAGCAACATGGGGGGAACGTGATCATTATTACATTGTGGATAAAAACCTCTAAGGACGTCCCACAACTGGGCCTTTTCTTTCTTGGCAAGGTAAAGGAGTCTCCCCTCTGGTTGTTTCGTAGGAGGGAGTCGATGTGGGGACTCTGCTGAAATCCACCTGCAATACTTTTCTGAAGACCTTGGAGGAATGCATGCAGATTGCAAATGCAGCCTTCACCTCCGAGCTGCTCTGCCGCACCCCCCCGGGATCCCCGCGGCTGGCCGTGCTCAAGTCCAGCAAGGTGAGAGCCCAGCTCCGCTTGGCTGCAGCAGCGGGAATGAAAGTTCAGGTGGCATGCCGAGCGTTGTTCTCCATCACCCTTTGGCCACTGCTGAGCACTTGTTTTAGTGGACTTTCCTTTTCGGCCTCTTTTACATCTGTCCTCAGCCCTCCATATCCAGTCAGTTAGCTTTGGCTGTTGTACCACCTGAACACGCCTGTAACGTAGCCAGCCTCTCCTCTCCTGCTTCCTTGTCCAGTGTCTTGCCGAGATCGGCAGTGGCCTCACTCGTCGCCATCAGCCTGACCCTTCCGGGGAGCTCGATGGGATTTCTAATCATGCAGTGTAAACTGGACCACTTTACCTAAAAAACCTTCCAGGAGCTCCCTCATCGCCCCTGAGTTGGGCCTTCTTAGCCCCTTCTCCCCTCCCCAGCCTCTTTCTTCGTCATTGCCTGGCTTGGACATGTTACCTGCTGTAGCTCTGCTCACATCTGTTTGCCCCTTCCTAGTGCCGAGAAGCCTTCTCACCTGCCTTTCCCTGGTTAGCGGTTACTCGTCCTTCAAGATTTACTCTCTCTTCTTCTTGAATCCCTAAGTTGGGCAAGTCCTCTTCTCTGCATACCCTTATTTTAATCTTACTCTGTACTGAAATTACTGTAAGGGCAAGAGCCCCATACTGTTTACCTTTATTCTTCCAGTGTTTGATACAGTGCTGCATCATCGTTTGGTGTTTATTAATGTTGAATAGCATAATCGAAATTATAAGGAAGCCAACCAGCAAGGCTTTGGCTGTGATAATGAGGTCCTTCCAAAGGCCATCTTCCTTTCCCTTAGAAGTTTGGGTAGCCTCAGTATGAAGGATGAGTTGGGATCAATGACCCCCTTCTGAACACTGGGACGGTGTATGTTATGGTCGTTTTACCACTTTTGTGTGTGATAAAACTATAAAAATGCTCTGTTGAAAGTTTAACATGTAAACCTCTGTTTCTTTGCTTCTTTTAAAGATGAAACATCCTATTGTCCCGATTCATAATTCATTGGAAAGGTACAGTAACTTTTTTTGTTTTTTTTCTTTCTAAAAATAAAAAGGAGTATTATTATTCCTTGGTTTTTTGTTTGTTTGTTTGTTTGTTTTTTAAATAATAAGAAAGTTTTGACTATCTGGTGGTCTTCCTCATGATCTGAGATGATAACCAGAAAGGAACAGTGTCTGGTCCTCTGCCTCAGCCGGGCAGGCCTCCGTCCCTCAGGGGCCGCTGGGGAGACGTGTGCATGTTTCCTCGGCTGGGGCTCTCGCCCATCACCTCAGTAACTAGTGAGTGTGCTCTTACCCAGAAAAGACAGTGCTACTTTGTTTTGCATAAAAATAAAAATCTTAGGTAGCTTTACAGGTTGAAAAAAGAACTTAATTTCAAAGTCTAATATCAGAGTCTATTTTTTCCTCTGAAGATGCCTTTGATTTAAAAAGGAAACATTTACTAGTAGTGTTATTATTTAGGGTTACTATTTAATTTGATATAAGCATTCTCGTATTTTGACATAGACCATCTATATATTTGTCCTTTGAAGTTATTATTTAATATTTCATCTCTCGATACTGTTGTTTGCTTCTTTAGTATATGGAGTGTTTCCAACTTGGTTATTAACAGTTTTCTCCGGCCCTAAATATTTCTTCTAAAAACATCATTATACATTTTTTTTTTTTTGAGTTTTCCTCATTATACTATATTGTTCATTGCTAAGTTAAAATATGGTATTTCTTTAGAAAACAAATGCTTTTCCTGGAGTTATCCTGTAGCTTGGACCCTTTCTCTTTTTTATGAGAAGAAAATATATTTGTGCTGATTTGTCTGGTCCTGGTCACTTAGAGTAAGATGTTGTGATTGTTCCACGATAACAGAATCATCTGTTGCACTTGTATATTAAATTGCTTTTTTGTTACTCTGAAGAGCAACATTTCCTCAGGAAGTAGCCTGTCCTCCTGGGTTGGTCTGTCACACATACTTAGCAGCAGGAACTGTGCTCCCCTGACCAGAGCGTGTGGCTCTCAGACAGTTAACTGCTAGGCAAACACTTGGATGTGGCCAGTGATTTTGAGAGCTGGAGGAAAGAGAAAAAACCTCCCAGGGAGAACCTGAGGAGGTGGGAAAGTGTGAAACGTGGTACCTGCAGAAAGCTGATTGAAAACCAAAGAGCTGTCAATGGCGATTTCCTGTTGCTTGTGGGGAGCAGGAAGTCTGAGTCAGCTCAGGGTGCCTGGAGACGGGCCTGCTCTATCACGGGCAGATACACCTGCCTTGGAGGCAGGAGGGTAAGAGAGCTGGCTTGATCTAGCAGTTCTGTTTTTTAACTGATGCTAAAAGAAGTTGGTAGTTGTGAACCCTTCCCCCATCTCTCAGAATAAGATCTGCCTGGGCAAGCTATTATGACCAAATAATAGGACCTTCTGGCTTTTTCTTTTTTTTTAACTTCCAGGCAGATGGAGTTAAACAATTGTGAAAACGGATCTTTAAATATGGAAATAAATGATGGTGAAGAAATCTTAATGAAAAACAAGAGCTCCTTATATATGAAATCTGCAGAGAGAGATTGCAGCATATCAGGTGAAGAAAATACAGATGATAATACAACAGGTAAAAAACAACAGTAAAGCCTAAAGCAACCCATTGAACAATAGGAGGGTTCGAGTCATTATCCCTATTGTGACCCTTGAGAGGGATTGACCTCAAGACAGCGCCTGAGGCAGATGCCTTAGCTTGACAGCAGGTCCCTTGACAACATTCTGCCATCCCATCCTACGGGAGTTGGAGAGGCAGAGCACAGAGGGAATTTCCTTGCTCACTGTCTTGCTTGATGCGCATGGGCCGCAGTGAGCTTCAGCCATTACGGTGGCTGTCCAGAGTGTGAGTACAGTTGCTGGCCTTCTACTCAGAATCTCAGAGTCCTTTGTCAGACTTAAGAGTGTGAAGTTATAGCAGGTCAGTTTCCCATCCTTCTGGTTTTTGATGAGGCCTGTGGATGTTAGAATTCACCTGGCCGCCTCTGTGTTCATTTGGGCCAAAGTCCCACAGTTCAGGTACTGCTGCCCTTTGAAATTCCCTAATTACATTGTCTCCAACCACGAAAAGCAACTTCAGATCAGTCCAAGACAACAGTATTAGAGCCTTTAATTGTGTTATAAGTGTTTAATAAATATTTTGAAAATAAAATTTTAAAAACTTTTCTTCTCATCTCCTTTGGAATAAGAGACCCCGTTTTTCCAGGCGGGTTGGAAAAAAAATTTGTTTTCATAACTTAATATAAGGCAAACAATCCACACATCACCGGAACCTTGTCCCTTGAGTAAATAACAAAGACAGGAGAATTTGTATTGAAACAGTACTGTTATTTGACCCCAAAATATAGCATCTAGGAATTTGTCCATGGGGAATAGTCAAATTTAAGGACAAATCTCTGTGGACAGAGCTGTTCTTTATGCTATTACGGTTAATTCTCATTATTCATGGCGGTTATGTCCTGTCTAGTCACTGCAGACACTGAATTAGCAAATGCTGAACCATTGCCCCTAGGGGAAATGCAAGGTGAGGTTCCTTTGAGCCTCTGTTCACTTTTTTATTGACTGATCAATACACAACCTTGTTTTGTGTGTTTCTGTTTAAAGACACCGTATTTACTATATATTATGGATTCGCTCGCATCGAACCCATGGCCAATAGCTCTGTAGCTCGTGCCTGAATCGAGCTGATCTAACACGGGTACTTTCACCATCAGGCATATTACAGCCCTCTCACGCTGAGGGACCCCAGCCAACACTTCACCTGGGGGCCCTTTTAAACAGTGAAATCAGTAACAAAAGTGCAAAACCTTGGCACTCAACAAACACACTTGTGTACAGTATGACAGCCGGAGTGTCTCTCACCTTGCTCAGCCTTAGCTGGGAACGTGTATGTCACACGACTTAAATTACACACGTCCACAGATGACTGTGGAAGTGCTCAAGTGTTGACTTCAGGATTACAAATAAACTAGCGAGTGGGCAGACTCACAAATACAGATACACTAATGACGAGGATCGACTGTCTCCAATACTAAAATTTTAGAAACCACCTCAGCGCCCTCCATGTGAGCACGATGCAAGATTATATGGTCATTAGAATCATGTTTTGAAGAATAGCAAATGATAATGAAAAATTTTTTTGATACACTATTTAGTGAAAATAAGCAGGATACAAATCTACATGTATTTAAACCCAATTTTGTGTGTGTGTGTGTGCAGTATTTCAGATTTTTATTTCTGTGTACTTTTCTGTGTTCTAGAAATGTTCAACAATGAATATTAAATTTTTACAATAAATCGATAATAGGTTAGTACTCACTGTCTTCTACTTTGAAGTCCAAGGTGAAATAATGAAGGACGATGGACAGGAAAACCTGGGAAATCATGACACCAGCGTGGTGCAGCCTGGGTCAGACTCCTCCAGTAGCTCTCCAGAATCCCAGGGGCAAGAGAGCCAAGAAGTTATTCCTACGTTCTTCAGCACCATGAACACCAGGTATTCTGTACTCTCTAAGATCACCGGCAGTTGGGTACCAGTTTCCCTTCCGGAAAATCAATCCTGGTATCCTTTTCAGGCGATGGTGTCTTCTCACTGAGAATATGGTCTACCCACGTATCTCTCTGATTGTTTACCTTGTCTGAGGCAGTGGATGAGAAGGAATTGGATTGCGAGAAGATACTCTGTGAACAAATTTTAGCTTGCTTTGGTAGATCGCCTATGGAAAATGATTTCATTAGACTTTATTATAATAGGAAAAATCACTGGGGCCGAATGGTTTGTCTCTCTATAGAGGGGCAGCTGTTTTCGTGACTGCCCCTGAACTACAGAGAGTGCTAATACTGTATTTTCATTCTTTTCTCCTCTCATCACATTGTTTAGCTTCAGTGACATTGAACTTCTGGAAGATGGTGGCATTCCCACAGAAGCATTCCTGGCATCTTGTTACGCCGTGGTTCCAGTGCTGGGTAAGATCGCTGTGTTCGTCTTACGTTCGTTTGTCTCTGGAGCCCATCTCACTGCAGTTATTTTGCAGTGGGAGTATCCTGAACTCTGGCATGACGCTTCTCAGCTACTTCCTCATGCCGCCGGCCACGCAGGGTTACGACTGTATGACCTTAAGCATTCTCGCACATGTTTGTTTCATTTCTAACTATGATTAAATATTAACCTCAGAGTAATGTAACGAAAAAAGGGAATTTTGTTTTTTAGAAATCATAATTAAAAGCAAACGTGAAAGTCGTTGAGAAACAGACCTTCACATCTCTTGGTACTATGAAAAAATTTTACGACTTAAATTTTCTTCCAAAGATTAAAAAAATAATTTGTATAAATTTATTTAAGGTCAAATTACATTTCCTTTTTAAAGAGTCAGTAGTACCAGGAATTGCTAATGTGTTGAAATGTGCTATATGACCCATTTAACTACGCGTCTTTTTTAAAATCAAGGTTTAACTTGAACAGAACTGAAGTGTTATGAGTCAGTGAGTTTTGACAAAGCACCTACCTAAGTAATCCACATCCCTATCAAGACATAGACTGTTTTCATCACCCCAGAGTGTTTCCTGTGTCAGTCTGTCCCCAACCTGTCACCCAGCCTGCGGCAACCATTTTGCCGCTTTCTGTCGCCATAGATTAATTTTACCTGTTCTGAAATCTCATATCTATGGGATCGTAGTGTGTACTCTTGCATCTGGCTTTTCCTCTCAGTATGTTTTCGTCCTTGTTGTTACATGAGTCAGCAGTTCATTCCTTGTTATTGATGAATAGTATTTTATAAAATGAATAGAACACACTTTGTTCATTCGTTCTCTCCTATCGATGGACATTTGGATAATTTCTTGTTTGGGGCTATAGTAAATGAAATCGCTCTGGACATCTTTGTGCCTGGGCGTATATTTTCCTTTCTCTGAAGCGAATACCTAGGCGTGGAATTGCCGATTCCTAGCGCTCGCAGGTTTACCTGTGTAAAGTGTGGCTGCACAGCTGTGCTCCTCTGGCAGTCACACCCTTGTGACTGACTTCACATCCTCACTGACACCTGGTGCTGTCACTGTTTGGTTTGGGCCATTCCTGTTTAGTGGTATCTTGTTGTGGCTTCAATTTGCATTTCCCTGATGACTGATAATGTTAAGCACCTTTTCATAATTATCAGCCTTTGCTATCTCTTCCATTGTGAAATCTGTTCAAATCTTTAATCTAATTTTAAAAGTTGATTTTCAGCAAAAAGAAATTCTGAGTAACATCCCATTATAGACATATGCTTTGTATTTTCCCCCAGACTATGTCTGCCCATTTATTAATGATGTTTTTTAAGAGCAGAGTTTTTAATTTTCATGAAATCCCATTTATTAGTTTTCTTTCTTTTCATAGTTTAATGCTTTCAGTGTCCTAAAATCTTCACTCTCCCCAAGGTCACAAAGATATTCTGCATTTATCTCCTGTGCCCCTGAGTTTTGGTTTTATGTTTACACCTCTGCGTCCTCTTGGAATTCGTTTTTATACGCGGCGTGAAGTAGGGGTTGGGATTCTTTTTGTGTTTTCTTGTTATATCTGGTTGTTCAAGAATCATTTGTTGAAAAACATTTTTCCCCTTTTATATTACTTTGGCAGCTTTCCTTGACCCAGTAAGTTGGGGTCTGTTTCCGGACTCCCGTTCCAGTGATCCCTTTGTTTTTCCTTACGCCCGTACAAGGTGTTGTCGCTACTGTCTGTGCCTTTATAGTGAGGCTCGGAATCAGATGCTGTGCATCTTCCAATTTTGTTCTTTTCCAAGATTGTTTTGGCAACTCTAGGTCCTTTGCATGTCTATATAAGTTATAGCTTTTCAATTTCTGTTAAAAAGCCCTTGCAGATATTTTGGTTAAAATTACATTGAATCTGTAAGCCAATTAGGAAGAAATTGACACCTTAAACAACATCACAGCCTCTGATCCCTGAGCATGCTGTATCTCTCCAGTTCCCTGGGTCTTCGTTATTTTCACAACAGTGTTTCATATTGTTTTTAGTGGAAAGGTCTTCCACATCTTTTGTTAAGGAATAAATTTTAGAATTTATGTTTTTTGAGGCTATAAAAACTATTTCATTTTCCAGTTGTTTACTGATAGCATGGTGAAACCGTTCACTTTTGCACATTGAGTTTTTATTATCATGAATGGAGTTTTAAATGTTCTCCGCATTTATTGAAATGATCATGTTTTTCTCCTGTACTTTGTTAATGTAGTGAATTACATTGTTGGCTTGAATTTAAGTCTACTATCTTGCTATTTATTTCCACCTTGCTGTTTATTTTCTGTTTGTCCTTTCTTTTCTTCGTTTCTTTTTTACTCCTTTCTTGACTTCTAGCCAATTCATTAATTATTTTTTAGTATTCTATTTTATTTCCTCTTGTGGCTTCTTAGCTGCCTATCTTCGTTCCTGCCTTTCTTTTAGATCCATATAGTGCTTTTTAGAATTCCATCATATTTTCTTTTGGCTTTTTAACTAAACACTATAATATTATTATTTTTTAGTTCTTGTCCAACAGAGATATTCGAACCACATAAAACTTTACATTTTCTAGAGGCACATTAAAATAGTAAAAACAAAACAGATAAAACGAATTTTTAGAATGTGTTTTATTTATCTAAACTAGTACATCTAAAACATCTCAGCCCGTAACCAATGTAAAAGGATCATTAATGGGATATTTTGCTTTCTTGATGACACTAAGTCTTTGAAATCTGATCTGTGTTGTACACCTACAGTGCGTTTCAGTTGAGAATAGCAGAGTTGCCAGTGCAAAGCGCCACAAACGTAGCGGCCACGTGTTGGACAGTGCTGCCCTAAGGGTGGTGTTGTGCATTCTGAACTTACAAGGTGATTCTCGCCTGCCACTTAGGACTTTACCGTAGTTACTCATCCCAGAGTAGGGTAGCAGAAAGCGATGAGAGTATCCCAGAAGCCTGTGAAGCTTGTGTTTAGAAAATGATTTAAAAGCAAAAAGTAAACTTTTTTTTGGGGGGGGGGGACTGCTAAATTTATTATTACTATAAAAAAATATATTTTCCACTCAAAAAAAAAATGTGCTTTTTCAACAGTGTTTTTAATCTTTTCTCGTAGACAAACTTGGCCCTACGGTGTTTGCTCCTGTTAAAATGGATCTTGTTGGAAATATTAAGGTATATCCTAACTCGTCTCTGGGGAAACTGTATTTGGAGGAAATAGTTGCGTGAAATCTTATTTAGAAACAAATGATTGTGAGAGTAATATGCAGGATAAAAAGTATAGGCCAACTATGAGAAAGGTTCTGACACAGAAAACAAAATACTTTAAAAACAGTACTTTAAAATCCGAAGACTATTTAATTCTAGCTTAAGCCTCATAAGAATTCACAAACAACAAACCGAAAAAACCACATTACCTTGAAAACATAAGGAAGAAGGTAATAGAGGCTTCATTTATTTTTGACTTCTTAGAGCCCTGCTCGACAAACGTGAAAGTCCCAATACTGTCCCGATTGGCTTGGTAGCTTTAGCATTTTTAACTTAGATTGTTTCCCTGCTTTTCCTGCAGAAAGTGAATCAGAAGTATATAACCAACAGGGAGGAGTTTAGCACCCTCCAGAAGATAGTGCTGCACGAGGTGGAGGCCGATGTTGCCCAGGTTAGGAACTCGGCCACAGAAGCCCTCCTGTGGCTGAAGAGGTGAGGCGGGAGGGCCACGGCCAACATCCAGCTCAGTGGAAATGTCACCAGCAAAAACATTGTCACGTAAAGGAGACTGCCTCTGAGTAAGGGATCTGACTCGCCCTATACATAGCCCTTTCTAGAAGGTCTCACGAACGGAACACCACTTTCTTCCTACCCCGTGGTGGTGCTCAGCATGGTTAGCAGTGTCCATAAGGCAGGGCTTAAAAAGCGTGGCGAAGTCACCTGATTTCTCGCTACGTCCATGGATCACGAATTTCAGTGGCGTCAGAATCACCCTGGAGGGCCTGTGAAAAACAGGCGGCTCCACCCCACACCCAGAGTTTCTGACTTAATAGGTCCATAGGGGGGCCCAGCGTGTGCCTTTCTCACAGGTTCTCAGGTGATGCGGAAGCTGTGGCACCACACTTGGAAAGCCACCGTTGAGGTGCCTCAGATGCGAAGGGCCAGAGCACGCGAAAGGGACATGAGAGGGAGGGCACTCGAGGGACCGCCACATGACCTGCCCTGTTTGCGGCTGTGCCCAAGACACTGTTGTAAAAAATGAGAGCCGACGTTTGCCCTTCGTGTATGCGTGTTCAACGTAAGTGGACTTTGAAAATAACATTTCTTCCTCTTTTTTTGTTTTAGAGGTCTCAAATTTTTGAAAGGATTTTTGACAGAAGTGAAAAATGGAGAAAAAGATATCCAGACAGCCCTGAGTGAGTGTTCTTTATATTTTGACTGGTCAGTTGAAGAGGCTGTGGAAGGGAGACCCCTGGGAGAAGAGACAAGGGTGTGGGGGGAGTTTCTGCTCTTCAAGATTTGATTAGTTTCTATTTATTATTACTAAGTGTTTCTTATCGTGACCTGGTAATCTAGATCGAACTTATTAAAAAGCAGCGTATCTTAAAGAGAGCTTAATAAATGGAGAGGCGTCTCTTAATAGGAAAACCCAATATTTCCAAGAAATTAGTTCTTCCTACGTTATCTTCAAATACAATACAGTCCTCTAAAATCAACATCCAAAGAGAAGTTAGTGTTTAGAGCCTGTAAGAGGGAGAGGGTGGGGGAGCCCTGGGCATTTGCTGTGGAGTGCGATCGGGGGTCGGTCATCATCTCGTCGTCCTGCACTGCCCTCGCGTCCCTCGTTACGGTGGCAGTGATGCAGGACAGGGCCAACTCCCCCAGTAGGGACTCAAGCCCTGCACTGAGAGAGGAGAGACAGGGTTCTTGGTGGAGCGTCAAAAATAATTCAAACACCACAGTTAGAGTCAAAAGGAAAGTCTATTAGAGAAGGGGTAACACTCCACAGACAGCGTGGTCTCCTCTCAGAGGCGGAGAGTGAGCCTGAGAGACTCAGAGGGACAGGGACCATAGAGACAGGACAGTGACAGAGACAGTAAAGACACTGAGAGGGACCCCACGTTCCAGGAATTCAGTTTATGTATTATGCTTTAGCTCCTATGAGTTAACAGTTTAAACTTTGTTTACCCATCTTCCTTCGATATGTGACATATGTGAGGAAGGATCAGAGTATGTGGTGTGAAAGGTAAGAATGTGGAGAGGGAAAGGCCTGCTGGGGTTCCCAGCCTTGGATTCATAGGTTCCCCATAGTTTCAGTCATG
Organism: Eonycteris spelaea; assembly: GCA_003508835.1. NCBI lineage: Eukaryota > Metazoa > Chordata > Mammalia > Chiroptera > Pteropodidae > Eonycteris > Eonycteris spelaea. Next base: position 2,950,465 of record PUFA01000036.1, read on the forward strand.
GGGAATGAATGATTTTATTTTGTGTAGGGTGGCACTTAAAGACTCTGATTTTCTTGTTTTCCCCTCAGGGTATGTGGAAATGGGCTGTTAGCAATCCCAGCAGAAATCTCTCGTTCTGCAGTCTAGCGGCAGGGCTGATCAGCACACTGCCCTCTCTGAATCTGGCTTGACTTAACATTTTCTTCTCTTGCCTCCTCTCTACGTTAGTAGAGCTGAAACTGGGATCGAGGCCTTGGTCACAGGAGACCATCCTATGTCTCCAGCATCTTAGTGCAGTGACTGGATCATTGTAGATGTTTCGTAAACATTGGGTGGGTAGGCGAGTAGATGGATGGATCGATGTATCTATCACCCCAGTTTCGAAAAATGATAAAGACTTGTCAGCATCCTCATCGTGCTCCTGACAAAGTAGCTGAACTTGCTCTCTTGGCTTATGGGAAATTCTTCCAGCGTGGGCCTTGAGGCATGGCGGGGGGGAATGGGGAATGAAATTTCATATTACCTTGAAGTCCTGTGTTATTATGATGTAGAGAAGCACATGGTCAAGCTCTAAGTAGCCATGATTATAAATAGCGAAATGAGTCTACGGCCATGCCATCCCGAACATGCCCGATCCTGTCTGATCTCGGAAGCTAAGCAGGGTCAGGCCTGGTTGGTACTTGGGTGGGAGACCATTTAGGAATACCAGGTGCTGTAGGCATAAAAATAAATAAATTAGATAGATAGATAGATAGATAGATAGATAGATGGATGGATGGATGGAAGAATGAATTGGGTGCTTCTACGGGGAGGAGGAGCCGCCCACTGCGGCAGTTTATCGGTCTCCGTGCGTCCGCCGACTCCTGATGGTCCTCCCTCTGGACCATGAGTCCTGAGGTTGCTGCCTCCACACAGTTTTCCCAGGCCTTTCTGTCCAGAAACTTGCTGATATGCCATGAAACAATAGAAGCTGATATTTTGATAACACTTTGTGAAGAATTTAGACAACTTAAACCTCAGATCAGTCCATTTTTGCAGGTTAAGTAACCAAAGTTCTGAAAGATTAAAGATTGAAATAGTTGCTAAGATCGCAGAGGGTTTGAAGCAGGGTCGCTTTGGGCCCCCGCTGTCACGGCCCCCACTTCTTCCACAGAAGGGCTTTGCCACCGCCCCGGGCTCCCTGCATGTGTGGGCTTCTTACGTATCCCTGAATTTACAGGGCAGCCTCAGTCACGTTCCCCCCTTGGTGTCCTGATTCCAGTACTACACGTATGTCCTCCATAACCGTTCATGCCCCCTAACCAGTGCCTATGGGACTTAGGACTTGTGGAGACGCCCAGATCTTGCATTTTCTGGATTCTGCTACTAATAACCTTGTGCCCTTAGTCCATTTACTTAACCTTTTGTTTCCCTTTCCTCTTCTATAAAATGGGAATCTGATTTCCCTAACAAGGTTGTTGTAAAGATTAAGTGCGTGTGAAAAGATTAGAAAAGCGATTCCCGATGAGCACCTAGTAGAAGTTAGCCTCTGTTGGCATTCGTATTTTTATCGTCATGACATAGAAAGTCGAGAATCTGCCAGAAAATGGGGTTTATTTGTCCCAAATCAGAAATGAAAAGTTTACGACTTTTCATTTTCATGCTCAGGTGCCAAGCCAGAAATTTCTCCCCAGATTATTTTCTTAACACGGACATTTCACGCTGGTCGAGAGACTTCTCCACCTGCAGGAAATGCAGAAGATGGGGATCCGGCCCTCGTTGCCTGGTGGGCTCGTCGCACCACACGATGCCATTGCTTTGTTCCGCTTTGTGAGGGGAAGAGGGGATGCTCATCTCGCTCACCCTCTGCTGGAGCCAGGATGGCCTAGAAGCCATGTGCCTATCAGACACTAGCCACTGGAAAGACAAGCTTTGCCCCCTGGAGGTGGAGAGGAAGGCGAGGATACGCCCTTTCTGCCCAACCTCCACCCCTCATTCGACCCCTTTGTCTCCTCTACATTTTACTGGCTTTAGAACCTGGACACAGAAATGCTGATTCTGTGAAGAGAGAGGCTTGAAGGGCAGATGCTCCTTCAAAACCGAAGTGGTTGCAGCTAATCTCAGCTTTTCCTTTCCTCTCTTCCCCTGCAGCACTCTCTTTTAGTGAAAAGCAAAGTGGGGAGCTGCAGATCTGCGATTTGCATCCTGAGATCCAGGGTTATTTCCGTTTTGCATGATTTAAATCCTGCTTTGCTTTTAGGGATCCCTGATTTTCCGCTGATGTTGAATGTGGAGAGAGAACATTCCCCTAACCAGCTCACCCTCCCCTCCAGCCACAGACACCAGCAGCTCTGTGTAAACAAGTAGTTATATGAGAACTGTTTTATACATCAACTATTTAGAGAGCCCACAGGCTCCTCAGTGCATATTTCTGCTTGGTTTAAGGGCTTCTCTTCGCTCATTTCGAAGTCACAGCCTTTATAAGTAGAACTGATATCTGGTCTGAAATGAGAAAATCTGGGCATGTAAGTAAACAAGGGGAGGTATGTGTGCAATTTATGTGCCATATAGGCAAATTAGCTTGCATGTTTTAAATTTTAAAATTGAATTTGAGTACAGCATGCAGTGTAGGTATGACCCTAGGTTCTTGATAAACATTTTATTTACTCTTCCACATACTCCCCTTTTACAGCAAGTAAACAGGTTCAAAGAGGATGAGTACCTTCCGTGGGGTCTCAAATCTAGGTCATTGGTTATCAGAGTGGTCCAAGGACAGCAGCATCTTTATCGCCTGAAGCTTATTAGCTATGCAGACTACCAGGCCTCACCTGACACCTGCTGACTCAAAGTCTGGCAGAGCCCAGCAATCCATGTGTTAATAAGTCATTCAAATGATTCTGATTGATGCTAAAGTTAGAGACCCACTCATCAAGAGCTAGGACAAGGAAGCTCACTTATCTTCAGCTTCAGTTAATTTTACCTTCATAATTAGCTAGTTCTCCAATGACCAAAAACTTTTCCTAACCTAGGGAACAGTAAGACAGATAAATTAAGAATAAACCTTGACTGGCACTCCCAAGTTTGAAAACACTGCTTAAGAAAGCTTTTGAGGCAAGTGTTCATAAAACTTGTACAATCACAAGTGTCCTTGAAAATGGAAGATGATACATAAAAGTCCTAAATGAGTATTGGAAGCCCTGGCATCTATTAGCACTCTGGAAAACACACGTAGAGCCACGCTATTGCTGTAGTGTGTGACGAAGGATGAGTCCCTAGCATCCAGGAGACCTTGGGCTTTATATGCCCCCTTTTGCATTTGAGCCACCACTTCGATTCCCATAATGATGATTAGAGTGGAATATTTTGGTTGGGCTCATGCCAAGAGCTGCTCTGAACCCCTGTCCTATGGCGTTCTCTAGAGGTCATCCTAAGAAAAGAGTTGGATCCACGAGGCGGATACTTGTAATGACCCGCCTATGGCCAAGTCCCTCCATGCACAGATGCCACGTCAGAACGAGCCGTTAGAGAGCACCCTTGTAAGTGGCGGGAAGAAAAGTTGCTTCGGCCTTTCATGCGCCGTTGGGCTAAACGTTACACGTTCTGGACTCTTCCCTCAGTGCCAGATAGCGTATCGTGCATCCCTCACCTCAAAACGATTCCACAAATGTCAGGTAAATGTTAACCGCACCAAGATCTCTAGCACAGAATAGGACAAATTTTAAAAGGATGCTCAGTTACGTTGTTTACTATAAAAGGCTTTCAGGACAAGGAAAGCTATGTGAGAGAAAAAGTCCAAACCCATAATCAGATATTTAGTGTCAAATCATAATGTGAATGATTGTTCTGAAAATACTACAGCACACGGATCAAGTTGCTGTCTTCAGAAGTCCCCACAGCGGGAGCCTCTGATGGCAGGATGGGCTTCCAGTGCTGCACGCCCTGCCTCAGTAGTGCCTGACGTCAAAGGACACCTCAGTTCGTGTTTCACCTCCGTCCGCTGGTTATCGGGTTGGCTTTTCTCTGGATGTTTCATTTTGCCTGAAGTCTAGTCGCTATCAAGAATTCAGAGGGTACTTTCCTGGTAGCTCAGTTTTTTATTTTAAATACTTCAGGCATTTAACAAGTATCACCACTTAACCTAATATGTGAAGTCGTTCAGTGCTGTACCCACATGCCACACCTTGTCCCCATTACTTCTCTCATTGTCCAGAGAGGATCTTCATCCTGAATTTGCTCTTTGTCATTTTATAATACGTACATGTATGTGTATGTCCATAAACAGTATCTAGTTTGTTTTGCATGTTTTAAACTCATATATATGGTGTCACATATACACATTCTTCCTCTCTCTGTCTTTTTCATATTTCTTCACTCTTTATTCGCTCTCAGACCTCTCCTGGTTCTCAGTCCTGGCCTAAGGGCTGCCTAGTTCAGCTCATTTGCAGAGCTGAGACACTTGTTGATTCTTGAGCTAGTGAAAGATTGACTCTACTTTCCCTGGCTTTGCTCATCTACTTCCTAAGCTTTGTCTTAAAACTTAGATTTGCATTTCTCCTTTGTCCTCTCCGCACCCCAGAGTAACTTTACAAATTCTTACCAATTACAGATTTACAATAGAGGAACACTTTCTCTGTGTTCAGTTCCTGGACAGAATAGTCATCCGCTAACAGTAATGGAAAAGTTTATTCTCTCTCAGATACTACCACCAGGGTAGGCATAATCTCTAAACACCTCATAGCAAGTTTCTCAGTTACCTGTAAGAAATCATATCTATATTTTTCCCGTAAACAGAATGACAGATTGAGCCCTTTTTTTTTTTTTCCAGGAACTGCCTGAAAAGGGTACATCTTTTCATTTTCGTTATTTTGTTTCCCAAAGAATAACATTCATTTTCTGGCAGAATGGTTTGTGTAACAAGAATGCCCCAAGTTCTCATCGCTTTTAGCTTCGTGACCGTGGGCAAGTCACTACCTCTCTGGATCTATGTTTGTTTGTTTGTTTTCTTTTCTTTGTTCTTGTTTGTTTGTAAAGGAAGAGAACTGGGTGAGGTGATTGTCAAAGGCTTCCTGCTCAGAAATTTTGACTCAATCTCTGAGGAACTGACACATCTCAAAGAACTAGGAGAAGGGTATCATTTCTGTCTTTCAGAAGCCAAAAATACTTCCAGATTATAGAACATTCATTATGGTAATGAATGGGTATTACGGTAAAGATTAATGTATTTCATTATCTAATCTCTAGGTAACCAAAATAGGTCAGGCTTAGACTTCATCTTATTTTAATGCAGCCTCACGTGGCAGATATTTGTAGCCCTAGAAGTCACTAAGGACTTTGGGCCAGTCTTTTTTTTTTTTTTTTTTTTTTTTTAATGAGTTGTATTTCATTTGTTGGTTTTAAACTACAGTGGTGGCCTTCCGGGGCCTGAGTCAGGATGCCCCCAGGTTCTCTGACACCCTCTCTTCCCGTTAGGCCTCCTGGCTCACATTTGCCCAGGGAGACTCATCCCTCGCAAAGTGCAGACAGTGAGGAGGCGTCTGGAAGGGCAGGCCGGGGGACCAGGCTGCTGAGGAACAAGCACTCGGTCTTCCTCAGACCAGGCCGCCCACGTTTTCGGACTCAGCACCCTTGTTTTCTTGCTGTCCCTTGAAAGGGGCGTGGTGAAAGGTTTTGGCTTTTTTTGAATGGTTGGCTTACATGGCAAAGTGCGGGGAAGGTATAAAGTCTCTGCGGTTGCCACAGCACTGGATCCAGAGCCCCCACACACAGGTAGTTAGTCCGGCCAGGTGGCTTTGGAGCTGAAGGCTCAGGCACAGGGATGGCCTCAGGTGCTGAGACTGTAGAGAAGTGCGGGTCTCCCCTGGTTTCTTCCCTGCCGCAGCTCCAGGTCAGATTGACCATGATTGTTTCTAGAAAAAAATAAGCGATCTGTGTAAGAAAGCAGGAGGAAGAGGCTATTCCCCCGAGTGCTGAGAGCCGGAGTGTTTGCTATAGGCTTTTCCCCTCCTTTTTATGTTCCCCTTATTTTAAAGCGTGCATGCATTACTCATAAACTACAGTTTTTTTAAAGTGCATAGTATGTTTTTTTTTGGTAAAACTGCCACTGTGCCTCTCAGGTGGGAAGTTCAGAACCCTTTACAGGACATATAAAGGTCCTCAAAATTCGGCCACAGTCCCAGTGATCTTCAGCCCCAGCGAACTGCTCCCCACTCCTGTTACAACGTAAAATCTCTTTACATCCTATTCTAATGTCACCTAAGCATCGGTTAAATGATGGTGGTACTTGTACTGGTGCTGAAACCAACACGTGAAAATACATAAGTTTGGAACAGAATTTAGATGAGACTAAAACATGATGAAGAAGGTCAAACAACCCCCCGATACTCTGTGTTTTAATTTAGGAGTAAGCATTGTAAACTGCTGAGGATCATGCTTAGGAAATAAAACGGAGCATTGAAATAAAAATGCACTACAGTGATACAGATCTGTGCCTCCTGAGGATGCATTTACTCCTATGGAAAAATTGATTTTGAATTTTACATATATTGAATTATTTAAAGCCTTCAGGAACACATCCCTTGCGTAAAGTGCAGTCACTTTGTTCTTGAGATTAATTTTTTGTAATTAAAATTATATACCAGTTTTTAAATCTCACTTAAAAACACATTGGGACAAAAATAATGTTTTTACCTTTAAAGTCTAGAATATGAATGACCTCTTAATAGGCCTGACCAATTACTTGATAACTAGCTTAGTAACTTTAAGCCATTCTTTCCATGATAGTTGTGATGGTTTCTAGTTTAATGCTGTATGTCCAGGATCTTAGGGACACCTAGGACAAACATTCAATGTTCCAGAATTGAATGTTAGAATGAAAAAGAATCTTTAGAGATCATTTTACACAGAGAGAAACGGGTGGATAGAGAGGGCAGCTAAGGGACTGGCTCGGGTTCACACCGCATTTCAAGAAACTGCATTGTTATGTTTTTACTGTTATATGTATTAAACCTTTCCCATCATGATATTAAGCTAGAGTTGAGATATGCTGATACAAGGTAAACATGGGAATGCCTTTTTATTTTTTAAAAAAATGTGAGTCGGTTTTTTCCCTGCTCAAGACTTTTCGGATACATAGTCTTGTCATTAGACTTTTTCCGTACGTCCCTAATACCAGTGGGCGCAGGCATAGAAAGGATGCGATACTAGCATCCTTTAGAAAGGATACAGTAGAAAGGATACTAGCGGCACATCAAATTCTGATGGAATTGTTCCTTACGGAGCGTTTCTTCTTTTCAAGATAACGCGTACGGAAAAACGCTACGGCAGCACCACGGCTGGGTGGTTCGAGGGGTTTTTGCGGTAAGTGATCCTTCGGCCTGAGTCACAGGGTGGTTCTGCGCGGTGTTTCCCTTTGCTCTGTTTTCGAGAATAAGAACAGAAGTGTTGCTTGTTAATTTAAGTCTGTGGGTGTTTGTTGTGTGGAAACGTTGGCAACAAAAACACCTGAAGTTAATATCATACTGAATGTCAACCGTAATGGAAAACTAAATTTTAAAGTGCCTCGAGCAGAAAAGGCTGGTGCAGGGGGTGCTTTCCCCTGCCCGGCTCCAGGGCTCGGGTGGAGATGTGCCTCGGAAGCGCTTGCCTTTCCGATGAGGTGGTGACGAGTGTTGATCGCATCGGGCGGGAAGCTGCCCGGTGCGCCGAGGGGAGCCCAGCGGAGCCCTCGAGCTCGTGGCTCCCCCTGCTGCCTGTTGCCTTCCATTTTGTTCATTCCCAGATTTTGATTTATTTTTCCTTACTTGAATTTCATCGCTGACTATTAATTGAATTGTGTGTGCCAGCGGCGAGGGCAGAATTCTCTTCTTCTCTGGTCATTTTCCTTGTGGAGGTGTTCGTATTCACATACTTGTCTCCTGATACCCACACCTCCTCCCCAGCAGGTTGACTTAGGAAGAACACACACCTGGGGGTCGCAGTCACCTGGACAAAGCATGTAGCCTGCTTCATAAAATGGCAGGAGCAGGTGGCCCCTTTATGGCAGGAGCGATGGGTTCTCTGTGATTCTCCCATCCGGGGAGAGGGCGGCCTCGGTTGCAGCCATGACAAGGCCGAGTCTCGTGTAGTGGTACACCAGGACACGTCAGAATTCTTTGGAAGGTCAGGGGATAAAAATAGCCATGCAGATGATGTAGGGTTTTTTACTAATTTAAAGGACAGGAGGCATCATCTGCCAAGGTAAGAACTGTTTAGGTCATGATTTATTAGGTGGCAGGTAAAGAAAGTGGGAAGAATTTACAGTGGAAGAAATCAAATTTAGGGAAAATGAAATCTTTTTTGAAAGCGTGGGCATGACTAGCTCCATGTCCAGCCGTCTGCCGGACTAGAAGCCAGACCCGTTGCAGCCACGGACTGCCCACACTTACCCTCCGTGCATGTTTAACAGCCATGACAAGGGCTTCCATGTGGCTGCTGGACAGGTGCTTCCATGGTCATTATCTTTGGTAATCCTCGGCATTAACTCCCACTACTTTGTAAATTCAGAACTATTCATTCCAGTCCCAGAGTGCCAGAGTGAGGCTATGGCAGAGCCCAGGGCTAAACCCAGATCGCTGTCGCCAAAGGCTGGTACTCATTACCCACATTGCAGCTCTCTGCAGTGAAGATGGAATAATTGAGAAGCCGCTTGTGAATAATTAGTCAGAGGATGCTGCTACAGGCTCATCAGCCTCCCTGAGTAAATACTGTGATAGCTTGCAGGTGTCTGACACCCGCGTTTCCTTGGTGCGATGACAAAGCATAAAAACACTGAGTGGCTCATTGTATGAGAAATGTGAATGGTTTCCCCCTCTAGTATGGAAGGCAAAGTTTTATTCTGAAAAATTAATAATTCAAGAGATGTTGACAATAAGAATGCAGCCATAGCAGAAAATGTATCACAAGCATGAGTCTTTACAGGGGCTTTGTAACAGAAGGATTTCCCCCCAATATACAGTGATTTAAACATGTCGTAAACATCGTAGAAATTATGGAAGACTAGAAAGGGGAAAACATTTAAATTGTCCATATTCTCATCACTCCATAATCACCATTTTTAATATTTTTATATTTTACCTTCTCAGCTTTTATTTTTATATCCTGTTACGTATTCTTTTAAATATTGTTCTATTTAACTTTACATATTTACCTGTATATCTGCTTAACACATTTATGCTTACATCTACACATTTATATTGTTATGTGTATAATTATCTTTAATTTGTATACTTGCTCTCTCTTTGCATATAAATTTTTTGACATTTAGCTCGTAGTGTAATCTTGTATCTTCCCCCCACACTCACACTTAATAGATTCTCTCATGCCCATTTTTAAATACGTAAGAGCTTCGAAAATCATTATTTTTAGTGACCGCATAATATTTTTCTCGTACGGAGGTACCATAGTTTATTTGTCCATATCTCTGTGTTGGACATTTAAGCTGGTTCAAAGTTTGTTATTACAAATAAAACGGTATCTGTTCATACACATTTTTTACTAAAACTCTTATTTCCTCAAAATAGGTTCCTAGAAGTAGAATTGCCATGTCTCATACCAATAACTACAACCACAATTTAGAATTTTGAGCTCTTACTTTGCACTAACATTGCTGTAAGTGTTTTACACATGTAAAGTTACTAATTTCCTCACTCTGAGGTAAGTTCTCTTATTTTCCCTACTTACAGGCAAAGGAACCGAGGTACAAGTTATAGAGTAAGTTACAGAGTAAGAGCATTTGGAAGGCTCTTGATGTTATTGCCAGTAACTTTTAAAGTTGCTGGTTTTCAAGGAAATAGATCGTATCAAGCATTTGGCCTCAGCAGAGGAGCTAGATCGGCCCTTTCGGCCTCTGTACCGTTGTTCTTCACGTTATTCCTACTTTGGAACGTTTATTAAGTGTCCAATGGGCTAATTAATCAGCGGGGGCAAATTCGTTTAACTGATCACAGTTGCTCAGGGAATTTAACTCATTCTCCAGCCAAATAGTGAACTTTTATCTTTGAAAAGTTATAACTATTGTGAAACCAATGCCCAGTCCAGGCTCGGCCTCTAGCATGGCCACGTGACCTTTTCGTTCCCTCTTCAGTTGAGTTCTGTCGTTTCCCAGATAGACTTGGCTATATCACAGTCTTCTGTGATGAACCTGTGAGAAATTCTTTGGACCTCACTCTGATAAAACGTTAAAAAAATTATTATTTTACTTAAAAATACGTGTATAGTGTTTGGTTTTGTTTTATACCAAAAAGTCCAGAGAGGTTCTAACAAAAACTTGCGGTCCCTGCCTTCTCCCCACTTCCAAGACTCACTCCAAAGAAGCCACTTTCAAATACTGGCTGTTTCATCCAATCCCTCCATAATTCTAAGAATGTCTGTGGTTCTTTGTAGCCTTATCCATCATAGATTAGAACTGACCTAAGACCTCGCTATCACAGCCTCACCTCCCAGGGAAATGATGTCGCAAGTTCACATGACGAGAGGAGCCAAAATTCTGCGGTATTTTTGTTGTTGTTGTTCTTATATTTTTTTTATATTTTTTCCTGCACCAACAGATCCTTCAAATCACCATCACTCTCAATTCACAAGTGTATCAGGTTTATATGTTGTTTTTTCTTGGAGACTTCCCCTTCAAAACTTTCTAAACTCATTCCAATCTGAATTAGTTGTTCAGGCCTGTTGCATGCTGTTGACCTAGGACTATCCTTCACCAGTTTTCCTGTATTAAACCCCTACCTCACTCTGATTTTATTTCCTAGGTCCTGTAACTTCCTGTCTCTTGATCTAATCCATCGCTTTGGTGATGTCCATTCTCCAGTAGCTTCCTGAGAAAGGACACAAGGGAGCTAAAGTTTTGCATGCCTTCGTGCCTAAAAACGTCTTTATTCTGCTTTTTTTCTAGAGTGACACTTTGGCTGGTATAAAGTTCTAGGTTAATAATAATTTTCTCTCAGAATTTTGAAAGCATACCTCTGTTGTCCTCCAGCTTCTTCTGTTATATTATAAATTTTAATGTCATTCTAACTTCTGTTCCATTTACATAAACTCTTCCTTATCCTCTTATGGATACTTTTAGGATCTTTTCCTTTTCCCCTTTTGGTTTTGATCATTCATTATGCTAAGCACTTGGGTGGGTATTTAAATCTGGAGACTCATGCCCTTCAGTTTGGGGAAATTTTCTCATAATTTTGAATAATTGCCTTCTCTTCATTCTCTGCTCTCCCCCGTGTGCTCCTGCTATTATTTGGTATTATTTTGTGCCAGGCTGTGGGTTAAATACATCATATATATATCCATTAACCCTTCAAATAAGGAGAGTGGTATCAGTTCTCTTCTACAGGTGAGGAAACTGAGGTTCTAGGAGATTAACACTTTTTGATCTGTGAAAGGTTTGGGGTTCAGGTCTCAGCCTTCACCCAAGCCTGTGCATGGTAAATGCCAGTTACTCTCTAGCTGCAAAAAGGGGGAGCGTTGGTTCTCAAAGACCTGCACATTCACAGTGTAAGGGAGCTCGGGAAAGCAGCTGTAGAATGATGATCCAGGCTTCAGGAAGTCTCCAGAGATCTCAGCAGAGCCAGCCCAGTGCATGCCAGACAGCCGATTTTAGCAAGCTTAGGGGATGGGGGCCTGCAGAGGGGAGGGGGCTGTGAGGAGCCTAGGACATCGCCTGTCTCGGGAGTGGAACGGCGTGGTGTGGTGTGGTGCCCAAAACGCAGAGACGATCGTCTGTGAACTGGGGTATAAATCGTACGGGGTTCTCGTGAAGATCAACTGGGATAAAATACACTATTTAAACGTCAGCGCACAACAAATGTTAGTTCCTTCTTTTTTAGAAAACCGTTCAATCAGGAGTGCAAAGGAAATATCCGTGTGGGAGGAAATAGGAGCTATGCAAAGGAGCGTACGTATGAAGATGAGACACAGACAGGAGGGAGAGCCATGGGAGGCTGGCCACGTGGGCCAGGCTGCGGTAGCCACATGCATTCTGGAAGGTTCTGAGGAGTCAAGGGCATAGTCTGCATCACACCGTGAACGAGAAGGGAGCTTTTCTCACATGCTTTTTCTCTTAGCATTTCCTGACTCGATGGCATTATAAGTACATACTTGCTGCTTCTCGCCATAAAATTATTTTATTTGGTACTTGCAAAAAAATCTTTTGAGTCCACGAATTGGAAGGGTATATTCCTGTTTCTCTATTCTTGCTCTCCTCAGCTGTGTGTGTGTGTGTGTGTGTGTGTGTGTGTGTGTGTGCGCGCACGCATGCCCTCGTGAATACGAGTGAGGTGTGGAAGAGGTAGAGACGTGACGCAGACTCTCACCGGCAGTTCTTTTGCAGTTAGCCCTGAGGGCAGCTCCGTCCTATGAAGATTTTGTGGCGGCGTTGACCATAAAGGAAGGAGACCACCAGAAAGCAGCCTTCAGTGTCGGCATGCAGAGGGACCTCAGCCGGTACCTCCCTGCCATGGAGAAGCAGCTGGCCATCCTGGACACCTTGTACGAGGTCCACGGACTGGAGTCGGATGAGGTGGTGTGACAGCCCGGGCAGCGCGCCACCTCGCTCCGGGGAGTGGAGTTTGCCAACATGTTTTGTTGCTCTGCTTACTTTCCAGCAGCTTCGCCCTCTCCAGCCCCTCAGGGACGCGGGGCGGCGGAGGTGAAGCCTAGAGCTTTTATATATAATTTTTTTAAATGCATATGTGTTCTGTGTGTTTAAAAATCAAGGTGCTATATATTTCAGTTCAAAGGGCCTCCTGGAAACCAAATCATAGCTGTTATATAGACTTGAACGGCAAGTGACAAGAGCAGATTTGACAGTTTGTCGGTACTGTGTTTTGTTTTGAACTTTGAGTTTTAACGGGCCACCCAAACCCAAGCTGAAAACGAACAAATTCTGAATCAAGGACTGTAACTCATAGCCAGGGTTTTATCAACTTAGACTAAAAATTGGAGGGAGCTGTGCCCCGTTGTTAAAGCTGTTGAAGCTGAGAGTCTTTTGTCCTTAGACGTTCTCCAGAGAACCCTTCCCTCCGTGACTGTGTGGCCAGTAGGAGCCCGTGCCATCAAGGTGCTCAGGGCATTGGTGTGACCATGTCAGTGTGGGAGGTAGGTGGCACAAATAAGAAGTGCTGTCAGTGTTTACAGGTGGGCAGGCCATAGCTCCGAAGAGATGGTGGTGGGAACTCACCCCAGCATCAGGGACAGTGTGGGAGAGGTGGGACAGGTCACCCGCAAGACCCGTCATAGTGCCCACCCGTGCCAGCACGCTTTCCCGTGCATGTTCTCATTCAGATATCATACCGAAACTGACATTCAGGGATTACACCCAGTTTCAGAAGTGAGGGTCAGAGGCTGAGGGATTTGCTCGCAGTCACACAGCTTCAGAGTGGAGGAAGCAGGTGATTCCTCAGTGACCTGGACCACCTCTGCCTCGCAGTCACACGGAGTCCTTCCGCAGAAAGCAGACCCCCAGGCCTCTCCCTGCCCTGCGGCCCTGGAACCCGGGACCAGGACTCAGGACTCTGCATTCGAATAGACTTTTCAAGTGATTCTTGTGCACCCATGGTCGAAGAACCATGTGGTTAAATTCTAGTTTACGGAATTCCCAGTCTTCTCCATGAATTAAATGATGTGTCCTTTTTTCAAAGAGGAAGAGACTGTTTATTGTTGAAGTAAAATAGTTAAAGGGAGAGCGCGTGAGCAGTGGACTGAGGTCACTCAGCAGCTTCTGACGGCGGTGGCACCCGCTGCAGGCCTTGGCGGCGCGTCCAGGGGCCGCGGTCCTGGGCGCGCACTCCCGTCAGTCGGTCTCGGTGCATCCGCCATCATGCAGCGCGAGCTGCACGCAGCTGCTCATCAACTTCAGAAGCTGTGGAACTGTGTCCGAGTTCACTGGTGGCATTCATTCTTTCTAAAAAAGAGTGACCCTCAGACTGTGGCTGGCCCCAGTCTCTCAGTAGACCAAGCCGCCACGAGTTGTGGGGGAGAGAAGCCCATTAGAGGCCACTTGTTGATCGTAGCTGGAAGAGAAGTTCCAGTGCGAGGTAGTGTCCCAGGGGCGAGGGTGCAGCCCTTTGAGGGGCACAGGTGAATGCAACCCGGGCAGCACCAGGTGATGCTGTTCCTAGGGCAGAGAGATCCCCCCAGCCCCTTAGGCAGAGAGGTTGTGGAGGGAGGATTAATGATTTTGTCTTTGGCTGTCTTTGAACCAATGGGCATTTATTTAGCTCAAATTAAGGATGCATTTCCCCTGCTCACATGAGGATGTCTGAAAAAGGCTTAAACTTAGAAAAGCAGCATCAAATGTTTAAGGCTGGGTGCTGAAATGAAGCTGACTCTTTTGTATCCTAGCACTTCCTGTTGGCAGCTGCCAAGGTGGCTGCGTGGTCTCTCCCCCTGTCCCCACAAGTGGTCGGTGTGGTTCTCCCTCTGGCTGGTGCGAATATGAGGGTGGAACTAGGCGATAATTTAGAATTCCTGCCCTTGACGTTGCCTCCTAAAAGGGAAAAAGAAAAAACAGCCAATCTACTCTCACCTTGGATGAAGACACTTTTAGGCGCCGTGCCCTTGGGAGGGGGTGCTCCCAGAAGCTGTAAGTGCAGTGAAGCTTGACCGTTCCGATAGGCTGCCAGCTAGCGTTCCCTGTCACCTCCGGCGAACTTGTGTGGTCTCGGGGTGGGGTCGGGGGGAAGCACGCTGAGGATACCTCAGATTTGTCCCTGACGCTCTGAACACACACAAAAAGCACACTGCTCGGCACGGCCACTTGGCACGTGCACAGGCACTGCCTTGGTGGGCAGCACTCAACTCCCGGGGAGGGACGCTGTAATATGTAAATATGCTGGGATCTCTGGGAACCCAGGTCAGAACAGCTGGAGTAACGAATGAGTTGCATTTTCTACTCACCCTTTACCCAGACATTCCCTGTAGGATGAGTCCAATGTTTTTTGATAGGTATTCTCCTCGCTGGAGCATATTAAGTTTGCCTGTGATGTGTCAGACTTGGAGAGTCCTTCAGTAAGAATACCTAGACGTTGAACCTAATGCCAGACGATCAGTTGACCTTGACCTGAAGCTTGGCACAGGCAGAGCTTCCTCCTGAACCTACAGTGTCTGCTTCTCCATTTTAATTAAAGTCCTGATTTGTGCCGGTTTGCATTTACTGTCCAAGAAGAGAAGAACAGAGGGAAAAGCTCGTTCAGGCTTTCTCCCCCCACAAACCTCCAAGACTTCGGGGAATCAAAGCTTTCACTCACCCGCACAATGAGAGGAGGTATGAGAATGCTGGCGTGTTTGTTGGCACAGCAGGGAACTTGCTCTCATTGCTCAGGCGTGTTTAGGATCCCTTTTCAAGAGTAACCGTTAGCTCCTGAAGAAAACGAGAATGTGTCCTCCCGGTATCGGGAGAAGCAAGTAAGTAACATCGGATGACCCCTCCCAGGTCCTCCCTGCCCGCCATTTCATCTCCCACAGCCGAAGCCAGGCCTTCCACTCAAGAGGGATCGATGTGTGTTTGTCTAACCGAACAAAATCCTTTCAATGATGGCAGTGTTTCTGTCCTTTGAAAGCAAACTTCTAACAGCTAACCCTGGTGAAACTGTGAAGTTGGAGAGATACCTTTTTGGGGCGAAACCAGCTTGTGGTGTGGTTTTCTCGCCAGCTCCGCGCGGGGTCCTAGAAGTGGGACTCGGCATTGGTGAGCGTGGCGGTGCCCCGGGGATTGGCTTTGAAAGGCGGTGCTTGTCGGTGTGGGGCCGTGGCTTGAGGCACCTTATGGTCATCATTTGCGAGCCGTTCTGAACATGAAGCTTCCCCACCTGTCGTATTTCTTGAGGGCTCTCTGAACTCGTTCAGCCTTGCCGCTTCTCTCCTCTCCTCTGTCACTAGAGATTGCCACCAGTGCCCCCATCAGAACACCGACCACCCCCGCTTTTAGTGGTTCTTCTCTGTTCAGCAGTACCTCCTGGCACAGACCCAACGCAGGTGAGGGGGTTCGGTTCCCCTCCCAGACCGCAAGAGCTTCCCAAGCCCTCTTTCCATTGGTAGCTGTAAAGCAGGTGGTCACCATGAGGAGTCGCCTCTGGAAAGGCGATCTGATGAATGAGAGCTGCTGGCAAGGTTTGCGGCCTGCTCTCTTTGATTACCAATTGCATTTGTGTCTATATCCAAAAAGTTAATGCTTCACTTTATAGTTTCAGAAAAGTGTTTTTAATTTAAAAAAAAAAAAGTGATAGGGACCACCACTTTTCTTTATTCAATTTGAAATAAGTAAAGGAGTTAAAGTAGGTATCGTATTAAGGAAACCTAATCCGATTGTGAAAATCATATAGAAGAAATATTTAAGGCAGCAGAGAGCGTCAGAGGGTCCTGCGCTGTATAAAGTGATGCGAGACATTTCGGAAACTTTCTGAAGGAAACGTATTTTTATGGATTTTTTTTTTTTCTTACTAACCTGCCACGTCCTGCAAGAAGCCGGTTACATAATGGTGCGTTTCTGAATCACTGATTAAAATCGGCCGCTTCTGATGTTAGTCACAGGTTTTACAACTCTGCAGCTTCCCCACCCTTATGCTTCATTTTTTTAAGGTGAACTACCGACCTTTCTTACATTTTTAGATTTCGACTTTTAAGTGAAATGAATCTATGTTCAGCTGCTGTTCTGTCAGCGGAGCTGCTGTGTCTGGTCGTCGGGGGCCCGGCCGGGGCGGCCCTGACCTGGTCGGTGCGCGTGCGGGCTGGTGCGTGCGGTGACCCCGCGCTCCCGCGACGTGTGTGAGAACCGTGTTCCTCTGGGTGTCCCTTTGTAATCAGTTGCTTACTCAGGGGTTTCATAATCATGACATAAAATATTCACTAGCTGTCTCATGGCATTTTAAGATTGCTTGTCTATCGTAAGGTGTTAGGGGTCCTTTCAACAATCCCATGAACATCCCGTCTGCCAGCCCGTCTCTGAAAGCATTCCCACTTCCCACCCTGTCGCAGCCAGTAGTCCTGTGTACAGAGGCCGCTTGCATGATTTCTTCTTGCACTGCTGCATTAAGGCACTCCAGGCCACGATTAAGCGATTATCGACGGTACGGTTGACGCATGCATTGATCTCTCTCCTCCTCTATTTTTATATAGCCTTTCGTTAAAAGAAAATACACACCACTATGTAACGCAAAAGTTTCCAAAATTCTTTGGTTACCTTTGTAATTGCCTCTTTCAGAGAGAACAAATATTTTCAGCTAAGCTGTGTGAGTACACAAGGAAGAGATTCTGCTCGTTTTAAGCATCATCCTTTCGCTTACATATTATAAAGTGTGGTCAGTGTTTCCTCCCTGTACTTTGTGAATAGAAACCGCCCTGGAGTGGTTGGTACCCCTTGCAAAGCCAATCTCATTTGTAGAGACTCCCATTGTTGTGTCTCTTTATAGGTGTACGTGGAGTCAGTGATGACAAGAAGGGTTATCTACAAATCATTTCTGTTGCATCCTGGAAGGCTCATGAGCCAGTCTCATGGCACATTTGATGTATGAGTCCCCTGTGTCACGACAGTTTCACTAGAATGTCAGTAAACAACCCGACTACCTCATGTGAAATTGGCTGTGGACAATCCGTGTCGTGCGAGATGTGTGTTAAAGCCGATGTAATCTGGTTAATAGATTGGACAAAGCGATGTCTCTCTAAAGAAGAAATACATTAGACCAGATGCCAAAGGCTACAGCGTACATTGATTTCCCTGGATTTGTTTTTTATGTCGGTGTTTAATTCTACTCCCGGTATTCTTATCTTGACTGTGGTTTCATAGATCCATGCACTTTGAATATCTGTCACGCTCAGTCTTATGTTACCTGTTCTTGTCCTTCAGCATTTTGATTGAGCATCATGATGACAATAGAAAGCAAGTATCAAGTGTTTTGTTGATTTCCTAATCGTAATGGACCTTGACTTCGAGTATAATGTGTTGGAGCCTTTTAGGACCAGCCAATGAATGAGGATTTTACGTGTAGGATTCGTGTACAACTCTGTCCAAGTTCTTACTCTGTATCTTGTGGGGAGGGAGACCAAGGGAGGGTTTTACTTTTTTTGCAAAAACGTTTGAAAACATCTGTCAGATTTTATATTCATTAGTTATAATAAACTTATTTTTAAAGTATTTTATCCAGTGCTTCTCTTAAAGATATTTGTGTGGTTTCTTAGGGTAAATAAGGACAGATCACAGAAGCGTCACCCCCTAAAGCCTAAAAAATGAACTACCAAAAATAAATAAACCTTTGAAAAGTAAAAACCACTTAAGTTCGCCAGCAGTGAAGCATGGGAAGGAGCCCAGCCTTGAGCTTTAAGCCTCGAAAGACGACTGCGGAAGAAAAGACCAGAAAAGCCCAGATTTTCTGGCGAGAATGAGAAGAGCTCTGAATCCCGCCCCGCTGTGTGTGTGTGTTGGGGCGGGGGGAGGGGGGGGCGGGTTGCAAAATCCGGAATTTGCATCAACCGCTCAGGTTTTGCTAAGCTGATTCAGCAGTCTGGGCAGGGTGAGCAGCCTTCGTTGGGGGCCGGCACATTGTATTCGCACATGCGCTTTAGATGCTTTAGACGAGGGGGCGAGGGGGCGTAGCTGGGGAGGGATGGGTGACACGAGGGACCGAAACGAACTGCTCATCCACGAATTAAAAGAAACACCCACGTGCCAAGGATCTGCCCCGCCCCGCCCCACGATACGGTAGATACATCTCTCCGTTTGGAATTCAACCCGGTGCAGTACTTAATGCACATGTCAGAAAAGATCAAGGTCCAGCTCCTCTGACAAAAGCCTGTATGCACAGCCCTTCCCCTCCCCATGCAGACGCAGACGCAGACAAGCCCGGCTCGGGTTTGGCTGGTGTTAGTTATTAAAATGTCAAAATACTTCTGGACGAAAAGGTAAATAACCAGTATCTGAAGGGTCTAAGGCTGCTCTGGTCCCCCCCTCCCCCAACCCCAGCCTCTGTCGCAACCGCCCCCCCAACTTGAGACCACTCCACAATCGAGCAACTAAAGGACTAACGTGACCCCACAAGGAACCTTCGAAGCCCTGCCCCACAGCTGTGGCCCACCTCTGCTCTGCCTGTTCAGTGTGCGTGTCATGCTGCTGATTAGGTATGTTTCAGGTCATCCATGACAGGAAGTATGCGGAGCCCAGACGAAGAGAAGTGGCCGTCACGTAGGACCGCAAACATGCCAGAGAGAGCACGCCAACACCACTTCAAAGCAAATAAATGGCTGGGTCGAGCTTGCCCACCTTAAACATGAGCAAACTTAAATAAAGTCACCTGGCAGCTATGGAAATTCGCCTTTGCCAGCAAACGGGATACAGTAGGGAAGAGACAAACCAGCTGGGAAAGAAAGCTGGTCTAAGAAACCAAACTCGTGTAGGGGCATTGTGTTCTCAGAGAACTTCAAAAGAACACGAATTCAATTAAACGAGAGCTCATGTGAGCTGATCAAATAGTGGAATGAGATTTTTAAAAGGCAGCTAAGGACACGACCAGAATGACACGATTTTAGAACAAATAAATGAATTAGAGCAAAAAAAAAAAAGTCAAAAAACAATTTATAACAGAAGAAAAGACTTGAAATGACAGTGAAGTGAAGAATTAAAATAAAAAGATTAAACTAATTCTTGAGAGTGATTGTAGGAAGACAAAGATATTCTACCGTGTAATTGGTAACCAAAACAAACAAACAAACAAACAAACAAAACCTAAAGAAGAAAGATCTAATACAGGAAAGTTTTCCTGAAGGAATTAAACACTAAACTGAAGAAGCGCCCTATGTTTTAGGAAAGTTCACAGAAAGCTCTTGACAACAAAACGTTATCGCAAGTTAGTGAACTTCAAGAATGAAAAAATTCTTGATTTGGGCAGGAAAAGCAAGTCGCCAAAGGGTCTCTAACTTCTTTACCTCAAGATTCAGTGACAGGAGACGAAGGAGGAATGCATCAAGTTCTGAATATGAAAACAGTGGCTCCCGTGGCTTGCAGCCAAGTTGCCGACAGAGTGTTGGGCACTCTTCAGCATGTGGGGACTCTGGGAATACCGCCCCCACGAGCCTTCTTAAGAAAACCATGTGGCAGGAGAGATGCATCAAATAACTCGACGGAGGAGCTTACCGTGAAAGGACTCGTGGTGAGCACTGGATTCATATGAAGAACCAAGACCAAACTGGGAATTAGAGTCATATGGCAGATATACATGACAAATATAAACCTTTATAATGTGACTGATAAATTGGGAGTGAGGGAATCTTTTTTGGTAACCTTTTTTAAAAAAAGAAAATTAAATGGAGTTTTAAAGAAATACCTGTTGGGATAAAGAAATATTTAAAGTTTAACAGTTGCTTCAGTTTAGTTCCTTAAATACAAGCACATTAGCTGAATGCTATTTTTTAAAAATTAGAAATAAATGTGATAAAAATAAGTATGAGTATATGTTTAAACACCTATCCTTTTATCTGTATCTGTTAAAAAAAAAAGGTCAGAAATGATATTTACCTAGTTAGTGATGGTTATTTTTAAGTGGGTATTGATTTTATTTTACTCTTTTCTTGTTTTTTACTATATGGATTGACTTGTTTGATAACCATTCTATCTTTATTTTTAAATGGAGTAGGGTTTTTTCAAAAAACAAGATTAAAAAGCCTTGTATAGTCTAGGCAGACCCCTGGCATATGCTGTTGCTTGTAATGACAGTTGCTTTATAACTCCTAGCAAGGTGCTTCAAGTTTTTAACTTAATCTCACCACACTTCCTTTTTTTCCACTGGTTATTTTTCACTCAAAAACTTCTATTCCTTTACCCACACAAAGATATTACTCATATCCCATTTTATAGAACTCATGAGTGTTGGATTCTTTTATGGCTAAAAACGGAACACCAGTATGGTACCCAGAGACTTGCCCGGTACATCTGAAACAAATGAAAAAGTGGAAAAAGAAGCCATTTGGACTGGCTGACAGTCATCTTACGAGAGGAAGCCAGAAGGACTCAACAACAAGGGGATTTTGCACATGAACTGGCTGGAGTCCATCTGAGGAGCTGAAAGGTTTCCTTCTTTGTGCTTCTGTAAGTCTGGAAATGAAATGTCAACGCTTTCTCTGCCCAAGTGAAATTGCAGGGAGAGAGCTGTGGCTCGGTATTAGCTGATGCTATTCAAACCCAGCTGCCAGCAGTGGCAGATGAGAGAATGCAGCAGCAAACTGTTCAGTAAGCATTTCAGGACCATTCAGCATTATGCTGGTGGAAGCCCGTGGAAGCCCTGTGTTCTATTGTGATGTGGGAGAGCAACTCACGACCCTCTCTCCCTCTTTGTCACACAGATTTTATTAAAATCCCAAGTCCTAGACTTTAATCCTAGACTTAACCAGCTTGTGGAGCTGAAAGACTCCTCATATGTCATGGGGGTCCGGATAGCCACCCCAAAAGGTTGTTAGAAGGATCAAGTCAGGAATCGAGCATAATGTGCATGGCATGGTGTCTGGCACGGGGTAAGAGTTCCCGAACTGGTGGCGATGGGGATATTAATCATTGTTACCGTTTTAAAGGGAAGTGTGGCTCCACCATACCTGGGCTTTTCCTGGCTAAGTAAGACTTGTATTTATTTGGGCCACTTGTCACACCCTTAGGGCAGGTTCCCCCCTCTGCCCTGAATGTCTTCAAGGAGGAGACTTTCACCTCATCATGTCCCCATGCGACACTTCCCTTTTCTTGCCTGAGCCCTGGAGCCAGCCGCCTCCCAGGTGGAAGATTCTGGAAGAATGGCTACGTGAGTATTAGGGTGGACCTGACACTCTCTGTAGGGTGCCTCCCTCTCACTTCAGAAGACAGCTAATATGTTTTTCTGCCCTGATCTCTACGCTTGTTTTGGAACACATTAGTTTCTTTGAGTGACTGCCCCTTGCCATACTGAGCTCTGGCTGGGCTCTGGGGGTGCTGCCAGTCACAGGGCCCAGCAGTCGGCACGTGATCCAGAGCTGGCCCGTCCTGAGACTTCCCTGGGACTGTATATTTGGACACTGGGAGAGCGTATCTCTGCTATGAACTGCAGGTTTGTGTCCCCCCAAAATTTCTATGTTGAAACTCTAACCCCCAATGGGACTGATAGTAGCAGATGAGGTCTTTCGGAGGTCATTAGAATTAGATTAGGTCATGTCTGAGACAAGATAAAGACTCAAAATAAATGTTAAAAGGTAAACTATGATCATGGGTTAGAAGATCGGATATTGATGGGATGTCTCCAACCAGGCGATTCTCCAGCTTCAGCTCTGTATCCCAAATTCAACTCAATTCAATTCTGACACTATCCGCCTAAAGAAAGCATCAAGTTAAGGGCTCAGTTCTGCATATTGCCCCCAGCCCACCGGATGCTACCTGAAAGCCCAGGCTGTCATCTCCTGTACTTCCCATTGAGCAGCTCTGGATTGGAGGTTCCTGCAACCCCCTCTTGTGAATTACAGCTCAATAATTTTTTAAAAAATTTTCAGTAGGCTTTTCATAGAAATCAATGAACTAATTCACAAATTTATATGGAAATGTAACAGACCTAGAAAAACCAGAACGATCTTGAGCGTTAACAAAGTTGGAGAATTTAACGTTAGCTAAGTTATAGGACTTTCTATAAACGTAGTGATCATGATGGCACAGTGTTAAGATTCACGGAACAAGAGCGTTCAGAAATAAAACCACACTGACATAACCAATTAGTTTTTGGTCGAAGTACCAAAGTAATTCAGTGGTGAACAAAAGACAAAAGGTGCCAGAATAACTGCCTATCTGGGGAAAAAGATGAACTTCAGCCTGTACCTCACACCACATGTAAATGATTCAAGAGCACAAAACTAAATGTAAAAGTGAATGAAGGTCTAAAGAGTCTACAAGGAAACATGGGGCAAAGTCTCTGTGACTTTGGGATAGATAAGATTTCTTAAGGTACAACAACACTATAAATGTAGGTAAATCATTTAAATGTTTAAAATTCAGTAAAAAGTTTTCAGGAACAGCCAGGTGAAAACAGCAGAGCCAACGTTGCAAGGTCAGAATACCTAGATCAAAAGAGCATGTTCAAAACATGAAGAATTTCTACACAGAAGACAGAAAAATTTACGAAGAATACGACTAGATAACTCACAAATGAGCCGATGGCTTAGAGAAAGGGGTGTGGTGAGCAGTTTCAAATACAATCGGCCATTCAGGGCTCTTCTTCTGGGTGTTGCTCGTTCATTCTTTTATCATTTTTTCTCTGGTTGTTTATCTCATTTTTAATTCTAGTTATGTTGGTTTTATGAGTAACAAATATCTCTTATATGGTAGCTTGCCTTTTCATTTTGTTTCTGATGCCTTTTGTTATAAAACAAGTTTTTAATTTTAATGTCAAATGGATCCGTTTTTCTTTTACGATTAGTGCTTGTTGGGTTCCATTTAAAAATAATTGCATATTCTACTACTGCTAAAACATCATGTGATATTTTTCCTAAAAATGTAATAATATTTCATCTTTAGGTCTCTGAATCCTCTGGAAATTAGTTGTGTATGGAGTGTGGTATGGATTGGTTTTTTTTTTCCTTATGAATACCCACTGGTATCAGCACTGTTGGAGCTAATCCTTTTCCTATAATTTAAATGCCATCACTATCATATATAAATTAGTTTAATTCTAGGCTCTCTTCTGTTCATTTGCCTAATTGTTGCTTTTTAGGCCAACCAACATCACACTGTTTTTTTAAAGGAAATGTTGATATCTGTTGGAGTCAATTCCCTCTACTACACACATACACACACATCTTGTATTTCCTCTTAAAAGGGTTTTGGATATTCTTTAACCTTTTATTTTCTGTATGAATTTAAGGATAATCTTGTCAAGTTTTGAAAAATATCTTGTTGGAATTTTTATTATAATTATACTGAATTTATTAGACCGATTTTGAGGAAAACTGCTTACCACAAAATTGCATCTTCCCCTCAAATATGGTCCATCTATTTATATATTCTACTGTGTTCTTCAATAAAGTTTTATAGTTTTATTGGTGAAAGTCTTATGCATTTTTTGTTATATTTATTCCTAGGTAAGTTACACTTTATTGTTGCCATTAAAAATATATCCTTTTTTTAAAAAAAAATTACATTTTATAATCTTTGTTGCTGATTTTCCATCATTCATGTTCAACAACTCTAATAAAACCTTTTTCTAGTAGTTCGTAGATTATTTTTTATTTCATATTTTTTCCTTTTCAGTCCTTATAACATTTCTTTTTCTTGTCTTATCACACTAGTGAAAAGCTTTAATACAATGTTGCATAGAAGTGGTGATAGAACAAATCTTCATTGTGTTCTCGATCTGAAAAGGAACGCTTTCAACATTCACAATTACATGTAATTTTTGCTATATAATTTTGAAAATTGCTATAATTTTGGTAGCTACCATTTACCAGGCTAAGGAAGTTGCTTTCTACTTCTAGCCTGCAATTGGTATTATGAAACGATGTTGAATACTATCAAAAGTTTTTCTACATTTATTGAGAGTATCATGCAGTTTTCTTTTTTAACCAGTTAATACGGTAAATCTCATTAATAGACTTTCTAATTTTAACCATCTTTGTAGTCCTAGGAGGACTCTAACTGGATAATAATATATTTTTAATAGGCATTTCTGGATTCAGTTCATTAATGCTTAGTTTAGGATTTTTGCATCTATATTTAGAAGTGAGGTTAGCCTTTAATTACCACTTTCTCATACTTTCCTTATCTGATTTTGCCATCAGAATTATTTTGCTTCATAGAATGAGGTGGGCAGTGTTCTCTCATTTTATATTCACTGGAACACTTTGTTTAAGATAATAATTATCTGTTCTTTGAAGTTTGGGTCTGACCGGTAAAATCTTCTGGGCTTAGTGGCTTGTTTTCTTTTTCTTTCTTTCTTTCTTTCTTTCTTTCTTTCTTTCTTTCTTTCTTTCTTTCTTTCTTTCTTTCTTTCTTTCTTTTTTTTTTTTTTTGAGGGAGGAGGGTGGATTTGAAAACTGATTCAAGGACTAAATCTAATCAAAAATTATATTTCTTTTTGAGTAGTTTCATGAAGTTATGTTTTTCTAACAAACTGTATATTTTGTGTATGTTTGCCATTTACTGGTTATGTGCCCAAAGGACCGTGAGAGCTTACTGTGGGCTGACTGGACAAGAAGCCAGATGGACTGACCCCAGCTTCTCCTAGAGGCAGGGGCCACACTCCAACTCAGCTTCCTGCAACCCCCACCTCTCCCAGATCTCTAGGTGCTGGGCCATTGATTTTCTCAGCAGCTGTTGCAAACATGAAGCCCTCAAATCCAGACCACTGTGCCAACCAGTCTGTTTGCCCACCAAGGACAAGCTGATCCCCCAGGTCCTGACTTGACTCTCCATGCCACACTGGGAGGACGCTGAACCACAAATCATGGGTGAAGTGGTAGCTCGTGGTTGTGATTTGCATTTCCCTAATGACTAATGATGCTGGACATCTTTTCTTGTGCTTATTGGCCATTTCTATAGCTTCGCTAGAGAAACGTCTATTCAAATCTTTTTACTGTTTTAAATTTAGTTATTTTTTCTCATTATTGAGTTGTCAGAGTTCTTAATGGATTCTGCATACAAGTCTCTTTTCAAATACATGACTTTCAGATATCTTCTCTCAGTCTGTGGGTTGTCTTTTCACTTCCTGATATAATTGGAAGCACCGAAGTTTTTAATTTTGATGGTTCAGTTTATCAATTTTTTTTTTATTTCATTGCTTGTGCATTTGATATTGTCTAATCCAAGATCTTGAAGTTACTGTCCAATCCAGATCATGAAGATTTACTCCTGGATTTTCTTCTAGAGTTTCATAGTTTTAGATCTCTGATTTGTTTTCACTTAATTTTTATATACGATGTAAGGTAGAAGTCCAATATCATCTTTTTTTGCATGTGGATATCTAGTTATACCAGCACCATTTGTAGAAAAGACTCTTCTTCCCCATTGAATTTTCTTGGCATATTTGCCAAAAATTAATTGGCCTTTACTGTAACAGTTTGTTAATGCCACACTTCCGTATCTTTGTAGTCAGTTTTGAAATTGGCAAGTTTAAATCCTCCAACTTCATTCTTGTTAAAGATTGTTTTGGCTATCCTGGCTCGTCTTAGTTTAACTTTTTTTTTCATTTAACTAAACTTTTGGTTTTGTAGTTTTTCTCTTTTTTTCTTAGTTTTCTATTTTATTCATTTCTGTTTTTATTATGTCCCTGCTTCTGCTTTTCTGGGTTTGCCATATTTATTTTATAACTGGAAAATAGACATTTCTCATTACTTTGAAGGCTTTTTTCTTTTCTAAAGTGTGCATTTAAGGCCAAAATCACTCAAGTTCTGCTTTAGCTGCAACCCACCCTTTTAGTATGTGGCATTGTCATTGTCCTCTAGTGCCAAGTATGTTCTCATTTTACTTAAGATTTCTGTTTTGACATATAGACTATTTAGAAGTGTGTTTTGTTTTGTTTTTGAGTTTTTCTTTTGCTCACTAATCTCAAATTGTAGTACATTAGTACATTGTCATCAGAAAACCTTGACTTTTTCAGTATACTCTGAGTCATGTAAATTGTGTTGTTCAAATCTTCCATATTCTATTTTTGGCTGCCACATTCAGAAAGTGAATTTGTCCAATTTTCCATCTCATTCTGTCAATTATACTATGTTGCTTGGTGCAGAAAACATCAGAACTGTCGAATATTCCTAGTGAATTGTTCATGTTTTCATTTTGCAGTGACCTTCTTTATCCCCACAAAATTAAAAAATTTTAATTCTTTTGTGTTTGATATCAACATAATATATACCATCTTCAATCCTCTATTGTGACTACTGAGTAATGTGCTATCAATGTAAAAAATTTGTATTTACCAGTATAATTTTTTTGCCATTCCATTATGTTGATAGATTTTTCAGTGTACCTATTATGAAGAACGTACAGTTCATTTGCATCTGAGTCTATTTTTAAATTCATGGGTTCAGAATACATCATCCAATAGTCAGTCTTCAAGCACTTTTTGTATATTAACTTTAAGTCTCACAACACCCAATCAATGTAGGCACTGTTAATATCCCCACTTTACAGAGAGGGGCCTGAGGCATAGAAATAGTGTGATTTCCCCCCAATGACATAAGGATTGTGACAAGGCAGAATGATTATTAAAGAGGAGATAATCCTGAAAATTATAAGAGGCAGACAAGGTCAAAGGATGGGACCAGAGTTTTCAGCTCACAGGAATCAAGAAATCAAGCTCGTAGCTGGTACTATCCCACTGATAAGTGACAGCGATGGGATTCAACCTGGCGATTTAGCTCCAGATTCTTTGCTCACAACTGTCATGCACTAGTGCCTTTCATAGAACTTGTTTTTTCCTTGGAGTTTTAATCACGTCTTTTAAGACTTCAATAATTTTAAACATGACTATTTTACATTTTCTTTTTTATTGTCATCCTATTATATAAGTTGTAGGGAATCAAAAGTTATATGCACATTTTTGACTGCAAGAGAGTTGGCGCCTCCCTAACCCATCCCACCCCCACATCGTTCGAAGATCAGCTGTTTCCTCTCTCCATTCTTACGCAGACATCTGTTTACTAATTTTTTTCACCTGATATTATATCGTATTGTTATTATATATTAAAATGCATTAAATTTACTTTTCCCTACCCTTGTAGAGAAATAAAAATAGAATACCTACTCTAAGGCGCTACGATCCTAACTAACTTTGTGCCATTGATAAAAACGCCTTAACGTTTAAAGCAAAACCATGTGGTATCTCTCCCACAGAACCGATTTTGACTGACCGTCGTGAATAGCTAGTTATCTTCTGAATCTATTATTGTCTGGTCTGCAGTCTGCGGCAGCTGCACTTCGGATGCTTCCCGATTCGAGCTTTCTTGTTGAAAGTGCTCTGTCGGTGACGCTTAGGACGTCTGAAGTGGCACTCCGGACCCAGCTGCCTTGTAAGGGCCGTGAGACAACAGGATGTAGCAGGACGCCTTTCTGCGGGCCAGGGCATGAAGATGAACCAGAGTCGGAGTCGGGGCATGACAAGTATGCTCGCTGGAATGCCATGCCCCTCCTCTCCTTCTAAAAGCAGTTTGACTTCAGGAAAATGGGCGTAGCGTTTCCCTTGGTCTTGCAAATGTAGGCCTAATTTTGGCACAGCCTCTCCATCTGCTCTCCCGCATCCACGTCCCAATTGACTAAGGACAGGGGAAGGCAGTCAGGATCAAAGGGTGAAAAGCATTCTTGAACACCCCTGCTCAGGGTTTTCAGCTTGCAGGAATTAAGAAAACTGAAACCCATGCATCAGAAATATGCATTTTCTCTAAATCACCCCCTTGGCCTTCCCCAGTTAAGTCACCACTACGCAGTGTCAGCCAAATGGATTTGAATTCCAAATGAGGTTTTCGAAACTCAAATTAGTTCCAAACTACTGAAATTTATATAGAAACGATGGTCTCGTAAGTCAACACTTACTTTGCTTTACAACAGCCAGGATTTATGAGAGAAAAGGGAATTTTAAGTTTCAAAGGGCTGCCTCCTAAAAAGATCAATGCACAAAGTTCATGTTGCAACCAAGATATTAGAAAGAAATTAGAATAACCAGATGATTCTACTTCCTGGAGATTAAAGGCTGCCCAGGCTTTAAACGAAAACTTTTTTATTTAAAAATAAATATTAAAAGATATAGATACTTGTGAGGTCCTAAAAGGGGCACAACAGTGTCTGACAGTGGCCAAAGAACTGGAGAAAAATAAGGTGGGTGGTGAGTGGCCTTCGAGGACATGATGACCCAGGATCAGATGGATGCATCGTGTCTCAGTTATACCTCTCTCCAGGGGCTGGGCATGGCCTGAATGCCTTCCTCAACGCCAAAGTGCCCCAGAAGTCCACAGGTGACAATATGGAGAGGAGGAAATGTGAGAGAATATCCTGAACCGGTTGAAATCTAAAATGTCTAAAAAAGCGTCGAAATGACAGAGTTTACCTAAAGCTTATTCGATCACCTTTCTCTGCCGTCAGATGGAATGAGAGCTCAAAATTTAACTGGGTTAGAGGACAATCAAGTTCAATCACTTACCCATTTGAGTTTATGGCCTACGAAAATCCTGCCTACCAAACTTAGAGAAGGAACTAGAGGGAATTTTTCATAGCTGTGCAAGTGGGTGTCCCAGGAATCCAGGGGACAGGTGGGAGCTGGGCTCAGAAGGGACCAGAACCAAGTACCGGAAAGCCATGGGGGCAGCTGCTTCTCTGTTTATCTACCCTCCCTGCCCCCTCCCCGCCTGCCCCTCTCAGGACCAGCTTTCTCCACTTCCCTGTCCTTACGCTAGGATCTAGTGGCATCTAGATCCCCAGTTCTGTAACACAGTCGAGCCATGAAAAGATTCTAACTTTCTGTCTCTGGGTCTCAATTTCAAATTCTTGCACGAGAATCCGAAAGGCCCATGTTCGTCCCATGTCTGTCTCCCACATTCAATCAACAGTCACCCAAGGGAGCAGTGGCCTGTACAGTACCAGCTGTGAGTCCATCACCCCGGTTCAGTTCCCAGGGAGCTGGAAATGATCATGAGCTGGGAAGATGCCCCAAAATATGACGTCTCATTCACTGAGGCGTGTGCCTCACTTTTACCAAGTAGGAGGAATAATATCCATCGTAGCCCTACTTTTAAGTGAAGGCAGAGGGAGCTAACACGTATTGATTTCTCTCCATGTGCCAGAGACATTGTAGCAAGTTAACCAGGTTATCTTAGCTCATCCCGAAACCAACCCTAAGAGATGGGCATCTTAATTTCCATCTTTTTAGATAAGGAAATTGGTGCTCACAGAGGTTCAATCTTATCACTAGTAAATGGCAGAGCTCAGATGTCTGAATCCAGACAGGGCCGGGGCTGCTGCAGGAGGAAGCTATTATTACGATTGAGATAATGTCTGAAAGCTGCACATGACATTCTCGGCTATTAATAAATTGCCTGGGACAGTATCTTACATGTAGTAAATGCCCAGAATTAAACGTCTCATTAATAAGAGCACCCGACCCTTCAATTACAACAAGAAGTCTTATCGTCATGGAGCGTTTTGCTCCCATGAATCCACCAAACACCACCTGTCTGCCTTAAGAGGTTTTTGCGAAGACACATTTTATTAAAGATGAAAACAGTAGCGATACCTGCTTTAACTGTAACGGACCTTCAGACCCCTTTGGTGCAATGGATCAGATTGTTTCTCAAGCTGCAGTCGCTGCTTCATGCTGAAGTATGAATTCGCCAGTTTAGGAGCCTGTTGTCACCGTCTGCTCCAATCTTCTGACCTCCTGAAACTAAATATAACTCTTTTGATTAGTGCTGAGCTGATACACAAAACTCAGACCCTCTGTGTAAATGTTTGCCAAAGGAAAGATTCGTCAACAGGTAATGATGATAAATCACCTACTGTATTCCCAGCCCTGAGAATTTTAAATCTATAAGATACAATCCATGCCTCTGAGAAGGATCTTTTCTGTGCAATCGAAAACTTAAGAACTCAATTATAAGGGAAATGCAAAGCAAAACGACAGTGAGCTAGCTACCTCTTCATACACACTGGGATGGATAGGATGGGGGAAAAATGAAAAATAAGTGCTGGCAAGGATGTGGAGAAATTGGAACCCTCATGCATTGCTGGTGGGAATGAAAAATAATGCAGCCACCGTGGGCAAACAATTTGGCAGTTCCTTAAAAAGTTAAACATAGATGCCCTGTGTGATCCAGCATTTCTACTCCTAAAAAAACTGAAAACAAGTACAGCAGCACTCTTGATAATAGCCAAAAGGTAGAAACAGTCCAATCTCCATCAACTGATGAGTGGATAAACACAGTGTGAGATATCTGTACAATGGCGTATGATCCAGCCATAAAAAGTAATGATACATGCTACATCGTGGATGGAAAACATTGTTCTAAGTGAAAGAAGCCAAACACGGATGACCACATAGTGTATGATTCCATTTCTATGAAATGTCCAGATTTCTTTCTCTACATCTGGGATTATAAGTATATATAAAGAACTGTAAGAGCTATGATCAGAGCTGAGAATGTCCACGTGGAATGCCTTGTGACTCTGCCTGGGGCATTTCATCGGGGTGGAGGGTGGGGGGCTTTCTTCTAAGGGTAGAATCAGAACATCTGGGCCTGGGAGCTGCTGTTGCAAATTTGTTCATCTGGTTAGTCTAGTTGAAGTCAGAAAAGAAATACCTCTGGAGCCACGTATTGATACATCAGTGGCCTCACTGCTAAATATATATGTCGCATAAGACCCGAAACTGTGTTATAGTTTGGGTTACACTTCCCACTGTGTTTTGTCCGCCCCCCGCCCCCCGTGCTTTTTAAATAGCGTTATGACTCATGTCCAGTTTCCTATACTCTGAGAATCCACCCACTTCGGACAAGATTTCTAATCCTGTTCATCTCTCCAAGAGCCTTTTAAGGCGTAAAGTTCTTTCCGCTCCTCTTTTTGACATCGCGGTATAATTGACATCAAACGTTAGATTAGGTTCAGGAATACAACATGACGATCCGATTTTTGTATATATTGCAAAATGATCACCGGAATAAGTCTAGTTAACGTCTATCACCATACATAATTACAGGTTTTCACAGGGTTTTTTTTTTTTTTCTCGTGATGAGAACCTTGAAGATCTCTCTCAGCAACTTTCACGTATGCAGCACAGTAGGACTAACTTCAGGCACCGTGCTCTGTGTTGCATCCCAAAGCCTTATTTATTTTATAGCTGGAAGTTTACGCTTTTGACGCCCTTCCCCCATTTTCTCCATCCCTCGCCGCTGCCTCTGGGAACCGAGAATGTGTTCTCTGCATTTTATTATTATTATTATTATTTGTTTGGATTTTTTTTTTAGACTTTGCAGACAAGTGATCTGATGTGAAATTTGTCTTTCTCTGTCTGACGTATTTCACGTAGCGAAATGCCCTCAAAGTTCCAGCGTGCTGTCGCAAATGGCAAGATTTCCTTTTTTCGTGGCTGAGTAATATTCCGTTGTATACGAATACTGCACTTTCTTTATCCGGTCCTCACGGATAGACACTCAGGCTGCTTCCATTGTCCCGCTACTGTAAATAATAGTGCCGTGAACATGGGGGTGCAGATATCTTTTCGAGTTAGTGTTTTTTCCCCTGCGGATAAGTAACCAGAAATGGAATTGTTAGATCGTACGATAGTTCTATTTGTAATTTTTTTGAGCAGCCTCCAGGCTGTTTTCCACAGTGGCTACCAATTTATACACCGATCAGCAGTGCACAAGGGTTTCCTTTTCTCTACATCCTCGCCAACACTTGTTATTTCTTGATGAGTTCTTCCTAATGGTAGTACCTTGCATTTGTCTATGTACAGAAAAATTGCCCTAACGGCTGACATTGAAAACCTTTTGGGGTCTCTTCCCAATTCGATACCCTCTTTCACTGAGAACATCTCCATCTCCACGAGGCTGCCATGTTCGTGCCTGACAACCCTGCTCTGCTGGCCGTGGTGGCCACCTGTCTTGAGGTGAGGTAGTCAGAGTGGAATTGGGATTCAGAGCTGACTGATTCTGCCTTTTAGGTACAGTGAGTGTTTTGGAAACTGATCAGCAGAAGCTGCCATCATGGAAAACCACTCTCATCTGCATGTCAGGAGGAGCAGAGAAAGCAGATATTTAAAGAGAAGAACTGATGTGCAGAGTAAAAGGTGGATGAAAACATGATCTGGCCAGAGAGAGAGAGAGACAGAGAGAGAGAGAGAGCAAAGCAGGAAAGTGGGGGAGGGGAGGGGAGAGATTGAAGGAGAGAAAGGAAGGCGGGAACGTGAGAGAGACAGAAGAAATAATATTTTCTGGTCGTCTTGCAGTTCCTAGTTCTCAGCTCTCACGAGGTCCACTCCTCTGCTTGAGCTCCGTGATGTAGTCTGGATGCACTCTTCCTGCACGGAGTTCTCCGGGCTTTTCGTTTGTTTATTTACCTAAGGTGGCTTGTACAAGTTTCTGTTATTGACGAACAGAAGACCATTGACTTAGACTGCTGGAACCGCCTTCCTGTCTTGTTTTGAGCCCCACAACAGAAGAATAAACCTTGATTCTTTCCGAGTTAATGAAACACGTTATGGACATTTAGATCTGGAGTCATCTAATCCAACCCATACATTTATGGATGAAACAGTGGTATCCAAGGAAGTGAAATCACCTGCCCAAGGTCGCACAGTTAGGGGGTGGCAGAGCCAGAGCGAAAACCAAGGTCTTTTGAAGCCAGCCCGGTGTCCTTTCCTCTAATTAGTCCTTTCCACGACTGCCTTTTCATGGCAACCGTTGGCATCACGGTTGGTGCAGAGACACCTGCTCAAGATCCTAAATGATGAGATAGGTCCTGTGATCAAGGAGCCCCAGGTCCTCAAACACAGCGATGGCCAGGGGATCCGGGCTGAGGGTATGGAACATCCCAGACCTGCGAAGTCAGTGATTGACCCAGGGATGGGCTTCTGCTCCAAGTGGAGCTACTGAAGGACTTTGCAGGGAGAATAAAGTTCTAACACTTCTCAGAGCTGCAGGCGTTGTACTCTCATCAGGAGAGGACAGACTGCTGAAGAACAGGGCCAGCCCGAGGAAAACAACCAACAGATGGAGAGACAGATACCCAATGACTTTGCACCTACAGACAACCATGCCCGTTATTCGGTTCTTGAACTTCTCAGTTTATCTGATCCACTACATTTTCTTTTTTGCTTAAGCCAGTTTGAATTAGCTTTCTAGTATATGTAACCAAATAAGGTAAAATAGGAAAACATTGATTCTGAACCATAATTTCATAGGGTGTACTTTTTGCTTCTTATTTTTATGTGCTATAAGAAGATATATCTTTGAGGCATTATAAATAGAAGTTAATTATTATGGTTAAAAGCTTAATTAATATGAGGTCTTGAGACTACACTAGGAGCAATAGTGACCAAGAAATACAACTGTATATTGTTTTCCAAAGAAAAAGTAATTTTGTCCTAAGGCAGTAATTTTTAGACATTTTTTTTTGTTAGTTTCTGGACCCTTTTCACACCTTTAGAATTTATTGAGGACCCCAAAGAACTTTTCTTTACATGGGGTATAACTATCAAGATTTACTGTATTAAAAATAGAAACAAATTTTTTTGAATGCTTACAGAAATAACATCTCAGTGTTATGATATTAATTTTGACCTTGCAACCACTCTGAGATCTGTTCTAAAGTAAAATGTCGGTTTCAGACTATGAAAAAGCATAACAGAGGGCAAAACTTGGAAAGGGAATTTCATTTGCCTCGTTTATAATACTTGAGTCTGAAAAGTAGCTCTGTAATGTGTTAAATCTTAGCAATGTTTGCCCAGTTTCGGTGGGCTTGTTGCCTTGGTTTACTGAGTAATACCTTGGTCTACAATGTAAAAGGTTATCATTATTTACCGTATCATCTGTGGGATAGCAAAGATCCTGGGTCTTACCAAAATAATTTCCTGTGCTTTATGTTGACTTTACTATATCCTTGATTAATTAAAGAAGAAAAAGAACAAAAGTTCTTCCCTTGTGAAAGAGCAAAGATTCTTTTATATTCTGTTACCATCTATGTTTACTTTTAAATGCTTTATTGTGACTCTAATTAAATAGATAACCAATTATTGTTTCTAGGGCAACCACGATCCTATCTTAATCAAGTATCTAAATATCTTCTGACGAGTTTTTATTTTCATCCTCCCCAAAATTAGATCTTAAATTTAGAAAAAGTAAAATAAAATCAAGATTGGGGGAGGAAGCATTAATCATAATTTATTTTTTAATCTTTTTATTGCAGTAAAGTATACATAACATAAAATTTACCCTTTTAACCATTTTTCAAGTGTACAAAGGTCGATATATTTTACACCTAAAACTATCTTGAGATTTCTCAGAGGGCTCCTGGCAGTCAGTCACAAGGACTGTTCCTTCACTTGGTAAACACAGAGGTGCTAGGTGTGTTTAGTGCTTTACTATCGTAGGAGTTGCTTGAGAACACTTGCGAACACTCAGAAGAGAAGCTCATCTTCCCCTAGTCAAACTTGCACAGATGAAATATGGTTCATCTAAATAGTTCAGAAATGGTGTGTTTTCCAGGAAGTCCCTGAAGGTTTGTCAATGCCCTGTCCGTCCATGATCTGTTTTACCCTCCAGGAAAATACTGATCAAAACTCTTAGGAAATAGCTATGTTGTGTTGCCTGGATTCATCAGAGTCCTGTCATCTCTCAGCCTGATGATGTCAGATGACAGGAGTGTAGTGGTCTCAATCGTAATTTCTGTTGTTGTTTAACACATATACCTTGGCCTGGCCACAGTCCTATTTCTTTAATTTGAAACTAGTATCTTTTAGGCCAGACACATCTATGGAGTTTTATAAAAACACAGAAGTCTAGGCCCTACTCTTGAATTTCTTTACTTGATATTCTTATAGTATTCTTGGTATATCATGTTTCATGATAATCATGTTATATCTCAAGATTTTTTCCTCTATAAAATTATATTTCTCCATTTTTATGAGTCAGATTTCTTTGAATATTAGCTTAGTCATTGTCCTTAGAAACAGGTTTTCAAATGTTTTTTTCTTTTTTGGAATGGCTTTTCTTTCCTTGCCATGTCATAGAGACAACCAAATTTCCTCACTGGATGCATTATAATTAGGCGCCCCCTTTGGTAGTTGAGGATTACTAGTTATAAATTAACCACAACCATAATGTCTCCGCCAGCCATCCGCGGATAGTTTTTGTTTTACTCTGACACTTGCATGAAGGCTCTACTGTAAGCTACAGATCAGAGTTTGTCTTCAACCCAGGAGGATGGTCTCAGAGCCTTTTCTAGGTACAGAAGTGGACTGTACCGGCTACTTTAAATTGCCAGAGCTTTAAAACACAGCCTCTAGGGTACAGGCTTCTGAATTAGCATCTTTTGGGTGACTTTCCAACACACTGGTGGACTGAGTCAAGACCTCCAGGACTGTTTTCAGCCAAGAGGGCTGCTAACCCAAGACCCGTGGAACAGCAATTAATTACATAAAACTGAATGAAGTTACGGGAAATTTCACTCTGTGTGTGTGTGTGTGTGTGTGTGTGTGTTTTGTTTTTGTTTTTTTGGTGGGGAGGGAGCGCGGGAGTTGGGGGGGATGTTGATTTTGTTTCAATGTTCCGTATTGTAAACTTTTGTAACTTTTAAGCTATCTGTAACCTATAAAATTCAGTAGGCTCTGTTTGTGTACCCTGAAACTTTTAAAAATTCAGAAACTCTTACTGAGTCCCCTTACTTTTCATGGCAAGGTAGTTACTTGCAAAGGATTGATAAGAATCTATGCTCCTCCTTAGCAGGATACACTTGAATGAACTGATTGTACAATCAGGGCCTTACATGCAGGGCCTTATTCAAGGATGGTGCTTATTTTATCAGATATGAGCAGCCTCTTTTAAGGAACTAAGGTTGACTTTACTCATAGAGCTGGCTGGTATGTGACTTACAGCATCCCAGCCTTACAGGAGGTGAGGAATTTTAATTCCTGGCACACCAGGAACCTTAAAAAATTTAAGGCACTTTAAGAACAAATGAATTCACCCAAATTTGTAGATCCTGCAGGGAAATTTTGATGGCAAGAGTTTTCTAGCCACAGGAGAGCAAAATCTTTTGAAATATCGTTCTGGGATTCTTTATGAAAACTTCTAAATGGAAACCCATTATTTAATTGGTCAAATTGCTGGATTTTGCAAACCAAATCGAAGAATAATCTTTCTCTGAGATTGTTATGGTCACTAAAGGAAAGGGGAGGCTAGGGGAAAATTGTGAAAGACTTTGAAATAGACCACTCTATTTCACACTCTCTGAGTCTTCTGTAGACTCTACATAGTTAGTGTCTTTCGTTTTCTTTCAACTGCTTTATAAAAAACTAATAAGGATGCAAATAATTCTTGTCCATAGAAATCAAACTTGTGTCCTCCTATACCAAGCATAATACACAAAGAATATAGTAACATTCCAGTGAAATGCAATTGATTATTGCCATGTGAATATTAACTGATTTTTCCTCTATTTGTGCATTTGTTCCTGATCAACTATAAAACTTAAGTATTTTGAGTTCTCCCTTATAGCATCTTACTGGTTCCCTCTTTAATTAAAGAGTCAAATAAAATCCTTGATGTTTCGTTTTCTATTTATATAAGCATCATGATTTTACCATTTAAAAACATTTATTTTGCTGATGATTGTATTTGCCTGTTACATGTTTCCCAGTCCTTTGCTTGCACACTTCCTGCGGCATAACTTAAATGTGCCTCTTAGAAACAGCAAACAGATGAGTTTTCTTTCATTTTTTCCCATCAGGCAATCTATGATGTCCTCAGCTGTTGTGGGTGAAGTCCATGCACACCGATTATGATTAAGCTTAACACAAAGTTAATTAACTTCATATTATTTTGCATATTTTCTTTATAGTGATTTTTCTTGGCTTCTTCATAATCCTTCCCTGTTATCGGTTGGATTGATGGAGTTGTCTTAGCTTCCACACTCTAACAGCTACTTTCCCGGGGTGTAGCTGAGACAGTATGCTCTCCATCAGAGGCAAGGCAGGAGTAATGCACACAGTGCTGCCATCCAGATCATCGTATCGTCTTACATGGACGTCGTACTAGATCGGTCTGCTGAGATGATGACAGCAGCTTCTGGCTTTGCAACTTCCCTGGCTACACACCTTTTCCACACTGTCGTAGGGGTTCTGGATCGCTGCTCTGGGACCTCTAGAGGATGAGCTGATATAACTGGGTCCTAATGAGCCTCAGCGGACAAGAGAGAGGTAGAACTATCATCATTCTCAGAAAGGGGAAAGAGAGAGATGTAAAGCGACTGCTTTGCCATCTTGAAGTTGTGTTTTCCTGTCAGCACCACCAGTGAGAGAGTGCTGAGAACGAGGTTCGGTGTGTTGTACTGAAGGAAGGCACTGAACATGTCAGACATTGCACGAGAAGCTGTCTTAGTTGAAAGTAAGGCGAGGAGGGAAGCAACTGAACAACACGCAGAAGATTTAAGTGTTTAATTGAATAAAAAAATAAACAAATCAAATCAAACTATTTGTTTCTCTGACTCATATAGAAGGAAAATGTTCACTAGGTGAATTTGATCAGATAGACATGTTTTGAAGGCAAAGGTAGCCAAATTATGTAATACAGAGTTTCCTCCATGTCTAGAGTCTAAGCTTTTAGAGAGAGAACAAAAAGAAACGATTTTGTGAAAACTAAGACAGGCACATGCAGAAACAAAATTCGGAATGAATTTTTTTGGCCAGAGGGCAGGAATGCTGAGGTAAATCCTTCTCCTGAGTATTTGGGTCACAACGACTTATTTACATAGATTTTTAAATTTTGCTGATCTTTCAATTTATTATTTTTTTCCCAAACTCTAGTTGCAAGGAAACAAACTTTGGTATAAGCTTAACTCACACGCCTATCCTTTTTCATCCCACCCCCCCCCCGTTCGGTGACACTTTATTGAGTGTGTTGAGAAGGAGAGAGGGAGAGAGAACTCTCATCCCTCCTTTGTTGCCTTCTTCCATGTTGCTTCTCCAGGGCCTGGAGTTTTTTCATCTCTCCCATCACCACCATGACAAGTCGCACACTTCTCCGCCAACCACCACCGCTGGAACTTGGAGTCGGCGGTCCCTCCTGATACAATGGGACTACCAGGGGCTCAAAGGGTGAATGTGGGACCAGCTGCCACACTTCCCTTTCTGCCTAATTTCTTATACCACAGAACCACAGGGCTGTCTGGAGGAAGCAGACTTATCAGAAGGAATGGCTAATTAAATGGACTTACGATGTGGGAGTAAATAAGGTAAAAGCCTATGTTAAAGTCAACCTTACACTAGAACAAAAGCCTCAGAGGACTTGGGAACAGGGGTGGGCGGAAGACTTGGCGTGAGCTGGAGAATCTAGTGTGGGCTTTGCAATCCCAGATCAGGCTCCTGAGACCTCCCAGCTAGCCAGAGGGTTGAATGGTCCTTTTCTTATCAACACACATCTCCCTAAGAAAAACAGTGGTTCAGAGAGAGCAAAGTCTCCATTCATGGAAGAGAAACATTTCTCTAAATGCAGTGAAGACTGTGCAAGTCTCTTCCCACCAGGAGGGATGCATTTTAATTTTCTTTTTACTTCTAAACAATGGCCAAAGGCAAAACCTCCTGAAAGAGGGTTCAGGAGGCCTTAGTGGTCCTTCAAACCTCAGGCCACACAGAAGACCTGGCTGAAGTCCTGGAATGACCACTGTCCTGAACCTGGAGCCTGAACACATCCCTACACAAGGTGCCCCTCACGACTCTCAGCAAGTGGGAGGGAGGCATTTGCGTCTTCCTGTCTAAGCAGCTGGCTTCCGTTGCATTAAGGAAAACAAGGTCCGGGTGACTTCTGCCGGTGCACTTTCCAGGACAAATGTCCACTGTGCGCACCCTCTCTTTTAGTCAATAAAAAATGACTGAAGCGGAATTAGCACAAGACTTTTCTCTCTGAATCTGTTGTTCTCAAATGAGGTCAATTTTGCCCTCCAGGGAACATTTGGCAATGTCGAGTGACATTTTTGGTTGTCACAATGGCGGGGGTGTGGGAGGGGAGTAGGGGAAGATGCCAGGGATGCTGCTAAATATCCTGCAATGCACAAGACAACTCCCCACAAGAAAGAATGATCCAGCTCTGAATATCGATAGTGTTGCTATTGAGAAAGCCTGACCTAAATGTCTGGAAAAAATGAGATTTCTCTTCATCTGTGACCAGCACTCAGCTATCACCCCCAAGGCACTCCTGGATTTTACTTTTAAAATTTATCAGCCAATCTTCCTATAAATCATCCCCAAGAAAATGAAAAGTAATGATGGCATTTCCCGAGTTCTTACTACGTACCAGCTTCTGAGATAAGGATTTTACATACTTTATCTCACTATTGTTCCCATTTTCGGAAGAGAAAACTGAGACTTAGCGCAATTAAATAAGTTGCAGATATAATAAAACTTAATATTGCAAAGCTGGGAATTAGTCCAGAACACCAAAAGAAT
The DNA here is from genome assembly GCA_003508835.1 of Eonycteris spelaea. Lineage (NCBI taxonomy): Eukaryota > Metazoa > Chordata > Mammalia > Chiroptera > Pteropodidae > Eonycteris > Eonycteris spelaea. The sequence continues at coordinate 2,990,583 of PUFA01000036.1, forward strand.
GTCTGCTCTTTAACTCAATGCCAACAGTATCCATTCAATTCACCCAGAATTCTATTTTTCATCATGAGAATGTTTCATCTTCTGACAAAAAAAATATTTGTTAAATAAATATGACTTTGTATATTATTTATCTTTGGAGCAAACTTGATAGATGTATTTAAAAACAGACATTTTTTAAATACCCTCTTTGCCAAAAAAAAAAAAAGTTATGTATTTTCTGTATTTCAGTCTCAAATTTAAGGAATCTCTTCATTTTTGGAACTTCCAGACTAATGCATATAAAGCTTCAAATGACAGAACCACGTAAAACTGCAAGGAAGATTGCTCTATCTTGAGGTCCCCAAATGTAAAAAAAGAAAAATAAAAAAGAGCAACCATTTATCACATTTACAACAGCATATTGAATTTCTTATTCATGTGCCTGTCTCCTCCACCGTCTTGTCTACTAGTTTTCTACTGCTGCATAACAAATTAAAACAAACAGCGACTTAAGACAACTGTTTATTAGCTCACAGTTCTTAAGTCAGAAGTTCTGGCACAGCCATGGCTTGACTGAGTTCTCTGCTCAGAGTTTCCTGAGGCTGAAATCATAGTATCAGTCAACTGAGTTCTTGTCTAGAGGCTCTGTGGAAAATCCACCTCCAAGCTCATTTAGGTCATTGGCAGAATTCAGTTCCTTGCAGTTTTAAGACTGAAGTCTCATTTCCTTGCTGACTGTTGCTCTCAGCTCCTAGACTCTGCTCTCTGGTCCTTGCCAGGTGGCACTCTCCAGCTCCAAAGCCATTAGTGGAGAATCTCCCTAATGATGAATCTACCTCATGCTTTGAACCTCTTTCCAGGAAGAGCATAGTTCCTTTTAAGAGGTCACCGGATTAGGTCACTCCACCAAGGACAATCTCCCTATCTTACTACGGTCATTTAATTTGAGACCTTAATAACATCTGCAAAATCCCTCAAAGCAGTATCTACATTAGTGTTTTACTGAATAATTGGGAGGAGGTGTGTGTACATCAGGTGTGCTGGGATCTTGAGGGTCTTAGATTCCTGCCTAGTAGACAGCCTGTAAATTCCTTGATGGCCAAAATCTGGGCCTTGTGTATCTTTGTCTGATACCCAATTGATGCTTCATAAATGTTCACTAAGGGAGTTGTTTTAAAGGAATTAGGAAATTATGAAGTCAGGGAATTGTTACACAGGAGCATTAATTTCCAGGTAAGGACAACTCTCATCAGGAAAAAGGTCAGATAAGAGACAAGGGCCAGGATGCCTGTGGACTGATCATCATCCTGATTTCTTACTCTGCCCAAACATTAAGTACAGTTTTACTTTCACTGTAGGAAGGCAGCTTTGATTTATTAAGATAAGTCAAGAGAAAATTCCTATTCCAGAAACATGCCAGAGGAACAACTTTCCAGAATCACATCTATACTGAGTACAGGGTGTGTTCAAGTGGGTTCACAGTGCCCTGAGCTTCCCTTGGCTAGACCGCCAGCCTTTTGAGGGTGGAGCCACATATTCTTCACATTTCTATTCCAGGGCTAGCATGGTGCCTGGTTCAGAAGACAAATTTTGAAGTTAAAAGTGGATCGAATGTTTGTAGCATGAGTGTTATTTGACGTGTCACGGCTAGTAGTCATTCAATGCTGGGGGCGAGGGCTCTGTCCAAGGCATTTTCTGCAATCCAGCAATGCCTTTCGAGTCCTGGCAGCCAGTAAGCATTCAACAGGTGCAATCTTTGGGCTATGCACTCTTGCCTTAAAATGTACTTTCTCCTCTTCCAAACTAGCAGTTGATCATTTTAGGCTACGCAATATAAAGTGAAACTGAATAATATTTGAGGTCGTCATATAATGCTTATTTCTAAGAAATACTCAGCGTTATGTTAACGCAGAAAAAGAGTTTCATCTCCCTTTCCAAAAGGACATTCATATCAGTGTCTAGTAAATGTATTTAGGGGAAACATTACATCCTTTGGAGGGCAGAGCTTTGATTCTGAAAAACATTTCCCTTAGATTTTCTCAGCTCCTGCATTGCTAGCTTCAGACAAGGTACAAATTATCTGCAATTCTGTGGGCGTCCCCTGCATTTAAGTCGTACTGGGGAAAAACGCTTTTCCGGCCTCTTAACTCCAGATACACGCTACCACGGACAGCTAGCTTTTTTCGCTTTACTGTAACCCGGGAAGCCGCGGAGGTCGGGCCCGCGCTGTGACATCACCCGGCTCGCAGACCGCGGCGCAGATCTCAGGCTCGGGTGATTGGCTTGGGTCCATGACGTCACGGGCAGGGGCGGTCCCGGCCTCGTAAGGGCCCGGGGAGGCTCCGGGTTCGTTTCTAAAAAAGAAAAGGGGCGGTCGGCGGCGCGGGGGAGGGGGGGAACTGAGGACCCAGCGAAGCGCCCGGCCCCTCCCGCCGCGCCGCGCCCCGCCACATCCCGCGCGCGACCCCGCCGCGCCAAGCTCCCCGGCGGCCCGAGAGGGGGCGGGCGGGGAGGCGGGCCGGGGAGGAGCCGGGCGCGGCGCTGCGCGGCCCCTGGCCACCGCCCACCCGTTACACACAGCATGTAAACAGAGGCCGCCGGGAGGAGCCCCGGGACCGGAGGGAGCCCGCGCTGCCCGGCCGCGCCGCCTGCCCCGGAGCCTGCGGAGCCGCGCGCTGCCCGCCCGGGAGGAGGGCGCCCGAGGGCGGAGGGCGGGCGGGAGGCGGAGGGAGCGGGAGGCGGGCGGCGCGAGAGGCGGCGGCGGCGGGCGCGGCGGGCGCGGCGGGCCAGGATGGATTTCCAGCAGCTGGCTGACGTTGCGGAGAAATGGTGCTCCCACACGCCCTTCGAGCTCATCGCCACGGAGGAGACCGAGCGCAGGATGGATTTCTACGCCGACCCCGGCGTCTCCTTCTACGTCCTGTGTCCGGACAACGGCTGCGGGGACAATTTTGTGAGTGCCGGGGGGAGGGACCGCTGCAGCGCTTGGGAGTGTGGCCTCGCGGCCGCTTCCCTGCGCCCGAGCTCCCGCACGCTGGGCAGGCAGTGGGGCTGGAGGTGGGGGTGGAGGGGCGTAACCGGTTCGCCGCCGCACACCCCGCTGCCCGCGCACCCCGGGAAAGCCCTCGGGCCGGGCGCGGCGTTGTCAGCGCTCCGGGTGGGGCCGCGGGTGGGGGCGGCCGGCACGGATGCCTTTAGGATGCGCGGAGCCGAACTGGGGCGGGCCGTTTTAGGGACGGGACCCCAAGGCCGGTGCCCAGTGCTTGCCTTGGAGCATCTCCGGGGTGTCCCGCGTCGCACCAGCCCGGCCCGGGGCGCACGGACTCTCCCGCAGGATCCGGAGTCTGGGGCTTCCTGCACCCCGGCGTCCCGTCCGGGCGAGGAGCACTGTCCCTCTCCCAATGCGCAGATACAACTCCTTGAGTTGTTCGCGCCTGGAGAACCTCCCAGCCCCCTTGGTGATTCCCTGCGCTGCCGTTTTGGACACAAAGCCTCTGTCCACAGTAGCGATGCCCATCTTCTGGACCTTCTTTGCGGAATTACACCCCGGATCCTAAAAACGCACGCGCGCCTGCGCGAACACACACACACACACACACACACACACACACACACACACACACACACACTCGCACGCACACGGGCTCGCCTATCCCCTGTGCTTCCATTGCTCCTCTGTGAGCTGAGCGGGTTCTGTCCGGCTGAGGCCCCCCTAAAAGCCCTTTGGTTTTTCCAGATGAGAGGCAATTCCTCCTCCCCACCCCAGACCCTGCGCCTGCGCCTGCCCCGGGCTTGAAGGGACCAGGACCTGGACCTGCCGCGTCCAGATTTTTGACTTTGCACCCTCTGCCCACTTGGGATCTTGGCGCGGCAGTTTGGGAAGGAGAGGCAGAGGGCAGGGGAGTTGGGGTAGGCGGTGCAGAGCCTGGGCGAGGATGGCGCTCCGGGAAGTGTTTGTAAGGATGGGGAAGAAATAATGGTCCCCACAAGTAAGATGGAGGCAGCTGTAGGCTCAGGTTACTGTGTGGTCGCCGGCTTGAGCCTGGAGTTGGCGTTGCTGCCGCCCCTGCGGACAGAGGGGGGCAGCACCTAGGCGCTTCCTGGCCCTGAAACCTCAGGTGGGGTGCGGCAACGCTGGGCGGAGGTCCTCGCGGCTGTGCGCCCCTACCACCCACGGGAAGTTCTCAAAGGAGTTAGTGACAACAAGATCCCCTTTCCTGATTTCCAGTAGACAGACGGTCCAAGCAATAAAGCACGCCCCTCCCACCACTTCCACCCCACCTCGCGGAGGGAAGAAGCCACCTGGGCCCCAGCCCTGTGACACTCTAGAAGAGGGATGGCCTTGGGGGACAGCCAGATGTGAGTCCTCGCCATGTGGCTCTGGTCAGTTGCACATCCAAAAAATGCATATAATGCCAGCTCAGTTTGCACATCCAAAAAATGGGTACAATGCCCGTTCCCCTGGCATTGGTAAAGCACCTACCAGTCTCCATACACAGCAAGGACCCCCAAATTTGAATGAGAAGTTGGATCTGGGGTTCCCCAGTTTAGAGCTTGTCTCTTTTTAAAGAACTTAATGTTCTCGCCTGTAAAATGAGGTGAATCAGAATGCCACCATCACAGGTATTTGTGACGTGCAAGTAAGCTCTAAATATATGTAAAAACACGGTTCACTGTAGTTAAAAACAAGTAACTGAAATGTTATTATTGAGAGGAGTGGGAGGTGGTTAAAAAGGAATTCACTCCATTGTAGAAGTGTGAGAAAGCCCGAAGGATAGAGTGGAAAGGCACTGGAGTCCGGCTAATTCATTGCTGTGTTGGGGTTTGACTAGAAGTCTTTTCTAGTCCTGGGCTTGCTTCGTGGGCCAGTAGCCTTTCACCTTCCTTACTGTGTGTCATAGGGCAAGAATCATGGTGATCTGGATTTTATGGGGAAGAGTTCCACTCAGCTTTCAGGCTGGGACTGCAGGACACATTTCTGAAGAAATTAGTTTGGGGAGATCAAGTGGGTGGAGGAAATGCAAGGTCATTCTCTTGCCTTGATCATGTGTGTCAGACCATTCAGAAACATTATGTGTATCAAGCCTTTTTCAAGACCACCTGTATTTTAAATGTTTTCCCACCTGTACGAATAAACTGCCGGAAAGCATTCATTCACTGACAATTAAGTGAAATAGATAAGGAAGATCAAGGCGATGAGGGAAGTGATTTCTTGGGTAGACTGGTGCCTCCTCCGTTCCTGGAGGCCATGGGAGACAAGGTGCCTCAAATCTGTCCCAGGCCAGCTTCGTCAAGTTGCTGTTTGCCTCGAGTTAAAGGAACTTAGGCACAAAATAAATGTTCTACCCCTGTTATTTTCCCTTTTCCAGGAAAATCTGTTAAACATTAGAAGAAACTTAGAGTTAGTGGAATCTATAGTCTGAAAGATTTCTTAATAAGGTTGTTTACACAGCATTTCTTGATTTGTAGTGTTTTCACATTCTTTCAATGAACGTTTATTGAGGGCTTATTTTGCACCAGGTCAGAGCTGCCTGGAGTATAAGTAGGGTCTCTGCCCTCATGCTCCTGGGGCCAGTCTGCCTGTCTAAGAGGCACTGGTGCTTAGTGGTTAGAAGTGCCCAGGTTCTGGGGTCAGGCTACTTGGGTTTGCACCCCAGCCCCACATCTAACTTTGTGCTTTAGGGGAAGGTTTTTAATCTCTCTCTGTCTGTATGACATGATTTTCACATCTGTAAAATGGGGCTGATAATGTCAGTACCTTCCTAGCAGGCTTGTTTAGAACAGTGCCTAATATGGGGGTGATGATGTTAGTGACTCTGGCAGAGTCTCCGGATCTATTTAAAACATAATCCAGGTCCTGTCCCCACCATTCCCCACCTGACATAGACTTTAACAGTAAAACCTAAACCCTCGCCCTGGCTGCAAGCCCACACATGATCTGTCTCCGCCACCTTTCTTACCTCGTTTGGACCATTCTTCCCCCTTGCTTACTTTATGCCTGCCACACTGGCCCTCTGATCTTCAGACATATGACGCTCAGGGCCTTTGCACTTGCTGTTCCCTCTGCCCAGATCACTCCTCCCCCATGCCTTTATTTGGCTGGCTCCTACTGACCACATTCTCTCACCTCCCCCTCTTCTGTTCTTATCATAGCATTCATTAGTATTTGATAGTCTCCTGTTTATTTTTGCTTATCCCACTAGACTGTAGGCTTCATGAGAGCAGTGACATTGTCTGTCTCATTCTGTATTCCATCCAGCACTTGGAACAGTGTCGGACACATGATAGGTGCTCAATCGGTGTTTGTAAGAATGGATAAAATAATAAATGAATGAATGACAGTCTGGTGTAGGAGACAGGTGTTACATTTCAAGAATGACAGCTTCGAAGAACAGTAACAACTGCCACTTATGTGCAGTTTACTCTGTCAGGCAATGCTCTAAGCACTTAGCATATATGAACTCCTTTAATCTTAGTAATATCACAAGGTGCTCTCTATAATTATCTTCATTTTATAGTTGAGGATGCTGAAGCACAGTGAGATTTACTGACTTTCCCACAACTACTAAGTGGTAGAGCAACTGAAACCATAGCCATATATTCTGTATTGAACACAGATCACAGGAGTAACCACTGGGGACCCAGTTCAGAATATGGGTTCAAGGGCAGCTTCTTACTGGGCCTCAATTCTAAGGGGTAGGTATTATTATCCCCATTTTCTAAGCGAGGAAACTGAGGCGCGGTGAGTTTAAGGGACTCAGCCAGGTGTGTACCGCTAAGACGCAGCAGAACCAGGACTTGAGCCTGAGCCCAGGAGCCCGTCCTTTTCACCGGGCAGAATGTCCCACAGGCGGGGTCAGGCCAGTAGCTCCAGGGGCCTGGGAGCAAGGACTTCCCTTGCTTTCACTTCCGCTTTGGCAGCTCCTAGGTCCGTTGTGCACTCTGTCCCCTTCTCGCTTCATAGGCCATCCAGGCCACTCTGTCCCTTCCAAACTGCTGCCCTGATTTGGGGCTCTCTCTGCAGACGCCCACGAGATCAGGTCCCGGGATAGAATGAAGCTGCCAATGCCTTGTCTGTGCTGGGAGTTCTGGGATAGGGCTAACCCCGCCCGGCTACAGCTGTGACCAGGAGGGGACTGTGGGCTCGCAGGCAGGTGACACGCTCCCTCTTCTGCCTACTCAGAAGATCCTGAGGGCTCCATCAGGCTTGAGGAGTGGGGCACGTGTGTAGGTGGACGCGCCCTGGGCTTGCTGGCACCACTGCCCCTCCCATCCTGGCCCTGGACAAGGAGCCCGTTCCCCGCCCCTCCCTGGTGCCTGGGCGCTAATGACTGGATGTGGGAGGCCCCTCCATTGTCCTGCCCTTTCTGCCAAACCAGCAAAACATGTTTGGATCTAAAATTTTGTATCGTTAATCCCTCCTCAATGTTGAAAACAAAGAGAGAGAGAGTATTATTTCCAGAAAAACTATGTGTTTTAATTTTATACGTGTGCACATGCCTACGCCCATATTTATATTTCCCCCATTTTCATTCTAAACGTGTCTCTAATTATTCTTAACTACGTGACCAAATAACAACCTTTCCATTTTAGAGAAGAGACACATAACTTGTGTAAATGAGATTGTGTTATGTTTTAAATGGCGGCATAGTGGAGAGAAAGCACTCTCTTGTCTAATTTAACCTCCACCCTCGGTTTCCTCATCTGTCAAATGGGGATAATCATATCTATATCGTATTATTGTTGTGAGGATTGAGTGGGGGATGATGGTAGAGACTGTACGGTGGCCAAGCATTCTTCATGTAGAGAGACTTATCAGGGGAAAAAAATATGCCCTTGTCTATTCATGGAGTGGTAATCCCAAGGAGGGTGAAGTCATGCTAGTGTGAGTTCAGAAAGGAGTCAGCCTATCTCCTGCAGGCTTTAGAACCGCCCTGTGAGTATCATTATTTTCTATGACTTACAAATGAAGGAAGGGAACTGAGGCTCCAGGTGAAGGTGTACGTGTCTCTGCTGAGGTCCTGGCTTTGCGCCTTGCTCCCTGTGTGACCACAGACAAGTTGCTTAACCTCTCTGAGCCACAGTCGCCTCTTTGGTAAAACAAGTCAGGGGCTGACATAAAGAGCAGGTCCGAGGTCTAGCCAGTCGTGCTCTTCCCGCCCGGCGCAGACATATGTTGGGTGGCCTGAGGTGGCTTGTAGCTTGTATCTTCTACTGCTGTCGCTTGTGTGGACAGCAGTCCGTTTGGATTAAGCTAACGGACTCCCTGGAGCTGGTAATGGCAAAAACCCCAAGTCAGTACCCAGTGGGAAGGAAGCCCATTGGTAGCGGCCCTTTGTGCTCAGAAACACTGTATTTGTAGGGTGGAATGACTTCAGTGACCTGATTCCATTCTGGAGTAAGCTGGTTATTGCCATCTACACTATAGAAAACAGGTGGTCATTTTTCTCTTTGCAGATGACGCGGTCCGTTGTTGACAAGCGTTGATAATAAACTCCAGCCCGACTTAGTAACGGAAAGAAGGGCCACAGACGGGCTGTGTTCTAAAATCAAAGTTCTCCCCAGGGATTTTTCAGCTCCTGATAGGAAGGAAGTTATAGGAACGAGTAGGCGGCTCGGAGAGGTCCAGCGAGGGCCGCCACACTGCTTACCGGTGCGGTCCTGAATTCGGAGTTGGGTTTAGTCAGTACTGACATTCAGATCTTTAAATGGCATGCTCATCCCCACTCCCAAGCCCCCGATTTGCAGTGAGTCCCAGTTCTGCTCTGGTTCTGGTTCCCAGAGTGTGGTCCCAGAAGCAGCAGCCCGAGCATCACCTGGGAACTTGTTGGAAATGCAAATCCTCGAAGCCCCGCCCCCCTCAGACAGTCCCAGGCCGGGCCCAGCAACTGTGTTTTAATAAACCTGCAGGTGGCTGTGGCACACTAAAGCTTGAGACTCACTGCTTTCTCTCCTTCGCCAAGCCCTTGCTTGGCATTTCTCCCATTACAGCAGGCGAGGTCTGTCATCTGCCTGAGCTCTAATTATCGTCCTGGGAAGCCAATACATTCTGTACCTGCACTTATATTTGCCACGAAGTTACTGTACGTCGTTCAAAGCCACAGCTTCTCTGACCCCGATCCTCGCTTTTTTCGTGGCCCACGTGGGTGTTGGTTACACATGCTTAAAATATTTTCCAAGTTCAAGCGCTGGTGGCCATGCCCTGCGGCGCAGTTCCCGATCTTCAGTCACCCCGCGTCTTGTACGGACGCGACCCCACGCCCCACTTCAGGAGCATCATCGGCCCACCCACCCGATGTTCTTCCTGCGCTGTCCCTGGCGTTGGGATGGGGCCCCTCAATTTTCCTAAGGGGTAGCCAGCCCCGCCCCAGCCCCTTGCCTGCTGGTTCTGAAGAGTGGACTGTTCACCTGGTGAGCGCAACCTCGGGCTGCTGAGTGCACTTCCGTCGTTGCCTCGGCCCCTGGGAAGCAGCAGAGGCAGCCCTGTCCCACCTCAAAGCGGCCGGCGCATTACCTTGCACTGCGTGTCCTGATCTCACTTGGTTTTATCTTATTTTCCTTCCCTAGTTTTCCCTTTGTCCTCATTTTCCAGCTACAGACTTAGTTTAGTTCATCGTGTCTTGTATTCTGTGGATCTTTGCTGACCGCTTTGATTAATTTTGGAAGGAAACCGTTTCAAAAAATAAAACTGAATACTTTTTTATGAGATACAGTGGATGTAAAACAATTAGCATTAAGAATAATAACTGATGCTGGGTCTGTCTGATTGCAAAGCCCATGCTGCCTCACGTTATCCTGTGGGCAGAGACGCAGTTAAAACTCTTTTAAACCCACAAAACCAACACAACTGGGAATCCAGGGTGACTTAGACAGGCGTGGACAGCAGAATGGACAGAAGGCCTTTGTCAGGTGTCGAGTCTTCCTTCTCCAAAATATATTTATAATCAGCAGCTCCAAAAGTGAAGTAATGGAACTGTGGCCTGAACGATGTCCTCTTGAGGTAGAGATGCCCTAGAAACAGCCAAAGGAAACTGTCTGCTTACCACACCAGCGGTAAGTCGTCTGCAGTTCTGTTACGAAGTCACCTGGTGTCTGACCTGCTCAGTGTGTGTGACCTTAGCCATGTGGCAGGTGGAGAGCCCAACCTCAACCACCCCTATTCTGCAGAAGCGAAAGGGAGAAGAGGTACTTTTGTCCACCATTTATTGAACATCCACCGCATGCCCGCCAGCAGTGCAGGACCTTAAAGTTTAAAGACAGGCTTAAAGTTTTCTACTGTGGCGCTAGATGGTAACCCTTGCTTCAACTTGGAGAATTGAAAAGCCCGAAACTTGTTAAAATTCGGGTATGAAAATGGGTACTGAGCAGAACTTCTATTAAAGTGGGGCTTTCGTCGTTCTTGCCGAATCCCTGATTAAGAATCAAAAAAATTCGATATTGGACATGAAAGCACTTTGTCCTATTCTGCTTTCGTACATGTAAGATACTGTTACACAAATGGCATTTCGGTGGCTCGACAACTTTAAGGGTCTCTAATTAACAGGGAATGTGTCCGAGCTATTCTCTAAAGTTAGAGAATCTAGAAGTTATCTTTGTTAGGTCAGGGGGAAGCTACTCCAGAATTCTGCTGGAATTAGAGCAGCCTGTGTCAGAAATGGACCTTGCATCTATGAAATACAGGTAATTGGCTGTAAAGATGGACATTAGCACCTAATTAGTCTCTCTTAGATCTGAGCAGTTTTAGGTCTAAGATCTGGTTCTTGGAAATGCGCAAGGAGAAGGAGAGAAGGGCAATGTGTTTATTGAGTTGATGGACTATAACTAACTTTCTGGGTGATGCCTAACATTGTATTAATGAGGCAGCAGTTTGTGCTTGATATGGACCATTTGTCCAAATAAATTGTATACCCTGCTGCCTTGTCCCTGTTCTGTTCTTGCTCTCATCTGCCAATGTCTTCCTCTCTCCCATGCCTCTGTCTACACATTTTTTTTTTCTAGTGTTGAACTGTCATTAATTAGTCCCCTCTAAACAGTGATTTTTGGTACCTGACATCCTGGCAGCCCAATGCTGACCCTTCTGCATCTAGATCTTTCAAGCCCATTTCTTGGGCTTATTCCAAATCCTCGAAATTTATGGCAAGATTTGTCTAGTTTTAAAGATGTGCTAAAATGGATATCCTTATGTAGGGGGGGAAAAACCTCATCTAGACTTAAGGGAAAATAAAAACCTAAAGCCAGTCTCCTTGGTGCGCCTTAAGATTGCGGAGCGCTGCTTGGGTACGATGCCCTCTTAAAGCATTTAAGGGAAGGTGAGCTTCCGGAAGCCTTTTTGCCCCCTGCTCTCTCATCGACAATTTCTGTGTGTTCTCCTGAATTCGTTTCATTCATCACCCCCGCTCACAGGCTAACCTGGGTAAAGAAGGTCCCGGTCCAAGTTAGTGGTTACAAACTATGCTTAATTCATCCTTCAGCCATAGCTGAAGGCAAAGGCAATAATCGTGCAGACTCTAGGTTTCTCTTCTGTTTCAAGACCACCCGTAGCCTGTGCTGGAAGGGGGGCAGTGGAAATCGTGGGTGGGGGGATGTCGACCCCGCTGTCCTTTTTATAGTGTATGAGCAAATCTGATATCAAATCGAGCAGGTGAGATTATAGACCAAAAACATGGGATTTTTCTATAGGCTATACATTTTTCTTATCCCCTTCAATGCAAACAAATCGAGAAGGAATTTATGAATTTTACTCTGGATTGGAGGAGGCCTTCTTCAAATTCATGTAATTAAAAAAAAAAAAAATCTGTTTGGCTTTCTGTATTTCACCGTGAGTGTAATGACTGTGTTTTTGTTTTCTCCTTTCCCGTGCCTGTGGGCACATAGCACGTGTGGAGTGAGAGCGAGGACTGCCTGCCTTTCTTGCAGCTAGCACAGGATTACATCTCTTCCTGCGGCAAGAAGACGCTCCAGGAAGTCTTGGACAAAGTCTTCAAGTCTTTCAGACCTGTAGGTGCCTGCTCGGCTTCTCCAACCACCTTGTTTTCCGCCGTGATTGTGCTTTGAGTCACATGGATTGTGGGGAAAGTGGGCAAAACCTGGGATGACTAATTGTTTTTTTCTCTTGTCTGCTTTGTGGCTTAAAGATAGCAGCGAGTGGCGGGAGGTTGAGGGTGGGAGGGAGGGGGACATGGGATGTGACACAGCTGTTTGTTGCAGGATGACAGTGATTTCTAGCATCCCGGGAGTGAAGGATCTCTGATTGGGTGGGAAGCAAACCTCCATGAGGCAACCGAATATTCCTGTCCTCATCCGGTAGACTTAAAACCGAAATGCGCGGAAGTGCTCTGAAGGTTTGCTTATAATAGTGAGGCCTATATTTGGGAAACTTCCAGAAGGTTATATAAGGGATGTACCTCCATGTCTGTGGGTGTGGAGAAGGACGAAATTGGATACTGGTTCTGTTCTTTTTCTCTTTTTTCTAAACTCTCTTACAGAGAACTTGCTCCCCCACACCCCCCAACTCCGCCCCGCCCCTTAGGGTTCAGGAATCTGTATGTTTGTGGCTGTGGCGAGCTGACGGTTTGTCTTCATATTTAGCTGAAACACATGTAAAATGAATTTTAGCTAAAAAGTATGTATAATGAATACTCACCCCCATTTTGAAACTTACCCGTGGCCCCGTATCTTTATTGGAAGATAAAGTCAGATTACCAACGGTAGGATACTTCCCCTAAGTTCAGTCTGGTGCCCACCATAGGCACTGTTTATATTCAAGGATATTTGACCTAGAATTTCTATTTCTTTTTCAAATCTTTTCAAAACAGTTATTGGCTTCTCTGCTGCAATATGTACGCTTGTCTTTTATTTCTCTGAACATACTAGGTGTGATTGCATAATAGACTGTATCTGATATTCCAGTATTTCAAGGTTCATAAGTCTGTTTTGTTGTCCCTTGTTTTGACTGGTTCTTACTTTTGGCAGGGTGTTTCTTTGTGTGTTGGCTTATCTCCCTGTATGCTGGTTATTGTATTTGAAAATTTCTATATAGGAATAAATTGAGGTCTGAGATGAGGGTTCACCTCCCAACAATGTGAGACTTGTGGTTCTCGGAACTCGCAGATGATGCAAAGCCAGGCTGTAGGCCCCGGGTTCTGGTTCGTCCTTGCCCTGCGAGCTGTCTTACTTAGTCCATTCAGGCTGCGAAACAAAATGCCACAGCTTGGGTGGCTTAGAAACCACAGAAATGGCTTTCTCACAGTGCTGGAGCCTGGGAGTCCAAGAGCAGGGTGCCAGCAGACTGGGTGTCTGGCGAGGGCCTGCTTCCTAACAGACGGCCATCTTTCCACGGTAACCTCGTGTGGCGGAAGGAGAGAAAGATCCCTGCAGGGCCCGTTTCGGGAGGGTGCGCCCCATTTGAGGGCTCTGCCTTCGTCACTTAGTGACCTCCCAAAGCAATCCCCAATGCTGTCACCTCGAGGGTTAGGATTACCACATAGGAATTTGGGAGCACACGGACAAACCTGAGCAAGGGTTTCGTCTTTGGGGGGGTTCCAGCTTAAAAGTGGGGGTGATTTAATCACATTCTGCTCCTTTCGAAGACCCTGGATTTGACTCCACTTCCCCTAGCTCTTAGAGGAGGCCAAGAATGCAGTAAAGTTGCTAGCTGTTTTTCTAGGTCAGCAAATACCCTCAGGACAAAAGCAGCTTTTTATGTTAGGTTTACCTCTCTAGGTTCTAATTCTTCAATATATTTAAGAAGGCGTTTTTCATATTTAATCCAGCTCTTTTAGTTCTCCGTGAAAGAGTTGGTCCCAATCATTTAATCCACTATTACGAGAATTGGAATTTCAGTGGCTTTTGGTGAAGGTACTCTGTCTGATTTGTATCATTCATTCAATCGATTTTTTTTTTCACTTTTTAAAACCTGTTTATCTCATTTAGAACAGATTTTTGACTTAAAAGTACTGGTCTGTTTCACTTTCCTTTGTTCAGTAGATATTTATTCAGTACCCAGGAGGCACTTGGCACAACTTACTACTATGTTCCTAGCACTTGAATCAAACAGTTGAAAATCTTAGACCTGCAGAGCTGATGTTCTAATGGCAGGAGAGACAAGGTAACTGTGTATAACATATAACGTGTTAGTGATGACTCACGGAGGGAGGAGTTAGTCAGGGATGGGGGGAAGGACGTGTCAGAGGCACTGAAATATTTGATTAGGGGAGCAGGGAGAGCTTCCCTCTGAAGGTCACGTTTGAGTAAAACTTGTAGTAAGGCACGAGCCACAAGGAGATCCGGGGGAAAGCTTTCTAGAGAGAACAAATACGAAGGCCACAGGTGGGGAGATACCAGTGTATAAGGAACAAGATGGGGCTGGTGTGGCCGAGGGGAGGGGACAGGAGGGTGGAGCAAGAGATGAGTCTAAAGAATTTCAGGGGCTCGCAGGTCCGGAGGACTTGGGCTTTTACTGCGGTGTGATGGGGGCCATTGGAGGAGGCTGAGTGCACGAGGGATCTGACTCTTCATTTTGAAAGCCGTTCTCTGACTGCTTGAGCATAGGCTCTAGGGGTGTGAGGGGTAGGAGCAGGAGACCAGCAAGGGGGCCACCACGGTCATCCAGGTGAGGGGCGAGGGGGCCGCGGCTGGGGTGGTCACGGTGAAGGTGGAATGAAGGGGTCAGATTCTGGAGATGCCTTGAGAGTAGACCCAGCCGGATCAGGAGGCGGGTGTAAGAGAGAGAGAGAGAAGGCGGAGGGTGACCCAGAGTTCCTCGGCTGGGCAGTGAAGGGGGGCGGGGTGGCGTTGTCATGTATCGAGATGGGGGAGGCCACAGGAGCACAGGTTGGGGATGATGCCGTCAGCAGGAGCTCCGCTTGGGGCACGTCGGCGTTTGAAGTGCCTGGCAGGCATCCAAGTGGCGATATCCAGGTAGGCACATTTTTCAAAACTAGTGATTCCCCCCCATCTTAACCAGGAAAAAAAAAATGTCTTTTTGCAATGGATACCCCTTTGCAGCAGAGTTCCTCCGGGGGTTCGTCCCATCCATTCACCGCCTGCCACCTGGTGCTCGTTGTGTGGATGTCACCTCTGGTGGCGGGCAGAATACCCGCACGACTGGCTTAACTGGAGACGGTGAGCTCCTGCCAGAGCTCATTTTGCTGTTTTTCTTTACAGAGTCAATGGCTGTATTTTGGCAACCGGGCAGCCATATGTACACGTGGGGGGGTGGGGGGAATGCAGTCCCTACAAATCCAGATGCATCACTGAAAACAATAGTAGGTTTGGTTGAATGTTTTCGGTTCAAGCGGCTGCGTGGCGTGGAGGCACACATTTGATTTAATGTCGTTGGACTTCCTGGGTTCATTAAGCAGAGCCTTGTTACATGGTGAGCAGAAATGATGCTCCCCGGGTGAGGGGGCCCTGAGCTGGAAACCCCCACCCCCACCCCCCCAGTGGGGAAGGTTTGTGTGCTGGGCGCCTCTGGCGTGGCCTTTTTGCCCCTCTGAGTGGCACCTGCTTGGGATTAGTAACCGTGAAGTACACACAGGGCTTTGGGGTTCTGTCAGGATTTGCCCCAGGCGGGATGAGAGGGAGTGTCACAGGCCAGAATGAAGGACTGCTGGAGACTTGTACCTTCCCCATTTGCATTGAACAGTGCATTTCTTTCCTCTGCCGCCATTTATGCTTTGCATCAGGGGGTGCTGGGTTCAGAAATAAGACACAGGAAAGGGTCTCGTTGCTGTTGTAGTTCAGTGTTTTTGTTGAAATCACACATACCCAAGTGCCACACGGTTGTCAAGCCAGTACGCTTCAGCACGTCATTTCCCTGAAAATTTGCAGTGATCCCCGTAATTCGGGCAGCTGCCTTTTTTTACAGTCGGGGACACCACAGGACGAATATTTTCGCCTTAGAACAAACAGCCTTATCCTTGGCTTTGAATCCTCGTTTCTCCCGTGGCCAGCCCCTGCCTTGTGCAGTCTCTCCGGAAACAGAAGGACCTATCAGTTGACAGCCTTCTGCTGCCCTTTGGGGCATCAGTCAAGCAGAGTCAATTAACTTTGCTGAAGCCCGCGCATCCTGCAGACACAGGCCAGGCGTCTGGCCCTCCTCGGCGATCCTTGTGCCCTTCGACACACCAACTTCGTAGGCTGTGCTTTTTCCCCCTTTCTCTTGTTTGCCGTCACCCACTGGAACACTCAACATCACAGTCAGAGTCCACTCTCGCCCAAGGAATCCGTTGCTGGATTTTAAAAGAAATATCATTTTTGCCATCTTTCTCTTTTTTTCTTGACTTTTTCATCGCATTTTCACCAAAATGTATCTATCGCCCGCCTGCTGTTTTCCTGAGCACTTCTCTGGAGAGTGAGAGGCAGGACTTGGTGCCCACTCAGCTCTTGCCCTCGAGGGGCCGACCTTGTGGTGGGAGGGGCAGCCTCAAAGACGCACAGAGAGACTTCGTGGTACAAGGACGAGTGTCTGGTTTGGTCCAGACACTGCTGGCCACTGCGCAGAACCCACAAAGGACTTCCCTCCCCTGCTCTGCTTACTCCATTTTGCTGGTTCTTTGGGGAACTGTTTCCCGAGAGGAGCTTAGTGAGCGTGAGCTTCAGGGTGTGGCTTGTGGTCTCTTTACCCAGGTATGTGGGATTGGGATGCTTCAGCGGTGAACCCAAGGTCTGTGGGCAGCGATTCAGATCCCAGCTCTGCCACTTGCTGGCTGTGTGACCTTAGCCAAATTACTTAACCTCTCTGTTTCTCAGTTTCTTCATTTGTAAAATTAGGAAGCAAATGACAACGGTTGCTTTAGGGTTGCCGTGATGATTACATGACTGGGTACTTAGTACAGCACCTTACACACACTGAGAAGTGGGCAGGCCTTAGTGAAACCATTTATAGGACTCTTAGATTCTTGGTGGAGAGATTAAGGTTTGCAAAGTGCTTTCAGCACATACTTAACAGAAGCGTCTGGCTAACCTGAAGGATGTTGAGATATTGTTGGGCCCTTAGAGTCAAAAGTTTATCAACATTGGTTTGGGCAAAACAATAGGCATCCATTTAGTAGCTAATCCACACAACGCACCGCGTCAGATCCTAATGCTACAAGGAGGGTGAGTAGACTCTCCCATCCCCCTAGAGGGCTGTATGACCGAAGAGCCTCTGGGTGGCATTTATTTTCTTCTCTTCTGTTTTCCTCTATGTTTTTCCTATAATGTCACAGAAAACATAATCAGAAACTATGGGTGATATTTATTCTTTTGTTTCTCTCTAAATTTTCTGCGATCTCACAGAAAACATGTATCATCAGAAGCGGTGTTGTGTCTTTTGAAGCGCTATGTTGTGTACAAGTGTCAGAAGCTAGGAGTATCAGGTGTGAGCGGCTCCACGAGGAGGTGGGGCTTGAAGAAATGGCAGGATCTAGACATACTCAGAGGGAGGAGGGCTGGCCAAGAAGAAAGACCAGAAAGGCTCATCTTGACCCCTTGGCTCAAGAGTCCTTAGAGATGTCCTCAGTGGGGGCAGGTGGCTCAGTTCTGCCCTGGCCACTGTGTGGCCTCTGGCAGGTCACTCAACCTCAGTGTCCCCATCTTTAAAATGGGGGTTCTACCTGCTTCTCTGTCTTGTGGATTCTTAGGGAGCTTCAGAACCAAACAGAACGTAAAGTACTGCCCTAGCCCACCCACCCTGCTGTGGTTCATCTCGGCTCCTGGCTCATCACTGCTGTTAGGAAATGGGCAGATCATGACTCTGGAAGCAGCGGGCAGCTTTTGTCCCCGAGTGACCACATTCTTTTCCACTCCAGAGCCTCCTGCTTGAACCTAGCCCCCCCCCCCCGCCTTCCTGCTGGTACATCATATCTAAATGGCACATGTATGCAGGTGACGGCACCAAGCAGGCTGTCATTGCCATCTGAGCAGGCAGGTGCATTTGTGTTGTGTGACCAGTAATGGCTTCAGAGATGCCTATCGGTAGCCTTGATAAAATGCGCATCAGAAAATCATCAGATTCCTACAATTTTCTCGTTTAAGTGGCCCTGGGTTGACAGTTCCTCGTCATCACACGACTGAGCTAGATGATAAAAGAGTAGCTATGGATCTAAGTAATGGTGATTGTGCCATTCATTCTTTTCTTCCGTGTTTCCCTAGCTTTTATTTAGTGACGACTGACAGACTTCCCCCTGGTGAAAAACACAGTTCATAAGGGAGGAGAGAGCTTACCGTCCCCGTTAGCTGCAGGCCCAAACCCTGTCTGCATTTGCCCTTTCAGATTCTCTCACAGTTTTGCTTTATTTCCCTGGAGTACCAACTCCCCCTCCTCTGACTGGCACCAGGACACGAGGGTCACGAGGCACCTGTTGCTATGGCAACTTTGTGTGCTGTTCGGTTGCTGTTGCTTTGATGGCTCCACCTGGAGTTAGAGCCCGTGGTCCCCCGTGTTTCCTCGCTCCGACTGTCGCTGGTCCCCTCCCTGGGGTCGCTGCGAGACTCCATGTTTTTTTTCTTGAGAAGCAGACTCACTGGCATGAGCAAGATTAATACCGGCAGTTTGCCACTGACAGCTGAGAGCCAGGGACAGGAAAACCCTTTGTGACCCAGAGAAAGGCCCATTCTTGCTTCTACTCATCGGTCATGAGTCGGGAAGAAGGGAAGGAACCCACCTGTGGGAAGCTGCTTGTGGGTCAGAAAGTCCGATAAGAAAAGGGTTTGCGCATACATGTGGGTTTTAATAAAGGGCATTGATGTGGACAATTTAAGTTGATTATGGCTTTTATTTTTTGCTCACATCGTGAACATTCAAACCCTTGTCTTTTTTTCAGAAAGTACAGTGGCCTCTAAAAGTACGGGTTCGCCTTCTGCTCTTGCTCATTTGCCATCTTGCCGCCTGCCTCTTTTCCCCAGCACCGAGAGGTCAGGGACCAGGATCCCAGCACAGGTTTCTTGGTGCCAGTGGCGTTATGGATCTTTATGATAAATAGTGGCAAATTCCTCAAATGCTTTCGAGTCTCGTACTCCGGGTGTAGTTCTGGCCCAGCCGTGTCCCCACTGTGGGAAGCTCGTTAGAAATGCAGCATCTCCTGTCCTACCTGAGACCCGCTGGATCAAAAGCTTTTTTGGTAGATCCCTGGGTGAATCATAGGCGCAGTAAAGCGTGAGGGACGCTGCTTCAAAGAATCCTCTGGAAAGAGCTTACAGGGGTATTTACCGAAAGCACTGAAGCCCGAGTTTGGTTGTCTCTCCAAGGCAGACACCCCGTCCCTTCTATAAGGACGCCCTGCTCTAACCCACTGTGCTGAGTGCACTCCACCCTGGAGAGAGCAGACACTAATGCCAACTAAGTGGCTCAGCGAGTTCACACCACTCTCCTGCGGATAATCGATACCCTCTTGAGTCTGCAGAACTGTAATCCTCAAGGGTGGGCATCTCTACCCTCCCGGCACAATCCCATCTGGATGGGCGGACCCCAGACGGTCCGACGTGATCATAGGTCATTCGGAGCGAGCTTGGTGGACCGCAGGACCCTGGAGATGCCACCACCACTCTTGTCCAGAGTGAGCACAGAGACTTTTTTCTGTTACCTGAAAAAATTTCACTGAAATACAAATGAATGATTAGCACTATCAGCGGTTATTTAAATATACCGGACCGGGTTTCTCGGTCCGTCTCCTTTTTCAGAAGGATGTGTGGGTGACGTAAAGGCGAGGGCTCCAGGGTGCTCGCCAGTCTGCTCGTACTCCTGTCTCTGGTATGTCTGCTTGACTATTCAAAATTTGGATGCAGAAGGTAACTTTACGCCGCCTCACCGTAGACGGGGGTGGCGACGGGGCGGGAACGCTGGGTCGTTACACGTCTGTACGGCACCCTTTGGAGTCCCAGGCAAATTCTCATTCTAGTGCTTTTGCTGTTCCCTGCATGCTTTCAGGTTGTACATACTCGTAACTGTAG
The DNA here is from genome assembly GCA_003508835.1 of Eonycteris spelaea. Classification (NCBI taxonomy): domain Eukaryota; kingdom Metazoa; phylum Chordata; class Mammalia; order Chiroptera; family Pteropodidae; genus Eonycteris; species Eonycteris spelaea. The sequence goes on from PUFA01000036.1 coordinate 3,010,494, forward strand.
ACGTTAACATTGCATGTGGCATTTTTTAAAAGGTGATCCCCAGTAGACAACATGGAAATCTCCAGCTTTACAAACAGCCCCGACAGCCGGAAGGGCATCTCCTGGGTCGCCTGGTGGTTAGGCATATGGAGTTTGCCGTCCGATGGCCTGGGTTCAGATTCCGCTCTGACCTAACTTCTAACTCTGGGCAAGTCACTCAGCCTCTCTAGGTCTGATCTGTGAAAAGGTAATAAGAGTACCTACCCCATAGGGTTATTATGAGGACCAAAGGAATGAATAGATGCAAAGCTGCTTACGAGAGTGCCCAGCAGATAGTAACGTAACCAATATTACCTGTTGGTATTAAATCTGAAGTAGGACAGCATTGATTGGTTCAATGGAATGCCGAATGTCAGCCTGACGGTCAAATGAGGAGGCCAGCGGGACTGAGTGTTTTACTTGCCGCAGTACCAATGAACACGGAGTGCTCCAGAAGCGAGCCCGGCAGGACAGGGAGCCGCAGGGCTGGAGGCTGCCACACCAGTGCAGCAGTCGCCGAGTGACCGAACTGGCTGTGCTTTAAGATGAGAAGCAAGATAAATGACCTACTTACTTCACACGAGGCTACAGTTTGAGGCCACGCCACTTCCACGCTCCATAGTTTCTCTGGAGGTAGAACAGGCCAGCGCCCCAAGGAGTCAGCAAAGGCTGCACTGAGGTTAAAGGTCCAGAAGGCATTGAACACCTCTCTTCTTCGTCCCCCATAAGGACAGGCTGTGAGCAGCTCTCAAAGTAGCATCTGAATATTTCCCACCCAAAGGAAGGGCCTCCCATGTTGCTGATGCCCTTGACCTAGAACTGTGTGTGTGGGAGTCACATCGAAGATAGATAGGGTAGGGGAGCTAGGAAGGGGAGACGGGGACAAGGAAGTGATAAAGGTTCAATGCTTGGCTTGCTAGAACCTCTTCTATAACCACCTAAGCTGAGGAGAGGGAGGGTGCTGAGAGGTTCCCCTGGTTTGGGTCCATGTGAATTACTAAGTATATTATGAAAAAGAATAATCAGTAGCATGTCTCTTTAGGATGGGGTGGAAAATATGTAGATGCGTGCCTCGACTGCACCCGTTTTACCCAACAGTCATGGCTAATTGACCACGATCTTCCCCTCAACTGCAGAATCCTTCTGAACCCAGGGCGCTGAGCGGCCACTACCCATCAGATATGTTAAGGTAGAAGGGAGCCTAGTGGCTATTCCTCTTTTAAGGGAGTATCCCTTTAGAGCGATGAGGAAGTTCCATGTATTCGAATTAATACATCTTTTGGCAGTTAGGTGATTCTGGGGTTGTTGGTAGTGGCAACAATATTTATATTTTATTAGTTATTTGAATGTGACCAGTCTTTTGACACTGTCACCTTGACTGAGGCAGCTTTTTCTAATAAAAGAATGCCAGAATATGAGTCACCTGCGTCATTGTAACCAACCATCGTTTCTCTCTCTTGGAGGCAAACACTGTCTTTTATATCCATCCACTAAGCTATGGAAGGGAGACAGTAGTGGGAGACAGGAGCTTCTCCCTTGTCTAAGCACACACGAGATTGGTACAAAATTTTTCGGACAGGCTGAGATGTGCTGCTCCTGTCAATATTGTCCCTTTGAAGACAATTGCCTCACTCGGACGCCTAAGGGGACAGCACGTGTCTGTAGTTGGCCGTGCCACCTTGGACCCAATAGCACTAGCAGGTGTTTTTGCCCTGGGTGTGTTCATAGGCCTCTGTGAGACCTGCAAGAGCTATGATTTGAGAACTTCAAATGAAGGCTTCTTTTTTTTTTTTCTTTTTTTTTATCATCAAACTCTGCTTATCTGTTCTCCTGCTGCAAGCAAGTGGGAGGGAGCTGGAAGAAAGGGGCGGGGGTGGCAGGGCCCTAGGGAGGCAATGCAAAGTAAACAGAACGGTCCACCTCATTTTTAGTGTCTTACTGCAGTTAGTGTTTGATCCTAGGGCCATTCAGTGAAGTTGCCACAAAGTGATCAACCAGGGGCCACTGTGTGAGAAAGTCCTTTGGCCACGCGCAGACTGTAAATCTCATTGAGGAGCCATGGGATGGATGGATGCCCCGTGATCACAGACAAGGCTGAGGAACGCCCAAGGTCACGGCTTCCTCCGGCACCAGAGCTTTTGTTCACATTGGTCTGACCCAGCAAACAGCATGCACAGTTTCTAACCACAAAGACCAGTCAGTGCTTTAAGAAACGCACTGTGTGTTTATTGTGAATTTCTCTAATGATGATTATGGAGCATTTGGAAAATACAAAAAAATAAAAAAGGAAACATTTACCTGTAATTACAATGTCGAAAAAAATACCCTTAACATTTGGATGTCTTTCCCAGAAATCTGTTTTTCTATGTATTTGTATATAAACTTTAAGAAAAATTTACATCGTAATGAAAACTTTTTATCATGTTCTTTTTACACTTAACAGCATAATTTTTATATCAGTAGATTATTAAAAATACTGTTTTAAGTGGATAAATAAGATTCCATCTTATAGATGCACCATGATTTTTATTTCACCATTTTGTTGAACATTTTAGCAGTGTCTACATTTCTGCACGTGTGTTGTAAATAATCGCAGCATGTGAGTTTAGGGGAGAACCAGGGGAGCAGGTGTTTGACATCTCGGTGAGACAGTCAGCACTGTCCATGGTACTACCGCTAACTCCCAGATACTTGAGCGTGTGCGCAAAGACATATTTTTGTGCATGGGTGGGATGTGGTGCCATGTTTTGATACTTAAAAACAATAGAGAACCTCTAAGCTCCCCAGTAAAACCTAGCCTTTGAGCACCTATCCACTGAAGGATTGATATTTCCTGCTCGTACAGTTATAAACATACTGGTAGGGGTCGTTGCCTCCCGAGGGAAATCCGTAGCTGCCGTTCTCTAAGTCCTGGCCAGTGCTGCTAAAATTTGGATCGGACGTCTTTGGCGGTCTTCCTGCCTGGGGCCCTTTGGTGCTCACAGCTGCTTCTCTTCTCTCCCCTGTAGTTACTGGGGCTTCCGGATGCAGATGACGACGCATTGGAAGAGTACAGTGCAGACGTGGAAGAGGAGGAACCAGAGGCGGACCACCCCCAAATGGGGGTCAGTCAGCAGTAAACTTGCCAGGGCGCTCATCTGAGAAGGCGAGTGAGCCCCGTGGTACCCGAGGTGGGGTCACGTGCTCCTGGGTTAGCATTTTGCATTAGTACTTCGAAACTGGACGTCTGACTCCCAGCATCCAAATTAAGATGAAATACCTTTTGAATGACCACAAAATATCTGGGATGAGCGATGCTCAGAAGTGACCTGAATCTTACGCCCGTTTCAGTGGGTTTCTATGGAGTTGTCTGGTCCCCTTGGCCATTTTGAATTTAGAGTCCATTTCGTGGCTGACCGTTCTCTCTTGAGTTTATGTTGGCGAACTAAACATGCGCTGACTCGAATGTAGAGAACTCTGAATGTATTAAGGATATGTTTTGAGTCCTCGCAGGTGACGTGACTGAGGGAAAAAGCATGGCAGAGAAGAAATGCAGTCTGCACTTTTTATGTACCTTGTAAGTGTCGTAAGTGAAAGGTTTTGCTTATAAAGCATGAGTTTTAATATCTAGTCATTAAATTGCACAAGTGCGAATACAAGGGCAGAAAAAGATAATCACTTAGCTTTGGATGAAGAGGGTAAGAGAGGCAAAGAAGCCTTTGTTTTACGTGTGCTGCCATTATCGAGTTACCTAGTTATGTGGCCACCGGTTCATGGTTAGGTGTAGACATACTTGCATGTTCAGTTATTTTAAAACATGCTAATTCCAAAGCCACTTGTAAAGTCTTAATAGTGGGAAATCTAAATGGGGTGACATAAGTTATTCGTTTCTTTAAAATGTTTATAAACTGTCCCATATATGAAATGAAACATTTACCTTCTCTATTTATAATGAGATGGCAACTTATTAAATCATGAAAACATCCAGAATCCAAGTGCCACATCAACTTTGAAGCCATAGATAAATTTAATGGGAAAATAAACCAGGATAAAAAAATTTTGAGAATATGGGAATCCTTCTTTACTTTCTTAATCTGTCTTTTCTTCTTTAAAAAAAAAAGTCAAGAAAGGATCCCACTGTATGATTTATGAAAAATTGTAATCAAGTGCTTTAAGGAACCTAATTGTAGTGAATTTTTAAAGCGATATGAAAATGGGAATCTTTTCATTGTGGGTTAACTTGGTTCAAAGGAGAAGTTTCAGTGATCAGAATTCTCAGACAACTCACAGGGACAACTGTTGTCATCACTTGGCCAACAAATGCTTGTAGGGGAATCCTTTGCCTTGCGAACATGGACTGATCTAAAACATGCATTTTCTTGGACTATTCTGCATCTCTGGTTCTAACAATGTAGGATGCTGAATGCCTCTCTTACATCACTTGACTAAGCGTAGCATCTGGGGTAGGAATGTTTTTAACATGCGTGCCTGTTGTCAAATTTTTGGATTAAAAATAAAAAGCAGCAGCAGCAGAGGCCACAGTGCTTATGGGAGTCTCGTGTATCGTCCAGGCTTGGTGTAAATCCGATTCTCTCAACATTTTCTGTTTAATTGGTCCTCTGAGGAGCGTGGCTGCACGTGGTCAAACCGTGTACTGCAGTTTCAAGTCGGTGGGTAAATTAATATAGTGTTTCCATTCGTGATTTAGTACCCATGTTTTTTCTTTTCTTGGAAAAATGTATTCAAGGTTAATTCCAAGTAAAATGAATTTCCTTCCAAGACACCCATTAAAACAAACCTTGATATTTTAGCCAGTGGGGCAAATATGTTCTGGTTTGCTCCCTCGCCTGTGTTCTGATGGGCTCTGTACCTGAGCACAGTGTTTGGGAATCTGTACCTTCTATAGATATTGCCCTGGTTTGGTCACCTTTGATTTAACACAAAAGAATGACTTCTGGAGCTGCAATGATGAAGCTTGACTAGCTTGCTCCATTTAAAGGTAAAATGGAACTTTATACACAGGGGCTTAAAAACTAAATTTGCATATGTTTGAAAATGAAATGGACATTAATATAAAATGTATTTATCAAAAAAGTGTTTAGGCTTTGACCGAATGCATTTCAGAATTATTATGTTAATATTCTCTATTCCTAAACAGTGAGCTGAGATAGACTCACCCATTCAGTGGGCTGAGAAACTGGTCTTTTTTCGGCCCCAGGGGTAGAGGACAACATCGCCGTATATTACTTAGTTTCGTGGCCAAACTCCAAAAGGCATTAGCAAATCAGACCGTTTCCTCTAAAACTCCCCTTTCTGTGAGCGCGGCCCGCCAGTGCTCGCTGACGCATGCGCACGCGCTCGGGCCGTGAGTGGTGCTGAGTTTGCGCAGTGCTTCCCTTCACCTGGCGGGTCAGTGAGTCAGGCAGCCCGTGGTTTCTGTTACGGATTTGGTTCCACGGCTGGACCAGTTCCGACTTTCCAGACATGTAAACCCACTTACCAGGAGGCAGCGTTACACAGTGGGAGGAGAATTGACCCAGGAGGTGGGAGAGAGACCCGGGTTCTAGTGCTGACTCTGCCAGTGACTGCGTGACCTTGGGCATGCACCTAACTTCCCTGAAAGAGGGACGTTTGCCCTTCCTGCTTTAACTACTCTTCTTCCATAACTGCCTTACGATGTGTGTGGATGTGAAGAGCAACAATCAAGGAAACCGTAAGGGCAATGAGAAGGAAATACGTTTTGAATCTCACTGTCTTAGGGTCCTGGCCACAGGAGTACCTGTTTCTGTTGGTCTGTGAGGGTCCAAACCCTCTGGGGCCTGATCCTCAGGGGCCGATAAAATTCTTCCTTAAGTAGGAGGGTAAAGTCAGGACCTAGAAGATACAGAAAACCTACTTGTCTCAGTTGTACACGCACTGCCCATGGAAGGCATGGTTTTATTTGTACCCTGACTGTGGCTTTGAAAGTGAAATAAGTTTAACTTAACTGAGAGGGGGAAATTTACATGAATAATAACTGGAAGAGAGTGAAAGATGAGCCATCTCATCCAGTAGAGAGACAATGTGTGAGGGCATGTGTGTGTGTGTGTGTGTGTGTGTGCGTGCGTGTGTGTAGCTGTGTGAATAGGGGAGTGATTGCTTTTTGATCGCTGTGGACCAGCTGTGAAATCATGCCTGTGATAACATTACGAAACCTTGATCCTGGGTTTGAGTGAATGCATTACAGAGACGTTTTCTGACTACTTGGTTACTTTTCTCTGCCTGGTAATCATACCAAGCCGACTTCGGGGAATCGGAGAGTGAATCGTGGAGCCAGGGAGGGAGGCGACAGCCTGCACAGTGCTGGTCACCACTCTGGATTCAGTTAACACTGACATGTCCACTCCAGTCCCCAGGCTCATGGCAGCATGGGGTCCTTTTTGTTCTTCCATGACTAGGACACAAAAAGTTTCTTCTTTAGGAATTCTCCCTGGGCCCTGGTGCCAGAATTAGGTTTCCAACGTACTTAAGTGAAAACCTCTTATAGTTACATCATTTTTCACATGTAAGCAGAAACCATTCTCTAGTACAGTCGCATCCCTAAATGCCGTTTCTGTTTTGTGAGAGCACAAAGTGTGTGGCCCTAGGGAGCTGTGATGCCAGCATAGTAAAATGAACGCATTGGGAAACTAATAAGACAAATCTGATTTCTCATGGGTTGAGAGGCAGGGAGGAGTAGGCGGGACTTAATCTGGGGTGGGAGGTGACTGAAGAGTAAGGGCGACTGGGAGAGTTAGGGTCAGATTCTTTAAAAAAAAAAATAAAATAAAAATAAAAGCCCAGAGGCAGTTATGATGTAAGGTCCAGGAAAACTGTTTTCATGGCCGGCTCACCAGGAGCCTGCTTTCCTCAGAGACTGCCTGCATGTTGAGAAGTAAGGCTGTCCTTGGAGTGGCTTTGTGACTTTGAAAATGCCCCCCAGCCAAGGAGGAGAGAGGGTGTCTGGCAAATCTGGTGGAGTTATTATCCTGTATGCAAATCAGCTGTCAGCTGTAGAAGCCTGTCTTTCCAAAATGCGGAGAGATCTGAGAGGGGCCGCAGTCACCTGCAGGCTGGACATGAACCAGCCAAGCTCCATCTTGCCGTTGGCTGCAGAGGAGGCCGTGGGTCAGGAGTGCCCGCCCACGGGTCAGCGGGCAGAGCCCACCTACTCCACCGAGCTTCAGGGTTGTAGAAGGAGCACAGTTAAAACTCAAGTGGGTCACAGATCCGTCTTCCCGATAGTGAGTGCTAACTCCAGACATGCCATTATCACTTGCTTAATCTTCAGATTACCAGAGAAGCCTACAGTTCTTTTGAATTAAAAACTAATTCTCCTCCATAAAGATGCAATCCATTAGTTTGGTTTTGGGATACCAGGGGTGACATGAAAGGCCAAAGTCTTAGATTTTATACAGAATAATTCTAAAACTTGCCAGGACGTCAGTAGCTTCTGGTGTCCATGGCAACATGGTGTCCATGACAAAATATCTATAGCTCATATTCATTGGGCAAATTGTTAAATAATATATTTTGTCTTTGATATTTTTATTTAAATTCGGATGACAAAAATAGAAGACCTGTGAACATTTCATATTAGAAAGCCCATTGAAATCACTAAAGCCATAGAGGCACAAGCAGTTAAAAGCATGCATCAGGCCACATAAAAATATTTAATTTACTGAGAACTGTGTATTCACGTTGCTCAGTACCACAGAGAAAGCTGACAGTCTGTTCTTTATAAAACCGCCTTTCCCTGTTTTCTTCTTTTGTTTCATTTCTGTTTAAGATTTATTTTTACTTTAAGTACCTTCTGATAGCTAGGCAGATGAAGATGCGAAGCAGTATGCTGTACAAATGTCAGCTTTTTAGGGGAGAAAGTAAATCATCGATTCTAAAAAAAATCAATCTGTGAACCAGTTTTAATGTGTGTGTGACAGCAGTTTGGCCATCTACATGAGAAGCAAAAAGCAAGGAACAATTTGGGGGGCATTTTTTTAGGCAAAAAAAAAAATGTTTCATGCAGGGTGTGTATGCTTTCTTTGCCTTTATATTTCTTTTCAAAGAAATCTCTTGTAAATGACAAAACTGTGAAATGGGTTGCCAAAAATTGTTGCCCTTTGTTAGATGCTTCCAGCAGTGTAAATCCTAAATTGAACCCTGTTCACATCTGTTCCGTCCTCCCTCCCCCGAGAGCGAGGATCTCATCCAACGATGTAATTACCATACGCTTGCTATTAAAGAGCCTTCCAGACACTAGTGATGTTTGCCTCTTTCTTACTCCCTCCTGCATGGCTGGTCCTAGAGGACGCCGAGGAACAAGGGACAAGGACCATGGCTAGTTTTGTGGTTTCTGGGGCCGGTGGTGGTGGGTTGGCTACGGGGACGAGAGGGAGGAGGAGGTGGTTATAGGAACCACTGGTATGATTCAAGCGTTAATAATCGATGGGCTTTGAGACCTGACTCTCTCTCTTCCGATGCGTAGCTGGTGTTCGGAGATTTTCCACTCTTCAAACTCGTACTTGAGGTTTGTTTCTGAGGACCCGGTTTTCTTCTCTCCCAGTAAGGACCCTTTCGTGACACCGGTGAGAAATCCGTGGACGTTCTGTGAGACACTGACACCATCTCCCCGTGACTTTCCTCCCAGTTACTGTTACTCAGGGAACAACAGCATTTAAAAACTAAATCTGGAAGTTGGTGGTCGAAGCCCCATTATTTTGTTAAGAGCAAGTTTCTTTCCACAAATGAATACATTTCTATACATTGTTAAATCGATATGAGATTGCCTGGCTAGGCACAGCTTAGAGGCTGTGTGAGTGTATCTTAGATACCTTCATTTGTGGTTCAGGGGGCAGGTGTCAGACATCGCGCTTGAGGGCCGGGCAGTTTGCAAGCTTCCAACTCATTCAGTCCAATCGATCCCAGCTGGATGTTGGCATGGTTTCCCCAACAAAGCCTTTCTTACGGGGGAATCCTTTGTTACTGTTAGTTGATCACTCTTACGCTTTTTAAAATACAGATTGGCACCTATGGCATGCCACCCTGAACAAGCCCGATCCTGTCTGATCTTAGAAGCTAAGCAGCATCGGGCCTGGTTAGTACTTGGATGGGAGACCACCTAGGAAGACCAGGTGCTGTAGGTGTAAAAAATAAAAAATAAGGGATTGTAAGCTGACAAGGTCCTTGCAGTCTGTGAGGTCAACTAAGGGTTGCCTCGCCGAAAAAAAATAAAAAATAAAATACAGATTGGCTTCTTTATCTAAGCAAGGGACTGGCTGTTGGAAAGGCCTACATTTCCCCTTGGCCGAGAATCATTCGAAATCGCTTTCTGCTCCCTGACTGGGCTGGGGGGGGATGGGAGGCGTGTCTTTTTTCCTCATCTGTGAAATGAGTTTGGACTCATTTCAGAGTTTCCTCCAGGCACTAGCATTGTGTGTGGGAAGGTATGTTGTCTTGGTTAGCAGGGGTAGGGACAGTGAGAAGCAAACTTTATAAGGAAAATACTGTCTCATGAACCACGCTGGATGACCTGCTATTGGCAAAACTGAATTTCTGCGATTATTTTTTTGACCCATCTTCCCTAGGATCCCTTTTAGAAATAAAAGACCCAGCCAAAATGGTGGGTGTGTTTTATTAGCCCAAATGATGACATCCTTGAATTCTTTCTCCTGCCTTCCCACACTTCCCTTCTCTCTTTGTGATCAATAATACGCAATTAAAAGCTACACCAAACTAGTAAAAATGGGGTGCTTGCTTAGGGCTATAACAAACAGTCACGTTGGTTTGAGAAGTGAGTCTCATTTCCATAGTGAAGTCTGACCAGGTGAGACACCTCATTGTCCCCAGTGCTTGTAGATAGGAATGGGTTAAAGTGAAAAAAAAAAAATAGGCAAAGCAAAACCCTGGGGGCCCAGTGTTCGCACGGAGCCCCAGGGCTGGAACACGCAGTTCCCCGAGAGCGAGCAGGAGGCTCTGCGTGCAGGGGGGTCTGCGTGCAGGGGGGTCTGCGTGCAGGGGGGTCCGTGTGTGGGAGGCAGATCCTTTTGCCACCGCCCTGCTGAGTTGGGGCGAACATTCTTTTCCCCCTTTGTCAGGCTTGGCCACCCGGCACTTTGCAAACTCAAGAAATGTGTCCTGAAGTAGCCGGCACTATAACTTTTCCTCTCTGTCTTGTAGTAGGCAAATCATTTAAAAATATTTTCTCTATCTCCAGCCCACCTTTTTTTTTTTTTTTTTCTTTCTGGAGAGAAGACAATGCCATTTATAACAATCTGGGCAAGTTGTAATTGGGCAGCCAAAAAATAAGGTAGGTGTATCCTATCAGGTAACATGTAAAGGAGCAGAGAGACTTTTTCCTTATTTTCTAGGAAAAGATGGCAATAGCAACATGGGTGTGGAAACCAGCAGTCAGTCGGACCTTTGGGATGCTTTTTAATTGGAAGCCTCTAGAGGTCAGCAGCGCATAAAGAAAGGGCTTTCCAGCGCTGGCCCGCCGCCTCCCGTTTCCTTGGAGAGCGCCCTCCCCAGTGGCGAGAGAGGAGTGAGCCAGCGAGCGACAGGCGTGGAGTCCTCTTCTTATGCACTAAACTGTCACATTTGGTTTGGATTGTTTGTCGTTTCTCCCGTCTCGCCCTTGTGCACACACTTGCCAGCTCCATGCACACGACTTAGTGACCCGTCGATGAGGTGTGTGGCATTTAGCTCACTCCATAAGGGCTGGGGAGGTGCGAAGGAGAGGACGGTGCGTTGCATCGCGCTCAGTGCGGGGCCCGCGGCTGTGTTCCACGGTAGCCTGGGCCCCGGGTCGTTAGCCAGCAGCCTTTGCTAAGCCCTGCAGCTCCCACCCAGCTCTGGGGTGCCGCGGGCAGTGCTGGGACCACAGACTTGTACTCGGAACCCAAATCAGGCTCCCTGTGGCCTGCACAGATCCGGAGTGCCTGGGGACGATTTGAGCATCTGTAGATCTGGCCAGAAGTGACGTGTTGGGAGCCTCTCAAAACTGGCCGGCACTCCTGGGTCTCTGGAGCACCAGATGTAGCAGCACCATGCAGGGGTGGCCACAGACTTCATGAGCCCCCGAAGGCCAAGTCCAAACCCAGAGGCAGCCTTGGGAGCTCCCAACTGCTCCCAGAGTTGCCCCAGGATTTCCTTTTAGCCCAACAAGGAACAGGAAGAACTGGGGCAACGGGTTAGTTGAAATAATTTAGTGACTGGTAAAATGGGGTCCTCAGGCAGGGCAAGTCTGCAGAAGCAACCAGCACCCCTCCTTTCTGTGCCCCTTTTCCTAGGTCCTGCCCCCCAGCAGCCCTTTACAAAGCCATTACAGACGCTTTTAATAACAGAAGAGGCTGGTACAGACTCCTTGCCAAGAAGGGGCTTTTACCCAAGGTTTCGCTGAAATAAGTGGGAGCAAAAATTCCTTCTAGTCAGGCCAGGGCCTGAGAGCAGGAAAAAAGCTTTTCCTAGTCGCTCCCACCTGATAACGTGTGTCGAGACGCAGTCACACACCAACAGCTTCGTCTCCGCATAGCTCCCTGAACCATCCAGACAGCTGTCTCGCCTGCCTTCCAGCATTTTCCATTCCCTCCTCCTGCAGAGGCAATACATACCCCCAGGACCTGCCACTGCTGTGTCGGCCTGTTGTCTTAGTGCAGAGTCTAGAGGGAGGCGTGGAAATCGGAGAGCGTGTTTCAAAGGCCGATTCCATTCGCTCCGAAGCTCATCTGTTCGTTTGGATGGTCTCTGCCCGTGTCACCACAAATGCAGGGAAAGAGAAGCCGCCACATCTGCATCCCATGGGAAGCACTGGGGCCCCAAACCTGCTTTCATTGATTCTGAGATCCAGCGTCATCACTAGGTCCCTCGCCACTGGGGCACCGGCCCTGGCCTGTGAGCCTGGGCTCACTCGTGAGTGGCCACAGGCAGAGGCGTCAAACCCCCAGGCGGGGTGCTTTTCATTTTCCGAATGCTACACGGAGCAGAGGAAGGAAAGCAGAAAAGGTAAGTCAAAAAACAAAACAAACCTTTGAACGTGTAAATTCCCCAAAGAACATGAAGCTGCACAGGTTCTGGAAGAGGAGGGGGCAGTGTCACTTGGGGATGAAGAAAAATTGGTTTTCTGGATATGACTCTTGCTCCCCATATGGCCTTGGTCCTTAAATCTTGAGCTTCGCTTGGTCTTGTGTCTAGGGCCACTTTGAGCCTCAGCTGCAAGCAGGGACTATAAAAATGCAAACTCTTGTGGAAAATCAACTTTAAATTGGGTCTGGAAAGTGTCAGCATTTCCGTTTCTGACTCCAGCACTCCCTGTTAGCAGAAATGGAAATCTAGTCATTGAAAAGGACGTGAACTACGTGGTCTCCCCCTAGCCGGGCCGTCTGCACCCCACCCTCCCTGCAGTCTCTCCTCTCCCACCTTGCTTGACCTTGAGCACTTTGTAATTCATGGTTCATCTAAATTTCCTATGGGGATATAATTACATCCTTTACTAGACAATACTACGACTTCAGAAGTATGGCCTTCATATTTGCAAGTGGCCTGGGCTTTCGTACTGTACTCAGAGAAAAACCCCTGTCTGAAATATAACTATCATCTAACCCCACCATTCACAAGCTGGCTGGTACTGAAATGTTATTTGGCTGAAGAGTGGGTGACATTTGGCGATAGAGCTAAATATCCTGATCTCTTTTGATTTCCCCTTCCTTCAAAGATTACTTCTGACCCCGGCCAGCTCCCAGATGACTCCTGGAATTGGTTATAAGAAAGGCTAAGTGAGATCATGGGAGTGATTTGGTGTAAAGCGTTTACCCTGCTGGAAACGAATCAGTGCCCTTCGCATGGCGGGTGGGAGGCATCTTCTCGATACACTTTGCAAGCTTTGGAAAAAGATCTGTTATCCAGAAGCAAGCCCAAACTGTCATCTCACTCGATGCGAGATGAACTCATCAAACCCATCCACATAGTCTGGCCTCTTCGGAACTCTGGCCAAGCATGTGCCTGAGGCATGAAAGCATAGTCCCCAGGGTGCACTTCAAACCTTGGTCAGCTCTAGAGAATGCCCACAGCATGGCCACGTGCTCGTGAAAATTCCATTTGGAAGCTAGTGCTGGCGACTCTGGAGAGGATTCGGACAAAAGAAACCAAGTGCTGAGTCAGGTATGCTGCTGGCGCTTAGAGTTCGTCTCCCTGGGGACGGTGCTGCCTTCTGCGAGGGAGGGTGTCGCAGATGTCGAGTTGGGCGGAGCAGCTGCTGGGAGTAAATGACCTTGGTCTGTTCGTCTGTTGTCAAGACAAAGGCACTTCTGTGAATCCTCTAGAAATGGAACTTTCCCTCTGGCACCACAGTGTGCTGTGCTGGGCAACAGTGAGGGCACAAGGCAGCAGAAACTAGGGAATCCATCCTCTCGAGCAAGGTGACTAATTCTATTTCCCAAACCTTCGAACAGTTACTGATGTCATCCATCTTCCCCAAAGCACACCAGCTGGGGATGAGGACGGAATCAGCTACAAGCACACATTCGCATTCCTCTTCTGACACTTATTTGGGGGAATTCCCAGCCCTTCTCCAATTTCTTCCTAATATTCTGGGCTGGTCCTCGGGGCATCTCATCTTTGTTTCACAAGCTCATCATCAGTGTAATAACACCTGGTGTTCTTTTTTTTTTTTTTTTTTTTTTTTTTAGGTGAGGCAACCCTTGGTTGACCTCACAGATTGCAAGGACCTTGCCAGCTTGCGATTCCTTATTTTTTAATTTTATTTTTACTTTATGTTTTACTTTTTCCGCCTACAGCACCTGGTCTTCCTAGGTGGTCTCCCATCCAAGTACTAATCAGGCCTGACCCTGCTTAGCTTCCAAGATCAGATGGGATCGGGCTTGTTTGGGGTAGCATGGCCATTAGACAGGTGTTGTTCTTTCTCGCTTTAACCCACGGCATCTTTGCTAATGCTGCAGAACTCCAAAATGGTAGCTGGGTTGCCAGTGCCCATTGGCAGGCCCAGCTGTTGTCAACCAAAGGTCCCACTTTGTTGGCCCTAAGGCTGTCAGTGGGAGGCAGTGGGGTCCTGGGCGTGTGGTCTGAGGTGCTGGTGCCAATCAGGGTGCTGCCCTGGTGACAGCTTTTTTTTTTATTCCTCTTTCCTTCTAGCCACTCACCAAAGGGGTATGAGTCCCAAAAGTTGGACATTGCTCCAAATGACAGGCTCAGAATCCAGCCTTTCCCCATGTCATTCTTGAACCCAGTTCGTGAGCCTTGCACAATTCCCACGAGATTTGCCAAGGAGGCCCTTATCCCCTCTAGAACTGGCTCCTGGCAGGTCCACCTGTTGGCCTGCCAGTCTGTCCAGAGATGGCAGAAGCTGGGACTTGATTTCTCCCCAAATGGGTGGCTCACTCCCTCAGGTGACTCCCGAGGCACTGAGTGGAAGTGGTGTAGTGAGGGCTGAGAAAGACTAAGACAGAATCGCAGGACCCCCTGAAATTCGCTACACTTTCCATGATCCAAATGCACCACAAGCTGCCCACTCGAAGATCATACTCGCCGGAAGAGGACAGAGGGCAGGAGACTCCCTTATCTAAATCTGCCATTATGTACTCATAATTTCTTTGCTTGCTTATTTATTGCCCGTTGGCTCCACTGGGTCATAAACGGCATGAGGGCAAAGATTCTGTCCATTTTTGTTTTTCCTCTGTATCTATCCCCTGTGCTTAGCAAAGTCCTGGCACATAGGCAGGGTCTCAAGAAACCTTTGTGGAGTGAATGAATGAGTGAATGAATGAATGACAGGCGAAATGAAGAAAGTAGTGTTACTCTTTCTCTCCTGGCTGTGAGGAGCCTGCTTTGCCCTGAGATCAGTGTGCTCTTGTTCATTCACGTGCCAAGGGCCAAGCACTGGGAACGCACAGTCCCCAGGACACAAGCTCCTTGAGCTTGCGTTGTCCTTCTATCTCAGGGAAGCTATTTGTGTTCAAGAGTCGTCAATGTCGTTAAGTCTGTAAGACGTCTGGGGAATGGGAATGGGAGGGGGTGGGTGGCACAGGCCTCTCTGCCTCCACCCCGTACTCCCTGCAGAACCTTCCAGCAAGTGTCTTCAGTCAGTAGAAGCGAGGAAAGTCAGGAAGCAGACGCAGCTCCAGACACACACTAGCAGGAAGGCAAGGACTCGTGCTGTGGTCCTTCGTGCTTTCTGTACAGTTTTTGACCCTGGGTAGGGGCTGCGCCAGACACCAGACACCCAGTCTGGTGGTTAGTGCTGCTCTCCCAGGCTGCCTGCCTATACACCCCCTCCAAGAACATTAGAAACCGCCCCACTCCCCAGGACAGCCTGGGAGCAGAAAATGCCCCATGTGCCTCCCAGGCAGTGGGGAGAGACTGGTGTGACATTCCCTTAGTAAAGTGTCTTAATCAGATGGGCTGCTGTAACAATACTATAGGCTGAGTGACTGGTTTATAAGCAACAGAAATTTATTTCTCAAAGCTCTGGAGCCTAGAAGTCCAAGATCAGGCCACCAGCAGACTAAGTATCTGGCGAGAGTCTGCTTTTTGTTTCATGTGTCCTCATATGGAGAAGGGGCGAAGGAGGGGGATCTCTTTTGCAAGGGCACTAATCCCATCCCCAAGAGCCCCACCCTCACTACATAATCACCTTCTAAAGGCCTCACCTCCCAATACCATCACCCTGGGGATTAGGTTTTACATATGAATGTTGGAGGGACACAAACATTGTCTTTAGTATATCTAATGCCACCTAGGTTTCTGCATCCAGGACTATATACAACCAGTCCCCCGTCGCCTGTGCTCAGAGACACGGGAACCCTGGAGCTCTAAGGCTGCTTTCCCCAACACTCTCTCTTCAAATGAATCGTCCATGAATCCTCACCATCCTCCATCAAGCCCCACGATTTCACGGTCACCAAGGGGGTGGGGCAGATTGCTGAAGGTCTCACAGGCCAGCCCACTAGCGCTGGGCCCCTGAGTCCATGGACGCTGTTGCCACAACTGTCCTTTAAGATGAAGCGTCCTCAGACCCCTATTCGCTCCCCACTTCCATCTTCCTTTCCTTTCCAGTTACTTAAAGTTCGCACCTCCCTTCTCGTCACTGCCTCACATACGTTCCCATTACAGACCTGTCCTTCTCCCGCGTGACTATTTGAGCAGCCTGTGGTTACCAGGTATGGTCTCCCCAACCACAGACGTGGCCCTTTTGCTTCAGACCCTGTGAAAGATTGAGCGGCTTTGCCCTGCCATTTCCAAGGAAGGGAACCGGGAGGGGATTTTGACTTGAGAGAGCTGTGTTAGAGCTCTGACACCTTCTCAAACTGAGCCACTGGGTGGCAGAACTGAGATCTGATTGGGACCAGTTTCCACCTGTAGCATCTTTTTCCAGCAGGGTCTGTATTGAGTTCGGGGAGCCTCAAGTCATGGTAACCTATTCACAAAGACACAACTGGAATCTCCAAGAGGATGAGTGAGTGTGGAGTGATAAAAGAATCCGTTTCATTTACTTGCTAGTCAAACAAAAACAAAAACAAAAACAAAAACAAAAACAAACAAACAAACAAAACCCTCGAAGCTGCTGGGACCGCCTGTGAACTAACCACAGCTGCCTGCCCTCGGGGTCTGCGCCTGGTGCTGGTCTGTGATAGCCCCAGGCTGTTGAACGAGAACAGCTGCCTACCAACAACATCAGCTCCTCTCCTGCGACTATCTTTCCCACCACGGCTGCAGCTGGTCCAGTGCAGAATGTAACTTGACGCAGGTGCTGTTCGGGCTGCGAAGGACTTCTATGTATAGGGAAGGCATTCCGCAGGCACCCAGATGCTCTCAGGCCTGCTGGGAAGTAGGCTGAGTACCAAACCTCCTTTGCCAAAGAAAGATTTTTTTTTGCCGCAAAAAAAAAAAAAAAAAAAAATGGTAGGGTGGCCGTGGCATGATGTCGGATGAGCTGACAGCGGCTGCTTGGGCATTCCCACTTCGTTTACAACCAAGCTCACCAGATCTGGGAGCAGTCTTGGATTTGGATCTCGGAGAATGAATTGCACCAAAAGGTAAGGGCTGTCTAGCTCTAATCGGCTTTAGTAAGGAAATGGCCATAAGCTAGAGGTTGTTATTTAATTCTGTCTGGCTGCGTCTTTAGGAGCATTTAATTGCTAAATGCTGTAGAATTGGGCAGCCAGGGCCAGTGTAGGGTGACGGTCACAGTGGTTGGATAGGTAGCCTGAAAGCCTTCCTTCGGCTTTGCTGCAGGCCCAGTCCCTAGAGGGAGCTGGCTCATGCAAGTGGGCTGTTTCAGGTAAAAGCAGAAAGGGCCACATCTCTGCGAGTGACACTGGTTTTCTTATGCAGCCTTTAGGTTTTCACTCATTAGTTAACCCCAACCATAGCTAAGAAGGCAGAATAACCCACCTGGTGGTGAGAGCGTGCATTTTCAAACAACGGAGCTAAGCAAACCACTTACGACTTGTGAGTCTTCAAGCCAGCTAACTGAAGCTCTACAGTCCTCATATTTTCCATTAGTAATCTGGGATAAATAACCCAATAGAAAAATGCATTTAGGATACAGAGAAGCGATTCACTGAAGAACAACGAAAAATGGCCAACAAATATATGAAAATGTGTTCAAGCTTTCTAGTCATCAGGAAACTCCAAATAAAGACAAGACCTCATTCTTGGCAAATTTTTAAAAGACTGATAAGACATGACGTTGGCCCAGAGGCGCTGTCACGCACTGTTGGTGGGTCAGTAAATTGGTTCGGGCACGTTAATAGATCATTTGTCTGTCCCAAGCTTTTTATGTGTAAACCCTTTGACCTTACAATCCCACTTCTAGGACTCTATCCTGAAGAAATAATTGTGCATATGAATGTGGATGTTCACTGTCGTATTGTTTGTAGTATTTAAAGAATGTAAAGGAAAATATCTAACTGTTCATCGGTAGCAGAAAGGTCACGGGCAGGTGATTGCAGGTAGTTCTCTAGGTTCCGATCGAGAAACAATTCTATTACGTGTGGTTACCTGAAAAGAGCACGTCAGGGAAGAGTCCATATAAGGCAATAGCATTTATATCAGAAGAAATGCATGTTTTCATTTTTAGAGTAGGTGCGTGGTCCAGGTCCAGAAGGAAGGGGATTGAGGCCAGCAGGAGGGAGGGAGGGTGACGTCCACTTTTTACGGTGTATACCCTAGAGTTTTGCATCTTTACAGGCTGCAGCGTAAGGTTATTCTTGTCTTCTCTCGGCCCAGTTCCCCCAGAGAGCTGTGGGAACAAGACTGAAATGGGAAGGCTGCTTCTGGAGCAGAGTTTGAGGGACATGTGAAGAGTTCAGAGCTGGATAGCTTCCATTTCAGATGCCCACTAGATCTCCAAGTGGAGATGCCGAGCAGGCAGCTGCATAGAGGAGTCTGATAGAGATTTGGGCATCACACTTGAAGAGGAGTTTTCTAGCGTCCATGGGCAGCGTGGAGAGGAGTTCCACTAATAAGACACAGTGGGGCTCAGAGACAAGTGCGGTGGGCATCCAAGGCCTGGATTCCAGTGCCCTTGACATGAACCAATGTCCGCTATGTGTCTAAACCAGTGTAGTATTTGAATTGAGCCTTCCCACCCACAGGCATCACGGCACCTTACCAAAGGCGACTTCCATCTTATTCTGAGCACTGCTTCCTGCTTCTGCTTTGAATCTGGCTGTGCTCCTTTGATGGTCGCTGGGGTTTCCACCTTTCCCTTCGCTTGACATCCTGTCTGTAGATTCCTCATTGCTTCAAGAGTCCCATTCTGAGTCACTCTACCCCTCTCACCCCATTCTTCAAATTCCAGCCTACGCAGAGCCCAGACCCCTTACTCACCCAGGAGATTTCAACATTTGCACACTTTTTTTTTTTTGCAGTTTTTAGTTTAATTCCCAAAGGCAGACATATTTTTATTATTATCCCCGCCATCTCGACCGATGAGAAAATGGAGGTTTTTAAGAGGTAAAATAGACTGCCCCAAATGACCCAGATGGGAAGTGCCTCAGCGTTCCATCACGGTGTGACGAATTACCACAAACGCAGCAACGTCAAACAGCCCGCGTCTGTTGTCTAAGAGTTTCTGTGCATCAGGAGCCCCAACGCATCTTCGCGGGGTGCTCTGTGTCAAGTCTCTCGTGGGCTGTGCTCGGGGTATCGGCTGTGACCGGGATTTCATCTGAAAGCTCATCTGGGCGAGGATCGACTTCCAAGTTGCTCAGGAGATGTTGACGGAGTTTCGTTCCTTTTGAGCTGTTCGAATGAGGGCTTCAATCCTGGCTGGCTGTCGGCTGGAGGCCACTCAGTTCCTCCCCAAGGGGCCTGTGTGATGTGGCTGTTCACTTCGTCAGCGTTTGTGAGCCGAGAAGGCAATAGGGACTCTGCTAGGAAGACAGAGTAAGACATTCTCTATAACCCAATCTCAGAAGTGACATCCCATCACTGTTGTTATATTCTGTTGGTACAAAGGAAGTTGCTCGGCCAACCCACACTCAAGGGGAGGGACTGCACAAGGGCAGGGTGGGTGGGGGCGGGGGGTGTTCGCTGGGGCCATCTCAGAGTCGGTCACCGTAGGAGGAAGATTTGGGGTTGTAACTCCGGTCTGTTGACCTCCAGCATTTGGGGTTCTTCCTTCTCTGCATGCCTGGATCCTCGATGGTTGTGCCCTGCTGTGTGCTGAACCAAAGGATAATATCACTTTCCTCAGGTGGCTCCATCAACAACCTTTTCGCCAGGGCTATTGAGTAACCTGATTTTAACAAGCAAAAAACGAGACTTTCAAATTAACGTGCTTTCCCACAACAGAGTGTTGTTTAAAGCTAAGTAAGTAGCCGAAGTGATGATGGAGGGAGCAAATGGAGACAGCTGATAACAACTGTCGTCACCCTTCAAACCAGTCCCGTTCCCAGAGACCACTGGTGCATAATCTCCGTACGCCCAGAACACTGGCCATTTCTCGAATGCTGCCACTCTGCAAGGGCAGTGGGTCAGAGGAACGGGGGGAAACTAGCCACCAGCGCACCACTCCAGCCTTCTCGCTGAGCCACCTTCTTCCACCCAGTCCAGTGGACACAGCTTCTGGTCTGTGATGGACGAGTCCCTGAGTGACAGGACGGCCTTCCGGAGCACCGGCTGGGAGAAATGGTGGGTGGCAGCCCTCTCTTCCTGCGTCTGCCGTCCCCACTGCCACCACTTCCTGAAAACTTCTGACAGGGAAGTTTCCCAGCACTGTGGCTTCGCGGTAGCCCAGTGACAATTTCACGCATCCCTCTGCTCCTATGCCTGTTTCTTAGGCGGCGGCTGCGTGGGGCTCTCTCCCCACTGCCCCCTACTTCTCGAAATGGTCACTTTAGTTTCCACGACCCCCAATTATCTCATCATCTGGGACCTTCCGTCTTTAGCTTAACCCAGGTGGTATAGTTACTCAGTATTCCAGGCACTGAAAAAGAGATATTCCTTATACGTGGGTCTATATCTACAGAAATACCTATATGACAGAGAGGCTCAGAGCATGGCTTTGAAGTCAGACAGATCCTGCCACTTAGTGACAATGAACTCTGACACGTTCAGAGCCAAGTGTGGTGGGCATCTTAAACTTTCTGAGCCCCAGGTTCCTCTTCTGTAGTGTGGAGATCGGTACTGCTACCTCGCAGGCCTGTTGTGAGGACTAAGTGAAACGATGCGTGTGGCACTTGCTACCACGCATAGCGCATGATAAATACTTAGCAATACGTCTCTGTGATCCGCAGGACACCGCCAGCCAGTGACTCCCCATCCTCACCAAACTGTAGCCCCCGGGAAGACCGGGACCACGTGGGTCTCATCCACAGCGCCGACCTTGCTCTCTGGCACAACACGGCACGTGGCGAGGGCTTAATAACCGTTTGTGGAATGGGTTAGTAAAGAAGGAATACCGCAGTTAACGACAAACATATCTAGCGCATCTTCCCAAGGAGCTCAAAGATCTCTCAATATCATTTAATTCAACTTCAAAGTCCACCTTGGATGATAAGTAACAGGTTTGGCTATTTCGATAGGTGCCTGGCCAAGGCCTGAAGGGGTAAACGTGCCTCGCTAAGGTCACACAGGGAATCTGGCGTGGTTATAAGGTGGCGATTCAGATTCTTGGACTCTCAGCTCACTACTACATATCCAGCATGTTGAGATCATTTTCCCAGCTTGACCGATTTAGCAAATAGGGAACAACAGCTCCCTCTGAATGGGGACTTTCTAATTCCTTGTGACCATGACTCATTTGGGAAGAAAAAGAAAATCAGTCGTCCCAGGCTTTGGTGCTGAGCAGCGGAGTGATAGCCAGCCACCTTCTACTTGTTAGTCCAAGAGTGTGATCCGAACGCCCCTGGAATTCTCACAGCACCCCCACGGGTGGTTTTAGTGCATGGCGAGGTTATCTGCTCAGGTGTGACCGACAGCCATTGGAGAATAAGAACAAATCTCAGCATCAGGTGATCTGGCTCCTAGTCCAGCCGTCCTAGCTGTGCGACTCGTCACACTTTCATTTTCTCTTCTAAAAAGGAGGGAATGTAACGCCTTGGAAGGGTTTGATGATGTGATGCTGTGTGGCAAAAAGCACCCAGCACCCTTTCCCAAGAGAATGCTTGTGGAGTTTGGGTCTGAATGCAGGGCCAGCTTTAACCATCCTATGTGGTGACAGGCCCGGGGAAAATCTATCCGCCCCCCCCCAGTCTAGCTTTCCCATTGGCATGTTGATTGAGGCAGTGATTTTCGAGATTCATCTCAGAGCAGAACTCTTTTGTCCAGCAAACTTCACATGGATGGGAACCAAAGTACATGGAAGTGATAAAGTGGAGCTTTCTGGACAGAGCAGAGCTAGCTCTCTGTCTGTGTTCTGCCTCCATAAACGTTCTGTAATGGTCTCCCATGTGGCTCCCTGAGCCCCAAAGCCTCCCATAACTTGGTTTGAAAACAACTGAACTAAAGTATTCTACATGGTTCCTGTCAAAGTAATAATAATATCAATATATTATTGTAATACAAACGCTAGCTGTATGATGATGATGATGATGATGACATTTACTGCCATAGTTCTCAAACTTTAGCTTGCATCAGAATCTTATTAAAACAAAGGTTGTTGGGCCCCACACTCTGAGTTTCTGATTCAATAGGTTTGGGGTGGGACCAAGACCTTGCAATTCTAATAGGTTCCTAAGAGATGCCGTTGCTGGGGTCTGGGAACCTACTTTGAGAATTGTAGGTTTACTCTGTGCTTTCTGGATATTGCCTGGATAGTTTCATTTAAAGCTCACAACTGTGCTCTGAGGGAGGTATCGTACTGTTTATATATCTTACCTACGGAAGAAGAATCCGAGGCTTAGAGAGTCTGAGTGACTTGCTGGGGGTCTGACAGCTATGAAGTGGCAGGTTCCAGTCCAGGTCTGACTCCAAAGTCCTCACTCTTAACCATGATGTTAAAATGAAAATGTGTTACAAGGGATGGGTACACTTATTTCCATACGTTTGTTAAAACAAAGGTTGTTGGGCCCCACACCCAGAGGCATTCATGTATTTGCATACATTGACCCAGTACAAATGACTTGTGCTCAGGAAAAGGGTTTCCGCATAGCTGAGGTTTGATGGAGAGCAGAAAAACAAAACGAAACAGGAATGCTTGAAGAATAGACCATAGTCTGCCCATTTGGGGCACCCAGGCAGCCATACAACTTCTCAGGGTTCCTTGGAGATACTGACCAAAAGAGGCAATGCTTGTGACAAAGGATAGAAAACAAATTTCGCTTTATTCATTTATTTATTACTTCATTAATTTACAAAATGCTCACAGAATGCCTACCAGATGCTGGGTGCTACTTTGTGTTGGAGATACAAAAAGAAGTAAAAATGGATGTGGTCTAGGACCCTTGGGGCCTACAGTGCATTCAGTGTTATTAAGTGTAGTAATAATTTTGCCCAAATATTGAAATCTTGAAACTTAACTTGGGCCACATGATTCTCTTATGTCCCAGCCCACTGGTTCTGACTCTTCCAAGTCTTATTATCTTATATTAATCACTGCGTCTGTGGAACTAGCAAATTTCCATTCTGACTCATGTAGTTCAACCCAATTCTGACATCATGATCTCAAAAGTCTGCTTTCTCAATGGATGGGGTTGTGTGTGTGTGTGTGTATTTTACAGAAAACTTGAGAACTGATTTAATTATAAGTGACCTTATCCTAGTACAAAGACATTTTAATCAAATGCTTTTATCACAAACCACTTTTACCTACTATGCGAAGCATCTTTTTTATAATAATTTTTAAAATTTTTCAGTCACAGTTGGCATACAATGTTATATTAATTTCAGGTGTGCAACATAGTGATTAGACATTTATATAACGTACTAAGTGATCACCATGATAAATCTAGTACCCATCTGACACCATACATAGTTATTACAACATTATTGACTATATTTCTTATACTAGACTTTATATCCCAATGACTATTTTATAACTACTAATTTTTACTTCTTAATTCCTTCTCCCTTCTCACCCACCCCCAATACCCCTCCCATCTGGCAACCATAAAAATGTTCTCTGTATCAACAGTTTTTTTATTCTTGATTATAGACAGGACTTGGCTGGTGTTTGATCATTGGTGACTTGCAAATATGACTAATAGGTAGAGGTTTTTTTAACTGGTCTGCTCTTGTGTTCTTCTCATTATTGCTAATTACCCAATGTGTCTGATATACCAGATGGATGCTTAATGAATGATCTAATGACTGGATCCTAAACATCATATTAGGTCCAAGAGAACCGTGGTCCTGGAAGAGAGGTTTGAGCAGGTCTCATTTTGCCATCCATTCATCTTTCCATTTAGAATAGTTTTGAGGAGGCCAAATTAGATCCTGAAGATCATACAGCACTATTTGATTCCAAGGAAAATTTCCCCACATCCTGGGCTTAGCATGCTTTCTGTAAAAAAAACTCATTTTGGGGAAATTCTGTCTTATTTGTTCCAATTCAGATTTACTCACTTTGGCAAAGTTATGACCTATAAAAAAGTAATAACAGATACGGTAAGTCTTAACAACTGAAAAGGCAAGTTTTGAGAAAATCATGTGAGAGAAAGAAGGAACGAGAGAAAGGAATGCTGGGAAAGAAAGACTAGTAAGAAGTGGATGACCCGAAGCATAGTTTTTATAGTGAGCTGAAGAAAACCCCGAGGCTGCCTCCTGGATGTGCGATTTCCTGCTATCTGCTCTGCAGAACTGTTTGCGTTAAAAACAAAACTAAATTTAAGCTAAAAAAGTAAAAACTTACCATTTAGGGCAGACATATGGACTATTTGCTTTGACCACGTAGCAGCTGCCAGTCTTCTAAAAGTGGTCCCAAGAAAGTTTTTCAAACAAAGACGGCAGCGCTAGCTGGCACGTGGGACCTGTGGCATGAAATGAGTGCTTTCAAAAAGAGGAGGAGGAGGAAGAGGAGGAGGAGGAGGAGAGAAGGGAGGAGTGGGAGGGGAGGAGGAGAGGAGAAGAAGAGGAGGAGGAGGAGAGGGGAGGAGTGGGGGGGGGGGAGGGGGAGGAGGAGAAGGAGGGAGGAGGAGGAGAGGGGAGAAGTGGGAGGGGGAGGAGGAGAAGAAGAACAAGCATCCAGTTCTTTTGGTTAATGTCCAACTTGACTCACCAATCCTAATGGCCCTCTAGTGATTACTCCTATTTGGGCATTTCCAGTGGAAAAGTATTTAGTCTGTGAAAAGCCTCAGTAGTTGTGTTATGAAGGTAATTGTTTTTGTTTGGGCTCAAAATTAGCCTGGACTAAAGTACCCCCACCTAGATAATGCATGCTGCCTCCTCATGCCCAGATCTGCCTGGCCGTTGGCATGGTACCCTACAGCATGACGTGTAGCCTTGGCCCTATCCCCAGGTTGTCCCCAGGTTGCCTGGCCAGGCCCACATCAGAGCAGGGGGCCGAGGAGGATAAAGATGACGAGGCGATGTAGCTAAGTGTTTAAGAGCTTAGGGTCTGAAGCCAGAAAGAGCTGGGTTCAAAGATCGAATCTACCTCTCACTGGGCCTCAGTTTCCAAACAAATCTTGATAATAACATGGGCTTAGTGCAAAGAGTCGATGAGACTATACGCTAAAGGCTTACCTCAGTGGATGGCATGTGCCATGCAATCAGCCAGTAGTACCTGTGATCACTGGCAGTCTCGGTCTTAGTACGGGGGGTTTAAGAAAGGAAATGAGGTGGGGTGAGGGGTGTTCTCGAATGCATGTGCACCCGATCACGAAGCTGGTCAGAATTGTGTCTCTGTCCACGCGCGGCGCTGTCCAATGAAACATTCCACGACGCCAGAACGTCCTGCATCTACACTGCCCCACACGGCATAGCTCGCGCAGCGTGAGCTGCTGAGCACTGGAAATTGGGTTAGAGGAAGTGAGTTTTCAGATTGAATTAATTTAAATTTAAATAACCATGTGTGGTCTGTCACAGCTTGATAAGATTAAAATGGCCAGATCTGTCCTGAAAGCGTGCCCCAACACACACGCACGCACGTACACGCACACACGCACAGCCCATCAGCAAAGACTGGGAGACTTGATTTAGGCATTTAAGGAATTTCTTGTCCATAGCTGACCGTTAAGCTAACCAACCTGAGCCTTCAGTGGCTACACAGGACAAACAATATAAATTTTGCATAATTAGTCGAGGAAAAAATAAATTAAATAAAATTGCGCAAATCTACGTGAGAAAGGGCAAACATTGTGAGAGAAGAGTTCAATGTAAATATCAGGAAGGTTAGAGCTCACAGGATTGAAAATGTCAGAAAGAGCCACATTTTTGATGAGCGATGATATAATTCTTATTATATCCCTTTGGCACAAAAACAAGTAAAATACGAAACATTTCTAAGCCTTGGAAGTCAAACAGTCTGGTTTCAAGAGTTATTTGACAAACTGTAACTCGACTGAAATGAAAGAGATTAAACCTTGACTTGGAATTTACAAAAGAAAAATGGATGCCACTTGGTGAATGGCCGTGATGAACAGATGAGGCAGCGTCGGCTCTAACCGTAGAACCTCGTGAAGCAGAGGCTAGTTTCTTGAAGGTCCTCAAAGAACATGAACCTGTACAGGTGAAAGTCATTTTTTTGAAGAAGAAGAAGATGAGACTGACAGCACTGCTTACGTAGCTCACTGCTGAGCTGGCAATGAATTCACTCACTGGCAGCCTAGTGAAAAAGCCCAGATGGGGAGAAATTAATAAAATTGTCATGTTTTCTGTTCCTACCAAGATACAGGTATAAATGGTGCGTGTTCAGTAATATCGCAAATGCAGCACAGATATGGTAAGAGAATGTCTAGTGACGATGGTAGGCTTAAATAGTGGTGAATTACAATTCAGAGGGCCAAGGATCCAAGATGAAAAAAAACAATGTTTCAGAAAGCATTGGTTTTATGAGCACTTAAGATATTACGTGAGGCTCTCACATATTTGAAGTAAAAGTGGCTCTGCATTCAGAGATTTTGAGCCCTGGTTTCTGCCAGTTACCAGTTGGGAGTCATCCAGCAAATTACTTACATACTCTGTGCCTCACGGTTTCTACACGTGTGAAAATGAACTTGAGACTGATGATGATCGCATCAGATTCTTGTCAGGAAAATAGTTCAGAACATTATAAAGCACTTTGCAAACGAAACATGTTATCATCATCATCATCATCATCATCATCATCATCATCATCATCATTTTGAGCTTCTCAAATAATCCTAGGGAGCTAGATAAGCAAATTGGCCATATGACAAGTGAAGGAACTGAAGTGCAGAGGGGTCAAAAGACTAGCCCAAGGTCACACAACCATGACAACAGGGCTCCTCACCATAGCTAAGAAAAAATGGATGGCATTTAGCTGACGAACACAATGGTTTCCGATTTCTTTTGAATCTCTGGCTTTAGAAATGCTTAAAATCATGGGACTGCAGAACTGGCGTAGTCAGCACTGCCAGTCGGTCCAGGCCAGAGAGGCCCCTGGCCAGCGCCCTGCGTGTTAGTTAGAGTGAGGGCTGGCAAACTGGACCGAATCCAGCATGTTTTGGTAAATAGTTTTATTAGAACACAGCCATTCATTTACAAATTGTCTTCGGCTGCTTTTGTCCTGCAAGGGCACAGTGGAGTAACTGCAATAGAGAGACTAAAGCCACAAATATTTACTCGCTGGCCCTTTACAGGAAGAGCCTGTCCCCTCCTGCATTCAAGGGCCCCGAGATCACAAAACCCACAAGAACAAGTGTATTCACACGTGGCCGTTCTACCCTCAGGATCTGGCCAGCGGCACTGGTGGAGCGTGGCCCACACCCAGCACCCCTCTGGCCTCAAGCCCC
This sequence comes from Eonycteris spelaea, assembly GCA_003508835.1. Classification (NCBI taxonomy): domain Eukaryota; kingdom Metazoa; phylum Chordata; class Mammalia; order Chiroptera; family Pteropodidae; genus Eonycteris; species Eonycteris spelaea. The sequence goes on from PUFA01000036.1 coordinate 3,037,880, forward strand.
AGACCTCCACGCCTGCAGCGTGTCCACAAAGGGTACCACTCCTCTGGCTGCCAGACGGGTAGGGCTTCTGCCGCTTCTGACTTGGGCACGGCGTTGGGTGCAATGGATTTGAGCTGCGTAAATGCTCAGATGACAGAAAGAACAAATCGATTGAGTTCTCAAATCCTTCCTCTCAGCTAGTGTGAGTGCCGTCAATTCTTGCATAACAAAGTCTCGGTTCCCCCGGAGTCAGGCGCCCTCGCTTCAATCTGAGTTTCAATTCCTGGTCTGGTCCTGGGGATGCTCACGCAGACTGGCACGGAACTTTCCACCGATGCGCATGCCGACTGGGGCACGTTCTGCGATGCTAAACAACGTATATTCCTTTTCAACAATTTTTATACAGGTCTCGCTATAACGTGAGTGGAGCGTGACATTTCTTACACTGGCAACTGGCTGGGCATTGAACACTAGCATTGTGAATCATTTTGTTTTTCTAAAATGGTTTTATTCAAATAACTTTGATTTAAACTTTTGTCACACGGGGATTAGAAACTTGTGTTTTGCCTTTTAATTTTAAAGATACATTTTGAGTTTTTAGGAGATAGATACATACTTGAAAACATGACCGTTTTTAATTTCTTGATTTTTTTTTACATTTATTTTAACTTACGTTATTGGATGGAGCTAATATATTCAAATTTTATATACTTCGAATGCTGTTTCGCCTTATTTTTATAATTCTTTGAACGTTAATGTCAGTGGAATGAGATCCAGGTTTCTCATTTATGACGGTACTCATGCTTTTTCGGTTTGGGCAGTAGCAAGAATATGCCTAGCTTTGATTTCTTTTTTTTTTTCTTTTAGACAACAGATGGGAAAAGAGACTGAACAGAATTATTAATATGGTTATTTATCTCCCATCCCCCAACCGCTTGATAGGAATTCTCTAGTTAGAATAATGTCGATTCCATTCTGCCTCAATGCCTCTGGGAATCCGTTTCTCAGGAAAATAAAAAGTTCTCTTCAGTTCGGGGAGTACACGACCCTACTTAGCTGCTTTTCTGATGGGTCTGGGTCTCTTTTTCCAGTGACTAACTTGCACAGATGCTGCTTCTCGGAGGGTCCACCGCGGCCAGCTCGAAGTTCCTCGAAGCCCCATCGGAGGCTGCTTTCCCCAGGAGGAGGGAGGGGCTTCTGGGCTGGCTTGGAGACTGGAAACAAGGTGGCCTTTGTCCCCTTTGTCTCTGACAGCTGCTTCCCCTGGGGTGCCATTAGGATCAGCCATTCAGGAAGCCAACCAAAAGCCTGCTTCTCTCTTATTGCAGAGAGACACGTCCCCAACCACTCAGGGCTCTCCTGGCACTAGTGGCGTTTGTCACCACCCAGTGGGTTCCAGGGCCAAGGCTTAGCTCGGCTGCCTCGGCGCTCAGGAGAGCTTCTCCCCCACATCAGAGGACATAACGTGTTCATTTTTTAGCTCGTTCGGTCATTGAACAAATACTGACTGCATGCTTCCTGTGTGCCAGGCCCTGTGCCAGGCAAGGGACACGACTGTGAGCATTGTCATCGTCCTCCTGTGCATCGTCGTCTCTGTCTCTGGTTCCTGACACTGAACTTCCACAACCCTTGGAATTTCGTGACAGGCTTTCCGTTTTTCAACATGAGCACCTTTCCATCACACCCAGGTTTGTTCTAGTGAGGTGACTTCGGATGGGGGCACTACATAGCCTCTGGATGGGGCTGGTCACCAGAAAGGCCCAGTGATGAGAACTGTGGGGTATGATGGGTGAGTGGCTGCTGTGGCACAACACAGTTATCCTCTTAGCCCACCTGGACGTCTCCTGCAGCTTCAGGGGATGACTGCCACACACAGCATCAGTGTCCTGCCCAAGACGCGTGTCTCTCTGCCTGGGGGGTGAGCTCAGCCTGAGCACAGGTCAGGCCAGAAGCGCTGAGGCGTTAGGACTCCAAAGACCAACTTTCAACAAACGAGAGAGTGAACGTGTGGAATCAGCACCCCGGGCCCTCGCTCTTGGGTGTAGCAGTTCTGAGACACGTTTTCCTCAGCCCTTCAGCAGGCCCCGGGCAGGCGTGAGCCCCGTTGTCCTCAGCATGCACCCTTTCCTGGCTCTCCTCCGTCACTGTCTCGCTTTCCCGTCCCCTCACCTGGGCTTTCTGAGATCACCTCCTAGACATACCATTTGTACCCAAATCTTTCATCTCAAGTTTACTTCAGGGGAACCCGTATGCAGAGAGACAGGTGAGCTCTGCAATCAGACCCTATGAGTTTGAATCCCAATTTTGTTGCTTTCTGTGTGACTTTGGGCGACTTATTTAACCTTCTTGTACCTCAGTTTTCCCATCTGTAAAATGAAGATAATTTCGCTAACCTCATAAAATTTTGGGGGGTCGAAATGAGATACTTCTCGATTTACTGCCGAGTGACCCCTTGTTCCCTCCTGTCCCTGCTCTCTGCCTGTGCGAGTTCAGTGCTTCTCTTGGGCACCGGGTAACCCAGCGGCTCTCACAGAGAACTCAGTAGAAAGTCTTCTCTGTCATCTTGCCACTTCCACAAATCTACATACTCCACTACCTCCCACCTTCTGGATCCTTCCATCATGCCTTGCCCTCACTGAGTCTCAGTGCAGTGGAGAGCAGGACACAGTGTCCCTCCAGGGCCGTCAGTGTTACCCGCCCCTTCCTTTCTGCTCTCCTTTCCCCAACCTGGAACATTCTACTTTGAGTGGGGGGAGGAGAGAAGTGGGGAGGGGGACAAACTATGTCCCCTTGTCAGGTTTTCTTCCAAATGTAGTTTTTCATGCTGTGGGTGTTTCTTGCTGTTCCCGAGGCTTCGGGTTTTGAAAAGCAAAAGCCAAGAACTGACTTTTGAATGTATTTCTCAGCTTTGTGCAGTGTCTCCTCCTCCTGAGGCAAGCCGGGCATCAGGCTGACTGATAAGGAAAGGACACGGGGTAGAAGGACAAGGGGGAGGGGAGAAACACGTTAGAAAACACGGAGCCCAGCGCCTGACCACAACGGGAAAACCACAATGCGGCGCCTTAAGAGGAGACGGTAGGTAGCTTCCTGCACCGGGGCTGGGCAGCTGTTTCGTACGCCAGGGCCTCGTGCAGACTTCTGCCCTGGAAGCCTGCATAACCCCTGAGACCATGTGAATGTTGCAGAGAAAACTGCACCCACGTCTCCATCTTGTCTGCCAGGTTGTGGACCTATTTCAAAGCGATAGCTAATAGCAGCAGGTAGTGCCAGTCTATGATCTGCTGCTGACATGTGTCAAACGTGCTTTCAGGTCTGTCACCCAGCCCTGTGACCAGCCAAGAATCAATCCCGGACCAACAGAACATTGCAGTGTCTCTAGGAATGCATGTACACTCAGTCCAAGCTGGGGGTTGGCGGCTCTTCCCCCGCTTTGGTCCTTCTGGTCTGGTCTTCCTGGACTACCTGCCAAGTCTCACTTGCAGAGTATGTGGCTAAAGTAATTTCTATGGCAGATGGTCAGGGTCACCTTTCAGGAGAAGAAGGGCCAGCATGTCGTTTCTGGCACAAACGTATTGCAGGCTGCAAAGCCCAGCTCCATGTGCATGAAAACACTATCAATGAACTTCAGGCAGAGATGTCTTTCTTAAAGTGGATTCTGTGCAAAAATAATGGACATTGCATGGAAATAGGATTCTGTGGTCTAATATATTTAGCGGGTCAACTTCTCAGTCTTCCATATACAACTGTACATTGTAACGCCCAAGATAGTGAGTGGCATGATGTGTGATATTGACTCATTCACGTGGGCCCCAAACCCTGTCTAACACAGACAGCTTCTGGGACTGTTGCTAAGTGGAACACACTTTAAGAAGCACTGTGACAGTGCACACTGCTCTTGTTACTGCCTATTGTTTGTGGTTATGACCATTGTGGTTTGGGGTTAGAAAAAATATTATCTTGTAGAAGCCGAGTGACTAAGAAGCAGCATCTCATCATTCCTGTAAATGTCCAGATCCTAAAAAAATCAATGGCTGGATTGTTGCCACCACTCATTTCAGAGCTGGGCTTGTCTGGCTTTGTTTCTGTTTGTCCAAAGTCCAAGTCGTTTCTTTTATTTATACTGTCTTTTTGAAATAAATCACTGTCTTCAATAGCCCTAAAAGATGGTGGGGATCATATGAGACATCTCAGAGTCTTTTTGGGTAGCCTATTCATTATTAAATTAATTCGTCCCATAATGTTTAGTGCCTACTGTGTACTGAGCACTACAAAATATACTAAGTTGGAAAAAAGCAAAATCCTCTACTTTAATCTCTTCTGGGCCAGCTCTGATGTCCTCGGCCATTTATGTTCTAGAAAATGTTACAGTAAGACGTGTGTAGATAGAAGAACCCATCTGGAGATGAAGGAAATTCATAGCTGCTTCCAGGTTGAGTGCTCTGGGGAGAGACCCAGTTCCAAGGGAGCCGAACAAGGAAGAAAGATGACTCCACTTCCGCTTAATTTCAGTGAACTTCTTGGAAGAGGTGGCCGTTCCAAATATCTGAAATAAGGACATTGGATGGCTCTCGAGATGAGTTTTTCAAATAAACAGAAGGACCGAGGCTTGACAATGTTAGCGGAGTGAATGAAAGGAGGCAACGTCCACAGGATGCACGGAAGCCGTAATGCTGGATATTCTAAACATCTTGGTTCGCTGTTGAAGACAGCCTCTCCTGTACTGCCCAATTCCCTCTGCTGTGAACCGTCAAGCCAGTGTTTCATTAAAATATTGGCCCTCGAACACACATTTCATCCAAAGATGACAGGATTTTATGAACAGAGATTAGGCCTTGGACCAAGTTGGTAATACATCAAAAGCTTCATTATACAGGTGAGGAAAAACGACCGATTACTGGATGACAGATTTGCCATGGAGCAAGAGGGTGGACTCCCTGTGGCCATTCCAGAAAGGCCTCATTGTGAATGTTGACTGACCCATGAGGTGACTTTCTTTGTGGGAAGTGGTGTAGAAAGAGGACAAGAAAGGGCAAAGGGGGAAGAGAAAGAAAATTGGGGTGGGGGGAAACTCCCCTCCATCCATCATTCTATTAAAGTTATTCGAGCCCCCAGAGAAATGTTACCATGGTGTGATGCTTAACTTATAGTAAAAGAGAACATAAAATTATTTTTCTATTCAAGCCCAATGAAGAGCTACGTGGAAAACTGGAGAATTTTTCCTCTCACTCAAAATGAACAAAAGGCCTATTAATAATGTTAGGATGTGACCTCACAGTGGTTAAAAATATTTGTGTTGTTTGTATGTAAAATCTCAGGTAAAGCATTCAGGACTGGTGTGGGCAATAAGAAATGTTAACATAAGAGAGAAGAGGAAATGAAAACACAGTGGAAATAATAGACTTGGATTAATACCAGTATTTTCAAAGGAGCCCAAACAACTTCAGATTCAATCGAAGTTTCTTTGCCAAGGACTCAAGACACATTCCATCCATCAGCAGGCTGGCTGCTGTTTCCTAAGGAATGTCTTTAAAATCAGCCCTTTCGCCTTGGTCCTCCAGGCCAAAGCCTGCCTTGTTTTCAACAAATAGTACTGTCACCATCATTGTGTGGTGACAAAACTCTGCCGGCTGCTCCGTCTGTGTCTCTGCTCCCTGACCTGCCTCGTTTGATTTTGCCCATTCGTGTACTCATTCTTTTTTTTTTTTTCTCCATCAGTAACTGAGGACATAACATATAAGTAATTAGATGACCCTTGATGAGCCTAAACAAGGCACGTTGGACATGTCCTGGTTTGGCTGGTGGTTTGCTGAGACAGATAGGCCCAAAGATTTGGTTTCTCTGAATGTGCCTGAGAGAGGTGGTGTCTAGAGTTGGAGAGTTTCAGGCCAGGAGACAGGGCATAGGTGGCTGTGCCTTTCTCTGGCTCCGTGGACAGTTTTGAAACCCTGTAAGAGAGAAGGGTTAATAACTGATGCTGAAGAAAACTTCCTATGAAGTGACCTGGGATACTGGGGTATGATTGTGGGGTGGAGGGTGAAGGCGGGGTGCCCAAACAATGCTGCTTAGTTTCTCCCCATCCTGCCAGGCGACAATATGTCTTAGAACTGGTGAGGGGTCACTTCCCCTACTTCTGCAGAAAATTCAGCTTCTGTCTGGCCCCATGAGGCCTGGCAGCTTTGAAAACAGGAGTCTGTAGTAAACAAACCACAGACGCGTCTCGGAGCCTGGTATGGATTTGTGAGCGGCCATTATATGCTCTATCTAGGGAGAATAAACAAAAACATTTTAAAAAACAAGCCAGTTAGGAGTTTGACGCAGAGACTGCTGGTACCCACCAATGTCCATGTGCTCTGCTCTCCTGGGCACAGCCGATGACATTTCCTTAACCGCTTTGCACCTAGAGACCATGTGACTGACTAGTCCTGGTCAATGAAATGTGGGTGGGAATGATGGCTACCACTTCCAGGCCAGGCTTCTAGAACCTTCTATAAGCTCATACACATGCTCCCTCTTTGTTCATCTTCTGATTGGGTGCAAAGGAGCCTGAGCAGAACTCTGAAGCCCTAGGTGATGTCAGAGCCACAAAATGGAAGGTGCCTAGGTCCCTGAATGACTTGGTGGAGCAGAGCGTCTCATACCACACCACATTCTCAGTATCACTGGACAGTGGTGAGCAAAAATTTTAGCTAGGTTATGTCAAACCACTGAAATTTAGAGCTTGCTTGTTATAGTGATTACCATACTGACTGATGCTAAAAAGCCTTGATGTTGAGAGGGGTCATGGTTCCTTAGTGCCTTCTCAGATATTTCCCACTGAAGTTTCCAGAAGTACAGATAAGAGTCAACTCATATCCCCAGGGGCTGATGACCCAACTGGCTTGCTTTAAGTTTCAATTTCGTCTTAGGCTTCTGAATGGAAAATTTTTCTGCTATATCATATATTCATGTTTGTTTTTATATAAAAATAATATTTATTAAGATTTAACCCTCAAGTTGAATTGACTTTGAACCTGGCATCTCAAGCAACAGCTATGTTCAAGTTTGGCTCCAAAGATCTCTGTCCCCCGCTCCCCCTTTGCCCTGATAGTTTGGTGAAAAGTGAAGCTACCTCTGCGTATGCAAGGTTTCACCGAGCTAGTACCCTTCAGATTTCAAGTGCCTCATCTAGTTCTTTAAAAATAGAGCAACCCTTGGGCCTATATTTTGTTAATGCTGATGCTATTTAAAATGTTTTAATAACTTAGTTTGACAAAAAAGACATATTTTCTAAAAAGTCTAGAGTCATTTATTGAAGCCATATCTCTCTTTGAGGTGGGGCAGTCGAGATGTAAAGATAGTTAATGTCTTTTTTTCCCCTACCTTACATTTATTTACACTGCTGTGAATTTTCCTCCTGCTCTGATTGAGATTACACTACCCAGAAGGTGACCAGCCAGAATTATAGCCTGGACCCTAGAGAATCACCTAGTCATCACTTCATCTTCAAACAAAAGGCCATCAAAACTACCTTAGATCAGCAAGAAGGTACCTGAATCCACTCTCAGACAAAAGTAAAACCCCTAGTTTTTTTTTTTTCTATTTTCTCAGTGTTATTATTTCTTATCTTTAATGGTTTATCTGGGTGAGACACTGAGAAATTCACAGTCACAAGCAAAGTGAGCTAACCATGCTTCTGCCATGAAGAATGATCAGCTTTTCTGGGTTTTAAAGGCAACCCCCGTCTAGGTTGCCTTTGGTCATTCTGGACCCCGCTGAGGAGGGTTGGAGCAGGGAGGCGGAGCCCGGGCATCTGAGATGGGGCTTGGAAGGGCCCGGAGAGGTTGCAGCTCCCGTGCTAGGAGGGCGCTGAGGGGTTGTGGATTTGGATAGCGTGGGACCCCAGCAGAAAGTTAGGTCAAGACCCAGGAGAAGAGCCACTGACTGCAACTCAGGTTTCCAGGCGGGGCCTGCGGTCAGTGGGGAGGTGCCCCGTATACATACACAATGGCGTGAGGAAGTGCCCACCAAGGGTGCAGAAGAAACCCTGGTGGCAGCAGCAGGTGGCAAAAGGGGCCATACCCAGGACAATGACCATAGGTTAAGGAACAGGCCTCGCTTTTAATTTGGGGGGTTGAGGGGTGGGGTGGCACATAAACTTTATGTTCATGTGCCAGAATTAAGACATTTCACCAGAGGAAGGGGCTTAGGGGAAGAATCAGGGCTCAGACCTGGATACTAGTCAACTGGGAAGAAACAAGGAAGCTGTCACTCTCTACACCTTTGACAAATGCCTCGGAGCACTCCCAGCTGCCATGATTGTCCATATTTTACTCCAAATCCAATCTGTGACTCCTATTGTCTTCTGACCCTGTGGGACGCTTACGAAAATGTAACAGATGGCTGTGTATGGCAATTGTGCCCCTTCCTGACTGTCAGGAGTGGTTGTTTTCATACAGTACCTTTTTTTTTTCATCCAAAAGTAATTTCTCTTTATATCCAAATGCAATGCATTGTTTCAATATTGTCAAAAAGTCAAAGAAGAAAACCAAAGTCTCCCATAATGCTACGAGACAAGCTCTGTTAACACATTACTGCATTTCCTTCCCATTTTTCCCTTGGTGCTGCCTGTCTAGGCTGGCCCTCTCTTTCAGGTGCCACCGCCCCAGGTGTGGTGACGAGCCTGTGCTAACCCTTTCACATCCCCCAGGCGCTCATTCATACAATAGTCGATGGAGCCAGAAGTGCGGTGTGTGACACAGAGCAGAAAGAAAGCTATAACCTGCCCACCAGGGACCAAACCTACCACAGTCTCAGCAGATCCCTCACCAGCCACAGACCTGAGCCTGACACAGGCAGTTTAGATGACATTCAGCTGCTTCCCAGCGTTTATTGGAATATATGTGATACCCGCCTATTGAAATAAACTGTAAATGGCAGTTCCATACCCAGGGTCCCAAAAAGCGAGGTACCAGCAGGGTAACTGAGAGATCATTGACTGCAGTTCTGGTCTCAAATCCCTCTAAGCCCTCCTTCATCTGGTTCCCTCTGAGACCCAAACCCGATGTCCATGTTTTGACCCCTCCCCTTGCCTTGAATCTCTCCACATTCTATGGGTGTGTAGATTTGGCTAGGTCGATGGCAGTGGTCGACAGCACAGTGAGAGGACTCAGGTTGGAGAGGCAAGCATCGTTCACATGTCCCATGTTGCTAATTTGGGATTCGGGGTTGAAATCATGGGCTTTGGAGGCTGGCCTGACCTGGGTTCAATCCCAGCTCTGCCTTTCGTTAGCCGCATGAGTTGGGCAGAACACTACCCTCTTTAAGGCTCAGGTTTGTCATGGTCTAAAATGTGGATAACGATACACATCCCTAAGGATTTATGTGATGATTAGATGAGCTAGGGTGTCATTTCTCAGACTTGAGATGACATCCTGCAGATTTCCTGTTGATCTGAATTCTTTAAATTAAGACATGTCTTAAATATCAACAAACACTCTTATGCTGCTCTAAAGCCAAAAGCAAGTTTACAGATAAATAAAAACCAAACAAGCCAACAAAATTAAAATTGATTATTGTGATGGATGATATTATTTTGCCGAAGTTAATTCAGCTTCTTCTTTTTTTTTTTAAGTCAGCTTCTTGAAATGCTAGTTTCTAGTGATCACCAGGATGTTGTTCTTGGCATCCTGGCCCACCATATGCTGTACCATGATCAGCCCGCCTACCGGCTTTCTCTAGTCTAGACATTATAAATGGGAGGACTGTAGGCTGTATGCAGCCTGAGACGTGTTTCCTCTGCCCCCACAGTATTAATTTTTTTTTCAATTAGTTGTCATTAGAGAGGAATTAAGAAATTTTATGTAAAATCTACCTTTTCAGCCACTCTTAAAAAGCTGGATGCTCCTAGAGACCCACATTCCCACAAGGACAGAGTCTGGAGCTGAATGGTGGGGGCCCCCTCTAGTTTGCCCCAGAACCCCACTCCCCTGTGGTATCTATTCACATGATCTTCCAGCCCCTGTGGTATTTGCATTTGTGACCCCTTCCTATCCAACACTGAAAAGCACCTGTTCTTGCTTCGCTAGCCAGTGACAATTAAACCTCACTTCAAGACACCAACGAAAGGTGAGAAACTTTGGGCCTCAGATAAGCTTGCTGGAGGAGGCCTGGAGGAGCTGTTGCAGGGGCCAGATGAGAGGCCTTGAAATACTTTCTGAGAGTCGGCGAGCATCCCAAAGCCACACTGAGGATGTTCCTTCCAGCAGGCTCATGCTGACCCTGCCTGATGGCGAGAGACTGCCTGGGGGCAGGACAGTACACGGAGCCCCTGACTTACTCAGGGAAGTGAATAAATTCCTCAAGGTCAAAAACAGCATACTGCATGTGACCATACTCATGAGCAGTGCTGCTGCCCAAATGTCCTGCTTCGCCACCCGTGACCACTTGGGTTCCATGCAAGGCTGAGGACGGAGCCTTCTTCTCTGCAGTGGCTGCTCCTGCCTAGAATCGAGGAGGGGACCGTCTTGGTCTGCTTGGACTGACATAAAATACCATGGACTGGGTGGCTTAAACAACAGAAAATTTATTCCTCGCTGTTCTAAAGGCTGGGAAGTCCAAGATCAAGGTGCCAGTTGATTCTATTTTGGTGAGAGCCCTCTTCTTGGTGTGCGAATGACCACTTTCCTGCTAGTCCTCACAGGGCGAAGAAAAAGAATGAGTTCTCTGGTGTCTCTTATAAGGACACTCATCTTATTGAATCAGGGCCCTACCTTATTTAACCTCAATTACTTCCTTCCTTAGAGGCCACATCTTCACATACAGCCACACTGGGGGTGGGGGAGGGGTGGCTTAGTGCTTAAACATGTGAATTTGGGGGGAACACAATTCAGTGCAAAAGAACTGTCTACGTATTACCATTAGAAGTGTGGCGAATACACCCACTCCCTACAGTTCATCCCAGTGGCTGGATTGATGTTAACTCAGTGTCACAAATAGTAAGAACACACGTCCCTCATCCAATTAACCAGACCTAGCAAAATCTTCACCTACCAGCAGTGACCAAAGAATGTCTTTACATGGACCACACAGAGCTTCAGCTTGAAGGGGAAGGAGAAAGAAGCCTTAACTTTCTTTTAGAGGCTAACATCTCCCATTTTGCAGAAAAATAAATGGAGAAAAGTAGTATTTTGCATTTCTTAGAGACTTAAAGGAACTTCTGGACCTGGCCTCGTGAATTTCAACCTAGTTTTAGTCACTATCGTGGGTTGAATTGTGTCCCCTACAAATATATGTTGAAGTCCTAATCCCCACTACATCAGACTGTGAACTTATTTGAAATTAAGGCCATTGCAGATGTAATTAATTAAGATGAAGTCATATAGGAGCAATGTAGGCCTTTAATTCGATATGACTGGTGTCCTTATAAAAAGATGATGTGACATTACATGGGAAGGAGGTCATGTGATGATGGAGGCAGAGCCTGGAGTTGTGCAGCTGCGTGCTAAGGAACGCCAAGAATTGCTGGCAACCCCAGAAGCCAGCAGAGAGGCATCGAACCGATTCTCCCTCGGGGCCCTCAGAGGGGACCAACCCTGCTGACTCCTCGATTTCAGACTTCTAGCCTCCAGACCATGAGAGGTTCAATTTCTGTTGTTTCTAAGCCATTGAGTTTGTGGTAATTGTTAGGACAACCGTAGATAACTAATACAGTCACCTCGTAATAGAGTTGGACCCCAGAGAAGAAGAAAGTGAATGAGACTGTGACTGAAAGGTAAGAGATAGAAGAAATAGTCGCAGGGTCTCCAATGCCCTATCACTCGTCCCTGGTGGACATGGGGACTGGGCCTCTCAACACAGCGCTCAAGGCTGCCGCTCAGGTGGACACGTCTGCCTCTTCCGCTGGCTTCCTCTTCTGTTCTCTCGACGACCTTTGTGCCTCCTTAATCCATGGTCTACTCTTTCTCTAAAAAATTATCGCGAACAGCAAGTCTGCATGACTGGAACAATTGCATGGCTGGAAGAGACGGATGAGAAGTGGGGCCGGCCCAGGAGCGGGAGATGTGCTGCCGGGAGGAAGGGAAGCCGGTGTGGCCGGGAAATCTTGGGCATTTAACACGCGTTCTGTCCATCATGTGAGGCAGGCAGATTGCAGCAGATGGCAGCGAAAGACAATGCCATAAGTATCTAATAAGGAAGTCCTTGTTCTTACTGAGCCAATTCAAAGCAAAACTGTCTTTTCTTTTAAGGGACAACGAAACCGAAGGAACAAAGCTCCCTGCAGAAACACACCGTCGATGCGCGGTGAGTTTTTTCAGGATGAGTTTCGGTTCTCACCAGGCTCCTGCATGGCATGGCGTGACCCCTCGCGCTGCCTCCGGCCCTCCTTTCTGTGTGGCTCGTCGACGACCGCCTCAGCCCTTTCTCCGCCAATGTTTTCCCGCCTTTCGCATCACTGCCTTCCACTGACATTGATCTCAAGTGAACTTTAAACAAAGACATGTCTTGTCTTTAACGCCCACTTAGCCTACTGCCGTCTGTCTGCTGTGACATTTCTGTCTGTCCCTAGATCTTTGGAATAAACCGACTCTGTGTTTTATCAGACCTTATGTCTCCTCATCTGTTATCTTTCTGCCCTTCACACTGATCTGCTGTGTTCAACTTTTTAGCCAAGTGTTTACAGCTGATGGCTCTCCCCCCCCACCCCTCCCACCCCACCCCGCCCCAGTTCACATCTTACCATTCCGATATTTGCATGGCATTAGTATGCAAATGATATGAAATGAAACACTTCTTTATTCAGTCGAGAATTCACAGTTCTAAGGCTGAAGATGGGCTGGTTTATTTTTTTAACAGATTTTTTTTTATCACACGAAGTTTTTCGGCTCTGTTAGAAAGCAGAAACGTTCCCAGATGTTTGCCTGCCTAAATCTTTCTCTCTTAACTTCCTTTTTGCCTTCCTCTTGCTCTCTCTTGCCCTTGTTGGGGATCAGGACATGCTAAGCCCAAAATATGGCACCTTGACACATTGAAAAGTTTGGGAAATAAAGCAAAAGCGGGAGGATCACCCCGACTCCCATCCTTCTCCCCCGAAACAGGTCATAAAACTCTCATGGGAGAGCACCTTCCTATTCCCAGAAAAAAAGAGCATCCTCACTAGAGAAGTCTGAACAGACAAGCTTTGCTCAATTTCCCCCAGCTGACTGCACTTACCTCATTATATGAACCTACCATATTCCTCCACGACTGCCCATTCTTATGACACTGGCAGCATAAAAATACTCAGGTCTGAGTATCCTTTCAGGTCTTTATTTTTTATGAGGAAGACAGAAGCACTTCCTCCTGGTCACGTAAAACTCACGTCAAATAAATGAGCGTGCTTTTCTTCTGTTAATCTATCTTTGTCAGTGTAATTTTCAGACCCAACCAGGGACCCTAAGAGGGTCAAAGAAAGCTTTTTCCTTCCCTGCGCCCTCTCTGTGAACTGTGGACTTTGGTCGATGATGCTGTGTCCCTATAGGTTCATCCATTGGTATAAATCTACCCTCTGGTGCAGGATTTTAGCAGTGGGGAGGCTGTGGGTGTGTGACTTCTGGGAATATATATAGGAGATCTCTGTACTTTCTGATCAAATTTTGCTGTGAACTTAAAAAAAAACACTCTGAAAAAAAGTCTATTTAATAAGTAAGTAAATGAATAAATAAAATAAATAAATAAATAGTGTAAGTAATTCAGCATTCACTTACTATATCGCCTTCTCATTCCATCCTTAGGTATTTACATGGAGAAATAAAATATATGCCCACACAAAGACCAGCGCACAAATGTTCAGAGCAGCTTCATTCCCGTGAACTAAAAAACTGGAAACAAACTCAGGCCCATCAAAGGGTGAATGGGATGCACACGCCAGGGCACCTTTCCACGGTAAGCATGCGTAGCGGGTATTAAAGGTGAAGGTCATCTCCCGAAGCTGCTCAGCCATCCTTAGAGAAAGGCACCTGGTGCGAGCATTCTACGAACGCTGTTGCTTGGCGAGGGTGAACGCGGCTGCCCGAACATGGGTTTGGGCCTCTCCCACCCCCAGGGAGCGTGCTTAAGCCCACCAGAACAGAAGCATCATGGGAAAGGCACTTGCTTCCCCCTGCGCCCTCAGACCTGTCACAGATCCTCCCTTCGGTGTGTTCTTGCCTCCTCTGGCCGAGAGGCAGGTAAGAAGAATGACCTCGTCATGCTGTCGAGGAGGCAATAGCTAGGTCATACCTGGAGCATGACATGGAATTGGAGAAAACTGCTATCTCGTCTCCCTCATACTATTTCATGGGATTCTCAAAGAATGGGAAACTATTTTAGCAGTAACTGCCCGTGTTCTCAGCCTATTTTATTTGCTGATGATTGTTAACAAATTGCCGTGGCTTAAACTACAGTAGTTTATTGTTTCTCGGGAGCCTGTGGGATGGCTGGGCTAATGATTCATGAGGTGTGGACTCTGGCACTGGGCCCCTGGGCAGGCTGGTTATTGGGGGACCAGAGGTCATCTCTACGTAGTTGCTTGAGTCTCCTCTTAGCATGACAGCTAGGTTCCAAGAAGAAGCATTTCAAATGTGCGAAAGCGTAAGTTACTAGGACTTTCTAAGACTGAAGCCTGAAACTATCATGGTGTCACTTTCACTGCATTGTATTGTTTTTAAACAGGTCACAGGGGAGCCCAAATTCAAAGGGAGGGGACTAGATAAGCCCGTGAACACAGGGAGGCATTGAGGACCACCAAAATGATACTCTAGCACAGGGTAATACCCAGGGGGAGGGAGAGATTACAAAGGGTAGCAAGAAATTGATTGGGGTGGGGAGGGTTTTGAGGGGGTGGTGGTGATGGATTTAATTTTATCTTAATTGTGGTGGTGACTTCACAGGTGATACATGAGTCAAACTTATCAAACTGTATGCTTTAAATTTCTGCAATTTATTCTATATCAATTAGACCTCGGGAAAGCTTTTTTTCAAAAGAAATCAGTCTACTTACATAATAGAGAAATATTTTAGTAAATTATTCATTGGGTGGAACCTCTCATAGCAATTATCAGTGATAAGCATATGCAGTAACACTGGGACATTTTTATGACAAGTACACATTAAAAAAAAACTATGAAATTCTGGGTGCACTGAAAATTCTGTAAAAACGCGTATGTGTGGGCAAGGCTAGAAAAGCATATGCAAGATGAAAATACCTTCGTTCAAGAGGTAGAACACCATGGATTTCCCCCTTCCGTTGCCTAAGTTGTCTGCGACGTTGCTGTATTTTCTGTATAACGGATCTCCTGCCCCTTTCTGCACGCCTTCAGTTGTCTGCATGTCAGGCCCTTCCGGCTCGGGCTCTGGTGGTGGGAACCCTGCACCTGTCTAAAGCCCCTTGCTTCTGTGTGTGAGTGTCCCCCTGACGCGGGGCCACGTGCACTGGGCCTCAGATGCGGGCAGTCAGAGCCCCCGGGCGTAACACCGCACTTCGACCAGCGGGCAGTCCTGGTAACAGGCCTGCTCCCTCCCCCACCTGGGGCTGTCACACGGGCTTCCAAACCTAGACAGGTCCTATTTCACCATGACTTCCTTCTTAGTCATCCTCTTCCCACATCCCTTCTCTGCCACCCTCTCATAAATGAGCACAGCAGTCGAGCGAGCCCCGTGGGTCTGAACCGCCGCCCGCTCCCAGCTCCCGGACTGCCGGCCCCAGCTGCTGCTCTCCCACCATTTAGCAGGAGCGGACAAGCCTTCATTTACTTCGGCAGCACCCGAAGATGGCAAGACAGCGGCTGCCGGTGTCAGCTGCCAAGGCTCCCTCCTGCCCCTCCGTCTCTCTCCCTCCTTCCTGACGTATTGTCTGTTCGCGAAGAAGCGGCTGGGGGAAACACGCTATTATCCTCTCCTAGGTGTCACGCGAACACAAAGGCAATTTTCCAGGGAGATGAGTTCAGCAGGCCAGTGCCCAGAACTGGGGAGCGATGGGAGTGAGGCCTTTTAATCACACCTGAGTGGCTCCAAGTGCCCATCTTACCTGCCAGGATGGTGCACTCTGTCTGCTTCAGGTCAGCTCAGCCTCTCAGGTTGATGAGCGCGGGAAGACGGACGATGGCAGGCTGACATTTACAGTCTCGTGGGCCAAACTGCTGTCTGCATCCTTTGAATGAAGCATGGGAAGCAGGGCCATGATGAAGGAATTTGAGCCAGAGCCAGAGTGGCGCCTACCAAGGCCCTGTCACCTGCTTGTACACAGGGCGACAGAGGGGTGGAGTAGAGATTGAGTGTGCCAGGGGAGCAAGGGCGCCACACCTGCATCCAGCCCCTGCTACCTGTTCTGTTGGGGAAGTTCTTGGGCCTGTAAGCTGGCAGCCTAATGTCAGCTAAATGCTCCTCAACATGGCCAGGCTAAGACCCAGCCCGGTCCAGCACAATGGCCAATGTGCTATCGATTGCCTTGTTCTTAAATTGGAGTTTTGTTTCTTTTTTTTCGGCAGAAGGCCTTTGTTTCATAGTTCCCTGCTTACCCTCTGCTTCTCTCGCTGTCTGTTTGACTCTCTGCTTTACATTTGCACAAAACTTTTTGCAGGGGTGGGTTTCGCAAGCGACACTTGCCATTTGACAGTCGTGGTGCTAGGGCACCGTTTGAGCGAGAGAGGCCAGGGAGCCTGTGGCGAATCTGCTAGGTGGCAGCGGGGGATCCTCTGCCCTGCCCCCGCTCTTCTCTTTCCCTGATCCCTATCAGGCAAGAAATGGAAGCAGGGGCACATGTGCAGACCGTCCCGCCCCCAACACATTCTGGAAGGAAGTGGAGTACCACCAAGTCTTCCTTTTCAGCTGTTCCTGATTTGCATAATAAAACATTTTCTATCTGTTTCATTTTATGCTAAATGCAGTTACTCCCATCTGCCAGGGGATTGTTCCAGGATCCCCAGTATCCCAGGACCAAAATCCTAGGATGCCTAAGCAGTTCCTCATAAAAATGACTATAGTGTTTGCATAGAACCTATGCACATCCCCCCATCCTTTAAATCACCTTTAGGTTACTTATAATATCCAATAATGTAAATGCTATGTAAATAGTTGTTACACTGTGTTATTTAGGGAAAATGACAAGAGAAAAATGTCTGTACATGTTCGTACAGACACAGCCATCTTAAGCCTGACTACATAGTACATGTCAGTGTCAACATAACTTTTTTCTTTCCGAGTATTTTCGATCCGCTGTTGGTTCAGCAGAACCAGCTGACCCAGCTGACCCAGCTGACCGGGAGAGCGGACTGTATACGTTTTTCAAAACAGTCGGGGGAAAAGTCACGAAGTTGGACCCTCAATGATGTAAAATCACATTTATGCTTTTACCCAGAAGGCTTTCTTTGCAAGAAGAAACTGGGTGACCTGAGGGAGCTAGATTAATACATCGAGATAACTTTTTTCAGGGTTAAAAGGTTCTAGTCTATAATGTAAAAAAGTGATGGTGCTTGAAATCCCTCAGACGCCCTAAGCACTGGGAATAAAGACTTGAGATTTTATTTCATTTTTTACAGATTCAGAAACTGAAGGACAGGCAGGACTCGACTCCTGTGAATTCCAGAACCTTTTGGGTCCCCGTGAGGGAGTGAGATCCTTGAAGGTAGAGTCTGCCATGTTGAAACATCATTGCAGCCCCATTGGGTCAAACACACAGTAGGACTTCAATAAATATCTCTTGGTTTATTAATAAATCACTGTTTCCGAGAAAAGACCAACAATATCAATATGCCGAACACGGGCCCTTTTATTAGGACGACTCATTATTTAATAATAAATGTGTGAATCCTGTATTCCTCCCATATTTCAGTCACCTCAGGGGAATTAGCTGAGATGCCAAACTGTAGCCGGGAATGGACAGCGGCAGTCAAGAAACGCCTGAGTTTCTCAAAGGGATACTATTGTTACAATGTCGGGGAGTTTGTGAGATAATGAGGACAATCGTGCAATTTGGCAGAGATCAGTCTGCTCATGTCACTTGCATTGCTCAGTCTCACTTGCTCCAAAACCCCCGAGGAGACGAGCTGAAGGGCGCTTACCCTGTCACGTGGCAGGACTGAATGAGGCCGAGTGTTGGGTGTCGTCTAACCTGTGACTCTGCCCAAACCGTGTCACCTGGGAAGCTGCTTTAACACTACCCATCACCCGGGTCCTTCCCTGGACCAATTACATCAAGCTCTCTGGAGCGGAGTCTGGGTATCTTATCTTTAAAGATCTCTAGAGGGGTCTCGAGTGGAGCCGAGGCTGCCCGCTTCGGAAAGCCACAGGGAAAGAGGCATGAAGAAGGAAAGGGGAGAGGAGGGAGCTCCCTTCCGCTTTCTATAAGCTCCCGGTTTGCTTCCCGCCAGTAATGCTGTTCAAACTTTCACGTGTGCACACATCACCCGGGGATCTCGCTGAAATGCAGGGTCTGATTCAGTAGGTCCGACTGGGGCTTGAGGTTCTGCATTTCCAACGAGCCCCCAGATGGTCCAAATACAGCTGGTTAGCAGGCCACCCTGGGAGTAGCGAGGATCTAGAGCTGAAAGGTCCAGTATGGTGGCCCCCGGCCATGAGTGGCTATTGGGCACGTGAAACATGGCTAGTCCAAGTTGCGATGTGCTGCAAATATAAAATAAACACTGAATTCAAAGTTTTAGGACAAAGGAAAAGAATGTAAAATATCCCTCAGCAATAACTTCTACCTTGATTACATGCTTGCAAAAATATCTTAGATGTATTGGGTTAAATATTTCTTTTGTTTCTTATTACTGTTTTTAATGTAGCTATCAGGAGGTTTAAAATCACTTATTGACGTGCATGGTATTTCTATTGCACGGCACAGGTCTAGAACACTCTTCACTACTCTGTGGCATTGCCCAGTGGTGAGAGTGTTTAAATGGAACTGGATGTGAAGGCAGATGCGGGGTGGCTGGTTTCTTGCTTGGAACTCAGTCTATAGGTATGAAATAAGAGCGATCATGGCTATCATTTACTGAGTGCTTAAGAGCCATCACCGTTGCAAGCGCTTTACATGGATTATCCTCTTTAGTGCTCACAACAGCCGTGAAGTGTTACTATTATTCTCACTTAACATGTGGGGGATTTGAGGCAGAGGTAGTTAAGCAACCTGCTTATAGCCAGCAAGTGTAGAGAGTTTTAGGAAACCCTGCTCTGGACCCTCTCTGAACTTTGTGCCTCCACCATGGAGCAAAGAGACCATGGGCCAAGAAAATGGCCTCTGGGGCCCCTGCCCCCCCCTATTCTAGAACAAGCTCTGGTTACCCAGAATCTCAGAATTTCATGCCCCTGTGGTCAGAAGCTGATTTCCAAGGCCTGTGTGGATCTCTGTCCTGAATTTATCCTCCCAAGGGTGAGCTGCACCTGCAGAGAGTTCTCCAGTCAGTCTGAGTGGTGGCTGAAGGCAGCCTTTTGAGGGTATGGATGGTACATCTGGGTAACAATCTCTTTTAGTCAAGATGGAGCCAGGGCTGAGTGCTGGGGCTGTACCGTGCTCTGGGCCCCACTGATATTAGGGGCAGGCTTAGTGCCGGGATCCGATGCCAAGGGCCACGTGCTGAAGGATCCAGCATAGCTGAAGTGGACTGCATTCCAAGCCTTTGCCGGTCACTCTGGGCGTGGAGGCTCACCCTCATGTCCGGAACCACAGGGAAAGCACTGCTAGCACAGGCGATAATGGAGAGTGGGCTTCCGGCCTTTGGAAGTCCTTTTTCTGCCGTGGTGTAAGCCAGCTTGGACTTCGAGAGTGGCGATTTCCCAGTCCTGCCTCCCAGTGGACCACTTTATCCTCAAAACTCACAATGATCTGCCTTGTGGAAAGCAGCCTTTTTTTTTACTGGTAAGCAAAAAAAAAAAAAAAAAAAAAAAAAAAAAGAAAGCCTCACTGTAGAAATCGCCGTGCTCGAACTCATTTCGATACTCTAATGCCACGGAAAAACTGCTGAGCTTTGATGAAGAGTTCATTATGTGGGTGTGAAAAGGAAGAACAAGGTATACAGTCACCTGCTGCATAATGACATTTCATCAAGGACAAACCACAGGTATGACATGGCCCCATAAGATCATAACGGAGCTGAAAAATTCCTATCATCTACTGACAATGCAGCCGTCATAATAGCATAGCACAATGCTGCACTACTTTTTAAAAATCAATTTAGTGTCTCCTAAGTGTACAGTGTTATAAAGCCTACAATCGTGTACAAAAGAAGACTCTGGAAAACAGAGCATTGCTGAGCCCCTACCCTGGCTGGTGACAAGCCCTGTGACTTTCAGAGCCTCAGTCCTATGACTCTGTAACTGTCGCAGTGAAACACTGTTTCTCTTTGATCCGCCCTCCCTCCGTATTCTTTCCTGGGCATCAGAAGAGAACTCCCTGATCAACCCCAGGAACTGCCATGGCGGGATGTTGCTCTGTTAGCCACACTGAAATATCCCCCTTATCTAGAAGCTCGTCCTTGGCTTCATTCCGAGACTTCCATTCTTGCAGGATTATCTTTTGGACTGCGTGTGTAAGATAAATGGTTGACATTTCTCTTAATTGCATGTAAAATGAATTCTTGCCTTTCCTCCACTGGAGAGAGAAAGAAGGAAACAGAGCAGCAGAGGAAGAACCTAAGCAGCCTTCAAGGGCAAGCCAGGGCGAAGGAGGTATTCTTCATCTCCTCTGACGTCAAAATAAGAGGCCATTAATTTACTTGGCTGTGCAAAGGACTCTGGGTAGAGACTGAAAGAACTCCCAGATAATGACGCCTTCTGAACTGGGGGATAAATTACCTTCCCTCCTTGAGATCTTTAGAAGCTGGAACATGAGCCAACCAGGCCTTAAGCGGCAGGCTTTCCTGGAGAGAGAAGCCTTGTGTCTGCTCAGGAGGACAAAGGAAGCAGCTGGTTGACAAAAATCAGTCTTTCCCGTCCCTTCTCTGTCTTCTCAAGCGACTCAAATAAACCAGGCCAGCATTAATAAATACCTTACGTCATATGTCTACAAAATACTTTTCGGTTACTGCAGTGGGTTCTTAACGTGGCAATGTACACGAGTTAGATGGGAAATGCGTGCATTATTATCGTCATCGGAGAGGAGACGCAAGCCAGCTGCCCTAACAGCTGGTCCGTGGGCATCGGGGCTGGGACTCGCTCGCATGAGTTTCCTGCTACAGGGCTCTTTTCAACTGATGTTTGAAAACCCAGAATCTGGTGAAGAATGAGGGATGATGGAGATTCCACTGCAGCCTAAATTGCATTTCTGAGATTTTTTTTTTTGATGTGTTTAAAATGGAAGTAACATGGACTTCCCACCTAATTTTGTTAACGTTTATCTGGAGGGCAGAATGGCTTGACTTGTAACTAGCCTTATTAGAATTGACGCAAACCTCAGATACAACTACACTGAAAACAAACAAAACAAAAAACAAAACAAAACAAAACAAAACTGAACTAAACAAAACAAAACAAAACAGAGCAGAGACTCTCCTCTGCCTAACTGCATGGTCTACTTAACTATGAGGCAGTATCCCCGAGGCTTGACTGCAAACTAGAAAACTCCAGGGAACTTATTGTCAGAAAGTGGCCGGCCTCTGCTGGAGGCGAGGAGACCAGATGATCTGATTACAACTTCATCATCCCAGTTGGAGTCCTGCATGGCTCCTTGCCTGAAGACATTGAGAGAGAAACTGAATTTTAAAAACTAATTGAAACCTCTTTTCATCTCTCTCCTACGGATCTGAAGTCAAGGAGGGCAGTAGCTGAGTTTCCTTGTTCAGAGAGTTTCCAGGGGAGTGGGAGCGTGGCGGGGAGACGCAGCATGGGAACTGGCCGCCGACATTCACCCTCACTCAGATCGACAGCAAACGCTCCGCTGACTCCAGCTCCTGGCTGCAGCCCTCACGTATTCTTGTTTCGTGGTGCAGGCTGGTTTCAAAAATGCCAGGTATAGATCAAAAATGTCTATGAAAATCCAGGAAATAAACATTTAGTATTCCATGGTATTTATAATATTTATAAGCATGGAAAAACAAAGGTATATTTAAGACTCCTGTAGGAAATGTCTGTTTGGGACTTAAGAACAAGGGATTATAGTTTTCTGTTTTAAACTTTTAGTTACATATGTTTTATTTATACATGTGTTTATATATGTAAATACGTATTTTTTATGTGTATTTTCAGGCAAGGTCACCTACCTATCAAGCCAATTATCTGCCTAGAGCTGACAGGTATATATACATATATTTACATATATGTGTATATGTATTCACACACAAATATTTGTGTATACATGTGTAAATTCCTTAGACATATACCCTCCCCTATATAAATAATCAAATCTGTGTGCCTATGTGTGAACATACTGTATAGGTCAAAGACACACACGCACATACACACACACAGAGGCTTCGATGTATGAGGACTCAACAGAACTGAGTTTCAGCAACTTTTGTTTTGTTTTGTTTTGTTTTCAGCTGAATTAAGACACCTTTAATTTTATTCCTTTATACAGTATGAGGTTCCTGACTATGATGCCAAACAGTTCTCTTTGTTTTGATCTGAGAAAGGAAGTGTTAAAAAGAGACAACAGGCCCAAAAGGGAGGCACCAATCAACATGCAATTGCCTGGTCAGCTCTAGGCAAGTAATTGGCTTGATAGGAAGGTGACTTGGCCTGAAAAAAATCCACTTTTTGCAGGAACTTCCTTGTCCTGCCTTCTTCTGCCTATAAAACGTCCATTTTGTACAACTCCTCAGAGCTCCTTCCTATTTGCTGGATAGGATACTGCCCGATTTCATGAATCACTGACTAAATCATCATGATCTTTAAAATTGATTTAGTTGAATTTTGTTTTTAACAGATGGAGGAGAGGGTTTTAACAGAGTCATGGGTTGTAGGTGTCTTTAGGAAGCAACTTGCCTCTCACAGCTACCAGGAAAGGAAAAAGTAGAAAATGGAAGAGAGACTTCCCCGCCCCCATGTCCTGCACTAAGAACCCCCCTCTTGGAGTAAGCTTGCACAGCCCTTCTGCAGGGCATATTTGTGATATGTATCCTCTTCCAGGAATTTATCCTAAGAAAGCAATTCAACAAGTATGCAAAGATGAAAGTGTTGGGATGTACATTAGTGACAAATTGAATTGGAAACAATGTAATGTCTGTCAAAATGAAACAATATCTAATGTCTGTTAAATTGATCATACTACATCCCCACGATAATGGACTGCCATTCAAATAATCACATAGATCTACATTTCTTGCCTGGAAAATAATAAGTTGCTATTTAATAAGTGTTGACCATGTGACAGGTGCTTTACACGTACTGCCTGATTTAATGTTCATAACCACTTCTTAAGTGAGGTATTACAATCCTCATTTTACAGATGAGGAAAATTGTCTGAGGTTAAGTAGGCGCAAGGTCACAGATTTAGTAAGCAGTCAAGATTTAAACTTTCGAGCCCACTGTCTAAACATTTCTGTGGAAATGCCCGCAGCACCTTTTGACTGAAACAAGTAAACAAAGGAAATAACAGGACTCCATTTATCCAAATATATATGCAGAAAGAGGAAGGCAGGAGAGTTGGAGAAATCATGCAATGGTTAAGATTTGCAGGCTTTGGGGTAAGAGGATCAAGCTCAAATCCAGCTTCCCACTTACTAGTTTTATAAACTTGGGCAAGTAACTTGACATCTCTAACATTTTAGTTTCCATAAATAATATAAATAAGCGATGATGTTGCCTGTCTCGTGAATTTGTTGTAAGGCTATGTAATAAATGGGAGTCGTTGCATATGCAGAGAAACGTCGAGAAGATGTTCACTTATATCTCAACAGTGATCATATCAATGGATAGCATAATTTAGGGGTGATTTTTATTTTTTCCTTTCTCCTTTTATGTATTCCTTTAAAATGACTTCAAAGGGTTTATACCATTTTATAGATAGAAAATCCAGTAAAGCTCTTTTCATTTAGGAAGGCAATGATCAGATGGCAAAGAATGAGGTCGAGAAGGAAAAGGGAGAGAAGATGAAGTTGGAGGAGGCGTCGTCTGTGGCAGGATCCGGAGCTTAAATCGGAGCGTTCTGTCTTTCAGGTGAGCACTGCGTGCTCCTTCATCAGATGCAAGAACATTCTGCAGGAGTCAGGGAGGTCTAATCTTGGAGCAGGACTTTGGCCGCGGCTCTCGTTACGGGCCTGGCCATCTTTCTGTCCCTGGCCAGGTTCCTGCCTTCTCTGGGAGCTCCACTCTTTCTTCTGGGGAGAGAAGCAATCTGAAAAAAAAAAAATGATTCATGTGACGGTGGAAGTGATTCATCAAGTTATGGGAGTCTTCTCAAAGTCTTTTATATTAAAATACAAACCTTCATTGAAACTCTTGGCCTATTGGAGGGAGACTAAAGTTGTCTAACACTTCAAGTTAGTTTAGATTTGTACCAAACCTCTTAGAATTTTACATATATTTTGACCTCGCATTCTACTTTTTAGAATGTATTCCAAAAAATCATCGTCAAGTGTACACAAAACACTTAGCTACGTGAATATTCTTTGTAGTCGTTCTTTATAACGGTGGAAATGAGGATCTGCGTGCAACAGGAGACTGCAGGAATTATATCAGCTCCACGTAAGGAGCACGGGGGTCCCCTCTAAAAATGCGTGGGGCTGCATTTACTGTCATGGCGAAATGTTCACAGTCTGATATTAAACGAAAAAAAGCCGGTCTCAAAATAAAAGAATCCCGATGCAAACAAAAAACAAACAAACAAAAAAGCACAAGTATACTTAGACTCAGACTTTTGGAAAGTAGCAAAATGTGAATATTTTTTTCCCTGAACTGTATGCAATTACGTTCTTCTCTTTGGTTAGGGACCATGTCACTTTCAAGATAAGAAATCGTGTTAACTACAATTTTATTTTTTCAAGGCCTGGGAACCCAAAGTAGACTCAGACTACACCGCTAACGTCATACTGCCAGGTAGACGTCCTGTCAGCTTGGCAAGGACACGTGCCACATCTGTCAGCGGTCGCTGTGACCCCAGCACTCGTACAGGTCCCGACGTGCGGAGGGTCTTCACGCCTATCTGTTGAGTGAAGAAATCAAAGTACAAATGCACGAAGAGGGTGGGGGTAGCAGGGGCCCACGAGGGAGGTGAGACGCACCGCAAGCTCAGGACGCCATTGCTTGACGTCCTCCGCGTACCTTTGATGACTGAGACCCACTCAGCTTCGAACCCATCGCGGGGACTTGTCCGTAGGAGGGGAGCTTGTTCAATGCTGCGTGAAACTATAAATCATGGTTCTTCTTCTCACTGGGACCGTTGCTTTCTCACAGCGGTGGCCGCACACCCCGGTGGCAGACCCTATGCGAGATGTGTACTGGCGGTCGCTGCAGGAGGTGACCGTGCGATTTGGTGTGAGCTTTGTCACGAAGGAAAAGAAAGAAATCAAAGTAAAAATGGCTTTTTTTTTTTTTGAAGAGTTTTTTTTCTCTAATGTTCAAGAAATCTAGAGGCAGGGCGGTCCAGGCTGGGAAGGAGCTCTGTGGTGTTAGGGACCAGAGCCTTCTATCTCTCTGCTCTACTACAAGTGGCATCTGCTCCCAAGGTCACGTTATGGCCTAAAACGGCTCCTGGGGCTCCAGTCGTCTGACTGGCCTTCCAGCTAGCAGGAATGAGTCAGAGGAGAAGAAAGGCACACCCCCTCTCCAGAAGAAGTTGTCCGTATAACCTCCACTTATGTCCCATTGCTCAGACCTTTGTTAAGGGAACAGGATACATATTTTTAGTTTGGGGTGCCTTGTCCCCAGCTAATGAGGGGTAGTTTTCTCTCTGTGGCAGAGGGAAGAACTGACACTGGGAAACAACGGATAACTGTCTAATACCGCTGTGTCCCCAGCCATCCTATCACTAGCCAGCCTCATCCAGTGTGCAGCATCTGCTGTGATGGTGATGTAGGGTGTCGCACACCAGCTGCGAGGCACGATGATGCTGCCTTACAGTTAACCAGGCGCTTGGCCTGCTGCTGGTAACTGCCAGACATCCTGCTGTAGCTGCCCTTTAATGACACATTCCTTTTCCAGCATGGTCTCTGATACTGTCCTAGTGGTGACCTGGGTCACTGCTCTCTCTGCCTAGCGGAGCTGGACCACAAATGGCAAGTCAGCACCTTTCCTGCTGAGGAGGTTGCTTTCATCCTGCAGATCCTGGCTGACTGTGACCTTCCACTCACCAGACGAATCAAGAAGTGCCTGGGAGGATTCTAATTATATAAATGAGGAAAGAGATGGAAGAGGCCACAGTGTCAGAGAACATCGTTAAGGTATCTGAGTCACTCTTGTGAAGCCCCGGGGTGCTGCCTTTTCTGGCATCACCATGAGACTGGCAGGCCACTAGATCTGAGGGTAGAAAAGCAAGGATTGGCCACTTTAGAGCAAAGGAGAACATACTGTTCTTTTTTTTTTTTTTTTTTTGTGGAAGTGATAAGAAGCAGATAATCACAATAATAACCCTGTTAACAGCCGCTGTTTAGTTAGGTGCTGTGCTAACGAACCTGTTGATGTCAGCGTCCAGGACAGCCCTCGATGACCGCGGCTTCCCGATTTTCGTGCCCTTGCACAGTCCCCTCCCATATTGAATTGGGACTGACCTCTGTGATCGTAGCAGCAGAAGTGGTGATGGGCGGCTTCTGAAGCTAAGTCGTAAAAGGCATGGCGACTTCTGCCTTGGTCTCTTGAACGGCTTGCTCTGAGGGAAGCCAGGCGCCTTGCTCCGAGGACACTGAAGCAGTCCTGTGGAGAAGCCCACGTGGAGAGGAGCTGCGGCCGCCTGCCGCAAGCCCGCACCAACGTATCAGCCGTGGAGGGACCACCTCAGAAGGGAGCCCTGCGGCCCCAGTCTAGCCTGCGGCTCCCGCTGACGTCTGACTGAACCCATGACGAAGCCCCACCCGCAACCGCCCAGCTAAGCCACTTCTAAATTCCCGCTCCTCAGAAACTGTGAGACAACAAGCGCTTACTGTCGCTTTAAGCCACTGTGTTTGGGGGAAATTTGTCACGTAGCAATAGGTCACTGACACAGCCTTCACACATAATTTTTCATCCCAGCAACACTCCGAACTCGGCGCTGTTATCCCCATTTTCCTGATAAGGAGACCGAGGCTTAGAAGACTAGTCAACCTTCCCGGGTCAGAGGGACCGATTGGAGGCAAAGCTGGGACTGACTCTGGCTTGGCTCCGTATGCACAAAACCCGCACAGCGAACAACCTCCCACTCTGCTGCGTGCTGTGTGGACTCACCCAGGACTTCCAGAATGCCTGGAAGCAGAGAAAAGCCAAATGTCCCTAAATGAACTGAGTGGTCTTGTTCCGGTACGGATCAGATGCTAGCATTCAGGGTTAGACAGGCCCGACAGGCAACTGTTGATCTCTGCTCTCAGATCCACAGCCAGTTGGAAACTCAAGTGCATGACATGTTGTGAAAATTAGTTTATGTCAGGAACTGCCTGCTAAGAGAACCCCATTTAGGTCTTCGGGGTGCAGAAAGGGTCCCAAACTCCTAGCAGAAGTTCAAACAGCCTCAGAACGATTGCCTTTACTGGGATCTCACGATTTGGTGTGGTTTGGGGGGCTGCTGATATTTAAAGTTGTGTCCGAATGCAGAGGGCAGGGTCTAAGGCAAGGACGTGGAGTGCAATGCTCCTTCATCCTTCATTTTTTTCCTCTGATGGGTCAGTTTCCATTGAACAACGTGGCCGGCCACCTGCCGCTGTGCTGATGGAGCCAGATTTTGGCCGTCACCTACCTGTCAGCAAAAGAATCCATGAGAATTTCTCTGAAGTCACAACAGACGATGAATTTCTGAGCTCTTCTCTTGCACTAACTGGTTTGCATCTTTCTCACTCTGGCCAGGGCCCTCACGGAGAGACCCAGAGCCATCCGATATCTCCTGGAAGCTTCCGGTTCCCCATGCACCCCAGGAGCAGATCCGTTCTGGCAGCCACATAGGCAGCCAAGTAAATGCTTGAGGATGGTAGGTCTCTCTGAAGAACGCGATGTCACTTCTAAAACAGAACTCATGATCTTTCAAGCCTCCCACACTTTCCTTTCTATGGCCCCTGCCAGTCTGCCCCTGACCTGAGCTCAAAGCTTTGGCTTCAACATGCTTCCTTGGTGCGGCCCTTCAGATGGAGCCAATCAGCCAGGCTTGGCAATTACGCCTTCAAAATATCCTAGGATGAGTTCCCTCCGTTTCTATTTTGCCTTTGGAGCATCGCCTTGATGAGAACCTGGACCCAAATCCCTCTCCCCTTGAGTAGCTCTACACTACCTGCTGCAGAAATTCTCGTTTTGTTCTTCTACCTTTCGAGACCCTGCAGAATTTGTTCCTACCTTTATTTCCCACAGCCGCCCAGTGCTAATGCTTCTACATACACGCACGCACCTGTGCACAAGTGCATATGTACACACGCATGTGGATGGCTGCACGCACATCCCTGCCTGTGTGCACCGTGGCCTGCAGCATCACCCGCCTTTCACATGGGCCGCCTCCTCTGTGGTTCTGCGCGCCCTTTGTGCTAACCCGTCCCTCCGTCCGGTAAGGAAAACTCGCTTTCCGCCTCAGAGGCCAGTCCGCGTGGTCTCCGCCTTCACTCTGCACAGGATGTTATTTCCGGCCTCGCCCCTGCACGCGCCCCCTTCTCCAGACCCCTTAGGCTTCTTAGAATCCCTCTGGACTGGAAAGTCTCTGGAAAACCAAAACAGAACTGATCGACGGGAAAGCACAGCCCCCAAGGGCCCAGCTCACAAACACGGCTGCCGGGGCCCCTGTCCCTGGCACCACCTTGTGCCGAGATTCGTGGTTTGCTGGGTGAAGGAAAAGTGCCCGCGATCAGGCACAAAGGTCCGCCCCCCAGAACGCGGCTAAGGCGGGAGTATTGGGAAGCAGCAGGAGGCGGGAGGGAGGACAGTGCTGTGGTCACTGGTGCCTGCGGAGGTTAGAGGCGGCGGGCGATGGGAGTTTGGAGCAACAGACGCCCTGCAGGGAGGGAGCGAGTCTGATGAAGGGACAGAGGGTACCAGCTCTGTGGTCTGTGGGGGTGGCAACAGCCTTGTCCTCCACCCCCACTGTAATAGCCCTTAGAAGTAAGGAAGATTCTGGGGAAGCAGCAGTTTCCTGTCCTTCCATGAAGGCATGGGCCTGCTGCGGGCGGAGTCAGCCACGAGGAGCACACGGGCAGCCTGCGTGGGAAAAGGTCCTTGACAGCTGAGATTTTTTTTTTTTTTAATCAGGAGAGTGAACACTTTGTCAGAACCCATCCACGTCCGCCAGTAGACTTCCCTTTACATCTCATTGGCTCGGTCTGTGCCACCCTAGCTCCAAGGCAGGCTGGGAAATCGAGTACCTAGAATCCAGGTGATTGACAGCATCTTCCTTCTTATGCAGAGGGATTTTCTCATCTTGTGTGCACACCTGTATATTTCTGGTTCAAAGTATCACATAGCATTGGGTGCCTCAGACAGGAAGTATGAGGTCACACACACACACACACACACACACACACACACACATAAAGGTGCAAGTTTGAATACCAACACCATCATTTACTCACTCTGTAATGTAAAAGCAGTTAATGTTGCTGAATGTCATTCTCCTGCTAAGTAAAAAGGGGTCCTAAATACCTCCCTTGCAAGGATGCTACAAGCATTATTTTATTGTGATGCGCTGTCTTCTGTTTGATGGGCACATGGTAGGTGGACACATAGTAGGAGGCACTACAGTTTGAAGGTCAAAAGCATAGGCCTCAAAGACAGGTCGTTGGGCCCAGGCCCATCCTTTACCATTCATTTACTAGCTGTGTGAGCTTGGAGAAATTACTCAGCTTCCATAAGCTTCAGTCTCCCTCTTTGTAAGCTGGAGATAATATAGAACACATCGCATGGGGGTGCATTTGGAAGAAAAAAAGAGATAGTGCACATAAAATACACACGCAGAAAGTGTTGGCTATTATTAAATTGATTGCTATTCCCCCATCCCTTGGCCAAGAACTCAAACCTATTGAACCAAAGAGCAAGTGCCTTGCTGTTGAAACTCTTTAAAACCAAGTCGTCTTCAGTCTCCTAAAAGATGCAAACTGTTATCGCCAGAAGCAGCCGCATCCCGAGAGTAAGGTGTTCGGGTGGGGTGGTCCGCCCCGGGTTTAAGCTATAAGAAGGACCATTGCAGAGAGTATTTTAAAAATAATTTTTTAAGCCCAGGTAAAATAAAAAATGTATCTGCTTTTTATGATCACCATGTGCCAACATTTCTAAAACATGTAAGTGATACAATAGCCTCCTCCTCTCGTCTTGTTTGCTGAATTCTGCAGGATTGCCACAGCTGAGTTTTAATAATAGATATGTGAGCTTCCAGTTAGCATCTCGCTTTTATTACTCACCCTTTAAGAAATAGTGTACTCTACGGGAGAATTCCCAGCTGCTTAGTCATCCTCTGACACTTGCCGACTCAGGTCCTAAGAATGTGGGAGCTTCTCTCAGTCTGTCCCGAAACGCTGCTGACCTTCATGCTCCTGCGTGTAAACAGGAGAATCAGAATCGACAAGGAGAGCTCAGGGCCTGTGAAGACAGAGGAATGAAACTTGAGTTACTTCCATTACGCGTGAACTTCTGGGAATTCTCAGTTGTATTCTGAGTTAAAATAGCTAACAGGATGTCGGTGAGGTGAGATAGTTTTGTTCGGCAGACGCGAATTTTAGTTCATACGTGGTATATTTCACCGGTTGTGAACTTTCAAAACGAAAACGCGCTTTTAAAATTATTTGTTTTTAAAATTAACAAGTCAAAAAGATTGCGCTAATTTCTGGTCACTGCATGATTATTGCTGAAAACAATTTCATTATACAGAGGAGGATGTTAAAACATTTGCTCTGAATAGAGGAAGCTTTGCTGTCCTAGCGTTGCTATCAGCAATGATAGGAGAAGGCAGAAGAGAGTGAGCAAACCACCAAATTTCAATTCCACAATGTGTATTTTTATTCACATTTTAACCTATCTGAAATCAGAATGTGGTTGTCAGTTAACCGCCACTGGCAGGGTAGCAGTCGAAATACTGTCACTGCCAGAGCCTTGCCACTGAAGCCAGCAGCAACTGGGGAAAACAAGTTTCTGGGGACAATAATGGAGCATCTCTTTTAAGACATGTTGCAAGAACTACAACAGCCCTGACGGAATAAAGAGCGATGTCACGGGGAGGTTGGACAAGGATGAGCATGAGGGGGGACTTGGAAGAGTCAAACTTTGAATAGGAGATTTTGGGAATGCTTGAGCCAACTTATTTTGTTGTGCTTCGTGCTTTGTTTTGTTTTGGTATATGGATAGGTCTAAGTATGAGGATGCTCTTTCATAAATACAACATTTTTTAAATCTAAAAAAAAAATTGTTTTTGCTCTATGGTGGCTCGGTATGCCACTGCATAGAAGGGACCCCAGAGAGAACTAGCCCACCCCTCAACTTTACAGCCATCCACAGGGAATTGTCCAAGGTCATCCTGACTCCTTTTCCATCACCCGCCCCCAGCTAACTGAAGTGGAACTGCAGTGTTGGTGCTTCACAAACTATGATAAAGAACCCGTTTTCTAAAAATTTACACTCTGATACTAGTACATAGCTCAGGCCCCTTGTGACTCATCGCGAGAGTTCATACCATCCAAAAGGTCTCACCCTACTCCAGGGAACAAGCCTGATCGATGAGACAAGTGCCGACCACTTGGATGTAGCAGCCCTGTCGAGTCGCCACGGAAGGTTTCTCAACGTTTGCTCGCAATTCTTGTCTTGTCCCTGCTCGTACCAGTTTTCTGACCAGCTCTGAGTAGCGCTGTACCACATCAGAAGTCCCCGAACCGTTTGGCACCAGGGACCGGTGCTCCTATGAGAATCTAATGCCCGACAATCTGAGGCGGAGCTGAGGCGGTGATGCTGGCGCCGGGGAGCAGCTGCAGATACAGGTGAAGCTTGGCTCCCTCGAGTACTGGTGTGTGGCCCAGGGACTGGGGGCCCCTGACAGAGCGCTTATAACAAAGACTGGTGAGCAGAAAAACACCCCTGGATATTTCTATCAGCAAGTGCTTAGTCTTTGGGTTGCTTTGTTTCGGTTAAACTGTTGAACATATTCTGTGAGGGGTAAGAGCACAGATCTGACCAGTGTCACTACCAGTGCCTGAGCCTTTCATTCTGTGCGTTTCCTGATGCGCAGAATGAGGGAACATTAGTGCCAGTGGGAGCAAAGGGCTTGTAAGAGGTATGTGTGTGTGCACACCAGGGGCTTGCCGCCCAGCAGGCCCTCGTGAGCATTAGTAATTATTAGTGTTACTAATAATTGGTTGAAGGGCTGGAGGTTGTTTCACTGTGTAGCTACCATTGAGGCAGCACGGGGCAGAAAGACTACTGGGCCAGGAGTCGGGTAGGGGCTGTGGCCCTGCTCTCGGGTGACCTGGGTGGAGTCCCTCGAGGAGAGACTTTGCCCTAAGGACACTCTTTGCTCCCTCCTGCTGTGATCTGAGGAGTAAATCTGGGAGAATAGCTAGGTGCCGGGTGCTCCATTGAGCTGCTCCCTGGTCCTGCCCCTCAGACACCTTCTCTGGCAGAGAGGGGCGCTCTGTGCTGGCTCCAGAGGCAGGCTTCTGCCCATCCTGGGGCCTCTGGGAGACCCGCCAGGCCGCCTCTGCCTGCACATGGGTGGGAGGTTGGCTGGTTCGGGGTTTCAGTGCACAGAGCCAGTGGCCCTCCCTCTGAGCCACATTCTTCCACTTCACCTTTATCAGTAATAAAAGATCATACGTCTTACACACACACCATCAGCCGGATACTCTGATTTATTTCTCAATAAGTTTGGAATGTGTTCAATATAGAGGGGTGCTACTTCTTGGTCTTTTCGAGGACCCCCCCCCTTAGGAGTTAGACATTATATGTCACTAGGCAAACAGCAAGCTCCTTGCCACAGGACCCACAATTTTGTTGACAGTGCAGCATGTTGCCTGTGACACACATAATCCTTGCTCACTGCTCCTGGTTAAATCAATTAACAGTTTCAGTGGTGGGAGGAGGCGGGACAGGCAGAGGGGGCAGGAGACGCTACAGAGAAAGGGAGATGTTTTATTTTATTGGGCTGCAAAGGATAAGAAGAAATCTGCCAAAAAGACAAGGTAAAAATAGGCACTGTAAGGCCAGTACTGGGGATCGGGCATGTCCTGTGACAATGTGTAAGTCCCCATCTTCCTTAGATCCAGTTTTCTCATCTGTAGAATGAGGATAAGTTTTGCCCCATGCCCGCTCCCAGGGTCCTTGGGAGTGTCATGTGACATACCGGAGGCAGAAATGTTTTGAAAATGGTAAAGTGATGTACAAATCATTATCTAATACTCAGTCCCCAGCACAAACAGCAACTGTCAGTAGAGAGGGTAAGAACAAAATTTTTTTCAACTTGATGAATTCTTCATCTTTTATAAACTGAGCTCTCCCAGAAATGGTTTTTGTCAATATCCAGTGCTCACAGTATAGAACCACCAAGCCTCCTGTCTCTTACTAAAATACCGATAAAACACAATCTGGCTGGCCTTTATGGATGCGTTAAAAAATTATATTTCGGAGAGAATAATAGAAAAAGTGTTGTCAGTTTGACGTTCCTGGCTGGCTGGATATCTTCAGGCTGCTGATGTCTACATGCAAACAATACATTTAGAAACCTATGGGTGCCTGATGAATTTCTTTCTTCTCCCCAATTTGCATAGGTGGGGGGAGGCCGTTAGAAAATGTGCCAATCACATTTCAATGGTAATGAAACAGTGAGGGGGTTTGGACTGTAGATGGGTATTTAAATAATCATGAAAGTGGCAGCTGGTTCCTTTCTCTTGTTTGTCCAATTAAGAGCTATTTTTCCTTCGAGGAATACTCAGAGGCAATCATACCTTGACTTGTCAGCCAACACCATTTAAAAGAAGAAACGGCACATTTATTTTTCTGTCTGGGTTTGACATCACCTCGGAGAGAGGTTGCTAGCTTGGAACAGAAATCCTGTTTCATCCCAAATGTGTAGGTGAGGGCTGTTTCTTAATAGGGATTAGAGAGGGTTGTGGTCAGGTAACTAAGTAGCCAGTATAGCCAGATGCTGTCAGCAAACAAAGGATCTTAGCAGCAAGGCTGAGAGAAAGTGTGCCTTGGGGCAAATAGATACTGAGTTGCCACATATGAGCAGCTCTGGGAAGAGAGAAGCTCTGTAAATAATCCACTTGCAGACATTTTAATGCTTTGAACAACAGTAAAAGCCCATGTGCAGAAACCGCCCAGCAGAGCAGACTGCAGGTCTTACAGCAAAAGTTCTGGCAGCCGGGGTACAAAGAGGGCAGAGGAGGGCCTTGAAATACAGTCCTCTTCCCACCTCTGCTGTCAGGTGACTGGGCTCTGCGGCAGTGGGATCCTAGCTGTTAATTAGAGCCAGTGCAATATATATTTTTTCAGGCTCCAGACCCTTCCCCACTTGCCAACAGACTTCCCAGTCGATAGTGTTCACTGGCCCCCTCTTGCATGTCCAGCTTAGTCTTCCGAGGAGACTCGGAAGAATTGCCAGCATAATCCCTAGTATCTGTGGTGAGGCATACGGTTTACCAAGTGTTTTCACTCAAGGGGTTGTGTATTTTTGCCTCCCGATAACCCTGAGGGGTAAGAAAAGATGTGGAAGTGATTTCCTTGGGGAGAGGGGTGAAAGAGTGGGACCTCATAAGAAATAATAGCTTGAATGTGTTGAGCGTTTACCAGACTTATTTTCTGAATTCTCGTATTTAATTCTCATAACTGCCTTCAAAGGGAGGTCTTATCATCACCCTCGATTTGTAGATGAGAAAACAGAGGTTAAGTGAATTGCCCGGGTCATACCACTAGGACACGGCAGAGTGGAGGCTCTAAGCCAGCCGAGGCAGAGCCTGCCGTCTTTCTGAGTCCTCATGCTATGCTGCCTGGGTCCCCAGTTTTGACACTTAGTCCTGTTCCTCCAGGAAGAGACATTCAACAAGCATTAAGAGCCTACTGTGCGTCAAGAATAGCTCTAGACTCAGGGGACGTTCATTAATTCAGCAAATATTTCCTGGGTGCCCCTATGCTCCAGGCACCATTTTATGCTTGGAGAACATCAGTGAACAAAGCTCTCTGGAGCTTGCATTCTACTGGGGCGGACAGACAAGGCACAAGATATGTTTAAAGAAATCATGTGGCGTATTAGAACGTGATAAGCTCTACAGAAAAAAGGAAACTTAGGACACAGTAAAAAAAAAAAAGGGGACCAGGAGTGCTGGAGTGGGGGGTAGGGAGCCAGGATACATTTGTAAATAAGGTGGTCTGGGGAGACCTCATTTGAGAAGGTGACATTCAAGTCCAAACACTGACGGGAATGAGGAAGTAGCCATGCCCTCACGTAGGGAGAGCGTTCCAGGCAGGGGGAACAGGTGACGTGCGGTGTGTTCGCAGAACAACAAGAAGGCAGTGTGGCCAGAACGGTGACTGCCCTGGAGTCCCATGTGGGAGCCAGGTTGTGGCAGGCTTTATAGGCCATTGTACTAACTTTGACTTTGACTCTGAGTCAGGTGGAGAGCCCTGCCAGGCGCCCAGCGGAGGAATAGCCTGTTCTGACTTCTGCATTTTAAGGACTGCCCTGGCTGCCGTTTTGAGAATGGACCCTAAGGGGCCAAGGGTGGAGGCAGGGAGGCCAGTCAGAAGGCCACTTCGGTGATCCAGATAAGAGATAATGCTCACTCGGCCCACCGGCGATGGCGAGAAGAGGTCAGATTCCGCGTGTATGTTGAATGAAGAGCCGCACTGCAGGTTACCCGCTTAGACCAACTGAAACCTGGGAAGAAAGAAAGCTGTTTTCGTAAAAGAAGAACATGACGTAGGAACTCGTGAATGGTGATTTTGAAAACTGAAAAATGGTGCCAGCTTGGAATGAAATGTTCTTACAACGACCCAACAGAAAGCATGGCAATTGTAAAACTAGAAAACATAATAAAGTCTTTGTTTTTATTCCGTATAGCATTAAATTCAATGTATTCATGCAAATAAGCAAACCCCGCTAGCGAAGCCAGTACCAGTGTGTTAGGAGCCATTGCTTCTTTGCGTTCCAAGGGGAACTCGAACTATTTTAATCCATTGGGAAATGAAAAGAAAAGGAGAAAAGGAAGCAAAAGAATGTTTATACTATTTAGCTGTTCCTGACCCCTATGACTAGGGATTCCGTGTGATTATGAGATTTCAAGGGAGGTTGAGTTTTTTTTTTTTTTTTCTCTTCTTATAGATTTCCTTTATAGGAAGACCAAAAGGGGCCAGATGGATTTGATTGACATCTCTAGCTCATGAGAGGCAGGAGAGTTGTATCTAGCGAGAGAGGCAACCATCCTCGGCTTGGTGTTTTTATCCTCTCTGAATACAGCAAAGAGAGCGTTTAGCGTTCAGACGGACTGGATGAAGCATCCCTTGACCTTTCATCACGGGTGAGTGTGGGCGGGGCGTGAGCATCAGCAGTATTTACTGACTGGCTCCTGAGTGCCAGCACGCTGCTTGTCTTCTTCCCGCTTGCGTACCCAGGTTACAGTCTTACAGTTTAGCCTGACATTGCTTTTGATTGAGGCGTACACCCTCTTTAACCTTCGCCGTTGAATAAGGACCTTGCTTTCTGCTCATCTAAGGGCTTAATGGTCTTATACTCAGGGAATGTTATTCTCAAGGGAGCTGGCTCGTAAAAGTGGATTCGGATGCTGGATTCAGTTCTGAGCATCAGGAGTTAGCCTGGAAGATCTATACCCTCCTGCTTGCCAGGTGGCAAAGTGCGCAGCCAATGTCAGACTGTGGGTTAAGAAAGCACCGTGGAAGTTTCCCCCTGAGGAAACTACTATGGATAACTGTCTAAGTTCATTCCCTTCAAAATATGTTCAAACACTCAAGGCATTTTTATAAATCAGGATCATTGTTTCTGGAAGTTCTAACCACTAAGAGACAAGAAAATGAAATAAGTAAACAACACTGTTAGAAATCACATTATATGTGTTTAAGGAAAGGCTTGGGGATTATCTCTGGCTGGGCAGAGCCTCAGACACCAACTTGTTCACTGAAGACGAATGCGTCATTAAATCTTACATTGAACTTTGTAATGTTCAAGGTGAGATCAAAAGAAAGGGAAAAGCTTCTGAACCTCAGGTCCAAAAATTAACACAGAGGCCTGCAAACTAACGCTTCTTTATTTTTAACTGTCTCTAAAGGACCACTACTATAAGAACCTTAAACATAGAGTCACATATCTCACATTTTTTAACTCCCTGATGATTCTTTGTATTCCTTTCCCTATTTCCACACACACAAACACACATATGCACACACACACGAACACACGCCAATCGTGATAAAACTTTAGTTAAGGAAAGAGCCTACGAGTTTGTCTGTCTGTTTTCAGGAGCGATGATAGTATGATCCGCCCGATCCTACAGCCAGGTTTGAGAGACCCTACAGGATGGCAGCAGTGACTGAGGTTGTCACTGGGGTGGATTTGCGGAAACAGAGTGCCACAGGTTAAAACTGCACCCAGAACTCATCATGGAGGTAGCAGACAGGTCCAGTCCATGAGAATGGCTGGAGGAGACAGGGAAGGTAGCCTAACCTCAGGGAGGGGGGCGGGGGACGGGGTCATCTCACAGGACAGTAGAATAATTTTTCTTTTGGTTTCAAAATACCTCCCTCATAGCTTTCAGTACATGGATCTTTATAAGTGTGTCTGAATCTAAGAAGATCGCTTCATGGCAAGACACACTTTTCCCCGTTGCCATGGAAATAGAACTGTGTTCATGTGTCAGGAACTCTCTCTCACACACATGCATACTGTACATTACCATATTCTCTGGGAAATGCTTTTTATGACTTCTCCTTCTGGTGTTGTTTATACTTTAGAAAAAAAAAAGACACATTCCGAGCCAACATCGCACTAATCCATACCATCCAATTGTTATCTATCAGCTCCTCTGTTGACATTAAAAATTCTGATTTCAGATGTTTCTTCGCAAAATCTACAAGGTGAAATAGTCTATTATTCACCCCTTTGCCTGTCTCCAACTTTTCGCCCACTCCTTAAATGAACATACGATAGAGTTCAACACATTTAGTGTATTGATTTGAAAAGAAATCTATTTCAGACTCCACTCAATTCTGTGGATGGGTATAACTATGCATTTTATGTATTTCATTTCTTTAAGTATTCTCTACCCAAAATATTGTTTTTAACTGGCAAAAGAGCAGTGTTTCGGAAGAATGTTGATAAATCACAAGGTCATGTGAGTAGGGGACTATAGTTGCCTGGTTTAGTCTTCAATGTAAGTAAACTTGAAAAAAATCGAAGAAAAATCTTTGGTTCTTCGAAATGCAGAGAAATTATTTATTTCGACAAGTAGTTTTGGCCACCTATAATCTGAGTGTTTATGACAGTTCCCTTGAGAGCTGATTCTAATTACAGGGAAGAGCCTCATGAACAACCATGAGGCTGGTAATGTACATGGTGCTTGAGGGTCAGGAACCTGGCCTTGGATTTCACCACCAGTCGTGGGCTTTTACTTCCACTGAGCTGGGCCGTAGCATTGTAACCCGTAAAATGAGCAACTTGAACAAGAGTATCGCTGGTCCCTTCAGCTCCAAGATGGTGGCTGTAACTCAGCTCAGAGCCGGGCCCCATGGAGGGGTGGGTTGAACAATCTGCCTTCATAAGGCCCACAGTCCCAGCAATGACTCAGCTGTGCATTGGCTGAGGTCTGACACCCCCCACCAGTCCCCAATCCTCATTGAAACTGTCCCTACCCAATGCCTTGGCCCATGAGGTGGGAGGAAGCTCCTAACCGAGTCCCCTTCCAGACCACACCTTCTTGTGCCTTCACCAAATCTGACCGGCCTTTGTCATTCACATCAAGTTATCCAGTGGCTGTGTTTGTTACAGTTAAGGCAACATTCTTTGGTTGTAGAGTTACTTTTTGGAGACACTAAAGGCTGGTAAAGTCTCCAATTTATTTCCTACAACTTTCTCTCTCATATGCTCTGCTTCAGCCTCAAGGGCAAAAGTCCCAGAAAGAACTCACTGTGCTCTCAACTGCCCCAGGCCTTGGCCTACGGCCAGTGCTGCTGCCACTGCCCAGGAGAATCCCTCCTCCACTCAGCCCTCTACCGACTCCTTCCCACCCTTCAGTCTCGGCTTCGAAACCCTTTCCTCCAGCTGAGCCCTTACTTTGGTCTTACGCTTGTTAGATGCTACCATCAAGCACAAGTAACTGTTCAATGTCCTTCCCTCCCCGCAGATGATAAACTCCATGGCAGCACCATGCTACTGCACACCCAGTGCCTGGCCCACACAGGCGCCCAGTTAATAACCGTTGCGTAAGTGCATGGATGAACAAATGAACGAAAGCACTGTGTCAGCTCAGAGAAGAGACAAACGGTGAGAATGTCAGGCCATGGCACATGCTGATGGAGCAGAGGCGTTTTGACCAGGTAAAACTTGTCCCTCCTCTCTACCTGCAGTGCTCACCTGGCTCTTGAAGGACAGATAATAGCAGCAGAAAACATCATGACCCCTAAATGTACCCACTTGGCCTACAGCTCTTTGTCAACAGGAAGGCTTTGACTCCCTGCGGAACCTTTCTTTACATCAATCCAAAGCATGCTTTGCATTTGGGCAAATGTGGTGGGGACCACAGCCCTTAGACCATGAAGCACAATGGTCAGGACATTAGGCCGAGATGGGAAAGCTGAGACTTCTCCTTCTGGGCCTACACTGCTCCCACCTTACAGTGGACCTTTGGCAGAACAAGGACCAGAATCCAATTTGACCCCTTTACATCATAGTTTTGTTGTTTTTGTTTTTTTTCACATGTGAAATGGAGAGAACTTGTCTCTGTTTCTCGCCTGACCCAGAGAATTGGGCAAAAGCCTTTTCGAATCAGTGGCTTTGGCCAGGCCAAGTCCCTGGAGAGGTCTGACCTCAGGCCAGCTCGCCGACGCGGGCTTGCCAGGGATCTGTGGCATCTCTGTGGCTGGGACCCACGGAAGGCTTCCGGAGTGAGGCACTGACTCATGGACTTCTATGGCCTGAGAAGACAGATGTGGTGGCTCCCAAAAGGGCCGAGTCCAATCAGGTCAGGCCTTTCGCCGGCGAGAAAAACAAGGGGAAACGGGGTGTGTGTGTCTGTGCACGATCGTGTGAATGGGGGTGCCGCTGCCAGCTCTTCTCTCCTCTCTGAGATTACAGCCTCCCTGTTCTTGGGCATTAAACTGGTGTTTTTAATGTACATAAGATGGACTTGTTCCTCAGCTTTCAAAGTCAGCTCAGAAACACTGAGCGGAAGGACAACCTGTTATTGTCCCCTCGGTCTTCTGGGACCTGGTCTTGTCAGTCAATGATTAACTTACTCTGGCTACAAGAGATAATGCCAAGCTTTGGAAATTTACCCAGTTTCGTAAGTGAAAGGGCACTAATGTTCACTGAGCGTTCTACTTCATGCCAGGAAATGCATTTGGGTGCTTTCAATCGCATTCTGTATCTCTACGAAGCTGAAAATGTTTAGAACAAGGGAAAATTGCAGCTCAGAGAAGACAAGTCACTTAAGCAAGTTCCTGAGCTGTTAACTAGCAAAGTCTGAATTTGAACCGATTTGTCCGAGTCCAAAGTCCACGGTCTTTTAACCTTACTAGCTTATTCCCAAAATAAAATCACACACACACATTTTAATCTGGGATATGGTTTGATGTCAGCAGAAGGCGATTTGGGGACTGGCATTTTAATCCTGAGACCTAAAAAGAAATCATGAAAAGACTTTTGGGGCGCAGGGACTCACTGTCAACAGAGACAATCCTGGCTTGACCGGGACTGGTTAATCTATGACACCAGGGCTCCTGGGTTTGTAGAGCATGTGAGGGCTCTGAAGGGGTCCCAAGGCCAGGGACCAGGTGAGGCCAAGTACCCAAGTCACACTACGCCCCTGAGTGCATCCAGAGCGAAACGTAAAATACTCTGGATTATCTCTTCTTTTCGGTATCATCTCTCCTTGATTCTCCCTCTGTCCATAAGAATAATCGATGTTGACTGGATTTTGTGCCATGAAACAAACAATTCACTTGCCCTCAAGGCCATAGTCAGAAATTGTCCTTGTATTGGTAACGCACAGGCCAGTGTTTTATTTCCTCCGATACTTTGTTTTACCTGTGATTAAATTCTACTATAAAGAAAGACTAATGTTCCGAGCTTTGAAGACTTCATTGTTAAGAAATCAGTTCAAGGGAAGGCCAACTCTCTGGGCAGATGACCTAAGTCCTCAGGCCCCAGGTTTGCAACTTTAGTTAAAGATGGAGAGTCCTGCCTGACGCCTTCCCACTCAGTGGGTCTGGGTTGAAATCTGAAATCAGTGTTTTAACAATCAAATCAGGGCATTACATTCAGGCAAAAGATCCAAGGAACACGCGTTGGGAAATAGTTCTAAGATACATTTCATTCGAGGGGGGTATAATCATTCACTCACTAAATGGTGGCTTTTCCTTCATTATTTTTCATTCCAATGTGTAGAAAGAAGGATAGCACTTTTTGACCCTAATGCTGAGAAGAAACCACGAAGTCTCCAAATATCAACTCTTCTTTTGGGTATGTTGCTTTTTTTTTTTTTTTTTTTTTTTTTTTTTTTTTTAGAAATGGACCAAGAGAAGCTGTGGAGAATGAAGGTTGAGGTGGGGGTGGAGCAATAACCAAGGAATGCTGGAGACCCCTCACACAAGCCCCTCTTAAGACAAGGAATGCATGGGCCCATCAGCCTAAAGGGCACAGGTCCAGGCTGAATGGTCACCCTGATTCAAAAGTCCTTTGGGATTTCCAGATAGCTATGTTTTTACTGAGTATACAAGTCATATCTTTCAAGCACTGCCCCAAATGCCAACATCCTGGCTGCCTGCCATGTTTCTCCAGGGTAATGTACAGCATGTGTGAGGTTGTCTTCATGGGTGTTTATGGGCAGGAGGCCATTCTCATTGGCCAGCACCTGGGCGAACCAGTTTGTTAAATAACACTGTTGTCCCTAACTGTGCTAGTGCCTCTTTTACAAGTTGTGACCGTGGAGGGTCCCACAGAGTGAAGAGAAAGGAAAGCTGGAACCTGAGGCTAGGTGGCAGGAGGAAGAGCAGGGAATACAGCTAAAAATACTTAATATACTAGCCCCTAGTAACTGGGGAAACTAAGCCAGGGACGGCAAAGTTTCCTTAGGAGAGTCAAGGCTGAAGGACAGGTAGTGGCTCCCTGAGGCCTGAGCTGAAACGGATTCAGAGATCACAGTCTCAGAAGTGATCATCTACAATGATTGATTACTGATGTCTGCCAAGGGCTCAGAAAGGTGTGTGTGTGTGTGTGTGTGTGTGTGTGTGTGTGTAATACTCATTAGCTCTGCTCTCGTTGACATAGGGCTACATTTTAAACTCTTTGGCCTTTGCTTATCTCTCTTTTCAAAAAAGCACACCATCCATTTCTGCCTCATGAATATACATGGCCATCTCCATGCTGCTTGAATAAGAGATTTATAGTTGTTTAGGCAGAATCTCTCAGAGGTATCTAGGCTAATGAGCAGTGAATGCCACTCAACATATGTCTCTAAAAGCTATGAACAGGGAAGTCCCTACAAGTTGGCTTTCTCTGTCTAGTCACTTACTGTCTTTGCAACAGATGTCCGATGCATCAGTTTCTCCCATGCCCTGGAACCAACCGTCACCCCGGATCCCCTGGAGTGGATCATGACTGCGGTTGGATTACGACATCTGTCATTGGGCTTCCCACAGAAGACATGGTAGATTAATATGAATTATGGCTGTGCAATCACCAGCACCTCCCATCGTTACCGAGCTGTCTGGAAACATCTGCACCGCCTGATGGTGTCGATGTCCCATTGTGTCCAGCTGAGTGGGTGGGAAATGGCGCAGATAAGGCACTCACCTTGCTTCCTTATTGCTGCACTGCCTGGCTTTTGGCCTTTTTTTTTTTTTCAATAAAATCGAGTTTCCTGAAATATTAAATAATCTCGTCTTCAGGAACAGCCTCCTTCCTAGAAGGTGTGTTTTCATTGGCAAACACCGGTCTTTGATAACGTAACCAAATTTTCTAAAATTTTCAAAAGTTTGTTCTGCAGTTCGACCTGAAAGTTTTGCGCTTTGGGCTTTTCGGGACTTGGTGTGCTTGTGCTACTGCGTTGTTCCAGTCAGCGTTCTCCAGAGACAGAACCAAGAGGAGATATATATATAAAACGTATTACAGGAATGGGCTCATG
This sequence comes from Eonycteris spelaea, assembly GCA_003508835.1. Classification (NCBI taxonomy): domain Eukaryota; kingdom Metazoa; phylum Chordata; class Mammalia; order Chiroptera; family Pteropodidae; genus Eonycteris; species Eonycteris spelaea. The sequence goes on from PUFA01000036.1 coordinate 3,081,211, forward strand.
CAAATATGGAGGCCGGAAGTCCTGTGATCTGCCGTCTGCAAGCTGGAGAGGCAGGAAAGCCGGTGTGAGGATTCAGTCCCAGGCGAAGGCCTGAGAACCAGGAGCGGCGATGCCCAAGGACAGAAAAAAATGGACGTCCCAGTTCAAACAAAGAGAGCGAATTCTCCCTCTCCTTTTGGTTGGATCCAGTCCCTCAGTGGGCTGGATGGCGCCACACTGAATTGAATACTGATGTCAATACTAATCTTGCCAGAAACCCCTTCACAGACAACCTAGAAAGAATGTTTTAACAGATAGCTGTGCATCCCCTAGCCCAGTCACACTGATACGTAAAAATGAACCATCGCATGGATTGTGAGCATAGAGCCTTAAAAATTATTAAGATTTAGAGAAATAATGGTATTTTTTAGTTTTAAAAAGACCTGTGAGTAATTTGATTGCTAATGCTAATCATAGAAAAATGCCATTGGGGAATTCTGTGGGGAACTACAGAGAAAACAGCAGTATGGTAGGGGGAAGATAGTTTTTGGTCATTTAACCTCTTTTATGTTAAATGAACTGACGAGTTGGCTTGTTGAGTTGTCATTATAACTCAGAAGTTCAGGAGCCTCATCTGACTTCAAATCCTAACCCATCACTTTTTAGCAGTGTGACCTTGGGCAAATTATTTAACCTCTCTGAGCCTCAGTTATGTCAGCTGTAATGTGGGAGCAATAATAGTATTATGTTTTCAATGACTCGACTCTTGGTTTCAGGGATTTTCTCTGTTGGTTTTATTTCTACTTTAATCTGTATTGTTTCCTTCTATGTGCTTTGGGTTTAGTTTGCTCTTTTTCTAGTCTTAAGATCGAAGGTTGCATTAATGATTTAGTATCTTTTTTCTTTTATAGTATAGGTGTTTACAGCTATATATTTCCCTCTAAGTGTTGCTTTCACTGTATCTCATAAGATTTAGTATGTGGTATTTTCATTTTCATTCCTCTCAAAGTATATTCTAATTTCTCTTGTGATTTTCTTTGACATTGGTTATTTAGAAATGTGTTGTTTAACGTCCATATACTCGTGAGTTCCCCAGATTTCCTTCTGCTAATTGATTTCAGTTTCATTCTATAGTGGCCGAAGATGCCATTTTGTATGATTTTAATCCTTTAAAATTTGTTTTGTTTAAATTTGTTTTAAACTTGTTTCATAGCCTAACATATTATCTCTCCTGCGGAGTGTTCCATATGCACTTGATAAAAGTGTGTACTGCGTTTGGTGGCATGTTTTAAACACAACTAGTTTGGGGTCTAGTTGGTTTATAGGGTTCAAGTCTCCTGTTCCTTTGTTGACCTGTCTAGTTGCCCTGCCCATTGTTGCACGTGGTATATTGAAGTCTCTTGTGATTGTTGAATTGTCCATTTCGTCTTCATTTCTGACAGTTTTTTGGTTTGTTTTTTACTTTTTATTTTTCAATTAGAGTTGAAAAATAATTTTATTTTATATTAGTTTAAGGTGTACAGCACAGTGGATAGACATTCACATAATTTATAAAGCGATCCCCCTGAACACTTGTTTTTGACACTTAAATCTTAGCTCAGTTAGCTTAGTGGTCAGGTAATGATTAGACAGATACCCATCGATATCTGGCACCTGATCAATCTCCCTTGTAGGACCACAGTACCATAACAATTAAAAGATTTCCTTAAATGCTGGGAACCAGTAGGTCTCCTAGTCTTTGCTGAGGGGCTCTGTGTAAATGTTGGGGCATGCCTTCAACATCCATCCAGGCAATTGACAAGTCTGCCTTATCCTTCACTTCCTGCTTGCATAGGCTTAAAGGTTAGTTTGCATAAAAGTGAGAACTTCTGGCCTTCTCAGGTCTTTCCTGAGCATGCACATAGCCCTGAGCACATACACAGCCCTCTGCATGCACATGGCCTTCTAGTTTACCGAGGGTGTGTCACAGCTTTTCAAAGTCCCTATGGGCATCTCACTCCCCAGCTTTTCCTTTTAAGCTTTTTGTTAGTCTCTTGTTGGCCAACTGGCATCCACTGCCTTGGGTAGTTGTGAAATTAAACAATTGCCTCTATGTATTTTCAGCAAAAGTCTCAGGGAAAAGGATTTTCACACTGGGCAAGCTCCACATCAGTCAAATAAAGACTGCTTTGCAAGTGGAATCTTCCAGGGAACTACCAGACAGGTCAAATCATGACAGTTCTCTAGGAACAAGGCTTTGAAGGTGATCTAGTTTTATTTGCCCCCTCCGGTGGCTGCCAACCTGCTGGTTTTCACTGTAATTGTTGGCTGTTGATTTTCAAGGCTACCACAGAGCTGGGGGAGGTGAATGATGGCCACAGGGCAAATTGAGCTGCTGTTTTTGTTTTGTTTCATTTTGTTTTTTGAGATCCCGGTTCTTAATGAGATTCAACCGTTTTTCTTGAATAAACACGCGCTGAAGTGTGGTAAGTCTTTGGTTAATTTACAGAGTCCTGAAAAGTTTATTCTGACAATTTTTGCCAGTTTTTTCATTGCTTTTATGGAAGAGAGAATTTTTATAATCCTTACTCTGCCATTTTCACTGACATACTCCAATGTGGTCTCTCTTAATGGGGAAAAGGAGAGAATGTTGTGAAAAAATAGTGCTGAAGTTATACATTGTCAGAGGTGGAATAGTTTTAAGAAATGACAATGTCCAGGATTAAGATCATGGGACTGCACAGCTGGAGAGGAGTGTAAGTGAATGTCACTGCTGTGGGGTGGGGGAGATTTGGAGACTAGGCTGACGAGGAGATACCAGGGTCTGAATGTTTGTATCCCCCCCCCCAAAATTCATATGTTGATAAGACACTACCCCCCAAAGTGATGGTAGTAGGAGGTGGGGCCTCTGTGAGGTGATTAGGTGGTGAAAGCGGTGGACTCATGGATTCTATTAGTGCCCTTTCAAAAGAGGCTTTGGGAAGCTCCTATTCTTCCCGCCACGTGAGGTTACAGTGAAGAGATGGCCATCTATGAAGTGGCACTTAGCCAGGCACCAAACCTACTGGCGCCTTGATCTTGGACTTCCCAGCCTCAGCACTATGAGGAATGAAGTTCTGTTGTTTATAAGCCACCCAGTTTATGGCATTTTGTTTTAACAGCCTGAATAGACGAAGACAGAGGGTATCCGCATAGATTTTGAATCTTCCAGGATGATGGTACTACTTGGGTGGGGGGGGGGGAGAAGGATGTTGACCAGGTGCGTAAAGTCCTCCATGATTGTGGAGGAGTTACCTGAGCCTGAAGGTGGTGGTCGTGCCAATGCTGAAATTTGAGAAATTAAAGTTATTGCATGCATAGCCAGCGTGATAAAGCAATGGCAGAGACATTCTGAAGGTGCCAGGTAACCAAAAACTTTTAAATGAGAATGATCATAAGTACATGGAAATTACGCCAAGATTAAAAAGGAGCGCTGTTATCGATATAACTAATATGGTCGTCGAGTAAGAACATTTCATAATGCCAACAAATCACTTTTACTCATCCCTTCATGCATCAGTTGCCCTCTCTCTTCATTCTTCAAGGGAGTCCCCTTTCTCTGAACCTTACGTTACCTGCTTTCTTTCTTGCTTTCTATTACTCTGGAGCCCAAGACGATCCACCATGAGGACCAGCATGCATATCTTTAGACCGAGGTGAGCGAAGGCCTCGAGAATTCCAGGGAGCGCACACCGCCTTTGTCTTTGGCAAGTCACTGCTTTCTGCAGGCTCTGAGGGTACCTACCGATTCAGCCATCTCTGGTCTTACACAGAAATCATGAATATTCATCATGCAAAATTCTTTTAATTGATCTTTTCACTATTTGCAACAGCTAAGCTATAACGGCCTACAAAACTGATGTGCAAAAGCATTATATGCTGAAATGTCCTAACTAGGCCATCACTGAGTTAAATCTGAATCAAGATTCGGGGCAGGAGAACACATCTCAACATAACTGTTTAAAGCCACCATCACTCTGGACACAGACAGCGCTTCAAGCTTAGCTCTTATGATGACTGTGAAAGTCAGCCCCAGGGGGCCTGGTGTAAATTCAGCTGCTTTTTCTTTAATTTCCTAATCACATGTTTACAACCGGACTTAGAAGTCAACAGCATTAGGAAAACCAAGCAAGGAAACTGCTTCCCCATCACGCTGCTGCGACTCCCTCCCCTGCTAGGTGTCAACCCCTTGGAAAGAGTGGTCTGCGTTGCCTTCAACAAGCAGCCAGAGCCTGGCTTCCACCTCCACCGCTCTAAGATCAACGCTGATGGACGCTCTCCTGTCAAGCCTGATGTCAGTCTCGGCATCCTCTGCCTGTGGGAGAGTTCCAAATGAATGAATCCATCTGCATTCCCCAAACCTTCTCCTCCTTCCACCACCTTTTGGGATACCCTCTCTCCTATTTTTCTACCTGCTGCTCTGACTCCCTCTTCCTTCCCTGGTTCCTTGTCTTCCACCAGTCCCTTGCCATTTCCTAGAAGTCCGTCCTTTGTTTCATAGTGTCTCTCTCTCCACTGTCTTTCCTGGTGCCTTTCAGCAATTTCCTCCTGGCATTATTACCTATAATGACAAGGTCTGTATCTCCAAACTCTCCTGTGAATTCTACACCTTGAGCTATGTCTACTGGGCACAGACACAGACACCAATAGTTAGCAAATATCTCCAGCTTAGCGGTCCTCAGACTGTACAACTGTTTCCCAAAACCTACTCCTCTCTGGTTTTCCTTAGTCCCCCATCACCTTGCCTGGAAATGCTGAGTGCTGGGTCTTAAATACTCTCTCTCTGTCTGTCTCTCTCTCCTCTTCCTCTCTCTCTCTCTTCTTCTCTGCCTCTTCCCTTCCTGTCGTCTCTTCAATGCATTGTATTTCTGACAAAACCATTCCTAGATGTCTCTCTTCTCCATCTTCACTGCCTTCCTTGACTGTAGGCACCACTTTTCCTTTCCAGTCCACGTTGCTACCAGAATTCCCTCTTGACACACAAATCTGATGAGCGTCAGGCCTTAGAGGTCTCCCAAGGCGAGGTCTCATTAGCCTGGAACAGTTTTATATTGGGTGTTCTGTTATTCCATCTGGTTAGCATGTCCTTTTACTCTCAAAAGCAACCCATCTGGATGACGAGTCATGTGGTCATCGTACCACAGCTCACAGGATAAAGTCCAGGCTCTTCGATCTAGCTCACCATCTGGCCCCGGGCTGACTTTCCAGCTCCATCTTCACGCACTGTGGCCACCTGTCATTCCCCAAACATACCGTCTTCGTTTTTGTCCATGGCTGTTCTCTCTTCCTGAACACCTTTCCCCCTATTCCCACTTATGATTCCTCCTTCGCCTGCACTGCCCAGCCAAAAGAGCAGCTGCTCTGTGAAATATATCCAGCCCCGCTCTCTCCTCCCCAGGCCCGGGGCTGTGGTCCTGTAGCGATTTGTTTAAACCTCTGTTATGGGTTCTACTTTGAATCTGGCACAACACCTGGCATATCGCAGGTCTTCAAAGCGTTTCGAAAGAGAAGCTTTGAAGAGGCATGAAACCAGGAGTATTTTCTCTGGCTCGGGTTAGAATTAAGAGCTTTTATCCTCCATATGGGACTTGCTTGAGAAAATTCGACATGTCAGAGCCAAGTTTATTTTTCCTTCATCTGCAAAGTAATAAGGAGAATAATTGCTCCTGCCAAAACTTACCCCTGTGAACTCAATGGGGTAATAAAAACAAGTCCTGCTGCTGAAGGATAACATGCTGAAATAAAGAGTGAGATGAGCCTGCCATCTCTTGTCATCTGTCCACACAGCCTAGGGCCTGTGGAGGGTGGGGGCAGGAAATTCTGAGATCTGGCAGATGGTTCAATAGAGGATGTACCTACGGGAGGTCAGAATGATTTGTCTCAATACAGATGCAACTAATTTGAAGATTAACCATTTATTGGCTATGCACACGAGTTAAGAACTTTATATACCACTTATTTATGTAAAGCCAAACTTGTAAGATGAAAGTATGATTTCTCATTTTACATTTGAGGAGGCTGAAGCTCAGAGAGGTCAAGTAACTTACCAAGAGCACGAAGCTAGTAAGTGTTGTTGGGATACGCAATCATAATACTACTAATAATGCACATGTGTGTGTCTGGGTCTCTATGAAGTATGCTGCCTGGTCCTCACAATCACCCAGTGAGTTAAGATACTGCTGTTTCCATTATCATAACCTTTAAGTAACCAGCCCAAGGTCACAGAGCTAGTAAGAAACCATGCCAGGCAGCTGACTCCAGAAACCACAAACCTGGTCACTACCTTCGTGGACTTCCAGGTCTGTTTGAGTTTGCTATTTCGGCTCATTCTCTGTTGCCAGCATCCATCAGATACTCTTCCCTTGCTCCTCACAATGTAGTGTGCCGATCAGCAGCATCGCTATCGCCCGGAAGTGTGTTAGAACGAATCTCCAGCCCCACTCCAGCCCCAGGGAATCGGAATCTGTGCCGTAACAGCCCAGGCCCTGATCTAAACCGGTGGGTCTCAACCTTGTCTGCATGTCGGACGCCCCTGGGGCGCTTTAAAGAATCCTAATACCTAGAATCCACTGACAGCACTCTACTTTAATTGAGTGCGGTCTGGGTTTTGAGAGTTTAAAAAGCTTCCAGGGGATTCTGATAGATAGATACCAGTCTGAAAACCACTGCTTTCAGCAAATCCAGCTGCGGTTCCTTCCTTCCCTCATTCCTCTCATTGCAACTGATGTCGCTGAAGTACCAGCATGGCTACCTGGTGAAATGGACAAACAAACAATGCCACTATAATAGAACAAGCAGGATGGAAACTGCTCTCCCCAGGGCCTGGGGAGAGCCAGAGGGAGGCCTGACGTCCAAGTCAGCAATCAAGACAGATTGCTCGAGGGACACCCCAGGAGTCTCGAGGATGGATGGGAAGGAGTTCTTGGATTGTTGGTGCAAATAATGAGCAGGTGCGGGTGAAGGGAGAGTTCTGTGTTTACTACGAAGTGAGCTTCATAGAATTTTAGGCTCTAACCGATCACAGAGACCATATAAGGAGTCCAACCAATGATTTTCTAACTTTTTTGGCTATTGCCCACATTCAGAGAAACACTAGGTTTCAGCCTAGAATATATATAAAGTTTCATGAAACAATAATTACTTTCGTTACACATGAAGTGGTTTGATATTTTCTAGACTTTCAATACTTTTTCTTTAGGGAAAAAAAAAAATACTGGTTGTGCTTAACTGACCCACTGATGGATCACAACCTGCAGTTTGAAAGACCTGACTTAATCCCTTTGATTTCTCTCTGAGGAAACAAAACCCAGAATAACTAAATGACTTGGCCTGGAAGGGTAAAGAAAAATGTGCTCGGATTTCAGTGTGAAGGATTGGTGTTAGAAATAAAGAAAGCCTTTATATGGTATCAGTTGCTGGATATTTCAGAAGCACTTGACTTCCTAGAAGTCCTACTCATTTTCTGGAAGGCTAAGGCGTAGCCCCGTAGAGAAGGCAACATGGTGAATTAATAAATGAGGTGTCTAGGTCCTTTCTAGTCCCACTAAAACATCCAGGAGGTAAAAATACTATTGAGCAGGAATTCTCAGTTTAGCTAGGTTTGAAGAGAGGTCGATGCCACCTGGGAGTGTGGAGAGGACCTTTTAGAACCACCTGGGGCCTTTGTCTAGTTCAGGACTCCCATCCATTCTGATATGCACCTTTCCATTTCAAGGCCAAAATTCCAGCTGACAACGAGCCCATTGCTCTGGTTGATGGGGGCGTACACTACCTCCCCAGCAAGGTGGGGCGGGCAAGAAAATCAAAGGTGAGGACCACTGATCTCTCGAGCAATGGTTCCCCACCTTTCAGGTTTCAGAGGCCAATAAAAATTCAAAATGAGTTTAGGAATCAATATCAGGCTGCCAATTTTTCATTATGTCAAATAAGGAAATTACAAAACAACCCAAATAAACAAAAAAGCAAATCTCTCCAACTCTACTGCTATCTACAATATGTAAGAGCAGCATGGACATAATCTTAAACTAAAGGAAAATCTTATCAATACATTTTACTTTAAAATCTTTAAAGAAAATTTTAATGGTGGTAAATATACATAAAATTTATTATCTTACCCATTTTTAAGCTGTCCAGTAGTGCTAATTAAATTCAGTTGTGCAACCAATCTCCACAACTCTTCACTGTGCAAAGCTGAAACTGTACCCATTAACAACAACTCATCGCTTCCTCCTTCTCCCAGCCCTGGCAACGACCATTCTACTTCCCGTCTCTATGAATTTGACTTCTCTAGGTATCCTATATAAGTGGAATCATACAATCATCTGCCCTTTTGTGACTGCCTTGTTTCACTTAGCATAATGTTCTTAAGATTCATCCATGTTGTAGCATATGTCAGAATTTCCTTTTTTAAAAGTCTGATTAATATCCCATTGTACGTACACACCACATTCTGTTTATCCATTCATCTGTTCATGGATACAGATTGCTTCCACCTTTGGGGTACCGTGAATAATGCTGCTATGAGTGTGGGTGTACAAATATCATTTGACTTCCTGCTTTCAATTATTTTGGGTACATACCAGAGGTGTGATTGCTGGATCACATGGTAATAGTACACTTAATTCTTTGAGGAACCATCATACTGTTTGATGACATTTAGCTTTTCATAGATAAAAAAAGCAACTACTGCATTGTCCTAATTTTTCTTATTTCACTGTGAACACTTCATCACAGACTGGCATTGGTCTGTAGATTATTGCCTGGAATTACTGCTCCAACAGATATAAACTACTTTCTTAGGCTATTCACTCTTCAAATGAAGAAATCTGGATTCTTTATATCTTGCCTGACAAGAAAGATAATTATTTTAAATCATAAAATATCCATTAGGCAGTTTGGAAAATTATACAAAAGCTATTAGCTTGATTGCACTAAACATGAAAAACAAGACAGTTCTATTATTCAATTTATCAAGCCATCACCATTTCAAACTCGGCTATGGGTCACTATCACTCCAGTATTGTGAATTGAAAGGTAAACACTTGCTTTTCCTCTGCACAATGACTGAGTTTACAGAGATGCTAGAGGAACTGGTGTGGCTTCCCAAAACTCTTGATTCTCTGAAGTTTGCACATATCAAGCTAAGTCAATTTTATGCTTGGCGGAACTTAAAAAGAATTTTTTAAGTTGTACATGTTAAGTTCTTTGTGAGCTGCAGAAGAATCGCTTGTTATTGAAACTTAGGAACTATTATCAAATAACTTTAATTCAGTAAAAAAAAAAAAAACATGCTGTCTTAAAATGAAATCCTAAATGTAGCTGTCATACTCCTCACTAATATTGGCCCTGACAGAATTTTTTACTTCTTTACCTAATCATTGGTGGGGGTTGGGATGAAAGAACAGAATAAAACTTATTATTAATAAGTCATCCGTTAAAAGATGTATTGGCAAAACTAGGTAGATGTCCATCTGACAGTTTAAATTGAAAAGTTGTATTTTCTGAAAAAATTCCGCATCTCTTCTAATTCCTCCCTGGAATGTCAATGAATCACCCTTCCAACGGATTATAAATTCTAAAATGTAACAAATCATCATAACCAAGACTTATGAATCTGCTGTTTGCACAAGTCACGTCTCACGTTCCTTCCAATTTATCTTTTCCTTTTGTGCTCAACTCACAGAAGCAACTGAATTCTGGAAATGTTTTTACCTCTCTCATATATACAACAGTCAAAACTGTTGCCACCCCTCCTTCTTTTCAAGCCTTTTTAATTTTTTTTTTTGCTAAATCTGTGTGCTTTTAGTGTAGCACATTTCGTTATCCCATTTGTATGATTTGCTTGAAGCTTGATATTTAGATGTCATAAAGAAAATGTACCAAATGTGTGGTGAAAAACACATTTCGTTGTGCAATCTGATTAAATTATTTAATGATGCTTAGGTCTGCTTCAATGAGGAGTTTGTAAGAGCATTTTTTTTTTTTTGGCATTCGTGTTCTAGAGTTTAATATTTGTTCATCTGCATATAATCTGCATGTTTTGCTCATGAGAATGATATGAAAATGTATTTGCACCCAGTAATTTGATAAGACTTGTAAAATCTTCTTCCATTCCCAGTGTTACTGCTGCAGGTTAGCCTCTCTCTCTCTCTCTCTCTTTTGGTGGTAACATATACATAAAATTTACCATTTAAAGGATTTTTAAAGGCACAACGCAGTGGCATTGAGTACATTGACATTGTCGTGCAACCCCCTCACCATTTTTTTCACCAGGGTCAGTGCAGCAGCCTTCAAAAGCCAGTCTTGCTTCGAATTTTGCCCCATTGAGGAAGAAAATAGAAATCTTATCTCTGTTGACTTATTTTCACCATGCGCATAGAAGATAGAGGGGAAAAATGGAAGAGACAGTCTTCGCCGTTTCTTCTGTGCTTGATGCATCATAGTTAATGAGAATAGAATGAAGATGAAGCGCTAGGGGCACAGAGGGGCAGGTACCCGCTGTACCTGTTCCATCCCTGATGCAGGTTCTTTCTTGCTCAGGGCATGACGGCCAAAGTGATTGTTCTGTGAACCTGGAAAACAGAAACTCTCTTAAACTCATTAGAGATTAAAGTGTCTGACCACCAGAAACACAAAAAGCCTTTTACGAGCAAAATCTTTAGCTTTAAAATGTGCAGGGATAATTATTTCCAAAAATTAAGAGGCAAAAACTGTTAGCTGATTGAACTTTGCACCAGTATACACAGCATAAAGAAGTCTGACCAGCCCTGGCTGCACCCGAGGCAGCTGAAGTCACCTGATCTGTACTGAGTCTTGAGCCCTCTTGGGGGGGGGGGCAGGGGCATCAAAAATGAGGAGCCCATTGATTGATACGCTGCTTCAGGTTTCCAGCGTTTGGCAGTGCGGTTTTACATCACTAGGTGTCAGTGTGGACTTTCCCAGCTGCCACCTTCGATCTGCAGATGTACCAGATCGCACCTAGGGTCCTTCCTCAAGTCCTGGCCAACACGGCCTGTTTTCGGAATCGTAATCTCACCAAATATATTGTCTACTCACATGTTTTGAAGCTCCAGAGTCCTCTTAGAACACAGAAACCCTGAACCAAAGACTGTTCTTTTTTTAAAATCGTGACTTTCTAATCCCAATGCTTGCATTTGGAAGGCAGCCTCCAAGGCTGTTTTGAGGCAGGTAATGAATGGGAAGTCCCAGCTGGTACTTGGGGCCCTTTAACAGCAGCACGTTGCCTCAGTTATCTGTAGCGTCCACTTTCACAGCCAATCACATCGAATTGGTCTCCGAGACACGTGGAGCTTACTCTCTTAATAGCTGTTGAGTCTGCCTTACATCAGCCATCTAGTCTTCTGTGCTTCCCTCCTCGCTGTCTCCCAAGTACTGCTCGTGAGCCTTCTAAACTGTAAATACGATCATGCCACTTCCTGTTTATGAAAGTGGTGCGCTTTTGCTTTCTGGGTTGATTTCAACCCCAGCCCAGTGTACCGAGCTGGTAAGACTCTGCCTCAACCTACTTTTCCAGCCTATCTACTCACTTCATTGTCTCCTCCTGTTCTTCATTCCAGCTCTAATAGATTGCTTGCAGTTCTTCAGATGCTCAAAGCTCTGCCTCGCTTCATGCTCCCTGAGCCTGGAATGCCTGTGGCTACTTAAGCCACCTCTCTCAAAAGATCAGCTCAGTGTCACTTCTGGGAGAACATCTCTGTCCTTCACCCAACCCCCACCCTTGCACTCAGCTCCAGCATGGGTTTACCACGCTGCACTCTAATCATCTCGTTATTTATATCTATGTCCCATGACTGTAAGCTATAAAGTTTTTGAAGGCAGGGAGCTTTGTTTGGTTTCATTTTGCATTCCCAGAGCTAAGCCCAGGGCCTGGCACATGACAAATGCTCTGTCACTTTTGGTTGAACGAATAAAAACATTCTCAAGGTATCCTGATGTGCCCGCCCACTGGCGATGACCCAGTTCAGGGCTACGTTCTGAAATCTGCTGGGTTTAGAGACCTGTACCCCTAGAATGCAGCCAGAACCCATCTAGCTTCTGGGAAATAGAGGTGGGGAAAATTAAACAGTAGGTCTTCTGGCTCAGTACTCTCTTGTGGCCAGGGAAAGATAGTCCGGCAATTTGGAGCTGGCCTAACGTGGGGGCATACACCCATCAACAGCCACTCAGAGGAAATGTGCCACCTAAGGTGTGGACTGACCTGGCTGAAAGGCGCAGAAGACAGCACATTTGAAACATACAAACGTAGTGCGGTAATGACAGCCTGTTAAGTCGGTAGTAATTCAGGACATGTGTCATCACGGCTGGCCCTTGTGGTCGACAGCAGTTACTGAAAGTTTCCGGTATATCCGACTGTCTTGGATCTCTAGAGGCGGGCACTGTAGAGAGCGGAAAATAAAACAGAAACAAAGTTCCTATACTTGGGAGGCTTAGGCCATCGAGGCCTACAATAAGGGGCTTGCCTTTACTGGGGGTTTTGGCTACTTTTGAGGGAGGGAGCGGTAAGAGGAAATGCCTTCTAGTCCTTTTTAATCATTCACGTAACTTTAACGAGTGACAGGAAGCAGAGCGGGGAGTGCCTGTGCGTTGGAGGAGGGCCACGTGCATCATGTAGCGGAGAGCTATGTCTTCTCCAAGCGAGTCTCCGCTTTTGCAGACTGGGAAAATTCCCTTCGTGTTGACTCCGTGACACAGCTTTCCATGAAGTTGTATGTCTTCAACAGTGCGATTCCAATACGAATTTGGGATCCCTGTATCTACTAAGTGTGAAATCTGAGAGATTTCTTGATGATGGAGGGAAAGCATCATGGTTTGTGGCTGTTTGGTATTAAGAGTTTTAAAATAAGGGCTTTTAAAGATTTAAAAATATGTATTGCTTGCAAGCCAAAGTAGATTGAGAATGGGGCATAATATAGATATTGAAGCTCTTATTAATATCTGTACCGTTCTGATAAGCAAAAATTAAGTTATTTTTATTAGCAGGTGCTGACATTGTGTCTTAAGCTGTTTTTAGAAAGGAAAATGATTCCAGAATCTATGTTAGACATAGCTTAGGGATCTGGTCACTGATTGAGAAACATAAAATGCTTTCATAACACATTTAATCCTATTCAGGACCCCTAAGGTTCCTTAGTGAAAATGTAATTTAACTACCCTGTAGAATCAAGGGAGATTAAAAAAAAAAAAAAAGCTTTAAATGTTGGTGATTTCAAATAGCTTCTAGTCTCTTCAAATAGCTTCTCGTCTCTTAATGACAATTAAATTTCATATCTATGTACATACATACATACATACATACATGCTATGGTAGAAAGATGTAAGTTTGTCATTATGTCATAGTGTCATCAAGATTAATAATGTGCATACCTATTAGCGAATTACTGCCAAACAATTATCACTAATAGATCCTTAGGTTTCAATAATGCATTGAAATTAGACAAAATGGTAAAATCAATTCTAGTGAGTAGTAGTGTACATTAAATTGCACAATTCACAAACTGTTAGAGTAACATACAAATTATAACAACCTGCTAGGGATAAGAACACTGAGATTAAGATGTGCGTATTCATTCACACATTTCAAAGTATTTTCAAATAGAGACTGAGTCTTTTGCAACTCACAACTGCTGTGCGATACTGGTATGGTGACTACCTGCGCTGTGCAGAGGAAATGCATCTAGCCAGGTTAAGTGCCTCACTCTCGGTCCCATAGCTGCACAGAGCCAAGGCCTAACTGTGGCCTAGGGTGACCTACTTTGTGGTGGGTGCTTATAACCCTGCCATGATTGGTTACATCCTTTGGAAGACAAACATGATTGATTAAAGAAATCAATGAGAGTTAAAAAAAAAAAAAAGGAGAATTTGGCTTACTCATGACAGAAAAATAAAATTTAGTTACATACATTCTATAATTTATTGATGGTCTCTGAAAAATTACCCAACAATGTGATTCCTAAATATTCCTCTAAACTAAATTTAGTTTTAGAATTTAAGATATAGATTCTAATCATCACTAAATCCTAAAGTGTTTTCTGTAGGATGTATTAAGTTTTAATGTTTAGACGGTCCATCCCTTTCTTTAAAAAATGAAGTAGAATTAGAGGAAAAGCCTATTTAAAGATAGGTAATTATACATATAATCCTATAGTTTGTTAAAGAGACTAGGCAGTGTATAACTCTTACTAAAAATAAAATAAAATAAAATAAAATAAAATAAAATAAAATAAAGGCAAAACCTTTTGAATACTATAATGAGAGAAAAAGTGGGATGGCAGAGACTTTAGCAGCGTATGAGGCTGGTGCTGGCCACCGGAGAGCCCCCTCGGGAGTCTGTGGGCCCAGTGGGAAAGATGGGTGTGGCAGGTCTTCCGCTCTGTGCGAATCTGTTGTCCCATACAGCAAAGGTCTGATCCAGCACAGTACAAGAGTGGGAAGGAGTGGAAAGAGAAGCACACCTGCACAGAAATAAATGCCAAAGGGAAGAGACTCGCTCCATCTGAATTTCAAACCAGATAACGGCAAACCAATCAGTCAGGTATTTTTATGGATAAACCCACAACTAGCTTATCTGTTCCAGGGCGGGTTTCTGACCATCAATTTTGTCAACATGAAGTGCTTTAAGAATACAAACTATTTTTGAACCCCAAAAGTCATTGTTCAAAATATCATCATTTAATCATGGAGAAGGATGAAAAATAGAATGTATGAAAAAGCTTAGAACATTAGGAATTTTAAAGAACTGGGGTTCTGGTTTCTTGTGACTGAGACATTCAAACAAACAGTTCTGATTATGTACAGGAATGTATCCTTTAGACCAGGGTCCCCAAACCCCAGGCTGTGAACCAGTACCTGTCTGTGGCCTGTTAGGAACCAGGCTGCACAGCAGGAGGTGAGCCGGGAGCCTGTGAAGCTTCATCTGTATCTGCAGCCACTTCCCAGCGCTAGCATTACCACCTCAGCTCCACCTCAGATCATCAGGCATTGGATTCTCATAGGAGCACCGGTCTCTGGTGCCAAACAGGTTGGGGACCGCTGCTTTAGATCAGTGCTTCTCCAAGTCAGGCTGGAGGTCTCGTGACATCAGCATCACTGGGCTGTTTGTTAGAATGCAAATTCTCAAGACCCAACCCTGATCTACAGAATGAGGATCATTGACAGTGGGGCCCAGTAGTCTGTTTTAACAAGGTCTCCATATGATTGTTTTTTGTGCACTGTAATTTGCAAAGCACTGATTTAAACCATCAGTTGTTAAACTGTAGATTACAGTTCATAATTGTGGGTTGTAAAATTAATTCAGTAGGCAGTGACTAGCATTTTACAAAAGTGAAATGGAATGAAAGATGGAGTGCATCCCATGAAGCATGGGTATGATCTCATTAAAACTATTTCAGCTGTATCTACGTGTGTACACCTGTATGTACCGATTTAAATGGAGCAGCACTTTTAATTTTTGAAGAACTAGCACAGTATAATAAAGAAACTACACATTTTAAATGAAATCAGATCTGTTTGGCTGACACTAAACCGTATTGACAGGTTAATGTGGATTCCTACTGGGAGAGAGATTGAGGAGAGAGGGAAGAGGGCCAAAGAAAGAACATAAGAGGCCAAAGTTTTGTAACTCCAGAATCTTTGTAGGGAAAGAAACATTTTTGTGGTCTACTCAGAGAGGAAATGGAAGGGGCAGTTACCACAGGGGAGATGTCCCGGAGGATGGGACAAATTAGTCATGTGTGACCTTCAAGAAACAATTGTTTAAGTAGGAATATTCATTCACTCATTCATGCATTCATTCATTCAAAAAATCATTTACTGTACTGTCACAGGTGCCAGGCACTGTGTTCGAACTGAGGGTACAGACGTGAGGATCATGGACCAGATTATTCAGGGACAAGCAAGAAGATCAATAATCATAACAGCACAATTAGTGTTGTACAGGAAGTATTAGCACAGCACGAAGTGGGAATATTGAAGTCAACCTGTGCAGGTGGGCTGGGAGCAGGGTCACCAGGGACACCCATATGAAGAGGGCATTTAATCAAAATGATGACCACGTTTTAACGTGATTCTCTTTTTTGAAAGTAATCAGTCTTTATCTACATCACCCGATTCTCAAACATTAGCATGCATCATAATCTCTTAGAGGGCTTGTTCGAGCACTATTGATTCAGCAGGTAAGGGGTGGGGGTCTGAAAATCTGCCTTTCTGACAAGCCCCTAGGCAATGCAGGTCTTGATAATCTGAGGACCATACTTTGAGGATCACTTATCTAAATTTAAGAGTTGTGTTAGGTGGTGTTTCTAAAAACAAAATTTAAAGCAGAGAGAATTTAGCTGATCCATACTTATGGACATAAATCAGTTTTTTTCCCTTACTACATTTTGATACCTTAATAACTCTCACTAGAAATTTTTCATATAACAATTTTTTATTATAAAATGTCTAAGATTTATTATTTAGCTTAGTACTTGACAGTCAGACAATAGTTCTTGTATATGGCAAAAACATGCTTGCTATGTACTTGCCAAAATAATTTCCTTTTCTTCATGGTAAATACATAAAAACACATTTCCTGACCCCTTTGCAGTTAGGTTAGACCACGTGACTGATTTCTGCCAACATGGTTAGTGGACAAGAGGGATGCGTACCCTTCCAGGCTTGGCCAAAACTTCAACGTCTGCCCTGTTTCTTTGGCCAGCCAGGTGCACAGGATCTAGTGAAGGACTCTATGAGGGGTCCAGGGGCCTGCTTCACTACTAAGTAAAAGCCTGGATCCCTGAGTCACAACTTGGAGAGACACCCAACATTGCCACTCAAGCAGAGAGCTGTTCAGAGAGAGGTGGGGTGGGGGTGGGGTTGGGGGGCATGTACCCAGGGAACTCACAATGTGCTTTCATTTAATCAAGGCCCTGAGGTTCAGTGGTTATTTCCTCTGCGTAGCTGAGCGTGCCCTGACTAACATGCTATGCCTGGCACTCAGTACCACAAAACACATATTTATGGGCTGAATGAATGATTATTACAACTCCAATGTTTATCCTCTTAGGTCCAAACATTCAGCATGTAAATGGCCGTCTCACCATTCATTTATCCAACAAATACTTACCTATAGGCTATTGTGTGCCAAGCACTGCAGTGGTGATAAAAAAAAAAAAGGCACACTTTCCCTTTCCTTCATAAAATTTATAGTCTTGTTAGGTATGTACATCAATCAGTCAACCACTCAAATGTAAAATTCCTACTGTCCTGAGTGGTATCAATGCTGGAAACCTGGCACTAGAAGGAGTTTTTTTTTTTTCCTAGTTAGGAATAGATGTGGAGTGTTTTAAGATGTAGTTGCCATGTGGGTAAAAATTACTTAAAAATACAACCAAGTTTGTGCGTGATGAAGCATCATATAAATCTGGATACAATTAAGAGTCATCTGGTTTTATTGTTAAATCTTTCCATTTAATAGTTTTAACTATCAAATGGGATTTTTTCCATATTATAGTTACTAATTTTTTTTAGTTACTAAACTTTTAAAATGCACATATAATGACAAGTGTGAAACTCTAACTTACCAGTCATTAGCTCCCCAGAGACTTGCAAAAGTCTTTTGCTCCTTGTTTAAAGTCAATGTTTGTAATTTTCTCTATTAACTTGAGGTTCTTGTGGTATTGATAATAATTTCCTGCTGAACCAGAGTTTTACACTGAGACTTCCTTCAATGAAAGGTAAATCAGATCAAATCACTAAATTTCTTCTTGAACTGACACTTGTCATTCTGGTAACCACTTCGGCCTTTTAAACTTTTCTCTGCTTACTAAGTAGACGGTTTCAATAAGTGCATATACAGCATGAGCGAATTTTAGCATTGCATTGATTGCTTTCTATTTCCATTCTCAAATGTACATATGTATATATATTTATATATTGCACCTATATCTGATACATATATACATAAAATTTATATAAATGTATATCTATACATATATTCTCCACTTGTTTAAAAACTTGATTCTCATACTTTGAAGAGTGATGAAAACCATTACATAAATGACTCATTACAAATATGGAAAATAAGAGACAAACTAGTTCTGTAATTTGTACAAAAACACCAGTTGCTATTATTTTCACATCGAGGACAATTTAGGCATTTTCAAAACGGGAGGGTCAGAGCAGGCTGTCTCTGGACATCCAGACCATGCTCTGCTACCAAGAAACTACATCACGGGAATGGAGAATTTTAATAAATTCCTTTTAGAAAAATTACTGGATTTTAAAGCTGCAGGTGCTCTAGGAATTAAATAAAAATGTCTCGGGGAAGGAAACTAAAGTCCGAAAAGATGAAATAATTTGCTCACTACATGTAATTTAGTTTTGGTCCCAGACTAGACCCCAGGTCTCCTAAACTGGGTGCAGCTTTCTCTGCACCACAGTGTTTGCCCTTCAATTGAAGGTCAGGCTGGATTATCCTTAGTTCTTCCAACTCTCCTCCCAGGGTTGGAATGCTTGATTGGCTAGGGCTAATTCAGATCAAGTTGGCTTCTGCAGCCTTCTCGGTTCCTTTGTTTCCACCATTCTGTTTTTTATCAGTATTACCGAGCTTCTGCTTCATATAAAAGGTCCACTCATTTAATAACAACAACCAGGAAGTTAACAGCCACCCAAACTCAAAGCCTCAAGACAGGATACAAGCATACCCGGCCGCAGCCAAGAAAAGGTGAAGGGGACACTCTATCTTATCTCGCGTCGGATGGCCACGTGCGGGAGGAGGGGCCGCCTTCTGGTTGGCTCCCGGAGGGGCTCAGTCCCTCCAATCGGCGTAGGCCCCGCTGCGGAGGAGGGGGCGAGCCCTAGAAAGGAGGGCGGGGCCAGCAACCTGTCCATCATCGAGTCCCCGGGTGGTAGCACCTACCACACCACTGTACCTTGGGGAGGCGGGACCGGGGCTGGAAGGCCGAGGCCGGGGGAGGTGGGGCCAAGCCGACGGGAGCCAATCCGTCGGCGGCGCGAGGGGGCGGGGGCGGGGTCACCGCGCGCGACCCAAACACACGGGCCCCGGCGCACCCTGAAGCCGCGCGGCTTCTCGGCCTTCCGGTGCGAGGGCCGGGCAACCTCTTCCCCTGCCGGGCACCCCCGCCTCCGTGGCCCAGACCGCCCCCAGCCCCTCCTTCGCGGGGGCAGCGCGGCGACGGTTGCCGGGAAGCGCGCGCCGCTCTTCCCTGCCCTCCTCTCACGCGCCACCCGTTTTTCCTCTTTCTCCGTTAATAACAGCTGAGTGGCTGGGGGAGGAGGGAAGGTGGCCCCGGCGGAGTCTGGGCGGGCGCCTCCCACCCACCCGCGAGCCGCCGTGGGAGCAGGAGGATGGCGGCGGTAGCAGAGGCCGCCCGGGAGGAGGCGGTGCCGAGGCCCGGGGCGCAGAGCGCGGCGGCGGCGGCAGAGAGCGGCAGCGGCCCGTCGCGGCGCAGCAGAACCGAAACCAGCGGCGGCCGCACAGCCACCTGAGCCGCCCCTCCTGCCGTAGGCAGCGCGCGGCGCCCGCCGGAGCCGGGCCCTCCTTCCTCTCCGCTTCCCTTCGTCTCCCGCGGCCCCGGCCGGCCGCCGGCCTCCGCCCGCCGCCGGGGAGAAGAAAAGCGCGCCGGGCTCCGACTGCCCCTCGGGGCGCCGGGCGGCGGCCCTGGACGTGCGGGCTCCCCGCTGGGCCGGCCGCGGCGCCTCGGCCCTGCCCGCTCGCTCCCGCGCTCGCTCCCGCCCTCTCGGCGCTCCGGCGCTGCGCGCGGGCCCGGCCCGAGGCAGGGCGGTCATGGGCGCCAAGCAGAGCGGCCCGGCCGCCGCTAACGGCCGCACCCGCGCGTACTCGGGCTCGGATTTACCTTCCAGTAGCAGCGGCGGGGCCAATGGGACCGCGGGCGGCGGCGCCGGGGCGCGGGCCGCCGCCGCCGGGAGGTTTCCGGCTCAGGTGCCGGTGCGCACCAGCCCAGCGCTTCGGGAGGCGCCGCGGCGGCATCGGCGGCCCCGCGCAGCCGCTCCCTCGGCGGGGCAGTGGGGACCGTGGCTTCGGGGGCTCGCGCCGCGCAGTCTTCCTTCAGCATCCCCAACAGCAGCAGCGGCCAGTACGGCTCGCAGGACTCGGTGCACAGCAGCCCGGAGGACGGCGGGGCGGCGGCGGCGGCGGCGGCGGCGGCGGCAGGGACCGGCCGGCGGGCGGGGGCCCCGGCGGGCCGCGCCTGGTGATCGGCTCCTTACCAGCTCACCTCTCGCCGCACATGTTCGTTCGGAGGTACGGCCCCTCCCTCCCTGGCTCCCTGGCCCCACGGGCGGCACGTGGGCCGCGGCCGCGCTGCTTTTCACCCTTTTCTCCTTCAGCCCGAGCGCGGGGGGTTCGCCGCGCGGCCCGGCGCGGCCGCCCCTCCTTGGGAGGAAAATCGCCCCTTAATCCCTGCGGCGTCGCCACCGCCAGACCCTGCTGTTTGTTTTTTTAAACACCGGGTGCACCCTCACCTCCGTGGCTCCCCAGTACAGAAAGTCCTTGTTCTCCCCGCGAGGTGAAAGGAGCAAATGTTTTTTAAAACAAACCGACGCCGCAGCCCTGGTGCTCGTGGCCTCAGGATCAGGAAGTCGGGAGAAGGAAGACCCGTTGCTGAGCGCAGTTCTGTCTCGGGACTCGAGCGAGGAGCGGTGTCTAGGGGCCGCAGTTCTGAGGGTCTCAGCCGTGACTTTGGGAAAGGAGGGCGTTTTCGCGTTTGGATTGACTTACTGTAGAACTGATTCCCAAGCCCGTGTAAACAGTCCAGCCTACTACGTACACTTCAACTGGGTAAATGCGGTAGTGAAGTGTGTATTTTTAACCCGGCAAACTGCTACTTTAGATAATGGTTAATGTGAGCCCTGCTTAATTTGGACAGCGTTTAAAAAATTAAAAAGTTTCTTAAGGAGGGAAACTAGTGATTATCACAACTGTGCCTACAAGGTGCAGTAAAAGCCGAGGTGATTTTGAAGGGCAATGTTGACTTGAGTTCAGGAAAAGTCACTTGTAAGAATTGGAAATGTTTAATAGCAAAATGATGTGCTTTTATGTAGGAACAGGAAGAAGGGTGGACTTGACTTGAGGACAATAAACCCGACTTCTTCAGTTATGTTTTAAAGTGATCACCTGAACCTCAAAACAGTTAGTAGTAAATGAATCAAGACACTCCTCCTTTCCCAGTTCAGGAAAAGATGTCGAAATTAAATCTGGTTAGAGAGACGGCAGGAGAAACATCCCCGTCCCTGCGTGGTGGTGGGGGCTGCCGCCCGCTCACAGGGGAGCACAGGACAGCCCGCCGCCCACTCCATTTTGGTCCCCCTCTCATGTTTTCAAGTGTGAGAAATTGGGGTAGAGAGTTGGTAAGGTGGACCAATGTTCTGTACTGTCAGCCTTCATGTAAGCGTACATTAAAAATGGAAATATTTAGCTTTTCCATCTTTTTTTGGTACTGCTTTGCACATTCAGTATAGAACAACTCTGCCCTAATTTCTTGTTATAAAGTCATTTTTGCTACATTAATAAGAATATTGTGTCCTAAAATCAGGCGAAAAAATCTTAAAAAAAATCTTGTTTTTGAGCAAAAGAACTAAGGTTGTCCTTACTATGATTTGCTTATAACTAACACAGTTGAAGGTACTGTGGTCACCACATGAGGAATAATAACGAAAGACAGTTTCTTGATAATAGGAGATTAGTGCAATAATAAAGAATAAGCTGGATTTTTAAAATGCTTACCTTTTTGAGATGGAAATTTGCATTTAGTAGTTATGATCATCAAAGGATATGTATATTTAAAAGCATGCTAAACAAAGGGAAATAGAAGAAAGGCTTATGAAATTAATAGTTCTTATTTCTTTAATGTACTGGTTATTGTCTTTATTCATTGTGTTTAAGGCTGGATAATATCTTTCAACAAAGAGTCAGTATATCTGTGGGGGTTTATTTTCTTAAATACATTCCATTCAGAGCAGGGGGCAAAGAGCTGACACCCGTGCTGTTAATTCATAGCACATTAGCAAATGAAAGGTAAAGCATTCATCTCTTTTCTTATCTAAGTTGCTAGATTTGTGCACTTCGTCCTTTTAGTACTTTTGTGGGTTAGGATGATTGGGGCCTAGTAGCAGCACAGCTGACACCAAGGAACTTGTGGCAGCCTTTCTTAACCACATATCTGTAGAGAATTGAACCCTAATGCCCTAAAGGCATCTATCATATACAGTTAACATTTTTCACGCATGCATTTAAAATGATTCTAGTTATGGGCATTCTTGGAAATTTGAGAAAAGTCAGTCTGTGTAGAGTAGTTCAGATGAGGAACCCCAGTTGAGAAAGTCTGGAAGGGGATCAGAAATGATCTGTTCCTGTTATATGATGGGAACAGATCAAAGTGCTTGTACCTGAAATCCTAGTTGAGACAGGAAGATGGCATACACGTGTAAAAAACATCTTTCCCGTGGCATTTACTTTGATGACATTTTTACCTATATTTCCATGGACAGGTTTATCAAGGAAACTTAATGGAAACATGTTTCTTATCCTGAGATTTAAGGACCAGGTTGATGAATCTTATTTATAAAGTTAGACTTGATTATGCTTTACATTGATTTAATTTTTTAGTATGTATTTATAGTATTAGTATGTTTATTCAGTTATAAATTGTACAGATGTTGGGGCACATATAAGGTAACATATGAATAATAAGAAATGGAATATTTCTGAATTAGTGAAAGTTCTTACTGTAATTTTATAAAACATTTTAATTGATGTTTGTATTAATCATATCTCCTAAAAAAACATGGTACTAATAAAATTCAGAATTTCAGTTCTCATGTGGGCTGTCGTGTAATTTATAGAAGAGGAAAACGTAAACCAGTACCACTTGTCTCTTTTTTACAATAAGGAGTCTAGCCAGTTGAATTGTTACTAGTTCCATCATGATGAATTGCCAAATCGAATGAGGTTTTCTGTGTTTAATTTTCTCTTTTGGACTTTTATTTTGGCTGTATACACTCATTTGTTTTTTCTCTAGAGAGAATCATTAGAGAGGTGCTTATCTTAGTCCAGATATTTTAGTTTACAGAAATTACCTAGAATTTCCTAAAACTGAGTTGGTGGATATCAGAATATGATCATAACACATACGGGAATTATTAAGTGAAGTAGATTTTTCTAGTTTTTGTTATTTTCAGACTGCTGAGTTTAATACCATTAAAGTGAACAAAAGCCTTCTCTTGTCACTCACCTTTGTTTTAAATCAGGTCTTCAAGAGTGTAGTCTAATAATTAAAAGCCTTGGTATCTTAGGATTTTTTTTGGCTTTATTTTACGCCTGCGTTTTCCCCACTGTGCCAAGTTGCTAATGTTCATTTCATAAAAGCAATTATAATGGGTGGGAATGGGATAGGGAAGGGAAATTGGACTATGAAATATACCAGTGAATGGAGATGATTTCTAGAGAAATTATATGGACTTCTATTATAAAATATCCACGAGCCTGGAAGTGAAAATGTAAAATCTATTAATCTAGACAACCGGTGGGACTAGATTGCTTTTCGCCTCCGCCTAATTGTCTTGAATTTGTTTGGGTGTGGTGTGCCCACGAGTATTTCAGGTGCCTTCTGTTACTTAAGAAACATACCTCCTTATTGAAGGAGTGTGGGTTCTCTCTTAAAACAGTATGTTGAATAAAATATATCTAGGCAGATTTTATTTCTCTTAATATATTCAAGACAGATGTAGGTTTTGAAGATGTTAGATTATCTCCATTAACTAACCATTTTGAATTTTGTCATTACTTCTCACCAGTATCTAGTACCAAAATGTTTGAATTTGGGATAGTGTGAAATCTACTTTCTATTCCTGAGTATTCTTTCATTCAATTGAGGACTTTTATGGGTGTGACAGAAGAAAATAACACTTAACCACTACCCCGTCACTTCCGCACCCCCCTCCCCAAGGACCAAGAACTCTGGTAGTTAATGTTTCCAATTAGTAATCTGCGATAGGAGATACTTGTAGATGCTTTGTTATGCTGAAGTGTAAACTCCGTCTGGGAAGTTCCTGCTTTGGGAGTATTTTGAAAGTTCTCTTGACTGCAAGGTGGATGGTGGGCTGGAGGGGGTAGTGGTTTGCCTGGGCAGCATCAGGCATGACAGCTGCCTGACTAAGTACTCTTGATGCTTTGCTGGCTGCAAAGCCGGGAAGAGCTGTTCTACTAACAGGTAGTGTCGCTAGCACGTGCTCCAGCCCCCTCCATTTTGATTTTTTCACCTGGTAACCGGTTAGTAGGTCTTACTTATTTCCAGTTACTGATACCATTAATTAAATGCCAAGTTTTTTTTTTAATGTTTATTGTTTATATTGTGTTTGTAAGGAGAATTGCCTTAATGTTATTTTATTTCATATACTAGGTATATGTACAATTGAATATATTAACACATAGGTTAAATGAGAAGTATGGGAACTGCTCTGTGTTGCAGAGGACATCATAATGTTTTAATTTTGCACGTGCTTGACTGGTATCAACTAATGAAGTAAGTTTGTTGTATACTTGTTAGAAATTGGAGCAAACATGGCCTTTGTGTGAACAAAGTGTTCAGAAATACCTTAGGTCCTGATCGTATTAGTTTTCTATGCTGCTTTTTAAAAACTACTACAGATTCAGCTGCCTTAAACAGCACATATTTATTCTGTGGGTCAGGACTCTGAGAGCAGTTTAACGTGGATTCTCTTCAAGACTGGAATCAAGGTGTTGGCCAGAAAAGGGTTATCTAGAGACTCAGCTGCAACAGGGTCCACTTCCAAGCTCCCTCGCTCCCTCAGGTCCTCGGTGGAATTTGTTTCCTCATTGTTGTTAAGCTCTTGCCAGTTTGCTTGTTCAAAGCCAGCCGAGGAGAGAGTCTAGCAGGATGGGCTAGTACAGCACTCTTATGTAAATATGTACATGTGGTCGCATAAAGGCCATCGCTTTTGCTGCACTCCATTGGTTGGAACCAAGTCGCAAGTCTTGCTCACACTCTGGGAAGGTGAAAATATCAGGAGGCAGGCATCATGTGTGGGTAACCTAAAGTCTGTCTGCCTCGTTGATTGTAGACTAAGGTTGACCAGCTAAACACACACCTTTTCTAACTTTAAACTCACTTTTTAATTTACTTTGAAAAAGTTGTAATAATGTGGAAGTGTTGCTTTCGTAAACATGAATTGAGCCCCCCTGAGGCTTGGGTATTGTGTTGTTAGGGGTACAAACATGGGTCTCCTTCCTGTTCGGCACTCCTCGAATTTGACATTGTTATACACTGTAACCAGTACTATAATAGGACTGTTAACAATGTTTTGTAAGTTGTCATTGTCTAGGGCAGTAAAGAATACTTCACAGAGGAAGGTAACATTTGGACTGTGTGTTGAAGGATTTAGAAGTTTTATTCAGGGAGGACACCACAGACTATAAAAGCACCCACAAAAGCCTTGGATTTTAGTAGGGCATACTAGAAAGTTAAAATGTGTCTGGATTGTAAGGTGCGTGAGGAAAAATAAGAACTTGAAACCAGAAAAATAGGTTTGGGCCAGTTGAAGGATTTTATAGTGCTGTAAGTAAGTTTGTTTCACTTAATGCGGAGTATCATGATCACACCGGAGGTCACCCTTGTAGTCATAGTTTATGTGGTTAGCAACCTTCCTGGGTAGAGTGCAGTGCTCTCAGCCTTTGAAGCTGTACAACAGCCCTAGTCATAATTAAATTGCTTGTTCAGAGTGGAGAGTGGTAGCAGGAAGATAGCCAGGACTCTTTTAGAATAATAGTGATGGGTACCTGAACTGAAAGCATGGCATTGGTGAGGGAGAGGAAAAGTTGATTTGATTGAGATGTCTAAGGTAGAATTGATAGGGTTGCAGACCTGGGTGCATAGGATGTCATTAACCAATATTCAAAACGAAGAGGGAAAGACCCATTTTAGGAAGTGATGAGGCCTTTTAGGCTTGTTAAACTTTGAGTGGCTAAAGGATTTCTATCCTATAGCATCCTTTAAGCAATTTGAAATATGAATCTCTAGGACATACAAAAAATAGAGAAATCGTCAATTTGCAGATTATAAAGTGAAGCTAAAAAGTAGATAAGATTACTAAGGGAGGATATAAATTGGGGAGGAGCAAGCATGAAATCCTGGGGAGCAAGGACTTTTAAGGGACAGGCTGAGTAGGCGGCTAACAATTAGAATAGGACTACAAGGAAAAAAGTTGTTTAAAATTTTTTTTATTATAAAAATAATGTGTATTTATTAGAGAAAACTAAAATACAAAAAAGCTCATGTAAGAAATTGAAAACTACTGTGATCTTACCACCAGAAATAACCAGAATAAAATGTTGATACCCATTATATATATGTTTTAGAGACGCAATTTGGGACATTCATTCTTCATAGTATTGTTTTTAAACCTTTCTGATGTTCTAATACAAGTTTTTAAAGTATACATTTTTCTCCAAGAATTACGTTAGCTGAGTTCCACAAATTTTAAAATGTTTTTTGATAACATTTAATTAAAAATGCCTTCTGATCACCTTTTGATTTCCTCTTTGATTCGTGGGTTACATAGTCTGATAACATGTTCTTTCCACTTCATCAGTTTCTGCCATCAATTTAAAATATTTTTAACATGATTTTTAAATGATTGCCTACCATTCACTCAATAATATTTAATAAGGACCTACTTTGCCGTGCACTGTCCAAAGGATACAGAGTGAAGAAATAAGACACAAATCTCTGCTTTCATGGGTAGATGCATTTTGAATGTGTCTGTCTGAATCATTTTATTGACAAAGTAAATATATGTAAAATTTTGAACTAAAGAAAATAGGTATAATGTGGACTACACAAATGGGGACAATTATAAAATTGTCTTAGAAATAAAATTATGTCGTGCTTAATAGCTTTTTTTTTGTATACGTAATCATTTGAATGTGCCACAAAATGTTAATATGAATATGTTATAGGTGATTAGAGACGGTTGGAGAGGGATGGTTGGTGAGAAGTGAAGATAGTTCAGTGTTTTTTGTGAAATGTGTGCTACTTCTCCAGGGCAGAATCTGAAAAATTAGCATCTTTATAATTATTGTATAGCTATGGCACTTGATAAAGCAGCTCACTACTTTGCTGGCACTTTGGCATCCACCGTTCCGAGAGCTCTAAGGTCTCGATTTGGGATCCTCCAGATTTCCTCCCTCACAGCACTTCTTCAGCACAGCACATCCGGTCACCGTGAACCCTCGATTCCTTAATGACTCCCCTTGTTCACTCCTCCCACCATCTTGCCTTGCACAGAGTTCTTCAGAGGAATGCCATTGATTTCTTGGAAAAAGAAAACAAATGAAGATTATTTAACATTATAGGCCACTTTTGGTGTCCATAAATATTGAAGTGATACCATTTTTATACAGTAATTTGTGATTAGGAAAGTGCTTTCATAAGTATTAACTCATTTGAGTTCGTAAGTGTGGAAAGCAGTTGGCTGTTATTTGGAGATAGAGTCAGAAGTTAACAGCTTTGTGCAGTTGTGTTTTAAATGTTACTCTGTATCTTAGTTGTGAAGTGTATGAGACCTAATTTGTGCTACTTTAGCATCCTCTGCACAGTTGGCAGTTTTTCAGTTTCCTGCACAAATTGAATTTTTTTTTTTTAAATGCCTACAGCACCTGTTATTCTTAGGTGGTCTCCCATCCAAGTACTAACCAGACCCGACCCTGCTTAGCTTCTGAGATCAGAGGAGATCGGGCATGTTCAGGTGGCATGGCGGTAGACAAATTGGCTTAGTTTTGTGTGTAGTTGCCAAACCCTCCCATCGATGTATAAATCTCCTTCCAGATTGTTTATCAACTCCATATTCTATGAATTTCATCTTCATGTTGAAGTCTCTCCTGGGGCCTCTGACCAGCTCCATTCTGAATTAGCTATTGGGTGAGGTCTTTTTTGCATCTAGTTCCTTGGGTCTCTTTCTTGATGTATTTAATTATTTTTAGTGGAGCACAATCTCCTATGTCTTACTGAGAGAGAATGTGTGTGAAGTCAAAGACATTGAGACTTCGATATCTGAGAGAAAATATTTCTACCTCACTCTTGGTTGGTAGTTTGGCTTGATAGAGAATTCTAGGTTTGAACTTATTTTCCTCAGAATTTTAAATGTGTTGCTCAGTTGCTTTCTGGCTTCTGGCTATTTTCTGAGCACACTTGATGGCATTCTGGTTTTTGGTCCTTTGTGTGAAACTCCTCTTCCCCTGCCCCCGCCCCAAGCTTTTAGGACTTTTAGCCTGGGATTATAAGATTTCATTATGCTGTGTCTTGGGTTGGATCTGTGTTCATTCGTTGCACTGTATATCTGGGTAGTTTTTGAATTATTTCCGCTACTATTATTATTTCAATGTTGGACACTCTGAGGGAGTCTTTGCTTTATCTTTTTCGTCCTCTTCCTCCCTCTCCTCCTTTCCCCCTCCCCCTTTCCTCCTCCCTTCGTCCTCTTCCCCTCGCCTATCATCCATCCTCCCTCCCCTCCTCCTCCTGCTCCTCCTCCTCTCCCTTCTCTTGAAAATCCCTTTGCTTTTTGTTCTTGGGGGATTTCCCCCAACTTTATCTTCTAACCCTTTAGTCGATTTTTGTTTGTTTCTCTAATCTTTTTTAATCTCTGAGAGATTAAAATAATAGTCTTTTTTTTATCGTGGGGTTTTTTATGCATGTTTTGTGGGCATAATACTCGTTTCTAAGAATATTAATGATATGTACTTATGTGCGTATGTGTGTATAAATACGCTCCCTCCCCACTTTATTTCTCAGTTTTCCAGTTGCTTTTTCTCTTTGTTTGGTTTCTTTCATTAGGTTCTTCTAATGTTTGTGATCTTTTGCTGGTTACTCATACTTTAAATAAAGTAAGACACTGAAAAAGGTAATTGAAAGCTCTCTGTGCATGTAGGGTCATCTCTGTGGGCTCTTAGGAATATTAAATCTTGTCTTTTTCTCTGCGCTGGTCATATTTTCCAGAATGCTGCTTTCTCTTTTCTTACCTGGAGTGCATACTTTTATGTACCACTGTTTTAGGAGCAGAGTGAAAGGAAAGTTAAAGAGCCTTAACACTCAGTACGGTACTTTCATTTAATTTTCATATTCAGCATCAGTAGGGTACCTCTGCCTTTAGATATTTCTGTTGCCCCCGAGTACAAAAATGCCCTCTCCAAATAACAAACCTCTAGTCAATGCCAGAGTTGGGGAGAAACAGTTGCCTAGTTGCTTGAAGTCAGGGAGGACAACCGGGGAGCTCTGACTGCTTTTGACAGAGAATTGCAGTGAATATTGGTCTTTCTGGCCTCTTGTGTCTGCCATTCTTGGGCTTGGTGTAAATCAGTTGCTTCTCTGCTCCGTGAGTTCTGCAATTAAAATGACCACTCAGTTACACTGTTTTAATAGTCTAATGGTATCACTTTTTATGAAATTTTCTCCGTCCTTTTGTAGGCGTATTTTCTTTAAAAATACATTTTAAATGATGTTAGTAGGATGTTTGGACTGGCAGAGCCCGATACATGTGATCAGGCTGTCATCTTTAACTGCAAGTCCTCTTTTTTTATTGCAGAAGAAATATGAATCCAATTCTATGAAATTGAGACAATTCAGAAAAATGAAAGTCACTTTCAGTTCTCTTCTAGTGATTCCATTCTTTTTCCCAGATGTGTACTTCCTAACTTTTTAATAAAATCATTTACGTACTTATAAGTACAGAGTAAAACAGTTTCATTTTGCATGTGATTTTATAATGGAGGCTGTTATAGTTTGTGGTCATACTATACTCTAAAACCTGCTTTTTTTCTCTTTAAAATGTTCAGAAGGTTTTTTATTAGGGAGAATATATAAATGCAACTTTTTAACTGCCTAGTACTTACTGTTTTATAATATGCACATAACATAGTTTATTTACCTATTCTATTGGTAAGCATTTAAGATGTTTACACTTTTCCAGCATCGTAATAAACATCTTTATGAATACGTACACCTAAATTTATTACAGTTATGGAGGTCAGAGGTACAAAATAAGCCTCACTGGGCTACAGTCACGGTCTTAGACTGCCTTTAGAGAGAGCCCGTTTCCTTTTCTTTTCCCTTCCACCTGCATTTCTTGGCTTTTTGTGAGTCCTCTTCCATCTTCACAAAGTGAGCAGAACAGTGGGCCACGTCTTTCTCAAACTGCCATCTCTTCAGTTCTGAGTCTTCTGCCACACTTTTTAAGGAGCCCTGTGATTAAGTCAAGTCTACCCAGATAATCTAGGATAACTCTCTATTTTAAGATCATTGATTACCAACATTAGTTCCACGTTGCTGCGTAGTGGTGTGTAACCTAGCAGGATTCCAGGGATTAGGGTATAGACATCGTTGGAGGGCTCTTTTGCCTGCCACACTGTGATAACTCTTGAATATCCTTATGATTTAAGGAAAACGCACTATTTTTGGTTATATAATGAGTTATCAATACGAGTAAAGAAAAATGAGATCAAACTATAAAAAATATTTTCAATAAACTTTTAATTAGCTATTAGCTCTTGTACCTGAAAGAAAGTTGTGAGTAAATTCTTTATCTAAAAGATGGTTAGATACTATTTTTCAAGTCTTCTATCGAACCATATGAGTGTAATGGTCGAATTTTAAAAAACTAACAAAAGTGCAATGGTCATCTGATATAGTCTCAAGCAATTCAAAGCAGAGTTGTTCATTATTTTTATGTAGTAAAGTAAATATTAAAATCACATTTAGTTATAGAAAGAAGCCCTCAGTGTACAGATAATAGGTCCCTGAGGAGTTCATGGATAAACTTTAGGTGGTCCATAAAGCTTTTGAAATTCCATACAAAATTTTGTGGTTTCATTTTTTTTAGAGGAATGGTTCATAATTTTCATGAGATTTTGAAAGGGGTCTGTCTTCCTAAATTGATTAAGAGCCATTGGTGTATGAAATTTTTTTTTGTCTAATCAAATTCTTAATTTTTTTGGTATAGTTCTCTGATGTTTTGCATAGTTCTTTTATGCTTGAAATTTTATGTATTATTAAGCTCCGCTGAGTGCTAGGCGCTGATGGTAATGAGTGTAACAGATGTGGACCCTCTTCACTGAGCTTGGTAATTGTCATGTTCTTTTCTCAATCCTTTTTTTCTTAACTATTTTAAGTCCCTCTCCCCTCTCCCCCAGCCTTCTCTGATTTTATTGTCGTTGGGAACTGACCTCTTTGTGGAAAGGGAGCAAATACTTTTGTCTTTTTTTTAAAAAAAATGTAGGATTAATTTGCGTATGTTAGAATGCACTGATTTATGTGTACGTTTGAAGAGTTTTAACAAACACATTTGACCATACACCCTGTAACCAGCACGCTGTCGGAAGAGAGAACACTTTCTTCACCCTAGAAAGCTCTCTTGGGCTTTTTCACAGTCATTCTCACCCTCCTTCCAAAATGCTGGTTAGTATGACCTATTTCTATTATCAAGATTGATCGTGCCTGTTCTTGCACTTCATACAAATGGAGTCACAACATGGCTTCTTTCATGTCGAGGGTTTGGGGTAATTGTAGATAAGTACGTTAGAAGTGGGAGACATTGGAAAGGTGAACGAAATTCTTGCCTCTCCCATTTTCCCTGATCTGCCCCCTCCACGCCTTCCGCTCCCCAGACAGTAACACGGTAATGTGTGGACGGACGCCAAGGCGACCCAAAGCGTTTACCTGACGACGCATGCACAGTAGGAGAAGGTGTATCTCGAAGAGAAACTTAACGTCAAGATGAACACTTAAATTTATCCCTGCTTTATTCATGCTTTAATTTTAAATTCTCTGATTGGCAAAGTTTTTGTATGATATGAAATGTTTTAGATGGTAGGCACTGTAGAAAGTGGGATATAGTGGTTGATTTATTTGCATATCGTCCATTCTCAGGAAGAGGACAAAGTTCAGGGAACTTTATTTTTAGGATTAGTATTTCCAAGTGTGGGAGAAATTTCACTTATCCAAGGAATGTAGAGAAGTTGAACACAAATTCAAAGAGTAGGGGATTTATTCTCTTTTTGGTTTATCTAAATCTTTTTAAAAATTAAACAGTGGCTAGACATACAGTTTTCTTTCTGCCTGTAACGTGTTTTCACATGAGATAAGAGTCCAGGAAGTATAAATGAGTCAAAGATCATCTTAAGCTTTGTGTGCAAGTTAATTGTAATCCAAAATAACAGCTGGGCCTAAAAGACACTCTGCCTTACGCAAGAGGAGCCACAGAAGGGCGTTCTTAACGGCTGTCTGACTGTGGGACAGATGGCCCCAAGTCTTTTGACCCCCTTTCTGCTGAGGGGCTGTACCAGGTCTTGATTTTGGAATCGTATTCAACAGAGAGGAGAGCAGAAGAGAAGTATCTGCTGTGCTTTCTAGCCTTTCGCATCGAGCTGCCTGGATCGAGAAAGGGGACTGGCACGGCAGGGCCGCAGCCTGGGGATTCCTTTAGTGTCGCGGGCAAGAGTGTTTTTAAAAAGAGAGTGAACAGACTCGACTAAATTCATAAAAGCGAACTGGGGCATGGTTAGTTGCATTCACTTTTGATGTGTTAGATATTTTTGGAAGAGTCACTGGGTATGGTGAGAAAAATTTCTACTTTGAGGTCAGTAAAACCAGCTGTGCGACCTTCATTTTTCATTTTCTTAGGCTTCAGTTTCCAAGATACACTAAAGAATGATGAGGTTTGTTTGTTTGCTTGCTTTTTGGCTGTGTCCTTGTCCTGGACTTGAATATACTAGCACGAGCAAATCCCATTAGTGATATCTAAAAGGTAATTTACTGTTTAAGAACAAACGATTAGATCAGCAGCCTAGAGAAGCATTCTCTTGTCTAGTGTACTGAAGGGAATCACAATGATGCTTTTAGAAAGGGGTGTGTGTGCTGTTACTTGTTCAGAGAAGGATGTGGTTTCATTTTTTTTTCCTGGGGGGTGGGTGGGGGAGGGTGTTCGGGTGTCATAAGCTAGTTCTGTCAGCATCATTCCTTGGCGTTCTGAAAGCAGTCTTCCTCTGAGAACGGGGAGCTCTAGAGGAATTTGAGAAACCTGACATACTTACTTCACAAAATGTTGAGGTCAGATTGTCTGCCACCCCATTGACATTATTCTTGCTTTTGCTATGTATCCACATACTTAATGTCTAAGAGTTTTTTTCAAAGTAGTGTTACATGTAGCAAGGGCTAGAGAAAAACATTTCTCTAGAGCAAAAGTAGCATAAGGCTTACTCTTGTGCTTCAGCTGACTTTGAAATTAGCCATGGAGGAAACTCAGACTGCGCTCTTATTATCATACATAGTCCATGGATATCATCTGTTGTTGCTGCTCTGCTTATCTACTCAGTCAAAAATATCCAGTGCCTGCTGCAGTAGGCTCGTGCAGCAGCCTACTTGGAGTGGTACGCAGGATGCAATGATGAAAAACACTTGTCCTTAAGCACAGTTTAGTGGATAGTTAACTTGGAAACAAATGATTATAACATAACGGTAGTGTGGGTTTTGTTTCGGTAATTTTGTTACCAAATTAGTGTATAACAATGTACATAAAGAAGGTGATATTCATATATGAAAAATTGGTTATTTCCAGCTAGTAAGAATATTTAACATTTTTTTCTTATGTATTGCTGTATATTTTTATAGTAATACTTGTATAACTTTTCTTAACAGAAAAGAATTGATAGTGGTATCATCATCATCATCATCACTATTCTTAGTCTTACTACTTCTGTAGTATCATTACTCATATTTACATTACTCATACTCAGGTCTGACTCTGGGTGTGTACCTTTAGGTCTCAGGCCCCAAGGAGCACAATCTACCTTGGACAGCATCACTGAGAGTTTAACCTGGTCCCATACGGTTCTCCTGAAAGGAGGAATTCTGCAGCCAAGCAGGTTTATAACCTGTTTTCTACAACAAGGATATCTGATTGACTCATTTTAATTCAGCATTTCCCAAATTAATTTCACAGTAACTAGGCTCCTCCCCCCCTCCATTAATCCTTTATTGATGTTCTGTGGCTCTCAGACTTTAGTATGAGAATCAGCCCTACCCCCAGAGTCTTTGATTCAGTAAGTTTGGAGTGGAGACTGATCATTTGCATTTCAGACGTGTTTCCAGGTGTTGCCGATGCTGCTGGTTTAGGAGCCACACCTTGTTCTCCCTTGGTTTTGTGCTTTGCAGTCCCATTTCGCCTTGAAGTATAAACTCATAGAACTCTTATGATAGATTATGATGATATTAGTGTTTTCCTGCAAAAAGAGGGTATCTTAGAAGTAGTACATAGTTGTATTTAGCAATGGAAAGAGCCTCCGAAGGGGGCTTCATTAACTAAGTTACCCGAAGGGCATTATTTCCCCTCGATCATCAGTATTTTTCTGCTACCCTGTGAGCTTCGATTTAGTCATTTGTAGATGGAAATGATTAAACCTATCTCAAAAGGTTATAATAAGGATTAAATGATATATTATTCGCACAAGCGCCTAGCATAGGGCCTGGCATATTCCACCTGCTCACCATTTTGCTAATCAAAGTATAGTCTGTGAGCCGAATGGTATTCATTATATTCATTTGGGAGCTAATTATAATGCAGAATCTCAGGTCTCACCCCAGACTTACTGAAATACAGAATCTGGATTTTTTTAAATGCCCACGTGATTTGTATGAACATTACCACATGAGAGGCAGTTTAGAAAAAAATTCCCTGGTGCATTATATGATTGATGCCCTGGCAAGTCTTTGGATACACTTGATTTTAAGACACTCGCTCTAAGGTAAGAGGAAGTACGGGATTGTGTGGCAGGTCTTCACTTTATTGGAGACCACCTTGCTATTTCCTGGAGTGATTAACCAATTCACGTCCCCACAGGCACTGATTAATTAGCTCTGCTATTCTATATCCTTACCATCTTTTGCTTTGGTCAGACCTCTAATTTTTCCAGTTTGGTGGATAAGAAGTGATATTTCACTGTAATCAGAATTTTCTTTTCTATGATGCCTGTTTATTGTTCATAAACGTTTCTTCTAATCAAGTGCCTGTCTTTAGCTTATTTTTCTGTTGAATCATTTGTATTTTTCTTAGTGATTTGTAGTTTTTCACATATTTTTACACTACTTTTTTTAAGTTTTAAATTTCTTCTCTTAGCTAAAGCTCTATAAGAGTGAAGGGAAAAATATACACAAAGGTGTATATTGTCACCCAGATGCAGCCTATGTCAGGATAGTTGCCACACTTTATTATTTCTCTATCTGAACCCTTTTTTTCTGAAACATTTTAAAGCAAATTCCAGACATGTCATTTCTAATGGAGACTTTTGATGAAACAGTCATTTACTTAATGTTATGTTTATCCTATATTTTTAAGGGATATTTGCCTTTTAATTATTTTAAAGACAATTTATATAGCCAAAGAATAAATCTCTAATGGTGGAATTTCAGACCTTATCAACTCTAGATGGTGTAATTTTTTATTTTTTATATATTTTTATTTTTTTTAATTTATTTTTTAAACTCTTACTTTCTCCCAGGTCTTAACAGTATTATAGTTTTGCCTTTTACATTAAAACTTTAATCCTCCAGGAATTGATTTTTGCATATGATGGAAGGTAAGGGTTTAATTTTTGGACACTCATGTGGACGCCCATTTGTCCCCGCTCCTCCAGTCTGCTCTGCTACCCGTGTAACGTGTTTGCTGCTTCCGGGAGCCGGGCACTCTGCATCAGTGGTCCGGCCCTGTTGTCCTAGGCCAGCGGTGTGAGCATCACGGGGGAACTTTTTTACAGATTCGTGGGCCCACTCAGACCTGCTAAAAATTTGGAGCAGGGTGGGGGCAGCAGCGGTCTGTTTTTAAATAGGCCCCCTAAGTGTGAGGGTTTCAGCTTGGGGTTTTTACACCACCCAGCAATTACGAATTCAGGCGGCAGAAGAGCTCTGTGGTTTCCCATTCTCAGGGGCGATTTTCTCCACACCCTCCCTCACCCAGTGTCCAGGTTCAGTGGATTTTCCTTGAAGTTGCCTGGGAGGTGGTGGTGAGTAGAGGCTGCTTATTTCTGATTTGCCCTGATAGTGACATTATACCCCTTTAAGGGCACCAAGCTCAAGGCAAAAGCCCGCTGCTCCTGTTCACTTTGCTGGTTTGGGTTTCCAGCCTTTTCTCATTTTCTGGCCTAAGAATTTGTAGCTTTCTTGCCAGCTCATTTTTTAAGATTTTTTTTTTTTTTAATCTTGGATTTTGAGTTGTTTCTGTTAGGATTGGTCAAAGTACCTATTCCATTATACTTCTGGAACAGCATTCTGTGTTATTAAACCCAATAGATCTTGCCAGGTTGCTTTCTAGGGAAGTGCAAACTGAAGTAGTAATGTGATAGCACTTCGTGCCTGTCAGATTGGCAGAAGGTAAAGTAATAACATACAGTTGGAGGCACATGGGTTGTAAGTGATACTGGTGTAAATGTAAATTGTCCTGGTCTTTTAGGAAACGTAGAAACGGCTTATGTCAGGCAGAAACGTGCTGAAGGAATAGATGGGGGAGGAGTGGCTGCAGCAGACGCACCTGGCATCGCTGTCTTTATCCTGTGGTGGTGACTGGGGAGAAGTAGGAAGGAACGTTACCGGTCCCTCAGGTTTACGGGCCTGGGGATGGGGTGGCTTACCTGAAGAGCGCGAAGAGGTGGACTTAGGGGACATTCACACAGGCTTACAAGAAATAATTGAGAGAGCCGATTGATTAAAAGGTTGCAGCTTTCTTCCTAGCTGATCCACCAAAAAGTGGAGTAAGAAAGTGAGGGAAGTAAAGGACTGGGGTGAGTTAAAAAGGGAACCGTAGGTGGTGTGCTGGGACCCGCTGTTCTTGGAGTTGATAGTTAAATTTGGGGTTCTGGCAGCCGTCATTAAAATAAAATTATATAAACTTACAATTAACCATATTTAAGACAAAGGTAATAAGTGCTCAACTCATCACTTCCTAGTTATTAAATTTCACTATCTGTTTCTTGAGCTTATTGACATCTGTTGTCATCTATAGGGTGAAATACTGTAAGCACCACTGGGTATGACATTTTGCTGTTTGAGATACCAGTTACCTTTCATCTCTAAATGTACTCATTTTTTGAACTTTTGGGCCTCTAATCTTATGTAAAAAGCTTTCATCGTTCTTAGGGAATTGGGGAATTACTAGTCTACTCAGATAGGAAATGGGGCAGACATTAGTTCTACTCAAATGTTTAAAAAAATATCTTAAACTTAAAGGAAGATATGTTTTTTATTTAGCTTTTGCTATTTTAGCTATTTTTACAAATTTTTCTAGTCTTTTAAAACTTAATTATTTAAAGGTAGCCTTGAAAAATCTTTCTTTATAACAGGTAACCACGCAGAATTTATCTTTCGTGTAAGCCATTGCTTCATTTACCGAGTTCTACTAGCAAGGACGATACTTTTTTGTTCTTTTTAACATGGACGTTTGTGTGTGAGAGTTAATTTCTACAGCAGTGTTATGGATGAGGTTGACTACTTAACTAAGAAACATTACTTCTCTAGTATTTTTACTTAGGATTAGGATTTGATTTTTTTGTAAGATTAAAGTATTGCTTTATTTCCCACATATATTTGGTGTCTTTATGTTCTGGTATTTTAGAAAATTAACGAATTGAGAAATTTCCCATAAGACTTATGATTCAATAATAATAATTAAACATTCCATCATACATATTTTCAGCACTTATTCCTTAAGAAAACAAGATTGAAACATTGTGAAAATGTTTTTCTAGGTGGCTTATTTATTACTATCTATATAGTATTGGGGCTTAAATTTTTGAATCTGTAGTTGGGCCTTTCTGACTTTGGCCAAATCATTTAAACTCCCTAAGCTTGTGTTTCCTCAGTATTTTCTTATTCTGATGATAGTGGTACCTACCTCAGGTAATGGAGTGAAGATTAGATAAGGTAATGTGGCATGTAGCAAATTGCTTGGCTCACAGTAGAGTGCTCTGCAAATGTGAGCTAACATTCTTATTATCAAAATAATAAATTCTACTATGTACACGTTGCCTTAAATGGTGAGTATGAAAGCTTGTAGCACGCAAAAGATCATACGAAGTACTTAAAATAATAAAAGCTATTGAAACAAAGTCATGAGTAAAATTCAATCTTTTATGGCGTTTTTGATGCATACAAGTAAGCTGATTAAGTGTCGCCACCTTTTACTTGTTCAAATAAGGGTTAGATATCAACCATACCAGCAAATAATAAAACCGTTTATTCATTGAAATGCTTAACAGCTGCTTTAGTTGTATAGATATATTTTTGATAAAAATAGGTGATTTTCCTAAGGTACTGGATAGTCCAGTTGCTACAGAAAGAATTTAAGAAAAGCATTCCTGGTTCCTTTAGTAATACAAGGTACATATTGACTTGGCCATAATAAAAATTACAGACGGTACCTTTTTGCCTTCCCCAGTCTACTTTTTGGAATAACTGTTAAGAAGCTCTATGTACAATAATAAGCAAAATAGGAATGCGAGGCGGGGGGCGGGGGAGCGATAACCCACCTCTCAATACTACTAGAAAGTTGGCTGCCTAACTTCATATTTTGTATTTATTTGCTATTTTATTCTTGGTGCCTAGAGTTGATATTGTGTTGCCACTTTTTATTCTTAGTATTGATTGGGTTTTCCCTCTTTTTTCTACTCTGCTACCTCTATTCCTTCTGGAACCAGTAGTTTAATGGTAAGTATTTAAATAAAATTTACAAAGTTTTCGACCTAGTGAGGAATTTTTCCCCCTCACCTATGCTGGTGAAAACTTTGTAGACTCCAGATGACCTCTGTGGCCCCCGGACTCTCGGCGCTGCCTCGTTTGTGTGTAGACAGATAAACTTTCGTTTGGAGGCACTTCCGGCCTTGCATGCTGCGTCAGCTGGCTCCCATCGTTTGTGTGTTTCATGGTGACGTTTTTCTTGGAGCTTGCACTCTCCTTTTTCCTTTCTTTCTGCCGTTGTTGTGTTTTTCTTTTCTCTTTTTTTTTTTGGTGGGGGCTTTTGGGTGGGAAGGAAAAAGTCTTATACGCGAGCTTTTATTTTTCCTGTAGTGTTTGGGATCTTTCCAAATTTTGCCAGTTAGAAATCTATAAGGTGTTTGTTCTGTACACAGTCAAAGCATAATTACCGTTATCTTTGGGTGGAATTATAGATTGAGTTTAAGTCCATTAAATGGTACCATTTTCATCCATTGGCTCTTAACTGCTAAATTGTCTATCAGATCGTGTTGCTTTATTTCTTGTGTCAAATCTCAAGATATTTGAGCTTTTTAAATATTTTTAAAAGGTAGAAATTTTAGGATTTGTCATAGCAATATCTGTCATGCTGTTACCTCAAAACTTTGTGCTTTTATTTAATGAAATTTGTGTTTACCACTAAGCCTATTATATAATTCCCTGAATTTAGATTATGAAATAGAATTTAATTGATTAAAAGGATGAGGCTAGATTTAGATCATTAAGATTGAATTAGTAAACTTTGAGAAGT
The DNA here is from genome assembly GCA_003508835.1 of Eonycteris spelaea. Taxonomy (NCBI): domain Eukaryota; kingdom Metazoa; phylum Chordata; class Mammalia; order Chiroptera; family Pteropodidae; genus Eonycteris; species Eonycteris spelaea. The sequence goes on from PUFA01000036.1 coordinate 3,120,799, forward strand.
CATTTTCATAAAATTCTATCATCAAAGAAAATAATACCTCAAAATTTTTTTGTCACACATAAGAAAAATGTATGAAACAATACACTTTTACAAAATGAACCATCACTGATGTAACTTTCACCCTTGCCCAGAAGTAGATAGAACTTTGCCAGTACCTCAGAAAACCCAATTGTGTTCGTGGTTATAAAACCTTTTCTTTCTCTTAGAATAATCATAATCTTTTATGATAATCATCTCCTTGCTTTTCTTTGTTTTATTGTTTGCATTTATCATTTACAGACTCCTAAAAAAAAGATTAACGAGAAAAACAGACAAGTTTATTAACATACATACTTCACGTATATGTGGGAGATGCCCAGGGAAAAATGAGTAACTGTCCAAGATGGCTTAGAATTCAGGCCTAAATACCATCTTAGTAGGGAAAAGGAAGAGAATGCAGGCTGTAGGCTTCTCAGGAGAGAAGAAATTCTTTTTAGGAGAGAGAAATGGACCCTTCGAAGAGCAGTAGATGGAGGTCTGATCGTTTGTGACAAAGTTTGTTTGGATGTGGTGTCAACTTCTAGTCGATCTTCTCTGGTTAATGAAACTCCCAGGGAAGCGATATATGACCGTTAAGTTTCTGTTGGGGGATATGTCTTTAGGCAGATAGAGGAGTTCAGAGAAAGCCTCTCCGAGCGTTTGCTGCTTTTCAAGTGATCATAGCTCAAAACAATGCACTAACGCGGCACATTTTGGAGGAGCGTGTATTCTGCCTTTCTGTAGCTTTGTTTAATTTTCATCACCCGTTCTATGGCTACATCACAATTTGACCATTTCCTTGTTGGCTGTTTGTTTCCGTTTTGCCGGGCGGCATCTGTCTTGTTAACATGCATCCAGAACCTGGATGCACAGATTTCTCCCGGACAGTGTTAACCCGGAAGGGTGGCCCTCCAACCATCGGTGGTGTCGCCGGGAGCTTGTTAGAAATGCGGGGTCAGGGGCCGCAGCCTGGCCCGCGGAATCAGAATCTCAGGTCCGGGGAGCTGGAACAAGCTCTCCAGGGGAACTTCGGGCACATTCAGTTTGAGAGTCACTGCTCCGAGACGGGCACCTCGAAGAGGAATCGCTGAATTTTAGTTAGACGTGCCGTCCGCTCCGCGTTTTCCAGCGTGGCTGCCGGTGGCTGAGAGTCCGCTGCTGCTCTGCTCCTCGCTAGTGATCAGCGCCGTCGCAGCCGCTATTCATTCATTCATTCATTCATTCATCATTTGCATTTCGTTATTTTCTGAGAACTCAGTTGAATTTCAGTTGAATTCTGCCTTTTCAGATTTACTGAAAAAATTGACTTCTTAGAGTTACTGAAGCCTTTGAAAAAGCATTACACAGTAAGTTTTTAAAAATATTCAGAAGTAGAGAACAATAGTACAGCAACTAGTAAACTTCATATACTCATTATTCACATTTACCAGTTAATATTTTTCTATATTTGCTTCATCTGTCTCTCTTCTCTGAAATATTTTAAGCCAGACCCCAGACGCCCCATCATTTCACCCCATATATTTGAATATGCCTATCTGAAATACATAGTATTTTCTTTACATGATGATAATATCTTTATTACTGAGGGCCTTTTTTTATTTTAAAAAGAGCAACACCATATTAAAAACATGTAAAAATGCTAAAATAATGACAAAGCACAGTTTATAAATTGTTCTCATTTGGGATACTGTGAGTGAGATTTTGCGTGAACTTAGACCTTCAACATTCTCTGCACTCCCTCCTCGTGTACTCGATTCGATAATCATAGTGAATGTCATGTTTCATGAACAGAGCCAAAAATTTAGTTTTCTTAAAAGATTCGTTACCCTAGGTTAATCATTTAGGTATAAGAAAATGTTTTGAGTACCCAGAAGTTTATTACTTCTCTGATAAAACTCAAACTGTGTGTAATGATGTCTTAGTTGATGACTAGAATAGACAGGTAAAATAGACTTTATTCTGACTCTTTATTCTTGGAGCAGCCCTCTGCAAGCCCAGACACACCGTCTTCCCATCCACACTGGCTTGCTGTTGAGTTTGCTGAGTTCAATACCCTGAATTAGCACTTCCCAGTCTAAATATACTGCTAGGAGAATTAAGAACACAGTCAGGGTTTACAATGAATCGAGCAGTGAGTATCTTTCGAGTGGATCTATTATGTTGGTTATCGTTGAATAAAGTGAAAGCATAGGTAACTTTCAAGGTAGTTGGGAAGGCATGCATTTAATACCCTGACATGGCATGCAATTATGCAGTACAAAAGGTGCTCAGTAATTTTGGTTGATTTTTGCATTATAGTGATTCAGCGAAACACTGAACATGCTGATCAGGAAACTACAGATATGTAGCATATCATAGATCTTATTTTTTGAAAATGTCACTTCATGATTGGAAGAGAAAGGCAGAATGCGAGAGGGAACAGATTGTCAGGCTTTGTATAATGAATAAAATGTGTGAGTATGTGTGTGAGCATGTGTGTGTCTTAAGCAGAATAGTGACAAGATCAGATTTACATTTTGAAAATGGCCCATAAAACCAGTTTAGGGAGGGGAAGGGCTAGAGCAGGTGAGTATATAGGTTACAGCAGGTCCAAGAAAAAAATACGATAGCTAGATGTAGGGTAGTGATGCATGTCTAGAGAAGTGGGTGAATTTGACAGATACTTGGGAGGTAAAATCTACCGGATTGGTAATGGACTGAGAATAAACAGGTGCGGCTTCAGGATAGCAGTGATAATACTGGCTTGACTGGAACAGCATTATTCCTCAACTCTTTTGTAGACTAAATTTTTAATCAGGTTCACTGGCAGCTTAAAAACAGAGTTTTTGTTTGTCATAACCAAGATTTTTCAAAGGCATTTTCCAAGCTCTTCCTTTTGAAATAAATATTCAGACATTTTGAGTGATTTTTAATGACTTAATCTAGAGATATCAAACTTTCAGTAAAGGACTAGATAGTAAATATTTTAGGTTTTGCAAGCCATTTGATCTCTCACTACTTTTGTAGTGTGCAGCCAGCCACATAGAAAACATATGAATGTATGCACATGGTTTGTTCCAATAAAACTTTCTAGTAGATACAGGAATTTGGATTTAATAAATTTTCATATGTCATAAAATGTTATTTTTTCCCCCAGCTATTTAAAAATGTAAAACTGTTCTTTATGCGAGGGCTGTACAGAAACAGGTGGCAGTCAGCATTTAGCCCATGGGCCCATAGTTTGCCAGTTACCCCAAGTACGGTTTCTTTACAAGAAACTTTCAAGATAAATAGCAAATAGTCTGTAAGATATTAATTCTTTTTATTCCTAAGGAGTTAGAAATCATTAAGTCTGTAATGCCATTGTCTGATCTTTCCATTTGTGAGTTTTGGGGGACTCAAGAGACAGGGAATACACATAGAAACAGGAACTACCAGCAAAGTCAGTATAGCTAGGGGAATGTTTAATGCAGAGTGAATTCCCTGAAGAACTGTATCTTTGAGAAGATAATTGACACCGTACCGATGAGTAGTTCCAGAGGTCAGTGCCTGTGAGAAAGGAAGTCAGTATGTTTTGTCAGACCTGTACAGGTGAGCTAACAAAGTGGACTTGGGTTATGGTGTGGTAGCTGGGAACTCGATCTATACTTGGGAACTGGCATTTGTTTTAGCCTTTGCTCTTGGAATATTATATACTTGTGATTTTACAGCTTCTGTTAAACTTGAAAATTCTTATAGAACCAGCCCTTTAATTCTAAATCAGATTTGATACGGTAAGTCCTAAGGAGTAAATTACGTATGCATGGTATTAGCAATGCTGGAAACATTGGGTCTGATCTGAATACAAACATAGTGGGCAAAGTCTTATCTGCTTAAAAGTAATACTGATTACAGTCAGGTGCCCTGCTGCTACAGTTAACATTATTTTAAGTGTGATGCTAGACTGTTAATGTATGTTTGGCCTTCATAATTACCTTTTCATTTGTTGTGGCTGTAAAAAATTTATTGACAATAACAAAACACTTTTAAACCAATATATTTTTTTTAAAGCCCAGTTACCAAAAGGACATTTAAGAAAAATTTTATCAAATTTTGTTAGATACATTTTGCATTTGATTAGGTATCTAAAAACAGTTATTTGGTAAAAGATGTAGTGTTTATGATAAATAGGTTTATTTAAATACACAGACTTGTGAATAACTTCATTAACACTTACTGTTGATAAGAACTCTACAATACCAAAGCGATATTACTTTGAATGGAAAACAATAGAATATTTGAATTATATATATAATAATGTATATTTTAACTTGGTGTTCTGGTGTTTTTTTAAGATTTTTTAATTTTTCAGTTACAGTTGACATAGAATATATTAGTTTCAGATGTACAACAGAATGATTAGACATTTATGTAACTTACAAAGTGATTGATAGTCTGGTATCCATCTGAAACCGTTCATAGTTATTACATATTACTGACTGTATTCCCTTTGCTGTACTTTACATCCTTCTGTTTTTATAACTGAAAAGTTGCACATTCTTAATTTCCCTTCCGCCCGCCCCCCCCCGCCAAATCTGGCAACCTCAAAATGATCTCTGTTATCTATGAGTTCATTTCTGTTTTGTTTGTTCATTTTTTTATTTTTTAGATTTCATATATATAGTGAAATCATGGGATTTGTCTTTCTCTGACTTATTTTAGTTAGCACAATATCCTCTAGATCTGTCCATGTTGTAAGTGGTAAGATTTTATTCTTTTTTATGGCTGAGTTATACTTCATTGTATATATGTACCACATCTTTATCCATTCATCTATCAATGAACACTTAGGTGAAGCAGAGGACTGAATTATAGATTTGGAAGACAAGGTAGTAGAAAGTACTCATTTAGAACAGCAAAAAGAAAAAAATTTAATGAGGGTAGTCGAAGGGGCCTCTGGGACATCAAGCATACTAGTATTGCCATCACAGGATTACCAGAAGGAGAAGAGAGAGAGCAAGGGATTGAAAACCTATATCAAGAAATAATGACTGAAAACTTCTAACCTGATGAAGGAAATAGATACAAATCCAGGAAGTATGTTGAGTCCAAATGATGAACCCAAAGAGGCCCATACCAGGACACCTCATAATTAAAATGTCAAAGATTAAGGACAAAGAGATCTTAAAAACAGGAAGAGAGTAGTCGTTACCTACAAGGAAGCCCTGATAAGACTGTCAGAAACTTTGCAGGCCAGAAGGGCTTGGCACAAAATATTCCAAGTGATGAAAACCAAGGACTTGCAACCGAGATTAACTGACTTTTAGACTTGAAGGACAGATAGCTTCCCAGAGAAGAAGCTAAAGGAGTTTTATCACCACCGAACCAGTATTACAAGAAATGTTAAAGGGACTTCTTTAAGAAAGAAAAAGAAAAAAAGATATGAATAATAAATGGCAATAACTGTGTACCTATCAATAATTACTTTAGAGGTGGATGGAAGGGAAAAAAATGACAGAGGGCTCTGTTCTTCACTGTGACAACCAAATCCAGGTTGTGAAGAAACAAGAAAACAGCAAGGAAAAATCGCCTGGAAGCTAGGTGAACAAGCCATACAACTAGGGAGAAATTTAAGAAATCACCCTGCAATGGCAGAAGGCAGGACGGGGCGAGGACCCGGGGCCACTGGGTCTCTAGCGGCCCAGTGGGACGGAGCTGCCCAGCAGCAGCTGCCCGTTAAAGGGGCCGCGTCCGTGAACGGACTTTGCCATGGCGGACTTGCTGGCTCTGAGCACCAGTGCTGGTTCGGCTGCACAGAGACTTACAGGGCGACACTGAGTTGTCAGAGCGAGGGTCCCAGTGAGGCCCTCTCCCCGGCACTATTCACTGTTCTGGTCGTGCCCTCTGCCCTCCCAGTGCAGAGACACAGCGTGCTGTAGCAGAGATGCCATCAAACTGGATAAACAGAGGTTGCTCCTCCCAGAGGATTCCCTCAAACCCTGCCTCCCTCTACTCACAGCCCCACCAAGCCACATCCAGGTATGTGCTCAGTGAGTCAGTCAGGTGCTCCTTGCTGAATAGAGTGCCAAGGCGCACACTGGTGGCAGCTACCTCGGTTTCTGGTGTGGCTTTTTGAGGCAACTATAAGCACAGCATCTGTGGATTGCTTGCTAAATCTTAACAGGTGGCCCTGAAGGGGCACAGGCTGGGGCTAAATTTGGCCTGTAGTTGAACCCCTTTCAGGACTGTGCCACTGGACACATACTATACACAAAGCCACGCTATATAAAATGCTAATAATTACACCAGGAGACTTAGAAGCTTTGCTTAGTACATAAAAACAGACACAGAAAGGCAGCCAAAATGGGAAGACAAGCAGAAACCATATGAAAGAAGAGAACAGAGATCCAGAAATAATGGAGTCAAGCAATCTAACAGATGCAGAGTTCAAAACACTGGTTATAGAGATGGTCAGTGAACTTAGGGGAAGTGTAGATGAATTCAGTGAGAACGTCAACAGAGAGATAAAAAACAACAATGGAAATTATAAAAGGGAACCAGTCAGAAATGAAGAACACATCGAAGATGAGTATATTAAATGGAATAAACAAAGTGAATAAAGAAGAGGATCAGATGATCTATATAGAGGATGGGAAAGCCAGGGACCTAAATGGAATAAACAAAGTGAATAAAGAAGAGGATCAGATGATCTATATAGAGGATGGGAAAGCCAGGGACCATCAGAAAGGCAAGAAAAAAGCCAAGACTATAATAATAATTTAAGGAGCCTATGAGACACTATTAAAGGTAAAAATATCCGTGTCATCAGGGTACCTGAGGGAAAACAAGATGTTGAACAGCTATTTGAAGAAATAATGGAAAACTTCCCTAACCTGGTGAAGGAAATCGACATAAAACCCCAGGATGCTCGAGAGACCCAAAACCAGAAACCCAAAGAGGCCCATACCAGGACACATCATAATTAAAATACCAAAGATTAAATACAAAGAATCTTAAAAGCAGCAAGAGATAAGCAGATAGTTACCTACAAGGGAGCACCCATAAGACTGGCAGTTGATTTCTCAAAAGAAGCTATGCAGGACAGAAGGGCTTGGCACAAAATATTTGATGTGTTGAAAACTCAGGATCTACAACCAAGAATCCTTTATCCGGCAAAGCTGTCATTTAGAGTTGAAGGACAGATAAAGAGCTTCCCAGACAAAAATAAACTAAAGGAATTTATCACCAAGCCAGTATTACAGGATATATTGAAAGGATTCCTTTAAGAAGAAAAATCATGTATCAAAAACAGGAATAAAGAATGGTAACAATTACATTCCTATCAACAAGTAGCTCAAATGGAAAAGAATTAAGTGCTCCAACCAAAAGATACAGAGTGGTTGAATGGATAAGAAAACGAGACCCCCTCATACACTGCCTACAAGAGACTTCAGATTAAAAGACTCACAGACTAAAAGGAAGGGGATGGGAAAAGATATTATTGCCTTGATGGACCAGAGGGTATTAGCGTTGAATGAAATGAGTTGGATAGAGAAAGACAGATATCACATGATTTCATGTACATGTGGAATCTAAAGAACAAAAGCGGAAATAAACTCATAGATAACAGGGAACATATTGAGGGAGGGTTACTAGATGAGAGGGGGTTGGGAGGGAAGAGGGCAAAGGGTTTGAGGTGCAGGTGGATAGTGGCAGAGTAGCCTTGGGGATGTAGACTAGCATGGGAAAGGTGGTTAATGTTGGAATGAATACGTGGAGGGAGGAGGGTTGCTGGATTTGGTGGGTGAGTGCTTTGTGAGTTGTGTGGATCTCTGATCAGTATGCTGTACAGCTGAGGCTGGTGTGTTGTCTGCCAACTATAACTGAAAAAAAAATTCATTGAATTGTACAATGTAAATGCAGGCAACTAAGTTGTCCTATATTTCAATAAAGACATGGGGAAATGTAGGTTTACTCATATAAATGGAAGATACAATTAGGATGACACAACTATATTTTAAATCTAATCCTAAAAGCTTAAAAAATGTAAATGTTTTACATACTTTCGTCCCTGTATGTTATCTGTGGCCCAATATTTTTTCCTTTTAACGTATTTTTACATTTCCAATTAAAATATTTTGGACTATTTTTTTGTATAGGTCCAACGAGAAGGGAAATGCAGCTGTGGAAAAGAGGATGTGTTATTCTTATTCTTTGCGGTGTTTTCCTACTCTCCCACCTCTGTTCCCACCCTCTGCTTTAGCCGGCGCCTCAGGCCCTGGTACTTTATTTTGCTCTTCAGGCATTCTCACTTGGATGTTAACTTGTGTGTGTGTGTGTGTGTGTGTATGTGTGTGTGTGTGTGTGCGTGCGTGCGTGCGTGTGTGTGTGTGTGTGTGCGCGCGCGTGCTTCTTTGTTCTAAATAGCTATTCTTGGGGAAAATACTTTCTTTAAGTCTCTAATTCCATGTTAGTGAATGAGATCAGTAACGATTTTGAGATTTAATTGGGATGAGCGAAACAGAGTAAACTAAAAATTTTATGATTTTATTAAAAAGTACTCTAAGGATGTGATGTGTGTATATATATATATCATCCTCTTTAAATAAAAACATTTTTGTGGTCTATTAGGGAGAATTTGTGCTGTGATTATCAGAAGAATACGTGCCTCGTTCTATTGGCTTCTCCTTCATATCTCTGGCTGAGTGGAATATTAAACTATTTAAATGTATGTTTTATCTGAAACAACAGAAAGGCACCAGCTATTTCCCCCCAAATAATTCGTCCAGATTTACGTGAAGAAAGTAACAGATCTTGGGACTTCTGTCTCCTCTCTGTTCTCTACCCCATCTTCTCTTACTTGCTAGAAAATAGTTTTACATATTTTCTTGCCTTTGATTTAGATTTAATTCTGACGATTGACAGCACAGGAACATCTCCGCGTTGCCTGTGTGTGTTCACGTACGTGTGCAAGAGGGAGGGAGGGAGGAGAGGAAGGAAACCCGTGAGCCAGCTTTAAACGTATCATTTAGTTGGCTGTTCAGAGCTGCCTAGTTAATGTGAGCACTAAGGAGAGAATTGTGGGGAGAGGAAAAACTCCATACTTTATCTTCAAATTGGGATGAGAGAAAGGATATATTAGAGGGAGGACGTAGTTTTTCATTCAGTACATAGTTCCACGGAGGCATGGTGCCGTGAGGTAAATAAATATCTGAATGTGAAACATGAAGAAGATATGTTTTAAAATCATTTCTTACGTTTTTGTGTTCAGTGGAATATTTTATATTTTTATTTGAAAGTTCTAAAGATGGTTGACAAGTTTCGTTAAGGCTATAACTGCCTAGTTATTACATAAATTTTAAGTCTAATCTGGTTGCTACGTGTTAAAAGCAGTAATTTTGTTTTCATTCACATTTTAAAGAGACGTAGAACTTTAGTGATATTCAACTGGACCTTTTAGTAAATAGTTTTTGGAATAGCAAATACATGGTGACAGGTAGAAATATGATAGGAACAATATGTGTACCTTAACAGACAGAACTTGAAATGAAACAGGTAATAAACAATTACAAGCCATTTGGCACCCAAGTTGATACTCTGTTTCTAGAGGTCATTATCAAATTTTGGTCACGTTTACTGCAACTCAAGAGAACAGAAAACATGTTTATGAGCAAACTATTTTGCGACATTCATCTTATTGAGAATTTCAGCTGTGGCCTGTATAGATTTTTCATATCTTTCATATTTTGCTTTAAGCCAAATTTGTGTTAAGAGTTACTAACTGCAGTGGTTAGAGTTCATTGTGATAATTATTCTGAACTCTGCAGTTGTTAAAAATAGTTTTGCTCATTTACCTTATGTGTTAATCTAGAGCCGTGACGGCTAGTGGGCGTTTTATAGCTGTACTGTGTCTTGGATGAAAAGCTGTGGCTCAAAGACGCATTTCTCCATCTAATCTGTGAATTCCCAGAGCAAATGCAGTTACTCCATCCTTTGCCTTCTCCTATTCCTCAACTGAGAGAAAATTTCAGAGCAGAAGCTATTGTCTTGTTTATAAAAATAGACTACTGCTGAAGTTCATGCTCAGTTCCAAGTGCATTGCTTACTGCTATGGTTTAAATGTCTGTGTCCCTCCACCCCCACAATTCATATGTTAAAAACCTAATGCCCAAGGTGATTGTGTTAGGAGATGGATGGAGCCTTTGGCTGGTGATTAGGTCATGAGAGTGGAGCCCTCATGGATGGGATTAATGCCTTATAAGTCTGCAACTAAGAATTGGGCCTCACTTGACCACAGTGTTGGCACCCTGATCTCCAGAATTAGGGGAAACAAATTTCTGTTGTTTCTAAGCTACCTAGTCTCTGGCATTTTATTCTAGAAGTCTGAATGGTTCACCATTAAGATCTTTTATAGTTACTCTATTATATTTGTAGGTTAAATGTATTTAAAATAATCTAAAAAATAAAAAAGCCAAAATAGATGATGAGAAATAAAATGAATGGGATATGTTGGGGAGTGAAATAGAGGAAATAAAAAAATTGGCAGGAAGTTGATTGATAGGCTAGAAGACAAAAGGAATAATGAAAAAATAAATAGGAAGTAAAAGCAAACACTGGGCTTTTTTGCTGCGAATTATTTTTTTCAATTGGGTAGAGGAAAATTATTGACCCTCCAAAACTTAATCTCTCTGAGTTTCTAACGAGTTTCCCAGATATGGGAATTAACATTTGTCTGGGATTTGGTACCAGCATAGATTTTGATTTGCTCATAGTTCCCAGTGTATGTTCTCCATCGTAGCCATTCATTTTGTAAAATTTTGCCATTGTTCTCAAGGAATATCACCTCTCCTTGAAGACAAACAAGCTCATAATGGATCCCCTATACTGGTTGCACGGTTATGACATTTTTATATAAAAGCTGTTGTAAGAATGCAATAAAGAGCCCTAGTCCTTGCCCTACTGCTGTCTCATTTTATGACTTTTGGCAAAAATTTTTACTGCACTGGGTTTTCCTATCTGTAAAAGGAGATGAGAGTAGATGCTTTCTTAGGTCCCATTCACATTCTTCTAAACTTGCACCTAAATGGTGTGGAAGTTAATTAACAGTGAGCATGGGAAAAGCACTTTAAATAGGGTATTATTAGGTGCACCTCGTGTAAAGCATATAAAAATGTCCAGTCCCATAAGTATTATTTTTTAAATAAGGGACCCAAAGTGGGAAAAGATATTAGTCCACCAGACACCATTTTTTAAACAACAAAGAAACCTTCAGGGTGTATTTAAAGAATCCTTGTAGGACATTTTGTGAATCATTTTAGTTTGCTGATAGTTACTGTTAAAAGCTCCCCACTTCTTTGAATAGCCTTTCATAATATTTGAGTGACTACTATGTGTCATAATAGACATAGTAATGACCTTAGGGCTACAAAATTGCTTTATTTCCTCTTTTTCATTCTCATTTTTAAAGATAATTTGTGAAAAAGTAAAGTGACAAAATTGTCACAAATAGTAGAAAATGAATTTTCCTTGTGGTCTTAAAATATGATCTTGACATAAACTCAGATTTTCAGGGAAGTTTGTTATGCAGATTGGTGTATGTTGATATTAGTTTTGTAGGTTCATCAAGGATTTTTTTTTTTTTTAGAACTGGGTATTTAAACATTTAATCTGGTAATTATGTTTGTTGAGCAAGGTTAAAATGCATTCTATACTTTGTGTGGAAACACTTGTTTGCTACGCTCTTATTTTTATTTTGTTAGAGATTCTTGTCCCTTATTAAGTAGCTGTCATTTTTTAAAACAATGTAGGTTTTAAGTGTTTTCTTTGGCTTCTTGAGCATTTTTTTTTTATAATAGAAGTTTTACCTATTAGAAAACCATGATAGTTAGAAGCTAGTCTGCTGATCTTGCCTGTGGTTATTTAGGTAAATTGCTTTGCGTTTTCTAAGGAAGTTTTTTTTATAACATATAATCCTATATTTGTCAAACTCAGAACAGGATGTACTGGCCAATGAGATGTCTTCCTCCTCAGTTCACACTCCAGACCTTTTGCTGTATGTCATATATACTATAAAACTTTTCCGATGGAAGTTAATTTACTTACCTTTCTTTTTATTGGTGTGTTTTCACCTTTTATTGGCATGGTTAGAACAATTTTATTTTAAAATTGGATTTTTTTTTTTAAATGCAAGTTATTCCTGTAAGCAATGGTTAGGACTCTATTAATTGTAGTTAGACTAACAAGTGATTATAATTTCCTAATCTGCCCTTAATTGTGCCACTCGTGCCTCCATAGAACTCGCTACAGAACTCGGGCCAATTGTGCAATTCATTCATTCACGCGTTTATATTATTTGAAAATAGGAAGTGGCAGCTACTGTTTTGTATTACCTGGGTAGGGAGTTTGGAGTAGCAAATGGAGGTCACCTGATATAAAAATTGCCTGAATTCATATTTCTATGATTGATTCATTCTGTTGTTTGTCATATTCAGTGCATGTATACTAAGGGAGTTTTAAGCCTATTGGTCATTTCCTTCTAGAAATTATTTATATTAGTCAATTAAATTACCTAATTGAGATCAGAAGAAATAGAGCTTTGTTTAAGGTAACGTGTAGAGAAATAGTTTTGATTTGGGGAAAACCCGGACTGCCAGCTTTGTTCAGAGAATGCTGATAACCAGCGGGGATAATGGAAGTTTCACTTCGGGGAGGGTCTGAGTATGCGGCTTGTCCTAAAGGCTGGAAAGGGGAGTCCTGGGGTCTGGCACCTTGGTGTCTCTCTAGCGGCCAGCCCAGGTTGTCATTTGGTTCTCTCTCGGGTCCCCGGCAGTAGGTTACAGGTGAACTTCTTCAGTGGGGCCCTTTGTTTTTGTGTTTATTTTGTTAGTAGCTGTTAACTAAGCAAGCACGTTTAGATGACTTATTCGCAGGTGCAGAGTGACTATTTGATATGCAATTTCATAATAGGGACTGGTCCTTTCATCTTTTGCCTTGCCCAAAAATTCTGACTGAAGGTAAGAACAATTTTTCTACCTTCGAAAATACAAAACAGGAAGCTCATCCTTATTTTCCTGTAGTGGACGTATTTACCAGACTCAAGTGTGGTAGAGGAAACAATGTACAAATAGTAAAAGTAGGGTTGGGTCACTTGAGACATGAAGAGGAATCTTCTTGCTTTAGTCATCAGCAGTATAAAAGGGCAGGGTGCTCAGGTGGACGGGTGATGGTGTGTCCGCTTTACTGTGTAAGGTACCTTTGATCAGCAGGTACATCCCACTGACTTGTTCGAGGAAGTTTTCCTTTAGTCTAAAAGGTCTGGATTTTATCATTAAAGAATATCATTTTAGAATTGTACTGTTTTAAGAACTCGCAAAGAATAAGTGAATTGTCTGAAAACTGAAAAAGGGTCAATTTCAATAATGAATAGCTGTTTACTGAATACTATGTTTCAGGCACTTTACATACGTTATGGTCACCACAGCACGGGTTATCTTTAATCCTCACCGGATTGCCAGTCTGTAAGTGATATCAGCATTTGACAGGGAAGAAATCAGTCCTGGAGGCCTTAAGTGCCTTCGCCAGTCACCTAATTTGTATATACTAGAACTAGATTTGTACCGTGTCTTTCGGACTTAAAAGTCTGTATTTTCACTAGACCATTAAAGATACTAAGGAAGATAGACACATAGATAAGTAATTACAGTAACGTGCTACATTGCAGTATTGGAAGTATTACCAACATAAAGAAGAAATACGAAGGAGAGGAGAATGATCAAATCAGCTTTGAGGTGGAGCACTTAGAGGACGATGCCTAGAGAAAGGTGACACGTCTGGGTGCGGTTCCGATGACAGCCTGAGAGTTGTTTAGGACAGAAGAGGGTATGATAACATGGGTGTTCGGTACCTCTTTGCTTTAAAAGAACAGAGTGATTGGGCTCATTCCTGCTCTTCATGCTCTTCCATCACACATTCCCTTCTTTTTAATACACAAACACGATCGTGCCATTTTGTTATTTTTACATTGTTGACATTCTAATATTTAATTACTATGCTATAGCAATAATTCCCACAATTGTTTACACTTGTTTTTTCAATTAAATAATGTGTAATGTACTACGTGTCTGTGTGTGTTTGTGTGTGTGCATGTAACACCACAGCTTGTCCATTTCTGAGTTTTTTATTTTGATTAATCTTTTGGTTAGGTTTTGAGTCTTTGAATATTTGAGTATATAAATTTTTTAAGCACCACCCTTTTTCCTTTCTAAGAGTTCTGAAAACCTCCCCCTCTCCCCACAGCACACATAAAAATGTGTCCCAAGTAATAAATACTTATTATTCCTTGGATAATTCTGAGACCAGTAAGGTTTCTGCCACCCTCAATTATATATATATGCCTTAACTTATCTGTCTAGACTAGATATTTACCAGGATTCTTTTTGTTTGTTTTTACTATTTTTGATAATTTCTGTTCTTTTGATTCTGTTCTTTTTTTTTTTTTGAGAAAACATTATCCTTTTGTTTTCCATAAATTTCATCGTTTTTCAAATTACTGATATCTCTTTTTTTCATAAGTCTGCTTTCTATGTCTGATATTATCACTAGCTTTTCCTATTTCTTTCTGATCCTTCTGTGTTTTTTATTTCTGCTACATAAATTTAATTTTTGTTACAATAAATTATTGTTACAGTTAATTTGCCGAACTATGACAGTTCTGTTTCCTGAGTTCATTTAATTGTCTAATTCACCTGCCTTTATAGTGCATTTGTCTCCCTTAAGTAGATTCAATGCTTGGGTTCCATATTGAATCCTTTCCTACTGTTCATTGAATATCAAAACCAGGTCTAGTTGGGCCTGCTGTCCCTGAAGAGCAGTGTGGGGGAAAAGGCAAAGGAAGTGATCTGGGGCGGCCAGCAGCTTCTCTGAAGTGTCTCACAGAACACTTTTCATTGGGCTCATGTAGGCTCTGTAGACATCTCTTCCTTTAAAATAGTTTTTAAAATTAAACCAAGGTATACATGGGCATATTTGGAAAAGACAAAGTATTTTTAGTCTTATAATAAAAATCATTATTCTCGTTTCTCAACCAGTTTTTATTTTCCTGAGATGTTTTCAATACCTGTAGCTGTTAATTATAACATTTACTTCCACATTTACAAATAATATATTCCTGTTTCTAATTTTTTAGATGTTAACGATTATCTGCCTGTTATGGAAGATGAGGATTATGTATGCCACTTGTCTTCATCTTTGTCCTTCCACCTTTTGAATATCTTTTTAAATGATAATTTGCTTGAATTGATTAATACTCGTTTATGACTCTGGATTACATTTCCTTTTATGTATTTGTCTCATAGTTAAAATGCCTAGTGTTTTTGCTCACTTAATTAAGTTCCTATCAGTTCTTCTCAAACTTGTTGAAAGAATTATAAAACTGTGAATCCAATACTGTTTTCCACATGGTTAAACACATCAAGAAACCTTATCAGTTCATCCCCTTTTCCCTCCCTGTCTAGCCCTTCCTCTCCTCCCTTCCTTCCTCTCTTCCCTTCCTGTTCCTTCCCCTTCTTTGTCCTCCCTTCTTGAACTCTCCACTCTCTTCTAATCTGAACCTTCTAAACCTGTCACGCAATTATCCAAGGACGTCCCCTCACCTCTCCTATAAGAGATCTTGTTTTCTTAATCTTGGTGTCTTCCTCTTTGTTTTCCTCTTCTCTGTTTGCTCCCTGGTTTTAGTGGAGCACATGTTCTAGAAGATTCTCAAGAGCGCGCCCGGGAAAGAAAGTTTTTAATGCTTTACCTATCAGAAGAAAAAATGTAGTTATCAATCAAGTGTGAATATGTATTAGTTTGGGTATATAGTCTTAAAGTCTGGGAAACTCTTCTATATATTTACATTGATCTTTTTTCCTTTTGAGAACATCGCATTTGTTCTTATCCCTGATGCCTGTTATTTCATAGCAGTGTCCTTGGTGTGGCTATTTATTTGCATTTGTTGTAGCAGTACATTCTTCCAGTCTGTATGCTGTTGACCTAAGAAGCATCTAAATCTGTAAAGAATTTTATAAGAATTTATCTGAGCTAAACTGATATTGCTGGGAAGATCTCAAATGGTTGGAAGACTGAGTTTTGCAGTTTCTTTTATACCTTTGATGGGGATTGGATTACAGGATAGTTAACAAGATTATGTGTTCTCTTGAGGGTGGTTATGCCTCAGGGGTCTGAAAAAGAGGATTACTCTGGCATTTCACAGGTATGTGAACCTAGGTGCACAAGAACAATGGACAGGGTCTGCTTAAGGGAAAGATAAACCTTTTCAAAAAAAAAAAAAACCGTTATATGCCTGGGGAATGACTACCCACCGTGACCCGCCCAGTTAGGAATTTATGGTCAGATCATCCTGTGAAGTTACTTTTGAGCACTGGACTTGTCAGTATCATGACACAACCCCTTTTTCATCCGCAATACTCAAGAACTTCAGTTTGGAAAATTGTTTTTGATAATTTCTTCCTCTTAAGTCTGTTTCTGATTGGTTGGATATTAAGTTACCTGGATCTTCTGATTTTATTATTTACCCTCCTGTTTGACTTTTGGTTCTACTTCCTGTAAGGTTAAAAAAGATGCGTAGGGTAATAGTTAAGGACTTAGGCTCTGGAGCCAGAAGTTCTGTTTGAAAATTGGCATTGACCATTTCAAGCTGTGCGACCTTATATAAGTTACTTACCTTGTCTGTTTTTCATGTGTAAAATAGGGTTCATATTAGTACCTAACTGAAAGGATGTGAGGATAAATGAGGTGATTCATCTAAAGTGGTGAGGTAATTTTCTGGTACATAGGAAATGTTAATTATCACCGTTATTTGATATTATTATTATCTAAAGTTAATATTCTATCTGTATTCTTAATTTCTATCAAAAGTTTAATTTTCAAGGGCTTGTGTTTCTTTCTCTGTTTCTAGTTCATAGCCCCCTGTTCTTGTTCTTTGATCCAGTACCATCTTGAATCGTAGGAACAATTGAGGAAATTTGGAAAACTCTCGAATATATAAGATGGACACTAAAACAAACAAATAGCAACAAAAGCAAATGAATGGATAGGAAACCATATGAAATTTTATAATGATAAGATTTTGGGGGTTAGCAGTGTCGAAGTTTTCTTCTGTTTCTCTCGTTGTCTGAGTTGTAATACCCCTTTTCTGTTTTGGTGTGCATCTTATACGTTGGAGGCTTAAAAAAAATTCCTCATAATTAGGTTCAGTTATGTTTTGCAGGAACATATATGTACGTATCACGTCCTCCGTGATTCCCATCAGGCAGCGCGTATGCCCACCCACCTGCCCTATGGTTGGTGATGTTAAGTTTGAACATTTGTTTAAGGCGATGCCAGCCAGTGTGGCCTGTTTATCTTTGTTCAGTGATCTTGGGTTGATCCTTTGAGAGTGTGTAATTATTTGTATGTAATTTTTTTTGCATTCTTCTTAAATTTTCTATACTGTGGTCTGTCATATCATTATTCATTTTGGTTCTCAGATCATCCGCATTTGGCCAGGAGAAGCCCTTCCGAGCTGGCTTCTGTGCCTTTTTATGTGTTCACATTAATGTTTGAGCACTTCCGTCGTCTGGCACAACAAGATATTCTAAGCTCATCGTGCATTTTCCCTGCCCCAAACCTGGAACAAGCCATTTTCCAAGGAGTCTTGGTTTCTTTTCATGGGGAATGATATTTAGAAACCCAAGCTCTGGGGGCTGGGTATGCTTTTTGCTGCTGAGGTGTTATTGCTTCTAGGCCCTTTTAGTGGACTGAGCTGTGTGTGTTATTTTTATCTGTTTGGTATATACTTGAATTTGTTTGTTTTCATTTATATTTAATTTCAGTAGGGGTTTCCCCCAATCCTTGTTTGCTTTTTTATGTTTGAATTCGTATATCATTAGCATTGTTCAAAAGTCAGGAACTCACTAAGGTGTATTCAGGAGTGCCTTCTTCCCAGTGTTTTTTTTACCACTTTCTCACCACCAGTAGGTAACATGTACAAAAACCTTAGTTTTGAAGTTTATTTTTGTTTTTCTTTTTGCGGATACATGTGTATACGTGTATTATTTACTCTTCTTTCTTGCACCATAGCTAGCATAACATGCATTCTTCATCATATTGCTTTTTTTTTTCTTGCACTTAATAAAGCCTGGATCCTTCTCCATATCACTTTATAGAGACCTTTCTCATTTCTTTTCTTATAGCTGTGTAGTAGTCCGTTGTGTAGGTGCATAATGGTTTATTCACCGTCTCTGTTACGTGTTTCCAATACCGTGTTATGTCAAAGAGTGCCACAGTAAATTACTCTGTGTGTGTGTTTTAATTAAAAAATAATTTTTTTTCTCTCAAGGTTCTGTGTGTAGACTGGGATTAGTTGATGGTTCAGGGTTTCTCACTTGGCAGTTTCTCAAGCAGTTGCTCATGGAAGTTAGGGCTAGAAAGGTCATCTGAAGGTTCCGTAGTAGCTCACTCAGTATGTCTGGCACTTGATACTGGTTTTCAGCTCAGAGCTAAGCTCGGGCTGTCAGCTAGAATGTCTACCTGTGACTTTACTATGTGACTAGAGCATCCCAGAGCATTTCAGCTGGGTTCTCAGAGGGAGTGTCCCAAAAGTGAATATTTCAAGAGGCCCAAATGGAGCTGTGGAGCTTCTCTAAGATTTATCTCAGAAATCCCAGAACATCACTTCTGCAGTCTGTTGACACAGCACGTCATTAAGGCTGACCCAGATTCAAGGTGAGAATTAGTCTCCTTCTCTTAATGCAAGGAGCAGGATGCATGAGATTGATAGCAGCCAGTTTGGGAGACATGTAGCATAGTCTGCCTTCCAGCCACCACATTCACATCCCCTTCATACATAACATGTACTCACTTTCTTCTCAAGATCCACAGTCACATCAATTTGAAGTCCAGATATTGTCAAAGTCGGTCCATATACGATGAAGCTTCTCAGTTATAATTCTTCCAGTACAGTTCCTCCATTGAACTGGATCTTTATTTCTCCGTATGGCTTTGAGTTACTGTTGAGTGTCCTTTCATTTTACCTTGCAGGACTCCATTGAGTATCTCTTCTAGGGCAGCTTTGGTGGTAATGAACTCCCTCAGCTTTAGTTTATCTGGGAATTTCATAATCTCTCCATCTCTTTGGAAGAAGTTTTTGTGGATATAGGATTCTAAGTTTTTAGTTGTTTTTTTTTTTCTTTTGAGCACTTTAAATGTATCAGCCTACTGCCTTCTGGACTCCAAATTTCTCATGAGAAATCTGCTTATAATCGTACTGCGAATTTCTTCTATGTGACAAGTTGCTTCTCTCTTGCTGTTTTCAAGGTTCTCTCTTTGTCTTTGTTTCCTGAGAGTTGGATTATAATGTATCTTGATGTGGCTCCCTTTGAACTCATCTTACACAGAGTTCATTGAGCTTCTTAGATGTTTATATTCATGTCTTTCATCAAATTTGGGACATTTTCAGGCATTATTTCTTCAGATATTCTCTCAGCCCCTTTCTTCTCTGTGTGGGATTCCCACAATTTATATATTGGCTTGCTTGTTGGTATCCCACAGGTCACTTAGGCTCTGTTAACTTCAGTCTTTTTTTCTTTCTGTTCCTGACATCATAATTTCCATTGTCCTGTCCTTAAGTTCACTGATTCTTTCTTCCTGCTCAAATCTGCCTTTGAATCCTTCTAGTGATTTTTTTTTTTCATATCATTTGTTTTACTTTTTAGCTCCAGAATTTCTTTTAGATTTCTATTTAGGTATTCTATCTGTTGGTATTTTCATTTTGTTCTTACATCATTTTCTTGACTTCTTCCACATCTTCCTTCAGTTCTTTAAGTATTTCTAAGACAGTCATTTTAAAGTCTTTATTTAGTATATCTGTCATCAGGTCTTTTTCAAGGACAATTTCTGTTGATTTTTTTTTTTTCCTTTGAATGGGTCATACTTTCCTGTTTCTTTGTATGCCTGATGTTTTTGTGTTGTTAAAAACTGGACATTTGAATCTAATAAAGCAGTAGCTCTGGAAATCAGATTCTTTCCCTTCCGCATGGTCTTCTGGTTTTTTATTATTGTTTTTGGGGGGTGTTATAGGTTGTCTTCGTGCTGAGGATCATTAGCCTGAAATACAAACTTGAAGTCTTCTCAAATCTTTTCTGAGTCTTCCCCTGGGCATGCATAGTCACTTTCTCATTTCCTCCTTATATTCAATTTTTTTTGACTATCCTTCAGTCTTTACTATCTGGCTCGCAAAGAGGGGAAAAGAGAAAAACGAAAGAGAAATAAAGGAGCAGTCTCTTCAAATTGCTTTGAAGTCTCTCCAGCCAGAGTAGGAGGAGCTTAAACAATGATGGGGAGGTCCAACAATGATGGCCCTTTTCCTTGTGCTTCCGGATCAGAAGCAGCAATTTCAGACGCATGATTCCAATATTTGGAGGACAGAGGCTTTTTGCCCATCCTGGCTCCTGCGAGCTGTGTGTAAGCTCTGCCCGGAACAAGGGCCTGTCACGTGGCTGCAGGTGAGGAAGGGAGCTGCTTCTGCGCAAGTTTACTGTCCAAGTCTTCCCCTGGAAGTTGTGAGCCTTCAGGAGACTCCAGGATTCCAAGATAGTAACCTCAGATAGACTCTGCCAGTGCAGTTGGCTTGGTGGGGAGACAGAGTCCTCCAGTGCTCCTACTATCCTTGTCCCAGAATCCTCTGTTTGTGCATGTGTTTTTTGGTATTGTCGGGGACATACCCTCAGGGTGAGATCCCAGTAATGGTATTGCTAAGATAAATACGTAGTAATCTAGTTAACTATTGCCACATTACCCTCGCAGTTGTATAATTCGCACTCCCACTGGCAATGTGTTAGAGTCCCTGTTTCCCCACTACTAACGATGCATTGTTAAACTTTGGACTTTTTGCCAGTCTGGAATGAGTTAATGATATCGTAATATAGAGATAATAAAGTAAAGCCTCAGGAGAGAGAACAGTACATACAAAGAACCACCTGAGCTTCTAATTTTTTTAAAATGCATTAAATACAGTGTTCAAAACCATGTATTTCATTAGGAAGTTGAATACCTGGTTAAGTGCCCAGGAATTTTCTTAATTTGTATGAAGGTCTGCCTAAGGTTTTATTCTGGTTTGACTCATTTGGTTGCAGTGAGTTGCATGTCACAGCAAAGGAAGTGAGTGTCTGTAAAAACACGTGTACGGTAAGCAGAGTGCTACCAGAATCTGAGGCAAGTTTAGGGGCTGGTTTCTTTCACCACCCTCTTTGCTGCCTGTTGTCTCTCATGGCACTTTTGCTCCTCTGCACATCTGCCCGGAATCTCCACGTGAACCATTTTTCTGTTTGCCAATGTTTCTGTGCTGTAAGTTCAGCTGACTGATGAGCCAGGATGACGCGCCAGTGTCTCTCTTACCTCCACGTGACCTTTCTGCTTCAGCTTTTGACGGCCGACCCATGTACTCTGGCTGTTTTTTAGTCACATTTCTAACAAAAATGGATTGGCTCAGACCATCTTTGTGTGTCACTTCTGTCATTTCTAGCCAAACTATAAATTGGCTTTCTTGGATCATGTGGTAAGCACTGCTCGGCAGCTTGGAAATGTCCCAGAAGGGAACCGTAAGGTAGCAGGGAGACGGCAGGGGGCTGGGGACAGTTCCCCTCGGTGAATGAGGCGGCAGGTTGGAGCTGAATACATAACATACTCTCTCCCTCAGTATACCAGTTTATTTTTATTTAACAGAG
This sequence comes from Eonycteris spelaea, assembly GCA_003508835.1. Taxonomy (NCBI): domain Eukaryota; kingdom Metazoa; phylum Chordata; class Mammalia; order Chiroptera; family Pteropodidae; genus Eonycteris; species Eonycteris spelaea. The sequence continues at coordinate 3,142,536 of PUFA01000036.1, forward strand.
TACTTTAGGCAAACACTTAGTAGTGCGGATTGAATGAATATTGTAGGAAAGTAGGTAATATTGAAGTGTCAATTTGAGAAATTTTCCCTTTTTGATGCTGTTTTCTATTTGCGTGGTGACTTTGGTGGCGTGGTGTGACAGAAGGACCACCATACCTAAAGTCAGGAGTTGTAGATGCTAGACCTGAGTTTGTTGTTCTGAAAGGCTTCACTTGCTTCATCAGGAAAAAATTTGAAAGGTCAGTGTAGCAGAATAGTTTCTAAGGTACTATCTGTCCAGCTATAAAACCTGTGACTCAAATTGTAGTATATGAAGCTAGGGAATGTAATTCCACAAGGATGGCCAGAATACAAAGCTATTATAATGAAATCAAAAGTTGAGGTTAATATAAAAAAATTAGAAAGGAGAATGATGAATATACCAAAAAAGCTATAGGAGTTTCGTAGTGAACCAAATTCTCCTCATTTGAACTTGGTTTATTTGAAACGGGATGATCTTCATAAACTGATTTAAGTCGGATATTATAGTCACAAGTGCCTTTCCAGCAGCTTTAAGTTCTATATAAGTAGTTTATTATTGTAAGTGTATTATTGAAGTTTGGAATGCTTTTTGTCTTCCATGCATTTTTAAAAAACAGAGATGGATATTCAAATAGTTAAGTAACCTGGTTTTCTTTTGCTTTTTAGGATTTAAGTGCCCTGTATGCTCAAAATTTGTACCCTCAGATGAAATGGATTTGCATCTTGTGATGTGTTTAACAAAGCCAAGAATAACCTATAATGGTAAGTCTGGTGCTTTAAAATAATATTTTAAATTAGGATTTACCTTAGGTTTTTTACGTTTCGTGTATCAGGTAAAATTTAAAGGCAAGGAAAGACCATCTATGAACCCTGGAGGCCAAGTAGTATTTTAGTTCAGTCTGGTGATTTGGCTATGCCATTGTTTCCTGTCCACAATCTCTTGATATTCATAACCTTTGGAGAGGTTTTCAGTATAGTTTTTGTACATTTTGAAATAGACTTGAAAAAAAAAATCAAATAGTTCTTTCCTGACTTTAAATAGATGGAATAAAATAAAGGAAAAAGATTTTTTTCAGAATTTCAAATAGACAAACTTCAAAATCCTATGAAAAATTTTAGATTTTTCTGGTATAAAATTTGGTTTGAAATAGAATAAGTAGGAAGAGTACCATGAAGCCAATTGAAAGATTGATTTCATTCAACCAATGTCTTTGAGTACCTTTCAAATATGAAGTATAGTATTAGGAATTTGGGATATAACAACAAATAAAGCAGAGATGGCTGTTACAACCTAGATCACCCAAAGGTTAGTCAACATAGCACCTAGTTCACAGTCTGAGTTTTCTCTACAGGTTAAAGAAAAAGTTGGGAGGGGTAGAATTTAACACTGAAATGAACATGTTACTTTGAGCAGCTTTTTTGCAAACTGATTTAGGATTCTCTCCCTGTCTAATGAGGTGGTGTTTCAGCTACACTATTATAGTGGTGAAGTAGAACATTTTTTTTTTCCCATTTTCCAGTGAATAAGGAAAAGTTGCTTTTAGTAAGTGTAACTGTTGATTATATCCAAACCTTTTTGCAGTATGAATTGATTTGGCTACTTTGCATAATCTAATTGAAATTTAGTTACTTGTTCAAAATTTGAGGTAAAAGTGATTGGGCTTGTTTCTTATAATGACTGCATTATCTTATCATTACCCTTCATAATTATTATGTTTACACAGGTATCTTTAAATCTTAATACTCTGGCCTTGAATTTTAAAAGTACAAATGTATTTCCTTTGGCCATATATTAGTATACTACACGTACTGAATACAGGAATACAGTGTTGTATTCTGTACATTTACTTTTTGTGTAATATATCTAAAATACAGTCTCTTTGTGTGTTGATATTTGGCAGTTTTTAATTTCCTTATTTAATGTGCTCGAGTCATTCAAGTTTTCTACTAGATCATTTATTTGGTATCTTAAAGATCCAGTATATAACATTCTGCTTGGGGGCACTATAAACCAAGAATTTAGATTTAAAATACTTGACAGTATTCCAATTTAGATGTTAGTAAACTTAATGCAAAAAATAAATAAAGTTGCAGCCTTAAGAATGGCTACCTACTTTAAGGTAGGTAGAACTGAAATCTTTAATTTGCTAAATATATATTAGCTCTCTATATAGCTCTCTATAAACACAAGAAGCACAAAACAGCTTCTGCATAAAAATAACATATGGCTTTTAATGTTTTAACACTTGGCAGTGGCCAACTAGATGAAGGGAGAGGAGCTTTGACTGCCCAGTTGGGTCAGAGAGGTGGCATGCTGGTCATGTGCTTCCCCACACGTGTGTGGGAATTCTGACAGCACTCTGTTTTGAAGGTGGAGCCCTTGTAAGGGAGGAAAAAGTCCCTCTACCCTTTTGAGTTCTGGGCCGAGACCCCTGCAACAAAAGACAGATTAACAAGAGAAAAACAAGCAGTAGTTTATTAACGTGCATACCTGCTGTGTACATGGTAGGTGTCCAGGGAAAAATGAACAAATCTCTGAGGTGTTTTAGAATGCCGGCTTAAATATCATCTTCAACTAAAGAGGAATAAAATGAGGGTGGGGAGGCCAGTTTGGGAGGGTACCAGGGATGTCGGAGTAAACAAGGGTTTGTTATGCTGATTTAAGTTGGTGCGTTCCCCACTGAATTGGATTCTCTCGCAATACTCACTTGTGATCTGAAGTCATCCTTTTCTTCCTGGTACAGAGAGGGAGAGACACCTCACAAATGGAGAGCTCCCCTATAAATGTTAGCTTCGCTTACAGAAGGGTAACTTGAACTCTGTTTTCAGAGCTTCTCATGTGTCTCCTCTTTTTCAGTCTTAAAACATTCCTTATCCAAAGAGGCATATCTGGGGGTAGCATATTCTGCTAGCCCTCAGCCCCAGATCTCACCTATCACAGGTGATGAGTGTGTGTGTGAAAATTCGCCTCTTGAACACCCAGGCAAGGCATCTAGGGTTATTATAAAGTTTAGAACAAGGTGAGTCAGGGAATATTTGAAACATAATATTTTTTTATCACCTAGACTCCTCACAACTTCATATTTGAATTCCTAGATGTTTATTCCATAGAAGATATGCATCAGAGAGATCCGGCCTCTAAAGTGTATTAATAATATGTTTTTTAAAAAGCTCAGCTGAATAAATTTGAAGATCTAAGTGGCTTTATTCAAGGAATTGTGAATCGGGCACCATCTCATCTAGCAAATAACGAAATGGAAGGCTTTATAGGCAGAATGGGGGGCTGGGCAAGGAAGTCTTATCAAAGAGCCTGGGTGTCAGGCTGTGTCACCTTCCTTAGGGGAAGGGAGGGGTCTGCCCAGGATGACCTCGCTAGTGTTAACCAGATTAACTGGTTAAAGGTTACGATCCTGGATGGGTCTGGAACTGCAGTTAGCTTAGGTATCAAGCCTTAGTTTGCTGACTTGACACAAGTGACTCCATTTTGGGGCTGTTGTCTCTGTTTTAAAAATTCAAACAAGAGAATTCTTATTGAGCAGAATGCTTATTAATTTATACCTTTTGCAGCCTTATCTAAAGTAGCTAGATCTGAAATTTTGAATTTTATTTGTTAAATGTATATTAACTGTAAACATTTACAGTTCGCAAGGAGAATAGTTTGACTTGTTTCGCAGTCTGAATATACTTATAGTTAAACTTTTGGCGTTTCAAATTCATACTCACAGAGGTGATATTTAAATGTTGGTTTGGTGTCCACACTAGCTCACAACAGCTTCCTTCCTTCCTCCCTTCCTTCCTTCCTTCCCTTTGTTTTCTTTCTTTTTAAAAATTCTATAATATATCCAAATAGCCAAGTCCTAGTAACTGAAGAAAAAATTAACTAGTTAGGTGGAAGCTCTTGGGGTTTAGGCAGCCGGCTCTGCAGAGGTTCAGGTAGGCGGCTCAAGGAAGTGGTGGGGGAATGATTCAGGATGATGTGAGTGGTTATCTATTGCAAGTGGTACATTGGCAGGAAGGAAGGCTTCAGATGCCACAATGAGTGTTCATCTATGTAGATTGCCCTTAAGTCAGGGCCTGCCTTTTTCATGTATTTTTCCCTCTTTCATATACTTCATTCTTTAGTTTATGAACCTAGTAATTCATTGTATAGTCTATGAACCTAATATAAATGTTATGCGCATAGTGTCTGTCTCTCCATTTCCTCGTTCCTCATCTTCTGAATGTTGAGAGCAAACCAAAAAATGAAATAAAATAATCGTTAGCAAATTTTGTCTTGATGATTTCCGTCTTTAAACTTCACTGGATTATGTATAGCATGTTTCGTATCATATACAGTTCAGTTTTTATTTTAGACGTTTGTGATTAAGGACAGTAAGATTTATATTTAAGAAATCTTTGTTTTATTTGTAGTTGGTACTGTGTCCATACTGTATCTGGAGAAGGTATAACTTGAAATAATTTTTCTGCTGAGAGTCCATTATAAATTCATGCAGTGGATCAAAGCTGAGCCTTTTCAAAATCATCAGAAAGAAGTAACTAATTCCATGGTCTGAGTAAGATGTGACTCTTAAACTCTGTTCAGGTTAACATATTTGAAGACACGTTGAGTCAGTTGGAAGGGAACTTGCGTAAAGAAGGTGAGGAGGAAGGATCCCCACCTGTGTTTCCTGCAGGAGAAAGCGCCTGGCCCCACGCACCAGGGCTGCAGGGAGGCTTCAGCAGGCAGTCAGCCTCGCCTTCCGGTGCGCGTGCACCTTCTCACGACCCGCTTCCCAGTGAGATTGCAGAAGGAGCATATTTCTCCCTCTAGATACTGTCTGGCTTTTCAGCCGGTTGTGGTTTTCGTTTTACATTATATACTTGCTTTCTGCCTTACATACTGCATTTTCTTGGTTTTAAGACCCCCTACCCCATTTTAATCTTTCTGAAGTCAGTTTGTTTTCTGATTGGGCATTATAACTGAGGTTAAAAAAAAAAAATGTTGCCAACCACCACCAAGCAGAATTTTGAATAAGGAGGAGTTATCATTGCCTGAGTTTCTATGAACTTGGCCTTCTGTAGAAGAGTTCTTTTATCTGATGTCTTTGTTCATTTATTTGCATTGGTGATTTCTGTGTTGAGTTTTAACTTACATGTGATTCCTGATTGTTGTTTTAAACGACTTCATAAGGATTCTATTATGGGGCGGCCTTCAAGTACAGTTATTTTTTGTACCATAAATTGACCATCATGCCATGCAATGAAATTAAATGCAGTAGAAAGTGTCAAATCCCTTATATTATAGAAATTTCAAAGTGGATGGTGTCCCGGAAGAGGTTGGCAAAACAAAAGCAAAACTGTTCAAAAAACCCACTTGGAAATCCTGTAGAAAAATAATCACCTGTTAAAAATGAACTTGTGATGAAAATTAAAAATATGTGAGGAGTGAGTCAGCAGATATGATTAGAATTACCAGTCCAGGAACTTTAAAACTATAAATATGTTTATTGTCAAATTATTAAAATTACGAAAGTATGACTAGGAAATGATAAAAAATAAGCATGTGTTTACTTTATAAAGGTAATGGATCAGAAATGGTCGTTCAAGAAACTTCACCTTAGTTATAGTCTTACCCAGTGACTAGAATTGTACACCTATTTTATATTGTATTAAGATCAATTTTACTGCCCTTCTGATAACATATAGCTGCTCAAAAGCACCATTTTGCATTTAAAGTGTTATAAAGAACAACACTTTGTACAAAATACAAACAGAATTCAGCTTGTTTTCAGATCTCTATTCTTTAACTAAATGACTGTGTTATCTTGGTCTTGGTTTTTCCTCTTATAAACTTAGGACGAGAAATAACGCCTATCTTTCATAGAGTTATTGTGAGCATCAAATGGGAAATCGTGTTTTTTGTAGGTGGTAAATGTTAAGTAACATGATCTATAGTTATTACTAAGAAATATTACCTTTGACTTTGGTAAACATGTAGTCAGTGCCGTATTTAACATGTTAACAAATCTAAAATTTTTAATATTTTAAAAGTTGTTTGTTTAATTGCAAATTAGATGTCTAAAAGTCTTATATGGCAATAATAGTTTCTATAATGTATGGAGAAATGGGAGGTGTAGGATAATTAGAAAACAGCCTCACATCATATGACAATTAAAAGCCACACTTAGGAAAAAATATTTTCCTACTTTTATAAGTAACATGGCACTTACCTACACAGCTGAAATCTGAAGTCTGAATTTGATGATGATTGCTTAATCTTTATCGAAGCATAGGTCCTTTGATTTTCTGTATAGAAATAGAAATGTAAAAACCTGACTATACATAGATAAATATTTATCATGAGGTACACTTTTTCCTATGGCTTATTAAAAAAAGATTCATAGACTAGAAATTGGATTAAAAATACAGAGTTCATTGAGAAGGAAGTTCTGATAGATTTCTAAAGCATGAAGTAGTTTCAGATTTCATTTATTATTGCATTAATAAAATTTGAGAAAGATGACTTTTTAAAAATTTACTGATTAATTTGTTTTATTTCATGGATCTTTACATAAACTTGACTTTTGTGTTCTTATCCTTATATCGCTTTCAATAATAGTTTTTTTCATTCCAACATTCAAAGTAAGCTTTCTTGGTTTTAAGAAATCGGAAGAGGAAATAAAAGAGACCTTATAAAAGACTTTTGGAGTGCAAAAAGCCAGGTGAACTAATATTACTTTCCTCAAAGGAAAAGAATTCCCCCCACCCGCCTGCACCTTGTTCTTATTTTAGCTAAGATATGGTATTGACAAACTCTCATTTTAAAGAAATTCTAAGACAGATATTAATCATATCCATATCCATTTTCAGATTACCTTATGTTTATGTTTCCTCTTTGTAAGAGCAAAGCCAGGAATCAGCCCATGCCTGTCAACAGTTTTGCCCTCTCACAAGATATTTTATATGTATATGTATGGTAAAAGATAAATTATTCTTTTTAGACATTTAATCTTGATGTTGAAATGATTAATAAATTTGGAGAGAAATGGAGGGTATGTTTAGAAATAACAATTAAGCAGGTATAGTTCTTCAAAAAGAATTGAAGGTAAAAAGCTACATTAGGGCTTTTATAATGTGGAAGTAGAAGATTAATCTTGCATTTATATGCAAAATGTTTGTAAGGGAAAAAATTTCTTTAAAGACTAATTTGGAGAATAGTATGGTACTTCTGCAGGAAGTGGTTGTAGGATGTGTAACCACAGGAGAAGAAAGACAGCTATCAATCACATAGAGGGGTTCTAAAGGATGAATTGGGTTTAGTGATGGCTGGAAATGGAGAGGGAGGAGTCAAAGGTGACTTGAAGGTTGACTGGAGTGACTCCATTTGCAGGTAAAGAGAGTATAAGAGAGCACCTAGCAGCTCTGAACAATACGCCAGGGATATTGATCTTTGCAAGTGTGAAAATGACGAAATGTGATTTTTTAAAAAGGATTTTTCCTAAAGAGAAGAGTAAGGATTTTTGCTGAGGGTCATTGAATATTTTATTAAGTTCAGGAAAGATTTATTTTAAAGAGGACTGTTAAAGAAGTGGTTCGTGGATATTTTTTCAATGACCATTTATTACTCATGTAACCTTTTTAAAAAATGCTTTTTCTCCCCCATTTAAATCACTTCGGCCCTGCTAATTTTAAATGCTGCCCTGGATTTGCCTCTGAGATGGCATTGGGGTATCTTCCCAGCCACCGAGTGGTTTGGTTTCAGGGCAAGCAGTATTAACACAGTGGCCCTGCCTTTGGGGGATTTGTATTTAACTCTTAACATTTAAACATTGTATGAAGGTAATATAATATTAAAAGTGATAAACACATTCTAGACAGTCCCACCCTTTGCCATCTAAATATTTATAGTCTTTATGATTTGCCTGACTTTTTCCCTTTACTGCTAGACTGATTTGGGGATCTTCAGGATTCTATACCCCTCAACACCACCTTTTATCTTAATTCCTTTAAACCGTACTCCTTAGCATTCACCTCAATTCCTAGATCTTTCCTTGTAATGCTTTTTTAGTATGAGATACTATTGTAACCAAAAAATCATTGACACTTGGATCTTGGTTTCTAAATACCATTCTCTGTTAGAAAAAACCAGGATTCCTTGGAGAAATGGCAGATTTTAGGGCTGGAGCAGAGACAGTAAAGAAGAGCCTGGAGATCCTGTTTGGTCTAAAAGCAAGAAGGTACCGGAAACCGAGAAGATGAGGGTATGCCAGAGGGACAAGGAGTCAACCGAAAGAGCTCACAGTGAACAATTTGAGCAACAAAATTAATGTAGCATGGTATTGGGTTACAACCCAAAGTATAAAATAAATGTATTTGAGTTGCATCAGTCAATCAGTAAATCATACAGAAGAGTAAAAGTTTAACCTGGAGACTTAATAGGAAGAGGCAAACCGTTCATTTTTCAAATTTTTTTTTGAAATGTTAATGTTCCTATTTGTTGTGATGTAAAAGAGTTTCCAAAATTTTCTAATGTGCTATGTGTGTTCTCTGATTTTAAATAGCCCTAGGACACACTAAAACATATTGTTTGTGGCACGTGTATAATTTGAAATACATTATCTTAGTTTATTATCAACATTATAATAGTAGATTAAAGGGATTTAGAGTGATGATAGCTACTCTTATGAGCCTCAGCAACAAAAGACTATAATTTTCTCTTCCCCAGGTTTTAGAGGGGAAAAAAATGAGTTTATATTGTTAGGTTTTATATTGTAGAATTCTCATAGTGAGGGCCTCTGTTATGAAGTTTCACTCTCTAATTTCAGATATATTATGTTTATTATGTAGAGAGTACGGTTGAGTGAATAGCTTATTATTCATTAACATAAGACTCAACTGGACTCTACATGTTTTACATTTTAATAAAGAATACATCTCTAAGGAAGATGTACACTTTCTTTTATTCATTGTTGTTGTTTTTGAGATTTTCCATTTATGTATCAAGGAACATGTTTGTCTCTTTGTTTTGATTTATTGAGAACTTGTATATTTAGTGTTAAATTTGTTAAGTTTATTTTTGGCATTTTGTAGTTTTGCTGCTGTTATAAATGGCATTTGTTTTCATCATTTGAATCTCAAATGGGTTTTGCTGAGATAAAGAGAAGCTATGGGTTCTAGATGAGTCCTTGGATTTTCTAGATATATAACTGTCATCCACAAATGAAGATGATGTTTTTTTAGTGTGTGTGCTTGTTTTGTTTCTTCGTCTTACCGCATTATTTTTAAACTTAAACTGATGTAGATAATAGTGGTGCCAGGGGCATGCCTGTCCTGTTCTGTGTCTTTAGTATTTCACTGTTTAATAGATCCATGCTTTGTTTTAGTAAATCATATGTGGTATGTGTGTGTCATTTTCTTCTTTTTCTTTTACTTAAAGCAAAAAAAAAAAAAGCTTCATTTTATGAAATGCTTTCTCCACCTTTCTAATTGTTGATATATTGATAGATTTTCTAATGTTTTAGTTGAATCATTGATTTCTAATGTTGCTGATTTAACTGTTTAATCGTGGTTTGTTAATATTTTAAAACATTGCTACCAGGTTTATGCTAGTTAAAGATGCTGCTAATTACATGAACTGGAAAGCTTTCCATCCTTTCTCTGTTCTGGAATAATTTGAATAACCCAGGAAGTTCTGTTCTTATGTCAGATAGAATTCGATTTTAAAACTAATGTAGGGAGGAGGCAAGAAAACTAAATGTGAAATCAAGCTGTTGTTCAGAGACTGCAGTGTGCTGATCCGCCCTGCAGCCAGACCACGAGGAAACCTGCAGGACAAAAAGATTCCTGCTGGAATTGCTAACAGGCCATTCACCCACACGCGAAGGGAAGACAGGGTCGTAAGTCGTGCCCTACACAAAATACAATCATTCCACTCCGGGAATTGCCAGCAGGCCTTTCACGCTGTGTGTTCTTACCTTTTCATGCTGCATACTCTTTACCTTGTCCTGCTGTATGTCCTTATCATCAAAAGAAAATAAGTAAACAAAGTCTTTAAACTATAATTCACAGTAACTGAAAATGGTGTATAGGCTGAATTCCGTTAACACGCAGGGGTCCATCTCAGCGTCTTTTACTCTGTCGCTCTCACTCTCTCTGTCCCCATGAGTCTCTCTCAGGCTCTCTCACCCTCTGCCTCTGAGAGGCGACCACGCTCTGTCTGTTGGATCTCTGGCCTACCTTTGCTTATAGGCCTACCTTTTGACTCTGACTCCGTGCGCCTTTGAATTCTTTGCTGCGCTCAGCCACGAGTTTCCTCTCGGTGCAGGGCTTGAGTTCCCTACACTCGGGGAGTTTGCCCTGTCCTGCATCAAAACCATCTGCCCTTTTTAAGGTAAATCTTTGATAGTCTTTCTGACTTCTGTGATTATTAGATTAGTTCTTCTACTTCCTGAGTCAATTTTGCAAATTTGTATTTTGCCAGAAAATAATCCTTTCCCTCTAAATTTCCTAATTGTCATAACATTGCATGTAATATTTTCTTAAAACTATCTTAATCATTTTAATATCTTTGGTTATATTGGGTTTTTTTTGTTCTAATATTGTATATTTTTGCTTTTGTACCTTCGTTAGGCTAGTTAAAAGAGCATGTATTTAATAGATGGGTTCAAAGAAGCTACTTTAGAGTTGTAAATAAAACTACTAATTTATTAGTACTAAGTTAAATTAAGCTACTTTATTTTCAGTTTTACAATTTTAAAATATAGTAAAAGTATTTTAGAAATAGAAATATTTCTGAAAGCCTTTTTTCGTTGTATCTGAGGTTTTAATATGAATTGTTCTTTCTGTTAGTTTCTAGATGATTTCTCATTTCAATTTTTAATTTCTGATTCAGAGTTTAACCAGAAAAAATAAGCCTCAGTATTGAAGATAAATTTTTTAGGGGAAGAGTTATGTGTAATGAGAAGTCATTTTGATCTTGATATCAGAAAATGCTGCTCATAATATCTGTGTTTTGGGAATTTATTCGTGTTTTCTTAGTAGCTAAATACACCATTGAGTTTTGTAATCATGAGTATAAGAGAAACATATATACTTTCCCTTTCCTCCAAATTAATTGACAACTTTTACTGTGCATCTTTTTATTCTACTGTCGGTTACTTTACATTAACATATATCCTTAAACGTATTTCTATTTTTTTCTATCAAAATTAAAGGTTTTCTTTATGCTCTTTCCCCAAATATATTGTTCATTTGCTCTCCCCATGCCCCTTTCCTCTATCTCCAAATCTTGGAGATTGTGAAATAATTTATAGACTTTACATTCTACATTGTTAAGTTTGCATTGGCAGAATGTTTCTTTTGTTTCAAGAAACCCATAGTTATGTTAGTTTCTGTCACAGTATTATCTATTTAAATTTAAACTTCTATTATACATGTATCATTGCTCACTGCTGTTCTACGTTTCATTTATATTTTTGTATGTGGAGATTTTTTTTGTTGTTCTTATTTTAAATTTCTTTTATTCGAGGCATTTCCATGAATAATTTCCTTAGAAAGCCTTTCATGGATGGTATACTTAAATGATGCCCAAATGCTTTTGTTTGCCTTTACATGTGAGTATTATCTAAGCTGAATATAGATTATTTTTTATTTCAGTTATTTTTTCCCCTTTAAGTCTGTAAAATCGTTGTGCTTTCTAACTTTCAGTATTATAGGTGCGAAGTCTGGCTGGGTCTCATTATTTTCATATTTTAAGTTACTTGTTCTTTCATTTGGAAGCTTCCAGGTTGATTTCTATTTTTGAAAGTTGAACATTTTAATGTTACCCAGGGTGCATCTATTTAAGTGTTTTCCTGCCCTGTGCTCATCTGATTCTACTTGGGACTTCATGAGCCTTTTCAGCCAAAAACTCAAGTCTTTAGTCAGTTCAGGGATTATTTTCTTCTGGCATTTCTTTGATTATAATTTCTCAGTTCCCTTTTCTCCTGTGATCTCTATAATTTTAATATTATTGCTCCTGGACTTGTCCTCTGTGTCTTAACGTTTTCCTTTATGGTTTTGGGGGGATTTTTTTGCAATCACTTACATGACATTTATTCCAGGTTACTAAGTTAGTTTGCTGCAATGACCTTTTGTTTCTCCGAAATATTTCATTTAAAAATTATGTGTTTTGTTTCTAGGAACTTTTACTTGTAGTCATCCCTCCCGCATCTCCCTTCCTTTCCCTCCCCATTCATTGTGACATTATAGTAGATGTCTGTTTCAGTTTTTCAGCTCGGTTCATCTTCATCCGCATTGCTGTGTGTGCTTACGTAATTTACGACCTTTCTCTGTTACATAATAGTAGCAGTAGTAGGCTCTCAACACAATGTAGGTCGTACTGCTATTTCTTTCTCAAATAGCAGATGATAGGATACGCAGTGTTCTCTTGAGTTCGGTGGTCATTAGCTTGGCACGTACCAAGGCTTTCTGGTGTGAAGGTGTAAGGAAGGAAGTTTCTCCGTTCCTGGGTGCGCGGAGAGTTCTAGCCTCAGCCCAACGTGGCAGCCTCTTTCTGGGGCCGTCAGGGTCAGAGCAGCCTTCTTCCTTTGTCCCAAGTGGGACTCAGTCAGTACTGCTGGCTCCCTGGGAGAATTAAGGATTAGCAGGCTTTGAGCGGGTTCATTGAAAAGAAAGAAACCTCTTTCCTTATCTTTAGAACAAGTAAAAAAAAAAAATCACACTTGCATTTTCTTGACTTTCATGTGGCTTTATTACGTGAGCTTTCAGATGAATCTGGATTTAGATCCTCCAGGATCCAGCAATTAGTTATTTTAGTAATTTGGTAGCTGGGTAAATGGAGTCAAGAAAGAGCTCTCGTGAATTAATGTTACATGACTGTTAATGTCAGAGCTACTGGGTCTCAGCTTGCTTTTTCCAGCTGCATTTGAATTTCATACTTTGCTTTATTATCAGGAATGGAGGTTTTAAATATCTTTCCTGTGCATACACACTTGTAATATTTTAGCCATACATTCAAATCATCTTATAAGAATTTGTTGGCATATTTGGCATATGCTCAGTGCTTTCTAGTTGTTTGTTAATATGAATCTCTTGGATAGAGAAGTTAACACACTTAAAAAAAAAATAGGTCTGAGCTCAGCTGAGTCACCAGACTGCAAAGTGCCCAAGTCACTGACGCAGCCGCCCCATGGCTGTGGGGCGTTTTCTCTGTCCGTTGGCTGTTATTTGCTGTTTGGCATTTTCTCTGCTCTCCTGAAACCTTGCATTTCATTATCTCTTCAAAAATATTTATGGAGCACTTATATCTGTAAAACACTATGCTACTCGCTAGAGTAAGCAAAACCTTCTGGGTTCCCTGCCCTCATAAAATTTACGCTTTTTTTAATACAAGGTTACAAAGTATTGGCTACATCTGGCTCGCAGATATTTTTTGTTTTGTTTTGCATACACAGTATCAAAAATGGTTTTCGGGTCAATATTTTGAAGATGAGAAATTTCACCTATAATCCTAATTTTGCAGCTGCTGTATAATGCCCCTTTAGATAGGACGGTTTGTCATGGTTACTTATTAATCCCTAAAACCAGGCCAAATTCACTTGGCATTTATTGTCACAACTGTGCTGTTCTTTTTTTTGTTTTTTTTTTTTAAATGAGCTACTTGAATGTTTTCTGGCTATCACCCTGAGGCATTTGTCTGTGACCCTCGTACACTATTGTCAGCCTGCTAATTTTCTTACAGATCTTTGAGGCAGAAGGGAAAGACCCATTCATTACACGTTAGCCTTAATCAGCAAAAGCAGTAGAACACGCATTGTAATATTCTTTCCCAGATTCATTCTAATAAAATGATTGATAGACTCCTAGTTCATAAATCTGATAGTTCTGACATAATATATATTGCTGCATGCTGTAATACCATTTGAGTTGACGTTTTTCATTTACTTCAATAATGCTGTAGTAAAATTTTGTTTTTATTCAGCTAACATTTACTTGGAGCTTTTTAAGTATTTTCACATTCATTAGCTCTTTTATTTATTTATTATTTATTATTATTTATGCCTACAGCACCTGGCCTTCCTAGGTGGTCTCCCACCCAAGAACTAACTAGGCCCAACCCTGCTTAGCTTCCAAGATCAGAAGTTGGGCTTGTTCAGAGTGGCATGGCCATTTGACCATGGACTGTGGCTTCACTGGGGCGTGAACCCAGGACCTTCTCTTATAAAGCAGACGTGTGCTAACTGCTACACTATGGAACCATGTCCAGCTCTTTTATTTTTAATCATCAATATTAAAGACCGTGTGAAATATAGGTATTATGTATGACCTGTAATTATTTTTTAAAAAGGAGACTCAAAAGAGGTTCATGTATGGTTGAAAGTGCAAGCCTGTTCTTTTCCATGAGGCTGCCTTGCGTTCAAATTACCTCATTACATCTTCACAACAATCTTAAGAGACAGGTGGAGCAGGCTTCATCATTTCTTTAGATTGGAGAAAACTCAGAGGAAGAGTCCTTTCTTGCCAGTGATCACATAGCTAGTCTGCAGGACATACCTGCTCCTTGGGAGGTTTGGTGCTAGGCACGTAACAGGTATGTCTTACTTCTTACCACAACGAATGAGGTAGGTATTGTCATCCCCATTACATTCCTAAACAAGTTGAAGAATTGGAATTTGAACCTAGAACTGTCTATAAGTAACACTTGTTTGTCCTACATTATATTCAGATTTCTTGGCTTTTTTTTATTGCTATTAAGAGCCTACGCTCAGCTTTCCTTTTTTTTTTTTTTAAGCACTGGTGTTTTCCCTCTGCAGTAATTCAAAACCAAAATAAACCTGAAACTTTAAGTTTACTTCAAAGTATATTTTACTTTTTTCAATACATTGAGCAGTTTCAATATATATATGTATTTACTTTTTAATGTGGACAGCTCATACAGGGAAGTACTTGTTTAGGGTTTAGCAAATCAGTGTACATAATTGATTTTAAATTTTGGTTTGTCATTGATTTGTGATAGGGAGAGGACATAGAAAGGTATTCTTGATTTGAAGATTGGGGAACAGTTTGGTAGCATAATAATTTCGTAGGTGATTTGTATGACTTTGTACAGCTTATTAGGTACCTAATTCTATAAATACTTACTCCTGAGCTACCTTTTTTAGGCCAGTTAGGAGCAGAAAGACCCAAGAAAACAAAATCTCTAAGTATTGATTTAGTATTCCTTTTGTATATTTTACCTTTTAGGGTTTATAGTTTGGGTTCCATTTTAAAAGTAAAATGGTTACATTTTCTTGGAGAAGGCACCAAATGCCAATTTCTAGAAGTATTCCCAACAGTACACATTTTCCTTAAAAGTCATTAGAATAGTCACAAGTTCTGTCTCCTTTTGAAGAATTACTCTCAGTTAAGTTTCTGACAATGCCAGTGAAAAGTGAATATGTGTTTAGTCAATTCTCAGTTATATTTAAAGAAAGCATTGATGCGATGATAACCCATAGCATTTGGGCCGAGGAAGCCAGTCATTTCTAGTCAAACTAGAATAAGTTTCTAAAAAAGGTGACAGTTGACACTGACTTTGAGTTTTAGACAGTTTCATAAAGGTGACTCCCATGTTTTTCTTGGTATATCTGTTTTACAGTAAAAATGGCAATTTCCCTTTACTAAATGTCATTTCGAATTCTCCTTAATATATTTGAGTACAGTAACAGCTCATGGTCTATAATCTAGAATATTAATGTTAACTTTTTTACGTCCATTATAGATAACTTCACATGTAAAAGTCCTTATCAATAAACCTTGCAAGCCACCCCTTTCCGTTCTTTGAGTAATTGCTTCTTACTAATGTTGTGAATTTTTTTAATTCTTGATTTTTCTAGGGATTATTTCACATTTCAGCTGCTTTTGTTTTCTACTGCTATCATTGAGGGTTCAAGAACAAAAAATAAGTCTTCAGGTAAAATGCCTGATCCATAATAGTGCTTGGCATTGTATTTTGCTGAAAAGATCATATACCTGTATGGATGCTTGATCTGAAAATAGAGTTGTAATGATTATGAAGTTTTCGCATGGAGTTTTCTTGGCTGCCTCTAACAAATTTGGTTTTATTTGTTGTTTTTTTTCCCCTTCCCAAAAGGATTTTGGCTGTCTGCTTTTTTTCATGTTGTCTTGATCTGCACTAACTGTAATGGATATGTGCTTGGACTTGCTAAATATTTTAATTTTGCATATTTGGCTGCTTGGATTTTAAGTAATTTCTTTGGGCAATGCAAATTAAGAGCTTGAGGCTATAAGTGGAATCAATTTACAGGAGTTTTTAATTAGTTCATAAATGTAAATTCCTTCTCTACTATATATTTTAAGTTTTCATATTTTACTGAATTAAACAAAATTTAAAATTTAGTTCCTCAGTTGTACTAGCCACATTTCAAGTGCTCATTTCAGGCTATAAGTATATACTAGCTACCATTTTGGACAGCACAGATAAGAGACTGTTTCTGTCATCACAGAAAGTTCTGTTGGACAGGGCTGTTTTCCTGTCCAATAAAAGGAAGTAAGCAATAAAGTGTAAATTCATTTCTGACACCAGTTTCTAAAGCAGTTTAATAACTCCAGAAGATAAAGTATATAACCAGTCTTGAGCTATTTCCTCTAAATGTGGTAGCCATTTCTATCCTGAGTATTTCAAACTTGAATTTGCCTAAACCAGTTCATTTGCGTCAACATTTACACTTTTTTAAAATGGAATTATTTCTTGTAGCAAACTTTATGAAGTAGTAAAAAGGTCAGACTTAGCCTAAATTTGAATCCTGACCACACGACTTTATAGTTTATAACTTCTGGTAAGTTCTTAACTTCTTTGATCCTCAGTTTCCTTATCTGCAAAATGGAGGTGACATTAGTTACCTCATAAAAATTAATAAAAGATGTAAATAATCTAAAAGCATGTAACAAAGTGGACATTTGTAATACTTTAAATATAGAATGAAGCCAAAACATTTAAAAATTGATTAGTGTCATTTGCATGGAGTTTTCCCAACCTGGCAATTACAACATGTCTCTGGAAATGGTTAGTTAGGAGTATTTGTGGAAGTTTCTAGTGGCCAGGGGATTATTTATGATGCTGTGTGATGTTGAAACAACTAGAATACCAGGGGGAGAAAAAGAAATAGAAAAGTGACCAACTTTATTTTTGGAGAAGTCTATAAAGTACTTTGTGATAATAATGATAAAAACTTATATTTTGTATAGTGTTCTTGTAACAAAATTTTTCACATAATTCTTTAAAATTTCATCTCCATAATATTTTGAGTGCCTTTAATATACTAATATTAAAGAAGAGTAAAAGGAAACTGAGGTTGACCAACATTTTGAGGTTCTATAGCTAACAGTGAGAATGGAAATTCACATTTCTTTTCAACTTTAAATCTTACGTGCTTTCTAATTCAGTATGCTGTTCCCATGACAGCCGTTGTATTTCTGAGGCAAGCGTGTATTTCAGATGGGGCCCATATCCGTAATTTTTTTCCTGTGTTGAGACAGAATGCATACACAAGTGAGTCTGGCACCCACCTCTGGTTAAAAAGCATTCCTGTCTTCCAGGTTTAATTATTCTTTTCCTGTATCAGTACGTTTAAATTACTGTGTAGATCATATGAATAAAACAAAGGATTAGACTGATAAGCAATACACTGATTTAACTTTTACTCTTCCAGATACTTTGTTAGGTTATCAACAACACTTTTAATAAAGCAACACAATTTAGTTTCCTGTTCACAGTCTTGAGTGACTCTCCCATTTGATGAGTGGCAAGGGGGAATCCAGACTAGCCAGCTATGGTAGTTAATTCTGTGAGTGTTCCCTTTTCTGCTTCCCTAGTACCAATTTTGGCTAGTTAGTAGTCAGCTCTCACTGTATGCAGGTCGTAAAGCGTTGTCTCCTTATCGCCAATAGGTAGTATCTTCATGCATGTTTTCAGTGGATCAGCTAAAGATTTGTAATAGTCTTTTCTTAGATGTCTTGAAGATGCTTCAGGGTCCTGAATTTAGTGGTACTTCCAGGTTCTGTTTAATTCTGAATGTACCACATTTCAAGCTCAAAACTTTGAATGAAAAGACAGTGTCATAATGGTGGGAGAGGTGAATACTCTAGCAAACCCCAGGTAGGCAACAGTGAATCACATTGCATAGTGAATTTTCAAAAATGAAAAATGTTTCAAACATACAAAGACAGATTCTCTTAGAAATAACACTTTCAAATTTGAAGATTAAGCATTTGCTATTTGAAGCAGTAACCATGAGGTTTTGCAGTGAGTGAACTGTCCTTTAATTCAGAGTTGCTTATCATAATGCATTTGAACAGTGGCTATAGGTTAACATTAGCTTCTACTTTTCTGAGCAGAAATCATTCACTAGAAGCTGAACAGTGGGTATTGGGCTGCTTCTGTATTGAAATTAATGTGTTTGGGATATTCTTGTATATAGAACATAAAAAATACAATTTGATTATTATTCGTTTCGGGGGTTTAGGGAGCTTATGATTAAAATGACTGACTTTAGAATGGTATTCTAAATTAAACTTAGTACCTACAAAGCATAACATTATACTCTTAAAATAGATATTCTGTTAATTATATGTAGATCAGATTTATCTTTGTTGTATTATAAATTTTCTTATAAATAGGATAAAACCAAGGCCTTTTAGGATATTAAAGTTTTCCCTACTTAAAGATTTTTTAAAATTTATTGCAATAAAGAAAAGACTTGGTAGTCATAGGTCAACATGAAAGTATTGTAAGACAGTTAATTTTCTGTGAAGAGTGCATTCAGAAGCCTGTATTTAGTAGTTTCTATTTATTTTCATTTGGTGATGAGAATCTATTACATAGACTTAGGCAAAAATGTGGCAATACTTTTTTTCTTTCATTTTTTAAAAGCTGGTCTATTTCATTTCCTTAATTTATGGTAATTGAGATCTTATGGTTCATTTAGACTTCAATCTAGATGCGTTATTAATGTATTCCAAAATGTGGGAAACATGACACCCTAGTCCATCAATTCCAAGACACACTTCTTTTCCATACTTGAATAGCTTTGAAAAATGTGATGGGTCTTAAAAGTGATTTGCATCATAGTTTAATAGGGACATTTTTTTCTTACTTGATGGCATCTAAAACTAACAGATAATCATTTATGTCTTAGGCTTGATTAAAAGTGATGGTTTATTTCTTGGAAGTTAGTTATAATGTGGATACCTTTGTGGTGAAAAAAAATCTGAGTGGTGAGAATGTGCCATGCTATTTGGAATTCTGGATCTTTTTTAAGACCTTTTAGTGTTTCCTTCAGATCCCTTCCTTTTTATTCTTTTCCTGTCGCCTTACTGTCAAATGACAAAACTAAAACAACTGAGTAATGACTTTGATGTTCTTTACTCACGGGAAACCAGTCCAGGGATTGGGGGAGTACGGTCGCCTACCAAGTGCTTCCTGAGGGATTTGGGGTTAAGAGTGGGTTTTCCAGACCAGCAGAAGAGGCAACTCAGAAAGGGCATGACCGGCCAGGTCGGGCATTGCCCTGGAAGGCCAGCACTTCTCTTTTTCAGGATAGGTAAACTAGCCAACACGAGTAGGAGGATTGTGGCTGGTGTCAGGTTTCCTTGACAGTGAGGCGTTCCGCACAAGGACAGGCTGGTTTAGGTTTGGATTTATGACGTGGGCAGGGCCACTGGGTGGCCTCCACTTTGTGGGTTTCTGTATGCCAATTAACTTTAGCTATCGCTAGTTAGGTGCTTTACATTAGACTAGTTCCTTATCTGTGGAAAACTTTCCAGAATACTTTTTTTAAAGTGGAGATCAAGAGAAAGAAGCAAGGCTCGGGGTGGGCATGGGGCGGAGTGGGAGTAGCTGGTGGGACCCTCCAGAACTGAGAAAAGAAAAAAAATGGCGGAAGGACACTTTGGGGAAGGACATAAGCAGCATTTTCTATTTACCCAGCTTTACTTGTCCAGAAATCCTTCTCTGGTTACGTCTCTGTTGTGGTATATTAGCTTATGAGCCACCTGCTAGTTCGCTAAAATCTCCTCAGCCACATTCCCTAGATTCCAAAAGCATAAATCTTCTTGCCCAGGCCTTCCCTTCTCTGCGACAGATGCCCTGTTACCCCTTCCAGCCTCACAGGTAAATCATCTGCTCTCTTCTCTTTTTTTACAGGCCAAATAGTGTCTGTTTCCTTTTACTGTGCTGTCTCAAAATGAATAACTAAAGGGGAACTACTTCTCACAGAATGAATTTTTCTTCAAAGAACTGTTAATGGGCACAAGTTTGCCGGTTTTTATAGTCTGTGTGGGACTACCAAATACTGAATTTTTGGAAACTTCTTTACTTGCTCTGTCTTTCAGTGTTTAGGTAGAATTGGTATAGTTTTTCCGTTTTAGATTATTTGATTTTTATTTTGAAAAACAGTAATTTATTTGCGATATAAATTCATATTGCATGTTCCTGCTTTAGCCACCATTCTGTAAACTTCCTGAGAATGTATACTCTTCAGTTTTTCTATACTCTTGAGTAATGGCATGTTTCAGTTTTTCCTTATTTCAAAAGAGTCAACAAAGCATATCTGGCCAACAATCTATTTTAGGCAAGGTCCTTTTAAAAATTAAAATTTAACATTAATAAACAATGATTTAAATTAATATTTCAGTATAAAAGATAAAGCGAGAGAATCTTTTTTCTCAGAAGGAATTCGTGCTGTATAAAGAATCTTACCATTTGGGACTATTTAAAATACTCTGCCAGGGCCCTCTGGGAGCCACTCCCATTGCCTCCTGGAGCAGGCTCAGCACCGTCGCGGAAAAGGGTGAAGAAGACTCGCTGGACCCAGCATCTGAAATCCTCGTGTTTCCAAAGTTCCTTCAGAACCCGCACAGTAGCTCTGATCTGTCAACCTTTGCATTTTCTTGAGTTAAGCAGAGTTTTTTAAAGTCATAGGTTCAAGATGGTTTCTTGAATTTATGCAGTTTTGTTATTTTAGAACTTAAAAATTATAATAATAATTTCATGTCTTTTCAGCCACATTGCACTCTAAACTGTTTTTAAAATCACCTTGAGCACCAAATTAATATTGATTAGTAGGAGAAGGAAAATGAATTCCAAATGACAAATAACTGACTTACTGATAAAAGTTTTACAGCAAAATCCTTTGTAAACTGGAGGATTCTGTACTGTTCTTGCTTACTGTAATGGCTCAATGAAATGGAAATGAGAGCTACTACTGTCTTTAAGTGAAGGTGAACATTATTCACTGATTTATGGATAGTACTTCAAATATAAGTGCGAGTTTTCTGTATTTCTGATAAAATATGCCAGTCACCATTCTATAAGTTAGCATTCACGTACTCCTTCCGGGTTTATCGTCCTGAATTCACTTTCTCTCTCCTCAGAGGATGTCCTGAGTAAAGATGCTGGGGAGTGTGCAATATGCCTCGAAGAACTGCAGCAGGGAGATACTATAGCCCGACTGCCCTGTCTGTGCATATATCATAAAGGGTGAGTTCCTTTTTATGTTGGACAACTCAGTATTCGAGTGAACGATCTTTCTCAACGTGTTCACTTTGCAGTTAGGGCCGAAACGTTTGCTTCTTCATGGAAACCTCCTCCTCCTCTTTCTTAAAAACTAATGTCCTTTTTTTCCGTGCTAGAATTAAGATTTAAGCCCCCATCAGTCTGCATCCAGAGATCTACCATTCGTTCAGCTTTACTGTGCCCCAGGTATTGTGCACAGCTTCTTCCGAAGGTTACCTCATGTCGGCCTAGTTAACAGCCTCATTTCACAGTCGAGGAAATAAGCTGCAGGGCCCTAGGAAAGAGATCTCCTAGGTCCTGTGCCTGGAAGCGTTGAGACTCCAGCCGTGAAGTGTCACCCCAAAGCCCATCTGCTTTCTCATAAACTATGTCTAGTTTCAGAGCAACGCTGGGAAAATTAAAGTTAAACACAAAAAGAAGAGAAAACTATAACTTTCAAACCAATAAGAGGAATAAGGTGCAACTTAATTTAAAAGCCGGGGGTGGGGTTGGGAAAAGCTTAGAGAAAACAGTAAATAGTACAAAATAAAGAGATGAAAGCAAATTTAGTATCAGTAAATCTAAGGAGAACAAACAAACCAGTTGAAAACAGATTGAAAGATTGAGATATGCTGTTGACAAGCAACATACTTAAACATAAGGATATAGAAAAACTATGAAAGTAAAGGAATAGAAAACTAGGCAAATTTTAATCAAAACTGACAAAGCTAAATTAGTATCAGGCAAAATAAACTTTATAGCAAAAAGTATTATTACTATGATATGATAAAGGGTATAAATTTCTAATTTTTGTGTACCTAAGAACATAATCTCAAAGTAAAATATTTATAGAGTTGTCAGGAAAAAAAATTGCAAATTCATCACAATAATGGGAAATTTCAATACACTTCTCATTCAGTCAAGCAGACATATACAAAATGAGCTGAGGCCTAGAAAAACTGAATACAGTTAACAGGTATGATTAGATGGAGTGTGTTTGCGTGTGTGAGTATGGGTGTGTGTGTGTGTGTGTGCACCAGCAATTAGAGAGTACATTTTCTTTTCAGGCACACAAAGAAGTATTATTAAAAATTGTGTACTGGGCTTTGAAGGAAATCTTAGCAAACTATTGAGAATTATTACCATGCAGAAAGCTGTTCTCTGACCATGGTTAAATGTCAATAATGAAAGATAGATAATCTTCACATATACTTTTAAGTAACTAATGGATTAAAGAAAAAATTGTATAGAACTGAATAATAATGAATACCTTTTTGACAGTGTCTAGAGTGATCCTTGGAAGGTTTGTGTTGGAGTGGAAAGAAAGACGCAATCAGTAAGCTTAGTTCTTAAGAAGTTAGACAAATCACAGCAGAATAAACACAATACAGATAGACGAAGAATATAACGAAGATCAGAGAAGAAAATAATGAAATGAAAGAATTATATGCTAGAGACTAACAAAATCAAAAGTTGGTTCTTTGAAAAGACTTTTAATAAAGTAGAAAAGCCTCTGGCAGAATTGTCTCCAGAAGGAAAAAAACAAATAGTATATAGATTGGAAAGGGACACATAACTTCAGACATGTCAGAAATTCAAAAGAGTGGAAAATTCTGTGAAAAATTTAAATTCTTTAATGAAGAAATTTAAATGGGCAATTTTATTAAAAATACAGTATTGTCAAAAATGATTCAAAAAGAGATAGAAAACCCGAATCAACTAATAACTCTTTTAGGTAGTTATTAAGACTGAACCTGAAAAACAACAAATATTTTAAAAAGCCAAAAACCTAAAAACAGGCCTACAAAGGTAGTTTGACAGAAGTTCTACCAGACATCCAAAGAACACCATGTTAACAGCATAAACCCTCCCAGAAGGAGAAAAAGATGGAAGGTTCTCCCACGTACTCTATGAGAATGCCATAAACGATGCCAAAATCAGACAAGGACAATATAAGAAAGAAAATTATGAGACAGTCTCATTTATGAAAACAAATGCAAAAGTCCAAAAACATTAGCCAACCAAATTCATCCACATGTATCTAACATAATGCCTCATGACCGAATAGGATTGATGGGAGGAATGCAAAGACACTATATATTAGAAAATTTATATGTATGACTCACATTAACAAAGGAGAAAGACCATATTAATTCAATAAATGTGAACAAACCTTCAGTACAATTCTATACTTATGTATTAATGATTTTAAAACAAAGGCAAAGAATAAATATTAGGTAAATTATTAAAATTAATTTAGCAGGCTTGCCAGATATGAGCTCAATTTATGAAAATCAGTTGCATTCATATCCCGGTAAGAACAAAAATATAACTTTTTTAAGGATGATAACATTAAGAGTAACAAACTACAACAGCAATAAGGCATATTGAGAATAAATCCTACAAAAGTTATTCAAGATTTTAAAACTTTATCGAAAGATAGTATATAAGATCTAAAATAAATGTGGAGGTGCAGATAGGAAGGCTCGATGGCATAAAGGTGTCATTTCACCCCAGATTAATCTGTATAGTTAAAACTATC
The DNA here is from genome assembly GCA_003508835.1 of Eonycteris spelaea. Taxonomy (NCBI): domain Eukaryota; kingdom Metazoa; phylum Chordata; class Mammalia; order Chiroptera; family Pteropodidae; genus Eonycteris; species Eonycteris spelaea. Next base: position 3,166,630 of record PUFA01000036.1, read on the forward strand.
TCAATCAGATCTCAACTATTTTTTTTTTCATGTTAACTTGGCAAGTTGATTCTAAAATAAATATGACCAAAGAGTAAAGGGCCGTGAACAGTCAAGACACTCACGAAGGCAATCACCCTGGAGGCACTTGTCCTATCCAAATTCATCATAAGACAGTAGAGAGGACATAGGTAGGCCAGTGGGGCAGAGGGGAGTCCATACACGCTCTCACGCATGCGGAGAGTCACGCAGCTTAAGCACGGGATTAAGAGCGTGGACTCCTGCGAATCAAGACTCCCAAGATTCGAATCCCACAGCCACCACGGATTCACTATAGGATCTTGATCAAGTCCCTTAGTTTTTCTCTCCCTTGATCTGTAAAATGAAGCAATAATACCAACCTCGTAGAGTGGTTAAGAGATTTTAAATGAGTTAGATTTTAGAAAGTACTGGCACATAATACATGTACGTGTTTGTTAAATAATGAATAAGTGAAAAAAGTGACTTGCCAGAGGTGGTGTTACAGTGTAGTAGAGAAAGAAGGAACTGTTCAATGAAGGATACTGGGATCGATTGGTTATTGATAAAGAAAAACAATTGAATCCCTATCTTATGTTTTAAATAAGGATCAAGGATCAATTCCAGATTGGGTAAACATCTGCCTATGGAAACGAAAATCTGAAATGTTAGAATAAATATAGCGAAATCTTCTTGATAAGGAATTGGGGCTCGGTGGCTTAAATACGTCCCCCAATGGAAACTTTAAAGGAAAATTGATAAATTTGACTATATTAACGTTTAAAATTTTATTGCAGTGTAATCCTATGAAAAAATAAAAAACTAGACCTCAGACTGAGAGGTTTTTTTCAATATACACAACAGCTCAGGTTAGTATCTGAAACACTTCTCTTCTTCTTTAGCAACTTTATATGAATGCAGTTAGCTCATTGCAGTTGGTAATTGGGAGAATGGTGACAATGTAATGAATGCATGATCTTCCTGGTTCATCCATAACGTTTCTCAGCACATTAATGTTTTGCTCAGCCAAAGAAAAGCAGATGAAAGCTTACAAGGAAGCAAGCCGTGGGCCTGTAAGGGTGCCCGTTCGCTGAACGTGCTGCCGCCGGGTCAGTTAGGCCGCGGGCTTTATTTCGCAGGTGCTCGCGTAGTTCATAGTTCTCCAGTGTTGTACATTGGCTTTTGCCTTCATAACCCAGCAGTATCGATCCTTTCTTAATCCTCATTATGTCAAGCTAACTTAACCCATTTAAAGGAACCATCCTATATTTACAGGGGATTTCGTTTATTTGGAACAAACACATCTTTGTTCTAGTTACAAGGCTGTGATATTTCACTGGTCCGCCTTTACCCTGGTTTTTTCCCGTAAGCCCTCTTACTTTTAAAGTACAATTTTGTAGCCAGAAATGTTCCTCAAAAAAGTATATAACACAGCTTAAATATCTGGATAGTAACTTCCTACACATTATTTTTAAAAAGCCAGATCAAAATAGAAAATGTGGCAAAAAATTGTTAACAGTCAGTTGAGAACAAAGGAACCCCAGGTGGCCAGTAAAAATACAAACAAAAGTTGGCGAACTTGGCATACAGCTCTGTAATCGCAGTAATTCCACCACGAGGCACAGGTGCTGGGGGAACTCTCGACCTAGAGCCCTAGGGTAGCTCTGCCACGCAACACGAGGGCGCCCAGAGTGTTAACCTAACACTGTCGTCACTGAAAGAGAAAGATGGGGAGGGAGAGGAAGGGAACTCCATTAAAGCAGTGTGCTTAGTGGCAAAATTAATGTGTGTTTTGGCTCAAGCCCCCTCTCGCTGAGGACTGGTAGTGAACAGCTTGTGGATCAGCACTGCGTCTGTGCAAGCCCACTTGGGGTAACGCTGGGCTCACAGGCATCTATAAGAATGTTCACGGCATCAATAAAAGTGTCCATCAGTGAAAGAATGGATACATAAATTGCAGTATGCTTTATAATAGAATACTGCACACAATGAAAAAGTAAAGCCCAGAGCCTGCAATTGCAAATCTCAAACAAATGGAAAAAGTAGTTAGAAAATTGAAAAGATTGAACTAATTCTCTCTCTCTCTCTCTCTCTCTGTGTGTGTGTGTGTGTGTGTGTGTGTGTGTGTGTTTTTGTAATATACACATATATAGCTACAGAGTGAGGAAATGCCTAAGAATGAAAAGCACCAAATTCAGGATAGTGATTTCCTGCTGGAGTTAGAAGGGAATACAACATTTAAATAATGTGGGTTGATAGCCATTTACGCGAGAAGAACCTGGCATTTTAGTTTTTATTTATTATTATTATTTTTAACACCTACGGCACCTGGTATTCCTAGATGGAATCCTGTCCACGTACTCACCAGGCCAACCCTACTCAGCTTCCGAGATCAGACGGGATCGGGTGCGTTCAGTGTGGCATGGCCATAGACAACCTGAAGTTTTAAATGATCATTTGCTCAAAATGAGCCAAAAGACATGGCTATAAAATAAGAAGTACCCATTTTAGATGACACAGGTGCTATGCAGATGCACTGTGAATCGCTAATACATCTGGAGCATTTTGTACAGCGAGAGGAGTTCGGGTGGATGCGGGGACCTCTCGAGCTGAATGAGCAGAGGGCAGGCTGGAGACAGTGTGTGTCATGAGCCAAGTCGAGCATGTTTATTTAGATGACAGAAGTCTTAAATGGCAACAGAAATTGTTTGAGATATTTGAAAGAATAGCATGTGGCTGACATTTTACCTTTTTTCCTTTTAATTTCATCCATCTTTCTCGCCTACCAACACATCCTCTCAGGATACGAGAATGATAAATATTAATTTTGCCCTTCAGCACTTTACCCAAGCCTCCTCGCTTTGTGGCATATGCAGACTGGATATGTGTCAACAGTGAGAACATTGAACAGTTTGAATCCTGCTTGGGTAACTTCCTAGCTATTGGGCAAGTTACTCAACCTTTTCAAGGCCTTGAGTTTATCATTTGTCACAGTGAAACAGAGCTCTCTGCAGTGACGGAAGTGTTCTGTATCTGTAGTGTCTAGTAGAGTAGCCACTAGCCGTGTGGCTGTTGACTACATGAAATGTGGCCAGCGTGACGGAGGGCCTGCATTTTTCTTTTATTTAATCATAATGAATTTAATTTAAATAGCTGCACATAGCTATCGCTACTGCACTGAACAGTGCAGATCGACATGAGGATAATTAAACGCACCCTAATATTTAACTTCTAATACAATCATGAACTGCGTCATAAATGTATATATTGCAGGATGAGATGGAATTAAAATATCTATTTAACACTCATGGTCTTATGAGTATTATGGTCTTTAAATATATGGTCTTTTAAAATATGCAGTATTGTCAAGAATTAAGATTTAAAAGCTGTTTTGATTACATGGATAGGTGGCATGGACAGGACGATATTTGCATAAATGAATAACTTGAAGAGACACAGATCTTTGCAGATTTGTCATTTCATTTTGAATGTTGGTAAAGTGATAGTTCTTTAGATTCTCTTTTGATAATGATTGTTGTTTAAATTTTTGCATAATTTTGCAAAAATTATTTCCTTAACTGCTTAGAATAACCAAAATGTAATAAACCTTTATTTATCCTTTACTTATATATGCTGAATATTGATCATTTAAAATATTTAACTTTTCTTCTGCACAGGTATCTTAAAGTTAAGAAGTAATCATTTTTATTATGGCTGTCATGATGTAAATAATTAAACATAAGTGTTTCACTTTTTCTGGTTTTCTTTTCTAGCTGCATAGATGAATGGTTTGAAGTAAATAGATCTTGCCCTGAGCACCCGTCAGATTAAGCATCAGCTTCCTGTTTTGTAGGTAATTATCTCTTTTTCTGTTTTAATTGCTTTTTAAAGTGTTATCTGAATTGTTATGTTCTCAGACATTATTTTTATTCATTCATTTACTTATTAACGCATGCGTGTGTGTTCCAGACATCGTGTTAGGCTACTGTATAGAAAACTTACATTAAAAGATATATAAAAAACAACTTTCTTGATTACTGAAGAGAATCATTACTCAGTAGAGTAATTTCTACATTCTGGGTACTTTAAAACACATTAGCTTATTTCATTCCGGTTTAATACTTAAAAAAATAATAATAATGGAGTACCTATCATGACCCTGTTTTACCGGTGAGAAACCTGAAGGTCATTAAGTTCCATGATGTTAAGAAGCAAGTTGCACCAACAGTCCCAGGTCATGCAGTAATTAGCCAACCAAATTCCATACTCTATCCATCACTTCCCAGGTATGTTCTTAGGTAATGCAATATAATATGCTTCTAATCATAATTGTGATTATGAGCTCAGTACTTACTATTCCCATTACGCAGATAAGGGAATTAAGTTACAGAAAAGTTAAGAAGCCTGACTCATAGGTCAAGGTCACATAGCTAGTTCCTTGGTAGAGCTGTGATTTGAACTCAGGCATTCTGGTTCCAAATATTGCATTCTTAGCTATTATTTGGTAGGAACATTTACTTCAAAAATTTGCATCATGGATTCATTCATTGACTTTAATCTTTCATCTTTGTGTCCTCAGCATATAATACAGTACCTTTCTATATAGTAGCACCCCTCCCCCCAAAAATTGAATTTTAAACCAGAATTTATTTTGCTCTGCTCATGTAGTTTATTCACAATTCTGCATTATCTGAAAAATGTTTAGTGAATTGGATGATAACCTCACTTGAGTATTACCCTTTTTCATATTCCATGAAGTGAATTAATTGGCATCATTTAGCTTTGAAAACATAGTTAATTACTGTCTTATATATATGAAACGCTTTTTATGTGAAGACTTACAGAAATGAAATAAAACATTGAGTTTTTACATCAAGGCAGAACTTTTAGCCAGTCCTGGAATTGTTTCAGAAGGGATTAGAATCTCTTGGTTCAGAGACTCAAGACAGTAACAGACAACAGTCTTTTCGGAAAGCTGAAGACGGAAGGCAGGGAGCTGCAGCAGATGACGTCCTGAGGTCTGGTCCTGAGCTGTCCTCTCATCTTCTTTCACTTCAGGAACTCTTGGTCTTAAATTTGAGGTGTCGAGATAATGAATGTATTCAAGGAACTCTGTTGCTCCTCATGAGCTTAATTTAGTAGCAGCAGATTAGAACATAAAGGAGGTTTGAGGCATACTCTTGAGGTATTGTGGGTTCGGGTCCAGACCACCACGACAAAACAAATGTAAAAAAAGTGGGTCGTACCGTTTTTTTTTATTTTTCAGTACATATAAAAGTTATGTTAATACCACATTGTGGTCTGTGAAGTGTACAGTAGCATATGTCTAAAAAAACCCACAACATACATACCTTAATTAAAAAATATTTTATTGCCAAAAATGTGGCTCATCCATGAGAAGCAGCTCCTCATCCATCGGAGTTTTATCGGGAGACGGCAGCCGTTGAGTCACATCCTCAGGCTCCACTCCGGATTCTAGTTCTCTTGTTTCCACCACATCGGCAGTTGCTTCCTCCACTGAAGCCTTGAACCCCTCAAAGTCCTCCCTGAGGGTCGGAATCAACTTCTTACAAACTCCTGTTAATGTTGGTATTTTGACATCTTCCCATGAATCATGAATGTTCTTAATGGCATCTAGAATGGTGCCTCCTTTTCAGAAGGTTCTCAATTTATTTTGCCCAAATTCATCAGAGGAATGACTATCTCTGGCAACCATAGCCTTACGAAATTTATCTAGTGGCTAGTTTTCGTGAGTATTTTAAGCTTTAATGGGTCCTTCTATGTCCTTGATGTGTTCTTTTGCAGAACACCAGTTTTATGAGTTTTTAGAATAGTAAGTAATGAAAATTTACAGTAACTGAAGCAATGTTCATGGGGAAATTGATGTTGTGTTTTGATTTCAGTTACTGTTGTAGACCAGTGCTTCAATGAAACATATCTACTTTTACACAGGTTTTCTTCTCTTTTCAAGATGATACAAGCATCTGTCTCTGGAAAAAGAAAAAACGCAGGCATGCTCAGCCAGAAATCTGAGTTCTGTGAGACTCAGCCAAGGCAGAGACGGACAATCATACAGGGAAAATCCTGCTCGAGAGGACATTTGCCACAGAACTCAGTGTACCAAACATGCTTATAAGGACACACAGGGATTTTGAAAATGCTGCACATCCCTTAATAGTCAACTATGTAGGTAATACTGAGAAACATTTTGTATTCAGACGCCAAAGTTAACTGATTTAAAAGTTGATTTACTTTTTATTAAGTTCTCTAGAGCTGTACAACTAGTATTTTGATTGTTTTTTAGTTTTGTTTTTTTGGGGGAGGGGGGTCTCTCTATTTTCCTCAACATGTTGTTTCTGCTTTCTTCTATTCTTAAGTTGAAGACCACATAATTTAATTCCTATAAATTAAAGTCTTAAATGTGAAACCAAGAAATGTAATCAAGCAGTAAAACATTCTCTGAATGGTAGACCATGATCTCAAGTTCTTCTATTCTTTCCCCCCAAGAGTGGAAAATAGACTTCTACATAGGAAAGCTAAAATATGTTAATATTTTAAATTAAAGGTTTAACATTATCAGAATGCAGTCCAAAGAGTAAATCAGGTACATAATTACATGTTAATTAATTAAATCTAGGATTGTCTGCTCAATTGCAATCGATTAAGTGTACCGTTTCCACTTAAACAAAACTGCTCACCAGTGAATCATCTTGCAGCTATGCAATTTTAAAAACAATATGAATTACCAATTTTAAGTGCTGCCAAGCTACAATAACTTTGTTTTAGCGGGTATTTTTATTCTTTTCATGTAATTATTTTTTTGTGCTTTGCATCTCCAGGCAGTTTTCCCACATTTGGGTAAAATGCTTTAGTGGATTGTAAACTTAATAACTTATGAAAAAGGTAAAATAAAATTTTCTGGAGTGGAACTTGGACTAATTTGAGGGAGTTTTATATACTTCTAAAAATCAGAGTATAATTAGTATGCCAGATTTATATCAATTTGCATCTTTAATTTTCCAGATAATCTGGAGGTTAGTATTTGATAAATGGTTTTTAAAAGCAAATATGAAGATTTTTGTTAGTTTATAATTTATTGTTATTACTGTAATTGAAAATGTTATAGAAATTTTAAATTCAGTCTTATGTAGAAAGAAATGTATTAAGCAAAATCACGTGAATAAATATTCCCACAAACTACATCTGAATGGTTAAAAAATACTGGAAGAGAGCTAGCAGGGCTATGATAGTGAATGTCTTTTTTTTTTTTTTTTTAATATCAAGCATACCAATAAGATTCATCTTTTCAACATAGGGAAAATGTTATCGGTGAACATTAAGCATGCACTTTACTCGGTCAGTATAATTGAAAAATGCGAAGTACTGTCGTTTTCTTATTTTAAGCCTTCTTTAATGTACTTAAGTATTTGCTTTTCTACTTAATGCTGCTACTCTTGTTCTTCTCATTTTTTCTCTTGCTTCTGTTTTATATTTTTTTAAAGGGCACATACAGGAGCAACCACTGCTACCCAGAAAACAGTTGTGTATCATAAACAATTAAAATAGTTTTTAGTTGCTTTCTTTGCAATTCTAGACCAGGTAACATTTTCCCTGAAGTTATGCTGTGAAATAAATGCCTTTCGTTATGCTGCAATTGATAAGAGAATCCCAAACCTTCATTGTGACAGCCGACAGCACAGTTCCAGAGGTGCTTTTTTAACCAGTCATGGAAACTATTTTTCCCTCAAGGAAGGTATTCTTTCCTTAAATTTTTTGTTATCCTGAAACCTTAATACGAATCCGTTTTCTTTCACATTTTCAATTTTGTAAGCTTTCTCACACACACACACACACACACACACACACACACACACACCAGGAAAAACCTCTTAGAATGTGAATAATTCATTTTTTTCTACTACTGGTGTAATGTTATTTTGTGCATTCAATTCTTAAAGGAACAGATTTACTATATCTGTGGTAGTTTACTGTTAATATTCTTCTGGAAGTTGATTTTCTGATACGATCTACTCATTGACTTTTAAAATATATTGGCTTAAGTTCTCTTTTCCTTCTTTATCCTATACAATCTCCTCACAGTCTGATTCTCTGTTCGTCATGAGGTTCTGTGCTACAGCTGCTACAGTAGAAGTTCCTGTGGTTTAAAAAAGTTCAGTGTTTGTCAGTGTTGAGTGCTGCTTGATTATCATGTTTGTCTAGAACAGTGTTTACTGAATTCTGTTTATAGTAATCCCTTTTTTATTAGAAATTACAAAAGTTAGCATTTTTTACTTTAAATGCAGTCTCCATCAGTGATACCCAAAAAGCAGAACTGAGAAATGGAAAAGAAAATGTTTTTAAAGCTCAGATGCTCCAGTTTTTATTCATAGTTGCTATTCTGGAAAATATTATGTGATATTCTATATAATGTCACTTATAATATTTGTAAATCTATACACGACACCGAATACTGTACGTAGGACATAAAATCAAGTTAGATAATTAATTGTATAGCTGAAACTACTGACAACTGAATATTATGGAGACGAGATTGAAAGCCTAGGTTATCGAGTTGGTGATGGCTTTCCTGATCTTTGTAAATACTCGTTTCCAAATAAGATCACACTTGTGAATATAGAAAGCAATATGTTTTGAAACTTCACTTTAGTGCCACTCTTTTCCTCAGAATGGATTTATTGTCAATTCTGACTCCTTATCTTACTTTGACTTGGCTTCTTCCCCATCTCCATCCCCAACTCCTCCCCTCCCCACCCCCAGAATGTATAAGAGATAGCAAAATTATTCTTTCTTACTTTTGACTTTTTGCCAGAGAAATAGACTGAGTAAGCATAGTCTTAGTCTGTGTTTTTCAGATCTGGTTATAAGTCAGATATAGCTTGTGTTTCAGGAGCAGTGTTTGTGATTGGAATGTAAATCACGGTCTCTCTCTCTACCTGATTTTTTGTGTACCTGACACATTCACAGTGTCGTTGACTTGCAGACCATGTAGGTTCTGGTTTCTTAGTACAAGTCTTATATTTCTTTTAAATGTTATACAGTTACTTCAGTTTTCACCCACTAAACATTACTGGAATGAGCCCCAAAGTGCCTGAGGAGCATCCTTGGCATATTCGCAGTATGTATTTTGAAAAGATTTCAGTTTAAATGAGTTCATGAGAATGGCAGTTTACTTTTCATTGCCTATTTTGATTTCTAAACTTGGGTATAGTGACTTTTAAGAGCAATCATTTAAATTAACATAGCAAGACATAGGGATATACCTTTAAATGAAAAAGATTGTAAATTCAATGTAAATATACCTAATTTTATTTGCTAACTTGGAGAATGAAAGAAGAGGAATTTCCTAACAATAAGCTACATTTGAACAAAGCATGAAACTGTTAAAATTCAAGAATAACTGAATTTACCATCTGACTGCCATCCACATTATGTATTGATAATAATATCCAAATCATCTTATTCTTTCACAGAGGAAGTTTCTGTATAAACCTGATTATTGGGAACTTTGTAAAACTACATAGAGGTAAATGTTGCATATTAAATATGAGTATAGTTTGTTAGTTTGGAAAGTCTTCTAGTTCATTTGGGCCATTTCCTTGCAATTTATTTATCTGAGGTGAACTTGGTGTACATACTGACAATGGGTGGCTATATGTGACATGTCCCTTGTTCTCGTACCAATGTTTTCTAAGTTAAAAAATTCTAGCATGCCAGTATCTTGCCCTTGGCCCATTCCCTTTATTTTCTGAAGTATGTTACTGCTAATGTTTTCTTTGCTATATCGTGAATAACAGTAGTTAAATTCTTTGTTTTACTGTCTACTTTTCATCACTATTGGGATCTTTTCATTCAAAAACTAAATTGCTCCTTGGTTTTCTTTAGAGGAAGTTGCTACTTGGTATACTCCTAGTAGTGAGTCTTATTCAGGAACAACTAGTAAAACTTTTTTGGAAATAGATAATACTTTGAGTGCTATTTTCTGTAAATGCTGTGCTTAAGGCAGAAAACCAAATGTTCCTTTTAAATCACAGAATTCCTGTATTGAATGGGAGAAATACCTGGTCTTCTAAGTCAGATGATTCTCACTGGAAAGTAAAAAGCATTGAAGAAAACCAGATAATGTTAAGATTTAGTTTTAGTTGAAAATGCAACATTACTATACTTAGAGGAGTTGGTATATTTTCAGATATTTCAGGCATTATAAATTTTAGACCAGTGGCTATTAAGATAGAGTGTTGGTTGCTTGTTTATAGAGAAACAGAGAGCACCATGCATAAATTCACATCCCAGAAATAAATGAAAGTTTTAAAAGTGGTATTGTAGTATCTATGAACCAACAGTGTACTTCTTAGCTCTGCCCTGGACTGTGAGGCACCTGTCGGAATCCCGAGTCTTAGAATCAGAGTGACTGATTTCTCCTACTTCTAAATTCTCAGGCTTGCCTTTTTGATTTGGTATGCTGAAATCAATAGGCTCTGATTTATGTTTATAAACTCACAGTTCTGCTGGTACCCTCTTACCAGTGAGCATGGTGCCAGCATCTTGAAAAGATTTCATTATTAGTCAATAGCATTTTGAGCCACCTGTGTGCATATAAGACAGGTAGCAGGCTCTATGGGGAGATATAAAAGAGATTTTGTAATTTTATGATGATAGTAATCTTTATTATTACAGCAGTTCATTATATTTTATTTCTTTGCAATGACTACATGAGTTTCATTGTTTGAAAATGAAGATAATAATAGATATTTACCTTTATTGCTTTGTTCATGGTTTCCACAACTCTTCTGTAATACCTCTTTATTTCCTCTCTTAGAAAGTATTTTTATGTTAAGTAAAGTATCAGAAACATCAATCACAAATATAGAAACTGTATTAGGAGCAACTTGTATTAGTATGTTCTTAACTAAAATGGAACAATTCATCATTGGTATTTTTAATAAATAAAACTTCCAAATGATTTTGCCAAATTATCCCATTATTTAGAAGAATGATTTCAAGGAAATTTGTCATTTCCACCCAGTGTCTAGAAGTTGACAGTACAATAAAACTGAGAATTATCTGAATGCTGAAAGGTTACCATGAATTAACTACTGTCACAGTTCTTTATCTGTTTTTTGTACCATAACCACAAAACTGAATCCAAAAGTATTAGTTAAAATTTTGTAATCGCTGAAGAAATGACTGTTTGTGGTGTTAATGGATAAAGAACTCTTTCTTCATTACCTTAACCATGTGTAAAGTTATACTTTGAAATTTATGTTTTAAATAGTGGAGTAATTGATCTTTTGAAACACAATATTCATGATGCAAGGGCTGTTAAGTTTTGTCGTATAGTGGTCAAGAATATGGATTCCAACTGGAACCAGGCTGCCTAGTTTTGCCATCTCCATGACATCAGCCAAGATACTTCTCTGTGCCTCGCCTTTGCCTACGAAAAGGGGTAATACTACTGCCTACCTTAAAGTTGTCGTGAGGATTAAATGGGAAGGTACATGTATGCACCAGAAGCATAGTAAATACGTAATAAACAATAAGAATATCTGTGCCCATCTATGAATGAATCACTTTTGTCATTCTCTCCAGTCATGAGGTATAGGAGTCATGCCTTAGACCTTAACTGATACATTTAAGAAACCTAAGTATAATAGAGGATTGTGAGTTCCGATCTTCCCTCTTGATAAAATGTAGAGATTTACTATTTGACAGTTATATATGAAAGCGCTACTTGATTCAATGGCTTGTTAGGGGCCAAAAATATAGACATCAAAGATAGCTGGCCCCTAGGAACTTAGTCTTCAGTCAGTGAAGCAAATAAGTAAACAAGCATAGAATAGAGAGTCGTACATGTTGTGATAGACATACACACAGGGCATTGTAGAGGTAGTGAGGAGGGTCATTAAACTCAGACGCGGTAACAAGATGATTAAAATAAGTCTTTAAGAACAGATCCTAGTTCTAGGAGATATGGATAGAAGGACATGGAGTGGGAAGTTTGGGAAGGGTATTCCCAAGGCAGAGAGCATGGCTCATACAAGCATGACATTCTTGGAGAGTTGCTGTATCTAGAGAGGTGAGCAGGTGAAAAATCACAAAGGTGGATATGTGCTAAAGTATGATTGAAGGATTTTAAGCAGGAAAAAAGTAATCAAATTTGCCCTGCAGAGTAGAGAGGGGTGAGACTAGAGGCAGAGATACCTGTTAGGAAATTTATAGTAATTCAGGCAAAATGATGGGCAAGACTAAACCAGTGACAATAGGGAAAAACAAAGAAGAACTTAAAAGTTTTAGGGAGTAGGATTTACCCATCTTTGTAGTTATTTAGGTGTGAAGGATAAAAGACAATACCAGGACAACTCCCAGTTGTACTTTTTTTCACATCTTAGGGACTATATCGAGAGGACAGAGTATCTCTACCTGAGGAAAGCTGATTATGCCAGAAGTTTCTGCTGGAGAACCAGAGATAAAGAATACCAATTTTGATATGAAGGAATTGGACCTTACATGGGAGGCAGAACCTTGAGAGAGAAGCCAGACAGGAATAGTGGGCAAGTTGTGTGAAAGCAAGGAATGTGTGTGTGGGGCGGGGGGGGGGGGGTTCGCATTCCTGAGGTGTCTAGACACAATTGTCAGCACCCTTAGAAGAGTCAGTAAGTGCGTGATAAGTGGGGTGCACTGAGCTCATTTAATGATGTTTAGGTTGGTTGAGTTGGACCTCTCCTAGCAACCCCCTCCCCTCCTCTCTGAACCTCAGGTGCCTGTTGGAGTACAGCCATGCTTCCTCAGGTTTGCTGAGTGATATGCTGGGATACACTCTGAAGCACCTTAAGGTTTTCTCTTTGGATCATTTGTTCCATACTCCATCCATCATACCAGTCTTCTTGGACATTTACAACAAAAGAAAGCTACTGTTAGAAGCAGAGTCTTTGTAGAAGTAGACAGACAGGAAGGATGAATTCTGCTGTCCTAATGGATGCTGCTGTTGGTGTGGGTTAGTTAGGCTAGGCAAGGGGAGGACCAGAAGAGGTTGATTAGTTTCTGGAAAACTATGAGTTGCCATTGGCTGCATCGTGATCTTTGTTAAGCAAAGGACAGAAAATGACTGATAAACTTACATTTAGCTCCTGGAAAGCAGCAGAAACTTTGGGCTATCCTTGTATTAGATTAGGCCAAGAAGTCACATCTCCCCCCACAGATTGCCTAATCTAATACAGTGTATCCATGGGAACACAAATCCAAGCTTTCATAAGTTTCTCCCAATTGGTTTGAAGGTACTTCTGTAGTAGAACTTCCTAGACCCAGAATTCCTACAAGGCAAGGCCTGTGAGAATGATAGAAACTTAACTACAGGGAATCGTCCTGAAATACAATTTTTAAAATATACATAAATATCATTGTATGATTTAAGATTTGATTTCCCACATAAAAATACAGTAAATTTAATTTTTCTGCAGTACCTCAATGACCCTGAAATAATAATAAGACAGTTGTGAAATTCTACTGTAGAATACCTTATTCCTAGGGTTCTTTTCCATGAACTTATGAATTCACTATTCATTATTTTGTGACATTTAAAAAGTATATGACCGAAAAAATATTTTCCAACAAAGTCAGTTTGAAATTTAAATGCTTTCTGATTGGCTTGATATTTTAGCAGCTGGGTAACTAAAAATGAAAGTGTTAGCAATGTAAATTTATATTTGAGAAAAGTATCAAATAATTGTATGTCACAAACCTTTCAGAGTAGCTCATTAATAATTGCAACGTTATTAAATCTGTAAACGTTAAGGGTTTCATTATCCAGCTATTGAGAGGATGTCTGTCTACCAAAGAGTCCAGCAGTATCCTGTTCATCCATTGTTGGAACTCAAACACCGCAGACTTAAAGGTCTTCCCGGGGCATTTAAATATCCTGTTATCATTTTAGCATGTAATCAGTATAAAAATTATCAAGGAAATATTTTGCATGTTTTTTAGCCTTGGAAATCCAGTGTCTATTTTAAATTTATAGCACATTTGTATTTAGAACTAGCCATATTTTAAGTGCTCAAGAGCCGTATGTGACCAGTAATGTCGAATTGGACATAGATCTGGATGACTCTAGGAGGTTGGTTTTCTCTCCTAGCTGTCCTTACCTGAACATTTTTGAAGATCTTGTAATTCCAGCTTCGTGGAGACCTGGGTCTCTCAGAGTTAATTGAGCTACCATGCGTGAGCAGAACTGGTTCTGTGTTATTACTAAATTAAGTTATTACTAACTTTTGCAGTGAGAAAGGCTGGAAATATCTTGGAGAGGTGGATAGTCTCATGATCCTCTCCATGTGCTTTCACAGATGTCATTGGCTTTTGCTGCGTTTACAGTGTTTTTGGTAAGGACACACAGGCTCTGAATGACTGATCAGTTAGCAGTTGGTGTGTACGTCTGAGGTTTTAGCAAATGACCACAGGAATTGAGTAGTGCCGATGAATATTCTGAGCTGTCCCCCGTGTGGAGCTTTGTGGGGCAGTTCCTGAGTTTCAGGCCTTTTTCCAGTAGTTGACTTTTGCCACATCCGTGCTTAAACTGCTAACCTTGTTCACCAGACCCTCGTTCACAGAGCTGAGACTCTTCAGATCCAGCATGAGAGGCACAGTCGTCCAGTCTAAGCTGCCGTCAGTACGGTGCTCCCTAGCTTGTGTGGGGATTCCGTGCTCGAGCTCCCTGTCGAAGGAGTTAGGGGGTGGGATTGCCAGAGAGTTTGTCTACAAGGATGGGCTATTCCGTGGGAAGGCAGCTGCTACACTCTTCTGCTTGGGGACCCTCATAAGCTGGTGATTCTCAACGCTTGGCTAAAATGAGGCCAACGCAGGAGGTAGGAAGGGAAGGGCAGAGACAGCTTTTTAAAGGTATTAAGGCCTTGTCCCCATCCCAGAGATGCTGAGTTAATTGTTCTGGTGTGACTGTTCTATAGCCAGTGTCCAACCTTTATCTAGGGTTTTCTCACACCCCCAAGCAGTGTGTCGCCGTGGAGGAGAGTGCCAAGCGTGTCTTGGACCTCCGCAGCCAGCCCTCGCTACAACCCCTCCAGCTCTCTTTCCCGAACGATTGGACTCTTGGCTCTTTTTGAATGAGAAAACTGCTCCTGTGTCGTTATTCATGCTTCCCAGCTCCGTGGTTCCTAGAGTGAACGGCCCGATTCAGCCAGGCTTAGACCCGTGATTTGCACGGCCACGCCTGTAGTTCCTGAAAGCCCTTTCTGCCTCCAGAACGGGCTCTGACATCTCAAAAGCCCTTTGGCTTTCAGACGCCTGTCTGTTCCCTTGGCTTCAAGAACCTCAATCTTGACACTCACAATCGAGCAATGATGTCTTTGTTTTATCCTTATTGTCTCCCTACTGAAGCAGTGACTGCCAGTGAGTCACGGAGCGAGTTGCCATAAGCAACCAGGAACGCAGGGAATAAAAAATGTGCCAGTTAATTCAAAAATAACATTCTGTTACACTCACATCAGTGACTAGAAAGCCACAGTGGGTGACTGTACTGAGTAACTGTCACCTGATTTTCATTCTTAAAGTTTCGTTGGCAATCTTCACAAGTCGTCTCACCCTGGGGAAGACTGTGTGGGAGTTACCTGAACTGGGAATGTGGGATGAACCGAAGTGTCGGGTCATTCATTCAGCGCGTATTAATTGAACACTTGATAGATGTAAGATGCTGTATGAGACCCTCCATGTACACTGCTAGGAAAAACGATTGTTCCCACCCTTATGGAGCTCACGGTTCGGTATCCCAAGCCGAAGTTGGTAGTCAGGTGTGGCGCAGCGAACATGAACGGCGTGAGTGTGCAGAGCCCCGTTCTTGAGTAAGCGTCTGTGTCCGATCTTTCAAAGGTGGAAGGTTAGTAAAGTCTTCGGAAAATAGCGGACTTGGCGGCGCACCTGGGTGCAGTGTCAGAGCTCGTGCCAGGCCCTGGCCCTGTCAGCGCTGCTGAAACAAAGGCGAGAAAGCCCTGCAGGCGCCGGGATTGCGGCAGCGACAGCCAGACACGTATTCGTGAGCCATTTTCATTTTAGGGAACTGTGTCCACAAAGGATCAGTGTTCTGTTTCTACCCAGCCTGGGTTGTTCTTCTGCACAGCTTTTTTAAAGCAGCTCGTAAGTCATCATTGACATGCTTGGCATACAACAAAAGCGTTCATTGTAAGCATACAATCTGATGCGTTTGGACACACACGCACACTTTTATAACGACCACAATTCAGATAGAAAACGCTGGCATCGCCCCTCAAAAGTTACCCCGAGCCCCTTTACCGTCAGCTCCCACCCATCACCCTTAGTGTTAGGCAGCCGTTGATCTGCTTCGTGTCGCTGTAGATTGGGTGAAAGCATTCGGTATGGACTCCATTTGTGTAAGGCTTGTTTCGCTCAGCCTATCTGTGATAGGCATCAAAGTAGGGCTTGAATCAGTTCTTTTTTATGGCCGAGTAGTATTCCATTGTATGAATATGCCGGGGTTTGTTTTCCATTCCCCGTTTCCATTCGCCTGGGCTATTTCTAATTTGGGGCTATTATGAATAAAGTATCTATGAACATTTATATATCAATCTTTATGTGAGCATGTGATTTAATTTCTCTTGAATAAATTCCTAGGAGTGGAATTACTGAGTCGCATGGTAAATATTTGTGAATAAGGTACGGCCACGCTGGTTTCCATGGCGGCTGTGCCATTTTGCATCCGCAGGGGGTTTGCATTAGGGTTTCTCCACATTCTTGCCAACATGCGCTGTTGTCAGTCCTTTTAATTTTGGCTGTGCTAGTGGGTATGCTTCTCATGGCTTAGTCTGAGTTTACCTAAACACTAATACTTAAGCATCTTTTTATGTGCTCATTGCCATTCCTGTACCTTCTTTGGTAAAATGTCTGTTCAAATCTTTATCGTGTTACTCTTAACAGTTTTGTTGAGGTATAATTTACATACCATGAAACCCAACCATTTAAAGTGTACAGTTCCATGTTTTTTAATATATTTATTTACAGAGTTGTACAGTCCTCAACGTAATCTAATTTTGGAATATTTTCATCACCATAAAGAAATTTCATACACAATAGCAATCACGCCCATTTCCCCCTCCTCTGGCCCTAGGCACCCATGAATCTGTATTTCATCTCCATAATTTCCCTTTTCTGGATATTTCATGTAAATGAAATCATACAAAATATGGTCTTTTGCATCCAGCTTCTTTCACCCATGCTTAGAATGTATTAGTAATTTTGTACTTATTTTTGTATGGAAATATCACATTTGTTCATCCACCAGTTGATGGAAATTTGAATTGTTCGCACGTTTGGGCTATTATGAATAATGCTGCTATGAACATTTGCCTCAAGTCTTTGTGCGGACATAGTTTCCCATTTGTCTTGAGTAAGCACCTAGGAGTAGAACGGCCAGGTTATATGCATGTGGCAGGACATACCTCTTCATCCTGGGCTATGCCGAGGCTCGCTCTCTATGATCTCATCCCCAGATCACTATGTAAACATTTTAGTGTCCTGCCCGCTGTTGCTGACCACAACCACTGTCTCAGCCCCAGGCTAGCCACAATGCAGGTCTTCCCTGATTGCTACCAAGATCGATATTGTTTCCAGTACCCCTGAGCTTGAGTTTTTCCCACATTTTGTTCCAGATCACTTCAGCCCCCTCCAGCAGGGAGGCTGTAGATCCCCATAGCCTGCCCCACCTTGGGAGAACTGCAGTGCCGTAGAACATGGGAGTGTGTGTGTGTTTGCGGGCGGCGGGGGGTGTGTGGAGGGAGTGTTTGTGGTTGTGGTGGGTGAAGGGGGAGGTACTCCAGGCTGAAATGCCAGATCCCACTGTTTTTACCAAGGTTCAGGAGGTTTTCCTGAGTAAATGTTTCTCAGTTTGTTACATGCCATTGGTCAATTTCCAAAGGTCTAAAATGATTGTTTTGATAGTTTTGTCAAATTTTATCATTACTTTTTGGGGAGAAAATTTGCCATACTCCTTGCCCAGTTATTCCTGAAGTGTCATGGGGCTGCTCATTTTGAAATTGGGTTGTGCATCACAGTATTATCGAATTGTAAGAGTTCTTTTTATGTTCTGCACACAGATCTTTTATCCGATGTATGATTTGTAAATACCTTCAGTCTGTGGCTTGCCTTTTCATTATCTTAACAATGTCTTTGAAAGAGCAAAATTTGAATTTTGGTGAAGTGTGATTTATTAATTTTTTCTTTTCCTGTTCATGCTTTTTGTGTTCTAAGAAATCCTTGCTTAATACAAGGTCACAAACATTTTCTCTATGGCTCTAACATTTAGATCTGTGATATAATTTGAGTTAGTTTTTATGTATTGTTTCAAGGTAAGTATTACGGTTCATGTTTATCCATATGACTCTTCGGTTTACTTCAGACCAGTTGGTAAAATGACTGTCTTTTCCCTATTGAATTAACTTGGCATCTGTTGAAAATCAATAACTTTATATGTGTGGGTCTGTTGGGCTCTATTTTGTTCCTTGACATTTATGTCTATACTTATGTAAATACTATACTGTCATGATTACTGTAGATTTGCAAGTCTTGAAATTGCCTTCAGTTTTGAAAGAAATTTTGCTGGGCATAGAATTCCAGATGGTAATTTTTTGTTTTATTTTCCTTTAGTAGTTTAAATATGCTCCTATATTGTCTTGTCTTTCATAGCTTCAAGCAAGATGTTTGACATCATTCTTTTTAAAAATTTTAATTGAGACAATTTACATACCATAAAATCCACCATTTTGAAGTATGCGATTCTGTGTTTTCAATTTATTCACAGGGTTGTGCGACCACCACCACTAATTCCAGAACACATGGTTCCAAAAGGAAACCCCAGGCCTTAGTAGTCACTCCCATTCTCCCCTTCCTCCCATGCCCTTCATAACGACTGATTTACTTCCTGTCTCTATCAATCAACCTCTGTTGGACATTTCATTAAATGGAATCACATAATACATATCCTTTTGTGCCTGGTTTCTTAGTGCAGTGTTCTCAAGTTCATCCATGCCGTAACACATATCAGTACTTCGTTTCTTTTTATGGTTGAATAAAACCCCACTGTATGGATAACACCACATTTTGTTGATGGACTTTTGGGTTGTTTCCACTTTTTGACTGTCTTGAATAGTGTTCTGAGCATTTGCAGAGAAGTCTTTGTGTTGAACCTGTGTTTTCAGTTGCCTTGGGGATGTATCTAGCAGAGTTGCTGGGGTCATACATATGGAACACTGTGTTTAATTTTCTAAAATCTGCCAAACTTTTTCCAAAATGGCGGCACTATTTTACATGCCCCTCAACAATGTATAAAGGTTTCAATTTTTCCACATCTCACCAACACTTGTTATTGTTCGACTTTTTTAACATAGCCACCCTGGTGGTGGCTGTGAAGTGGCTTGTCATTGTGGCTTTTATACGTTCTTGTCTAGACCCTTATCAGATACATGATGTGCAAATATTTTCTCCCATTCTGTGAGTCGTCTTTTCACTTTTTTGCTAGTGATCTTTGCCACGGAACAGTTCTTCATTTTGATGAAATCCAGTTTATTGTCTTTGTTGGCTGGTTGTTTTGGTGTCATCTAAGAAACATTTCCTAGTCTAAAGTTATAAAGATTTATACTTACGTTTTCTTTTAAGAGTTTTATAATTTTAGCCCTTATATTTAGGTCTTTGATCCATTTGGAGTTAACTTTTGTGTATAGTATGAGCATATCCAGTTGTTCAGCACTATTTGTTGAAAGGACTATTATTTCCCCATTGAACTATCTTGCCTCCCTGGTTGAAAATCAGTTGACTATAAATGTAAGAATTTATTTCTCAATTTCCTAATATTATTCCATTGATCTACGTCTGTCCTATGCCAGTATCACAGTCTTGATAGCTATATATTTGTAAAATGTTTTGAAACTGGGAATTGTTCTCGGCTTAGAAATATAGGCAGTTTTCCATGGCACTTGACCTAAAGACTTGTAGTTTGGTCCTTTTAATTGCTGAGTGGTAATCCATTGTGTGAATGTACCATGCTCTGTTTATCCATTTAGTAGTTGAAGGAGATTTGGGCTGTTTCCAGTTTTTACTGATGATGAATGAAGCTGCTATTAACTTCTAAAGGTTTATATGTGAAAGAAAATTTCATTTCTCTCCTAAGAGTGGGATTGCCGATTTGTGTGGTCATTATTATATTTACTTTATAAGAAACGGCCAAACTGTTTAAAAGCAGCTGTACCATTTTTGCATTCCTACCACACTGTATAAGAATTCCAGCTGGTTCACAGCCTTGTGGGAACTTGGTTATTGTTGGGAGGGTAGTTTTTGGGTTTTTTAAAGTGTTTTTTTGCTGTTTTGTTTGTTTGTTTGTTTTTTATTCTTTATTTGTTTGTTTCCCCTGGCTGGGTATTGGTATACCTCATTGTGTTTTCTATTTTCTCTTCCCCATTGACAAATGATGTTGAGTATTCTTTCTTGTTCTTATTTGCTATCTATATATCTTCTTTAGCAAAGTGTTAAACTTACACATTTTTTAAAAACTAGATTGTGTTTTTGTATTGAGTCTTGAGAATTCTTTATATGCTTTAGATACAAACCCTTTATCAAAAACATGATTTGCAATTATTTTCTCCTAGTCTGTGGCATATCTTTTCATATTTTTTATAATGTCTTTCAAAGAGCAGATTTTGATAGAAGCCCAGTTTATTGGTTTTTTTTTTTTAATGGATCATGCTTTTGGTGTTGAATCTAAGAAATCTTTGGCTAACCCAAAGTAACAAAGATTTTCTTCTGCCTATGTCTTTTAGAACAGAGGTGAACAAACTTTTTTTGTAAAAGGCTAGTTAGTAATTAATTTAGGCTTTGCAGGCCATAGGGTGTCTATGTTACAGTGTAAAAGCAGACATGAACAATACATAAATGAATGGGTGTTCCAGTGTAACTTTATTTACAACAACAGGAAACATCAGATTTGGTCCAAGAGCCTTAGTTTGCTGACCCATGTTCTAGAAGATTTTGGTGTTACATTTAGTCTGTGATTCTTTTCTGATTAATTTTTCTTAATATGGTGCAAAGTATGGGTGGAGGAAAATTCAAATATCAGATAAGACCTGCTGTTTGGAGTATATAATTTAACAATTGTTAATTTTTTGTCAGTGAGGTCGGTGCAGGGATGAAAGTAATATAGCAATCTGTTAGATTTAGAGCAGTAGTAGTAAAATGAGAAAAACATACAAGAGTTGCCTTTTCTTATATCAGGAAGAATGAAAATACACGGGTGAGAATATGTAAAGCATTCCGTGAAACCATTAGGTGATTGCTAGGGGGCACCAAAGTGTAATAAAGTGAATAACAAGTAAGAAATATCTAAATGCAAGGAATTTTTGCAAATTGTAATGTAAAAACAGTAAGTGGTGGTGATTCATTTTTTCAAAAAGAAGGAACTTTGTGTTAAAATAATTCAAGAGTATGCCAAAACTATAAAGATGTCACAATATTTTATTTTTAAAAAGAAACTACTAATACACCTTTCTAAAGCCTTCCTAAACTTGTTTAGACATATGTAAATATGTAAACATGTAATTTAAAGTTTTAATTCAGCTTTAATATACAGTTGCCTTTATGAAGTATATTAAATAAACCAACATATATATATCACATTAAATTTATCATCTTAATAAAATTAATAGTTCCCTTAATAGATAAACCATGTGTTATCTCAAATGTAAAAGATGTATTATTTTGTAACTGTGCTATAGTATTGTCTCAACCATTTATTAGTTATTACATTAGCCAAAATAACCCATTTTATGTCCTCCAAACACAGAACTAGAATACATAACACTTTTTTATCAGTGGCTATACATTTTGTATCTTTCATAGACTTAAGGTGGCAAAATAAATTAATATTGTCCAAAGGCATTTACACTTAGTCATTCTAAAATGTATAAAAATAAGAGACAAGAATAAATTAAAACCATGTTAAATGACCAAGATTTCATATCCTTTCCTTACTTAGAAATTGTTAATATGTCTGGAGATCATTAATTTAACTCAATGTTAACCTAAGTTTTAAAGGTCTTAATTTCCCATTTCTTAACGTGGATCTGGAAACTACAATTTGAGCTGACACATTAAGTCCTTAGAGTTTGTAGCATAAGAATTATATGACTAAATCTGCTTGACCCATAAAACCAATGCAAGAGTTTAGGGAGTTTAAGTCATAAAAACATTAAATTCAAGCTTTGCACAAACTTAACACTTTGTACTAACATTGTTTTTACATGGTAAATCAGTGAGGAGACCTTGAGCTGTCTTTAGACAAATCATTTCAGTTTGTCCAAAGAGATAGGCTCAGGGACATTACATGAACTCTACCATCTGATAAATTTATAATTCTGAAAAACATAACTACAATTATAGAGAACAGTTGTGTCAGTTTGAAAGTTTTTTTTCTGTCCTTTCATCCTAGATAATTCTCCTTGTTGGGCTAAGGGAATCATTGGAGTTTGCTTGCTATAATACTCCTTGGATCTTCTTTATAATCAGAGGCTTCTAGTTCTTCCTCTTATAAGCTAAAATGAGACAATATTCCAGTCACCCTTTTGTTTACAATGTCAAAAATGTTCTTTTAAGTTGTTTTTGCATCTCCTGGACGTGTCAAAAGAAGAGCTGCTTGATAGAGGTCCAGGAGGCCCTCTGCGTGTGGCCGGGCAGGATTTGGGAAGTCTTTCACAATGGCACGAAGATCTTGACTGGAACCAGGACTGGAAGTTGACGTATTAGGAAACATTAGGGACCTCTTCATGTGGACTTTGAGTTAGTATGGATCGTTCCAAAGATGGAAGAGAAAGGAAAGATAATAAACAGGGAAGTGTGGCAGGGCGGAGGCGAATCCACAAGTGAGACAGATTAAAAATTTCTCACATTTGATTGGTCTAAAGAAGTTTTAGAATCTGGATTGTATTTCGAAGCCTCTCCTGCTAGCTTTTTTAGCTGTACTTTAACTTTATACTCACAAGGAATTGCAAAAGATTGTACAAAGAATTTCTGTACTTTCACCCAGTATTCCTGAGATGACCTCGTGGTAGGGTCTTGTATAAACAGAGTTCATTAACAAAACCAAGAAATTGACATTGATACAGTACTTTCAACTACAGAACATATCCAAATTTTACCAAGTTTTACATGCATTCTTAATATAGCTCTATGAAATTTTTGTAACTACCATAACAATCAGGATACAGAACTTTTCCATCACCACAAAGAAACTCTCTTCCTATTAGTCTCTTTATATTCAGGTGGCAATGTCATGGTCTTTCTATTAGTTGTCAAGGCTGTTTTTCCCTTTGTAAGGGCCTGGCCTGGAAACAGCATATCACTTCTGCCTCCGTTCCATTGCTTAGAGGACAATCATGGGGTCACACCTAACCACAAGAGGCTGGGAAGTAGAATTTAGCTGTGAGCCCAGAAGGAAGTATGAATTAAGTTTAGTAAAAACGTAACACTCTCATGTTTCTGTGGTTTGTTGTTCTTTTAAAATTATTTTCTCCCTCAACCCCCATTTCCACTCCCGTAGTCATTAACCTAGTACGTTTAATATATGTCCTCCTCATCTGTCTATATATTTAATTACGTTTTTTATGAATTTGGAAAAATACATCAGATTGCTTATTGGCTGTATTTTAAAACGTATATAAATGTTCATTATCTATATCATTCTGATTATTAATTTTTTCAGTGTATATTTTTGAGATCTGTTTTTGCTGCACATAAAAATATAATTCATCCCTCCTGATTGCTTCAAAATATTCCATTCTATTCATACTCATTTGATATTTTACTTATCCATTCCTCTGTGTACAAAAATATCAGTAGCTTTACTAATTTAATAATTTCATATTCTTTCAATTTTCTGCATTATAAAAGCCTCTAAATTAGTGGCTTAGGATAACAACAATGTTTATTTTATTCACAAATCTGCCGTTTGAGCTGAAATTGGCAGGGACAGCTCATCTCGGCTCTATGAAGTATCCGCTGAAGCTGGCAATGACTCAGTGGTTTGGGACTGGAGTCAACTGAAGGCTTAGTTACTCGCATCTGGTGGTCAATGTGGCTTTTGGTTGGAGACCCAACTGCAGCTATGCGCTACACCACCTACATGCAGTGTAGTCTGTCCATGGCACTGCTTGATTTCTTTGTGTGTGGTGGCTGGTTCCAAGAGCAGTTATCCTAAGAGAGCAAGGCAGAAGTGCATGCCTTTCTTGTGACTTTGTCTTGAAGTCACATAGAGTTACTTCTATACCCAGTTGTTGTAGAGGACACAAGGTTTCCCCAGTTTCAAAAGAGAAGACAGACCCCACCATCTAATGGGAGAAATGTCAATGTTATTTGGGGGGGGGGGAGAGAACGGGAGAAAGGGGGTGGGGAGAGAGAGAGAGAGAGAGTTTGCAGCTTAGCTTCTCCCTGGCATTGCCAAGCCCAGCATAAATGGCCACCATCTGTCTGAGCACACCACTAGACTTGCAGTTAGCCTTGGTCACATGATTGGGTTCTACCTACAAAATGTGAATAGAAGATATGCCTTATTTTTTGACCAGGCCCAGTAAAACTTCCCATTTGCTGTTCTCCATTCTATTTCTGCTGTCCGATTTGCAGTGCCTAAGGTGACCTTGGAAACCACACATTAAAGATAGCAAAAACAGAGCCTGGGTCCCTGAGTGTATGCAACAGAGGCCCCTGCCACCCACCTGAAACTTACTTGAACTGTTTATATGAGCAGTAGATAAACTTCAATTATATTTAATCCATTATGTTTTTAGGGATACATTTATTAGAGCAGTTAGCCTTCCTTAATTTGTATATACTATTTCAGTTATCCTTTGCTGGGTAGCAGACCACCCCCAAAATTTAGTGGCTTAAAACCAAAGTATCAATTCACACTTCTGTGAGACAGAAATTTAGGCTCTTGCCTCTACTTATTCGTGCAGCTACAACCAGCAGGCGTGCCCACTGAGGGCTGATTGGTCTAGCATTGCCTCGCTTGTCCGGAGGTAAGTGCTGGCTACCGGCTGGACCCCATGTCTCTAGCAGGTTTGCCTGGGATTTTTCACATGGTAGTGGGTGGTTCCCAGCAGCAAGAGAGGGCGAACCCCGATCTGCAAGTACTTTTCAGGCTTCTGCTTCCATGTCTTTGCCAGTTTACCATTATCCAGTGCAAGTCACGTAGGTAGAGGGAAGTGTAATTTGTTAGGGAACATTTACTACAACAATCTACCATACTTACTACGGTGCTAATGCACAAATTAGGCAAATCAGCCATGTATTTGATTAATAGAGTCCAGCTATGAGGCTGTTTTCATAACCCCTGAATTAAATTCTAACATCAGTGTTGGTTATACTAAAAATCATTGATTTTGTTTTAAAATTACATTTCAGATCTATATATAAAAATGAAATATTTACCAATAAATCATAAATTTAGGGTAGTAGAATTGGCTTTTAAAAAAATTAATCATTCATTTCTTTAAATCATTATAGCAATGATGTTTTAGCTTATGGTCCAAATTAAGATGCCCTCTTTACCTGAGGTTTAATGAATCCAATTTCTCAGGATTCTTTGGATTTGTAAGCAAATCCATCCTTCAACTAAAGCAATCTTTAAAGGGTTAAAGTTTGTTTCACTCTTATTTAGAGTAACTTGTAAATAAATGATTAAGTTATAAACTCAGTACTGTCTCACTTTCCTTTAACTTTATTAGGTCACATGGAATCACCCTTAAAAAAAAAGAGGAATGCTGTTTTTCATTGCTCAGGGCAAAATGCTCTTCAGTGCTTTACATGTGATGACAGTGACTTGAGCAGTATGGCGGTTGAAGGCCTGTGTGCTAGAGCCAGAATGCCCACGTTCAAATCCTGTCGCTTTTGCTTGTTAGTTATATGACCCTGGATGATTCAGTTACGTAGTACCTCAATTTCTTCACTATGAAATGGAGATAATTAGCACAACATTCATAGGCTGTGAGAATTAAACGATATAAAATATCTAAAGGCCTTAGTTCAGAGATGAGCCCAGGTTATAAGAAAAGTCATACTGATCTTATTTTTTTATCATCAGTTTTATTGAGTTATAATTGACTTTTATTTTTTTAATTTCAGACCTATTTATGAGACTGTGAAATGGCTGGATGGGTGGATGGAAAAACTTTCTCAGCTTTGCTTAAAACATTGCAGAGGGATCGAACCCTTTCAAAAGAGCCAACCATGTTCTGGAATTATTCTGGGATTGTGAGGGAGATGATGGAGGAGACATGAAGGTTACTTTGGCGTGAATTCCTCTGGGTTTATGTGTCTAATCAGAGAGTATTTTGATCAGCCAGCTCCTCTTCTGACATGTAAACTATCTGTCAGGGACAGTCGCATTTTGTTCTGAATTACTTCAGTCAGTGTAACGTCCTAATATCTAGCTGCGCTTGGTGGTTTGTGGTGAGGTAGGCACCCTGGGGTGGGCAGAGGCCTGGGTTTGTTTCAGAAGGGGAATTCAGGACATTCTTGGGTCCCTTTGAGGGCATGTGAAGATAGGGGAACCAGGAAGTGAGAAAGGGAAGTGGGACAACAGCAAAGGCAAACTTGGTTGGTCTCAAGTTCTGCCCAAAGGACCTGGTGGCAGTAGCTGGGGCCTCATGATGGAAATTCGTCTCTGAAGCTGCTGGTCCCGGAATGCTTCAGACAGCACTGTTCCTGTTAGGACAAGCTCTTCCCCTTTCACAAACAGCATTTTCTTTTTATAGCAAAAGCAAAGTTTTCTTGCACATAGATTCAAACTTTTCAGAGCAGATAAAACAGCAAAGAGGAAGAATGAGAATGGTAAATTTATAACTATTAAGATTTATTGAAGTTAAGCTGAATAATGCATAGAAAGGCGAGTAGTCTTTAGGGTGACAGAGGGATTCTTGGAGATGGCAAGTGTGACGAGAATTGCCAAGGGTTTGACTAGATCAAGCATTCTCAACAGGGAGAATGTCGCCCCTGTGGGGGTAAAAATCGGTTCGTAGTGGACAAAAATGAACTTGACTCTTTAACAGTTTGTGGGTCTCGAAAGAGCTGGAGCACCTGAAGTGCACAGATAGAGTATATCAGAGGTGTAAGATTCCATGGTGGGATGGGGCAGTAGGGAAAAGATCGTCTAAAAAGTCTCCTTAAAGGATTTTGTTGGCCACCAGAGGGTCCTCCTGGGTCAATGGCTTGCAGACAAGTGCATTGTCTCCGCAAAAGGAGAGGACCTTACACCCCGGCTAGTGAGTGCCCACTGGGGCCCAGAGGAGTGGCGGGTGGCTGCACACCCCCCCGCACCTGCTCTGCGATGAGCTGCCGGCTCCACAGAACTGCAGTGTCCCGGATGCCGGGCTGATGACCCCAGACACACGGCCAGTTCTGGACAGAGCAATCGGAGGGCACGAAGCAGGGCAGAAGACAGGGTTCCAGACGGGAGCGCACTCACTTCCCACCCTCCCAGTGCGTTTCCTTCTGTCCTCCTCTGCGACCCCCCACCCCCGCTCCATTCTCTCCCGCTTGCTCGCCAGACTCCCCTCATTCACCTCTGCTGCGGGCAGCAGTGTTAATGAGTGAAAGAAAAGAATGCTAGAGACAGAACCACATGCTGACATCAAAGAAAAGGAATGACTTTCGGCCAGATGATTTTGGTGTGGAAAGCTTGATAATACCCTCTAACATCTGTGAAATCAAACAAAGTGCAAATAGGCTTGGCTCTCCTGATCCATGCTTGTGGATGTGACCTGGACATGCCGTTTCTTAACTAAGTAAAAATGCAGACAGTGTCAGGTGGAGGGGTGGCTAGTTCTCATCCCACAGGTATTCGGACTTGGAAATGGCTCTGGTCTCTGGACTGCTTAGAAGTCTAGGGTTTGCTATCAGTTTCAAAGCGGTGATGTTGTTTCAGAGGGACTGTGAAAAATGGGAAGGTGGGCCCTGCTTTTCTCTTTGACCCCCTCTCCCCCCGTCCTGATGCTTGTTAAGGCTGGAGAGGAGAGGTTACTTAGATACTAAGAGTTACTACTACCGGAGCCTTTACTACACGTGCTTTACTTTATCTTAATTCATTTACTAGTCGTAATCAACCCTGCAAAGGGAGCACTGTTATGGGTGGGAAACTCAGGCACAGAAAAGCTAAGTCACCTGTCCAAGGTCACACAGCTACTGGTTGCACTGGGATTTGAACCCAGGTCCTCAGTACCCACAGAACCTTCTGCAATAGTGGTCTTTAATGTGCCTTGGGCCAACTCTCCCTGTTTGCCAGGGCCTATGAAATCATGGGTGAATAGGCCCACGCTATGCTCTTTGCACGGGGTCTTGTCTTAGAACAATGTGTCAGTCAACCAGCCCCTCTCCACTGTCCAGTTCTTTGCTCCACTTACATAATTGCTGGGCATATGCTGCCCTCTTGTGATGAAAATCATCCAAATGCGACCTTCTCCAGCTCTGGAGAGCACCGACTTCCTTTGGTCAGCCCCACAGATGGAGGATGGAGTATGTGTGGCCGGTGATGAGGCTGCTGGCTCTGTAGAGTCAGACTCTTGTGTCAGCCAGCATTCTCCAGGGTATTCCTATCCTTGTGAGTCTCCGTGAGACTTGTGTGATTCCAGACTCCTGTAACTTTTAGCACCGTGGATATAGGATTAAAGATGAGGCTTCTTGAAGAATCACCGGGGCAGTAAAGAAACCCCATGTGTGTCCTTGGGGAGAAAGGTCATTTCGTTTAACTTGCCCTAGTGGATTGGGACCAGGTTGGATAGGTGTGGCAGAAGGAAGGTCAGTTGCAGAATGAACTGTGAGGGTCACAAAGTCTGTCGGAAGAGAGGGAAAATGAAACCAGCCAGAGGCCTGAGTCTCGTTCTTGCTTGACCTCGGGCACGATGCTTTTGCTCTCCTGCACCAGTTTCCTTTCTGGGAGACTGAGGACTGCACCAAGCTCAAATCTTAGATATTGCCAGGGACAACTTCCCACATCTGCCAAAATCCCTTTCCTGGAGGATTTCGCCCTTTCTTTGTTCCATTTTTACACACATTCTGATTAGTGAGGCAAGATTCACATCCATACTCACTGTTCTCGGTTTCCTCGTTCATGAACTAATTCTCCTCCATAGGGTTGTTGGGAGAAGTAGTTTCCATCTTCTTATAGCTGAGTAATGTTCCATTGTATGTATGTCCCACAGCTTCTTTAGCCAGTCAGCTATCGTAGGACACTCCGGTTGCTTCCATGTCCTGGCCACTGTGAATAGTGCTGCTATGAACATTGGTGTGCAAATATCTTTTTGGATATGAGTTTTCAAGTCTTTGAGGGTAAATACCAGTAGAGGGATTGCTGGATCATATGGTAGATCAATTCTTAGTTTTTTGAGGAACTCCATACTGTTTTCCATAGTGGTTATACCAATTTGCAGTCCCACCAGCAGTGTGTGAGGGTTCCTTTTTCTCCGCATCCTCTCCAGCATTTGTTGTTATTTGTCCTGTTGATTATAGCTATTCAACAGGTGTGAGATGGTATCTCATGTGATTTTGATTTGCATCTCCCTAATAGCTAGCGATAGTGAGCATCTTTTTATCTATTTTTTGGCCATTTATGTGTCCTCTAGGGAGAAGTGTCTGTTCAGGTCCTCTGCCCATTTTTTGATTGGATCATTTTGTTGTTGTTGTTGTTGTTATTGAGTTGTATGAGTTCTTTTGTATATTCTAGATATTCGGCTCTTATCGGAGGCGTTGCTTGCAAATATATTTTCCCATTCGGATGGTTGTCTCTTTACCTTGTCGACGGTATCTTTTGCTGTGCTTTTTAGTTTCATGTATTTTTGCTTTTCCTTCCCTTGCCTTTGAGGACATTCATAAAAACCTCTTTGAGTCCAAGGTCCTTGAGGTCAGTTCCTATGTTTTTTTCTATACATTTTATTGTTTCAGGCCTTATAGTCAGGTCCTTAATCCATTTTGAGTTGATTTTGGTGTATGGTGATAGACAGCAGCCTAGTTTCATTCTTTTGCAGGTGGCTTCCAGTTTTCCCAGCACAGTTTATTAAAGAGTAAGCATTATTTTAAAAATTTTCTCTTCATATTGTGATATTGTTTTTATAACAAAAATAAAGCCCTATGACAGGAAGAAAAAATATCAAGAAAAAAATTTAAAGATATTTTGATATTTGTTGTTTGCCCAAAAAAGCACCCAAGTCATCAGGGGAGAAATCAGAAACTTGGTTGACATCCTGGCATTTATTTTATAATTTGCTATTGTTTAATTTTTATGTTTTTAGATTACAGATCATTGGGGGTCCTTAACCTTTGTAGTGTTTAGTGCCTCTGACAGTTTTAAGCTGGTCTTGGTGCCGCGAATTCAGTTTCAAGGCTGAGAGACTCGTGCCAGGCCGGCCCCTGGGACCCGCGTTTCTGCTACAAGCCCATCCATGTGGGAACTCAGGCCTCAGCCTCTTGAGCTAATTCCACTTTTATTAAAATTCCTCTCGGTGCACCTGGACCTGGGGTAACAGTCATGGTTTTACCTTTCAGCTCCAGAGGGAGGTTTGGGGGTTTGGGTTTCTGTGGAAACAGACACGTGCCACACCTGGAAGTGACCCAACATATCAGTGAGCCAAATGCTCCTTCTGGGTTCAGGAGCCAAAGAGGACGCCTGGCCACGGCGCGCGGGCCCCGCTCTGTGCTGTACTGTGCAGCGAAGACATGGACACGTCCCCCTGTTCAGCGGGTGACGCGCAGTGGTGGGGCTCCTCAGTGCTAACGGTGAACACTCACAGCCACCACGCTTTTCACCGGCAGAGCTAGGACATTGCATGAAGCTTGATGTTGACTGTTTCCGGACTTGACTTTGAGAACTTCCAGTCCCATACCTGGCCTCGTTGGGATGTTCCCTGACCTAAGCCGAGATGAGAACAACCTGGGGGTTCCACTGTAAGCAGAAATGGGACGTTGCGGGAATGATGCGCGGCACATCTGGCGTGGGGGCCCTGTGCCAGCTGCTTTCTGTGCATCGGCTCATGTGATCTTCGCAACGAGCCTGCGCATCGGGACCCTCGGATTCCCATCTTTCAAGGAGGAAATTGAGATTCCAATAGTCTTAGGACCTGGCCCAGAGCAACACGGTGACTTGACGTGGCTTTTTTTCCATAAGTTCCAAGTCAGCATGAACATGCCATAAATGCAGCTCTGAAATATGGGAGCCGTAGTTTTAGTTTCTTGCCCAAAATAAACCAAGATGGTCTGTGGAAAAAAAAAATAGTCATCTCCCAAGTTGGTGGAATTCATTTTTTTTTTAATTGTCTTTTTCTTCATTGGGAAACGTCTCCATGTCTCCACAAAGAAGCTTACCTGTGGGCACTGGAGATGCTTTCCAGCAAATTGGGGGCCTGTTTCATTTTTACAAGAGGAATAAATAGAAAATCGACCATGTACCATCTAGAAGACCAAAGTATTTCCAAACAGAATTTAAGGTACCACCACACAAGTTTTGTAGTCTCTAAAAGCAGGCATATTTTTCTGAGCAAATTTTAGACTCTTAAACGTTTAGAATTAGCAGTTTAATCAAATAGGAATTTGTCGGCTGAGGAACATGGTTCTTTGACTCGGTAAGTCTGAGGTCTGTTCCGAGCACCTTGGCTGTCAGCTTGCCATACTCCTTTGTGCTTTCTGGGCACATTTAATGTCCAGAGTCTCTGGGAGGGAGAGAGCTGCTGCCTCAGGTGGTGAGTTAGGTGAATACCCGGATCTGGGGTGAGGGGGGCTGCCTTGGGGAATGGCCCCGTGCGGCTCAGTGATAGGATTTTCCCCAGACTTTCTGAGTGAGCTCTTAAAACTGCAGCCTTTCTAACAGGGCTGCTGTATGAAGCAGGCTGGACCTCTGAGAACGCAAAGGGACTGTCGGAAGGGCCCCCCACGCCTCCGCCTGTCATGTTTGGCCCCTCTCAGCTCAGTGCCTCTTGCCACAGTGGGTGACCGGGCCACCTGGGCCCTCCACGCAGTGGTCAGCAGCCGAGGAGGCAGTGGGCATCGACCTGGCCTGGCAGGACTTATCATGGCACAGTGTGGAGGGCTGTGAATCTGGCCTATGCCAGCATGTCCTGGCCCCAGCCACCCCCGACTCAAGTCACCCCCTCTGAGAAGAGACCCGCATGGACTCGGTGGTCAGATGGAGAGGTCTCAGTTGCTTTCTCGGCTTTCTTTGGTCCCATGGTAGGTGGAGAGGGCTCTGGCCTTCCTTCATCAGGCCCTCCTCACAGCCTGTCACCCCAGGGCCCCGCCAGCGCACTGAGTGCCCCTGAGGGGGTCTGTGTGGGGTTCAGGCAGGAGAGCGTGCTTACTGAGTTGAGTACTTAAGAAAAAATCCCAGACTCGCAATTAGAAATAGTTGAGTGTTTTCAGTGATTTATTAGCAAATGAATTAGCAAAAGAACAAGTCGTCTGGTTCGACCACCAGCTCCCCGACCTGGCATGCACCACGTGCCCGCCATGGCGGCAGGCGTCCACCACGCCCCGCTAGCCAGCTTCCAGCGGCTCCCTGAGTCCTGGCTCCAGCTCAGTCACTCTCACCACTACTCACGGGCAGGAGGAGACTCCCCTCCCTCAAGAGGGCAAGAGAGAGGAGCTTCTGTGGATGCCAGGGCCACAGGGGTAAACACGCCCGATTCCTTTCGGAGGGCGGGCAGTGATCCTTCCTCCTGGGGCCCGGCGGCTTTGCCCACAGTGTTCGCCTCTGGGAGGACGTCGGCCTGTCCAGGAGGAACCCTCGGCCAGAGCCTCGGCATCTGAAGGCGTCGTCATCCTCTCTCGGACCGGCTAGGAGGGCGCCCGGTGATCTTTGTGGGCAGACGGCGAGACCCCATGACTGGAACGACCCTGTGACGAGTCCTTCCCTTGGCACCAACTTTCTGCAAGACCTTGGAAGAGTCAAATCCGCACCCTGCAGGCCCCTCGGTAGCCGCAGCCGGGACGCGAGGATAATAACATCAGCGCATGGAGCAGAACCGAGGAAGAAGAGAACAGGCCGGGCGAAAGCACCTTTCTCGCTCCGAGACACTCGGCACCGGCTTCGCACCGCGTCCCCAACGGTTTGACGGAGATGGCAGGGACCACCTCGCTCCTGGTCCTCAGCGCAGGCGTTGTGAGGAGCGCAAAGTCTCATTCCTCTAGTTTCGGGGTAAAAGAATCACGGATACGCATTCACGTCTCTTCTTGGTACGTTTACAGTAACTAAATGGCTCACAGAGCACACGCGTCCGCTGCACACCGCAGCTGCGCAGAGAGCCTGCCGGGCAGGGCGTCCGCGTGGAGGCCGACCCGCGTCACGAAGGCAGCGGACGCCCGGCGGTCCCCGTCAGCACAGGCCTTTCAGGCATCTCAGACGCGGTGGCCGCCCAGAGGGGCGTCTGCTGCCGAGGAGCCTCGCGGGGCCCGGGCGCAGGAAAGCACCTCTCAGAAGCAGATGATCCGCTTCTCCTCCTCGAAGACTTTGGCCTCCTCCGGCTTTATCAAGTTCCCGTTCAGGCTGTGGGAGGAAAACAAAGAACGCCGGCGAGGCGTTGGGAGCGGCCGTGGCCCCTTCCCGGGCGCGTTCCCGACGCACCAGGTTCAAACGCTTGCTCCGCATCCACACGCTCGCCTGTCAGTGCCAGCACTCGGGGAACTGGGGCTCGCTAAGGCCGCCGGCAGCCTCGGTACACCAGAACTCAGGGCCCTCTCTCGGGCTTGCCTCGTGCCCTGCACAGGCATTCGGCTGTCCTGCCTTCTCCCTCCCTCTTGAAACGCGACCTCCCCCTGGCTTGATAGGAGGCCCCCGGGGTTTAATCCTGTACCATCTCAGGCTCCTTCCCCACACTCTCTTCCGTGGGGCCTCTAGACAGTGGGTTTCCCCCAGGCTGGGGGCGTAGGCCCTTCTTCCCCAGCAGCCTCACCTAGGCCACGGCCTCGTCCATGCGCCAGTGACCTGCAGCCCCGACGGCTCCGCTGTGGAGCCACTTACTATTCAGCGTCGTCACCAGATGCCTCCCAGGCACCCCCAAGTGGCCACAGCTCGCCAGGGTTCCCTAGCTCGGGGACTAGGACCACTCTCTGTCCAGTTGTGCAAGCTAGCAACCTGCGGGTTAACCTTGATCCCTTCCTCCGCCTCTTCGCATTCTGTCGCCAAGTTCTGTTTTATTCCTTAAACACCCCTAGCATGCCTCCCTGGACCCTCTCCTTATCTTCACCCGCACCACCCGGGTCTGAGCACCTGTCTCTTCTCTGGATCACCCCCGACTGGTCCCCTCACACGGACTCGGCCTCCTCAAAGCCATTTTCCTAGAGGAGCCAGAGGGGCCGTTTTACAATGCAAACCCCATCGCATCCTTCGCTTCAAACCCTTTTAGGATGAAACCCGAAATATGTAACGTGACCCACAGGTCTTTCACAGTCGAGTCTCCCCAGGCCCTCTGCCTCCTGCTGACCCTCTTCCATGCAGTCTGAGTCCCAGGGCGCGTCAGCCTCAGAGCTTTTGCCTATGCTGCTCTCCCTACCCAGAACCCTTTCCCTCCCCCATCGCCTGACTAACTCTCCAAGTCCCTGTATGGCTTAGGTTAAATGCCTAAGGGAGACCTTCCCTGAAACCTCACCTGTATGAGGTTCCTTTCCTAGCTTTCTTCGTTATAGCACTTATCACGACTGCAATTACATAATTACTTGAATGATGTTCTCACTGTGCATCATCCTCACCGGATGGGAAACCCATGAAGGCAAGTCCTGTTTTGTTCACCGCTGGATTCTCAGTGCCAACACAGTCCCTGGGGACACAGCAGTCACCATGACACAGGCCTTAACCCTCAAGGAGCTCACAGTCTAGAGGGGACAGCTGCACAGAAAGCTGTTCTCATGGAGCGTGAAAAGTGCTAGCGACAGAACCAGCAGGAAACAGAAGTTCCAAAGCAAAGTTTAAAAAACACTCTTCAAGGAGCCAAGGTCATGAAGCTGTACCTCGATTGATTTAGTTGTATTTTCTTTGCTGTGGAATGTTCCCCGCCATGAAGTAAGACAGTAGTTAACCAGTAACTACCCCTGAGCTGAGGGCGAGGGTTCAGTGAGGCTGCCCCCGGACCTCCGGGAAGCCACCAGGGGGCCTGAACTCCTGCCATGTGTCCCTGAAGGGACTCCGACTCTGCCCTGCTGCGTCCTCGGGCTCTGAAGGGCTGTCTCAGGCCCCAGATGGAGAACAAGTTCCAGAGCACTTAGGAGTTTTTGTTCGGCTCGGTTAGCACTCAGGCAGTCAGAGCCCGGTCCGCCAGCGGGCTGCCTCCCCCTGGCACCTGACCCAAGCCGTTGCCACTGACGGGGACCCTCCTCACAGTCTAGTCTGCAAGCCCAGCCCCACCTCAGAGGGTGAGTGTCTGGGAGGCAACACAGAGGTGGAACAGGGCTCGATGGCACAGTAAAGCAAACGACATGGTTTCCTCCCACTGGCATAAGCAAGTCCTCAGAGCAGAAAGAGGAAGTCAAGAAAGAGAGGCAGTCAGCGCAAATCCAGCCTGGAAGTGTGCCCAGAAGCGGGGGAGGACGAGCTCCAAGCTCCAGGCCAACACATCCATCTCAGTCTCGTGAGTCCCAGAGTGATTCACTGTCAGTGGGAATCCCTCTCCCTGGGCGGTTTGTCCCTATGTGACTCCAGGACAGGAGACAGGGCAAGGTGGCTGGGGAGAAGAGCAGAGCACGGACTATGGAGTCAGGCAGACTGGGCAACTCCAGCTTCTCCTTTTAGGGGGGCCTTGGTCTAGGCCTCAGTTTCTACAGCTGCGAAATGGAGGTGCTAACCGCCTACTTTACAGGATTGTTGGAAAGATGAGGAACAGATGGAAATTTCCCTGCACGGTCCCTGGCACGGTCCCTGCACGCGGTGGGCGGGTCTTACCAAATCTCCATGATGCCCGTGTTCTTCCGCAGCGCGCCAGCCAGCTGCGCAGTGCCCTTGGCTGTGATGCGGTTCTGGATAAGCCTGGAGGAAGAACACGTCTTTCGTACCAAATACACGAAGCGGGACTCAGTCTGCCCGCTTCCTTAGGTAGCTGTAAGGGGGCGACGGGATAAGAGCCAGACAGGGTCAGGGGCAGAACGGAGTCCACGGGACTTTTAATCTGGCTCAGATCGTCTAGATCCGATCCACCAGAATAAAGGACATCCTTTAAAACATTTCATTTTCCTGTATATTTTTATAGTGAGCATAATATATCTGTGTATTCGTATGGAAATAGTTTAACACGTGAACATACATACGTGTGTGTGCGTGCGCTTGACATTTTCCGTTGCAAGGGAGCCCAATCAAAAGTGTACGGAGACCACCAGTCCGAACATCAAATTCTAAGAAACACACCTGGGGAACAGGCAGTCTGGGGGCTCCTTCCAGGTGGCCAGGGAAAGGCAAGGCAGTTTCTAAAGTGAAGTGGCGGCCAGCGGGCCAGTCTCTTCCTTGGAGGAAAGAAAGACTTCTGAGGTGGGACGATGTCCTCTCCACCAGCCACGAGGGAGGGAGGAGGAACCGTTCTCCTGTGCCACTCCTGTGTCCCTGTGGAAAAGCTACACTAACGGGCCTCTGAGCGTCGCCCCATCACGTCGGGTGGCAGTGACCCAAATGAAACAAAGGCTTCAGATGTGGCTGGGAAGCCCGGGCGACCCCTGCCATGCTCCCCTGGGCAGCCACGCTTCCAGCTCGACCAGGAGGTAAACGCCGCACGAGGCAGCCGCATCTACACTTCATCGCAGGCTCACCCTCACTCCTGGCTGCTGCGGAACTTGGCCACCCTTAGAAATCCTGGCACCGACCCAAGAAGGCACTCTACCAGGAAGATGGAGGCCTATGCTGTCCTGATCGATGAGATTATAGAACTTAAGTGTGACGGGGTCAACCCCTTAAAGAGACAGTATAGCATCGAGGTGAAAAGCTCCCCTCATATCTACACACTCCCCACGTCTCAGTTAAAGGTCCTCGCTTGCCTGATCTGTAAAATGTGAATAACTTTTATAGAATCTCTCTACCCAGGATGTGGTAGGTTTCAGTGGGACAATGTGTACGAAGCAGTTCTCACATTCTGTGCCATGGTGCCCGGTGGAAAGGAGCTCTTGGTCCCATTACTGCCCAAACACACAGGACTGTGGTGACTGTGCTACAAGTGGGACCCAATGCTCCCAGCCACATCTCCCAAAGGCTGGGACCCCCGGGCTCAGTGGCAGAGGCGATGACCCCCTGGTAAACATGAACAGTGTAACTGCACATTTTTGCAGAAGAAACAAAAACAGAACCTGGAAGTGGGCACGGAGTTCTGCATTCGGTTAAACTCTGCTCTTTTCTAATCACTTCCTTCAGCGCTGCTACCAATGGCCTTGCTTGGGGCAGGGTGAGCTGCCTCTAACCGAGAGTCAGCAAGAGGCCAGGTGGGAGGAGAGAGAGCCCAAAAGCAGCAGTGCCCAGGCACATATGCCCAGTGGGGCCACCCTCAGCAGGGCCAGTGTGGCCTGTGCAGGCACGTAGCAGCCAAGACTCACTCTCTAGTCCTATTCTAGCTCAATTCTCCCTGGAGGGGCTGGCTTGCCACCTGGGGGAGGCTGTAAAAGAAAAACCACAGTCCGAAAGAAAACAACAGCAACAACAAAAAGATGTAAAAGTAGCGTGGTCTGGCTCTTTTTTTTTTTTTAACAAAAATTGATCAAGTAAATCTAAAACTCACATGGAGATGCAAGGGACCCAGAATAGCCAATTTTGAGAACAATAACTAAGAAGACTCATACTTCCTGATTTCAAAACTTACTACAAAGTTCCAATAATCAAGACAGTGTGCCGTTGGCATGAAGATAAACCTATGGATCAATGAGCTAGAATAGAAAGTCCAGAAATGAACCAATAAACGCCTGCGTTTATGGTCAATGAATTCTTGGCAAAAGCATCAGGGCCATTCAAAAGGCAGAGGCTGTCTTTTCAACGATAAGCTCGATACCACTTGCCAAAGGATGAGTCTGCACCCTTACCCCTCACACCATGCACAAACGTTAACTCCAGATGGATCGCAGGCGTAAAGGGAAGCGCAAAACTAAAACACTGAAAAGAAAACTGAGGTGTCAACTCTTGTGACCTCGGATTAGGCAAGGATTTCTTAGATACCTAAAGCACAAGCATCCGAAGAAAAAAAATAAATCGGACCTTATCAAAATTAAAAACTTTTGTGCTTCAAAGGTCACTCACTTTTCAACCCCACAGAGAAGAAATATTTGCAAATTGTATATCTAATAAGTGTCTGCTACCCAGATTATATAAAGACCTCCAACAACTTACCAATATGAAGGCGAATAACCCAATTTAAAAATGGGCAACGACGTGGGGACATTCCTCCAAAGGAGATACACGAATGGCCAACAGGTACATGAAAAGACGCCCAACGTTATTAGCCATCAGAGAAACGTCAGTCAAAACCACACTGAACTATTACCTCACCCTCACTAGGATGGCGAGACTCAAAAGGATGGACAATAACAAGAGTTGGTGAGGATGCGAGAAACGGGAACCTTCGCACATCACGTGGGAATGCAGCCGCTTTGGAAAACAGTTTAGCAGTTCCTCCGAAAGTTAACAGAGTTCCCATATGACCCAGTAATTCTGGTCCTAAGGATACACCCAAGGGCCCCAGAGAAATGAAAACATGTTCATACAGAAGCACACACATGGACATTCACAGTAGCATTATTCACAGTCAAAAAGTAGAAGCAACCCAAATGTCCACCAGCTTATGAATGGGTATACAAAACGGGGAATAACCATACAATAGGATGTGGTTCATCTATGAAAAGCAATGAAGTACTGATACATGCTATGATGTAAATGAACCTTGAAAACCTGCTCGTGAAAGATCACGGAGACAAAGGCCACACACTGCATGATCCCGCTTCTATGAAATGCTCAGAAGAGGCAAATCCAGAGATAAAAGCAGATTAGTGGTTTTCAGGGACTGGGATGGGGAATGACTGCTTAATACATACAAGCTCATGGGGGAGGGTAGGGGAAGTGAGCAGGTAAAACTGTTCTAGAATTAGATAACAGTGATGATTGCACAACTCTGTGAATACACTAAAACTCATAAATGAATTACCATAAATGTTTCAATGTCTGGTTGACTTCCAACATCTCTGCCAAGCTCTCTGCTACTTCATCATCGAGTTCATTTTTGGTGAGCCTAGAAAAGAGAGGACGTGTTTATTCAAGAGCCCTACCTGGCACACATTTTTTAATGAGTTTCATAGAAGCAGGGTCTCAGCCCAGGTTCTAGTTTTTACTAATAATCACTTACCGAGAACCCAGCAAACAGCCAAGCTCCACGGATGATAAATGGGGCTTCATTTCTAGGGCAAACCCTTTACACACGCTCCTACTTCAGAGGAGCCTGTACTCCCTCCCCTTGCTTACTGAGCCCTCATATCTCACGGGAGATAGGGACCCCCAGATAATACCTGCCTTTCTGGTCTCCTCCAGCCTCCAAGATTCCTTGGACAGAGCTGACAGCATGCTACCAAAGTCAGTCGGATGAAAACCTAAAAAAGCCTGCCGACTGATATTAAAATGGGTCCAGCGCTTTGCTCTGAGGCCAGTTTAAGGGACCAAGTTCAGTGACTGAAAGTTCAGGATCTCTCTCAGTTGTCTGTAAAACCAGAAGTGGTCTGGATAAAGCATGGAAGGCTAGAAGCTCCCGGATATAAATGGGATCGGAACCTGGTGTGCCAGTGGATGAAAGAATAAATAAGATAAATGGAAGGGAAAGAACATTTAAAAAAGCATTCCTTGAAGGGCCATTCAGTAGTGTCTACCCAAATGTTTAATGTGTTACACTTTGAGCCAACAGACTTCTAGAAGCTGGCCCTGCAGTGTGTCAAGACGTGCGCACGAGGATGCATACACAAAGTATTGCTTGCCGAATTATCAACCGTGACGTAAAAAAGTCACCAAATTTAAATATCTACCCACAAAAGCAACTGGCCAAATAAACGGAGGGTGCCTATTCAATGGGACGTCGTGCAGTCCTTAGAGAACGAGGTCACACAGAAAAGGAGGCACAGAGCGTGGTGTCCTAAGTGCCCTGAAACCAGCCGGCCCGGTGTGGGTCGCCTGCCAGCAGCAGCACCTCGGGCAGGCGGTTCGACTTCTCTAGGCCTGCGTTTTCTCACCTGCGAGTGTGGACAGTGGTAGCACAGGCCTCACAGGGCGGTTGCGAGGGGGCGTGGAGACGTGTGAAGGCTGAGGTGAATGTGTGGCACACAGCCGGGTCTCAGGAAGCGCTGGGTTCGACATTGTGCCCCGTGTCAAGGAGTGGTTCTCACCCCTGCGATTTCCCCTCCAGGGGACATCTGTCAATGTCTGGAGACATTTTTGATCAGCACGATTGGGGGGACTGCTGGTATGCAATGGGCAGGCCAGGCATTCGGGCAAACGTCCCTCACTGCACGGGGCGGCCCCCAAAACAAAGAATTACATGGGGCAAATCTCAAGTGTTGAGACTGAGAAACCTGGACATAAATTGACATGTAAAAGATAGATAACTTATGGCTAAGATCTTCTTAAAGCCATTTGCTAAATGCTATCCTATTTTGTAAGAAAATAGATATATATGGATTTCAACATATGTGCATTCAAATGCTAAAAGGCTAGAAGGAAAAGGTTATATTTGGAAAATACAAAGGAGGAGATACTTTCACTTCCTACTTTTCAGACTTCAGTGTCTTACATTTTTCAAAAAAAAAAAACATATTGCTTTTCAAAATGTTTTAAAAGATTGTTTTGAGGGGAAAAGATTTCAGAATGCATTTGCTGGCCAGGAAGGCCTAGTATCAGAACGCTCCTAGTGATGACATTTTAATTAACTAATTGAGCCACTAGCTCATGAGCACAGAGCAGGGTGAGGAGGATGAGAGAGCTGTGTGGTACAGTTTCCTCACCCGTAAGGAATTTATGATACAGGCAAGTAACAAAACTACAGATAAATACATTTAAAACAGAGTCATGACCAAAAGAAAAAGCAACAGAAAAGAAGGCACCATCGGTAGGCAACATACACGTAGTTAGCGCCCCTGGAATGCAGAGAGGGACCGAGGACAGTGGGCTTCCTAGGACAGGTGGCAGGTGAAAGCCGAATCCCGATGTGGCTACTTGGAGGAGGAGGCGGCTGCATGGGGAGGAAAGCAGTGTGAGGGGAGGAAGGGAAAAGATTCGGGGCCACGTGCATGACAGTGGGGCTCTCGAAGGCAGATCTGGGGGTGGTTCTGAGGCTACTCCTGACAGAATGACCAGCCTGCGGTTTTCCCGAGGCTCAGGCTGGCACAGAAAGCTGAGGCCTCGAACGCACGCTCCTGGGCCGGCCTGCCCTGCGCCCCACTTCTGCACCTGTTCATGCTTCTGGGAATGGCCACTTTCTTCTCTAGCAGGAAATTAGCAACCTCACTTTGAGGAAAGGCCTAGAGCCTTTTCAGCTGAGAGGCAGCTTTTCAGTTAAGTGTCTCAGCTGTGCACAGTCTTTGGCATATACTCCCCAGGACCCAACCGTTCAAAACGACTCCGTGTATTACCAGAATATTCTCAGAGACGCGTTCCGCTGCAGGGCCTGAGCGAGGCTCTTTCCTCCTTCTGTGGAGATGCCATTGAATGCAAGACTAGGAAGGAAAACACGTGGGGTGGATTATCAGAGACCCGTCAGTATCTGCCTGTGGCTTCTGCAATCCAAACTGCCGGGGGACCCCTCCTGGAGGGGGCCCTCCCCGGCTGACTTGAGGCAGGAAGCAGCCGAGCTCAGCCTCCCGAGCAGGCGACCAGGCTTTGCTGCTCCAGAGCCCAGGCTCAGAGCATGAGGTCAGGTGCAAGGCAGATCAGAGAAAGGCCAGACAGGAAATGCAACGTTGGTGAGACCTGGTCAGACAGGAAATGCAACGTTGGCGAGACCTGCTCACAGTGCAGACTGGAGGCCTGGTGAGCTCTGGTCAGAGGGCTGGCGTTTCAAGGTGCCCATCAATGAGAGCTGGAGAAGTTTCCTCTGTTCTCGTAAAAGGAATTATGCCATTGCCTCCACCATCTCATTCTCTTTAATTGGCAGGAAGAATGCGAGCAATAGTGCAGGATTCCCTGAACCCTGGGCCGGACCGGTACCAGTCTGTGGCCTGTTAGGAGCCGGGCCGCACAGCAAGAGGTGGGCGGCAGGTGGGCAGCAAAGCTTCATCTGTGTCTGCAGCTGCTCCCCAGTGCTGGCATCACCGCCTCAGCTCCACCTCAGATCATCGGGTATTAGACTCTCATAGGAGCCCTGGTCCCCATGCCAAAAATGTTGGGGACTGCTGTGATAGGGGACACCCGAGGCTCTGAGGTTTGGCCAGAGGCCTAAAGGAGGCCCAGGAGGAACACGTCTATGTCCAAAGTAAAGGGGCCCTCCGTCCCAGCACCATCCTGAGAATGAGGAAACGGCTGTGTCCCTTTCGGTTTTATCA
This sequence comes from Eonycteris spelaea, assembly GCA_003508835.1. NCBI lineage: Eukaryota > Metazoa > Chordata > Mammalia > Chiroptera > Pteropodidae > Eonycteris > Eonycteris spelaea. Next base: position 3,209,206 of record PUFA01000036.1, read on the forward strand.
GGACTTAAGACTTCTTCCCCACCCACAAGGGGCACGGGAAGACGGCCGAGGGGCTGACAATGTCCTGTGTCTTGATCTGGGCGGTGATCGTGTTGGTGTGTACCTCCATCAGAGCCTCGAACTGAACACTTAAGAGTAATGTACTTTACCGTATGCCTCTTATACATCCATAAAAACTTAAAAGAAAAAAATCACACACAAAGGCCTCCCCATTAAGAAAACCAACCACCCTCTTCCTGGCCCCTCCCTTGGTAAAGCAAGAGGCTCTGGGAGCGGGCAGACTGACCCCTGGAGACAGCAAGCGTCAGGGGCAGCAGTTACCTTAGGTTGGTCAGGCTGGGGTGGTTCCTCAGAGCCTCTGCGAAGGCCTTTGCTCCTTCGTCACCGATGCTGTTGCCCCACATCCTGAGGGCAGAGGCAAGACAGTAAAAGTGAGCTCACACTAACCCCTTATTTTCCGCGGGTGGCCACAGCTGGAGCGTACACTCAACAGGCAGATGCTTTTGCTCCGTCCCTGAGCTGCGGCCTGGAGATGAAGTCCCCTTGGATTTCGAATTCAAGGGGGAAATGTAAGGAAGAAGAGCAGAAGCAGCTTTGTGAACAGAAGTCCCGCAGCAAGGTGCACAATTAGATACCAAGTCTCGCCCCCGAGCTTTCAGAGACGTGTCAGTCAGAGAGCCTAAACTCATGACTGTCCCAGAAACATCGCCCTCAGAGTCCACAGGTTCGCAGCGGCCTAAAAGGAAGGTCTGTGATGGACTGGGTGCCCAGCACCTGGTCGACTCTGTGCAGGGGACAGAGACATTCTTGAAGACACGGTCGGTCTTTCACGAAGCAAAGATCAGAAAGCACATTCAGAAACCTTCACGGCACATCCTTTCATGTAAAGAGGACGTTGCCCCCCGTGCTGTGTGGGTTATTGCGTTTGGGTGGGGGGTTGCAATGACGAAGCCGCACTCCCTCCCCCAGAGCAGGGAACCTGAGAAGCGTGGGCTACACGGAGGGTCTGCAGGTCAGAGCTGGGCTCCGGATGCAGACCTCACACCCCGGCCCGGCACACGCTTATGCCCGTCGTCTCATCTCTTGGGTCTCCGTCCCCTCGTCTACCGAGGGGGTTAATAAGAGCATTTCCTCTTAGAGTTGCTGGGAGGACTGAGTGAGTTAATATTTGCAAAGCACTTAGAACAGCCCCTGGCCTACGGTGAGCATCAGCCACCCCGCATAGGCTAGGGGGTGCCGTCTGCATAAAGCAAAGCAAGAGTGCCGGGGTCCCACCCAGCAGAACCCCCGCTGCCTTGGCAACGCGCTCCCCCAGGCTAGCGACCTGCCTACATCCCTCCCAAAACCCCAGAATGAGAGATTTCAGTGTTCTGCTTAAAAAGCGTGTGCATTAATCAAATGGTATCAAATTTTTAATTCAGTAAAAAGAGTAGAATAAAATTCTATATATACAGTTTGACCTCTCCTAAAAAAAAAAAAAATTAGTATTGAGGGAACACATACACGTGAGAGAGAGCAAGAAAGCTTACCTGACCTCAAATGTTGACAGTAACTATTTCTGAGAAAACGGGGTTTTTTTTTATTAATTACACTTTTTGCATTCTCCATAGTTTACAAATAAAAGTATCTGCTTCTTTTATAATTGAATAAAACATTATGACAATATAAAAAGCTCGGAAAATCCTGCAAATCAAAACCACAATGAGATACCACCTCACACCCACTAGGATGGTTACTGAAAACCAGAAAATACAAGCGTCGATGAAGATGCAGAGACACTGGAACCCTTGTGCACTGTTGGTGGGAATGTGCAATGGGGCAGCCACTATGGAACACAGTGCGGTGTTTCCTCAAAAACTTAGAAATAGAATTGTCATTTGATTCCGGCAATTCTGCTCCTGGGTACAGAGCCACAAGAAGTGAAAACAAGGGCTCGAGAGATGTTTGTACACCCGTGTTCACAGCAGCATTATTCACAAGAGCGGAACAGCAGAAGCACACTAACCGTCCATCCGCAGATGAATGGAAAGTCAAAACGTGGTATAAGCCTACGATGATGGGCTATTATTCATCCATGAAAAGGAAGGAAATTCTGACACGTGTCAGAACGTGGATGAACCTTGAGGAGATTAGGCTCATGAAACAACCAGTCTCAGAAAGACGAATACTGTGTGACCACGTATACGAGGTACTTAGAGTGCTCAAATCAGAAAGTCGAACAGGGGGGCTGGAGCGAGGAACGCGAAGTTACCGTTTCATGGGTATCGCGAGGGACAAAGAGTTCTGGAGGTGGTTGTGCAGCTACAGAGATGTGCTTAATGCGAATGAACTGTACACTAATAAACTAATTAATACGTAACTTTTATGTTATGTACATTATACCACGACAAACAATTGAATTTAAAAAGATCTCCAGAAGATATATATTATTCTTCAAGTGAAGAACTTCTGCCCGAGGGCGAGAGCTGCTCCCTCCCTTTGCTGGCGGTGACAGTACTGACTTCTGCATGGATTCAATAAATGTCCACGCCCTTGAAGGTGCAGCCAATCCTGGGACTTCCCACAGCACCTTCCCGGCGCAAGGGCCGGTGGGGTCGGCTAGGGCTCGGGACAAAAGCTCTCTGGCCCCTCCCCCACAGCCTGCCCAGTGGTCCCGCTGGTGTGTGTGTGTGCAAGGACACCAGCAGGTGCTCAGGGACACAGAACGGGTCATGTCAGGCATACGTGTGCGTTCATCGCTACTCACCCAACTTCAAAGATCGATTTGCTGTTCTTCACAGCCAGGGCGAGACACTTTCCTCCTTCGCTCGTGATTTTGTTTTTTCCCAGTCTGCAGAGGAGAGTCGTGCATGTGTCAGGGACTCAGCCACCCTCGTGCCCAGCACAGAGCCCTCTGGCCCCTCGTGGGAGGAGTGGCCTTTCTCCTGGGACCCACAGCATCTCCGCCCTGGGCTCCTACTCAGGGAAGGACGGATGCCGGAGGGGGGCCAGTCGGGATTCCTCTCTGGGAGACACTGAGGGACCCACGCTTCCCGGGTGTTCTCTAAACAACCTCTGGAGCATCGCTCATTCCCAACAGCAGACCAGGGAGGCTCCCGCTTCAGCTGCAAACAGTCAAGGTGTGTGTTCCCATTGCCAGGACAGCACCAGGGGCGCCCCCAAGCCCGGTGCACTGTCACCCTTGCGGGAGGGGCATTTCTATGACAGGGACAAGGATCAAGCTCTTGCTTTCGACGAGGTAGGTGCTCTGGCCTGAGTGTTTGTGTCCTCCCCCAAATCGTATTCCAAAATCCTCACTCCAGGGCGATGTTGTTGGCAGGCAGGGTGTTTGGGAGGTGATTAGGTCATGAGGGTGGAGCCCTCACGAACGGGATTAGTGACATAGAAAAGAGGCCCCAGGAGCACCCTCGACCCCTTTCCATCGTGTGAAGACACATCAAGGCCTCCTCTGTGAACCAAAAATCGAGTCCTCACCAGTCACCTAACCTGCCACCTACCTTGGTTCTTGGCCTCGCCAGCCTCCAGATCGTGAACTTATGAACAGCCTCGGGTATTTATAAGTAACTTAGCTTACAGCACTTCGTTATAGAAGCCTGAAAGGACCAAGACAATGAGGAACTTCCTGGGAGGAAAAAGACCTCCCGAAAGGGTGGAGGTTGTGGCCTTCCTGCCAGTAGTTGAGCAGACTGACATGCCAAGCTTCCCCTCATCGATGCTAAGTGGCCCTTCCAAAATCCGAGCCTCACCCACGGGTCCTAAATCCTCCACGTGGCCAGCTCACCCTCCCCACACAGGTCTGCTGATTTAACCAATAAGGCCCTGGGCTCTTTCGGGCGACATTTATTCTTCGTTTGAATAATGACCAAGGAAAGCTGCTAGGGCACTTGCACGCCCACCCCACTTACTTAAGGTGTGTGAGGCCTTTGCATTCATCCAGGATTCTGGCGACGTACCTGGCTCCGACATCAGTGATCTGGTTGTTGTATAAGCTTCGAGAGAAAGCACAGGCATAAGACTCTACGACTCCTGGTGCCGTCTTAATGACCCCCATTTTTATAAGTGATTAAGTGCCGTCTGATTTCCGAAGTCTGGGTTGAAAGGGGAAAGGAAAGGCCCGCGGAGACCAGAGTTTGGGACTCTGGGGTCTCGCAGGCTGGGTTCAAAGCCACTCTGCCACTTCCCCAGCTTTACAACCTGGGGCAAGTTACTGAACCACTCTGTGCCTCCGTTTCTTCATCTGTAACACAGGGGAAAGAATGGCAGCCCCCTCACAAGGATTCTATGAGGTCATGCCAAGCCCTTGCACGTGCTCGAGAAAATGGCAGGTGACGGGTAATTTTAGACTAAGATAACAATCAGCATCTTGAGGGAGAAACGTTTCTGAGTGTTGGAACCTCTTCCGTGTCTACCTTTTAGTCATTTCACCACGTGATGCCGATTTAACAACACGCAGAAAAGTTGAAAGTGGTAACTAGACAGGATTAAAGGGTTCCACAGTCGCTCAGAACCCCCGAGCGGAAAGGCAGCCGGCCTCATGGGCCTCAGTGTCCTCATTGCTCAGCAGAGGGGACTGAAGCCCGAAGAGGCGGGCTCCACCTTACGATCAAGAGCAGCCGTGGAGCTGGCTGGACAGGCCCATGATCTCCTACCTCGAACTCCCAAATTCAAGGTTCTGAGAACCCAACGTTTTTCGTAAGTATTTTGACAACTGATAGGAGCTATTCATGGTCTTTATCCCAACTGGTTTGAATATTCTACATTTTGCTGCAGAAATATTCAGGTGTTTGAAAACAGGGCATTCCCCAGACCCAGCATATACACTGAATTCTGATCCGTGTCTTGCCCCAGGGGTTCTGGTTGAGGCATCATGGACCCACGGTGATGAAGTCTAATACATAAACAGTTTCTGACGTTTATAAAACACATCCCCAGATATTCTCTCATTGCACCCCCCTCACCCCCCTCTCCTGTCACCACTCTTAATAGCTACTTGCCATATCAGGGTCCCAGTTACATAAGTGAGGATGCCGAGGCCCAGCACAATTTCCTGACTTGCTCGAAGAGCAGGCTACTGGCCAAGCCAAGAGCAGAACCCAGGACTCCTGGCTCCCAGCCCAGTGCTCTTTCTGCTGCTCCTGGCCATCAGTCCCCACCAACTAGTCACCCAAGTGAGTGGCAATTTCCTCCTGCTATGTATTATTATTATGTAGCTGGACCAGCGTTCTGGAGCACTACATACCCTAAATACGTCAGAATTTTGTACTTGGTCAGCTCTTCATACAGCACCTTTACCCCACTGTCAGTGATCTGGTTTACGCTGAGTCTGAAACAAAACAGCAAAGAAAAGTCAGAGATCAGAGCAGCTTGTTCACTCTGAGGGAGCAGTCACTGCACAAGGATGCACAAGCCTATAGTCCTGGAGTTTTCCCAGCCACAAACGCCCCCTGAGAGGATGGCTGTAGCAGTCAGCCAAGCAGTCCCCAGAGAGCCTGGTCTCTGTGGGCCGGCGGACCCACCCAGAACCAGCCAGCCCCCCAGTGTGGCCGCAGCACAGTGCTGATTCAACTAGAAACAGGTGGGTGAAACCCGACTCGCCACCTGAAAATGCCAGCGGAGGGCGACAGCTCACGGAGTGTGGTTCTGTGTGGGAAAATGCAAATGGCAATAGAGAAACACCGGAGTTGTGATCAGAAGAGGCAGATCTTGGCCACTCCACGGTCCAACTCCTCTTTAATGCAAATGCTGCCTCAGAGACCAGGCAGCTTAGAGGGGGGTCCATCGGGATGACAGATAGCTCCTGGGTCAAGGCCAGCTGCACACTGTAAGTGCTCTGTGGAATCCCTACACTGCCAGGATATGCTGATGTGGCTAAATTGCAAAATAATTTCCATACTACCAGGCATACCTCATTTTATCAGGCTCCACAGATACTGTGAGTTTTACAAATTGAAGGTTTGTGGCAACCCTTGCCTTGCGCAAGTCGATCGGTGTCAAAAAGATTACGACTTGCTGAAGGCTCAGATGATGGCTGGCATTTTCTTAGCAATAAAGTATTCTTTAATTGAGCTATCCATCTTATTTACAGACACGATGCTATTGCAAACAATAGATTACAGTATAATGTAAACATAACTTTTACAGGCACCAGAAAACAAAAATTCCTGTGACTAACTTTATGGTGACATTTGCTTTATGGTATTGGTGTGGAACCGAACTCACAATATCTCCGAGGTACACCTATATAATCTCTGTAAAAACTACCCTGCTCTTCTTGGTCCTCCATCACTTAGGTGAGGTTGAGGGACAGACAGAGCTCAGGGATGGATGGAAGGAAGGGATAAGGTGAGGGTCAGAGGCTGGGCGAGGTCATAGACCAGTGGTCAGCACACTGTTTCTGTAAAGGGCCAGCAAGTAAACATTTTAGGTTCTGCAGGCCGTGTGGTCTCTCCTGCAACCACTCAAGTGCATATTGGTATGGAGTAGCCAATATGTAAACAAATGGGTGTGACTATGTACCAATAAAACTTTATTTATAGACAAAATCTGTGGGCAAATTGGGCCTGCGGGCTGACCTTTGTAATAAGTAAAAGGCTGAACAGATAAAAGCTTGATTTTTAGGCCGCATCCAAATAAAGGATCAGTTCAGACACTCTAGACCCCTCCCCTGATGGTGCCTGCCTTGGCACTGGGGCACAGTACAGGTGCTGCGTGGCCATCCTTGGGTGGCAGAGGCTGCAAATCATTCCCAATATCTATGCTTTCTTAGAAACAGAATCCCCCAATTTTTTTAGCTGGGTACTCACAATCAAATTCTACCCGTTGAAACCTAAGCAGAGTGTCATAAGCAATAGCCAAGAAGTCTTCTTAAAATAATAAGGTGCAACCCTCTTTGCCCTTCCTTCGTCCTGGTGCCTTGAATGTCAACTAAATGGCTGGAGCTTGAGCAGCTCTCTTGTGTCAAGAGGTGGACGTCAGGTAGCGTGGGCAGCAGGGCAGCAAGCCATGCTCCTGATGCTTACGGAGGTGCCACAGCAGCCCAGAACGGCCCTTCTTTTATCATGGGAGGCAAATACGCTTGTAACATCTAAGCCACCAATATTTTGAATTTTCTCTGATTCTCAGCTGAAACTAATCTGAACTGTGGCCCTCGGGGAGCTCAGAATGCTTCCCTGGGGTGTCCCATTTCCTCCTGCTTTCTTGTTTACTGGTGTGGAGGAACACTTGATCCCAGCTGCCTGGGGTAGGACCACCACACTGGTGCAGAGTTTCCATCTCAGGAGATGAGCCCAGGGAGGCACCCAGCGTGAGACCGCCTAAGGCTGCAGACAAAGAGATGCTGAGCTCAGAGAAAGGGCTCCAGGCCTCCCGATTCCCAGGCTAGGGCAGCCTTGGGCTCCCAACAACCCACCATCCCCTCACAATCTCAATTTACACGCTGGTTTTGTGTAAAAGGGACCTAGAACCACTTCCAAATCCCTTCTGTTCTCCAGAAATGCATGAGCCACGCAATGGAGAACTGAAACCTTACGAGGTGTGGTCTATACAGGAAATGCTAGCAGAAAATAGCAGACTAGCCTCTCTTTCCTTGAAACCATCAAACAGGAAACTAATCAAGAGTCAGCATTCCTTACTGAACTCACTGGCAGCTCAGGGCTGCTGGCTGTGATCATGGGAAGTAACTAATGCCAACTTGCACAAACTCCGCTTTTCCTGCAATTATAAAAGCTTGACATGGGCTACAAATCTCAAAAGGCAAGTCCTTTATGATTGTGGCTCCATCACGGCCCAGCTGTGTGACCTTGAGCAACTTTTTAACTTCTCCGTGCCTCTACTCTCTCACTTGTCAAAGACAAGACAATTGCAGTACCTACCTTGTAGGATTGTGCAGAGAATTAAGTCTGGTAATATTTGTAACGACTTCACCCGTTCTCAATAAATGCTGATTGTTATTACATTTGACTCTTGAACAACATAGGTTTGAACTGCATGGGCCCACTTATAAATGGATTTTTTTTCAATAAATATATTGGCATATTTTTGGAGATCTGCAAAAATTTGAAAAAACTTGCAAGCCGTATAGCCTAGAAATATTTTCAAAAATTAAGGAAAAATTAGGTAGGTCATAAATGCATAAAATATATGTATTTCCTCTTCCTTATGATTTTCTTAATAACATTTTCTCTCTACTTTATTGTCAGAATACAGTATTTAATCCACATAACATACAAAACATGTTATCACGTAATCAACTGTTTATGTGATCAGTAAGGCTTCCAGCCAACAGTAGGCTATTCATAGTAAAGTGTTTGGGGAGTCAAAAGTTTTATGTGGATTTTCTACTGCAGGGGGTCAGCACCCCTAACCGCCATATAGTTCAAGGGTCAACTGTACTGCAATTGCTAGGATATGAGCATCTCCTTTTTCCAGATGAAGACACGGAGGCTCAGAGAAGTCAAGCGACTTGTTCAAGGACACCCGGCTGAGGCCCATCTGGGTCTGCCTGACTTCGAGCTTTGCTCCTTGTCCTCTGCCCGCCTGCGACAGAGAAGGTTCCGGATGTTTCAAGACCGGTGGTCATGATTCCTAGGGACACCCAGGAGATCCCGTGCCACGAGGTCGGCCCGTGTGTCCCCGGAGCCTGGCCCGCCCCAGCCGCCCCATCCCTGCTGCCCGTGCCCGGCGGCCTCACCTGACGACGGTGAGGCAGCTGAAGCAAGGCTGCAGCTCCCGCACGCCGTAGTCGTTGAGGTTGTTGTTGTCCAGGTCAAGACCCAGCTGCTTGCGGAAGTGGTGCAGGACGAAGGCCAGGGCGCTGCAGTCGGCCGAGTAGGCGTTGCAGTAGGTCAGCTTGAGGTAGTTGGCGCAGATGCGCCTGGCCGCCAGCTGCCCCGCCTTCTCGCTCTGCGTCTCGTAGATGCAACGCAGCATCCAGATGAAGGTGGGCATGGCCTGCACCTGGCTGAAGCCCCCGGACTGAACGCGCGGCAGGTGCTTCAGGTGGGACCGCAGGCTGGCGAACAGGTGTGCCCACAGGGCCTTGCGCTTCCTCCTCAGGGCCGCAGCGGGCACCAGGTGCTGCAGGAGCTTCTGCTTGGCTTTGGACAACAGCCCGCACAGGAAGAGGTTGATGAACTGAAAGTGATCCTTGTTCCTGAAGGGGTCTTCCGTCGCCAGGCCACTGTTCCCCAGGCACTGGAAAGGGAAGAAGATGGGAGAACAGGAGGCCGCCCCCGCCTCCCCGGGAGGCGCCCACTCCTGGAAGAACCTGAGAAGCTCCTGAGTGCCCACCTTGTCATCCACCACGAGAAAGAAGGCGGTAAAGAAGGCCTGGAGGGTGACGTGGAAAAACTCGTAGGACGGCTGGTCGCCCCCGAGGCCCAGCTCGGGCATGGCCCTCAGGAAGCCCAGCTGCAGGGCTTCCTCCTGCAGGTCGGAGGCCTGCACCACCTCCTGGCCGAAGACAAAGAGGCTCTTCTCCATGCCCCAGTGGGCCACCTGCCCCAGCGAGTGCAGGGTGCCCTGGCCGGCGCGGAAAGTCTGCGTCTGGCTCCGTGTGTTCCTCTGCACCAGGCTGGTGGGCTGTGTCCTGTTCAGGTGGACCTCGGTGACCAGCAGGAAGACGTCGGTCAGGGTCACTGTGCAGTCGGGCAGCTGCGGGGAGCTGTCGAAGGCGCTGTGGAAGTGCTGGAAGCAGCGAAAGATGATCCAGCAGAAGAGGGGCACGGTGCACAGGCTGCAGAGGTTGGGGTTGGCTTCCAGCTGCTCCAGCAGGTGGCTCTGCACCGCCCGGTCCGGGAACATCTTCCTGGTGTAGGCCTGCAGGTGGCTGGGCGAGAAGCCCCGCAGAAGCACCTTCTTCCGAAGGAGCTGGCGTGGGATCTCGGTGCCCGTGCGGGCCGTGAGCAGCTTGGCGGCCCCCTTGAGCAGGGTCCCACTGAGCAGGTTGGCCAGCAGGACCAGGGGGTGGACGGGCTCCCAAGGCGAGGACGTGTCGGGCACGTGGCTCAGGTCAAAGTCCGAGTGGAGCTCATCCAGGCCGTCGAAGGTAAAGACGGCCGTGTGCGGGAAGCGCAGCAGGAAGGCGAACACCTCCTCGGGGTCCTGCTCCGGGTAGCAGTGATGCTTGAAGAGCAGGTCCTGCAGACTCAGCACGTCGCTCTCCTTGAAGCAGCTGAACATGCGGCAGCGGAAGTGGAAAAAGAACTTGAGCCCGGCGTCCAGCTGGCCCGCGGCCCAGACGCTCTGCAGCCGCTGCAGCAGCATGGACTTGCCCACGCCGGCGTCCCCGAAGATGAAGACGGTCTCGCCCTGCTCGCTGAGGACACCCGTGGAGTGGTCCAGCAGGCAGGCCAGGCTGCCCAGGCTGCCCAGGCTCTCGTTGCTGAAGTCGACCAGCTCCATGACGGTGTCCGTGTACATCTCTTCCAGCAGCAGCTCCTCCTTCTGTGCATAGCACAAGATGAACTTGGAGTCGCGGCTCAGTTGGTGCCGCAGCTTCTGGGTGTACCTGCTCACTGCGGGGAGAACGGGGCCGATGGGGCACAGGAGTCTCCCAGGAGGCGAGGTGCCCCAGGAGAGGCGGAGGCAGAGACAGAGAGAGAAAAGCAGAAGCCAAATGGGAGGTCTTGGGGTGGGGGGAGAAGCAAGCACACAGACAAACCCGCAGCCTGGAACCTGAGGCCAGGGTCAAGGACTCCTCAGATAAGAGCCAGAGCTCTGGTCCTTTAGCCCGAGGGTCATAGATTTTACCTGGTGTCAGTGTCTGAGACAGGCTCTCATATTCCTCTGTACAAGCTGTCACTGAACTCCAGCTAAAAACTGAAGCTCCCTCACACTCCAGGGCCAGGCCACAGTGGGGGGGGGGCCTGCAGCCCCACCCCACCCCCAGGGCCCTGTTCAAGTGGCTGGAGCCAGTGAGTCCCCATCGAAACTCAAATTGTGGAAGAAGAAACCGAACTGCCCTAACCTTTCTAATGCTGCTCTTGAAAAAAAACACATAGTCTCACGAAACCGCATGGCAAATCTTTTGGTGATAAAATACAACACGGACGGTAACGTGGATTGCAAAGAAGCCGTGCCTCACCTAAAACACGGCAGCTGAGCAGGCTAGGATGAAACCAGCCTCCCTGTCCACGCAGAGCTCACAGCCTTGCTTCCCAGCAGAGGCCCGGGCATCACTGACGTTCAGTACGTGTTCCCCGGGTGAGCCCTGTGCCAGCCCACGGGGGAGCAGACGTAGTAACATGCTCACGTGGGTGCCACACTCTCAGAAGCAGAGCTAGGGAATGGGGCTCATGCCAGAAGGGAGCTGGTCCTTCCCCCAGACAAAAACGATGTGCTTTAAAATAGTTTTTAGATTGTAATTAGAATGTGGATGGCAAATATTAGACACACGTGCACATTTCCAGATCTATCTATAAGCCTTCCCCATCGATTTAGCCCAACTTGATTGTCTGCTTAAAATTTGTGAATTATAGTTTTACTAAGGCATAACGTACATACCATAAAATTCACCTCACCATTTTACCATAGGAATGGTGTACTAGTCAATGTTTTTTAGTGAATTTACAAAGTTACGCAAATGTCGGCTACAATCTAGTTCGAGAACACACCCATCATAAGTCCATTTGCCACCAATCTCTGCCCCCACCCCGGCCCCAGGCAACCATCTGCTTCGGTCTCTACAAATTGGCTTTTTCGGGATGGGATGTTCATATAAATGGAATCATATAATAGGTAGTCTTTCACATCTGGCTTTCTCGTAGAGTGCGTTTGTACTTTAAAAGTTATCAAAGCCACTGGCTAACAAGACTGCTGGAGAAGTCCTTTTGAAAGACCTGCCATCACGGGAATACTTCCCTTGTGTCACGGGAGAAGGAAACAAGCGCGGTGGGAAGAGCAGCAGGAGTGAGAAGCTGGGAGTTGCTGGCAGGTAGTTACCGGGGGCCGCAGAAGCAGGAGCTTGGCCCTGACACTCTGCAGGTTGGCCTGGCTTCCCCTAAAACACACGCCTGTCTGGGACATTGTCTTTTGTTTTTTATTTTCAAGGGCAATTTGGACTCTCTAAAAATCAGAGTGTGGGATCTTGGTGCTGGTATGTTGCCGACAACCGTCTCAAAGTGGAGAGGGCACAAGCATGGGAAGAAGACCCGCGACCAGGGCCCCGAGGATGAGCCCTCACGCCACCGAGAACCACTGTTGTCCTCGTCACCATTTGAACGATTCATGCGTGATGATTTACTGTCGCTCTCCTGTGCTAGCCTCAGAGCTCCGAAGGGCAGGAGACATATCTGGGTCCGTTCCCGTCTGTAATCCAGGCATCCGGCACGGTGCCTTGGCACATAGTGGGTGCCGTATTAATGCCTGTCAAACTAGCCAAGTAACTAATGGGGTACCATGGCGCTCTGGAAATGAGGACTGGCTGTCAGGGGTGATAGAAGAATACGTTGCCTAAAATCAAATCTTGATTTAAAGGGGAAAACGCAACCTTGAATTTGTGTAACCATGAGAATGTCTGTGTATGTCAGACTAGGAAGTTAGCAAGCGGTCAGAATGGAGGCTACGCCCACAGGCCCCTCATGAGTCAGGCCAGCTACCTGGGGCCACTTCCATCACAGTGTCCTGGGCAGCACCTGGGCAACAGGGGACCAGCTTTCCTTTTCTAAAAGGAACACGGCACCAGGCCTGCAGCCTGAGGTGCGAGGCAGGGCGGGCAAAGGGGGGCCAGCGTTCACGCCCTGCAGAGTGTCCATGCGACAGCACGTCCAAACCCCAGGGCCCCTTTGCTCGGTGTCTGCAGTGCCGCTAGGGCTCGCTCGTACCTGGGTCAGTGTTGACAACAACTTTGCTCTGAATGAGTTTGGAAGAGGAGAAGCCGACCTCCACCAGCCAAGGCCTGAGGTCCACGTACGCGTCTTCGAGTTGCTGGAGCACATAGATGAAGAACTCGGACACCTCCTCCCCCTTGCTCTGTACCAAGTCCAGAATTTTGCGGACCTGGTGGCGACACAGGCATGGCAGTGTGAGCGGGCGCTAAGGGGAGGTCCCTCCCCCGGAAGGCCCACACGGCAGGGCTCCGAACGCTTACGGCAGCCTCAAGCCTGACCGTCCACCCCGCTGGTGTGAGATGTTCCACACTGAAGGTCTAGAACCGGTGGAATGGCCCCCTTAGCGAGACATAAATCTATACACCTCTAAGAAACCAAGAGCTTCCACGAGCCTAATAATGAAAAGGCCAGACTCCCAGCTCGGGCCACGCCCACCCCTGGAATCCCCTCTGCCTCCTTTTCCCTCCTGACCTAACACTTCTGCTCTCTGGGAAGGATGCTGAGGGGGAGAATGTCACACAGTGCCACACAGTGAGTGAATAACGGACCTCCACGTAAGTCATATCTTAAAAAAAAAAAAAAAAGCGCTTCATGTGCTATTAAAACCTCAGGGGAAAAACATTACCCAAGTGTGCACTTTTCCCAGAAGCCATTCTGGTCTCTTCTGAGCCCAGCAGGATGCGTCACAAACAGGTGCTGTCACTCCTCTAAGCGAAATCAGTCTAAGATCTTGCCCATCTCAGTTTTGAGGAGACGACACAAAGCCGAGTGACACTTAGGGCCGCTAAGGCTTCCCAGCGGGCTGGGGGTGATTCTGCACTGTGGACCCAGCTTTGGGTGCGGCCACCCGCAGCAGACGGCTCTGCGGAGTTTAAAGGCCCTGGAGAAAATCACTGCTAGTGTTTTATGCTCATTTCTGTTTCCCTCCTACTGATTTAAAGTGAATCTTAAAATGGGTTGTTTGGGAACCAAGGCACATAGCCACGAGGGCCAAGAGGTAAAGGATCTGCTCTTGGCACGAACTCAGAGGCACAACACATAACCGTGTATAATAAGCCTTGACCTCAAGCCTTTCTCTTGTAAAACTGACCCCACTAGGCAATTCTACCCAAGCGTTTCAACCGGGAGAAGCCCCCTCTGGCCACCAAGCCTCGCACCCTGCCAAGGCCAATCCCTGTCGCCGCCAGCACCTTGTCGGGCTGCGTGGGGCAGGCGCCCACGATCTCCGCATCCTCATCCGAGAAGTAGTCATTCTTCAGCAGGTTGTCCACCAGACACTGCGTGTTGCGGATGTGCGTGACCAGAAGTTCACGGTTGATTTTCAACAATTTAACGTAGGAGCAGGACGCAGATGGGATGATTTCCATCTCACTGCACACCTGCTTTTCCATGGCTAAAGGTGCAAGCGGCTACTTTTTCCAAAGTCATCTTTGGCTACATGTGTCGTCCTGGCAGACGGGCCATCAGGAGCCAGGGCCCCTCCCTCAGTGCAGCCCCTGAAGTGACACATGAAATCACCAGTGGAGCAAAGGCCATGGGAAAGATCCCTCCCTCTCTCCCTCCGGTCCTGGAATTTGTCTGCTCAGAGCAGGAGGGAGTCATGCTTAAGACACTGGCCTGAGATGCAGTACAGAAAAAAAAAAATCATAATTTAATTGCCTCTGTTTGGGTCCATCGTTAAGGTAGGTGACTAGGGGTACATGACTCTTTTTGTCAGTTGGTTTGTTTGGCAAAACTTTCAAATTATGATTCTTTTAAGCGTGCCTCAATCCTAGACTGCGACGGAGATGAAAAGGTATGTCATCTTCCATCAAAAGGTTCACTGGGTTTGGAGGTTTCTGCATACTCGAAGTGGGGGAAGGGCCCCGAACGGGGGTGGAGGCAGAGGAACTGTGGGGGCTGCTGAGAGAGGATCTGAATGGAAAATGGCCTGAGGACAGAGACGGCCTGCGGGAGCCGGAGCCCAGGAACCTGGGCACAGTGACATCTCTGTCATCATCGCCCGTGCTGTGCTATGCTGTGTTCCTCCCCAGAACCCTACTCCAGCTGTCCTTCCATCTTTAGCAAAGACTGCGGTGTATAGGCACCTTGGGGAACGAAGGCGGAGCGATGGTATGTGAGGAGCTGGGCGGGGCTGGGGGCGCGATGTGTGGGGGGTGGGGAGTTGGCAAGAGGGAGAACTGGCCCAGACTTCAGACTTCCAAGCGGTAGGTGACCAGGAGAGACCACCTCGCAGAAATGCTTGGGAACCTCATGCTTGTGCTGGACTTCCTGTCTAGGTCAGAACAGGAGCCCAAGCTACATGTGTATTAAAAAAACAACTTGGTCATCAAGTTGCACTGATTCCTTTCTTAAAAGATCCCTTCTGCCACTTCTGCAGGCATCCTTGTGAATATAAAATGGATCATTATCTTGGAAGTAGAAAAGCCTTGAACTGGCCACTTAGCCCTTCATCCAGGGAGGAAAACCCACACATTTTAGAGAGATAATGTAAAAAAAAAATTCACAGACTTCGAAACACTGTCGACATCATTAATGTATGTTTCTACAAGTCCGTTAACATTCAAGTCCAGTGGTTCTTAAATTTATTTCCACCAAGTCACACACGACTGTCCTGGTCTTTGACACACTTCCATATTTTCTGGGGTTTTTTTGCCTGTTTCGGTTGCTAACCACTCCGAGCCTTGTAGAGTCTCAGCGAGACCCACACAATCACTTTCTGTGTATAACCTGGGTGATCGAGCAGGAAATAGCACAACGTAACATATTAAGTAATAGGAGGACAAGAGGTCCTTACCAAAAAGGATTCGAAGGGATGAAAACCCTTGGTTAGTTACCATTCTGCTAAAAATAAGCATTAATAGACATTAATTCAGCCTCTTCTGTGGTGGTTAATTCTAGGACCCGCTTCAGGACCCAGAGCCTTAGGGAATTCTTTCTCTTAAGGGGTTATCGGTTGATAGAGCTAAATTTAAATTAGTGGTTGACAATACCTTTTCAAGTTTCTGGCACCGTGCCCTGAAGTCGGTCAGAGTGTTTAAAAATGACATTCTCTCCCTAAATCTTCAATTTCCAATTTCTTTCTGAAATCTGCAAAATCAAAGAAAAGATTGTCATGAATGGTGAATGAATGAATGCAATCGGCGTCAGGAGCAGCCGGAGGGGTAATGGGGCAGGAGTGGGAGAAAGGCACACCTTCCGGGAGCCCCTTCAAGGCCATGTGAGGGGCTGCCTTCCCAGCTGAGGACAAGCACAGTGAAGGTCAGAGGCCTCCCAGGGCCGGAAGGCCTCCCCTGGACATTCATTTGTTCCTTTTCACTCACCGTGCATTTGTGGATCATAAGGAACAAAGAGTGAATAAAGCCAACTGTATTCCTGCCCTCGGGGGCTTCCGGACAAGGCAGACAGTGTGACCCTGACAGAAACCTACTAGACCACCAAATGCAGAGAAAACAAAATGACGGAAGGCAAGGAAGAGGCGGATAGTGGAGGGAAGAAAGCAAAGACTTCTGAATGAGGTGAACTTGGAACCCCAGCACGGAGGGTGGTCAGCGTCAGCCAAACATCTGGGGAAGGCGAGTGAGCTGCAGGGCTTAGTGGGGTGCTGTGGCTGAACCAGTACCAGAATCACGCAGCGAGGTCACAGGGACACCTTAGAGAAAGGACTCACTTGTAAAGGGGTCCCACCTCCGGAGCGTGGCGGGGTCTCAGGGGCAGAGACTGAATTCCATGCCTGTTTCTAGCCAGGAATCACGGGAGGCCCCAGCAACACCCCTCCACACACACTCACACACAGACACACTCACACATACAGACACTCACACACAGACACACTCACACATACAGACACTCACACACAGACACACTCACACAGACATACACATACTCACACACACTCACACACTAACAGACACACCCACACATACACTCATACATATATACACACTCACACACACTCATTTTCACTTTCTAAAGAGGGATTTATTCCAGACCTGCTTTTTCTTCCCCTTTTCACTAGCCCAGGGAATCCCCAAAGGAAATGTACACTCTCTGTAACTGAGATACTAAAATAAAAACACTTTAGAAAGACCGCATGGATGGTCCCTTCTGTGTTTTAATAACTTAACCCAAGTATAAAAGCAATACCTGCTCACTGCGGAAAATTCGGGAGATAAACAGTTTATAGGGGAAAGAGTCACCTATCACCCACTAAATATTTTGGAGTACCTCCTTTCTGCTTCTCTCACGGGGCTGTTATGCCTACGCTGATTTCCTGCATGCTCGGCCTCACACTTCAGTCAGCCCTTCGACAACGTGGGGCTGAGATGTTTCAACTTCCGCCCCATTGAAAATCCCGGTATAGCTTCCAATTCCCCCAAAACTTAACTGCTACTAGCCTACTGTTGACTAGAAGCCTTACCAATAACATAAACAGTCAATTAACACAACTTTTGTATGTGATATTACATACTGTATTCTTACTATAAAGTAGAATAAATGTTAACAAAGTCATAAAGAAAATACATCTACAGTATTTATTGAAAAAAATCCACATCTAAGTGGGCCTGCGTGGTTCAAACCCGTGTTGTGCAAGGGTCAGCTGCACATGCATTCGCTGTACCTTTACTGTTACCGCTCACCCCGTGTTGCTCTGTAACCACCAAGGCCCCCTTTGGAGCTGCAGAAGCTGGTTTCTGACAGATGCTTTGCTTCCCTGGTTTCTATTTCATAAAGAAGAGTAAGAGCCGCCCACCACTCTTCGCTCTGTCAAAGCCTCGGACCTGAGAAATTCCGTGTGCCAAACAGAGAAGCAACAACGATGCTGAATGGTGCCACCTTCCTTGGCCCGACCCGCCTGCCTGAGCCGCCAAGGAAAACCTGGACGCCTCCACCAGCTGCCAGTCACACGACAACGGGCTACCATCAACTGGACCGAGGCAGGCGGGGCCGGGGCAGCTGGAAAGACTCCAGGTGCCTCAGTCCCATGCACCCTTCTCAGCGATTCAGTGCCAAGCTCTGTGCCGCGTGGCGGCCCCAGCAGGGCGCAGAACGGTCAGAACGGACACTGAGTCAGCGCTTTACCGGGGCCCAGCGTCCGTCTGATGCTCTGCACGCACTGTGACAGGCAGGAGAGCACAGGGCTTAGACGTGGTCTCTGAAGCCAACCGGCCGAGTTTGAACCCCGACTCCACCACTCATTAGCAAGTTAGTCTTTCTCTCGGCACCTCAGTTTCCTCAAAATGAAGTCTCTACCTCCAAATGTCACTGTAAGAATTAAGTTAATGTCCATCAAGTGCCTAGACCGGGGCCGGCGAATACCAAATACTCAGTAATTATCACTTCCTTTAATCTTCAATCATTCAATCCTTAGGACAGCTATAGGGGGCAGAGGTCACTGGGACATCAATTTACAAATGAGGAAACCGAGTCACACAGACGGTCGTACATAAAACAAAGAGCCCTGCTCTCGTGGGCTTCATAACTCTAGTGAAGGGAGACAGGCAATCAACAGAAGCAGGGAAACAGAGCTGAGATTAGTATTAGAGAGGAAAACACCCAGGCCTGGGAAGGAGTAGGCTGGGGTGGGCAGGGCGGCATCAAAGGCCTCTGGTCCAGGAAAGCCCTCAGTCCTAGGCAAACCAGGAGGGTCGATCACCCTGAAAGTGTCAAGAATGGCCCCACTGAGAAGACGAGGTCTGGGCAGGGCCTGAAAGAGGTGGGGGACCAGGCAGAAAGAGTCCAAGGGGCAGGAAGGCTTTGAGGTGGGAGGGGCCTGTGCAGCTGGTGGGGCTGAGAAGGAAGCCTGCTCCATCCCACCTGGGCCCACAATAATGCAACGAGGAGAGCTTCCTGCTCACTTCTGCGGGACACAGGGTGTGAGCAAGAAACACCTTTGTTCTTCGAGATTCTGAGATTTTGGAATTATCTGCTACTTCAGCACCACTAGCGAGCTTGACGGACACCATAATTTTGGACAAGAAAAGCATTGGGCACATCGATAAACGGAGGCCCAGTTTCCAGGGAGCTGTCCAAGGCCAGATGGCCAGAGGCAGAGCAGGGACCATTAAGAATCTGGCTTCCCACAGTCCTCTCCTTCCGACAGCAGTTTCTATAGGACAGAACCCACCGCAGTAAAGAATCACTCACGGGAAAGATAAGCCACTATGATTTTTTAAAATATCATAAAACCGACTTTATTTATAGAAGTGAGTGAAAATAAAGGATCATTCCTTGCTTTACTCAGATGTAGAAGTAATCGAAATGAGAAAATACTGACTTATTGAAAAGAAAAAAGGCCAAAATAGATAGTAAGCCACTCATACTTTTTTTTTTCAATTACAGTTGATAGCCAAGATTTTATTTTGTACTAATTTCAGGTGTACAGCAAAGTGGTTAGACATTTACATAATTCACACATGCTCTTGATCTGTGCTCAGGTGGCCGTGTTTGCTGGCTGTGGTCCCAGGTCCTGTTCCCTCACTCTCCCGAGCTACTCAGCCCACACCAAACCACAGCCAGCTTAGCCCAGTCCACCGCCATCACCCCTGTCGGCATCATCGGGAAGCAACCACGATGAGTGATAGAAAAGAATGTGATGGAGCCAGATGTACTGACATAGAAAGGTCTTCAAGACATATTATCACTTGAAAAATACAAGCTGCTGAGAGAAATATAGAGTATAATAACTGATATAACTGGCCCACATTGCTTGCCCTGCAAACACACGAAGAACTAGATATTTTCTGTAAGCATACGTCTATGAACATAAATGCAACGGAAATACCTGGAAGAAGACATATGTTATGAGGAGAGAGATTACTTGTAAACAGGGAAGAAGGTACCAAGACTGGCATAGTACTTTGATTTGTAATGTTTTAAGTTTTTACAGGAATATATACTTGCGTAATTTAAAGTGTAGCCATCAAATACCATCTCTGGCAAAGCCACAACCTGCCAAACACAACATGGGCTTCTAAAATCTTCTACTTATCACAGTCCTGGACAATAGGAATTGATAATTGATATTTATTTATTGAATCTAGGTTTAATAAGGTAAAATAAAGCCATCATTCCCTGTCTACCTCAAACAGGTACCTGCCTACATCAGAGATCATATTACCCAGGATTGCAAACCATCAGTTAGAACAAGCTTCCTCAAACTGATGGTGAACCCCAGCATAATGTGACCACACATGTCCACAAAAGCCAAGGATTGTATGTGATTCTCTTCAAGAAAACTACTTCTCCCTTGAGTAAGATTCATTTTGGTGAATAGGATCCACAGCCTCCCCAGACCAGTTTTACCACAATAAACACGACAGCACGATGTTGGTTCACATGAGCCACTTGGGTATTCAGGGATAAAGGGATGATGGGAACAGCATGACTTCATTGCTCTCAAGTTGCCCAACAATGAGGTGGGCGGGCTAACCCATCCCAACAGCTACCAAATAGGAAGCTAATATGGAGCATATTTTTATGCAATATTGATAGAGCTGTAGATAGAACACACACAATGGGTCAGGTCAAACTGGTTCCTACTTTCTCTGCTGCAAATCCAGAAAAACATTAGCTCGCTTTTGCTTCCAAGTCTCGGAAACTAAATAAACACAAGCCACCATTCCTTACTGGGTCTACAGAGAACCTTATCTCTCATGGTTGGTTTTTTAAGTTTGTGGGTTGGGTTTTTTTTTCCTCTATTCATTTTTCATGTTTTGTTTTCAATTTTTTCACCTGGAAAACAAGCCCAGTCCTGTATGCCTCTACCATACCAGAAAACTAGTAACAGCCCCTGAGAAATTTTAGCAGATGGATGAGGCTACAATTATTATCTGAAGCTTTTAATTCTATTAACACTCGTTTACTTTAAGTATCTGAAAGCCTTTAATTCCTCAGAATTCCAAAGCAGGTACAAACATCAGTCTGTCTCTCACAATATCGCCTCTCGCTCTTTCTCCCTCTCTCTCTTCATCTCTCTCTCTCCTTTTTCCACTTTCTCTCTTGTGAAAGTACTACAAAGTTTGAACTCTAGAGACAGACACTCCCAGCCTGACTATGAAGAAAGGAATGCAGCCACAGCTCTGAGGCGGGCGAGGGTGGAATGCAGACATCTTTCTCCGCCGCCTGGGCCTTCTGGGAAGCCACGTGTCTGGGACTCCACATTCTCTGAACCACGCATCTTCCTCCGGTCAAGAAACTCTGACAGTGCGTGCAGAGCCAGCCCCTCCATAACCTGCCGAAGCTGTGGACTTCTGAAGTAGAACAGAATGTTCTCCAACATCCTCACTTTAGAAATGAGGAAACTGAGGCCCTGCTTGATTGACTAGAATTAGAACCTGGTTCTTGGCACTGACACAGATGCTTCTTCTTCTTCTTCTTCTTTTTTTTTTTTTTTACTTCAGGTGGGAGGAGCTCCCTCGGCTGCTGAGAGTCACCCCCTACCCCTACTCCCAGCAGGGACTGCCACCTGTCAGATTGAGGAAAGGGTGGGGGCTCCCCTCAGCCCCTCTCTCCCTATGGGAACTTCCCCCTATGGTACCTTACCCACTTCTCACAGAGGATGGTGCCCTTTCTTCCCTTCCCAACGATGGATGGTGGCAGTGAAGGGCAAAGACTCCAAATCAGGCTGCCTGATTCCGATCACTAGCTGTGTGATTTAGATGCCACCACCCTTCGGTGTTCTTACCTATGAAATGCAGATAATCATAGCACCTACCTCCTAGGGGCACTGTGAAGATTCAATGAGTTAAAACCTATCGCGTTAAGAACAGCACTGGTCGCATTGGAAGCACAATTCATGATCAAGAAGGTGGTGCAGCCGGGACTTTCGTCTGATTCATCTTTGTGGCCTAGCACTTGACTATGAGGGACGGTGTCTGTCTGGTTAGTCACCGTCTCTCCAGCATATAGAGGATGCTAGATAAGAAACTGTCAAATGAATGAACCTGGCACAGGGACCTGTTTATAGCAGGTGCTGCTTCATCAGTGCCCACTGAACAAGTATGTGGGTTTCCAGAGTCTACAGACTCATTTAGGGAATGCCGTTGGCCGCGTTTACCAGCGGATGCGTTCCACTTGGCAGGCACCAGCATTTTTTCACTGCGCTAAGGGCATTTACATCAGCTGCTGTCGTCACGAGTTTTACCAGAGCCCAGCTCTCAATTTCCAGAGCGCTGTCTGTACGTTCTATACGTTCTCTTGGGACGGAATCACCGACTGCTTTGTGACAATGCCCCAGCTTGCAAAACACAAAGTTCCAAACCACCCTGCTTGATATTCCTCCGACGGACCTCTGAATACAAATATCCTAATAAGAAACCCAACAGAAGACAACAGAGCCTTGAATCAGAAACCAGGGTCTGGAACTCGGTAAACGGGATTAAGCGCTTATGCGGAAGAAAATGCCACAGAGCGGCAGGTCCGGAAGCCAGGGGACATCTGGAGATGGCATTTAGGACTGACACAGAAAGTGTCTGGGGCTTCGTAAATTAAAGGCACTCCACAAGAATAAAATGTATTCGTCACTTCGGAGGCTTGTGTTGAAACTTGGCCTTGAGTAAATAAACACTCTGCTGATTGCTGGCCAAAGCACTTAGCCTGAGACTTTTATTCACCCCGCTTGAATGTGTAGCCACAGGCAGCAGCTCTCTAGGACACAAAGCCACCCCGAAGCTCAGCCAGAGGGCACCTGGGATGTGTTGGGGTGACCCCAAGGGGCACTGAGAGGTTGAGAAGATGGCAAGATTTCCCAAAAGGCAGCACACCAGGGCCTGGACCACCTCAGAGCCCTCACCCAGTGTGGTACCGTCACAGGACGAGGCCCTCCCAGCCAGCCAAGGTCCACCTGACCTGCCGTTGCCTCTCACACTGTGACCTCATGACAACCTCACAGGGGTGAGGAGAAAGCGGTAGTGTAGACAGCCCTTAAAGTTGGCCGGCAGGCACTGTGAGGTCGGACCCCTCATGGCTTGGAGGTCTTTCTGTGACCTAAAAACTCCAAATAAAGAATGTCCCCCCACCCCAAATCTGTGCCTTTTAAGTGTATGCAAATTCCCCAGTAGATGAATAGGGCAAGGAACACAGCTCTTTGGGGCTAAACCCAGAGAGGGAACTGACTAGCATGAAAAAGTCCCATCCCCTTTCCTTTGGCCACAGGGTCCCCAGAATTTTTCACCTGCAGACCTTGACACTCTGACACTCACATTCTCAACCTGCCTCCACTCTGTGGGGCCTTTTGCCAGGAAGGATGGGAATCGGCCCACACCCATCCATCAAGGCTCCCGCTGAAGGATGCTGGCCCCGAGGAGGCCGGCACGCATTTACACACATCTGCCCCACAAAACCACAGGCAGACTGGGCTCTAGATCCTGGTTCTGCCATCTTTTCCTTTCTTCTGAGCTCAGTTCCTTCATCTGAAAATTGAAACCATAATTTCTGTCTCCAGAATTGTTTTATACATTAAGACAAGGTTTATAAAGGTTTATAAATAGAGGTCGTTGATTAGCATTTTCCTGTAGATTACGAACATAGAGGAAAAGCAGAGGAAGAAGGGCTTCTCAAGGCCTCCCACTTCCTTTACAAGAAAATTCCGAGTCCTTCCCAGCCCAAAGGTTCTGCCTGGCCCGAGCATGGTTCATTCTTTAGCTCCCTCTGCATCCTGCTCAACACACCCACTGCTTCCTCGCCATTCAGCCTCCAAACCTGCTATTTCCTGCATCCCCAAGAATTAGTTAAAAAGGCTCATTTGCAGAGAGGCATATCCCAGACTCCTTTAACCCTGGTACAGATTTGCTATTGTAATGTTTTCACTGACAGCACATACCACAATTTATAACTGTATGTATTTGTGTGTTTCCTATCCCTTCTTCCTCCAGTAGCTGGCAAACTCCATTCTGCCAAGGCCAGGTCTGTTTCATTCATTACTATACCCCAACACTTAGTAGACTCCTGGCACCAGCACCATCTTCTGATAATATTTGTTGAATCAGCGTGATAACGAATTAAAGCCCCAAAGAGCCAGGAGGAACCGGGAGCTACAGAAAGCTTTCTAACTGCCTTCATTCCACACCAGGCTGGGGGGCCAGCTGAGCACCTCACACCCGCAGGAAAGCGAGAAAAAACAGTGGCCACCTCAGTCAGTCAGAAAAGCTAAAGCAACCAGAACTCACTCATTGGAGAATTTGCCTTTCTGGGCCCAGAGCTCCACTGGCCCATGCCTCTTGGAAGATGGTCACAGCTCCACAAGAGGCCAACACTACTGGGATGTAAAGAAGAAGGGAGATGAGTAAGGAATTTTTTAAAAGGTAGTGCGTGTACTTGGGACAGGCCACTGCACCCATGATGGGATGTTAAGTCCTTTCGTGTCCGCCTGAGCCCCATCCTGGGAACCCCCAGGCCCGGTTTCTGTCTTCCCAATTACCCGCACACTTGTCTGCGTGAAGGTATGTTTTATGATACCCGGGCTAATGATCTCAGTGCACTCGGATGACATTTATCTCAAAATAAACATCATAACCCACAACATTAGTCAATACTAGTATCACAGTTCCCCCGCCCTGCCCCACCCCATGGATATTAGGTCATCCAGTGTAAGCAATGGTTGAGGTTGAAAAGTTGCAAATCTGGGGCAGAGTTGGGGGAGTCCCACTTCCACTTCATAAACAGGCAGTTCTTGGAAGCTGGGGGTCTGTATGCAGAGCCCTGTGTACAGAGAGCAGTGCACCATCTGCCAGTCACAGGAGGCGAGCAGAGTGCGGGGCACCTCACTGGTTCAGTGGTAGGAACCGGGTTCCTGCTTCACATCCTGAGTGCAGCGCTTACGGTTTCCTTTGAGCGGTTTCATTTCACTGAATCTCAGTTGTCTCATCTGCAAAATGGGGGAATTGCTAAGCACTGCATAGGATTGTTGGGGAGATTAAATGAGGAACGAGAAAAGAAAAAAAGAAAAAGAGAAAAGGCCCAAATCTAAAGCCTTAGAGCAGTGTTGCGCACAGTAAATCATACAAGTGCTTGCTATTACCACCGAGGGTCTGCCAGATCAGACGTACTGTCATTAAATTTCATTTAATCAAACCTCAAACCAATCCTTCCAGATAGGTAGAATTATCCCACTTTACAGATATAAATGAAGGTCCATGAGGGCTAAGTACCTTATTCAAAGCCACACAGCTAGGAGATGGCGAAACCAGCACTCAAACCCATGTAATCATCATAACCATTATTATCCTAACGATTACCACTTACTGAAAGCCAGGTGGTGTGCTAAGCACTTTACATTGATTATCTCATCAAATACTCAAAACCACCTGTAAGGAAAGAATTACATAACTATTTTACAAAGGAGGGCACAAGGTTGGACAGGCTAACTCTGTTGGCTGAGGTCACAAAATAAGTTAAGGAATGCAGCGTGGCTTGATCCCAGTCTGACACCAAATCCCATCGTTTCTTCCATTACAGTCCTGTCTGTCTGGTACTTGTTAGAGATTTTGTATCTCTACTTGAAATTATCGATGCGCCTGAATTGATATTAAATGTAAAACACTGGCCCTGTTAAATGGAGTCCGGGAATGGCTCTCTCCATTGAAAGGACTCATCCCTGTTCTGAATTATAAGGGGTTAGGATATCCCCAAATAAAAGCCTAGTTTTCCATTCAGTTCTTTCTAGAAGGTTTGGTTTGGGGGTCAGAGACAGCAACTGGGGAACATGTAAAACAAATCAAAGGAGGTTCTCAGCCATTAGACTTTTATTTGGGGGGAATGAGAACAATACAAATATTTTCTCAAGTAAATCATCACCTGCTCACAGTCCTTCTACCATGTCAGGATTTTCCTTAGCAATACATGACCACCCTACCTAGTTACGTGGCCATGAAAATAGCTACCAGATCACTACATCTTTTCCACCTCTAACCTGCATGATGGTGATAACACATAGAAGTGCAAGGGATATCAACATCCTGAAATCAAGATATCACTGTGGTGACTTTATATTTTATTAAAATATTAACCTACCAAAATCTGGTGCTAATCTGGAACTCATTTTGCAACTACCTGGGGCATCACGTTGACCTATATTAGCCCTTAAAACTATAATTTTCTATAGGTTAGAGGGAAATGACTATTCAGCAAAACAAATTTCAAACTCACCACTCACTATGAAGTATAACTCGAAATTGCCTTGCTGGCTTTAAAGAAGCACATCCCTTGTTAGGGTATTCTGCCCCATCAGAGGACCAAGGGCCTCTCACGTAACAGCATCCCCAGCCCAGCTGGCTCAGTGGCTCCAGAGGCTGGAAGGATGGCAAAGGGTGAGGGTGGTGGCAACTCTGCATCCTAATCTCTGCCCACAGTTTGGTCTATGACAGTCCCAGATAAAACACAAGAATCAGAATTCAAACCAGTAAGTCTTGCTTTGCCAAACCTCCTAGCATTGAGTAAAACCGCCAATTAATTGAAACAACAGTGACTGCTCACTTCTTCAACACCAAGGTCAAGTTTAGAGGAAAAAAAAAAAAAAAGGAAGAACACTTGCCCTCAATGAGCATTAGATGCGCCAAAGAGTTTTCCTCAAAATAAGTTTAGACTTTCTGGGTTAATCAAAGGAGGACCCTGGCATGAGATGCTGCTGCATTCACCAAGAAGACAAACGAAAACAGGACTTCCAGAAACTGTGAAATATCCATAGCTTCTGCATGACAAAAATCGCACAGGTAAAATTTAGCTTTTCTAATTTCACCTTGCCTAAAATCCCCCCAAAAGAAGAATCATAAAAGAAACTAGTAACTTAAAGCTGAAATCCTTGATTCACATCTTACATTTTGAAGAAATATTGAACTCTTTTCTTTGGATTAAAAGAGACAAGAATTTGCTATTCTTGTTTAATTAAATCTCAGTGATTGCAAAAACACTTGATCTGATACCTACGTTATGTCACTGTTCAGATTCTAATATCGAAACGGTGCTGCTGTTACTATCGAAGTGATCGTCAAGACACAGAGTGGTTACTAGGGTGAAAGATTCGACTGGGTTGCTGGCATTGACAGCGGCAGGATGTGGGCCCCCGCCTCCTCAAATTCCTGGCTGTGCTTGTGCTTGGTCATCGAAGTAGAATTCCTTGTTCCCAGGCCAAGAGTCAGGAGCAAAACAGCAACAGCAACTGGGCCTGGCTTGAGGATGCTGCCAGTAGGCCAGCCATGTGTGTGCCCACATCAACCCATCAATCTGACTCCACAGACGGCCCAGCTTCCTCGGGGGCCCATTTTCTTTTATCGAGAAATGTATTCCCGTCATGTGGAGTAAAACTATATTCCAGAGCCGTTAATGAGCCCTCTGGCTGGGGAGAAGCTGGCAGCCTGAGATTCTAGACCTCACAGCGCCCAGAGCCTGGAGGGGGACTGAACCACAGCGCCTCCCCCCCCCCCCCGAGCAGGGCAAGAGGAGAGCAGGGCAGGAGGAGAGCAGGGAAATGGTGTTTCCAGGGGGACCATTTTTGGACAAACACCCTCCCTCATTGTGACCACACTAAATAAACAACTGTCAGACACCAATCACCGCTACTGTGCTATTAACTACCAATGACAGAGCACCGCCATGTGCCACCTGCCC
This sequence comes from Eonycteris spelaea, assembly GCA_003508835.1. NCBI lineage: Eukaryota > Metazoa > Chordata > Mammalia > Chiroptera > Pteropodidae > Eonycteris > Eonycteris spelaea. The sequence continues at coordinate 3,236,637 of PUFA01000036.1, forward strand.
ACATTATCTCACTTAATTATATCAGCCCCAGGAGAGAGGTACAAGCTTTGCCCCCATTTTACAGGTAAGAAAACAGGGCCTCAGAGATGTCATATAACTTGCCCACTGTCACATGTCATGACAGAATCTGATTTGGGGCTCCCAAGCTTGAACTTATTTCTCCATTCCACAAAAATAAAACTTACATCTCAGGCCCTTTGGAAGCCCACCCTTCTACCTCTCCACTGTTTGTTTTAAATCCACCTTTCTTACCTGCCCTGCATATTGGGTAGAAGTCTGTCCAGAGGCCCCGCTGGTGGGATGACAGCTATCTGCCCCAGCATCTACCCAAGGGTGAGAACGGGTCCATGCTGTACAGTCCTAATATCCATAGTAGAGTTACGGGTCCCTGGACAGGTAAATCTTAGATTTGCTTTCAGAAGGGGGAACAAACCAGACCCTGTGGCAAGCACACCCGGCTTCATCCTTAGAGCAGAAAACCCAGAAGTTGTCCAGACCATGGCTTTACTGATGTGCCCATCTTATTTCAAATGCCAACAATGGAGGCATTTCCCGGAATGGGGAGCCAAAGGGGCCTCTACTCTGGCTTTCCTTCTGTTTTTTGCATTATGCCAAAAGACTGAAGTTCTTTTGAACACGCTTTTCAGACGACCCTGCCAACCGCGGTCTCACGCCCCTTCTTTGGGGTGCAGGAAGCTGGGGGGCGGGGGAGTCTGCTGCAGGTCCCCAGGACCATGCCGGACACTGGAGGCCGCCGCATCGTTGGCAGGCTGAACTCCACCTGGTCGCTCGCCTGTCTTGCCACCTTCTCTTGGCAGCCACGCTTGGGTCACTGGTCCCCAGCCCTGGCTTAACACTGGTATCTCTGGGGGAGTGTCGACACTACACGGTGGCTGGGTTCCACCCCCAGGCCTGCTGATGGAATTGGTCCGCGGTGTGGCCTGGGCACTGGATTTTGAAAGCGTCCCAGGTGATTCTGAGGTGCAGGCAGGATTGAGGAGCGCTGCCAGACCCCCGAGGGTCTGACGGCGAAGTTCGCGCCTCCGACCTTTCGCGGCCCTGCTCCGACTCCCGCGTTTCTCCTCCGCATCCCGCGCGGGGTCCCGCCTCCCGGCGCCTCCCCGCTCGCGGTGCCCAGAACCGCAGGAAACTGCTGCCGGCCGCGCGCGCGCCCTGCCGGGGCCCCGGGACTTACCTGGCCGCCAGGTTCGCAGACCTCGGAGCTCGTGGAGCCAGAGCGCGAGCCCGAGCGAGGCGCGGGCAGCGGAGCGAGCAGCAGGGCGGGCGGCGCCGCCGGGGCGGCCCGGAACGGGAACTGGGGGTGGCAGCGGCGGCCGCGCCCCCTCTGGCTGGCTGCGCGGCGAGGCCGAGGCCAAGGCCGAGGCTGTGCGGGGCGGGCGAGCGGGGGCGGCGAGAGGCGCGGGGCGCAGGTGGCCTTGCGCAGCCCCCGGGGCTCGCCTGCGGAGCGCGGGCGGCCAACCTCCGCGCAGGGACGAGCAGGCACACCCAGGAGTTCTCCCTGAGATGGCACTTGAGAACTTGTCCCGCCGCTCTGCCCCAGCTGCTGCGAGCCCAGGCCCGTCCCCCTAAAAGTGCTGACCCAGCAGATGCAACCAGAGGCAACTCATGGGCACATTGAAATTCTTGTTAAAACGTCGACACGTGCTTGCCGTGAAAACCGCTCAAAGTCATCAAATCTTTTACACTAGAGCGTATAGTTTGCTTCATGCTTTTGAAAATCTAAATTTTTCTTCTGTCCTTAAATCTGTCCTTGGCAGTGTACATTTTATATTCTTACTAATAAATGGCCCAAGTAAATACTTTGTAAACCTTTTAAATGGGGAGAGTTTACATAAGGCACATGAATGCTGTGAAAAAAAAGTTGTCACTTACTCACACGGAAGTACAATCACGTGGCCACATAAGGTCATGAACTTAAATTCCTATCAAAGGCTGCTTTCTGGAAAGGTATTTTCATAACTCAAAGTGAAACTTTGCAAACATAAGATTGATGGGATACAATGCACAAATTGGAAGCACCAAAATGAAGACGAGATACTAAATATATTAATTTCTCCAGTTTGCTGCCCTTATATGAATTTCTGGTAGAAAATTTTTTTCTTCTAGCATTCTGAATTTTATCTTCACATCTTTTAACTCTTAGATTTTCCATATTCTGTTTCTCTGGCTGCATTCTGAGTAACTTCTTCAGTTCTGTCCTTTATTTTGTAAGTATTTCAATCTGCCGTTTACCCCATCTGTGTTAGGTAGACTAGTCTTCCACTGCCCTGATGTCCACCTATACCGGATGCCTGTGACTATGGCCCAGGAGAATTAAGGGAGCAGATGGAATTTAGGGTGCTATCAGCTGACTTTGAGATGGCAAGATGATCATGGATTATTGGTTTTCAGGACGAATAATACAATTACAAGGGTCTTTGTAAGTGGAAGGGGGAGGCTTAAGAACCAAAAAATGGTAGCCTGCGAAGAACTTGGCCTGATGTTGCTTGCTTTGAAGATGAAGGAATGGGGCCATGAGCCAAGGAATGCAGGTGGTTTCTAGTAGTGGAAAAGCAAGGAAATGGATTCTATTACAGAGCGTCTAGAAGGAACGCCATCCTGCTGACACTTTGATTTTAGCCCAGTGAGACCTATAGAGACTTCTGACCTCCAGAACTACAAGGTAATAAATTTGTATTGTTTGAAGTCACTAAATTTGTGCTAACTTATTATAGCATCAAGAGGAAACCAATACACTATCCGTTTAGTTATTAATTTCAACAATAATATATTTGCTTTCTAAGAGTCTCTTGGTACTATTTCCAGTTTTCTTGGTCATTTTTAATAATCTCTTCTTTGTTAATTCCATCATTTAAAAAATTCATACATAGTTATTTTTTGTTTTTCATTAAACTTTTCATTTTGAGATAATTATACATCCACATGCAGCTGTAAAAAATAATGCAGAAAGACCCATGTACCCTTAACCCAATTTCTCCCAGTGGTCACATCTCGCAACATCACAACCAGCTTGCTCATATTGATACGGTCAGGATACAGAACATTTTATTGCTACAAATATGCCTCATGTTGCCCTTTTATACCACACCATCCCCTCTTTAACCACTGGTGACACTAATCTCTCCATAGTTATAGCTTGTTATTTCAAGAATGTTGTGTAAATGGAAGCACACAGAATGCAACATTTTGGGATTGGTTTTATTTACTCGGTGTGATTCTCTGGAGATCCATCCAGCTTGTTGCATGCATCGATAGTTTTTTCCTTGTTATTGATAAGTAATATTCCATGATATTACCACAGAGATTATCATAAGTTTTTTTAACCATTCACATGTTGAAGGACATCTGGTTTAGTTCCAGTTTGGGGCTATTTTGAATAAAGCTGCTCTAGACATTCATGTACAGGTTTCTATGTGAACATAAATTTCCATTTCCCTGGAATAAATGCCAGGAGTGCTGGATATATGGTGGTTATTAGTTTCTTAGGATGCTGTCAAAGTCTTTTCCAGGGTAGCTGTACCATTTTACACTCCCATCAGCAATGTATAAGTGATCCAGTTTCATAGCATCCTCACCGGCATTTGGTGTTTTATTTTATTGTTTTATTTTAGCTATTATATTATTTTAGCTATTCTGATAGGTATGTAATGATAGTGATATGTCATTGTGATTATACTTTGTTAATTATGTTGAACACCTTTTCATATGCTTATTTGCCATCTATATCTCCTTTTGGGTGAAATGTCTATTGGTCATCTTCTAATTGGATTGCTTGCTCTTTTACTATTGTTTTGAGAGTTCTTTATTCTAGATACTAGGTTTTTTTTTGTCAGATATGTGGTTTGAAAACTTCCACACTCCTTGCTTGTCTTTTCATTCATTTAATAAGGTATTTCACAGAGCGAAGGTTTTTAATTTTGATGAAGTCCAGTTCACCAGTTTTTCATTGTATGGACCATGCTTTTGGTATCAACTCTAAAAACTCTTTGGGATAATTCTTTGTAGATTCCTAGGAATTTTCTACATAGACAATCATGCCATCTGTAAATAGAGACTGTTTTACTTATTCCTTTCCAATATGTATGCCTTTCATTTCCTTTTCTTGCCTTATTGCACTGGTTACAACTTCCAGCACTATGTTAAATAGGTCACTATGGGAGGAGGGGAGAGGTGAGGCTTATTATTGCTGGTGGCTCCCCCACTTTGCATTTTCTGACATTACTCTGGTAGTGGTGTTCGGAGACCAGGTTAGGGTGTCTTGTTACATCCTGGAGAGGGTAGACGTTTAGGCTCCCCTCTTAACTTTGGCTGTCCAAAGGTGGGGGGTGGTCCACAATTTTTCTGTGTGGTGTTTGGCTAGAGTAGAGCATTCATTCCCTAAGGTTTTCTGTCTTGCTAGATCATCTATTTCCTATTTCTTTTGCTAGAGAGAGCAGGCTTTTAAAACTTTATTGTTGTTTTTGTGTTCATGATTGCTTTTGGGTTGCTGGCTTCTCCAGCTACAAGTCTGAGATGTGCGAGGCAAAAGAAAACCCAAGAAATTCAGTACCATGTCATGCTTTGGGTCCTGAGGTCTCTGGCTACTCTCTCACCAGTTTTCAGAGTCTTCTGTTTGTTTGATATATAATGTACAGGGATTTTAGTTGTATTTAAGTAAAGGAATAGGGAAGAGTATGTCTACTCCGTTTTTCCAGAAGTCGAAGTCACCATATATACATTTTATATTGTTTTTTATCATTTCAGTATCTCAAAACTTTGGGGATCTAAATTTTTTTTTTCTGTTCCCACTCATGATGTATTGTTTTCCTTATTCTTTTAAATTTTAGGTGTAAGCCCTGAAGACCTAGGTTAGGATTGCTTTCTTCAGAGTTTTTGCATCTGTCTCTGCTGGGAGCCATGAGGCCTACTCCCTGAGGACCATTTTAGTTCTCTTCAAGGGTCCTGGTTTCATACGGAATCCTCAGGTTCAGTCTTCTTGTCCTGCAGCAGTTCCCAAGGGCTAGTAGTCAAATTCCAGGGCTGATATTGGTATTTGCACCCAAGGACGTCTGGGTCATTTCTTTACCAGTACTATCCTGTCAGCTCACACTCTCTTCATCTTTTTGTGGGAGAGGGACTCATATATTTTGAAGATTTTCCTTACCTTCTTGTAAGCCCAGAAATGCTTTTATGCTTTATCTGGGAACTGGTTTGTATTGTGGTTAGAGAGCTAAAATCGCTAGTAGAAATGGAAATCTCTTATGTACGACATTTGGTAGTATCACCTTGAAAACTACTGGGAAAACTATTCCTCATGATTACTAGGTTTTTGTTAAACAGCCAGACATGAAGATTTTATTGCTAGTGTTTTAAATTCCTTAATGACAACTGTCATTTTGGGTGAGATAGATTATTAGAATAATATTCACTTTTTAGTATTTACAACAAAACTGAGCCTTGCTCATCATTATTACCATAACTGGGTTCTGGTGTACTGACAAACTTGATCTTCAGAGGAGTTACCAACTGGCGAAAACTAGAATATTGGAGGGCATATTCGACAATAGTGAGGTGTAACAGCTACAAACGTGGTCTAACCTATAGTCTATGGGTCAGCGTCACTACAGAACTGCAGCTGTAGCTGAAAAGTCCTTTGGTCATTTTTCCCCCAAAATGCTCCTGCCCCTAGTTCACTCTCATTTCAGTAAGGTCCAGCTCACTACATCCCACAGAGACATGAGACGTTTTGATAACCAGTATTGTTTTATTCACGACTCTTCTTTCCTCCATTTATTCAGTAAATAAATTTAAGAAGGTGACCAATTCTCGGAAAGCCAAGAATCAAACTGTAGCTTCCAGAAAACATTCTTCCCTAATAATCCTGACTCCTCTGCTTTTAAATCCAGTTCTAAAGATGGCCCTTACAAACTTGATTCTTCAATAAGAACAATAATGATTGCTGATAACTTCTTATAAGCTCCTTACATACATTCACTCCTCAGAACAATCCTAAGACATAGGTGTTTTGGCTGTTCTAACTCTAGAGGTGACGAAACTGAGGCATGGAGTCAAATAACCCAGTTTCCCAGTTAGACAGTAGTGGAACCGACCCTTGATCCAACGCTGCCTGGTTCCAGAGTCTGTGCAATAATCCTCTCGTGTGGACTGTCTATGGCCGAGGCCAGGCCCACTACGTGTGATGATCTGACAAAATAAAACGTGGTACTTTGAGGAGGGAATACGGGTTAAACCACAATTACATTTATTCCTCTAAGAACAGTAAGCCAGCTTTTACATTTAAAAACATATCTTACCAACTATCTCTGCAGTTTGCCTGCTCTTACTAAGCTAATAAAAACATTCCAAAGCAGAGTGATTCCCCAGCACCATCATTAAGCTGCAGATCTACCCTTGGTCACAGAGCAAGAATACGCTTCAGATCAACAAGAAAATAACTTTAAGTGTTCACAGAAGAAGTACCCATATCCATTTATCATGCATTCCAGTATCTCACGCCCCCCTCTGCAATTCTCTAACACTTAACCCAGTTTTTCTTTATAGTCTAAAAACAAGGAATCGTTCAAATGAGATACCCCTTCAGAGCACTGTTGAAAATATATCGAATGTAGAGATACCCCAGGTCCCTGTTCTAAACATTAAAAACATGTTAGCACAGAGAGAAAATGTCCATAGATATGTTCTATTCTGTTCTAATGAGTTTTTGCTTCCCCCTTTTTGATAATGTCTTCAATTTCTTCTGAGACCCTTCCTTTGTAGTCATTTGGTTCTATTGCATTTAACTTCTTTTGATATTCCAGTGGCAAACCATTCTCTTTTGAACCCATGCAAATGACCTAGAAATGGTTAAAATAAACAAAAAGACCTCTTTTAGTTAGGTACAAAATTTAACTTAGAATATTGCAGCTTTATTTGCAGCATCCAAGTATGAAATATTAGCTTTCAGATAACTCTGGAATAACGCTAGAATAAACAGTTACAGAACAAAATGGAGCCATAGGCATCCCTCCCACACTGAGTATGAATGTGTGGGGCGTTTTCAAAGCCACATGATACAACCTCATGGAATATCAATTTTACTCCAAAGTGTAAACTATTTTTACATTAAGACAAAAGCTTATTGCACAGACTTTGCGTGATCTTTTAAGAAAAAGGAATATCATTCTTCAGAAAAATTTAAAGCTTACAGGGAGCAATTTTAGTTGAATCCCAGAGTGCACTGTACCCCTGAATTAAACATGAGGGAAGAAAGGACAACTGTGTCCAGCGCTCAACCAAAGAGGCGCCACACCAGAAAACTCCAGGCTAGCCTCTAGCAGGGGAACTGGGTCACCCACTTTAGTGCCATATCCTTACTGGGCCTGCCAACAATACCTGAGTTTGGGTTTCTTTAAAGAGATGCTGGTGTCTCTATTCTGTGCTAGTGGGGATGGTTTCCCTGATGATGAAAGGCAGTGGGACTTTTTTTCCATTTGGGGATGGAAAACATTTCAGCAGTAGAAAATATGTTTTTTCCCCCGTTAAAATGAATCTTGGTGTTCATGTGTTGTGGAGAGAAAAAGAAAGACTCCAAAAGCATGTACATAGAGTAAGTCTACTAAAAATCTATTACATGTGTTATTTTCTACTTGAAGAAAGAAAATTTATGTCTAGAATTATGACTCACATTTCTAAAAGTTCTTTTAATAAACTAAGTTTTAGGAACATAGTTCTATCATTACAAAGAAATGTGAACATTTTTGGCTTTTCATTTTAGGTAAACAACTTATTTTTTTATTAAAATTTTTGATTAAAATGAATTGTTCGTGTAGAATTTAAAACACACAAAGCCTTTAAAAACCAAGATATCCTTTATTAAAATCTCTGTAAGTAGCTTACCTTTTTATACTGAGGTGAAGGGGGTGCACTCTCATAATCTGTCATCTGATAACTTCGACAGGTTATTTCTTTTCCTTTTTGAGTGTAAACATTAATTTCTATTGGGACATATATTCCACTATTAACCCCTTCTTGCCTGAAACAAGAACAGCCAAATTTTAACCACACTTGACTTAGCCAAGTTCGTTTACTGATTAAAATTTTAACTATATATGCAAGTATTGCTCCCTACTCTATTTTGGGATATAGCAGAAGAAATTATAGTTTTGCCACATCAAAAGTAAACTTAGCATTTCAATTAGACAGCCTGCTTCAATGTAGTTACTTGGTATACTCCTGAAACATTGCTCTCTAGGCAACAAAAAATGGACTAGATGTTCTGACAGCAAGAGACTATTCACACAGAGAAGAGTAGAGATGGTTCATTCTCGTTCACAAATGAAGCAAAACATCAAGCATGTCAGATAATCTGCTCTTCTCAAGTCCTACTCCTCTGTTATTATTATTTTTTTTTTTATTAAATGCTCTGTCACACAATTCTTGGGAATTCTAGGTATAAAAAGTATCAAGGCATTCTTAATACACTGTAAAAAGTTTTTACAAATTATTATTACTCTTTTACTGATTCAATTGCCACTGTAAATTCGTTTTTAAAAACTGGCTATAATAAAACTGAACGACTGCTCTCAAAATCAATAAAAGTTTGCAACAATTCATGCCTCTCATAATATGAAACTACAGACATTTTTATAAAAGACAAATAGAATGAAAATCAGGACCTTCACCTTTTACAGACGAGATTACACCCGAATCGCAATCGGAAAGTGTAACCCTTCCAGACTTTTCTTTTTAAGAAAGGCACGTTATACCTTTTATGTTAACTCTAAAGTGTAAAGACTATGTCTATAAGCATATGGTTGTGAAAACCCAACACATATATACACATCCTTGCATAGGATCCACTTTCGAAATTAGGAATTATTTCACTTCAAATTAGAAGCCACCTACTTATCCAGAGAACTCAAATTGCTTTTGTTCATTTTCCATACCACTCCCCATACTTCATCGCCGGGACTCTGAAAAACGGTGGCGACACCTCCGTGCCAAGTTTCGCTTGTTTTGCCTTGGAAATTGCCAAAGTCAAGCTTAAAATCCTACAGAGGAAACGAAAGTGATATGATCATTAATAGCCTCTTGAACGAAAATTTCCCTCCTCAAAAAAAAAAAAAAAAAGATTTATCTTGAACTTTAAGCAATTAAAACATAAACTCTGAGTTCCTTCTACATGCAAGATGCTGTGGAAAATACGAAGATAAACAATGACCCTCTCCTCAAAGACTATATTTTTTTCAAATTTTTCTTTAAAAATGAAATATATACTGAATATGTATATATATTTTATCATAAGTGAAGGGTGTAACCGGGGGGGGGGGGGGAGGAGGAATCACATAATCCCAAAGCTTCACATTTTAACAACCATTTTCATCTTTGAAAATTACTCCCCAGTCTATCTACGTGTAGATTTTCGTTTGGAGACGATAACAGTGTACATGACTATGGAGACTAAGTAAAGGCCACACGGGGGTTACAAAATTCCACTTTCATGTAGACAGTATCCTACTAGCACTTATCACTATGACTGCACAAAGGAAACTGCCATTCGCAGGTGATTCGTAAACTTATAAACATTACTCTAACATTCGTAAATTGTACGAATATGTCTATAATCATCATAAGCGCAGCTAACACTGGAAAAGGTACTGGCTTTCTACACACTGCACTACGAGCTTTACACGGACTATCATCTTTATCTTGCCAACAACTTTATTACACCCATTTAACGGCAAGAAAAATTGTGGCGTACAGAAATTAAGCAATTTGCCTAAATCTCGCAGCTGATAAGTAATGGAGCCAGATTTCCAGTGTAGCTTCTTCCCTCACAGAGATGGATAAGCAGAGGACAGAGTCCTGGGGAAGATTTAAAAACCTTACTTGGCTGTTTGGTCTAGGAAGATTTCTTTCTGCCTTTGCAAAACTCAGTTTCCTTAATAATACAATTGAAAAAGGTTGGACTAGATGATAAAACGAAGGTTTATATGTATTCCCATCACTTTTAGGTTCTTAAAAACTTTGTCAGACATTTTAGGGAAAAGGCTGGTTGGAGTGACCTGTACCTTCAACTGATATACTGGATGTTCTAGGACCAAGTATCCCTGGCAGGATGACGAAGGATCTGGTAAAAGTTGCAACAACAGTAGGAGTTAGCCGTCTATTGCTAAATCCAACAGACAATTTTCATTCTTCATCTTGCTCTACTTCTCAGCCGTTTCTGACACAGTTAACCACCCTGTCTTGATCTGCCGCCTTCCTGACTTTCAGACTGTTCTTTGATCTCTATTCCCTTTCCCAACTCCTGTACTACCTGGCCTTTAAATGTTGGAGTTTCTAAGAGCTCGGTTTAGGCCCTTTTCTCTGCTCATTCAGCAGTTTGCTGAAGACAATCTCATCCCCTCCAAAGGCTTCAAATACCATCCGATATTCCAACCATCTTTTAATCCAACCAGATTTTTTTGAGAGCTTTAAAAGTGCTTAGAACAGGGCCTAGCACAGAGAGAGTACTTGATAAATGTTCACGAACATTTTTTTTTTTTGCTCACTTGGATGTAAAACAAGTATCTCAAACTCAGTATGTTCAAACCGAGCTTGATTTTCCTTCCCAGACCTGATTCTCCTTTTTACAAAATGAATCACCATCATCCACCCTGTTTTTGCACCGAAAACCGTAGTCATCCTTATTATCTCCTCCCTTCACAATCAGTCACCAAGGAGATAACGTTGTTGCCTCCTAAATATCTCCCAAACCCACCTACCCTTTACTGTTACCACTCAAGGTGCCATTATCTTCAGTATGGATTGCTACAAAAGCTTTCTAAATGGGCTCCCCACGTCCACTTTGCCCTCACTTCCAATCCATTTTCCATAGCAATCACATGAGCTTTCAAAGATGCAAATCTGATCTTTCCTTTGCTTAAATCCTGCAATGGGTCTCCTCATTACTCTCTAGATAAAGACCAAAGTCTCCTTCGGCTTCTCTTGCCCTGGAACAGGTGGCCCTTCCCTACCTCTCCAGTCGTGTTTCATCCTCCTCACACACTCAGCTCCAGCCTCAGGAGCTGGATGACCCAGCTTCTCCTTTCCTGAGGTCTTTTGTACATGCCGTTCCTTCTGTTTTGTTTGCTTCTTCCCTCCCCCAACCACTCCGGTCTCGGCTTAAAAGTCACATTTTCAGAGAGCTTTACAGAGCATGCAGGTCAGGTCAGGTCCCCACATTCTACAACTCCCATAACACCTCGTATATCTTCTTAAAAAAAAAAAAAATCCCCTTTTTTAGAGTAGTTTTAAGTTCACAACGAAATTGAGGAAGTTACGGCATGTCTCCTTTTTAAGACTAACCATACCTGAAACTGAATAAGCATTTGCTTTGATAGCTCTCTCCCTCGTCTCTACTATAAGTGTCTAAACTTTCCCATATTTAGGGAATTCTCTACCTTATGAGTCTGGGGGGGAGAGTGCCTGAGCCTGACTACTGTTTTGAATGCCAGAAGTTGGTTCTCACAGCTTTGCCTGCAGTCAAGGGCATGGGCGTGTGGCCAAGATTCAGCCAATCAGGACATCCCTGGGGCTTTGAATTAGAAGCTATTGCACACAGACAGCAGAAACTCCACACTGTTGGTGGCAGCCACATCTGGGTTTCAGGAACTGCAGGGGGTAGTGGCGTGGCAGGTAGGGTCCAGAGCAAGTGGTGTCGGTGATGCCCGAGGAAGTGTCCATGTTTACCAAGTCCAGCAGCAGTACAGCAGTGGCCTGGGCTGGTTCTATCTCTACCACTGGCTGTATTTCCGTTCCTGCGCCTCCCTTTATGTCTGCCTGTTTTATCAGCTTCGTGGTCCTAGCTCCTGGTCATTCTGTGAGCTCTCCAACAGCCTTTCAACACGTTCTTTTTCTGCTTAAGTCAGCTACTTTCTGTTGCTTGCAGCTAAGAACCCTGGTGATGGCAGCAGAAACCATGTTTGCTAGTTCAATGAAATCAAAGGTTTTGTACATAATTTGTTTGCGTGTCTCTCCTATAGCCTGGGAGGTCCGCAAAGCAGCAGCTTTATTCAACCATCTTTGTGTCTCCAGGTAAGTACTGAAAGAATATGTACTAAATGAATGAATGGACTGTACTGAAGAGCAATGATTTTTTTTTTTTTTACCCTGGAGGGTTGCATTTCATCCAGCCACTAACTGAGCACAATCCTTAGCAGGAATTAGACAGAGTTTCCAGCATTCAGGCCTTCTCAGATCGGGAGCAAAATACAGGTAAACAGATTTTTACAATGCCAGTGACAAGTCCTGCAGCAAAGGTATGTACAGAACAGAAAGCAACCGATCCCATGACTCGGGTCAGAGAAGGCCTGTCAGTGGTACCAACTGAACGGATCCTGTGAGGGTGCCCCTGAGTTAGTGGACAAGATCTGGCTGGGCAGAACGAGCAGCTTAAGGAAACGTTAAGAGGGGGAGCTCACGGCAGTCTGGGGCGCATCGTTGCTGGGGTGGCACAGCTCTGTAGGGGTCACGCATAGGGCCAGGTGGCCTTGCTCAGGAGGGCAGCAGTCCAAACGTGAAGATCAAATGTACTCTCATCAGGAAGCGCTGGAGTCCCAGCCCTGTTCGAAAACTAGGAATCCTGGCCCATCGTCTGCTGAGGGGCGGGGAGCACTGACCTGCAGGCCGGGCCACGCAACAGAACGCGGCCGAGGGGTTTCGGAGGTGAATCCGCTCGGTCAGCAGGTTGCTGCCATAGGCGAAGTACAGAAAACTGTCCTCATCCTGACCCTGCAGGTCCTCGCAGGCCGAGTTCGCCATGGCCCACCAGACGCCTGCACAGCCCCAGCGCTGGCAGCAGGGTACGGAGAGAGGATGGCGAGCGAAGCGCGGCTGCCGATGGCTGCAGGCCAGGGGCCGCCAGGCCGCGGCCTCGGAAGTCAGGGAGTAAAGAAGGGAGTGTGGGTCGGGCGAGTGGGCGCGAGCGCCCTTCTGATTGGCTGCCGGTCTCCCTCTTCTTGGACTCGGAGATGTTCAGTTCCGGGCCGTTTCCTCATTGGATACACTCCCCTGTTGTCCCGCCCCGCACGCAAATCTCCGTCTGATTGGCGGATGGGCGGGCGCTTCGCGGATGCAGGTCAGGTCGAGTGGGCTCGGTTTGGGGGTTGCGGGGCGGCGCGTGGGTCACTGCCAGAGTCTTCTCATCTTCAGGTGGTGAGCTTGGGGGTTTCTGGCCGTGTGCATGCTTTAGGGAGCTCTCGGAAGATCTGAGGCCAAACAGCGGCCCTGGCTTCTCCCCACCTGGTTTTCACAGCCGGCAGCTCGCCCCAATTTTGCCTTCCCGGTTTGGAAGAGTCGATCCGGATGCTGAATGTTTGGGGCTCCCTTTCCTGAGGGAAGTAGCCAACTGGGTTCATACCGTTTACTGGCCAGGTAACCTTGGGTACCTCTCGTTTGTTTTCTCCTTTTAAAACAGAAAAGGAGAAATAAAATAAAACCCTCTATCTAACAAGGTTTATGTAAGTATTAAAAGAGTAGTTTATTAATGTCATTAAGTGCAAAAACACTCCAAAGCAAAATAAGTATAAAAGCAATGAAATAAAACCCTATATTGTTAACTTCGAAATGAAATAATAACATGAACTCAGGGCCTGGAAACAATGACTATCCTTCACCCCAGATTTAGATCTCTAAATATCATTCTCTACTAAAAGGTACCAGGGCTCCTTGGAGAACTGGCTGAGGCCAGGTCGAGAGCTGGAAATGAATAAGAGTGCTTGGAACTTCTTTGTGAAGAAAGTAAGGAAGTATTCAAGAAATGCAAGGTCCTTTCAAAACGGCGTGGGAGCCCCTTGAAGATATGCCTACTGGTCAAAGTTAGAACAATTGAAGCGTCAAAAATAGTGACTGAAATTGATTGAAAATATCAGACATTAAAGTCATTCTCCTAAAAGACCAAGCCAAACCTAAAAACAATAATTTTTAAACACCTCATTTACTGTGCTGTTGGTACTAGGGTTGGCATTACACCAACCCTTTACTCTGAAAAGTGGTAATTTAAGAAAATAAACATTTATCCTGCTTTTCTTAGTTGCAGCTGCATTTCAGGGTAACCAGATAGCCCCAGTTGATGAGGAAACAGTTCTCTTTCCAAAATTATACCAGCTAAATAATTTAAAATGAAAGATAGAAAATGACCATTTTTTAGAATCCTAACGAAATGACTGATTCATGCCAGGATCATCAATGAAACCATTTGGTGAAAGAGATAGGGAATAGGATATTCACCCACTGTAAAATTATTCCCCAGGGATTACTTGCTGGTAGTCGGGGGAGAAATATGGCAGTAGAGAAATCTGGACCCTCCCACCTTAACCTAGATGAATGTTACCATCACTAAAAGTGGACCAACCGGGTATTGTGTGTCTCCCGATGTGACACAGTGTGGAACACCAGCATCATCTATATTGTTTCCAAAAATTCTGACCTTGGCATAATCAAGTAGGAGGATAGAAGAAAAAAATAAGACCAAGAGGAAATAATCTGAAAAGTCCCAAACAAATGATGGGACACCCTGCAGAGCAAATAGCTTATTCTCTTAAGTTCGTATTAAAACAAAAGCAGCAAACAAAAAAACCAGGACTGAGGGCAGGCTGTTCTAGATGAAAAGAAACATAAGAGACATAATAACCAAATACACCAGCTCACCCTTGGTTCTGATTTAATAGACCATGTATAAAAGATATTCTGGGTACAATGAGAAATCTGTAAATGAACTGTTAGGTATTAGACAATTTTTTAACAATTAGGTACGGTAGTGATGTTGTGTTTTGTAGGAAAAAAATGTCTTCTTTTAGATATACATACTGGCGTGTAGCAGTAAAATGTTTGATATCAATATTTTAAAATAATTCAGGAAAATGAAGATATGGGAGGTGCTAAATGTTAAACTGAGTGATTTATATGTGGATACTCATTTTATACTTATATTTTCTACATACTTGAACATGTTCATGTTAAGTCACAGAAGAAAAAAGAAAAAGGTTATATATGTAAAGTACCTGGAATATTAGTGAGCACTCAATAAGCAATAACATTATTATAATATAATCTGCAAATAGGAAGGCTTATATCTTCTTCTACCCCTCAAATATCAAGGCAGAACTTGAAATAGGCATTTGGTCATTTCAGTGAGCAAGTTGCTTTTCTTGGTAAGAACATGCTCTATAGCACCATGAATTCCCAAGGTCTCTGCTTTGAAGGACTGCCATTTAAAATATCCTCCTGGGGTGGTGGTGCCAGGTGCCCCATCTCGATGATGGGGGGCAGGAACCCCTGGGCACCTGTGGGGTGCCAAAAAAAGTCTTGTGCACTATAAATTGCTTTTAGACACTCAAAATATATGTATTATTTAATTATTTTAAGATATATATATATTACTTTTCTCTTCCTATACTTCTCACTTATTGCTTAATTTTATAGTAGCTGAATTTTCTCAAGACCACTGTGCAAAAATTTTCTGACGTTAAGCATTATGCTTCCTCAAACATCGAAAGTCTTATTCCAGTTAGGCATTTTATTTAGCTTCTACAAGTGCAGTGTGCTGACCCTTGTTGGCCAGCAAGGGGCGGTAGATAGCAAGACTTTTTAGTCTTGTTTAAAATGTAACCAAAGCCTGATTAATATTACTTAACATTTATTGAGCACTTATTAAATGCCAGGCACTAGTCTTAATGCTTATTATATACAATAGCTCATTTAATCCTGAAAACAGCCCTATGCAGAAAGTTCCGGTATTATTCTCATTTTACAGGTAAGGAAACTGAGGTGTGGTAGGTGAACTAACCTTCCCAGATTGTAGTTAGCAACGACAGAAGCAGAAGTTAACAGCCAAGCGGTCTGATTCTAGAGTCATTACTGGGTGCTGCTTCCCCTATTTCTCAAATTGTAGAACCCTAGGGGTCTAGACATAACTGGTTATTGTCGAGGAGGAGGAGAATTTGCCCCCTCTCCACCCTTCTTTAGTTTTTCTGCCTAGACCAATAATAAAATAATCAAATTGACACAAGACTAAATTAACAGGAGAAACATCAAGTTAATACAGGCGCATGGGAGAATCATAATATGATGCTCAGAATATAATACGAGGCTCAAATAAATTACTGAACCAGATACCTTTTAATGCCTTTTAGACAAAGAAACAATACATTCGTGAAAAACCAATAGGACAGAGAAAGTTACTGCTCATTGGAAAGGGATCAGCCAAGGTTTGGTTATTTGTTAGTGAGAAATACAAGCAAAGAAAATTAGCTAAGGCGGTACAGGGCTTGTTGACACAAGCTTTTGACTCTGGATGCTTTTAGCTTTCACGGTAAGGTATCTCTCAGCCTCTGGAGCAGGAAGGGCACCTGTCAAAAAATAAATGTTTCTCTTTTGAGGCAGAAAGGTCAGGGTTTTCTACTTGCATGGGCAGTTTCTTAAGTAACTGTAATTCAAAATAATCAATATGCCATTGTGGGATATCTTGGGGATGCCTGCCCTTGGACCGCCACTTTTAAGTACAATCTCTATATTATATATAAAGGCATTATAAAATGGGAATTCTAGCTTTCAATCACTTGATGATAATGACGTGAAATTTTTTCTAAACGCCATCTTTTAAATCCAGTAGTCTTTAAAGTTTTTGATTGTATCATTAAAAAATTTTGAGCGCACACACAGAGTGTGTATATGTATGTATATATATAATGCATCATGTATTATCCACCAAATAGAATTTTAAAACAACTATTTTAACTGTCACATTCATTGTGAGAGTTTCAGTCAATCATTGGCCATCGAGGAAAACATACATGTAGGGCCAAGTTAATTATAAATAATAGTGGATGGAAATCTATATTTCGGACGGTCCTGCACATTTCCATATTTTGGCTGACTTTGTGAGATCTTGCTAGTTTATAGTTATTTTTATATTGCTGTAGATCCTGTGTCAGAAGTCAGAAATGTCATCTCTGTGCTTGCAATTTTAGTAAGATGTACAGTCTAGTTCTTTGAAAAAATCTTTTCCTTGTAAGAATTAGTTCTCTGTAAACTCACTTAATCCAGCATAGATAAATTAAAGTAAATCACAAAACACAGAGTGAATAAAGGCCAGTGCCACCCACATTCCCTCCTCGGAGAGGCACCTGCCCCCCCCCAGGACACCTCCCATCTCTTATGAGACAGATGATGACCAACTGACTGAGGATTCTAGTGTTAGAGTAAAACAAAATTCTTACGTTAGTACGTGACTATATTTACTAAAGATAGTAAGGGTAAAGTATAGTAAAGCAAACTTCTTTCTAATATTTTAGATTAGAAGTAAATAAAAAGAGAATTTTAACTGTTTTCATACCTCAGTGGATCAGCTTGCTCATCCACTTTGAATACCATTGTTGTGATCATTTTTAGCCGTATCATTTTTAAAAGAACAAGGCGAAACATTTGCGCATTAGACGGGTTCGAAGAGCCGTTTGGTGAGGAGGCAGTGTGTCCGCTGAGGAAAGCTTGCTGGCTGCTTCGCCAAGCCATTCGGGGCAGTGGTATTTCAGTGGGGCAGATGAGGACTAGGTCTCATGAATCTGTCTCTTAACCGTGTGGGCTGAGGAATTCCATCTTGGCTCTGGGAGCAGATGTACACTAACCAACCTCATAAGGGATAGATGTATGCATCAGAATGCCAATTTGTTGATGTCCAACGAGAACTGTAACAGGTAAGCCAGATACTTGTGTTCATTGATCAATGCATTTTTTTCCCACTAGGAAAGTTATGTCTACGTGAGAAACCTTCAGGCATGAGTTTAGCATGTTTGAGGAACAGCAGATGGGTAGGTGGTTAAAATGGAAGGAATAAGAGGAGGAGTGGTAGGAGATGAGGTCAAGAGATAGGCAAGAAGCATCTCATGCAGCACCTGAAGGCCATGTTAAGGAGTCTGGATTTATTCAAGAGATTAGAAGCTCTTGGGGCGTTTATAGGCAGAGATTTGGTCTCAATTACTTTTCAATGGGATAATCCTGGATGCTGAGTAGAGAATTAATTTTAAGGAGATAAAAATGATAATTAAGAGACAAATGAAGTTATTGCAGAAGTTTTGACAAGAGTGAGTGGTGGCTTTGGACTGGGGTTGTGAGAGTGAAGCTGGAGAGAAGGGGACTGGTTTGGGGTACTTTTTTATGAGAGAGAAGACAAGACTTGCTGAGGGATTGGAGTTGCTTACCAAACAACTTTCCAGTTGTAATTTGTCCTTGTCGATTCCCTTGTGGAAAAGGAAGTACTGATCAGGGAACACAGGGGTCTGATTTTCCTGCTAATTCTAATTTTCTTCCCTGAGAATTTGAACTTGATCTGAGAAGGTGAGGCTCCTTGAATGCCTAAAATGTAGCTTGTGACATGCTGAGCTGGTCTCAGCCACATTTACACAGATGGAATCAGAAGGGGAGGAAGGTGATCTTAGTGACAGAGAAGGCGAAAGCAGACCACAGCCGGAGGAGAGAAGGGAGATAGAGAAATCTGAGTCCTGAGCTCAGTCAAGTACCTGGCTCTAGCTATTACCAAGACCTATTTTATTATGCTTGTATTATTTTAAATAAATATATATTAGTAACCTAAAGTATAGAGAAGTTATTATCCATTATATGTGGTCCTAGGTTACACAGGCAGTATGAAATAAATATGAACCTCCGACAACTAGAAGGACGTGGAATAAGCAGTTATCGAGAAAGAATTATGTTCACTGCCTCAACCCAGAATGAGTTACCTTTGACTCACCCCTCCCCTTCAAAGATCGCCTTTAATCAGTCAGTAAGATCTGCAGCTAACCAACCACCTTGTATCCACCCTCCTCCTCATTCCCACACTCCCTACCTTCTTCCCGGAGTCGTCATCTCACAACCGACTCGTTTCCCTGACTCTGCTTTTCTGTGGAAATGGGGTACACACCACATGAGGACAACAGAGGTGGAGTAGGGGATAATGAGTAGTTCAATTTCCATAGAGCACTGGGTTCGTATTAGGAAATGAAAGAAAAGTCTGGAAGGAGATCAACTTAGTGTACGGGAGGTTTGCATTAAAAGTTCAGAGTATGTAGTGGTCTAAAGAAGACATTTTTTAAAATTTTTGAGCAGAAGGGGCCCTCCTGCACCTTTGGGAACTCGTTCTAGTGGCCTTGAATAGAATAGCCTGGGAGAGTGTAGGACGGGTAGGTGGCTAAGTACTGGGTTCACTGTGAGAGAGTTCAAGGTCATGAAAGCCTCGGGCTAGGGCTGTCTATGGAATGAAAATGAAGGGGTGGCAGGGAGTGAAGACCTGTTCTTTTCATTTGCTTTTACGAAATCACTCCTTTGTGCAGAAACTTTTAGAGACTGTTTGTTGTTTATTAGTGTATCGAGTTCAGGCTTTTGTGCAAGCCTCTATGAACTAATGCCATTCTGCATGGCCAGTCTGATTTCTGAGCTGATGGTAAACCCTTTGCAGGCAGAGACCACACCTTGTATTTCTGTATACCTGCACTACTTACCACAGCAGAGATGAATAGTAAATATTTGCTGATTAATTGAACCAGAGTCAGAATCTCGCCTACACTTCACATGGGCTCTCCAATCTTCTTTTCTCTATAATTTCTTCCAACTTTCCTTGATTTACTTGGAGGCACTTGACCTTTAGCTCTGATTTAAGGTTTAAAATTTGATACTAAGGCTTTAACATATGAGATTCTGCATGCATTTTATTAGCCACAGAGGGATTTATATGTATATCTCCTCCCAGCTTATGGTCTGGCAAATGACAGGGAAGCATGCCAGAATATATTACGTCAGGAATGTTCTTGGGGTAGGGGGCAGAAAAGAATATATTAAAATTCCAAAAGGCAGTACTTTTTCAGGATGTTTGGCAGATAATCTGTATTCTTGTTTCGAGATTAACCCTGAAAAGTAGTTCCAATATAGTTTAGTATTAAGTGCTTAGTAAATGGTCTCCTTTGAGAGCTCTGCCTCTGTCTCTATGTTGACATCTGTAACTATACACTCGGAAAGGCATGCATGAAACTGTTAACAGTGCTTATTAGTGGGAAGGGAAATGGAATTGGAGGTATGTGGAACAGGGGAGCAAGTCTAACAGAAAGCTTCGTGTTTTTGTTGTTGTTGTTGTTCTGTATTCCTTCATGTTGTTTGTACTTTGAGCACATATTCATTATCACTTATTATTTTAACATGTATACATTATTAAAATTTGGAACCAAAATTTATACCTTATGGAATTTTAGGTCAAAATCCAGAGCCTTAAGGTCAGCAGGATAAAAACAGGGTGTTGACTAAATACGTTGCCCAAAGAGATTGATGCAGCAAATCACTTCCCAAGCAGGTGTGCCTCTCACCACATCAGTCAGGTAAGGAGGCCATATCAGGTAACCTTGCAGTGTGGCAGCTCCTGTTTCCCTCCGCAGGCCAGCACCTGCACAGTCTCACAGTGCCTATCTGGATGTTCCCTCTTTGTCCTTTGAGATGTCAGTGGACACCAGAACCAGAATATTTTCCTAGTGCGGTTTAGGGGAAGGTCGCATATGTGTTTTAGGACAATGACCTGGTAAAGCCTACTGTCAACTTTAAGACACTGGCAGAAGGTCCTGGAAATACAGCAGGTCAGCTATTCCATGTCATTTACCATAGCTACATTAGATCGAGACACACCAATCCCAAGATTTACTGCTGTCCATGTTAAAGTCTGGCACCCCGCATCATAATGAATATGTTCATTTCCTCAGCTTATATGTTATTTGCAGCACCTTAAAGTCATTTGGAATTAAAACGTGAAAGAAAAGTTTTGCTGCATGTTTCTGACTGCCAATAACAGCAATAAATAAAATAATAACACTTTAGAATGTAGGTTTACTTAAGCGAAAATCCCAATGTTTGCTTTGGTAATAGACCTCATTCTTTCCTTCCGAGATTGAAACTCAACAAATTCTTAATATTGTGTATAATTAGATGAGAGCCAAAGTTTTCTTAATGTCCCCATAAGGAAAATGGCTTTGGAATGAAGCTTCATTGAAGCATTGGGACACATTTTTGGAAAGTGAGAACTGTGCTTGAGTTCTCTGCTTCATGAATGTGCTTGGATTTCATGTTTTCAGTCTGTTCGAACAATATGTAATCAAGAATTCGCTCTTCTCAGAGACGTTTGCTCTCATGAAATGCTTTACTTGACTGTAAAACAACTGGCTGTATGGAAGCCTCTCCAGAATAGCTGCCCTGTGTTGGTGTCCACGCCTTTCTCCTTCATCATTTTCCACTTTCACATGAACACAGCACATCCCAATGAAAGCGCCCCTCTGTTCGTTGTCTTTGCGAGATGCATGTTGGCAGAGAGACAACAGAAACTCCATATAGCTGAGTAGCAGAAACTCAGATGACTCACTGAAAGTGACAGTTATTTACGGGAGATAGGTGTGTTTTGTGTGTAAAGAAGCAACTTGCTTCAGTCAGTCATCCTCTGAGCTTCCTGTGGGTGGTGCGTTTTATATGGATCACTTTCAGATGTGTTAAAAACTACGTCTCGAGCTAGCTAAATCACGTGAACTATCTGAATTGCTTTCGGAGGGTGCCACGGACTTGTGGTGGCAGAACCGTATTTCCATGACCCAACAACTCCACTCCCAGGTATACACCCATACGAGCTGAAAACAGGTACTCAGACAAATACTCCTGCACGAGTGTGCACAGGAGCACCATTCGCAACAGCCAAAAGATGGAGACAACCCAAAGCCCATCAGCGGGTGAGGAGACAGACAAAAAGTGGCATACGCACACACTGGAGTATTACTCAGCCTTAAAAAGACGTGAGGTGCTGCCACATGCTACCACGTGGATGAACCTACAAAAATGAAATGACAGGAATCGAAAGAAGCCAGACACAAAAGGCCACGTGCTGTACGATTTCATTTATATGAGCTATCCAGAATAGAAACAGACAGCCGATTGGCGGTTACTAGCGACTGAGGCGGGGAGGAGGAGCTGAGGAGCATGAGGTTTCATTGTGGGGTGAGGGAAAAATACCTTGGCGCTAGAAAGAGAGAGGTAGTTGCCCAGCATTGTGAATGTACTATGTGACACTGACAATTATTTGATAATCGATTGGAAACCGCAGAGTTACGTATACAAATACCCGTCAACCACCAGCCTCTATCAAATGCAATAATGGTTACAAGCTGGTGACAATAAGAATTTGATTGCAAAGCTGTGAGCAAGTGTGATAGGTTCCAAAATTCTCCAACTGGAAAAAGATTTGGCTCTGTGGCTCTTTATATTTCCCATCCTTTTTACTTTGTTCCTTCTTATTTCCTTTAAGATTGTCAAAGCAGTTTACAAGCTTAATAAAACAGGTTAGGCAACTTCATGGAAATATACCTAATTCACATTGGTGACAGGTCTTGTTAGGCCAGTAGCTTCTTGAAACAAAATGCTTGAACTTACTCATTAAAACATTTTAGTGAGTGTCAGTATTGATTTACGTTTTCTGCTACAAATGAGAGATCTTTCCAAATTCCAATTTGGAGGGATCTGTTGGCTTAGCAATTTATACTCCTTCGTATAATATGATTCTCCATGCCGTCATGCAATTAAGAATCTTCTCAATATATATATAATCACTATTGAATTAATAATGACAAAGTGGATGACTGAATTTGGCTGTTTCAAGTCCTTCTGTCAATCTGGTTTAGTGTGTACCATATCTGATTGTCTCCTGAGCAAATACTAGTAAATACCTGTCTGGCAATGGTACAAAGGTTGTATCCTAATTTCTCAACCAGGTGTCAGAGAGGAAGGTATAGAGCTAATAGAGAGACCATTTTTAGGAAGAACATTTTCCATTTGGCTTAGAAATTACAAGAAATTAAAAATATTCTCAGGAAGGAAAAAATATATTCTCAGAAAGAAACTTAGACTATATCCTCTTTTTTTCTTGAATTGAGTTCATCCACTCTGTCAAAAATAATCTTTTTTCGTAGAATTGTTTTGCATCTAACTTTGCCAGCCTGTCACTGCCTAGGGAACAAAAGTGAAAATGAACTCAAACACGAACTGAAACCCAACAAAATCTTGGTTAATATTTATATCAGCAAATTGAGATTAGGCTAGTGTGAAAAGAATCCTTCTACAAATAGAAACTGTGAGTAGGTTTGGTCTGCCTGCAAAGACTTTTCTTGCTTTCTTTTCCTGGAAACTCTTATTTATTCTTCAAGATCAAACAAATGTTACCTCCTCTATCAAACCATCCCTAACTTCCAGGTAGATGCAGTCTTCTATACTTATAATACATGATTTACATTGATTCAACACATATTTACTGAGTGTTTACCATGTGTCAGCAGGCCATTTTGCTATCCCTCCAGACCACAATATTCATTTTTTCTTCCCAACGCTAGTACGTGCCTGTTCCATTATTAAGTAGGCACTCAAGAATGAGTTGCTAAATAATTGAATAACTGAGTGAGTGAAAGGATGGATAACTGGTCGGCCTCTGTTGTGCAAGGTAGAAATGGCACCCATTTTGCAGTGAAGTTTCAGTTTCCCAGTTTGCAAACAGAATCAGTGCAGAGAGCAGTTAAGCTCCCAAGGAGAGCAGGATCTATCATTCTTCCAAGAGACACAGTGACTTGATTCCTGGAGGGCCCTTGGGGTTTAAAGAGACCAGGGCTATGAAGTGGTATAACTTTAGGAAGGAGCAGTTGTGGCCTGGTCCCCTCTGTGTGCAGGATCTCCACCTGTTCTGAGATAAACACCGACCGCTGGCTAAATCAGGAAGATTCTCAGGACTGCCCTGCTAATACCCAGAGGGGAGAAAGAGAGAGAGGGGGGGGGGAGAGATTGAGAGAGAGGATAGAGAAAGAGAAAGAGAATGAGAGAGAGAGAGAGAGAGAGAGAGAGAGAGAGAGAGAGAGAGAGAGATACAGAGAGACAGAGTCAGAGGTCAGGGTCTGGACTAAGGAAGAAAGAATAATGCAAATAAGGCATTCAAAAGATTGTGGGACAAACAGAGACTCATGGACATGGACAATAGACTAGTGGTTACCAGAGGGGGAGGTGAGAGGTAGATGGGGTAAAAGGGGTCAAATATGTGGTGACAAGAAGAGATCCAACTATGGGCGGTGAGCACACAATGCAATATGTATGCCTTACTGTTGAATTGTACAGTTGAAACTTACTGGATTTCGTTAACCAATGTCACCATTAAAAAAAAAAAAAGTTTTTGGGTTCCCCACTTACTGCAATGTGTTCGTTGCAGAGTATATAAATCTTGTTGATTTTTCTCTTACACTGTCCTGATATCCCCCTTCATAAACAATGTGCTAGACTCTACATAGCTGTTGCAAATCATTTTTGGCAGCAGGGAGTACTTCCCAAAATGCGCCTGCGTCATCCTAAGCCCTGAGCTTACTCACCAGCAGTTTCACCCATAGGGACCGTCACGGGCTGGCTCAGACAGGTTGCAATACCTCTGAACTTCTTACTTGAGTTGAAGGTTCATTATGTGAAATCTGATCTAGTTTTAACAGCAAGTGTAATTTTGGTGGTTGGGTTTGACATAAGGGAAAACAGACAAAAAAGAAAAACATCGATCTTTCTCGTGTTCTTAGCCCATGCCCTTTCCTATTTTCTGCGTGGCTCTTCCAGTCCCTTGCAGTCTCATTAAGTCACCTCGTGGTCAGCAGATAACATCCTTTGTATTTTAGTTGTACAGATTAAGGTACATCAGGCATATATACCTTCTCTCCTTTCCAAACACATTGTCTTTGCCTGTCGTGCTCCAGTGTCCTTTTGATGTAGAGAAAGAGTGGGTATTAGTTTTCTATAACTGTGTAACAAATTACCCCCAAATTAGGCACTTAAAAGAACAACCTTTTATTATCTCACGGCTTCCATGAGTCGGGGATTCGGAAGCAGTTCACCTGAGAGGGTCTTCCATGAGGTTGCAGTCAAGACATCAGCGGGGCTGCACTCATCCGATAGCTCGACTGGGGCTAAAGGACCAGCTTCCGGGATGAATCACTCACATGGCTATTGACAGGGACCCCGACTCCCTCACCTCGTGGGCCTCTCCACAGGATTGCTTGCATGTTCTTATGAACTATCAGCTGACTTCCCCCAGGTTAAGGGATCTGAGAGAACAAGCATGAAAGAAGTCACGATGTGTTTTATAACTTACTTTCAAAGTTGCATATTGTCACCTTTACCACGTCCTGTTAGTTGGAACTGAGTCACTAAGTGCCACCTATACTTAAGAGGAAGGGAATTGGGCTCTACTTTTGAAGGAAGGGTATCAAAGAATGTGTGGACACCTTTGAGAACCACTACAGAGAGATCGCTCTTCCTTTCCAGGGCTTATTCCTTCACCTATAAGCTTGATCCTATCCTTTCCCATCTGGACTTAGCTAATCAATTACGATCTCCCTTAATCTCTTAATAGTAGATCCCATTTATTGAGCATTTATATATCCTGGCTACTGTGCCAAGCACTTTACGTGGATAACCTCTCTTGATACATACACTCCATAAGGCTGGGGATTGATCACCTTACTTTTACACATAAGGAAACCAAGGCTCAGAAGGTTTCACTGAGTTGTCGAATGCCAGGTAAGCAGTAAGTAGGAAAGTTAGGGTCTAACTCCAGCCCTCACTGCCTCCATAGCTGTGCCCCTCCCCACACACCTATTCTACACTGCCTCGTGTGGACCTTTACTCTCTACCTCTCCTAATCAGCTTCTTAGCTTTGAAGAGGTTCAACCTTCCTTATATACAAACTACCTTTCCTTCCATCCTTCCTTATCTCCAGCTTCATGGGTCTTCCCATCACCACAAATTCCTTCAGATCGTCATTAGCATACAGTTCCTGACCGCAACACCTCCCGTCTGCTGCAACTCACAACCATCCCGTACTGTACCTACCCATTTAGTGACAAAATTTCTCTAAGGCAACCAATGGTGCCCTAATTTCCAAACCCGATGCATTTTTTCAGCCCACATCCTGATACATTTCATCGATCTAAGGGTATATAATTTTCTAAAATTGGGTATGTCTTCAAATCAGCAGAGCTTTGTATTTGATAAGATAAATTTCTCAACTCCTCTTTACATTTCATGTCACGGCTCAGTCCCTTCTGGAAACTCTGTACTCCTGTGCCATAGACGTGCCTGTGAATAGGTTTTCCACCTTCCTCTCTAATAGGTCTATAAATCCTCATCATTGGCTCCTCTTCCTCAGATAACCCTCCGAAGGTGGCATAGATAATTTGGTGGCGAGTCACCTTTTTCCCCTTATTCACTGTGGGGTAATCTATTACAAAATCTTCCATACCACTTATATGTTAATAACTCCTCATGTCTGCCCCAGCCCCCATCTTCCCTTTTAATTAATTCCCTATCTGCTGTGTGTCCTACAACAAACTCTGCTTATTCCAGACCTAAACCCCTTTCCAAACCAACTTCTTCTCCAGCTTAGATGTCATCATCACTGTGTCTCAGAGATGTCTCGCTTAAAGCACAGCTGACATTTATTCACACATAAGGGAGATCACACACACACACACACACACACACACACACATTGCCATCAAATAGACAAAACAGGGTTTATTGAGGGAAAACCATGAAGGAAACAATTTGCACCCAAGCAGACTGCATTGTAGTCAGGGTAGGCAATTTCAGTTACTCACGAGTCTCCCCAAAAATCTTGTGACTTCGGCTGTGGAGTAGGTAGGTGGTGTGTTCATCTTTGGTATTGGCAGCTGATATATTTCCTTTGGTATCTCTACCATAGTTAAGCTGGGACTGCCCTGTTTCTCTTATTATAATCCCTCACCTTCTTATGGTCAGGTGAAGATCCAAGACCATGGTTGGCCTTAGTGATTTAGTGTCTTTTTGATACTGTATCTTAATAACTTATAGTAATATTTAAGCAGCTGGCTATCAGACAGTGGAGGAGCTCAATAACTATGAGAACAAAACAAAAACCAAAAAAAAACACTTGGAACTAGTTTGTATCCAGTTTTCTAGTTGGCCTAGGAAGCCAGGAGAGTAAGATATTCCTTGAATTCCTTTGAGTTTATTTAGAATTCAGGAATCGCCTCTAATGGCTGGGGGCCTAAGGTTCAGTTAAGACATATAGATATGTTAGTGGATCTTGTTAGAGGGGTCTAAAGCCAGGGGGCAAATTCATCGATTGGCGAGTTGACAGCCATTCCAGTTGTTTGAGGGAGGTGGATTAAGGCATGGAAGAGTTTCTAGGAAAGACGACAGCTGACAGAAAGGCAAACAGCACTGTGGCTGTCACTTTGCAATCTAATACCTTGGCCCACACAAAGGAAAGTATAGAAGTAATAAAAGGAGGACACAAGTAATAAAATATAAGTCCTCATCACGGATCCGAATCTGACCATAGTGGGTGAAAACTGTCTATACCTTATGTCATCTTCTTGATCCAGACATCTTGGAGTAGCTGTCTACTTCCAGAGCTGTGTGCTTCTAAAAGCTTTGTACTGAGCTTCAGGGTTATAGATCTTCAGCGGATGTCCCCATGGGAGAATCCCTGGCACGTTTGCACTGGGAATCCTGAATCCATGAGCACATACCCGAGAGCTGAAGAGCAATATTTGTGGTTGAAAATACTTGCTATGTCCTTCCCAAGGCTAATGTCTCAGTCTACCGAGTTTCCTGGATTTTCAACCTGTACAAATGTGTCTGATATTGTCTCTTTCTAAGTACAGCTTGCACCCGTTGGGCATGTGATTGTGTATATTTTAGTTCTGATGATGGCTGACAGGATCGGAAGGTAACAAGGTAAAGTCTGTTGGAGAAGGAGTTAATCTGAGACTCATAGGTCTTCCTATATGAATTTCACACAGTGAGAGTGTGAGGTTTTGTGGTGTACATCACATGATCCTGAGGGCAAAGGGTGGAACTTTAGACCGAGAAAGGTTAAGCTCTTCTAAATATTTGGACAGTTTTGGTTATAAAATTTTATTAGTTTGTTTTACTTTTTTAGAACTTTAGAGAGAATGTGGACAATGAATTTTCTGTTTTATTTTAAGATTTACACAGTTCCTTAAGTATGAAATCTGTGAGTTCCTCCTTCCTGGTGGAAAAACAAAAATCCTAATTTTTTTAAAAAAAAAAATCAGTGAAAGTGTTATCCTTTTAGCAGAAGAAAGCTTTTCCCCAACAAGCAAAATGCAGGCTGTTACTGAAACGTTTTTAAAGCTGTGTCACTTGGTCAATGGAATGAATCCATTTGTAAATATTCAAGTGAATCTTAAGGTGGGATTCTGAGCCGTGCCCTAGCTTTCCAGTTTTTTACTTGGATTTTGATGCTTATAGATAAGGGAAGTTTTAGTCACCTAATGACATCAAATAATGTCCCCCCCCCCCCCAACCATGGTTTTGTATTTCGGACTGATTCATTTTCGGCATCATGAGTGAGTCCATAAAACAAATGAGATGAAGGTCTATAGGTGTACTAGGGAGCCACCAGGTGGCCATCCTGGGAAGTCCAACACCCAGAGTTGGACTTGAGAGTTTCGCTTTTGTTTTTGTTTTTCATTTAAGTATAGTTGGTATATAATATTACATTAGTTATATTAGTTTCAGGTGTACAGTGCATGAGAGTTGTGATATACTCACTATCTTTTCCCCCCTGTAGGAGCAGACCATTGTACATGAATAAATTGATGACATATTAAGTAATTCTCCTTATAATAACAGTTGTGGGCAAATCAGCAAGGGCTGCTTGTTTTGCTTAGTAGATGCCTGGGGTGTTTCCTTTTGCTTCAAAAGTATTATTAGGATGTATTTATAGTAGTATTTAAGAAGTATTTTTAATAGTATTTTAAACATAAAATTTCCTTCACATGCTGTTTTGTCTCTAATAAATTATTGATTCATTTTTGCTTTCATTGCGTGCCAAAATTTTGACTGACGCAAAGGCCTATCTACTATCAGTGAGTGGTTTTGAATTCTTAAATCTTTTAATAAGGTGGCATGCTCTTGGTAAGATGCCGACAGTCCTGAAGTCACCACTTATACATTACAGAATGTACTCTGATTTTTTTAAAGATAGGAACCCTGAAAATATAGTGTGTCAGCATTGGCCAAGGGGATGTCGGTCAGGACAGGAAATGCTGTGAGTCTGAAGAGCCGTTCAGTGGTCATGGGATTCACTTTCATTAAGAGCGGGAGTTAGATTGGTTTTCTTGGGTTGGATTCCTTGGATTGGCACAGTGCTTGACAATCACATGGGAAGCAGACAATGACACAATGTCTCAGGGGAAATGCGAATAACTACTACGCATTGTTTTGGCAAATCTTAGGAGGGCAACGAGTGAGGAGTGGAGCTAACATAGTGTCTAGTGAAGCACCAGGTGGCTTAATTGTTTTTGCCAAAGTGATAAACAAGGTTGGGAAACCTAGCTAAGGTAGGCCATAGGCTTGTGATGAGTTTTTAGTTTTCGTATAAGCACTTTTAAAGTACAACTTGCCTTTTCTGTACAATGCAAATGACTTAGCATGGTCAGAGTGGCCCAAGTCAGGAGTTGCTATAACGTCTGCTTAGGAAAGGAAGAAGCCTATTTAATATTGAGCTGCCAAGGGAAGGGCTCTGGAACATGTGTTTTAGGGGTCTCTTGTCATGACCGAGCTAGGAGAACTATAGAAGAACCAGAATCCAAGGGGGGAGAATGTTAAACACTATGAGTTATCTCGTGGGCGGGACTAGCTTTAGCCTAACTTTGGATTTCTCAAATCTAGCCATCCTCTTGAATTCTGCAGGCTGCGTAGAAGCGTCCACAGGCTGGTCACACCCTGGCGTCTGGACCTCTACCTAGTAGCACAGTGGAGCACGGTCATGCACGGGGCTCATGTCGCCAAGGAGCTCCAACAGAGGAGCCCAGGGTAGGCATTGGCTGCCCACGGCTGCCCCTTGGGCTCTGTCACCCAGGGCAAAGTGAAATCACAGGCCCTCCCTTTCCCTGCAATCTTCCAGCCTCCTGAGGATAACTCTGGGATAGAAGCCCACAGACACAGCTCACATGATACACAGTGTTCAGAATGAGTACAGTGAAGACACGTGTCAAGGAAGAACATCGTGCTAAAGCAGCATAAATGGATCAGGGGTCCGCTGCCCTCTACCTTACTTCATAGGGAAGGTTTACTGTTTTTCTCTTCGTCCCCTGCCCGACCACCCCAGGTCTTCTTGTCTGTGAGCGATGGGGTCCCTGCTGGCTCCCTTCCCAGCAGCTGAGCCCTCACCCTGTGCACCCTCACTCACTGCACGCGTGGAGAGTTAGCAGTTGCAAGCTTGGTTTCCATTTCCAGTTCACATTTTTAGGCCCAGCTGCGTCTTCCCAGCAGACCAGACTAAGAAGGGAGACTATAAGGTTTGTTCCCCTTTATGCAAAGCAAACCCCAGGGGGTTGGGTGCGAGGAAGACAAGGGGGGTGCTTCTAGTCAAATGTGTGTACAGAGATACAATTTGGACTATATAAATATTGCTCCTTTAAATATTTTTTTAAAATTGTGGTCAAATACACAAACTTTACTTTCCTGGCCATTTTTTGAGATATAGTTCAGTTGTGTTAAATACATTCACATTGTTGTGTAACAATGCTCTACTTTCTGTCTGTAGAAGATACTGCCAGTTTTCCAAAACCATGGTACCAGTTCCCCCTGCCCCGCCCCCCGCCACCCAGCAATACATGAACGTTCTTGATGATCCACAGTCTCATCGATACTTGATATTATTGTTTCTTCTAATTTTGGCCATTCTGGGGAAGGTATGGTTGTGTATTATTGTGGTTTTAATTTGCATATTAAGTATAGTATTAAAGAAACCAGTGAACTTAGAAAACAGTGGTCAAGGGTTCTTCATGTAAATTGCCATCTTGTTCCCCAGTAATTTAAAAAAACTTTTCCCTAATATTTTGTTTTGGAAATTTTTAAGTATATAGCAAAGATGAAAGCGGTTTCCTGTGATCTATGTTCTACCCCCTTGGCGCTTGATAAATCACATCTCCTCACCATGTATCCATCCACGTTACTTCCTTGAAGCATCTCAAAGTAAATTGCAGACATCGGTACACTCCCCAACTAAATACTTCATCACGCGCATCATTACTTGAGTTGGCTATTTCCTCTACTATTTTATTTTATTTTTTATTGTGGTAAAAAAAAAAACCAAACAAACTTCTCTCACATGAAATTTATCATCTTAACCATTTCTAAGTGCACAGCTCAGCAGCGTTAGGTGCAGGCACGCCGTGCGGCCCATGTCCAGAACTGTTTCATCTCGCAGACCTGCAGCTCCGGGCCACTGAACGTGTCCCCATCCCCCGTGGCCCCCATGGCAGCACGCTTCTGCTGTCCGTCTCCATGCCCCCGAGGACTCAAACCTCATGCAAGTAGAATTATACAGTATTTGTCCTTTTGCGACCGGCTTCTTTCACTTAGCAGCATGTCCTCAAGGCTCATCCCATTGTAGCAAGTGACTGGGTTTCCGTCATTTTTTTAAGGCTGGATATTGTGTGCTCAAAAATTTTAAATGTAAAATTTAAATTTTCAGTGAAATAAAAAAAAAAAAAACAGATGAGCTGACCTCCACTAAGTTTTGACAAATGCACACAATAACCCAGATCACCCCGAAGTGTCCCAGCTGAGCCCCGGCCTTTTATTCCTCCCAAAGGTAACCCCCACTCTTCTGATTTTTTCCACCATAGGTTAATTTTGCTTTTTCTAGGACGTCATGTAATCCCAATAATCAGTAAGTGTTTTCTTTCATCAGATGTGTCGCAGGCTGGGGAGGCAAAAAAATGCAAAATGCTAGATGAGGAGCTTCTGATAATTGATTAACCATCAGAAATTCAGTCAGAAAGGAAAGACATGGGGCTCCTAATTTTAGATTTAACTTAAATCAATAGGAATTCTCTGTAGGTCGCCCAAACTCAATCTAAACACAGCTTTTTGGCAAAAGCTTCTTTTAAGAGTTTTAGTTACCTTTTTATTGTCAAGTTAATGACTCATGTGATTATCCTGGGACAGGATAGACCCCTAGGACTTCACATTTAAATCGAATCTTTGGAGCAGTCCAAGAGGATTTTCAGAAACCTAGCACAGGGTTTGAAGTTTAAAAGTTTGAAAACCGTCCTCCTGAATTGTTGAGTTTTAATAATGTAAAAGAACTTTAAAATTATATCATCAAACACTTTTACTATTCAAGTAAGGAAATTGAGGGCCAGATTAAGTATCCAAAGCCACCGAGCTATGACAGGTTGTGACAAGCTCAGGACATGAGACCCCCGTATTGTGGCCTAGTGCCCTCTCACCCAGCCCTTAATTATTTTTCATTGAGTCTGCAGGTCTAAAGGAGGAAAGGACGAATGCCTGTCTGACCAGTGTCCAGGTTGAACTCTTAATTACAAGGTGATTCTTCTGTCAAGGCTGTGTAAATCAAAACATTTATTTAAAAATGAGCTATTTCATATCAGATTTTAAAGTCAATTATTTTAATAATAATTAATAATAAGTGTATTTGCTGTTGATCAATGTCAGAGAACCCCTTGATGTGAATGACCTGTAAAGGGCCCCAGGCAATGACTTTGAACCTTCGCTTTGGGTATGGACCATTTTCAAAGCTGATGAAAGCTCTTGACCTCTCCCCAGGAGAAAGCACCCATTTTTGGACAAATTCTATCTTGCCTAATATTTAAGGGTATACAGACTCCTTGAAGTCCATCCTTGAACATGAGATTAAGTACTTGTATTCTCCAGAATCTACGTAGTCGCACAGACATCCCTAATGGGACTTTTCATCTCTATGGAAAACGATGATCACAATTCTCTAAGTTATGTTAGAACAGGGAAGAACAAAGAGAATTAAGCCAAGTAGTCAACATGCGTGAGTGCATGAGCCGGAGGGCACTTTTGCTGTTAGTACCAGGATGATGGAGGTCCTCTCATCCTAGGCAAAGTGAAATGGACAAACCAATGGATGGCACTTTTTGATTATTTACTCTGCCCTTTTCTTGATGTTAGATGTCATTCCACTGACTCCTAAAAATTACCTAGTACATCTACTAAGTATTTAAGGTGGGAGAACATCAGAAGTAATTTCATTGTAATAAAGTATAGAAGAAGCATTTTTTAAGTATAAGAAAATATACACAAGTTTCTCCAAGCCTTGTCAAGATGTGGGGAGAGTTAGGGTATCACAGTAGCAATTATAACTCTCGTCCCACCTGCAGATGCAAGACTTTTAAATTCCTGCAAATTTCTCTCCCAACATTTCTCCTCCATCCCAGGCAGCGTCTGTCTCTCGGGGCTGTCTTGCTGGACACAGTGTCCCACACCATCGTTTTCACCAAGTGACAACACTGCAGGAGCAGGCACAGCTTTCAATTCATCAAGCCCTCTCTGCCCAGAGCGACAAAGATGTCTTTTCTTCCCTTCGTATTACCATTACTGAGTTCCCCAAAAGACCAAGTTTTCGTGCTTTTGATTTTGTTTTGCTTTTTGTTTGTTGGCTTGTTTTTGATGGATAGAGCCCATTTAGCCCCTGTCTCTCCAAAGGGATTGAACTTTAGTCCCCTGAAAGCCAATTCTGAGTCCCAGGCATAGGGCTGGGTCCTTCTGGTCCCTGATCTGGTTAAGAGCTTGGGAATATGACAGATCCAGGATGAGTCGTACCTCTGCCAGTCTCAGCTCTAAGACTGGACAATTAACCTCAAAGCCTCTGTTTCCTCATCTGTAAAATGGGGACAATGATGGTGCCCACTGCACAGGGCTGATGTTCAGATTGAGAGTCTAGCACAGTCCCTGGCACGTGGAATGCATTTCATCAATGTTAGTGCTTGTTAGTATAACCATATATTATTTCCAAAAATAGATAAACTTAGTAACAGTGATTATTTTTGGTGGCAGGATCGAAGATGATTTTTGATTTCTTCTTTGCTTTCCAGATTCTCCTCAATAAGCATGCAATGTTTTCATAATAAGGAAAAAAAGGCAATTAAAATATAATAGATTGTTGACTCAGTTCCTGATGCATCGTCTGAAACATTCAATACTTTCTCCATTGCTCAATGAGCTCTGGAGGCAAGGCCTATGTCTTATCTATTTTGTACCTTTAACATTAAATACACCATTTGACAGCAGGTAGGCAGTCATATATCATATTACATTCCTTTCCTGAACAAAGTCTCAATGGTAATTACTTTCGGTTTTCATTTCTCTGTAATGGAACATCTTTTTCTTCTCTGTGGATTTTTTTTTCCCTCTTACCTAGGTCCAGCTTCTAATCCTTTTACTAATTTAATTGAATCCTCTCCAAATTTTGTCCTCTCCAAATTATCCCTTTCAGAATTCCTCCCAGACTACCCAGCTGGTTCCAGGCAGGTTTCCAGAAAGCATTTCATTTGAGCTGCTCACGACTCATGCCAGAACGAGGATATGGATGGGGTTGTCGAGCTGAGATCCAATATTTTTAGTAGCTAAACAAAGACTCGAGGACCAGGATAACCGAATGTATATAAAGAGATTATAAAAAAGCAATAGACCTTTCCAGAGACGCATCATATTTTCACTTGAAAGTCACGATGGAGAGGGCGGTTGGCTTTGACCACGGTCAGGAGTAGAGGGTGACTGATGATTACACTTGGCTGCCGCTGCCATTTGGTTCCTTTGATCTTCACTCTGCATGAAACGGGCAGGCGTTCTCTAGGGAGGATGAGCTCAAGCACCGTACTGCGCCGCCGCTGCTTCTATAAGAGCAACAGCAAATAGAGAACGTTAGCCTTGGGCAGCGGACACATTTTAGTTCTTTCCTGACACGGCTGATAGACATGAGGCTCCCTCATTCCGGGGAATCCGAATCTGAGGTAGAGC
The DNA here is from genome assembly GCA_003508835.1 of Eonycteris spelaea. NCBI lineage: Eukaryota > Metazoa > Chordata > Mammalia > Chiroptera > Pteropodidae > Eonycteris > Eonycteris spelaea. The sequence goes on from PUFA01000036.1 coordinate 3,271,578, forward strand.
CCCCGAGAGACATGGGAAGTCCGGGGCAGCCCCAGCTCTGTGGGGTCCGATACTCGGTTTCTCCTCTGGCTCTGTGATCCACGCGAGATTCTTCGCTGATTAAGATGTCAAACATTTAGACGCCTCAGCGGATCTTACAAGGTTCTGGGCCAGCCTGGGATCCAGGGCCCCGGTGGCGGTGGCGAGGGTGGTGAGATGCGGTGCCAGTGGCTTTGTCCTTGACGGTCGCATCAGATACACGTGTAAGGTAGAAGGAGAAAGGGAAGCCGGGGGTCTCACTCGTGGGTCAGCTGTTTTCTGCCCACTGTAACCTAAGGTTTCAGTTGACGTGATTTCAGCAGGGCTGTTCCCTCTGAGCCCCGCTCCCGGCGGGAGTAGGGAGAGGCGCTCGCCTTCTCTGCCACGCCGTGGCACCTCACCTGGTCTTGGGGACCCGAAGCAGAAGAGCTGTCTCTGCCGGCCACAGCTCCTCTCTCCGGGCTGCTCAGACCTGGTCCTTAGAGGCTGAGGTGCAGACGCTCTGTCTTTCTACCCTCTGTCTCTGCCCCCGGCACGGGGGGATATAAACTTCCACTCTCATCATTTAGGCAACCAATGAAAAAAAAAAACAAGTGAAAATTAAATTATGCTAATCTCCTCCACAGAGGCCTACGCTGAGAAGCGAAGGCTGATGGAGCTCCCATCTCAAACCCCGGGTCACGAGGGAACTTCCAGCTAACAGGGAGCATTGCCTCGACCTCTCCCATGTGATGCTCCAGCAAAGAGCTGGTCCAGGAAAAATTCCACGCCCTCAGATACGTCATCATAAAGAATTGCGGAGAATCTCTCTAAGCAGAGGAGAGGGACAGGCGAAGCGAGCGGCAGCTGCAGGATCCTCACCACAAAGTGCTGCTGCGGAGCAGGCGCGAGCTGTGCCCGGGCAATTGCTGGGCGTTTAAAACCTTCATGAGACGCTTGCTTCTAAGAAGAAAGGGTACAGGGAACGCCGAGGAAAGGAAGGAAAATGTAGGAAAATAGAAAGTAGCCCAAGGTAGAAAAAAACACAGCTGCAAATATTGTAAGGATGTAGAGGGCAGGAATACCAAAAAGACAGCAAAATGAAATGGCAATAGAAGGGTTTAAAAGAAGGAAATGGAAGGGTTTAAAAGAATTAGGCAAAGGATAGGCGAAGACACTTAACGTTTATTCTTCTATTAAGCAGGCACCATTAGGCACTAGGAACACGGAGCTCCATGCCCGACTCTGGCCAGGCCCTTAGGGCTCTTGAAAGAAAAGTTTGTCTTGTTCTCAGCTTTCCAGACCATCTACCGTCAAAAAGGCAAAGGCCACCCAATGCAGGGGCCCTCAGTCAAGGTATTTCATGGACCTCGCATGTTCCCTCCCAGCAACAGGCGTCTGCTACGACACGGCAGTGGAACAGCCTCAAAAATTAATTTACAAAGATTCGTAACCTTACCTTGTCACCTCCTCTTTGGCTTGGTCGTTGTGATGGACTGAATTGTGCTCCCTCCCCACATTCATAGATTGAAACCCTACCCCCAGTGTGACTATATTTAGAGACAGGGCCTTCGGAAGGTAGTTAAGCTTAAATGGGGTCAGAGGATGGGGCCCTGACCCACTAGGACTGGTGTCCCTATAAGGAGAGGGAGAGACATCAGGAGTGCGCGTGCACATGTGCACACACACACATACAGAGAGAGACAGAGACAGAGACAGACAAAGAAAAGGCCCAATGAGGACACAGAAGGCAGCTGGCTGTAAGCCAGGAAGAGGGCCCTCCCCTGAAACTGAACTGGGGGCACCTTGATCACGGACTTCCAGCCTCCAGAATTGTGAGAAAGTAAATTTCAGTTGTTTAAGCCTGTGGGATTTTGTTAGGGCGGCTGAGCAGACGAACACAGCCACCGGATGTGGCCATGCTTCGACAGGAGTCAGCTCTTGGTTGCTTCTTAGGTAACAAAAGGCGCGGTGAGCTATATAAGCCTATTTTGAAAATTTGGGATTCTACTCTGGCCATTCTTGGGCATGATGCTTCTTTCCATTAAAAGCAACACTAGGCCAGGCTGGTGTGTGCCCTTTGGGTGGCAGCCCAGCCAGAAAAGGACCAAAGCTATTCAAAGGTAATTCTGGTTCTGTCCCCTGGATTTTCCTGTTGGCTTGAGATGGTCCTAGATCAAAAGATAATGGTCACCTGGTTGAAAGCCCTGCTCCCTGAATCCTGCTGCAGCACCTCCCCCCCCACTGCCCCCCACACACACACCAGGACTGTAGCGCATCTAATTTTGTAAAAATGCCCTTGTCACTCCTGTACATGACCCTTCGGGACAGAAGGTCTGGGCATGTCGTGGGGATGACTGAAGGAAAGATGAAGGTACAGACGCTGGAATGGGACGCGCCACTTTTGTGGTGGCAGAGGAAGAACAAGGGCCCAGCACCTCGGACCTTGGAGGAGTCGAGTGGCGGGGGGGGGTGCAATCAGGTTCCTTGTCCACAAGACCAAGCACAGTGACACAGTCTGCCTGCGTCAGGAAGCACCGTTGCTGCAATCTGCCTTCTGTGGGGCTTGTCATCCTCATTTACATGCGGTGAAAATAGGAAGATTCATGAGGACATGGCTACTCCTGAAGCATCCTTCTGTGCCTGATGCTGGCAACAGCAGCCCCCGAAGATGCCTCCCAGCACCCCGCATACTGTCCAGACACCCAGATGGTAACAGCTTTGTTTCTGTCTGATTGGTACAAATGCAGATGCTCCTCCTGATGCCCAGTTGGTCCTGGGTCGTGCCATGCACACGGCAATCAAGCTGCAGTGAGCCGGGGACATGGTCCCATGCTTTAACCAAACCAATGCAGTGGTGACCCAAATTAATTTAGCAGCAAATCTCAGACTGGAATGGCCTCTGCCCCTTTGAATTGCCTCCATTGGGGTGTGACTCTCAGCCTCAGAAAGGCTTTTTCCCACATGGGGACTTCCTTGGTGACTCGGCTTCAGTCCTAGAGCTACTTCCTACCCCCTAAACCCACTGCCCCTGTAATTCTCTATTTTTCCTATTCTGGTAAAATGTACATAAATAAAATTTACCGTTTTAACTATTTTTAAGTGTACAATCAGTGTCATTAAGTACATTCACGAGGTTGGATAACCATCACCATTATCCATTTTCAGAACTTTTCCATCCTCCCAAACTGAAACTTTGTCTCCACGAATTTGCCTTATCCAGATATTTCATAAAAGTTGAATTGTACAATATTTACCCTAGTGTATTTGGCTTATTTCACTTAGCAAATATTTTCAGTTTCATCCATGTTGTTGCATGTGTCAGAATGTCCTTTCTTTCTTTGGTGGGATACTAGTCCAGTGTATGTACATACCATGTTTTGTTTATCCTTCATCCTTCATACTGTCTTCTTTACAGTTCTCTTTACCCCTTAGTGGTTAACCCTCTGTTATTAGTTAATAATCGTTGGTATTAAATTTTCCCTGTTGACATTGTAATTTTTATCTCCCGACTGGGACCATGACTGACACTCATGCCTTTGGGAACTGACTTTCTCTAATTCAAAGTGGCTTTGAGGGCCAATCATGGAACCTCATTGCTCTCATCATATACCATATTGCCCATCACTTTAGCGATTGCGATGGGTCCCAGGGCAGGCACGTGATCCAACCAATGTCAATCAGAATCCTTCCCCAGGATTGTAGATGGATATGAGAGATACTGACCTATAGATGGATGTGGGAATCCCCACGGGGGTTACTATGCTGGGGTTCTTGCAGCTTCATTCCCAGACATGCATAGGAGGGCTCACCTGTGGTAGGAGAATCAAAACCAATACGCAAAGAGAAATGGAGAGTCACGTGGTCCGCCTCTAACCTACCTAGAGAGAGCATAGCCTGAGAAGATGGTTAGAATTTAAAGAAGTGAGGAAGTAAATAAGGAGTGAGAAAGGGCAGGCAGAACTACAGAAGAAACAGGAGTTGGGGTGCCATGCTATCATGATATCCCAATATCAAGACAGGATCTTTTAAGAGAAGGGGGTAAACAGATGGGCTGGAAAACGGACCGTGGATTGAGCACTCAGTTGTGGTGCGAGAGCAGGGACAGCAGAGTGCTCTGGTCTTAGCACCTATGGGCCTCTCCCTGTCCATCTCCGGCAACCTCGAGAGCCCTGGCTCAGGCCATCCTTGTCGTGCCCCAAATGTGCTATGGCTCTCAAGCTTCCCCAGGTCATCCTTTTTGACCAGGTCTGTCTGAATCTCCAAAATTCAGCTCGAGCTCTGCTCTTGGGAGAGGTCCAGCGGGTCAGGTCCTAGATCCCAGAGAGGAGGAGCTGTTGCTGCAACTCTCGGTGTGTCCTTCCTTGGATTACGTATCATGCTGTAGGCCTTGCATGCCTGTCTCCTCCTTCAGCCCGTGGCCCCCTTTAAAGCACAGACTTGGGTTTATACATCTTTGTGTTCCAAGCACTTGGCACAGGGCCTGGCCTTGAAAGGAGCTCAGTATACACTAATGGATCGGTGCCTGCAGGGCTGTTCTCCCTGATTCCCCTGCTACAGAGAAGAATCTGGTTGCCATGGTGCTGAGAGAGCTTTATCCGCCTGCGTTTCTAGGAGGAGCAAATGCAGTGAGCTGATGGCCTTTTGGCACCTGGCCAGCAGGATCTGCAGAATCCAGCAGGATGGATGCAGGGCCACCCCTGAGGTGGCCAGGACAACCTTTCCAGCGACACTGACCTTTCTGCCCTTGTCTCCTAGTCAGGTAAATAGGTGAGTAACATCAAAGACATGTCCTTTTTTCTGTCCCTGGAAGATTTAAAGAATTCCTCTTTTGCGACGAGTATTCCCTTAGCTGTCACAGCAGTCCCCCCCGCCCCTGCCCCAACACTGTCCTTTCTATCCGCTTGTCAGCTGCTACCCTAAGACGGGGTTTCCAAACTATAGCCTGAAGGCTAAATGCTCAGAGGACCTCAGTCTCTTTCCAGAGCCTTCGACTGCCTGGATGAGGCTCACTCATACTCTAGAGGTTTACTTTATTCAGAGTCTACTGATTTAAATGTTAATCTCATGTAAAAATTCATTCCCAGGAACATCCGGATGTGCTGTAACAAAGACCTGAATACTGCGGCCTGTCAAGGCCACCTAAAATTTACCATCACACTGTATGACCCAGTTCTGGTCAACGAGATGTCAGCAGGGGCTGTTGCGTGGGGCTTCTGGGAGAACTCCTGAGGAAGGCGACCATTCCCTCTTCCCACCCTCCCTGCCTGAGAAGTGAGCCTGCTGGTAGGCACTTCATCAGCCATCTTGAACGAGCCCTGCCCGGGAAGCATGGAGCAGGACCAGGGCTTAAATGCACAAAGAGCCAGCCGAGGCATTGGTAGGCGTGGCCCTGCTAATTAAAGCCCAGGGCAGCAACAACAAACGCTGTGCAGTCTGAACAAACCTGCTGCAGCGGTGGGACCGAGTCAGTGTGCCACCCCGGCTGTGGGCGGTGGGCGGGGTGGGGAATGGGAGGGCAGGCGTGTTAGTTCCAGGGCTGCCATAGTGAGGTACCCCAAACGGGGCGCTTCAACAAACAACAGAAGTGTATTGTCTCACCGTTCTGGAGGATGAAGTGCAGACCTCAGTGTTGGCAGAGCCGGGCTCCCGCCCAGGCTTTTAGGAGAGCTCTGCAGCTGACAGTCCTGGGTGTCACTCAGCTTCTGACAGCACGACTCTAATCTCTGCCTCTGTATTCACGGGCTGTCTTGCTCTGTGTCCATGTCCAGATTCCCCTCTTCTTATAAAGACACCAGTCATATTGGATTAAGGGTCCACCCTGCTTCCATTTGAACCCAATGACATCTGCACTGACTTCATTTCCAAATGAGGTCACATTTTGAGATGACTTTATCTTTTGGGGGGGACACAATTCAAACCGTAACTGGGAATCTGAGGTCCCAGTCGGCTGGAAACTTGCCATCCTAACTCTGGTGAGCCTTTTGTCTGTTTTGTATGTCTTTATACCAGCTTGCATAAGCTCCCTCGTTCTCACCAAATTAGCAAAGCCAGAGTCCCACTAATATTTAGTGATTGACCCTTTCTCTCTCTGCAGGAGAGGCATAGAGGGTCGGAAAGGGTAAGGGCCAAGAAGGGGCATAGGGGTTGGAAAGGGTAAGGGCCAAGAAGAGGCATAGGGGGTCGGAAAGGGTAAGGGCCAAGAAGGGCCAAGAAGGTTTCCCTGTGCACACTCTCTGGGGTCAGGGTCACGTGCTCAGAACTCTGCTTTGCAGGCCTCTGAAGGCTGGGTCTGCGCAAGCCTTTGTATACCCTTCTGGCTGCCTAAGTGCTGGATCGTGGGGAGCTGCTCCCCTCTGCTGGAGAGACAGAAACCTGCTTTCCTTCCATCCTTAGAGCTTTGTTTCCCTGTCACAAGTTCACAAACCCATAGTAAGAGCTGAAAGAGGCCAGAAGTCAGCAGGTCCAGTCCCCCTCATGTTCAGAGGGGGAGACTGAGTCCAGAGAGTTAGAGGAGCAACCAGGATGAGAGGTATGCGACACCTTCCCTCCCACACCAAGTCTGGGAAGCATCCCTTAGGATACTGGAGGTGTGGGCTAGGAATTCTGCACACACCTTAGCTTGAGGACAATTGGAAGGAGGAGAAGGGGTGGGCACCTTACTTCAAGCAGAGGCATCAGAAAGCTAGAGAGATGCTGACCCAGAGAAGTGTACCAGGGCCACCAGTCAGTCCCCTCACTCTGGATAATACCCCATCAGCCTGTGGGAAGGAGCCCACCTTCGCCTAGCTCCTCCATATGCCTAAAATGGTATGTATAAACAGAACTTCTGTTAATCAGCTGCTCTTTTTCGCTCTTTCTCTCCTTCTCCTGTGTCCCAGCTATCCTTACCAACTTTCTCATGCAGGGCCCAGTGTTCGCAGAGTAGTTAGAGCAAGCTTGCTGCTCTAACAAATAGAGCAGAATGTGTACTAGCACAGATGCAACAGAAATATACTATTTGCTCATGTAACCAGTTCAAAGAGCTCGTCAGAAAGGAGTAGGGCAATGGGCTCGGTTCCACATAGTCACTCAGGAACCAGGTTCTGCCATTTTTAACACATGGACATCGCTTTCCAGCCAGCAGAAGAGAACCGCTGGAAACAACAGAAATGTATTATCCCACAGTCCTGGAGGCTGCAAGTCCACAATCAAGGCATCGGCAGGGCCAGGCTCGCTCTGGAACTCCGAGGAGAATCTCTTCTTGCCTCTTCCTTGCTTCGGTGGTGGCCATGACCCTCGCTGTTCCTGGGCTCACGGTTGTGTCACTCCATCTTCACATGGCAGTCTCCCCGTGGGTCTCTGTAGGAAGAGACAGGAGGGGACTCTGTGAGGTGAGGGAAATGCTCTTTGTCTTGATTAGGGCGTGGGTTAGAAGTGGGTATTTTTTTTTTGTCAAAACCCACTGAACTTTACGCTTGAGATGAGTACATTTCAATTTATGTGCAAATTTTGTTCTCTCGAATAAAGAAAAAAAGAACTTTAATATGGAAAATAAAAAAACCATGACCATGTGTACACAACTCTAAGGCCTCCTGCGGGGTCTTGAAATCACCCATCCAGACAAGGGGTGCTGAAGCTCACTCGCGGCCTCGGCAGCTTCATTAGCTGCATGGTACAACTGCCACTGCCCCCAGCTCACCTTCTGCCCTACACTCACTCAGTCGTTGTGTGACTGTGGACAAGTTGTTTAGAATCTTAGTGCCTTGAATCCTGAATCTGTAAAATGGGAATTATTATGGAGCCTTTCTCATTAGATTGGTGAATACATTACACAACTTACCATACCAACTGGTACATAGTAAGCCCTCAATGATTGTAAGCTATTATTATTGTCTGCAGATGCAGTTTTCTAAGGAAACCCACTTGGGAAATTCTGCTAGGAGCCGCATTGTCCTATTGAATCATCCTGAGCAGAGGAGCAACATGCTACAGCTTTGCCTTTTAGAAATAATCACTGAGGCAGCTGTGGGGAGGATGAACTGGGCAGGGGAAAGTATGGTTCTGGGTATACTCATAGGACATCTTCACATGAACATGAATGAGACATTATTGATCTAAAGAATTAAAAAGTATATAATTGTATTCAAAGGATACAGAGTTTGAATGTTTAAATAACAATGTGAATGAGAGCAGATGTAAAATTGTTTTTCTTTAAAAAATATTTAAAAATTACCTATTAATATGAAGCCAAATAAAAATTGTGAATAATTATCAAATCTCAAAAGTGTCAAAAATACGAATTGTTTAATATTGCAGAAGATCCTTTAGCCACCCTCCCTGCTGATGTTAAATTGTGAGTACTTCTCACAATGTGTGGTTCTGCAAGTTGGAACGGGCAGAAAAGTAATACGACTTTCCCACTACTGGGAAAGGTGATGTCATTGTGGTGAGCCTTTCTACTCGTGTACACTTGTGGGGCGGGATGTTGGTCACAGGGAAGGTGTGCATGGTTGGCTTCAGTAGATACTGTCAAATAGTTCTCCAGTTGTGGCCGCACCAGCCCCTGCTCCCTCAGCGTGGCCCAGTGCATAACCGGGCATTTTCCATCATTTTCATTTTAGGCTTTCTCTTGGGTGTGCACAATGCTATTTCTGTAACCAACACATTCTTTACTTTTCTATTCCCTCTGTGCAAAGGGAATCCAGCTTTTCCAGCTAACCCACCCGTGGGTCAGGAGGGAGGGAGCCACCCCGAGGCAGGACGTCTGAGGCGAGATCACAGCACAGGGAACCCGGGGCCCTAGATGCGCCTCTCCACTCCCCTGCATGATAGTGATTCCCAGCTGTTCCTCATCCTTTTGCCTCTGCCTTTCCTCATGTCTGCTGGTTCAAATCCTGCTGGCCCTGCGAAGTAGCCCGTCATTCCTCCCCTCCCTTTCCCCAGCTTTTGTTTTGACAATGGCAAGGTACGGATTAGATGTGAAAAGTTGGTCAAATCATTAGCCCCTCTTGACCTGCTCCCCCCTCTGAGAGGAACAGGTAGGTGAGCTTGAGCAAAATTGCATCTAAGTCCTTCTCAGGTTTGATGTGTTACGACCCTTCAAGGCCCAGGGGGCTAAAGAACAGACACTAGTGTGTTTCTCCGTGTGTCGGCCCGAGTGTCAGAGGCCGTGTACAAGCTTATGCATTGAAGGTCCGCGTGGGATTCGGTCTGCACCTCTCGGATGGCAGTCGCGTCCCTGAACGTCCACCCTACTGGGGTGGCCTGACGCATCATTGTGCAACGCCGTTTCTCAGGGCGCTACCTGAGACCCCGCAGGCCTCCTGGGCTCCCCAGGTGGACACAGCCCTCTCCGGCCGCGGAAGGATCCCGCGTCCTTCCGGGGTTCCGTGTCGAATCTGCGGCCGGCGACACGGCGCCGCATCGCGGCGTGTGGAATGTGCGGCTGCGCGCGCGCCGCGGCGTTTACGCGGCGATTTCATCATGCTCCGGGCCCGGCAGCGCGCGCCGCTTCCGCCGCCGCCCCCTCTGCACCGCCCAGGGCCGCCGGCTCATGCCCTCTCCGCGCCCGGCGCTGCTTAGAGCCGCCCGCGCCGCCCTGCTGCTGTCGCTGCCGCCCCGGCTCCCCGCCCGGCCTCTGCTCGCGCCCCGCCGGCCCCTCAGCACGCGCGCCCCCGCCCCGACCTCATTCTCCGCCGCCTCCCGGAGCAGCATGGACGGCGCCGGGGCTGAGGAGGTGCTGGCACCTCTCCGGCTAGCCGTGCGAGAGCAGGTACCGGCTTTCTGCGCCTTCCCCTCCGGCTCCAGCTCCCCCTCCCCCCAACCCCCGGTCCCTCCTCGTATCCTCTCCCCGGGCACCAGTCCGCCTCTCCGGTGACCCCTCTCCATCCTCTGGAAGCCCTGGGCTTCCTGGCATCTTCCTCGCCTCCTCAACTTTAGACCCGGGTCCTCGGGTGCCACCTTCCCTCCCGTGGACTTGCGTCCTCCCCTTATCTTGGGTGACTCCCGCGGATCGCCTTGGACAGACAGCCTGCGCCCCTCCGCGTTACCGCCCGCGCTTCCTCTCCCTCCGATGGGGCTGGGATCCGTGACCCTTCGCTTCGCCTCCTGTCCTCGCTCAGTAACCCCAACTTCAGTTTCCCAGTCCGCTGCGCTCCGCGTGCACCCTGGGTGGCGAGGGTCCTAATTCTCTCCTCTTTCTCACAGCCAGACTCTCTCTTCATCAGGATGCTTTGAGCGTAGTTGTTCCCTCCTTGACATCTTCATTCAGTGCTTAGTTGGCCGAATGACCGGTTGCGAAAATACAAGTAGTTGAAACGTGGGTTATGGGGAGGTGTTGAACTTCCCCCGCGCCCCAGTCCTTCGCTCCTGTGTCATCTTTTCTGGGTTCTGAAAGGGCCACCCGGAATGAGTGAGCGTTCAGATCATAAACCTGGGAAACTGTACATATTTCCGAGTTACTCGTTGAAATCAGCCATTCTTCGTATGGGAACATTTCTGAAATTTGATTTCGCGGAAGGGAGGGAGGTTTCGTGGGCTGGAGAACTTGGCGATTCGTTCAGGCCTCCCTTTCCTAGGGCACTGCGTGGATACCAGAATTTAGAGAGGAGGAGGATAGGGTTATTTCAGATGGATTCTCACAGCCAGTCAGGTAGCGCCAAAAGCTTGGAATAAGACCCCGGGGATCGATGACCTAGTAGCAAACACGGAACGGGTTTCTCCTGCACGGGCGCCTGATGCAATAACTTTTCTTAGCCACGGAGGGTGGAACCCTCTATCGGAAATAATTCATTGGAGCACAAATTCAGCAAATGCTGCCACTGCAGTGTCTGCTTTTTGCTGGTGTGAGCCTCATTGATTCAGTAGTGTTTTATTTTGCAATTTCACTATGGGCTTAATTTTTTCTTTATTATCGGCATTGGCGCTATGAATGCTTATTCTCCGTCTCCCTACATCCACTCTCCCCAAATAAAATTAGGTGTGGTTCCTTTGTCTTTTCTGTAACTCTCATTTTTCCCCCCATATCCTTCACTTTAGAAGGGAGAATACATCTAATTAAAAACAACAACAACAACAAAAACCCGTATTCAAACCCCTCCCTCTGCCACGTTAGCTTGGAACTGCTGTGCACTTATCCATCTGTAGGGAGACTGTGGAAGTAGTTAACTACTTAAGTAAACTTTGATCTGGGAACAACCTTCTGATGCCATTACTATCTTGTATGTTGTTTGTGTTGTCTTGGTAAATTTTTTCCCTGTACTTTAAGATATTTTCTGAATGTGTAAGTTCATTTATGTAAATTAGATCAGTTCTTTTTCTAATTTTCTAGGGCCACAAATGTATGAGTTAACTACCTGAAACTTTGAATCACACTGATTCCAGTATTAGTTGGAAGGGAATTTAAAGGTCTAATTAGCATACCCCTCCTTTTTTTTTTTTTTTGTTTATGAGGAAATGAGACACAGTGCCACATTTATCCATTTTACATGTTTCCATTGTGAAGTTTGTGCAATCTAAGACCTCCTGAAAGTGAGAATTTTACGTTGCTTAATAACCGGTCTTAGTGGGATTTGTTTTGGGTAAAATGTGTTTAATATAAATTTGCTAATCTGCTAAGCTACATGGATGTTACAGCTTTTAAAAGGTTTGGTTTATTGATTCACCGAAATATATTTCCCCATGGCATGTTTTTAGTTATTTCCTGGAGAATTAGTTATTATTAGGTATTATTCTGAAATGATTGTGGCTTATTGGAATGTTGGTTTTACCAAACCATTGCTGGCATGGAGCTCACATATTTTCCTGTACTTGCTGGTTTGATATCTTCAGAGTTTGGTAGGATAGGATGATATAAATGCCTTTTTAATGATTTCCTGGGTGGTCTTTAAATGATGGTGACTTACTGTCTAAATCACTAAGAGATGTGTGAATAACATTAATTGTGTTTCAGTATTTCATATTTTATTTTATGTAATTGGGAGGACACAGATAAAACTCAGATCTTAGTAGCAGTAAGAAGACTTGGGGTGAAGAGCCGTTGATTTTTCTCCGCTTTGATTTTCTGAACTGAGAGTGCCCATTAAAGCTCTTGCTTAATCCACAAAGGACAAATGAAACGTTTATGAAGTTTTTGTCAGTAAGCTATAAAACGCTTGGAAATCTGAGATGAACTCATTCATTTAAACAAGAGCTGTAGCTCCATGTGTGTGAAGTCAAACACCTTGCAAAGGTGAGGAAGTGTTTTCTTCCTGTTTTTTTTCTTGGCCAGCTGAATATGCATCATGACGTATCTAAAGGAATCATGATGATCCCAGGGAACGACTTCTCATCTAATAACTACTTTGCTTTCTAATGACAGGCTCTTAGTTCAAATACATCTTTATGGTAGGAATTTATCTAAGAACTGAGCTTTTAGTTGATGTTTCTTAAGGGTAATTCAGAGACGTTGATGACGTTTCACATCAGTTTCATTCAACACACACACACACCCCAAAATATAGTTGAGCGATGAAAAAGAGTGAAGAAAAATAATTAGAAATTAAGAATCCTTAAATACTTTCATCCATCTTTAGATCTCCTCCAATTCTCTTGTTCTCAGGTTTGGATCATTATAAATCATGATTGTGAAAGTGATTCAGGGAAATTAATTTTAAATTCTTCCTACCTTTACTTTACTTGTGGCAGGTTTGCCAGTGCCCTTTGCAAATCTCCAAAACAAAATGTAGATGAAAGATGTGGGAATGGCAGTGCTTGATGCACAGGGGTAGATATCCAGAAGAACTGCTTGCCTGCTTCTTTGAGACTTTTAAAAAGAATTACTACTCGCCAACCTCTTTTCAGAGCCAAGGCTCTTACGGAGTTCTTATTCCCATCAAAAAGCCTCGTCAGTGAATGTTTAGGAGAGAGATGTTCTGATAGGTAGAGGAAGTAAAACGAACACGGAACGAGTAAAAAGTAACCAGTACATGTTACTGAATAGTAAGTGCGCCGGGTTTGTGTTGTGATACCAGTCGACAGATGTTTGCATGCCAGAATTCCATCCTAAAACAGGGACAGATTAAATGCAGGTACATACGGAAGCCAGTGCAGTGATAGGGTGGTTTCAGGTGTCATAAGTGTAATGAAGAAACTAAAGTAAAGGTAGAAGGTGACTGAGGATGTTACTTTAGCAAGAGAGGTCAGGATAATAGAATAAAAACTGCTGGTGTAATAACAGACCAGACTTATTTGTATATGATAAGAGAATAAGAAGAATAACTAACTCAGTAGATCGAACTTTCAGACCCAGCTTCCCTTTTACACCAGATATTTTGGCATTTGCCATTATTATCCTGTAAAGAAGTCCATACAAAATATCTACTCAATCTAATTAAAGAAAAATATATGTATACATAATGCTTTAAATACAAGAAATAAAAAGTAATTCATAATAAAATATGTGTTTTGATATGTAAATGTTGGGGCATGGCGCCACTGGAAGCTAGCTGTGCGTACACCTGTGCCCAGGCTTACTGTGAGTGTAGTTGCTATGAATGCAGTGATAAAGGTGTACTGTGTTGGTTGCTCAGATACCACAGTAGCATTGCCTGTGGTCACATGGTTTTGCTTGTTCAGAATAATAACTCTGTAAAACTGAAACAAGGTATAGACTTCCTTTAAATTACATTTTCCTGGGTGCATTCCTGGAAAATTCAGTGTACATTAAAACTGGGAAAATACGTCTGATTTTATTTAAGCAGAGTTAGGTTCTAGGTTCAGATAGTTATAAACAGTTTTTTCATCTCCTGACCAGCATAGTTATTTGTATATTTGTTTGTATGTTCTGCTGGATTATAAACACTGAGGGCAGAGACCTTAAGTTATTCATAATGACCTCTCACATAATAAACATTTGAATTGCCTCATTCATAAACAGCTACCTTTTAAAAGGCATACTTAAAAACACATTCTTAACAACTTCTGAAACCAGTCCTGAATATAAATCCTCCTTCTTGTCTAGGGAGATCTTGTGAGAAAACTGAAAGAAGTTAAAGCACCCCAAGTAGACGTAGACAAAGCAGTCGCCGAGCTCAAAGCCCGGAAGAGGGTTCTGGAAGCAAAGGTGAGTGTTGGGATCCCAAAATAGGAACGCAAGTAGGAATGGTATTGTTCATCATTATTTAATATCTTTGGGTGGGAAAGACCTACAAAAGTTCTAAACAAATGCCATTTGCTCTATCCTTATTTACCTAGAAGAATTTGCCTCGTTTCCTCTGCCTGGCAGACTCCTCATGCTTTCAACACGCAACTCAAAATGTCATCTTTTTTTGTGACACCTTACTGACCCCTTCCTGCCCCTTGCCCCAGATCCTAGACTCAGTATGCTCAAAGAATTTCCCTGGAAGGCATTATACTTGCTCTTATAAATTTTCCTGTGACTGGAAATAATGGTTTTGTGTTTACAGTTTTCTTTTTCTTTTAAAGAAAAGATCTGCCCACCTAATACCTGTTCCCAAATATTTCAAACAATAAATCTCCCGTTACCAAACTGAAACAGTTTGGAGTTTTAAGTCACTATTTTGCCACAGTGATCCACTAAAAATTCAGATATTGCATAGCAGCTGCATCTAGGTAAGCTAGCTTAGTCTTGTAATCTTAGAAATGATCATGTACATACATTCCTAAATAATTAAGTAAAGGTATCTTTTCTTTAACAAAAGGGGGAAAAATCCTAAGGTCTTTATTTTTTTAAGGTACCAAATCTTGTCTGGTAAATTTTATATTGAATTTTGTTGAGGAATTAACTAAATTCACATAGATAAATTCCCACTCTTCCCTCCAATCACGTCTTTTCTATTTAAAACCCCCTTCCAGGAGCTGGCATTACAACCCAAAGATGACATCGTAGACAGAGCAAAAATGGAAGATACCCTGAAGAGGAGGTTTTTCTACGATCAAGCTTTTGCTATTTATGGAGGTAGTGAATTAATGATAGAAGAACAATTGTGTTGTTCATGGCTTTGATACTGTTTGTAAGACAAAAAACGTGGCTTGCCCGTTGGTACTTTAATTGGTGTGAGGTCTCATAAAGCAGAGGAGATAGATATTTCGCTTTCGTTTGTTTAGAATCAGCTGTTTGGTGTAAAATCTACTTTCATTTCCCTCCACCCCGCTTATTCTTGAAGACTGCTTTTATTCATTAGGGCGGAGGGAATTGTTGGGGGCCCATGTCTTAAGCATTGGGTGTGTCCATGTACAGCTGACCCTTGAACTCACAGGTTTGAACTGCACAGGTCCACGTGGAATTTTGTCAATAAATACTATCAGTGTATTTCTCTCCTCCTTATGATTTTCTTAACATTTTCTTTTCGGTAGCTTATTTTATTGTAAGAATACATTTATGATACATATAACATTACAAAATGTGTTTTAATCGACCGCTTATGTTATTGTTAAGACTTCTAGTCAATAGTAGGCTATTAGTAGTTACATTTTGAGTAGTTAAAAATCATACACAGATTTTCAAGTGCATGGGGGTTGACACCCTTAATCCCTCGTGTTGTTCAAGGATCAGCTGTTAATATTAGATAGACTTCTTAAAATGCAGCGGAGACTGGAGCATTAGAGGGCCATCGTAGCACAGGCCAGCTGTACCGGGCATGTCCACACAAGGGCAGTGGTAAACCAGAGTCCCTAGGTTCTTTCTTATGGCAATGGCCAGGAGAAAACATTCTCCATAGTATGTAAAGTTCTGCATCTTTCTGAATGCTGTATTAAGGTACGTAGATGAGTACCATTCACTGATGAAATGTAGAATGATATTTTTCGTAGTCAACAGAATCATTTAAACGGTATTAGACTTTTAGTACTTTGCCACCGAAGCTTGATTCCTGTTTGGCTGAACAGATCTCTAACTGTTTAACTTCTTGAGGTTTAGATAGTGGTTCAGATATCCAAGAATAAATTAGAGAATTGGGTGCTAAAATTTTAGATTATCAGTCGATGGCAACGTATATTTTCTAATTTCTATGGCAATAACTAGAATCTGTTCTTTTATTCTGTTTCTTATATATATGGAAGGACTTCTTTTGCTTTTTTCCCTAATCCTCCTCAAGAATTGTAATATGGAAATAGTAAACAGAAACAGTAAAAGCTTTTTAATTTTACTTTCGTCAGCCAGTGGAGGTAAGGCTCTTCAGTACTGAGTGATTTGAATTGTTGATTTCAATATATTTTTACAGAGTGTGTGAATGAAGTCTTACGTGATTGTTTCTCCCATCTTTTTGCTTTGGGTGTTCAGACTGACACCAGGTAAAGTAAACATTTTCCTCGTTCATATTTTTTATAGGTGTCAGTGGTCTGTATGACTTTGGGCCAGTTGGCTGTTCTCTGAAGAACAACATTATCCAGACCTGGAGGCAGCACTTTATCCAGGAGGAGCAGATCCTGGAGATTGATTGCACCATGCTCACTCCTGAGCCGGTTTTAAAGTAAGATTTGTAGTTTGAGGGCTGAAATTCTTTTGATTACGAAAACTACCCCTGTTCGTTGTAAAAATCTAGAAAATAAAGACAATAAAGAACACATTCACCTACTATTTACAGAAAGCCATGTTAAATTTGTGTTTATCCTTCTGTCTTCTCTGAAAGTCCCTCTGTATATACCAGTGTTAGCAGCACACTGCTGTTTTTCATGTAACAGGTGGACAGTTACTTACGTCATAAGTTTTTGAAAGCACTTTTAATAACAGAATAGTATTCTGTTGCATGGATGTGCCATAATTTATTTAGCTGGTGCCATCCTGATAGGGAATTTTTGTGTATATGCCCATTGCCTTAGTAAAAATTCTGGGCAAAGATGTGAATACATTTTAAATTAGATGCTATTTGAATCGAAGTTTCAGTGCATACATTTAGCTTATTCCTACCAACATTGTTGAAAGCAGAGCAGATTTCTTGAATATAAAACTGAAAGAAGAATTCTTACCGTTTTTTATCTCATCACTTCATTTACTGTTGCCTGGGAAAGCTAAGTTTTACTGTTTGCACCCTCTGGGCATTCTCTTGATAATTTCAGCCAGTTAGGATAAGGTGAATTTCTGATGATAGAGCTAAAAGATCAGGACAGCCTATTCTTTACTACCTGCCCCGCTAATAGGAACTGTGCAGCAGTCATAACAGTGTCTGCCTAGGTTTCAGTGCCAGAATTCAAGATTCAGCGTCCGTGCTGAGTTCATGACCCTTGGCTAGTCACATTTGCCGAGGTTTTGGCCTTTGCTTAGATCACTAATACTAATGGCGTAGGCATGGATTAATGGATTCTGCAGAGTAGCACAGACTTTATGACAACTTGTGAAAACCTATCATCTAGTCATGTCTTCTTTCCTATGGGAAGGAAGAATTTAGGGAGAGGATGGGAATAGATTTGAGGAAGAATTTTCTCTGGCACATGTTATTATCTACCATGGGCACATCATCGCTGATATGGGAGCTTCCATCTTTCAGATTCACAGATACGAACTATGGATAAACATAGAAGGGGGGTTGTCATAAGGTAAAATCTATGTGTTACTTGTATGAAAATGACAGATCGGCTTGGCATTTGTTAACTTAGGACCTCTGGCCACGTAGACAAATTTGCTGACTTCATGGTGAAGGATGTAAAAAATGGAGAGTGTTTTCGTGCTGACCATCTATTAAAAGGTATGGTTCTTCATCTCAGTTAAATAGCCTTTCAAGGAGGATTGTTCAAAACAGGGTTTAGATGAAATCTTTCTCAAATTTTTTAATTAATTTTTTTTGGGGGGGGTTAGGTATAACATACAAAGGCTGAAGCGCACAGATCTTAGGTATACCTATTCAGTCCCTTATTAAAGGAAAAAGATATGTACAGATATCAGGATTTCTAAGTCAGCAAAAGAATGCAACAATCTATCATGACTTACTTTGTAAAATCAACCAAAGGTTCATTTAAATTAAGAATTTATTATCCTTGGATTCATTTTTTTTAGGTAAAAATGAATTGTTTTGAAACTCAAAAACTCATTTTTTCCCCATTGACTGAAATTGACATGTACCAACACTGTTCTTGTAGCTCATTTACAGAAATTGATGTCTGATAAGAAGTGTTCTGCCGAGAAGAAATCAGAGATGGAGAGTGTCTTGGCTCAGGTGAGTGAGTGCTTGAGAGATGCTATCCCAGTAACGCGGGTAGGTGCTGTCTTTCTTTCAGCGTTTAGTGACTGTCGAATTCCACATTGTGCCGACCCTGGCCACAGTTGTGAAGAAGCCAGGTTTACCTGTTTCTCATAGCATCTCTTCTTGCATTTTTATTTTCTTCTCTCTCTGCCTTTGGTGGCTAAGCTTGTATTTTCATCAAAACTAGCAAGTCAGTGTAAATAGATATAAAATTTGTTCTGTTTTTTTTTTTTTTTGAAACCAGTTTTCTGGGTTTAATAGCAAAAACCAGAGGAGGGGCTAGTGATGAAGGGTGTCTGGCGTCGACGCAGAGGGTTGGGGGCGGGTGTCTTTACGAGCGCTGTCTCATCAGCCAGTTGATCTGCTCCTGGCTGTTCTGTCCCTGGCTGCACCCTCTTATCCTTAGGTGCCTGCTTTTCCTGTAGACTGAACTTTTGTAATTTCTATTTCAGTTGATAAATTTTAGGGGAGACAAAGAGACCATAGAGACAAGCTATCATGACTTTTTCCAAGTGCAGGGATACCTTCTATGTCAGAAGTAGTTCTCACCTTTTTGTGGGTCACAGACCACTTTTAAGAATTTGATGAAAACTGCACATCTTCACCCTAGGAGGATGCACATGTGCCCGTGTGTATGTTGCTGGTTTCTCACCTCGTGTGTCTGTTTACGCAAAGTCCATTTCTCCAACATCATATTTATCATGAGGTCCGCCATGCTCAACTCTTAAACTTTATTTACTTCCTTGGGTAAAAAACAAGCAAAAACCAACCAGTGCTATGTTTATACATATTTCCTTTACGTCGATATGTAAATGTCTAGGGCTAAGTGCAGGACTCCCTTAACTCTTTCCTTTTTTCTGTGAGAACTTGCTGGATACTTTTCCGCTGTTGCCCTAATTATTTTTTAACATTCTAATTTTTATCTGTGATATCTAGCTTTCCAATATAGCTGAGAAATTTTCTCCTTCCTCATTTAAATCTTCTTAATCTTCTTAATCTGGCAGTTTATTTGGGGACCTGTGATGTATATTTTATCCCTTTCTTGAAGCTCATTATTTAGTATTGTTACTCATGATTCAGAAAATCAGTTTTGTGTATTTTGACACTGTGATAGCCCACACATTCATTTCTCATTTCCTTCTTTTTCCAAAGGCATGACCTTTATTAGAAAGAAGAAAGAAAAGTGCTTCTAATTACCTCTGAATTACTCTGTTTTCTCTTCACAGTGTTAGGTTACTATGGTTTTGTGTGTTTGTGTCTTTGGTCGTAACAGTTTTATTGATTCCCAAAAAGTTGTCAGAAGCAGGAAGTAATTAGCTGATGTGTTAAGTCATATTTTGTAGTTTGAGCACTGACTTTGTGTTTTATCTCAGATACATGTTCTACGAGAGCAGTCTGTTTTTTTGGTTTGCTGTATCAGATACTTATACACTGTCAATATAATTTTCAGTGAAAAGTTAGGGACTCATGGAAATGGTCTAGTACTCATACATGGCCTCTGAATTCACGGCTGAAGGCCCATTTGTTTCTTGAGCGCATAGCATTTTCTGTACCTGTTAGAGCCTGTGACTCCTTTTCAGCTTTGTGAAACATTCCTGTTTCTTTAAAATGCACTGATTCGCCCTCTGGAGTAGGAAGAACTTTATCCTTGTTGTGTGGATTCAGTAACTCAGAGTGAATTCTGCTTTTCTTCTTTGTTTCTGCTGACCCATCTCTGCATGTACCAGTGTGTAAGGTCATTCTTTAACTTTTTATTATGAGAAATTAAAAATATATAAAAATAGGAAATAGTATAAAAAATACTTAGGCACCCATCAGTTTAGTGACTTCCCCCAGGACTTCTACACAAATAGAGACTAGAGGGCTTCTTCTTCTTCTTCTTCTTTTTTTAATTGTTCATTCCAATTTGGGACATGTGGTTAATGTGAGTAGGATACCTTTCTGTAGAGTGACAATGTCAATTAGATTAATGAGGGGAGAAAATATAAATTGTAATAGTCACCTTTTATTGAGTAGGTACTATGGTGCCAGCTCTGGGCCAAGTACTTTACATATGTTATTTAATCTTCATAGTAGCCCTGTGCAGTGAGGTCAGTCCTGTTCCTCCATGTTCTACATAAGCAAACTGAGGCTGGGAGAGGTTAGACAAGCACTTCATCCTGAGTCACAAAAGCCAGTAGTGGTAGAATTGGGTGATTTACCAAGTTTTTTCTGACTCCGAAGCCTCAGTTCTTATGGCCATGAGTTATTTATCTTAAGTTTTAAATGTTCTTTACTATTAAATGGTTTGTTATAGTCATTTGAAATTGGAGGTCATATATCATTGGGTTTGGAATTGATTATCAGTGTATAGAATGTGCAGTGTACTAGAAAATGCAAAGATGAATAAGACACAGCTTCTGCCTCAAGACGCTTAATGTCTAGTGGGAAAGGAAAGTTATATGTACATTTAATTAATAGAAGGGAAGTGTACCCAACTCTTAAATGTGCACAGAGTGGCAAAATTCAACCTTGAAACTTATTTACGTGATTTTAGATTCTTGCCAGTCAGTAAGTATTATAATCGAGCAAAAGATATTTTACCTTATCTTTCATTGTGAAATGGTGAATGTGTGAGTTTTAGGTCAATCTCAGAAAAATACTTCATTTCTCTGTTGGTAAAGGAAACGTAGGTAAACTGGTTATGGTTTTGCCGTGGCTATCTTGAAGGTTAGGTTAATTCTGACCTTATTTTGGGTGAGTTTTAACAATGGATGAGGTTTAATATATAATACTTATGCCTTGTTTTTTTTTTTCAGTCTTTTACAATAATTATTTTGTTGGCATGTTCTTTAGCTCGATAACTATGGACAGCAGGAACTTGGGGATCTTTTTGTGAACTATAATGTAAAATCCCCCATTACTGGAAATGATCTGTCTCCACCAGTATCTTTTAACTTAATGTTCAAGACCTTCATTGGGCCCGGAGGAAACATGCCTGGGTATGTATCACTTATTGTTCACGTAACAGAGTTATTTAAAATTGCTTATAATAAAAGGTAAATACAATATCAGTCAATAAGGAAAAATTTTGAAAAGTGATATGTAGAAAGTGCAGGTAAATATGAGGAGAAATTATGACAGACATAATCTTAATTTTTATTTCCTCAGATTTTTTCTGAATATAATTTTGTACTATATATGTATTTTTTTGCCATAAAATAAACATAAAACTGCCATCCTTACAGTATGTAGCTATAGCTGCATAGTGTAAGAAAGACAGTTGAGGAATGACTTTGAAAGTCATTGAACTTACTTTAAAACCATCTAGTTTATATCAGCACTGTCCAGCAGAATGTCCTGCAGTGATGGAAATGTCCTGTATCTGTGCTGTCCAGCGTGGCAGCCAGCCGTGGCACGGGCGGCATGGGGGTTTGCATAGCTGCCTTCCATTGTGGTCCACTTGTGGCTGTTGAGCACTGGAAATGGAGCTAGTGCTTCTAAGGAATACGACTTTTAAATTTATTTAATTTTAATTAAATTTAAATAGACATGACTAGTGGCCCACCATAGTGGATAGCACTGGTTTTTACCTTGTTGATTTAAAAGACATAGTTTTCACAGAGTAAAGAAAATGTGAAGTTTACAGATGATCCAGCCCTAGGCTCGGTGTTAACAAACTGAGCCAAAGTAGTGCGTTTCATAGCTTTGGGTATTTTTCTGTGGTCTCATTTTAAGGTAAGAGTGGGTAGGTCTTTGCAAGATGAAGCCAGATGGTTCATGTTTCTTGGAGTAGAAACTGAGAATAATAAAAATTGTGACCGAATGTATTACTGGAATTATTTTAATAAGACACAGAGTCGATTTGGGATAATTTGTGGAAAGAGGTCAAAGGTAAGCCTTTCATTTTGTTAACACATACAGAGTGTTATAAAATGAGCCAGATCCTCTCATCTATCATCTTGCTCCTAGGAGTTTTTCTAAGAAAATAATTCAAAAAGAAAGGAAGCAATACTTGTCAAGGGTGGTGTGTATATATTAAAAGTAAAAGTAACCTATTTATCCAATAATTTGAGGATGGTTAAATAAATTATAGCAAAGTAGAACATAGCTATATGAGAATACTCTACAGCTGTTAAATATGAGAAATTTTACAGTCATTTAGAAAATGGAAAAGTATAAAATAAAAGAATACATAATTTTATACATTCTACTTATATATAAGTTTATACATTCCACTTATAAGTTTGCATTTAAACTTTAGCCATACTCATATCTGGGTAAAATCTGGAAAGGACCACAAATAACCAAACGGTGGGGTATGGTAGAGTGAGAAGAGGGTAAAATTTTATTGTTTTTTTCTTTTTTTTAAAGTTGTTTTCATGAATTATTTTTTAGTTGGCTGCTGGGAACACTTTCTTAGTTGTTCTGCACAGAATATTTTCAGTGAAATTCAGAAGAGGGACAACAGCTGTAAGAGTTTATTTGCTTTGCTATGTCTTTAAAATATGGAGAAATATTAGAAGAAACCTCAGGCTGAAAATGTAACATACCAGAAAGAAGAGCTTGACATGAAAAACCTCAAAAATACCCTGGCTTGGTGTGATGAGTGAGCTCTGATGTTACATTTTTGCCCCCAACTGTGGTCTTTTTAGGACCACAGTTACACTAACATGGGTTAACAGAGGTGTACTTAGGCATGGGTTTTATTTTCAGAAGGATCAAAAATTGTCATCCACTTCCATGAAAATGCTTAGTCAGGAGATAGCAGAGGTTTTAGGGACATTTTGAGGATGGTGTTTGACTCACTGGAGTGATGAAATAAAAGGTCATTGCTAACAGTAGTTTGCCATATGCTTACCTGACACGTTCTCTGACACTTGCTGGAGAACGTTTGCCATCAGGGGAAATAACCTATTTCTAGAACTTTGTTTTAGGGCTTTTACAGCTTTGTGTAGAAATAGTGTGCTTAGGACTTTTAGGTTTTGTATCTAGAATTTCAGATTTGTTGGAAAACAATTTCTTTTTTTATAACAGACTGATGTGTTTAAATTTATAGGTACCTGAGACCAGAAACTGCACAGGGGATTTTCCTGAATTTCAAGCGACTTTTGGAATTCAACCAAGGAAAGTTGCCTTTTGCTGCTGCCCAGATTGGAAATTCTTTTAGAAATGAGATCTCCCCTCGATCTGGTCTGATCAGAGTCAGGTACTGCCCCTGTTATTCTTCTGGTAAAATTAGTGAATTGGAAATTAAAGCTGGCTATTTTGAGACAGTTCTGCTTCATTCTTACATAATTATGTATTTGTTTTTGTCCTACAAAAAAAAAAAGCCTGTTTTATGTTTGTATCTTCAAATGTAATCTCGGGGATGATGGGCAGTTTTGAGTAACTAAAGTGAACTTGAAGGGAAAGAAAAGGAGGGCAAAGAGGTGCTTTAAGTTCCTCACCTGCATCATATGTTTTGAGGATGGCAGAATCTTGACTGTCTAAACCACGGTACCTTCTGGCCATGATGATGTGTGTGGGTGTAGGGTGAGGTGGGGATGGGCCGATGCTTATGACAGGAGGATCATTCTAGGTGTCTTGGGAAAACAGCATCGCTGGCGTTGGGGTGGGGTGTCTCAGTAACCAGTGGTGTTCTTCCAGATATTTGGGGGGGAAGGAGGGGCCTGTATGACAAAAGGGCCAGCTGGCAAGCTAACCCCTACCTACTGTAGTTTGGACACTCACTTGCCTCCATTCTGACAATCTTACCTTGTCAGATGCATCCAGGAACGTGTGTGAAGACATACTGATGCTGTTTCAAGTTTTTCTTTAGAAACTTATTATGACCAACCTGTTTATGACTTAAGCTTTTTGTGATTTCTGTGCATTTTCTTGCTGATATCATCCCTTAGGGCAGTAGATTCCACGTAAAATATAGGGTATGTTGGCAAACTTAACTTTCTTAGGCTCCAAAAGTATTTTCTGCAGCCGCACCGCCCGCTTGTTTCCTGTCTTCTTTCCCTGCTTGCTGTGCTTGCAGACTTCGGTCATAGCGTATCCCAGCCACTGACTCTGCGTCAGAGCATCCACCACCTGCCTACTGAGTAGTCCCCATGACGCCGTTTGAGGCAACGCGCCTTCTTCTGACCACACTCCATATGTAGGCCTGTCGCCTCTTCGGCCTTACAGTCTAGAAAGGGGAGACCGATAGAGGAAAGAGTTTGTACAACTTAGAGAAATGGGGTGGGGAGGACCCTTCTGGCCTTTATGAAGAAAGAAGAGGTAGTCAGAAATTTGAACCAGGTATTATGACAATGAAAATCTTGTCAGATTTGAGTCTGTTTTACTTTACAGTATCTGTTTGTTTTTTTCCTGTTATTTTTTGGCTTCCCCTCTGGTCCAGTAGTGTCTGCACGCTTGCTTTCAAAATACTGAGGAAGGCGTGTGAGACTGATCTCGTCTAAAGCCAGTGTTTTGGAGAAGATTTACAAGCAGGTAGCTGTTGCAGGTTTATAAAGGACCGTGAAGTAAGGTGAAACCTAGGGCCTGTGGATGAAGACGTGGCACCCAGGAAACTCAGTTCCGATCTGAGCAGCACCCCAGGTGCTAACGGGTGAAAGGCCCTCGGGACTTCCTGACGTTGTATTTTTTGGTCATTTTTATTTCAAAGCATCCTGTTTGGATTTGGGCTCATTTCGTTAGTGCCTCTGCAAGATCCTAGCTAGAAGCACACTATTCTCCCATGAGTCAGTATCCCCGTCATTTTGATTCCAGGGTGGGGCTAGGATTTGTTTCTTTGGTGTTATGATTTCTTCTTGATGACAGAGAGTTGTCAAATGATCAGTTTTTGCATAGCTATGATTCCTTTTGTTTAGTTTGGGAGTAGGTTGCCCTCATATGAAATTTTGGTTTTTTCCCTCCCTCTTTAATTCCACTCCACCACACACACTTCCACCCCTGCTCTACGGATGTTGCCAGTTCCCCTTAAGGACTGGAACTCTGAAGGCGGGGTGTCTCCTCCCACACGCTTGCGGCCTCCCCCCCTCTGCCCCCCGCCGGGGTATGGTCCATGGCTCCACTTCAGGTGTGAACCCAGGACCTTCTGCGTGTAAAGCAGACGTGCTAACCACTACACTATAGAGCTACCCCTGAAATTTTCAAGGTTTTATTTTGATTGGCTGCTTCTGTCTTCTTAAAGCCTTGTTAAATAGCAAACATTCAACTGAGTGAATGTTAAAGATCTAATTGGCTTTATTGAATGATCCATGAATTGGGCAGCATTCCATCTAGCAAATAGAAAAGAGCTCCAAAAGGTTGTGCAGAATGGACGGTTTTTAAAGCCAGAAAAGGGGTGGTGAGAGATTGTTAGCAAAGAACACGTTGTTTCAGGCAAGGCTGCCCTCCTCGGGGGAGTGGAAGGGGCCTGCTAGACCTCACTAGAGCTGACCAGGCAATTCCAGGTTGACCAGTTAAAAGTTACATTTCTAGGAGAGGCTGAACTGTAATTAGTTTATGTACTAAGCTTGGTTTCCTGTCATGGGGCTTAGCACACGTGATTCCATTTTGGGCCTGTGCTTCATTTTCATAGCCTGTGTGTATTTTAGTTCTCCACGGCTCCAGCTTCAGTCTCTGAACTCAGAGACAAGAGACAGCTGGTGAAATCAATGTCAGCATGATTTCCATCTCCTGTCTGTGAGCTGGGAAGATTTGACAGAACAGATGCGAAGACTTTGGCAGCAGATTATTTTGGGAATCTGGACAAGGCCTTTATTTTGATCTGCTCTGCATTTAGATGCTCTACTGCCATCAGCCCAGTTACGAGCTCTGTGAGGGCAGATGTCACTCTCTCTATCTCATATTTCTGTGCACGCAGAAGATGTTCGATTATCGTTGAAAGACGAGGAAGATGGGTGCTGCAGAATGAAATAAGCGATGCCATTAAAAATACGATTTAAAACCAGAGTCATTTGCAATGCATTTCAGGTATTGTTAGGACCCATTTAAGCAATTTTTCATTTCTTCTAAAGCGTCTGAGACAATCATGAAAGGACTAGTAAATGTGTGTGTGTTAAAGACGAGAGGTTTTTGACAGTATTAACTTAAAACACTTGTTCCTCCAGTGGCTGCTAAATTTTCCTTCAGAGGAATCTCTGGGAAGCCATCGCCACGTGCATATCAATCTCATCATCATGCAGTTAGCTTGACGTCAGTGTGTTCAACTCATGCCTTGTGTCCTCTGTCTTAAATAATACTTCTTTTAAAAAGCTGTTATTCTAAGGAGACCCTCTGTATGGTGCCATTGTCAGTCTTTTAATCGTTGAGAGCAGTAAAAAAGAAGAAATCAAACTCCTGTAAAAGAACAGTTTCAATTCACTTAATTTTCCATTCTTTGAAAATAAATATTGGGAGCTTCATTTATCTGTATTTATAGGATGTGCTAATGCTTTAAGGAAAACCATTTTATTTGGAAGTCACTATTCAGTATCTCATTTCTTCTTTGTGTCTGACATTTGCTTAAGTTTTCCTCATTTTAAAAACTATCAATCTGTTCTTTAAAAATTATTTTTCATTAAAAAAATAATTTTTTTTGTGGTGTGGCTGATGTCAAAGAAAAAAACAGTGATGGTCAGTAGTTAAAGCAGAACAACGTTTTGTTCAGGACTATGGCATTCAGGGGACCTCGGTAGAGCAGAGCTCAATGCTGCATACAGCAGCACCCCGGTATCGTCTGTGGGGGCTGCGTTCCGAGACCCCCAGTGAACGTTGAACCACAGATAGTGCCAAGCCCTATGCATACTGTGTATTTTTCCTATATACACATATTTATGATAAAGTTTATAAATTAGGCACAGCAAGAGATTAGCAACTAACAACAGAACAATTGTGACTGCACTGTGATAAAAGTTTGTGTGAAGGTGGTCTCTCAAAGGATCTTGCTATACTCTGCCCACCCTTGTGATGCCGTGAGAGGGCACAGCGCCTGTGTGAGGAGACGGAGCGAGATGAATGACAGCACTGTGATAATGTCACACAAGCGTTTCACTCCCATGACAGTTTGATAACCAAGATGCTGCTAACGGGTGGGCAGTGTAAAAACGCTGGACAAAGGGGCACTTCACGTCCTAGGCAGGACTGCGAGGTTTCATCAGGCTGCTCAGCACCATGCAGTTTAAAACATGAATTATTTACTTCTGGAATTTTCCGTGTAATATTTTCAGACTGCAGTTGACTGAGGGTAACTGAAACCGTGGCGAGCAAAGCCGCAGATAAGGGGGGTACTGTGCAGCTTGGGCACGGGGGTCTGTAGCCAAGGAGCCCGGGGGTGGAGGACAGGGAGTGACTGCGGGAGTGTCGAGGGCAAGGGGAATTCTGGCTAAGCCGACCTAACGGGTTCTTGCTGAAGACAGGCCAGGGCGATCAGACGTCGCCAAGGGGACACTAGGGTTGAGGAGCCTGGTAAAATACCCAGGCGGTCAGATCACAAGGGGGAGCAAGCGGTTCTGGTTGAACTGAGCTTAGCAGGGCTCTTGCTAAAACTGGATTTTACAGGGAAGTGCACAGATGGGCCTAGAAGGTTCAGGAGATAACGAATCTTTGTCACTAGACAGAAAAAATTAATATTTGAGAGAAGTTTGATTATATTTATTTAAAATACTATTTGAGTAATGTGTTCATTAATGAAATGTTTTCATTATTCATAATAAATATTTTCATTTAAAAATAACCACCCAGACAAATCTAATCCAGCTTTATTCTTTGCCATTCCCTTAGAAAACAATTTTCTGTGTAGTGATAAGAGATTCTGTAGTATAGGGGCCTATACCATTACAGGATGAAGTTGAAAATAAGGGCTTTGTTAACTGCTTTTTATAGTTAAACATGCAACTTTTGTCCCTTTTATTTTTGCTTCAGAGAATTCACAATGGCAGAAATCGAGCACTTTGTAGATCCCAGCGAGAAGGACCATCCCAAGTTCCAGAGCGTGGCGGACCTCCAGCTTTGCTTGTATTCAGCAAAAGCCCAGGTCAGCGGGCAGTCTGCTCGGAAAATGCGCCTTGGGGATGCTGTTGAGCAGGTGAGATTTCACAGGTAACCTAAGTTAGATTGTACCTATTCAGCGTTTGTAGCACATAGCAAGTTCTGTGTACTGGATGACAAAGTATTTTATTTTAGCAGTTGTTTTATTATTCTTATATAGTACTTATACACTGTCATAGTGGGAGGGGATTACCCAAACATGGCAATTTGTGGTCCTTTGAGGCTAACATAGAAACAGTAATTCAGAGAGCACTTGGAAAGAGGTCTTGGTTTGAACTGTGCACCACTAATTGAACTTTTAGCAGTATGTACTGCTTTGGAGGAGACATTTTGACTCCCAGAGATAAAGCTTTCTGGATTTTCAACTCTTCTCTTTCACCCACAGCAATTGGAATAAAGTCTTGCATGTAATAGAATTTATCTAATTATCTGCCTGGAGAAATGAGTAAGTGGAAACTTTCTAACAGCAGATGCTGCCCAGTAGTGGAATGAATTGCCCTGAGAACAATGAGCTCTCTGCCCTGGACAGTATTCAAGTAGAGGCTGCATGATAACTTGTTGGCCATTTTTCAAAGAAGATCTCCTGCCGCCCCCACACCCGGCAGCAGGCAGGAGATGGGCGAGGTGATTTCTAAGAGCCCTCCAGTACTAAAAGTGTAAGGTTACATGTAGTGTGTGTTCATGGATTTCAGTAGATAAGAATACAGTAAAATCCCCTCAATGTGTCTTATTGTGTTCATTCAGGAGTGTGTTTGCCATTCCTTAGGGTCATTACGATGTCATTTTTAGGACTGTAGATTTAGAAGATGTGAGATATTAGGCTAAATTTTTGCAGTCCCTTTGAGTATGGTAGAAAGACTTTGCATAGCTCCATTATTCTCAGCTTGTCCATTTGACACTAACCCCTTTAAAAATAGCCAACATCGCATTCTGGTATTCGAGATAATTCCGAAAGCTTAATAATCAGTCTACCTCGTATTTCAAATATTTTTCAGTAGCCGTGAGTAACCCGTGGGAAATAGCACCGCGCCCTGCAGAAGTGTTCGCGTGTGTTTTTCCCCTTCCTCTGGGCTGCTTGCATGCTCGGTGGCATACTTACTTTCTTATTTGTTTATTCCTTTATTTTTAGGGTGTGATTAACAACTCAGTGTTAGGCTATTTCATTGGCCGCATCTACCTCTACCTCGTGAAGGTTGGAGTATCTCCAGATAAACTCCGCTTCCGACAGCACATGGAGAACGAGATGGCCCATTATGCCTGTGACTGTTGGGACGCTGAATCCAAGACGTCCTACGTAAGTAGAGCGGAGTGCTTTGTAGCGCGCGCTTTTCACATTGGTGACTTAGAAGCCTGGGTAGCAGAATCACCTATTGCGTCCTTGACGTCAGAGCGGAGGAAAAACAAAAGAGATCTTTGCTTGAGCAAAATGGGAAAAGCAGTTGCCGCCTGTCTGGTGATGGGGCGGTGCTGGTGTGTACATTCCTGGGGTGCGCCGTGTCCTCAGTAGGGTCCTTAGTGCAGCTAAGGTGGGGTGTCCTCCCCTGATGATGACCCACGCACACATTGGAAATGGTGGTGGGATCGAGTAAAGGAAGTCAGTGCTCTCAGTTTAGGGAGCCGCTTAGTAGATTTGAGGGGTGGACTAGTAGATTCTGGCCTCTTGTTTAGGAGCTTCTTTTTCTGAAATTCTATGTATTTAATAATAATTCAGAGAAGACCTCTCGGTTGCCTCTTCACTGTGCCTTCTCGTCCCTGCCCCCCAAACATGCACATCAGTACTGAAGCTTAGGACTGAAAGGCATTTGGATATTGAAGGTGCTTTCTGCGTTGGTGGCAGTGGGGACAAGGTGGCGATCGAACAGGCGGGTGAGAGCCTGCTGATCTCCCTCATTGGGCCCTGGGGAGGCTTCTCACCCATACAGATTTTAGTCCAGGGTCATTGTTTCATATGCCTGTGGTTTCACTTTATACTTTTTAAAGTCACCTTCTTTAATAGATTCATTTTTAAATTAAAAACAAAAGTTACTCGTAAAAATACTTACTCCTTTTTGTGAAACAAAAAGCAAAAAAGGAGTTCTGAAGAATACTGTGTAGAAAGCGAAGCGTCCAGTTGCAGGCTCTCCCCAAAAGTGTTTCACGTTTCTTTTCCAGATCAGACATTTTCTGCAGTAAATACAGTAAACGTTTTAGCCTTCGCGGATCTCTGCCCGTCTTCTTTATTGTTGTTATCGGTGTTGTTTTCACAGCCCTTTGTGAATGTAAAAACCGTTTTTAGCCCCATGGGCCTTGGTTTGTCAACTCCTATTCTAGATGCTTTTATATGCATCATAAACACACACACGTGTGTACATGCAGAGTGATACGCATATATCTCTGTTGGCTATTATCTTGTTTTTAATGTATTCTTTTTCCTTTGAGGAATTAGGAAAGAATTTCTGTAATCTGTTCAGTTTTTTTTGTTACTTTATTTTCTTCACAAGCTTGTTTGACCATGTGTATGCCAAAATGATAGTAGCCATTATTTTTGATTATAAATGATCAATAATTTCTTTACCCGTTTTAGATTTTCTGGAATTTCTTTTTATTTTGAAATCAAACCAATAAAATATTTTTTTTGTTTTGTGGGGAAAGTTTGTTTTCTCTTTGTTCCATATCAGCTCCTTTCTTAGTTTGCTCTGACTCTAAGTTCAAGTTAAATCAGATACAGATTCTTGCTCTCAATTTAGATTCTGAATCTGACCTGGAGTACATTTCATTTATCTCTCTTGTTTGTGCATTTAGCATTTGTAATTGTTAAGAGCTGTATACCATTCTAGTGCTTCACGTGTATTATCTTATTGAATCCTCACAGTAATCTCAATTTCTGAGGGAACTGAAGTGCTAAGAAGTTAAGGAATTTGCTGAGTCTCACAGCCAGTGGGTGGTGGAGTGGACCATGGACCAGGAACATGGACCAGGGACATGGACCAGGGCTGTCTGACTCCAGGTCCATCCATGCCCTTAACCATTGTGCCACATTGCTTTAGTGAACCCTGCTGGGTAATTCCTGATCGCCTTCTTCTGAGTGCAGCCATAAGCTGTGGCCAAGCCCTCAAGGATTAAGGATCCGGAAATGTGGGCCTCCCTAAGTTAGGGGTGTAACACATACCGTGGGGATATAGTCTATGTGTTGTAGTTGGAAGTTGCTAAGAAGAGTAGATCTTAACAGTTCTCATTATGAGAAGAAAAAGTCTGTGACTGTGTGGTGACAGATGTTGACTTAATTTATTGTTTTCATCATTTTACAATATATACAACTACCAAATCATTAGTTATACACCTGAAACTGATAAAATGTTTTATGCTAATTATTCCTAAATTGAAAAAAATTAAGGAAAAAATTTTTAAAAGATGATGTGGGCCTAGCATTGAGATCAGGCTACAGTGCTTTGTGTAAGGTCATTTAAAGCCAGGACTGAACAAAACCCGAAGCTCCAAAGTAACAAACTTGAGAGGGAGAACTCCTTTAAAGATTTAAATG
Source organism: Eonycteris spelaea (assembly GCA_003508835.1). Taxonomy (NCBI): domain Eukaryota; kingdom Metazoa; phylum Chordata; class Mammalia; order Chiroptera; family Pteropodidae; genus Eonycteris; species Eonycteris spelaea. The sequence continues at coordinate 3,303,258 of PUFA01000036.1, forward strand.
CTTTCCTTTTGTGTGGTCCATATTTTACTTATTTAATAAAAAAAGTTACTGATAGAGCTAATGCTCCACTTTTTCTCTTCCTCCTCAGAAGTAACCACTGTCCCAAAGTTGTTTACCATCCTCAGGCATGGTTTTTGTAATTTTACCTTTTAGTACATATATGTTAATTGAAATCTTTGATAAATAATAACCACTAGGTTTATACATTTAAGAGCCTAAATATATATATTAGTTGACATCTTTAATGAATGTCAGATGATCAATTTACATGTTTTTAGGCTTAGTTCTTGTCTTTAATTCCTGTTTGTTGCTGTTATGTGTTGGGGTCTCTGAGTTTATGTGAGTTTTTTTATTTGTCCTCATTCCAGGCACCTCGTCTGGTAGCATGCACTTGGAAAACTCATGATGGCTGAGTTTTCCCAGACTCTGGGTCAAAGGCAAAAAGTAAATATTCTTGAGAAGGACTAACGAGATACTAAAATAAGCCTTTTATCTCTTTTGTTCTCAAATAACAGATTCTTAAGTGTCTTTGAAAAATTTAGGTTGTGCTTTTGAAAAGGCTCTTAGGTATTAACAAGAAATGGAACCCGGCACCCACACGTTATTAAGTTTTATTCTCTGACCTAAACATTACCTGCTAAAGAGCAGGTAATTTTCTTTTGTTGGGTAGAAACTGAATTGAGCACAAATGCCCACGTTTGTGGCCAGCTGCAGAAGTGTGTGTAGCCAGCTGATGCCAGGACATGAGAGCAGTGGACACTTCATCCGAAGAGAGCAGTGGTTTCTACCAGACTCGTTTTGAATCCCAGTTACAAATTTGAAACAAATCTATTGGTTCTGTCTAGGTTCACACTTTGTTTTCATAATTAAATCATAGAGTATATTAATTTACCCCACATGCACAATATAGCAAAATAAATACAGCCAGAATATAAGATGACTGCTTTGTGTGCATGTGAATTATAGTTTATAGGGTGGTTAGCTGCCCAATGTATAAAACTATTCCCAATTCAAACATTTATAAGTTGAGTGGAGATTCTGTGATTGAATTATCCTTGAGCATGCAAAGGAGTTCGTTATAATCTGCATACATTCGTGAATGAATCCAATGTAAGTAATAAATGTTTTTATCTGTTCTGTCTTCTCAGGGCTGGATTGAGATTGTCGGATGTGCTGATCGGTCCTGTTATGACCTTTCTTGTCATGCGCGGGCCACCAAAGTCCCACTTGTAGCCGAGAAACCTCTGAAAGAGCCCATATCCTTTCTAATCTCTTCACAACTCAGAACTAAAGTATAACAGACATCTTTGACATGGATATGTCCAGGTCTATACCTTGTTCTACGGATAGACCGCGATGTTTTGGGTATCGCAGTCACATTTACTTAAACCTATTATTTCTTCTGTCTCACTGCCCCTTTGCTCTTGTAACCTGACACGTGCCCTCTCAATGTTTGGTCCTTAAAAGAAGTGTATTCAGAAACATGCTCTGAATGGCTTTAGGGTGTGGACCAGTTTTTCTCAGCCATTTCCAAAATGCATTTCTCCACACATGCAGCTACCTACATACTCTTTAAATAAAGCATAGGTACCTGGTGAATATTTTCTCTTTTAAAAGATGAGCACCATTTTACAGTAGGTAAAATAATAGTTTAGCTCACTTGGTATGTTCATCAGTGCGGTAGACATTTTCTTCCTTTACCAGCATTGAGGTTGATCTCCGGGCTAGGCCAGTGGCAGGAAGTAGATCCTGTCGTGTTGGGACATTTTAGAAATGAATAAATTGTTACAGGTCATTACTCTATGTATTGGATTATATTACTGATTAGATAATATCTCTTTTATCTCACTATAATGTTGAAAAAGCCTGTATTGATGGTTTTCTTATTTTTTAATGATTTTGTGGTCTCAAGATTATTTCCCGAAATACTAGGGCAGTTCTGTATTTTTGGGTTCCTTGACTACTTCATACAAAACAGTCAACGTTGTTCAGTTTGAACCCAATAAGGGAGCAATCGGTAAGGCATATAAGAAGGATGCAAAGCTGGTGATGGAGTACCTTGCCGTTTGTGACGAGTATTACATTACAGAAATGGAGAAACTACTGAATGAAAAGGGGTAAGATTTCAGATGTGTACTTTTTCATGCCAGGTTCTGAAAGGTAGGGTGCAGTTAGTTTCCTTAGAAATTTTTCACAGGTAAGTAGTGTCTCTTGGCTACATTTAAAGGACTGGGTTTGCCGAGATTTGGGTATTATAGCCAGAATAGATTTGAAATGGACTGTAAAGATCTTTTTTCTCCAATAATTTTCTTAGAGGAGAAGACTTGTCCCAGCTAGTGACTAAGTAGATTTAGAAACTATATGTTTGTTAAAATCAGTGCTCTTATTTTGAGCTTCAGATGGTCTCTGTAATTGTTTTAAACATAAATATAAAAATAGTAGAGAAGATCTTTAAAGGAATACAACAAAATCCAGAACTAAACAGCGTAAAATTTACTGTCCAGCAAACAACAAAAATTTCTAAACATATTATTATATGAAAATGTGACCCATGACAAGGAAAAGAGCAATGAAAAGAAACACCCAGAAATGATAAACATAATGAAATAAATACATAAGGATGTTAAAACAGTTATAAATATGTTTGCTTAAAGATATAAAGAAAATGAACATACGTGAGAAATGGATATATATATAGAGAGAGAGAGAGAGAGAGAGACAGAGAGAGAGAATGAAACACCAAGAGGCAATATCTCAAATGAAAACTCACTGAATAGGATTAACAGTAGATTAAATATCACAGAAGGAAAGAACATTGAAAGTTACATAGCAGAAACTATTCAAAATGAGGCATAGAAAAAGAGACTGGGAGAAAAAAATGTCCTTTGTGACAATATGAGGCAGTCTAATGTGTAATTGGGAGTCACAGGAAGAGGGTATACAGAGAAAATATCTAAAGATGCATCAGTGGCTGAAAATTTTTCAAATTTGATGCACACTATAAACCCACAGTTTCAAGACGTGTTCACCACAAGCAGAGTAAACACAATGAAAACCACATGAAGCCCATCAGAACCAAATTGCTGAAAAGAATAATAAAGAGAAAATTCTTTAAAGTAGCCAGGGGAAAAAGGCTCATTACATAAAAAGAACAAAGAAGGAATGATTAAAGTTCTTATCAAAAACTATGTAAACCACAGTACAATAGAATGAAATCTTTTAAAGTGCTTACAGACAAAAATCCTATACCTTGCAAAAATGTCTTTCAAAAATGAAGAGAAAATGCTTTCAGAGGATACATTGCCAACAAGTCTGCACTGCAAGAAATGGTAAAGGAAGTTCTTCAGGCAGAAGTGGGAAATTTAGATCTACCCAAAGAAAGTAAGAGCTCTAAAGATGGTAAATACGTAGGTGAATAATGATGTTTTCTTTAATTTCTTTAAAATGCATTTCTTAATTTTTTAAAAAATAATGGCTTGTTTAAAGCAAAAACAATATATTGTGAAATTGAGAAAATATGTAGAAGGAAAAGGTATGCCATCAGTAGCTCAAAGGATAGGAGTGAAGAATTGGGAATATACTGTTGTAAGGTGCATATATGTGAAGTGGCATAATATTACTGAAGGGATACTGTGATAAATTTACAGAAGTATGTGCAGTAAATTCTAGAGCAGTTCTGTAGAAAAAACATAAAAACTGCCAATAAGGGAGATAAAATAAAATAGTAAAAAATACTCTAAAAGACAGGAGAGGAGGAACAATGAACAAAGAACAGATGGGACAAATAGAAAATAACTTGCGAGATGGTAGATTTAAACTTAGCAATATTGATGTTACATTAAATATAATGATCTGAACGCTGGAACTAATAGCCATTGATTGTCAGATTGATTAAAAAAGTCAAGACCCAATTAAATGCTGTTTTATAGGAAACTTATTGTAATTACAGTTTTAGAAGTAATATAATCAAAAAATATTTCCAAATATTAATCAAAAAGTTGGAGTGGCTATATTAATATCAAAGTAAACAGAACAAGGAAATTAGCAGGGGCAGAGTTGCATTTCATAATGTTAAAGGGTTTGATTCATCAGGAAGGCATATCACTTCTAAGTGTGTGCGACTAAAAATGTTATATAAAACAGTCTTGACAGAACTGAAAGGAAAAATAGACAAATTCACAATTACAGTTGAAGATTTTTACACTCCTCTCTCAGTAATTGGTGTAGCACCTAGACAAAAACTCAGGAATTTGAAGATCCAAGCACTATTAATCCACTTCATTGCACATTATAGAACGTCTTAATAACCAATGTACTCATTTTTTTTTAAGTGCATATGAAACATCTTTCATAGTTTTTTGTACGGCATCCAGCTAAGGATGAGTTTTGCATTTTCAAAGGGTTTATGAAAACAGAGTACAAGAGATGCATGTGGCTTGCAAAAACCTTGAGTATTTTATATCTGGCCCTTTACAGAAATTTGCCAACACTTGTCATAGGCATTACGCCAAGTTTGAAAGAAGTTATAGCCCAAAACATTATATGTGAAACTCTAGGAAAGACAAAGTAGTTTGTAGTGACAGAAAGCAGATCAGTGGCTAACTGGGAGTGGAGGGTGTTGGAAGGTAAGGGGGACGCAAAGAGAGGTTTGGGACAGTGGCAGTTGCAGGTGCATATCATATATTTGTGAACTATCACAAGACGAACTCTTGTAAGTTGAAGGTAGAATTACCATTTCAGTAGGAAAATTTAAAAACATTTCTGGTCTCCCAGAATTAATGTCTATTTAGGCTAAAACAACATAAAATCCCATTAAAATGGACGTAGATCACTAGTTGTCATAATCCATAAATACAACAGTTTCCTTTATTGATTTAACTAATTTTCAAATCCATGCTCATTTCAGCTTTTTAGTAACTATTACCTACTCCACACTTAGACTGTGCTCACAGGATATATGTGATACGTTTATATAATGGACTCTTTAATGCATGCATACACAACTGTCAAACAGTGTGAAAACGGGAGAAGTCGATGAGAACCTTCATACGATGCATGAGATTATCACCGCTAGAAACTTTCAAAACATGCCCCATCTATACAGCTTCACAGACAACCACATGAGGGCGCTCTTCTCCCAGCACTAAACTGCTTATAAGACAGTACAAATCCAAAAGATCATCATGTGCGGAGGTACCTCATAAGCTGAAATAGAGGCATCACATGAAGCGCTTCATAAAGGCAAAGACTTATCACCTGAAACCCAGTGGGCGAATCTCAGAATAATAAACATACCACAGTCAATGATGTGGGGGGTGGGGAGGGGGAGAACATTTTATATTGAAATCAAACAGAATTATTAAACTTCTTTTAAGCTGATCTTCATCAACATAAATGTCAAATTTTATTTTAGAAATAGTGTGGGAGTTTTAAAATTACTTTCTGTAAGATGACAAGCTGGTCATTTTTACATTTGTTGAAAATTATGAGAACAGTGGTCTTTTGCCAGCAGGCCTGTTTCTGACAGATTTATTGTAATAATTTAAAACCAAATCTTAAAAAAATTGTTTTTGGTTTTACCTTGATCTGAAAACTAAAGGCATTAGTCATTCAGTCACTTGCAGGATTTTATAAAACTAGTCACATTTTTGGATGCCTCCCAGAAGAGTTTGGTGCGTTGTTAGAATAACATTTAATTTGGTATTCCTTATGAAGTATTTTAAATTTGACTTCAGCTATTCTATCTGGAGAGTTGACTCAATTATTACCCTTAAAATGAAAACGTTTAGCAGCCTGTAAAACTCCTTTAAATCGAGGCCTAGGGATTCATGTTTTCACCGATTCTTGATGCGCGTTGTTTCTTCGTAGGGAGTTCACTGTTGAAACGGAGGGGAAGACATTCCCGTTAACAGGAGACATGGTCAGTGTGAAGAGATTCCAGAAAACACTACATGGTAAATTTGTGGTAAAACTAAGAAGCGAACAAAAGAATTTCATTGCTCAAATATTTTTTTAACTTTTATAACAACCATTTTACAGAAAACTTGAAGAGGAAAGATACATTTTTAATGCTACAACCTTAAATTTGTTGAATATGTTTAAGGCATTATCTCGGGCCTTTTTAAAAAATATATAATTGTACTTACACTGGGGAATAACTTATAATGCCACTTTTATATTTCCTAAAACCTGAAGTGTATATGAAGAACATCTCTGATTAAAAAGATCTTGTTTTCATTTTAAGGAAAAATCCTTTTGTTTCTTAAGCAAAAGAGGGAATTCACCCCTTCTGTCTTCTTTTTGGGCAGATTAACTTGCTAAAATTTGTTTAGATTGGTGATCTTTCATGTTTTTTTAAAGCCAAGGAGATGATTATTTTTTGTAGAACAAAGTCTGGGAATTGGGAATTCAGTATTTTGGAACATGCACGAAGGATGCCCGTGGTCAGTTTGGCCGAGTTCAAGTCCCTGGAAACAACGAGTGGGCATAGGCCGCTGCCTGGGGAGGGGGCAGGCCTGCTCTTTTCCGCCTGTGTCTCGCCTGCCCTGTGGCCAGGCTTCAGCGAGCTGTGGGAGCGGCGTGAGCCAGGTGGGGACGCAGGGCCTTCTCCGTGACCTGGTGCATCTGCTCCAGCCTGGCAGCCAGAGTCAGAGCTCTGCTTCCCATCGCTCGGATGCCATGGGGCGGTGGGCAGAAAATGCCTCGACGATATTTCTAAAATGCTTTTCCTACCCTTCATCACGGACAAAGAAGTATTTTTAGTGCTCATAGGCTTGTTTAGAGAGGACCCGAAAGGCGTTCTGTGGGGTGTGAGAGGATGTCACTGACTCTCTCTCTCTCTCTCTCTCTCTCGCAGTGGAAGAAGTTGTTCCGAATGTCATCGAACCCTCCTTTGGCCTGGGCAGGATCATGTACACGGTGCTGGAGCACACGTTCCACGTGCGCGAGGGAGACGAACAGAGGACGGTAAGCCGTCCCGTGCGGCGCGCTCGTCTCTCAGCTCAGGAATGAGCTTTGCTCAAGTGTGTGGATGAGACCGAACGGTCGATCCGTTAGTCACTGGGCGTGCTTGTGCCGTTAACACGCCTCTCCGCGTCGCTGTGTGCAAAGCGGTGCACCGTCCTGGCGTCGTTTCATGTGAGCCTTAGCGTGTGTGGGTTATTCCGGATGCCGTTGTTGTAGTCGCCTGGTGCTTTCCGAGCCAGGAACGTGCTACTTTGGAGGAGCTGTCTGTGTTGCATCGGTGGAAGGGACAGTACATTCTGGATATACTCATGTTTTCAGAAAATTGAAAGGAAGAGATAGAAGCCCATAGAATTTGGCCAAACCAGAAAACTGTCTCTGCACTGGTACATCTTTGACGGGACCTCAATCTGCAGAAAATTGTCTGGCGCACTTTTGGGGTAAAGATATAAACTCCTAGGTTCTATTTCAGAAATACTGATGTACTAGGTCTGAGACCCAGGGACCTGTGTGTGTGTGTTTGTTTATTGATTTGTTTGTTTTTAATAACCCCAGGTGATTGCAGGGTGGGACATTGACAGGTCACACATTATTATTTAGGGCGTAGCTTTTCCCAGTTCAAGCATTGCCGAAGTAAACATTTATAACGAGTCTTCATAACTCCGTACGTTTTCTCCTGGCTCTGATGCTTCTGATTCACTGCTCCACGTTTTCCTCTTTCTCTCACCATTCCTCCTTACTTCACGCTCTCACCTCGCCTCTGCCTGCAGAAATTACCCTCCTCTAATGTACAGGCACAGATTTCCAGGAAAATCAACCAGAAGACTGGCTAGAGAAGAGAGTTGCATGTCAAATTGGCTGAAAGGAACGATCCTACCTGCCCGACCATTTTAAAGCCGAGTGTGTGTGGTGTCGGGCGTCAGCTCTGCATTCTTTGTAGGACACTGAGCCTTAAAGAATGGACTAGGAGTCCCTCTGTTAGTACTTTAGAAAGTCTGACACACCATGGGTAACATGTAGCTAATACAGTTACTATTTTATTCTCTGCTCTAAAGTTACATCTTTACTTCTATACATTTAAGGAGCAGCTTTTCATTCATCAGCAGAGAATAAGAACCCAGCTGGACACCAGGCACGCAGACCCAAGGCCTGGTTCTCCTTGAGTAATGATGACATATGTAATATGAACACAAGGCCAAGACATACATAATGTGTTATTTTTACATGTTGTTTGCTTCAAACTCTTTCCATTTATATTTCAAATAAAAAGGTTTTTTAAAAAACCATTTAGCTATTCTTTGGATCTAACAATATCAGTAAAATGGGAATTTTAATAAAAATTTCATAAGGGCAAACCAGAATAAATTAGTGACAGTGTTTTATGAATTACAGAGATTCGTGAAGAGAAATTTGATTAGGCTTTGGGAAACCAAAAATGTTTCTAAATTATTAGCACATGGTCCCTCAGTCCATTTTCCTATCAATTTGGTAGAAAAACATTGCTAGTGAGATTTAAAAAAAAAGAAAATGATTATTCTTTAAAGCAGGTCCCCATTTCTCTCTCACATGGAGTTATCACAGGGCGGAGGAGAGGAGCAGAGGTCTGAATGTTGTGCGGCCCAGGCAGCCGTCCTGATGGAGTCCAGGGTTGACTTCGAGTGGGGTGGTCACCATCGCTTGGCATTTAAAATTTTTTGGGGGGGGGGGGGGTGAGCAGCTAAAGTGGAACTTGTGTCACTTGTTGTTTTAATGGGACCTATTTATTCGAGTTCCAAATTCCTGCCGTCAAAAGAACCTTTTATGCAAATGTGATTGAAGACCTGTCCCCAGCGGTCATTTCCAACCCAAACGTGGACTAGCTTGCCTTCCACAGCGTATCTTTGCTTTGTTTTATTTCCGAGTGACTCTGAGCCCTGTTTCAGGAGCAGTTTTAAGGGGTTGTACTTTTCAGTGTGGATATACAAAGCATCTTTTTTTGTTGTTTATTTTGCATTCTTTTGGACACATCTGCAAGCTAATTAAACCTCTCGGTTCTACTTGGCCACTAAGGCTCCTAGGTCCTTCTGCGATGCTGAAACTCTTAAAGAGCAGAACGCGATTTTGTTTCTTGGCACTACTTATCATTTGATGGGTTGAAGGGGTTCTTTAGGGACCTCCACAGGAAGAAGTAAGGCCGTACGGCTTTTATGTGGCACCAAAAGAGTTAGCATCTTCTGTGGCAGCTGTCAGAATGCTTTCACGTCCTTTAAGTGTTACAGCGGCCCCGGTGAAGCAAGCAGAGCAGATGGAGGAACTGAGGTTTTGAGAAATACAGAGTTCACTGAGTTGGTCTGAATCCTGAGCTAAGAGGAGGATCGTTCAGGTTCGGCTCTCCTGCTTTCTCATTCGTCACACTGCTGTTCTACTGTGTTTTCTGGTATTTTGACAGTGAAGTGTGGCTATTAGCATTTAGATTTCTGGCAACTAACGTGTCGGCTTTCTTTTTAAACCGTCTAGTTCTTCAGCTTCCCGGCCGTAGTAGCTCCGTTCAAATGTTCCGTCCTTCCACTGAGCCAAAACCAGGAATTCATGCCGTTTGTCAAGGAATTATGTAAGCAAATCCAGTTGTGTAATCTTCATGGGAACACTGTCAAGTAGACTAAATTTCAGGGAATGTTTTTTTTTTTTTCAATTGAAATACGCATTAAATAAAGAATAAATCTAAGTGATTTTAGCTTCTGTTCCTATCCCTAAGAGCGAGAGAGAATATACTTGCTAAGGATATGTTTTCCTAGCATTTCAGTGAGTCAGGGTAGGGCCCAAGAGTCAGATGTAAGACACCCTGGCTTCTCCCGTTGACCTTGGCGCTCGCTTTGTCAGGGGAACCACGGCGGGCCGCAGCTCTCGTGGGTCTGCCGCCACGGGCCCTGCAGGCATCTGGGGCGCCCGCTTGTTTCAGAGCTGGGAAGTGGGAGGAGCTGGGTGAGCTGCTCGGGGTCGTGCAGCCAGAGGTGGCGGTGTCTGGACTGGCCTCCTGGCCTTGGCTCCCAGTCTGGTGCTCGCCCCTGTAGCCGTGAGGAGGAGGGGACGGGGGGGCTTGGGCTCCACAGGGCTTTATTGAACTTCGGGGCTTTTTCTCTCTCTTGCAACAGTAAATTATTACTCTCCGTCTCAGGCCTATTTATAAGTTTCCTCAACTTGTAGGATGATATTTGGGTGACACTGGGACTTTTTATTCTTTTATCTTGAATTCGCTGCGTGTATTTGGACAGCGGAAGCCCTGACCAGGAACGGCGTCTCTCACAAAGTCGACGATTCCTCCGGCTCCATCGGGAGGCGCTACGCCAGGACCGACGAGATCGGCGTGGCTTTCGGCATCACCATCGACTTCGACACCGTGAACAAGACCCCGCACACGGCGACCCTGCGGGACCGCGACTCCATGCGGCAGATCCGGGCAGAGGTGGCTGGCCTTCTCCTTGGCCTTTGGTCCTAGCGCTGGGTGCTGGTTCCTTCCGAGCGGAGCGGGATTTTGGTGTAGTTAGGCTCCCCTTCTTTTTTTCTTTTTGATTTTAATCGTGGGCTTGTATCTGACAGCACACAGATTCCCAAATTCCCTTGGTTTCATTACGAAAACATCCATTAACACTCCTCTAGTGTTTTATGGCCACTCGGATCATTCTGGGCCCACTCCCCAGCAGTTCGCCTTCAGAGTTATTTGTTCGGGCAAGAGAAATAGGGTCCCCAGCGGCGGTCGCTGTCGTTTATGGGCAGGCATTGCGGCTTCCGCGTTTTTATCTCTGTTTCTGTGGGATGCGTACAGGTGTGTGCATAAACTTTCCATGTTAATCCGTTCAAAGACGTGACTAACGGTTCAGCAATTTTACTAAATTGGAGGTAATAATGGAGGTGGGAAAAACAGAGGGAAGGAAGACGTTTCCGCTCTAATTGACAGCTGACTAACGTATTAACTTGGAGCAGGTTTTCATTTAGAGCCTAGTACGTGATATGGAGACTCAGTAACAGGGAGAACAGAAGTAACACACTGCTTTTTCCTAAGGAGTAATTCATAGTCTAACTCAGAAGTCGCAGATTTCTGGCTTGTCTCCTTCCAGAACGAGCCCTGACTCCTCTGGACCTGGGTCCCACCTCGCAGTGCTGGGAGAAGGGCAGGAAGCAGGTCCGGGAGGGAGGCGAGTGTAATTAAAGAGGCTTCGGTGGGAGGGGCCGACCGGAAACATCGTGTGGGGACCAGTTCGTAGAGGGACCCCATCGTTCTTCAGACACTGATTGGGCTCCTCTGTAAGGCTTCCTGAGTTCGGGGTGAACCCTCCTTTGACAGTCTAATCACGTTGGTTGATTCTGGGACTTCTCTTTTTTTTCACCCCAGATCTCTGACCTGCCCAGCATAGTTCGCGATCTGGCCAATGGCAGCGTCACGTGGGCCGACGTGGAGGCCAGGTATCCTCTCTTTGAAGGGCAAGAGACTGGGAAAAAAGAGATTGTCGAGGAATGAAGACAGTTTCGGCAACTTTTGACTACTTGTACTAAAACACACCAACCGACAAAAACTTGTGTCCACTTTACAAAAAACAGCATTGCAGTTGCTTCCAGGGACTGCATTTTATCCTCAGTGGCTGCCTGATCTTACCCCACAATTAAAGTTGGAGGAATTCTGAACAAACTTGTAATCCATTTGCTGTTTCTCCCGCCTTTGGATAGACATGCTCATAGCTTGTCGTTAAACACAGTTGATACATTTTTAATAGCTTTTGGGGGGTATAATTTATATACTGTTTCAAGTGTATAACTCAGTGATGTTTAACTGTGTACAGAGTTGAGCAACCAGCACCACGGTCCAGTTTTAGAACATCCCGTCGCTCCAGCGAGAAGGTTCCTGTGCACGCAGCTCACGCCCCATTCCAGCCTCAGCCCCAGCAGCCGCTTATCTGCTTTCCCTCTCTCAGATTGTTTTTTCTGTCCTCTTTTCTTCTGGAGTTGACGCAGTGTGCTGGAGCGGTGTCTGAGCAGGCAGACCAGCCTGTGGGGAGTCCGTGACGCGGACGGGGCAGCCTTCTGGTGTGGGGGGTGCAGGGCTGCTCCAGGAGTCTTTGCTCTCCAAAGCCTCCAGGAGGGGTGTGTGGGCAGAAGGTGTGTTTGTATTTGGCTTCCCAAGTAGCCCTGGAAGTCATTGAACCTGATGCTAGAGGAACCCGTCGGTCTTCATCTGACATAGCAGCTCTCAGCCATCAGTGACTTGATTCTAGCCCCGTGGTTTTGGGGTCAGCTTTTGGAGGACTTCTATTGTATTTTTGTATGGAGCACTCCGAACGCGTGTGTTTCGTTTGTTAGGAAAAACTTCGAGGGCGTGCGGATTTGAACTGCTCTTTGCAGAGTTAAGCCCTGGCCTAGCGGCCCACTTCCTCACTGACAGCACGGGCGGGGGAGGGTGGACCTGCAGGATGTTTTCCTTCGTCTTGGGTGTGAAGGGCAGTGGAGCGGCCGCTCCCCAGGGCCGCTCTCCTTTCCTCATCTCCCAGGGCGCCCGCCGCAGCAGTGCGCAGCGAGGTATTCAGTGTGCAGACTTCGGACGAGTCTGGAATTTCTGAACAGATAGATCTCTTGGGAAGAAGGTCTTACGCTGAAACTTCTTTATCTTCTGTCTTGTTCTTTTTAAAGCATCATTATTAAATTAGAAGGAACTAGATTTCAAATAAACTGAGTTCTAATTTTCTAGGAGTTCCTTTCACCTCAAACTTCTTCACACTTGCTGACTTGGTGTATGTTCTAGCTTTCTGCATCAAGGGCCGGGGACGGGGGGGATGTCCTTACTTCCCATTGATATGCTTCCTTTTACAGCAAGCCTCCCTAGTCAGACAGACACCATCCCATCAGCCATCAAGTTCACTAATAGGAAAGGCTACTTTAACTGCACAGTGGGGTTGGCCCGCTTTGGATGGTAAGGGGATTGGAACCAAAGCTCTCTTCACTTTCCATCAGCAAATACATTTATCATGATGCTGGAAGTGAAATTCGCAAGCCCGCCCTTCCCCTGGCTTATCCCCAAGGCGCAGCGCCCCGTTTCCCCTGTGGGAACAGCCACTGTCTGGAAAGCGACCCATCACCTGAGGGGGACGGGGAGGTGGCGGAAGCAGAGCCTTCTGGTTGGTTGTGCCACGAATGCTTGGTTCTGAGCACAAGCAGGTGAGGAGCTGTTTTCTACAAGAAGAGGGTCTCCACATGCAAGTCGTGTGTACAAACACACTTGCACACACAGGCCTCTTCTGTCCAAGCCTAGCGTGTGTTTAAAGCCAGGGTCTTTCTGGCTTGATGCTCTGTGAGTCCTTTTTTGCTATTCATGTATTTGTAGGTATCAAACTGAGCTAAGCTTAGTCAGCTAGTTAAATAGCACTGTTCCTCAGGGAATTTGCTGCCCTTCCTCACTCTCCCTAAAAGTAATGATGGAGAAGGGTTGGATTCGAATTGGTTTCCACGGAACGGACATGAGGACACAATAGTTCCTTTAAGATTTATCTGGGGTTGGAACTCGGGGCATTCAGCCAGGTACTGTGAGGAGTTATGTCGAGGGAGGTGGTCCGTGCCTGCCAGCTGCAGGAGTTGAGAACCTCCGTGTTGCTCAATAGCTCATGATCGTAAAATGCTGAGTATAGATGGTTCCAGAAAAGGCATTCATCGCCAAGTCGTATCAGTACAGAAATGGTCTTACTCGTTGCACGAGATGGTGCCAGAGATGTCAGCTGTCCAGAGTTCTCTATGATGACAACTTGCAAGAGTATTTCGTTCAATAAATCACTTGAAGTAGGTGCATTCTAGACCGTTATTTACTGTTCCCTCAAGCAGTATAAACTTGGGGTAATCGGTGGTGACTGTCTCAGCCAGTGGAATGTAGTCATGAGAGAACCAGATGCCCTGGAAAGAATCCAAATGATCTCCGGATCTAGCTGGACTTAAGTTAACCTCCTCTTACCAGGGAAGACTGTTCATCTGCGTCTTGGGTGGGGCTGGGATGGAGAGGTTCTGACAGCCCGGCTGCTCTCAGAGAGCTTTGCACTGGCACCTTTGCCGGCGATCTGACTATGCTTAAGGCGGGGGATTTTTCGGGGGCTGGGGAGTGTGTTCTTTTTTTTTTTTCTTTTGGCACTTGGCCAAACCACAAAGCAATTTAGTGGAAGATGCAATAAGCGAATAGATGAATAATTTAGCTGCGCCTCAAAATTCACCTCTTGTTGCGTCTTCAATAATTCTTGGTTATTGGGCCTCTAAGCAGTAATTGCGTTAAGACCATGCGGATGGAGTCCGTCTCATCCGGATACTGGGACATAATGTGGGAGCATCAGCTGGAATTGCCTGAGAAACAGCCTGTGGCCCTGGCTCCTTGCCCGGGAGCTCCCCCTGTGTGGATGACACGCTGCTGTCCTAGCTGGATGGTACATCTTCCCCGCCTGTTAAAGGACACGCTTTTCAAACCTGGTGCAGCAGTGAAAGATGTCAGGGCCGTGGGCCTCAACCCTGGCTGCATGTGAGAATCGCTTGAGCTTTAAAAACTACCCCTATCCACGCTCGCCTCCCGCCAGCTGAAGGAGTTTCTCCTGGGCAGGGCCGGGCGGCATCAGTGGTACTTTGCAAACACCTCACCGCCTGACCAATGCCTCAGCTCAAGCCGTAAAGGGCCTGAACCCCTGAGTGGGGCGGGGTCTGCCACATGAGGGGCGTCTTCTGACGATGGCTGTCGATACCGAAATGTCCGGGAAAGATGCGTCAAGTGGGCACCGCTGGTGCGATGCTACCCAGGTGGCCGTCATCGTGCCCTCACTGACCCCGAGCATCCCTGCAGCTACGTCCTGCATCCGTCCGGTAGCGTTGGGGGCCGGATTTCTCGCCTGCCCCGTGAGCCCGGCCTGCTGTTCCCAAGTCGTAGCACAGCGTTTGCAGGGAGCAAGGCTCACCTTCGGGGTGCCGGCTGGGTGCCAGGCTGTGCGCTAAGGGAGTTCCTGTGCATCAATCTCTTTCAACCCTCACAATAGTTTAACTATCACTATTGCCCTTTTACATGAAGGGGAAGGAAGTGGAACCATCCCAGATTCAATTTGCCAGCAGAGGTCAGGAACCAGTTTGGAACCAAGCTCAAGGGCCAGGATTACCTCACAGTGTGCCGCCATCTGCGTTTTGCTAATGTCTCCCTTTTGTGACTAGGGATGACTTGAGAGAGTGTCTCGAGGGGTCTCAGAAACCCTTTTAAAAAGAGAAATGCTGCAGGCTCTGCAGCCTCTGTGAATGAGCAAAGCCACAGGTTCTCTGGAGGCAGTGGACGCTCACCTCAGCGTAGCCAAAGCTTGAGCTCTTGCAGACAAAATGGCTGACCTTGAGCCAAGAGGCGGCTTGACCGCTCTCAGGGTCTCGGAGTTGGCTTTGCAGCTAACCGGACAGGCTCCTGGGAGCTCCTGGAGACGCCTCCTAACTCACTTCCTGTCCTTGTCACTATCCTCACGGCACCGCAGCTACACCCAGACCCTTATTACAAACTGTAAACGGTTCTGCACTGTCGAGAAATGCTTGTCGGCACGTGGCCTGGCCCCACAGCTCAGGACCAACCGTCCCTTCTTGTCCTGCACTTCGCAGTTAGTAAAAGCAGGTCCTCCGCCAGGCCGGGAAGTCCAGTTCCATCAGCACGACCTACGTGAAGGGAAGCCGTGTCCACAGCCCTCCCCGAGGGGGTGTTGCCGACACTAGGGACGGCAAGAAGACTCTTCCTGGGCCCCTGTTGGACTACAGAACGGGCCACGTCTGTCTCCACGCACCCCGATTCCTGTCCTCAACCACTGATTTCGCTTAATTACGTAGCATCAGAAAATCCTTTCAAAACATTCCTGTTTGCCTTGGGACCTAGATTTCCCAGAACTACTCGGCATCATTGGTGAAGCCATTTAAGATTCTCGTAGCCGGGTTAGGCGTGTGCCAGGGAGCCGAGTCAGCGGTCCAGGGAGTGAGGACAGGGACCTCTGCAGAGCTATAGGATGGACAGCACCGCCGTGAGCACTAAGTGCTTCAAAAGCAAGCGCGAGGCAGGGCCCTTGCTTGGAGAGGGAAGGGCTGAGTTGTCACTTGAGTCACTCGGTCACTCGAGGGTTTATTTCCTCTTCTGAAAGCTGGCTGAATAGCAGGATTTCAGTGTTAGAAAGTCTGTCCACGAGACAGCTGAGCAATAGGTCTTTTCCTCCTCGCTGCTGGAGTTGCCGTCGGAGCAGGTTGAGAGGGAGGCGCTGTCCTTGGCCTGACTTCTCTGTACTTGTTAGTAGTTGGGTTCAGAATCTGCAACCGTTTCCGCTTTCCTGCCTGATGTCATTTCCGGCTGGTGTGGTCTCGTCACAGATAAAGGGTAGACGTTGGAGGCAGATGCGCGCACAGGTGAACCAGGCTCTGACACTACAGGTGGCGTCACCTCGGACAGTGTGTGTGACCTAAAGCGGACTCTCTTTTATCATTAAAGAAACTCTGTGTCCTCTTTTATAAAGAAAGAAGAAGAAAGCCCTCCGTCAGCTCAGCTTTAGGCAGAGGGACCTGTGCTGGGTCCGCGGGCTGGCTGGTTCAGGTGTTAAGTGAACAAGGCTGACTAGTGAGTTATTTCTGGCTTGATTTTTTTTTTTAATCCAAGGCCACTTGAAGCTGGATAGGGAGAGCGTTGTAGAACCACAGCCCTAGCTGGACCCTGGATGTTAGAGGCATCAGTCAGGGTCCCATGCAATTTCAAATAGAAAGGGGTCTGTTTGGGAGCCCCATTCTACGAATTGTGTGCATTGGAGGCGGGATGATGTCACTGTGAGCTGTAGGGATCCCTCAGAGAGGTCTTTGACCCTTTTAGTGTTTTCCTACTTTTGTGAACTTCCTTGCCATGTGCAATGCTGGACCACCGCCCTCCCTCTGAGACTGTGAATGAATGTGTGAGGTGCTGGGGTGGGGAAGTGAGCACTGGGATTTCCGTTTCCCTGGGTGATCTGGCTGGGTGGGGCTGAAGAGCAGAGGGGTTCAGTGAGCTCTATGCTAGAAATAAAGTGGACTCCAGCCTGGACTCTTCTAGAAGCTAGCTGTAATAGCCCTGCCATGACCCTCCAGGCCGGGGTTCCAGGCCACAGGATGGGATGGAAGTTCACACGCTTGAGGCCAGGTCGAGAGCCGCTTCTCTTTGGGAGGTGAAGCTCTCTGTCCGCCTCTTTCAGCATTCAGGACGTGGTGCAGAAAGGAGCCCACGCAGTTTTCCAGCCATTGTCGGCATTTGTTAGGTCTGAAAACAACCACCAACAATTAGTGCCAAAGCAGTTATACTAACTAAAACAACTTACTCTAAGTAAAACCTTTTTTGGCTCATAAAAACCTACTGTTCTGCATCTGAGGGTGAGTTAATTGATAGTGAGATTAAGCAAAATGAGATGTGGGAAAGAAAAAAAAAAACACTGACCAACTTTTAAAAATCTTTGTGAACATACTTTTTAAAACAGAGACCAGACCTTCTCTTTTTCTGGAAAGAATTCTGAAGCAAGCTTGCAAGCTGGTGCATACACTCCAGTAAGCCATCCTCTGGGCTCGGGACAATGCCTCGATGCTAGTCTTGACTTCTCTTTCTCTCACATGCCACATCCAGGCCATCGACTCCATCTTCACTCAATATTCAGAATCGGGTGACCACCGCGGTCCAGGCCACCACCATCTCCCACCTTGTCCCCTGGCCTCTTCCCAATCTATTTTCCACCTAGCAGTCAAACGATCTCATTCACCCTAAACTCTCAGGGCTTTTCTTCTCACCCAAGAATTAACACTGTGTGACTGACTCCCCAGCCCTCCTTCCTGCCAATCACAGGCACACAAGCCTCTTTCCTGTGGTCCCAGCACACCCAGAAGCAGGACTGTTGTCACCTGTTCCAAGTCTGCGTGCGCCCAATGCTTTGTTTGAAAGGCCCAAACTCACAACTTCAAAGTTTGCAGTAAGGGAAAGTTTATCGATCAAGAAGATGGGGGCCCTAGTAATTCCTCAGATCCATCTCAAGAAAGTACAGAGATCAGGCAAGTTAAACGGAGGGAAAATGGGAGGGGCTATTATTGTAAAAAGGCCCAAGGCACAATTCAAGCCCGGGGCAGAATTCCTCTGATGGTTAGCATGTCCAAAGCAGGAGCTGTGAGCCTGAGCGCTGTGGGGAAAACGCAGGCTTGAGCAAGATGGAGTCGGAGGGCCGGGCGGCGTTACCCTGTGTGAGGCGGTCCCTGCTGCTCGCCAGTCCTGTCTGCAGTGCTTCCCACCACTTCTCCACACACAGCAGCTCCCTCACCTCCTTCCGGGCTTTATTCAGTATCAGGGAGCCCTCCCCCGGCCACTTAGAAGTTCCAGGGGCGACCTTCTGCCCCTCACATGGACATACACTCCCAGGGCCATGCCTTGTTTTCTTTAGTGCTTAACACTTCATAGCATATTTTACTTCTTTATGTTGTTTAATTGTTGGTCTCCCCGTCAGAACGTGAGCTCCATAAGCACGAGGATTGGGTCCGTTTCATTCATGGTGTGTCCTCTGTCATGCCCAGAGAGATGTCTGGTACTCAGGATGCTCAACAAATATTCGAATGACTTACGAATAAGTCTTTGCCTCCAGGGTAGTTCCCACATTGCGTATTTGGATGGAAAAATTGGCTTCTTTCGAAATGACTGCCCCCTGACCTATATATATATGTACCCCAGCTCTTGGCTCAACATGTGACCCCCAGAGCAGGTTCTCACACTGAGGACTGCAGTGGCCTTTGTGAAGGAAACGAAATCTCAGAACCCCCTGGAATTCATCAGAGAACCCCCAGTTTGAGAAACTTGAGCTGATGTTTTGTACTATTAAAACTGTGTTCCAATTGACACTCTGAAAAAGGTGTTTTAAGGTAAAATATTTATAAGATTGTTACTAAAATGGATGTAGTAAATTTTAAAGTTTCTGTAAAACTTGTAGACTCCGAGAAGAGGTGGCGGGCAGAGAACTCAGACTTCAGGGCCTTGTAGGGACAAGAATTCCCGGGTCCTTGAAAGGAATTGGCAGTTTATCGTAGTTCGTAGTTACCATTTCTTTTTTCTTTTGAAACTGGGTTGCCCAATCTTGGAGGATTTTTTAGAGGATTAAATGAGAAAGTCCATGGAGAGACTTTTAATCCAGTCTGCCATCCGGAGGCGTGCCCTGTTCATTTCTCCTCCAGACTCCATGGCTGACGTGTCTGGATCTTCCACAAGCATGAACTGGGCTCTGTCTCGGTTCATCCACTGAGCTTCAGCAGAGGGTCCCTCTGGCAGTCTCACTCACAGAGTGACTTCCTGCCCCAGGCACCAGGAGGGAAGGGTCTGAGGGACTAAGACCATGTGCATTCAGTGCTCTTCAGATTCACGCTTTCAGAATCCTTTGTTCAAATGAAATCTGAAATCCCCCAGGTACTAACCAAGCAGGGCTGGGGCGAGCAAGGCCCTCCTTCAAGCCATTCACAGACCGGACCTTAAGCACAGCAGGCGGGCATGGCCCCCGCGGAGTGATGGGTTGCGTGCTGCGGGGGATGGTGGGCACTGTGGGAGGCACTGGGAGCAGCAGGCTTAGAGCCTTGTGTGCTGGTGGCTCCCAGGGACTTCCTGGGTGAGGACCACTCCCGGAGTGGTGAAAGTACTTGTTCACACCTCCCGAGATTGCATTTCAGGAGGTCTGGAGTGGGCTCAGGAATCAAAGAGGCTCAAAACACCCTGGTGCTTCTAACACGCAGGCAGCCTCGAGGCCTGCCAATTAGGGAATTCTGCCAGCTCGATTAGAGCGTTTTAATTTTATTCTGAGGTTAGGGGCTCTTAAACTGGGGTTGTGTTTCCTTTGAGGATTTCTATAGCGATTGCAAGCACCATTTAATACACTGTATTTTTATATTTTCTACATTTACATTTTTCTAAGGAAAAAAACTCCATTGGCTGTGAAGATGTTAACATTGAAGTTAGTGTGTGGGAGGGGGTGGGGCGAGCAGCCCAGACTCTGTTTCAAGCCGAGAGATGAGCCAGCTTTGCAGACACGGCTGAGAGCATCATTCGCTTTGCAACTAGAGGCACAGACTCTGCACCTCGCTCGCACTCAGGAGAGCCCCAAAAGGACAAGGTGCTTAGGCTGAGCTGGAAGAGTGAGGAGGAGCAGAGGCTGTGGCAGGGTGGCTTCCCCAGAGGACCCGGACACCCGGACTGCAGAAAGCAGAGAGAAATGACTGTCCTGCATTTCTCCGCCTTCCTGGACAGAGAGGCCTCCGTGAGGATCCGTGAGGCAGGATCATTCGTCAGGGTTGGGCCTCGGAGCCAGAGGGGGCCCTTCCTCCCTCCTCGTCCTGCAGAGCTGATGAGACGCACAATTAATTACTTCGTTGTATTCACAGCAGAGGCTGAGGGACGATTCTTCCCTCAGCCAGAATCTGCTCCTCCCTGCCTGTCCCTGCTCGCTCGTTTGCCCAGCAGTCACCAAGGCTGTGGTGGGCACTCGGCCTCGGAGGGGCCTTCTCCTCTGGCTCTCCGTCCAACGCGCTGACGTTTGGGACGTTCTGCAGCTCCGGCTGTCGTTCACCTAATCAGCCAACATCTGTGGTCCCTACGGTGGGGTTTAAGTGGAGTGACTGTACATTTAATCATCCAAACCAGGACCCTGGGACACTTGTGAGCATGGGGTGCGGTGCCGGTGCATCACGCTAGACGACAGGCACAAACCCGGACAGGCTGGGCAGGCCAGGGCTGGTCACTGTGCCCGAGACCCGGCGAAGGTCAGGCTCATCCTCTGTCTAGTAGGAAGTCAGAACCATCGAGGCACGAGGCCCCCGGGGCGAGATGAATCTGCTCGCACAGTGGCGTCTCGGAGGGGGTGCGGAAAACTCCGCTCCGGTTCTCTGCCCACGGGGGTGCAGTGGGTCAGAGGGGGGCCCTCAGTGGGGGCCCGGCTTCCGCGACCCGTTGGTGGCGGGGTGTCTAGCCCAGGGCGGATATTCCCTCGGTGCAGAGCTGAGGACTGGGGAATTCTGCACCTTGGTCTGTTTTGCTAGCCCTGGACTCTAGCCTGGGAGGCAGCCAGCTCTGTGCAGGACAGATAGGAAAAGCCGGTTTATTTGATGCTTGTTTCTAGAGCTTCTACTGGGTGCAGAGCCCTTGCATGGCCCTAGCCATTCCCAGCCCAGCCCGTGGAGCCTGGTGGGGACTGCTGTGAGCGCCCTGGCAGGGACTTGTTGCTGGCAGAAGCCTGGTGGGGACCGTTGTCAGCGCTCCCAGTGGGACATGCTGGCAGAGCGGCCTCCCGGAGCAGGCCCTTTGATATGGGCCCTGGAGGACAGACAGGCTTTGCCCCATGGAGGCAGATGGGATGGTGCCTGGCTGGGGAGGCAGGCTACAGCTCTGTGGGAGGGCCTGAAGCTCTAAGCAGCGAACTCTCTAACAAGAAAATCTGGAGGATAAATAAAATGCTTACACAAACAAACAAAAAATGTCGAAAGGCAGTCAACAGAGCAGACCTGGGCCCACCTCTGTTAACATCTAAGGGGCAGGGGCGGCCCGTCAAGAGACCTGGGCACCTCGGGCAGAGCCTGGCTGGAAGCCATAGAGCCGGCATGTTGGTGATGAGCTTACGTGCTTCGAACCGGCCGCCGTCCCTTAGAGGCTTCCAGAAACCTCATTTTCACTTTCTGCAGAGAGAGCGTGATGGAAGAGAGAGCTGTTCTCTTGTTTAGTGGTCCCCACACCGCAAAGCAACAGAATCACCTGGGGGTGGGGGGGCAGGGGGCTTGTGAATAATGTGGATTCCTAGATGCCTCCTGGCTGGGAAATAAAGCTTCCCGAAGCCTGCTCTCACCGTGCTGCTCCGCTGGTTCTGATGAGACACCAGGTGTGTTCTCGGAGCCGCGGTGTCCCCGGCTGGAGGGACAGCTCCGTCCCACAAGGCTCTCCCCGAGCCTGGCTGAAAGGACTCCCCCACAGCCCGCAGACACGCGTGGCGTCTCAGACGCGTGAAGGATGGCTTGTCCTGAGGGCCCCTTCTGCCTCTCTGCACACGCCCCACCTGGCGCAGGGCTCTGAAGGTGCTCAGGAAGCAAGCGGGGCAAACACTGGGCTCCTTGCCCGGTTCTGCTCTTCTCTGAGGCCGTCTGGGAGGTCCCCGCCCCAGGCGGTGGGAAGTAGGAAAGAAACAGGGAAAGGAGGCTGAGTCCTTGTATCCTGAAAACCCCTGTCTGGTCCATCTGGTCCGGTCCGGGGCTGCCATGGGCGTGAGCTCAGAGAGGTGGGAAACGCAAGCACAGAGGCAGAAGCTGACTTGCTCCAGTCCTCAGGCCTGACCCCTCCCCCGCCAGGACAGACAGACAGGGATGCTGAGAGACCTGCCCGGGGAGAAACGGAGCGCTGAGTCCTTTCTCCTGCCTTTACCTCGTACTGTCCTTTTTATTCGCAACCAGATTTCGAGTTTCTTGGAACAGGAGCCTCATCTTATTATTCGCAGTGTTATCTCCGTCCGTGGTACACAGTGGGGCTCGGTAAGTGGCGGTGGGTACCGGACGGCCTCTGGGCTCACCTCTGCACGGCCCTAGCAGGGCCTCCACGTCCGTGAGCTTCTGCGTGTGCTTCCATCCGCACACGAGTGTCGGAGGTCAGGTTCTCTGAGCATCTTAATTCCACCTTAAGTCCTTTTTCCTTTCTGCCTCCTCCACAGGAAACTAGGGGGCTGGAGGCTTCGGCCCCTGGGTAGCACCTGCATCACAGACCCTCCCACCCCACAGATGCTCATCTCCTGACATATTTACCTTTAACTGGTCAATACTCCAGAGGACACTTGATGGTCCCACTCCAATGATGGCCCCAGGGCTTGGATCCAAGCTGGGGTCAGAGCTCTGTGGGAGGGGGCCAACGGCTGGTGTGAGCTCAAGTCTCCCCCGCTTTATAAATCGTGGGGGTGGGGGTGCAAGTGTCCAACAGGAGAGCCTCAGTGCCTCAGGGGTCTCGGTGCCAGAGCTCTGCCTGCTGAAGAGGAGAGTCGTCTGCTAATGAGGCCACTTTGCAGGAAGGCCACTTCGGCCAAGGGCAGCCAGCACTGGAGCAGCCGCTAACAAGGACTGGCTTGGCTGCAAGGAACGGGTGCCTAATGAGGCTGACAAGTGGGGGACCCAGAGAGAGGGCCTAATGGCCCTGGTGGCATTTCAAGGCCAGCGCCGGCATCGGCCATGACCAGGGGCTCCAGTAACGCGGGCATTTTGCTGCTCCTTGCTCTCCAAGAGCCTCCGATGACGCCAACGGAGGCGGCCACCCCGCCAGCTCGTGTGGGCCCAGGAAGACCTTCCCAGACCCGCACGAGTTGCTGTGTGAGTCTCCACAGAGTTCGGGAAACACAAAGTCAGGGCGCCACCCACCCCCCGCTCTCCTCCTGCTGGACAGTGCGCTCAGGGCCCCTCTCCACCTGGACCAAGCGCTGCCTGGCACCCAGGTGCCCACGGTGAGAAACAAGGAGCACACGCCAGGCAGCAAAGCCCTCGGCGAGTCTGATAATTCTCGATTCGTGTTTTTAGCCAGATTTAAAGAGGACTTCTTCACATGACCAGTGAGAGACCATTTGTGATGATAGATGACTATGTAAATTTTGGCACACATCTCAGGAGTTCAGAGAATCGAGGGACATCTACTTACTTATGTGAAAAGGCTTGTCGGCATTTAGAGCTACAAAAAAGGGAGAAAGGAAAACGATGCCAAGGCCCGATTCATTCTAGCAATAAATATTCATTCACAGAGTCATGAACAATTAAGTTCCTATTCCTTTCATTAAGTTGTGTTCTCAATAAAACTTGCTTTTTAGGCTCAACAATTACTTATAAAAACCTTTAGAATCTATGTTGTTTTAATCAATTGTGAACTATGTGCTGTATTGAAAATACTTGTAATAATGATCCAGAAGACTTAAAAAAAAAAACCCTTAGAATCCTTGGTCACAGGAAATGAAACATTTCATTTTCTAAATATATTTTGTGTCAGAGAAGTATGACAAAGTGAGCAATTTCGACCATAAAATACACTGCCATTAGTATAAAATTCTATAGGGGAAATGAATGGAGATACACCTTTAAAGAGAAAAAGAGCAATGTAACATTTTGAACTGCTAAAACAGAGTGATTGTATTTTTTTCAAATAGACGTGGTTAGGTATTAAATCACTGCTGTATTTGGAGCCTGTACGGTGTTTTTAAAAGTGTTATGGCAGTTTTATTTTAAAACATAAATATTTACCAAATGCCAGGAATCACATCTCTCACAAGTTTTAAAACTTACGTATAAATTCTTGGATGTCAACTTAAAAATGTGCAAGATGGGACACATAATTTCAAAACCTTGGTGGGGGGTGGGGGACACATGTGCCTAGAGCAAGAGCCCTTTCGGGTCCTGGCCTGATGGCTCCTTCTGGCCCCACCCCCATCCTCGCTGGAGGACAGCAGAGAGGGCGCCCCCGTCCTGGCCCACGGCGCGTCTCCCGATGCCTGGCGACCTGACCCGAAGGGGCTCCGCAGAGGGCAGAGATGTCGTCTCTGGGGGAGGCCGAAGCCCAGGCTCAGGCGGAGGCTGGGGGATGGATTAGCTCCAGTCACTAAAGATCTGCTGTTTCTCCCAGGTCGTGCCGTGCGCTGCTCCTCCTGGTTCATCCTGGACTACGTGTCTGGTGTGCTGAGAGAGTGTGGCTGCCCGACCACCACGTCTTCCACCCCGCCTGCCCCTCCCCAAGCCCCCGAATCTACTCGCTAGGCTGGGAGGTCTCCCAGCAAGGAGCTCAGCAGCTGCAGAGGGCGCCGCCGAGCGCGGGGGCAGCAGGGGGCGCCGGGCCCGGCCGTCCCCCCCTGCTGCGGGCCGGGGAGCCCGGGTGGGGCTCGGGCAGGTCCTTCCTGGCCCCTGGCTTCAGTGTCCCCATCTGTGAACGGGGCCACAGTGAAGATCCCACGTGACAGGCTGCCGTGGAAGAATGCATGGAGACGTGTGCCCTGCTCGCCTCGGGGTTCCCGTCACTTCTCCGTGCTGCTCCCTCTCGCTCCGGGACAGGGGCCCAGCGGGTCCCCGTTCCTCGTTCCTCGCAGCCCCGCACACTGCTGTACGGCCTCCCTCCTGCCAGGCGGGGGAGCTGGGCTCTGCCCTCTCTTCCATCCCCACCAGGGCCCGCACCGCAGGGAGAGCCGGGCGGTGGAGGAGGATGGGGGTCACACAGCAGCTGTCTGCTTGATGCTGTGGAAGCTGATCCGTGTGGGCGACGTGGGGATGGACATGGCGCGGGCCACAGGGACTCGGAGGGAGTGACGGTCCTGCCAGCGGTGCCACCTCTTCTTCAAGGCTGAGCGCACCTGGGGAGGAGGGGAGGCAGAGACCCAGCTGAGCCCTAAGGGGCTGATCTTGGGGTCCCGGACAGTGTTCTCCCCTGCTCCTTGTCCCTTGCAGGGCCATTAAGGGAGGCTGGGGTGGCGCTCCTGACTGCCACCTTACACTCCATAAGCGGGGTCCTTCCCCTGACGCTGTTGGCCCCTGGAGCTCCCCGCTGCCCTCTGAGGCTCTCCGGGGCCCCAGCCTCTCCCAAAGTGAAGCGTCTGCTGCACCCTTCCTTCCTGACTTGCTCCGCCCCCTTGATGACGGGACCAGATGGCCACACCGTCCACTCTCCCGGCACCTGCTAATGTGTGCTCCACTCACAGCCCACGCATGGCTCCTGAAAGACCCTCTCACCTGACCTCTCCGCCTCCTGCCAGACCAGCCTCACCTCAGCACGCGCTGCTGAGATAGGAAACTGACAGCTTGACCACGCCCAGGCCTGAGAGGCGCGGGTGCCATTTTATACCCATTTGTTGTGCAACTGCAGAAGTTTTCTGCAGAAGGGGTCGTGTCCCCGACGCGCTAGGCCAGCACGAGGCCAAAGAGAACAAGCATTGCATCCGCTTGCGTTGCTGGTTTGCTTGAGCGGCTCCCTGTCTTCCCGCCCTCCGGCCCGGGGGCCCAGGCTCCACCGCTGGACCTTCCCGCCCGGGGACTGCTGCTGTAAGTGGCAGGCACCCAGGCCCGCAGGGGCCCCCAGCATCGCCCTGTGCATAGGCGGGTAGTGGCCTGAGGACCTCGGGAGTCTGGAAGCTCTCGGCCCTGGGCACTGTGTCTGCTCGTTGCCCCAGAATCCACCGCGGGCCGGACAGCATCTCTCCCGAGTCGGCCACTGGGACTCTGGCCACTGGGACTCCGGGCCGTGTGAGCTAACCAGGCCTCCCCGTTGCCTGACACCCTGGATGGCCTGGAGGAGCGTGGCTTGCTCTGCGGAGCAGGGAACGTGCTGGTGGCTTCTCTGTTCCCTGGGTGCGTCGAGGCCTGGATGCACGCCTCACGCCTCACGCCTCACGCGCTCCTGGAAGCTCCCCCCTGTCACCACATCCATTCTGGCTCCTCTCTTCTGTGAGACCCTGAAACCCGGGCTCCCCGGCTGCCTCGGTGGGTGCGGGCGTATCATTCCTGGCCTGTGTAGCTGACCTACACTGGTTGGAGTCCCTCAGTAGGGGTTCCTGCCCCGCAAGGCTGAGTGGTTTCTCTGGCCTCCCCCACTTCTCCAGGGCGGAGCTGCGCAGAGCAGGGACCCCTGGGTGCTCCCACAAGGCGGGGCGGAGTGGACAGTGAGGACCCCAGGCCAGTCTCATACCTCTCCGTTTAAGAAGCAGTAGAAGACAGACACAAAGAAGCCCTGCAAAGGAAGGAGGGGCCCGTCAGTGGTCTGCGGGGAGCTGCTCTGCCCGGAGGCGTGGCGTAGGGACAGGATGTCGGGGGCGGACACGCTGACCTGGGACCCAGAGGCTCAGAGCTGGGGGGCCCCACCGCTCATGGTGCCGGTGTGCTGGGGTCCGCTCTGCGTGACAGGCTGCCATGAATCCTCAGAACAGGGGCCGGGTGCCAGCTAGGGTGGCCCAGACCCAGTTGGGGGTGGGCCCACCTGGGCTCTGGGGTGCGGGTGACAGGGTGTGTGCTTGCACATGAATCACGTGTGCACCTGTCCCGCGTGACTGTCTTTGTGAGGGCACAGGCCCCTGCGCACCCCAGGCCAGGAAGCTCTCCGCGGCCCTGATCAGGCACCCCACCTGACCAGGCACCCCACCTGATCATGCACCCCACCTGACCAGGCACCCCACCTGGAATGACTGCAGGAAGGAGTTGAAATAGATGAACACGATCTGCGACAGGTCGTCCCCCGGGGTTGACGAAGAAGAGCATGTAGGTGGTGCCCAGGAGGGGCAGGAGGACGAGGGTGGCCTTCACCGCCTTCCTGGGGGAGAGACGGCGGTGCTGCAGGGGCCTCACGCAGGGGCGGCTCTTCGGGGAGCCTGAGCGCTCCCTGGGGAGAAGGGCGAGGGCCCTGGCCGGAAGCAGGGAGATGGCCCGGATGGCCTCCCTCCTCCGTGTGTGTGTGTGTGGTGTGTGTGTGTGTGTGTGTGTGTGTGTGTGGTGGTGGTGGCAGGGGCCGTCAAGGTGCCCCCATCACTTACCTGTACTGAATCGTCTCGGATGTGGTGGAGGCTCGTAATTTTGTCATCAGGATCCTGACGATGTTGAACAGAAATACGAAATTGATCTGGAGAGAGGGAGGCGGAGAGGGAGAAAGGAAAGCTCCTGAGGTGGGGCGAGGTGGGAGGCAGCCAGATCCCCCTGGCACCGGCTGAAAGCCGGTGTCCCGTGCACGTGCCCGTCCCCACCGTTCCCTCGGCACCCGCCTCGGGTCCCTCTCTCACCACGACAGACAGGCACCCCATTTGCTCAGTTCCCGGCCACCTGAGGGCTCTAGGGCCTGCTTCTCCACCGGGACCCGAAGGAAGAAATGGCCTCAGAGGGGCTCACAAGGGCACAGAGGGAGTCCTCAGACGGTCCCCAGCCCCGCCCTGCTCAGGGACAGGCAGGACCTGGGCTCGGGGCTCTGCCCAAGCCCTGTTCCCTCTCTGCTGCAGCGTCCCCACTTCTCAGTTAGGGTCGCCCTGAGGCCCTGGGGGAGAGATCCCGCCAGAGGGAGTGATTAATAACCCGGTCTCTGAAGGAGTGATTAATCTCTCATCGTCTGTCCCCATGCCGGCAAAACTCCAGAACCTTTGCAGACCCCCAAGGCAATGAAGATGGATGGGCCGCTGGGCTGACTCCGAGGCTCCGGGAAGGGCCTCATTTATCTTTATCCTGAGTGTCTCTTGGCATCCGAGCCCACCGCGCCCAGCCTCTCTGGACCGGCCGCTGGGCGCTGCGTGGTCTCCGGGCTGCGGGCCCCCTGCTGACCCGAGTCAGCTCGTCTGCGTGGCTGTGCTGCCCTCAGATGCTCCTGGGGGCCTGCGGGCCCATTCGCCGTGCCCGTGTGAGTGTCTCTGCCATGGAGAGTGTGTTCACGTGGGAGTGCGTACCTGGGGACATGGGCACGCGTGTGTCCCTCTCCATTTGTCTCTACGTGTGAGCAGACAGGAAAGTGAGTATGTGTAGGCCTGACACACTGGGAATCCCTTCTGAGAACGTGCCCACGGGTCAGAGGGAGTGACATGTCAGCCCAGAGGTGTCTGCTGGCTCCTGTGTGAGCACAAGTGTGAGCACCTGTGTGCACGGGCGCGCACACACACCAACACACACACACCCTCCCTGAGAACCCCCTAAGTTCCAGATCCAAGGCGGGGAGCGGGCGACACAGGCAGACATCGCAGGACACATGGCCCTGTGGGCCCGTGTGACCCAGAGCCTGAGGACGGGCTGAGGGCCTGGGGCCCTGACGCGTCAGCCGGAGCCCGGGGCGCCCCGTGTCAGGCGGGCTGCGAAGCCTCCGGCCAGGGCTGCCCGTGGCCTGCTGTGCCCTGCTTCCTCTTAAGGTCCAGCTCATTCCTAGCTCCTGGGTTTCTGGTATATTCCCTTCCACCGTGAGGTCACCTTAACACATAGGTCAGTCCTGATTTTCTTATACAAGTGAGACAAAATATCTGACCTTTGCCGATTCTTTCTGACTTCCCTGGAAGGAGAAGCGGTTAGAATCAAGGTATGTTCTCATTTCTGCCACATTTCCCTGCGTTAAATCTTACCCATTATCTATCAACCTACTAATCAATTCATTCAATTATCCACCACTCTTATCCATCTACTCGCCTACCCACCCTGTCCACACATCCATCACCCACCTGTCCGTCTTTCGTCCGTCCATCCAAGTATTCATCAATCGACCCACTCACCCACTTATTTAATGGGTACATACATACGTCCACCTACCCATTCATCCAGTCAATAAGCAGTTGATGAGCACTTCCGGGCCCGGGGCTGTTCCATGTACTGAGGGAAGGACAAGCTTGTCCCCTCTCCTCACACAAGGCAGGCTGTCATGACGCTGTCCCACATCACCCCCGCCCCCCCACATAGGCACCTCCTTCCCTCCTCCAGGGAGGCTCTGACCACCCAGCCCACTCTTCACCCTTGAACACCACCTTTCCCCCAGCTAAACCCCAGCTCTTCAGATCAGCACTGGCTACTGTACCCTAATCTCGTCTGGCCTTGCTTCTGGGTTTACTCATTCATTCATTCATTCACTCACTCATTGCCATGTGCTGGGCTCTGAGCTGGACGCCAGCAATGAGATGTGGACTTGGCTTGTGGCGTGGAGCGGGGAGCACACTGCATCATCTTTCCCAAGCGGCCAGAAAGCTCTGGAGAAACGGCATGTGATCTGGGAACCGCAGGAAGGTAGGGAAAGGAATTCCAGGCAGAGAGAAGGCTAGGGGAGGAAGCCCTGGGGTGGGGGAGATAGGCCGGATGGCAGTCAGTGTGCTTAAGAGGTGGCAGAAGGAGTCAGGATGGAGGTAGAGCCAGCCGGGAGCCCAAAGAGTAGGCTCCCTCCTGCCGCCCCAGCCCCGCAGGGCCCTCCCAGCCTGGGGAGTCCTTAGGGCTGAGTCTTTGCTGAGCTAGCTATTAGCGGTGATGCTGGGCAGGCTGTTTCACCCCTCAGTTTCTTCATCTGTGAAATGGGAAGCATGCTCCCTACTTCTGCCGGGCACTGGGGACGTGAGGATTGAAAGCCATGAGGACAGAGCTTCCGGAAGGGCTCAGCGTGGAGCCCGGAGGACCTGTCAGTGCAAAAAGCTGGGTGTGGGCTGGGCCCAAAGGTGAGGGGGCACCAGGAAGGGCACACAGAGAGGGGCTGGGGGTCGGGTCTGGGCATGGCGCCCTCCACACCTTTCTCCACTCACTTCCTCACCACTGTCCCACACCCTTGCAATGGGTGCTTGCTCCCTGCTATTGCTGGTTCCCCATCCGAGCCAGCCTTCCCTGGCCGGGCCCCAAGCTCATTCAAAGCCCTGTCCTCCAGGATGTCGTCCTCAACAGCTGGCCAGGAGGGGCTGGGTCTCGTGGGGTTTCCATTCCCACTGGGGGTGAATGATTCATTGCCGCTGAGCCTCCAAGGACAAACAACCCCCCCCCCCCACTGACTGTTGACAGGGGCTGGCTTCTGCCTCTGAAAAAAAAACAGAGAGCCTCGATGGTGGAATTTCAGGCAGTGGGTAAAAAGTCTTAGTCATCTCTGGTTCACATATATCAAGGACAGTTCAAAGATAGGGGGTCAAATGAATCCCGGGAGAATTCACAAAAGGGAGAGTAAGGAACTAAAAGAGATAAACAGTAATTGTCTGCAAGGGAAACCAAAGGCACCTCCATTGGGCACCTGCTGTGGATGAGAGGAGGCTGGCTCTCTCTGGGTTCCCGCAGGAGCGGGTAGCCCTTTAAGGAAGCTGGTGCATACAGGAACTTGAAATTACTGAGCCTGAAATAAGTCTTACGTAAATGGCAGTTTCTTATGGGGCTTTTTTGAATGCTTCTTTTTTTTTTTTTATGTATGATATATAATGGGCTCATTTTTGCAGAATGCAGCCTCTACTTAAACTCTACCTTAATTAAAGCTCGTTGCGGATTAAAGATGGGTGGCAATTATACCTTAGATGTGAATACGTTTGGCAAAGGGCGGGGAGCTGGACCAGGAACAATTGCTCATTACGCTTCCTTCTGGTCCCACTGCTCCGGGCTGGGGGTGGTGGGCTGGGGCTGGTGAGCTGGGCCCGGGAGGGGGCCCCTGGAGGAGGAGGGTGATGTAGGTCTGGGCTGAACAGAAGCCTGCACACCCTTCTCTTGCCACCAGCTGCCCCCTTGCCTGGCTGTCTCAGCATCGTACCTGGCAAGGGGGCATCAGGTGGGAACGCACTAGAAAACAGGAAGGCGTGAGAGAGCCAGAAAGGGAAGAGCAAGGAAGCAGGTGGCGTGTGTGTGGGGTGCGTGCAGGGGGCCTCTCCAGGCCACGCCCCTCCCCAGAATCTCTGACGGGTGGGTCCTCGCTGTTGCCCGGGGGCCCAGCCCACGGCAGCCCCACCTACCAGCAGCACGAGGATGATGGGGCCCTGGTAGATGTAGTCCACGAGGTCTCCAGGCTCCTTCCCAAACCAGCATCTGCAAAGATGGGTGGCCGTGAGTGGCCTGCTGGGCTGGAGCTGGGGGACCACTGCAGACTTGGGTCCAGGGTCCTCCAGCTTGACCCATCCTGAGACCCAATCTCCAGGATGGACGGTCCCAGCCCGACCGACCGCCCTGCTCACCCCTGGGCTGCCTTTGGCCCTGCGTGGAGGGTCTGGTGTCCCAGCCAGTCTGAGGCAGCATGGGTCTCCTCCTCCTTGTCACTCCCCCACCCCACTCAGACTGCTGGGCCCAGGGCTGGGTGTGCAGGAGGCTCATGAATGAAGGGAGAGCCGGGCTGCCCTGGGCTGGCCCTGCGTCCGTCACCCCAGGCCACCCGTTTTTGCATTGCTCGGCACCCACTGCTCCCTGTGCCAGGCACTCAGCCTCACGAAGCAGCTTCTCTTGCTCTGAGCCCGCCTTTCTCCCAGCTGAGGAGTATGGTGGGTGGAGAAGCTTCAGGGTCGGGGATCAGAGGAAGCATGGGGCCAGGACCCAGTCTGGCTCTGCCAGCACTCTCCACTGGACCCTGGGGAAGGACCATGGACTTCAGGAAACTCTGACTGTGTCCACAGGTCATCCAGTGCACACCGCTGGAGACAGGAATGTCCCCTGCTGCCTCCCAGCACCAGGGGTCCGGTCTCTGCTAGACACCCCCTTTGACAGGAAGCTCACTGTCATCCTGAATAGTGATAAAAGCTGCTGCTCTTATTCTTGGGCAGCTTTTATCATTATGAACACTTCCTAATGTTCCTGATTGTACCCCGATCCTGCCCTCACCCCCAAACCCCATCTGCTCTCTCCAGCCTCGCCCACAGCCTGGCACAGGGGTCTGTGAAGGGCTCATCGACACAGCCTTGGATGTGCTCTGGGTTAAAAGCCCCAGGAGCTCCATGTACTCCAGCTCTGAGGGGGAGGCCTTCCCAAAGGCCAAAGGGGTCATGCATTTGGGGTTCAAAGGAACCAGAAATCCTAATTCAACAAACAAAGGTGACTGGACACCTGCCACGTGAGGACTTCTGAGCGTGGGAATGTTTTTTAAAGTTTAAGGACTACAGGAAAGCCAGTCCATCCTGGCTGATGCTCCTGGCCCAGCCCAGGAACATCATGGCGCATCCTACTCACTGTTCATTCTCATAGTAGAGTTTGCCAATGGCCCAGGCGATGATGATCGGGCAGGGGATGCCTGGAAGAAGGACAGGCACGGGCTGCAGTGGACAGACAGATGGACAGGGGGCCCCTCTCATAGAACACAGGGTGAGGGGACCGCAAGAGGCCTGGGATCATGTTTCCAACCACCCCACTGTGGACCACCCATGACCGCAAGGGCCCTGTCCCTGGACCCCGCCCTCCCCCTCCCCCACTCCCAGCCATGCGTTCCAAGCAGGTCAGAGAGAGGAGGTGACAGAGTGATCTTTCAGAGCCACGACAAAGGTCCTTGGGCCTGCCATTCCACAGGAAGGCTATTTGTGGAAGGCCCTTTTGGAGGGACTATTTGCTTCTTCCTCGCCAGCGTGGAGGGGAGCGACTGCACCCTCTGACTGTTCTGGGGATGGCGGGCGGGGCTGTGGTCCCGTTCTGCCACCGGGAGGTGACCGTGTCCACAGTCCCCCCCCCCCAGCTTGGCTCGGACGGTCCCCCCGGGACTCTCACACCATCCGATGCAGAGGAAGAGCCACTTCCGCAGGCGCTCGGTGGAGTAGGTCATGACGATGGCCATGTGCAGGTAGCACCCCTCCACGAACATCCAGAAGAAGTTGGTCACCACGAAGTAGTTGAAGACGGCGGTGATGCAGCGGCACCAGACCTGTGCGGGCGGCGGCGGTCAGCGGCTGCCCGGCCAGGGCCCCCGTGCGGGCCCGGGTGCCGGTGGCCGGCTGCCGACTTCCGCGGATCAGAGACGCGGCACTAAATTCCCTCAAATCTCATTCCGGGAAGGTGCGTCCTCTGTCATTGCTCTCTGCCGCAGACTGAGTTAAGGCACCGGTCGCCGCTGGTACCAGCGTGTCTGTGACTTCCCCCCTACGCTTTCTCCTCTTCCTCCTTTCCTTTTTTAATCAAGAAAGAAGGAGTCTGGCTGCCAGTGCTCTGCCGGCAGGGGCTCGAATGGAGACCGCTGCTGTGGCACGGGCGCCTACTTTTTTGAGGTTCACCGTTAATCCCTAACAGTCAGCCTGGTTTCTAATTACGGCTGGGACATGAAATTCCGTGTAGGGAAAAAGCAAAGCGATTCTATTAAGAGAAAACCGTTGCATACGCAACAGAGCAGGGTTCGTGAAGGTAAGCGGCAGTCGGCGAGGGGTTAGCCGAGTGAATGTTGCTGCTGTCGGCCTCCCCGGGAGAGAGGGATTTGTCCCTGTCCCTCGGAGCAGGACACCCCCTCCCCAGTCACCTCGCAGAGGAGAGACGGGGGTCCGGGCCGAGGAAAGACCTGTCCAGAGCAGCAGCGAGCCACGGCCAGGTCCCGGGTCCCCAGACCTCTTCTCTACAGACCCTGCCTGGCCTCCTTTCCCATGGGTGCGTCCGCAGGGCACACTCAGTGCTGAGGTGGGGACATGGGGAGGCATGGTGGTCAGAGGAGCCCAGCAATGGGGGGCTCTCTGCCCTCGTGGGTAGCTTGTCCCCTGGCTCGCAGATAAGCCTCCCGCGCTGCCCGCTGTCTCCCTGGGGCCGGTCCTGACTTTGGGCCCATGTGGCTGTGCGTGTATTCTGTCCCGAGAAAGTCATGCTGAAATGAGAAGCTAAAGATCCCTCCCGCCAACCCTGCCTTTCCTTCAAGTTAAGCAAGTGACATCTTATCGGTACAAACCATTACGGGCTGCAGGGCACCCCAAACTGGATGGAACTTGGCTGGTGCTGAGGCAGCACTCAGTGTGGGGCCAAGTTCAGGGTCAAACCAGGCTGGGTGGCATCTGCTCAGGTGCAGCCATCCGAACGAAATGTATTGAGAAGTCTCTCATGCGTGATGACGAACTCTGTGGTTGGCCCCACTCTGGCCTCTGGTGTTTTAAAGACGGGGACATAGCACAAGAGCGGGGGACGCAAATCCAGGGCAGGCAGCTAAGGCGTGGGACGGGCCGCTCAGGACCCTGCTGGCTCGGACGTGGAGGCCTCACTGAAGTGCCACCTACCTTCTCCGAGCCTCAGCTCCCGCGTCTGCACAACGGGCAAATAATCTCTATGGGTCTCTCATTGGGATTTAGCGAGACAAAGCTCAACACAGGTCAATTCCAGCCTCCTCTTGTCTGAGGAGACCTTAGAAGGTCCTGAAGTCACAAGATGGGGTGTGGGGCAGGAGAACTCAAAGTCTGGTCTCGGGTTCGTGCTGTTCCCAAGACCCCGCCCTGGCAGCTTCCCTCCTCCCTCCTGCTCTCGGGGGACAGTGATCGGAGTGGTGGCGCGCTGAGGATTGGGTGAGAGAGGCGGGTGCCCCCAGAGCCCGGAGCCCCCCCAGGCCCAGCCCAGACTCGGCCCAGTAACCTCATTGCTTTCGTGCACTTCGTGGTCGATGAGCTGCAGCAGGAACCACATGACGTTCCTCAGGATGAAGGTGGTGATGAGGTTCCAGTGAATCACATTCCGCAGACAGCGGATGCTCCTGGGGGCGGCCCAGGCCAGGGGTCAGCTGGGACTGGAAGGGGTGTGTGGGGGTGGGGGGAAAGAGGGGCAGGGAGCAGTCAGGGGTGGGGGAGACTCACCGAAGGACCAGGAAAAGCAGGAAGGCGGCCACAAGGGCGGCCACCGAAATGCAGTGGCCGAGGTAGTTGACGATGAGGGCGACGTGGTAGTGCAGGTCGTACTTCCTCTGCCGGACACACAGACAGACACACAAAGGGCAGGGCTGAGCACGCCAGCCATGGCCGCCCCGTGGGTCCCGACCTTGGGGGCAGAAGTGGCTCCACGTGTCATCAGCATACAGCTCACTCCTGTTGGCCCTGGGTGGCCCTGGGCATAGATGGCTGCGGTCAGGCCTCCCAGCATGCATATCTGGACGTGACGTATTCTGAGGTACGCCAGAGGTGTGGGCAGGTCTTATTTTCTTTTTAATTCTGGACTGGGGGTTGCCACGACTGTGTTCAGTCTCAGCTCAGACCCCAGCTGACGGAGCAACTGCAGGTGAGTTAATTCAAATCTCTGGGCCTCGGCTTCAATACCCCCCTGCTTCAGAAGCAGTGACCCACGGAGGCCTGGGGGGCGCCTTGGGGTCGGTCTGCCCCAGGTGCAGCGATGACGGGGCTGTGCTGCCTGTGGGGAACCTAAGAACAACAACGAAGCTGAACGGAAGCCAGTCTGCTTTTATTATCACCACGCGCTGGCAGTTTCAAGCCGAGGCCATCCTAGAGGACGCCTGCCCGCCAAGGCAGACTGGACCGCCACCCCACTTCGGCCTGCCTCTGCTCGGAGGGGCTGGAGGGCGCCTCTTTCCGTCCTTCCCGACCTGTCCTGCCTGCCGCTCTGCGGCCCTCGCTGTAGATCCTGTGAGGCTCGCATTTCGTACGATCCCTTTCTCGGGGCACACAAAGCTTTCCTTCGGAAGCTGGACTTAGTTTTGGGGGAAAGTTCCAGCCCCTCCGAGAACTGTGTGGTGGGAGCGAGGAGGGGGATGGAGGTGGGACGTATCACTCTGGGTCGGGAGCGAGTCTAGCTCTGCTGGCACAGCGGGCAGCATGGAATCCGGTTCAGAGCGAGGGCGGCCGGCGAGGTCCGAGCAGGCCCCAGCTTCTCTGCTCCACCACAGTGGCACTGAGCCCAGGGCAGGACATGGGGCAGGGGCAACAGGTGCAGAGTAGAGCGGTCGGGGGGCACAGGACCGGTGTTGCCACCCTGCGGCTCCGCGCCTGACCTGAGCCCTGATACCTGACAGGGACAGGGTCAGGGCAAGTGGGGGCTGCTCACCTTGTCATCCAAAATGGGCACGCACTGTGAGTAGTTGATCCGAGAGGCCCACGTGCCGTTCTCCAAGCACTCGCGGTAGGCGCTTCCTGCAAAAGATGGGGCAACCACCAGGAGGCAGGCCGCTCCCCAACTCAGGAGCACCCCGGCTCCCCGGCCCCCCCCCCGGGGGAAGCCCCATACTTCTCGGCTTGCCTAGGTCAGGAAGCACGACCCGTATCTGAAAGTTCACGTGAAAGTCGCTTGTATGAAAACGGCGCAAGAGCGTTATCACACACGGTAGCTGAAAGGCAAGACAAACCCCTCCGGAACAATCTTCGACTCGTAGTTCGTACACGCACTTTAATTTTGTTCAAAACTGAACCCCGATTGTAGGCTCTGGGTTGTGGGTAACGGTTCACTGCTGATTTCAGCATGCCCCGATAATCTCCATCCTTACCTCAATCCTCTTATGCTTATGAGATCCCACTTTTCCTACCCGGCATCAGCACTTCCATTTTGAATAATAGCTACCACTGAATAGCAGGTGTCTACCCCGAACCAGAGCCTCTTCCAGCTGCGTGATATGTGCTGTGCGTTCAATCCTCACAGCGACCCCAGGAAGGAGGTACTGATGTTACCCCATTTACACAGAGGAAACTGAGGCACAAAGAAATGAGGCTACCTGCCAAGAAGGATACAAAGATGAGAAGAGGGTTCAGGTGTTATGTGAACCCCTAGGCTACTGAGTACATAGAAGTGAGGGACATTGTGGGTAAACAGGACTGTGCTGCTGACCTTGACTCATGGCTACCTGGTGACGTCACCATGCAATGCCTCTAACCGTGTGAGAAACAGTCTCTGTACTAAGGTTGGAATGTGATGTGTGAAAAGACATTTCAGAGCCTCAATGTCTGATGTACAACAGCGCAGGTTTTATCAAAGGGGAATGTACAAAGATCAAAGAATGCCCATCTTTACCTTTCTGTAAGTCTTAGTTTGACTGTCCATGTCTCGCTGCTAAGCCACCCCTCCAGGAAGCCCACCCTCAACCTCCAACTGGGAGGAAACCCTCACGCCTGAGAACTCCCAAAGCCGTTTGGTGGCCTCTGCTCTGCATTGCACAATTAGTATGAATCTTACCTCCCCCACCCGATTACCAATTCTAAGTGATCCGTTGTTTGGGGGTGATTTCTGAGCAGAGTTCTGCTCTCTGGCTAATAGACAGTTTTTGTAGATTTTTCTTTTGGCTTATGTTAAATATACAATATAATACTAATTAAAATAAATAGCACAGAGCAGAGTCATAGAGCTAGAGGGGGAACCTTAGATTGTTTTTGGAAGCAGTGAGTTCTGAAATAATTAAGTTACTTAAAAAACCCACTTCCGCTGAGCTGACAGTGAGTTAAAAGCAATGGAATTATTAAGGAGCACATGCCGAAGAGAAGAAACATTGGGGAGATTCTATTAGCGTAATTGTTTTTTAATTTGGTGCTCTGAGCTCATAGATTTTTCAAATTCAGGATTGTTACTGGACTTTTCTCGTCTCTAGGGCCTGTCAGTACGAGGCTGCTTCTGGCTGGGCTCTGGCCCCGATGTGAGGAGTCAGCCAGGCCAATACTGGTCTGACGCTGATTTCGGCCTCAACGTGAGGACACTGGCTCCTCGCCCCTGACCACGAATTCCCCAGTTGGGTTTTACTCCTTCCTCGGGGTTGTGTGTTAAGAGAAGCTGACAGACAGGGTCAGTGACATTGCTGCACTAAAAAACAGATGTGGGATGAAGCTAAAAGGCCCCATGTAATGGTATCTTGGGAGGGCGGCTCCTTTTGAAAAAAGAACAATCTTTTCCTGATGGGGGTTTAGAGGCCCTCTCAACAGGCCCATGTGAGGTGAGACAGACCCCGATCCTGGCTGTGGTTCAAAGGGTAGAAATATTTATTTTCTGGGCAATGTTCATAGATGTAATCCAGTTTTCCTGATGTTCAGTGCTAAACTTCTTCCTACAGGAAGCACTCCTTGATTGTTCCCTCTTATAGACCTCTCTCTCTCTCCCCCCACCCACACACTCCCTTCTTCCCTTTCTCTTGCTTCCATGCCCCCCAATTCTGACAGCCTGAGCCCCACACTTCCAGCCCTTGCTCATGACCTGGCTTGAGTTGTTCAGGTGTGTGAGTCTGGTCTCTCTGACCAGTATGGGGCTCCCTAAGGACAGGGCTCCCTGAGTACTCATTTCCCAAGTATACTGTCCTGTGGTGGTACTGGCCATGGGGCAGGCTTGTGGACGGGAGGGGGTCACGAGATAGATGCTGCAAATCGAGACCTTTCCAGTTCCTTCCTTTGGTGCCCCTATGGCACCCAGTTCCATGGATTCTGGCTCCTTTCTCTTTTTCGAGAATCCAAGCCCCCTCCTGCCCATCTCTCCGCCCTCTCTTCAGTCATCTCACCTGCTCGCCTGGATTGGCAAACAGCCTCTAGCTTGCTCTCCTGTCTTTTCTCTTGCCCCCTTGACTCTGTCCACCCTTCATCCTGCCAGGTGGTCATGTTGATTTCTGCTTAAAAGCCATCGGCAGATATTTATTGCTCCAGGGAATAAAGTCCAATTTTCTTGGTGGGATATTCAAGGCCCTGGACACTTGGGCATCTGCCTAACTTTCCTGACCCATCTCCACCAGTCTACACGGCATTTGCACTAGCAGGCAGGGCACATGCCCGGCTCTCTGCCGTGCCACCCCTGGAAACACCCTCCTCACTTCCACTCACTGCTCACAGGTGAACTCCTACCTATTTTTTTTTAACCTCAGCTCAAATGCCACCTCCTCCTGGGGCTTCCTCAATACCCAAGACATTAAGTAATCTATTCTTTTTTTCTAAACACCTCCTCTATGTCTTCCTGTGCTTGGAAAATAGGCCTTCACATTCTATTGCCCTTGAACCACAGCATACATCCATTTCATATCACAATCCGGTACACACACACACACACGCACACACGCACACACACACACACACACACACACACACACACTCTGCTCACATGACTGAATCCACTTTCGCAAAGCAAAATTTATCTTGACCACAGTTATAATATTTTTCTTTCTCTTCTATTCTAATGAATTCTATTTACTTTATATACAAATGCTGGTCAAGACCCCTAAATTGACTTCAGAATCCACTCTTGTGCTGCTGTCTGTAGTTGGAAAAACAAAAATCGCTTTTAGAGCATTTGCCATAATTCACTATGGACTTCACCTCTTATTCTTCACTATCAAGTTGAGCTCCCTGGGGACAGATATGCAGGCAGAGACCATGTTGGAGTCATCAGACCCCCCCCCCGCCCCCACTGCAGGAGTGAGCCATCAAGTACATGTGGGCTGCACGGAACTGATTCAAGTCTGCCAAAACCTTGGAAAGCAAGGTCTGCGATGTGGGATGCGGTGGTGGGCGGAGGCTTCCCTCGGAGGGCGCAGCCATGCCTGGGAATGAGGTTCTGGCTACAGACACTGGGGACTGGAAGGCAGATGTTACCCGCTCTTCAGGGGAGCTGGCTAATGAGGACACGGAGCCCTCAGGCACAGCCTTGGACAGGAGAGAGTAAGGCAGGAAGAGTCTCCCCTGCGAATCACAGGAAGATGGGTATAAAAAGTCTGAGGACAGGTGGCCAGGCCAGCATCAAGGGTATGGATGCAGTGAGGTGGGTGCCTGTTACCACAGCAACACAGGTAGCCCTGCCAAAGATCAATGCTGATGGTGTGCGGTGTGGCCTACAAGGGACATTATGGTCTTGATGATGTAGGCAGGGTCTTCTCTTCCAGGGTTCTGTGGCCTGCAAAGCCTGGGCTTGAACCCCAGCAATGCACCATGACTCTGCCCCCAGAGTGGCTCTGAAAGCCCATCACAATGGCCTCCCCCACTTTCAGATGCTGACACTTTGATAAGGGTTCCTGGTTAGGCAGTTACCTGAGGGTCCAGAAGCCTGGCTGGGACAAGATTGGAGATTCTTTTCTAGCTGTAACTTTGTCTCTGGCTGGCTAAGTGACCTTGGCTAAGTCTCTTCCTTCACGGCCTGTTTCACCTCTCAGCAAAATTAATACAAATTGGTTCTTAAAGATGGGACTGCTATGTCAGGCGGGTCAAGAATCTGTCGTGTGCGCCTTCTCAATTTGCTAAATGCCATTGGCAACCTCAAGCCATCGTGACGATCCCAAACATCCTTACACCGCTTTCAAGTGTTCCTCAGGTTGGCATTTCTTCTTATGATCTTCTCACTGGCAAGGCATGGGAGACAGGCCATCGGAGACAGGGACTACCAGGGACCATTTCAGAGGTAGTTATGTGGGACAGAGTGGAAGAGACAGGTTGGGCATAGGTAGTGAATGGGACTC
Organism: Eonycteris spelaea; assembly: GCA_003508835.1. NCBI lineage: Eukaryota > Metazoa > Chordata > Mammalia > Chiroptera > Pteropodidae > Eonycteris > Eonycteris spelaea. Next base: position 3,343,981 of record PUFA01000036.1, read on the forward strand.
TGGTGCAGGGGCAGCAGGATGGCCATCGAATATCTAGAAAGTGACAAGAAGTGAGAGTGGGAAGGTGCTGGCAAGTGCTCGCAGGGAGGTGGTCAGGGCCAGAAGCAAGCATTTACGAAGGAACTAGGTCACTGTACGGCACAGGAACTTTCAGCACCATGGATAGCAGAACGAGGCCCCTCCCCACTCCCCACTCCCCACTATCTACGTAGCTGTCCTACCTTGGAGAGCTCCTAAGCCCCAGTCCTCTCGCCGTGCCCTGCGTTCAGCCCACTGCCCTGGGCCCAGCCCAAGAAGGTCGCACTAATTCATGACCCCTTCGAGGCCCAGCATCAGCCCTAGATCCTGCAGGGACTTTCACTGCTCCAGCCCCGTTCATCACGCTAGGTCAGGATTGTTCTCTCACTGACCCCTGTACAGGGGTCATGCTTTCCCAGCTGGCCCGAGGGGGCAAAGCCCCTCCGGTCCTTTCCAAAGGGCTACACAGAGCTGAGTACACAGGGGCTCGGGAGGCACCGAGGTGATGCTGTTGTCTAGGGGCCTGGGGAACTCTGACTGAGAGGCGAGCCTCCGGGTGAGCCAAGAGGACAGCGGCCACCCAGAGTGCCCAGGTCCCACCAAGCCGCACGGCAAATGCGAAACGGGCGCACATGCAAGGGACGTCTAGCGTCTCACACACATGCCACAGGTCGGCTGAGTCCCACTGCCAGACCCGCGGGCACCGTGAGTCCGACCCCAGCTGGGAGAGGGTGCCAGTCTAAAGTAGCGAGCCTGTGGGCAGCATCCTCCAGGTTCCGGGCAAGAAAGCCTCGACTGTCCCCAGAAGAGAGCACTGGAAACCGAGTCGGCAGGCATCGCCTTGGGCATTGAATAGCTCCAGGAGGCAACTTCTCCCTCATTGGGTCTGAGGGGCCCAGAGAAGGAAAATGACATGGTTGTGGGCACCAGAAATGAAGGGGCAGAACTAGATCCCTCTCCCCTGGGACGCACTTTCTCATGGGAGACCCTGGGGTCAGTGTTTCTGAGAGAGGCTCTCCCTGCTACACCGTGTTCCAGAAGGTGCTGTCAGCTGTGTCTGGATCCCAGCAGAAAACACCTGAGGGACCAGATAGCACACCCTCAGTCCCCTTACTGTCTTCCTCTGGAGTTGGACTGCTCGAGACCCAGCCATCGCCTTCCTGTCTGGCTTGGGGCCTTGCTGGCAAATCTCTGATCTTCACCTTGGGTCACCATTTTTACCTCTTTGGGAAAATTTTTCACTACCTGGCTTGGGCAATGATGCTGTGGGGCATGACGAATTGCTTTTCACCCACCGTTAAGAGGCCATTTGGGGAAGTGTGGCCTAGTCACATGGCCTATAACACAGTTCCCTTGAGCTTCCCCAACAATGGTGTCCCCCCAGTCAACACTCCCGCATTGCTTAGCCGCTGCTGCAGCCAACTAAGGCCAGCCGGCTCTGGGGCCCCGCTGGGACACACTTCCTGTCTAATCTGCTCACAGCACCCTGGTGCAGGTGGAGGTGGTCACAGTCGGTGATGCTCACCCAAGCGCAGAACCGACCTGGCCCAGAAGGAGGGCTGGCTTGAGAGACTGGGAACCTGCCAATCCCAACCCAGTCATCGGGCCCTGGGGAAGAGCCTCCCCAGGGCCATCCGCTTGTGAGACTGGGGTGAGGATCGGAGCCTCTATCCCATTCCTCAGTGTTCTGTGGACCCTGCTCTTGGAGCCCCAAGTGTCCATTCTGAAAACCCACAGCACCCTATTTCCAAAGGTCTTCCCACTCACGATGCCCTTCCATCCTTGAGTTGGCGTGGCGGCATGAATGTCCATATTACAGCAGATGGTGGGGAAACTGAGTCAGGGAGGCACGGAGTGGTTTAATAGAGGTCAGTCACACTGGGCCCCTGAAAAGGGAAGGGCTGTGACTGGGATCCAGCTCATTGTGTGAGATCACTGCCCTCCCTAGAGATACAAGTGGGAGGAGGTGCCGACCCCAGCTCCAGCCTCGACTGCACAGGGCTCCCTCCTTCAGTGATCCATGGCAACGCTCCATGGGCTTGTCGCCATGACACCAGCCCGCGGAGCGAGGTGGGAGGAGAAGGCTCACAGAGACCCCTGAGGCACAGGCTGCAGCGGAACGGAGGAATGTCAGGAGAAGGAGGCCACAAGAACTCATCAGCTCACCCCCTAACCCAGGAAAGAGAAACTGATCGCCAAAGAGGAGAAAAGCCCGCCCACGGGTGAGACAAGCAGTCAGTGGCCTGGCCAGAATTAGAACGAGCTCTCGACCTCAGTAATGTGGGGTAAAGACACCCGGCTGGCAGAACCTCATGTCCTCTCTTTGGCATGGGGGTCTCCGAGGAGGTGGGGAATGGGCTGCCTCTCCAGAGGCCTTTGGGTATCGGACCCTCTTTGTGTATGTGCTGGACATCAAGTGGCACCCTTCCAGAGTATTCCAGTTCTGCACCATGGGCGGTGGACAAGCGGCCAGGGCTCTGAAGCGGCAGAACTGAGGCCCATGACCTGGTCGGCATTCAAGGCCTCTGTGATCCGGGCCCTGTTCTCTCTACCCACCTCCCTTCCCCACCTCTGCTCCCACTCTCTTCCCTGCGACAGACATATCCCTGGCCCAAGTTTTCAGGGCCCTATTCAACAACACTTCTTCCTTCACGAAGTCTCCCCAACTTTCTCTCCCCTTCTTTGGGAATCAACCTCCTCCAGGTGCTCCTACAGCCTGGGCTGTGCTATCTCACTTAGAAGCAAATGGCAAAAAGTTCTCTTTAAGCGAAGTCTGTCTCTCTCCTCCCTCCTCCCTGCTCTCTCCTCATTCCTCCTTCTCTCTCCTTCTCTCTCTCCCCCCCCCCCACCATCACACACACACACACTCTCTCTCTCTCTCTCTCCTCTCTCTCTCTCTCTCTCTCTCTCCCCCTCTCCCTGGAAGGCAGGCTCAGGTCTTCTGCATCTTTGAAGAGATTCTTTTGAGTGGAGAGAGGACAGCACACCTGCCTACCCAGTAAGAGGTGAGCCTGGGTGGGAAAAGGGCCATTAAGTGTCTAGAGGATTCCTGGGAGGAAGGGAAGGTCAGGGGCGGCTGCACCTTTGGTCTTCCTTGAGATAAAGGGTCCTGAGGCAGGGGGACGGCCGAGCTCCACCCTCCACCATTGTGCTGCTCAGCCCCCCGGGCTGTGCGCCCGCAGAGGGCAGATATGCTACAGCACTGGCCAAGAGCCCCTGGAGCCAGCAGGGGCCACCCCGGCTCTGTTTCATGGGGCCCTGGGCAACTATCCTTCCCTTCCTCGGCATTTCCCACCCGTAGGCAGGAGGGGAGAGGACTGGACCCAGCACGGAAGGCCCTGCAGCTGGGACACTCTGGGTGTCCGCACGGCCAGAGGGGCACCCAAGTCTGCTCTTCCTACCTGCCCCCCCCTCAGCCAACCCCCCAGCGTGGGCCATGCATTCCACTTGCCATCTCTCACAGCAGGGACACGGTTCTCACACCCACTGTCACTTCTGGCCCTTGAGACTCAGGGGTCAGGCTGTGATCAGGTCTCACTGGGGCCTGCAAAAGCGGACTTGAGATTTGGGATTCATAGCTTCTACTTCCTCAACCCAGAGGGCAGGGTCTATCTGGGACCCTCCCTGAGGCTCCACCCCTGTGCCAGGCCTATCCTCAACGAAATGCGACAGCCCCTCTGCTTCAAATCCCACTCCCACCCTTTCCAGGAAGCCTTCCAGGAATGCTCCAGTGCCCACCGAGCTCCTCTTTCCAGTCCCTGACAGCTGATTTGTGTGAGTCTGACCTGTAAGCAGCCTGGGGCTCCCTGAGAACAGGACTCAGCCTTTCCTGTCACCCCCACCCCCTCAGGGCTGAAGAGGAGACTTTTGCACAAATGAGCAGACCCAACAGGCAGACCCCTCTGGCTAGAGACCACTCAGCTTATGCCCTTGCATTTTAACCCCACCCATGGGGTTCTGGGAAGTGGGGTTCGGTTAAGTAGGGGATCCCTTCTTTCCCCCATCCCGGACGATGCCTCAGCACAGATGGGTCCAGCTGTCCCTAGCAGGACATGGCTGGGGGCTGAGATCAGGGAGGCAGAGGCCGGGCTGGGCTTCACGATTCCGCAGGAGGAAAATGGACCTCATCCAGGAAGAGGCAGCCGCCAGAGGACCACGGGGACAGACAAGAGGAGGTGCCAGAGCAGGGCAGACAGAGGAGGGGCGGGAGGAGGGAGAGGCAGGATTGGGGGAAAAGGGGGGGGAAGAGGGCTGGAGAGGGGAAGGAGGGAAGGAGGGAAGGAGGGAAGGAGGGGGAGGGCAGCGTAGATGTTTAAAAAAAAAGGAGAAACTGTGAGAGACAGACCCATAGAGTCCGCGAGAAAGGACGCGCAGAGACAGAGACAGAACCATGCATGGAGAGACGGAGAGAAACGGAAGCAGACGCAGAGGCGGGGAGGCAGGGAGAGATGGAACGGAAGGCACAGAGAGGGCTCCGAGGCTGGAGGGGAACGTGGGGGCGGGAGGAGGAGGCCAGTGGAATCCAGTCCCCGCTCCTCCGGCCCAAACCCCGCTGGGCTAATCCACTTCCCCTCTCCCCACAGACAGGGACCGAGGCCCGGGAAGGGGATGGCACTTGCCCTGGGTTGGGCTGTGCATGAACATTATCATAGTTTTGGGTGGCCCAGGATTCAAACCTGCTTGCCACACAGGCTCGGGGAACCCTGGAGGGGAGGCAGAGACCACCTTCTGCCATTAAGCTGAAATGCCGGGTCCTCGCCTTCCAGGGTGCCTCGTAGCCAGAACTGGAGTGTGTGGTCCAAGCGCCCCACATTCCACTCACCCTATTACACGCATTTCCCCTGAGAGAATTGGTGAGTTGGGGGCCCACAAAATAGAGATGGGGAGAAAGCCTCCTAGGGACCACTGTGGGAAGCTGAAGACCCCAGGATAGGGGTGCACGGGCTGGTAGCATTGTCCATTCACGGAAAGTGGGGGTTGCCTCGCTGGGCCAGCTCTGCCCTGAGTTCTTGGCTAGAGGCCCCCAGTCTGGTTCTCTAGCCCAGCCGGTGATTCTACAAGCTCCCTGATAGCTTTTCAGCAAATCCCTCTGTTTCACCCAGCGGAGCTGCTTTCTGAGAGGCAGCAGAGCCTGGGTTAGAATCCTTGCTCTGCTACCAGCTGTGTGACTTTGGGAAAGCCACTTAGCTTCTCTGTGCCTTATTTTCTCCACATGTAATGCAAGGATAAGACTACGTCTCTGTCATTGGATGAGTGTAAAGATTAATGAATTAACACAGGTTCGAACATATAGCCATGTGGCACCTGGGCCATGGAAACAGCAGCATAGATGGTAGCGAGGACCCTGGAGGGCACTTGGACACATGGATGCTCGACTTGGTGCTGCTACGGAGTAGCTTATGTGGCCATGGATACGTCCCCTCCCTTCCTCTGGTCTTTGCTGCATTGGGCAATAGTCCCTGCCTGAGGATAATCAAGGCTCTGACCGGGCCTCCCCAACTTGCTACATGTAACTGTTGGCTAACCACACATCTGAGAATTCTCGAATACTTTGTCTCCAGCCCTCAGAGCTCTCCTGGGCTTTTTCCCACCCGGCCAACGGAGTTCTAGACATCTCCACTCAGATGTCCCTCCAGCTCCTCAGACTCAGCACCTCCCCAGCTGTGTCCAGCATCTTCCTGTACACCTGGTGTCCTCCCTGACCCCCGCCCCGCCCCGCCCCAGTCTTGTCAATTTTATCCAACCCTCTTCGGACCCCTGCAGGCTCCACTTCCCCTGGGCGAGCCGAGGTAGCCTCCTGACCCTCCTCTTGCCTCCAGAGACTCTGTGCCCCAAAGCTAAGCTCCTCTGCTCACAAGCTCGGCCCCCCAACCGGGCTCCCCAACTCCCACACCCCAGTGCCCGCGCCATCCGACCAGCATCCACTCAGCTGTCTCGTCTGTGTCTTTCTCCTGCAACCGGTGCTCCATACAACACTCGCCAGTCCCTAGGCACAAAGCACGGTCCCATCTCCTCCCCTGTACCTATTATACTTTAACCTGCCAAACTCTCGTCCGTCCCCAGAAGTCCAGCTCAGGGGGCTAAGCCTTCCTTGATCCCGTAGGGTGGAGGCAGGAGTCTTTCTCTGTACCTCTCAGCTCTCTTGGCAAACTGTCTCTCATGGAGGAAGTACCATCCATGGTTAGAAGTGAGGGCCATGGAGTCCCCTGCCCCTACCGGTGCACGGGAGCTGACGTAACCTTGAAAAATTAGATCACGTCTCTGAGCCTCAGTTTTCTCATCGGCAACATGGGCATAAAGCAGTTCATACCTCAGGGGCCTCGGGAAGGTAGGGATGAGTGGGCTCGTGTGTGCAGAGTTCTCTCGGAAGCAGCCGGCACATGGAGAACGGCCCCCACTTGGAGCTTTAAGGAAGATTCTCCATGCTCAGCTGAGTGGATGCCAGTCTGCGGGGCTAATGTCTAAGCTGTTATCCCACCCGGCCAATGACCACGCGTTAATGAAGCCTCAGGGGGAGGGGGACTGGCTGTAGCATCACAAAATTGAGCTTGAAGGGAGGCAAGACCCCTCTTCCTCTTTCCCCAGGCATTCTCATAAGAGCTGCTTTCCTGCCTGTGTCCTTTCTAAAGAAAGGATCCCACTGAAAAGGCCAGCGTAGCCGGAGGACGCCGCAGCCAGGAGGCAGAGGAGGAAGAAACGCGGTCACAGCATCTCCATCGCTATTAGCTGGCGCACCGGCTAATGGCAATGTTCCTGTCCCCTACGCTCCCCCCGGCCACCAGCAGTTACAGGGCGGGCAGCACTTTGATCCAAACGAAGAAAACTGTTCATCAGAGACCAGGGACGCTAGGACCGGCTGCTAGCCTAACCTCGGTGGCTCCTTGATCTTTTTCGGCTTCTCATGTGAAGTGACCACAGTGGTCCAGCGCCTCCTTTAGGAAGTGTCCCCGCTTCCCTTCTCCTCTCATCCCACAGCCTCTCTTCTCCATCACGGCATACATCACTCTGAATCCCTTTCGTCGGCTGCGGTTGTGAGCGAGAGCCTCGGTGCCAGTGCAGTGACCGGCAGCTAGTAGGCACTGAATAAACTGATTGAATAAATACTGTGCTCAGCGCTGCCGTGAAGAAGAGACCAGGCCCTGCCCTCAGGGAGCTCCAGGCTGGTTGGGGAAAATAGGGCCCAGCTCAGGCTGGGGTAGGAGCCAGAGCAGAGCTCGCTTAGGGCCGCAGGCTAGGGCTGAGATGCCTCATCACCTCGTTCAGTCCCGAGTCTCTGGCAGTCCGAATCAGGGACCCTGAGCTCCACTGCCCCATACCACACAGCTCCCAGGATCCTAAAAACACAGTTTAATAATTTCGGGATGGGGAAGGAGCATGGAAGCCGTTCCTTCTGCTTGCAGACCTCCCAGGACCTTGCTTCCAAGCAGGGAGGTCTGTTTTAATCATAGACAGGAAGCATGTGCTCAGACAATGCAGAAATCTTCCCTAGCGGCCTTACTACCTCTACCACGGCTTTCACTGGGAACATCTCTGCTGTTGGACTCTTGGGAGCCCAGCTGCTCCCTGGGCCCACCAGGCCCGCCACTGATGCAGACAGGGGAGTGTCACTTAGCATCTGGTGCAGGCACTGCTATCCTGCCCTCTAACCATCTCTCTAGGTGGAGGCCTTAGGCTCAGAGAGCTTAGACAGGTGTGTGTGTGTGTGTGTGTGTGTGTGTGTGTGTGTGTGGTGTGTGTAGGGGGCACACCAGCAGGGAACTGGGGAGTTGTGCCACTGTTCAGACAAAGACGTTCAGAGGGAGTTTGCTATCATGTTTGCAGGATGCTTTGGATACCCTCCCTCTCGGGAGACTCTCTGCTGGTGGGCTGGGGCTGGAGAGGTGAGCAGCCCTTCAGGGAGGGCCGATGACTGCTGCCCTGCAGCCTCACAAGACACTCGCACCTGGCTCCCATCAGACCCTTCACAGGGCATGGACTCAGGCACGCCCCACCCCCACCCCAGGCTGTACTGAAGAGCCCCACCTGGATGCCTGGTGGCTCCAGCTGCCATCTTCCCCAGAGTGTCTAGCCAGCCAGCGCTTTGCCAGGAGAAAGCAGGGCACCATGGGAGGTGAGGGGTGGTCCTGATTCAGACTCTATGGATTATCCCGACGCTAGAGTAATGCTGCCCAAGGCCGTTGGCTCGCAGCCCAGAGGGCCAGTCCGAAGACAACTTGGGAGGGAGAGGCGACACCCCACACTCTGGCCCAGAAGCATCTGCCCACTGCACGCTTCCCCAACACAAGCACTCACCCCATCTTTCCTGCCTCCTGCCCTCCTAGTCAAGTGCCTGATCATCGCAGTCGCCCTGGGGGTGGGGAACCTAGCATAAGCGTCCCCTGTACCCTGGGGGGGGGGGCTAGCACTGGCTAAACGAAGATACGCCATAACGAGGGAACTTCAGGCACCCAAGGCACACAGCGCAGAAGAGAAGCGTGCCCTCAAAAGGAGGGAGCATGTTACTCCCCTTCTGGGTCCTCACTGCACAGGTCACGGGAGTCGTGGGCAAATCGCTGCCTTCCTGAAGTCTGAAGCCGCAGTGGGTAGGGGCAGAGGGAGCGCCCCGGCATTACAAGGGGTCCTCACGCCTGCGGTCAGACGGTGGCGCGGCCCTCAGAACCTCTCCGACGCCGAGGCCGCGGCCCTCCCCACGCCCTAAACCGCCCTTCCAGGAGGCGGGCTCAAAGCCGCGGCGGAGGGTCCCGGGCACTCACTGCTGCTGTTGTACTTGACGCCGTTGAAGTACTCGGGGCATGGCCTCTCCACCAGGGCTCCGGCCGCGCTCCGGGGCCAGCACGTCCCGATCTGGTCCAAGGTCACGTTGCAGTAGGAGTAGGGACCTGGCGACAGGAGGGAGAGGAGCGGGACTCAGAGGGCGGGCAGGGGCCGCGGGACGCCGCCGCGCGCAGGGCGCCGCGCGCTCGGAACCGGGGGCCCTGGGCGCACCCAGCGCGCCAGGGAAGGAGCCGGCGCCGCCCGGGTCCGCGCGGCTCCTGCCTACCCTCGGGGTCCAGGGCCGGCGCCCAGCCGTCAGAGAGCAGCTCCTCGGCCAGCGCCAGGCTGCAGTTGGCCTCCAGCAGGCTGTGGAGCAGCGCCGCGTCCATCGCGCCCCGCAGCCACGCAGCCAGAGGGAGTGTGAGCGCGCGCCCGCGTGGCTGCGAGGGGCCAGGTGCGAGGGCGAGCGCGGAAAGAGGGCGAGGCCCCGGCCCCGCCCGCCCAGCCCGACCTGCGGGGCCGCCTGCAGGTGCTGCGCCCAGGCGCCCGCGGCCGCCAACTCCGGACCTTCGCGGAGAGGCGCTGGGAGCGCACCGCGCGGCGGGTCCACCCGCGCGATCGCGGCCAATGGCGGCGTCAGGGGCGGGGCCGGGCGGCTCCTCCAGCCCCCAGCCCGGGCCGGGCCCGGAGTCCGCCGGCTCCGGCTCCGGGGCGGTCCAGAGGAAGGCGACGGGGGCAGAGAGCGTGAAACTGGGGAGGCGGAATGCCCCGTCCGAGGGTCCCAGACACCCAACTGCAGGGGTAGCAAAGCAAAGCGAAGCGAAGCACGCTCGCCCACCCGCCCGAGGAACGCACGCAGCTTCCCTGACAGGGAGCCAGAGTCCGCAGCTTTGCCGCCTGAGTGTTTTTCCCTGACCGCGGACACTTGGAGGGGGCCGGCAGTGGGGACGGAGAGTCCAGGGAAGCCCCATTGTGGCCTTTGGGAAAGGAGTGGATTGAAGAGGCTTTCAGGGAAACAGAGAGGCCACGGAAATGTCTAGTGAGATCAAGTGGCCTGAATGGGCGGAAACCCGGACCAGGCTGTGGGGGCTGGGTTGGAGAGCGATCTGGAGGGGAACCAGCCCTGGTGCGAAGGGTCTGGAGAGAAGAGTTCTTGGGGGGCGAAGTCCCGCGGAGAAGTTGTCTGAAATTATCTGGAGGACTTCAAACACCCGGGTCTTATCGCCCTGGGCTCTTGAGAGCATGGAGTTTTTCTTCCTCCTGGCTTGGGCAGGGCCACCCACCTGCCTGTGCCACTGGCCTGTGAGGGTGGAGGCGCTAAACACCTTTCTGTGGAATTGCCTGCTTCATAGTTTGTTGTGGCTTCATGGCCCAGGGTGGGCCTGCTGCTCCTGCCTGCTGTGTCCGGGAATCTAGGTTCAGGAGTCAGGGCCTGGGGGGGGGGCGAATGCCCCAACTCAGGCCGGCTGCTGGTCCCGTTTGTCATACCCCAGTTCTTACCCTCTCTTCTGGGCTGTTTCTCCATCAGTGAAATGTTCTCTGAGGCCCTTCCCAGCCCTGAGAGCCTCTGGTTCTGAGTTTTGAGATGCAAATGGTGAAGAGGATGCCCCTGTGAGTGTGTGTGTATGTGTGTGCACACGCGTTATGTTTTATCCTTCAAGGGCGGGGGGGGGGGCTGGAAGCCCCAGTGGAACTAACCCTCCCCCTCCCCCCTTGCCAGCCTTCACTAGGAACAAAGCTGCCAGAGAAGGCAGAGCCCACCCTGAGCCAACACCACGTCCTGCACGGGGAGAGAGGAGGAGGCAGCTGGGCTGCCTTCGTGTGCTCCAGTCTCGCCAGCCTCCACATTAATGCTGCTGTCACTGCCCAGACAGAGCCGGAGCACCGAGACCAGGGCTCAGCCCTGGGCTCTCTCCAGGGCCGGCTGACTCGCAGGTGCAAGATGCAGGCTAGCCAGCCAGGTCTGTCCTCTGCCTCCTGAATGGACCGTTAGAGCCCTTGGCTCAGTTCCGGGCAGCTGTGCAGGCAAAGGCCTCTTGATGTTCATAATAACCAGTGCCAGGAGCAGGGGAGGAAAGGTCGAGTCCCAACCACAGCCTCAGACCTGAGTCCCAACCCCAACCTTAAGCAGCGTCTTGTCCCCAGTCCCAGACTGAGCCCTGCCCCACAGGGTCGCCCAGAGGCTAGAGTGTAGCTGGCAGGGTCAGCCCAGATCTTCACTGGGAGACAGTGTCCTTCACGCATGAAGGAGAGCCTGCCACGCACCGATCACAGAGCCTGCCACGCACCGATCACAGAGCCTGCCACACACCGATCGCAGAGAGGGAAAGGGGGAAGTCGAGTTAAGTTATTAACTTGCTCGTCACCAGAGCCACCATGCGGGGAAGCAGCTCTCTCAGGGGGTGGTGAGGGCCCAATGGCCAAAGGCCCAAGGCGTCTTGTCTCGCATGCAGCTGGATTGCTTTCAAGTGGGAAAGCACATGGAATAAAGGTTCCTCTGGGAAGTGACCATTTCAGCGGCAGAGCCAAAAGCCATTCTGCACCTTAACTGGCCAGTCGGGGCCTGATCACAGACCCACAGACCTCGCTCCTTCTAAGAGCGGCTCCCACCCCTCAGGATGGAGCCCGGCTCTCATCCCTGGAAAGAATATTCTTCATGATCATCTATCTCCCGTCCTCTCTCTCCTGCTCAACTTGAGATGCCCCTTTGGAACAACGTGTCATTTCCTGGAACCATCCGGACCTCGTACCTTTGCACGTGCTGCTCCCTCTGCCAGGAATGTCCTTGCTGCTCTCCACTCCCGTCAGCCCAGCCAACGCCCATTCAACTTCCTTCCACGGTCCGCTTAGCTCCCACCTCCTTTGTCTTGTCTGTGTCTGAGTTGGGTGGCCGTCCTCACTGCCTCCATCTGCTAGGAGCTGGTCTATGTCACACCAAGGTCGTTTTTTTCTGCTGTCTCCTCTACTAGTCACAAGCTCCCCCAAGGGCGGGCTGATCGTGTCCACCAACCTGCCTCAGCACCCAACAGAATGCTCCCCAGGCCTGTGCTCAGAGAGTCACTAGTGAAAGCTCAAATGCCTGGGAGGCGGCCTTGTCTCCGGGCCACGGCTTTCTTCCCATTCGATCAGCCCTGGTGTGTGTGTGTCGTGGTCGCTGTGTTGGATTGAGCATTATTTCAAGAGGTTTCTTGAATGTATTGGACCCCTTATATTGCCTAAGGACCAAATGAATAATGCGCCTTACAATACATGCCCCATTAGATGCCTCTGTGGTGAGTAAAACAAATCCATTTACAGCCTGCTTGAAGTAACAGTGATTATGTGTGTTTTTCCTTTATTGGACCTCAGGGGCATACAGTTTATTGATCATTAGCCCTCCTAGATTCATGGACCCCTTGTCATCATTGGCCTAACGTTATTTGATTCTTATCTTTTCTTTCATAGACGTTTGTAAATAGCGGTATAAATATGATTCTATCACCCAATCCAAAGCTAGATCATCACCGACACTTATTTATCTCTATACTCCTTCCCAGAGGGAACATTCTCTTCAATACAGTGTGTATCATTTCCTCGCGCTTAGTTTTTCAGTTTTATCACATAACTGTCTAAACAATAGATTGCTTCGTTTCCCACGTTTTCAAACTTTGTGTTAGTCAGTATGCATCTTCACAGCTAGCGGGCGCTGAAAGGGGTCACTACCATGCCAGGACCTGAGCAAAAGTCCAAGGGCAACCCCGCCATCCACACGTCCACAGGGTCATGGTTAATGAAGGCTTCTAGGCAGCATCGTATGGTAGATGAATATTTAATGGCACGGGGAGATGTTCATTCTGAGTTTTAAGAGGAAAAAGCTGGTTACAAAACTGTGGACACAGGCTCGTTCCAGTTTTATAAAAAAAAACAAAAATATGAAAACATGAGGCTCTAGGGATTGATAACCTCCTGGGAGACATAAATAGTATAAAAATTCCTTGATTGTGAGATAAGGAGTACTTATTGTCTTCTTCTTTGGTTTTTAAAATTATTTTTTCCAAATTTTACATATATGTGTGTGTGTGTGTGTGCACGCGTGGTGTGTGCCAGTGTGTATAAAACACATCCTGTTTGTACACAGTTGAATTATATTACGAGTTAAGCAGGGGAGGCCTGGTGCTTGGAGAAGTTGAGATCCTCCCCGGCAGACTCAGAGGAGGGGAGGCTGGGCGGTCATTCTCCAGGGCTCACAGGGAAGGTGACGGTCTGAGCCACCGTTGGAGGGGAGTGGGTGGCAGGGAGAGGTGGCGGGTCTGCTGATGAAGCAACGTTGCCTCTGAGGGCAGAGCGCTCCGGTGAGGGGACGTTTGGGGCCCTCCCGATACCAGGTGGCCTCCATTTCCTGCCTGATGGCCACTGGGTGTGCCCACGCTGGGCCTCTCCACAGCCTCTCATTGAGTTTTCTCAGTGAGCCTCTGGGGTTGATTTCCACTCGGTCCTAACAGGTGAAGAAACTGAGGCTCAGAAGGTATTATGTGTCCTTCAAAACACATATGCTGAAGTCCTAACCGCCACTACCTCAGAAGGTGATCTCACCTGGAGGTAGGTCATTAAGTTGAAATTATGGCACATGGATGACCTTCAATCCGAAATGACGGCTCTTTTTGAGAAGCAGAGATTAGGACACAGACATGCACAGAGGGAAGACCAGGTGAGGACGCAGAGAAAAGACAGCCATCCGCAAGCCAAGCAGAGAGGCCTCGGAAGGGACCAACTCTGGCGACATTTTGATCTTGGGCTTCCAGCCTCTAGGATCCTGCGAAACGAAACCTGTTGTTTAAACTAACTCCCCAGTCTGCGGTACCCTACGGCAGCCCGAGCAAACTTATGTGGATGGGTTAGGTGACTTGTCAGGGTCACAAGCTGATGGGCAGAGGAGCTAGGATCCAGACTCGGGTCTGTCTGACCCCAACGCCTGAGCCCTTGACCCGCCCACTATAAGGAGGGCAGGCAACGAGGCTTCCCTTCCTCCCCTCCCCTCCCCTCCCCTTTTTAATTTTAGGTTTCTTTAAATTAAATTTATTGGAGTGACATTGGTTAATAAAATTATATAGCTTTCAAGTGTATAATTCTCTCTGTATATTGTACGATGTGTTCACCACTCAAAGTCGAATCTCCTTCTGTCACCATATTTTTGACTCCCCGACTTTCCTGTTCAGTGCCCGACTCAGGCTGTGCTGACCAGAACCCTGTCTCCTTGTGCCCTGTTAACTGCTCGAGGTCCCAGGGACACCCTGCAAGCTTTTGTGGATGGTGCCCTGGGAAGGCCAGGACACTGGGCGGGGGCTGGGGACATCGCTCCTGACCCCATGAGAACCCAGGGCTGTTCTGAGCTCTGCAGTGGGCTGACCCTCACGCCGAATCAGCCGCTGGAAAAACTCTCAGGGGTCAGAGCTCAGTGGTCCGGCTGCTGCTTCGAAGGTCCTTACTAGAAGATGACACTTGTAGCCATGGCAACCAGAGGATGTATTTTACACCTCGTGCGGGTCTTACTGGAGTCTGAGAGCAGAGGGGTGTTCCTTCCTTGGGCTCCCAAAGGCAGCCCAAGCAGCCTCCTTTGGGTGCAGATGCAAGGACCTGGGAGCAGGAAGACGAGTCCCAGCCAAGCTCTGCATCATCGGGAAGAGCCCGAACCCCAGTGGGGACAGGGCCTGCCCAAAGACAGCGACAAGAGCCAGGCCTGGAAGCCCGTCATTGTCCACCGCCCCACCGAACTTGGGGTGGCCCAGGCGAGCCTCTTCTTCCTGTAGGCGGGGAGGCCCACCTCATCCCCTGGGGTCTGCTGCAGGGTGCTGGCAGGGGACTTGCCTACCTGAGAGGTTGGCGAGGGTCATGACCGTATGGCAGTACTGTTCCAGCTGTGCCCATGGGGACTGGTCTCTGGGTGCCTGGCTTGGCCCGGCTGCCTAGGAAACAGGAAGCACAGGGTCAGAGGTCAGGCCATGGCTAGCCAGTGACAGCACATGTCTGTCTCCCTGCCCCGTTCCGTCACTCACCCCTTACTGCTCTTATCTCTATTGAATAGAGGGGGGAAACTGAGGAAGGGCATGCCCAAGACACAGCAGAAGAGCAGCCCGGCCAGGCCCGAACTCTGCGAAAGCCTCAGAGGTTGTCGTGCAGCTTGACCCCGAGGCAGGACTCTGCTCTGTCCACCTCTCAGCCTCCAAAGGCTCCTCCCAGGATGGGAGGTACCCTGTGCTGGGGCCCATGTCCTGCTGCCAGCAAAGCCAGGTGGGTGGGGGTCCACAGCAGTTCATTCATCCAGTAAATGTTTGCCAGATGCATCTTGCCCTGGCTGGGGGACCCAGTGGGTATACTCGAGCAGTGCCAGGCTAGAAAGGGATCCCCCAGACTTAGATGGTACAAAGGGAGCAGGGGAGAGTGGGTGATTTTACATTGTTTCCCCGTTACACAGATAAACAGGCAGTTACAATGGGTGTTAGGTTCACACATGGGAAGGCACCTAACTTGGACTTGGGAAGACAAGGGAGGCTTCCTGGAAGAGGTGACTTTGGGGACAACCAGATGGATGAGCAGGGAAAAAGGAAGGACCCTGTGCCAGTGCGAGCACTCACCAGGGAACAGGTGTGTTTGTTGCAACAATGGCAAGCCCATCCAGAAGATAAAAACCTTCCAGGGACCCATCTCCTGAAAAAGTCGTGAGAGGGGTGCAGGGCATGGAGGGACAAAGTGGATGTGGTTATCTCTGCACCTGGAACCACCTTCTGGGGGAAGGATGGGTGAGTTACTTGTAGTGACTTGTTACAGCGTTTCCAGGGTGCTGAGGAGGAATGGGGGGCCTGTCATGGCGGAGGTCGCACTGATGTGGGCACCGAGGGCTGAGCCGCGGTCTGCCCAGCGGATGAGGGCGGTGCCAGGAAGGGCGCCCTGGGCGGAGGACACAGCGTGGGCAAAGGCTGAGGGGCTGGGAACTGCACGGTGGAGGCCGGATGGGAGCAGTGTGCTCTCCAAGCCTAACTCTTCTCCCCTGTGCTTCCCAAGACCGCCACTTTTCCTACTTTGTGCCCAGTGTGTGTGTATGAGCTGTGTGTGTGTGCACACGTGTGTGTGTGTGTATGAGGGGGATGACTCTTGTGCTCCTCCTGATTCTAGGATGTCAGAAGCCACGGTTTCACCAGTGGGCAACTTCTCCTTTCCTCTGCGTTGGAATTTTTAAAGAATGCTGAGGCTCCACCCTCGGCTGGGTCTGGGGAGAGTGTGGGCCCCAGGCCTGACTCCTCAGCACCGTCCCCCCCCTCCCCTTGCTGGAGAAGCAGCCAGGAACACCTTTCCTGGGGGCACCGAGCTCCCGGTGAGTCTCCAGTCTGGGGGGCATGGCAGAGGCAATGCTCAACCCAGAGGCGTGTCGTGTCCAGTGTGGACCCGCAGGCCACCACACTCTGTGTCTGAGATGCAAGTTCCTTCTCTCACAGCCCCGGCTACCACAGCGCGGTGCTGCCAACCCAGGCCTCTCACGTCCGGTATTGACGGTGTCCGACCATCGGCCTCCGAATCCACCACGGTGGGGTCAGGGCACCCGTCCCAGGGCTCAGCCAGCGTGGGGGGCTGTCCTTGCATCAGAGGCCATGGTCAGAGGCTGTGGTCGGGTCTCCTCGCCGAGCAAAGTGCTGGGGCGCAGGTTGCTGGGCTCGACTGACGCGTGCGTGCGGTTAGGGCGAAACACGGGAGGAGGGGAGTGGTTTGTGCACAGCTCGCACCTGGCTGCATCGCCTGTAACCTCTGTGCCGGTCCAGGAAGCTGGCGCCGCCAAAGACACTCCACCTCTTTGAGGGGTCGCTTGGGCGAATTTGGCTCAGTTCAAACCCGCAGCATACCTTGTAGTGTCTATTTTTGGTGGAGTCACTGGTGGAGGTAGGTGAGTGAGGAGCGGGAAGAGGAAGAGGCCGCTGTCCTCGGAAAGCCCTCGGTGGGCCAGGGAAAGCGGGGGCACAGCCGTGAATAACTGCACCCCAAGGCTTAGGTGATGAGCTCTCAGGATGGGAGAGATGGCAAATACCTCTGTGTTCAGGGCTCTGGGGATGCTGCTTCTTGGCTGTGGCCTTGGCCAAGTTACTTAACTTCTCTGAGCCTTGGTTTCCTCCTCTGTAATATGGGAACCCCACGACCCTCACAGGGTTTGGGTGTGCATTAAACGATTACTGCATGGCACGTAGGAGGCACGTGTTAAATGGTGACCCTTGTCAAGGACTTTAGGAGGGCTAGTTAGAGAGCTCGAGCCCTTCTCCTCCAGAAATTTCCCTAGAAACCCTGTGCTTTTCTTTCCCCGACTCTACAGCCAGCGTGGGCCAGGCCCCAGCACCCCTCCCCTGGACCCGGGGCCCCTTGAGACGCAGCCTGCACCCCCCTCGCTGGGCCCACCATTCAGCTTCGCTCAGTGAACATGGAGGGGAGGAACTGAAGGCTCTGTGGAGGCCCAGTTGATCCAAAAGGATGGAAGGGCTTGGTCCAGGGGACAGGGCGAAGGGCAAGAAGAGCAGAGAGGGAGTCCGGGGGCAGGGGCTGGGCAAGCAAAGCCTGGGGCTCAGGACAGCACCAGGGCCTCCTCGCAGAGCATCGGGCCTCTGGGTGGGGGATGCCATGAAGAGGATGGAGGGAGACAGGCGGGAAGGAGAGGTTTGTTCGATGTGAAGTTGGCACTAATGACGGCCGGACACGCTCTGAATGGTTTAGCCACAGTTCAGTTAGTCCTCACAATAACCTTTGAATAACCCTGTTTTACAGATGAGGCAGCAGGCCCAGAGAGGCAGTCACCTCCCAAGGCCACAGGTGGGTAAGGGGCAGACAGACGCAGGACTGGACAGAAAGTCTGATAGTTAATGCCTTGGTCAGGTACACACAGGGCGAGGGACTGAAGGCCTGTGGCCCACGAATGCTGGGAGGCCCCCGGCCCCAAGCAGGGCCATGGGGCTTGGGAGGCAGCTCGAGTTAGAGGGGGCTCTCACCGCAGTGTGCGGTGCGTAGGCAGGCAGAGAGCTGCCATGCAGGAGGAGTGGTGGCCGGCCAGCCAGCCGGCCAGGGCCCTGGGCAAGGGAGACGAGAAGTTCGGGTTCTGTAGCCTCCGAATCCCCTACAGGTCCCATCATTCTCTCTTCTGCAAGGGGCACTTCGGGCTTCTGTCCCAGGGGCGGGAAGCTGCTCCCACACCCCCGTCCCAGCCCCCTGAGACTACTTGCTGCTGGTTCACATCTGTGTCCCCAGTTCCTAGTCCGGAGCCTGGCACACAGCAGGTGGCCAATAAATGTTTGTTGGCTGACTTGGTGGATGCGTGGATGGATAAGACCATGGCTCTGGGCTTTCTGTGCTTGTCAGGTTTCCTTCTTTCTGAATTTTCACTTTGCAGCCAGCCCAGGTCCTGGGTCCAGTCTCTGTGTGCCCGGAACCGGAAGCCTTTACCTTGGCAGAGGGTGGGGGAGAGGCCCTGGCAGGGGGAGGCGGGCAGCAGGTCAGAGCCAAGATGCCAGCTGCTCTTCCTCCACTTTGGGCCCTGTCCAAGGCAGAACCTGTGCCCCAGGGGCCAGGCAGGCCCCAAAGGTGCCCCCTCCCTGGAGCCAGGGGGTCTGGCCCAGCCTAATGCTCCCTCCTGGACTGGTGACAAAACTTGTCTAAACTTAGCCCCTGGTTTAAGCCTGGGAGATTTACGGGACCACAAGTCCAGAAGCCAGGCTGCCAGGAACCAGAGGGGAATGGAGTCAGCCCCTCCCCGCCTCCTCCCTGCTGCCCAAGGTCAGACAGGACTCCTTTGGGAGGGAGACGCATCCTCCCCAGGTTTTCTTCCATTCACTGGTTTCATCCAACCTGGAGCAGGAGATGGAGTGGGGGTGGGGTGGGGTGGGGGAGGAGGTGGGGAGGGAATCTGTGCCCAGAGCAGACAAGGGGAGGCAACAGGCAGCACTGGACTGAGGCAGAGCATGAGGGGTTAGAAATCATATGAAGGAAGCAGGTCATTACTTCTGGAGTATCGGGCAGGCTTCCTGGAAGGGGAAATTTCAGATACTTGCTTCTAACTTACAAGGTGCTGGACTCCGAGAGCCCTCGGCAGCTTTCGGTGGACCCTCCCGTCTCCAAGGTCTGTTCTCATGGCCCCTTTTTTTAAGACGGCCCACTCTCCCTTTCAGTCCTCATTCAGCCTCCGACTCACCTGGAGAAAGTTCCAGGCCTCCTCATTATGTGCCCTGGCATCTCTGAAAGCCTGTGGCTTCCCCCTCTCCTGTGCCCCTCTCCCCTTACTTATGCCAAGCCCTGAGCCCTGCACATGGGTGTCTGAGGAGGGGAGGGGTGGGGGGAGCAGGGGGAAGGAGGGAGGGAGGGAGGGAATACCTTGGCCCAATAAGGGGTGAGGGAGCTGGCCGGCAGGAGGCCTTATAACAGGACACCTAGGCCTAAAATTATCTCCTTAATTATTTAATAACAATTCATCTAATGTCCAGTTTGCCTAAAAGTCACCCTTTTCTGAATTGTCTTGACATCCGAGTGTCCTAGAAGTAGCTTGACATTAATTTTTTTGTTGTTAAGCGAAGGGAATCTGGAGTCAGGCTGCCTGGTTCGAATCCTGGCCCTGACCTCACCTCCACTCCCCATCTGCAAAATGGGGCTAATGATGGTTTCATTTGCATCTTCTAGGGTTGTTGTGAAGCTTAAAATAGATAATGTATGTCAGTGCCGAGAACAGCGCTGAGTACATGGCCAGCCCTGTATAGTTGCTAAATAGAATCAACAAAATCAGCTTATTGAATAATCTGTCATTCCCTCTGGTAGATTCAAAATGACTTCTTAAAAAAATTCTAATTTTGAATAAATTGACTTCAGACAAACAGGCTGAAGATTCCTAAGAATGGTTAAAATTAGATAAAGTAGAAAATGACAGCTAAGAGGATACAGAATAGTTCTATAATTCGTAAAGTGCTCATATTTAAGACTTACTAGGAATACAAAATTAAGTAAGCAGTGCCCTCAGACAAATTGTTTTTTAAAAAAATTTTTAAACATCAACAAAATGGCAACAACAGAGAGGAAATTAGTTGACAGGTTAGAAAAATAGTGGAATTTTTGGGAAGTCATTAGATGAATTAGCTTTTGGCAAATGGCCCTTGAGACTGTTCTCTGGTCCCACCCCCTCTACCCCCGCCCCCAGACCTTGGCCTTGGGGCAGGCTATGCAGGTTAGGGAGGGGCCAGGCTCCAGGAGCCTGAGCCCCTGTGGAAAGTTCTCTCTCTGAAAGCTTTCTCAGGACAAATAGCTCCTACAGAAGTCGGGACCTGGGGAGGGGGGCCACGGAGTGCTGGACTGAGACCCTGAAGAGGGGAAGCATGTTGCTCCCCAAAGGACTGAGGGCCTGGACTCGCCAAGATGGGCTGGTAAGACGCCTGGGGTGTTCACGGAATCCAGGGCTTCGGAACCAGCAGCCATATTCCTTAGCCTCACTCGACCTCCGTTTCCGGCTGTGAATAACCATCCCACCTTCCGGGTGTTTTAGTAAAGGGTGGGGCACAGCGCTGCTGGGTGCGCCACCTCGGTGGAATGATTATAGCACTGCTCCTCAAAAGAGCTTCTCAAAAGCCTCATAAGGCAACCTGAGAGCACCTTGCCAGGGCGTCCCCCGCACTCCGCCACCTGCTGAAACTTTCCCAATTGCAAATTAGATCAGGCCCCTCCCATGCTTAGTGAGCTCCCTGCCCTAGGGATAAAAATCAGACCCTACCTGGACACACCGTGCCCCACTGCAGCATCATGCCAACTCTTCTCATGGTTGGGGATCTGGGGACATCCCTGCTCCTTGCTTTCCTCTAGGACCCCCCATCCCACCCCTGCCATCCTGCCCATCACACCTCCCTCTTGTCAGAAGCTCTCATACTCGCACACACTTGCTCATGGTTCCAACGACCAGAGCTTGTAAATGCACACGTAGTTCTTCACCATCACTTTCTTTTTGCCAGTATCTCCTTCTAGGCTCTCACCTCCGGAGGGCGGGAGGCAGGGACAGGTGGGCGTTTTCACCCTGTGTCCTCTCCATGCCAGGCCCTGCTTAAATACTGGTTGAATGAGTGAGGACAGAAAGCCAGGCCCCTCCTCAGTTGCCTCCCCACAGCAAGCAGTAATCTCTGAATGCTGGATGAGGACCCAGAAATAAACTCCACTACCACGAAGGCTCGGGGCAAGGGAGCCTGAGTTTGGGGGTCAGAGAGACCTGGTTTAGTTCCTCTCCAGCTGGTTACATCCTGAGTGACTTTGGGCAAGGACCTAGTCTCTAGTCTCTGGCTGGGGTTTTCTAGGGGGCTCAGGGGACAGGACTTGGGTGACCGTAAGGGGACCACAGACTGTTGTCTCTTAGGTTCTCGTTCTGACACTCTCAGAACCCAGGGTACCCTCCTAAAGACCCTCCCACCTGTCCTGGCTCTGGAGCAGCAACTAGAACCTTCCCCATCTAACCAGTTTGGTCACCTGGCATCGTGCCCTCCAGAGGGGAGGGCCGAGT
The DNA here is from genome assembly GCA_003508835.1 of Eonycteris spelaea. NCBI lineage: Eukaryota > Metazoa > Chordata > Mammalia > Chiroptera > Pteropodidae > Eonycteris > Eonycteris spelaea. Next base: position 3,365,282 of record PUFA01000036.1, read on the forward strand.
GGTACCCCAGGTCCCAATGCTGGCTCCCTCAGAAGGCACCTATCTCAAGAACAAGTGGGAGGGGGCACAGAGATCTCAAAGGCCAGGACATGGGAGTTGCAGGGGGTGGGGTGGTAGTGGACCCACTCCACACCTCCACCCACCCCAAAGGCAGCCCCCGGTGACATTGAAAGGGCCTGGCAGGTTGAGAAGCCGTCTGCCCATGGGGCACGGACAGCGTCTCAGCGGAGCGCCCATGCCTCCCCTCTCCCTGCCCAGACCCCCCGGGAGGGCAGGGCTCCTGCTGACTTTATGCTGGACCTGTGGTGCCTCACACGAAACCGTGGCTGTGCCTGCTGAGTGCTTGCTCTGGGCCAGGCACGGTGCTCAGAGTTCTCCCTGTACCTTCCCGACTACTCCGCATCGATCTCATTCTGATTGCACCCATGAGGAAACTGAGGCTCGGAAAATGTGAGTCACGTGTCCACGGGCGCATCAAAGCAGGGATGTGAATCAGGTCCGTCAGCCAAGCCGCTTTGCCATACTCGGCAGATGCTCACTAATCTGTTGAATGAGTGTTGAGTGAATGAGTCCCCTGTGCACCTATAGGGACATCGAGGTGCAGGAAATAGTCCCCAAGGCTGGTCTGTGGCGGCGTCTGGACAGGACCAGGCCTCCTGACTTTCAACCTGGCTCTGGCCCCCACAGCGCGCGACCTCTAGGTCTCTCTTTGCCCTTTGCATCCCTTTAATGTGGCTCTTCACGAAAAGTGTGGCTTGGGACGGGTCGCCCGCCTTCTTTGAGCCTCAGTTTCCTTATCTGTAAAAGGGGCGTGGATTAGAAGGGGGCTCCTCCTGTGTCTGAGAATCTGTTTTGGGGAGTCACGCCCTCCTGGCCTCACCCACTCACTCTTTCAGCTCCTTCTTTACAGCCCCCCCCCCCCCACAGCCCCAGCTCCCACCTGCAGACCCTGACTGGCCGAAGGGCACCCATAGCTTTGAGAGGCGCTTGGGGAGTTTGGCTGTCCCAGGGAACCCTCTGCCCCGGTTGCTCATTTTGTCCCGGGGGCTGCGTGGTTTCCGAGGGGGCCACAGGAGACCGGGCAGCTCTCTGGTGGTCTGTTAGGGGAAGGGCCAGAGATGGGTGGGGTGAGGAAGGGACTTGAGGCTCCTGCAAGAGCAGCTGGAGGGGGATCCGCGTGGGGAAGGGACAGAAGGGGCAGGAATGGGAAGGAGCCCAGCCAAACCGCCTCATCACCCACAAGGCCTCCCTGTCCTGTTCCAGTGACTGATGGGGTGTCATGCCTCCTTCACTGCCCCCTCCAGGCAGACCTCCATCCTATCCATCCACACGGGGATCCCGGACCCTAACCGGGCCATGAAGCCCAGAGACTCCTTCCACCCAACTCATAACAGGCGGAGTGCAATCAGGCCCAGGAACTGCGTGCGCCCTGAGAGAGATGCCCTGATCCCCGCAGTCCGGTCAGCACAGAGCTTTCGCTCTGGGGAGCGCCCCCACCCCTGCGATCCCACCCCCACTGCCCACACTTACTTTGAGTAGCTGAGGGAAGAGGCAGAGCAGGCAGAGGAGGGCGTGTGGAGAGTGAAGGAGGCGAAGGGCCCGCCTGGGAGCCCCCATGCCCTCAGCGACTAGGGACAGGGGTGCACCTCCGCGGGCCGGCCCTCCCCACCAGGCGCGGAGGCCGAGGTGAGGCCCCGGGCACGGGGCATTCTCCCTGGCTTCTCCGCCTCCCCCACCCCCCACCCCACTGCCACCCCGGAGGCGGGGACACCGCCCCGCAGCCCGCCCCCTCCAGGTTATTTATAGCGGGTGCTGGGCAGCCGTTTCTTCCCTGGCAGCTAGGGACCCACGCTGCCTGCAGCCTGCAGAGCAAGGGCTACCGGCTCCTACTGCCGCTGCCTTGGCCTGGGCTGCAGCCGCCCGCCCGGCGTGGGAAGATGGGCACTGAGAAAGGAGGAGGGGGCCTGGGAGGCGGCTGTGGCCCCAGCGCGGAGTGGCGGAGGCTCTCACCCCACCCCCCACCCCCCAGCGGCGTATTCCAATCGTCTGGGGAGTTTTACCAGACGCCAAAGCCTGGTGGGACCTTTGGAAGTTGAATGTGGATGCAGAGTAAATAATAGTACTACTGGATCAATGTTCAACTTCCCGATTTGGTAACTCGCACTGTGGGTGGGTAAGAGAATGTTCCTGCTCTTAGGAAATAGCATTCAGGGCTAAAGGGACATTGTGTTTCCAGCATTTTAAAATGGTTCAGAAATACAGAGACACACATACATTTTCTATATATATATATATAGAAAGAGAGAGAGAGAGAGACAGAGAGAGCGTGCGTGCGCGCAGTTGGATGAACTCGTAAGCAATCGGTAAATGTGGGCAATGGGTATATGGGTAAACTTTGATTCTTCCAACTTTCCTATAAATTTGAGATAAAGTGCTAAAATGAAAAAAAAAACAAACTCCGAAACACCGAGGACAACCCGTGCAGCAAGCCAGGCCGCATGCGGGGTTAGGCTGGGCCCAGGCGTTCGTTTGCTTCAGTAAATCGTCCAGGGGCCCCAAAGTCACTCAGGACTGAGCGAGCAGGTCTCCTGCGGGGAGAGGTCCAGCTGGGTCAGGGCTCCCGGAGGTGAGGCCTGTTTGCTGGGAGCCACGGAAGCAGCCGCCAGACCTGTTCCCACAGGTGGGCCCGGGGCAGGGAGGTTAAAAGCTTTAACAGCAGTTCCAGAGTCTCGGGACCTGAGGGGAAAGCATTTGAGGAATGTGATTAGTGGGCACGGAGCTTTTCCTGGGGGGTGCAGACAAGCCGGGCACAGGCCCTGGAGAACTCAGCCCGAGTTCGAGAAACTCAGACAGTGTGTTCACTCTGGTCACCCTACCAGGGACACTTTTCTGTCCCTCAGGTCCTCCTCTCCTCCACCCCTTCCTCCAGGCAGCATCTCCTGATTCCTCCCACATCACCCTCCCCTGAAATCTCACAGGCCTGAGCCGCTGGCTTTTCTCTGCTGCGGACTATTCTCTAAGGAGCCCTTGGATGAGGCTGGTCTCCAGTCAGTCAGCTCGGGCAGAGCCTGGGGCGCCACCGCCTCTTCTTCTCCCCCCTCCCCCACCCCCGCCTCTATTGCACAGAGCCTAGCCCAGGTGGTGTAGGGGAATCTATGGGAAAAGCTGAGGAAGAGCTGACCGGATCTTCCCATTCATTTGAAGGTGACAGAGTGGAACCCTTTCCCAATGCTGGAACAGAACACGGCTAGTTAAGGAATAGTCCACACCTGGTCAGATGGTCTTGGTCAGATAGGGCTCCTGGCAGGAGGTGACCACTCTGCAGGGCTCTGATGTTAGGTAGATTCAGAGAGAGAGTTAATGGGTCGGAACAAGGTCCCACCTTCTCTTCAGCATATGGTCTTGGAGCATCTCTGTGCTCAGCCTCTCAATGTTAAGCAGAGAGCAGGGGCTCTGACCTCAAGGTCAACCTACGTGAAGGGATGTGGAGATCTGAGCATAAGTAACTGCATCGGGAGGTGAGAGGAAGTACAAGGCAAGGGGGCAGCTCAGGGCAGCGGGGGAGGGGACTTGCGGGGGGCGGGGGAAGCACCACAGGATTTAAACAGAGGGAGAAGGGGAGCCCTTTACTCCATGTGGAGGAGTCAGGGTGGGCAGAAGCAGGAGCCGGGTGAGTGCAGGCTGGCTCAGCTGGTGGCCTGGCTAGGGAGGGGACGGTGTTGGGCCAGGGTGTGGGGGACAGGCTAGGAGGAAGGTAGATTTGCTAGGCTTCCAGGAGGGTCTAATGTGCAGGCACGTAGGTGACTGGGCGGAGCTTACCTTGTACTTCCAAATCAGTTCCCTCGCTCCAAGCACCTGGCACACCCTTAAGAAAACTGTCCTTGGACAACTAGGCTCCCCAGGTACCCCAGCCCAACTCCCAAAGGTGAGCTTAGCCACCGACTGGAGGTAGAAAAACTCTGGGTGTCATCAGCACCCCGGGGACCCTGTAAGAGCCAAGAGGCCAGCGCTTTGCCTGCATCTCACTGCTAGGGACCCTGTTCCCTTCTCTGTCCTGCTTTACTGCCCTCTTACCAGTCTCTCCTGGGAACACATCCTTTACAAATCGCAGTAGGTGACGCCTCATATTCCCCCTGGAGAACGTGACCTAAGGGAGCCTAGAAGGTCAGGGAAGTCTGGACTTGACCCCTCTAAATGGAATGGGTTAAAAACCACCCCCAACGATAAGAACATACAAAACCCTTGAACCCCTGGGGTACGTTTGGGGGACTGCTGGTGGTAGAAGAAACCCTGCCAACATCTGCAATCTGGCAGGCTAATAAAAACGATCATTTAGAAGCTTTCTGTTCCTGCGCGCAGACTCCAGGACTGATGGGAGCCTGCTTATTTTTGAAAATGCCTCATGGCCATCGTGATGATGAAAGATGAACTCAGGGTGGTCTAGGAGGGAGGTGGGTGGTTTGCTCTGTAAAGACGGGAAAACTTCTAGATTTAGCTTGGCATTCAAGATGGAGAGAGGGTGGGAGGGCTTGGGTCTGGGTCGGGGGGTCCCGGGACTTGAAAAAAAAGACTACAGGGCGCCCAGATGCCAGGTCCGAGGAGGGGCCGGCTGGACGAGCGTCCCTGAGGCTTGGCTGGTCAGTGAGCATTAGCAAGGGGCCTGTGAAAGTCTCAACTCTCGCCACCCTCATAGCAAGTCCCCTGTCTTTTTACGGTGCTCAGGGAACGAAGACGAGGTGCCCCGAATGTGGACAGAGGTTTGGGGAAGGGTCGCGGCTGCAGGAAGGGTTACCGAACACGTCTCGGTTTTGTCCAGAACGGTCCTGTCCTTCTGAGAGATGCTCCATCTTCTACTCCAGCGTTTCTCAGTGTGTTTTCCTTATCACCTCCTCCCTCCTTACGGAGCCTTTTTAGATCTTTTCCTATTTCCTTCCCTTCACCCCCCATGAAATTTCAATACTGTGGATGTACTTAGTGTGTGTGCTGTGGTTCTTTGGAGGGCCACAAACATTTGTAATATCCAATATTGTTATGCTCCCCAAGACCCACTTTGGCTTCCTTGGGGACACTATTGTCCCCTTGAGAGGGCGTGCTCTAGTCCAAACATGTGATTTGATTGGCAGCAGGCTGCTGTGGCGGGAAAGCTGAGCTGAGGGAATGAGCTGCCACAGTCCGGAGGGGAACCAAGAAGAGAGGGAAAGAAAGGTCCAGGAGGCCTTTCCAGGCTCAGGTGAAACCTGTTTCGCCTCTGCCCCAGACAGGGGGCACTCCAGTAAACCTCCCCCCATCCCAGAGCTAGTTGGAAATGTGTTTCTGTTGCTTACTACCCCAGGAATCCTGACCAACATAGAAGGGGGTGGAAATTGAACCGGAGTAGAATTCAGAGTAAAAGATGACCAGGAAAATGGAAGGCGCTCCATCCCCATGCCTGGGAACCAGAACTGTTGAGGAGAGCCCAGACTTGCTGTACCTCTGCTGGCTGGGGTGGTCGGGTCATTGTAGGTAGCCATGAAAGGAGGCGACTTCGGAGGACTGAGTTTCTTAGAGAAACTTGGGTTGCATGTGTTTCTGAGCAAGGGAGGGACAGGGCTGGATCTATGTTCTAGAAGGCTCGCTTGAGCAGCAGAGTGGTTTTGGGCTGAAGATGCAAGTCTGGAGTTCGGGAGAGAGCAAAGTGGCTGTACTGCAGCCCAGGCAAGAGATAAGATGATACCTCAGTCCAGGTGGGGTCTGTCCTGCCTTGCAGAGCCACCACGCCAACCCAGCTCTCATCTGTGGCTGAGACTGCTCAGACCTGGCTCTGTAGCAGATGAGGTGGCTTGGGGTCCCTTACCCTCTCACTTGAGCTTATGGCCAGGTGACATCTTGTTCCCTGGGTGCATGGGGCTATCTCCTTATTTTAGCTGTGGTCACACCAATTTAGTCTCAGATAGCAGAGTACACTATTGTTTTTTCTTCCTCTTCTTCTTCTTTTTTTTTAAGCCTACAGCACCCAGTTTTCCCAGGTGGTCTCCTATCCAAGTACTAACCAGGCCTGACCCTGCTTAGTTTCCGAGATCAGATGGGATTGGGCGCGTTCAGGGTGGCTTGGCCGAAGACACAGAGCACACTTTTGCAATGCCATTTCAGAACAGTTTTACAGCATCATTGGAAGAACAGTCATTGAGTTTGCTCATTTTTTAATTTTTATTTTGTTCTGTGGGTTCCGTGGGGTTTTCCTTTGATCCCTCTCTTTTTCTCCTTCTCTCTCTCTCTCTCTCTCTCTCTCTCTCTCTCTCTCTCTCTCTCTCTCTCTCTCTCTCTCCCTCTCCTCTTCTCCTCCCAAATCCTGGTTCGGGGTGGGGGCAGGTCCAAGTATGAGTTACGATGAGTTCTGTTGTTACTCGTCTCCAAAGAAAAACAAGTCATCACGTTTGATTAACGGGGATTAAGTCAGCTCTGGCAGAGCTTCCACCTGCGCACGAAGGCGCCCTGAGCCTTGGGCCTGGAGAACAGCTGCAGGGCTTGTGTTTTCGGGAACAGACTCCGAGGGCTGCGTGGCACTTGGGCCTGGCTCCAGGTCGTCATGTCTGTGGTTTCACAGCTGTCTCCCTGGCCCTCCTCGGAGCAGGCGCCGTGGGCTGGGCTGGCAGAAACGGGGCCTCTGTCCCTCCCCCGGGAAGGTGTCCCAACCGTGGGCCTCCACCCCTGCTCCAGCGTCTGCCCTGGCCCACGCGATGCCCATCCTACCCCCTCCATCTTTCCCCCAGTTCCCTCAACTGTAAAATGAAATACCACCTACCACGGAGGGCCATGGCTGGGACTGAGAGCAGGTGTAGACAACCGCTTCCTGGCAGTGTGAGGAAATGCCATGGTTGGCATTTATGTTCTTCCAGTTCAAAGTCAGCAAACATGGAAGACCCACCATGTGCAGGACCCTGCGCAAAGCACGGCCATGTGCTTAGAGCAGAGTAGGTTCGTAACAAGTGTCGGTTGAGTGAGTGAATGGATGGATGACTGCAGGCGTCTCAGGGCAAGAGGCTTGGAGCGCCCAGGGACAGAGGGATTTGAGAAGTCCCTGGCACGCAGGGCAGATTCTGGGTGTTTTTACTCCCGTCTGCCCTCCTGAACTCCGACTGAGCACTGAGCTGCAAGGGAAAACACAGTCCTTGGTGTGGATTAAACATGCTTTTACTGAGCACCGATGAAGTGCCGGCTGCTGGAGAGAAGACACAGCAGCTGTCCCAAGGTGTGGAGGAGACAGACTGGTGAACAGGCAAGGGCTGTGAGGGTGAGTGAGTATGGGGCCGCCAATACCACCCCGGCGAGGCCGAGGAGGATGAGCAGAGCTTGGCGGGCTAGATGAAGGTGAAGGTGTGGTACTGGTCCTAGAAGAGGCTGGAGAAGTTCAGATTCCCAGGGGTCTGGCCTCCCTGCTTCGGGCTGACGGCCCCTGGGGCAGACGCTCCGCTCACCCCCTCGCTCGGTGGCAGCTCCGCTTTGCTCCTCAGCCTGAGCCAGCCTGTCAGTGACATGGGGCAGAACCTACTTCCTTCCACTTGGGTATCCTTCCTGTGATGGCCTCAGCTGTTCCTGGAACAAGATTAAGCCCTCAAAAGTACAAATTAAGGAACATGGAGGTTATGAGAACTGAAACCCTGCATCTCCTGATTCACTCCCTCCCACTTGCCCAAGATACACAAAAATGATCAACAGCGTTGAAGGCCATAAAAAAGCCAGAAGCAAGGAGACATTGAACCCTTGAAGGCTCAGAGGAAGGCCTGAAGTGGGTTGCGGGCCCTTCCGGTCAGCGAGCCCTGACCTCTGGAGAAGAGAAGAGTTGTGTCCCAGCTCCTTGAGGGCTGTTTTCTCCACGACCTCCCATCTGTATATCTTCTTCCCCTGTGAGGGCAGCTCTCCTCTGAGAGTTAATTCACGTTGATGTAAGCACGCTATCCCGCATCCCAGGGGAGGCTTTGTGACCTCCCAGGCGGTTATGCGAGGCAGTGACTCATGTTCTCATGGTCACCTCCCGGCAGAGGCCCGGCTTCCGCTGGCCCCTTGATCGCACTCTTGTGTCTTCTCTTGGGCTTGCACGGACCCACACGTGGATTCTCCCAGTCCTTGACCATGGAGCAGGGTGTAACCATCCCTGCTGCGGGGAAGCGCTGTGGCCAGACCCTCCTCCACCTCCCCAGCCAAGACCTGGCTGCTCGGCGCTGGCTGCTCCGGCATCTGCCGCCTCTGACCTCTCCTCTCCAGGCCCCACTTGCCCTTCCCCGGGGAGCAGAGACCACGCTGGTGCCAGCCACTGCTGACGATGCTGGCCACAGAAGTCCCTGCAGTTGGCTGGGAAATGGGGGGTGCGGGGAGGGTCTCCTCTCTCTTGGGTTTCCTCTGCGAGAAGCCCCACAGCAGGGCACTACTGGGTCAGTTTAATGGGACAGTTCCTGCAATGGAGAAGCATGGCCACCGGCCTCCAGGGAGGCGATACAGCCGCCAGGGGCCCGTGCGGGCCACTCCTTCCCTCTAGCCCCTGGCTTGCTGTGACCCCCCGAGGGGCTCAGAGCAGTCCTGCCGTTTCGCCTCTGTTAGTCAGGGTTCTCCAGAGAAACAAGATCAGTAGGATATGGATCTATAGGGAGAGATTTAGTTTAAAGAATTGACTCACGCAGTAGCGGGGACTATCAAGTTCAAAATCCATAAGAAAGAAGGCAGGCCAGAAGTTCAGATAAGAGTTGAAGCTATAGTCTTTTCTTTTCTTTTCTTTTTTTTTTTAAAGATTCGCTTTTATCATTTATTTATTTGTTTGTTTGTTTGTTTGTTTGTCATTTTTTATTTTAGGTGAGGCAAACCTCGGTCGACCTCACAGATTGCAAGGACCTTGTCAGTTTACAATCCCTTATTTTTTTATTTGTTTTTATTTTTATTTTTTTTACACCTATAGTACCTGGTCTTCCTAGGTGGTCTCCTATCCAAGCACTAACCAGCCCCGACCCTACTTAGCTTCCGAGATCAGGTGGGGTCGGGCTTGTTCAGGGTGGCATGGCCACAGACTGATGTTGTAGTCTTGCAAGGCAGGCCAGGCAAGCTGGAAATGCAGACAGAGACTCCGTGCGCCAGTCTCGAGGCCAAATTCATTCTGCTTTGGGAAAACCTCAGTCTTTGTTCTCAAGGCCTTCGACTGATTGGATGAGGCCCACCCACGCTGCAGAGAGTAATCTGCCTCACTCAAAATCTACTGACTTCAGTGTTAATCCTATATCTAAAAAATTACCTTCACAGCAACATCTGGATGAGTGTTTGACCAAACAACTGGGCACCATAGCCTAGGCAATTGACATATAATAGTACTCATGATGTGGCCCTACACCCATTTATCTCATGGGCCTGTGTGTCTGAACCCATGGGCGGGCTTGGTTTGAGGTTTTCTGAGAATCTCCTAGCCCACATGTAAACAGCCAACGCTCCTGGTTGGGGGTGGGGGCATCGCTGCAGCTCATGGGTATAATATCTCAATTATGAGAGGATACTGTTAGACACAGGAAACCCTGGGTTACGGGAGTATCACAATTATATAAGGGTCTATATTACTTTTCAACAGTAAGAAAAATTATATTTAGAAATGTAAGACTTGGCCTTTAGCAGGGGAGGTTGGTTGTGGCTTGTTCTGGGGACCCAGGCTGGGTGCCTTAGGCTGGGCCTGTAAGCAAGGCCACCAGGGAGGAGGCCCCTGACCCAGGCCTGGGCCTCGTCCCACCTCACTGCACAGCCCCATGGTCTCTGGTTTCAGTTAGAGACTTGGAGGCCGAAGCCGCAGGGAGAGTGAGGCCTCTGAGTTAATTCAGGGCCTGCAGCCTGGAGTGCCTGGCTCACTACCACATACAAGGCCCAAGGGGCAGTGGGAGAGGGATTGCTGGGAGATCTGCTTCCAGGTCAGATCAGGACAAAGTGCAGAAATCAAACCCCAGTCAGGCCTCTGCAGTGTCCTGGCAGGCATCAGAGAAGAGAGGCCAGCCCCTCAAGGGCTGCTGGAGGCTGCGCTCTGTGGACAGACTTGCAGAGGCCCTGTGGCCAGCGAGCCACACCAGCCTGTCTTCTCAGCAACTTCGTCCCCTGTGGTCAGCTGGTATGATCTGGTCCCAGCCCTGGGTCAGCTCTCCTTGGGGAAGACAGGAAGAGGAAACCCAGGCAGACCTAGGAGGAGGGGAAAGGGTGGGCAGAGAAGCAGAGGAAAACTCCAGACCCCCTTCTCAGGGGGGTTGCCTCCCCCACAGTTGGGGGCAGTCCAGGCTGGGTGTAACGAGGAGGGGTAAGGCAGTCATGGCGGCTGGGACCATGAGCGAAGGAGAAGGAATGGGAACCCAAGGACGGAGACAACTGGGTGACGGAAGGAAGAGGTCGATGAAAGTATTCAGGGAAGGTGATCATGTTATTCTTAGAAGAAAGCATATTTAAGGAGGATGTGGAGCCCCACCCCAGAACCCTTGAGTTCTTCATTTCCAAATAGTGGGCTTGGTGAGTTTACCTGAAATTGTGATGGTGACAGCTGATGTGTGCGTAGCCTTGCTCTCTATGAGGCAGGATTCCAACCCCTTTACATATACTGTATGGATTTACATAATCCTCATGACCCTTTACTGTTGTCTGCGTTTTAGGGAGGAAGAAACTGAAGCACAGAGAGATTAGGTTTTATAGGCCCAAGTTACGAAGTCAATAAGAAGTGGCAGAGCCAGGAGTTGAACCCACACGGTCTAGGTCTTAACCCCATGCTGGGGTGTTGTTTTGCAGCAAGGGCCACCAAAGGCTACAGGTCCTTGTTATCCTGAGATTTGCTATGAGCTGAGGACATCGGCTCTCCCCCAGCCCCTGGCCCTTTGGCTGGTCTTCCTGGGAGGCTTTTTGTGAAGGGAAAGCAGAATTTCACTCAAAAGCTTTTTCTTTTCTTAAGGAAGATAGTGCTCTCAAATTGAGCACTGGAACCATTGATTCAGGGATAACAGGAGGTATTTGTTCAAAGAAACACATTGCCTTGCACAATTTGCTAATGCTTTCTTTGGCAGGTGTAGAGATCTGAACAAAGGAAATTCAAATGGTCCTGCATTTATTTCCCTTGGCTGCACAGGAAAAGGGGAAATGGATTTTTTTTTTTCACATAACGTAAATACCATCATAGGCGATCACAAATATTGATTCTGTGCAGGGTCTTCTATTACATGCACATAGTAGGGCCTCAATAGAAATTGACCGAAGCCGGACTTCCTGGTTAGAATTGTGTCTGCTGCATTCTGGCTGCGTGACCCTGGGTGAGCTACTTCCGTTCTCTGGGTCACAGTTCATTTTGTAAGGTAGAGCTCAGAATATAGTCCCGACCTCCTTGAGTTGCTCTGAGGATGGCATGGGTTAATCAAGGCGGAGTGCGCGGTTCGATCCCTGGCCTCTGCCTTCACGTGGCTTTACGTGGGAAAGTGAGAGGAAAAGGTGGCCAGGCCAGACGAGGTCGCCCTGGGCCCCTGCTCCTGATGGTCTGGCCCAGAAGCAACATTGATCTTTTACAGATGTTTGCATTGTAATGAAAGTCTAGCAATAATTTGCCAATTTGTTGATTTGCAAGCTTTGCAAGTTCCTGTAGAGAACACGTAGTTTAACTACCCTCATTATAGATATGGAAACCGAGGCCCAGAGAGGGGAAGGGCTTGCTCGGGCCCTCACAGTGAGGCCCTGTCACATCTGCGACTTAAGTCCCTGTAGGCGGGAGGCTGTATTGTTTCTCCAGACTTGTTTCTCTATCTAAGACTGTGACCTGATCGCACGTTCAAACGTCGAAGAATGAATAGATCACCTTTGGGAAAATGCAAACACAACTCGAGGTAGCAAGTTTGGCATCGAGGTGGTGCCAGGATTCATCTGGGAAGGGACAGCGGCCATCAGTTTAATAATCAGACCTCTCAGCCACGTGACTGGTTAACCTGGGAATTCTTTCCCGGAGGATCTCACTGTGATTTCTGTCCTGGCCATTGACAGCTGAAACTATGGGGCAGGATGCATGTTCTAGATCACTGGGATCACAGCGATAACAGCGCAGGGTCCAGAACCCTTATGTCCACTTCACAGCGAGGGAAAGTGACACCGAGAGAAATGTTATTTGTCTGTTAGCTAGTTTGGGATGGCTTTTCGCACCAGAACCGAGAATCGCTGACTTCCCAAGCAGGAATCTGACTCTGAGAAAACAGTACTTCCCTCAACAAGCCTCTTCGTGATTTTCCCAGCAGCAATGTTTTAAAAAATATTTCAGAAAATCCCCCAACTCCAGCCCTTAAAAGGTGGACCCTGTAGACATGGGAAAGAGGGTTTGTTGCTCATCCGATTTGAAGACTGTAGGCCTACAGAGGGCAGACAGGTGACTCCCAGGAAAAGAAGGCAGAGTTAGGTTGTTGGGCTTCTTTGTGTGGCTATGACTAGCCTTGAGAGTTAGTTTGAGGGTCTAGCCTAGGGCTACCCAAAGGAGGTGTCTGTGACACTGTCAGTTTGTAAACTTTTGGCTACCGGTCGGCAATAAATATAGAAACTGAGAGTAAGCATATGGAAACTTATGGCGATTGGCAGAATAGTTTTATGCTTGCTGAATCTAATAATAAAAATGTATTTTGTGTATCTTTACGGTTGAGTTCATCTTTTCTGGAAGTATATTGCAAAAGTGTTGCATGTCCTGATTATTCATGAGGCGAGCACGTTTCCATGTGGTTATTGGCCATTTGTAAAGAAATGCTGATTGAATGGATTAGGTGCTTAGAGAAGATACGCTGAAGGAGAAGAGCATTGTAGCTGAGCATCAGTAAGGGCTGGAGCCAGGTTCCCAGCCCTGGATCCTCCGACTCCAAGCCAAGGCTCACTCCAGGCTGCCCCTGAGCAGCACCGCCCCCCATTCCTCCTGCAGCCCCCCCCCACCATCAGGCTCAGATCTGTGGGTGCCCTGTGGGGCTGGGCCTGACAGGCTCACTGCTCATCAGCAGCCTCCTCTGGTCCCTGCTAGGAGAGGGGGCATCCTGCCATGCGTGCACGGGGGTGGGGGCCGGGGGACACTTAGAGGTGTAAATCATCTAAAGTGATGGGCTTCACTCACGCCCGCAGGCCTTCTGCCTTCCCACTCCAGCTCCAGCGTGGGCTGAGAACTCACAGTTTCTGAGAAGTGCAGAGCGGGCGGAGCCTCCTGGGTGAAAGGAACTCATCTCTCCATCTGCTCTGATGAGAAGGCTCCTCGTATCTCCGTGAGGTCTGGCTGCCCAGCTGGCATGGGACCCCCCAGGGCTGCTGCTTACCTCCCACCTCCCCTACACCCTGTGCAGAAACCTGGTTTGTGTCTATGGCCATGCCACCCTGAACAAGCTGGATCCCATCTGATCTCAGAAGCTAAGCAGGGTGGAGCCGGTTCCTCCTTGGATGGGAGACCACCTAGGAAGACCAGGTGCTGTAGGCAGGGAAAAAAAGAAAAAAAAAAACCATCAAGGAATGTAAACTGACGAGGTCCTGGCAATCCATGAGGTCAACCAAGGATTACCTCGCCAAAACAAAATAAAACAAACAAACAAATAAACCTGGTTTATGGCTCCACAGTCACCTGGACCGTTCACAAGAAAGGTACACAAAGCAGGCTGGCCCGCTTTGGGGACCCCTGTACTTCAGGTCCATAGGCCCTTCCTCTCCTCTACAGGGCCTTGGCTGAGACCCCACGAGCTGAGCAGGCCTGGGCTTCCGGTCCCAGCCCTGTCCCTGGTTGACTTGCCCCGCAGCCTGCAATGCCCCTTTCCCAGCTCTGCCTAAGCACGTCCTCCCCACCCTCCAAGGCCCGGGGCAAAGGCCACCTTTCCCACGAGAACTGTTTCTACTTCCATTTGGACATCTGTCTCCTTTCAACTTGGATCACTGAGATTTTGGACATAGGCAGTAAGGCCTGGCACACCCTCATAACATATTATTTATTCATTATTCAACCACTATTTGTTGAAGGCCAACGATGTGCCAGGCACCGTTACAGCACTGGGAACAGAGATGGAAGTCACTGCCCTCATGGATCTGAGATTCTGCTGTGGGAGGCAGGCAATAAACACGACGATTAAGGCAAGGGCATAGCACGTCACATGCAGGTAGGTGCTATGGGTGAAATGAAGCCTTCGAGTGCCAGGATGGCACAGTTTTAAAGGGAGTGATGGAAGGCATCACTGAGAAGGGGACATTTGAGCAAAGGCTTGAAGGAGATGCGGGAGTGAGCCATGAGGCTCTCTGAGGAAGGAGCCAGGCCAGGAGCAGGTGCCAAGGGCCTGGGGCAGGAGCAAGCTTGGCATGTCTGAGGCCCAGGGTGGCAAGAGCAGAGTGAGCAAGGCGGAGACAGGTAGAATATGGAGAAGGAACAAAGCCAGGCCGTGCAAGGCCCCGTGGGTCATTACAAGGCCACTGGCTTTTATGCTGCATGAGCTGGAGCTACGGGAGGGTTGTCGCTCTTATTCTATTATTAATATAGAGAAGTGCGTACGTGACCACGAGATTAATAATTTGTGATGAGTTATATATGTTTAGTTCTTTTTACATGCCAAGAACTGTGTTAAGCACTTTACACAAATCATCTTATTTAATTCTCGCAACCACTCTGTGACTTGGTACTTTGATCACCCCATTTTACAAAGGAAGAAATCGAGACTCAGGGAGATTTAGTAACTTTCCCAAGGGCATGCAGCGAGCAAGTCCTGGAGTAGGAATTTCAACCCACGTTGACTCCAGAGGCCACACTCTACACCAGCGGTCCCCGACCTTTTTGGCACCAGGGACAGGTGCAGAATCTAATGCCTGATGATCTGAGGTGGAGCCGAGGCGGTGATACTAGCCCTGGGGAGTGGCTGCAGATACAGATGCAGCTTCGCTCCCTGCCCGCCGCTCACCTCCTGCTGTGCAACTGGTTCCTAACAAGCCACAGACTGGTACTAGTCCAGGCCCAAGGGTTGGGGACCCCTGCGGTAGACCACAATTTACACTGCTTTGAATTAATGAACAGGTGTTCACGAAATCCTGTCCAGCTCTCACACTATTCTGTCAGTTCCAAGATGAGAGAATGTAGTGTGTGCCTGAGCTTACTCAGAATCTTTTAGATGCGTGTTGATCCGTCCGTCCATCCATCCATCCGTCCATCCATCCACTCTTCCCTGCCTTCTTTCCTCCCTCCCTCCCTCTCTCCCATCTCTGTTCATCTACTCATTCATCTACCCGTTCAGCATTCACTGAGCTTCCATGTGCCTGGACCATGCTAGACCTGGGGTCCTCAGCTGTCTCCTGTCACCATTTTCTCATTCGGTAAGGAAGGGCTCCAAGAACCAGAGAGGAGCCTCCTCTTCTACCTAGCATCCTCTTAACTAGGTCTGTGACCTCTGTGTGCCTCAGTTTCCATGCCTGTCCACAGAGGGGCCCAGCCCTGTAGTTGCCAGCCCACCCTGACATTCCTTGGCTGTAGGACGTGCTTATCTGTGGCAGGAAGCTCCGTCCCCATGCTGCTTCTGCTGCCTATATGGGGGTTATGGGGAGGAGCCCAGGGAAGGGAAGAGACTTTGCTGTGCAACAGAGCTCTCTGTCTTCTCTTTGCATGGGGAACTGTGAATCTGCTCCCTGCCACTTTTTCTTTGTGTGATTCCTGACTGGGGACACTCTTCCCTGTCTGGAACCAGTCCAGGGTTATGCACTGCATTTACTGGTCACATGTCTTTATTCTCTTTAATCCAAGGCATTCCCTCAACCTTTCCAAGTCCTTCACGACCTTGACGTTTATGTAGAGCCCAGGCAGTTGATTTCATAGGATACGTCCCCTTTCGAATTGTCTGACGTTTCCTCATGATCGGATTTGGAAAAGAAGTCATGTTTAAAAGTAAAAATGGTGAGGCGTCGAGGCCTCAGAGCCTAAGGAGTTGAACGAGCCTCAGGTGAGAACCGGCGGCGTCCAGCAGGCCAAGCGTCGATCCTCAGCTTTGTTGCTTTATTTATTCACGTACTCATTTGTTCCCTTCAGAAGTATTTACGGAGCACCTGCTATGAGCTGGGTCCTGTTCTAGTCTCCTGGAGCAGACCCGTGAAGAAAAGACCAGCTCCTTGCCTATGCAGGGTGCAGTGAGTTGAACAGTGGCCCCTGGAAACCCTGAACGTCACCTTAGTTGAAAACGGGGGTCTTCGGAGGTGTAAGTAAGGCACAGACCTCAAGGTGAGATTATCCTGCGTTGCCAGGATGGGCCCTAAGTCCAACCGCGAGTGTCTGTGAGGGACAGACAAGGAGACACAGACGCACAGAGCAAAGGCCATGTGGACGCAGAGGCCGGGGCTGGAATCACACTGCGCTCAGAGCCCGGAGGGGGCGCGGGAGGAGCCCGGCTCTGCTGGCGCCTGATTCTGAATTCTGCCCCTCACAACTGTCAGGGAATACGTTTCTGTTGTTTTAAGCCCCCAAGCTTGTGGTAATTTGTCACCAGGAGATGAATACGTGGAGGTTCCATTGTAGTGAGGATGACATGAGGGGAGGGGAACATTCTGAGGCAGACAGGTCACCTGACAGCTGTGTGAGTTTCAGCAAATTTCTCGACTTCACCAATTTTTAGCTGCCTTGCCTACACCTAGCCGAAGCGGAAATTAATAGGTAATGGAAGGTCGGTGCCTGGCACATGGTAGGTGCTGGCACATAGTAGGAGCTTCATAATTGCCAGCTGTTTCTACTACAGCCCTCTATTACCTGCCAACATGAACTCGAAAGCAATGTTTGCCCAGATAATCCTCCCCGGGACTGGGGAGCAATTCCATCTGATCCGATTCCTGCTCCTTGGCAGGGCACAGTGTTCTAGAAAGTTCTGTTCCTTTAAGTAGATGGGAAGGGGATAAATCTGCCTCTGCGGCCCCCTAGCTCAGAACACATGACCAGCTCCTTCTCATGCTTCCAGGCAGGCCTGAGGGCTCCTGTGCTCTGTCTGGGAGCCCAGGGTCCAGGAAGGGTTCATTAGCTGGGTGGCTGGACTAAGGGGGGACAGAGGCTCTCTGTGTGTAGGACACAGGAGGCAAAGTGGCTGGGGCCCTGAGCTGGGACGGAGGATGGGTCTTCTTTCCCATGTGCGTGTGTGTGTGTGTGTGTGTGTGTGTGTGTGTGTGTGTGTGAGAGAGAGAGAGAGAGAGAGAGAGAGAGAGAGAGAGAGAGAGAGAGAGAGAGAATGAACAAGCGAGAGAGATCCAACTCCTTCTTCTCCCTGGGCTTTTGCCAGGATGATATGGGGTCCCTGGTTCTCAGCGCGGCAAGGCCGCCACCTGGAGAGCCTGGATGTGGGCAAGACACGAACCCCTGGAAGGCAGGGCACATCCCTCCTTCTGGACCCCAAGAGTCCCCCTGGCTTCTTTGGTGCATGAGGTGTCTTGGCCATGGGGTAGCCAGCAGTTGGGCCAGAGCCACTTTCACCAGCTAGCCTGGGGCAGAGGCCACTCAATCCTGTCCGAGGTGGGGGCCTGGCCCCATGGCCTGTCACAGGCCCTCCTGGTCAGGGCTCCTCTTTGTGCTTACCAAGATGGCCCTTTCTCCTGGGGAGACCCAGCTGCCCAGGGATGATAAACTCGGGACCTCGGATGCTTTCTCTCCAGAAGCGAAGCTCAGACTGGCCTCTGCTGATAATTTTAGGTTGCATAATGTATTTCCTCCTTGAATTTGCATAGCCTTTTTTTCATTCTGAAGTCTGTTACATCAGCTCATCTAATGCCAGCACGTCTCCCCGCAGTGTAGATCAGCCAAAGCCTTCTTGCCAGTCCCCAAATGTAAATGGAGGCTTCCAGAGGCCACATGGAGCCGGGGGAGCTTGAGACCCAGGGAGCGAACGGTCCACATAGACAGCCCCCTATCCCCGACAGAAACACGACTCAGAGATGAATGGGGCCTCATTAACCCCACAGTCCCCTTCGCCTCCTCTGTGGGGACAGTGCAGAGAGGAGACAGCTACCAGGGCTGCCCCCCGGAGCAGCTCATTAGCATAACTACATCGTGGTCCACAAGCAACTTGAAGAGACCTGGGAGCTTAGTGCAGCTTGAGTGCTGAAGTCATGCAAATTGCTGGGTTTGGTTTTCATTTATTTGCAGATGAGTATTTCTCTCTGGAGGCAGGAGGAGGGGGAGCAAGCAGCCTCTTTTTAATTATTCGAGGCATTATTTACAAAGCCCTCTAAACCCAGGCTCAGGCCTGAGGGTGATTCTGATCTCCGGTGAGCCCCTTCTCCTTCTCCCCTTCTCCTTCTCGACTGCTCTTCCGCAGTGACACGCACAGGAAGTCGTCCAGGGCCTGGGTGGAGGCCGTCGGCCTCCCCCCCATGCTCCGCACCTCTCCCCTTCTCTTTTTGTCCCCCTGCCTCGGGCACACACACATGCCTACACAAACAACACACTCGCAACTCACACGTACGCCTGCAGGCACGTGTCCACTGTGTGCAGGTAGGCCCTTACACAAACAACAACCATGCCTGCAGGCATGCACATCCTGTGTGTGCACGCACGCACACACACACACACACACACACAATCTCCGTAACATACCAGGCACTCTGCCGTCTCAGGGCCTTTACACTTGGCGTTAGCTCTGCCGAGAGGACACTCACCCAGATACCTGCTAGGCTCCCTCTCTTAACCCTTGCCTCAGAGGTCACCTCACAGAGGCCCCTGGCCACACTGCAGTTGATGCTGGTGTGCCCCACCCAGGCCCCACCCAGGCCCTACCCTGGCACCACCTGTTACTCCGTCACCTAGCTGCCCGCTCCTGCAGACCTCACCTTTGCAGAAGGAGAGCTCCCTGGCCTAGAACGTCTCTCCGCCTTTTTCTTTGCACTGCTGGGACAGGGAAGCCAGACTCCGGCTGACACCACACCCTCGCCCCCTCCCGCCTGAGCCATCTCCCTCCCCTCAATTCACCACGTGCACGAATCCTCACCCAGGCTCTCCTCTATTGTTGCTAACGTAATTGTCTTTTAATATAGATTTTACGTATTCCTTTTTTTTCCTTTTTTTTTTGTTTTTGTCTTTGTTTTTCCTCCCATTTAGAAGGCAAAGTTCTACTTAGAAGGCAGGGTTTTATCAATTTCGTTCTCTCTGTTCGCTGCCTGTACATAGTAGGTGCTCAATATACAGTGAATGAATGCATGGATTAAATACCACTCTAGCTGTGGGTGCTGTGGGCAGTCAGAGGAAGGTGTCCCCAACAAGGGCCGGGCCCAGGCAAGGCTTCCTGGGGTGTGGGGAGTGGGAGTGGGGCACAGGACAGGGACAAGTGCTGAAGGACTAGAGCTTGAGAGAAGGGAGAAGGCAGCCCTGGCGAGGTTTGAGGTGGGACTGCGCACTGAGCTTTCGGGGGACCAGGTGGCCCCTCGGAGGGGTGGTGAGGGGAGCGCCTGCGCTCTGTCCTGCGACAAAGTCCTCTGCCTGGAGGCCACGCAGGATGCTTCTGGAAGGTCACCTCTCCCACTATAGCAGCAGAGGCAGTTCTCAGAAGCGGCAGAGAATTTTCCTAGAAGGAAGACAAGCTGTTCTGCCAATGTCACTTTCTGTCCCGGAGTCCTTCCCCAGATGGAGGACAATCCCCGGAAAGAGAGCCACCTGTTGGTAAGGGCCCCGGCCTGTGCACGAGGACCCAGGCTGCACACATCCGGCGGCCTCTCATTTAATCCTCACGCAAGCCCGGGCGGAAGCGCCCTGATGGTCACTCACACTTTACAGATGCAGCGTCTGGAAGCTCAGGCACGATGTTTGCTTGCACAGCACCGCCAGGACTCAAATCTGGGTTTGTCTGTCTGTCTGTCTGCTTGTCTGTCCATGGAATTAGGCAGACTCCGCAAGCTGCCTTCCTCGCCCCTCTACCGGGTGTAAAAGTGTCAGCACGAAGCAGGTGAGTCACCTGCGTTCACCACCCCATCCGGCTTCGCTGGCATCGGTGGGGTGGAACACCAGCCTGCCACTTCTCACTGTGTGGCTCTAGGTAGGTTCCTTAACCTCTCTGAGTCTCGGCTCCCACACCTGTAGCATGGGGATACTTTGAATCACTCCGTAGTTATTTATCAAGCACCTAGGAGGGGCCAGACACTGGGCCGGTGCTGGGAGTAGACACAGTCTTGCCTTCGTGGTCTAGTGGGCAAGGCCGACGTTGAAAAACACCTCCAAAATAATCAAAGAATAACCAGAGCTTTGTAAACAGACTGCCTCACAGCCCTGTCTGTGAATAATAGCATGGCTTGGGGGAGATGTGGGCCCCGCTCCGCCCAGGGACTTTCGGTGCGAGTTAAGTGCCTTCTCTTTTCTAAACCTGCCCCATTGAGACAGAGCGATGCTAAGAGGTGAGCAAGAGAAGGAGCAGAGATCCAGAGATCCAGTCCCAGAACGGGGACCCAGGAGAAGCAAGCACGAGGGCGGGAGGACTTCTGGGGGGCGGCTGCTCCGGCCCCTCCGGAGACGGACGGCCTGCCAGCAGCCCAGCGCCACGTTTCTGAGCCCAGGCCCCTGGGGCGCTCGCCCTGTGCCTGTCTTTGCTGTCTTCTTGTTGCGGGTGGAGGAACCGAGGCCAGGAACGAACCCGGCGGTTGGTGGCCATGCTGCTCCGGCCCTCAGGAACTGGCCTTCCTGCTGTCGTTTGTCCTGCTTCCTCTGCGCAGGGAGCATGCGGACGTGGAGAGAAGGCCTCACACCCTTTTCGTCGCTACCTGCCTGTGGGGAGCCATTGCCATCTCACACGACGCGCCCCGGCCACGCAGCCGATGAGCAGTCCAGCTGCGCCCCGAGTCCAGGGCTGCTAGCCGCCGGCTGCGACCCTGCTGCACATGGGCACCCTGAGCCCCGAGCCCCCAGCTGCTCCCCACCCCCACGGACTGGGCGCTTGCCTCCACGGTCTTGGGGCGGCCTGCCCTGAGATCCCCTCCGGCCAGCTCTCGGGGAGGGCGGACGGCGGGTGGGCTCCAGGCACGGTGCCCTTCTTCCGATGGCTTTGCAGATTCTGTCACCCCTTTTCACTCCCCACCGCCCCGCGATGCAAGAGCGAGGGGGCGTCTTTGGCTGGCTGAGCACCGAGCGCCCCGCTCTCTTAATGGATTTCCAGAAGCTTTCTGTCTGTGCTGCCACCGTAGAAAAAAATCCCTCCTCTGTGGTCTTGAAGGAAAAATAAGCAGTTATGGCTTCAGACGCCCAAAATGAGCACTCTAACACCAGGGGAGAGGCCGGGCGGGTATTTTGCTGCCGGCGGAATTGACAGCCAACATCTTTCTCAGATCCAGAAGTTATCATTACAAAGAAAGACACGGTGCTTTCTTCTCAGAGTATCGGGTAGTCGAACAACAGCAGGAAATGGATTTCTCACCTAATCACGGATGTTCACCCGCTCTGTCTGTGGCCACGTGGGCCCCCGTCGGGTCCCGCTGGGCTGGCCTCAGCAGGAGCAGCAGCATCTGTACAGTGCGTATTTTTAGACCACGTTTCCTCGGGGGACCCTGGTGCCCCCTCCTCCCGAGGCACACACGGCTGCCCGCCCACCCAGGCGGAGGCCCGTCACTGCCACCTCCGGGAAGTCTTCCCTGTTCCCAAGAACGTGCTCCATGGCCACAGAGAAGCAGTGTGGCCTCCCCTGCTCCTGGCCCTCCCCTTCCCAAGGAGGAGGCATCAGGGATCCTGGCACTTGACACCCAGTTTACGGGGACCTGCCCTGCTTCTCTGGTCTCCTGTCCACCGAGATGGGTTCCACCAGCTGCCCAGCTCGCCCGATCTGCTCCCACCGCCTTCCCACTGCCACACCAGTCCCTCTGCCCCCTCCCCATCACCCCGGCCCCCAGCCAGACACAGCACTGAGTACTCATACGAGCTCTTTTAATCTCTACTGTCACCCTCGTTTTGTGTATGATGAAGCAAAGGCAGAGAGAATGAGCTTAAGCAACTTGCCCAGTGTCAGAGGCAGGATTGAAACCCAGGCAGCAATGCCTTTGACCTCTACACTCTACTGTCCCCTGTGCTACAGGGCTGGGGTCTCTGTGACCAATGACAATGAGCTGATTGGACGATGGTTAAGTGAGCGGTGTGTTCACTCGTGTGGGTTTTTGTGTTGACATTGCCAAGTTGCAGCCCTTCGTGTACAGAAGTAACTAAGACTGGCCCCCAACCTGGAGCTCACACGCTCACGGAAGCAAGACGACGTGTCAACAGAGCCTTGCGAAGCCATGTGGCTCCAAGGGAAGGGAAGATGGTTCTAGGTGGAGCTATAAACTACCTAGGGTTGGAGAGAAGAAGAAGATCTACCAAGTATGGCCATAGCCAAGGCCAAGGGCATGCACAGCAGCGCAAACAGCACGTGCAAAGGTCCCGAGGCAGGGAGGGCTGAGTGAAGTCAGTGTGGCTGGAGTGCTGGGTTATACACATGGGGTGACCCCAGAAAAAGCCAGAGGAAGCCTCGTTATTGGCCTGTCTGAGGTGGGGGGGCGGTACAGGCGCAGGTCCCTCCCCTTCCTGAATTCTAGCCTCCTCGGCGAAGCTTGCATTTTTCTTTCCTGGGTCTCCACATTTCCTGTTATTTTAAGCTTTGATTTGGCTCCAGCAGGACAGAACCCACCCCCTGTGGATGCCAGGGCCAAGGAGAAGGCAGCCACATCCAGGGAAGGGCCTGAGGCCCCTCGGGATGGGCGGGGCTGGCTGCCCATTGGAGATGAGGCAGCTTAGGGCCCGACATGCAGGTCACTTGTCTGGAGCCAGGAGGGCGAGTGACAGAGCAGCGGTCAGGCAGCTGAGCCCAGCCTGGGAAAGGCGCCTGCAGGGAATGATGTCTTTCGAGTTCTGGATCCAGCCCAGGGAAGGATTAGTCCCCAAAATGGAGGGGACAGGGCTTGGGGTGGGGAGCAGAGACGGAGAACCAAGGGAGTGAGTCACTGGGTGGGGGCAGGGGGGCGGAGAGAGAGAGACGTGGGGACCGAGTGTGAGAGAGGAGGGAGGCTGGGATGGGTGAGGCGTGGACGGAAGTGTCCTCGCGGGGGTGGGGGACATGGCAGGGGAAGCAAGTCGGGGGCGGGGGGTGGAGAGCTTGCCTTTGGACTTGCTCGTTAGAGGAGCCGTGGGCCGGGCCGGTCGAGGAGCTGGGCACTGCGGTCAGGAGGGCAGGACCATGAGCAGGGCTGAAATACAGACGGCTGCTCTATGGGTGGACTTCTGGAAGGAACGCGTGATTCTGGGATGCTCCTAATGACATATCAGTAGAGGCGGCCAAGAGGCAGAACAGCCTACTATGCCCGGGATGGGAGAAGGAGAATAGGGGACATTTTTCTGGGTGGGATGCTGGGCCCTCATCCCTCTCTCACCTGGAGATAAGAGCCAGAGAAGCCAGGTGTGCCAAGTCCAAGGTGTGCTCAGGAACCCTGTTATTCCAGGAAAAGTCAGAATTCAAGAGGGACTCCTTACCGCCTTGCTACTTCACGTGTGGTCCTTGGACCAGCAGCATCGGCAGAATCTCCGGTCCTACTGGCTCAGCCGTACTGGATCAGGATCCATAGTTCAACACACTCCCAGGAGACACACAGGCATACTAGTTTCGAAAGCCCCAATCTCCCGAGTTCCTAGCTGAAATTCGGTGTCCAGGACCCACAAAGACAGGAGGGTTCAGGTTTCGTAGAGGCCCTGCCTGTCCGAGGGTCCCCAGGCTCCTCCGCATGCTCCAGCTCATGGCTCCTCTGCAGGCTGAGGCCAGGCGGAACCTCAATGGGCCTAAAGGTGGTCCCAGCAGGCAGGTTTCTCTCCTCCCTGTACCTCTGCTGGCGGCTTTCTGCCCTGCGCTGCCCTCTCGTGGCCATGGGGAGCCATTGCCTTCTCCTATGTCCCCATCTCTGCAGCCAATGTCCCAAGACCCAGCTGATGGTGGAGGAAGGACTCGCCCGTCACTGACCTTTGACATAAGGTGCTGGGACTACCAAGAGCACGCCATGAGCAGTTTGGAAGACAGTGGTTTTAGCAGCTGAATAGGAATGAAGGCTGACCTTTTCCCTGGGCAAGGGGCCCCGACTCGACCCTTCTCCCTATCACTGCCCTTTCCTGCACACCTCGTTGGAAGCTGTGTAGAGCGGGAACATGGGCTGTGAAGCAAGGACACGCAGGCAGGAGATCGTTGGACTGAGTGCAGGCAAGAGGCAGCCTCCGGGTTGTGCAGGGCGTCTTGCTGTGTTGGGACATCCTTTTGGGGGCTAAGGTTTCAGCAGGGTAGAGGCGTGACTGCATTTGTTTTGGGAGGCTGCTTGGTGGAGGGTGGACTGGGATTGGGACGCTGGGAGCTGAAAGCTCAGCGGGGGGCCCATGCCACAGCTCAGAGAGCCTCAGGGGTTTCATGCGGGCCAGGCTTGGGCGGAATGAGACTGATGCTCTCCCTAGGTCCCAGAGAGACTGTGTCATCCATGCAAGGAGCCAGCCAAAGTGTGAGCCGACTGGCTGTGTGGGCAAGGAGGGTCTCGAGAGACATATGAGCTCGTAAGCGTTCTTCTGGGGGAGTGACTCTGGGCCTTCCCAAAGGTCCAGGGTCCAGGGCTTGGCCTGGGGATGGAGCGGACTGACTCCCTGCCCTGTGGCCCGGCTCAGCTGACCTCTCCCTGACCCTCTATTGCCCACAAAGTCCACTGTGCCTGGACTTATGGGTACTCTGGGGCAGGTGTCTCAGAACCTCTGTTTCCTCTCTGCTGAGGACCAGACGGTAGGACCTTCCCTCCCTCCCTCCTTCCTTTTCTTTTCTTTTCTTTTCTTTTCTTTCTTTCTTTCTTTTCTTTCTTTCTTTCTTTCTTTCTTTCTTTCTTTCTTTCTTTCTTTCTTTCTTTCTCTCTCTCTCTCTCTCTCTTCTCTCTCTCTCTCTCTCTCTCTTCCTTCCTTTCTTCCTTCTTTCTCTTTACTTGTCCTTCTGTGTCTATACTTGTTGTGATTTTTATCCATCCATCCATCCATCCATCCATCCATCCATCCATCCATCCATCTTTCCTCTTCTCTCTATCATCTGTATTTGTTAGGATTATATCACATGCAGTGGCATGAACCCACCACCCAACCCAAGTACTCTGACATGATGAAGACTTATGTGTGCTTCTCCCCTGCCTTCTGCCACCCCACGTAATCGCTAAAATGAATTTTATAGTTACCGTTCCTTTGCTTTTAAAAATAATTTTTATCACATATTTAGGTATGTCTAAACAGCACATTGCTTAGTTTTAGTCACCTTGAACTTTATAACAGAGTAATTTGCTCTATGTTATCTTCTAATATTTGCTTTTCATTGCCTAATATTATATATTTAAAATAGTTACATCTATGAATTATCTGTGACTAATCAGTTAACTCACCTATCTATCCAATAACATTTGTTGAATGTTATTGGGGCTTCTGTTCTCTTGGGGCTCCTGTCCCTCCTGGGAATCAGGAGGAGGGGACGCCCATGAAATTAGAGGAACCTTTCTGCAATTGATCTGGTCCAGTCTCCCCGACCATCTTCCTCTGTGGAAAGCTAAGGCTGCAATCGTTTGCGGTTCAGAGATCACCGCCATCTGCTGGTTACAGTGGCTGACATTCCCCGTGGGACCTTGATGTGCCTTTCTTGAGCCCAGCCCTCTCTCCGCAGTAACTGGTGACAGAAGGAGGAGAAGCTGTGGGCTGTGGTACAAAGCAGGTGGCTCAAGTGCGATGCCAGCCTGGGTGACGTGCTGGCTCTGGTTTCCTCCTGCCGACTGCATGCTCACCCTGCCCGCCGTGGAGTGTGCCTGCTGTAGCCTGGGTGCACCATGCCACGCCGTGCAATCCCACCTCACTGCTCAAGCCGGGAAGCCACCCGGTGACCACCATCACACTTCAGCTCTTGTCTTACGTGCTGGGGAAGCGTGAGTTCTCATACGTGGAGAAGGGGAGGTGGAGCGGGCTGCCTTGGACGCTGTCTTTGACATCAAGTAGCTTCCGCGCAGTCCCCAGACCTATGCTATCACCAGTACTGCCAACACAGGGGTTTGCTTCCTAGTGGCCCGAAAGAACCCTGGGGCCATGGGCCAGGAGTGTCAGCCAGGGGTCTGGCCAGACTTGGAGGCTTCGGCCCATCCATATGCTAGAGAGGCGTTAGGAATGGGTAGTGTCTCACAACCCCTGCTTTCAACACTGACATTCCATCTTCTGAAACTCTGAGTTTTCTACATTCTTGTTTTAGAATCCTAAGTTTCCAACATATTTAGTTCTTAGACCATAGGAGTAGAATAGTCCACGTCCTAGTACACTAAGCCTGACAGCTACCCTCAGATGCTGTCTGACTCACATGCGACCTTCGAGCACCCAGGGATGTGGTTTCAGTCTTTACCCAGTATGTGTAAGACAAGGAGGCCTTCAGACACTGGGGTATTGGTAAACATTTCACAACCAGCTCTAAAAAGAAAAAAAGCCATCTTCCCCAAAGCAGCTGGATACGTGATTTATGGCGAGTGCCAATTTCCATGGTGTAAATACTTCTAACATAGTTGATGTCACACTCTCAGTGGTTTAACAACCGGCTCACAAAATTCCTAAAAATGTAACAGTTGGCTCTCATGAGCTGGTACCAGTAAGCCTGAGCACACCACTGCCTCTGGACAAGGGTTGGCAGATTTAGCAAATAAAAGCACGAGATGCTCAGTGAATTGAATTCCAGATAAACAAAATTAAAAAAATTTTTTTTAGCATAAGCATGTCCCAAAGTGCAAGGAACATACTTATCCTAAACAAATATTGTTTACCTGAAATTCAGATTTAAGTGGGTCATGATTACACATCCGTCAGTGCGTATTCGCAGCTGGAACACCAGGCTCTCTGGACAGAGGACCGTGTGGTCTCCTGCAGTTCTGCTTTCCTCTCTCTGCGGTCATGTGCTGTCACACAGCACTAAGTGTCTCAAGAGGTTTTTCAAAGAACCAGTGTACTCTAGAAGGGAAAGACGCCTGCAGATTACAATGTGCCCTGTGACGTTACAGCGATTTCCCGGGGAGCCCGAGTTGTGCGGTACGGTTGCTTCTCAAGCACGATTGCATGATGACATGATGATGAGAACGAATGCGTAACTCTTTGGTTACATATTTGTTTGAACGTGTATGAGAGATTTAACAAGCACATCTAACACAGGCTTTTGTGACTATCACGGCCTAGAAGCACTGGCCTTTTAAAATCATCTTAAAATGTGTAGGTTTAAAAAAAAACCAATTCATAAGTAATAGGTAGGTGTTATGGGTTGAATTGTGTTTCCCCGAATTCATATGTTGAGGTCAGACCCCCTTCCCCCCAGTATCTCAGAATGTGACTGTATTTGAAGATAGAGCCTTTCAAGAAGAAAATAATATAAAAGGAGATTAGGGACATAATCCAATATGACTGGCGAAGAGATTGGGACACAGATGAGCGGAGAGGGAAGACCATATAACGCAGAGGGAGAGGCCCGCCATCTACAAGCCAAAGAGAGAGGAGGCTTCAGAGGATTCCACACTTGCCACTTGCCGACACTGTGATCTTGGACTTCTAACCTCCAGAATTGCGAGAAATCCGTTTCTGTTGTTTAAGCCGCTCATTCTGTGGTGATTGGTGAGGCAGCTCTGCCTTGGTGAGGCACCTTAAATATACAAGGTGATGTGGCAGTTAGGGCCAAGGTTGTGGAGGTGGTACCCAAGTGACCGAGTGTGGGGAAGCTGGTCCTGGGCACAGGCACCGCTGTGGCTGGATCCCCAGCTTTGCCAGTTCTTAGCTGTGTGGCCTTCAGCAAAATCGAAACCTTTTTCAATCTCAGTGTCTTGTTTTGAAGAAGGGAACCAATAGTCATCACATCGTCTGGAGGCTGTGGGATTAAAGAAGCAGTTATGTGTGTACACTGATTGGTGCTTAATCACTAACCGTCTAGTTATGAGAAAGCAGGCACCAAGCAGGGGAGGAATTTGTCCTTTACTTTCAGTGCTGAGTAGGCAGAGTCCTGGGCTTCCGTGCCCCTGGCAGGCCAGGCCCGCCAAGGTCAGCTGGCCTCCGCGAGCCCAAGAGCCGGCTGTGGGGGCTGCCCGTGGCCCTCTGGGGACCACTTCGCTCTCGGTTTACTCCTCCAGGAACAAGGAGCCGGCGTTCTCCACGTTTCTGATCTTGGGACGTGGAGACTCAGGTTGGAGCCGTGACTTATTCTAGGCCCCCCGGTGGACGGGGCGCCAGCCAGGGCCCCGCCAGGCGAGTACGGCCTGACCCGGGAGCTACCCCGGGATCCTGCCTGGTGGATTCCGCCTCCCGCTCTCAGCGGTTTAAAGGACGCTCCTCCCTTTCGCTCCCACCGGCTCCCCGGGAAGGGGAGGAGCTTCCCCGGGCGCCGACACCGTCGTCACGGCAACGCGGCCATACTGGCCAACGGACTCAGGGGCCCGGGGCTGCGCGGCCGCGGCCTCGTGGGCAGAGGCCGCAGCATGGACGGCCTCTTCGTGGAGGAGGTGGCCGCCTCCCTGGTCAGGGAGTTCCTCAGCAGGAAGGTACGTGGCGCCGCCCTCCACAGCCCTGGGCAGCCGCTCAGATTTGGGGGCGAGCCTGGGAGCCCTTGCAACTTCTGCACCTTCGGGGAGGGAGACCTTCCCCTGCCCGCTGCCTGCCCGGGAGGTGCCGGGCCGAAGCGCCACTCTCCCGGGCCGCGGGAACTACATTTCCCAGGAGCCCTTTCTGCCACCGCGCACTGCCCGCCCCGCTGGGCATCTGCCCCGGCCGCGGGCGCGGGGCGGCGGCCGGCTCGGTTCTCCCTGCCTGGTTCCGGGAGCACCGCAGGCAGGGCCTCCGCTCAGGCCTGGCTGCCCGGCTCCACGACGACCCCATCCCAAGACTTGCACCCCGTCAGGAAGCACTGCCCCCAAAAGGAGGCCCGAGGGCCGGAAAAGTTCTTGACAGTTAGGCCCTTCGGTCCTGCTCATCAACGGTTCAGTAGCTGCGGCCCTTTTCGACTTTAAGTTCCCCTGTTGTCCTGTCCCAGGGGAATTTCCGGTGTGTCCAAAAGCCGGGGAGGTCCCCAGCTCTCATCAGCCCTTTCTGTGGGGCTCAGGGCACCGTGGGGATCATGGGTGTCAGAGTGTAGGGACAGCACCAGTTACTCCTTCTAAACAAAGGCCCTGAAGGCTGGCCACCTGCCTGTGCTCTGTGTCCTCGCGTGGTGTCCCGCTGGGCGGGGCGATGGGCACTTGTCTGGGATTAAAACACACAAAATAAGCCATGTTTTGAATAGAGGAAGGGAGAAGGGCTTTCAAATCAGATGGAGCAGTTCCAATATCCCCACTAGCCAGCACTGTGGACCTTACTGCCTCAGTTTTCTTTCTGTAAAACAGGGATAAGAAAGTTTACCCTTGGCAGATTTATAATGGGGATTAATAACAATATTGGGCAGCTCCCACGCACTGTATGGGCACACAGTAGGTATTCAGTATTACCTCCCATCTCTGATGAGCTACCTGTTTTGAAAATTTCACTTTTTAAACTTGTATTTTTATTTAAAAATTTTTTAATGCACGTGGCTTCATTGTATCTGCTCTGTTTTTGTGGCTACTTGACTTCCCATCACCAAGTCCCAGATGGCCATTGGATACCAGTGACACACCCTGTGATGATGTTAACATCTTTTTTTTAAGTCTGGGCACCAAGCAAAACTCTAAGTTTTCCTCATGCCTTTACTTTCTTGAGTGCAAAGGAATTCCCAAGTCCTCACCTGATAGCGAAGGCTCCCCTGTGGCTTGACCCCAGCTTCCCACCCCAGCCCCATTTCTAGCTCCTTCCACATGCTTTTCCCTCTTCTACCCATAGTTCACCCAAGTCCTGTTTCCTTCAACAGGTTTTCTTGAGTAACTCCAGTTGGAATGACTGACTCGTCTTGTCTTTGGTTTGCTCACTGATGCTCATGTTATAGTTTATATAGCTAGATAGGGCCATGGAGCCGACATCTGATCTGGGTGGAACTTTGACAGCCATCTAGTTCACCTGGCCTCTTCGTCCTCCCGTTTTTCACCTGGGCACCCTAAGATCCTGCGAGGAGAAAGGAGTTGGCCACAGCCACTCAAAGTCGTGGAGAGCTAGAACCGCAGCCCGGGTCAGCTGCTTTAGTCATCGCCTTCCGCCTCTGGGCAGAGAGACCACATACTCCCTGCAGCTTGGCACAAGGCAGGCACCCAGCAGTTATACCAAGAGTTCCCAGCATGGTATGAGGAACTTTCTAGATGCCTGTTTGATTTCTCAAATCCTCATGACAGTCCTGAAAGAAAGGTATAATTATTGCCTTTCATGTAAGACTGTCACGAGAGCAGGAGGCGAAGAAACTTGCCCAGGGAGAGCAGGTCCGATCATGTCACTCCTCTGCTCAGCACTGTCCGTGTGCTTGCTGTTACGGTTAAAATAAAATCCAAGGGAGGGGCTCACCAGGGCCTGCAAGGCTCGCCGTGACCTGGCTCCCAGCTCCCCCTCGCACCCCATCTTCCACCGCTGCTTTCTCTACCTTCGACCCCACATCATCGCCAGCTGCATTGGCCTCTTTGAAGTCACCAAGCGTGACCTCCCCTCAGGGAGAGTCACGATACTCTCTTGGCGATGTCACGATCCACGGAGGTGACTGTTCTGGTGTGTCAACCTCTCTGCTGCCTTTCCATGGTGTCCCACTGTCCTCATTTCCAGCTCCCCACTCCCTCCCCACCGTCGTCCCACGTAAACTATTCTTCACCCTCCCTCACGTTCCATTCCGTAGGAAACGGCACGGCACGGAGGGAGGGGAGGGAGGGGCTGCCACCTTTTCGCAGCCGCTCAGCCCGGTCGTGACTGCTGTCCACTTCTTGCCCGCGCGTCATCATGATCACGCCCTGGACAACATGCTCTGGTCCTTTGCACTTCTCCCTCTTCATCATCGTCCTCTGATATTGAAGAGTCAGCTGCTCACTGAAAACCTGCTCCGTGCCTGCGTCATAGACCTGAGCGGGGCTGCAGGAAAATGCCACCACGTTGGCAGCTTCACTCCAACTCCATGGCCGCTCACCCCCGTGATGCCAGGAATGAAAAGATTTCTCCATTCATTTTCCAGGTGCCCGCCCCGTCACGCTCTCGAATCATGGATGACATTTCACACCTTCTCTCCTCAACCCCAAAGCCCCTTCCCCACCTTATGTCACTGAGAAAGGAGCAGTCATGAGAAAACTCCAAGCGGCTCCCATCCCCACACTCGCTCACCCTTCCTGGGCCTGAACCGCTCCCCCTGCTCTCCCCTGCTCTTATGAGTGAGTTCTCCTTATTCCCGGGTAAGGCCAACCCCTCCGTGCGTGCCTGTCCTTCCTCGAGTGCTCAAGGACACTGTCGAGTTATCCTCATCTCACTCTCTTGCATCCTACATTTGCCTTCTCTGCTGTCACAGAAGCTCATCTTGACCCCGAAGCCCCTCCGGATACGAGTCCATTTTTCTTCTCCCTTTAGCAGCAAAGCCTCATGAAAGAGCTATGTACGCTCCGATTCTAATTCTTCTCCCTCCTTTCTCAACTCCAGGCCAGTCAGGCATCTGTCACCCCCAGTCCATGGAAACAACTCTTGTCAAGTTCATCGATGACTTTTTATTTTCAGTCCTTACACGTTTTGACCTAACAACTGTGTCTGGCACAGTTGGTTATGTCCTTCTCCCTGGAAACTCATGCCACCTGGCGTCTGGAGGCCACCCCCTGCTGGCTTCCCTCCTCTACCTCTCTGGTCACTCTTCTCAGGTCCTTTGCTGGTCTCCCTTGTTTCCCTGAGCCGTGCGTGCTGCTGGGCTCAAAGACTCAGTCTGTGACCTCCTTCTCTTCTCTTCTCCACTCGCTTTCCTGGTGCCTCCATTGGTCTTGTGGGTTTACCATCGATGTCCTGACAATTCTCAAATGTCTGTCCTGGCCAAGACCGCTCCCTGAACTCTTGCATTCTTTCCCACGGCCGATTTTGTGTTTTCACTTGAACATCCAGTAAGCATCTGAATACGTCCAAAGTCAATTCCCGATCCCTCCTACCTCCATAAGCAGCAGCATCATCCCTCTGGTTGCTTGGGCCAAAACCTGGGGAATCATTCCTGGCTTTTTTCCTTCTCGTGCACCCCACTCCGCTCCGTCGAGCCGTTGGCTTTACCGTCGGAGTGCGCAGAGCTTATAGCCACTTCTTTCTACTTCTGCCGGCGCCAGCCTGGTCCAAGCTGCCTCCCTCTTTCAGGTGAATTCTCTAATAGCCTCCTAACTGGTTTCCGCTTAATCCCCTGCCTCCAACAGTCTGTTCTCTCTGTAGCACCTAAATGATTCTTTACAAATTTATGTCAGTCCAGGCAGCAGGTTTTGCCTTGTTTCCCCAGAGCCTCTGCAAAATTCTGAGCACAAAGGCTAAGGGAGAAGTTGAGGTCTGTGGAGCACTGGGGTCAGGATCCTTCCAGAACAAGGGCCTCCTTTTATGCTAGGCTGAGCTGTTTGTGAGGCACCTCTGCCTCATCCCCTGCCATTCGGGGATCACCATGGCCTGGTGAGGTGGCAGCTGGCCACAGCCACTCTAGTTGCTTTTCAAACAAAGAAGCCAGGCTTTCGGGGGGAACAGCACTTCCTGTTGCCGAAATGTGTCTTAGCTGGGCCTCTGGGAGTTCAAAGCTGGACGATGGAAAGCGGCTTCCGGTGGGCCTGGGTCCCAGTATCACGGTCACATGGGCCAGGATGATCAGACCCCTCTCTGTGATTCTGTAGTGGTCAGTTGGGGAAATCAAGCCTGGTGCCCCATCTGATAAAAGAAGGTAATGATTTTGGCCTTTTAAAAATGTTTTTCCTTTGATTTGCTTTTAAACTTCATATTCTGCAGCCCAAACCTCGGGCCCAACCCAGGGTGCCTGAGCCAGCCTTCGGGGAGTCAGTTATCCGAATTTCACTTTCCTGTTCTACAAAATGGTCTGACAACCTTACTTAGATCAGCCCCGGGGAATGGGGCGGTGGCGTGGTCATTATAGGATTCAGAATCATAATCTTGAAGATGATGTCAACCATAAAGGTTGTATAAAAATAAATTCTTAACTCAGTTTTTGGTCTTTGTAATATCCCTGTGAGGAAGGCTGGATAAGAAAGATCATAATGAACATCAACAGTCTTTTGTTTATACTCTGCGTCAGAGGACGCAATTTGATTAAAATGGTAAATGGATGATTCAGATGTCTTCCCTCAGGGCTTAAAGAAGACGTGTGTGACCATGGACCAGGAGCGCCCACGCTCTGGTCTCAGCATAAACAGCAGAAACGATCTCCGCAAGCTTCTGCACCTCGAATTTCTCTACAAGGAAAATAAGGTATGTGCGCTTAAGGTGCGCCTGATGCTCTGGAGCTGAGTTCAGCCACTGTCAGAGCGCTCTCGGGCCCTGCCAAGCCATCAGAGGCAGGGGGCCGGAGGCGGGCCACGCCTGCGGTCATGGTCACGGTCACGGAGAAACAGATCCAGCCCAGGGCCGGCGAATCCCGAGCGTGCGCTGGGTTCCCGTCTCCGCCAGGCCACGTGTGCCCAGCCTGTGTGGCTCGTTTCGAAACCTGCACCTGTGACCAGTTATTCCCTCTGCTCCCTCCTCCCCCATGAGGCTATTTTTAGTCAGACTGGGCTCACGAATATACTATTCAGTTATACTGAAATTTTCCATTCCCTGCCTGCGTAAGATTTTCCTTCTTCAGTTCTGAGTAATACCTTTATTCCCAAGTCTCCTGTGACGTTTAATTCAGGCAGAAGCGAGGCTGGGTTCTGCTCGCCCAGGTTGAGTTGAGGGTGGGTAGGGGTAGGTGGGGCTTCCATGATCCCCCAGCCTCAATTTACCTCACCCCCTGTTCCAAGCTGTCATGGCACCCTTTTTTTTCTTCCTTGTACTTGTCACGCTTATAATAGAGTATTTGTGCTTGTCACGCTTACAGGGTATTTGTGGGTTGTTTAATACGCATCTGCTTCCCTACCACCTTGAACACAGGAGGCGGCCAGAGATGCTGTGTCTTTTGCGTACTCTGATGTCCCCATACTTAACAGGTTGCCTGGTGGCGTAGCGAATAGTCAGTACTACTTTGTGGGTTATGTGACTGACCGAACCAGTGACTAGTCGGATGAATGAAACTGCCGTCTGACCTAACTGCTCTTTCTGCTATGAAGACAGAATCTTCTCATTTAAGGATGGGCTCTCCGGCAGATGCTGCCTTGTGGGAGGGCATAGTATCCGAGTTAGGAAAGAACCTAATGATCATATAGTTAACCATTTATCATAATTAAAAAAAAAAAAGGCAATAAAAAGCTATTTCCTGCAGAATTCCAATACATGAAACAAAGAAAGGGAGCAGCCCTGTTTCCTGTGGGGATGAAGAGATCCTGCCCTCTTGACCTCTGGCACAGCCCCTCAGGGCTGAGCTAAGCAGCTTTTAAGAACGGATAGGATGGGGACCCCACTGGGGGTGCTGTGAGACGGAGGAGGGGGGCTTGCCAAGGCCTCACAGTCAGCTGCGGGGTAGG
The DNA here is from genome assembly GCA_003508835.1 of Eonycteris spelaea. Taxonomy (NCBI): domain Eukaryota; kingdom Metazoa; phylum Chordata; class Mammalia; order Chiroptera; family Pteropodidae; genus Eonycteris; species Eonycteris spelaea. The sequence goes on from PUFA01000036.1 coordinate 3,399,806, forward strand.
GGTGCAGCTAGAGCCGCATCCTGTTTCGGGAATAGCAGTCAGGCTTCCTTGAGTGGCAACCCTCCTTTCAAACGAAGTCCTAGCAGATCGGCTTCACACAGGGGCGGGACGTCTCCTGGTCCTCCAAGGCTGTTTCTGAGACACCCAGAAGAACCTCAGAACAGCTCAGAAACCATCCTTGTGCCTATGGGAGCTCCAGGGAGGAGCTTAGGCCAGGCTCCCCTCAGGAAAGTGAAGGGTGGAATTTCAGGCAAACCTGTAAAGCTCAGCCAGCTGGCATCAACCCCGCAGGAACATTCGGGGTGCCAGAAGTTCTTGGGCTCCGCTTGGAAGAGAAAGAGCAATGGCACCAGGTGAAGTCCTATCAGAGTCTCAGTAAAGGCATCAACTAGATGCCCTTTGTCCTCCGAGTTCTAGGGTGACACTCAGGCTCCTCCATCTCCTGGATGCGCTCAGCCAAAGTCTTGTAGAAAGAAGCCCGTTGCATATGCCCATTTGCTGCATTTTAAGGCAGGAGAATGGGCTGTCCATTCTAGAAATATTTTTTCCTAGATAGTGAGACAGTGAACCAGAGGAGTCAATGAACCACTGTGGTACAGCGGCATTTTTCTGTAAATGCATCTTCACCTAATTTCCTAGAGGTATCTTTGCCATTCAAGTTCTTTTTATTTCTTCACTATAATATAGTCTCCCTAAGGTAACTATTATCTTAAGATACTTAAGATGTTTTCATTAGCTCTTGATAAGTACCTTGATTATTTGATTTATACAGTAGTTATTAGCTGTTATACAATGAGCTGGAGTTTATATTTTACAGAAAAAAATACTTATTAATCTATCTATTGCATAATGACTTTGACATTCACACAAAGCTGGTGTGATTCTAGGGAAGCCCTGCAATTTTATGTTAATTCCAGTAACTTGTCTTTCCCTATTAAATCTACGATAGATAAAAATGCCTGTGTAAAACTGAGGTTTTGAGAAACAGTGTCTAGATTCCTACAACAGCATTGTCTATTATAAGCAAAGTGATATGAAAACCATAATTCAGTATAATTCAGGTAATCCAGGGCCCTAAGCCTCTTAAATTGAAAAAGGAAGGAGGCCAAAATAAATTTTATAACATCTTTCCCCTGACTCTCTTCCTTGTAAGTTTCATTTAAACTTAGACAAAGTATTTTTGAGATCCTTTACTAAAAAAATAAAATATATATATATATTAATATATATATATATATATATAATAATTAATATATACATATAATATTATAAAACCATCCCTTGATTTGGACTGCCTGACGAATCTGTAGAATTTGGTCATAAGCCGCTGGCTGTGGTCCTGGTCTCAGAGTTCTGCAGTGTAGACCAGGGGAATAAGGAGGGGGAAGGACGGGAGGAGCCCCAGGTCCCCTGTGCGCGAGGCTCTTGGTCAGGCGCGTTACCGCTCTGGGACGACCCCGTGGCACGGCTTAGTCCTCGAGGCCAGCCTGTGGCTTGCTGCTTGCCTGACCGTGCCCGTCCCAGTTCCTGAGGGGGATTGTAAAAGAAATCGGGGCTCCGGTCTGTGCCGTTCTGGTTTAGGAAGACACAGTGAGGGCTGGGGGTATGTATTTTTTTTTTTTTTTAAATATCCAATTTGATACAGCCAGGGTTGGGAAATACTGATATCATTTATCCAAAACTGATTGCCGAAGAGTTTCATTTTATCTTTTTGTTTCCTTTTTTTTTTTTTTTTTAATGATTGGGGTGGAAACGGAATCGACGCTGCCCGCCTCTCCTCTGTGCTCTTTGCGATAACCCACCGCCGCATCGTCCAGTAGTCCCCAGGGGCCAGCGTCAGGTGCTGAGCACACAAACAGAGAGAATACTCAGGTCCCAAATGTTTGTAAACTTGTGGAGTTCGCAAGCCCCAAAGGCTTCATTTTTTTTTAGCGAAAAGGTACATATTTTATAAAGTTATTCCTAGGAGAAAAAAAAAAAAGAAGAAATTTGAATTGAAATCGCATCCCCCGACTCACACGACGGATGCTGGTTCTTTTTGTCTTCATCCCTGCGTCAAAACACGGTCCTTCGCCTTTCAGTGACATCTGAAAGAACGTGTGCCTGGGGGGAAGTTGACAAACTCTGTCCGAGAATTGGAATAGCCCTCTTTCCACCCTTCCTCGGAAGCTATGCATGCGATTAATGAGATGTTTTTCTTTCACGGCCAGGCCAAGGAAAATCCTTTGAAAACAAACCTTGAGCTCATTACCAGATACTTCCTGGATCACTCGGAGACGCTGCGAACAGTTTCACTCAGGAAGCACCAATTCCTGCACTCTCAAATGCGAAGAAAAACAATAAACTGCCGAAGAGGTGCTCGGAGACCACGCTGGTAAATATATACGACCTTGCAGACGACGAGGCGGCATGGAGATCTGCACTGTCAGAAGCGGGCAAAGCCAGGTATCTCTTCTCAGTCACACCGTGGCTTAGTTTCCTACTGCTGCTGTAACGAATTAAGCTCAGTGGCTGTGACAGTCAGGGTTCCCCAGGGAAACAACAGAATCAATAGGAAAAGAGAGAGAGGGAGAGGACGAGGGAGAGGGGAGGGCGAGAGAGAGACCGAGAGACAGAGGATGTGTGTGTACCTGTGTGTACATACACATAAACATTGTATTTTAAGAAATTGGCTTGCATGATCGTGGGGGCTGTCAAGTCTGAAATCTGCGGGGCAGACTGGCATGCTGGCAACCCGGGCAGGGTTTCTGTGTTGCGGTCTTGAGGCAGAATTACGTATTCTCTGGGAAACCTTAGTTTTTGCTCTAAAGGCCTTCAACTGATTGAACGAGGCCCACCCCTATTATCTAGGGCAGTCTCCTTTACTTTATGGCAACTGATTGTAGATATTAATCACATCTAAAGAAGCTTCATGGCGATATGTAGGATAATAGTTGACTAACCAGCTGGGCATCAGCGCTTAGCCAAGTGACATATAAAATTTAACCATCATGGTGTCTTCGAGTGACAGGAATTTGTTATCTTATAGTTCTGGCTTTCAGAAGTCCAGAATTGGTCTCCTTAGCGTAGTGGCTTTGAGGGGAGACTCTGTTTCCTGTCCTTTCAGCTTCTAGTGGCCTCCTACGTTCCCTGGCTTGCGGCCGCTTCCACCATCTTCAGAGGACATCTCTCCAACCTGTGTTTCTGTCATCGCATCCCCTGCGACTGACTCTTGACCCTCTGTCTCCCTCTAATAAAGATCCTTGCGATTCCACTGGGTGCACCCAGATAACCTAGGTCTCTCACTTAGCCGCATCTGCCAAGTCCCTTTTCCGTGTGAGGTGATGGATTCACAGATGCCAGCGGTCAGGATGTGAATGTCTTTGGGGGGGGGGCATTGTTCCACCTTCTTCACTCTGCACTTTCAAAACGCCTGCCCTGGGGCACTGGTAGTTTATTCTGGAGGCCCCAGGAATGGACCACTTTGTGATGGAGGATGCTTATGGTTCAAATGTTACATTTGAGTTTCATGATTTGCAAGGGTCAGGGGCTTGTTTTGTTAGCGTTTTCTTAAAAGGCAACCAAATACTGCAGTGATGGATGAATCCGAAAAATCAGGTCTTTTGGAACTCTTAGGAAGAAAATGAATTGGCATTCTTGACTGAAGCTCTATTATTCGGAAAACAGTCATGTTGAATTACAACCTTGACATGCTGCACGTCGTCAGTGAGAATGAGTCTCGCTCTCTGAGAACAAGTGTTTTCTTCCAGCTCTGTTGAAAAGCGGTTCCTTTTCTGAGAGGAGCCATAGCTGAGGGCCTGGGTGTCAAGCTGCCGAAGGATGGGAACCATTAAAAAAATTCACGCAAGGCTTGAGATGTGGAGGTTAATGAAGGCGGATGAAGAAGACATTTCCTCCTTCACGGGCATTTGAAATATTTCCCAAATGACAAAAAACTGCGATGCAGTAGTCGAAGCCCGTGACTTCTGCCTAGTCGCCCAGGCCACAGACTTGGGTGTTATCCTTGACTCCTTCTCGCCTGTTATTTTTACATCTCTGAGTCCTTAACGAGAGTAAACTCTTTCCTGCTTTCTCTGCCCAGTGGCAGCGGCCTCACCTCTTTCCCTCGCTAACTCCCAGGGGCCCTCCTCTGGTCCGCCGGTGTCTAGTGACCTCCTCAAGTCCACCCTTGACCTAAGGCAGTGTGAGCTTTCCACCAAACAAGTTTGGCCATGCTACGTGCTGCTGAAAGGCCTTCAGGCGCTCTGCCCGTGGCTTTGAGGAGAAAATCCAGGGTCCTTCTGAGAACTTGGAAAACCCTCTCTGTGGTCAGACGGCCCACCCGGCGTGTCCTGCTTCTCCAGGCCTCGGGTTGGTACCTGGGGCCTTCCCCTGCCTGCTCGTTTTTTCAGACTCAGGCACTGCCGTCCCTGGAAGCCCTTCTGCATCTCCCCCAGGCTGGTGCCAGACCCTTCTTCTGCCTGACGTGCCCTGATCAGAGCAGTCACAGCACGCATGACCGCTTCTCTCACGTGTGACCTGGTGCTTGGTGCCGAGCGGCTGTCAGCGCCCCCTTATGCCAGAGTCCAGTGGTAGGAGACACCCCAGCCGGGTCGGAGGAGTGCCGGCTCCGCGTGACCCGCTCTGCGCGCGGGTCTCTGTCCCCTGTTCCTGCTCCTGTTCCTGCTCGTTCTTTCTCACTCCCGCCCTGCTGCTCCCACTGGCTCCCACCCCCTTGTTCTCCCTTGTTTTCTCTGTCTCATAGACGCGCACACCCCGGCTTTCTCTCTCTCTCTCGCTTGTTCTCTTTCTGTTTCTCTCTTTCGATGCCAAGCAGCGCAGAAAAAGACGCGATTTCCCTGGGTCATTTTGCTGACCCTGAACTGCGCTGGGGAGAGCCCGGCTCGCTGCAGCCAGCCGCCTGTCGTCGCTCTTGGTGGGGGGGGGGGGCGTGCGGCGAGGCAGCTGGCAGGTCTGGAATGGGGACACTCTTTATCACTGCGGATCTAAAATACCTGAGGCTGTTTGAGGAATCCTCTCATGGATCATCGACTCTGAGTTTGTTTCTTGTTTCCTGGTCTCGCTTTATGGGCCGGACCCGCCCTGATAGGAAGGGATTTTCTGTTTACCTTTAAGGACACAGCGCCAGCTGGTTCGGAAGGCCCCGCAGGGTTGCCAAGGGCTTGCTCTGAGCTCACGGTGAAGGTGGAATTTATTATCATTGTTAGTGATTCCGCCCGGGGAGTCCGTGTTAATGGAACTGTCCCTTTTTTGCAGACACGACAGTCTTGATGGGGATGCACTTGGTAACTTGGTATCACCCAGAAGGCCCCGCACAAAAGTAAGCCTGTGCAGACGGTGCCGGCTGAAAGTCTCCCTGTGGCCCCCGCGTGGGAGAAGATGGATAAGCTCCAGCCGTCAGAGCCGCCCCTGGACACGAGGAGGGTGGGCGAGAAGGCCAGGCCAAAGTGCGGCCTGATCGTCCGAGGCATGATGGCTGGGCCCACCGCCAGCTCCCCGCAGGTGGGGTGATTGTTCTGAGCGGAGCGTGAGGACCGGGGAGGGCTTAAGTGGCTGCCTGGGTTTATTTTGGGGTACCTTACAAGACAGCCCAGGGTGAGGGGATCCAGGTAGCAGGGTGGGGAGAACACCTGCCTCTGCTTTCTTTCTGGCTCTAGTGTCAGCTCCCTGTGGGACCACGGGCAGGCCTCCTGTCCCTCCCTGCCTCAGCTTGCCCATCCTGCCAGCGAGTGGGTGCCATGGTTTCGGGGTGCTCTGCTGAGGGAGAGCACATCCACCTGGCTTTCTCATCGCAGTTCAGGAGTGCGGGAAGCCATCCAAGTGTAGGGAACTTCTTTTTAATTTTTATTTTATTTATTTATTTTTTTAAGCATGGAAAAACACATTTTTTTGCACTGACGTTATAAGGAAATAAAATTTCTAAGTGAATCAAACCATAGACACAATCCCTTTACAGGTTGTTTTCCTCTATCATGTCAGGTTACATAACTAAAATTAAGCAACTTGAATCCGATCGTTTTAAATCAGACTATAAATAAAAAACAAAAATAAACAGGAGGAGGGGAAAAAGTGTTTAGCCACTTTCACAGTTCAGCTTGAGAATGAACTTGGAGAATGAGGCACACCATCTTTTTTATTTTTTAAAACATGATAATTGAAAGGGGAAAAGAAACCCCAATCCTTATGGTTTCATTTGCTTTGCTTTCAAAAAACGCATTCTAAAAATTTAACATCGTTTTATAATGTCACTTAGAAGGGACTGTGATAGGGTCCCGTTAGGTCGGGAGACTAAACCAAATGAGAAAGTAAATGTAGAAGAAGTTCATAAAACAACAGAGGAAAATCAAACACCAAACTTAAAAAGTATAGCATCACACAAATCGGGGAGCCCGAGCAAACAAAATTGAGGTGGTCCTTGCGCGTGGCTGGTCCCCTACACGCCTACGTGCTCACCCGCAGGTGTGACTGGCTGTGGAGATGGCAGTGCTGCAGGAAGCCCTGCGCGCAGAAGCGGACCCCTCCCCGCCTCTGCCTGCGTCTTGTGAGATTGTCAAACGACGTCTTTATGTCTCTTGGCTGTGGTCCTGTTTGTTAGACCAGGTGTCTAAGAGAAGGTGAGGGTCTGCTTCATTCTGTGAGGTTCTGACCATGCCTTGACAGCATGTCCCATCCTAGGTGTCTTGTACTTGAAGAAGGACTTTCGTAAACTGGACCATGTCTCGAGGAGAAGAACTAGGAAGGTGAAGAGTGTGGAGGAAGTCGAAAGATTTGGGAATGTTTAATCGAGAGGATAAGGCTTGTGCAATGTGAGGCAGAATGTAAGAGATTCCTTTGAATACGGAAGTATGACTAGCTTGGTCCCACGATGGCAAAAATGTGGCCCTCGGGTGACCTTTCCTCTGACGCTGTGCCTGTGGCCGACATTGCTAGCTGATCTCAGTGCCCCTTTTCCTATCGAATGTGGGTGTGACTTCAGAACCTCCCAGGTATCTTGGCAGTTACTCCCAATGGTTAGACTGGAGTGGCGAGTGAGATGCACCCTATTCGCCATCTTGAGCTTAGGCTGTAAACCCCAAGGAGCAGGGACTCCGCCACGTTTGAGCACAGAGCCTGGGGTGTGGCCCTTTGCTGGGCTGAGTGGTGTAGACTTGCTTGGTGGCTCCAGAGAGCATCAGTAGGACCACTGGGTGGGGCCGGGATGAGGAGCTCACAGTCAGAGCTGCCTCGGCAGCGGGATAGGCCATTTTGGAAGGAACTAGACTAGAGGTGTTAAGGGGAAGCCAGGTACCCCGTCTGCTGAGGACATTGCAGAAGGGGTTCCCATCTGGTTGAGTTTAAACTACAGTGGCAGTTCTCATGATCTCTTTATACTCTTAAAACTATTGAGGAGCCCAAGGAGCTTTAGTTTATGTGGGTTATGTCTGCTGATAGTTACTATGTTAGAAATTAAAACTGAGAAATGAAAAAATACTTACATGTTAAATCATTAAAAATAACATTAATAAGCCTATTTATTACATTTAACACATTTTTAAAAACGCTATATTTTTCCAAACAGAAAAGTAATGATATGAGTAGCATCGTTTTGCATTTTTGCAAATCTCCTTCATGTCTGGCTTTAGTAGAAGACGGTTCGAGTCTCATATTTGCTTCTGCATTCGGTCTGTTGCATTATGGCACTTTAGTTGAAGAAGTTGAGGAAAATCGGGCCTCATACAGATATGCAGTTGGAAGCAGGAAAAGTATTTTAATCGTCTTTTCAGAAAACTCGAGATATCCTTTGATACTACACTCGAACTAGACACCTTGTAGTTTCTTAATGTAGAATCTGCAACCGTACCAATGGACTTTGGGTGCTTTGTCCATGCCCTTCGGTCTGTCTTGCGCCTGACTGAATCTTTTACCACTGCATGGTTTCGTAACATGATACCTTGGTTATTTGGAAAATACTGGCTCACTAAATTACATAGATCTTCCGAATATTGACACATTTCATTATAAAAAAAAAATCACATTTGTTGATGTTGCCACCTAACTCATCAGAAAAGTTTTTAGGTATTGAAAGCACCCAAACTCACAGGGGGAGATACAAGTTTTCCCCAAATTGTAATTTTTACCTGGAAATTTGTGTTTCGTCACTGACGACAATGCATCACTGATTTCCCTTGAAGTGACAGGTCAATTTATTTCCGAGGAAATGCCTGACAAATACCCAAGCCTGAATAACCATGAAAAAAAAAAAAAAAAAAAAGCAAGTTCAGCTCACAGCTCCGACATCTGACAGGTGCTTTTCCTCGAGACAGTTGTCATCCTCTGCCTCCAGCAGAGTGCTTACCTATACCTCCCATTTTGTCACACAGAGTGTCAAAGAGGGTCAAGATTCCAGACTGTGAATAATCTTTGTGCATCAGCTTGGACGTGGCCAAGTGAGATTAGCACTTATTCGTTTTTATTGCAAGCGGTGAATGCCTTGGGTCCCACTGAAGTTTGGCGCCGCTGCCTCGATTCCTCCTGAAGCCCAGCAGATCTTCCCGCGGGTGCTTTTGCACCATCACGGCAAATGGCAACACGGGGAACAAGGGCAAATCATTCGCGTTATTGTTACGAAAATGGGTTCGAGCTCCCTGAAAGGGTTTGGAGACCCCAGAGGCTGGCAGACCACCCTTTGAGAACTGGTGGACTTGATGAACTCCAGGGTCCTGTCCTACCACGACAGTCTGATCATCAGGTCCGTGCAGCGGAGACCCCCGTCATGCCTGAGCTGTGGGAGGTCTGGCCTGGACCTGCTTTCCTGCCGAGAGATTGCCCCCCAAGTTCTCTGTTTAGTGATCGTTTTATGTGGTTTTTTTTCCCCCTGGGGTAACGGGGTCCTGTGAAGCTCATTGAAGGATGGGTGTTTGTAGAATTTCCCCAGGTTTTCTGGAAGGTCCTTTGGCCATACTTACTGGTTGCTCAAGAGAAAAGAGCAAGGTTTGCTCGGTATTTCATCATTTTCTGTTACTAGATCAGCTCTGTACTTATGAAGGATGAGTAAGAGGCTGGGTTCCCTGCCCTTGGCAGAAGTTGGGGTCTGCTTAGGAACAGTGACTAATGTGTTCCTCGCTCCGTGGCAGGGGATGCCCTGGGTGGCGTTTGGAGGATGTTTATAGTGCCTAGTAATTTCTGCCGAGAGAGAACACTACAGAATTAGTTGTTCTTATTCCAGCACAGGCTTTGCTGGGGCCTAGGGCTATTTCTGGGGATGCTGAGAGGTCCAGGAAAAGCCCAGTGGGTGTATTTTTGTCCCTTTCCCTGACTCCCCCACCCTAGATTGGTACCAACGTGCGTTCCCATTTCCTCAGTTAATCAGTGATAGTGAGAGAGGACATAATCAGTTGGTTCCTTTGGAATTCCTTAATTTCGAAAACGAAGCAAATCTTGGTGCTGAATTGGTATAGGTCACTGAGCTGGGAGCTTTGTAGACACCAGAGATGCATGAAGAATGGCCTTTGCCACTCCTGGAGTCCTGGCAGGAGGGAGTAAGGCCATAAGTAAGTGGGGACAAGGGCGAAGATGCAGAGCAGTAGCTGACATGCGACTTGGGATGGGTCCGGCTTTGCGTGAGTGCCTTCCCAAGGTCTCCCTCTGTCACCACGGCCCTGTGGGAGGGAGCACTGCAGGTCCCCAGTTCCTCCGAAACTTTGGGCCAGGTGTGTTTTGGAATTTAGAATTTTGTTTTTGTTTTTGTTTTTGTTTTCGGAAAAGAAATACAGCGCATAAACCACGTACCACCTATTGCCTGTACTAGGGTTAGGGAGTAGCAGCCCATGAGTGAAAGCTCTAGCTTTTCTGCAACGAAATATGAAAACTCACACTTTCAAAAGGACCAAGCAATCTCAAAGCAGTTAAAAACAATTGTTACAGGACTTTCAAATAATTTTTTTCCCAGAGGTTTTGGGATTTAGGAATTATGGATCGTGGATCGTGGGCAGTTTATATGACAGGAGAGGGAAGCGGGGAACAGAGACGTTCAATAACTTGCATCCGGGGACACAGCTTGTCACAGGAATGAGAACCCAGGCCTGACCCGGAAGCCACAGCTTCACCTGCTGCTGGACCCTGCCTCCCGTAAGGGAGTGGGAGAAAGGCTGAGGCGTGCTTTTGGGGTTCACGCAGGTGGGGTACAGTGATCTCATTACAGGACTGGTAGCCTTGGAGTGTCTCCTCGAAGAGTAGCCAGGATTTTAAGACTTGGGGATGAGGATAGACTCTCCTGGAGGAGGGAACATCATGGGCAAATGCTTGAAGTGGGATGAGGTGTTTTCCCACCTCCCTCGAAGGGGTCCTCACCGCTTCTGTCCTTGTCCCTTTCAGGATTCTCTCCGAAGGCGCTCCCTGAGGCGGCCCCCCGCCCTGAGTAGCGTGACCCTGCCCCACGAGGAGGAGGAGGAGGAGAGCCGGAGAGCCCCGGAGCTCTCCACTCGCTCGCCGGCCTGTCCGGCCCCACGGGAGGGCTCGGCTTCCAGCGCCAGGATCCCCCTGGGCCCGCTCAGCGAGCCCACCTCAGAAAAGCCCAGAGCCACGCCCAGCAGCCCTCCTCGCTTGCGGAGCCCAGGGCTGCTCCAGCGGGGGAGCGGCCGTGGGGAGCACTTTCAGAGGACAGCGCGCAGCCGTGGACAGCGGCCCAGAGACCAGCAGGACGCCCTCAAAGTTCTTGCCTGGTGGGAATGCCAGGACCACCCAGGAGAGGCTGGAAAGAGTGTTCAAAAGGCAGGGGAGCCCGTCCCTGCCCCTCAGGTGAGCGTGCTGTGCCTAGGGGGTGGCTCTTCCCGGGGAACCGTCCAGTCCCTGGCTGCGCCTTGGGGTCTCTGAGCAAGACTGTGAAGTAGGGAAGATGATGGTGGTCACTGTCAGGGAGAAAGCAGCCCAGAGTGCACATGCCCAGGAAGCTGCTGGGGAGGTTTGCTGGACCCTTCTTATTTGTTCCCAAAGTCGAGGAGGCTTTGGCAGGTGGTTCCCACACAACGCTGCCGTGGCATGGTCAGGCCGACATGGTGGAAGAGATGCTTGCTGTGGGAGACCAGCTCCCACAAGGCTCCTTGGGGCTATTATTATTATTTTTTAACTATGTCCTTACTCCTCCTCTTATTCTTTCACGGTAGACCTTGGTGATTCCTACATTGAATGATTTTTGAATGTTAACCTAATCTTATATTCCTGGAACAGAGCCCACTTGGCTCTGATATATTATCTTTTTACATGTCGTTGGGGTTAATTGATTAGTATTTTGTGTAGGGTTTTGTACATAAGTTCATGGAGGAGATTGGCTGGCAAATTTCCTTTTTGGCCACAGCCCCATCGGATTTTGGTACCTAGAATGAGCAAGAATTAACCCCTCTTTTTTCCTTTCTCTCGAAGAGTTAGTGTAGATTGGTGTTATTTCTTTCTTGACTATCGAGGAGAGTTCACCAGTGAAGTCTTCTGAGCATCAAGTTGAAAGATTTTAAATTATGAATTCAGTTGAAAAAACTTTAAATTCAAGTTTTCAATTTCTTCATGGATCGAGTTTGCAAATTGTATTTTTCCAAGGAATTTTACCATTTTATCTCTATTTTAAATTTATTGGTACAAACTTATATAATTATAGTATCCGCTTGTTTTCACTTTAAAGTCTGTAAGGTCTGCGGGGCTGTCTCTTTCCATTCCTGAAACTGGTAGTTTCTGTTCTCCTCGTCATTTAAGGAGTCTTATTAGGGGATTATCAGTTGTATATGATTTCAAAGAGCTAACTTTTGGCTCTGTTTATTTTCCACTTCATTGACTTCCACTCTTTTATTCTTTCTTTTATTCTACTTTCTTTGAGTTTAATTTACTACTATTTCCTGTTTTATCAATATGGATCTTAAACAATTGATTCTTAGCCTTCTTCTTTGTAATATCTTTTAAGGTTACAACTTTCCCTCTAAGCGATGTTTTGTATCCCATGTGTGAATGTTACATATTCATATAATTTAGTTAAAATATTTTCTGACTTCCATGGTGATTTCTTCTTTTGACCTGTGGGTTATTTAGACATGAATTGATTAATGGGTATTGATCTCTTTGTTTTTGATTTCTAACATTTTCACTCTGGTTATATCCATTCTGTATGATTTCAATTCTTTGATATTTGTTGAGATTTCTTTATAGTCCAGTATATATGTAAAGCTTATTATCTTTATAAGCAGTATATATTTGATAATTTTTTATTTTAATTGGAATAAATACTACACTTACCTTTTCCTTTTGCTTGAAGAACTCTTTAGTATTTCTTTAACACGTGTGTTATAATAATATTTTTTTAGTTTTTGTTTGGAAATGTCTTATTTTGACTTTATTTTTGAAGGATTTCAGTGGGTATAGAATTCTAGATTGGTGCTTTATTTATTTCTCTTTTTCCAGTATTTTAAGTATGTCTTTCCATTGCCTTAGGCTTTCACCTTATCTTTTGATAAATCAGTTTACATTTTTATTGTTACCCCCATGAAAGTAATATGTCTTTTTTTTTTTTAAACCTCTGGCTGCATCTGCCTTTCTCCCCAAACCCCTCCACCATCCCCATCGTCTTGTTAAAGATTTTCTCCTTCTTTGATTTTCAAAAGTTGTGCTTAGCTGTGGTTTTCTTTGATGATTCTGCTTGGTATATGTAGACCTTCTTGAAGTTGTGGATTAACATTTTACGGCAATTTTGAAAAATCGTTTATTATCTTTTCAAAGATGCTTTTGTCTCATTCTCTTTTTCCTGTCCTGGGACTCCCATGTGCTCGACCTTTTCACTGTGTTCCGTGGGTTTTTAAAAAGATTCTTTCCCGTATTTTCCATTTCTTTCTCTCTGTACTTCAGTCTAGATATTTTCTCTTGATCTGAATTCCAATTCACGTTTCTTCTTTTCTGCCATGTCAAATATGCTATTAAATATATTTAATAAATGCTTAATTTCAGTTACTTTATTTTTCAATTTTAGACGTTATATTTCTTTTCTAAAAATAGGTTTCAATGTTCTGTGAAATTCTCCATCTTCCTATATTTTCTTTAGCATATTATTCGTAGTTGTTACGAAGCTGCTATCTGGTAACTTCCGTACCTGGATCACCCATGTGTCTATTGCTATTGTCTATTTTTCTTTTGCATTTTAGTCATTTTTCCCTATTTCTTTGCAGTGCTGGTAATTTTGAATGACTTCCAGACATTGCAATGAATAATTATGTAGGCTCTGGTTAGGTTAATGTTACCTTCCTCGAAAGAGGATTTAATTTTCTTTTGGAGGATGTTAAGCTCCTGTTAGTTTTAGACTTTACAGAATATCTTCTTTCATTCTGTTATCTGTCTGATAACTTTTATCATTATCTCCTTTGTTGAACAGAAATCTTTAATTTTGGTATAGTCAGTCTCTTGTTTGACATATGATTTGCATTTTTGAAGTTTTTTATTATTATGTTTATTATTATTAAGTTTTTTTATTATTATGTTTTTATTATGTTTTTATTATTATGTTTTCTTGCTTTTAGGTTTCAATGGTTTTCTTCAATACTTTTTTCTATTAACTATATAGTTTTAACTTTCACATTTTGGTATTTTTATTTTTTTCCACATAGTAAGACAGTTTTCCTAATGCCGTCTACTCTACAATCTGTTCTTTATCCCCTTGATTTATGAAGCCGCTTTATTCTTTACTAAGTTCCCACATGGACACGAGCCTGTCTTTGAGCTTTCTACTGTTTCGTTGGTCTTTTGTCATTTTTAAAAACGAAAACTACGCAACTATAGCTTTATTACTGCGGCTTTGTAGTTATAGCTTATTATTCTTGGTAGGGCTAGTCCCCCTTCTTCTCCTTTCTTTTAAGGTTGATATAGATAAATATAGATCTTTATTTTTTCTGCAGGCCTTCCTGTCTGTTCCCCCAACATGTCTGTTCCTACGTGAGGAAGAATTGGCTTGTCCCCGCTGTAAAGGCCCTGCTCCCAAATCATCTCACGTCTGTTTCTTCCTTGTCATTCAGGTGTCTGGACTCAGGGTGGTTTTGTTTGAATAACTTCACCTCCACCTCAACTCTTGCCTCTTTTACTGTCACCACAGCATCTGTCATTGCTTGAAATCATTCAATCATTCATTCATTCATTCATTCATTCATTCATTTATATGTGTCTCCCCCACAATGGGAGGGACTTTGATATTCCCTGCACCTAGAATGGTACTTGGTACACAGAAGGCACTCAATGAATATTTACTACTATTATTACTACTGCTACTAATAACAACAATAACAAGATCAATAAGCTTTTGATGTTGGCCTATTTTATGCAAAACACTCTTCTAAGTATTTTAAGTAAATTTACTCTTTTAATTCTCGTGAAAGTTCTACGATAGGAATACTGTTATTATCCCCACTTCACAGGTGAGGACACTCAGAAGTTGCTTTACTGGACCAGGTTTGTACCCCTAGTGAGAGGCAGAGCAGGGGCTTGAACCCAGGAAGCTAGCTGCAGAGCCCAGTGAAGACGTGAAGGATGGGGTCACTCTCTCCCTGGGTAGAAGCCCTTTCCACAGCCTTCGGACGGTGACTGGCTTCAGCCTGAACACCTCCAGGGGCGGGGAGCTCCCTGCTTCCCACGGCACTCTGCCCATGGCACTCTGCATCATTCCGACTATTAGGGAAACTCTTCTTCACACTGTGTTAACATCTGCTGCCTGGAGTTCGACTCGGAGGGCCTTGTTTTGCCGTCCAGGGCCCGAACATGTGTGCCTGGAAAAGAGAACAGCTCTTCATACCTGCAGGTTGGGGGTCCTCAGGCTGCAGTGGTCTGGGAGCGATGGTGGGTTGAGGAAGAAGAGGTGGCTGGAGGATCAGGAGGCCTGGGGCCTAGTCCTCCCTTTGTCCCGGCTGACCCGGATCGGTTATTTGTCTCTGGGCCTCAGTGTCTCTGACTATAAAATGTGTCTTTCCAGCTCATGCATTTTGCTGGCCTACGATTCTTACTTCCTGAGCTCTCTGATACAGAGATATTCACTGAGTACCTATACTTCACAGCGCACTTGGGAGGTGTGGCACATGGGCTCTGGAGTCTGAGGACCCGGACTGGCAAACCAGCTGTGCCCTTTATAACTGCTGTGGCCTTGGACCGGTTATTAAACCCTTAAAAGGTGGTGTGGCCTTTGTCTCATAGGAAGAAGGGCAGCAGGTAAAAGTGCTTCAACAGCCCCCTCCCCCAGAACCAGACGAAGTATAACCATTAACTGTTTTCTAATGTTGACCTTTTATATTAGTCAGTCAATAAACATTTGGGGGCCTTGGTTTTTACCTAACACTTATTCCTATTTGCTGGGTACCATGCTGAGCATGTGCATATATTCTCTCATTAGCTCTTCATAATAATCCATTGGGGTGGATATTATCATTGGAGTATTTTTTTTTTTTGAGTCCTCACCAGATAGTATTCTCTTCCTCCTCCTGAATTCCGAACACCTGGACTAATAAAACAGAGGTATCAGTTAGATTGGAGTAAAATGGATATTGTCTCTGTGATTGATAACAGCAAGTCAGGAGGCCTGTGGGCCCTGAGCTGACAGACTTCCCCACCTCATCTCAGACCCAGGGCAGGTCACCTGACATAGTCACGTGGTGGGAGGGGCCAGGCCCTGGAAGAGCAGCTCACTCCTGAGAGGAGAAGGGGTGCAGCCAAGCCTCACATTCCCCTTTTCTTTCTTCCCCCAGGTAGCCAATCAGATAAGTCTCACGTCCTCCCTCGGGCTGGAATGAGTAAAGGGGAGGAGATTAAAGGTTTACACCAGGAGGAGACCAGTATAGCTCCCTCTAAACTCCCAGAAGACACCGGGAGTGGAGAACAAGCATCTTCCCACCCGGCAGTTATTATCCTCATTTTACAGATGAGAAAACTGAGGCACAGGGAATTGAAGGAAGCTGTCAAGGTTCTGGGCGGGTGCAGGCCCAGAAGCTCACTGTTGGGTGGATGGAATATGGGTTAGGTTTCAGCCGTGTCTCACCCCCTCAGCTAGGCGTTTTTGTGTGGCGCAGGTACAACGTAACTGAATGCAGCACCCTTGGTTTGAAAGAGGGCCAAAATAATTCCACTTGCTAAAGCTAACGGCCCACCCCTGCCCTTCCCAGCTCCCCTCCATCAGTCCCATTCTCCTCCCTCCATTTATTTCATTCAACTGAGTAAACAGGAGTCTGAGTCCTAGTGCGTATCAGATCCCATGAGCTCCTCAAGGTGAGAGAGGGATGTACCTATGTATTCTTTTAACACATGACGAAGGCAGTGAGATGACAGCCCTGTAAGCGCAGAATATGTCCCATCACTCAGCCCTCACGGAGCTGGAGGAAAGGCGGCTACTTGGAGCCTTTTCTAAGCCTTGTACTGTCCGCTCAGGGATGGCCATGGAAGCCACACCTAGGGCAGGGAGAATGCATGTGTCCTGGGGGAGAGGGGACAGGTGGAGGGATGACCTGCTGAGATCTCTGTGCATTAAGGCTCTTCTAACTCCGACTCCTTAGGTCTACCCAGTTGTTGATGGGCCTATTTCTGCTTTGATTTTTGTTTCTCTCCTGGGTCCTTTGATCTTAGAAGAAACTTAGAAAGTTTGTCATCTGGGCTCCCTTTCTGGGGGGATGTAGCTGGTTGGGGCCATCTGTCATCTGTCACTGGCTCTCAGGGCTGCCCTCATTGGGTTCCTCTCACCATCAGAACCGCTGGACTCTGGCCTGGCCTGGGCAGGCCTGGCGCCCTTGCCTCACGCTGCTTCCCCATCACGCTGTGCTACAGGCAGGGCCTTCCTCTACACATTTGTATGTCACTTCCCCACGTACCTGGCCCAGAAAATGTTAGGTGCAGAGTAAGAACAGAAGAGGGGTGACTCTCTGTTTACGAGTCACCTAGGTGTTCCAAGCATGGTGGCTTCCCAAATGGTACCTTGTGAAGGTTGATAGTCTAGCTAGGGGTGACCTCACTTGTAGGGCTTACAGCCCCCTCTCAGGGCATGCTAGCCTGTCATTTGTCTAAGAGTCCCTCAGAGTGAATCTCTGGGCCCTCTGATAGTCACATGGACCCTGCTGTGGTTGATTTTCTACACATGGGCTAAAAACATGTTGCGCTGGGCATCCGGTGATAGAACTGGCTTCCGCTTAGGTTTTCCAGGTGGGCATGGGCTGCATGAGCTCCAGCCACACACCTTTTGCCCAGTCTTCTTTCACAACGAGGGTGCAATCATGGCCATGAAATCGAGAAGTGCTTTTGGTCTCCCCTGGGAATTCAACTCATGGCATTGGCCACAGCAGCAGTATAGGTGCCGGAGCCACTAAGCAGATGTGTGTCCCCTCAAGTGGCTTGAACCATGGGGCCTTGGGAGCCAAGGTGGGAAAGCTCATGGTACAGATGGGGGTGCTGACCCCAGAAAGGGGCATGGGCCTCTCCAGGGTCACACAGCCCCTTAGCTAGGATCAGGGACGCGACGGCCTGACAGTGCAAGCCATATGAGGGCATGTTAGTTTTCTCTTGCTGGTATAACAAATTACCATAACCTTAATGGCTTGGAAACAACACAGATTTATTGTCTTATAGTCCTGGTCGATAGAGGTCAGGATCGGGTCTCACAGGGCTAAAAGCCAGGTGTTGCCCGGGCTGTGTTCCTCCTGGAGGCTCTAGAGGGGAATCCGTTTCCTTGCCTTTTCCAGCTTCTGGAGGCTGCTCGCACCCCTCGGCTTGTGGCCCCTTCTCCCACCTTCAAACTGAGTGCCGCGGGGCTGAGCCCTCGGGCTGCCACCTCTCTGGCTCTCCCTTTTCTGTCTCCTCTCTACTTGTAAGCAGCCCTGTGATGGTGCGGGCCCGCCTGGATAATCCAGGGGGTCGTCCCATCTCAGGGTCAGCTGCTTAGCAGCCTCAACCCCATCTGCACCCTAACTCCCCCTTCCACGTCACCCAGCGTGTTTCCAGTCTCTGGGGATCAGGCCACGGGCGTCTTTGGGAGTGGAAGGCGTTGCTCTGCCCACCACAGAGGGAAACTTTTTCTTGCAGTATTTAAAATCTTTTTTGGTCTCATGGCAATTTTTAAAGTGTTCACTTTTTACCCTCTGAGTCTCTTTTATGCCACTCCCAGGAGTATTTTTGTTGTGTTCACATTTTCCAGATCTTCTCCCCTGTCTGACTGTTTGTCTGTCTGTCTGTCTCTCTTCCCCCACTTTTTTTTTTTAACGTGGGTCACGTGTGGGGAGGGAACCAGGAAAACCCACAGCTGCACAGTCCTTCCGAGACCAGTGGCAGGACCAGGCGAACAGAGGTGGCTGCAGTGCCAGGGCGGTGGTTAACCCGCCTCGGGGCAGGTGACCTTCCCACAACATAAGCTTTGGGTACGAGAGAGTCCATGGAACTGAAGTTTAATTTAGTTGGATTTTAAAAAAAGATATTTTAAATTGGGCGTTTTAAAAAGCAAAGTGGAGGAGATGCTTCCCTAGGACCCATCTCGATTCTTAACCACATAGGACGTCAGGGCTGGAAAGATGCGTGGAATTCAACCCCGATGGGGCACCTGGGTGATGAGGCCCGGAGCGCGGAGGGGAAGTGACTCGCTCGAGCGTCTGCACGTGTCGTGAGGTCCTTCCCTAAGCTCTGTTTTCACGGTTTAGTTACTGCTTAGTGTTTTTGCTTCAAATGTGCACGGTCCTTCCTGTGCTCGATGTGAGCCTCCAGCACAGCTGTCACCACTCCGCGTATGTGTAGCATCTGTCCCTCACTCGGTAACGCCCTTGCTTTTGATTTCAGACCCCGAGTTCCTAGAGCTACGTCCTCCATGAAACCCTGTCAGTTCACAGAAATAACCATTAGTCAGTAATCCATTCGACGACTGTAGTGAGTGCCGTGGTGTGTTAGAGCCAGCTCGTTCTGGCTCAGGGCTGACTGTTCGCATCTCTGCCCACTCCGCGTTCAGTGACGTCAAGGGAGGTGCTTGAACTTGGTCCTGGTGGGAATGTTTATGCCATGGAAATTGGCAGATGCTACAAATCAGCGTTCGCCTCCCTGGAGAGCCACCAGCACGCCCCTGTGATGGCTTATTGTGTGCCAGCCACAGCCCTGGTCCCTGGAGGTTCTGTATGAATGTCGCAGACCAAGTCCCTGCCCTCCGGGATCTTAAATGTGTGACACAGAGAGGCAGTGTGGAACAAGTAAATATGTAACACACCTGAGCGCTACCTGGGACAATAAATCAAGGAACAGGAGAGGGAGCCCTGGGTTGCAGCTGCTGCTTTACAAAGGAGTAGCCAGGGAGAACCTTTCTGAGCAGGTGCCCTGGGAGAGGAGACCAAAGGAAGACAGGGAACCAGGTCTGTGATCCCCGGAGGCGAATGCGAAGAGAGAGCAGCCGTTCACGGGCCCTGCGGTGGGAGCACGGGGCTCGTCCCAGGCTGGCGTGGACGAGGGAGAGGAGAAGGAGCAAGGGCCCGGGGGCCGCACAGGGCGCTGGCCTTCACTCCGGGAGGAGCCGAGCCTTCGGAGGTCGAGCAGCGGCGGGGCATGATCCGACCCTCTGGCTGCTGGGTCGAGTAGGGACACAGGCAGCCAGGGCTGACCCAGGGAGGCTCGTCAGGGGGCGACGGCGGCAGCCCAGAGGGCAGTTGGTGGTGGCCTGGCAGGGTGGTGGCAGTGAAGGTGGCGAGGTGTGGGCTGGGTGATATCACACGCACGCACGTGTGCGCACAGCGAGTCGACAGGATTCACTCGTGGATCGATGTGCTGTCTGTATTAGAGAGAGGAGGCGAGGATGACACCGCCTTTTCTTGCTGAACAGCGCCCCGGAAGGGGGTTACCGCTCCCTGAAATGAGGGAGACCGGGGGAGCAGGGTGAGGCTGTGGTCACTGGGCCTCAGTCCGTATCCCTCGCCCGCCGTGATACTTTCTATCAGGCCAGTGGTGTTTCTTTGTTCACCGGCCTCCCTGTGGCCTGTGGGTCGGGGCCCACGTGCCTGGACCCACAGATGGGAGCAGCTAGCCATCCCACCGTTACCATGTCAGGCCCTGTTGCTGCTGAGGTGATGGGATAATTCTCCGCAGGCCTTGGGGTCTTGTTGAGGATGTCAAGAGGTTGCCCCTCGCAGCAGGGCCGTTGTTACTAGAGCCACCCCGGGTGGGCGGGGCCACTCACAGCGATGCGTCCGTGACCGGGAAAGCGTCTGGCTGGCCTTCGAGTCGTGTTCGCAGGTCGGGTTTCTGCCTTGGCCACATCTCCAGGCCTCTCTGGGCCTCTGTGCTCCTGTCTGTGAGGGGAGAGGTTGGGTGGATCTCTTTAGGGCCTCTCCTACCTCTGACACCCCCACCCTACATTCTCATGTGGCCTTGGGCACACCCAGATCAAACTTCCGCCTCCTCTTTGATCCAAGGATCAGTCTGTCGGGCTGGCCTGTGAGTTTCATCTTGTGCAAAGGATGAGCGTATAAACCAGGGCCCCGTGCCTTTGGGGACCTTCCTAGGCCGTGTGCTCCTTTGAGCTCCTTGAGGTGCTTTGTACAGTGACCTAGGGCTCAGCATCCTGGAGTCACCGTGCGCCGTGAGCACAAGGGTCTGTCACTGGAGGCCTGGTGATTTGCTGTGTGTGGCGGCAGGGGTCTGAGCCGGGAGGCAGGCCGACGGCTCCGTGGCG
This sequence comes from Eonycteris spelaea, assembly GCA_003508835.1. Classification (NCBI taxonomy): domain Eukaryota; kingdom Metazoa; phylum Chordata; class Mammalia; order Chiroptera; family Pteropodidae; genus Eonycteris; species Eonycteris spelaea. The sequence goes on from PUFA01000036.1 coordinate 3,420,471, forward strand.
AGGTCCTGCCACTGCCAACCTGTCTTAGGGCAGGTTCCCAAGAGCAGTGGTTCTCAAACTGTGATCCCGGGACCAGCAGTATCTGCCTCACCTGGGAGCTTGTTGGAAACAACTTGTCTGACCTTGAACTAGGACTTCGGGGGTGGAGCCCAGCGATGGGCTTCGCAAGCCGTCCAGGGATGTGCTGCAGGCCGGGGTCTGGGAACCAGTGCCCCAGAAGCCAAGCCTCAGACAGAGGGTCAGGGGCACGTAGTTTATGGGGGGCATGTTCTCAGTGAGGGAAGCAGGACAGGGCAGACCCCAGCAAGGATGTGGGGTTTCCGTTTGACCCCACAGGGCGATGGGAGTGAGAATTGATCCAGAGCTGGGCCCACCTTTCACACAGGAGTAAGCTTTTTATTTCCCCGTATCAGTCATTGGCCATGGGTTGCCCACCTGGCAGGCAGTGTGCCACTTCCCAGCTGAGTGTGGTGAAAGGCGAGTCTCTGGAGAAGGGCACAGCCGGGAGCCGTTAGCAGCCAGCGTGGACGGCAGCTGGGCTGGGCGCGCCCAGTCGGGGCCGTCTGGACGGGGCCCCACTGTCTTTCACGTCAGTCCTCTGGGCCCCTTCTGTGCTCACCCAGCTCTTGGTGCTGTCACAGTAGACAGGCTGCGAGGCCTGTTCACGCCGCGTGGGGTGCTCTGGCGAGGCAGGCCGAGCGTGGAGGTGACAGACCCCAGAGGGGGAGACAGGAATGGAGCCTGACACAGGCCCGCAGGCAGCCCCGCCGGCAGGACCTTGCGCGTCGTCTGCTTTGTGGCCGGGCACTGTCCTGCTGTGTCAGTTAGAGACGGGGTGTCTCTTGACACCCTTCTTGGCGCCCAGAGCTGGCCATGGCGCTGGGTGAGATGGCTCCACGCCTCTCAAGGCCATGAGGCTGTGGCCCTCACAGAGGAGCGGAAGACCAGGGAGCAGTGAGCGGCTTTGTTGACCAGGCAGGGGGACCTTGGGCTTGGGGAGGCCGTGTTTACTGCCGACTACCTGCTGAACCAGTAAGGTCTGGCGAGGAACGGCTGTGATAACCTGGCTCGTTCTGCGTGGGTCTCGGGCCCCAAAGCATCCGTGTCTCTGCCTCTGTGTTGAAGCCAGTGGTCAAGTCCTGGGATTTAGCAACTCTGACGTCGGGGGCACAGCTGTCAGGTTTTCGAGTTCTGCAGGAGATGGACAGCAGGTGGCAGCAGTTCCCCGTGTATCTCCAGGACCCCAGCGACTGGTTGGCCTTGCTGCCTGATTTCATTCAGCAGACACTCAGCAGGCCCCTACCAGGGCGGTGCACTTGGGGAGAGGGCCGAGTGCACCCCAGCCCCTCCTGGGGTCCCGTTAGGAGCGCAGGCCGGCAGTCTCCCCCAGGCCTGTCTGCGTCCTGCGAGGGCGTGGACGGGGCCGTCTGGGGCTTGGCGGAGGCTGAGCAGAGGATGTGGCAATTGCGGTTCATCGACTGTTCCCTGTAGCCAAGCCTTCCAAGTCTGACGACATCTGTGCCACATGGGACGAGTAATGGGTAGAATTTTCACTTTAATTTGTCTCTGCACATTATTCGGACTTTATGTCAGACTACGGAGGTTTGGAATTAGCTGACTCCGGAAACAAACGCAGCACACGTTGCTTTCCTGCGTGCCAGAAACCCCGTGCTGACAGGTGGCCTGCGGGGACGCCCGTGCTGGCCCAGCCTCACCTCCACAACCGACTCCGGGGACCTCTGTTCTGTGCAGAGATGCCGGCCCACCGGTGCGCAGCTGGCCCCCGCCCGCCTTTCCCCTGCCTGCGCACCCCAGTCCCGAGCGGCACCCCGGGTCTCCCTCCGGAAGGCTGGCCTCTCCCTAGCGTGTGCGCCGTCCTTAACCATGACAACCGGCTCCAGCGCACACTGCAGGCCGCCTGGAGCCCTCCAGGAACGGGCCGGTGCCCCTTCCCTTGTGCGGCAATTACAGCAGCGAGGCCGGTGCCCTCAGCTCCAGGGTTGCTGAGGCTTTGAGCCAGGGCATCTCCCCGGGGAAGGAGACGTTCTTTGACTCAGGTTTCCTTTGAGGTCCAGAAAGTGTCAAGAGGTGAGAGAGTGCCCACACCTCTCCTCGGGGGGGGGGGAGTGACCTCGTTTTGTCCATCTCTGGGCTTCAGAGTTGCAGCCCCGAGATCCTCCCGTGACCACACCAGGCCCAGGTCCGCGGCGTGCAGGTCAGGAAGGTGTCCCACGCCGGGGCAGCTGCTGCTGCCGGGAGGAAGAAGGCTGCTAAGGCTCAGGTTTTGGGAGTTGAGTGTCAGAGGGCAGAGGAGGTGTGAGGAGATCCTTTTTCCTGGGTGTTGTTTTTCTCATTCAAGTTGCTTGTCTGCTGGCCTGTCAGGTAGCTTCCGGCAGACCTCGGGTACCAGGACTCCAGAGAGAACCACACAGAGGTCCGCAACAGGGCCAGGAAGAGAGTGAAACAAGGCATTTAGGGTGCAAAAGTTGAGGAGGCACTCACTCTCAGGGTGGTTCAGCGGCGGTGCAGGTGCCTCGTGAACCTGAGGGTGAGCGCCTCCTTAACTTCGCACCTCGATTTCCAACCCGAATGCTGGCCTGGTCCACAGAGTCTGGCCCTTTGCCCTTCTGCTCCTGAGTATCATGGATAACCCTCAATCTGGCACAATGATTCGATAATTCATCTTTACTTTCATGAACTCCTTGAGGACTGGAGTGGGCCTGTGTCCATCCTTCCTTCCATCCTTCCTTCTTCCTTCCTTCCTTCCCTCCCTCCCCTCCTTTCTGGCTATATCCCTGCCTGCCAATAAATATTGAGTAAATGACATAATGTATGTAGTAAGGAAACTGGAAGGGACATTTATGCTGATCTGTTTGGGACAGTGTCATGGAAATTAAACTGACCATTGTTAATAGAACTAGAACAATCTAAACTTTATTTTCAAGTTTATTTATTGGCATTTATTTTTATTCATACATTAATTTAACCTGTTAATCACCTAACCAACCCGCCATCCATCCTAACAACCCACCAACTCATCAATCCACCCATCTACCAACCAACCAACCCGCCCATCGTTTTTAAGACATCTTGAATGCTGCCTTCTTCAGGGAGACTTTCTCCACCTCTTCCCTTCTCCTGTACCTGAACATCGGCCCCTGCTCACACCTCTCACAGCACATGTCACACTGGAGAGAGCCAATACACTACCTTGTTTCTCCTGCCAGACCGTCCAGCTCCCTGAGGAAGGGGGTCAGTTGTCTGTGACCCTGCCTCCCTCAATTTTGCTCAGAAGTGTTCCAAACCTATTGGATGGAGCTGACTTAGCGGCTTTGCTTAGGGGCAGGGAGCGAAGTGTGAGGTCTTTTCTTCGTTCAAGGAAGCACGCTGGGAGAGTGGGTTAGTGACTTAGCAAATGGAAGAGGTCACCTGACAGTAGCAGGCAGGATCTATCCAGAGTCGGATGGTCCCCACCAAGGTGCCACAGGGTCTGGGAGGAGGCGGCTGTTGCTGGGCTGGGCCTTGAAGGCCGAGCTGGGTTGGAATGGGCCAGTTGGGGGCCAGCCAAGGGCCTCATGTCTGTGCCTGGACATACTTTTCTCTCTTCTCCATCTCCCTCCAGCCTGAGATTTTTGGGGAGACCCTTGGGGTCTCATTCCTGATGACTAAAGCAGCTCTCCTACTGTTCTTCAGCCCGTTGTTGTCTGGGGCCTGCTTTGGGTTCTGGCATTTGTAAGCCATTTGGATAATGTGCACTTACAGTGGCTCATGGCTGAAAACCTAAGCCCCTACCTTCCCCCAGGATTGGAAAAGGGCTTTGCATTAGGGACACGATGGGCATCCTTGTCCCCACCTGGGGTATAACTCTACCAGGCCGGCTACCTTGGGGCCTGGGCAGAGAGAGCCGAAGTCCTCCCCCTGCCGAATCCTTGTGGACCGTCCCTGTGACTCGCAGCTGGTTTTCCCGAATGGTAGCTGTGGGTGGAATGCTTCTGACTCAGTTGGACTGGTGCCCCCATCTTGAAAAGGTGGCCTTTGATGCCGAGTTCTGTCGGGCATTTTGGGCAGAGTTCTTCAAATCACAGAGATGACCTGCCAGGGCGGTTTCCTGTGTAGCTGGATTCCATGTGTGTGCCTCGTTCCAGAAAATTCGACTTTGTTTTCTCTGCTCATTCCATGAGCAGTTACTAAAGCCGTGGGATTCCTTCCATTTCCTGTTGGGGCCAAGTTCACGGCCACGGGTCGCTCAGAAGTGGAGCCTTTTCCTGATAGAGTAAACAGTTTTTGATCTCACTCTAAATACATGTTATTTAATTTTATTCATTCAACAAGGCCTTTATGGAGTGCCTCTCGCTTGCCCAAAGAGTACTGGGGGGAAGAGATGCTGAAGATGTTTCCTGCCCCGAAGAGGCTGAGGCATCCATACAAATCACTGTTCTGCGGAATTGAAACAAAGGAGTGACAGGGGTGAGGGCAGAGTGCCATGGGCCGGAGGCTGCGCCGTGGCGGGGGCACTCGACTGCGATGCTCGTTGAGCGCTCACGACTCGACGGGTCCTGTTGCAAGCGCTTCCCACGTATTACCTCATTTCATCCTGACAGCAGCACTGGAAGGGAAACTGAGGCACAGAATGACCAACCAGTCCGAATCCATTTAAGCAGCCTGGCTCTAGAGGCCTCAGTCTTAACCATTCTCTTCAGACCCCTCTCTGGGGAGAAGGACCGTGAGGCTGCTGGCGTGGGCAAGGAGTTAGAGGGTCAGCCTGGTCATTCAGGGAGTGGAAGGACCCTAAGCCGAGGTGACAGTGTGGACAGAGGCAGAGAGGTGAGCACGCTGGTGCAGCTTGAACACGGGATGTGTGCGGGGACCAGGGAGCCAGGGGCCTGGAGACCGGACAGTGCTCTGAGCGCTGGGCAGAGAGCCGTAGAGAGGAATGGAAAGGTCTCTTGTGTTTCCGGTTATGTGATGGTCACTTTTTAACGGTTGGAGCTGTGCTTCGGGAAGATTATCCAGGGACGCTGCGGGACTGAGCAGGCTGACTGGCAGGTGGACTGTGACCTGGACGGCAGGGCAGGCTCTGACCTGGCTGCACCAGGCAGCGAGGATCTGTGGGTCAGGTTGCTGGCGTGCGCGGAGGTCGTGGGTCTGGAGGGCCTGGGGGCTGGGCCTGCGGTGAGCAGAGAGAGGAGACCCGAAGCTGGGGGCGCTGGCTGGGTCAGGAGGCGGATGAGGAGCCCGTTTCTGGACTTGTCGGCTGATTGTTGTCTCCACAGTCAGGAGTGGGGCAGAAATGCAGATCCTGGGAATGGTTGGGTGAGAGGGTGGGAGAGGCACGTCCGGGGGTGTTGGCATGGGGGGCTGGAAGCTGAAGTCTTTGGAGGGGTGGACATTGCCAGAGGCCCGTGATGAAGGCACGAAGGTCAGAATCCTGCAGGGGGAGAGCCACGTGTTGGCGTGATGACGGAAAGGAGTGGCCAGGGCAGGAGGAGGACTGGACGGTGAGGGAAGAGAGGGTCTCCCAGAAGCAGGAGGTCGGCAGCTTCGGACCCTTGCAGGAAGGTCGGGAAGGTCACTAGGCTGATGCTGGGAGTGGCGCTGGAGAGAGCACTTGCAGTAGGGTCCTGGGGACAGAAGGCCCCTGCGGCGGGTTGAGGAATGGTGGGGTAAGGACATGCACAGAGAACATGGAGGTTTTAAAGGAAGTTTAGAGGCGGAGGGAAGTGGAGGTCCAGGCCGGCAGCTCTAGAAGGCAGAGGGCTAAGGAGCAGGGTCCTTTATTTCCGGGGCAGGAGAGATGCCAGCATGTCGGAGCAAGGGCTGGGCGCCAGCGGCAGGGAGGAGACTCTGGCGTTCACAGGGCCTCCGAGGAGGCGGGGGGTGTGTGCCCGGCCGGGGGCTTGCAGGGGGCAGCGCCGACGGCACCAGATTCCTTTTCTCCACGCTCCGCACTGGTCATCGACGTCCATGGTGATGGGCCTGGGGCATTGAGTTCCCAAAGCACTTTTTAAATCCCCCGTGAAAGAGCCAGTTCTGCTCAGAGTTTTTGAGTTATTTGAAACATATTCCGGTGAAGCAAAGCTTTAAGTTATTGAGGACCGCCGTTTGGGAAACTTCGCATTTTACCACATTCTGAGATTTTGAAATGTGGGTCTCTGTCTTTAACTGCCTGATGAGGTTGAAGGGCCGGAGATTTAGACTTGGGCAGATTTGTGTCTCACTAATAGGGTGGCCTTGAACACCATCTTTTTTTTTTTTTAATCTCTTTGCGGCTACATTCTTCATTCAAAAAATAGGATGATACACCCACCTTTATGGGATTGCTCTGAAATAAATGAAATCGAATATATAAAAACTTTGGCCCACAATAGTTACTTTAATAAATACTAGCTTTTTTTCGTGAGGTGTAGTTACTCCAAACACCTCCTTGCTTAAATGGATGGATGCATTCCTGAATAAATGGAAAGTTTGTCAGAGAGAGAGGGGAAGTAAGGCTCAAGCCAGATTACGGAAGACGATGATGATCGAAGAGGAATGTCCAGGTCCATTGCGTGGGCCACGGCCACACGAAGTGAAGATCAGAGTGGGGCCTGAGTTCCCGTCTGTGACTTGGGGCAAGTGTCTCCCACAAGGCCAGGCACACAGTAGGCCTTCAGGGAGCATTTGCCGATTGAGTTTGTCTTCCATGAAGCATTTCCGCCCTTTTGCAGCGAAGGCCAAGGTGAGGCTGGGTCTGTTCGAAGGCTCTGGCGGTAGATGTAGGTGTGCGCCTCTTCCTCTCGCTGCTCTGGAAGTCCCTCCAAGGCCAGGCCTGCGCAGTGGGCTGTGGTCCTCGTCATGGCTTCTGCCCTGGGCCCGGGGCTTCAGAGAAAGGGGCACAGAGGAGGGGGAAGTCCGTGAAAGATGATGGCTTCCTGTCACTGACGCCGTTGCCTCCTTTGGGCCCAGGGTCATTTCGTTCAGCCTTTCTCCCTTCACGTGGACTCTCTTCTGAATGAGAAAACAAGAAGCTCGAGCAAGCTAAAAAGGTCACTGAGAGAAACCAAGGCCAAGTCCCTGCCACCGTCTGAGGACCGGAGGCCCTTTTGTAAGGCTTAGACCCACCCCCATGACTTCACGTTCACCACCCCACGGAGCAGTGACACAGTGAGTGTTCATGTTCCAGAAGCTTCTATACAGAAGCTACAACATAGAGGGCGTTTTGACAGGTGTCAGGAGCCAACGCCAGGAGTTGCCAAGGAAATCCATCCACACAGACTTCTACAGCCCAGGGTCTCCCCCACCCCCGGACCCTCCCAGCTTCTTAACACATCTGCCGTCCTTAAAATCCAATACACTCCTAGGAGTGCATTAAAAGGAGAAAAGAGAAGTTGAAAATATCTATTTTAGTTAAAAACCAAAAGTGATTCTGGCCCATTTAATATTTAATAAGGACACGATGACTGACTTCTTCTTTTTAAAGAAAATAACTCCAAAAAGATATATTTACCAGATACAGGTCTGGGAAAGCGTAAACAAGGATCCTGGTTTTAGAAAGTGTCACCGTACAAACAGACTCTACGTGGATGTTGCGGATGCTGCCGGTGTTCTTAGGTGATACAGGCTGAGGTATTTAGGGATGACGGGTCATCATGTCTGCAACTTGCTTTCAGATGGTTCAGCAAAAAAAAAAAAAAAAGAAAAAAAAAAAAAAAAAGTATGTGTGTGTTTGGAGGGAGGGGAAGCAAATATGGCAAAACAGTCACAGTTTGTCACTTTAAGTGAAAGGTAGACTGGTGTTCATTGTGTTAGTCTTTCAATTTTCCCATAGATTTAATGTAAAATAAAAAGAGGAAAAACAAAAACACAAGGAGCAGATAGGAAAAATGAATAGTCAAAAGGAGCGATCTTTGTCTCTCAGTGAGGCGTGTAAAGAAGTGCAACAAAGTCATAGCGTGGCCCTCAATGCTGGAATTTGGCCGGCGAGTGGGGCATGGTAGCCCCTGCCTTAATACATGCGGGCTATGACAGAGCAACCCTTTGACCTCCAAGGAACCAGTGGCTGTGACTGAAACAATAGCTCAGGCATGTTTTCCGGATGCGCAGAAAGCAGCCTCCTTTGGTGACATCCCGGTGGGCATCACGAGGCTGATTCCGACCCTCCCCCGCCGGACTGCTCCCCCGCCCCATGCTGGAACCGAGACTGGAACCCACTCCCCCACAGCCTGGCAGGGCGAGCAGGCTGCGCCCCCTCCCCTGCCGCTCTGGATGTTTTCTTGAAACCCCCACCCTTTTGATAACACCCACATCGTGAGGCTCGACGTGACATTTCAGCCAGGAGCCTGCCCGACATGGGTCCAGCCGCTTCACATGGTTTTCATATTTGTTCTGGAAAAAGCTCCAGATGCCTTCTGGTCACGGCTCTTCCTGTTGGCCGTGTTGGCGAGGCCATTTCCCGCCCGCGTGATCCAGGAGGGGCTGCGTTCTGCGGGCCCCCGGCACGTCCGCCCCGCCGGGGACAGGTCGCGGTGGCATGAGGACGCAGCCAGGAGAAGCGAGGACCCCGGTGGGTGTTGGGGGACGTGTGCTTTTCCGTCTCTGCCCGTGTTATTCGGATTCGGATCCCTAGAAACCAGGGAAGCCCGAGCCTTGCCAAAGGGCTTCATTCCACTTCTGCAGAAGTCTCGCTATTAAGGAGACAGGAGGTGGTGCTGCTCTGATTATCTTCTTCCCTCTTCCAAAGCCACATACAGTATTGTCACCTCGTAAGGAGCGAACATGGGCCCCATGCTAAAACCCTAAGTCCCCACCTCCTGACTTCTGTGTGAGGTGGGCCCTGCACTCCCTTGCTCTGGGGCTCGTGGAATGATCTGCCACAGATTTCCCACCACCGAGGGGCTGTTCTTAGCCGTGGCCCAGCTCCAACCCTCCCGGCCCCCACCCGTGAGCCACCTGCGCTGAAAAGCCGGGAACCCTCGCTGGAGGTCAGGGTGGTAACCCCGGAGGGATGTGGAGGGAGGGGACCCGCATCAAAGATTCTCACACCCATTTCAAGTGAAAACGGCTACCAGGAGAAGAGGCTGCCAGGAGGGGCTGCCTCGCTGGCTTGGGACACATTTAGTTTCAGCCCAGGGTATGCTTGTCCTGAGCCGGGTCTGGCTCCGCCGTGGAGGTCCACAGCTCTCTGGTTTACGTGCGTGCATGGCGTGATGCTCAACGTTTGCAAAGCTAACATGTTTAAAGCAACATGTTTCTTTCTCCCTTTTCTAAGAAGTGCCCAGAAAACAGTCGGACCTCTGTGCTTTTGGAGTAGGTCAAAGTTTCCTGGAGATTCCTTCTCGGCGACGGGGCGGCATGGGGCGGGAGACAGAGGTGTTCTCGGGACCGGTCTCGGCCAGGCCTTTCTCCACAAACAAAGGATGAGGCGATTAGAGGGTCTTTGGGTTGGTGGAGACTTTGGGTCATCTCTCTTGTGTGGCGGGTCACTAGGAATTCATGGGTCAGCAAAACCAAACCGAAAACAAAACAGAAAACAAAACCCTGGGAAACCAACTTCAGATTCAGATTCAGATGTTGTAGGCCTAAAGCTCATACAGTTTGGGTGGCTTCTTTAAGGCAAAGAATAGAAAAGTATCTCACTTCTTCAAATTTTGCAAAACGGGAGACAATGCCAGCACGTCGGTAGGGCCCCTGGGAAGGGGCGCGTGCAAGTGAGGGTCGCTGAAGCCTAAGCCCCACCTGATTTACCTCGTCATGGTAAATCAGACGCTATTCGGGTTGTTGTTATTATTTACTTTTCTGGCTAAGTAAGAATATTGAAACAGTTTTATACAATCTAAATACAGATATGATCTTGAAATAAAAATCCAGCGTTTAAACGGAACAAAGTACGCCTTGCGAAAGATTCGCCGCGTGGTTGCCGATTTTCCTCCTTTCGCCACGATTGGTGTGCCGCAGACTGGTTTGTGCTGGACGGTTTCCAATCCTCAGCATCCTCGTTTGTGCAAATAGGGCAACAAAGTCCCTGTGCTGCCTCCCACAAAGGCCTTTTGTGCGAATTGAATTACAAACCGTGCTTGGCAAGTGCTGCGTGAAGTAGAAATAACCTCCCAGATTAACTATTGCTATTGTAAGGACAAAAACTAGGGAATATTTAGGACCCTTCGAATGCCACAGAAAGGAACATGGACTCCTGGGGAAGGTGAATATTCACCCAGCTCACGTGGGGTGAGACACAAGCTCCAAAAAGAATGTAAGCGGAAGCCTCCTTACCTTTTCTAAAAGCAGATGAACTCAAATATCTTTATTTTCATCTTGGTACGAAGTTAACCTTGGACCCGGACAGTGTCGTCTCAAACCCACTGCTCACGGCTCTTTCATTAATGCTTATTCAGGGGAACGTTCCGTGGGTTCAAACAAAAATATTTCATCCCAGAAGTTGTTTTAAGCCACCTTTTGGCATGTTTATCCAAACAGATCATAAGTGGATTTAATGTTTAATGGGACTCGGAGAAAGTCGGCCTCTCCCATTGGGGCATCCCCTTCCCTGGACATGTTGGCCTTTATTAGGACAGTAAAGGGCGGGACCGGTGCCAGAAAGCAGCTTCTCCCAGCAGCTAAGTCAACATGTCCACACAGCTTTCCAGGCCGCTATGGAAACCGGCGGCAATTCTTATGTAATGTCTTCCAGGCGGCATGTCAGAACCTTCACTTTTATAACTCCAAGTGTGACTTTAGACGCTCTGGGACAGGGCCAAGGTGTAGAGCAGTCCTTTCCATCCTGGGCTCTCATCCCAGCCTCGGGGAGGGCAGGGCGGCGGGAGTCTTTGTTGCTGGTAGAGCCATCCCTGTGCGTCCCCATTCCGGTGCCGGGAGCCCTAATCAGAGGCAGGCTGAGTGATCCCACCTGCTGGGTGTGCTGTCTGGGGTTCACACGGAAGGTGGGGGGAGGCCCTGTGGCCTATGCCAGGCACCACGTCACGTCTCTAGCTCTGGCCCTGGCCAGTGGGCTCATCCAGCATCTCACGATGGTTGGGTTTGGCTGAGCCAGGCAGCCGGCCTCGTGCCAGTGGGTGGTCGGGAGGGAGCAAGACCAAGAAGAAGGCATGCTCATGCATGGACTGGCAACCTTCTGCTTGGCGAACTGCGTGTCTCAGTCGAAAGTGTGATTACTCAGCAGATTTGGCCATGTCCCAGAGGTGTACTCCATAGAGATCACTTTTCCCCAAGAGGATGTTTTTTCCCCTAGAGTAACATCTCTACCTTCCTTTTCACTGCTCGTTGAGCCACCAGCCTCCCAGTGGCCTCTGGGAACTGAGCTCAGCCACACCAGGAAACTAGGTTGATGGAAGGGCAGGGAGATAGGTCTTGGGAGAGCCACAGAGCCTGCTAGCTTAGGTCCCCGAAGGGAAGAGGAACCAGCCTGTCCTAATGGATTTTGGGTTCTAAGAAAAAGTAGGCAGTGCCTCTAACGCCCTGCATGGGATAGATGAAAATTAACCAGATGAATCTGGAGCCTGAAATTCTATTACTGGCTTTTCCCTCTCCCTGGGGGCCTTAGTAAAAGCTCCATCCCCCATCCCTAACCCGATCCCCACCCCTGACCGGGCCAACAGGATTAAAGTAGGTGGTCTGAGTTAACCTTTTCAGCTCTTTGAGATGGATGGCCATGTCTAGGGCATTCTGAGCACTCCTCAGCTTCCAGAGGGCACATCCATTAAACACCAGTTATATGCCAGGGCCTTGTGCCAAATCGGGAGGTCGGGGGATCGTGAGGGAAGGTTGAATCTGGTTCGGCTTTGTTTTGCCAGTTGTGTGCCCTTGAAAGAACCCCCGCGGTCTGATATCTTGGTGACGGGGTTTTCTTCTCTGTTCCTGGAATAGGCCATAATCCGGCCTGACTCAAGGAAGGAGAAGCGTTGGGCTTGGGTTGGGGCCTCGCACTGGCTCGCACACTGCTCGCCAAGGGTGTGTGCCAAAGCCTGTGGGAGGGGCCGTACGGAAAGATAGTTAAGCTGAGAAATCATCGCCCCCGAAGAACAATGGTTCAGGGAGCCGGAGTACAACGTGTCTTCTCTCCAGCCAGGCAGGCAGAGCCGATGGCTTTTCCAGGAGGATGCAGGGTCATCAATGTCCCCTCCCCCCCCAATACGTCCTCACCGGCGATTCCTATCTTTGTCCAATCTTCGTCATCATGGACCCGGATGAGAGAGACTTGGGTTTGCAGCCCAGGTCTCAATTAAGGTTTTTCACTAGTTTCAGGAAGATCATTTATTTGGGTTGAATTGTTAAGGCAGATTGCTTTTGCAGTATTCCAAACAGAGTGCTTTCTCACAGGAAATGGCAGACCAGGCAATCCTCGTCAGGTTTTCCACATCCTTAAGAGAATAGAAAAGAGAGAGAGAGAGAAAAAAAAAATGATTCTTTTTATATGTTGAAGGTCAACAGAGCTGGCAGCGGGCAGGGTATGGAACAAATCTGCTTCAGTCGCACGCTGTGATGGTTAGTGCACACGAGGACTTCTCGATAGCCCAGCCCTTCGTGAGGCCTCGTGTCCTTGGCGGCTTAATTTTAAACATGCCTGCCGGTTCGGCAGCCCAGGGTGGTGACGCGCTCCCCGAGGCTGGGACACGGACCCCGTCGCGCTGAGCTCCTGGGAGGTGGAGACTGGAAGAGTTCAGTTTGCTCATCCGTGAAGCCCAAGGCCGTGCCAGGTGACACCCTCGGCGCCCTCCACGTCTGCCTCCCCGCGCTTCTGCACCTCGTCTCTTCTGAGGGAGCTTGGCTAAGTCTCTGTAGGAAGCCAAAGAGAAAGGGGGCACAGGAAAGTGAAAAGACAAAAAAAATCCCTTCTGTGGAGAACTTCAGAAAACAAAAAGTTCCTTTTCAAATCAGCTTGCCATCGGGGACCCGCCTCGCAAAGCGTACTCCTCCCCAGGCTCAGCGTTTCATGACAGCCTGTACGTGCTGCAAGGGCCGCGTGCAAAGTCACTGTGAGGAGAGCAGGGGACGCACCTCACAGCCGCCCTCGGCGCTTGCTCAAGGCTCACGGGGCCAAGAAGCTCCTGGGCGGTCGGTTGGGAAGGGAGGTCGGGGTGCGGGGTGTCTGGAGAGCTGAAGCCCGGAGTCGCTGGGGGCTGTGGTCCTGGGAGCCTCCTAGAGAGGGTTCTGGCCAAAGGGTGGTCGAGGCTCAGGGCAGTTCGTTTATGGACAGGTGATGCCAATACCCTCTGGCACGCGCCGGTCCGATGGCTCGTCTGTCCCGTCCCTCCGTGACCCTGTCACCTGAACGGCTCTGCCTCATCCCCACCTGACTTTCTGGGTCATTCCAAAAGGATGTTCTGTTTGAAGTGGGAGAGTCCGATCCTAGGTCAGGAAGCCCAGAGTCGTCAGTGTCACGTGACCTGTCAGCACTGCCCCTGGTGTGTCTCTAGGGTCACTTTGAGGCTTGTGGCATACGGGCTTTCTCACGGGGTGACTGCCTCCAGGAGGGGTGTCTCCAGCGCTGCGCCGTTAGGGTTCTCCATGGGGTTCAAATACATGTATCAAGTAAAGTAAACCCGCCCCCCGCCACCTTCCTTGGAGATTGCTAAGTTCTTTTTTAAAAAATATGTGTGAGTATTCTCATCAAATGCTTTTTTTTTTTTTTTGCATCTATTGGGATTATTTTACATTTTTCTCTCCCACCTGTTGGTGTGAATTACATTATTAGATTTTTAAATAAAATATTCTTGCATCCCCAATTGGTCATAATTTTCCTCAAACTCATGGCTGATGCAATAGTCTGTTATTTTTTTTCCGTATTTTGGTGCTGATGTTGATAAGTGTTAGGGTTTGGAACCAAGGTTCTAGTAGCCTCATTAACCATCATCATCATCATCTCAGCCATCATGTAGCAATTATTGTATGTTGGGTACTATTCTCAGTACTTGATAAGTTAACTTGTTTAATCCTCACCACCATCTTTTGGGGTGGGACCATTATGAACCTCATTTTATAGAGGTTCATAATGGCTAAATTTTCCTATTGAATTGTTATGTTTGTTATTCTGCAACAAATAGGTTTATCAATAATAATGATATTTAGCCCAAAGTCTATTTTTATTTGATCATATTTAGCTACATTTGCTTTTAAATGGTTCTGAGTTTTCATCAAATAGAACATATCGGAAGTGATCAATATCTTTATTCTCATGGACACCTTGCTGTGGGAAACGGGCACACAGCATCTGAGCTGGGCTCTGGACCCTGATGGATGGCGCTCCGGGTGGGAGTCTCATGACTAATTTAGCCAAGTATCCAGTCCCAAACATAGAGGAAGATGTGCCTCCTCATCTCTGTTTTCACGTTAAAGGTTGGTGACATGTTCTGAGTGTTGGGACATAGAAGCAGTAGAGCATCTTTAAGAGTAGCAGGGCCCGGGCACGTCCATCCTCAAAGCCCTTTGCCTGGTCCTGTCCCGTGGTGAGTGGGCAGGCTCAGGCATTTTCCCAGATGAGGTGCCTGATGCCCACAGAGCCTAAGCGCTTGCTCAAGGTCACGCAGAGTGGGGAGCGGGGGGAACAGGGATGAGAACTCAGGCCTCCGGGTGGCTCTTTCCATCCAGTCAAGATTCAGTCACCCAGGCACTGAGTCCTGGCCCGGGCAGCTCTGAACACCTGTGGTGCCCTGGCCCGTGCCTCCCCTTGAGGCACAGAGAGGAGCTGGGGAGGAGGAGGCCTCAGACACGGCGGGCGAGCTGGGTGACTGCGGCCTGCCTCCCATGGAGTTTTTATTAGACGCGCCCTTTGACACATGGCTCTGGGTTATTTGCACAATCCCATTCTGAAAAAGTGTTTTGAATCCTTGATTTATCTTTTTCTCATTGTTTTTCTTAATAGTTCTCACTCAAAGGCAAGAACATGCTTTTAAACTGACCTTTTAAACTTCAGAAGGGACACATGAAAGGAACAATGGGCACATTCCCTAAGTGCAGGACTCGGAGTCCCCTCTGGTGATGAGATCTGTGGGAAACGAGCACACGGCGTCCGAGCTGGGCTCTGGCCCCTGATGGATGGCGCTCCGGGTGGAAGTCTCATGACTGGGCGCGGCCCGGCAGGAACATCACCCCCACCCACTCGTCACAGTTCACGGCCACCCGAGTGTCCCGTGGTTCTGCCCTCCGGAGCCAGGGGGGCTGTTGGGAGACGTCGTCGCATGGTCCGCAGGGAGCCATGGAGGGTTCCGGGCAGGGGAAGGAAGCGTAAAATAGAATAAAGCAAAATAGAGCGTTTGGAACCAGCGGCTCGGGTCTGAGCCCTGGCTCTGGCCCTTTGAGTTGTGTGACCTTGCGTGTGAGTTGCCCAGCTTGATGCTCGGCTCCCATTCACGGAGCACTGACTGGGTGCTGGGCACGCCGGCTCCGGAGGCAGCCAGGAGAAGCCCGCAGTCCTGCCTGCCCGCTGGTTCTCTCTCTCACCACGTGTGTCGTTTCCTGAGGCTGCCGTAGAGCACGTTACAACAAACTGGGTGGCGGAAAACAGCGCGAATTTATAATACCGCTGTCCAGGAGGACGGAGGTCTGAAATCAGTTCCCCTGGGCTAAAGTCAAGGTGTTGGCAGGGCTCGTCCTTTCTGGAGGTGCTAGGGGACGATCTGGTCCCTTGTCTTTCAGCTTCTCGTGGCCACCTGCCTTCCCTCCTTCCAGCTTCAGAGCGCGTTGCTCCAGCCTGTGCTTTCGTCATCACCTCAGCTCTCCCGCCTCCCTCTCATAAGGACACTTGTAATTACATTGATGCCACCTGGATAGGACAGGATACCCACTCTCCATCTCGAGGTCCTTGGCCGAATCCCACTTGCAAAGTCTTTTTTGCCATATAAGTTGGCATTCTCCGGTTCTAGGGCATGGATGTGGCTGGGGGCCTTTGTTCAGCCCGCCACATCACCTCACACTGCAATTCATGTCTGTTTACATGGGGGGGTCTCCCTTGGTCAGGGAGACAGGCTTGCCTGATAACTATCACATGTTTGCTGGGTGGATGAGTGACGAAAGGAACGGCCCCATGCTTTGGAGCTGAGAAGGTGGCTGTAGAGGATTAGTATGGGTTTGCCAAAGCACATTCTAGACAAAATGGACAGCTTATGGAAAGGTGTAGGGGCATGGGCCGAGAAGTTCGTCACGGAGGAAAGGCAGGTGGCGTGTGGGGGTGCAGAGGGCACTCGCACGGTCTGGGTTGCACTTGATCAGAAAACAGTGTGTGTGGCGGCCTTTGGAGTCACTGCCTGGGTTCAGATTCCTGTGCTGCCACTTCCTGGCCTGTGTAACTCCGGGAAAATTACTGGGCCTCTCTGAGACTCGGTGCAGTAACTGCTTCGTAAGGCTGCTCTGAGAAACAGACGACTTTCGATGCTTGCAAAACCCTGAGCACAGGGTCTCGAGCAGTCAGTGGAGTCAGCTAACGGTATTTGCTGGTGTTATTGCTGTCATTTTTATGAATGTGACTATTGATGATGATGATGATGATGATGATGATGATGATGATGATGATGGGAACCTTTGAAGAATTTCAGCCAGACGGCAGTAGGGTCAGATTTTCTTTTTTCTTTTTGGAAAGATGCCTTTGACACCCACCTGAAGGCGTGGGGGCTGGCATGGGGCGGGGCGTCCCCCTGGGGGTCAGGAAACCAGTTAGGAGCTCTTGCAATGATCTGGGTGAGGGATGAAGAGGCAGAGAGCAAAAATGGGAATAAGAGAGACGCTGTCGCCATTGGGATGTTTCAGAGAAGTTGGGAGCCGGTGGGGGTGGGCGCCAATGGCTGGTAGAGGCTTCTAATGACAGTGCTGGGGACTGGGGAGGGGTGGCTCTGACACAGCCTCTGTGTTGAACCCCCACCTTTCCCATCCTCTACCTCCCCTCCACGCCTCAGCCCCTCTTTCCAGCTGCTCCTCTCCCACAAGAACGCCTGCAGCACCCCAGCAGCATAGGGGCGTAAGAACGGGGTGGTTTTGAATTGAGGAGAATGGGCACGATGCGTGGGGGAGGACGAGGGCAGCAGCAGGGCCCCCTGGGAGGGAGGGTGGGGCTCCGTTCCAGCACCAGGGAAGGAAGCCCGAGTCCAAAGAAGCATGTGCTCGGGCCTGGTACTGCACGTCCTCGGCGATGTCCCCCGCACGCCCCTCCATACGTCTTCAGAAGGAAGCCAGCCATTGAACAGAACGAACCGCGGCGAGATTATGATTGTTACTTCAGTCATATCTCACCCTGCAAGGATGTTGGAGGAAAATATATTTCAATGCCACCGTCAAAAGAGCTGTCATTTTTTTTTTAACATGGTAAATGGGTTTTCAGAGACTGATGTAATATTGTTATTTTTAATATGTTCTTTTTAGAAAATAATTGTACTTTAGTTCAGATGGATGAATGTTGGAGGGAAAATAAAATGACCTAAGGAGCACGAGAATTCAGGTAGACTGTTTTAGGGAAGTTCCCATCCTCTCACCAGAACTCACAAATCAGAAGCACAGGACACTTCTCCAGGTGAGAGAAGGGCACAGGACAGGCTCTTTGGTGCATTTTAGAGGGTTCTTATACATGGCTGCCGAGAGGAAAACACAATAGAGATGAGATGAAAATAATCTGTGTGATGACAAGAACTTGATGTGTGTGTGCGTGCGTGTGTGTGTGCGCGCGTGTGTGAACACAGCATTGAAAGACCATTTGGTCCCATTCTGTATGGAACTCGTGCCTCAGAGAGGGAGAGTGACCAGTACGAGGCACACAGAGGGGCGAGGCCAGCGCTAGAGAAAGCCCGCCCGCTGACCCTGTCTGGTACCCGCCCGTTCTCCGCCCGCAGCATCTCTCTTCGTTCTCCTCTGGTACGCTGACGTTTTCTTTTTTCTTCTAGAAAAACCCAGTTGCCGGCGTCCAACAAAGCTGATGGGGAGCTGGGTGTCCTGCAGCTCGGTGAGTGTGGCCGTCGCCTCTCTGCTGTGCCCATCGGGGCCTGGGGGCCTTCGTTTGCTCTGTAGGAGGTCGTGGGTGGTGGGCTCCCTCCGGGCAGGGGTGGGGGCCCTTTCTTCCCACCTACCTCAGGAAGGAGGGGCTGGCCCAGCGAGCAGAGCAGGCTCTTTCTTTTTGGTTGATGTTTTCTTGTATCACTTGTCTTTCTCTCCTGGAGAAACCCGTATAAGAAGCCTGGGTGTTTCTAGATCCACATTGGGTGGGGTGGGGGTGGGGGGCTTTGTAGAGGAGGCTTTTCTGCCCTTGGAGGTTCTCATACGGCCACTCAGAACCCCTCTACAAGACTGTTCTCCATCAAAATATTAGCACAGCCACGTCTGGGGAAGTCCTTTCTTTAAAAAATTTACCAACATGTTACCGAGGTGTAAAATATAAACTGCAAAGTGTGGAAGTACACAAACCTTTCATGTTCATCGTCTCTGTGCATTTTCACCTATGTGCACATCTCTGTAACTAGCTCACCAGCATCGAGGTGGAGAACACCTCCATCCACTCTGGTTTAGAAGCAACCTTTTTTCCCTTTCTTCCTGTAATTCTCTACTCCCCAAAGACTGGTGCGTTGGCAGGGCTTGGCAAAAGCAGCAGTAGGATGGAGGATAATGAACAACCAGACAGGAAAGGATGAGGCTTGAGTGCTTCATCTTCCAGAAGCCAGCAATTGGCCTGTTGGACCATCTGAGCACAGAGGAGCTGCTCCCCGACTTTTCCTTTCCTTTTAAGTGCTCGCTTTTAAACCGAAGGAAGAAAGCAGCGTGCCCTTTGCAAGTTCCTTGTGTGAGACGTGCGGTCTGCCCGTTTGCTTTGATGAAGTTGAAAGACACGGGCAGGGCTTTATTTATTCTGCTTGACTCACTTCAGAGGTTATCAGCTCCTCGGAGTTTCAAGCATCAGAAATGGCTGGTGGGGATCATCTGGCCTGGCCCGGGGAGGGGCCGTCTTCTCTGCACGTGGCCGAACAGGACGAAG
Organism: Eonycteris spelaea; assembly: GCA_003508835.1. Taxonomy (NCBI): domain Eukaryota; kingdom Metazoa; phylum Chordata; class Mammalia; order Chiroptera; family Pteropodidae; genus Eonycteris; species Eonycteris spelaea. The sequence continues at coordinate 3,439,411 of PUFA01000036.1, forward strand.
CACAGAGGCAGGAAGTGCCGGCGTCTGAAGCCTTTTTGTGAAGTGCCTCACTTGCGGGTCTTTGCGGCGAACGCCACTCCCATCGGAACGTGAAGCGAAGTGGTTCCCGGCCGTCAGAGCCCAAAGGGCTTCCATCAGAAGGAAGGCTTTTAGCAAGGCTCTCAGAACCCAGCTGTTTGAAGCGCGTGCGCGTTGTCCAGAGGGAGGCAGACCCCTGTTTGCTAGTGGCTTAGCTAACGATTTCAGAAAGGAGAAGGAGATAAAAGGTGGTGGCACGCAGTCACCAAGCAACAGGAAAAGAGGCGTTTTGGCATGAGGGAGCAACAACAAGGAATGATGTTTGGTTAGAGGAAAAGCATTCTCTTCCCCACCCCAGTTCATTTTTCTTTGGTTCAACTCAGCAAAATTTAATTGGCAATTACATGCCAGGGCACATGCGGTACTACTGAGGGCAGACGGCGGTGATGGAGGCAGATGGCCTTGTCTCGCTGGAGGGCAGGGTTGTGGGGGACGAAGGAAGAGCGGTGTCTTCTGATAGCAGCACATAAAGCACACGATCAGCAGTTCTTCACTGCTTCAGGAGACATGTAAACTAAGTTCTGTTCTGGGTTCCGGAAGTTTCCATAGTGGGATGAGATTTAGACTGGGCTCGGAAGGACGGGCAAGGTCTTGCTAAGTAGCGATGAGAAACGAACCTCACACACGGGTCAAGGCCTGGACTGTGTGAGAGAAAGAGATTGGCTCGCGGTGACTGGCCTGGAGGGGAAGTTGTGGGGTCGCGGGGAGACGGGGCGGGGAACGAAGGCTGTGGCAAGGTGAGGATGACCTTGAGTGCCCTGCGGAAGTGTTTGGCTGTAAATCGTCAGCCAATCAGGAGCACGTGGAGTCTGCGCCGGTGAGTAAGGCGCTCAGGGCTGTGTGTCTGGATGATGTCTGGGTGTGTGTGGAGGATCCCAGGGGTAAGAGCCCGGACATGAGGAGACTGGTGAGGGGGCTCTTGGAATAGTCCAGAAAAGAGGTGATTGAGCCACTGTTCTTTCTGGGGAAATTCTATGGGTATTTCAAAACCCTGCTCAAATATTTACTTCTTATGGGACGTTTCCCTGAACTTCTAAGGCAGAATTATCCGCCTCTTCTCCTCTGTTCTTAAAATCTGTTTATACTCATCCTCTATTTTTGTACATATGTTATATGACTTGTTTGGGCCCCAGCCTCTTCCTCTAGGCAGTAATCTCCTTGAAGGCAGGCATGGTGTTTTAATCATCTCTGGACCTTCTCTGTCTCACACAATCCCTGGCATATCCTGGGTAAAACAGAAAAATAACGACATGTTCCTATAGCAATGGAGAGAGGAAGGGTGTGGGCAAAGTATGAGACATTCTGGAGGCAGAATAATCTGGAGGCTGGTGTAGCGTGGTGTGTGGGAGAGGGTCGGGGTTTCCACCCGGGTCCCTGGTGGGGGGGCTGGGGACCTGGAGTCCGTTATGAGAACCAGAGCCTGGAAAGGTGGTGTGCTAGGAAAGGTTCCAGCGTCGGGGCGTAAGACGTCTTGTAGTCATCTTGTAGATTCCTTGTAGAAAATTCACCTTGTAGAAATACTGGGTGGGCACCTGGAAGAAGAGGTAAATGGGCCTCTATTTTATATATGTATGTACGTATGTATGTGTGTATGTATGTATGTATGTGTGTGTGTGTGTGTGTGTGTGTGTGTGTGTGTGTGTGTTGTTTTCCTCCAAGAGTTAAATAAAATGGTATGGGAAATAAAATCTCTTGCTTCTTTTCAACCAGACATTTTATCCCAGGTCCTTAAAAATAGCATTCTCAAACCGCCAGCATTTGCAGACGGTTTTGTCTGCTTGGCCAACATGTCATTCTGGAGTGCTTTGTTTTTCCCTTGCATGGCGGTCCAGCCACATCTGGGCCCGAGGCCTGCTATGTGGTCCTGAACCAACTCCCTGCACGGGGGCCAACTTCTCCCTGGCCGAAGCCAAGAGAGGCCGCGTCCTCTGGGGCCTCCACCCGGTCCGCTGCCCTTGGGCATCCAGCCGCCATTCTCAGACTGACTTCACGGCTGAACAGAGCGTGTTTCCGCCCTGGCTGCCTCCTAGACGGCCTCAGACTGAACCGAAGCCTCCGGATAGGCTTAAGTATTGCCCTTTCTGTGCCTCCAGGGAGCAGCCTGCCCTGAGGCACCGCAGGGGCCCTTCAGTCTGGCAAAGTCACTCAGGTTACTCTCTCCCTATTCTGGGCCCCTGGTTGGGTTATCTCTGTTCCTCAAGCCCAGATTCTCAGTATTGATTTTTGCAAAGCATGCTCTCTCTCCCTCCCTCTCTCCCTCCCTCTCTCCCTTCTTTCCTTACTCTCTCCCTTCCCTTCCCTCCCCTGCTCCCTCTTGCCTGTCCTTAGCCCCGCGCCCCCACTCCCACGACCTTCTTCCCCGTAAGCGCCGTTCCCGTGTCTTCGGTCCACGCCGTCCTGCTCGTGCGTGTCCTTGTGCGACGTGCGGCGTTGTCCCGTGTGCATGGGTTTGTCGTGGCTGCAGACCGTGGCGTGTCATACGTCGCATGTGCTTTCTTACTTTCTCCACCAGCACCGTGGTTTGAAGACTCGCTCATGTTGCCAAGTAATCATGGTCTTTATTTCAGGGTATTTTTGTAAAGCCGTGGTCACAGGGTGGCTTTTTCAGAAACCCTAACAATGAAGAGTTCTCATTTAAACCCCAGACTTATTTAATTAAAAAAAAAATTTTAGCCTAAAGGCGGAATCTATCTCCTTTTCAGCGGACTGAGCCTCTAGGAGTTGGTCTTGTGCTGCTCCTGGTCCTTCTCCATGGGAGGAAAGAAGGCTGTAGAATAAGGTATAAGACGCGTCCTGGGGTTGCTGGCCTTCGGACACCATGTCCAGAAGATGTGGCGCAGGGATAGTGAGGAGTCGGTAGCCCCAGGTGCACAGAATTTTGGGGAGAGAATGTTGATTTTTAAACACTGTGGTGTAATTTTTAAGTAATCGTTTAATCTTGAGGAGACAGGAAAAATAAAAGGCTGCAGAGATTCTCCGGAAAGCGGCCCACTCGGGTTGCCAGCGTAATTGCCTTGGGTTGTTTTCACTTGGGTCCTTCAAATGCGAGTTCTGGTGAAGGCCGCTGCAGCGGGTGGGATGGTGAGAGGGAGCCTTGGCCAGCTGGGAAGGCACAGGTTGGTGCCGCCCAGACTCACGGTGGGACCCCGTCTGGGCCTTCGCCGCCCAGCTCTAAGGGGGCTGTATCTGGAATGTGACTTTGTGTCCCTTCTGGCTGGAGGCTCAGGGAGGTCTGGCTGGCAGGATGGCAAAGGAATGAGAAGTCGGCCTAGGGTTATATCTCATCTCTGTCACTTTCCATCTGCATGACACTAGGCCGGTTACTTAACTTCTCTAAGCCTCAGTTTCTTCATCTGTAGATGGGGCGGGGGTATGATAATTAGTCCCTCAGGGGCTATTACAGGGCTTAGGTGATAAAACACAAGTGGTTAATAAATGAAAGCCACAGTAGTAATAATCTTCCTATTATTTTATTCGAAATGGTGACATTTTCTTTCCTAATCCTGCCTTCCTCATGTTTGTCCTCAGGGGGACAGACTTATGCATCATGTCCACCCTTCATAAGAAATATGTCTGGGTGAGGCTTTTCGGGGCCTGACTTGGTGGCTTAGGCCCTAGCCACTTGTTTCACTGCATGTCCACAAGCAGATCTTTCTAGTGGACCAGTAGCCGAGCCCCACCCCCAGCATCCTTGTGGACCAGTATGGGGTTTGGACAAGGAGCAAGGGCTGTCTTGCTCTGCCTTCTTTCCTTCTGATGAGGGCTTGGGAGCCCCAAAGGGGACAAGGGTGGATGGCGGAGGAGCCCTCTCTTCATTCAGACCATCTCAGAACTCATCAGTGTCCTTGGTATTTAACGACTGTATTCTGTCCTCTGTGAGTTGTCACAGAGAGTTCACACAGCCATGGTTCTCTTTCAGAGGATGTGGAGGATGAAGCGATAAGGGAGGAAGTCATTCTCTCTCCAGTCCCATCAATGCTCAAGCTGCAAATAGTGTCAAAGCCTATGGACCTCTCGGTGGCAAAGGTAGGTGTCAACTTAAAGGTGTAAGTTGATACATTCTTGATTTGAATGGGTGGGAATTGGTGTGGTGTGAATGGAAGACGTCTTGATTTTAATGGGTGTAGAAGAGGCGATTTCGATCCTTCTGGCCCCATCCGTCTCATTATAACCTCTCGGTGATTGTTAAAGTGGAAATTTGGGCGAGATGTAGAAAAACACCAGAACTAAGAGTCAGGAAAACGGGGACCTGGTCCTGGGGCCTCCATTTCCTCTCCTCCCATCCACACGTTCCAGGACCCCCTTCTTCTGTCCTGCGCTTCTCCACAGTTGCAGTGGGCCACTCCAGAGTTGGGATGGGAACAGGACAGTCACCCTCGTTAGGTTGGCTTTGCTCCGGTACTCGTCTCTGAGCTCAGGCTGGGGTGCAGTGAGGGAAGGGCGGAGAAGTTAACAATTCTTCAGCACCCTCCGGGTAGACACCAGTGTCCTTCTGGAGGGACCCCTGGTCCCAGGGCCTAGGGAGCAGCTTCCTGGCCTTGGCAGCCTCCTCTGCGGGGTTGTCCTGGATTCCTCACCATCTCAGCTGCCAGGTGACCTCACCCCACCCCTTGGCCAGCAGTTCCTGCGGGACGAATTCTGTTCCTGTCCTCTACCGGCTTTTCAGCCAGGATTCAGGAGGAAAAAAAATAATAAAACTCCCGGGACACAGCTGACCCCTTTCTCTTCCTACTTACTAAGTATTTACTCAGCACACAGATCAAAAAGTCAAAGACGTTTCTAGAAGTTTTGTCCCTTCCCTCAACTCCCCTCCCTTTTCCTTCCTTCTTTTGAAACCACAGAGGGCTCGACACGTGTGAGTGGCCCCCAACCTGGAAGGAAGTACTCTGGCTCTCTGCAGCCACCGGGCTGTGATTCTCTGCAGCGGGGGCCACGTCAGGGAGGGTCCCGAGGCCCCTAAAGACCACCCAGCAGTAACATCTCCAAGAGCCCCTGGAAAGCCCGAGGCCCGCACAGAGCAAAGGAGGGCCTAGGGCTCACGGCATCGTGGCAGGGAACCCAGGTTTCCTGGCTGGTAACACCCTGTGACCTGGTGACTGCACTGTGCCTCGCGGGGGGCTGCCGCTCTGTGACTAAGAGAGCACACACAGGCTTCAGCTAGAGAATCCACGGCCCTAGAATTCCTAGGCTCTTGGGAACTCAGTTCAGACGCATGGATGCTTGATTGTAGGTGGTGCAAAGAGGGGAACCAGGCCCTGACAGAGGAATCTGACCATCCCTCCCTCCTGTGCTGACAGCCCACATCTGATGCTCTGTCCCAGAGGTGTTCCTTGTGCTTAATGAAAAGGAAAAAGAAAAAAACAATTCCAGAGGGAAATAATCTGAGTTTGTAGGAAAGCTCCGACCCGGAGAGGAGATCTGGGGAGGTGGCACCAGAATCCACATGTTGGCCCTTCGGAGGCCCCTGGGTGTAAAGTCGTGGCGGAGAGAGAGGCGGCAGCTGGTGCGGACAGAGGGGATCCGGGAGGAGGCTCCGCCTTCCTGCCCAGAGCCAGTCAGTGGGGAGGGCTTAGCACTTTCCCGGGCTCTGGAGGGTGGGGCTTGGCCTGATGGAAGATGAACAGTGAGCTCAACATCCGCCAGAAGTTTAGAGAAGACAGCTGTGCAAAAGTGGAGGGGCTGCCTTGGGAGGTGGTGGGAACCCCTTCACTGGGCGGTGGGAGTGCTCAAGCTGAGGTCTTGGGGAACCTCTTGTAGGTGATGTGGTAGAGGAGATTCTTACATATAGTAATGGGTTAGAACAGGCGTTGACAGACTTTTCTAAAGGGCCACATAGTGTGTTTTTGGCTCTCTGTTACAACCAATGGTCAATTCTGACCGTTGTAATGTGAAAGCAAACATAGATAATACCTAAACAAATGGGCATTGCAGTGTTTCAATAAAACTTTATTTACAAAACAAGTGGGGGACCGGCTTTGGCCTGTGGGTCATCGTTTGCTAAGCCTATCCCAGAGCACCAGTTCTCAAACTTGGCTGCTCATTGGAATCACCTGGGAGCTTTTAAAAATATGGATACTGGATGGAGTCCCATGCCCAGGGACCTGATTTAGTTGGTCTGGCATGTAGCCTGAGCATCAGGAGTGTTAAGAGCTCAGTAGGTGATTATAATATGTGGTCAAGGACCTCCAGGTTCCCTTGTAAAACTAGAATTTTGTGTTTCAAGTTTCCTCTAAGGACCCTGAACAGATTTTGGCCTGGGTCAGCACGGGCTGGTTTGGTTTACAGAAGTTCCAGAGCTCAGACCCTCAGGGTAGATTTTATCTTTCCTCAAGTATGAGAAGAATGAATGGGTTTGCAAAATAACAAGCACATGGATAACCCTTCTGGAGCATGGACTGCCCTGCTCCTGTGGGAACACAGACACCAAGTAGCGTATTGTTTATTTTGAAAACAACCAATAAAACTCTCTCTTCTTTCGACAGGACATAAAGACCCTTCTGTTTGGCTCCAGCTTCTGCTGCTTCAACGAAGAATGGAGACTTCAGAGTTTTTCGTTTAGCGACGCCGCCTCGTTAAAATACGGCATCGTGCAGAACAAGGCAGGTCGCTTGCCCCAGCACCCTTCTGCAGGTCCATCCATGGATGGACAGGGGCGGGACGACCCCAGTTGGATGAATTCTGTGAACGGTACATCCAGTGCCGGCCAGCCCCACGTTTGCTAAGCTGTCACCAAGTGTGGGAATTGCCCATGTGGCTGGCAGAGCAAAAGCTGGGGAATGCGCCCTCCTGTGAGTGGTGGGTGGTGCTGGAACCCCGTCTGAGAGGGAGCAGGAGGAGGCCCAGGCTGGCGGGGGGCGGGGGACGGGGTGGGGCACTAGAGAGGGTCTTGAGGCTGAGTACTGAGAAATGATTTTGCAGGGAGAGCTGGAGAAAGGACAGACACTTAATGCAGGCAGCAGCAGGAACGAAGGGGGAGGAGGCTGTGTGAAAATCCAGGGGCTGCAGAAAATGGCAGAGCTGTCAGGTGTGAGGAGGAGGTGTGATGGGTAGGTGGATGCTGGCAGGATTCGAACGTGGCTTATACACATTTCCCAAGATGTGTACATAAAGGGTAGAAAGTCCTCTAAATCCAGCAGCTCAACCTGGTTCCATTTCTCAAGCCCCTCGAGCCTCCCTGCCCCACACTGCCTGGGGAGGACCCCGAATACGACCAGCTTCTGTCCCTAGCATGGCAAAGCTCAGCACATTGTGCACCCCCAATTCAAGGGCACCCATGGCCTGGTGCTCTGACAGTCCTTGTACGTGTTGATGCCTATAGGGATGAGCTCTTCACGGAGCCTTCTCGCTCTGGCGAGGGAGGGGACAGTGGCACACCTAACGCGTGCTGGGGCAGGCCACGAGCTGGGAAGAAGAGCTCACATAAGTGGAAGCTGCCAGACATGGTTGGGGGAGGCTTCCTGAGAAGGAAGCCTTTAGGATGGGCCTCGGAGGCCGGGAGACAGTTGCCACCCTCGGCCTGTGGACACGGCGGCATTTCCCCTGGACGCCTGGGAACGTGGTGACGTCCCTCCTGCGTGTCCGACTGTTGTGAGGAGTCACTTCCCTCCCACCAGACGATGTAGACACTCCTTCCTCCCTCTAGCGATGGGCGCCGGGGCCTTGTGTCCCCTCCCTGTGACTCAGGGTCAGCACTTTGGTGTGAGTAGTCACCACGTAGAGACCCCCGTTTTCAGAGGCGGTGGCTCGGAGGGGCCCCCGCGTTCTGTAACCTGGGGGAGAGGCTGCTTCTGGGGGGGCGCGGTGGCTGTGGCCTTGTTTGTCCTCACTGGCACCAACACGCGTCTGTCCTTGCAGGGTGGTCCCTGTGGGGTTCTGGCCGCCGTCCAAGGCTGTGTCCTACAGAAACTCCTGTTTGAAGGCGATAGCAGCGCTGACGGCGCCAGGTAAGTCCACGCTCGTTCCGGCCACATCTTTCCCGAGGCTTCCCCAAAGTGTCCAGAAAAAAACAAGCGAGGCCACGCGTGTGTTCCTTGATGCTTCCCGCCTTCTGGACGGGGACGCGGCGGCTGGCTAGCGGGGCCCGTGCTGACCGGTGGAATGACCCGCACACTTGTGCGGAGGCAGAGAGGGGCAGTCAGTCCAGTGCCACATGGGAAGCAGCTGCGGGAACGGCATGGACCTCGGGCCACTCCCTCCCCGGAAGTCCAGCTCGGCAGCTGCCCGCCGTCTGTCCACACTCACGTCAACCGCTGACCCCTCCGCTGAGTGCAGGTCTCGCCTCCCGCCCCGTGTTACCTCGTCCCTGCCGGCGGCCGTGACCACACATTCCAGCCGGCCCCGCAGTGCGCTGCCTCCACGCCCTTCGGCCACGTGTTTTCCATCTCGCTCGTTAAAGCGTTTGCACGTGGGCACCTGATTCTCATTCTCACTCAACGGACGTTTCTGGAACATCTCAGGCACACACAAGCGATACGGAAACAAGAGATGCGTTCTCTGTCCTCCAGAAGTCCTGTCGGGATGAGGGACAGAAGCCGTCATCCCGCACCGCGGCTGGTGCGGAGGCAGAGGGCCGGCCGGCGCGGCCTCCTCGGGGGGGGGGCAGGCTTTCCCTCCCCGCGAGCCCCGTTACCAGCCTGCACTGAGTCACCCTCAGAGCCGCCGAACTTCTGACCCTCGGTCTTCTTGTTAGTTTTTTTTTTCTTTTTCTTCTTTAGTTGAAATTTACATGCAGAAAAGCGCACAATTCAAAAGTGCACAACTCATTACATGTTTTGCTTAATGAATTATCGCCAAACCACACCACACCCGTGATTACATCGTCCACATCCAGACGGGAGATGTTTCCAGCACCCTGGAAGAGTCTTCCTGCCCAGGAGCAACCTCCGTTCTCCTCTGCAAAGTCGTAAGGGAACGGATTCTAATATCACAGCTTACTTTTGCCAGTTCCTTAACTTTAATTAAAAGCACTTGTTTTTTTGAAATAGGCATTCCAGTGCCTTAAAAAAACAAAACAAAACAAAACAAAACAAGCTTAGATGTTACAGACCATAAGGCTCGTTCCCCACTGATTCAAGTTCAGATTCCTGGGAGACACACTGGTTCCCCAGATATCCAGCCAAGCTTGGTACAAATGAAGCACTTTACCAACTTTGATGATCCCGCATTAGACAGGGTCCAAGTGAAGGTAGCTTTACACACTTGGCATTTTATAATTTGTCTAATAACATAATTTGTTTAGTCGCTTAACAACGTGTTTTCTTCTCTCAAGTCAAGGATGCTAACCACAAGCACAACATCACCCAGTCAGAAGCACAGTGACATCTCACTCGTCCTGTTCTTCTCTAGCGCTCCCTCTCACCCTCCCGCGGCCACCCGCCTCTGCTCCCGTCTGTGCAGGACCACGTCCACTGCCTGCTCTGGAAGGCCAGCCCGGCAAAGCCGCTGGCAGCTTTGCATTGACGTCATGGGCAGAGACCCTGCTGGTGGCTGTCACGGAGAGGCCTCCCATGCTAGCGTTCAGGAGTGCTCCTGACCGGGTGGAGCATGCTCAGGGAGGGTCCTCTGGCTGCTCGCAGAGGGCGTGGGGACTCCCTCTGAGCACACCTGTACCCACCCGCCTACCTTTGCTTCTTGCACTGGAAGGAATCACTGGGGAGGACTTAGCAGGTGCTTGGAGGAAAGATGTGGTTCAATAAGACAGCTGTGGCCTGGACTGTGAGAGCCGGACAAGTAGCCTGGAGGTTGCAGGAGACTTGCAGGATGCTCAGGGTCGGGCAGGCTTGCTGGAGGAGTGACATCTTCACCTTACTGAGACCTGATAGGTGAATAGGACTTCTGATTTCCTGCCACAGTCTTCCTCGTGCATGCTTGTTCCTCCCTCAGATTCCTCTTTCCAGCAAACCCCTCATACTCCTCGGCCCTCTGGGCCCCACATGCCGGCTGCTCTCTACATAGAGGCCATGACTTTAGGGAGGCCCTCCTGGACCTCCCCAGTAGAGATACACCTGGGCCTCCCTGCAAGGCCCCACATCCTGTTCACCCAAGTGGATACCTGTCACGGTCTGTCCATACCCCCACCCCAGAACGCAAGCCCTGTGAGAACAGGGCCTTCCTGGGCTGCCTGGCTCCCAGCCCGACCCTGGCGCTCAGCCCAGGGCCTAGTCCACAGAGGAGACTCTTGGAGTTCTTGTTGCATGAACATATGGACAAATCCACACGTTATCCAAACTAACAAGGAGGGGAGAGGAGTAATATTCCAGTAAGGAGAACGACATGTGCGGAGTGCCCGGGGCAGGGAGTGCAAGGCCAGGAGAGCAGGGCCAGGAAAGTGGCTGGGGTGGCCCGGGCAGAGTTTGGAGGGGTCAGGGCCAGGCGGCCAGAGAGGCCTCGGGGCCGGGCTGCCTGCTCTGGTCAAGCCTTGGCCTTTGTGTTCACGGGAGATTGTCTCGTAACTCCGTGTCCCTTCAGAGCTGCTTTTGAACTTGGGCTTTGAACTTCTGGTGGAAGTTGTGGATCATGTCCCCACAGTCAGGGCAGGGTTTTTAAGGTGGTTCCAGGAATGGTTGTGTCTGCCCGGGGCACGAGACAGTCTCCTTATCGCCGCCGCCGTGCATGCCCACTAAGGGGAGGTGGAAGCCTCCGGGTCCCCAGGCCCATCCTTGGGGGAGAGCTGAGCTCCCCACACCAGAGAGGGGAGGCAGGGCTCGGGAGGCAGAAAGCCGTCTGGTGGGGGGCTCGGACGGGCCCTGGGCGGGAAGAAGACCACACCAGCTGCGGGAAGCGAGGCTCTCTCCCTGCTCCCCCTGCCCGTCGTCAGCCACAGTCCGAGCTTGGCACAGGCCTCAGTTTACATTGACAGGTGTCGGTTTTTAATTTAAGTGTTTAAATTTGGATTTAAGTGTGGATTAGGTGGAAAGTTTTATTGAGGCTCTTTTGGGGAGTGAGAGGAGGGGGAAGGATTCAACCTTGGTCCCTGGGGGCTCCCTGTCTGCTGGGACTTTGAGAGAGGAGTTTGGGGCTAGCCTGGATTGACGGCCCTGGGAGGCCAGGCTGGTGTGGCTGAGCTGGGTTCCGGGGCCAGTGGCGGGGAGGCGGGGCACAGGGAGAAGGGGAAGAAGGAGCTTCTGGCTGCAGGGGCTGCAGGGTGTGCCTGGGGGACGGAGCCCCACTCTGGAGGAGGCTGCCTGGTTGGATGAGAGGAGAGAGGAGGCCTGGGCTGGGCAGCTGGGGCCCCTCTTCCAGGGAGCATGGAAGAAGTCGTAGAAGAGTGACCTCATCTCCTTGGGGCCCCACAGCTATGGGTGCTCCTTGTAATAAGCCCCTCCCCTCTCTGCCATGTAGCTGTGCCCTGGAAGAGACTCTGGGCAATGCAAGAGCCAGAGAGGCCAAGAGGGGCTGGCGCCGGGACTCTCAGCATCACGGGCTTCAGACACCTGTCGCCGGACACCCAGAAGGCCTCTGGGTGACGAGTGGGTGGCTCCGTGTTTTATGAAGGGCTTCTCGGCAGAACCTCCCCTTTTTTCCTAATTGGGAAAAAGAAATCAGCACAGAAGAGTACAGAGAACAATGCAGGGACTACCTGGGGGCAGGCTGCCTCACCTGAGCAAAGGGTGACAGCTGGCGTCTCTGCAGGAACCTCTCTCAGTCCCCCGCTCCTCCTCCGCATGCACGGATTTGGTTCTTCAGTCTCAGCACTGATTGGCTGGGTCACAGATCTTCCTGCGTGGGCTGGGCGTGAGGCCTCAGTGCTCCCTTCTGACCCTGAAATCCCAGGATGTCAGAAATGATCCAGGTCTTTGAAAAAATAAGTGGGCACACTCCTCGGTCTCTCCAGGAACACCCAGCACAGCTCACGCTGGCAGCGTCTGCGGCCGGCGGCCCTGGGGGCCCCACGCTTGCCTTCGTCCTGTGCTGGGTCTGCAGGGCTGGCCGGTGGCCCCCTCTTTGCTCTCTCCCTTCGTGATGGTGGGGGAAATGGTTCTGTGAAAGGCGCACGGAGGCTGTGACTGCACCCTCCAGGGAAGTCACGCTGAAATAAGGCCTTCTTGGCAGGGGTGGTTTTTTTTCTGCGGGGCTGCCTGGCTTCATTAAGGCTCGTTCCATCGGGCGGGCAGCCGGCCTCTCCTCAGTCAGGGAGGACAGAGTGGGGCGGCAGGGCTTGGTGTTTTTCCACTTGGGGAGGGCTGTGCCAGCCGGCTCGGTGGAGGGAAGCGGTGATGAGCCCTCGCCCTCTCATCCCCACTTCCCTTCTGAAACTGGGGGAAGTCAAGGCCCGGAGGAGGAGGGGCACTTGCCCAAGGCCCCTGTAGACACCGGGAGCGGAGCCGGGCTTGGAGGTCAGGTCCCGCGGCCCCCAGGCCGGCCTCCTTTCCTCCTCCTCCACGCTGCGGCTCTTGGCCCCGAGGGGGAGTGATAGGGTGGACGAACCTCCTCCATTCGCTGGCCAGCTTCCCTCTGCACTTTTTATGAACTCAGACTAGTGAGCGTGTAAGAGTGGACAGGCCAGGCTGTTTTGTCATGATCATGGTAGAAACATCTCTGAAAGGCTTGGATAATTTAGACAAACAGAATGAATGACTCCCTGACACCCGTCCCCCAGCCTGTACTCCTCCTGTGGGATTAGACTCTTAAAGAAACTTGTCTTGGTGTCAGAGCCCAGCCAGGTGCTAGATGTGTGCTAGGAGTCTGATGAAGGTATGTCTGACTGGTAGAGGCGGTGCAGAATCGTCCTTGTCGCCACGGCGTCACCAGTGAAGGCAGGCCCTGAGTTACCTGGTGAAGGTAGAGTCTGGGCGACTGAACCCATCAGCTCCTTCCTCTGGATTGTCATCTGCAGGTACACGTAAATGCGTGGCCCTGTCTACCGTTGGGCCGCCGGCTAAATGGCAGAGCGGCAAGCCTGGAATGATGCTTGAGCACCTGGCCCAGAGCCCCGTTTATAGGGGGGGAGGTGAGGGCCAGCGAGGGCAAGGGGCTTCCCCAAGGCCAGGGAGCCGGGAGTGGAACCCCGGCCGGACACGGCACGCGCCTCAGCCCCACTGTGCTTTCTGGAAAGTCGCGTCTCCCGTGAGCACGCTGGAGAAGGCGCAGGGGAGGAAGGAGACCCTGGAAGAGTGAGTAGCTGGCAGGCAGGAAAAGAATGAGGACTTCAGAGGGTCTGTGATCAGAGCCTGTGCGATCAGCAAGACAGGCCGGGCCCAGGAGCCAGGCCTCTTGATAGTGTCCCACGGTGCTGAAAGACAGGCTCGAAGGCAGAGGGTGCTGGCTTCCGGGGCCAAGTGCTCCAGACCGCTGGCTCCGTTTCCCCAAGTTCTTCCTCCCTCAAAGCTGTTTTAAGACTTCCAGTTTTTACTAACCGTGTATTTTTGGGTAAATCATGCGGTCTCTGTGCCTGAGCTTTTCCATTTTTAAAAGATGAAAACGGCACCTCCTCCGTGGGGCGGTTTTAATGACGAGCGGTATAACTCGCGTGCAGAGTGCTCCTCACAGGGCCTGGCGCCGGTAAGCACTTCACACGTGTCGGCTTTAAACCTTCTTCGTGGCTGTACTGGGAAGCTTGCAGTCAGACATTACCCGCCTGTGTACGTTAGTGTGGGACACCGGGAATGTTTGAAGCGTGACCCTTAGTTGCACATCCGGAGGTTTGCGGGCGTGTGTGTTCCACACAGGGCGTGCAATCCAGGCGTAACGTTGCACAACTCCTGCTCGGCATGGCAGTTCCGGAGCGTGTCCAGCTCGGCCTCTGTCAGAACTCACGGCCTGTTCTTACATACACCTCAGGCCCCGCCAGGCCCCCCGAGCCTCCTCTGCTCCTCCCCCAGCCCTGCCCAGGGCCCCTGCCTCAAGGCTCTTCCCTCGGTCCTCCTCCGAGGGGGCACCTCCCAGGCTCTGCGGGCGCCCCGCTGGGTGGCAGAGGAAAGCACGGGCCGTCTGCCAAAGGGCTGCGCAGTCCCCGTCTGTGTCCCTGCAGTCATGGACGCATTTCCTTGTCCACCCTCAGGCAGCTGCAGCCTTCAGACTCCCACAGGACCCGCTGCCTGGCGCTGGCCATCGCGGACATCGTGTGGCGGGCCGGGGGCCGCAGGAGAGCCGTGGTCACACTGTAAGTGCTTCTCAGGGCCGTGTTGCCACCACTGAACCTCGGCTTGGCACGGCCACTGGCAAGCCGACTGGCCCCGCGGGGAGGTGGACTGCTGCTGTGTGTCCCCCCAGAGCCCTGCCCCGCGCCCCGCACCGGGACAAGCCCAGAGAGTGCTGAGCAGCCCCACCCTGGGAGGGCCCAGGCCCTCCACACAGCTCCGTGTCATCCGAGGACAGCGTTTGGGTCTGCCCTGCCTCCCTCCTGGGGGAGCAGGGCTTAGGAACCTACCTGCGAAAACCTCTAACATGGGCCACCTGCTCCCCCCTTTATTCTTCTGAGCTGGAGGCCTGGAGACCCAGTCACCTCGCCAGTTTGTGCTTGCTGCCCCGTCCTCACCGCATGCTCTGGTCGGTGGCGGAGCTCACAGCCTGGTCTCTGCTACCTCCTTCCTACCGCGGATGATGGAGGATGCCACCCTCGTAACCCACGTGGATGGTTGGCTGGCTCTTCCGCCAACGCCTTCATTTTTTTTTTTTTTTTTGCATAATAGGAATGAATGTAGAGCGCTTCGGACCATGTCTGGCACACACTAAGTGCCGTGTCAGTATAGGTATCATCATGATTGGTATTATTGGTACCGAGTACTTTTCCTTGGTACCCATGTTCCCGTTAATTATTGTCCCTGGCCTTTAGGGTCTACCTGGCGGCCCTGAGAGCCGATAGAGCAAAAATTCGATGTCTCCCTCTTGTACAGACCAGAAAACAGAAGCCTAGAGAGGGGCGGGGCTGGCCCAGGGCTACACAGCGGGCGAATGGCACAGCGGGCCCCAAACCCGAACCCCACTTCTAGTCCGAGCTTCACTGGGCTGCACATGCAGGCTGCTGTGTAAACAGATGCCGACGGGGCCGGTGGGGGCCTCGGAGCGGACAGAGGCTGGAATTCCTGACGTCCCCGGACACCACGGGCGAGTCAGCATTCCCCCGTCTGCAGGCACATCTGTCAGCTGCGGGCGACAGGCAGACTCCCTCCTGCCAGGGCTGGGCTCTGGTCCTCCCAGGCTCCCTGTCTGCTGTCTTTTTGCTTTTTTCCGTTCCTCTTTCTTTCTCTTTTCTTTTCTTTTCTTTTCTTTTCTTTTCTTTTCTTTTCTTTTCTTTTCTTTTCTTTTCTTTTCTTCTCTCTCTCTCTCTCTCTCTCTCTCTCTCTCTCTTTCCTTTTCTTTTTCTTTCTTCCCCCCTCCCCCCTTCTGTTAGTGGCGCCCCTGGCCCCCGCCTCGCCCCTCTGGCCCCCGCCTCACGGGTGAGTTTCCAGTGGGGAAGGACGAGGCCGTCCGGCTCCCTCCTTTCGCGCGGAGCCCCCTTTTCATTTGTCCTCATTTCACGGCACATGTGGTTTCGCCCTGGCTCACGGTCACGCCTTCTTGCCCTGCGCGTGGGACTCATGCATCTCCTTTTCCTTTTTAGGGCTTCGGGAACACAGCAGTTCAGTCCAACAGGGAAATACAAAGCAGATGGAGTCTTAGAAACAGTACGGCTTTCTGGAAAATTATCACGCAACCTTTGGCTTTGTGTGGGCCCGGTCTCCTTTCATATAAGTAAATCCTTCCTCAGCTGGGGATGAGCCAGCCCTCCCCGCGGCCCCAGCGGCAGAACCCCCCACCTGGGACGGGGGTGGGTGCAGGGGGGGGCTCTGGGGACGAGCTCTGCCAGGACTGGCTTTATGGCCAGAAGGCTGACAGGCGGCCTGTCACTCTGAGTTTGTTACCAAGCCTGAAGGCCCCAGGAGTCCAGACAGAATGCCTTGTGGCTAAACCCAGCCTTCGCTCTGTCCCTCTTTATGTCTTCAGCATCCTCTCTGGGACTTTTTTTGAGACAGAGGAAGTGAGAAGGTGGGGAAGAGCTTTGCCAGGGCCAAGCACCAGCCATAAAACCAGACCCAAGTAAGACGAAGGAAGGGAAGGAAAATGAGACGTATGGAAATGAGTGACCTTTTCCGTGAATTAACTTCTGCACCGAGGATTTCGGTCTACCTAGTTTGTCTCATTCGGCCTAGGTTTGAATACGTGTGACCCTGGGGTCCCGGTTGAGGGTCTCACTTTGCTGGATGTTTCCTCTGAAAGAGGTTTTTCCTGACCTTCCTGAGAAAGCAAAGGAGACTCGTAACCACTGCTTCCTGCTGAACTCAGGACGCTGCCGGCTGCGCTTAGACTGGCCCGGCAATGGCGATTTGGATGCCCCGCCTGCCCCCAGAGGCGTCTCACACGGCCGGGACCAGCCCGCAGGGGTGCAGCCACGCGTGATGCCGGCTCTGTGGCCTCAGTGCCATGACGCCTCCCATGCTGGGGTCTCTAAAGGTGGCCCAGCGCTGCTGCAAGGCGACCTTGACCGCAGAGACCCCAGCCGGGCCCTGCCAGCCTTGAAGCCACACACAGGCGTGGGGTGCCTCTCCACCCTGGCCCCCAAGGCCACCCCTCTGTGACTGCAGGGACATTCCCAAGTGGGGTTCAGTAGCTTCCGGAGCCAACGCCACAGACGACAACCCGGGCTGGGGCACCGCGTACGGGGCTGTGGCAGCTCACCCCGCGTGTCTGTGTTCCCTTAGCTCGTACTCCACACTTTGACCTGCTATGAGGAGCTGGTGACTTTCCTTCAACAAAGCGTCCATCAGGTACGAGCGGTGGCTTCGTTTGTGGGCTGCGCATGGTCACACTTTCTGCTTTGCTTGCGGAAGAGATGCTGGTGAACTGGGGTGGTCCCCAGCATCCCCACCTTTGGGCGAGCGGTTGGGCGGCAGAGAGGCGGGGAGGGAGCCGGTACGGGCCCTGGGTGCCACAGCTGCGGGGAATGGAGTGATTTAGGCTGGAGAAGAGTCGCCCTGGGGAGCAGGCACCCATTCGCTGCCATTTTGTCCTTGAGGGCTGGCCAGGGCCACAAGATACTGCGAGTTGCCATGGTGAGGGCCACGGAAAGCAGAGCTGGGACGGAGCGGGTCCGGGCGAAGGCAAGCAGCTAACAGACTGAGGTTCTGAGGGCTTTCTCTCCGTCTGAGGGGGAACAGCCTCCTCTGCCAGCTCCAGTGGGGAAGGTGGTGACGACGTGGGTTCCTGGGCTGGGCTGGAGGTCAGAGCGCCATGGACGGAGACCCTGTTCACGACAGGCGCTTGCTTGGCGTCTTGGGAGGCAGGGCAGGGCCAGGCAGGGCCTCTAGACACCCCGTCTGCTGGAGGAGATCCCTGACCCCCGACCTGGCTGTAAGGCGGGGTGCGCCTCAGCCGGGGCTTGGGAGCAGTACCGTCAAGGGCTGAGGGCACTCCGCGGGGCTGCAGCCTCGTGGCTTTTGTGCAGGGTGGACAGGGTTGGACGCTCCCGGGGTGAGGGACATGGTCTCTGGAGCTGCCGGCCTGGGTTTGCATTTAGGGTGCACCCCTAGCGGCCTTGGGCGGCTTAACCCTCTGTCCCTCAGTTTCCTCATCTGCACCGCATGGCTGATAATAGCAGCGCCCGTCTCAGGACTCTGCAGAGATCCCTGCTCAGCGTTCTCCGCGTGCGCAGCTTCCTCGTGGACATTGTGATCACGACTGTCATGATTACTTAAGGCAACCTTGGGACGGCTTAGTTGCAGACACGTCGAAATGAGAGCGCGAAGCCTTTGTGAGGGAGGACGCGGCACGGGCCGAGGCTGACGGCCTCTGAGACACCCCACCCCCCGGCCCCCGCTCTAAGGCCTCGTGATTCTGAGGTCTGCGTGTCAGGGCGGGAGCAACGCGGGCACTGTGCAGGCAGACTCCGCGCCTCCTCTTTGCCTTTTCCGTCAGCGTCTGAGCTGTGGCTCATTTCTTTTAGGCTCCAGAGAAGGCTTTGCAGGACTCGGTGGTGAGCCCGGAGGGTGGGAGAACCTGCCGGATGTGGGAGCAGGTTGGACACTCCTGCTGTCAGAATCCCCTCCCCTGGGACCCTTCCCCGAAGACGCTGAGGGTCGGGGCACAGACCGGGAAGTGTCGTCTGGGGAGGAGAGTGGGGCCTGCCCTGAGACCATGTCGGGGCAGGTGTGCAGTCAGAGGGGCGCTGGTCCACCTGAAATCCTCACCCCCAGAGCTGTTGCCTTGGGGATAACTCAGCCCCAGGAGAGGCGCAGAGCCTGGCCCGGGGGCCTAGCCGAGGATGCCACCTTTCTGTGCCAGCCGTTCTGTCTGGGCTGTGTGGGAGGCGTGTGGGAGGGGCTCTCAGATGGGAGGGGTCCTGGCCTAGCTTTTGGGGAGTCTGAGGCTGGCTGCCACGTGCTTGCCTGCCCCTGGCTCTCTCTGGTTCTTTATGGACATACTCCAGTGGGCTGTCTACCACGCAGTGCACTCCCCGCCTGGCCCAGTGCAGCCACGGGGGCCTGGAGCAGGGGCCCAGGGTCCTCCTCTGGCTTATTCCTTGGTCATGTGACCTCAGGAGAGTCACTGGGCCTCCGTTGCCTCATCTGGAAAACGGAAGATGGAGCAATTGGCAGATAACTTCCAGCTCTTTACTATTCGGCCACGGTTCCTAAAGAAGAAACTTAAACATGTGGGAAAGAACATCCTCCAAATTAAGTACCAGGCACTCTAAATAAGCCGAAAGGAACCCTGTTATTAAATACTCACGGAGTGCTGTGACAGTGCGGCAGTGCGTCTGAGAGAAGAGCAAAGCCCGCTCACGTCGGCGTGCCTGATTTGACCAGGGAGGCCAGGGCCATAGGCGTCTGTGTTCACAGCACCTGGGGAAGCGGGTCATGGCGCAAGGCCAGGAGAGGGAAGTGCCCAGCCAGCCTTCCAAAGGACAATGGGCGGGCCCCAGGGTGAGTGCTCTGGGGCCCAGGGATCTGAGGCCCATCATGCCCACTGTGGCCCCTGGGTGGCCCCTCAGCACCAAGGTCTTCCACATCCTTGCCTATAAGAAGGGGCCTCCTTCTTCCCTCGGCCTGTACCCCCAAGGTTTCCTTCTTTCGTGAAGTCCAAGCGAGACAGTGACTGCGAAGGAGGACCAGAGCGTGGGGCTGTGCCAGGGGAGGGAGCCACCCTCTTTCTGTCACCTCTGGGCTCAGAGCGCCACCCGCTCCGTGCCCGGCTCTGGTCCCTGGGTACCAGCGGCCAATGTTTGGCCCTCCCCCCCCGGAAGGCCGTGCTTTGCCCTGCAGTGTAATTTATGTTTTTGCTGGAAGCCGTCGAGCTGCCTCAGCACTACTTTCACCAAATTCGTTTTTCGTGGCCTGGGCCTGAGAGGGGTCCCTCGTGCCAGGCCTGGAAATAAGCACCGAGCCATCTCTGCCCAGAAGTAAAGAGGCTCCTTGCTGTGTTTTCATTACCACTCACCCTCTGGGCGACACGTCTGCCTGGCCCCCCACGGGCCGGGCTGAGCCTCCGCCCTGCCTCCGGCTGGGGCTCCGTGGTGGGCTCAGGCCTCTCCAGGCCAGGGCGAAGCAGGCGGATGTCCCCTTCTTCTCGAGCGGGACCGGACACTTTTCCAGACCCTCATGGTGGTTTCTGACCCAACTGCTTGCTTTAGTTTTCCTTTCAGTGCAGGCGCCCGGCCCCATGGCCTCCCGTGTCTTGGCAGCTTGAACTCGATGAGATAATTTTACTAAATGCTTTTTAAACAAAATAGAATAGGGTGGCAAGGGCCAGAAGCCTAGGCGGGGTCGTTTTCCCACCCTCTGCAGCCTCACCTCACCAGGCCACAGGGAGGGCATGGCCAGGGCTCACGCCAAGTCCCCTGGAGGGTGTCCCAGCGACTGCGGAAAAGGCCGGCCCGGGCGGCCGTAACAGTCCTCCACGTTTGCACAGTTAGGGCTCACAGTGGGCCGCTGCCCCTGACTTCACTGCGGTCCGGTGGGTGGACGGGCATTACACACGTGGCAGAAGGGGAAGCACCCCGAGGAAGTGTCGTGGCTCTCTCGAGACAGTGTGCGAGTGCCTGGCGGAAGTGCGTGGCGTTTCGGGAGCTCTGGCACTCCCTGAGGCAGCGTGCAGTCTGCGACTTCCCCAAGGTGACAGGAGACTCTGTGGCGGAGTCAGAAGGCATTTCAGAAGGGGAAGCCGAGGCTCGGAGAGCTTTGCCACTGCAAGGTGACATGCACGTCCACGGTAGACCTGTGACATGGCGCTGGTGGCCTGAGTCCAGCCAGGCCTGCGTCCCCCTGTGCGAGGACATGAGCGTTACTCTTTCCGCTGTTAGGGAACGTCCACAGACACCGTCTCCTAGGGTGTGAACCATAAGCTCATTGTCCTTGTTTTGCAAATGGGGAAACTGAGGACAGCAGAGGTGAAGTTACTGGCCCAATATCACAGCATTACGATGAGGTTGATTTAAGATTGTTGTTGATTCATTCATTCCATTTCTACTTCCAAAAAAAAAAAAAGATTTAAAATTACTTATTAAAAGGATGATGTCCTCAGGGCTTTTCTATGTTTTAATCATAGTAAACCCGCCCTCTCTTGCCTCTGGGCCTTTACACCTGCTTTTCCCCTTGCCTGGAACAGCGTTCTCTTCTCTTCTGATTCCTTCTTGTCCCTGGGGTTTCTGCTTAGACGTCCCTTCCTCCAGAAAGCCTTCCTCGACACGCTCTCCTTTCCCAAACTCTGCGCATGTCGGAGGCCCTTCCTGTGTGTTTCCAGAGAAGCTTGTATTCCCCATCAGAGCAGAGCCCCCGCCCCACCATTTGCAGTTGCTTGTTGTTTTTTCTTCTCTGAGTTACTTCTGATGGGGGCCGGTCTACCCTGTTTACAAGTGTAGCCTTAGCGGAGAGCATCCTCTTGGCACCGGAATTTCACGTGGCATTTTTTTTAAATGACTAATTGAATTACTGGATGAAAATAAAGACTACGTTGTGAGGAAAAGAAGAGAGAATTTCATCAGAAGCTTACACTAAAATAGTTACCATAGTTGAGCTCCATATGTGCCTCTGAGCTTCCTGGCAGCCAAGGCAAATATATATATATATATATATATATATATATATATATATATATATATATATATAAATATAAATCCTATCATTCTTACTGTTCCAGGAAAACAAGTCTTTCTGGTTTTAAGTCCAAAAGGAAACTGATCACTTGTAGGAAACACTCACAATTGTAACAGGCAGCGTCTTCGGCAGCAGCATATAGAAGTGGCATTGTCACTGCAGTGAGGTCTTCACACTGATGTGCAGCCAGGGGATGGCATTGTCCCAGGGAGCCCAAGTGACGTAGTACATCCCAGCAGGCTGTGCCCCGCCGGACTCACTGGGCAGGTGGGCAGTGCGGAGCCAGCCTCAGACTAACGGCTAGCACAGGTGCTTGGCCCTGTTCTAAGTGCTCCACACAGATGATCTCACCTCATCTTCTCAACGACCTGATGAGGTCAGGTCCTGTTATTATTATACTCGCTTTACAGACGAGAAGACTGGGGAGAGAAGAGATGTCCCTGTGGTCACATAGCTTGGAGGGGCAGAACTGAGACTTAAAGCCAGGGCGCCAGGCTCCAGGCTGTGGGCTCCAGACCAGGGTTGGGACTAAGGGCAGATGAGTAAGGAAGGGGCTCACCTTGGGTGCGGAATTCAAGGGGGCACCCAATACCTCAGTAAGCAGCCTAAAAATATTTTAATGGAATAGCTAAAAACTAACAAACTTAATCCACAAGAATCCATGAGGAACAACATGTAAACAAATTTTTAAAGGATCTGGCTTTGCATTTGCTCAGCTTACCTCACTGCACCTCCTGACCTGACTCTGCTCCAAACCCACTCGCGGCTGCACAGTCCTTGGGAGTAAGGAATTTGGGATCAGATATAGCCCTCGGAAGCCCACTGGGACCTCAGGCCAGTTGCTCGGTTTCTGAGCCCCAGTTTCCGTATATGGCAGATGACAATAATAATAGTCCTTACGGCACTGGCCTGTGATCGTTTGAAATGTGATAATGAGCATAAGGCACTTGCACGGTGACAGAGGCTGCTTCTGTTGCTGCTGTAACCTGAGCTTCTGGGACTTGGCAGGCACTGCCTCTGCTTCCATTGTCACTCAGGCTGGGGCCATCCCGTAGGGGGTCTGCCTTGGGCCACCTGGCAGCCTCTGGGGCCAGGATGGTGGCAGCTGGCTCAGGGGCAGGCTGTGTTCCCCGAGGAGGTGAGAGGAGGGAGGTGTGGACCTGATGCGTGCTCGTTCCTTTCTCTTCCCAGTTCGAAGTGGGCCCCTATGGATGCATCCTGCTCACCCTGTCCGCCATCCTGTCCCGGTCCACAGAGCTGTGAGTATGATCCCCCCTCAACTCCCAGGGCGCTTGTCGGCCTTGCGCACTGCGCCTCGCCGGAGCCCAGGACGGTGCTCGGCGCACAGAGAGTGCTTGCTCAGGGAGCCTGGTGGGAAGGACGAACGAAGGCAGGTGGAGGAGAGAGGAGTTCCATTCTACACACACGTGCATTCAGTGCTACCTTCTCTGGTCTCCCACTGGGTGCTGGGGAGTGCGGGGGCGGTCTGCGCGTTTGCAGTGTGCGTGCTTCAGCGCACGTGTGGACTCCCCTGGGACACGTGCAGGGATGACAATCGGGTCTGAATCCTGGGCGGTGACTGAGGGTCCCTAAGAGCTTAAGGAGAGGGAATTCGCCATAGGCCAAGGCAGTCGCAGGCGGCCAGGCTTGGTCTAGACCAGCCCTGAGGAGATGGGCGCCCGGGCGCCCGGGGCCTGGGAGGCAGAAGGAGTGGGGAGGCTGGTCCCCAGTCCCAGGCACCCTTGCCAGATGCAGCCTCCAGGTTGCCTGAGAGCTGGAGTTCTTCCATCACACTCATTCCCGAGGAGCTTTCTAGACCTCTTATCCATATTTGTCACCTAGGCATTATGTCACCACGGAGAATTCAGATTAATAGCACATTAATAGTCTCGTGAAGTACAATCGATCGCCCCGTTCACTTTCCAGCAGAGAGCAGGCCCCTGGGAGACTGCAGTTCCGCTTTGGGGGTGCTTGTGTGGGGGAAATTTGGGACTTTCCGAAGCAGGTTGGCTCGGGCAAGTGGGGAGGCGGAAGGTGGCGGTGGGAGGCCCCAGCGGAAGGAGACGCCTGCTCCCCTCGGCCGGGCCTGAGCTGGGCCCCGTGCATGTTCCCCGTGGCCTCTGGTGCAGGCGGGAGGAGGACGCCTGGGCTCTGAGGCCTCGTGCCACTGGCCTGCCTGCTGCTTGCGCTCCTGACCTTATTAAATACATGTGTGTGCACAGATTTTCTAGTGGCATTTTTCTCCTAATCCTGCCATAATGATATGCTTCATTCCTGGCCCGGGCTCACGTGCACGGAGACCATAAGCTGCACTGCGCTCGCCCAGGCCTGGCTTCGCTAATCCCCGGGCTGACAGAGTTGTGGGGAGGGTGTGTCTCTGGGGGAGGGCGAGACCCCCGTGCTCACTGACAGGAAGGCGAGCTTTCAGAGGGCCCGGCCCGGTGATGCCTGGCTATGTGACCCTCTTGGCCTCAGTTTCCCCTCTGTATGGGTCTCTCTTGGCTCTGGGGGTCTAGGCCCGGGCTCACCAGCCTGGGGGCTCGGCACCCTGTGTGTAGCTCCTGCAGGCAGCAGCTCGGGCAGCCTTGCCCAGCTGCAGGGCGCAGGGCCCGTGCCCAGGCTGCCGTCCGTGTTGTCGAGAGCTGGAAGAACGGGGTTGCCTCCACGCCTCCCTGCCCCATCCACCCAGGCTGGGCAAGGGTCAGTCCCCGCCCAGGCCATGGCACCTGCGGGGCATCTCTGTGGGGTACGGCTGCCTTGCTGGGCTCACGCTACGGGGCTTGAACTTACTACCCTGCCAAACCCCGTCTGGTTCACTGCAGACACACACACACGCGCGTGCACGCGTGCGTGCACATGCAGGTACACGTGTGATCCAGCGGCGGTCACCTCGCCCCTTGTTCCCAGGGCAGGGGAGAGAGTCTGTTCATGACAGTTCCCTGCCCCTTCCTGCGCCCCTAAGGGCCTTCCTGCAGGCCGGGGTGCTGAGGCCTCCCGGGCAGCTTTGGCTGGCCTGGTCCCGCCGTCCAGGAGGACGGGCATAGAGACCTGCTTCAGCACTGGACCCAGCAGGGCGGTGGTGTCGGGCCCGGCTCAACACCCCTCTGAGCCTGAGTTTCTCACTCTGTGTGACGGGGATGAAGATTCCCGCCTCACAGCGTTAAACGAAGAAGTAAACATGTGCCTGGCCTGGCTCCCAGGGGGCGGCAAGCCTTGGACAGCGGCCGCTGCTAGTCTGACCCTCACCCTGCTGTACTCGGATGTCTGTGCCCCATCCTGTCGTTTCTTGCCCTCAGCCTCGGCTTGGTGCCTCGGGGTAGAGACACAGCCCCGGGGATGTCCTGCAGTTGCTGATGGTTCCATCTGCGGCTGCACTCACCCTTGACAGGTACTTCCTGAGTGGCCCGGCGGCTCCCTGGGTGCTGGGTGCTGTTGCTGGAATGAGGCAGGCGAAGGGGCAGCGGGAGGACCCATCCCCGCTCTGGGCGTGCGCCACCCAGAGGTATGCTAGAGAAGCCATTCAGCTCTCTCTCTTTTGTGTTCAAGTTCAAGAAAACTTTGAGTTGAGCTACCTAAGGGCATCAGGTGGGGAATACACAGGCCTTGGGCCACCTGGGCTTCTCCAGACCCGGCCTCCCTCTGACCCAGGCAGTCCTAGGATGGCTGCCTGACCACTCCGCATGCCCACGGGGCTGCCAGGGACTCGCGTGAGCATCGCAGTGGGGCTGACCTGTCCTCCTCGTGGTCCTGGGGGCTCCCCGTTGGGGGCAGCAGCTGTGAGGGAGGACAGAGGAGTGAGCGGCCTTGACGCTGCCCAGACCCTCTGAGAGGATCATGCTGAAACTGTTTAAAACAACGCGTTAGCTTTCCTGGCGTTTCTGAGGGCTTCTCTGAAGGAGCCGTTCTCGCCTTGGGGAGGAGGGCTCCTGGAGTGGCCCACGCCCGCCCACCCCCACGTGCCAGGCACTTGCATGCCCTGGTGCTCCCCCTGGCTCCCCGGAGTCTCCGGTCTCCGTCGGTCTCGGGAGGGGTGACAGGCCTGGCTCAGGGTTTGTTGTGATCTGGTTGGCAGTGATAACAGTTCTGGGACTGCAAAACCCCACCTTGTCCTGGCCTGCTTTAGGGGTTAGCAGTTTGCAAAGGCCTTTCTTTGTGGACTTTCTGGGCACCTGGGGGGAAAAACATCACCCTGAACAAAGTACCATTTGTCGAACTGAGCAGAGAGGCTTGTCCAGGGCAGCCAGTGAGTGACAAGTCACATGAAAGCAAGGGTCCCACTCCCTGGCTATGATGCAGCTTCAAGACACCCAGGTCCCCATCCCTGCTCTGCTGCCCACGAGCTGTGTGGCTGGCCCGACCTTCACTTAGCACTTTTTATCACCAACTGGACGCAGGGTGTTCTGGCGCTTCCTGGTCTCTTTCTGTAGTGAAAAGAAACCAGACTTTCCCCCAGAGAAACCGTATCGCGAAGCTCACTTTGTGAAGCGGTGGGGTGGGGAGGTGGAGACCCTGGCCCACGCCTCCCCATTTCCCACCAGGTGCCTCTGAGGCCCCTCCGTGGAAACGCTCCTGCTCTGCCCACAGCTCGAAAACCGAAGGGCCGGACTCTTACCAGGGGCCTCCCTGCCCTGGGTTCAGATTCAGCTTTGCCAAACCCTCCGAGGCGTGTCAGGGGGACCTGTCACGGGGGACAGCTGGCGACATGTGCTGGCAGGGCAGAGAGCGCAGAGTGTCTCACACCACACGGCCTCCGCCAGGGGCAAGTGAGTGGGGCCTGGGAAACCAGCCCGTTCTCTATAGACACGGCGTGCGTGTGTGCGTGTGAGAGGTGGGTGAGGCTGAGGGGCCGGTTGTGAGGTGATGCAGTGTTGGGGGTTGTGTTTGAGATCGTGGGAAGGCTGGCTTGATTGTGTGTGAGTATGTGAACGTATATGAGTGGTGTAAATGTCTGTATATGTGTGAGTGTGCCTGTGTGTGTACGAATGTGTATATGTATGTGTGACTGTACCTGTCTATGAGTTTGTGTGTTATACATGTGTGAGTGTATACAGTGTGTGTGTATATATGAATGTGTGTATATGTAGTGTGAGTTAGTGTACTTGTCTGTGAGTGTGTATACATGTGTGTGTATGAGTGTGTGTGTATGGACGTGTGTGTGTGTGAGTGTGTATGTGTGTGTGTGAATGTGTAAATATGTATGTGAGTACCTGTCTGTGAGTGTGTGTGTGTGCATACATTTGAGTGTGTGTGTGAGTGTGTATGTGTGTATGAATGTGTGTGTACACATCTGTATATGTGTGTATATGAGTATGTGTGTGAATGTGTGTATATATGTGTGTACCTGTGAGTGTATGTGTGTGAACGTGTGTATGTGAATGCCTGCATATGTGTGTATGTGTGTGTATGAGTGTGTGTAAACATCTGTATATGTGTGTATGAATATGTGTGAGTGTACTTGCCTGTGTGTGTATGAATGCGAATATGTGTGTGTGTGAATGTACATGTGAGCGTGCGAGTGTATTGTGAGTGTGTGTGTGTGTGTGTGTGTGAGTGCGTGTGAGACTGAGGGCATGGCCGTCTCCCTCTCCCAGCGAGGCTCCGAGTCTCACGCCGGAGGCCCAGGCCCAGCCCCGGCGCAGCCTCCCCTGTCCGGCACCCCAGGGCGCCGGCGCCGCAGAGTGAGCCGGCAGAGTGAGCCCCGCTGCTGCGGCCTCGGGGGCTGGAAGCTCAGCAGCGGAGTGGCCTTTGGGCAGTGTTTGCCCCATGCCGCCGACAAAGCCTGGCGAGGCTTCATCTTTTTCCACTTGACTCTGGGCCATCTCTTTTCCTTCCTCTGTTCTCGAGTTGCTTACGGTCAGTCTCATACAGGGTTTCATGTGCTCCTAAACCGCACAGCCTAGAACTTTCTCCTGCGTGGTCTCGCAGACCCCAGGGCTACTCAGGGCCCTGGGGTCAGGGAGGGCTCGGGCCGCGGCCTGGAGGTGGGGTGGAGACAGCTCGTGAAGGGAACCTCACACAGTAGACCCGGGCATTCATCACACTGGCGACTTCGGCTTCCCGAAAGACCTAGAAGTCCAAAAGGGGCCGTCGTGTGTCATCGGCCGAAGTAGCGTTTGGGCAGCAAGGCCAGGCGCTGAGGTGAGCGGCAGCGCCGGCGCCAGGCCGGCTCCGTTGCTCCCGAGTTCTGTCAGAGCGAACACAGCAGCAAAACAGCCCCGTTGATGTCTTTGTGGAAATAGCCCTGAAACGAAAGCCAGCCACGAGTGTCGGTGATGCAAAGGCAAGTGACAGACACTCAGTTCCTAGCCAGTGTCAGCAGAAAACCACGCTAATAATAGATTCGTGGCAAAAACCCAGGGCTTCCGGGATGGATGCTGGAGCCGGGGAGCCAGACGTCTTTGGGACTCGGTGTCCCTCCTCTGTCTCTTCTCTCACCCCTTCTTCGTCTCAGCTCCGTTCTCAGGGGTCCCTTCCGCACGGTGGGCTCAGGCAGGCCCAGCCAAGGGATAGCCCTTTCCCTAGCACCCTCAGCCTGCCGGAAGCTGTACCCCCCCCATTCCTGGCGCCTCATCGTGGCCAGGCGCGGGTCGCATCCATTGCGGGGCATGTGAACACAGGAGCTGCCCCAGAAGGCAGTGGAAACCCAGCGCAGTCTACCAGGCTGGCAGGGAAGGAGACGGGCTGTCTATTCGGGAACTGGAAGTTTGCGCTGTATCAGGGAACAGGAGAGCAGATCTGAGTTGGGGGCGGGGTCAGATCCGGGCCTTGGAGGGGCCCCCAGGGGCTCAGGAACGAAGAGGAGCAGTGACGAAGCTTCCAGTCCCGGCAGAGGCCGAGCCGGAGACGACTGTGGGTGAGCCAGCGTGTGCGGCTCGAGGGTGTACGTGGGGGGCCTGCGGTTGCTGAGGATCTCATGTCCTTGTGGTCGCACAGGTCTGTCCCGATGGGAGAGGGCAGACGAGATGCGAACCTGCTTCTCCCTCCACCCTCCCTCACACCCACCTACCTCCTCCGGCTCAGAATAACGAGGCACACGCACAGCCTCCCAGACCGGGCACCCCGACTCCACACAGACAGCGACTGCTTTTCAGCCCTGAACGGAACCTTGGCCTCTCTCTCCTGCGTGTAACGTGAGAGACGGCACAGGACGGTGAAGGGCCCTTCCTACATGACATGCCAAGATCTACTGACCGTAGCTGGGAATGGGAGGGGACCAACTTCCTCAGCGGAGTCCAAGTCGACATCAGCTTTGATTCAGGTCAGGGTGGAGGCCATGCCAGCGATCGCTTTCAGCAAACGTGTCTGGAGAGACCGAGGTGGTGGGTGGGAGAGAGGCCCGAACTATGCCTTCGGTCTGGCCCGCCTTCCTCTCCCTGTCCCCTGCCCTGGCAGCCCCGGCTCCTGCGCAGTGCCCAGAGCTCCTTTCTGTAGGTCTTCTGGCGGGGTCCCCCACCCCATGGAAGGCGGGGGCGGGAGGCCCAGCTTCAGTCAGAGGTAGAAGAGAGAGGGAGGGGCCCTCACTGCCAGCCTGAGCTTTGGGGGCTTGTGGCAACCCCAGGGGCAGGCCCACAAGTCTAGGGCCATCATCCCATTTTACGGATGTGGAGACCGAGGCTCTGAGGAGTTACGGGCAGGTTGGTGGCAGCTGACACCATCATCGAGTCTCCTGGCTCCAGTCTCAGACCCTGTGCCTGCATTGCCCTTTCTGGGCTGGGGAAGGAGTGACACATGCTACTCAGCTATGTCCGCCACCTGAGAAGGAGAAGTGAGAAACAGGACCCCAACCAGGCCCACACCAGACCGGATGCTTCCCCTCTGCTTCAGCCTCCGTTTAATCTCAGCTGGCATGGTCTGGGCCAAAGCAAGCCTGCTGGTCCTAGGCTGCTAAGCTGGCAAGTCGTGGCCAGTGAGCTCTGGCTGGCGTGGCTGAGGGCAGTAGGTCTGCCCATGGACACTGAGCCTGAGGGCTGCATGCGGGGCCCACGCCCCACGGCAGGGAGGACGGCCATGCCTGGGCTCCACCAGGGTTAGTGGCAGAGCTGGGGAGGTCTCCTCAGTGCATCCAGCAGCCCTTCCCACTCACCCAAGGGCTGTACCTCCTTGTTCCACAAAGGGCTTGGGTACCCAGATAAAGACGACTTTGTGGAAGAGACTTGTGTTACAGGCCAGCTGCCGCTGCTTGGGGAGGAAGCTTGCTTCCGCCTGCCTCTGCCCACCTCCTGGGACGCAGCTCCTGGAGGCTGTCCCCCCCCAGACTTCCCTGCAGCTTCTCCCAGGATGGGTGTGGGCAGGCTCGCAGAGTCCAGAGCCTTTCCATGCGCCTGCAGGGTGAGAGCCCAGTTCCGGGCACTCGGGGCCCAGATGGACACCCACAGCCCTGCCCTCAGAGTCCCTGCTGCCTGGGGGCAGGGCAGGCACGGGAGAGGCAGTGGGCAGCGGGCGGGCGCTTCTAGGAAGAGACATCTGGGGAGGGACGGGGCACATCTGCCCCGAGGCGAGGGCGGTATCTCCTTGTGGAGGGGTGACATTTAGCAGGGCCCCAAGGGATGTGTGGGAAGGCTTCTGGCAGACGGCAGAGCGGAGCAGGCAAAGGCCAGTGGTGGGGGTTTGCAGGGAACAATTGCACAAGGCCTGATCGGGGAGGATGGGGCTGGTGGGTGGCGAGGTGGAAGGCCGCTCGGGAAGGGCCCAGGCAGGTCTGCTTTCTCTTCCCTCCCCAAGGTGGACCCCTCTCTCCTTCCATGCACCTCGCCCTGCCTCCTGGACCCCATCTAGCCCCCTCCTTTCCAGCCCGTGGAGCTGCCTGCAGCATACGGGACCTTGGCCCTTACTGCGACGATGCTCTGAGGTGGTTGCTGTACACGCCCAAGGCTGAGAGATAGAGAGCATTTTGCCGAAGGTCACACAGCCCAGGTGGCAGAGGGGGCCTGACACCCAGGTGTTCTGACTCATCGCCCACTTCCTCTCGGCCTTCCTGGGAAAACAGTCCATTTCCGCTCTACCCAAATCCTTTGCAGAAACTCATGGCTACCTTTTGATCAGTCAGAGGCCTCTGTTTATTCTGGGTTCTTGGCCCTGATACGAACGGTTGAGGTGGCAGGAATCATGACCTTTCATCGTTTTTTTGGGTGGTGGTTATTATCGCTGTTATCGTAGGGAAGAGGCAGTGATGTTTACCAAACGCTGAACGCAGTTCTCACAGCAGCCTGTACTGAACGGAGGCATCGTCGAGCCATGTTGCAAGTCGGGGGGCGGGCGCAGAGAGGGAGCCCCTGGTGAGCGGTCGCCGCTGGACGTGAACCCGAGGAGTGGAGCCCGGGTTCTCCTGGTTGTTCCACACTGCCCTTTGCACTATGGATGTTGTCCTCAAAAGCCAACGGAAGTGCCACCAAGTGAAGGGTGCTGCCTCCGGAGGTGGCTGCAGGGGGTGGGGTGTGCCGTGGGCGGAGCAGGCCCTGGGGCTGCGGGGGGGGGGCCCTGCAGCCTGGCACCCTAGGACTCAGGTGGAGGGGAGGTGGCCGGTCAGGTCCTCCTAGGTCAACTACCTCTGATTCTGGGCAAGATGTCTTAAATATCAGAGTCGTGGACCAGGCACACTCGCTCGTATCCCCGAAGGTCCTCGGAGACCCCCTGGCCCCAGCCCTCTGGTTTTATGAATGAGAGAGAGGCAGGGACTTGTCTGGCCCACCTGATGGACATTGAGTCGAGGCGAGTGGCTATGACTGTGGCTGGAACCGTATCTCTCGGCCACTTGGACATATTTTCCTTCTTACTTACAAGCTTCCGTACAAAATGTCCAGATTCATTGATGGAACGAATTGTTCAGATTCATTCATTCATTCAGATGTTCAGACACATGTGAGGTAGGCTTTAGGGTAAAGGGATGAGCTGCACCCAGCCGGGGAGGGACGGGGACCAGGAATGGGGCTGCAGGGCTCCCGGCCTGCCTGACCGTCACATGTGAGGCTGCAGTAGACACTGTGTGATGCTGGTGCTGGGGACACAGGCCTGGTCCTGACGCTCTGTGTCGCCACGAGACCAAAAGTCCCCTCACCTTTCTAGGCCTCAGTTTCCCCATCAGCACACGGAGATGGCAGCTCTCGCCCTCCGGGCCTCACAGACTTTAGAGAGGGCGGTGCGGTCAGAAGGACGGGAGACTGTGGCTTCAAGGCTCTGGCGTCGTGAGCTGCTCAGTGGCAGGACCTCTGCGGCTCTGAGGCGTGTGGCGGAGGGCGGGCTGCAGAGAGGCAGCCGAGCGCTCGGCCCGGCTCCCAGCGCCGAACCTGGGCGGGCACCTGTCACTGGGCTGGTCGTGTTCTTTCTTTGGCCATCACTTGTCCCTCTGTGAAATGCTCTCTGACACCCTCTTCCTTCTGTTTCTCGCTCAGCAGTGTCTCTGGGACATCCTGTGGGGTCAGGGCGGGGAAAAGCGGTCTTTGCGGGCATCCTGGGCAGAGTTTCCTGTCTCCTCTCCTCTGTCGTTGGGCGAAGTGGACACCCCGGAGATCAGGCAGTCACCCTGGACCTTCGGCGCGGGTTCTGCCCCCTTTGTTCCCAGAATGCTGAGGAGGGTGGCAGCAGGGCCCTGGGGCCAGGCCCTTCCTCATAGGCTTCCACGCCCCGCACACGTCCACTCCGGCTGCCCTCACTGTGCTCCGAGAATCCAAACTCCCAGGGCAGGACAGCCTCAGGGGGCAGGCCTCACCAGGCCACGGCTCCTTCTGGCTCTTGTCGCCCAGCCTGGTGCCTGGGTCCTGGGCTGTGCAAAATTCTCCTGGGACCCAGCATGGTCCAGCCCCAGGAGGACTGACTGGAAGGGACAACCTGCCCATTAGAGTGGACTGGTTGTCAGTCCCAGAGAAAGGCCTGTCACAGCTTGTCATAGAAGCCCAGAAAGTGTAGGAACCTCAGAGCTCAGGCAACCCCTCCACAGATCCAGCCCTTGCTCCCAGGAAGGACACTGCATGACCTTGGAGACCTTGGGGGCCCCCACAGGGGTCACGGGGGCTGGTGGGAGGGAGACGGACGAGGCCAGCCTCTGCCTAGCCTTCAACCAGGGCAGCTCTGCCTTTGTGTTTCATATCGTGGGCTCCTGTGTGTTAGATTTCATTTGAAGGAAGGACTCTGAGTCTGAAAGATGTTGGTGGCCACTTGCGTTCGTTTCCCAGGCTGCCGGGACAAAGTGCCGTGGTCTGGTTCCCTCTGAGGCCTCGCCTCTTGGCCTGCAGATGGCCACCTCCTTGCCATATCCTCGCGTGGCCTTTCCTCTCTTCATGCATCCCTGGTGTCCCCCCTGTGTGTCCCGATGGCCTCTTCCTAAAAGGACGCCAGTCAGGTTGGGTCAGGGTCCACCCTAATGGACTCGCTTAACTTAATCACCCCTTAAAGGCCCTGTCTCCAGAGACGGGTCCATTCCGAGGTACTGGGGGCTCAGGTTCAAGCTCTGACGTCTGTGGGACACGATTCAGCTCAGGGCAGCGCTCGTCTTGTGCAGGCCGCTCACAAGGGGAGACTGAGGCGCAGAGAGGAGAGGTTAGCAGCCGCGCGGCCAGCCGGGACTGGAGCTCGGGCTGGGGCCGGGCCTGCCGTGACAGCTGCCTTCTCCCCCGGCAGGGCCGAGGCCGTCGTTCCCTCCCTGGAGGACTCCTGCCCCTCCGCTCTCCAGGGATTTCCCCTGGAGGGAGGTCTGGGCTTCTAGATTTGCCAAAGCTGTAAATCTCTTAAGCCATAAGCCACTCCTTGGCGTCTCCCAAATGCCCTAACGTGAAGTACAGATGTTCGTCCCTTTTAAGATCTGAGCCCGCTTCTGAATTTCCCATCGTGTTTGCACCTAAGGATGCAATTACCGTTTCCTCCCATTGTCCGCTCTGCCTGTCCCTCTGCTCCGAGCTGACGCAGGCTCTCAGACCCGCCGGGTGAACACGAGGCTGTGAGATTATGGAGATCTCACTGCTGCTTCTGAAAGCTTCGGGGTGGCTCGGGGCCAGTGATGCTTATCAGTCCGCGGGGCTCCTCTGAGGTTATTTTCTTCTCTTCAGAAGATGCTTGTGTGTGCGCGGTTTCCATCAATTCTTCTGCCTGAGCGCGGGCCATTTTGTCCCCCCGCCGGCTCCGTCCCAGGCCCGCCGGGCTGTCTCTGGCAGGCCGCCCTCCAAGGCCCTTCCGGAGGCCCCCCAGCCTTCACGGTTCCTGGCTGGGCCCGTGACGCCAGCCCTCGCCCGTCTCTTCACAGGGACCACAAACCGTCCTTGTTTTGCCACGGTCATTACAAACCACAAGAAAGTGTGTCTCCTGCCGAGGTCCTGGAGCTTGTGTTTCTGCACTCATTTTGGGAAGGATGATGTAGGCACCAGGGTGTGTGTCTCAGGTTTGTGGACCAATGGCAGATCTTAGGTTTAAAGCATAAAATCGAGACCATGTTTCTCTTCTCTTCTACCCAAAGGAAAAAACAAACATGGCCCTTCCTGCCTCTGGGCCACCTCTCCGCTCTCCGTGAGGCGGGGGGCGGGGGGGGGGTGCGGGATGCGGGCCAGGCTGGGGGGCGCGGGGCTGGGCGGGTGGCGTGTGCTCAGTCAGGGCCGTGCGCAGCAGCAGAGGGAGCCAGGTCCCTGGCCTCACATCGCCCCATGGGCGTCACCGCTCCAAGCACATCCATAAAATTTAGTAATTCTCACTCCCCTGGGGGGCCGGAGGGCCAACATTGGCGTCCTCTGAGTGTGTTCCATAGATGTCGCTCCTTTCCTGTTTACCCGTCCCCAGCCCTGTTCAACAATAACGCTTCGTCTCCCGAGGGATCGACTTCGGGTAGGTAGAAGGAATAAATTCCTAATGGCGGACTTGCTAGGTGGCAGGAGGGTAGAGAGATCGAGGGTGGGGTGGGGTGGGGTGGTGGTTTCGCCTCTTGGTGCTGGCCTTACATGTCACAGGGCCTCTGCGACGCGACACCCTCCCTCATTCTGGCTCCCAGCACTGTACAGCCCCAGAAGTCCATTCCTGTTGGTTTGAGGAATTCTTTCGGCAAAAGGGCTCTCTTCATTGCGTGCCTTTTGGGGACCCTATTCTGGGGCCGGAGCCACAGTGGTCACATGAGGTGGGGAGAGCCTGGGCCTCTGAGCACCCTGGGCAAGTCAGTCCTTCTCTGAGCCTTGGTTTTCTCTCAGGGTTTAGGAATGACGTGTGCCCGGGGCCCGATGCAATGTCTGTGCCCAGGTGGGGGCAGCGATTACTTTAGACCATTCCTCCCACTCAGCAGACTCACCGACTGAGGTCTGGAGATGGCAGAGGGTGTCCCAGTCCCCACCGTTAGTGATGGTTGGGATGCGAACGCAGGACGTTGGATTCCACACCCAGGGGCCTTTCTGTCAGCAGAGGGCCCGGTGGGGCCAAGTGGAGGCCGTTGCTTAGGGAGCGTGAGGACGGTAGAGGAGCTCCAGGTTCTGGCCCCAAGGAGGGCACAGAGCGCAGAGCACTCAGCCGGAATCCTGGGCCTTGGCCTAGAGCCCAAGGAGCCCCTGGCCACCCACTGAGGTTCGCCCGGCGGCCTGAGTCAGGCGGAGACATGCTAACACCGCTTTCTCCATGTTTTTCAGCGTCCGGCAGGACTTCGACGTCCCCACCAGCCACCTGATTGGAGCCCATGGCTACTGCACACAGGTCAGGGGCGTGGTGGGGCGTCTCTCTCTTCTCTCCCTCTTCTTTTAGCCCTGCTGGTCCTCTACGCGTAGCTTTCCCGTGACAGCCTCTGCTGGCCTCACTGTCACGGAGACCTGGAAAGGGAGCTCGGTGCAGCTTCCATTTCTGGAAAGCTGGTTGTACCCAATCCACACGCAGAGGGGCCAAAGAGGCTGACGGCGGCCCAGGCGGGGGGCCTGGGGCCAGCGGGGGACAAACGTCGGCCATGGCTCCCTGAACGTCTTTACGACTCTTCCCTCTGCGTCTTGACAAAGGGGCCCTCAAGAGGTCTCATAGGGAGTTGGGTGGTGGTACGGGGGCGGACCCTTAGCATGACTGTTTGTCATAGATCCTCCCAGTGACCTGGTGATACCAAGGAAAGGATCTGTTCAAGATTCCATCAATGCACGTCAGGACTAGGAGCCAGATGTTACACCTGGCTTCTGTCTGAGCCTCTGCATGGCATGGCCTCCCAGAGTGGCCACCTGGCCAGTCACACCTGACCCTCCTCAGTGCACACAGACCACCAGGTGTAGCGCAGACAGGCTGGGCAGAGCTGCTCCGTCTGCTGAGCCCAGCTGAGCACCCAATTGTCGTGGGGTCCTGGCTCACTGTGCCAGCTCTGAAAACACACCTGGGCATGATGCAGCGGCCAGCTGGGGCCCAGGGCAGCTGAGGGACTGTGCGGTGGCCGCCGCCCACCTGCCTGGGTGGTCCGCTCCCTCTCTGGGTGCCTGTCTTCCCTGTGGGCGCGCCCGTCAGCAGGCAGCGAGCAGTCCCGCCCCGGGGTGGGCAGTTAAGCAGGGCACGGTGGGTGCCAGGCCAGGGTCTGGGGCTGGGTTCTGAGTCGTATCGGCTGTCACACTTGCGGGATGAGCCTGGGTGGTTTTCCTCCTCACCCTGAGACTCAGTTTCCTCATGTGTAAAACGGGGCATTTGCTTCTTAGACTTGGATGTGCGCATGAATCCCCCAGGTCTTGCTGACGGGCAGGCTCAGACTGGGGGCCTGAGATGCTGAATTTCTGACAGGCTCCCCGGGGAAGGCGAGGTCGCCAGTCCATGGACCACAGTTTGAGTGGGAAGGGGCTAGATGACCATTCAGCTTTGCCACTGTGCGACTTTGAGTCTAGGGGCGGGGAGCAGCCTGTTGGCCCCTTCTCCCCCATTTGGGAAGGCTTCCTGCTCTGAGGAAGGGCTGACACACACCCGGTGGGGAGCAAGAGCCTTTTTCTTTTTTCCTCCCTTGAAAACAACATGGAACAACTTGAAACTGCCCCAAAAAGGCCACTGCCCCTGAGGTGCAGGATCTCAGAGCGGTCATTTCCTCCGAATTCTTTCTCGTTTCCTCTGCAAGGACGCAATGAGCCCCCCACCCCCGATATCTCCTGCCAATCGGGGTCCTTCTGCGGCCATCAGAGGAGGCTGCTTTCACTGTCACTGGGGCAGGGGCCTCGCTGCTGACAGAGGGATTTATTAAGCTGGCGTTGCTCTCACGGTTCTGGGGAAAACACTCCTGTGAACTCTGCCCTCCAGAGAAAGGGCTGCGATGGCCGTTCCCACGTCCCGTGGCGGGGGCGCCCTGCCTGCTGACCTCACGTGTCCACCAGCCCTGGCAGGAGGTGGGTGAAACGGAGGGTCCTCCCACCCCAGTGCTAAGGCCGGGCTCACCCGGGTCCTTAGTCAGCGGGCACTTAGCCGCTGCCTTTCATCTCAAAGCTTTGGCCAGCCGGTGGTACCTTGGGGCAGCAAGTGAGCGGAAGGGAAGGGACACTGGGCAGGGAGTCCAGCTCTGTCGCTAACCACTCGTGTGCCTTGGACAAATCCTTTGCCATCTGTAAGCCTCAGTTTCCCCATTTCTAACAGGAGGTTGGACCCCCTAGATGCTCTGCATCAGAAGGGCCCTTCTGGTCATCTCCAGTGCACCGTCTGCCGGTCCTGGGGTCGGCAGGCTTGCTGGCCTGTCGGGTGGGGCACAGGTCACGTGGCCGCTGAATGCCTGATGCCACGCAGCGGGCGAGAGCAGAGACGGAGGCTTTGCCGCCTCCACCTGCCGGCTGGTGCTGCCCTCTGCCCCCCCCCCCGCGCCCCGAAGACCGCCCCCCACGCATCGCGGGCGAGGTCGGAGGGAGGCCTGGGGTTGCCTTGCTGGTACGGCGCCCGTGAGTTTCCTGGTGTTGCTGGTGTGCTCTGGTGCTGTAAAGATCTTATCGTGGTGGAAGCTGGGTGAAGGGTACACAGGAACTCTCTGGACTATTTTTACAACTTCTTTTGAGTCTGAAATTATTTCAAAATAAAAAAGGTTATTAAAAAAATTGCCCTCCTTCAAGACCCACCCAAATGTCACGTGGGCCCATGATGCCTGGGCCGTGGGGTGCCCTGTGTACACAGTTTCCGGCCCCGGCCACATCCGGGATTGCGCAGGCACACACCTGATCCCCGCGGCAGACCCCCGTGGCCCGGGTCAGAGGCCACTCTTCCCAGCCTACAGACCCCCGCCCCCTGCGCCCCGCCACCAGGGCCTCAGGACAGGGTCCCGTGCACACTGGTGCTTGACGAATGCTCTCGGAAAAAGACTTCGAGCGCCTGGAGTCACTTTGATGAGAAGAGCTGGCAGCATCCCTCAGCGCTCGAGGGAGCATTGAGGTCCCAGGGCCCGTGATTTCGGGCTCTCCCCTGCCCGTCTCTTCGGCCCCTGGTCCCCCCACCGACACGGCCCTCCCTTCCTCTCATCCACAGGAGCTCGTCAACCTGCTGCTGACGGGGAAAGCCTCGTCCAACACCTTCAACGACGTGGTGGAGCTGGACTCCGGGAACGGGGACGTCACGCTCCTCAAGGGCATCGCCGCCCGCAGCGACATCGGCTTCTTGTCCCTCTTCGAGCACTACAATGTGTGCCAGGTACCTCGGAGGTCAAGCTCAGTCTCCCCCACGGAGGGCCCGGGGCGAAGGGCAGCCTCACGGCCGTCGCCAGCTGGCACCGTGTTTTAGGGAAGGCGGTTCGAAAACCCGCTTCTCGCGTGATTGTGGGTCAGGGTGGCGGACACTGTCCTCCGCGTGTGTGTATATCGGGGTGGAGGGGGGGCCTTCTCCAGGGACAAGGAACCTCACGTTATAGGCCTCGTATTAGCTTCCTTAGGGCAAGTGCCGAAACGCACCACACACTGGGTGGCTTAAAACAAGGGAAACTCATCGTCCGACGATTCTGGAGCACAGGTTGGTTCTCAGAGCTGAAGTCCAAAGTCAAGGTGCGCGGCCAGGGCGTCGCGCCCTCTGAAGCCCCCAGGGGGACCTTTCCTCGCGTCCTCCGGCTTCGTTTTTCCAGCGCGACAGTGTGGCGTCTCGATGCGTCGCCTCATTGTCACACGCTACGTTCTCCCTGGCGGCGTCTCCTTTTCTTGTAAGGACGTCAGTCATGTTGGATTAAGGGCTGACCCTGCCCACCACCCTCATCCTAGGTCATTACCGTCTGCATCACCCTGTTTCCAAGTAAGGCCACATTCCGAGGTCCCGGGGGCTAGGGCGTCAGCACGTCTCTTTGGGGGCACCGTTCTGCCCACCCCAGGCCTCCCTCAGCCTGTTGGCTGGTGAGTCGGTCCCTCCACTTCCTCCCTCGCTGCAGCGGGGGTCTTGGGCAGGGCTGGACCTCCAGGCGAGGCTGTGTGGGGGATAACATGCCAGCGCCTCTGACCAGCATGGTCGGGGGCGGGGGGCACTTGTCCCCGCCTGCTGCCGAACCTCCTCCGAGCCCCAGTATTTAGGTTTTCCGAGGACACATTACTCTGTCAGTTGCACGAAAGGGGTTGTCGTGAGGAGGGTAGCACATGCTGGCTGCCACCAAAGATTCTTGGAGGGCCCGGATGCGGCCTCATTCACCTGTATTCCCAGAACCAGGGACACAGAGGCTGAGCCAAGAGGACTCTGAGAAAGCGCTCGGTGAAGGGATGTGCCGAGCGGGTGGAGACCGGCCTTGTGAGGCAGGGCTCGGTTTCATCACGTCCTTCCTGAATGATCACTCCTTCAGGTGTGCTGTCCCCTTGCTCGGGGGCCGCATCCCCACGTCCCCTCTCTGGGTGAAACCCCCACCCCCACAGACAAGAAGCAGGCTCGCGGCTTCCAGAGACTCGGGTAGAAGAGAATGCTAGCGGGCCCTCCCCAGACGTGCTGGTGTTCGGAGGGAGTCCAGCAACGTGGCCACGTGGCCTGTGAGAAGCGCCAGGGCCTCTGAGCACCTGACCCTGGGTGGGCTCTGCAAGCACGCGGCCCGAAATTCCATGAGCCGAGAGGGCAGCCCTGGCCGGACCCATGCAGTCTGCAGGCTTACCGTGATCCCTGCGTTCATTCCTGTGCTAAGGGCGTTGGTCGTAAAGCAAACTATTTTCCTTTGCTCTGTTGAGGGCACTTGGTGGGAACATCAGTTTGGGGGGAGGGGGTGGATCATCCTTCCCTTGGAATTAAACGCTGATTGGAGAAATTCAGGCCCTGCAAAGGTCCAAACCTTGAACCCACAGAGAACCTCTCTGCCATTGAGTTCTTGGCCGAAGACTGGGAGTTTTATCCCCGACAGCGAGAGAGTGTTTGCTCTGTGCCCTGGGACTGCGGGGCCTTCATCAGCGATCTGTGACCCCACGGGGCTGTTCTCGCC
This sequence comes from Eonycteris spelaea, assembly GCA_003508835.1. Taxonomy (NCBI): domain Eukaryota; kingdom Metazoa; phylum Chordata; class Mammalia; order Chiroptera; family Pteropodidae; genus Eonycteris; species Eonycteris spelaea. The sequence continues at coordinate 3,478,870 of PUFA01000036.1, forward strand.
CGTCTGACTTCAGCCTCTCCCACCATCCCAGAACTCCGCTGTGAGGGGTGAACCGCACTGCAGGCTGCAGTTGGAAGGCCATCCCTCCAACACGTGGCGATGGGGCTGACAGGCCAGGGCAGGACGGCCTGGGACAGGGAGTTTAACTTCAGTGCTTCTCCCACAGCCTGCAGGGGACACTAACTGCTGTCTTCACAAAGGGGCCAGAGCCAAGGCTGAGTTGGGCAGCGGGGGGATCTGCAAGCTCCACCCTTCTCGGCTTCCCCCAGCCCCACAGATGCCACCAGCCAGCCAGTTACTCCCACCAGGAGCGTGTCTAATGCATCAGGAGGCCAAGGGGCTCCTACCCTAAGCTGTCTCTCAAGTCTGTCCATCTTCACCCTGATCTGAGCCACCAGTGTGGCTGGTCTGGGCACCTGTGACGGGTCGGCTGGCCTTCAGCTCCTGTCCCCACCCCCTTCCAATCCTGTTTATCCACCAAAGCCAGCGTGCTTTTATTTTATTTTATTTTTTTAAATGGTTCAGAGCCCATCAATCCTTTGCTGAACACCCTTCAGTGGTTGCCCGTGTCTCTGAAACTGTCATGGGCTGAATGGTGTCCCCTCCAAATTCACATGTCGAATTCCTCGTCTGCACGTGGAGACAGGGCCAGTAACAGGCGATTAGGTTACAATGAGGCCCATGGGGTGAGCGCTAATCCAACCGGTCTGGCGTCCCTGTCCGAAGAGGAGGCCGAGACACGGACACGCACAGAGGGAGCCCATCTACGCGCCCGGGCGAGAGCCCGGGAGGGCCAGCCCTGCCGCACCGCCGGGCGGGGGACTCAGCGTCCGCGGCTTCCGCCACCCAGGCCGCGTGCTTCGTCATGGCCACCCTCGCAGACACATGGCGGAGATCGGAATCCGGAACCTCCCCAGGGCCTGCCGGTCCCTGCGAGGCCTGTCCCCACTTCCCCTCCCGCCACCTTCGGCTTGAATGGCACCTGCTATAGGGCGGGGGGGGGGCCTTCCCTGACCTCATCACTCTGTCTAACCAGAGGCCTCCTCCCGTGGCCGCCCGCCCGCCCGCCTCGTCATTCTCCACCACAGAAGCTCAATTCGTTCCTTCACAGGCCCCTTCTCGGTGTTGAGGATCACCTTTTCGTTCATCGCCTTTGAGCTACAAACTTTCTCCACGTTTGGACATTTCTGAGATGTCGATCTCTGCACGCTCGCAGTCGACGGTGTGTCAGACCCGCTTTGCCAGTTCGAGTTCTTAGTGATACCAGACACCACGGCGGCTCCGCTGGCATCTTCCAGTCGGTGACACGCGGTGGCAGGGGCGCCCGTAGGACGATTGGGCTGCCGCCTGGATCCCCCGTTCACTCGGTCAGCGCCGTGCGGACAAGGCTCGTCTCGTTCCCTTCCCTGCCGTAGCCCCGATGTCCAGCACGGTGCCTGGGACCGAAGCGTAAGCCATGCAGGACGAGCATTCTTCTCGCGCGATGACAGATGGGTAGCCCTGCTGTCGATCAGACGTCGGTCCTTCTCAGTTAGGGCTTCTAAGCCGGCAGTCCATGAATGGGTGTGGGGCATTCATACACCTGCCCTACCTCCACCCCCCCGCCCCCCCGCTGCGCCCCTCAGAGATGTACGAATCCTCACGACAAAGGCGTCCGGACTGTGTCACACATCCGCCCACCAGGAGGAAGCCTCAGCCTGTGCTGGAGGAAACGTGCCCCCGACCTGCCCTCCCTACCCCAGGCCTTTGGTCAGCAGCTACCCCAGGATCCTAAGGAAGTGCATTTCGCCTTTGGATAATGTCCCCCACTCGGAGGGGGCTCCTGAATGAGAAAGCTCATTTATAAAGTCTCCGGGCAGCTCTTTTTGCCTGTAATCTTTTGACCGTTGGACAGATGGCACGCTGCCCTTTTGTCCCTCTGCTGGAAAATTCAGGGTGGCCGATTATGCAGACACCTGCTCCCTGGCAGGCCGTGCGGCTCTTTCCCCTGCAGTGAGTGAGCACTGGGTCTCCAGCCTTCAAGGCTCCCTGTTTGAGGCGACGCCCTCGTCAGAAAAGCCTCTTTTGAGCCCGGAACGGAAGCCAAGTGTGCAGTGGGGTTTAGGCACGTCCAGCCACGTCCTTTAAGACATTTAATTCCTCCACATCCCACCGAGGATCCAGCTCGGCAGTCACGTTTTCATGTCACACGGGACCGGAGCGAGGCACCCCCCCCCCGCCCCCGGCCAGGCGGGGGCAGGGCACTGGGACAGGGAGAACGTGAACACGTCAGAAAGGTCTCCCTCCCACCCTCTGGAAGACGCGGCTGTGTGTGGATGAGCCTTTCATAGGGACCTGGTCCGGACCTTCTGAACACAGCCCCTCGGTCCGAGACACCCCAGCCCGGAGTCTGCTCCCAGGTGGCCTCCGAGAGGCCGAGGAAGACCGCCCAGCCGCTCTTCTGTGATGGGCCCCGGGGAAAGTATGCCCTTCTCCCCACTGGAAAAATAATTCCCATTCTTTCCTTAATCCACAGGCTACAGCTGTAAATACCTGAACAAGCAAATATCTCCCAGGGCTGGTGGGGATTTAGGCCAGAACCAGCCCAGCCCAGCCCACGGCACGTACAGTGCTAAACAAAACAGGGCCCGGGTGGGGAGAGGCGCCCATGGGAGTCACAGGTGTCAGGGACAAAGTGCGCAGCGGGCAGGTGGGACCGAGGGGCGGGGCCAGCCGGGGACAGGCTCCCCTTGGCTAGCAGAGCGACAGCAGGCCCAAGGGCCCCGTGCGTGGGCCATGGTGCCGGCCTTCCCGCCCCCCACCCCACCTCCGCCATGGACGTCCTCTGCTGGGACACTGAGGAGGCCCCCCTCAGGCGGAAGGAAGCCCAGCTCCCGGCCCCGCTTCCCCTGCCTCTTCCCCGGCGCCCCTCCGGTCCCCGCATGTCTGGTCGTTGGTCCTGGCATCACACAGACCGCTCACCTGGGGCCGTCCCTCCCTCCTTCCCGCGCCTCCCTGTCCCACCTGTGTGCAGGTTCCGGTCCCACCTGTGTGCAGGTTCCGGTCCCACCTGTGTGCAGGTTCCGGTCCCACCTGTCTGCAGGTTCCGGTCCCACCTGTGTGCAGGTTCCGGTCCCACCTGTGTGCAGGTTCCGGTCCCACTTCACTCGCGTTCATCAGGCGCTTGCTTACGCTGCCTCTTAGACGCGTCACCGCGAGGCACCGGTGTCCTTCGGTAGGGTAGGGCAAGTACCCCGTTCCCCCACGTGGGAGCGGGGGTGGCTCGTGCCCCCTGGCTGGGTAATTGGGTGAATCGGGACTCCGAAAGGAGGGGAGGTGTACCAGGACCGTGGGCGCACAGGCACGGCGGCCTGCCACGCTGGATTAGTTTGAGGACTTGTGAGCGGTCCCGTGGGGCCCTGGCGTGGGGAGGGGAGGTCAGTGTCTGGCAGGGGAGGCTGGGCCAGAGGGCGCCCTTGGAGGCAGGATGGGCAGCACCGCGTACCAGTGGGATGTGGGAGTGAAGGGGACGGGGCGTCTGAGAGGCAGAGGCCCTGGCGAGCAGCAGGCTGCACCAGCAGGGACGTCTCTGGGAGACAGGCCTGCCTCTGGGAGCAGCATGAAAGCCCCCCAACATCACACACAGGCCGCAGTCCCCAACAAGGCCTCTCTGAGGTCAGCCCGGCCCTGGGGCTGGACAGAAGATGCTCTGGGGCCTTTTCCCCAGAGACGGCAGGTCCTTTCAGGCCTCCCTCTCCCTCGTCCAGGTCGGCTGCTTCCTGAAGACCCCCAGGTTCCCCATCTGGGTGGTGTGCAGTGAGAGCCACTTCAGCGTCCTCTTCAGCCTGCAGCCGGAGCTCCTGCGAGACTGGAAGACTGAGAGGCTCTTCGACCTGTACTACTACGACGGCCTGGCCAACCAGCAGGAGCAGATCCGGCTGACCGTCGGTGCGGCATGCCCCCCGCCCCCGCCCCATCCCGTGCATCCCTGGGGAGCCTCCAGACCGGTCAGGGAAACCAGCCTCAGCACACCCACTCGGGGCGGCCGGAGGACAATGCACACTCACTCGGGCGTCAGGACTGGGGGGCCAGAGGGCGTATTAGTGGGTCCTCCTGCGAGAGGGGCCCATGCTGCACTTTGAGAAGCTGATGGCGTTCTGGGCGCCAGGCGAGGTCGAGACCATGCATTAGAGAGGCCAGAATACAGTGCGGGTTTTATTCTCTATGCAGTGGGGCGCCCTGGGAAGTTTTGGAGCAGGGGAGTGACAGGATCAGATGTGCTTTCAGAAAGAATTATTCTGGTAGCTGAAGTGGGGGCAGAAGGGTGAAGCGGAGACTGGAGGTGGGAGGCCAGTGCGTCTCGGGGAGACCCAATAGGCCAGGACGAGGGTGGCCCAGTCGAGATGAGCAAAGGGTTAGGTGTCAGGAGAGTCGGGTCCCAGGAGCTGGGTCGACCTCAGGGTGAGCTCGGGCCCGGGGCTGAGCACGTGTCTCTCTCTCGCCTCCCCAGACACCACACAGACGGTCCCCGAGGACGAGGGCAGCGACCTCATCCCGCCCTCGAGCTCTGCATCAGGACCAAGTGAGTCAGGCCCCCTCTGGCTGTGGAGCCTCGCCTGAGTGGCTGGGAGTGCGGTGCGGTGGGGTGCGGGTGACGGGCGTTTGGGCCTGAGGGAGGGAAGACACCCCAACTCGGAGGCGGGGTGACAGGGTGGGACCCCTGCGGACCGGAGAGGCGCAGTGCTTGGGGCTTGTTCATGTACAGCATTCTGTGGTCACCACGGCCCGGGTGCAACAGTGAGTGACTTGCAGGGTGACACGTCTTCAGATGGCTTCTCAAGCTATCCCTGTGGGGGTGGGATGGGGTGCCCCTAAGTCCGCTCCTCACTCAAGGCAGCAGCTATGTGGTGAGTGCTGTGAGGCCCAGAGGAGGAAGGACAGGTGAGGTTACCTGGGGTTGGGGAGGTCTTGAACAGGACAGGAGGGTGGGCGCGCCTGGCCCAGCCAGGGTGTAGCTCGGAGGTGACTTCCTGGGGCAGCCGTAGCCTCCGCGTCCGGGAGGAGCGGCCTCCATCGTTCTGTGGGTGCGGGCCGCACCCTCTGAATGTAGCAGAGGTGCCTGCTTGACACAGAGGCGGAGTGGGGGCCCTGGCTCCTCTAACCCAGTGCGTGTATTGAAGAGGAGGCTGGGGTTCAGGCCAGGGGAGCGGGTTCTCTTCACTCATGAGTTCTCTGGCCAGCCGGGCTAGGCGCGCTCGGGACATGCTGGGGCCGGAGCTGTGGGGTGGTCCCAGGCCCCCCACAGAGCTGTTGGGTAGTGACTTGGAGCCCTCGGGTGCAGTGGGAAGAGCAGCCAGGGAGGGAGCACACCTGGACCCAGTGCCTCCCCTGGGGGAAGCAGGATGACCTGCAGGTGTGACAGGTGTGCACTGGAGCCAGAGGCCCGGGATCCTGGCCCCGCCTGTTTCTGGCTGGGAACCACTGGACTTCACCTCCCTGAACCTTGCTTTGCCATCTGTGAAATGGGATAGTGGCAGTGCCTGGCTCCGGGGTTCTGAGGGGTGCCCAGGATGTTCCCAAGGCCTCTGCAGGCAGCTCTCATCACTCCTGTCTCAGCCTCTCAGGACTCGGTGTGACCTCGGGCAGCACCCCCATTGCCCTGTTTGTGAAATGGTCTGGATCGGGACTGGGTAATGGCCGAGGCTCCGGGCCCTGACCCCCTGAGATCCAGGGGCTCACCTGCAGCCTAGGTGATGCCTGCTTGAGGCAAGTGAGCCCTCAGAGAATGGAGCCGCAGAGAGAAAGCAGACCTCACATACACAGCGCGAACACCGGAGGGGACACGGGAGAGTCAGAGACATCCTCATGACGCTCGTCTGTTTGTCCATCTGCTCACCCACCTGCCTGCCCACCCCCAGGGGCGAAGCATTCCTGCGGGGTCATGTGCCGGCGTTTCTGTCGTCGGGAGGATTAAAGGCACATGCAGGTCGCTTTCCTTTCATGTACAAAGAGCCACTCATTCCGAGTGATGAGAGAGGGGCAGCCGCGGGGAGAGGAGGTGACACCGGCCTCGGCACTTTCTGCAGGACAGGGCGGGAGGCCACAGGCCATCCTTCCTGCAGGCGGGCCTGCCAAGCAGGGCTCTGGACCACGCCTGATGGTCCCTGACTGATGGTGCATCTGCGTCTGCACCCTGCCCAGGGGCGGCCCACCACCCCGAACCTCTCCGGCTGCCCCCCCCCACCACCCGGAGTAGCTCTGCTTTCCCCAAGAATGGTTCCACTGCCAGATTCACCAAGCACCTCCCGTGGGCCAGGGATCGGACCTCCTGAGCTCAGCCCTGATTGGCCAGAGCCTGAGAAGGACTCGGGGCTCTGTTCCCCCAGGAAGCTCAGTCCAGGGACCTCTGGGTGTGCACATGGGCCTGGAGTACTTCTTCCTCTTCTGTCAGCTTCCCCTTCCTTCCCTTCTCCCGGGACCGTGGCCATGTGCCCGAAATGAAACAGGGAAGCGACGGCCTGTGACATGAGGAGGGAGGCTGCAGAGGCCGTGCGCACCGGGGCGTGAGCTCTTGGCCTGGGGCAGGTGGCTCAGGCTGAGTGTCTGTCCGCTCGGCTCTCACTTGTCCCTGTTCACTGTCACAGGAGGACAGTGGCATCTCCTCCAGCAGCACTTTACAGATAGAAAATCATCTTTGTGCAGCGCACGGGGTTAGGGACAGCTGGACTGAGGACCCTGATTGGTGCAGACTCTACCCAGCGGCCCCATGGCTGAGGGGTCAGTGTTCTGGACGCTGGCATCCAGCTGCGGCCCACCTGTTGGGAAGATCTGCTCTAGAGCCTGGCCCTCCGGCTCCAGCGGGCATCCCCTGGGGAGCGGTAAAGCAGGGAGCATTGGGTCCCACCCCCAGGAGTTCTGGTTCAGTAGCCTGGAGTGGGGCCTGAGAATTCGCATTCCTGACAAGTTTCCAGGTGCTGCTGGTGCTGCTGCCCCAGGCCCACACTTTGAGAACCACTGTCCCAGGGCCCGGTGAGGGCAGTGCCCCCCCCACCCCGCCTCCCTCCGTCTCCCTGGATGCCCCGTGAGATCAGACGTCTGGCGAGGCGCTGACCTTCCCACCTGAGGCCCACTGCAACACAGCGCAGGGCCACTGTCTTCCTGGCCCCGCCCCCTGCCCTCCAGGTGCGAGTGCTCCATCCTCCGCTAGGACTTTTCCTAAAGCCAGTCGCCTGCCTGCTCCACTTCCCCCATCACTTGCCCCGACATGTGGGTCCATCTGGGCAGTTAACACAGTGAGACTTGTCCAGCGTTATTCCTGGAAAAGTGGAGTGGGCGGTCGATGAGTGGGGGCACTGGGTTTCTCCCCCTCGGTCCCCATCAGATAACACCGCCGTAATGGGAAACAGCAGGCCCGGCCTCTCGGAATCTTGTTCCAAGGAGTTGGATTACAAAGGCTTTGCACTTTGTTTTCATCCCAGATTCTCAAACAGCTGAAAGGGAGAAACTTGGGAAAGTGGCCTTCAAGGTCAGTGAGGACCCACCCGCAGGACATGGGCCCTGCCTTTTGAGGGATGAGGCCTGCTCCCGCAGAAAGACCCTGCCTTGATGGGAAGGGGGTATGTGTTGTGCCATGGCCCAAGCTCAGATCATTTCTAATGCCAGTCAGATCCCAAGCACCGGCTGATGTACAGCTGACTGCCCACGGCAGGAGGGACTAACCCTGTGGGCAGGCGGCCTCCCCTCCCAGCACTTCAACCCCATGGACACCTGAGCTGGACTCCATGAAAGAAACAGCTGGACAGGTGTTGGTTCTTGTTCTCAGAGAGTTAACAGGTCAAGTTCAGAATCACCTGTATTCGAATCCAGGAAGAGATGCACTGTCTGCCCTCAAACCTAGCTCTCAGCCCATAAGGACCTCTGATGCTCTCCCTGACCCAGCATGGGGCACACCACACACGTAGCCACCTGGCAACGTTTTTGGATCCACAAAAAGTCCCTTGGGCAGCACCCTGAAGGGTTCTTCCTTTAATAGGTGGGGCTCTGCAGAGTGGAGGTCTGTGCTCCAGGCCGTACCTGGAGTCATAGGCAACACGGGACCTGGAGCTTAGGCCCGGGCTGTCCCAGCCCAGTGGAAGGTCACTGAGCGGGCAGTGCGACTTCCCGCCACCTGGCTTTGTTGCCATGGCGATATCGCACAAGACCCGCCTTTGGGTATTTTACTTTGGAGAAGAGCACCCTAAGTTAAACAGTCCCCGGGTCCCGTGCCATCTCTACTATCTGGTGTGACGCACATCCCCGCCTCAGACGGTCTCCTGTTACCTTCGTTCGTGTCAGGAATGTGGGGTCTGTCCCCCGCCACTGGCCCCCGCCCTTCTCCCGCTGTTCTCCAACCATCTCAGCGAAAACAGGCTCATTTATGGTCATTTCCCAACATGACACACACAGTGACCGCTCTCAACCTTCCAGCCTAAGCTCGAATGGGAGAAAAATGAAAGAGTTGTCAACAGTCCAGAGAAAAGAGGAAGGGACTCATAACCGGGGCCTGGGGCTAGGCCACAGATGTTTCTGTTTGGAGGCTCAGCCGAGAAGCTGAAAATGTGATTTCAGCCGGGAGCAGTGCCGGCCAGGGGCTGGAGCGCCACGTCCCGCTCCCTCAGCTGTCTGCCTGCCCTCTTGAGGAGGCACCACACCTCCGTGACGCCCCTGTGCCTCTCCCCCATCGGAGGAGGGTCCCCTGGGTGCTCCCGCGGCCGCACGCACGCCCGCCCGCCTCTGGCGGTTCTTGTCCCGGGGTGGGTTCACAGAACGCTGAGTGCCACGACGCGGGGAAGGAACACGGAACAGGAGTCCGGGGGCCTCGGCTGAGTCCCGGCCGCCGCCCTCATGTTGCGTGACCGCGAAAAGGTTGGTTCCGCTCCAGACCCAGGTTTCCCCACTCGTTGATTGCATGTGGCGAGTGCTCCCCTGAGCTGCCGCGAGGTTGATTGAAGAGAGGCAGAAGCGTCTCTCGGAGACCGTCAGGGGCACACGCATGCACGGGGGAGGAGAGAGAGTCTGGGGGAGGCAGAGGGGAAGGGACAGGGTGGCGGCGAGCCGTGGGCAGGGCTTCGTGGCTGCCTGGGACCGGAGGAAGCGAAGGGAGCGGGCGGAGAGTGAACCGAGACTCGTCTTTCGCCCCCTGAAACACTGAAACACCCCAGCTTCGTCACCGTTGAGAATCGATTGAGGCAGTAAGTGCCGTTCGGTTGTGGCGATGGCCCCGGAGGAAAGGGCCTCGTTTGTGGCTGCGGGGGGCCCCCTGACACTGAGCCCACCGAGCCCCGGGGACCACGGCTTCTTCACTGAGCTCGACCCCTAAGCCAGAGGTCCTCGCCCGCGGTGGCTTTGCACACCGGGGAGTATTTGGCAGTGCCTGGAGACACCTTTGGTTGTCACAGCCGGAAGGGAGGTACTCAGCCTCCTACAGTGCACAAGACAGCTCCCACAGCAGAACTGTCTAGCCCCAAATGTCAGCGGCGTTGAGGCCGAGAAAGCACCCTGCCCTCGCTGTCGGCCTCCTCCTGAACGCCCTCTGGACGAGGCGCTGTGTTCCTGTGCCGCTCAAAAGCGTGTCCACGCCACCCTCCCCGTTCCTCGCCCGCCCGCCCCTTCCCGCGTGCGCAGGGCTCGTCGTCCTGTCCTGGTGATTGACTTTCTGAACTATTCTGTGGGAGAATGGTTCTGAACAGTCTCCGCGTTTCTTGTCGCAGCCCTTTCGATGTGTAAGACGTCTCTGCTTTGATTTTCTCCCTCCGTTGGGAACTGCTTCTCTCCGGTGCTTTTAATACTCTCGCTGCTTTGGTGCCCGTTGGCTGGCGTGGGGAAGGGTTCGTTACCTCTGTGAGAAGCCTCAAAACTGAGCAGAAACCCCACAGCCTGGCCTAAGACTCAGTGAGCGTTAGCGTGATGTGTACGTCAAGCAGCAGACGAGTATGGCTCGCCCCCCCATCCCCGCACTGAAGCCAAACCCCGTTTTGCCAGGATCTGAGATGTTTGCCGGTGGAGAGCTCATAGGAAGACTTGTACCTGCCTGTTCAGCGCAGGGAGGGTGAAGGCTTGGAGGGATAGAGAGGGATGGGGGAAGGGCCTCGGGGGCCAGGCAGAGGGTGAGTCTTAAAGGGATACAGGAAGTCTGGCCCACTGCTGACTCTTCCCCTCATTCTCGCCGTGACTAAGGGTGAGAAACCACCCCAGTGTGGGCAGCATCCCTTTTGTAAATCTGGGTCCCTGAGGTCTGCATGGAGTCAGGCTGTGGGGCTGATGTCACTCTCTTCCCTAGCTAGCTCCCTTCTGTTGCCCTCTGGGGGTCTGGATTCAGGATGTGTCCCTAGGGCCTAAAACTTTGGTCAGAAACTTACAGAGGCTGATGCTTACCTACAAATCTTAATAGAGCAATAAAAGCTTTTTAATGACATGCTTCAAAACTGCAAAGATGATGAGCAGAGAAAGAAAATTGAAAATCTCAAGTCACTTGGTAGAATCAATTAAGCCCTGCGTTGTGCTATGCAGCTTGGCTAAAGTACTGTGAATCCAGTAAATGCAATAGCTCAGCATCGTCCCTTGGAGCCCATGAGCGGCATGATGCCTTCCCAGCCCATCTTACCTCCAGAACCTGCTCAGCCGTGCAAGCCAGCGCCACTTCTGTCCTCCTTGCTGCCTGGACCAGTATTCGCTACCCGGCAACAGCATCAGGCTCCAGCAGCAAATAGTGCAGGCAGTGGGCACTGCCCACTGAGCAGCACTCCGACCTCTCCTGGCCATGTCACGTTGTCTGTAGATACAGTCACAGTGTCTCTCCTTGAAGCAGCAACAGATGCTATGGTGCTAATGGGTTTCATCAAAGTGGCTCAACCCCCAAATGCCTGAGAGATTCCTCTGGATCCGCCTCAGGGCTGAAGCGGCAGCTCAGGAGAGAGTCTAATGCACCCAGACACCACAGAATCGCTGACTTTTTCCACGTCCAATGGGATTAGTGATGCTGACCATTGTGACTCACACGGCATGACTGAGGATTGGGGGGAGGCAGGGCCTGTGGACGAGCACCAGAGAGAGGGTTGTGCACGTCTTGTCACAGTTAGGTCTGGAACCGTCTGTACTTCTAACAGCTCCTCTGGAGAAAAGACCTCTTCTAGAAACGTCTGCAAACATTTTTGCATATCCAGATCCGCTTCTGAGCGCTCGTGACCAGAAGGATCCCGGGGGCCAGATGGCTCAAGTGGCAAAATGGTACTGCTCAGCCTTTCGTGCAGGAAGGAGAGGCTCAGTTGCCATAAAACCTCGTTCTGGGTGCGATTTCATGGTATTATCCCAGGGCGTTCGCGAATGACGCTGAAGAGAGCACAGGGCTAGTTTGGGAAGGACCGGTTCCCTAAAAGAGTATGATATTCATGGCTGAACAGGTTATCCATCATCTACCCATCTCAGCCTTTTATGCTGACTGTTTTAGCAAGAATATGCAATTCTGTGTACAGATATGGACCGGATAGAAATTTCTTGGGATGTCGATTGGCGTGCACGGCATGGGGCAGGGCTGTGCCTTGTGTCCGGACTGTGCTGGACATGCCATTGTCACCCTCTCCGGTGGTAATGGATGGTCTGTCACAGAGCCCTGGGTGGAGCTAGGGGAGAATACAATATTGATTGTTTCAAAATGGGCTACATGCAGATGTCTCCTGCACTAAACCTTTCGACGGGAGCAAGAAGCACAGAATTACCATGTTTTCTTTCCCAAAATGATAAGAACTCTTTTTTTGCTCATTTGAAGGGGGAACGGGATGGTGCAACGTGTGCAGAATATTCAGTAGGGGAACAGACAGTCTTTACTGATACCAAGAAGTTGCCTGGGGTCAGAGGAAAGAACCCGTAAGAGCGTCACGTGTATGCACCCCGCCCACTGCCTTGGGAATGCTGTCCCTCACCCGCAAGGCTGGGGACACTGATGGGGCAGTGGACGCCAGGCACAGACGTGCGGAACGACAAGGAGCAGACGCCTAAGAAGGAAGCGGAAGTTCAGGGGGAGTCCAGGCTGTCCTGCCCATGGAGAAGGCTGGGTGTGTGATGAAGCGCTCCCGAAACTCCTCGGGGCGTCCCAGCGTTGGGGTGGGCGGTGCAAGCATCGCGTTCTGGGCGAGGCTGTCGCCCCTTCTGTCCTCGTGGCAAGCCCCAGCCCACGGCTGCTGAGCTTTGTGATGCAGGTGCACAATTCGAGAGAGAGAAGCTTCTCTTATTCGTGGCAGTGGCCATTTTGACTTCCATCCTGAAGAAAAGCTTCAGGTCCTGAGAACGTTTACCCCCACCCTCCCCAAGCCCTGTGCGGTGAAGAGCATTCCTCCACCCCCCGCCTCAAACTCCAGGGCCGCGGAGGCGTGCGGCATCCGTGTCGCGGGCCCCGTGGCCTCAGGGTGCGTGTGTCTGTGGCACATCGCCAGCGCCCGGTTCTGCGGGAACATTCCGCGTGCTCTGCGTCGTCTTGGAGAGCCAGCGCCGCGAAGTGAAGTCTCGCGCTGGGAACCGTCGTGGTCTCCGGTGCGACGACTGTGCTTTGGACCGAACCTTAGCCCGGGTGGCAGTTGAATCATACGCAGTGCGCCTTCAAGTGTCGTCATTTTTAGAATGCGAACCTGTGGTGTTTTTCCCCAACGGCCCAACGGCCCTCCGCTAGCTCCCCGTGGCCCACAGAGCCAAGGCCCGAGTCCCACGAGGCCCCTCAGGTCCCGTGCGGCGCCACCCACCCCGCTCCCCTCTGTCGGCTGCACCCCTCTTCCCGCCGGCCCGGCCCCGGCAGCCGGTGCTCCTCCGGCGTTGCAGACTCCAGGGTTTTTTTATACTCAGGTCTCCCCACGTGCGCCTTTAAAGTGCCACCATCAGGCAGCCCTGGAAAGCGACTGGATTCAGATGCGTGTGCATCGCTCACATCAGCGAGGGCCCCACAGTGCCGGGCACAGGGGGGTTCCCCATAAACACTTGCAGCAGGAATGCATGCATGCATGCATGAATGAATGACCTGCCCCTCCCGTGGTCTTGGGTGCGTTCGTGTTTGGTTTTGGAGGGGCCTGGCGCGTAGGTTTGTGTGTGAGTGTGGAGGGGCGCGTTAGGGAAGGTAGAACCGGACACCTCCATGCCCCGGGGGACAAGCCGTTCAGGTGAGCGAGGCTCGAGGTGGTGGCTCCCGCGGCTCTGACTCTGTCTCTCTGCCCCTCTGCTCTTAGGTGGAAGGGGGCGTCGGTGAACTGGAATGGCTCGGACCCCATCCTCTGAGCCTTCCTGCGTGTGAACGCTGTGGCTCCGGCGCTCGTCACAGGGCCGACAGCTGAGCCCCAGGCCTCAGGGACGAGTGTCTCAGAGGGGGCGTCACGCCCACCTGGACCAGCACTGCTGCGGCAGCGTCAGAACCCTCCTGTCCCTCCCATGAAGGGCCCGCCCAGGACTGCGGCGCGGGCCCAGGGTGCTGCGGGGTGGCTCCGTCTCAGCCGAGCTGTGACCACCACGGACAGGAAGGATGGCAGCGGCCGGGGCCTCCGCCGCCTTAGTCTGCATCCCTCACCCCCTTCTCCCGGCTCGGCCATCCCCTTGCCCAGCTTCTGACGTGGTCAGCCCGGAGACCCCAGGCACGTGTTGATTCTGGAGGTTGGCTTTCTATAAAGCAGGATGAAACCCATGCTGAGGGCCGAGACTCATCTGTTCTGTTGCCTCTGTTAGGTGGTTCATGACCGGGGCGGGGACAGTGTTGGGCTGAGGGGCCCCAGAGCCCTGGCGATCTGTGGGCCAAGACGCCACCGAGCCAGGGTCTCTGGCCTAGTGGTCCTGGCTGCACTTCCGGTCCAGCCTGACTTCTCCTGATCAGCCTGGGTCCAGGGTGCCAGGCTGCACACTAGCTGTGCTGACCAGGAGCAACTCGGGGGCCCAGGAGCCTATGAGGCCCCAAGAGGACAGTCATGCGGACCTCGAGGGTAGGCTGGAGCTGGCCAAGTGGACGTGGGGGGAAGAACCTTCTCGGGAGGGGCCCCGTGGCCACAGAAGGCAGTGAATGGGGGTGAGCAGAGAGATGGTTTGCAGTGTGGCGTGTGCAGAGAGAGCGGGGGGTGGGGGGTTGGGGGGCAGAAGCTGTGGGGACCCTCACAGTCCAGAGCCAGGAGCGACTAGGTGGCGTGTCAAAAACATAATCACTTGTGAAGGGAAGACCGTAGAGCTGAAGCTTCTTCCTTCAGTCCCTTACTTCGTATCCTGCCGATGTCAGAAAAGGAAAACGAGCGAGACTAGAAATGCAGCGGGAGGCTGGTGTGAAGACCAGGGACCGAGGGAGGGCTCCCCGGGCAGCGCCCCGGCTTCTAGGAGCCGGTCACGTAGCTGTCCCACGCCTGCCCCTGCCGTGCCCAGCAAGCACTTGGGCCTGGGCCCCGAGTGCAGCCAGCAGAGTGTTCACACACGGAGCCGGGGCACGCCATCCTCCCGGGCCCACAGAAAGGCCTCAGAGGCCGTAGACGCTGATGGCAGCGGCTCCTCAGCCCCCACGTGCCCCGGCGCTCAGGACGCGAGCGGCCACGGGGAGGGCTCTGTGCGCTCCGCAGTGCTGGCTACGAGGAGACCCCTTTACGTGCCAGGCGTGCAGGGCTATCACCTGACATTGCTGGTGACAGCTAAAGAGCCTGCTTTGTGCTCTCGTGGGCTGTGCAGGAGTGTGGCCAACGCCGGCCTTTGGGGAGAGGCAGGGAGGAGCCGGAGGGAAGCGAGGGCCCGGAGTGCTTTGTCCTTGCTGTGCGGAGGCCCCGGCGGGGTTTGCTGTGTAAACTGCAGTGGCCGTTCACAGCAGGCGTCCGGCAGAACTGCTTCCTATATGTCCCTGAAATGTTTATGCATTTGTTTTCCTTGGCGGGGACAGGCCGCTCCAGCTGAGAGGAAGGTGGTTTCCTCGCTGCCGCTTTGTTTATCAGCCCGGGAAGGAAAACCTGTGTCTTTTCAATGAAACTCACTTAACCTCCTGTCCAGGGTCTCTCTCATTGGCAGGGCTGGAGAAATCAAAATATTCCAGTGTCGCTTGAGGAGATCGGTTCCAACAGATTATGAAAGCGTTTTTCTGGAAGCCAAGACGCAGGCACGCCACGTGCAATTCGAAGTCCGTTGTCTGGGGTTCTCTGGGATGGAAGATGAGCAAAGCCCGGCACCGCCCTCTCCCAGACCGGAAGGTAGAATGAACTCAGGGCACCGCGGCCAGGCCTGCAAGAACGAGGCACAGGCCTATGCGTCCTTGCTCGTGGGTGTCCCCATCTGGGGTACATAGCTTTCTAGGGAGTCTGTGGGCAGGCTTCAGAGGTCCATAGCCCGCCTCCCCCCCAAATTATATTAACATTTTTGTGTGCATGTACGTATGTAATTGTTGGGGAGAGGGCCTTTAGCCTTCCTCATGGCCTTGAACTTGGAAAAGAGCCTTCTTTTTTCATTAAAGGTTAAGAAACAACCATGGCCTAGAGTTGAGTGGCCATGTCCTACGGGTTAGTGGCACCCCAGGATTGAGCCTGGGCGCAGCCTCCGTGGGGCCGGTGCATTGAACAAGCCGACCTCGGTGGGGTGTGAGCAGGAAGCAGCTTGATCTTTTCTTACTACGTCCCCTGGATTCCTTCTCTCTCCTGTTTGCAATCTGGTCTCTGGATGAAAGAGCAGGGCGAGTTCACCACTGTCCTGGCAGTGTGATGAGCGGGGAGACCAGTCTGATGGCACAATCCACACTCCCGCGGCTGGTAAGCTCTTCGGGGGGACCGCCCATCGCCGGGATGTCTCCGGAGCCAGGCCATTCGTCCTCCTGCAGCTCCTGGGGGAGTCCGCCTCCCTCCTTGCCCTTTCACGAAGACCCAAGTCTGCCTTCTGCAAGATCCACGTTCAAGCCATGCAACAGCACCGACACATCTTCGCCTCCCCACTTCTGGGAGGTCAGACCCTTCCCACCTCAGCCTGCCTGTCTGCTCAGCCACCCACCGGGAACAGCGACGTCCAGACACGAGTCGCGGCCCGTCCCACCCTGGGGCCACACGGGACGAGCTTTCGAGCAGTTTTCTCGAAGCCTCCCTCACTCGGCTTTGGGCGAAGAGAGGCCCCCTCCTCACGCCATGGCTGTGGGGAGGGGGGCCCCAGCATACTGAGGCCTCTCTCCAAGGCCTCAGGAGCTACCAGCCTCGTCACTGCCTGCCAGGGCTTTCCTCGCCATCTCCCGTGACCGGAGCAGGTGGTGGCCTGACGCTGGCAGGACCATTTGCCTGTACTGGGGCAGCCAGGTAAAAAGCAATTTCCAGAAGAACGCAAGAATTCCCAGGAGTTTGGAGCTGGGCCAGGGCTTGGAGGGATGTTGGGAGATAGCCTAAGGCAGGGGTGTGTCTAGACTTTATCCAACTGCCCCTGCCACAGTTTCTGTGTCTGAGCCTCGAGGGAAGTCAGGGGCTGTGGCTGGGGCCCACCTGCAGTGCGTCCAGCTTCCTGGGAGGGCAGGTGGCAGGAAAGGGCCCGTCTTAGGCTCCCACAGGCCCTGGGCTCTGCTGGGCAAGCGATGGCTCCACGAGGATTTTCCTGCCCTAGTTCAGACCCCAGCCTCGCCACTCAAAGTGTAGTCCTTAGACCAGCAGCATCTGCAACACCTGGGAGCTGCTTAGAGATGCGGAGCCTCAGGCTCCGCCCCAGACCTACTGGATCAGAAGAATGCATTTGAACAAAACCCTTGGGTGAGTCAGGTTAAAGCGTGAGAGGCTCTGATCTGGAGCTTGTGGTTCTGTGGGGTGGCAGTGTGGAAACGCAGACGCCATCCCTCTCAGGAAGACGTGTACTGAAGGGACGTGCAGCAGGGGTGACCACCCTGGCCCACGAGGGAGAGGCTGCAGCTGGACCCGAGGGCCTCTGGCTGGTCCTGACTCACTGCTTCCTGCCTGTGTGGCCTGAGCACTGGACATAGGCTCCGGGGCCTCAGTGTCCTCCTCCATGAAGTCACCACCTCACAAGGCTGGAACGAGGATTCAGAGAGTCAACATGTTGTAGCGTGCAAAGCAACCCCATAAGGGTTTGCTTTGGCCTTGATGTTTCGGTGGGGCTCAGGGAGGCTGCTCAGAGGGGTAGCATCTCGCCTGGGCCTGGATGGACGGGCAGGCTTTCGACAGGTGGAGAACTGGATGGAAGATCTTTCCAGGTGAAGGGAACAGGAGAGCCAAAAGACGGTGACTGTGAAAGCCCGTGTCTGCATGTCTCATTTGGGAACACCCCAGAGTGGGGCCCCCTGGAGGTTAGGAGAGGAAGCGACAGGAGGTAAAGGCCTTCGACGGTGAGCCCAGGGCTGGGTGTTTTCCCCAGAGACAAGGACTGCTCAGTGCTCTGCCTCAGACCTCTCTCCTTGGCAGGGTGGGGGTGTGTGGGCGTGGGGGCAGAGCGGGGCACGTTGGGGGGCTCATGCTGTGCTCCATGGAAGGCATATGAGTGAGAGACGAGGAGGGGAGTGAGGTGCCAGATGCTGATGGCCTTCACTCCCAGAGGCCCTGTGGACAATCCTCCCTGGCCACCGAGACCTCACAGGACCCTGAAACTTGCAGGAGGCCATCAGGCTGCCAAGACCATTTGCAGGTATTTCTCTCCACCCACCAGAGTCCTCCCTACTCCCTAAGCATGCTCTAATCCTCATGGGGCCGTGGGAGCTGTAATCACCAGGCAAAAATGCCAGGCATTTGCGATATGGAGATTGCTTAACGCAGGACGAGGGGTGGGCGGCCAGGTGGGCCGGCGAGGGGCAGGCCGGCTGCCCAGGGGCCGGGGGGCACGCTGCCGGGGCCTGCACGTTGGTCCAGCGGACCTGAAAGGAAGCAGAGCCCCTCCAGGGTCCCGGTGGTGACGGACGCCTGGGGTCGGCCTGCCCGACACTCCTCTCATGCCATCCCCCATCAGCGTTTCATCCACCACCCTGCCCGCGTTCCCACCAGATACCCTCCTATGTCCTCAGGAAGACCCTGAAGGCCTCTTTCACAGGCGGGGAAACTGAGGCCCAGGTAGCCATTCTCGGTTAAGAGCCCTCCTAGGACATTTCTCCTTTAGGGGAGGCTCTTGGAGTCCAGACCGCTAGATGGTCTTTGGACCGAGGGAATGCACCTGACTTCGAATGTGTTCCTCCAATTCATCCTCCAGCTCCGTTCACCCCAGACCATAGCAGCTGCTCCCCCAAAGAGCCCCTTGCCGCCTGGAACCTCTGGTAGTGCTTTGTCACACCTGGTTCTTCGCCTCCCCGCTGTCCCTCTGCCAAACCCTACCCATCCCTGAAGACCCGTCTCCGAGCCCCTCCTTTGGGCAGCCCTCCTGCCTCACCCTCGGCAGCTGAGGGCCCCTCTGAGGGTTTTCAGCTTCTCTCACACAAGCCCAGCACACACACACACACACACACACACACACACACACACACACACACACACACACCCCTCTATGTCACGCTGCGTTCCCTTATCCTGGGCCTGGGGATCCTCTTTTCTCCCTCCCTCCATGTGCCTGCCGCATCTGGAGGGATGAAGCCCAAGGTTCACTCCCCTCTTTGAAGAAGCGCCTCCCCCGCCCACACCTGCACCTTCCCTCCCCGCCCCACCTCCTGGCAGAAAACCCCGGGTCACTGAGTGCCTGGCTGGGGAGGCCCCAGCTGCCCTCGGTCTCTAAACCGTTGATTCTGGGTGTGGTTTTGAGATTAAACCTGGCGCCTTTCCTGTGGCCCTCGATAAGGGCAATCCTGGGTTCTTATCTGGCATTTTCCGTTCTTCTTGTTGACATCTTTGGGGTTCGGCGAAGTCCCACCTCCCTGGGGAGCGGAGCCCTGCGTGATAAGCACCCACCTCCCTGTGCCTTGCTGGGCGCCCAATGTAGGCACTCTTGTTGCACTTCTCTGGGCCCTGCCCCCTTTGCCTCACCCCTCCCCTGTCCCAGCACAGGGACTGAACCGGGGCAGGGGTGGGAGGGTGCTATTAACAATTACTTCAGGGCTCTGTGTAAACAGACGGTGCTGTGTATGAGAACCTTAGTCTGAGGAAGGATTGTTCTATTATTGGTTGATCTCCTGATACCATTCTCCAAACTCCTGGGCTCAGATATTTCTTGGATTTTATTGGGGTCATAGGGCTCCTCGGAGGGGGAGGATTGAAGCTGGACCCTTGAGGAGGATTGGGGAGGAGGGACAGAAACACCCAGGTGGGGTGGACAGGGGCAGAGCTGCCGGGGGCGGGGGGAAGCGGTCGGGGTCCGGGGTGGTAGGAAGGCTAGGGGATGCTAGTTCTGGGTCCTGAAGGGCTTTGTTCGCTGGGTAAAGGAGCCTGAGCTGCCTCTGGTGACCGGGGGAGCCGTGGAGGTTCTCAGGGCAGCACAGTGGTAGAGCCCACGGTTTTGGGAGACCCATACTGCACCGGCGTGCAGGGCGCACCTGCCGGAAGATGCCAGCTTCAGGGCTGGGCTCGTGGAGGGGAGGAGCACGGGGGAGACACCGTGCACTGTGCCGATGCAGCTGGGGAGTGAGGTGGGGGCCCAGCGGCCTGGGCTCAGGGCCCCTCGCTCCCCTGCTTCCCGGCGGGCTGGTCTCGGTCTTGAGCAGCCTTTCCCTCTGTCTGCTCCGCTGTCGGCACTGGCGGCTGTGGCTCTCCCGGAAGCGTCTTTACAAAACATCCCTGCCTCCCGACGTAGGCTTCCTTGGCCCCTGCCTTGGCAAGCCATGAAGGAGGGGGCCTCGACGCGAGGAAGTGCCCAGGCCTTTGTTCTGGCTCCGGCCACGGCTGGACCCACTGCCCATTGTTTTCCAAGCTGTTGACGACCTTGGGCCAGCTGGATGGGACCGTCTGGCTCCCTTGGGCCTGGCCACCTCCAGGCGCACATGGCAGACAGCCGGGCTGGCAGGACGGGTCCCAGTCCCTCGCTGGCCTCGGGGAGGACCTGTGTTCTCAGAGTCTGGAGCCCCCCGCTAGGGACGTTTGGGTTGTCAGTGTCCATATGGAATCTGCTCATCTCCTGAAGACGAGGAACCATCCAGGCAGGAATGCAGACAGAGGCCCTCCGGCCCTGGTCTGAGGCCCATGCTTCCTCTCTGTCTGCTGTTGTCGTGGCCGGGGTAGAAGGCCCAAGTCTGTCCACCTGCTGTTCCTCTCTGAGTTTAGGGGCTCCGTGCTCATGGGGTCTGCATGGCGAGAACTGGGCCTGGATATCTTGGGGGTGGTCGTGATCCCGTACCTGGAGGTTGACTCTCTGGCTTTAGGTCTCTGCTCTCACTTCTCAGTTGTGTCACCTGAGTTAAGTTATAAAACAAAATAAAAGCCTCTCTGAGCATCACGGTCCCTGCCTCTAAAATGGGAATAATCGTATCCTGTACCTCCCTTGGTTGGTGTGAGGAGGGAGGGTACGGAGCTTGGAACGGGCTGGTGCCCAGTCCGAGCTGGGAGCTGGCTGAGAGGGGGCAGGCCCTGGGCTGGGCCCAACTCACTGGGGCGCAGGAAGTGGGCCCACCTGCGGCACGGCGACACGGTGAGGCCAGCTGGACCCCAGCCACGCCACCTCACCCCGCGACCTCCCCACACCCACCCCGAGTGGCGGTCCCTCCTCTCCTCTCCTCAGCTCTCACTGGGCCGCAGAGCTGCTCCTGACCTTGCTGGAGCTTTGCCTTCCTCTCTGCTTGCCCCCTCCGACCCGCCCCCTGCGCTCGGGCGTCGTTAGTCCTCGTTCTGGGAAACGGGGTGATGGAATGAGGCGGCCTTCAGCGGCTGGGCCCACATTCGTATCATGATCACTCCTGACACAGAAGCCAGGGACACAGGAACTGGCACTGTGTGTAGCGCCCGACAGGCCAATCGTACAAACCTCTTCTTACCAGATGGGAAACTGAGTCTCAGACAGCCAAGACACTTGCCCAGAGCCTGCAGGCTTACAGACGGCAGATGCCTAGTGCTTCCTGCTTGCTCCCCTGCCCGCTGGAAACCCCCAAGCGGGGTGGAAGGGAGGGTGGGGCTTCCTGGAACCCCCTCTCCTATCTCCCCTTGCTTCCTCCCGAGCCGCCAGGCAGGCCTGAGACTTCGGGGCTCTGGAAATATCTGTGAGTGTCCTGGTTTCTACACCAGCGAGCCATTGTGTGGGAGCCCAGCCTTTCCTTCAATTCACAGCTCTCCCCGCGAGCAGCCCAGAGAGAAGGATGGGTCAGAGCCCCTGTCCGGCCCTTCCCAGAAGGAAGCCTGGTCAGCCAAGGTGGGAGCAGCCATCCAACCCCGGCTTCTGCACACCCACTTCCTACCGCCCCCGGCCCCAGACGGCTTTGGCAATCAGAGAACAGGCCAAGCATTTTTTTCCCATCTTCTCTGCTAACGCAGACACACCTTGACTTTATTTGTCTAAGGGTTTTCCATTTCCTTTTCTGGAAAGTCGTCAGGGTCCTGCCTGTTCCTTTCATCACAAGGAGGCTGTGTCACCCTGGGAAGGAGCGAGCGAGGAAGGCTGAGAACCCAGCACCCACGCGAGCCTGTGCTGGGCTCCCCCCGACGCCCCTCAGGCCCAGGTGACCACTCAGGTGGGCCTTTCATTGGAATGGACGTACCTTTTTATGAGTAAAGAGCCGCTAGCTGGGGCGGTGACTTCCCACGGTCTCGTGGCACGAGGCTGTCTGTCCTCTCCTGTGTCCTGTTGGTGGCTGTGCGCACAGTCACATTCGGAGGCCTAATGGTTCAAGCTCCCCCTTCAGCCCCCCTCCCACCCACACACTGGTCTGGGTGTGAGACGCCCTGAGGGCAGAGCCTCTGTATCCTGGCCCGGGTGCTCCCTGAGGCAGACAGGGCCCGGGAGCTGAAGCAGAGATTCAGGTCGTGAAGAGGTACAGACTGGCACAGGCGTCCTGGGCTCAGGGCTGGCGGGAGGACCATGCGCCATCCCGTCTCCACCAGCCCCGCTCGGAGGGTCTGAGCCAGCCTTGGCAGTGAGGGGCAGTGAGAAAACCTCCCCACCCCAGCCGTGGCTGGAAGCCCACTCCATCTCATCCCTCCTTCTGCTCAGACTTTCCTTTTCCCAAACCACCTCCCTTCCTTTACATAAACAAATCCGTCTGCCATGTCCCCTCCTCCAGGAAGACTTTCTTGATTGCTGGGAAGGGGCAGGGCTTTTCCGCTGCTCACAGACCCACCTCGCCCCTTTCCGAGGCTCAGGCCTGTGCCTCAGTGCCCTCCTCTGAACACCCAGGGCTCCACGGCTACCCTCTGTTGTCAGGGGCGCCTGAGCCAGCGGGTGTCTGGGTGAAAGAATGGTCTCCTTCCTATGGGCATCGCTGTGGCGCTGGCCCAGGCTGGGCCCCAGGGGCACTGTGTTATCTAAACGGTGACTCTCCATCAGGGATGCACCCCACCGAGGTGCTCAGGCTCAGTCCTTCTTGTAGAAAAGCATGCAGGACCCATAAAACACAGCCTGCTTCTCACATCTCCTGACGGTAAGATCTGCTTCATCAATTCCCTGGGTTGCCAGCCAGAATCAGGAGACAGACTTTCTCCTGATGACAGGCAGCTGGTCTCTGTAACCGCGGAATACCGGCTGGTAAACACTTCTTTCTCTTCTTGCCAAGGCTTCCGGGAAGCTCTGATGAGAAGTGATGCTCAGTAGCAGTCTCTGCCATTATGAGAAGCTTCCTTACTCGCTGCGCTTTTATTTTAACTACACTGTGATTGGGTAGGTTTGTTTGTTTGTTTGTTTGTTTATAATTCAGCTCCTTGCTACTTAAAGTCCTGAGACCAGCAGCATTGGAATTGTCAGGGAGCTTGATCGAAATGCAGACTGTTGGGCCCCACCCACACCTACTGGCTTAGAATCTGCATTTTAACAAGACCCCCAGGGGACGGATGTTCATATTAAGTCAGAAGCACAGATGGAGTCCTCTAGATCTAAAAAGTACATGAAATAAGAGCTGTGATGATCCTCCCTTTTCCTACCCTAATTTCTCTACCGAAGGAACTTAACTCTGCTGCAGCCCTGCCTAAGCCTGACCCTGCCCCTTCCAAGCCCCAGCTTTGATTTTGGCTCTCAGGTCTGCTCTCTAGTGGGTCTGGTCACTGAGGGGTGTGGCACGGGAGCCCCCTTGTGTCGCCATCTGTAGGGGCGAGGCAGTTGGCGGACGGACATGTGCCCCAGGACAGGGGACCGTCCATGAGCCAGCTGTCTGCTTCCTCATGGACCAAGGTCTGTGGGCAGTGGTGGGAAAGGTGGCAGCATTGCCGGCAAGTGCCGTGTAAAGAGCAGCTCTCTAACCATCTGAGCTGAACCTTGAGAAAGGTAGGAGGTCCCCACCAGGAGAGGTGCCCACATGGGCATTGTAGCCTTTGGCGGGATGATGCTGAGGAGCTCCCTGGGCTTGATGATGCGCAATTTTCAAAGGCAGCCTTTGTGACCCTTCCAGATCCTGAGATTCTATGATTCCAAGTCCTGCCTCCTCCAGGAAGGCTTCTATGACTTCTCCGCCTTCACTGATCACTATCTCTCCCGCAGCTCATAACCTTGCCTGGGGTCTTTGACTGCCTTGCATTTGCCTGCGACCCCCAACCAGCCTGGGAACCCAGGTCCTGGTCTCCTTTTCTGCCAACGCGCTCTCAGACTGGCGGGGTGGGGACGAGCAGGAGAGGCAGGCAGGCAGCTGGTCCAGGCCTGGCAGGTCCCTCTTTCCCAGCTGCTCTGACATCGGCCATTCACAGGGCTTCTGGCTCTCAAATGTGGAGGCCTCAGCCGTCCCCCGGGTCGCTGCCACACTACATCAGATCAACGTCAGTTCCAGACGCTGCGGACCCCACCCCCCCCCCAGGCCTGGCTTTTCGGAGGTCCTCGTGACGCCGGCCCAGAGCAGGGATGTGCAGGGACAAAGGCGGGTGAAGAAAGAGTCCCGACGCAGTCACGCAGCGAGCACCTCCTGGTCCCCAGTGGGCCTCGCGGGCCACCTCCCTCGGGAGGGGGAAGAGTTGAGACTGGTTCACTATGTGCCACTTTGAGGAAGCCATTTAGTCCACGGCCTCGGTTTACCTTCGTGCGCTCGGGTCTGTGACCCGAAGGTCCTCCTGCCCTATATGGCTCTGCTACCCTGGGAGTTCAAAGGCGTCCAGCCCTGGTGACGGATGGCCCTGGAGGGGGTGGTACGGGGACCTGAGGGCTGGAGTCTGGAGGGCTCACCTGTAGAACAAGAGCACAGAGCAGGAGGCGTGTGCGCATGCGAGTGGTGTGCGTGTGTGTGTGTGTGTGTGTGTGTGTGTGTGTGTGCGCTGGGGGGAGGCTGCTGGCTCTGGGGGCTGGGGAGCAAGCGTCTGGCTGGGCGCGGGGCCCAGGGCAGGGGGGCCATGTCATCGTTTTCTCATTAGGCAAGACAGCGATCGCCTGTGTGAGGTGATCTTGCTGGCCCTGTGGGCTCCAGGAATGTTGGCTCCACATGAATAGACTCCCCGGACCGAGCCACAGAGGGAGGGGTCTCCAGGGGATGGGCACAAGGGTAGGCCCTGCCCACCCTTCCCCCCACCTAGATAGCATACTTCCGCCGGCCTCGTGACACCCAGGAAGTCAGAGTGACAGAAGGTGGTCCGACGCCGGCCCTGCCTGTCCCTTCTCTGGACACACCGCACACCCCTCCTGACGCCGGCTGCTGGGCTGGCAGATGGCTGGTTCTGTTCACCTGCGCACTGAGCCTGCCCTCACCTATTGTGAGCAGGGAGCTGGGCCAGTCCCAGTGCCCATCTCCACCAGGTGCGGGGGGGAGGGGGAGGGGCTCCTGTCTGGAGATGAACTGAGATGAGGACACATGTACCAATAGAGTATTCCCAAGAGAGGCACTCCGAAGCCGTGCAGTTACGGAAATGCCCACTGCTGTGTCACTCTCGCCCAAGGCTCCTCCCTTCCATCCTTTAAATTCAGCTCCGTGGTAAAGGGATAGGGCAGAGGGGCCCCTGGATTCTGAGCAGCACAGGTAGCGACAACCGTGAGCCCTCAGAGGTGCCAGAGAGACCGTGCAGAGGCCCCGGGGCTCAGGGCACAGACGGCGGAGGGTCGAGGAAGAGCAGAGGCTCACGCCACGATGTGCGTCTTCATTCTGCTTTGGGGCATGCGTGTGTGCGTGTGAGGATGTGCACGCTTTTGCATGTATATGTGATTGGGCACACACGTGTGTGTGTACACATGCACATGTGCGCAACATGTATTGTGCAGGCAACTAAAGTGTGTGTGTTGCGTATATATCATGTGCTTCTGTGTACAGGCATGTGCTGCATGTGCGTGTGCACGTGTGTTCACACAAGCCCGTGCACTGTCAGGGAAGGAGGAGGGGGTGACTCGGCGAGGGCGGGCAAGGGGAGGAGAGCACTGGGGACACAGCTCAGCCCGGGCACACCCCCCGTTAAACGGGTCCTGAGAGCAGCTGTAGTGTGTCCACCTCCAGCCCTGCCCTGGCTGTGGCGGTGGTGACGGCGGTGGCAGTGGCCAGGGTCACGTCATAACAGGCGTGGGTGGGACCTGGGCTCTTTTGCTTTTGTGGGCCTCTTCCCCACCCCCCACACACACAATTATAAACTGAACTTTACAACCGTGTTGGGGTAAACATGAACGCATTGAGCTGTGGCGTTGAGCTGTGAGAACAGCCGTTAACGCAGTGAGACAGGGATCGCCCCGAATCTCGGGTGCCTGCAGGCGTCTGAGCAGCCCGGCCACGCTGCAGGGCGACGGGACCAAGGGGCGGCCAGGGGCGAGGTCCTGCAGCCGTGGCCGTGCTCAAGAGACAGAGCCAAGAAAGACGCAGCAGGAGGGCTGTGGGGCCAGGCGGCCGGAGGGCACGGGGCATCCGGGAGGGGAAGCGGGAACCCAGTCTCTACCTGCAGGACTAGCTGTGAACACCTGGACACTCGCTCTGGGGACACCAGCCATGGGCCAGGGGTAGGGCGGGACCGGGAGGGGGAGCATGGTAAAGCTGGCCGAGAGCCGCGGGGCCGGGCACTTCGGGGACTGTGGTGTTGCTGGGGCTGACACGCCTCCACGCCAGCTCAGGCCCTGCTGGAGGCTTGAGGTGCCACGGCCTGGGGGTCTGGGGGTGCAGAAGGCGGCTCGGGCCTCTGGGCTCCTGGTCACAGAGGGCACTTTTCTGAGCCCTTGCTGGAGTCTGAGGAGGAAGTGGCCTCCTGTCATCACGGAACAGAGGAGGAAGAGACTGGGTGTGGCTGGCACACTCGTCCTGGGCAGGGACCAGGAGACCTGGACTTCAGTCCTGGCTGCACCCTGACCTACCAAAAGGCCCTGAGCATGTCACCTCACATCTCTGAGCCTCAGTTTCCCCATGAGCAAAAGGAGGGCGTCAGATCCGATGTTATCTGACCCCCTTCTCCCTGAGTTGATGCTTTATGAACTAATAGGGCAAAGAAAGATGTGTTAGGGCCCAGGGCAGGAGTGGGCAGGGGGCTTGGAGAGGACAGCAGGAAGCCACGGTGGCACAGGAAAGGGGAAGTGGGGGTGTGTGTGTGCATGTGTGCACACGTGTGTGTGCCCAGTGTGAGGAAATGCTCGAAACCAGCTAGCACACGCGATGACGACTTCCCGTCCAGGGGCCCGTAGCACAGAGGCCCGGCTCCCGCAAAGCCCCCTGTCCTGCCTGTCTCAACCCCCACCCCCAGGGTGTGGCTGGCAGTCCTGCACAAATGCCACCACCAGCTTTTTCTGGAAGCAAGGGATGCCGCCCGCCGGGCCCAGCAGCCTCTTCTCCCTGAGGGCGGGGCCGGGGAACCACGACCTCCTCCCGCCCAGGCAGGGCTGGGGTGGGATGGGGCCGCCCTGTGTCCCATGGCGCCCCATTTAAGCCTGGGAGCCCAGCTGTGTCAAACGCTCAGGCGGGGGGCGACTGTTTCCTGTCTCCTCTCTCTGGCTCCTCCTCTGTAGCATCGAGTGGAGGTGATTGCGGGAGAGCGAGTAAAACATCAGAATAGAAAAATCCCACTTTCCAGAAATAGGTTTGACATTATTCCCCCTCCACCGCTCCCCCACCCCCATAAGCCTTGATATTACTCAGGGCAATGCAAGAAGTGAATGGGAGGCAGCAGCTTAGAAAATGACTAAATCGTTCCTCCCCTGGTGAATCACTCACTGGTGGCCCATTAAATCCAGTTTTGATTTAAGGGGGATCGTGTGACGCCTAAAGGGCCAGGAGTCATCTGTCAGTCAGGGAGGAATTCACAGGCTTCGAGAGGTGGGTGCCCGGTCTTGGGGGGGAGCATGGTGGTCAGAGAGCAGAAGCTTCCAGGTCATCATCCCCCACCACGCCCCGCCCTGGGCTCAGCCCTGCTGGGGGTGCAGTGGACAGGGAAGGAGACCCAGGCCCTGCCCTCAGGCCCAGCCTCACCCCATGGGGCCATGAGGGGACCACCTGCCTAGGGTGTGTACTGTCACGGGGAGGTCCTCAGGGGGGCTGGTGCAGGTGAGAACGAGGAGGAAATGTCCGGGGACAGTGAGCCTGGTGACACAGGACCAGCGCCCGGTCTGGAGCTGGGAAGGGGTGGTGGCGAGCGCCATATACAGGGCGGCGAGTGAAGGGCCTTGAGGACAGGGCTGAGGAGCTGGCAGGACATCCTGTCTCAATCTTGATCTCTGTGCTCTGGGCCTGGTCCCTCCTCTGCTCCCCTGGGAGGGGATGGCCATGCCTCACGCAAGGCTGGTCCACATTAGTGCCAAGTCCCTGCTGTGGCCCATGCCTCCTGTTGGGGCGCGGGAGGCAGACCCCACTGGAATGGCCAAGAGCCAGAGCTGGCGGGTCCTAGATCAAGGTCACGGAAGGATGGTTGTGAGCGCCCTGTTGAGGGGCAGAGCCGGGGGGGGGGGGGGTAGGCGCAGAGGGCGTTCCTTGACTCTGACTGCCCCTCTCCAGGACCTTCTGGGACTTTGTCCTGCCATCCCACCGTCTGTCAGTGCTCTCCGCCTATGCGGAGGAAGGCCCGAGTGGTGCTGGAAAACTCATCGGAGCTGCTGGAGAGCTGATGGTGCCCGATTGGGCATGCCCAGTCTGCTGTCTGAGTCCCCTCCCGCCCCACACTCTATCTTTCCAGTGGGCCTCCTGGAAGGAATGAAGTCATTGTGTCCCACAGTCCAGCCCGTGGTAGGAAATCCCTTCCCCGCCCAGAAGGGAGGGTCTGTTCCTCTCAGCCCCTCTGCCCTGCACACCACAGAAGCTTCGGCTAGGAGAGTGACAGCCTCGGCCACACCCATGGGTGTCTTCTCCCCGACACAGCCTGAGGTCCGGATCCTCAGTGAGGATCTGAGGTGCTGTGCACCCACCTCCGGACAAAGCCTGAGCTTCTCCCACTGGATCCTGGTGGGGACGGAGCCCAGATTGTCCTGGGAACAGCCAGCTCTTGCTGGAATGTGGGTCTTGCCGGGCACATCTGGAAAAGCATTTGCCGAGACCGTTGCTCCAGCAGGGCCAGCCAGTGCCCTGGCCTGACCGGCCTCAAACTCCACCCCGGGCTCCGGAGCTGGGGTGTGGGGCGGCCCCCCCTGATTTAGCCTGGCTTAGGCCTGTGGGCGCTGGAGGCTGGGCCTGTGTCGCTGCCCATGGGGGGACGCAGAGCCTGTCAAATCGGGCCAGGCTGGAGGTGGACCCGTGGAGGCAGCACCCGCCTCAGGGCCAAGCTCCCCGCTTCTCTGTGTGCCCCGCCCCCTGGTTATTCAGGAAAGCTGGGTATGGTCCCCTCACTCCGCCTCTCGCCCGTGCTAGCACCTCTGGGGCTTGGAAGCCTTTGTACTTGTTCCTGAGCCTGCAGAGCTGGGGGATTCCACCTGGTGACCAGGCCCATCGGGGGCCCTTCCTGACAGGCAGGCAGAGCACCAGGCTCTGGGAACTAGGGGGTTCGGTTTCATCCCAGCTCTGCCACTCCTTGGCAAATCACAGCCTCAGAGACGCCCAGGACTGCGGTAGAGACGAGCTCTCAGCTTCATGTTTCCTCCTTCCCTCTCTCCCTGGTGGGCTCAGATTCATGTCAGGCCAGAGAGCAGGAGGTGGAGGGGTTTGGGGCTCCAGCAGGAGGCGCTTCTCCTTGCCCTGTTTCACTGAAATCGTCAGGTCACGGCCACAGAGGCAGGTGAACGAGGCAGGCAGTATTCTGGAGAGGCCTGCGCTCTGATGGCACTTCCTGGAGATGTCTGACGCCTTCGTCCAAAGGAATGGAGCTATGATGCTGGCACTTAAGGCAGAGGACATGGTGGCACGTGGAAGTGGGTGGGAGAGGCAGCGGATAAACGGGTGTTGCCTCAAGGACCTTCGTGTATCCTCCTGGGATTGGCGGGTGCTTTGCCTACGCTGTGCCCCCCGGGCTCCCCATCTCCTGTCCTGCTGCAGAAGGACGTGAGCCTCTGCCGAGCAGGCGCGCACACACGTGTGCCCTCCACGGTCACGCGCTGTGATGCACAGTGCCTGCACGGTGTCTGGGTTGCCGCTGT
This sequence comes from Eonycteris spelaea, assembly GCA_003508835.1. Lineage (NCBI taxonomy): Eukaryota > Metazoa > Chordata > Mammalia > Chiroptera > Pteropodidae > Eonycteris > Eonycteris spelaea. The sequence continues at coordinate 3,508,339 of PUFA01000036.1, forward strand.
GTCCCAGTGCCCCGGGACGGAGTAGGGCACGTGACATGCGCTAAGGAAAATATCTGTTGGATAAGTCGGGAGGTCTCAGGTGGCTCTCGCCTCTGCATGGTGGCACAGCACGTGTCCTGAGGTGCACAGACCCTGACCCGGCCCACGCCACGGTCACGGAACCCAGGCCCGCACAGGCCCACGCCGGCTCCCTGGCTCTGCAGTGCCGAGTCCAGTGGCCCCTGCGGGCCCGGTGCCAGCAGGCCCCCTGCCACCTGCAAGCCCTCCTTGCCAGGACCTGATACCTGCCAGCGTCGGAACCCGTCCCTGCACCAGGCAGAGGCCAGGCACGGGTGCGGCCCTGTCCAGACCTGGAAGCTGACGAGGGCGGTGTGTGGGTGTCTTTGAGGACAATGACGAGAGGTGGCTGAGGGGACACAGGGCCATCCTCTGAAGCCTGGGCGTGAGGGACTCCCAGGCCCGTGGACAGAGCCTTGGGGCCGGCAGCCGGGCTCCGGGAGCCTGGGCCGCAGGGCCTGAAGGAGGTGGAGGCGTTCTGGGAAGTGGCCCAGCGGGGCTGGCTCCCTCTCTCGGACGGTTAATAAGGCACTGATTATCTCCGGCTGACCAGGCCCTCCGAGCCGGCAGACCTGGCCGGCCACCATGCCGGCTCCTCCCTCACGTCCCTCTGCCTTGTAGTTACAGGCACTTAGGTGCACTTGGGTGGACACAGCTGGCCCTGCCCCCGCCCCAGCGGGCCGCCTTCTCTCAGCAAACAGCAGGCTGACTGCTGGGCAGCTCATCGCTGGGGCCAGGGCGGCCCTGGTGTGCGCTGCAGCTGGGCAGAAGGGTGGCCGAGGAGGGGCCTGGTCTCATTTCTGCAGATGGCCCCTGGACAGGAGGCACAGGACTGGTCTGCTCATCCCTGCCCTGCCCCTGGTACCCATAGAACTCAGAGAAGTTCTTCCCATCACGGGGCCTCAGTTCTCCACCTGTAAAATGGGGAGAAGCCAGCACTCCAGTGCCATAGGGCTGCGATAGGCCGGGCAGGAAGTGGGTGGAGGAGCCAGGCGGGGCCCCAACCTCCTGGGCTGGCCTCACCCTCAGGGCCCCGCCTGCCTCCTCCTCCCAGGCGCAGGCCAGTGGACCGGCTGTCCCCACCGGCCTCCTCGCCCAGGAGTCCAGCTTCTTGCTCAGTTCGCTGGCTGCCGCTGGGTCCCTGTTTGGGGATGCACGGGGCACAGGCTGAACTGTGGGGTCTGCAGCGCTGCTTGTCCTCTGCTCGGTGGGGTTGTGGGGTGGCTTGTCTGGTCCCTCTCCCCACCTCCCTGTTCCTCACCCACCTTTTCCTCTGGGTCCAGCCCCATCTCCTCTCTCAGCCCCGGCCTGGCACTATCTCTGCCCGGAGACCTCTCTCTCTTTCACTTCCATTCTGCCGGTCTGTCTTCCCGTCTCAGTTTCCGTCTGCTGTCCCTCTCTCCTTCCCCGCCAGTGCCCAGGTCGGGCTGTCATGCCTTTAGTCTCCCCAGTGGTTCTGCCAGCGTGACTGCCTGTTAGAAGCAAGTCCTAGGCGGCCCTCCTCTTCTGCCGCCGAAGCCTTAGTTCAAAGTGCTCCAGCAGCTTGAGGCCTCTTGGCGTGGGGCTTCCCGACAGGTCGCCCTCCCCCCGCCCCAGGACCGCTCTTGGCCACGGAGTGGGAGGTGGTCTCCACTCTGTCCGTTTGGATGCCTTTGTGTCTCCATCAGCTGAGGCCTGGCTGGTGTGGCTGAGCGTTCTGGGACATCCTTGAAGTGACATCCAGGAGCCAGGCCTGGGCTAAGGTGCAGGAGACCTAGACCACCCCTCAGACGCCTGGACTCAGGGACTCTAGACTTATGCCACTCTGGAGTGGGATGGGATGTCAGACCGGCAGGTCAGGCGCGCCTGCCCCGCGGGGAGGGCAGTGTCCACCCGTTGAGAGCCCAGCGCCACGCACCCACCACGTTCCTCCAGAGCGCCTGGCCCTGCTCTCAGGCATCCCTGAGCTGTGCACGCAGGGCGGGGACACCTGAATTTCTCTGGCCCCCTGAGTGGGCCAACTTGAAGGAATTTCCCAAAGCCTATTAGAGCGGTGGCTGCCTCCTGCCTGCCTCCTCGGGCTGGGCAGGGCCGAGGCGGAGGGAGAGAGGGAGGGAGGGGGGAGAGGAGGAAGGGAAAAAAAGTTGGCAGGCCGACAGCAGAGCTGTGTCTGCATCCATCTCCGAGAGGAGGCCCGTGTGGTGTGGGGCGGGCCAGGAGCAAGGAGAGGCCTTCCTCCCTTTGTGCTCCCTCCTCTCCTCCCCAGGGGCCCTATAAATAGGCGCAGCCCGGGCTGTGGCTCAGCTCTCAGAAGGGAGTCAAGCACCAGAGCAGCGGACTCAAGCCAAGCCCCCTGCCAGCATGGCCAGCGAGTTCAAGAAGAAGCTCTTTTGGAGGGCAGTGGTGGCCGAGTTCCTGGCCATGACCCTCTTCGTCTTCATCAGCATCGGTTCCGCCCTGGGCTTCAACTACCCCTTGAAGAACAACCAGACGTCAGGGGCGATGCAGGACAACGTGAAGGTGTCCCTGGCGTTCGGGCTGAGCATCGCCACGCTGGCCCAGAGCGTGGGCCATCAGCGGCGCCCACCTCAACCCGGCCGTCACGCTGGGGCTGCTGCTCAGCTGTCAGATCAGCATCCTCCGGGCCATCACGTACATGGTCGCCCAGTGCGTGGGGGCCATCGTCGCCACCGCCATCCTCTCGGGCATCACCTCCTCCCTGAGCGACAACTCGCTCGGCCTGCAACGCGGTGAGTAGGGTGGCCCCCCGGCCCAGGGCGGGGGGGTGGGGGCTCCAGAATGCTGATGAGACACACCCGTCTCATCCTCCACCCATTGTGCAGATGGGCAACGCTGAGGGCCAGGGAGCCAAGAGGTGGCTGGAGGTCGTGCGGAGTCAGGGCTGGAACTCGGTCCGCACGCAGCCCAGCGTCTGTTTCCTGCCAGGCACTGTGGGGGGCTGAGACCTAGAGAACAGCGGTCTCACCAATGTCCCCTGCGGGCAACCTATTGTGAGCAATAAGCTCCGGAGGCAGCTAACCTCGGGCCAGCCACTCTCACCTCAGCCCTGCCTGTGCGGCCAGCTCCCTCCTCCTGCGGCCTGGACCCTGGGGAAAACTGGCCCCCTGTTCTCAGCCGCCCCGAACCAGATGCCCGGCATGCCTGCAGCCGGTCTGCAAGTGTCCTGTGGGGGTGAGGGGGGGCCACCGACCTCCAGACAGCCCCCACATTCACACAGGTCCCCAAACAAACCGCCTTCAAGGAGGCAGCCACTCCCACTCTTCTGGCCCCAGGAATCAGGACAGAGATTCGGGGCAGAAAACATTTTTCTGGGCTGTTCGCAGGTGGTTTTCCTGGATTACCGTGTGGGCCAGGGCAGGACATCTTGCCTCCTGCATGGGCTCCACTCTCTGTCACTGGGCACGGAGAGGTGTGACACGTGTGTCTGTCTGTGTGTGTGTGTGTGTGTGTGAAGAAGGCGTGCACGTGGATGCCGCATGGGTCTCGAGCTCGTGTGACCGGCGTGCCCCGTGGGGGGTCCGTGTCCGTGAGCGTGTCCGTGAGCATGTCCGTGCTGCCGGGTGAGGCTGGGTGGGGGCGCATGTGTCTCTGCGTGTGCCGACTGCTGCTGCTGCCATGGGGCCTGGGTTAGGGGCACTAATGATAAGCAGATGTTGGCGACTGGGTGGCAGCTGCTGGGAAGAATTCCTCCTGGGCCGCTTAGCACAGCTAATTGGCCGTTGGCTGCGGCTGCCTGTGTCGCAGACCTGGGCTTTTCCAGACCCCGAGCCAAGTGCATACTCAGACCTGGCTTGGGCCACAGCGGGGGGGAAATTTGGCCTGAGAGGCTGGGTAAAGCTTAAAAGATGTCTCAGAGCACATGAGGGGGTGCTCCGCCGGGGGTGGGGGGGAGGAGCAGAGAGGAGGAATACGGCTGCAGAAAGGAGGCCGGCGGGGTCCTGGACAGGGCAGGCGGGCATGGGGACAGTAAGTGATTACAGCAACTGTCTGTGCTTTCTCAGCCAAAGTTCAGATCCCGGTGCCGCAGCTGGGGAAGGCTTGCTAAGGCCTGGAGCAGAGGCTGGTGGACACGGCCCTGCCACAGGGGGATTAGCACTTCCCCTGTCACAGTGACACCTCACCCAGGCCTCTGTGGGGCCAACCACTGCTCAGCCCCAGATTGAAGATTAACCCTGTAGGCTGGAATTTAGACTTTAGTCGCGGAAGACACAGCCTTGGTGGGTGTAAAGGACAGAGAGCTCCCGCAGGCCACGTCCCTCCAAGCTTCCGTCTCTCTGGTGGGGACGGAGCCGGCTGATCTCAGGGTACCCTCTGGGTACAGTCAGATTCCCACTGGGGCTCAGCTGGGCTTGATGGGATTGGGGGGAAGCTATGTCTCCCCAGGCTTTCTGGGCAACCTCTTGGCCCTTCTTCTGCAGGGACAGGGTGACAGGGGACAAGCCTCTGCTGGCAGGCTTTGCCCTCTCCGACACGGGTCTCCCAGGCAGATGCTGGGAGGACCCCATCCTCCTCCGGCCGTGCCCTGTCCCCATGTCTCTTCCCCTCGCTGGCCTCCATTTTCCAGAGTCACCCCAAGGCCTGGGCTGGGCATGCTTCAGACAGGGCAAGCTAGTCCGGGGCCAGCCCTGGGCCGGGGTCAGGCACACTGGCTTCGCGTCTTGTCTGCTGCCAACTTGCTGCGTTTCCTTGGAGCTGAGGGCCCTGAGGCTCCATGAGGGGACATAGGTGTCTTGACGGCTCTTGGGCCACGCTCGTACTCCCAGCAAGCTCGCTCTGTGGGCTCGGGCTCACCGCCCCTGCCCAGTGGGGCCATGCTGATCATAATAAGTGCACTGAGCATTGTGGTGGGGGCCAGGCGCTGCCCTGTCCCCATGATGGAAGTCGAGGGTCCAGAAGCACAAGTCCTGGGCCTGGAAACACAGAATGTGTCCCCCAACCCGCCAAGGGCTCCTGTCAGACGCCAGACCTGGATTCCGACGGGGCCTGGGGTGTGGCCTCAATGCCTCAAGAGGGACAGAGACCAGTCCACCCAGCAGGTGGCACACTTTTTTCTCTAGGCCCGGGGAAGCTCCCAAACCCCTTGAGCCCTAGGACCCCACCCTGACCCAGGCTGGGGTGGAGCCAGCCATTGGCATGGAGATTTCCAAGGAAAATAGGGGAAGAAGTGGCAGGAAGTGGTTGGGGTGTGTCAGGGGGTGTCCTCTGGGGACTGGTGGGGAGAACTTTCTCCTTACTGAGTCAGGGCTCTGGAGATGGCTGAGAGAGACCATGGGCCTCTGTCCAGCCTACAGGCTTACCGCCGATTCGAAGAGCCAAACCCCAATTTTGGTGAAGGGTGAGCAGCTCAGGGGCAGGGGCCCGGCCAGCAATTCCCTGTGTAACTTCCGGCAAGTGATCTTGCCTGTACGCCTTAGTTCCCATCTGTGAAACAGGGACATGGTAGGGCGTGGCCGGGCTCCAGCGCGTGGAAGACGCTGGCTCCCGAAGGCAGGCGTCCTGGCTATTCCCGGCTCTTCTGCCTCTTTCCCTCGCAGGCTCCCTGCACACAGGCCCAGGACTGCTGCAGGCCATGTGCTTGCTGAGCCCGCAGGTTCTGTGCCTGGGGGAAGCCCAGAGTCTGGGCAAGATAAGCCTCAGGCACAGCTGCCTGTGATATGAGGCAGGAGGCAGGTGTGATAAGAGATGGCAGGGTGGCCAGGGAACTTCTGACCTTAAGGGGAGGGGAGGGCCGGGAAGGCTTCTGGGAGGAGGTGTCATGTGAGTCTTGATGGCTGTGGAGACCAGCTAGGAAAGGGCATTCAGGCGCAGGCTAGGGGGCAGTGGGAGGTCATGGACTAGGGGCGGTGGGTAATGGCCAGACTGGGGGGCAGGGCAGGAGGTTGGGGCTCTGGAGGGTGGTGAGGGCCAGACTGGGGGGCAGGGCAGGAGGTTGGGGCTCTGGAGGGTGGTGAGGGCTCAGGGTTCAGGCCAGTGACTGCATCCTGGAGGGGACAGGATTCCTGGTGATCCCGAAGCCTGTGATTCCAGCCCCTCCGGGGACTCGGCAGAGGGTGAACCTTCTTTTCATGGGGGTCTTCTCTCAGCCCTGCTGATTCTGGGCTTGACCACCTTCACTTGCTGTGTCAGGGGCCTGACCTCAGCCCCAAATGCCCCCCTTCCCTGGTTCCCTAGGTCTGTTTCCCCAACCGCAGAGCAGGACAGTCCCCAGCCACCACTTCCTCTCGGGGTGGGGACCACTGCTGCCTCCTCCAGAGTTGGGGGTGAGCTGGGGAAAGGAACGCCAGAATTCTCCGCTCTGCCGCCCTGCCCAGCCGGCCCCGGGCGGGGGGGAGAAGGGGGGGAAGGGGGCTGGGGTGGGTGGTGGTGCCACAGCGGGAGGTGTAATTACTGTTTCCAGCCGGGGCCACATGAGGGGGAGGGCACCTTGCGGTGGAGACTTTTCCTCGGCACGGAAAGTTCTGAGGCTGTTTACCCCCGTGGAGCGGCCCTGCCAACCCCGCGTTGCCCACCCCAGCACCTGGCCCTAGCCAGGGCTCGCCCGGGAACCCGCACCTGAAGGGGCGGGGCTCTGAGAGGGGCGGGCTCCTCGGATGCTCGCCTCGCCCCGCCCCCTTAGGCCACAGCCCCTCCCACCTCTGACCCTGAGCCTTCAGCTCTTTGCAGGGCAATCCCATGCGCTCCTCCCCAACCCAAGCTGGGGCCCAGGTAGCGCTCTCCGCTCTCTCTAGGGCCCCACCCAGCAGGTATTCCTTCAGCATTCACCAAGCGGGTCTTTTCCAGGCAGCTCAAATGCGTCCCCTGCCTGCCTGCTGGCGACTGGCTTAGGAAACCTTCCCTGGGGGCCAGGGGAGCCCTCCCTTCCTGCAGTCAGAGCCTCCCTGGGGTCTGGGTCCTCTGGAAGCGCCAGTGGGTCTGGGGTTTCTGGAATGGCTGGGGCTGAGCCCACGCACTTACACGTGTGGGCAGGAAAATGTTCACCGTCAGGGTCCCCTCAGCTGGAACCTCTCCCCAGGGACCAGAGGGGCTCCTTGCCCACAGGGCCGTCCAGGGGCATACGTGAGGGGCAGTCTCTCTGCAGCTCGGAAGCATAGTCCAGAGCGATGAGTACACCCCAAGGCTGAGTACACCCCAAGGCTGAAAAGTCCAAGTCAGAGATGGTGGAGAGGCTGGGAAATACCCCGTTCTCCTGAGCAGCCCTCTCCGCGCCTGAAAGCCCAGCCGCAGGACAGCTGTCTGCTCAGAGTCCAGAAGGAATCTTTTTACTGGGAAGCTGCGGCCCCTGCGCCCGCGAGCTCCTGTCATTAGTGGTGTCTGCTAGGACCCGCGGGCAGCGGGCAGCTCTGGGGCATCCGGCCGTGCGCGGTTCCGCGGGGCCGGTGGTAGGTCCTGCGACAGGCTTTGTGCCACGTGGAGACCAGCAGTTCAGACGGCCTGTGGAGAGGGATCCCACACGTAGGTTTCCTGCTCGGAAGGGTGACCATGGGTCTGGAAGGCGCAGGTCCCACGTCAGGAAGAGAAGAATCCCGGAGACTCTCTGGGCTAGAGTCAGGGCGGAGGCCTGCATTGTGCTGACGAGCACACGGAGGCCCGAGGCGTGGAGGCTCGTGGGGGTCACGCAGCGGATCCCGGCAGGGCGGGGCCATGCCCGTGCCTCCTGCCCCCCAGTCCTTGATCATTTCTGCGGCTTCCAAGTGGACAGCTCAAGCGCACACCACACGCACCCGCACGCGAGGGCGTGGAGCGCATTCTCAAGTCTGGGTGGCCCTGCTGCGGCCTGGGGGCGCGCGGAGGGTGGGGCGGGGGCTCCGCCGGGGAGCAGCTTCCTTTCCCTGGTAGGAGGGCCAGGGCTGCCTGGAGTAAGGAAAAGAAGGAGGGAGGGCAGGAGGAAGCCATTGTTTTGTGTATTGTTTCTTGTCAGGAAGATGAAATGGCTTCTGGGAGCAAATAAAGGACCCTTTGAGACCTGCTGCTCTCTCTCTCACTTAAGGGGCCTCCCTCCTCTTTTCTCCCTGTTCGGCTGCCAGTATTGACACCTGTGTGTGGGTGTGCGACACACAGACGCCCCTCCCCCCCCACACCCAGAGCCCACCTCAGTGAGAGAGGGGACGCTGTGTGGCAGGGACTCTCAGAGTTAGCCGAGCCGCGTCCGGTCAGTATACAACCAGTTTGTCTGAACGTCCTGCATGGGCTGGAAAAAAGTATATATTCTCAAATTCTGGGGTGCAGGGTTTTACATATTTTCCTTAAACCAAACTTGTTCATTATGTGGTTCAAACCCTCCCTGTTTGTGCTATTTATATGTTTTGACTGCTTTATTCCATCAGTTTCTAAGAGAGGGTTGTTAAACTCACTCTGTGGTAGATTATTTAGGTTCTTGAAATTCTGTCAATTTTTTGTGTCGTTTAATTTTAGGCTATTTTTTGTGTGTGTGCTTTAAAGTGGAGAATTTTTATAGCCTTTTGATAGACTTGTCATTTCATTAATATGTAATAAATCTCTAACGTCTAAGGGAAAGGAGAGTCATGCCTAGACACCTGTGGTTACCCACAGATACTGCAGACCCTGACCTACAAAGACACACGGAGATACACAAAGCCTTGGGTACCCAGAGTCACATGTACACATGAATGTCCATGGAGGGGTGGTGTCTGTGTGTGGGTGTGTGATGGCGAAGCAACCATGGAAGGCTTCCTGGTGGTGGTGGTGGTGGTGGGTTTTGGGAGAGGAAGGTTACCAACCCATGTCGTTCTAGGCAGTCAGGTTTTACGGGCTCTGCACAGTCAGGAAGGGACATCCTGGAGACCCCAGGGCAGGTGGCCCGTTCCTGTGGACTCAGAGAGCTTGACATGGCACCAGCACCGCCACCCCCCCCCCCGCCCCGCCTCCGCCCCCCACACACTCTGCTCATTTTGCATGAAAAATGGTGCCTCTGAGGCAAGCAGGGGCCGGATGCTTAGACCTGGTTAAGAACTGCGGAGGGGATACGCTTGTCCAGGCCACATCTGTGAGGGGGCGGGTGGGGATGGGGGGCTATGAGGCAGGAGCCACTTAGAGCAATGGCTGGATCCATTAATCAGCGTGGAAGGGCTGGTTTCGGGACTCCCGCCAGCTAGCAATTAGGCCCACCCTGGAGAGCAGAGGCGAGGCGGGGAGGAGGAGCTCAGACGCTCAGACAGGGAGGGGAGTGGCAGGTGTGAGTGTGATGGTCATCCGTACAGGTGGCCCGGCCTCACCTCCACGGAGCCGGTGCTAGCATCGGGCAGCCTCACTCTCATCTCCATGCCCCCGGTATAGGAGGGTCCCTCCCCTTCTGCCTGCGCCCCAGTCCTGGAGGGAAGATGAGAAGAACCAGAACAAAGCCACACCTCTCCTTACGGCCCCTGCCCCCTCCGGCCCATTTCCCAAGCCTCAGGATAGCCCCATTGCCTTTGAACCCCGGCCTCTCTGAAGAGTAGGCAGGGTCATCTACATCTGTTTTACACATGCAGCCACTGAGGACCAGCAAGGAGAAGGCCCATGGTCACAGTTCAGCAAGTCGGAGGGTCGAGACCTGAGTGCAGGGCTCCTGCCTGCAGGCCTCACCCCGGGGTGGGGGGACGAGTGGGCATTGCCCAGAGGGCTGGCCGGGCCGAGCGTGCAGCTCTGGGGTCGGCCAGGAAAGGCCCAGAGCTGGTGCTGCACCACAGCGGCAGGGATGTGAGTCACTTTCCCCGTGACCCAGAGCTGCAGACAAAGGCGGGAAGAGAATTGTTCTCGGAAGGTGGCCTCAGCCTGGAGCCCAGAGAGCCTCCGGAGGGTGGAAGACTGCCCCCCACCTAGGACTTCCATAAGGCCCTACTGCCTTGGACGAGGCCCCCTACTCTCGGGATGAGGTGCACGTTCAGGCTCGTTAGGACACACCAGCCCTGCCTGGGGGAAGGCGGCCTGCATCGCCACATCTGGGCATCGTTGCGAGTGGCCTTTGCTGACGTGGCCCAGCTCCCCGATGTGAGCACACCTGGCCCCTGAGACCCCTTCGTGGGGCGGGTGCAGGGGCTCCCTCGGGGGCTGCAGGAGGAGGCCTCCAGTGACTTCACGGCAGCTCCCATGCCTTTCCTTTTCCATGAGTCATGTTACTAAAAGTGGCCCAGGAGCAAGTGGCAGCCAGACGTTGGTGGTGGGGCCTCTGTGGCTGCAGAGAGGGAGGGGCCGGGCCGGAGGGAGTGGGAGGGGCCAGACAGGGTGGGCGGGGCCAAGAAGAAATAGGAGAGAGACGCTGGACCAGGGGGGCAAGACGGACCGTGGTCCGATGTGGGAAAAGGCAGAGGGTGGGGGCACCAAGGAGGGAGGGACGGAAGGAGCCAGCTCACTGAGGAGGACCCTCCAGGCTTTGGGAGTTTGAGATGTAGCCAGGGATCAGGTAGATGTTCTGGACTTTTGGGACATGAAGCAATGTGTCCAGCTGGGTCCTCCCACCCACACCCATTGGTTTCTCTTCTCCTATTACTGTCCCCGAGTGTCGCTGATCATCTCCTCCCATGCCTGGCCTCCTCGCCCCTCACGTGTGGCCTTGGTACCCCCAGGGCGTGGCCTGGATGTAGCTGGATGAAGACGCCCCATCACGCCCAGGTCTCTCGGCCAATACCAAAAGGCCAGGTGGCATTTCTTCAACAGGTGTGAGAGGGGACGAGGCCTGATGTCCACTACCGGCAGTGTGTGCTTGGGTAGGGCCTGGCCCCCTCTGGGTCCGCCAGGGGCTGCTGTGATGGGCTCTGAGAACACTGAGGGCCTGGCCCTTGGTGCTTGGGGCTGGGGGCCCCGGGACACAGTCCCCACCTGCCCCGCTCATCCAGCCTTGCTGTCCCTTTGCCCTGCAGCTGGCCCCGGGCGTGAACTCAGGCCAAGGCCTGGGCATCGAGATCATCGGCACCCTGCAGCTGGTGCTGTGCGTGCTGGCCACCACCGATCGGAGGCGCCGTGACCTCGGGGGCTCGCACCCCTTGCCATAGGCTTCTCTGTGGCCCTGGGACACCTGCTGGCCGTAAGTGGGGGTTCTCCCTAGGTGGGGGTCGGGGTGGAGAGAGTAGGTCCAGACAGGGGCTGTCAGGGTGTCCTGTACTGGGCAGGGGAAGGGACTATCCACTGGGCTCACTCCATGGGGGGCGGGAGTCAGCTCTGTGGAGCTGGGGGACAGATCTTGCCCAGGGGAGGGGAGCATGGAGAGCCCCCCTGACCATCTTTCTGTGTCTGTGTGCCCCTCTCTTTCTGGTTCCGATTGCCACCTGTCTGTCTTTTTCTGCTGGTGTGTGTCTCTCTCTTCCTCTCCCTCTGCCTCCCCTGCCTCTGCCCGCCCACCCCTTCGCCTTGCAGATCGACTACACTGGCTGTGGTATTAACCCTGCCCGGTCCTTCGGCTCGGCGGTGATCAGCCACAACTTCAGGGACCACTGGGTAAGGTGCAGGGCTGTCTGTGGGGGCGGGTGCCTAGGGAAGGCCTGACTCCGACATCCTCTCCCATCACAGAGGCTGTGAGAGGCGGCCAGGGCCGAGGGCGTGAGGGTGCTGAGACCCGAGGTGAAGGGGCCAGTGTGGCCGTGCCGTGGGCAGTGTGGGCCAGGCCTCCCCTCCCAGCTCTGACCTGCCCCAGTCAACCCGGCACGCGGTTGAGAGCGAGACCCGAATCCTGGCTCTGCTACTCTCTGGCTGGGCATGACCTTGGGCAGTCTGCTGGCCTCTTGGTTCGGGCTGTGACGTGGGGACGTGGCGTCACCGACCTGCCTCCCGGGTTGCGGGGAGGACAAGCTGGCCGCACCGCCTGTGAGCTGAGTGCCGCTGTGGGAGGCGGCCAGGGCCGAGGGCGTGAGGGTGCTGAGACCCGAGGTGAAGGGGCCACTGTCCTGACGGTCGCTGTTTCCGTTCCAGACCAGCTGCTCACCAAACTAGAGTCTGCGGCCTTCCAAAGCTGGGGCAGGGCCGCGGCCGCCCTCGAGGGGGGCTGGTGCGACCCTGCCGGGCACGCGGAGCTAGGCCACACCGAGGCAGGGAGATGCCCGCTGCCGCAGTCCCGGGGTGGTGGGGGGGACTAGAATCAGGGTATTGGGGTTCAGCACGGCTCGTGTCTGTCCCAGGCCAGGGGGAAGAGAGCCATGCAGTGGGGCGCTGGGGCGGGAACCCGGGGGTGGGGGTGGCGGCTTTCGCCGGGCCGGACGTCCTCTGAGCACGCCTCCTCGGTTCCTAGATCTTCTGGGTGGGGCCGTTCATCGGAGCAGCCCTGGCCGTGCTCATCTACGACTTCGTCCTGGCCCCACGCTGCAGCGACATCACAGACCGCATGAAGGTGTGGACCAGCGGCCAGGTGGAGGAGTATGACCTGGATGCCGAGGACGTCAACTCCAGGGTGGAAATGAAGCCCAAATAGAGGGGGCCGGGCCCAGGCATCCACGTGGGGGCAGGGGTCGGGGCGGGCGGAGGGAGGGGAGGGGTGCAATCCATATTGTAGACACTCTGACAAGCTGGCCAAAGTCACTTCCCAAAGATCGGCAGGACTTGCATAGTCCAGCCTGACTTGGGGCTGTTTCTAGCACTTTCTCTTTCTCTGTTTCCTGGCCTCGGGCCTTCCTGGAGACCAGATTTATCTCTCACCCACTCCCTTGAAGTCACAGAGGAGGTGAAAGAGAGGGACCCACCCCGATTAGTTGTCCCCTCAGAGTGTGACTGGAGGCATGCCAGAGAGCACCCCTCATCCCAAAGTTGCTCACCAACTCACCCGCCGCAGGTGCCTGAGGCTTCACTGTTATCGCTTTGTGCCTTTGAGCATGGCCCTCTTTCTTGTAACATGCACTTTGTCCCAAGGGTGCTTCGAGGGGGAAGACGCCCCAGGAGGGGCCGCGCTAGGGGCGAGTGGCGACAAGCTTTGTCCATGCAGCTCGGCTTGCTTCCGCCGCCCTCCCTTGAGTGTGCTGCATAATCTTGGCATCACCCTTGTCTTGGGGCCACACCGACCCCATCTGTAAGGTGGCGGGGACAGGGAGAGCTCGGCGGCCTGGGCCCCTCTCTAGAATCCTGTAAGCGTAGCCACACCGCGGGGCCTGGAAGACGTGATCGGGGCCGGTGCTGCTGCTCGTGTGGGCCCTCAGCCCAAGGACCTAGCTGCACCTGCGCGTCTGTGTGACCTCGGGCACATATGCGCGCGTGTTTCAAAGCAGCAAGCAGCAGACAGGCCAGCCTTCGGAGGCCCCCCCCCGGGGGCAGGGCTGCTGCCTCTGCGGCGGCTTCACCAGACAGGGTGTACTGCTCCGGGGCGAAGGGGGAGGCATGCCCGTGTGTCTTCATCGACTTTCAGTTGATCTTTTCCGCCTGGCATTGCATCAGCTTGCTCATTATTCCGTTCTCCACTTCTTCCTGCCGCTGTAGACACAGGTCACTGTCAGGCAGGTGTGTGTGTGTTTATTAAAAAGCAGGTTTTTACCCGAAAGCCTCCGGTATGGGGACAGGTGACCGAGATCAGCTCAGCCCATGGGAGCGGATATCCTTGCTGGACCCTCGGTGCAGGGAGGTGGTTTCCAAGTCCCCAGCTGATCCTGAGCGGGGAGGAGGAGTGGATTCTTCCTTATCACTGAGCTGCTGCTGGTCGGGGGAGGGGGGAGGTTGGGGGCAGCTGGGCAACCTGCACAGGCTCCCTGTGTGATCCAGGCCACTGCCTTCCCCCCTCGCTTTCCTGGAGGGAGAGTTGACCTTGACCTGATGAAGGAGCTATGGCCGTGGCCCAAGTACAGTGCTGAGCACAGCATCTGGTTTGGGAGCGGCTGTCTACACAATCCATTCAAGCCCACCAGGGCCAGAGCCGGTCCCCCCATGTGCCCACAACAATGGCGAAAGCCAAGGCACGGCACCCAGATATCTAGAAGCAGCAGGACGACCAGGAGGCCCTTAACAGTCGCCGGCCCATCACACATCGGCACAGGACTTCTGGCCCACCTAATGGATAAGAGAGCTGAGACCCATGATTTGGCCAGGCCTAGCACCGCACTGGCCCCTCTCATCCCCAGCTTCTCGGTTTCTGCCTGGGCAATGGCCAAGGGCCAGGCGGGCCGAGGGCTGGTCGTGCTGGAGGGGAGGGGGGCCAGACCCCCGCCCCGCCCGCTCCCTGCCACCGCACACAAGACCCCACTCTGTCTGCTCTGCACGTGTGTCTTTTCGGAATTGGAATCTCATTATATGATAAGAAAATAAAGAATGACTTGTAAGGTCACCCAGGTTTCCTGCACTTGATTTTCTTCTCTCATCGCTGTGTTTCTGCTAGGGATCTTGGGGTCCGAGAGCTGATCGGGACTCACTCCTTGGGGCCCAGTCTGAGGGACAGCCACCGCCTGCCCTCCTGCCCCTGAGGACGCCTGGTCTCAGCGGGTGGACACAGCTCCGGCCCAGAATCCATCTGGGGGCACAGGGTCCTGCCCCTGCCATTTTTTATTCTGGAGTGTGAAGGGTGGGGGCAAGCAGGATTAAGGGTGACAGCCCCATTCTCCCCTGCCCTCCTCGGAGCAGGGCTTGGGGCGCACCAAGGACTGCCCAGGGATCCCTCCCTCTATCCCTCCACGCAGGTTTCTGTTTCTCCCCACACCTGTGCCGGGTGCTGGGGCACAAGGCCATCAGAGCCGCGAGAGGTTCGTGCCGGCAGCAGGCGATGCTTAGCTCACCAGGGCGGCGTGACCCGCAGAAGCCAGAGACGCAGAACCGCTTGGTTCCTGAGGCCTCGTGGGATCCTTTGCCACATCCAATGAGGACGTGCCTTTTCCCTGGAGGGGTCAGAGAGGAGGGCAGAGTGGGCTAGCCCCTGCCCTGAAAGGTCCCCTTCTGCCTGCTCCTGCCTTTCCACCTGTCCCTGTGGTCCCAAGGCCAGTGTGGGCTGAAAACAGCCCTGTCCAGACCTCTCAAACTCGCAAAATCCCTCCCCACTCGTGACCCCCCCGGTGTGGGCATAGCAGGTGTGCGTGTCCTCATTCAACGGAGGGGGAGCGGACCCTCAGAGATGTGCCCCGACGTCGCAGGACAAGCCTACGTCAAGCTGACACTCAGACTCAGGCCCCTGTTGTCCCTCTCAGGCGCACACGCTTAGGGTTCATTTCTCAAAGCGAGGACAATGACATTGGGAAAGTGAGTGCTCCATGACAGGGACAGGCCATATCCAGCAGGCAGGCTTGCACCTTCCACGGAGGCTGAGACTCCAGGAGGCTCTGAGAACTATCCACCTTCTGGAAGTCTCCCTCAGCCACACAGGCAGAGTCACCATGGATGTGACGGCTGAGCAGGGAAGGAGTGTCTGGGAAGGTCCTTGCACCCCAACACTGCCCCTAAGAGACACGGGGTTCCTGCCTCCCTCTGGCAGAGGCTGACTGATGGTAACACGGAGGTGGCCAGGCAGGGCCAGCGGGCTGGGCTCCCTTCGCGAAGCCTGAGTCAGAGCTGCCAGAACAGGCTTCCCTCCTGGTGTGCACTGGGCTGCCTCAGCCCGCGCAGACTTCCTGTGCATCTCCCAGGTTGAGAATAGGCTGGTATGAATGGGATTGATGGCCAGGCTACGGAAACAGGATCTGGGCTCACTCACTGCCTGCCACCCAGGCCTGGCCGAGGGAGCGCTGAGGCGCTCTCTCCCAGCCCCTTTTGTCTGTCTCCTTGTCTCGTCCCATCCACCCAGATGGGACACTATGACCCCAGCCACTGCCATCTCAGCCTCTGCTCTTCCTTTGCACGACAGAGCCTTTCTTGTTGTTTAGTTGTAGTTTCTAGAATCCGAATGGCCCAGAGACAAGGCCTGAAAAAGAAATCCGGAGCTGGCATTTCCTGGGAACCTACTGTCTGTGCAGAACTCCCCTGGGACTTCACACACACCGTCTCTCTAATCTTTACAATGCCTTTGGAGGGTGGCGATGACTGCCCCCATTCGTAGAGAAGGCCGAGGTTCCTGAAGACGAAATGATTTGTCCAGGTCACACAGAAGGTTGGTGGCAGACTTGGCATTTGAACTTGCTCCATCTGGCTTCAAAGATGGAGATCTTTCCACTACATGGCAATGGCTCATTATGTCATAACCTCCACACAATTTAGCTCTGGGCCTGCTGGGCACCTGGGCTTCCTGTGCCTGTAGGAGAAAAGCTGGCTGAAGGAAACTCCAGCATGAGGAGAAGTGCTGTTCATTCTGGGGCCAGCTGGCCATGGTGTCTGCTTGAGACACATTGGCACCACCTGGCCCCAGGCTGCTTCCCTGGCACTGGCCTTGACCAGACTCCCCAGTTCCCTCCACTCCTGACTGCCCCTCCAGCTCATAGAAAAATGTCTGCTAAAAGTGCTCATTCAAGGTTGTCCTCTCCCACCAGAGTTAATGAGAAAGGGAAGGGTAATGCTGCATGCTGAGGAACAATAATGCAGTATGAAAGGCCCTCATACACATTCAGATCTGGGGCCAGGCTGTCCCAAACTCCCTGTCATCTTCCAGCCTGTGGGTTTGGTTCCCCAGGTACCCCATTTCCCAAAGGTTGTTCCTCACTCTGCTCTGCTCATGTTCTGTCCAGCCCAGAAAGAGGAGGGGTTTTGGTGGAATAACTGGAACTGGGGTGAGGCTTGTGAAGCAACGAGAGCCCTTGTCAGTTTTGTTTATCACACTTCAATGGAGAGAGGAAATTTCCTGGAAGATTCATGACAACTTTACACCCCGGCTGCCAAGCATTCAAGCGACTACGCACATGAGGTGCAGTGATTGAGGGGCACCTGTCACCCGTCTACTTGGTCTCTGCTGAGACCAGACAACAGGTCCCTTCCTCCTCTGGACACCCCTACGTGCACACGAGATGTGCGCAATGAGGTGGCTCGGCTGGCCTGGAAGGCCACGCCCCCTCTGCACTCGCCCAGAAGGAAGCAGGATGTAACCTAGAGGATTTGTCTCTCCCATTAAACTCACAAGCAACAAGTTGTCCTTCCATAATGGCCCCACCTGTTCTGAGACCTTCTGGGAACGCTGGCCCACGCCCCACGATTTTCCTAAGCCCTTCAGAAGAAGTCAGCCAGAGCTCTGTGATGAAGGTTTGGATCAACCAGACATTGCCTTTTAGCAACGCATATATATGACCTTAAGCCCTGGGTCAATCAGCCCTGAGTTTCTAAACATCTGGGAGGCTGGGATCCTTGGAAACCCAAATTTCCCTTCTGATATTCCCCTCAAGGGGATTCTTTGTTCCAGGCCCTGAGAAGTACCGAGAGGTCCATGAGAGAAGAATGGGCCTTCAAAGCTGGACTGGGGTGAGTCAGCAGGTCAGACACAGGTGCCATGAAGTCTAAGTGGGGCCCGTGCCTCTGGTCCTGATCTTAGCATCTTTATATATCTCAAAAGCCC
Source organism: Eonycteris spelaea (assembly GCA_003508835.1). Taxonomy (NCBI): domain Eukaryota; kingdom Metazoa; phylum Chordata; class Mammalia; order Chiroptera; family Pteropodidae; genus Eonycteris; species Eonycteris spelaea. The sequence goes on from PUFA01000036.1 coordinate 3,525,761, forward strand.
ATGTGGGCTCAAAGGGCGACAAAATATAAGCGTATGGATGGCTTCAAAGCAGCCATTTGCCACCTGGTCCTAAGGACCATGATGCCTTTTGTGGAACTGGCAGGTGTAGGGAGGGTTCTCTCCCTTTTGGGGTCCCCAGGGCTGAGCCTCCGTATTCTTGGAAACGAAGCCAGGAGCTGGTCTGGAAAACCACTGGAGGGACTAGTGCCAGGGCCCCCAGCCTTCGGTGCGGCCCAGCTTTGGTGCTGACCCATGTGGATTTTTCCATCACTCCTGTGGGTCACACCTTCACTGGTCAGGAACCTCTCGAGGAGGGAGATAGTGATTAATGTTTTATGGACGAGCTGCTGGGCATGACTCCTTGTTTTCTTTAGATTTAGAATACAATGAGGACGATGAATGGAATTTGCTGCGAGCTGGCGGCCAGGGTGAGGCCCTTCTTGGAGGCCGAGGACCCACAGGTGGTGGTGTTTCCTGTCCCTAGTGCTGAAAAGGGGGCAATTCTGGAGGTAGGGAAGGCGTTTGCTCACAGGGTCATCATCCCCAGCCCTTGAGAGAGAGTTCGGCCAATGCGTTGGGTCCTGGTGTGCACAGAGGCCACTGGTGAAGAGCACCCAGAAATTTAACGAGCTTGTTCTGCTTAGGTGACTCTACCTCATTCCAATAACATCACATTCTCCGCACATAGGGTTTTGCTTATTTTTCTGTTCTTTCCAGTGTATTGACGAGGAACGAGGTGAGGGCATGATCGACCTTCTGCCACATGGGTCCGTCCGGCCTCACCGGGTTCCTAAATATTAAAATACTTCCACGTGTTCTGAGTTCCTCAAGTGCCCCCGCCTCCCTCCTGCCTGGCCTCCGTGGCTACCCTGGTCCTTCTCCAGTCTCCCCTGGACACTCCACAGCCCAGCATTCGCAGGGTAACTCCGTCATCGGCAGCTGGGCCCTGGGGCCTAAGCGACGTGCCCGTTGTGGGGCAGTTCTGGTGGGTTGGTGCCCTTGCCTCACGTGGCTGTTACGTATTTTACACATCATCTCTGAATGGGAACCAAAGCACCGAGTGCCTATATACATGAGAGGTGTCCATCCAGTGAGGTCCAAGTTAGAGAAAGTGTGTGTGTGTGTGTGTGTGTGTGTGTGTGTGTGTGTGTGTGTGTGTGTGTGTGTAGAACTTAGCCCTGGAGTACAGTATTCTCACTCATGAGAGAGCGATGGTTCAGCTTTGTGTAAAGACAGACTGAGGGCTCTGCCCGTTCCCACAGCCCAGCCCATGACCAAGGCCTGCCATACGGTCAAAAGACTGGAGAAATGCCCTCTGCCCACAGGTGTGTTGTTACCAAGACACGTCACCACCAGGTGCTCTCCCAAGTTCGCCTGAAGCCAGGTTGTCCCCACATGGAATGGCAGTTTGGGAGGGCTCGCCTGGCTTGTGTTCATTTAGGGAGAGCTGGCATGCATTGTTCTTCAAGCTGGTAAATAAGAAAAGAAATCTAAAATTTGGAGGGAGGAAGTATTGTCTTTTGGGAGAAAAGAACGAAAGGGAGGGAGAAAGAGAGAGAGGCCGAGATGGGTTCTCAATGAATTCAATTAATGAGTCCAAACCCCCCAAAAAAGCACTCCCAAAGAGTTAATGAATATGACACGTTCTCCAGGGCAGGAGTCCCACTCGGGGCAGCCTGGACATTTTTAAGTGGCCACGATAGCCCTGGCACCTTATTTAACACGAGTTTCATCTTTTTTTTTTTTTTAACCAGGCTTATATTTTTCATAATGCAACTTAAACAGATAAACAAAAAAAAACAAAACAAAACAAAAAAAACCTTCTGGCTTTAAGGAATTCAGATAGGAAACCCAAACAAACTAAACCTAGAAGACCAATAAAATTTTAACCATCTGAGTTTAAAGGTGACCGCTGGGTGGGGGGGTGCCCAGGTTATGCCAGGGATTCATACATTTCGAATATCACCTTCGCAGGTGTGGGGGAGGGGCAGGGAGAGTCATGTCAAGCCCTTGAAGTAAGAATCGGTGACGTCCGAGCTGACAACGAATTGCACAGACCATTGCCTGCCAGCGACAACGTGACAAACTCACCACTTTTTGGTTATTTGTTTGATCTCTAGGGAAACGCGCCTGAAACCTGGCTTGAGTTTTCGAATATCTGAGGGCGCTTAACTCAGACCCGCAGAGTGGAGGGCATCTGAGCTCCAGGCAGTCGTTGTCAAAAAGCAAGTTGCTGGGGGTCTGGTGGAGGCCTGGCCCCCTCCTTCTGCCTCGCCAAATCAGGGTCTCTTTGCTTAAATAGATCACACGTGAGGTGTTTTTCTTTTGAAATTTTGTTGTCGATTTTTGGGTTTTTTCGGTCAGTGAGAAATTGTTTTGTTTTGTTTTGTGTTGTTTTGCAACGAGACGCGCATACTTACTTAAATTACGCATTTGCTAAGAATGCTGGCCACTCCCGTTTTCCTGTCTCGTGCTTGCTCAGCTAACATGCCCCGTGAAGTGAGGCACAAGGACGTGAATGAGCTCCACGTTTAAGAAGGCGCGGTGAGAATGAAGCTGGCTTTGCGTCTCCATCCAATCGCTGACCGAAGCTGGTTTTGGAGGTGGCCTCTCCCCCAGTCACGGGACACATGGCTCTCTAGTTCCAGAAGTGCCCCCTGACACGCGCCAACTGCCAGGCACGCACCCACGATGCCGACACCAGCATCGTGACTTATTCTAACATCCTGTGCATCCGCCCGCATTCCTGGGCCCCAGCAGCAAAGACAGGGGCACGCAGGAGTTCCTGAGCCCGGACACCTGTGTCATTTGTCTCCTGCCTCGCTTTACCCCTCCCCCCCCTTCCCTCTGCAGGCTTGGAGGCCTGTCCTGCTCCACACCTTGAGAGAGGGTTCATGACTTGTTAATGACGCTGTTAAACTGTTGGTGACATTCCAGGAGTCAGTGATGCCCCTGGATCGTGACTGATGGCCAAGTGGCACCTTCCATCTGAGACAAACTCCAAGAATTTCAGGGGCTGGCAGTGACTTCCTGGGCTGGGAGGAGCAGTGGCATCTGCCTCCAGGAATGTGGAGCTTAGAGACACCAAGCCCAGGAATGCCTCCACGGGGTCCAATTTTCAGTTCCAGAACATTCTGAGGGCTCCCAGCTCCCTGTCCACTTCTCTCCTCTCTAACTGTGAAGCCGCCACAGGATGTCTTCAAGCAGATTGTCTGGAGTGAAAATCCTAGAGAGTTAGATTTGAAATGAGGCTCAGCAGCCTGAGACTTTACCAACAGTTGCCATCCACATGCCTGGCTCAGGCCTGAGTGAGTGGACTTAGGTGAGTCACCTGCCCTCTGTGGTCCTCACAGAGTAAGAGCCCCAAGTTCCTGGAGCTGTTGACTGGTTTTCACAGGTGATGAAGCAAGTCTGGAAACCATATCGCCCTCTGGAAGTCTAACCGTAGGAGAGGCTCTGACAAGTCCCGTAAATACAAAAACTCACCATGTAAGCCAGAGTTCAGCAGACGTATTTGTCCACAGAACTCTCTTCTGGAGGCAACTTGTATTGCCGTTTCGGAGAGTGCTTTTCTACAGAACACATACTTTAAATGTTGGCCTGAGCATTATTTCTGAGGGCCGCTAAGCTTTCAGATTCCTCTATTTAAAACCTCAGAGTGGCTTGGCTTATCAAAACCATTCCTGAGGGCAGGTGGGAGGGAAGAGGATGGGAGAGAAGGTCTGAGTTCAGAGCAAGCGTGCTCGGGTGCTCGGGTGCGGGGGAAATGGGGGGCAGATAGCGCGCGCGCACGCGTGTGTGTGTGTGTGTGTGTGTGTGTGTGCGTGCACGCGCTCAGGAGAGGGGCAGAGGGAGGGAGTCGGGGAGAGACCTGTTGAGAGATCCAACAGCCCGTGTCCGAGAGAGGCAGAGAGATTACAAAGGTTGAGAGACCCGGGCGGAGAGGAGCGGGCTTGGGGGGCTGTGCTCAGTCTGGGTGGCGGGCGGGAGGACCTTCCTCCTTGCTGTGACTCTGCCTCTGGGCGCATCACTGGTTAGTCCCTGTCCTGCTCTGTCCTGCCACCCTGTGGATCTTGTCCGGGAGCCAGTGCCAGGTGCCTGGTATGCGCAGAGAAGGCCTCCAGGAACGGAACCTCCGTGAATCATTGACTGGCCCTCCATTGTGCGGAACGAGCCGGGGCCCGTGTCCCTGCCCAACTCCTGGAGCCGTGGGCCAAGGTGGTGCAGGCGGGGGAGCCCACGCTGGGCCAGATCCTCGTCCGGAGCCTCCAGAAACAGGACGACCGGCGGTGGCCAGGCCGGGCTTGGCCCACGAGGCCACCAGAGCCGGCCGAGCCGGCAGAGGCGGATGAGCCCTGAGCTGGGAGTTGCAGCCCAGCGTTCCAGGCCAGTGTCTGCCACCTCCTTATTGTGGCACCTTGACGAAGCCTTTCTCATTTCTGCACCTCAGTTTCCCCTTCTGTGCAGTGGGGAGAAATTTGAGAGTCCCGAGAAGCCCCGCCGCAGGTCTAGGATTTTGCCCCAAAGCTTTCAAAACCTCGAGCCTAGAAGCTTCTTCTTGGGGTCTCACCACTCACACACCCTAGCTCATGTCTCGGCAGCTCTGTCCAAATGCCCCCTGGGCTCTGGGCTACTGTGGGGACACACAGAGGGATGCAGGCCTTGGATTTGTGCCCAGAAGCTGCAGGATGCCTGGGGAGACCGACGCCCCCCACGGCTGGGCTCAGGTTGGTCCAGCTCTGGCAGGGGCCGTGAGACCCCTGGGACCCGTCTCGCTCACTTTCCCCGCAGCACCACACTGGCAGGAAGCCCTCGAGGGGGTCATGGCAGGCTCTCACTGGGGCCAGACCCCGGGCGACAGTGTTCACACCCCCCTCTGCCCCTGCTGCCGGTCCAGACGGCCCAGCTTGCCTGCCCGTGGGAGGAGGTGGCCTGTGGCAGCCAGCACTCACGCCCGACCTCACTGCTCACACCAGGGCTCCCTGCTGGAAACAGCATCCAGTTGCCTCAGGCCAACTTTGGGGAAGCCGGAGAGGCCCCTTCCCAGAGCTTAGCTCTCCCGGAGCTTAGCTTTCCAGAGCCCTCCCCTCCCCTCCCCACACTGCCCCCTCATCCCTGCGGGCCCTGGTGGCAGGTTCCGGGGCTTCACGGGTTGAGGAGGGTGTTGGGAGGGGGGGCAGGTGCGGCTCATTCGCAGGCCAGGCTGAGGAGAAGCTGCCGCTTGCTTGGGTGTCCTGGGGCAGCCGTGGGGACCACAGGTGCCTTGGTGTGAGGTTCCTGGGAAGCCCGAGGAGGGCTGGGGGCGTCAGGAGTTGATAAAGCGCCCCCTGCCCACTCACTCCTGCCATCACAGAGCTGGGAAATAGGACAGAGCTACGGGACCTGCCCTAGTCCCCTGTCAGTGTCAAGGGGGACCAGGGCTCCTTCAGCTGCCCGGGGTCCGCTCTGGCCTCTTCTGCGGTGGCCTTCTACAGGGGCCATTTCTTGTCCTGGCCTTCCCCTCTCCCTGCGGGGCAGTCCCGACCCACCCCTGCGAAGGCCTTTGCAGCCGCAGAAAGGCCCTGGGCCCAGTCGGCACCCAGGGCATGATTGCCAGGTCTCTGTCGCCCTCTCAGCTGCCCGCCCTGCACCCCACCGGTCATGGGGTGTGGGAGGGAGACACTCACTGAACAACGGAGGAGGGAGGAAAGGGGCGTCCAGGGGACCCAGGCTCGGCAGGCTGGAGAGGGGCAGCCAGGGGCGCTATTTCCCTCGGCGCCCCGTGGAGGGAACACGAGGAGGATAGAGAAGTGGGGTGCATCAGCCGAAGGCGCTGCTGCGGTGGAGGCCAGCCCGGGGTGCCCTGAGCAAGCCCCTGAGACTCAAGGCTCTTTGTGCCTGGGAATTTCAAGGGGGATCTGGGCTTCGGAGATCGGGGAACCCGGGCTGAGGTCAGAAGGGTGGAAGCCTCCGCGGGTCAGTGAAGGGACAAGGCGAAGCCCATTTGCGATGTCCCTGCCGTGCGTGGCACTGGGCGGGAACTCCGTGGACGTCGTCGTGTTCGATTCTCATCCCTGAGCTGAGAGAGAGTCCCACGTCCATCCATCCGAGATGCACTCACTGAGCGCCTGCTACGTGTCCGGCAGTGTTCTGGGCACTGGGCAGGGAACATGACAGACGGTGCCGACCCTTTATAGATGAAGAAACCGTAAATCGGAGCGGTCAGGCGACCAGTTACACAGCTGGCAGGGCCGAGAGGAGGCCGAGCGGCCGTCCGGGCCCAGGTTCTTTCCTTGTCTCCACACTGGCTGGAAGTAAAGGCGGTGTGGCGAAGTCAAGGAAATGTCCAGCTGCCTTGCCCCGTGAGGGTATGCAGTTCCCCTCCGGGATCCCCTCTCTCAACCTCCTCGGTCGACTCTGAGGGGCGTGGCTCCTGGGGGAAACAATAGAAATTCTGCTTTTAAATAGGGACAGCTCCCGATTTTTAAGCAAGTTCTCTGCACAGGGCCCTGCGGTGTCCATGGGGTGTGTGTGTGTGGTGTGTGTGTGTGTGTGTGAGGATTCCTGAGCAGGGGAGGGGCATAGCAGAGCACCCCTGAACTTCGCTTGCCCCGGGGCCCCTCCCCATTTTCCAGGACCTCTGGTTCTCTGGTTATCAGGGGAAGCAGCTGAGGCTTTGGACAAACAGTAGGGGCAGGCAGGGACACAGGGACATATGGTTTATAAATAAGGGGGCTGGGAGGGCTGAGCCGGTTCGGGTGGGGAGGGCGAGCTGTCGGGAGAGGCCAGGAGAAGGCCATGGGGGACATCCAGCCCCTCCTTGTACTCACCACCTCCTCCCACCCGAAGGGCACCCCATCACATCACCCCCGTGCCCAGCCCAGAGGGGTCAGCGATCCTCCCAGAGGGGAACAAGGCTGTGGCCTCCGTGAGGTTACCAGGCTCAGCCCTGCCGTCTTCACTGCACCAGGCCACCCGGTGTGCAAACAAAAGCACACGGCCATCCCTGCGAGGGGCCCAGGGGACAGAGGGGTGGCAGCTGGGTGGGTAGGTGGGATGGGGAGGGGGGGCGGAGGGAGGTGATGCGTCTGGGGAAGGGACAGCAGGTGCAGGATGTCTGTATCTCACCCGGAGCGCATGTGCCAGCATCGTTTCCTGCTTTCCCCAGGGCGCTTCCAACTTCTTTTCTTGTTAATCACATTATAAACTAACATACTTTACAATAATACATGTAGCTCGGTAGAACGGTTTAGAATCTGAACTCGGACTGCCGAGGTGAGAACCTGGGGTCTTCTATCAGCTGGGCGATCCCCAGCAAATCGCCGGGGCCTCAGTTTCCTCATCTGTGAAAGGGGGACACACCGCATAACGCTGCTGTGAGGCGCGAATGAGCTCGTGGCTGTGATGTGCTCATTAAAGGGTCTGACACGTGCCAAGCTCTACTCAGTGTTAATTTTTAAAGAGGTAAATGATGAAGTTTAACAATGTAATAAATGCGCAGGAGCCCATCGCTCATCCACAGAACCAGAGCTTTTCCTGCAATTCGTGTCTAGCTATGTGCACCTCCCTTGCTCCCCGAAGAACCTTACGGGTGCCTACTGTCCTGAATCTTGTTCGTCATTCCTTGACTGAAAAAAAGAGAGGTTTGTATCATGCAGTGTGTATACCTAATCAATCTATTGTTGAATGTTCTTCTCTGGAGCTCCGTAAGGATGGGGGCATATGGCAGGGGGTTTTCCGGGGCGTCCCCACCATCTTTAGTTCCCGAGCTTCATCCACGTTGCTGCCCATCCTGGGGAGCTGGCCACGGCTGGATTCCCCTCGGCCACTCGTGTCCTCTCCTGACCACTGGCTCTGGCTCCGCTGCAGCCAGGGAGAGCTTGGTGCCTCACAAAGCCCACCCCCGTCCTGCCCCAGGCATGAAGCCCTCTGGTCTCCGCTTCCAGCACTCCACCAGCCCCTCCTCAGCCCCCAGCCCTGACTGCGCCCACCGGGATCCACGGCCACTTTTCACAGGCAGGGTCCCTTCCCCTACTGCTCTGGGAGGAGGAGTGTCTGGCCAGGCAGCATCCTAGCTTGGCTTCTGACTGGCTGTGTGACGCTGGGTGGGTCTCCTGTGCTCTTAGGGCCTCGGTCTCCCCAATCGTGAGGACAGTGGGTGAAGCGACTGATTCTTCCTCTGCTGGAGATGGGTGCTTTGCCTTATCGGAAGGCGTGGGGCATGGGTGCAGGTGGGGCAGCGCGTGTGCCCGGGGCCCAGCCCTGCTCTCCCCTCTCCTTGGGGCCCGGTGGGTGGGTCCCTTTCCCCCGATGCTCTTACAGTGCTCGGTGGCTCTCCTCCCAGCAACTTGAGTTTGTGTCTGAACCCTCTTCAACACCAAATAAGTCATTGAAATTTTGAATCAGAATCTGACAGTGAACTACGGCATGCAATTTGGACCACAGACAGCACTCAGGGCCGAGAGCCGGGAGTCCTGGGTCCGTCCCAATGAGGACAATTCCCTGTGTAAACTCAGGCACCTCCGTTTCTTCTGCAAAATAAGGACAGTTATGCAGACCGGGCACGTGCCAGGGACAGCTGAGTCTGTGTCCCTCACAGCGAGTCCCTCTTGCCAGGTCTGGCTAGAGGAATCTGGCTCCAAGGAAAGAAGGTCAAAGTCTGCAGTGAAGTTTAAAGTTTATAAGAAATAAGTTATCCATGCCCAAATCAAAGCACCTCCTTCAGGAAACAAAGTGTCACATTGTTCTCATGCTGCCTGGCTGAAGGCCAGCACCCTTCCACACCCCTGCCCTTCCACACCTCACCCCGCCCTGTCCCTTATTTACAAGGTGCTCCTGTTGGGGCCGGAATTTCTGTTCAGCAGAAAAATCACTTTGTAATTGTCGGGTTGACTTAAGAGCCTTAAGGCAGAGACTTACTTGCCATTCAGAGCCCGAAGAATCTAGCATCATTATTAGAAGAACCCCCAAGGATTTCAGCCTTGGCTTTCTTCCTGATCCTGACCATCGCGGAAGACTGAGCCCCGACCCAGCCCCATACTTCGCCCTGACCTTGACCCCCCCCCCAGTGTCAGCCTCAACGCGAGTCTACCCAAGACCCTAAATGGGTTGCAGAGTGAGCTCCAACCCTGGACAGAGATTGAACTCTGCAGAGCTGGGTCACAGGACTCTTGCAAGAGTGGCTGATGGCTCCGGGCAGCGCGTGCACCTGCAGAGTCTCGGCTAAGCGAGGTGCCCTCTCAGAGGGCGGAGGCTGGGGGCTTCTGTCCGTAGGGATCTGTTCTGAGGCGCCAGGGCCACTGCTCCTGTGAGAGACTGTTTCCACCCCTGGGGAAGGACAGAGTCGGGGAGCAGGGAGAGAGTCTAAACCTCAGCCAGGGATAGAGGTTACTCTGGCCTTGTCCTGAATACCCTCTGTCTCCAGCCCAACGCAGCAAGGCACATCCCGGCCAAATGTGCAGAAACAGCTGCTCTGAAAGGCGAAGGGACCCCAGCCCCAGCTGAGTTATGTACGAGACAAGAGGGCGGGAAGAAGCAGCGGTTGCTCAGCACGTCCACCAGGGGGCACTAGACACAGGCGAAAGGGGCGTGCTGCGGCCGGGCGCTCTGAGAAGAACCTGCCCATCACTGTCCTCCGAGAAGAACCTGTCCGTCGCTGCCCTCAGAGCCCACCGGCTAAGTGGGCAGACAGACTCGACCGCGGTGTCTCCAACACCCGTGCGTTGCAGGGAAAAACTAAACACTAGCGACTGTGATCTTTAAATTTTTTTACTCGGTTAAGTACAGCGCTACTCCTTCTGAAGTCTGCCCATCTTACAGTCACGCCAGTTTTTTTACGGTTTGCATGGTACATCTGTTCCCATGGTTTACCTTTAACCTACCTGTGTTTAGATTTAAAATGAATTGCTCGTAGGTAGTGTATCGTTGGGCCTTGATTTTTCAATCTGACGATCTTTTTAATTGGGGCGAATGGTCTATTTACATTTAATTTTAATTGATATTGTTGGGTTTAACTACAGTTTGGCTATTTTCTCTGTTTGTCCCATCTGCTCTTTGTTTCATCCTTATTCCTTTTCTTCTTCTCCTCCTCCTTTTTTGATTAGTCATTTTTATATGATTCATTTTATCTCCAGTATTGGCCAATTAATCAGATCAAGGGTTTCCAATATATATCTTTAATTTATTACAGTCTGCCTTCAAACTATGCTATACCGCTTATATAGAATAAGAACTTTACAATCATACACTTACATTTTTCTCCTCCATTCCTTTTTGCTATTATTTTCATTCTCTTTACTTCTCTTATATGCCAGGAACTCTATAATATATTACTATGTAGTTTTGCATTAAGTAAGCAGGGTTTTTTTTCACTTAAAAACTATGGTAAAATATACATAATATAAAATTTACCATTTTAAGCATTTTAAGTGTACAATTTGGTGACATTGGTACATTCAGAATGTTGTGCGACCATCATCACTATCTACCGTATTTCCAGAACTTTCGTTATCACAGACAGAAACTTTGTCATCATTAACAACTCCCCATCCTTCACTGCCCTAGACCTTGGTAACTTTTATGCTTTCTTTGTCTATGAATTTGACTACTCTAGAAACCATATATAAGTGAATCTCACAGTCTTTGTCTTTTTGTGACTGGCTTATTGCACTTAGCATCATATGTTCAAGGTTTATCCACGTTGTAGCAGGTGTCACTACTTTTTCTTTTTAACGGCTGAGTAATATTCTGCTGTGTCTGTATACCACACTTTGTTTATCCGTTCACCTGTTGATGGACACTTGAGTTGTTTCCACTTTTTGACTACTGTGAATCATGCTGCTCCGAACATTGGTGTAGTATGAGCATTGTTGGAGTCCCTGCTTTTAAGTCTTTTGTGTGTATACCTAGGAGTGAAATTGCTGGGTCACATGGTGGTTCTATGTGTCACGTTTTGAGAAACTGCCAAACTGCTTTCCATAGCAGCTGCACCATTTTCCATTCCCACCAACATGCATAAAGATGATAATTTCTCAACCTCCTCGTCAATGCTTGTTATTTTTCATTTTTAAAAAATAATAAATATCCTAGGGTATGAAGTTATATCTCATAGAGGTTTTGATATCTGTTTCCCAAATGACTAACGATGCTGAGCTTCTTTTTATGTGTGTATCATTTTTGGAGAAATGTCTATCCAGGTCCTTTACTCATTTTTGAATTGGGTTTATTTTTTTTTCCTGTTAAGTTATAAGAGTTCTTTATATATTCTGAATATTACTCCTTTATTGGCTATATGACTTGCAAATATTTTCTCCCATTCCATGGGTTGTCTTTTCACTCTCCTGACAGTGTCCTCTGCTGCACAAAAGTTTGTCATTTAATGACATCCAATTTATCTCTTTTTCTTCTGTGTCTTGTGCTTTTGGGGTCATATTTAAGAAATCATCGTGAAATCCAAGATAATGAGGATTTTCCCTTATATTTCCCACTAAGAATTTTATAGTGTTAGCTTTGAATTTAGGTCTTTATTCATTTTGAGTTAGTTTTGGTATATGCTGTAAGGTAAATACCCAACTTTATTTTTTACATGTGGATATCTAGTTTTCCAAAGCAATTTATTGAAAAGACTGTTCTTTCTCCCATTGAATGGTTTTGGTAGCCTTGTCGAAAATCATTTGACCATATATGTGAGGGTTTATTTCTGAGTTCTCTATTCTATTCCATTGGTTTATATATCCACCTTTATGCCAGTACCACACTGCTTTAATTACGGTAGCTCTGTAATGTATTTTGAAATCAGGGAATGTGAGGGTTCTAACTTTGTTTTTTCAAGATTGTTTTGATTTTTCAGGTCCCTTGAAATTCCACATGAATTTTAGTATGGTTTTTCTAATTCTGACAACAATGCCATTGGGATTTCTTAGAGATTGCATTGAATCTGTATATCAGTTTGGGCAGTATTGCCACCTTAATGGTATTAAATCTTCCAACTCATGAATACAAGATATCTTTCCTTTCCTTTAGATCTTTAATTTATCTCAGTATGTTTTATAGTTTCTATATAAAATTCTTTCACCTTAGTTAAATTTACTCTGATGTATTTTCTGATTTTTACTACATATTATAAACAATACTGCCCTCTGGGGCAAATATCCAAAAATGGAACTTTGGTTCATAAGAAATGTTAATGTGTATAGATTCGACAGATCATATCAAATTGCTTTTCAAAGTGAGTATACCGAGGTTCACTCCCATATGCACAGTATAAAGTACCATCCCCACATTGTTTTCCAAATATCTTATTATCAGACATTAAAATTTTAGACAATGTGATAGGTGAAAAACAATAGCTCATTATTTTTAATTTTCTTTTTGTTGAGTATTAGTGACATTGAATATCTCTTTCTGTTTATTGGTCTTGTATTTTACTTATTTTCAGAATTGCCTGCTTATATCCTTTGCTCACTTTCCTTTGGGTTATTTTTCTCTTTATTATTGATTTGTGGATTTTAAAATATGTTTTTGATGTTAAGTCTTTCTTTGTTATTATTGGCCACAAATATTTCTCTCAGTCTGTAGCTTGCTTATAGTTTTACCTATGCTGTCCTTTCTTGAAAATACATTTTTAAAAATGTTGATGTGGTCAAACTTGTTGAACTTTTCTTTATGTTTTTATTTTTTTATATAGCAAGTCTCCTTTCTTCTAAAGTCAGGAAAACACATCTCCATTATCTGAAAAAAAATCTTATTATTTATTAATTAGGGCTTTAAGCCTTCCAGAATTTACATTTTGTAAATGTGAACTAGAGATCTTACTGTTTTTCTCTATGAAGACTCAGTTGTTTATAACATTATTTGATGCTAGTTCATCTTCTTACATGCTACCATTAGTGCTTGTCCGCTGGGATCTACACGAGGGACTTCATATGCCTTTCCTTGACCATCAACTCTGCAAGGAAGGTTGCGTTTTTCAGATGGGGAAACTGAGGCTCAGAAAAGTAAATGACTTGCCCAAGGTCACACAGCTAGCAAGTGATGGAGGCAGAATTTGAAACCTGAGTCGATACACAGATAGGCAGAGAAGGAACGAACCTTGGCCTATACAGAAGGGACAGTGGGCCGGGCGGGGGAGGGGAGGACGGTGAGGGGGGAGAGGAAATCTCTGGGAGCATGAATGGTTAGATCAGGGTTTCTCCACCTTAGTCCTGTTGAGCTTGTGAGCTGGATACTTCATTCTATGGTTACGGGGCACGGGGCGGGGGGAGGGGGATCCTGTGTGTTGTAGGGTGTTTAACAGCATTCCTAGTTCCTATCCATTACACACCAGCAGCACCTTGCCACTCCTCCTGCCCACCCTTGACCTTTGGCTGGAATAATGAAAACTACCTTTAGGCGTTGCCAGGTGTTCCCTAAGACAGCGGTCCCCAACCGTTTTGCAGCCAGGGACCGGTGCTCCTACGAGAATCTAATGCCTGATGATCTGAGGCGGAGCTGAGGCGGCGATGCTGGCCCTGGGGAGCGGCTGCAGATACAAAGGAAACGTCGCAGGCTCAGCCTGCCTCACCTCTGCCGTGCGCCCGGCTCCTGATAGGCCGCAGACCACAGACTAGGGATTGGGGTCCCCTGGCCTAAGGGACAAATCGTTCCCTGTTAAGAATCCCTAATTTAGATAATTAGTAATTATTATTAATATTATTATTATTATTAACCATCATTAATGCTAATGACACTGTCACTAATTATCAACAGTAACTAACAGTAATATTTGTCCTTGGGCTGTTGCCTCTTTGCAACTGAAGCACAGAGGGCTTAGCTTTCCCTCTAAGTCACACCTTCTCAGTGCCTAAGATTAGATCTCAGGTTCACGGTTAGAAAATACGAAGTCCTTAGAGTTTTCGCTGACCATGGCCGCTCGGAGCATGCGTGGCACTCAGGTGCGCGCCGCCAGCCACGCTGCTCTGCGGGGAAGCGCGCGGGGCTCGGGCGAGGGCAGCGGGGTGCGGGGCTCGGGGTGGTTCATGTTTTTATTTTCAATGTGTTTTTCTTTGACACCTTGTTGTGGATGAATACAAATGGAAAAATAAAACCCCGCTGATGTAAACACATTCCCCAGCCCAGACGTGGCGGGGGCGAGGGGACTCCATCATTCATGATTCGAGTCGGCTGTAAACATGTCTGGTGACGCCGGCGTCCAGCCGGGCGAGCTCTGGGGACGCAGAGCAGCCCACACCTCCCAGGGACGCGCACAAAACGCGCCTTCAAATCCCCCAAACTGTGAGATCCAGGGCAGTTGAGAATGCTGTCTTTAGCTTGGCCAGCTGGGATGCCACGTTTTCAAGTCTAAAGCTATAATAAAAACGTTCAGGAAACGCATGTTTCTTAAGTCCTCTTGTTTTTTGCCACTGATGACAGTTGTCTTGCCCCATTCAGGATGGGCAGCTCCACGAATCCCCTTGCAAGCCTCTTGCCCTGCCTCGATTTTCCCCTGCTGCCACTAAGACTTCTGGAGGGACTTTGACTAGCCCCCCACCCCACCCCTGCCCCTGCCCCCACCGGAAGTCCAGGGCCTTTCTGTCCGCAGATGCCAGGCTGGCGTCCTTGTGGGGAAAGAAATGAGGTTGTGCTGATACACATCTTCTTGGCCAGCCCACCCTGGTGCTTTCTGATCACACTTCCTCTCCTAAGCTCACTCCTCTCTCAGCCTGCACTGACACCCCGTCCCCACCCCCGCTGGGCTCCCACAGCCCTGGGACGAGGCTGAGCTCGCCAGCTAAACTGGGGGCTCCCTGAAAGGGAGGCCCAGGTCTCTGGCTTCTTCTCTTGAATCTCCTTCATTTGGGGGCTCTCTCCAAGATGGGAAAGAAGAGGGCTGGGCTCAGAGAGGAAAATGGTAAAGAATATTGACCTATTAGGGCAAAAAGTATTCTGCGGCTGTCATTTCTCCGGGCTCTTGCTGACTTACAGACAGCGTGGAAGAGAGGGTGGGGAGTGGAGGGGGGGCTCAGCCCCTCCCCGCTGGGGACATGGAGTCCCACGCCAGGACCAGGGCTCAGCTGGGCATGATGTCCTGCAATCCTGGTGAATATTCAGCCAGTTTTATCCCCTTTGCTGGCTCCTGCCTATGCAAACAGCTACCTGGGAAGGGGAGGGATGAGACCCGGGACTCGGGAGAGAGGCCGGCTGAGGAAGCCTCTGCTGAGCGCCCACCATGGACAGCAGGGTTTGGGCTACTTGCATCCTCTGTTTGCTGAGCCCATTACCAATTGTGAGTAGCCACCTCGGACCCTCCTGCCTCTCGCTGGGCTCCAGATCTGGGAGCCATAGGGCCATGTGGGGTCCAGTTAAAGCTCGTGGGGACCCCACTGCCCTTCCGCAGTGCAAGAGCCTCTCCCTATCAAGCAGTGCCGGCCGTGGCTCCCTTCTTCTCTTTCTTCTCCCTACCCCTTCCTTCCCCTTCCCTTCCTTCCTGGGCTATCGGCTTGGCTCTGGGTCGCTCTATGGAACAGTCCTTCCTGGGTCTGAGCTGAGTTTGCCTCCTTGTTGCTCCCCCCAGGGTCTGTTTGTGGCTTCTGGGGCCCATGGAGACTGTTCGCCCTAAGACAGCACCTCCAAACCAGGAAGGCAAAAGCCAGGCCCTCCCCTTCGCTCCCCAAATCTTCTCTTCCTCTAAGTTACGAGTTCTCAATTCTTCCACATGCTCCTCCTCTGAGGTCTCTGATCTCCGATCTCCTTCCTGTCCCCACAACCCCTGGAGCCACACTCTCCTGGTGCTGCTTGTAGGAGGGTGTGGGGACAGGGGTGAGTGGGCCCGAGCAGTTAGGGGTTAGTGGGGAACAGCTGCTCGCCACCAGCATTTAGGGGGCTTCTCTGCTGTGCCTTGGAGCCAGAGACGCTTTCGCCAACCGAATATTGCTTGGAGGCCTAGAATGCTGGTGAGTGCCAGGACCGAAGCCCCCCAGGGGTGCTGCGACTTCCCAGGAGTCACTGCAAGGGACTCAGGGACAAGGACGGGAGACACAAAGTACTGGATGGGAGGCTCCTGGGGCCCTCGTGGACTCAGGTCTCCTTCTTCCTCCACTGCCACGTCCCCAAGCATGAGTTGCCCCTACCCCTAGGCCCACAGCCTTTGGGCTTGAATCCTGATGCCAGGAAACTAGTTCTGCGACCTGGGCAAGTTCCCTACCTTCTTGAGCCTCACTTGTCTCTTTTGTAGGAAAAGAAATGTATCTGCTTGCCAGGGCTGTCCTGCGTTGATTGAGTGGGATTCGATTTGCCAAGGGCTGGGCATGGGATGCGGTACAGGTAACCGCTACCTGTACTGCTACCTGTACCCTCTGCTGTGAGGGTCCCTCCTCTCTGTCATCTATAGGAATCCCATGGTGAAAGTTCTCTCTCTCTCTCTCTCTCTCTCTCACACACACACACACACACACACACACACACACACACACATACCCCCTCTGCTTCCATCATCGTATCTTATCTGACTCTGCCATTCCTGCCTCCCTCCTATAAGGAAGGATCCTCACGCCCACCCAGATAACCCAGGAGAATCTTTCCATCTCAAACTCTTTAACGAAATCACATCTGCAAAATCTCCTTTGCGTTTGAGGTAGCAGATCCATAGGTTCCAGGGATTAGGACGTGGACATGTTTTTGTTGGGAGAGGGTGTTATTCTGTTTACCAAGGTGCTTTGTGCACACCTGCTTCCAGAGAGCAGGAGAGCAGGACAGGGGGGTGAAACGGGAAGGAGGAAAGGTGACTGAAGGACACGCTACTGAGTTGGCCATCAGATGAGATCCCGTGAAGACGTGTTAATGCGTCTCAGAACTTACTTCCATGACATGAAAAGGGGAAACTTCCATCTGCCTTCATCCTTCCTTCCTTCCTTCCTTCCTTCCTTCCTTCCTTCCTTCCTTCCTTCCTTCCTTCCTTCCTTCCTTCTTCCTTCCTTCTTTCCTTCCTTCCTTCCTTCCTTCCTTCCTTCCTTCTCTTTCCTTCCTTCCTTCCTCCCTCCCTCCCTCCCTCCCTCCCCCCTCCCTCCCTTCCTTCCAGCACAGCTGTCAGTGCCATGGCCAGGCCCTGTGCTTAGCAGCAAGGACACCGACATACATCCAGCTTCGTCTCTGTCCTCAGGCCGTTTGGACCCGTGTGCGCGGAAGGAGCACACGCTTGGTTTGGCTCACCCGTTTACTTTTTTCTGCAGGTATTGGGCCACGTGCACCCGGAGTGTGACTTCCTCACCCGGTTGACGGAAGCCGAGAGTGCGTGTCTACAGGCAGCAGAGGGGATGTCCAACGCCACCCTGGGTACGGGGCTTGGGGGGAGGAGGTGACTTCTCAGATTCCTCATCTCCTCCAGCCCTGCCTCTCAGGATGCTGGCCAGGCCCGTCCACTGGGCCGAGTGCACGCTGCTCTCGCCTCCTCTCTCTAGGCTGCCCGGGGACCTGGGACGGGCTGCTGTGCTGGCCGATGGCAGGCTCTGGCGAGCAGGTGGCTCTCCCCTGCCCAGAGTTCTTCTCTCACTTCAGCTCAGAGCCAGGTGGGGGTTCTGGGAGTGGTGGTTGGGGGGAGTGAGGGAGGAGGGTTTCTTACGGTGGTGCCAGAATATGGCAGACACAAAATAGGGCTGGGGGCGCAGGCCTGGATTTCAATGACTTCCTCTAACCTCACGGCGGGTGAGGACTAGTGAGAAAGCACGGATGTGCTGGACTCCAGGCCTGGCACCGAGTCCTGTGGCGTGGCTGTGGGGAGCAGCAGCCAGAACCCACCTGGCTGCTAAGACACCACCAGCTTCCCAGGGGGAGGGGAGAAGGGCACCCACTGCTCTGCCTCCCCTCCCCAGCCTGGGCGTCTGAGTGGACAGTCCCTCCAGGAGCAGGGAGGGCCTCCTCTCTGTCCCCTGCCCTCAGGCTGCTGGGGGCCCTGCCCACCACTCTGCCTCTTGAGCAATTCCATTTAACAGATGGCGACTCTGAGGCTAGAGAGAAAGGCCCCAGAGCATGTCCCAGGCAGGCTGGACCTGGAGCCCAGGCTGCTGGGGAGAAGGCCTCCTCCCTCCCTGCAGCTGGAGGGGCTGTCTGTGCCGCCTGCCAGGGTCACTCCTGGCTCCCCATGCCTCCTGGGGAGAGGTGGCGGAGCCGCTGTGACCAGATCTCTGCTTCCCCTCCTCCCGCTGCCTCCCAGGCACTGTGCAGCGGGATTGCACCATCACGGGCTGGTCTGAGCCCTTCCCACCTTATCCTGTGGCCTGCCCTGTGCCCGTGGAGCTGCTGACTGAGGAGGTGAGAGGCACCTGGCGTGGATGGTTGTGTGGCTGGTAGGCAGCTCTAGGGGCCGCTGTTTCCATTGGAGCCGCTGGTTGGAATATCAATGACAGCAGATGTCAAGTGAGGAAAACTCCAGCCCAGAAGTGGGCACAGTGACCCCTCATGTAGCCAGCACACCCCACACCCCGAGAATCGAGCAGGGCTTTTGCGAGGTGCTTCCACACCCATGACCCCACATCCCTTTCCCCCTCGGCCCCTCACGGTAAAGCATGAGCCTGACCATTTTCCAGGTGAAAAGACTGAGTCCGAGAGGGTTGGTGATTGCCCGTGTCCCTCGGGGAGGCCGGGCCCCTGTTCCCATCCCTTGGCCTGCACCCCGATCTCCATCTCTGGGGTCCAGGCTACACTGCAATTGATACAAATACTTGGTCACAGCAAGAGTTTTTTTTTTTCTGCGATTGTGGCTGGTGCTGGCCCTTTCTTTGGGGACGTCGTGTTCCCAAGCCGGTAAGCAAACTGGATGTCAATAAACAAGCCCAATTTCCTCCTGCGCTTCTGTCACTCCCCAGGGATGTGGCGTTTCTCCCTGGTCCCAGAGTAGCAATGGGAAGAAGCATCTCGCTCCCCGTCACCGCCCCTCTCTGTCACCAGCGGGTCAGGCAGAGGACAGGCTGAACACAAACACCTCAGACCAGGGAGGGAGCTTGCCGTGGTCCCCAGGGACGCGCCTCAGTATCAGGGTAGAAGGGAGAGTGTCACCTGCTGGAGCGCCAGGCTTCCCTTTCCCCAAACGCTCGGTGGCCAAGATCTTCCTCTATCTCCGCCCTGCCCAGAAGTCTTACTTCTCCACGGTGAGGGTCATCTACACCCTGGGCCACAGCATCTCCGTCGTGGCCCTCCTGGTGGCCATCGCCATCCTGCTGGCTCTCAGGTTCGCCATCTCCACCCCCTCCAGAACCTTCCTGCCTCCCCGTTGCCCACAGCACCGAGCCTGGTTATTCAAGGGTGCAGTGCCATGGCTATTTCTAACTGTTCTCTTTCTTTCCTACACAGGTAGACCCATCCTTCCCCACTCCAGGACCCACCCTCACCCGTACGCCTTGACCTGCGGGGAACTTACTCTGTTATTCTGTTTCCCTGTGATGCCCGCCTCCTTTCTCCTCCATGTATTTACATCTCTCCAAAGTCACAACCCAGCTCCCCTCCTCTTCAAAGAATCTCTCTGCCTCTTCCACGGGGCCCTCCTTGACTGTTCCAAACCTTCGGCCATTGTCTGTCTTAAGCTCTGGGTCTTAATAGGGTCTGGGTCCTGCCTGGCCCAGCCGATCCCTGTCCGTGGGATGAGTCTCATCCCTCTGACCGCCCAGGGTGCTCTTCTGGGCAGTACCAGGCCATTTCTGCCTCTGTCTCCTGCAATTATGAGCTCCTTGCAAGGGCGGAGTTCTCTGTCCCCTCATCTTCACTGAGCCCAGGGCAGTGGTTGGTCAGCTGTCCTGCCAGGTACAGCCGAAGCCTCAGGGTCAGCCCGATCCCATTCAAATCAATCCAAGGCAACTCAATGTCCTGCCCTGCTCGGCTTCTGGGTGCCACCGGAGGCGCAGCAGAAGCCCCTCTCCCTGCCCGCTCCAGGAGGCTCCGCTGCCCCCGCAACTACGTCCACACCCAGCTGTTCGTCACCTTCATCCTTAAGGCGGGAGCCGTGTTCCTGAAGGACGCCACCCTCTTCCACGGCGAGGACACGGACCACTGCAGCTTCTCCACTGTAATGGCCACGGGCGGGGGCACCCGGGCGCGGGGGGGGGGGGGCCGATCACAGATAGAGCCTGCCAGTCCTGTGGGCTGACCCCGGGCCGCCAGCACCAGCATTGCCGATTACAGACGAGAAAGAACGCGCCCTCCCCCTTCGCCGGCGCCGGGCTCTGAATCCCCACGCCGCCTCTGGGGCCACGGTGCCTCTCCCCACATCCCACTCTCTGCCCCACGGCCAGCTGCCCCGTGTCCGTCCCCCGTTTCCTATTACGCCCTAGACCAGTTTCCACTCCAGCCAGCCATTTCCAGTCTGCCACTCCCCCGAGCACTCGTGTCTGTCTGTGGCTGAGCGTGGGTATGTGCAGGGCTGGGCGGAGCTGAGTCCTTCCTTCCTAGGGGACAGATGCACCAGATTATGGGACCACGGTGGAGGGAGCTGAGACTGGGAGAGAATAAGAAAGGGCCTTAGGGGGAGCCAGGTGAGCAGCAGTGATGGGGGTGGAGTGGGGGGGAGCGGGCAGCGCTAGCGAACTCAGACAGGAGATGGGAGAATGGTAGCGGCCGAGAACAAAGGAAGCGGACAGAGCGGAGCGCGGAGGCCCAGCACTTGGCGGGTCCTCTAAACCTGGACCGGAACGGAACAGATGGATGAATGAATGAACCCCCGATGACCTTAATTAAAAAATTATATATATATATATATATATATATATATAGCACTTATGTGTCAGGTATCACACTAAAGGCTTTGCATATATCATCACCTTTTATTTCCTACTTACATGTCCATTTTAGTCTCACTTGTAGATGAGGGACAATTGGCAATGTCACCCAGCTGCTTGGTGATGGGACTGGACCGAGCCAGGAGATGCTCCCTGCCCCAGGAGATGCTCCCCCCCCTCCCCGCCCCAGCCAGAGGAGCGAGTCTGTCATGAATGAATGCGTGGGTGGGTGCACCCGTGTGCGCTTGCAGGACGGGGCTGTGTGTGGATAAATAGTATCCATACCCACGGCTCTAGGGATTGACGTGAGCTCAGGAAAGAGGGGCTGAAAGTGAAAACAATAGCCATTTATACGCATTTTCCATTTAGTCCTTGTGATGAGGCTACGAGATCAGTATGGGAAGTTTTCCATTTACGGAGGGCTAAGGCACGGGGAGGCGACCTAGCTAATAGATGGATGGTGACTTTGAACCTGGGCTGTCCAGGTCCCCTGTCTGTGCTCTTGACCACTGCATTGCATTGCTGCATCCCCTCGGGGGGCCTGCATGGGGTACGGAGACTGGGCTGGGGCTCCGATGGCTGTCTTGGCTCTGACGCACCCAGCTGTTGGCCCGCAGGTTCTGTGCAAGGTCTCTGTGGCCACCTCCCATTTTGCCACCATGACCAACTTCAGCTGGCTGTTAGCAGAAGCTGTCTACCTGACGTGCCTCTTGGCCTCCACGTCGCCCAGCACGAGGCGAGCCTTCTGGTGGCTGGTGCTCGCTGGCTGGGGTGAGCCCTGAGGGCTGGCTTGGGCACCATGGGTGCGGTGGAGGGCTGGTGATGACCTGAAGCCCAGAGAGGGGACAGGATGGTCTGCAGCCCTACGGCAACTGCTGGCGAACAGGGCCAGGTCCCGCCTTCCCTGTGCCCCGTGTGGCTGGCAGCGGTGGTGGGGGGTGCGGGGCAGGCCCCCACGCTGAGAATGTAGAGCCCTCACTTGTGTCTCCTCCGTACCCCCCCCAGGGCTTCCCCTGCTCTTCACTGGCACGTGGGTGTGTTGCAAGTCGGCCTTCGAGGATGTCGCGTGAGTCTGGGTGATGGCAGCGAGTCCCCATGGGGCGTGGGCTGACATCCAGGCAACAACAGCTGTTCTCCGCGCTGGGGAGAGGAGGAGGAGCCCCGTCTCGCCTTCGGGGAACCGGGACGCTCGGCTTGGGAGGCGGTCTGTGGACAGCGCAGGAGGAAAAGTAGCCCAGGGAGGAAGGAGGCTCAGATTCTCAGGGCTTCGGGGCTCAGGGGAGAGGGAGGCCAGTCAGTGGGGGCCTCCTGGAACACAGGAAGTGTTGACGCCAACGAGAAGGCAGCAAACGGAATGATTTTCGAGAAGTTTTTCCATCTAGGTGGAGAGAATGGGTGAGCCGGGCGTGGAGGGGGCACCCTTCCTAACTGGCTGAGGGAGGAGATAGGCTGCATGGGAGTGGAAGGGGCCGGAAGGCTCCAGTGCCCGGGAGAGTAGCCAGGAGGCCGGGAGGCAGAGAGCTGGGAGGAGCCGCCGGAAAGGGTTTCCAGCCGCTGCACTCCTGACACCAGCCTCGGCCCTGGCCGGGCCGCTCCTAGGTGCTGGGATCTGGACGACAGCTCCCCCTACTGGTGGATCATCAAAGGGCCCATCGTCCTCTCTGTTGGGGTCAGTCCCTGGGTCCACCGAGGGGCCATACCCTGCAGGAAAACGGACCCCAGGCTGGTATTCAGGGCGACCGAGTTCCAGCGTGGTCCTGCCACAGACCCCCGTGCGGCCCTCTCTGGACCTCGGTATCTCATCGGGGAAACCAGGGGGCGGCCTCGGTCAGCGCGCGAGCCCCTTCCGGCTCAGAGTTTGGAGGCCCCTGGTGCCCTGGTCGCAGTGAGACGCTGGGAGGGGCGGGGCGGAGGGATGAAGGCGAGGGGATCACGTCCGCTGGACACCCCCCCACCCCGCCTGCCCCCATGAGGACGCGGGGCAGCCAGGCCCGGTTCGCGTGGCCTGGGCGAACGTGCCCGTTTCCCTCATTCAGCACTTGCGCAAAGTGAAGGCACCTGCTTTGTGCCAGAGAAGGCCTGGGGAGGTGCTGGAGGCAGGGTGACGAGGCCTGACCTCCTACCCTCGGACTTCAATGCGAGGTCTGGAGAGGGAGGGGCGCTCTGAGCCTCTGCTGTCTGAAGTTGGCGTGTGAGGCCTCCCGGTCCTCCGGCTACAAGCTCTAGAGCAAGGATCCCTCCACCTGTCCAGCCACACAGCCCCGTGTCTCAAGGATTTGGGGTTTCTAGTTCCCAAAGAGACCCTGCCCCGTGCCACCAGGACCACCCCCTGACCCTTGCCTTCTATTTCCAGGTGAACTTTGGGCTTTTTCTGAATATTATCCGCATCCTGCTGAGGAAACTGGAGCCAGCTCAGGGCAGTCTCCGCGTCCAGTCTCAGTACTGGTAACATGCTCGCGTGTACTGGGGGACACTGGGGCCTCTCTGAAGCAGGCGTCGGCATGATTCTGTTGCGTTCGTAATCAGGCATCATGATCCTGGCCCGTGCTTCTCCCCACGTCCTCAGAGGGGATAGATCTGGTCCCTGCCCTCTAGGGCATTGCAGTGTGGGAAGGAGGGCGGCTTCCAGTAGCCAGTTAGTTACCAAGCCAAACAGGCCGATGAGTGCTGGGATCACTTTCCACAGGAGGCTGTGGAAGGGGTTTCTTTCTAGATGGGGGTGGGGGTAGGGTAGGGGCAGAGAAGACTCCTCAGAGGAAGTGGTCTTTGGACTAGACTTTGAAAGATGCGCAGGCTTTGACTGGAAGAAAGAGACGAGAGCATTTGGCACAAAGAAGAGCAGGGTTCAGGGGCCCAGAGTAAAGAGCCCAAGGTGGGGAGGATGGAGCTCACCAGAAGGGCTGGTGTGCAGGGCTGGTGAGCAGAGCTGGTGTGCAGGGCTGGTGTGCAGAGCTGGTGGGGAGTGCAAGTCCGTAAGGCGCAGGTGGGAATTCCGAACTCCAGACTTGGGAGCCTGGGGCGTCTCCTCTCCTGCAGGCGTCTCTCCAAGTCAACGCTTCTCCTCATCCCACTGTTCGGGATTCACTACATCATCTTCAACTTCCTGCCGGACAGCACGGGCCTGGGCGTCCGCCTCCCCCTGGAGCTGGGGCTGGGCTCCTTTCAGGTGAGGGCCCCCATGGGCATCTCCTTCCCCGAGTCCTTGGGCAGGAGGGAGGGGCCGCTGCCCCAAAGCTCGGTGGACTTCATGATAGCGGAAGGGCTGCTAGGCTGGTTATTCTTCCTGCCAGCCACTCACCTGTTTATTCACCTGTCCATTTACCTGTCCACCTTCCATCCATCTATCTCCCTATTCATTCAACTACCTCTGTATCTATCTATCTGTCTGTCCGTCCGTCCATCCATCCATCCATCTAATCTATTCAGCATTTACTCGGCACCTATTATATGCCAGGCTCCGTGCTCAGTACTGGGGAATGCACGAATAAAGAAAATCAGAGAGATAAGGCCAACATTATAGACTCAGCAGGCTTGCTGTGATGATTTCATGAGACAATGTGCCTGGCACATTGTGAGTGATGCATGCATCTTACCTGCCCTTTTCCTCAGAGACTTGTCTCAAGCCATGGTCTGAGGGTAGGATGGGGGAAAAGGTAGCGTATGGACTGCTGACACCTTGAGGCCAGGCCAAGGTATTCTAATGGGGTCCTTTCTCCTTGGCCACACAGGGCTTCATCGTTGCTGTCCTGTATTGCTTCCTTAACCAAGAGGTATGTGACCCTCCAGGCTGTCCTTATTTGCTGAGCCATCACTCCCACCAGGCCTAAGGCCACCTCTCTCCTGCCCAGGCCCTATAAATCTCAGCTCAGGCCAAACCTTGACTCCTGTGATCCTTTTGGGGGTCTGTCTTGAGCTTCTGGATCAAGTGAAGCCTGAATGCTTCCTGTAAACACCTTTTATCTGTCCCTTCTCTAGGCTGGGCCAAGTTTTCTGTCCATGCAGCAGGGGGTGGAGGAGGCCTTTTGCAATCAGAAGAGGGATCCAGGCATGGGCAAAGGGATCCCTCAATTTTGTTTTCCTATAATTGAACAAAAGGGAGAGTCACAAAGGAAATAAGCCAGCTCCAGGAGAGACAGAGGAACCAAGGAAGTCAGCCATAGATATATAGAGATGCAGGAAAATAGAGTCGAATGCAGAGACAGGGAGGACAATGGAGAGCAGAGCCAGGAGCACTGAGACAGAGGGCTTGGAAGAGAGAAACACACGAAAAGAACAGCCCAGCCAGAGGTGGACGTATGCAAAATAGATAGGATAGATGGAGCCAATGCACGTGCAGAAATCTGGAAAGATAGCAAAGAGGAACCAATGAAGACATCCCAGGGGAGAGAGGGGAGACTTTAACTCAGCGCCCCGGCCAGCCAGGCCCTGTGCTCTGCATTCTGCTAGAGACCTGGGTGCTTGTGCCCGTGCCCCAGCGCGGATCACTGCTCTCCCCTCATCTGCCCCCTCCCTCTCTGATGGGCTCCTTCCCTGGTGACACTCTTTATTCCCACATCAGCCTCCCTGAGTCTCGCAAAGCCTTATCTGGTGTTTGGGTCCAGAGGCAGGACCAGCGTCTGAGTGTAGTGGCTGGTGGGCCCCGGGGATGCCAGGAGGGGCAAGGAACAGCTTGTTGGAGGCAGCCGGGGCCTGGGAAAGGGGGTTCCACAGAGTCGTTAAAGGCTCTGTCCCAGGAAGCCGTGTTGGGGACCAGATAGTTACATACTTCTGGTGACAGGGAGCTGACTACCTGTGGATAACTCTTCCTGTTGTCAGAGAGCTCACCTTTACGTTGAACAGAAATCTGTCTCCCTTCTGTCTTTCGCCACAGCCCACGTTCAGCTCTGTCAGCAGGTCACAGCCTCTTGGCTCCCTCTGCCCCCGACAGCCCCTTGGAGATGTGAAGATGCAGACTCCCCCCCCCCCACCCCACCTCCCAAGCTGCTCACCTGTCTGTTATCTCAGTCCACTCAACTGCCTGTCCCCTGGACAGGTTTCCAGTGGCTGCGGTTCAGCTCAGTGGGCAGTGGCAGGGCCGAACCCCAGGGCAGGGGATGGTCTAAGCTACTCAGCGAGGCCAGAGTAGTTACCTGGCCAGAAACTCAAGAAAGTCCCCCCGAATGTCTTTAACTGGGCCCAGGTAAAGGCAGTGCTAAGAGATAGAGCAAGGAGCCAAAGGGAACGGCCAGAAAGACGCACAGGAAGGAGGAAGGGGCGTCCTCCAGAGGCCGTGCCAACCAGGGCCCCTCCTGGCCCAGGAACCCGTCTCCGTTCCTCCTGGCCCAGGAACCCGTCTCCGTTCCTCCTGCACGTTCCCCCTACGCTCTCAGTCCCCTGAGGCTGAGCGGAGAAGTGGCAGTGGGACCTGTCTGACATCTCCCCCCTTGTCCCTGGAGGTGAGGACTGAGATCTCACGGAGATGGCACGGCCAAGACCCTGAACTCCTGCCAGCCCGGAGGACCCGCGTCAAGTGGACTGTGCCTCCCCGCTCAAGGGCGAAGGTGCTGACATCGGTGTGCTAGGCGGCCACCTCACGCGCCTGGAGTCCGCTCCTGAACTGAGGCAGCGACGATACCACCACCCGGCAGAGGAGGAGTCCAGCGCCCCCCGGGGAGCCCTCATGCATACCCCAACCCAAGCAGCTGCCCGGCCCTGGGCAGGGGCAGCCCTCCTTTGCTGTCCTGTCCCCGGCTCTTTTCCTTTAGGTTCCTGTGGGTCTCATTCTGACTGCCTTGACCTCTGTCTCTGTTCTTCTCACGTGCCTCCCCCTAGTGTCCAGGCCATAGCCCAAGGTCAGAGGCGCTAATAAACTTGTAGATGGATAGATACCCGTGTGAATGACCGCATGAGCCTTCATGGGAGAGGGAGCTGCGGCCTTCATTTGTGCCTCCGGGGCAGAGTGTGTGTATCATTCCTAGATCATGGGATGCCACCGTCACTTGCCTGTGCAAAGCTCTTCTTGTTTAATTTATTTTAAACCCTGTGTTCTCTCGTCTCCACCTCTACCCCCATATCCTCCTCCCGCGGGAAAACATTCCCGTGTGTTTAATGTGAATATTCGTGCTTCTGTGTGTTTCTGCAAGATAGGGGGTGTTTTGTAATTCACATCAACACTGTCAGTCATGTGCTTCACTTCCTGCTTCTAACACCTTTCCCCGTGGCACTGTGCTTTTAGGAGATCCCCCAAAGTTGCAGTGTGCCCGTCTGGTCCCCGGTTTTGGAAGCTGTATAGTCCCCACATGGGGTCCGCACCTACGGGTAACCCGTCCTGTCTCCTCCTCTCTCTAAGCGAACACACTCACGTGCGGGTCCTCTCGTGAACCTGCCAGGGAGCGTCTCTTGGAAACACATCCCCAGGAGTAAGAAGTGCCCTGTCATCAGTTGTGCCTTTTCGGGACGCGGGGAAGCAGCGCCAGATTGCGCTCCAGAATGCTTGCGAAGCCGGCACTCCCACCAGCAGCTCCCTCCGCGCCTGGCGTTCCCGGGTTTTTAATGTTTGCAAGTCAGATGGGTGGAAAGTGACATCTCAGTTGTTTTCATTTTCTTTCTTCTTTTTTTTTTTTTTTTTGGATAACTAGTGAGTGAGAGTCTCTTCTTGTGCCTGTTAGCCTTTTGGGTTTGTGTTTCTGGAAATCGCTCGGGTCCCTTTTCCTGTGCATCTCTAGGGTGGAGATCCCTCCATTCTAGGCCTTTCTCTTACGGCCTCTCAGGAGTGGGCTTTCTTGCGTGCCTAGCCTGCTGCCTGCTGTCCTGCACCCACGTGAGGGCCCCTGTCGCAACACACAGTCATGCTCCATCCTTCCTTCCTGGTCAGCTGAATGTCAAGGTGTGACCCCAGTCTAAAACCTCCGTCCAGTATCCCTTCTTTAGTCTCAGATCATACAAGTTATTCATACTCATTTCAGGGCATTTGGGAGCTAGAGAAGGAATTAAAACAAGAAAACAGAAACCAGCCATAATCTCATCACCCAAGGACCATCACCAATGATAGTTTTCTGTTCTCTGAACATTTTTTTTCTCTGTATTTTTGAAATATCTTGGGATTATAGTATATGTTTGTATCTTGTTTCTGAGGCTTAAAATTAACATCCACGATATAAAAATGGCCAACAAGCACATGAAAAGATGCTCGATATCATTAGTCATTGGGAAAATGCAAATTAAAACCCAAATGAGATACCATTTCATACCCAGTAGGATGGCTAAATGAAAAAAAACAGACAGTAATAACTATTGATGAGGATGCAGAGAAATTGAAACCCTCGTACGCTGCTGGTGGGAATGTAAAATGCTGCCATTGCTTTGGCAAAAAGTCTGGCAGTGCCCCCAAAATGTCCAACATTGGGCTTATAATGTGACCAGCAAATCCACTCCTAGGTCTGTAGGCAAGAGAATTAAAAACATGTGTCTATATAAAAACTTGTGCGTGAATACTCGTAACAGCATTATTTATAACTGCCAAAAGGTGGAAACCACCCAAATGTCCATCAGTTGGTGAATGGATAAACAAAATGAGATATATCCACACAACGGAACATTATTCTATACTAAAAAGGAATGAAATACTGATACATGATCCAACATGGATGAACCCTGAAGACATTATGCTGAGTGGGATAAGTCAGTCACCAAAGGCCATATATTGTATGATTCCATTTATGTGAAATGCCCAGAATGGGCAAACCCATAGAGATAGAAAGTAGAAGTTTCCAGGGGGCTGGAGGAAGGGGAAACAGGACTGACTGCTGACGGGTATGGGGTTGCTTTCAAGGGTGATGGAGCGTTCTACAATTAGTTAGTGGTGATGGCTGCACACTCTGTGAATATACTAAAAACCATGGACTCGTACATGCTGAATGGTTGAAATTTATGACAGGTGAATTACGTCTCAATAAAACTGTTATTAAAAAGAGCGAATGGATGGTCAGTGCAGAACACTGGCAAACCTTTTGTTCTGCTACGTAATTTATGACGTCTAATATTTTTTATTTGGCCAATAATCATTCAACAAATCTATTCATGAAGGTTGCCTCTACTTTGTTTATAAATAGTTGTGACAAACTTCTCTGCATATAATTCTTTATGTACGTCTCAAAGACACTAAAACTTCAGCATAAACTCCTAGACCTAGGATTTTGGAGTCCATGCCATGCACACGGCCCGTCTTTTAATTCCTGCTGGCAAATTGCCTGGAAGGAAAGTTGGCCCGGTGTGTTCTCACACAAGCCGTGTGAGTGTGATGGTTTCTCTGCATTGTTACTCTCGTTAATAATATCTTTGTCAGCCTGACGGAGTGGTCTCTTGGAGTTTGACTGGTGCTGGCAGTTAGTTCGTGGCAGTGACAGCAGTAGAAATTCCCTCTGTGACTTGTCTACCCTGTCCCCAGGGCTTCATTTACGTCTGGAAGCAGGGAACTTGCTCCCTTCCAGTTTAATGGAGCCTGAAATCCCTGCCACTTTTCTAGTCTCCTCCACTATGGGGATCCCTGGACTGAGGCTACGGTGAGGGTCCTGGGCTGACCCCTTGGCTGGTAAAGCCTCTGCTTCTTAGGGCGGTCAACATCCCCATCTGCAGCAGGAAGGCGTTGGTCATCAGGTGACTTCTGAGGGCTCTTCAGAAGAGTCAATATAACTCAGGCAATGGGGCATGGAGAGGCGCAATGCTCAACATAGCCACCAGGTGGCAGAACAACTGCGGCCGAGAACCCTGGCCGCGCTGACCGCGCTCCCTGGATGAGGCCCCAGCCCTGGAGGTGGACGCAGGACTCCCAGCGCCGGCCCCGGACGGACGGAGGGGAAAGCCAGCACGGGGAGGGTGGAGTGGGGGTGGGGCGGAAGTATCCTGGAGGAGGAGGAGGAATGAGACACTCCCGATGCCCCCAGACCCCAGTCTTGAGGAGGAAGAAGTAGATAAGAAGAGTGAGAGCGGAAGAGACACGAGATCCCGTGTCCATCAGCGTCTGCTCAGGGTTCACAGCAGAAGCGGGACTCCCGGCCCTGGCTCTGGGGGGGAAAGCAGGACTTCCCATCATGCACTGCAGCGTCTTCTTCCAGCCAGCCGCTCCTCAGGGGCGTCCTGCAGGGAGGGATGAAACTTCCTCCTGTTGTGGGCCAGTCTGTGCTCCTCTGCACTATGGGGAGGAGGTGGCAAGAATAAAAGTGAGAGGCCCAGTCCCCACCCCTGGGGATCCCCTAGGGACAAGCCAGAACCTGGATGTGAGTAAGAACAGGCACGCGGGTGGGAGGAGTCCAGGAAGGCCGTGCTACCATCTGCTGGGCAAGACGCAGGAATGACTGATCTCAGCTTGGGGAGTGAGCTTTTAAGAAGGGTCTGGCAGGACAGGATGGTGGGCATGACCTGGTGTCCCCATGACTTGCTGTCTCCAGAAACGTTGCCGGCATTCCTGCCGGGGCTCTGGGCTCTGCGGGGCCACCCATCCATTCACTTGGTGAGCATTTTCTAAGTAGTTGCTAGAGCCTAGCCCAGCTGCCAGCAATGTTCTCTCCCCAGAGGCTAAAGGTCAGGTGAGGGAGAACGTGTGAGTCAGGGCTCCCCACTGAGGACAATGGCTATGCAGGAGCATGGCGCGTTCCAGCGCTTTCCGGGGCTCGCCTGTCTCCAGGATGCCGCCAGGGGCAGCGCCCACCCCACACCGGGAGGCCTCGGGCGAAGGTCCCACTCTACGCAGCTGCTCACACCAGTAGCACTGGGCACAGGACAGCCCATGGCTGTCCCGGAAAGCCAAACTCCTTCCACACCATGCTTGCCCCAAACACAATTACACCTGGCACTGGCTTCCTCTTGTTGCTCTCTTCCAAACTTAAGTCTCACAGGGCTACCGCTGCTGGCATTGCCTTGGTCCTGACCCTGCCCACTGGCTGCACGGGACCTGGAGAGCCAGTTCTGACGCCTGCTTGGGAGAGGCCTGCATCCTGGGCAAGTCCCTCAGATGTAGGAAGGGCATTCGGATTACGCTGATCGGCCACAAGCATGCCAGGTGTCCAGTACCGGAAGACAATCATGCCACTCAGACAATTGCATTAAAATGGCCCGAGGCGTACAAAGGAGAAATAGGGTACCAGAAGAACAAATGTCCGGAGGACCATATCTAGTCTGCGGGTATAAAATAATAAAAGGCTTCCTGGAGGGAGTGGCATCTAAGCTGGGATTAGCACCGTGAATGTGAGCTGGCCAGGTGAAGGCAAAAACCCCAGGTAGAGGAAGCAGCATGTACAACGGTCTTACGGTGGGGAGGAGTGTGGTGTGGGGTGGCGGGGGGCGTGAAAAGACCCCGGGACCCGCCCCTGTCCTCTGGAACCCTGAGCGTCCAGTCCAGTGGTCCTGTGGTGGCCTCAGCCTCCAGACTTTGGGGCTGCCAGGGCCCAGGGCCTGGGACCATCAGGAGCTGCCTTTGGAGTTGGAGCCAGGCTCTGGGGACCAGCAGGAAGCCGCAGACTGCAAGTGTGGGGACTTTTTTTTTTTTTTTTGGACGGTCTGTTCTGCCTCTCCTGTGTGGGTCTCTGTGGGCGTCTCTCCTGGTGCTCTCCTGCTCTGTGCTGCCCTGTCCCGCTCTCTGTCTCTTCCTCTCTCTCAGTATCTGCATCTCTCTCTCTCTCTCTCTCTCTCTCTCTCTCTCTCTCTCTCTCTCTCTGTCTTTCCTGCTCTGTCTCTTTCTCTCTCTCTCTTTCTCTCTCTCTCTGTTTCTCTCTCGGGCCTTGTCTCTCTGTTTCTGTCTCTGCCCCTTTCTTTCCCTCATGCGGCCCCAGCATGCAGCTGTGGGAAGTGACTGAACGGCCCATCAGGCAGCTGGCCTGTCTCTATGGTGCTGGATATCTGGGTCCTGGGGCTGGCCGGAGGTGGCTGGAGCCTTTCACGTGCATCCAGATGGTCAGCTATCCGCATCTGTCAGAGTTCTCCCCTAGTTCCCTCTGCCCACCCCCCACAACTACATCTCTCTCTTTCCTCTCCACATTCCCCCCCAGACCTGTAAGGCCATCCTAACCCAAGCATCCCATCCAGAGACAGTGCTGTGCGTGTGCGTGTGCGTGTGTGTGTGCGTGTACGTGTGTGCGCGTGTGTGCATACGTGTGTGTGCACGTGTATGTGTGTGCATGCATGCGTGTGTGCGTGTGCATGTGTGCGTGCATATGTGTGTGTGTGTGTCGGGGCGGTGTTCCTGGGGATGGAAGAGGGAACACATAACCGGAGTTCACCAGCCCTCCCTGCGGGCATCTCCTGGGCAGGTCAGGCCAGCGGGCAGGGGGCGTGGGGCTGCTGGGCAGGCTGTTTCTCTGCCTCAGAGGTGTTGCATGAGCAGCCGCAGCCTTGCGCGCATTCCCATGGTTACTGGACAGGAAGGGCTGGTGGGGCTGGCATTGCCATGGCACCGATGTGGCCCGCATTTCAACCAGGCATGGCTCTGGCACACAGTGGCTCTGGGCTCTCACTGGACAGTTCTCCGCCAGGCAGATTCCCTCCCAGGCAGCCAGAAGGTGCAGAGTCGGGTGGGAGGCAAACAGCCCCGGGCCAGCCTCCGGGGAAGGCCGAAGGGCCCCCTCGGCCTCTCAGCCCAGCAGCCATGGGAGCCAGCTCGCCTCCATCACCGGCTGATTCAGCATAGGCCAACATGGCGCTTAGTCCTGGCTTTCGAGCCAGGCTAGGCCCCGTCCTCACCCACAGCCCCTTCTTCAGCCTGAACTTGGCCCCAACTGGAGGCCTAACGGAGCACAGCCACAGTTCTCAAGCTGGGCCCTGCAGGAATCTTGACTTTGACCTTGGCCAGAGCCTTAGTCTAATCTTCTGCACCCCCTCCCACTAGGGCTGGGCCCAGAGGATCTCACCAAGTGGAAGGGAAAATCAGGAGACCTGAGCCCGGTTCTTGCGGGCGGTGCACATGCTGAGGACAGAGGCTGTGGGACTCAGACTAGCAGGGCTGTCGGAGTTCAAATGTCAGGGTCGGTAGAGGGGCAGAGCCGTCGGAGAAGTCCCCCTGGCAGAGGCAGCGAGGTGCTGGGCTCGAAAGGGTGAGTAGTGTTTGAAGAAGGGGAAGATGTGGGCGGAGGAGCCGCTGCTGACGTGTTGGTGGGAGGCCCAGAGCGCATGACCTGTTGGATGGAATTAGATCTTTTAAAAGAAGAACATCTGTGTGTGTGCAGAGGTTTCTTGGGGTTTCACTCAGTGTTGATCGAGCACAGGAAGTGGCCTGCAGGACGGGGCCGGGGTAGCTTAGCAGGGCCCCGTGGAATTCCCTCAGAGGGAGTCTTGCCCTCACAGCAGCCTCTCTGGGGAGAGCGTCTGCAGGGCGCCCCTGGTCCAGCTGCGTCCGTGACGGCTCTGCGTCCGTGTCCGGGCATCGTGGCCAGCAGGCCGCAAGCCAGCTTCTCCCGCTGGGCCCAGTTCTGTGAATGTTAAGGCACTTGCCCGGCAGTTTCTGCCGGATCCCAGGATCATTCCCGAATGTCCAGGAGGAGGTTACGAGCCTCAGAACCACGACCGTCGCTGCAGCCGCCTGGCTCCTGCGATACACCCCTCGCTGGAGCCCTGCCGGCCCTTCCAGGCCATGGCCCGTGAGGCCCTCCTGCTTCCCAGCTCGACTTGGAAACGGAAGGCAAGTTCCTCTCTGGAGCCTGCAAAGCCCGCCCCCGTGTCCGGACCAGCCTGCCCCCCAAGCCTCATCTTCCTCCCCCCGCCTCCCCCGTGTTCTGCCCCGGCCATCTGCCTCCTCCTGGTCCCCACACTCCCCCCGGAACTGGTGCCCATTCCAGCACAACTGCCTCTTGGGACACTCTTCCCCTGGTGCCTCCCATGGCCGCTGTCTCAGTCCTGATTCAACGCCGACGTGACTGCCTCGGGGAGGCCCATCCTGACCAACCCCCTCCCCCCCAGCCCCGCGACATTGCTTACCATTACGTTGCATTTCCTTGTTTTATTTCGTCACGGCACTTAGCGGTAATCACAGCCGAGTCTCGTTACCCGTGTTACGTTCTATAAAGTCGCTGTGCGTACTGAGTCAGCAAATATAGTGTGAGGGTCCGGACAAGCCTCTGGTCACAACGTTTTTGTCAACTGATCAGTGTGTAACCTTGTTTAACATACAGCTGCTCCTTGACTTAACGATGAGGTTCTGTCGGGATAAACCCAAATGCATTTCCCACACCCGGCCTCGGGCACGCCACAGCTCAGCCCCTCCGACCGCAGACGCGCTCAGCCGGCTGGCGGGAGCCTGCAGTCGGGCCGTTATCTTGAGTTCCACCTCACGTCGTTGCCTTCCTCTCCTTCGCACCAGATGCAGGAGACGTAGATGGGTGTTTTGCAGACATGGGTGGGGTGGGAAAGCACCTAACCCAACATCCCAAAATGCCGACAGCGCCCCGCTGGGAGCTGTGGCTCGCTGCTGCCCGCCCCCCCCCCCCACCATCACGAGACAGTATTGTGTGGCATAGCGTCGGCCCCGAAAAGGTCGAAACTTGAAATCTGAAGTACGGTTTCTCCTGAATGTTATCGCTTTTGCACCCTCGTGACGTCGAAAAGCCGTGAGTCGGGACCGTCTGCATGTCAAGGACGCACTGACAGTGGACTCGTGGTCGACGCGCGGTGACGCGTGGCGGAAAGGCTACCCGGCACACGTATCCGCCTTCCGCCACACTGGTAACAGAACGCGCGAAAGTGTGAAAACCCGGGGCCTAAATAGCCTGCGAAGCGGGCCGGCCCTGGTGTCCAGGGCGAAAGCCGAAGCAGCGAGCCGCCTCGTCGGGCCTCGGCGGAGAACACGGGCGCTGGGCCCCGCGAATTCTTCACCACCGTGGGCACGGCCAAGCGCCCTCGCTCGCGGGGTGCGCGTGAACGCCAGCCGGTAGGCAAACTCACAGGCGTGAGTCTGCGAGTGATGAAGAGCAGCTGTGCAGGATCCGCGTTCGTGGCCATTGTCAGGCCTCCCTTTGTCTCAGCCGCCGCTGACCCCAGGGTCAAGGTCAAGGTTCGCAGTAGCTGTCTCACAAGCATCTGTCAAGTGACTAACCTGCCTCTCACACGCACACACTCTTGCACTCAATCACGCCCACCCACACGCACGCGCTTACACCCCCCCACACTCGTACGAGCTCACACGTACGGAGCCCTTCGATGATCTTAAAGCAGAACAGAAGAGCCATCTTTTTTTTTTTCCGGTGCTCCTCCCTGGGGCAGCACAGACAGGGGAGAGAAGGAAGATTCTGGAAGGAGCGTTTAAGTGAGAGTCTTTGTCCTAAAACCTCCCCTACCCCTGTGCTCCCCTCCTCATTGCCAGAGCTGTCATCCGTCGCAGGGAAGGGCGTGTGCGTGCGTGTGCACGTGGGTTGCTGTCAACTCTGCCTGTAGGAACCAGCACGAACAACACATCCAGTGCGCATGCAGCCTGGCTGAGGGCCACCCGGTTCTGGTCCTGGAAGAACGGAGTGCACGTGCGTGCGCGCGCGTGTGTGCACACGAGCGCTGCACCCCCGCGTGTGAGGGCACGTGTGCGAGCATGTGCTCCGGCCCTGCCCCGACGGGGCCCGCTGGCGTCCCAGCAGCTGCAGCGCTTGGTGCACTGACAGAGCCTGTAATCACGGGAAATTACCCAGCCCAGAACTAAAATTAAGGCGGCTGCCGCTGCCGCCGCAAGACCTGTTTACAAAGCCCAGCCCCCGGAAGAGCCTCGCGAGGGGGCAGGGCTGGGGCTTCTGGGGAGGACAAGGGCGGGGACTGGGTGGAGCGGCCTCAGAGGGAGGAGGAAAGCCTCTTGCACCTATGAAGTGTCAAGCACTGGGCTAGTTCGTTCCACGCTTCGCTTTGATCCTCACAGCAGCCCTGCTAGGTAGGGCACGAGGCTTGCAGCTAACGGGAGCTGGGGTTTGCAGGTCGAGCTGTCTGACTCCAGGGCCAGGCCTGTGGGCCAGGGAACCCCCTCTGCAGGAGGCAAAGGTCGGGGCACACTCACCCACGCCGCCTGGGCTGGGCTTGCTGGGCCCATCCCCCACCCTGCCTTCAGTCTCAGGGAGAACCTGGCTCACTGGTGTGGGGGCCATGGAGAGACAGCTCAACCCGGAGGCCCCCAATGGCATATGTTAGCACACGCCAGGCTGGCCTGCAGCCAGGAAGCACCGCCATCTGGCTGAACAGTAAAAACGTGAACAGTGCCAGGGACAATTCCAGGTCACACACACACACACTCACACGCACTCACACTCTCACACTTGCACTCCGCAGAGAATCCTTTGAGGAATTACTGTCATCCGCAATTTACGGATGAGAGAACTGAGGCGCGGCGAGGGTGCGAGGTTTGCCCAGGGCCGCAGAGCTGCCGGGTGATGGAGGCAGGACGTGGACCCAGGTAGTTTGGCAGCAAAGGCTCTGTGCGAACCCCCACGCTATAACCCTTCTCTCCAGGCCCCAAGTTCTCGGTCCTTCCCAGGACAGATACACACTGCGGGCTGTCTGGTGAGAGACTGTCTGGGCCGGACTCCAGCCGAGGCTATTGAGCCATCCTTGGGCGGCAGCGCTGTCCAGCTGGGCTTTCCTTTCTCCCTTCTCCCTGTGCAACCCACAGCTGGCGGCCGGGGGCCGGGGGCACACACCACATTCCTTCACAGAGATGCTCAGAGCCCAGCAAGGCTGCCTGGTGGGCCCCCGGCTTCCTTCCTCTGTCCTGGTCCACATCCCGCCCCTCCTGGGCTTGACCCTCAAAGCTCACAGGTCCCTTCTACTCCCAGCCCCTCTTCTCAGAGGCATGGGGTCCCAGAGTGAGCACTGAGTTCCCTGGATGTGGGTTCATGCCACGGCTGGAGGCAGTTCCTCTCCTAGCCCCCGGAACACTGTACTTCAAAGTAAATCCTATTATTTGTCAAACTCTCCAGTTGCTCCCCATTTTCTTCAAAGTAAGTGCTAAAGGCCTCACGAGCGGCCTACGCAGGGCTGCGAAGGCCCGCCTGCCCCACCCCGCTGGACTCAAATCTCCTTCCTTCCTTTGCTCCCCTGGCTCCAGCCACACTGGTCTCCTCGCTGTTCCCACCCCAGGGCCTCGGCACGCTTCCCTCCGTCCAGCGCAGTCAGCGCTCGGAGCCCCACGGGGCTCGCTCCCCCACCTCGGTGAGGTCCTCTGGCCACAGCGGACTCTTGTTCCCCAGCGGAACACCGCGACGCGTCTCACGCCACTGCCTCACTTCATTTTCTTCTTTACAGCACCTACGACGAAAATGCTGCGTGACTGAGGTATCCGGCTTCTTTACTACCTGTCTCCTCTCCATTAGAACGTCAGCGAGGGCAGGCATTTCTGTTCTGTTTGTTCAGCAGACCCTAACCCAGAGCGGGCATTAGAAAGATGTTTGTGGAAATGAACCCAAATAGAACTAAAATACCAGTAACAAAGGTCCAGAATGCTGATTTCTCCCATGACTTCCCTGATGCTTCCGTATCAAATTATTGGAAACCAAAGTTGTCTGAAGAAATCTTTCTTCGACATTGCCGTGTGGCGCTAGGCCTCTCTTTGGGTGGGACCCACCCCGACTCATGGCTTGGCCCCCACCATCACCTTCATGGGTGCCAGGCCCTGTGCTAGGAACTACAAATACACATGTGAAGCAGAGATGCCACCCTGCCTGGGACCTCACGGCCTGGCAGGGAGGCCGACCAGGGAACAGGCAGCAATGACGTGAGTGTGACAGGAAGAACCAGGGGCCAGGGGCACCCGCAGCAAGAGAGAGAGTGAGCCCCGGACAGGGAGAGTAGCTTGCATGGGTCACTTAGCTCCTTGGAGCTTGTTTCCCATGGCGAGGCCAAGCTCCTGGGTCAACTTGCCAATCAAAGGAGATGATCAGCTGGCAGCCTGAGAAGGACCAAGGAACTTGGGGGCCGGAGAGAAGCAGCGTGGCGTGGGGGTGTGCACAGACACCCCCCCTCTCCAGGGCTGAGAGGTGACACGGGGGGCAGGCTTCTGTTCTCTCGCTCGCGCCAAGGGGCAGGAAGTCAGGGCGGAGGGTAGCAAACGCAGTTACGAATGTCACCGTGCTTATCCTTTCCCATGTGGTCCTTACTCCTCCATTCCCAAATTCTAGTCACATCCTGAGCTCTCGAAGATGGCCCCAAACCCTGTCTGCTTCACCTCGCCTCCTTCCTGCCCGACCTCAGCCCAGTCTGGACGTGGCCTCGATGAGTTTGGATGTTGGGACGCAGAGGGAGAGAGTGACTTGCCCGTGGCCACAGAGAATCAGAGTTTGGGCAGAGGCTGGGACCCTGGTCCCTTCCACTGCCAGATGTGTTCTTTGGAGGCCCTGCCTGTGGCCTGTCCCGAAGCACGCATGGCCCCTGACCCTGCTAAGCCTTCATTTTTCCCCAGCACCCTTGGGGCCAGCACTCGGGGCCGAGGGCTTTTGGGGGCTGGCTGGAGCCGTGGGAGTCAGGGCAAAGCCAGTTCTCACTGAGCTCTTTGGACGCCCCAGGCCCTCCCCTCTTTCCTCTGGAGAGCCCCTTTGGGGGACCAAGGCCTACCCTTTTGGGGCAGACTCTCCCAAGTCTCAAAAAGACTGATCTTCAGGGCCAGAGGGGTTGTTATGAAATTCAAGGCCCTTCCTCTCCTGACATACTGTAGAGGAGGACAGGTCCAAGGGAGGCAGGAGGCCTGCCCTGGTCCCAGGCGGCCTGGGGTGAAGCCGGGTCTGGGGTTAGAGTTCTGCGTTGCCATTGCGTCTGAGAATATCTGCTCATTCAGAACCTCTGGTGTGTTCCCTCTGGGTAGCATCCTGGACTCTTGGTCTCTAGCTAACCTTGCATGTCTCCAGTGACAGGGGACTCACTACCAATCTGTGTTTTTCTCTTGGTCTCTCTGCATTTCTGTTCTGACCTGAGCCTTAGAGTTCAAGCTCCCTGCCTTCCCAGCCGGTGCTCCTGAGGACCCCCACTTCCCACCCATGTTTCTTGTTTCTCCACATTTACAGAGGGGACTTCTGTTCTCTTGGCCTCATTTCTCTAGTCTGAGCAGCATCCCAGGGGCCCGAGACCAGGTTTGCTCATCCTTGTCATTCATTTTCCCAAAAATGTTTATTGAACATATGTGGTACTGTGTACCAGGTACTGTTCTGGGCACTGGGGAGTAAACAAGTGAACACAAACATGACTATCAGACCAAAGCGAGGCTCGAACGGTCCCCGGTTTAGCCCCTCTCTACCCATTGTAGAGCCTTGTGTGGCTGTGAGGCCGATACCCAGAGGGGCAGACAGTCAGGGCAATGAAGAGACAGACAGCAGAAAAAGCGCTCAGAACGGAAGTGCGACGAGACACACGGCAGGTCTACAAACCACCGGCCCGGGGTCAGCTGCAGGTCCTCAGCCAGGAAGTGACGGGCCTGCCCTTTGACCTGCTTCTGAACGTGGAGGCCGAGGAGCCTTTGGGGCATGTGGAACATCTGTTGGCCATCATCTCCCTCTGGGGGAGATGGGCCCAGGCTCGTTTGGCTGGAGGTGGGGCCAGGGCAGGACAAGCGGGCCCCGCAGGAGATCTCACAGGCCTCTCCCTGCTCCCAAATCCCAAATGTCGCTTCCAGGGCCAGGGGGGCCCGGTGCCTCCCAGTCTGCACACAGGGCCCTCCTCATGCTGCCTGCAGCCTCTGGCCTTCCGTGCACAGACTCTGCAGGGCCCAGTGGGGAAGTCGGTTCTCCTGAAGTAACCCCAGGCTGAGGGCAGGGGCAGGGGCACCAGCCCAGCCAGTGGGGGCTCACTCTTTGGCGACTGTCAGGACACCGGCTGTGGAAGGTTAGAGATGGGAACGTGAATGCGGGCTGGAGCAGGGAGGGGGCCTCCTGCAGGAAGGTCAGGGCTGGGAGGAGCTGAAATATTTGAGGGCCCTTCCACGCCCACCTGAAGTTAGAGATGGCCACATGACTTACCCTGGGCGGCAGGATGTAAGTAGAAGTGATGGGGCTCACTGCTGGGCAGACGCTTTAAAAGCCAGTACGTGTTCCCACTTTTGTTATGTCTCTTCAGCCGCAGTGTCTGGAAAAGGTCCAGAGATCAGCTGAAGCATCAGCCCAGGGCCGGAAGCAGAGCCCCCACAGACCCTAATGGCCACGCAGCATAAATAAGAAACCTTGCGTGGTTTTAAACTGCTGAGGTTCGGGAGGTTGTTTGTTACTGCAGCTCAGCCTACCTCATCCTGACTGATACACTTCCGAAGGGATGCGAGTCGAGTCTCAGTGTGGGCTTTTCATTGTAGGAGCTCTATTTCCCCAGAACTGTGTGTGGTCTATCTCAGACCACGTTTAATGACAATTCTTTTTAGCGATTTGCTTTTCCTGTGGGATACCCAGGGGACCCAGCCCAGATTCATGATGTTGTGTCTGTGATAAAAAGATAACACCCCAAGGCGATGTCCACTGGGCACGTTCAAGGCAGCACCCATGAGCGCGGCCGTCTGGAGCACGTGAGGACAGGGCCGATGCCAACCCTCTCCCTTATATCTTCCCCTTGTGGAGAGAGACAGTTTGCCGTGGGCCTTGAGCATCTCTGAACCTGCCTCCCGGGTATGCCGAGAATGCAAGGCCCTGGTCACGCTTCGCGCGGGCCAGTCCTCGGGTCGTGTTAGCCACGAGCGGCCTTGGGGTGGCATCTCTCACCAGGCAGAGAGCAGGCTTCCTTCCAGTCACTATAAAAGTGGGGGTTTTCCCAAGCTCGGTGCTGCTCCTCCCCTATAAGGTAACCCGCTGGGTGGCCTACCCACGCGGGCCCCTCGCCCTGCCTTTGCGGGCCTCGGGTGGTGCGGGAGAATCGCGTGAAGCTCTGGTTACTGCCTTTGCCCCGAGTAGCCAAGCACTACGTCTCTGACCCGGTCAGGAGTCCTGTGTCTTCGGCAGCAGGCTGAGTTGTGAGCTCATAAATAGGACAGCCACCCGGGACTCCCAGCTTGCACGCAGGGCCGTCGGATTCAGGCGTCTGGGGGAGATGGCCGGTGTTCTCCGGTAATCACGAGTGGATTCCCGTCTTCCCGTGAGATTCTGCCAGCAAACTTGGACATCTCCCAGAGGAACTTAGGAGAGAGGAGAGAAGACGTTGCCGTCAGGCGGAAAAGAACCGTGAGCAGAAGAGACCCAGGCAGCTGTTGCGTCTTTCCTGCTGGAGATGGGACAGGGGCTGGCGTGTTTTCATAAGGCAGGGCCGGACGGCCTGCCTCCTGGGGCTCTGTTTAGAATGGGGGACGTGACGCCCACCTCCAGGGCCTGATGGGAAGATCTCACCTTCACGTCCAGCCACGAATCTGGGTTTGTTTTGCCAGGGCAGCCATGGCGCCTAGTGAAGGCAGAGGGTGGCAGCAAACGCCATGGGTGCTGCCTCTCCCTAAGCCACACAGGAGTTTGCCCTCACATCAACACCCAGCAAAGCTAGTGTGTGTTCATGCAGTTCACATGACTGGATCTAAAGAAAGGAACTCCGTGAAACATTTGGAAGTAATAAGAAGGGACCATTATTTGCCGTGCCCTCAACAACTATCACTTGGGGACACAGGGAAGGAGGCTGGTTCGGGGGTGACTGGTTTGTGTGCGTGTTTGTAGGTTGGGTGGGAAGGGGAAGGAGAGGCAGTGGGCTGGCTGCCGCGGCGCTATGGAAAGATGAGGCCTGCCCTGGGAAGGGGGAGGACATGGCAGGAGAGAGGAGGGGAAGGATGAGACACCGACGAGGTCTCATCAGGGAGTGTGGCGGTTGGCTGGCTTGGGAGGGGCTACCTGTCTCTGCCACGCTTCGCCAAGGTCTTTCTCTGTGCAGAGGATTCTGGGAAAGGTTGCCCCTCCTGGCCTTTGGTCCTCAGCGATGGGGGCGGGGCCAAGCCCAGGAACCCGTCCTCCCCGCCCCCTGCCGACGAAGGGCCAGCGGCCAGGAGAAGGATGACCCTCCTGTGTCCCAGTCCTCATTGCACTTGCAGCTCGGTGCTAATTCAATTGCTGGCTCTAACCTAATTCTCCATTGATGCTCGAGTCCTTTGCCTACCGATATTAAAACTCTTTTCATTTAATTGCGCAGAAGATAGATCCTCCTCAGCCATCAGGTGGTAAATATAGAATAGCTGCTGTGCAGCTCTAATTTCTTCCCTGGGATGCCTCCTGCGGCTGTCAGTAATCGGGGACCAAGATGCTCTGGACGGCGGGGGCCAGGAAGGAGGGAGAGGGGAGGAGAGTGGGGTTGGGATCAAAACCAATGGGGCCTGTGTCCCCAAGCTGGTCACTGAGTTCTTTTCCGGAGGGTCAGTCACTTCTCTCTCGACCCCCGCATGTTACCCAGTGACTGGCCTGCTGAGATAGTGAGTGAGAATCAGGCGTTTGTGATTAAAGGTGATGGGGGGGAGGTGGTGCTGCCACACTGTAGAGGGTGTGAGGGGCGATGGGAACCCCCAGAATGGGGGGCGGGAGGGGTGGCTTGGATAAACCCCCTTGATTTCATCATGGGGGCACCACTGCTGGCTCAAGGTCCTCCTCCGTCCACCCGGCAGGGCACCAGTGGTCACTGCTGCCCCTCTGCTGCCCTCCGCGCCAACGCACATACACAAGGAAAGGCAGGACAGACACAGACCACATGGCCCAGGCAGTGGGTCAAGGGCAGGGCCCCGGCCTGTTACCGACTCTGCACCTGGCCACCAGGAAGCAGGAAACATCCTTGGCAGAATCGCCGGCCACTGGGGTAGCCCAGCCCCTACTGTGGCTTCCTAGGGTCTCACAGCTTCCAGGGCTCGCTCAGGCCCTGGAAGACATAGCGCCCACTCCGCCTCCCAGGGGGAGGGCTGCTGCTTCCTCTTGGCCACCTACTCGGCTCCCAGCACCTCCACGCTCCTTGTGCCTGACTGTTAGTGGACCGGAGCTTTCTAGACTGGCCCTGGTTCCCCTGTAAGA
Organism: Eonycteris spelaea; assembly: GCA_003508835.1. Taxonomy (NCBI): domain Eukaryota; kingdom Metazoa; phylum Chordata; class Mammalia; order Chiroptera; family Pteropodidae; genus Eonycteris; species Eonycteris spelaea. The sequence continues at coordinate 3,568,401 of PUFA01000036.1, forward strand.
GGCTTTACTGAACCTCAGCTCGCTGAACTGCTTCTTTACCATCCCTGCCACACCTGGCGGGGACCTCAGGTGGCCTTTCCCTCCTTCTTTTCCTTCCGCCCTTGGAGCAAGGCACACATCCAGCATTCCCTGAGGGCTCCCCTCTTTTGAACACCTGGAGGGTACTTGGCGCCCCACCCCCTCCTGATGGCCACTCCAGGCCTCTCCTACTGTGGGCTCCACCCCCTGGGACCTGCTCCTTGCCCGGAGTCTGGCCTCTGCGCCCCCACTGCCCCTTCTCTACCTGAGAGCCAAGGCATCCTTGGTGAGGGGAGGGCCCCCCTGGGGTTCAGGGTAGCTGCTGAATCCTCTGTCCAGGAGTCCCGAAGGAGGTGACCAGGGCGATTCTAAGACCCGGCCCAGGATCCCATCGCCGGCCTTTCCCTCAGAATTTGGAGCCTAACGGCATTTCAGAGCAAACACTGACAGGACGTTTGACTGCGGGGGCACACGGGCCCCGATGGTTCAGTCACGGATCCTTTATGCCAGATGCAAAAAGCCAACACAGCTGCCCAACCCCTCTGTTCAGATGAGGAACCCGAGGCCCAGAGGCAGCAGGTGGGGGGCCAAGCTTCCCCGGGCCCCCACAGTGACGACATCTTGAGACTCCGGCTTCCTGACGACTTTTGCTGGTGGAGTAGCAGAGTGCTTCCTGGGCGGGGGACAAGGGGGGCAGGGCAGGGCGACAAAGCACCCACCCTCTAGCCCTACCCTCCGTCAGCCGTGTGACCTTTAGCAGTCCTTCCTTCCACCCCTCTGGGCATCAGTTTCCTCTCCTGTGAAGTGAAGGTGACCCGGTGTCTGCCTCAGGAGGTGGAACAAGAATGTACTGACAGAATCTGCCCAAAGCGCCCCCGTAGGGCCTGGCATGAAGAAGGTGCTAATTAGCTATCGCACGTGGCTCCGGCGGGTCTCAAAGGTCCCTGAAACCAGTGTGAACCAGCGAGCGTGAGCTGGTCAAGCGACGAGCAGGCATTGGATTTACTCCCTCAGAAAACTGAAGCGTTCTGTGTCAGGAAACTGTTTGGATGGCTTTTCCAGAAAAAGCAGTTTGCATAGATGTTGTGTTTTCCTCCCTAGAAGTTTCCCAGCACACAGAGGGGGCAGTAGAGTCCTTCCGCTCATCCCGAGGGTGCCCCCAGGAAGCGGAGGTCACCCCGAAAGTCAGGCTGCTGCTGGGGCTTCTCTGGAGGTCCCCAGAACCAGGACTGCCCTGACCTGGGCCCAACCTCGGCTGAGTACGTACCTGGTCCGCATCTAAGGAGACGTCAGAGCAATGACCCCACCTGTAGCTCAGGCCCCGGCAAGGTGTTAAGCCCAGAAAGCTGGGTCCAGGGCCAGCACTAAGGTGAGGAGCCTGCCTCTGTAGGTTCTGTAGGATTCTGAGTGAGTGCCTCACTCACCTGACTCCAATCCCAATCCTTGAAGCCTTCCCCAGCCCAGCAGAGCTAGGCTCTCCGGGAATGGGGTCCAGACAGCGGTACTCCTGGGGGCAAAGTCTGCCGGTAATTCTGCTGAGCAGAGGGGTGAGACTCCTGCTTTGAGAGCAGTAACTAACGCAGATGTGAGGTCTGCAGAGGCCAAAGGGAGGGGGCGGCTATGTGCTCCAAATAGACAAGAGAGGCCCCTCCCTGCCGAGGGCTCTGAAATTCTGCTTTCCCATCCTCATTCCCTGGTGCTGTCATGAACTCCTAGCATGACCAAGCGATAAGAGACATGAACTTGTTCAGTCTTTGAGGATCCGCTGCTCTCCGTTTCCTCTCCAAATAACCAGGTCCTCTCTGCTCGCCAGATCCTGTTCATCCCTTCCCACTCTCCCCGGCGGCCGGGGCGTCTCCAGGCTATATCTCCCTCCCTCCATTCCATAAGTGCTCATTGGAGAACCTACTATGTGCCAGGCTGGCGTATGGGATACAAAGACTGGATGAAAAAAAATGTACGTGGGGAACTCAGAATCATGCCAGCGCATAATCATGGTTAAATTACAGGAAAAGCAGCAATCTCTGGTCCACCTTTCTCCAAGTTCAGCAACACCTCTAGGCTTTCAATCAGACTTAATTCTTGGGGATGTTTCATCTAGTGTTTAGCCACATTTTTTCTAAATATTTACATACACAATATTTTTTATTTATCAGTTTTTGGCATTAGTTTTTGACTTCCTACTTCCTACTTAAATCTCCCACCTCTCTCCTGCTTCCTTTACCTTCTAGCCTCTTAATATCATTATTTTCTACTTTTTTCATTGAACAAAAGCACCAGGGAGCCCATTTGTACACGATTACTGCATTTTTAAAATATAACCCTTTTTTTTCTAGAGTTAATACACACTTTTTAAATTTATCTGACGTCTAATATCTATTGTTAATTTTTTTCTAAGCATTTGATGTCTCTGCCACTCCCTGAGCAATAGCAATTTCCAGTAAATCGAAGCCACCGGTTCCATTTTCCCCTTGATTCTCTTGTTCTGGTATGAACTTGCTTCTCCCTGGGCCCGATACCCGGCTGCTCTCCGAGGACATGCTTTATCGTCCTGCTGAGACATGCCTTCTGCGTTCAGGTCCCCATTTCTGAGATCTCTTGTCTGTGTCTTCCTGGCTCTGTTCCTCTGTTTGGGTGGCGTACCTCTTCCAACAGCTTCCCGAGAATGGGAAGTGAAAACTTCAGTCTTTAACCTACTTCTCACACTCGGTGGATAGCTTCTGAAAGCAGGGATTTTTAGGTTGAAAATATTTTCCCCTGTAAAATAGGGCCCATTGTCTTCTGACTTACAAGGCTGCTGAGGAGTGGTGATAAACCGCTCCATTCTGACGCCTGGTCGCCTGTGACCTGCTCAGCCACCAGAAAGTGCCTGAGATCTCGTCCTGGTCTTCCTGATTCTTGCCCGTGAATTTTTTTGCTTCCACTGCGTTGGCCATCCTATGGACCTTTTTATTCCAGAAACTCACGCCTTTCGATTCTGGTAAGTTTTCGTGTGTAACTTCTTTAATACTTTCTCCTTCTCCATGTTTCTGTCCTGACTTTCTCAAAGTTTCTCTAGCCAGTATAAGAAAGAACATTTTCTTGCTCAGATTTTCCTTAGGATGTTGAATTTCTTAAATGGAGCTCTGATTCTTTGTTGTAGTATTTCCTTCTGCGTTCTTGTCTAAAGAATTTCTTTTTTTTTTTTTCCTGGTGAATTCCTTGTATTTCATTTCCCACCCTATTATGTATTTATTTTTGTTTGTTATTCTTTTTTATTTTGATTTCCCAGAGCTCATTTTTGTTCTGTGTTCCCTTTTCAAAACTTCCTTGTGTCTGGATGCAATTTTTTTTTCCATTAAAAATGTTATAATTAGTGTTGTCATTGACGTTTTCTTTTATTTCCTGCATTGTTCCTATTTTATCTATTTTCTCTTTCTTTCTTTTCTTTTTTCTTGCAGTTTTGACTTTGCATTTTTTTGTTGTTGTTGTTCGAACCTTAGTCTTTAACGTCTGAGGGTTTTCTCAAATGTCTGGTGATCCTTGGCTGCCCATTTGTGCTAAGAACCCCTCCGATGCTGACTGGAAGACCCTGTGTGCCTGGGCAGGGCTCGGCTGAGGCTAGGCTTCCTTGGTCAGATGGCAAGCCGGCCTTCCTGTTCAGGGCTGGGGGAGACTCAAGTAGGTTTTGCTTATCTTTCTTTATGGGCTCATTCAGGTCTCCTGAGTGCGGGCTACTGGCCTTCTGGAACCCAGGAAGAGTGGAGGAAAACCCTTGAGAGATGATTCAGAAGAGGAATCCACAGGACTTATGTTTTCCTGAAATTATGAATTCTAGGTTTGTTGCTTACTTAGTTTTCATGTACTACTATGAATTCTTCCCAGACTCTAACAATATCTAAATGTGCTCTCAGTTCTGTCAGCCTCCTGAGGTAATCTACAGGTAGAAGTTTTTTTTTCTTTTTTGGAGTCTTGTCCCTTAGAACCTCCCGCTCCCACCTGGAGGGGCTGCTCTCCACATCTTTCCCCAGCTGTCATTCTAGAACTGTCCTTCCCATTTTGTGTGTGTGTCTCAGGGTAAAACCTTGCTTGAGGAGTTTAAAGCCTTATCAGCCACAGACACCTCAGTGTGAACGGGATTCTGACTCTCTGCTGCCCTGGATTTCAACCTGCGAGCTGGGCGTGTAGGGAACGGAACCTGAGGATTCAGGGCACCAGAGAGGGAAATGCGTTTGTCCTAGATCACACAGCCCGAACCAGGCAGAGACAGGGAGCCCGGGCTTCTTCTGAGCCTGCATCTCAGGGCTACGCCTGGTCTCTGAGCCCCTGACCACCCACCTCTGCCCTCTGCCCACGACCCCAGAATAGAGACGGACCCGATGGACACCGTGAAGAAACCGGTGCGGAAGGCAGAGGACGATGAAAAGCCCTCCAGGCCGGTTCCACCTGGCGTTCCCTGCCTTCGGTGGTGGCAGGCGCCCAGTCCCCAGCTCTGCACTTCTTTCGGGGGCCGTGGAAGAAGCGTGGGCCACGTGCCTTCCGTTACCCTCTTCCCTGTCGCTGAGGGCGGAACTTTTGTTTTTTTTCAGGGTTTTTGGCATAGAAGGTGAACTCTGGTTGTCATGGCAACTCCAGCAGAGAGAAGGAGGGAGAGGGCCTGGTGTGTGTGTGTGTGTGTGTGTGGTGGGAGGGGGGAGGGGCGGTGAATTTATTCCACGATCAGCTGGTTATCCAAGTGGGAATCTGCAGGGGATGAAGGCTGAGGGTTGAGAGAAAGGCCCCGGCCCAGGAAGGCCTGCGCTGCGGGGCCCCATGCCTCCCTGTCCAGCCGGCCATGTTGGAGTGACAGAAGCTGCTTTTGCATCCTGCGAGTCTCCTTTCTTCTGGGGACACGTGGGCCTCCCCTGCTGATACCTGAGGTTCTGGATCCAGAGAAGGATGCTTAGTATGAGCGAGGAAGGGGGAAGGAGAGCCCCCCCCCGCCCCCCGAGAACTATCCAGGGGCTGGGGACTTGTGCTGACCCTACTCCTCTTGGGCCAGCAGCCAGGGAACGGGGCGGGGCCAGGGAGTCCCATAGGGGAAGCCTGAGGACACAAACTCAGCTGCTGTAAGCCTTGGGCTGGGAAGTCGAATAAGCGCACAGGGCCTGGCGCTGGTGGTTAAGCCTCTTTCCAGGGAAATGCTTTCCCTGTGCTGTTTTTTTTTTTTCCTTAAAAGTATGTCCCTTCAGTTCCCTTTTCCACCTTTGACAGCGACAGAGCGACAAAGACGTTATTTTCTCCTGGAACAGCAGCACATGCGCAGCGTCCCTGGCAGCCGGCTTCAGGAACGGGGACAGGGTGGGCAGGTGTGGGGGCCGTGGGCACACGGAGAGCCTTTGTCCGGGACATGGGGCGCTGTTCCCACCGTCTCCAGTTGACTGGGGCCACGTGGACACGCTGGCTCGATTGCTCAGGAGAAGTCAGAGATCCAGATGATGAGAAATGTCCAGAATCGGACCTTTTTTCCTCACCATGGTTTTATGCCCACCTTGACTGGGGACGTTTTCAATATTGCAGACGAGGGGGCTCCTTGTCCTACCTAAACAGTTAAAGTGGGCCAAGCCTTTTGAAATGACCTCGTTTGTCTCGTCCTGCTGCAGATAGGGACCCTGGGGCTCAGACAGGGCAGAGACCTGCCTGGCTAAAGGCACCGAGTGGATGAGCGGCAGGGCCGTAGCTGGAGGTACCCGGGGTAGATAGATAAACAGGAAGACAACCCAAGGAGGCAGGGGCGGCTGGGAGCACATGACGAGCACCTTGCTCCGTCAAGGTCCGATGGGACTGTGAGGTCTGCGGGGTGCTCAGCGTTTTCGCTCACATTTGGTGCTTTACCTGTGTAAAGTGCACAAGCAGGGCTTGGGTCTGTCGAACACACAGTTTTATTTCTTGTATCCCGCGGCCCCTTTAAAATGCGTTTATCAGAGACGTCTTCTCCTGAGTTATGAAATAAAAACTCGGATGGTCCCATGACGTTTCTGCTCACCTTAGGTCACGGCGGCGACGCTAATTAAAACTTTGAAACTGATTTAACTGCACTCCCCACCCCCGCTCCTTGCCTCGCTCAGGTCTGCAGTGGGAAGGTGGGACGGGGCTGGCTTCTTTGTTCTCCTCTGGGTGCTCCTCACCTTGTTCAGCCATCCTCCAGCTTGCCAGCCAGTTTCTGAGCCCCCTGGGTGTAGGAGGGCCGGGAGGACAGTGGGGACAGAGGGCTGGCAAGGGGAGGAAAAGTCTTGCTGGAGCTGCCACTGTCATGAGCGGGCTTTGCTCTGAGCCTGGTAGCTGGGTCAAACGGCTCCTCCTCGCCAGTACCGGGCGGGTCTCTCCACTCTGTCTGGGGAAAGAGACAGCACTCATCACGGGTAGCAATGCCTACCCCCCAAGGCCACCCCCCAACCACAGGGGTCCTGATCACCTGGACCATCACCAGGAAGTTGATCTGTGTCAGATGCCTTACGCCCAGACTACTTCCCCGCTGTGCGATCTGTTAAAGAGTTGAGTAACCTCTCTTGGTCCTGTAAAGAGGTGGCAGGCCTTGAATAAGGCTTCCTTCCTGCTGGCAAGGAGCAGGCAGGTCCCCGGAGGGGCAGGGGCAAGCGAAGAAACCTTTGCCTTGACTCTCAGGTGGGCTCCAAGCAGAAGGTCAAAGCCACTCCCAGCTGCTCAGGGACTCTGAGTTCCTGTCCGCATCAGAGCCTTTAGAGCCTGACCCTCTCCTAATCCCTGAAGTCTCCCCGGCCCTCCATGCACCCCAAGGCTGGTCAGAACGTCTCCCCTCCATGCACCCCAAGGCTGGTCAGAACGTCTCACGCTCACATCTTCTCTCTTCTCACTAGGCGAGCAGGAGGAGCGGCTGACTGTGGGTGAGGGTGGGAGATGCCTGGGGGACGGGAGGGAGGGGGAGGACGGGACACCTGGCGGGTCTCTGGACTTCCTCCTTCTCTCGCTTGTCCTCCATCTCCTGGCACAAAGCCCTGCTGTTGGAGAACTGGCCGTGGAGAAGGCGAGGACCCCAGAGGGTCAAGGCAGCGGTTGGATGTGGAGTGCAGGGGTGCGGGGTGGGTGCTCTGGTGCTGGTCTTGGGCTGGAGGAGAATTTGCTCTGCCAGGGAGGGGAGAGGGGGAAGCCTCCCAGCTGGGAGATCACGCCCTGGAGATTAGCTGGGAGATCAGGCCTTGCACTTAGCACACAATAGCGCTGGACCAATGTTTGCTGAGTGAATGAGTGAATGGCCGAAAGGGGCAAGAGGGGAAGAGAGCGAGATGGGGTGGGGGAAAGGCTGGGTGTGGGTGCCAGTTCTGGCCAGCTGAGTTTGCTTCTGCCTCTCTGCAGGAAAGACGGTGGTGGGAGGCTCAAGATAAAGATCTTCTGTGCAGTGTGGTGCGGGGCAGGGCGGGGCCCTGCCTCGGGGCCTGCCTCGGGGCATGCGAGCTCTCCACCAGCTCCAGCAGTGAGCAGCTCACCCCTCTTCACCCCTCCGCCCCTCTCATCCTGCCCTTGTCTGTGCTGGGAGCTGCTTTGGGAAGGGAGGGGCAGGTCGACTGCAGGAATTTGGAGGAGAGATTCAGAGGCAGGACCAGGTGGGAAAAGAATGGGAGGAGGAGGGAGGTGGGGAATGGAGACCCTGAGAAAAAGAAAGAGAGCAGGAGAGAGGGAAGCTGAAGCAGGCGTGGAGAGTCGGGGAGGGGCGTCCTCTGCCCGCTCCTCGCCCCTTGGCCCGACAAAGCAGAATCGACCTGTTTACATGCCAGCTTCAGGACTCACTTCCCGGTCCACCTGATGTGGCTCTCCTCCCTGATAGATACCAGGTGAGGATGAGCTTAGTGACTTCCTTAGTCACAGGCATCCAAGGGGCTCTGGTCCACTGCGTGGGGCATGGCCGGCCAGGGCCACGCAGGCTCCCTCCCTCAGCTCTTGGGGCTTGGTGAGGGAACGTGGCACAGTTCATATGAGGGACCAGATTCCTTGGGTTCAAATCCCTGCCAGCTGCTCATGGGCCCGTTGCTTAACCACTCAGCCTCGGTTTGCCCAACTGTAAACCGGGGATGACAACAGAAGCATTTCGTGGTGTTGGTATGAGGTTTGAAGGAGATGATCCAAATAGAGCCGCAAGCCTGGGGTATGATACTTATGTGCTATTGTTACTTGGGGCTCACTGAACAAGCACAGGGAAAAAAGGCAAGCATCTAACTTCTGCACACCCCTGTGCTGGCCACAGCGGGAGAGCATGAGCCTGGCTCAGACAGCCTGCCAAGCTGATCGTGGATGGGAATAGCAACAGCTTCCAATTACCGGCTCCTCTGTGGCTTTAAAAAAGATTTCTAACCTTCCTCTAATCCTCTGGGGAAGCTATTAACGCCCATCGTGAAGAAGAGGAGGTCCAGCGGGGATAGATGGTTTGCCCAGGGTCCCATGCCCAACTGGGGAGGCTGGGACTTCTGTGCCAGCTCAGGCTTCGCAGAGGGTGTTCAGGGGTGTCGAGGGTGGAGACAGGAAGAGGAAGCGCTCCTGCTTAAATCTCGTCCAAAAATCCTCATTATTTGTCCCATGCACAGTCTCTTGCTGATTCTGAATCGCAGATGCAAGATCTTAATGGCATAGTCACCTGTCTATTTGAGGAGGAAGTCTGAGGAGAAAATGGGACTAAAATGGCCAGAAGAAGGGAGGGCGGTGAGCAACATGATGAGCAGAGAGAATGAGAGCAGCTTCTGAGTCTGAGGATGCTCGAGCCGCCAGGGCCTCAGAAAGCAACTGTTTCGGGCCCAGGCTGATGCCTGGGGAAGGGGAAACGCCAGGGGAAGGGGGCCTAGACCCAGGCCCTCCCCATCCCGGCAAGAGGCAGGCTCCTAGACCCCTCCCCCAAGAAGAAATGGTGTCAAACCCACCCAGGGCCGCTGGGGGCCCAGAGTTTCCCCCTTCACCCCTGCAAAAATATAAAAAGTTGTTCCGGCCAGGTAGGAGTGGAAGGTGCGACTCTGAAGGGGGCCCTGCCCTGATTCCCCCTGCAGCATCCTGGTCTTCAGCTGCTTAGCCTACTGGGAAGACTGAGATAGGAGGCCTGGTCATGCCCAGGGGAAGCCCCTGGCTGGCGGGGAGACCAGCGTCCCTCACAGGTCAGCTGGAGAAGAGCCTGGGCTGAGGTGACAGCCGTGCTGGAGGGTATGGCTCTGCCGGCTAGGCCAAGGGAGCTCAGAAAAGGGAGGCTGGTGGGGGCCCGGGCAGTTGGGGGCGCTTCTGTAAGAGAGTGATAGAGCTGGTCCTTGGGGACCGACCGGGATGGGGATTTAGGCAGAGGAGCCCTCAGGTGGGGGTGTTGTCTTGTGCTAGTTGAGGCTGAGTTTAAAACGAACTCCAGAGACAGGAATGAGGAGGGGCAGGAAACCTCCCCCTGGCTGGGTCAGGGAAGGCTGGAGGGGAGACCCGGAAGCCACCAATCGTGGAGAAAGTTAGGCTGAGGGTGTCAGACGTGATGCGATGGGATGTGGGAAGCCGCTGAGGATTTTGGAACAAGAGCATGGCTTGGTCGGCTCGGCAGGTGGCACGCTCGCTCTAACCCGAGCTATAAAGAGTGGATGGGAGGAGAGGCCTGGTGACCAGCGGGGACGACCCTGCAGCTGGTGCAAGGCCTGGGCGCCTGGCTTGGGTGCTCCCCGTGGCTGGTTGAAAGGAGAGACGTAAACCTTCCTGACGCAGATGAGGCCCGGGCTGGGGCCCTTTTCAGCTGGGTGGGAGTGACCTATGCAGAGCGCTCCTGCTCCCTAGGTTCTGGTCTTGGCAGTCGGGGTGCGGGGAATGGCGGCGCCATCACACAGGGATGGACTTGAGTTTGGACTGTGTGAGGGCAAAGTGCCTGTCGGGCATCAGTGTGGCGAAATCCAGGAGACGGTTGGGTGATAGGCTGGGGCTCAAATGGGGGATTTGGTCCAACTGGCAAATAGACAGTGGATGGAGGACGGCACTCAGGTGGCTGGGTGCTGGGTGGTGGGGCCACGGAGACTGTGGTCCCAGTCCAAGTGCTGCCAAAGAGGTTCTGCTCAGAGTGAGAAGAGGGCCAAGCCCCAAGAGCACTGTTGTTTAAGGGGAGGCAAAGGAGGAGTGGTGATGAGTGGGGCCGAGGGAGCTGAGGGCATGGTCACAGGCGTCCAGGCTTGCAGATGGGGAGTGTGGTGGGGCCTGAGGCTGGCAGGAGGCCAGGGGGCCTCCGAGGCCTGGGGTCAGTCAATGGAGGAGTCCCGATCCCAGAACTAAGTCTGGTCTGCTGCTGCTAGCACCCATTGGGTAAGCCGGGGTCTGCAAGCTGTCCAGGAAGGAATGTGGGGCACACTGCTCTGGGCCCCAAAGCCCAGGGAGACCCTCCATCTTGTGCTCTTGGGTTGAAGAAGCTAACGACCCAGCATGTCTACCCTCTCCCAGCGCACTTGTCCTGGGTCTCGGCCATCTGTCCTCTTGGCCCTCCTGCCCTCTTTCCCACACTCGACTGCCACAGGCCTGAGTGTCGGGCTCTCTTTCCAGAGGTGCAGGGGTACCGTGCAGCTCGAACCTGAATTGTGTGCTGCAGTTCAGATCTCTTGCATGAGTAACCCATGGCTGAGCTTAGGGAGGCTAGGCTTGTGGGGGATGCTCAGACTGGGACCGGACTTTGAGGTGAAGACGTGTACCGGCAAGTTGGCCACAGGAACACCGGCTGGGAGAGGGGATGGCTCTGTGTCACCCACCTTGATCAAAGATCAGCGCCCACAGTCAGGCCGTTGGCTGAGGGAGGCAGCCAGCACCCGGATGCTGGGGAGCTGAGAGCAAGGCTTCCGAGGTCTCTATAGGGGGCACTGGCGGTCTGGGCAGTGGCTGGGTCACCCTCAAAGCTGCTTACAGGGGCTACCCGCCTGCCCTCCTGTCTGATGCGACCTCCCTGGCAAGACAGTGTCCTCGGCACCAAGGCCCTGTGGAGCCACCCCCTGACCGAGGCACGAGGCTTGGGTCTTAGAGACACAGGGTGAGCTCTTGTCCAGAGAGAAAGAGGACCCCAGCTGCTGTTCACGCAACCCCTGCCAGGTGCCCCTGGACTGTATCTCCCCCTCTGAGCTCAAACATCCTTGCTATGCCCGGACAGAGGTGTGTGTGGTGTGGGTGGGGGGCCTGCAGCGTGGAGAGAGGCAGACAGCTTTAAACAAAGTGGACAGCTGTGTCCACTTTGGGGACAGTGGGTGCCTTAGAGAAGGTCTTGTCTGGTGTAGTTTTTCAAACCTTTTTAGTAGAAGCGCAATGACTAAAACATATGAAAGTGGTCATTCTGATTGCTGCGGGGTGAGGTTGCCCACGTCACGGCGGCCACTGGCATACTTGGTTAACCCCGAGGACTCCAATCCTTAGAAAACCTAATCAGCTTCAGTCTCTGCACCATCTATTTGGCCTACCTGCCTTCCAGATAGATAACACTAAGACTTAAGGAGGAGGAGCACCTGACCCGAGGTTGTTTGTGGCAAAGCCCGGACGTGAACCCGGGTTCCTGCATCCCAGCCTGGGTCCTGCCGGCTGCCTGCAAGAACTCCATCTTCCTGGGGGCCGACCGGCTTCTGACAGCTCTGCTTCAAAGAATAACGTATTGTCCTAATTATGCGTCTCAATCTTCTGAGCCGCCTTCCATCTGCTTGGGAGCTGGCAGAGTAAATGTAAATGCGCATGTAAAGTCATTATGCTCCCTTTTTGTTCTGCTCTGATCTCTGCTGCCCTGTGGGAGGGAATAAAAGAGGATGAATCTGGCCCTGCCCTTGACGCGTTCACAGTCAGAGGGGAGTCCGGGAGACAGACTGCTGGTGGCAGACTCTGGACCCACCCTCAGGGGCTGTAGGCAGGCTTGGGAGGAGAGCTGGCACCCATGCTGTGCAGTCTTGGGGGGCAGGCGGGTAGGTGCCCCAGGGCATTGCTGGCTAGCTGCAGTTTCTCAGTCTCTGGCCTGCACGCTGTCAAGACTGTGGATTCCGCCACTTACTGGCTGCGACCTCAGTCAAGATTGCTAACCCTCTGTGCCTTGGTGTACTCATCTGCAACGTGAAGATGACGAACGCACAGAGCTCAGAGAGCTGTGAGGTGGATCGCGTATCAGTTCTTGCGAAACACTGAGCACGGCCCCTGGCACAGAGCCCGCGCCCCTTAAATACTCGCCGCTGAGGATGGCGACACAGCTGGGTGGTAGTGAGCTCCTGCGAGCGTCCCCCTCGGGAGGGGCAGTGCCTCCTGCCTGAGGCTTGGTCATTGGAGAGGAAAGAGCCGTGCAGCCTCGGAGCTCAGGTCCTTGCTCTGCCACCGATGCCCTGTATCTTCTCCGAAGCTAAGTTTTCACACCTGTGAAGTGGGGACCTCGGTTTTCACACCTGTGAAGTGGGGACCTGACGCCAGGCACACCGTGGCGCTGTGCGTGTTCGAGCAGATCGATGTGGACAGCGCTGTCACTTACCTGGCGCGTCGGAGGACGTGTTCAGAGGGTCTTAGCTCCCCTCCCAGAGAGGCTGGGCGGGAGGGCTCTGGGTTACGGGTCACATAAGGGTCCTCCTGAGAGTTTAGGGGGAAGATGGCAGCGGCTAACACAGATGGAAACGGGCCAGGACAGAGAAACCACCATTGTTTCTCGTGTCCCTGAAGTTCCTGAGTAGATGGACATGGTGGCATTATCCCTACCCACAGAGCCCCCGGGCTGGACAGAGCAGGGTGAAGACATCCCCTCAAATGCACACGGCGCCAGGTGGAGGTACAAAGTTGCCTGGGGGCTGAGGGCCGTCTAACCTGGGAGGGTTGGGGTTGGTTCTGTTTGGTTTGGCTGCATTTTGAAGGACGGCCACTACAGAAGACATTTAGGCATGCCAGATAGGTTGAGGGTCACCCCAGGCGGTGGGAGCTCGGGCAGGCAATCATGGGGGGCAGGGGTCCAGTAGATGGTGGGAAAGTCTAAGTCGTGAATTTTTCTCCTCAAACCAAGGCAAGCTGGATCTGAAACTCTGCTGCATCCCTTGTCTAGGTCACCCCATTCAACTAGGAGCCACAGTTCTTTCTGGAAGTGTCCGCAAGCCTTTCAGCCCAGAATTCCTACAAAGCAACAAACCGTACACTTAATAGTCCACTCTCGAAATACAGACCACAGCTCTCAGGCTGCACAGGAGAAAAGTGACTGAAAATCGCCTCTGAGGGCCCTGGGAGGGCTCAGTGAAACCTGTGGTGAGCCTGAGCAGGGTCAGCCTAGGCCCGAAGGCTTCTCAGAGGAGGTGATGTTGGCAGAGGCCCCCCCCCCCCGGGTCAGGGGAGAGCCAGGCCAAGACAGCCCCCGGGTGTGTTCATTCACTTCCTACCGCAGATCAGAGCTCGGAGTTTCCCTGAGATTCCTTCTCACTAAGAAGACAGGCCTCTTCTCAGCGGAGCTGCTGACATGTTTTGTTTTCCCCAGATGGGGATAATCAGCTTGTTTGGGAGTCGGGCTGACAGCTCAGGCAGCAGGCGGGGGCGGCGGGGGGGGGGGGTGGGAGGCCTCGGGGCTGCAGGCAGCTCTAAGGAGCAGACGCTGCCGACTGGGTGACAACCTCCAGCAGGTGGGGATTTCCGTTTGCCACATGGAGGAGAAGGCTGTGGGGCACTTTCGCTCAGTTACTGAACCCGAGAGCCTGCCTGGCTGCCTCCCCAATCACTCCTGCCGCCCCTGAGCTTCTCACGATCTGCTTGGAGCTGCTCTGGGTATTTCCAGACCTCTCACAGGACGGGGCTGTCCCCGCTCCCTCCCCTTCGCAAGACGACTTCCATGGCTCCCTGTGCCTTTGCTGGGGGCCCCACCTCCAGGGGCCCCCACAACCCCGAAAGGCCCAGCCTCAGACTCCAGCCCAGGTGGGTGTTTGCTCATCACCGGCTCACGCACTGGAGGGTGAGTGGGGTGGGGGAAGCACCCATCAGCTTCTGGGGCTCCGTGGGCGGGTGAGCCCCTCTTCGGCTCCAGGATCAGCACCCAGGGCCTCGCCCTGTGCACAGTCTATTTAAGCACTTGGCTGGAAGCCTTTTGCACGAAGCACAGCAGGGCTGAGGAATGCCTGTTTGAGAAGCACCTTCAGCAAAACAGCTGTGTCCACGTTGGGGACAGTGGGTGCCTCCCTTCTGCCCCTGCCCCTGCACCACGGGTCTCTGGAGGTCTCCAGCCCTTCTGAAGTCCTGGCCTCTCCTCCACCCAACACACACGGAAGGAAGAGGGTGGATGGCCCCCATCTGAGGCCCCCCTGGCTGCCCCGTCTCAGCGCCCCTTCTCTGGCTCCCAGTCAGGGCCCAGCAGGAAGCCCAGCTCCCGTCCCTGTGTTTGCTCCCCGCCCTCTGCAGCCACACTTTCTGGCTGCTCCAGAGAGCAAAGTTCACTAGGCGCCCTTGAACCGAGCCCGAGGGTCAGGGCGGGAGGCCTGGCCCGCCTGGGACAGCAATGAGCCCCCTGCTGCGTGCTCTGCGTTTGCAGCAACAGGAGGTGGGCGGAGCCCAGGGTGGAGAGGCCGGGGCTCCGCTGTGTCCTCCGCCCCTCCCCACAGACCCTCGGCGTGTGTCACTGAGTGAGGAACTCCACCCCCACATCCCAGCTTTTCTGTCCGCCTGGAGGCTGTCCGGGAGACCCCAGCGAAGTGCGCAGGAGGCTGTGGCCTTGGGAGAGGCACCTGTGGGACCCCCAGCCATCTGCCCCTCAGTCCCCGGCAGCCGTGAGGAGCCGCGGTTCTCCGCCGCGGTCTCCCAGGCAACGCCGAGCTGCCTGCCAAGCTCGCCGCCCAGGCCTGGCTCCACACACATCTTTAGTGTCACACAGAGATGGCTGATGGCAGGAGCCAGGACGAGGCTCAGCCTCCCCAGCTGTCGCAGGGAGCAAAGCAGACAAAGGCTGAGTGAGGTCGGAAGGGGGCCTGGGAAAGCAGCTCACAGTTCCTGGCTGCCCTCCGCCTCCCTCATCCTCCGAACAGTGCCCTTGCCATGACCCTGCTTTCCAGAACACCGCATTTGGAGTCTCACAGCTCTGGGCCTCGGTTTCCCCACATATCAAAGCGGGGAGTGGGGGGTCGATCTCTAGATCTCCAGACTAATGGCCTGAGACAAGAGCCAGGATGTCAGAGGCCCGTGGGGTGGGCCCTAAGCGGTCTGCAGGGAACAGCCTGGCAGGCCCCTGGGGTGTGTTGCTCACGGGCATATATTAGCCACGGTCTCCAGAACCATTTGCTCCAAGATCCAGAAACCACTGTCCGCTCCTCACTCTGGGCCCTGGCGAGGGCCCTTCTCCCGGCTGGCTTTGCTCTGTTAGCCGGTCCCTCTGCCACTTCCAGGATCTGCGGGGCCTGGCGGCTGGGCAGTTCTTTCTCAGGTTACAAGTCGCTCCTGCATTAAGGCCCCCATTCCCTCCCTGTCCTGAGTGATGTGGAAGCTGAGGCTGGCCCTGGGGGATGTCCAGAGAGGAGAGCATCCTGGGGACTGCAGCCGGGGCCACTTCTCAGCACCCACAGACCAGGGTGGGGGAAGGAGATGCTGTCACACCTGCAGCAGATTCCCAGGTCCGGAGCAGAGATCCAGGCCTTTCCCATGCAGCCGGGGCCTGGCCAGGCCTAGAGCACCAGAAGGGACCATGGCCGCAACGGGGTGTCTGTTGGGACTGGGCACTGGGCAGAGTCAGGCCCGCTCTGGGCAGACGCGGCCCTGCAGTGGGGGGTTCCTGCTCCTCGCTGCCACGGCGGACTGCGAAACATAGCCCTGAACATGCACTGCCATCCCAGCAGCCGGCCGAGCCCAAACCGGAGATGCCGTGACTCTGAGTCGCGGGAGAGTCCTGCACGGCTGCATGGGGACACTTTGGTGACTTCTAGCTGAGGCCTGGACGCCAGCGCAGGACAGGCACTGGTTCCTTCAGCAAACCCTAACCGAGAGCACCTCCCCTTTGCCTGGCACCCCTCTGGTGCTCGGAGGACAGTGCTCATCGACAGACAAGGTCCCTGAGGTCCTGGAGCATATGTTTCAGAGGGAAGAGGCAGACAACAGTAGCCTAGAGGGCTCTCGGGGGCGTGCAGAGACCTACAGCAGGGGGGTGATGATAGAGTGGGAGCAGGTAGAGACAGGTTGGGGGGGGCAGTGCTCATTGAGCCTTAAGCTGAGACCTGAATCAGCAGAGCGAAGGCCAAGGGGAAAGCGTGGCAAGTAGAGGAGCAGCTGGGCGAAGGCCCCATGGAGGGCGCAGACTGGCCGGTCCAGGGGCCGTGAGGAGGCTGGGAGGCGGGAGCGTGGTGGGGGCCCAGGGGAGGGGAGAGGTGCCCAGCAGGCAGGGGCCAGGCGTCGGGACTCTGCCACCACAGTGAGGCGTTTGGACGTCATCCCCAGAGCAGTGAGACGTCATTAGAGGAATTTAAATGTCCGAGACTCAAGGACAATGATTCTCAACCAGGAGTGGCTCCTCGCCGCGTCCCCAGGACATGGGTGACGTGGGACTGAGGGGAGGGATGGGGGTGCTGCTGGCGTCTAGGGGGTAGAGGCCAGGGATGTGGCCAAACATCCTGCGGGACACGGGACGGCCCCCACGATCGGGCCAGCACGCCACAGTGCCGAGGTTGCCGGCCCTCGCCTAAGGGCTGGTGCTCCCCAAGGATGCTGCTCTCCTTTCAAAACACCCAGGCTCACTGCTCACGTCAGGCTCTTTCTGTGTATACTCTGGGTTCAGATTCTGGCTCCACCACTTGCCCAGAATGGCCCTGGCGCAGAAGGACAGCTGGAGAAGAATGGAAGCGTCAGGACCATGAGACCCGCACTGGCCGATGCCGCAGCCCCTGACCGCACGGGGCCTCCACGGGCGAAGTGTGACTGGTGTCAGCTGAGAAGTGCTGTGAGTGCAAAACACACCGGACTTCAGATTGGCACAGTGAAAATAACATAGAATATTTATGTTTTATCTTGATCCCACGTTAAAAGCACATTTTAGCTACGTTGCGTTAAATAAAAGGTATCGTTGAAGTTAATTCCACTTGGCTCTTTTTAATTTTTTAGATGGGACTGCTAGGAAATGTGGGATTACGCGCACGGCTTCCCTTTGTGGCTCGCATCGTATTTCCGTTGGACGGCAGCGAGTCGGATAGAGGTAACCTCGATCACACTGCTCCCTATGTGCCAAGTATTGTCCTTTTTTAAGTAGATCGTTTGACCGAATTTTCACAACCACTTCCTAAAGGAGTACTTTGAGCAGCAGGTGGAGGCCGATGCCGTTCACGTCCGGAGATGGAGGAGCCGGAGGAGGAAGCAGGCTGGGCAGAGCAGCAGCTCAGGCTCTGGGTGGTTCCTGCTAAGTTCGAGATGACAGCAGACCCCATCTGGGGCGTTAGAGGCAGCTGGGCTCGCAGCGAGGTGTTTGGGGTGGAGTAGACATTTGGGGGTCCGTGGCAGGTAGAGAAAGTGCGGATGTTGGAGAGAAGGTTGCTTTGGACGGAGCCTGGAGCACATCCACACCGTGGGGAAGGAGCCCAGCGGGAGGCTGAGAGAGAGAGAAGCCAGTGAGGCGAGAGGAGAACCAGGCCGGAGGAGGCGGGATCCGAAGGGAGGCGGGGTCGGCGTTCAGGCTCACCCTAAAGCCCGCGAGCCTCTAGCCACTTGGACCAACACAGCAGAACTCACTGGCCCGAGGTAGGGCATCTGGGCTCACTCTGGGCTGGGGCCCTGCAGGCCGAGTCCCCGGAGCTCGGCACCTCGGGTTCCCGTAAAAGAACAGCGAGGGGCCGCGTCAAGTGGCCCCCAGCTCAGGTGAGGGAAGGTGGGGGTGTGGGGAAGGGGTGATCCAGGCAGTCCTCTTCATTTGGCGGGTCAGGAAGTCCTGTAACCCTGACTGCAATCCTTCCTGCTTCGAAGCGAGCCTGCAGTTCTTCTCCGCAGCTAAGCTGAACAGACCCCCTCACACATATCGTCGAAAACAGAAAATGCTGCTTTTTACCCCCTACCCTCTCATAAACCCATCAGCTCTGTCTTTCCCAAGCTACTCCAGCTTCCTTCACCCAGGGCAGACATTGCTCCTTCATGCACAGCCACAGATTCAGCTCAGGACACATGGGGAGGGATAAGTAGAGACTCTGATCTGAGCTTCCTGGGTCCTGCCTCTGGCTCTAGAAGCTTCCAGCTGGCCCCCATCCCTCATTCTCTATCTTTTCCAGCTGATTTGAAAGGGCTCTGCCTGCAGGAATCTCTTGTCAGGAGTACTTGTTTCCGGTTTGGCAACCTGCTTGCTGCCACCTGGCTCTCCGACGCGGCCCAACCTGGCTTCCGCCCTCAGTCTGCCCACTCTTGGCTGTTTCGTGCCCCTTCCCCACCCCCACCCCTGGCCCGCGCCTGGCTTGGCCCTCCTCCGTTTTCCTCAGAGCTCACCCCAGTGCACCAGCCCCTGCCTGTCCCCGATCACTAATCTCTCCATCAGCAGCTTCTCTTCAACCGCACTGCCCACAGAACCAAGTGCTTTGTCGATGAAAAAGCCCTTTGGGGGCAAACACAGGAAATTAAAGACTCTGAGCGCAGTAAAAAAAAATCCATGCTTTTTCATGGATTTCTGCAATCCAATTGCTTTGGCTTCTGCTGGCTGTCTGGATCTGCTGGTCTTTGCTCACACCCATGGGGGGCTGTTCGGTGGGGGCGTTGTTAACAAGGGAGGCCTCTGCTGGGATTCTGCTGCCCACAGTGCATGCCTTTGGGCCCGCGAGGCTGGCCACTGGGCCACCAGGTGTCCTTAGCAAAAGGGAGCGCTGAGGCCTGTCAGAGGCTACCACACCCGGTGGGGATTGTGGATGGCCAGCCGAGAAGAGCGTGCCCCGCTGCAGGGGAGGGAGGCCGGCAAGGCCGCTGGGCTTTGTGACTGAGCGTCCCGTGTGGACGGAGGGGCCTCCTGCAGGATCACGAGGGAACCACGGCCACACCTTCTAGACCCAGCAGGTTAGTGCTGCTTTCAGTGGTTTTGCTACTCAGTCTGTGTGATGAGGGGGTTGGGTCAGTGGGGCTTAGGGTGACTTCCGGGCGTAACCGGTGCAACCAATGTTAGTAGAGCTCCATCCACGTGACAGAACTTTCAGGAGCCTCGACGAATAGGGCCCAGGGCTCTGAATCGACCAGGCAGCAGCTGCCCCCCCTCACCCCCTGAGGCTGGCCACTGCCCAGACCAGACTCAGCCTGCAGCCCAGCGGCAAGCTCACTGGCCCAGAGCTTTGGAGGCCCCCATGCTTCCCGGGGGCCTCAGGAACCCTGGGCTCAGGTGGGCATCTTCTCTGAGACCCCCGAGATTCCATCCACTGAGGGCATTTCGCATTGTGGCTGGGCTTCACACACTGGGCCACTGAGAAGGCAGGCCAGGTACTGGGGGAAGGGAGGCAAGGGACGCCCTACAGGGAGGTGGCAGAGTACAAGGAGATGTGGCCTCGATTTGGGACCCTGTCTTATTATCGAGGGGGACAGGGTCAGCAAGACGAGGAAGCGCAGGGCTTTGGGGTAGGGTGCCTGGAGGACGTCTTCGAGTTCTCGGGCCCTGCCAGCACCCCTGGGTGAGGGACTGTGGGGGAAGTCGCAGCTGGCCCTGGAAAAAACCTCCACCTCAGGGCTCTGGGAGGTGGCCACAGGTCAGGCATTGGGAGAGCAACTCCCACAGGCAAGACAGGCCATCCTGGCCTCAGGGGAACGGCAGCAGGCATGGGGCTGGAGAACTTGTTAGCATCCCAGTATCCAAGTGGCCAGGTTTCTAGGCTCAGCCAGGGCACATGGGCTCCAAGGTGCCATTCACTCATCTACGCACACAGCTAGGAAACACTTTCTGGTGGCCCGTCCTTTACCCTCTACCTCCCGTTCTCACTGACCTCCTGCCCTAGGGGCTCCTCCTGCACCCGCTGGCCGTGGACTGGCCCTGCGTCAGGCACTTCTCCTTGGCCCCGTGTAGGACCTTTCACATCTGCTCCTGGCACCCCAGGTGGAGTAACTGGCTCCTCACCTTGTAGACAGTCACTACAGGAGCCGGTTCTCAAAGCCCTCTCCCCCGACAGCCGACAACACCGGTGGCCAGAAACCTCACTGTCACGACGAACCGACAGCCCTTCTCCGCACCTGTCCGGCACGGAAGTTGTACTTGCTTGAACATAGTGGAAGACAAGGGAACCCATACGCACTCAGCGCCTTGGTCAGGCGGTTTTCCTATGAACTCGCACCCTTCTGAATTTGTGACAATCCTGTTTACAGCCGAGGTAGCTAACATTTACTATTGCCTCTTGCTGCGTTCTAGGCTTTATACTAAGTGATTTGTAGGTGAAGACTCAGCCTCAGAACTGAAAGTACTCGGAACTTGCCGGTGTCGTGTAGAGCATGGCAGTGTAGACATGCACCCCGGGTCTGGCTGACCCTCGGCGCCTGCCACCTTGGCCTCCCAGAGCAGATACTGGCCGTGTGCTGTGGGGATCTGGCTGACGGATGGAAGTGTTTGCTGTGAAGAGATGCTGGGGCTGGGGCGCCCCCCCCGGCCTGTCTGTACACTGCTCGTTCCCACTGGCCTCTGCCCTCGTGAGCCGTGGGTGCCTCCCGACTCGAATGCTATGGGCTTTTTCCTTTTGGGCTCTCACTCGTGTCCAGCATGTCCCTCTATAAGCGTCCAAGAGCAGAGGGGATTTCTGGGTGCCCCGCATCTCTCTGCCCCCCCTCCCTGGCCCTTCCTCTCACCCGATGTGAAGAACAGCAGAGGGAAGGCAGAGGAGAAGTGCTCCGTACATTCTTTTCACTTCACTGAGCACTTCGGGCTCACTCAGTGTCCTGTCTTGGTGGGGTTGAATATAGCAGTGTCCCCAACTTCCGGGTGTGGACCAGTACTGGTCTGTGGCCTGTTAGGAACTGGGCCACACAGCAGGAGGTGAGCGGTGGGCGAGCAGTGAGCCTTCGTCTGCATCTGCAGGCCGCTCCCCAGCGCTGGCATCACCTCACCGCCTCAGCTCCGCCTCAGACCCTCAGGCATTAGATTCTCATAGAAGCCCCGGTCCCTGGTGCCAAAAAGGTTGGGGACCACTGGAATATAGCCATTCTGTTTAACAGATGGGCAAGCTGAGGCCCGGAAAACAAAATGGCTGGAGAGAAACAAGGTGGTAGGTGTCCCGAGGACTCGCATGGGTCACGGGGCAGCCTGGCCTGGCACTGGCGGGCAGGGCCACTGGCTGCAGTGACATCCTCGTGGAGTTGCCTTGGGCAGGGCTCCCTCCCAGGAGGGCAGATGAAGCCCCCTCTCTAGCAGGTCGAGAACAGCTCCCTGAGTGGCAGGCAGGTGGTCCCAGGAAGGAGGGAGGAAAGGACAGGGGTTGGGGTGGGGGAGTGGGGGGTGGGAGGGAGAAGAGCCAGTTTTGTCACTCCAAAGCCCCGGTACATCTGAGAGATCGACTGAGCATCCAGTTCGGTTCTCCGCATTCCCTATGAGGACTGTGACGGGGATGGATGGCTGGGCAGTTGCTGAGTGTTACCTGCTCGTTCTCATTCCCCAGCGGGGCCCAGGAAGTGTGAGAGGGCCCGCGGTCGATGTGACCTGCCGATCGATCCTTTTCTCACTCCATACTCCTTCCCTCGGCCGCCGTCCACCCCTGCGGTTTCAGTCACTACCATCCACACCAGCGGGTCTCCGTCCCCGGCTGCATGGGAGAGTGAGAATCACCCGGGAGCTATGAAGAATGCTGACGCCAGGCCCCGCCCCAGACCCGACAGATCAGCATCTCTGGGCTTGGGCCCAGGTATCGAAGAAATTTCTTAAATGCTCTTGTGCAGTCAGGGTCAAGAACTGATTCATCCTCTGGTGATACTTTCTTCCGACACTGATCCCTCTTCTAAGCTCTTTACCTGCTCCCTGGACATCTTTCCTGTTTCCTCTTAAGGTACCTCACACTCAGCTTGTCCAAGTAGCTTAAAAACACTCTGAGGTGTGGGATTAGCTCCTTGTAATAGTGAGGCAACTATTGTCACTCCATTGAATAGATGGGGAAATCGAGGTCCATGAACGGGATTTGGGTGACGATAACACTTCTCAGCTGCACTAATTCTCCCCACTTGTTTCTTGTGCTTCCCTGAGAAGAAGAGAAAACTAATGTTGAGACGCCAGAAAGCTGACAAGCTGGCTGTATGTTAGCTGGAGCTGGTAGGTTTTGGACAGGACAGAGACCTAAACTCACATCTCCAGACTTTCAGTCTGTCTGACATCTGTTCCTACCTCTTCTGGCTGCTTCATTTCTTCCTGGCAGGTGTTCAGATTAGTTCCCACCTAGATTCTCATTTCTCCACCAGTTTCTTCAGAACCCTGCTTTTACTAATTTTCAGCTGTTCCATGTGTGAAGCAGCTAATTCATGCTAAAGTGTTAATGACCGATAATGGCTCTCAATACATTCTTCCCTCTCCAGAGGGTTTTACATATTTTTAAATTGAACAATAACAATACAAAATTCCTCTTATGGGGATTGCGCTCGGACTCATTTATCTTATTTCTTCTCAGCCCCAGCCCCACCCTTTTCTGCCTGTTGCCGCTGCCTCAGGCCTTTTAGCCCTTCCCCATCTGTCTTCTGAGCTGTGGGTTTCTAACTGGTCTCCCTACCTCCAAAACATAGTCCGTCCTGCTGCCTGAAAGATTCCGTTGAACACCCCTTGCTTTAAACTCTTCCCTGGCTCCGCACCCTCCATGAATAAACAGTCTCTTGGTGTCGTTCTTCCCACATCTCATGCTGGGACACGTCTCTGTGCAGTCAGCTGTCAGTCTCTGTGTCTGTCACCCAATTTCAGGGAGAGTTGCCAAGCCCTCCAACTGTATTCCTTCACCCTTTCCTACCTGCCTTTCCTTGGGAGCCCCCTCAAAATTTAGCCTGAGTAGTTTTCATTTAAACTCTTCGCTTCTCACACACAGCCTAGAGGTTGGATAAACAAGCCATTCCCTTTGCAAGTGCTGCATGGGCAATCCCTCCAAATAGTTCTCGAGTGGGTAGAGCATGGGCCACGCTGCAGATGAATGGGAGTGTTTTTAATGGCACAACATCTGGGCAATGCCCCTGGCATTGAGTACACTGTAGACTGAGCTAACTGGTTTGTATCGCAAAGGGACAGCCTGGCAATGAAGAAGAAGTAACCTCACCAAAACTCCCACCTAGCAAAATGAGTGCGGGGCTCTGTGGCAGCTGTATCCGTTGGAAGCAGTGTTATGCAGGTAGATGGCAGATCCCTCACCGGCACGCGAGAGCTCTCCACACTGCGTACTCACTTTTCACCCAAAGAGAGTGAGTCATGGTGGAGAGATTTGGGTGAGGCACGGAAGAAGGGAGGCTGCTGGGGGAGTCTGCGACCCTCACGTCCTGTGGTCATACGGGCCACACTGCCCCCTGTAGTGAAGTTGGCACGGCACCCAAAATATGAGCTACGGTCTCTGCCTTCTGCACCTAGGTGATTGAAGCTCTGAAAGGTCTGTGGGTCCATCCGTCCTTTCCAGACAGGTTTCCTTGACCTGTGTCGGGGTGAGCAGGAGCGACGTGTTAAATGACTCAGGGGGCTCTTCCAGCTCTGCGGTGGGGAGCAGAGGCAGGGGCCCCTCTACCTGAGAGTTGCTAAAGGGAGAGGTAGGGAACACATACAGACTCAGACTTATTTGCGATTTGGAAAGTTAACAGAGTTCTTCCTCCAAAAGCTCCAGGCTTCTTAAGGAAAAACAATGGCCTCTTCCGAGACGCTAAAACCAGCCACGGTGAAACCAAGACGGTGGGGGGCAGACACAGAAGGGAGAAAAGAGTGACGTTGAGAGAAGAGAGGAAAAAGGCCTGAGAGATGTCATGGTGCGCGTGGCCGCTGCCAGGCTGACGGTATTCATCAGTTCAACATCTTCATTTGTCAAAGTCATCAAGGTCAACAGCCCCATGGCTATCTCCAGCTCCGACACCGTGAAGGCCCTTCCACAGTCGCTCACCTGACTGTCTCACCAGAATCCGCATCTCCATGCCAACAGTATCTTGACTCTGGGTCAGGTTAACCCCTGACCTCCTTCTCACATTAGAAAGAGCTCAGGGTGGAGCAGAACTGCTTGTGGACAGAAGACCTTCCTCACACCAGGGAGAAGGGGAGCCGGCTGGCTCTGGGCTCGAGGGCAGAGTTCGGCTAGGTCTGTAGCTGTGAATTTCCAAAAGCCAGTGTGTCTCAGGGGCTCTATTCTACCCTTGTAAGGAATCCTACTGGTCTTTTGGATGTGGATTCTTTGAGATGAGTCCTATTTTCAGAGATGGATGGGTTTATTAAGTATCATTTGGAGGACTCTGTTGATGAGATCAGGGCTTGGTCTCGGGTTAAGGGTAGAGGTTAGAGGTCAGTGTGTGACCGGGGCAGGTCTTCCTCTGACACTGAGATTAGAGGCTAATTTGAGACAAGGTCAGGGTTCGGCGTCCAGCGTGGGTCAAAGCGCTAACCTGGGTTGAATCAGTTCTCGGGATAGAAGTAGTGTCAGGTGTCCATTAACTGAACCTCCATTTTATATCCAAAATTTCTTACAAAGTACCACCATTTTACGCTGGGCCAATCCATTTTCCTGATGGATTCCTGCATCCTCTAGCCTTGCCACCATCTTCCTTTTAGCCCTTAGTGCCCCGGGGCTCAAGATACAGCCGTACTCTTGCTCAGAACAAGATGGATGGATGACCCTCTAAATTCAAAGCCCTCTGCAGCTTGAGCTTGCAGTTGGAGGAGAGGCCGCTGCCAGGCCTGGTGCTCAGCCAGCCCTGGCAGCTGGATGGCTAGCTGTAATGGGATTAGGGCTGGCCATGCCCGCCCCCTTACATGCCACCCCGAAGCCCTCCCTCCCTACCTCTCCCTGCATCCTGATTAGGATGCAGCTCTCAGCAATACTTACCCAGCCAACCTCATTGTCTCAGCCAGTCCAGTGCCTAGCAACCCTCACTGGGAGCCCTTTCCCACCGCTGTCCTAGCCGCTCTCCCTGTCCCTCACTGTGAGCACTGGCACTTGTGTTTTATCGCTGCAAGGAAGCCAGTGAAGCAAAGCCAGCTGGTCTCACCAGATTCTCCCAATGACCCCGATTCTAAAACTCTTCTGAAATTCGGGCCTCCTTTCCAAGATTCCTAGGTCTTATCAGCAATTCTCAGGTTATATGCTAAGATGCCAGAACGTCAGGGAATTCCAGAATCCCCTTTTGGAATTCTACGAGTCCTGGAGTCCATTCGAGGAATCCATGAACTCCAAAATTCCAGGATTTTATGGTACAGGCCTCAGACCATTTAATCGTATTCTGGAATGTGATCATTCTATTACAGAAGGGCTGTGGTTCCAGAAATGAAGTCTGTTGTCATGAATCAGGGTGACAGAGGCTAGAAAATGGTGAGGGCACAGAAGTCACATTTTTTTTTTCTTCGTAAATTAGAACTTCTGAAAGGAGCAGAGGGAAAGACAATGGTCTCCTTGGAAAAGGGAAAGGAATTCACTGATTGATTCGACACTGTCCAACCCCCTGGAGGTGCTGGAAATAGAGCAACGAGTAAAGACAGACCCTGCCCTCAAGCAGCATCCATCCTCTTGGGGGACAAGCACTAAAGAAGGGGACAAAAAGTATGCAGCGTGTCAGAGAGCGACGGGCGCTGTAAAGAAAAACAGCGATCAAAGAAACGATTGATTCATACTTAATTGTGCTTCCTCTGTGCTAAACACTGCTCTAAGGCTTTAACATGTATTGACTGATTGAAATTTTATAATATTAAAAATTAGATGCTACTGTTTAGTCCCATTTTGTAGACGAGAGAACTGAGGTACAGAAGGCTAAACGGTGGCAGAGACAGGATTTGAACCCAGCAGTCTGGCTCCGAAATCTGCCCTTCGCTTCTGTGCTGTACTGCAGGGGGAGGGGGTGGAGAGTGATGGGGGTGGGGGCTCTCACACAGGGAGGGCAGGGACATTTGACCAGAGACCTACAGAGGTGAGGGGGTGATGCGTATGCATACCTGGGGAAGGACGCTCCCCCGGAGAGCGAGGCAGGTCTGGCTTCCATCATGGGGTACCCATGTTCTCTGTGGCTCGAAAAAGCCTTCCCCAGCGAGTCTGGTGGGAGGGGTCAGGCTCACAGAGACGCTCAACTCTGCAGTCATCAAAGACCCCTTTGCCCGCCCTGGTCAGATTCGCCTGTGTCCTCTCCTCCCTGGTCACATAGACAGCTCCCCTTCTATGCACAAAAGTGTCTTCAGAACACAAAGGAAAGAACGAAAGAAACAGTCCCCTTGTGACAGGATTAATCAGACTGGCTAATTATGAGTAATTAGAGACAGCTCCCCACTTGACGCCCAGTGTGAAGCGGAGTGATGACTTAATCCCCCTGGGATGGAATGGAGAGTGATGGGCAGAGGCACGGGGAAGTGGCCAAGCAGCCTTGACCGTCCCGCACACCTGGCCTCCTGATGCTGCTCTTGGTCAGTTCTGCCTGCAGACATGGGCAGCACAGTGTAGGAAAGAAAGCATCAAGGACATCAGACTAAAGCCGGTAAGCCTGTGAGTCTGGCTTTGTGACAGTGCTAGCAACGCTCTTAAAGCAAGGTACTTCACCTGCCTGACACTTGGTCTCTTTCTTCATCTGTAAACATCGGGTGACCATAATCTCTAATCATGCAGCTTTTTGATGATTCGAGGAGCTAGTAAGATACGCCAACGTGGTGCCTGGCAGATAGTCGGTGTTCAGCAAATGGTTCAGTAAATGCTATCATTGTTTCAGCTGTGTCATCTGTTGCCTTGGATGACTCGAAACGGTACTTTCCCACCCATACAATGGAGGTAGGGGCTGGTGACTCACTTATTCAATCAATCAATCAATCAATCACTATTTCTTGAGTTTTATGCCAAGCACTGGGGACGAACAAGACCAACACAGGCTCTGACCTCAGGAAGCTTTGGTCACCGGGTTGTCCCCACCCCATCCCTCATCTTCTAGTCTCTAGGTGACAGAGATTGCGACAGAATTGCAGGGCCCTGTGATTCCCGCCCCTCGGTGCACAAGCCCAGACAAACCCCTCCTCCTGAATGCAGACGAGACCTATACATGTAATGGGATTTTACTTTTCTGGTTAGGCCAGTTATGTGGCGAAGGGGAAGGGCTGAGAGGGCTTGAGCTAATCAGGGGAGCCTCTGAAAAGAGGGGCTAGAGGTCAAAGGGAAAGGCAGAGTCCCCCTTCTGGTGGATGTGAAGAAGTCCAAGCTGTGGAGAGCTGAGGGCTCCGGCCCCATGACCATGAGGAACAGGCTCTGTGACAATGTTGCAAAGACCCCGAGCCTTGGACGAGCCCCCAGGCTCCGCTGACACTATGATCGCAGTCTTGTGACACTCTGAGCAGGGGACCCGACCTGTACTCCTGCTTCAGGGAAACTGTGAGATCATCAATCTGTGCGTTTTAAGCTGCTAAGTTTGTGGGAACTTGTCAGAGAGCGATAGATACTGATATACAAACCCTGCCCCCGGTGTGTGCAAAGCCTCGGGTCCACCCCATCCCACTGGCTCCAACTGCCTTCCCAGCCCCCGCTCAGGGCCTAGAGGCCCCCACCTCACCACCCTGTACCCCGGTGAATTCCTTGCAGACATGATCCTATCAGCCATGGCAAAGGATTGTTTCATCAGCTGCCAAGCTATTCCCAAAGTTGGTCGTCAAAGAACGGTCTATTTGCCCTACTTTTAATATAATGATCAGCATCGTTTGCACGACACCAAGTCAAGGCTCAGCTTGTCACGGGCCCCCCGTTGTCCCGAGATGCTTTGCTGGGAACTGCTGCACCCGTGCCTCTTGGTTTCTGCCTCTTCCATATGAATTACCTGTAATTTCCACACCTCCGTGTTGGCTGTGGCCCACGTTAAAGTCAGGACTTGGAGCCAGGCCCACAGTTATTTTCAAGGCAGATAAGTCAGGCTCTGAGGAAACTGGAGCATCAGCAAGTGAGACCTGGCCTCGACGGTGGGACCCGCAAGGAGGAGGGGAAGGCAGGCAGCGGAGGCGCGGGCACCCGCCCCCAACGGGAGCTGGAGCCAGATCGAGAGCAGCGGACAAGCCCCTAACAGTCGGAGAGCAAGGCACGTGCGACGTGGCTCTTGAACACTCACACGATGTGGCCCATTTGGAGGATGCCCAGGAGGGGTCTTTTCCGCAGCAGAACCCTGCACTGTAGGTCCACGGTGTGCCCAAGACAGAGGAGAGTCGAGGGGGGAGCAGAGCCCTGTGGACAGAGACAGGTTCCAGATGAGAAATAGCACATTCCCCTGCAGGGTATCCAGCTCCCACGGTTAAACAGCTGAGTCCCTGGCGAGGGGACTATGCAAGGTGAGTAAGTGTCACTGTCTGATGAGAACTGTCTGACAGCCGTGAAGCTTTGCCTCCAGGCAATTCTGCGGAGAGAAACCATCTCTGTCTCGCTAGAGATGTAGTTTCATACCGCAGAGCCGTGGATGGCGCCCTTGTGGGTGCACGTGTGCGTGCTCGGACCCTCTGGGAATGCACCTCCGGGCACGCGTTGACGGACCTGCACGTTTGTGTACGCAGCGGAGACTCACGCACAGCGATAAGTACGCACATCCGGGCGTATGTTGATCTGGACACAGGGCAGCATCTGCGTCTTATGCACATCGGCAAGGAGATTGAGGCGCCTGGCTCTTCGCTCACTTTTACTCCAGCCTTCCAGGGGTCACTTCTTTTGCCACCCCATTTCCAATACTCCCATTCTGTTCAGCTCCCTGGAAGTGTCTCGCCTTCTAGGAGGGATCCTGGTTCAGGGCAGAGAGCACAGGGCACAAAAACAAAAGCCAAGAGGCCTGATACGTGGCTGCAGTTCTGCCACAGTCAGCCTGGCCTCTTTAAGCCAGTCATTTCTGTTCTCCGAGCCTCGTTTACTTCATCCGTGGAATGGGGCACGTGGGCACTTAGAATTTAGGGTTCTAAATCCCTGGTCCCTTGATCTCATCTCGCCTACTCTGGACAGTCTTTCCCTTGCTCATCCTTATCCACTGTCACGTCCTGTGGGAGGAAGGGGGTGGGGCAGAAGCTCTACAGACTCCTCAGCTCTGTGGCGCTCCCGGGAGGCCTGAAAGCGGGTTTCCCTTCCTCCTGTACTCCAGGCTTCTGTGAGGCAGCTGCGCGGATTTCTAGATCTTCTGGAGCACAGCTTGAAAAGCCCAGATCTGGGCAGTCTCACATTTATGACTGCCATGCTTCCTCAGGGAATCCCTGGGGTCTGGAGGCCCAGTGTCCACGGGTAATTGACAAGGTTGGAGACGGCACAGTTCAGATGATGAGGCTGCCGTGTCCTGGATGACGGTGCATCTGACCTGCTGTAGCTGCTTCCGGAAGGGTGCACTTCCAGGGAGCCCAGGCTCTGCCACCTGCAATGTCCCTGCGTCTGAGGATCGGGGAAAGAGGACCTTTGTGGGGCAAGGGGCATGGCTCGCATGGCTGTGGGGGGCTCGGGGTTTAAACCGTCCCGACTGGTGCCCTGTTGTGTCTGCAGGCCTCCGGTGGTCACTCCCCGAGGCCCCTGGGGCCCTTCGGAGTCTCCTCGGCCGTCTGACTCTGGCACCAAGGCAGGAGGTGATCAGACGTTCCCCAGAGCTGCGCAGTCTAGGCCTCTGGCTCCCACTGGCTTGAGCGAGAAGTAACCCAGGATCAGCAGTCTGCTGCTCCATAGGAAGAAGCACATTCTGCACAGCCCGGCATTCAAAGCCATGACATTCCCCAGATGTGAATTACATGCGCTAATGCACACAAGGCAGTTGCTCCCCATCCTTTTTATGCCCTGGAGAAAGCTAGATACAAACATTAATACAGTTCCTGGGGGAATGGAGCAAGCTGCTTATGGCTACCTGGGGGACTGAGGGACAGTATCTCAGCACTCCTCAAACGGGTTGTGGACATTTGGGCATGCCACCTTGGGATACTCACCTGCAAAGCATTTAGCAGAAGGCCTGCGACAGTGGGTCTGACCCTTGGCTATATGTTTCAATCCCCAGGGGAGCTTTAGAAAATACTTCGGCTCAGGCGTCACCACAGACCCATTGTCTAATGATCTTGGATGGGGAGGTCCAGGCATGACTAGATTTTGCAAGCTCTCCAAGGATTTTGTAGCACCAGCAGGTTTGAGAAGCAATGGGCCAGGACAAGGGGATTGCCCAAAATGCCACCTATTTGCAGTAAAACCCCCCAGGTGTCCTGGAACCTGCTGTTGTTCTCCTTGCCGGACTCCCATAAGGGCTGGGTGGGGTAGGTGGGGGGGGTAGGCCTGGGACTCGCAGAGGGACCTGCTGCTCAGGAGAGATGAACGCTGGGTAGGGCAGCCTGGCATCCATCTCCCTCAGCTGCGTCTTGGAAAATTGAATTAAAACTCATATTTTTTTTAGCTGCTGCCCGCCTGGCTGGCTGGCTTGTGGAAGGGATCTGAGGCAGTGAGCACCTCAGGGAAGGGAAAAGCTGTTGAGAACCCCCAGCCTCTCTCCCTAGGGGACAGAAGGCAATGCAATGGGTCTTCTGGGAGAAGACCATTCCCAAAGGTGGCTCCTTCGGCCTCTCGTCTTCCTGAAGCCAGGTGGGCAGGGTGAGAATGGATGGGCTGGCTTGGAGGATGAGGGAGGCTCTGGCCCTGTCCTTGGGAGGCCCAGTCTGGGGGAACACGTAGCTCCTGCTGAAGGAGGTCCAAGATTGTTTCCTGAACGGGCAGAGGACGGTCCAGAGAACAAACAGTCCAGGGCACGACAGCTCAGCGTGGGCCTCCAGCATGATGGGGGCTGACCAGGTGGAACATGCTAAGCCGGGCCCCTAGACTCAAGCCTCAGTCCCCAATATGAGAGGTAAGTTACCCACATGTCCTCGGTCTAGCCCGGTGGCCTGTCCGCGCTCAGGCATTTTTTTTTTCCCCCACAGAGAAGGAGGCTAGACAAGGCCCTGAATCCCAGCTCTGATGTTCACTTCTGTGCTACCTCCAGGCCAACGCTACAGGTGGGTCAGATTAGATCGATCCACAAGGACCTCTAGCCCAGGTAGCAAGCACCTGGGGAGATTAGAGAGGCGCCCCCCCCACCCCAGGACTGACTAGAAACAGTGCTCCTTTTGGGTGGGCTGCATGCCTGGCAGTGGACAGAGCAGGAGCTGGATTTCTAACCCCACTCGCCCCTTGGCCAAGTCCCTCTTGTGTGGGGCATGAATTGCACAGTGGCACCTGGGGCCCTGACTGTTCCTGAGCTGTGGCCAGCTAGGAGCTCACCTTCCACCAGGGTCCATGAAGGGGTGAAGGGAGTGGGAGCAGAGCAGGGCTGAACTTCTCCCCTGGCCCAGGCAGAGAGGAAGGTGTGCTGAAGTCGTGCACCGTGCCGGCCTGCTCACCGCCCACACCATGCCAGGCATCTGGGGACGCAGAACAGAGCAGGGGACCCAGAACCCAGAGTGGGCCCTGGAGAACGCAGACCGTGGAATAAACTGGAACTGCATGGAGACCCCAGAGCCCAGGGGATGGGCCTCCTCGCAGACATTTCCAGAATGAACTGGCCTGCAGTTGGTGACTCTGATCTCCACCCATCCTTACGCTCTCGGGTTCCCCACACCCCTCGCTCCATGCTCCCCTCCTGTCGCTGAGGCGAGGCTCCTGACAGCCTTTCCTCCCCTCTAATGACATTTCACAGTTTACAGAGCACTTTCACACACAGCATCTCATTTGATCTTCACAACCCTGGCTGGAGGCAGATGAAGAAAGCAGGCTCCTGGGGGCTGGGGTGACAAGCTAGGAGGGGGTGTAGCTAGGTCCAGAGGGAAGACCTGTCTGTCTGTCTGTCTGACTCTGGCATGATACCTGGCCCTCCTCTCTCCAGAGGGGTCTCACTGCTTTTCTTGATACAGAGAAGGACTGATGTTCTCCTCCTCCAGGAAGTTTTCCTGGACTGAGAGGAATGTGAATCATGCAGCTCAGCACTGTGGTGTACCAGCGGGGCCAGGGTTCACTGTGCAGTAGAAGGAAACTGTCAACTTGCCATGTGGGCCTGGGAAGCTGCTCACACCTTTCTGGGGCCTCAGATACATCCTTTAACTTTTCATTACGGGCTCTTGCTCTATCTTCCAGTGCTCTTCTCCTCCGCTAAACTGAAATCTGCGAGGAAAGTCTCAAGTCTGCTTCTCGTCCTATTTCTTCCTTGAGGCTTCTCCATAAGGCGCCCACAGCCGAGACTTCGGCTCACGGGGAGGCTGGACAATAACTGACCTGAGTTGCCAAAAGATAGATGAGGGTGTGGGGGGAGCTCTTGGGATGCTGCTGCCTGGGGTAGTGACCGGAAACAGAGCAGGGGCAGGTGGCCGCCATGGGATGGGGGAGGCGGGTACAGGGAAGTGCTTTGCCTGGGGTGAGTTCTCAGGCTTGGATCCACCACTGACTGGTTACGTGACCTTTACCTAGTTGATTCCCCTCATTAAGCCTCAGTTTCCTGGTCTGTAGTAGGAGGAGCATAATAACAGTAGCAATAGAAATTTATTCATCACTGAAGAAATAAAATTGGTGAAAATCTGCATAGGGGTGTGTGTACCAATCTTCTTTAATGCTGCCGTCCAGACTAGTGAAGAAGCTGAGGCTCAGAGACGTCAGGTCACCTGCCCAAGCTCACAGAGCTGGCCCCGGCTCAGCGGAGGTGGGAGCCCAGTCAGTCCGACTCTAGAGCAGTGTCATTTTAAATTGCTGTAGGCTCCTCTGTATGACCCCCACCCCTTTTCTTGCCATAGAGGTGTTCTCTACCAGATCACGCTTGAAGACATCCAGGCAGGCACCCCCAAGCTAGCTGATCTTCCCAGGCCAGGACGTGGGGCAAGGAAGACCCTAGGAGAGTAAGGTAAGGAAGGCTTCCTGGAGGAGGAGGAACAGGCTCTGACTGAAACGCAAGGATGTGAGAGGGAGAAAGAACAGGGCTTTCTCGCTCTGGGTAACCTGGGGTTGATGGAAAAGAGGGTGGTGGCCCCAGGGAAGGCCAGACTGAGCCTCAGGAGGCGTGAGTGAGACCGAGCGGGGTTCCCTCCTCCGCATCCTCACCCCCCTGGTCCGTGCCGCGGCTTCTGCTGGAGTCTGCCTCCCGGTGAAGCGAAACCGGCGGGTGGGGTCCGGCTCCCCACTACCACCGCCCCCCCCCCGGCCTAACCCCTCCCCCGGACGCCCATTGGCCTGCACCCCACCCCGAGCCTGCGAAGCGCGCGGGGGAGGTGGTGGTCCGCCGCCTCCCTCCCGCCCCGGGCCTGGCTTCGCGGTGGAGGCGGCGCCTCTCCCGCAGGGCAGAGCGGCTGGGCGGGCGCGGGGCCCGGGGCGGGCGCGGCCGGCGGGGGACGCCGCGCTTCGGCCTCCGGTGGTGACTGACAGCGGCGGCTCCAGGCGAACGCGGTCCCCGTGTGCGCACACGCACACGCCGCCGCGCAGGGACCCACGGCAGCGGCCGCCGGCGGACACACGGACGCGAGACCCGGGCTCGGCGCGCGCCCCTGGGCGCACACGCTCCGCACCCGCGGGCGGCGCGGGGAGCGCACTCCGCGCAGCGTCTGCCCCGGGCCGGCCCGCAGCGCGCAGCCCCGCGACGAGGCCCCGCCGGGAGCAGGTAAGGGCCGCCCCTGTCCCTCCACGCTCGGTGCCCCTGTCTCCAGACTCCAGAACCGTCGCCGCTTGGTGACTGCGGGCGCCCTCCTCCCGCTCGGCGGTCTCCGCACGCCGCGCCATCCGCCGACGGAGAGCGGGCCAGGGGGCCAGGGCAGCGCGGGGCCAGCCCTGCGGATCTGAAACGAACCCCCCTTCGCCGCTGCTGCCTTCCTGCGCGACACACTGACATCCCTCCCCCGCAGAGGTCGGAGGCGACCGATCCGCGCAGCCCCCAGGGGGTGGGGTCGGCCTAGCTACCTCGCGCCCCTTCCGGTGCCAGAGGGGAGGACCAGGGCTGGGAAGGCGCTGCGGCGGACCCTTAGCGACCCGGAGGGACCTGTCTCCCTACTCCCAGGGCGGACCGACGCACCTACGCGAATTGGCTGGCAAGGAACGCTCTAGGGTCCCCGGGGGCCGGACACCGCAGTCCTCAGGGGGTTTGCAGGGTGAGCAAGCGATGTGTTCAGCAGGGGATGATGTGGGCAGCATACAACGCCCCCCTATGGTGACACATTCGGGGTCGTTCCTAGGAACCTCTTCTCTCGGATTCTCGCGACGTGGAGGGGCTGGGGTCCAATAGCTTTGGAGGTCCCGCAAGGAAACGTTCTCCAGGGGCCTGTGGGAGAGGGCACCTGCCTCGGGGACTGTCGTGGACGCCCCCCTCCCCCCAGACCCTGCTGGCCGCCTTAAAGGCACAGGTTCCTGCGGCAGGTGCGGGAGGGGGCCACATCCTGGCGGGACCTTGGCGGGTTGAGGAGTCAGAAGGGGCCAGGGCGCCAGTGGATAGAGCTGGACGCTCAGGAGGCAGCCGGGCCAGAAGCCACTGACTGTATTTCACGTGGAGCTGGGGAGTGGAGCCTCATCCTTGGTCGGAGCTCAGGCTCCCTTTGTAAACGCTGGGGGAGGTGGTCAATCTCTGAGCATCTCCTGGCCGTTTCTGAGCTTTGAGCATTAAGTGCGTCAGTTGCCTGTCTTTACCTTCCCCAGCCTGGCAGTGTCCACGAAGCCACCCCCTCCAACTGCCTACCCCCCAAAACACAGACACACATCTGGTGAGCAGCCCTGTGTGTGTGGCAGGGGAGGGGGCCGCTGGGCATGGGGAGGGGGCTACACACAGTCGGTGGGGGCAGCTCTCCTCGGGGCTGCTGTTGGGCAGAGACAGACGAGCATCCTGGAGGTCAGAGCTAGAGTCTTCAGAGTGGCTGTAGGATTCAGAAGAGGGTGGAAAACTATGTTTCAGACTTGCGGGGTGGGGTGGGTAGCAGCAGCATCCGGATTTTTCCAAGATGCCTCAGTCTGAGTTTGCTGCTGAGTACAGGTGGGGTTGGGTGGGCAGAGCCCACCGTTTTGAACTGAATCTGGGGCTCCTGTTCCCCACTGACCTTGGGGAGGGCAAGCAGAGGCGCCAGATTGGACGCAGGCCGAAATTAGAATGTACGAATTAGACAGAACACACTGGACAGGCCCTGGGCTGGATCTTCCAACCAATCCATCAACAAGTGTATGCGGGGTGACCAGGGAGCTGGCCAGTCCCTTCGCTCCCCCGCCAAGGGGAGTTCATCCCTGGGGCTGTGTCTGGGACAAGACCCAGAGTCTGTTTGCCCCTGTGTCCTGTGAGGGCAGGTGTCTGTGGAGAACCTCTCAAAGGATCGTTTCCTGAATTCTAAGGATTAATTGGGCCAAAGGCTCCCTGAAGGGCCTGGTCTGTCTCAGGGTCAGGCTGGCAGCGGTTGATTCGGAGAAAGGTTCAGGAGCCACCCTTTCGCATGCGGCCACCCTCTCTGCCATGCTCCTGCTTAGGGACGCTCCCTCAATTTGAGTTGAATAAACAAGCACACAAAATGGGTGTTTACAAATCAGTATATGCAGCTAAGAGACGAGGATAGGCAGGCGCTAGGGCGGCAAGGGGGCTTTCTTCCTGGGGACGTGGCCTCGGGTTGAGTGTCTCAGTCTCTGGCCCCCCAGGGAGGGAGATTTCACTGACCTAGGGCTGGCACTGGTTAAGCAGCGACACCTCGAGCTGTCTGCCAGAGGGAAGAACTCAGGTGTGCCAGGTGTGGAGCATGAGCTGCGCTCAGTGCCTGAAGGCCTTGCTTCCCTGTGGCCACCCAGCACGGGGCCAGCGCCTGGGTGACCGTGGATTTCTTGTCACGGAGGTATGTGAGCAGAGGTCCCGTGCCCGAGGCAGGGGCTGCATGGAGGGCTTTCTACCCTGGGAGGGCGGCAGGCCCGGGAAGCCTCGGCCACCTCGGATCAGAGGAGTCAGAGTCCAGAGTCTGAATGACTGGGCCTCGTGGTCCAGCTGCCTGGCAACACGCAGGCTGGCAGCATCAGCTGCGACATGTTTGTACTGAGCCCTGGATGCCGTCAGAGGCACATGGTGACAGCCACCCCCGCAGTGACACATAAAGTAGGAGTGACACATAGCCGGGGAAGCATATAGGCTTCCCATGACACCTGCCAGAGAGCCGGGACAAACGTGCAGCGGCAGAAAGACAAATGGACATTGGGACACACACCCTCCCGTAGCCCTAGACGCAACTGGGGACTCAGACGTTTGCCCAAGGAAGGTCACGGGAGTCCTGCTTCATGAAAGACCAGGTGCACGTTGAACTGGATGGAGAAAGGGCACGGGTTGCGTGAGACTAGAACGAGGGTTGGCGAAGTTTCCGTACAGGGCCAGGTTGTCAATAGTTTCGGCTTTGCCAGCTACACACTGTCGCAGCTGCCGAATCCTGCTGTTGTAGCGTGGAGGCCACCACGGATGACACGGGAACACGGGCACGGCTGTGTCCTGGTCGGCTTTATTTATGGACACCGAGATCCGCATTTCATACAGGTTTCGTGTGTCGTGAAAAGAGTCTTTTAATTTTTTTCCTCTGAGCACGTAACAATGTTACCATCATTCGTGCTTGGCTCGCTGGCTGTAAAAAAATGGGCGACAGGCTGGGTGTGAGCTGCAGGAAGGGTCTGCCAACCCCTCGCTGGGCTGGAAGGTGAGAGAAGAGAAGTGATTCAAGAGGCCGAAGAAGGCCGGGGCTGAGGACTGAGGGCTGCGAGCCCAAGCCGCTCTGGGCGCCCCGGATGCTGCTCTCCTCTCTGCCTGGAGCTCTGTTTAATGGGTCAGTATCACCAGAGGCTCCCTGCCTGCATCAGCACCCCACCGCAGACAGGCCGCATCCTGTCCCTGTGGTAAATTTCCCACGCTAAAGACGCCTGAAAACCACATGCAAGACTGCAAAAAAAAAAAAAAGAATGACATCACAGCACTTGAGCTCACTGAACAAGCCCCGAGCCTCCTCTCCCATTCGCCCTCTGCATCTGGGTCTGTACCCACCTCCACCAGGCACTCAGCAGAGTTTCCTGGGCCCCGCCTGTGCCAGGTGCTGGGGGCCTCAGAGCTGGCCCACCCATTCTTCGAGGGACTGCTGGTTAATAAAGGTCAGTGCAGACGGAGTGGTGCTCTCTGGCCACCTCTCCACCAGCCACACCCCCTGCCTGGGAGCTGCTCAGGAAACATCAGCCAACTGTCTGCTCCTGGCTTCCTGTTCCCTCCCGCTCTGCCTTCTCCCTCCATCCCTCCCTCTGCCTTCCATCACTTCCCTTCCCACCCTACTCTTTCCCCCCTTCTTTTATCTTCTGTTTCTTCCTTCCCCCTCTTTCCCCTCGTCCTCTTCCCTGGTCCAGGGAGCTCTCCCTGCCAGAGAACTCCTGGAACCCCTCCAGGACAGATGTGCCTGGACGAGCCAGGGTGGAGGGGCTTTGCAATGTGAGCGTGTGAAAGTTTCCTGGTGTCCTGGGGCCTCCCACCCTCACCGGGGAACTGGGGTAGCACCACCAGTGTGCACATGTGTGCTCGACGCGGCCCTTCCTGCCCTGAGCCTGAGGGCCCCAAGTGGGAGATGCAGGGCTTGGGTGAGATCCTAGCTGGGCCCCTTCTGGGGACCTGGCTTCTGTCACCTGCTGTGCGCTCGCCCCTGGGAGCCATGCTCTGAAAGGGGAAGGTTTAAACACCCACGAGGAGCACCAGCATTAATGATTAAACCCGCAGTAGTCAGGATGCCCCTGGTGTCTGGGCCCTGCCCTTTTCAGCTCCACCTACGTACCCTACTGAGGAGTAAGGGGTTCTGAGGGTACCCGCTTCCTTCCCAGACGGAAGTGCAGTTCCTCCCTTTGAGAGGTGAGCCGGGGGTGGGGGGCCGTGTTTCATCTTCAGCCTTCTCTCCCTGGCTCACTGCACTGGGAGGGAGAGAAGGAATTGGGGGTGGGGGCTGCTCGGATTTTATCAATAAAGGGAGCGTGGTCCAGTTCTCCTGGGTCTTCTGTGTGGTGTCCAGGCGTGGCACTGCTGGGTGATGGAGAGGGATGCTGAGCAGGCAGAAGGGTCCCGTAGGAGATGGCCCAGATGACCACAGCCTCGTGAGGGGAGGAGAGGGACCCAGCTGTGTGGCCCCGTGGAAAGGGAGGGTGAGGAGCTGCCCTCCTACTGTGCGGGCTTCTCAGGGCAGAGGGTGGTTTGGAAGTATGAGGTGGGAAGACTCAGAGCTCCCCGCTGGGGGCCTGGACCAGCCTCTGGAGAGGGTTGAGCGCCCCATTCCAGGAGCCGAGCCACCCTCAGCCAGGGAGCAGCAGAAAGGATCCTGCAGAGTGTGGGCAGTGAGGGATGGCTGGAGGGTCACTCGGTCCCCTCCCACTCCATGCAGAAAGTCGGGAGCCCAGTGAGTCACCACTGGCTCCGGTGTGCTGACTGGTGACGCCAGCTTCCTGTGTGCCTGGTGCAGTGGCTCGTCGGAGGACCAGGCTGCTCCTGTCAGTTTCTGCTCCCAGTCAGTCACTGGGCCGATGGGGCCTGGGGCGGGCAGGCCATCCTGAGTCGGGAACGGGGAGCGGGCTCCCCTGCAGCCCAGGTATCTGCCACACATCCCTCCCTTCCCGGAAGGCAGGGGTCCGGGACTTTCCACTGTGCGAACCTCGGGGAGTGTCGCCCCCTCTCTAGTCTCAGTTTCCCCACAGGTCACTCAGCGCCACGGGGAGGTGGTCTTACTGCCCGTTTCGGGTCTGAGATGCTGTGTTTCTGATGACCTCTCCCTACGAAGGGTACTGCAGATATGGGGATATGGGCAGGGGGTAGCAGAAAGCGTGTTCGGCCCCGAGGGCGTGAGAGGGGTGGCTGAGGGGGCACCAGGGCGTTCTGGGCCCGTCTTCCTGTCGTCAGTAACCGAGGCCGGGAGTGCGCGGGCTTTGGCGCCAGGCGGTCGGCCGTATTTGCTGTGTGATCTTGGGGAAGTCGCTGAACCTCTCTGTGCCCCCGTCACCTCGGCTAATAGGCTGCGGATAATGCTAGTCCCTACTTCACAGGTTTGGGCAGGCGAAATGAGTTAATGCGCATTTATTGCTTGGAAGAGCGCCTGACACACACTGAGCGTTTAATAAATGTGAGTCATTAGCAAAGAAAGGTGCAGCTGGCCTGCTGTTCCCATTCTGAATGTGACACAGGCCTCTGGGGGTCGAGGTGACAGCAAGACAGTGCAAACACCTGAACACAAGTGGTAAGGTAATGATAATAGTCAACACGTGCATAGCCCTGCCTGGGAGCCAGGCTGTGTAATATGTTCTATAGTTGACCTGTGTAGATTTGTTGATGCCTCGCAGTAGCATCTATGGAATAGGTATTACTATAATTCCCACTCTACAGGTAATCAAATTGAAGCACAGAAGAGCCAAATGACTTGCTTGAGGCCCTAAGGCTAAAATCTCCAGCAAAATGGTCCCAAGTCCACCACAATAAACATAGAAAATAGAGTTTAATTGTCCTCAGAGCGGTTGCAAAAGCCATTTGCCCCAGCAGAGCCTGGATCCGAGAGAGAAAGAGCCTGGGAATATCGGTGACCGTGTTATCCTGAGCCACGTGAGCCCAGTGTGCCTCCTCAGGAAGGGGAGAGTCTAACCCCAGGTTGCTGGGCCAGGCCCCGTCCTGTGAGAGGGTCACTGGCAGCTTGGGGGAGTCCAGAGGAGGGAGACAGCCAGGACAAGCAGGAGGAGTAGCAGCTGACAGGGGTCTGGGTGGCAGACCCAAGGGACATACCTCAGAAGGCAGAGGCGCCATGCATGTGGCCCGGAACGGTACCAAGTCTGAAGCAGGTGGCCTAAGACTAAACTCTGAGCGCTGTCCAGCAAGGGTGCTGGGAGGGGCTGAGGAGCTAACCATCCTGGAGAGGCTGCAGGAGGTGGTCCTCGAGGTCCCCGCTGAGGGCGGGGGTGGGAAGGTCAGGGCCTGGGAACTCCCAGGTTCTCTCTCACCGGTGTCTGTGTCCAGTTGGGCAGGGGACGGGCTGTAGTGGCCTAAGGGTAAATAAGTGAGGACAACACTGGGCAAAGAGAATGGATCTTAAAAGTTCTCCCCACAAGAAAAAAATTGTAGCTCTATATGGTGATGGATGTTAACCAGATTTATTGTGGTGATCATTTTGCAATACGAACAAATGTGGAATCATTACGTTGTGTGCTTGGAACTAAGATGATGTGTATCAATTATATCTCAAAAAAATAAGAGAGAGGGAGAGAGAGAGGGAGAGGGAGAGAGAGAGGTGGGGGAGGGAGAGAGAGAGAGGGAGAGAGAGAGAGAAGGGGAGAGAGAGAGAGAGAGAGGGAGAGAGGGAGAGAGAGGGAGCGGGAGAGGGGGTGGGGAGGGAGTGAGGGGAGGGAGAGAGAGAGAGAGAGAGGTGGGGAGGGGAAGAGAGAGAGAGGGAGAGGGAGAGGGAGAGAGAGAGGCGGGGGAGGGAGAGAGAGAGAGAGAGAGAGAGAGAGAGAGAGAGAGAGAGATTGCGCGCGCAAAAGCATTGAGAACTCCGGGCCCAGCTCCGGAGGAGGCTTGCCTTGACAGGACCCCAGCCCCTCCACCCTGGGTCCCTGAGCTGGGCCGCACCCCTCTCCTGGCTCACCTCATTGCCTGAGCAGCCTGGTGGCAAAGCAGAGAGCTGGGGGATGGTGGGGCCGGGGCCGCTGCTCCCCTGTGTTTTCAATCCGGGCAGCTGCAGCTGAGGGCAGGGGTGAGCATGCTGCCAGCTTGGCCTCCCGTGTGCGCATGTGTGTGCGCGTGTGTGTGCATGTGCACACACGTTTGCATGTGTGTATGTCTGCGTGTGTACCTGCGCCTGCATCTGAATCCAGATACATTTAATTGTCCCTATATATCTGAATGCCTTTGCACAATGAGTGTGTGCAACTGTGTATTTTGACAGGTATCAATAATCCGATAAACATACCTGAATATCTACGTTGCGGTGTGATTGCGTCTGCACACATCTTTGTTCTCTGTTCTGTGAGCATGCTTCTGTGATGCCGGGAAGGGGAGACAGGGGAGAGAGAGAGAGAGAGAGAGAGAGAGAGAGAGAGAGAGAGAGAGAGAGAGAGACAGAGAGAGAGAGAGAGAGAGAGAAAGGGAAAGAGTGTGTGTGTGTGTGTGTGTGAGAGAGAGAGAGAGAGAGAGAGAGAGAGAGAGGAGAGAGAGAGAGAGAGGCAGGCAGGCAGGCAGGCAGGCAGAGGATCAGAAATCAGCCAGCAAAACACAGACTCTTTCTCTGCTTGCCCACTGCCACCCACTTGACCTCTACAGCAGCCCCCGCCGTGGAGGCCGCTGGCTGTCGTGGCCAGCTCTCTTGGTTCTCCTAAAGGTTATGATCCCACATTACATGAGAGTTACCTGGAGAGCTTTAAACAACACTGATGTCCAGGTACCAGCCCCAGAGAGCCCACTCAGTTGGGCAGGGGTGATTTTAAGTGCTCCCCAGTGGTCTCCTGAGCCCCCCCCCCCGCCCCCACCCGGGCCAGCAGGGCAGGGTGCATCTCGGGACCAGGGCAGGGGGACGCAGCGGTGAGTCTCCATGTGCGGGAGCCCGGTCCCGAAGGAGGGCGTAGTGCTGTGGCAGTCTCAGGGTGTCGCTGAGAGCAGGGAGCTCTGATTCCATCTGAGTGCTCCTCCTCCTCCTCCTCCTCCTCCTGGAAGCGTTCCCTGGGCCCCAGGGTGGAGGTGACCCTCAGGAGACAGAAACAGCGGCTGGCTGATGTTTCTGGTGGCACCTTGCTGGGAGGACAAATGAGACGGTCTTCGAGAAGGGGTGCTGTGTGTCCCCTTGGTGACATAGGCCATTTCCCTGCTCTGGCTCTTGTCTGGGCCCTGCTAGCCACGAAGCAGTCAGAGGAGTCACCTTCCTCTGCTGAGAAAGCTGACCCGCGGAAGCAAAGGGTCTGGATTACGGAGCAGAACGCGGGCCCAGGCTGCTGGCCAAGGCGGCTG
Source organism: Eonycteris spelaea (assembly GCA_003508835.1). Classification (NCBI taxonomy): domain Eukaryota; kingdom Metazoa; phylum Chordata; class Mammalia; order Chiroptera; family Pteropodidae; genus Eonycteris; species Eonycteris spelaea. The sequence continues at coordinate 3,610,395 of PUFA01000036.1, forward strand.
GCACCTTTGCCGGAGGGGCCGATGGGGGCCCCCAGCACTACGCTGGGCTGGGCGGAGGCCTTCCTGACTCCACACCTCAGCTGCCTTTGGCCTGACGTTGTCCCAGGTGTGGGAGAGTCAGCTCCAGATCTCAGAGACCCTCTGTTTTGTGGTGGCTTCCCTCAGCCCTCTGAGAGAGACGGCTTCTAGCATCTGACGGGTGGGTCAGGCAGGTCAGACACGACCTTGGGCTCCCCAGGGATAGTGGAGGTGACTGAGCCCCCTGAGGAACACCAGGGCTGGGTCATGCCAGAGACAGCCCGTGACCACTGGGGGTGTGCAGAGACTAAAGTTGAGTGTCCTGCACAGCCAGTGCCTCGGGGTGTCCAGGGGGTTTGGGGACAGTGCTTCCCCATCCTGCACAGTCCTTCCTGAACTGCCAGGGAGAGATGGGGCCAGCATCTGCATGGCCTTCTGGACTTCACAGAGCACATCTTAGAGATACCCGAGGCCTCCATCAGCATCTCTGAGCGGGCTCTGAGCAGACAGGCCAGCAGGTGGGTAAAATAGGCTCCTTTCATAGAGCCTTCTCGCGGCTGGTTTTCTGTCACCGATTTGGGTGCCTGATTCTCAGTTGAGCTTAGAGAGGGCAGCTTGGAGAGGTAAGGAGAGAGAAGGAGGGATGCGTGGGTGGGTGGAGAGCCAGGGCACAAAGGCCTTGGGGTGACGGCAGCTGTGCCCATGAGTGGGGGTGTGTAAGGACTAATGGTCAGGCTGCAGCCCCCTGGGCTTCCTGACCCAGGCCCATGGGGGTTAGCGGTGGCCCTGACACGGGCCTACTCCATCTTTTTAATAACTTAATAGTAATACAAATACATTTTAAATTACTCTGTGGTATTCCATTGTATGGCTGTGCAGGGCCTGTTAGCAGTGCCTGCTTGACGCGTGCTTTGTTGCCGCATTTTTTGCTGTTGAAGCCATTTTAAATGATGCCGCAGTGAATACCCTTAACATATGCTTCTTTTTGTACAAGTGCAAATGTTTCTCTAGGAGGGAGGCCCAGATGTGGAGTTGTGGGAGGGAAGGACATAGTCGTTAATGATCAGTTTTAGAAGCAGACCCGATTCTTCCCCTGGGAATGTGCCGCCACCACGTCCCCCTCACTCGACTCCCCGAACCTTGCCGTCCCCCGTAGTGGCCCCAGTCCTCACGGACTGCCCCTCTTGGAGCTCCTGCCGCTCTGAGCCGAGCACACTCTTCGGTAGCCACTCTGTACGTGGCAGGGTGCAGGCTTTATCCTGGAGGCCGAGTGGGCTGAGGCCGGGTGAAGGGAGGCCATGGCTCTTAGGGCACCAGGCTCGGCGGCTGGCACGAGGCGGCCCTCTGTGAGTGTGACGGTTGGCAGCGTGGTTCTTCCTCATGTAGCGGTCTGGAGCTGGTGGAGTGGCCCGGCTCCGTGCGCTCAGTTGGTCACGCTGGTTTCTTTCGGGGTGTTGCTTCCCACCTCTCAGGTGCCCTTCTGGCTGCGCCGTCAAAGCTGGGTCGGGTCAGGCGTCTGGGAAGGCCGAAGGCGCAGAAGTGGAGAGCATGCGATGCTTCATGGGCAGATGGTGAGGGTGACATGTTTCTGTCACCCTCATTCCGTAGGTGGGAACTTCATCACATGCCCTCACCTGAGAGCGAGAGGGACTGAGAAATGCCCTCCAGGTAGACGTACATGTGACAGCTAAAACTCTGTCACGGTGGAGGGAGATTTGGGGGCAGAGGGAGTCATCGACTGCAGAGGAGAAAGCCCTCCGGGCCGTGCCAGGAGTCCGCAGTGGCCTGAGCTGGCGTGCTCCCCGCCGTATGCCCTGTGCCTAGCACTGAGGGGTGCTGAGCAGATGTCTGTGGGACAGGAGAATCAAGAATGGCGTGAATGAAGGCTCAGAGGGGTTCCCCTTGGAGGCTGAGAGCCTTGCTGCAGGTAGGGGAGGGGTCAGGAGGAAGGGCAGGGTGTCCCTGCCCCAACTCTGACACTGCCCACAGGATTCATGCCTTGCCTTTCTTTCTAGCCCCTAGACACCGTGGGGCTGACCAGCGGCTGCTCCGAGGCGGAGACAAGACGTGCTGGCTTGAGCCTCCTTCTGGGCGAGAAGCATCATGGCCAGCATCGTGCGGGCCTCGCTGGCTGCTCTCCTCCTGCTTCCTATGGTAAGGACCCAGGAGCGTCTGCTTCATGACCAGCTGGAGCCCCAGGCTCACCCGAGTCCCCACCCCAAAGAACCGCTGTCTTCTGGGGCCCTCAGCCAAGCCAGTACCTCCACTGGACCATCCAGCACCATTGAAATAGAAAGGATCTCCTTCCCCAAACTATCTGCTGATTTGATCAGAAACTGTTACACAGTTCACAAATCTATTGCAATGGGGGCATGTGTGGCAATCTTTAGAGTTGTGCAGTGCACAACCTGCTCAACTGGATGCAGGGTCCCTGGTCAGGGCTGCAGAGGCTCTTTTGATCCTATTCCTAGCCCACAAGTCTGCCAGGTTCGAGCTCAGAAGCCTGCTCTCTGCTCATGTCTCTCCAGAGCAATGGGGTCAGGTGGGTTCTCCGCGCCGCCAGCCCTGGCCCCTCAGGCTGGGAATACAGCCTGGCAGTGGACACAGCTGTCTTCAAAGCCCTGGATGGGAGTCCTGACTCTGCCCCGCCTCACTGTGTGACCACAGAGAGGTCCGTCCCTGGAAGCCGCCTGCACATCTGTGAGCAGTCGGGGCTGGACTGGACCCCTGCACACCGCCCTGGGCAGTCAGATGCCTGGTGTCTGCCTCCACTCGCAGACATTCCCTTACGGAACCGTTCCTGCCCGGCGTTTTGAGTTAGAGACAGCCCTGGGACACGGCTGTCACGACAGCAATTTGTGGGCTTTGAAGTCCCTTGGTCCTGGGCTTGAATCCACTAACGAGCTGTGGGAGCTGGGCGAGCGCTTCTTACCTTCTCTGAGCCTCAGTTTCTGCCTTCGTGGAGTGGGGCGAGAGTAAATGAGAGCGGCTGGTAGGCCCACTGAAAGCCACCGCTGCGCCTGTGCCCACAGCTGCCCGCGGTGCACGTCCCCCTGGAGCCCCCAGAGGAGGGAGAGCTTGAGCTCCCTCTGCCCCTCCTCTCCCCCACCCTCTGCCAGCTCCCCTGATGTGCGGTAGTAGCCTCGGGGTCTCTGGAGCCAGACTGCATGGGTTCGCATCCTGGCTGTACAATCTACGAAGCTGTGTGACTTTGAGCAAGTTACTTAACATCTCTGTGCTTCAGTTTCACATCTGTAAATGGAGAACATGGTAGAAATAGTACGCACTTTGCGATATTATCGAAATACATACATATACACACATATATACACATTTATAGCAATAGCGCACGCACATAGTTAAGTGCTATAGGTGTGTTTGCTGCTATATATATATATATATGTATATATATATATATATATATCGATATATATATATATATCTACCCCGCAACTTCCCCCCTGGGGCCGAGGGAGCAGCGCCTGTGCGTGAACCCCCTCGCGCTATCCCACATGCACCCCACGTGTCCCGCAGACCACCGCTGTGCACTCTGACTGCATGTTCAGGAAGGAGGAAGCCATGTGTCTGGAGAAAATCCAGAAGGCCAACGACCTGATGGGCTGGAACGACTCCTCCCCAGGTGAGCAGGGCGGCGGGGCGGATCCGGTGTCTCTAGCACCTCACACCAGCCTTCGGAACTGCGGTCCCAGCCTCCAGCTCCCTCACAGAGAAGGGCGGAGGGTCCCAGCCCCCGGATGCTTCAGAAGGCCTCTGGGGCCGTGGCATTCCGGATCTGCCCTGGGCTGTGGCGCTGGGGTTGCCCTCCCTGGGGACGGCCTGCTCTCTCTCTCTCTCTCTGGACGGGGCTGTTCTGGGTGGGTGGCGGTGGCCGCCTTCGATCCCACGGGGGCCGGCGTCTGGGCTGGGGCCGCGGTGGCCAGAGAGCTGCTTAGCAGGCAGCTTGGGCCTGGTGACAGCAGGGACACAGCCTCTGCGGGCTCAGCACCTGGTCAGCCCAAGGCGGTGGGTGTGGGGCCCTTTCCCTCCTCATCTGTCTACGCGCTCGCTCGTCGAAAGCCAGAGAAGGAGGCGGTAGCGGGACCCCGTCCTAACCTGTCCACTGTGGTGCTTCTCCAGGGCCTGCTGTCCACACGGAGAGGGAGCCGCCTTCTCGTGCCGGGGTGGGACGTTTAGCAGCCCAGGTCTTCTCGTTAGATGCTCCTGACAACCCAGAATGTCGCGTATTTCCAAAGGTCCCAAGGGAGTGGCATGGCCTCCGGCTGAGAGCCCTTCTCCCAACTCTTCTGCTGTGCAGATGGGACCCAGAGCCCCGCAGGAAGGGCGCCCTTGGCTCCAGGGAGAGGGTGTACGTGGGGAGATGGGATTCGGGGATGGGGGCATCCCTGGAGTGGCTGAGCGGGTCTCTCCGCCCAGACCCCAGAGGGATCCGCTTTTCCTCCTTGGTTACAGGGAGCTCTTTCTGGGCACCATCTGTTTAAATACGTGATTAATCTGCAGCCCAGTTATGTGTAACGGTCCCTCCGGCTGAGCTCCCCGGCCAGTCGGCAAACATTAACTGGTAATGGAGCTGCTCCCAGCCATGCTGGGCTTTCCCTCCAGATGAGCTCCGGCTCAGCCCTGACTGAGGCTGAAAGTGGATTCTAGGCCCCAACAGCCGGGGAAACCAAGGCAGGCGGTCCAGATGGGCACCCCGTTGCAGGAGGCCAGAAGAATACCTGGTCCAAGGGGCTTGTCTAGGGATGGGAAGGTAGAGCCTCGAGGTGGGCCTGGAACCCACGTGTCCTGCCTCCCAGCCCAGGGCCATTGCTCCTGCATCTCAGGTCTCAGCTGCATTTGGGGTTGAGCAACAAGACGCCTCCAGGGGGTAGAGCTGGGAGGTGGGATGAACGGCACAGCGCTTTGTGGAGCTCCCTGGGCTGGGAGAGGACGAGACAGCGAGGGGAGGCCAAGGAGCGTCCAGCTCTGCTCGCTTCAGGCCTGTGGTCTTGCAGGGGCTTTGTCAGCAAGCTGAGGTTGGAGGAGCACCTTCTCAAGGGGACTTCAGAACAGGTGGCCTCTGGGCACCTTCCCGGTGCTGAAGTTGTGGGAGGACATTGACCGTGCAGTCAGCTGCCAGGGGAGGGTTTGCTAGGGCCTGAGGGAAGCCTTAGGCCTGGTCCTAGGGCACCTTTGAGTTCAGATTAAACTCACTCGTGCAGTAGGGACAGCGGTCCCTGTCACTGTGCTGTGTGGCACACGAGAACTCGGGGGAGCATTTAAGATTCCCGCCGCTGGCCTGCATGATCAGCACTGGGGCGGGGGGCTTGTTGAGGGCGTGTGTTAAAAGCCTCCGGGTGATTCTAACGCGTGTCCAAGTTTGAGAACCACAGATTCGTCCAGGGGAGAGCCTCCCCTGAGGTGCTTATGCCATCTCAGGCCAGAGGGTGGCCCACGGGGTGCAGGTAAGCCAGGCAGGGGGCCCGGAGTCAAAGTGAGTGTAGCAAAGAATCGACAGCGGTGTGTTGGGTAATTAATCTGTGCTCGGGGTGACTTGAGAGAGGCCAGCCCTCCTGCTGTACCCCTTCTCTGCACCCCCCTGCCCTTTCTGTCCCCAGGCACATGCACCGTGCACAGAATGCTAACCGTAGGGGAGCCAATGTCCCTGAAACACGGCTGCAAACGAAAACAGAAAGTGCGTGCCGGGGACTGTGAGTTTGAATTCCCAGCACTGCTTTTATACATTTTTAATGTATTTATATGTATTTTGTTTATCTCCCCATGATCCTTTAAACCCAACACCGCTGAGCTGTTAGAGGCGAGGTGTGGCCCCTGGCACTGTGTGTGTGGTCGGAGGGACAGTGAGGGGCCCCAAGGAAGGCACCTGCACCCGTCAAATTCTTGTCCCTCACTGGTCCTGGGACCGCCACGCTCTCCAGAGAATGTCACACGGTAATGTGTTCAGTGGCCTTCAGAGCGGAAGCCAGGGGACAGAGGCGCAGGAGCTAAGCAGGCAGGTGAAGGGGGCAGGAGATGTGGATGAGGTCACGGGGAGTGGAAGCAAGCCTCCTGACCAGGTAGATTTGTCTGCAGCATCCTTGGGATGTTCTAAAGACGTTTCTTCGGACCGTTATTGAGGAGACATATTTCGCGGTTTTGTCCCTCCTTCCAAACCCTTGAATGCTAAATGGGACTGGAGACAACACTGAGTCCAGCTCTGTCATGTGACACACGGGGAGGCTGCAGTCACTGGCCAAGTCACACAGAGGGCCGAGCCAGCTCTGGGACAGGGCCCAGGTCTGCCGCCCCGGCTGGGGGTGCCCTTTGTGCTGCGGACTCCGGTGCCAGACAGAAGGAGAAAGGACTCCTGTGCGTGGGAACCTGAGCCTCCGCTCCTGGGGTCCCCGAACCCACGCAGGTCGCAGGCACCGCCCGCTGAGCTGGCTGCTTTGTTCCGTCTGCTCAGCCCAGGCGGCCTGCCTCCCAGGGCGAGTCCGGCCAGCACCTCCTCTTCGCAGGGCTGCAGGCTTCCAACAGCCTGGAGGCCTTCCCTGCATGTAAGCAGGGCCGGTGGGGTGTGGTCCTCTTTGGGGGTCCCCCAGACTCTGGAGAAGATGGGAGTGGGAGGCCCTCAGTGGCCTTGGCGGGGGGCAGGAGGAAGGAGGCTTGACCCAGCCTCTGGGGCCTGTCCAGGGTGCCCAGTGCCTCGTCCAGCCCCGCCCCACTCCAGAAGCGGAGAGGCCTGGAAGAGGCGAGGCTCTCAGGGCTGGGCTCCACTCTCCATCCTTAGAGCAAGATCGGCTTCTGGGCTGTGCCTCCCAGCTGCTCTGAGGCTGACGCAGCGCCCCGCGGGGGGAGGGGGCGGGGTGTGCGGGCACCCTCACTCTGTGGCTCTCCTCCTCACCGCTGACCTGAGCCTGCATCGGACCCTCCCAGGAGGCTGTTAACACAGACTGCTGGGCCCAGCCCCCGAGTCTCCGACTCTCTGGGTCGGATGGGCCCTGGGCTCCTGCGTTTCTGGCACGTTCCCCGGGGCGTGTGTACCTGGTCTGGGGTCCGCGCTGGAGAACCACGGCCCTCCGAGGGGCGGGCTGCATGTGTCGTCCACCCGCCGCCCCCAGCACGTTGACCTCACAGCTCATTTCACAGATCAGACACATTCGCTGTAAATTTCAGCCAATTGAGCCATTTTGTACCCTTGACGTGTGTGCCACAGTGAGGGGCCCGTTCTCACAACACCCAAGCATCCTTGGGTGGCTTCTCAAGGGGGAACTATGCCTTCGCCTGAGTCCCTGTACTGTCCCCGTATGGAACTGGACAAAATCATCACCATGACAACCTGAGATTAGGTCCCTATGTTGTTCCAGTCGAGGCTAATGGCTCTTTCGTCCTTCCTCCTGTCCAGCCTGCTCAGTGGCCTTTCCCCCTCGCTAGGTGCTGCCTGTCCTTGGCTGTCTCAGTGGGAGCAGCCTCGGAGAGTGGGCACAGCATGGTCCCCGCAAACAGGGATCCCCCCGTGCCTGAACCCCTGGGACCATGTTCCACAGAGGCTTTCGGTGGATGGGCTGAGCCCTGGGACCGTGTTCCCCAGAGGCTTTCGGTGGGATGGGCTGAGCCAGGGGGCACAGGACTTAGAGTAACTTGGGGTGCCACATGAGAGACGAGTGGGGTGGCTTTGGAGATGTCCACGCGGAAAGTTCTCCCAGAAATTCTCGACTTCCTCTGCAGGGGGAGGAAGTGGAAGGGAACTTTTCCAGCCTCTCAGCAGTGTCTGATGCACTTGACCATCGGTCTGCCCCTTGAAGCATGTGTCCCTGGCGGCTGCGGCACTGACCTTTCCCGGGCTTCCTTGTGTTTCTGGCCACCCCGGTCTCCTTTGCCAGCTCCTCTTCTGATGTTGGTATTTCTTCTTCTGTCTGGGCCAGGCCCCCTTCTCGTCGCCTCTCGTCTCTTCTTAGGTCTACGCTTTTTGACGAGACATAGCATCCAGGTCCAGGGCCCTACATGGTGTCTCTGTGGCCGCTCCCCGTTCTCTTTCCCTGGTTCTGACATCCCCGCCGGACTCCAGAATTCTCTCTAACTGCGTGTTGGAAATCTGGCTCCCCTTGATTGTTTGCACCCTCTCAAACTAAATATATCCCAGACTAAACTCTTGAGTTCCAGCTTGCCGAATTCCCCCACCATTTGCTCCTTCCCTCATCCCAGTCCTCCCCACTGTGGTGAACGGCTCGTCCGCCCAGACACTCAGGCCAGAAACCCAGGTGTCGTCCTGGGTACCTCCCCTGCTTCACTGCATTGGTTAGGTAGCCTAGACTGTGCTGTGGTAACAAATAAGCCTTCGCATCTCAGAGGCTCCGCCCAGTGACATTTACTGTTTGCACGCGTCACAGGCCAGTGTGGTCAGCAGAGGTGGGAGGTAGAGCCCGACCCTACACGGCCCCGCAGAGATCCAGGCTCCTTCCATCTGTGCCACCCTCGACATGTGGCCTCTGAGCATGGTGCAGAGACGGGAGAGAGAGAAGGGGTGTGGAGCCTTCCGGGAGTGTCTTTGAGGCCAGTTCGTTCATCGCTTCCACCCACTTACCACTGGTGAGAACCCAGTGAGATGGGGGAGCCCTGGCACACTCACCGGCCATGTCCAGCCAGTCTATCCCCAAACCCTGTCAGTCCTTCCTCTGGTCTCTCCTACACAGAGCTCCTTTCCTTCTTGCCTGCCACGTCTCCACATGGAGTCTTCCATCCTCCCCAGACCACTGCCATGTCCTAACAAACACATCCAGGTGTTTGCTTTCCTGCTCCTGAAATGTTCCCTTCCCATTGCGGAACCCGATCATGTGCCTGCTTGTCTTAAAACCCATCTGTGGGAGGCAGAATAATACTGCTACCGAGCATGCCTGTGTCCTAATCCCCCAAACCCGTGAATTTGCTCCCTTACATGGCAAAAGGGACTTGGCAGGTGGAATTAAGGGCTTTAAGGTGGAGAGAGTATCCTAGATTTTTCAGGTATATACAGAGTGGTCACGCGGGTCCTTCTAAGTGAAAGAAAGAGGCAGGAGGGTCAGGGAAGGGGAGAAATTTGAGGACGCTAGGCTACTGACTCTGAAGACGGAGAAAGGGGCCATAGGGCAAGGAATGTGTCCGGACTCTTGAATCTGGAAAAGAAAAGAAACACGTTCTTCCCTGGAGCTTCCAGAAGAAATGCAGCCCTGCAGACACCTCGATTTTAGCCCAGTGGGACCCACTTCGGACTTCTGACCTCCCGAACTGTAAGATAAGAAGTTGTGCCATTCAGTTTGCTTTGTTACAGCCGCAGTAGGTAAACAACAGACCATTCAAGCGCTTCTCCGGGCATTGAGCAAAAAATCCGGAATCTTTCGCTCGACTGCCAGGCCGTAAGCTCGGTGCAAGCAGAGAGCGATGCTGTTTTCTTACTTCACTCTTGTATTGCTCTGCAGTGTCTGACTCATAATAGGCTCTTAATATTTCTTGAATAAATGAGTGAATAAAGGAGAGGGGAAGGGGAAAGTGAGAATAAAAAAAAAAGGAAGAGGAGGAGAAAAAAAAGGCATCTTGAAATCTTCCAGGCGCAACAAAGCTCAGCTTTGTTGGGACTGGAGTCTAGAACAGATGGGGACGGGGAAGCTGAACATGTTCTGTGGGCGTGGAAGGAGGCTAGGTTGCTGTCTTTAGTTAGAAAAACCCGAGGATCCCCCAGGAGCCCAAACCCTGTTCTTGACTCCCTGGAAAGGGTCCCTGGGAAGACACAGCTGGTCACAGGCCCCACCGAGACGGAGAGAGGAGCGAGAGCCCGCATCTCTTTCCGTGTGGGTCGAGCTGGGAAGCCATCACTGCAAAAGAAATATGAATGGAGCATCCCAGGAAGGTCTCAGGAAGCCACCTGAGTCCCCTGTGATCCCAGCGATGCAGGCTAGAGGACTGAGAGCTCCTGACGGGGTCAGGAACATTGTCCCCCAAAGGAAGACTGGTTCTCTGCACATCTTTCTGACACCGGACGTGTGGCTTTCCACACCAAGCAATTCTCCGATTTTCCGCAGACACTAACTGGATGTCCCTACAAATTAATCCGCTTCTGACACAAAGTATCTGGAGTTAGCACAGACCCCACAGGTCAAAGGTTCTGTCCCTTAAAACTGCCCCTTCCCAAGTTCAGACGCCAACTGCAAGTTGTGGGTCCACAGATGACCCCCGCGTCTGTCTGATGTGGCTACAAATTGGGGGTTCCCATGACCTCCTTCTCTGGTTCAGTAATTTACTCTAGTGGTTCACAGAACACAAGGAAAAATACACAGGGAAATACACTTCGCTGTTTCCTGTAAGGAGAGTTGTAAATAATATGAACGACCAGCCAGGTGAGGATATTCACAGGGTGAGGCCCGGGAGGGCCTCACGTGCGAGAGCTTCTGCCTCTGTGGAGTTGGGGTGCATGTGGATGTGTTCCACCAGCCCAGAAGCTTCTGAACCCCACATTTAGGGTTTTTGTAGGGGTTCCATGATGTAGGCATGATTGATTAGGTCATTGGCCATTGATGATTAACTCAATTTCTAGCCCCTCTCCTCTCCCTGGAGGTCGAGGGGTGGGGCTGTAAGTTCCACGCCTCGAATCACATGGTTGGTTCCTTCCGGACCCGCTCAGAAAGTCACTTCATTCGCCTAGGTTAGGTGTGGCTGAAAGGGGCTGAAGCTTAGCCACAGAGACTCCTCAGCCCATCGCTCAGGAAATTCCAGCGGTGTGAGGAGCTCGGTGTCAGGACCCCTGGGCCTAATTCTCATTCCACCCCACTGTCACAGTGATGGAAACCCAGACACGGAGATCAGGTCCTGGAGTTACGGGTTCTGGTCTCTGGAGGGGACCTAGGCTGGGAACCTAGGGAGGCACCAGGAGGGCTTTGAGAATGTGGCAGGCCACTGGGTGGGGTGGTGGGCACCTTGGCAGGTAGGCACCCTTGGGAGATGTTTGTCCTGGCAGTCGGCCAGTGGAGGCAGCCGCAGCCTCTCCGGCCATCCTCAGGGCGGCCGTGGGTCCTGAGTGCATCCGTTTCCGTTTTGGACTCTGGTCACTTAGAGTTGGGAACACCCTCCGGGATACCCAGCCCTCGGTGTGCACACAGGGAAACTGAGTCAGGGAGGAGGGTGTAGAGATTTGCCAGAGTCATGCAGTGAGCCCTTGGCAGAAGCAGACAAATCTCAAGTCTTGTGGCTGCTATGCATGGCTGAGGGGACACACTCAAACACAAACTTCTCACGTGTTTTCTGCACCACTGTGTCACTGGGCCTGACCTGTGGGCCCTGGCACGTGCTGGGGGCTCTGAAGATACTTGTGAGGAGAATGAATCCCCGCCCTGCCCTACGCCTCTGACCTCCCACCCGGGAGCCCCTTGCCCTGCCCCCCGGTGCCACCCCACCCTCGGCCCTCGTGACCGCTCACCCCCATCTAAAGTGCGCTGGGACCCCAGGAACATCAGTCAGCTGGCTGTGCCAGAGCCTGACGTTCCGTGTTAAGGGAACATCTGTTAACTGGGCTCCCGGGACGGGGGCCAGGTGCAGCCAGGGTCCACGGCTGCTCCACGGTCAGCACGGGCCCTGGCAGCCAGCCAGAGGCGTGCGGCTGGGTCCCTTTCAAGGACGTGATGTCATAGGCAGCCATGGGCCAGCTGGAGTCCCTCTGTGATGGGCGGACGGTGGGAATGGTCAGTAACTGGCCTGTCACTGTGAGATCCAGGACGTGGCTCCCCGGTGTGGCCTCAGCATCCTCACCGTCTCGGTTTGCTGTGCTCAGAGATTTCTGTGATGTTTTGGGAGCAGAATGCTATAGGCCACCGTGTGCGACTGGGTGTGACTTCCATAATAGCCAGGTCTGAATTCTGAGAGACAGATCGCTTCTGGTCCAGACAGCACCCGACCGTCAGTCATGGACCCAGCAGAGAGGCCGTGAGCTCATGAGGCCTGCCCCAGGCCAGTTCCCTGCCCGGCGCCTGACCTGGCCACGAGCCTTCCGCTGGCCTTACTTCTCACCTGTTGGGGCTCTGGTTCCTCTCCCCGCCCAGGCCTCTCTCGGGGGAATGATTTCCGGGGACACCTAACTGAAATTACAGAACTATTGATAATAACAGTAGGGAGCGGGCACCGAGTGAGCCCCGTGTTTTTCTGAGAGCTTGATGCACATGAACTCATTAACCTTCAGCACAGCCCCGTGCAGTGGGACGCTGCCGGTCACCTGCTGGCTGGCCCTCGTGTGGCAGAGTAGCCCTCTCCACAGCCAGTGTTTATAGACTCCTCAGCAGGATGCGGACCCTTCCAGAAACTGCTCTGCTGTTGGACCCTCCACCCTCTCTGCCTTTGCCTGTCTGTCGTGATCGCATGGCCGCGTGTTCTTCCTCTGCCTCGTGAGTAGGGGGTCCTTAGGGTTTCCTTGTCTATGTTTTTCTCTCTTCGTGTCCTTTTCCTGGTGAGTCCCATCCCATTGCCTCCCCCGCACCCACTGTGCCGGAGCAAAAAGCAAAGACTGGGACCATGTGGAGGCATGGAGGTGATGAGACCGCTGAGAAGCATTCGCGTCCGGGGCCTGGCTCACCGTGCTCTCTCTCGCACAGGCTGCCCCGGGATGTGGGACAACATCACGTGCTGGAAGCCCGCCCACGTGGGCGAGATGGTGCTGGTCAGCTGCCCCGAACTCTTCCAAATCTTCAATCCAGACCAAGGTGGGTTTTCCCCCCGGGGCCTGTTCAGGCCACACTCAGTGCAGCCCCAGACTTTCCTGGGACAAGCGCCAAGGACCCAGGGTGCCCTGCAGGCAGATGGCCCCTGCTCCAGAGCTCACGAGCCGGGCGTGAAACCACCGAGCTCGTGCACACAGGGACGTGGAGCCTGCCTTCAGACGTGGCTCTCGGGTCCACGTGGAGATGCGTCATCGTGGGTGAGACAGGGCTGGGCTCTCAGACGTGGCCTCGATCACTTCCCCAGCTGGGGGCATTGAGCGAAGCCTTTGCCCCTCTGTTCCCCGTTCTCACGTGGCGTGGTGGCTGGAGAACCGAGGGATGCACATGGGCATCGTTCAGCGCAGAGCTGGGCGTGTGGTAAAGTCCCGCGGTAACTGTTAGCTGATGTTGTCATCGTTGTCACTCATAGAGAGATGCCCAGGGGTGCAGAGAGACACACAGGCCTGGATGCACAAGGAGTCCCCCTCAGGCAGCTGGACACAAGACGCTGGCTCACGTCCACACTCGCACGCCTGCGTAGCTCGGTACAGGCGCAGGGCCCCAGACGCGCACAGTGCGTCAGTGCGCCCTGTGTGTCTGGAGCAAAGCGTGTTCTAGGTCCTCACTGCCCTCAAGGAGAGCTCAGGAGAGGAGTTGCTGGGGGTGGTCCTGCCCCGGCGGCTTCTGGACTGCCTGTGAGAGGACAGTGGACACACAGGAGCGGTACAACTTACGGGTACCAGATTGGGTGGCTGGTGTGTGAAGGGAGGCTAGGTAGGTGTGCAGAGCTCAGTGTGGGTGTGTCTGTGTTTGGTGTGTGTGGGGGGGAGGAGCTACTGAAGTGCCGTGGCAGTATTGAGGGGCCCCGGACCGATGTGGGAGTCCTTGGGGTGGGCAGTGCTGAGCTGCGTGGCTCAGAATATAGGGATATGGGGCAGGGGAGAGGCCATTGCTCTGCCCTCGATGACCACATCTCCGTGGGGAGGGGTCTGAGACTGCATCTCTCCCTCGGGTGTGACTCCGGTGGGCTCCCCAGAGCTCTTCCTGCCTTCAGCTGAGGCCTCGTGATGCCCAAAGAAGGCTGGCATCTGACTACATTGCACCAACCCAGGGAAGAGCCTAGAACCAGACCCCAGCTCTCCACCCCAGCCCTATGGGTGTTAAGGGAAGCAGTTCAGCAAGCTGAGGGCGCTGAGTCGGAGCTGGGTGGTGGGGAGAGATGGCAGGTCTGGGCTCCGGCCAGGCAGCTTACTGGGAACCACCCACTGGCCCTGGGTTGGGGCCTTGGTTTGAGGAGGGGTCTGAGTGGCATGTGTGGCCATGCCCAGGTCCCTTGCAACCTAGGCCTCAGCTTCCTCCTTCACCTGCCCAAGGCTGCGGTCAGTGTCCTTCTGGTAGAGAGTGTCCGAGCTTCACTCCACTCCGAAGTCCTGCCTGCCGCGTCCCCTGTCCCATCTGTGAGAGATAGAGGCAGATTCTTTTTCACACCAGTGACACCAGGGACAGTGGAAGGCAGGCGTTAGCTACAATGCATTGGACCTCGCCTCCCCGCACTTCCCTCATTGGGAGGACTAGGGGCCTGGGTGCGACCACTTCCTGTCCTGAACAGGACAGGAAGTGACTTTCGAAAGAGGAGAGGTAGGAGGGAAGTGCTCACAGGGACGAGGTACAGTGAGTGGGGTGGGGGGAGTCAGGACGTGGCAGTCCTGCGATTCAGCCCAGCCCCTAGCTCGTTTCTATGGAAACCAAGTGAGTCACCGCCTCCATTCCTGTGCTCCTTTCATTCATCGTTTGTTTAAAGTTGATTCAAAATCTGCTTTGGGTCAGGTACCCTGGCAAGACTGCTGCTTTTTCAACAACCAAAAAGAAAAGGCGAAATGAATCAGCACTAGAACGAGATTTTCTTAGGATAAACTTTCCTTCAGACGCCATCCTTCCCTCCGGCAACCGCGCAATGAATGTGTTATTTAGACCTGATCTTAGTGGTTCGTTAAGGTGGGACATCGTAGCATCTCTCTTCACAAGGCTGGATTCCGGAGACGCAGAAAGTTGGAATGGCGTTGCCCGGGACAGCCCTCGCTTCCCAGGGCTGGATCCGCACCCACCGCCGTAGTCACCCGTCACTCTGTGGGGTGTGGAGCTACAGCAGCACCTTCTCTCTCTCGTCCTCCGGAATCCCGTGCTCAGTTCTCGTTAGCGGTGTCCTGTTCTGGAGGAGAGAGAGACGCGTCCAGTGTCTGGCCGGTCCCCAGCTCGTAGTCCTTATGGCTCTGGGCCCCCAGCAGAGCCTCTGCAGAGTTTGGGAATTGGAGGGGGCTCGGGAATCGGGGTGGGGGGAGCCCAGTGAGAGCAGACCCCACTTCAGCCTCCTTCTCGCTAACGCGCGCTCTCTTTCTCTGTTTCGGCCTGGGAGACAGAAACCAATGGTAAGAGGAACCCTGGAGAGGACAGAGTGCCGATCATCTGTCTGTCCATCCAGCAGGAGCCCAGCTCTGACCGCTGGGACTGGGTGGGGTGGGGTGTGAGGCTCATCAGGGACCAGGTTCTTTCCTCGTTCCCCCCTCCCTCCTTCCCCTCGGCCACCCTAGAGGGATCCAGGGAGATGGAAGACACAGCTCTTTGCCTGAGGATACTCATGGGCTTGTATGGGAAGATGAGACTAACAGGTGGAAGGCTTAGAGACGAAGCCCCCACACGCATAAGTGCAGGCCTGAATGTGCGTGCGTGTGTGTGTGCGCGCGCGTGTGTGTGTGCGTGCGTGTGTGTGTGTGTGTGTGTGAGCCCAGACACAGACACAGACATCCTCAAGTGGCCTCTGAGTTGGAGTATACAGCAAGCAAGGAACAAGAGGCCTAGTGATGTAGCATTGCAGGCACCAATCACGTTAAAGGCCAAGGAAGGGCTTTCTGGAGGAGGTGGCATGCCAGCTGGAGCTTGGAAACAGGATTTGGAGAAGTAGAGGGGAAATCGGGGTTTGTTGCTCGTAGGAGAGTTGGTGTGGGTGGAGATGGGAATAGTGGGTCGCGGGAAAGAGAAAAATGTCTGAGGATGACGTCTTTGGAATTCCTGGGTTCCCTTTGAGGAGAGCGGCCGGGGGCTGAGGAGGGGGTGGTGAGCACCTGTGCTGTGTTGCTCTTCCTTGCCCTTTACTTGCAAAGGCCCAGTAGTCCTTTCTCATTCCTCTCCCACTCCAGAGGCCCTCCCGTCACCCTGACAATGCCCCATTTCCACTTCCTGTGGGCCAGCGGGGAGAACTGAGTCATCAGCCATCACGAGTATCTCAGAAATAACAAAGCAAATGAGATTGACATTAGAACGTGCAGTGTGTTAGAGAGGTATGCGAGGCTGCCTCTTGGCCGAGATCCTGCCCCTTGTCCCCCAGACCAGGGGCAGCCCGGGCCTTCCGTCATGGACAGTCAGCAGTGCATGGCCCTGGCAAGCTGATGGCTTTCTCACTCCTGCCCATGTCTGTGTTTTGCAGGAGAGCCTGGTGTCATGGACAGTAACTCCTTAGACCTCTCAGGTAAGGAGAGAAGCTGGGGTCAACTGTGGGCTGGCTGGAGGCAGGGCATCTGCTGACGTGTGAGCGTGGGGACCCTTCTTCCAGGCCCGGCTGTGCCTCTCTGTGGCTGTGTGACCTTGGGCAGGTCATTTTCCTCCTCTGATAAAGCTGCGATTTTCTCCATGGGAACTTGCACTCCAGCTCTGAGACAGACCACTGTGCGTACAGTTTCCAGGGGGGCAGAGATTGTGCGAAGCCCCATCATGGACTTCAGATATTAGGTCGCCCCGGATCGTTTTGAACTCCCACAGGCAGAACGGCGGTTCTCACGCAATCACCAGTGGGCTTGCTACATACAACTCAGACTCCTGGGCCCCATGCTCAGGACCTCCAATTTAATAGGCCTGGTGGGGTCTGAGGATGCGCATTCGTAGCCAGTGTCCCGGGTGACCCCGCCGGGCTGGTCTGGAGCAGGTGCCTGCTTTGAGAACCGCTCTCCCGAGATCCTTGCTCCCGCAGAGTTGCTGGGGTGAAGAAGCCCAGCGAAGGAGATGCGCTCGCTGGTGGGTGGCAGTCTGCAGGGCTGTTCCCCCTTCCCCTCTGAGCACTGGAGTGGCAAGTGTGTAGAATGGCACTAAACAAAAAGGCTCACACTTTTCTGAGCCCACACTGAGTCATAATCAGAAAAGGAGAAAGAAGGAGAATAAGAAAAGGAAGCGGCTCCTACCTCTAGGACACTTCTTCAAAAATCGGATTTCGAAGCCACTTCCCTTTCCTCTCCTGGCACCCTGACGTGGGCAAAGTGGAGAGGGGACGAGGCTCAGGAAGGGAAGGGATGGGACAAAGGCCATGGTCCCTTAGGATGTGAGGACTCTAGACGAGGTGTTCACAGGGGCTCGGAAGAAGGTTGCCGGTGGGGGCCTGAGACGGATTTGCTGGAAGAAAGAACAGTTTGGCATCAGACTATGAGGCAGAAGTGACTGCTTCTCCGCCCGGGGCTGCCAGACATCCTTCTTGTCCTGCGTCATGGGACTCAGAATCCCAGAAGCTTTGGACATCACTCTCCCTACTCTGGGCAGAGCTGACCTTAGAGCTTCCGACTCAACCGGCAAGGACTTGAGTTTGGAAAAGTGGGGGCGGGGGTTGGAGAGCGTTGCATGTCTTGGGCTCTGCTCTGCCCTCGCCTCCTTCCCAAGCTCTCCAGAGGTGGCCTGGGCCACACAGGGGTGATTCTTCCAGCAGCATGAGTGCGGAGCCCCTTGACTACACATGTCTCTTGTCGTACACAATTTCCTGGCCCCTGAATCCTGAGAAAAGAAGAACCATCCTGTGTCCTTACATACCAGGTGAACTCCCAGGAGGCCAGGCGAAACAGTGGTCCATCTGGGGCCACACTAGGGGCTGGGCTGGAGGCAGAGGGGGTGCTGCTCGCCTTCTCCCTGCCCTGGACATCGTGGGTCATCCTTACAGATGATCAGGAGAGGGGAGGATGAAATGAGCAATCGTCCAAGGCTGAAACAGTCCCAGGATGGGTGAAAGCCACCAGGAAATGACTCCCGCCACATCCAGTGTCCCACAAAATAGTCTTTAAAGTCAATCCAAAGGAAAAAAAAAAAATTAGTGACAAGAAACAGACCTCTAGACCTGGAAAGGCAGAAGTTCTTTTTTTAAAACACATAAATATATGTCTTAATAAGATCTGGTCCTGGGGTAATGGAGGTCTGGTTCTTGTTAATTAAGCCGCGTGTCTCCTTGGTGCGAGATATGGCGGCTCCTGGAGGACCCAGAGCTCCTGGTGGAAGTGTCATCTGGGTTGAGATTCTCAGGGTGTGACAGGAAGTCCTGCCCCATAGTCGCCTGAAGTGATCCCCGGACCACAAAGTCTCCGGGTCGGGAGTGGTGGTGGTGGTGGGGTGGGGTGAGGAGGTTGGGCCTGAGATCTGCATTTTTTGATCCCAGGTCGCTCTTCCTGCTCATTGACGTTTGATTAATGGTGACCCAGGGCCCTGGGGGAGGGGCTCTGGCCTTTTGCTGGCTGGGGAGCGTTCGCCAGTTCCAGAAACCGGGAGTTGGGAGGACAGGGGCTGGATTCGGGCTGGCTCAGACCCCTCACACCTTGCTCAAAGGTAACCTGGGGCCTTGTACCCGCCCCACCGCTAGGTCCTTTGTAGCAGCCGAGCTTGAGGTCATCAGCGGTCGCTGTCTGCCCTCAGACAGAGGAGGAAGGATTTCATGAGCCTCGAGGCACCATGTTGCCAGATGGGCACATGGATTTCCAGAAAGTGATTTCTTCCACTTAAGAGTAGGGTTCTCAGGGCCCTCTGAGGTGCGTCTCACCTCAGCGAGGTGTCCTTCTCTGCAGACATGAGGGTGGTGAGCCGGAACTGCACGGAGGACGGTTGGTCCGAGCCGTTTCCTCATTATTTTGATGCGTGTGGGTTTGATGACTACGAATCTGAGACCGGGGACCAGGTGAGAGTCTGCCTGCCACCAGGAGGTGGCGGAGGTGGGGCTGAGGAGGTGCATGCAAGGGGAGTCCCTCCAGCGGCCTTGACCGCCCGTGGGGCTGGACTGCAGGAAGCTCGGGTCCTTAGTTAGGCAGCATCCGTGGGCATTCGCTGTGTCCCCGAGCCAGATGCTGGGAGGGGAAGACTCATTCATTCCTTCTGGGCTGAGAAGTAGCTGGTTTGCTGCCTGAGCTCCTCCAGCCCCCACTATGTGTCCCCCACCTCCCTGGTTGCTCCCTGGCTGGACACCCAGCCTTTCAATGGCCCAGTGACTGGAGGGTCGATGCTGGGCCCAGTAGGGCTCCTCCTGGACCCTTCCCCAGGCTGAGGCTGGTGCCTGTTAGGGTTGGTCAGGGCCTCTGCATTCAACAAGCCTTTGCTGAGCATCTGCAGAGTGCAGACACCTGTGCAGAGAGGCGGAGGCCTCTCAGCTGGGGATAAGGCGCTGGGGAGGCCGCATGGTGGAGGCGCTGAGGAGAGAGTGGAGGAAGTGAGGTCAGCAAGAGGGGAAGAAAGGCGGGAGGAGCTGGGCAGAGGGCCCAGGGGCGGGCAGGCCCTGGCCTGGGAGACTGGGTGCAGTTCTGCGGGGCGCTGGAGGCTGGGGTCGGGCCCACGTGGAGCCCTGCCTGTCTCTTGTCCTGCTGCAGAATTATTACTACTTGTCGGTGAAGTCCCTGTACACGGTTGGCTATAGCACGTCCCTCGTCACCCTCACTACTGCCATGGTCATCCTGTGTCGCTTCCGGTGAGTTCCCCAGCACTGCTCCAGTGGGCGCAGCCACCCCAGCTCAGACCCTTTGCTCTGCCCCCTGGGTGTCGGTCCTGGAGCTCCCTGGAGGCACTTTCCCTACCCCTAGGATAACAGTTGGGAAACTTGACCGCAGAGAGGGCAACTGCCTTGTCCAGAGCCACCCAGCAGGAGGCCTGTGTGCCTCACTTGTATTTTCCTGGTCTCGATAGAGAGGTTACAGGAGGGAGGAGTCTGGTCTGGAGGCGTCATGGGGCTAGGCAACAAGGGCTTGAAACAGAGAGAGGTGGGAGGAAGGGGCGATCTGGGTGGGAGACCCCACTGAGACGGAGCCCTGCCGCGGCCCGGAACACACTCCATATGGGGGTCAGAATGCGATGGGTTCACTGTTTCAAAGCCTTTTCCTCCGCCGGCCCGTGGCGTAGGAAGCTGCATTGCACCCGGAACTTCATCCACATGAACCTGTTTGCGTCGTTCATGCTGAGAGCCATCTCCGTCTTCATCAAAGACTGGATCCTCTACACGGAGCAGAGCAGCAACCACTGCTTCATCTCCACCGTGAGCGAGCTGAGCCCCACCTGGAAGGGCCCCCGCCCTGCCAGGACTCACCCCCCCCCGCCTCCACCCAGGACACCCCACCATCTGGGTGTTTCCCTGCAGGTTAAGGCATTGTCCCCAGTGAACACGGAAATCTAGGAGTGGCCATGAGATTATCAGTAGCCAGTGATGTCCCGGAATGACGTCACTTCCTGTCCCTGGGCATGTGCGTGCACTTGGCAGAGCAGTCAAGGAAGGTCAGGTGGAAAGGCCAAGTCCCACTTGGCTGAGGAGGGACGTGGGCTCAGAAAGAGGGCTTGCCTGGTCCCTGGTCACTCAACCCCCCCTCGCTGGGGCTGGGGGGCCGATTGGCTGGCCTTACTCGCCGACTACCTCTCCCATTCGCAGAGAAGGCAGGCTGTGATGGGGCAGGGCGGAGAGGACAATGCAGAGCACCGGGCCTGACCCGGGAGGGCACACTTAGAAGAGGGACCAGGACTGTCTCCTCACCCACGTGGTTGGTGTCCAAAACCCTTATTTTCCCGAGGAGCCTCCCTAGTCACCTCGCCTGTGGGGGTCAGGAGAGGGACAAGACGAGGGGGGAGCATGATCCTAGGGAGGGGAGGGGGCTCTGTGCGCAGCCCCCAACCCTGTCCCTCTCTGACGTGGGCAGCCTGGGCTCAGATCTTAGGTTGCTACAATGTTAAACTCTCAGAATCCAGGAAGGTCGTGTGATTCAGACCCATAGGGTGTATGAGCCTGAGCATGCCATGCTGAAGGGCTCTCGGGGTTCCCCCTGGTCCTATGGGGCTCACCGGGGCAGGGCATGGGGGCTCACGTCTCCCTCACCCTCCGGGCTCTGTCCGCAGGTGGAATGCAAGGCCATAATGGTTTTCTTCCACTACTGCGTTGTGTCCAACTACTTCTGGCTGTTCATCGAGGGCCTGTACCTCTTCACCCTGCTGGTGGAGACCTTCTTCCCTGAGAAGAGATACTTCTGCTGGTACATCCTCATTGGCTGGGGTAGGTCACTGGCTGCGGCCCGGACGGGCTCAGGCCTCATGGCCAGGTATATCCTTGGTGCTGCTGACAAGGAGTGTCAAGTCAGAGGACGAGGTACTTTCCTGCCCCTGCCGATGGCACACTCCTGTTTTTTGGGCCATTTCTTGCTCTTCTTGTTCCTGGGAAGCCCACTGTCTGAGAGACTATATGCTCAGGGGTCTTCCTGAGAGCTGAGATAGCCCACAATGAAGGGGAGACATGGACCCCTAGGAAGCCTGGGGGTGAGGGACAGTTGGGGTCCCCAGAACTCCAGGTCTTAGAGGGAGATATGCCTCATGGGTCAGAGCCCCAGGACTGAGGGGGTGATGGCCGCCGGAAGCCCCACGTCTGAGGGGGACATTGGACCTGCAGGTTTTCCTATTATCACAGGGCTCCTTTTCCTGCTCTTCCAGGGACCCCAACTGTGTGTGTGTTCGTGTGGGCCATGCTGAGGGTCTACTTCGATAACACAGGGTGAGTACATGAGCCAGGAGGGCCGGAGCCCGGAGGAGCTCCCTGCAGACGGCTTCTTGGTGGCTCCATGTTAACTGCCCCCGACAAACCACCCAGGGCAGGGTGCAGACTGCACCCCCAGCCCTGGGCACTGACTGCACCCTGACCCCACCGTAGGCGTACCCACTGGCCGCATCTTAGCCGAAGGCAGTGAGAACACACACGGTTTTAGAGCCCGCTCTGCTCTTGGGCCCAACTCTGAGTGTCTGTTTTCCTTTTAGGGAGGGAGGAAGAAGGTCCATGGGGAGATTGCACCCCCAAGAGCCCTAGATCTGGGGGGTGGGGAGGAATGCGGCCCTAGCCCAGGAACCCCCTTGGTGACCCTGACTCTTGGGTACCCATCCCTGCCTTGACAGGGAAGCGGAAGGAAGGGCCACAGCACTTAAAGAAGCAGCGCCCCAGGGCCAGGGGCATTGTCCCACAGGCATCCCAGGTCCGAGCATAACCTCTGTTCCTCCTCTCTGTCTGTCTTTCAGCTGTTGGGATATGAATGACAACACGGCCCTGTGGTGGGTGATCAAAGGCCCTGTGGTTGGTTCCATAATGGTGAGTGTCCTTGGAGCAGGGAAGAGGCAATGGCCTGGGGGAAAAGGCACAACCGGAGAGGAAATGAAGAGGCTGCCGCCCAAACCGACCTCCTCCTTTTTCATGGCTGCATTATATTCCGCAGCACGGACGTACACATTGCGCAGCGCCTCTGCTAGCATTGGCCATACATATCATCCCAATTTTCCTTCTAATGGAAAATACTAGCAGGAACATTTCTGTGCATAACTTTGAACACGGTGACTATTTCTTCAGAATAAATCCTTAGCAGTGGGATTGCTGGGTCAAAAAAGGGCACCCTAAGTTGCTGTCTGCACTTGTGTTATTAGTCATTTAAATTTTTCCCCAACCCTATGAGGAATACAGGTTGGCCATTGGTGTAATGTACATTTCTCCACATTGTTAGTGCTGCAGAACATTTTTTTTTTTACCCCAAACGCCTATTGACAATTGTTTTTATTCTGGCTATTACTAGAATATTGCTAATTTTGCTTATTTTTGTAGCCCAGTTGTTGTCTTTCTTCCTGTTTGAAGGATAGTGTGTTTCATCTGGTACATCTGTTGTCAGTGTATTTCCCAGATGGCATAACTCCTGTATAGTCAAACCGTCCGGCTTTCTTTTTACAAATTTCAAGCCTTATTTCTTGTTTAAGGAGGCCTTTCCCAACCTAAGAGATAAAAATAGGCTTCTCGATTGTTTTGTAATGTTTTCATGAATTGGGTTATTACATAATTTAATCCAGCTGAAATTTTATTTCTTTGATCTAACATGCTCCCTAATTTTGTTGTTGTTTTTTAAATGGGTAAACATTTCACTCTCTCAATATTTTTTAATTGACTAGATCATCTCTTCTCCATAATGTTGAAATGCCATGGCATCACGACTCAACGTACTCTATTTGAATTTAGTTCCAGATTTTCTATTCTGTGTTATTAATACCAGCTTTTCCCATGGCCGGTACTCCACTGTGCTGGTTCCCCGTAGCGTGTTTTGGTATCTGGTATACTAATTTTCCCTTCTTTATTCTTGTTTCTTCGAAAATTTCTTGCACATTAACTTTTTCAGGCAGATTTTGAAATCCCTTGTTGAGTTACGAAAATAAAGTCTGGTTGGGATTTTTATAGGAATTACATTGAATTTATCAACTAATTTGGAAAACATGGTTGTTTCCCCATCACTCTTATCTACGGTTTTGCTTTCTGAGTCTTCAGTTACCGTGGTCCGTCATGCTCTGAAAACATTATGTGGGAAATTCCAGAAACTGTACAATTCAGAAGTTTTAAATCACACACCATTATGAGCAGCGTGATGAAATCTCACCCTGTCCCATCCAGGACACGAACCAGCCTTTTGTCCGGCATATTCTTGCTCTGTTGGCTACCCACCTGTTAGTCACTTAGCAGCCATCTTGGTTATCAGGTTGGTTATCATAATGTGAGAGAAAGAGAGACCACAATCACATAGCTTTTATTACAGTATGTTGTTATAACTGTTAGGTAGTGTCATTAACCTCTTACTTCACCTAACCGATAGATTAAATTTATCATAGGTATGTGTGTATGGGAAAAAAACTTAGTATATGTAGGGTTTCATACTATTCATGGTTTCAGGCATCTACTGGGGGCCTTGGAAAGTCTCCTTTGTGGATAACGGGGTACTCTTGTATTTGATTTTCTTAAAATATTATGTCTTCCTTGCCAAGAATATGTCATGAGTCCCATTTCTTCAGCCTTTCTTATAGAGTCATTTTGTATAGTTTTTAGTAGCCTTGTTAAATTTGCCTCTAAGGTAAATCCTGCCAGTCTACTTTTAGTGTGTCTAGGAATCACTCTTCCATTATATCGTTTAGTAGGTTACTACTGGAGTGTAAGGAAGCTATTAGTTTTTGTTTTTCTTTGCTCGGCTGCCTTTCAAAACTCTCTTATTAGTTCTCATCCCTTTTCATGTTATTTCTTGTGCATTTTCTAGGTAGAAAATTACATAATCTTTAAGTAAAAATAGTTTTTACTTTCTCTAATATTTATAGCATTTATTCCTTGGTTTTGTTAAGGATGATGTTTGCTATAGTTTTGGGAAGTTACTGTTCGATGAATTAGGCAAGTTTCTATTCATGGCTTGTTCAGTATGTATTTTTTTTAAATTCAGAAATAGGTGTTGAATTTTATCAAATGTGTTTTGGAGACATTTATTGAGGTAATTATTTCCTTAGTGATGGACATTTCTATTATTCCATTGTTTCTTCATTATGAACAATGCCACAATGGATATATTTGGGCATATCTTTGTGAATATGAGAATGTCTTCAGAACGAAT
Organism: Eonycteris spelaea; assembly: GCA_003508835.1. NCBI lineage: Eukaryota > Metazoa > Chordata > Mammalia > Chiroptera > Pteropodidae > Eonycteris > Eonycteris spelaea. Next base: position 3,634,834 of record PUFA01000036.1, read on the forward strand.
CACTAGGAGTGGAATTTTTAGGACAAAAGCTGGGTACATTTAACATTTTCACTAGCAGCATATCAGAGCTCTCGTTTCTCGTGTCTTTGTTGATGTTACAATTACTGAACTATATGCATTCTTGGCATAAAACCGTTAAGGCCATGATCTGTTTGTTCTTTCAGTACACCGCTAAATTCTATTTGTTCATATTTTTATAGTTTTTGCATTGTTTTTCATGAGTTCTCTGGTTTCAGATGTGTGTGTGTGTGTGTGTGTGTGTGTGTGTGTGCACACGTATGCTTTCTGTCCTTGTCTGATTTTGTAGCAGGTTTTCTTTTTATTTGCTTTCAAAAATGAAGGAGTACATAAATTGCATCTTCTTTAAAAAGATATTCTGAAACTGGTCTGTAAAGTGATCTAGGCCTGGTGCTTTTTCCTGCACACATCTTTGATTGGTTTTTAAATTTCTTTTGAGGCCATTGCTGTGAGAAGATTTTCTACATCTTCTCATTTTGGTTTTGTTAATTTATATTTTCCCATTTTGCTTGATTTTTCTCTTAGGATTTAAAATATTCTATGCATCTGTTGTTTTATCCTTTTGAATGGACTAACACACGCAGTTAGCAGCATTTGCCAAGCTAAATTCCAGGTGCTGATGAGACACTGGGCAGATAGTGCAGACCTGACAGAAGCCCGCTCTCCTGGAACATGCCTTATCATTCTGATAGATCTGTGAAAACAACAAATAAGCAAAACAAGACCTAAAAATGAAATTTATTTTTATAGATCACGTCTACCTTTGCCCCCTATTTCTTTATAATGAATTTTTATCCTTATTAATGTTCTTTCTTATATGTTAAATTTGTGATACTCTTCCCTAGCTTTTGATTTGAATGCTTAATTATTGTATCTTAAGTGCTTGTTGTTTTTTAGTGTTAGGCTATCCATTTGTTTCTGCCAGAGCCGCTTCAGCTACGCGTGGAAGGCATTGCTGTGTACTCCCCTCGTGGTGCCTCATTTCTCTGTATTTGCTTAGCTCCCTCCTCCTTTCTCACCGTATGCACGCTTCTCATTTTGTTTAGCGAGCATTTGTCCCTGATCTTTATCTGAAGGTAAATGCTACTGTTACTATTCCCAGGCAGTCCTTTAATTAATAATGTGTATGATTGTCCATTCTGGTTCCCCGTGTTCAATGACTCCGAACTTGGAGTTCCTCCAGAGGACAGCTCTCACCTCTGTAACAGCCTCTTCTCTATCTGTCTGGCATGGTAGGTTTTCCATCACCCTGACCCTGTTTGTTCTTTCTCGTCCAGAAATTGCGTGCTTTTCTGGCTCACCCGTGATATTCCTTCTTGTTTCTCAGTACTCCTATGGAATTCTTTTTCTTCTCTCTTCTGTCATTTCAATGATACTGTGGGAGGCTGGGGAGATGGACACGTGTTCCCACATCCCCATCTTGGATTATGAATCTAGGTGGGACCTCGATTGGATAGGCGAAGCCTCTGTCGGGGAACAGCAGCCTAAGCAGAGGCAGGAGTGTGGAAAATCTTTGCCCATGGTCATTGCCATCTGCTTATCTTTGCTCCTCAGGTGAACTTTGGGCTCTTCGTGGGCATCATCATCATCCTCGTGCAGAAACTTCAGTCTCCGGACACGGGAGGCAACGAGTCCAGCGTCTACTTGTAAGTACCGTCGTGTGAGTGCCACAGTCGCTCCCGACAGCCGCGTGGGCCCTGCACTCAGGTCACGGGACCAGAAGGCCTGGATTTTTGCTGGCAGGGTAATCTAGCAGGGGCTTCGCAAGATTTCCTTCTGATTAAAGTGACTTCACAGTGTAGCCTCCCACCACCTGTCCTTCAGCTACCCCAGGAGCTCCTGATCCACACGGTGGTTACAGGGGAGGGAAGAGAGAGAGTCATACTAGGAAAATCACAGTGGACATTGCCAGATTCCCGAGGGTAATTAGTTAGGGTGTTGGTTGTTGAGAAGTCAGATTTCCTTAGGGGAATACCTGTTCTTTGGGAAGCTCATGAACACCACTGGGTACACTGTTGCCTGATGGTCCCCCACCCAGCCCAGTGTGTACGAGTTGCTCCAGCCCGCATCAGCGAGTCAGGTGGACCTTTGCGCTGGCCTGGGTATTGAGAAGGGGGATGCTTTTCTTCACCTCCCTGAGGGCAGCTCTCCTGGGTCTGGTTCTCCTCCTGCAACTCCCTCCTCCCTGAGCAGAACAACACCTGATACGTTTGGGGTGATGGGGTTCGCAGGCAACGTCTTATCGTGAGTGGAGGGTTTTCTCCACTTCCACAGCCATTTGTTGGGTTTCCTGCAAGTTTTGCAGTCTCGTTCCCAACAGCCCGGCCCTGCTTGCTCTGCCCCGCCCCTTTCCTAGCCCTCAACTCCGACTGGGCATCTTTCATCTCACCTTTTTGCCTTGTGATCAAAAGCACAACCAGCTAGGTGTGTGGGGTGTGGGCACACTTCCGAGGCTGGGGAAGAAGGTCTGTCCCTGTGCTCGGCTGGAGGGCCCAGATGGGCAAAGACACCTGAGGACATTTTTGGGGGTCCATCCACAGGCAGGTATAATCCATGTGTCGTGTCCTCGGTTTTAAAGAAGAGAGCAGGTTGAAAGTGGCTGAAGTATTCTCATGGCATCAGTGGGGAGCTTTGTCCCGCCTTCATCAGAGACCCCAACCTGTGGCTCAGAGTTGTAATAGTTGTCCAGTGGACAAGTGGGGCAGCAGAGAGACCCCAGCAGAGGGCTCCCCGCTCATCCAGCCATTCTCCTGGGGGGGGGAGAGGCAGGTATTGCTCAAAGACCCACCCCAGGTCCTTCCCTAAGACTCCTTGGGGCTTTTCTTGGGGCTTTTCTCTCTGCTCAGCCTGGGCACTTCCTCTTCTAGGAGCCCTTCCTCTGGGGCCATGGGATCAGGACAGGGCCTGGCTTACTCAGCTTTGTTTTCATCTGCATGGAGGATGATTCCATTACACTGGAATTTTTCTGTTATCCATTTACTGATGTATAAAAAATTTTTTAATGTTTTTGCAAGTTTTGACCAACCCCTGTTTATATATGTATGTGGTCAAAAATTGTTCATCTGTGTTAGTCATAAAGCCTCTGAGGCACTGCACTGGGGGCCAGTGGGGCCTGCTGTCTGCAGCTAACTGCCTGCCCTGGGGAGCCACTCCTGCCTTTGTTGCAAGGACCCGCACAATGGGGCTCTGTGCTCCCCGCACCTCCCTGTCCAGCGTCAGAAACCATGTCCTTGTGCCTGGACCCACTTCCTCCTGCTTGAGGGTGCATTGGCCTGGACCCACTTCCTCCTGCTTGAGGGTGCATTGGCTCCCACACTAACAGTCACCTCAGACGTCCGAAGCCACCACGTAGCTACATCGGCCTCTGTCCTTGGAGCTCTAGCAGCCTCAGCCTCCCCCACTCCACTGACCCCTCTACTTCTCTGTGTCTTCTGCTGAAACCCTGGGGCTCTCCCAGCTTCTTCTCACTCTGCCCGTGTGGGGACACACACAGGAGCTCAGTCGTAGCCTAAATAATGACACTCCACAGGCCCCACTTTACCAGTTCAGACATCCTGCCCCAGGCAGTAAGAACCCCCAGGGTCTGGTGGGAGAGAAGCGTGGGGCCAGGGTTTTGAAGTGTTGGTAGACTGGGAGCTGTAGAGTCCTGTTGGGCCTTCCTGATAGCACCTCATAGCAGAAGTAAGACCCATTTGTAGTTCGCACGTGGTTCATACGAGCATACCTCAGAGATATTACAGGTTTGGTCCAGATCACTGTGATAGAGTGGATGTCACGATAAAACGAGTCGCACAAATTTTTCAGTGTCCTAGTGCGTATAAAAGGTATGTTTACACTATGCTGTAGTTTATTAAATGTGCAAGAGCACTCTGCCTGAAAAAACAATGTACATACCTTAATTAAAAAATACTTTATTGCTGAAAATTGCTAGCCATCATCTGAGCCTTCAGCGAGTAGTCATCATTTTGCTGGTGGGGGTTTTGCCTCAGTGCTGACGGCTGCTGACTGACCAGGGTGGTGGTTGCCGAAGGCTGGGGTGGCTGTGGCAGTTTCTTAAAATAAGGCAACTGTGAAGTTTGCTGCCTTGATTGACTCTTCCTTTCAAGAAAGATGTCTCTTTGGCACGTGATTCTGTTTGATATAGCATTTCGCCCACAGTAGATTGATTCTCTTTCAAAATTGAGGTTAATCCTCTCAAACCCTGCTGCGGCTTTATCAACTAAATTCATGTAGTATTCTAAATCCTTCGTTGTCATTTCAAAAGTCTTCACGGCGTCTTCCCCTGGGGTAGAGTTCATCTCTAGATGTTCGTCATCATTTTTTTTTTTTCTTGCTCATCCATGGAAGCAGCTCCTCATCCATCGGAGTTTTATCGGGGGACGGCAGCCGTTCAGTCACATCCTCAGGCTCCACTCCCGATTCTAGTTCTCTTGCTGTTTCCGCCACATCGGCAGCTACTTCCTTCATTCGGGTCTTGAGCCCCTCAAAGTCATTCGTGAGGGCTGGAATCCGCTTCTTACTACCTTGTTAATGTTGGTATTTGGACCGCTTCCCATGGATCACAGCTGTTCTTAATGGCATCGAGAACGGTGACTCTGTTCCGGAAGGTTCTCAATTTATTTCGCCCAGACCCATCAGAGGAATCCCCATCCATGACAACGATGGCCTTAATAAATGTGTTTCTTAAATAAGAAGTTGGGAAAGTTGAAATTATTCCTTGACCCATGGGCTGCAGAATGGGTGCTGTGCTAGTAAGCATGATGACAACATTAGTCTCATGTGCGTCTCCATCAGAGCTCTGGGGCGACAGGTGAATTGTCAGTGAGCAGCAATATTTTGAAAGAGATCTTTTTCTCTGAGCAGTGGGTCTCAACGGTGGGTTTGAAAATTTAGTAAATCATGTTGTAAACAGAAGTGCTGTCATCCAGGCCTTGTTGTTCCCTTTATAAGGCATAGACAAGAATAGATTTAATGTAATTCTTAAGGGCCCTAGGATTTTCAGAAAGGTGACTGAGCAGTAGCTTCGACTTAAAAGTTATCCACGGTATTAGCCCCCAATACGAGAGTCAGCCTGTCCTTTGAAGCTTTGAGGCCAGGCATGGAACTATCGAGCTATGACAGTCCTAGATGGCGTCGTCTTCCAAAAGAAGGCTCTTTTGTCTACACTGAAATCTGTTGCTGAGTGCAGCTACCTCCATTAATCATCAGAGCCAGGTCTTCTGGATAACTCGTTGCAGCTTCTGTATCAGCACTTGCTGCTTCGCCTGGCACTTTTATGTTATGGTTTATTTGCTAAACCTCATGAAACAACCTCTTCTGCCTTCCACCTTTTCTGCTGCAGCTTCCCCGCCTCTCTCGGCCTCCATAGACTTGAAGAGAGTTCGGGCTCTGCTCTAGATTAGACTTTGGCTTAAGGGAATGTTGTGGCTGATTTGAGCTTCTGTCTAGACTAATACAACTTTCCATATCAGTAGCAAGGCTGTTTTTGCTTGCTTATCATTCATGTGTTCGCCGGAGTTAGCACTTTTAATTTCCTTCACGAACTTTTCCTTTGCGTTCATCACCTGGCTAACCGTTGGTGCAAGAGGCCTCACTGTTGGCCTGTCACGGCTTTCGACGTGCCTTGCCCACTAAGCGTAATCATTTCCAGCGTTTGCTTTAAAGTGAAAGACACGTAACTTCCTCTCACTCGAACACTTCGAGTCCATTGTGGGACTATTGTTTGGGTTAGTTTCAATATCGTTGTGTCCCAGGGAATAGGGAGGCCAGAGGAGCGAGGGGAGAGTGGGAAAGGCCAGTTTGTGGAACAGCCTCAGAACACACACGGTTATCGATGAAGTTCAGCATCCTTCCCAGGTGCTCTCTGTGGGCTCCAAAACTATTGCAGTGGTAACATCAGACATCACGGGCCACAGATCGGGATAACGACAATGAAAACTGTAAAATATTGCGAGAATTACCGGAACGTGACACAGAGACACGAAGCGAGAAAATGCTGGCAGAGGAAACGGCGCTGATAGACTCGCTCCACGCGAGGCTGCCGCAGACCCTCGATTTGCGAAAACTGCAAGACGTGCCACATGCAGTAAAACGAGGCGTGCCGGCACCGTTAAGCACAGACGGTTAAAGAGCCAGCTAGTCGGTCTGCTTCTATTGCGTAAAAAAAAAAAAATCCCTTTGTTATCTCAACAAATCCTTTTTCTAAGAGACAGTGAAACCTGTGCTCATCTCGAGCCCCAAAGATTCAAAAACCTCAGAGGGGTGTGATGTGCAGGGCAGGGGGCAGGGCCGACGCAGAACAAGGGGTCATCGCGATCCTGTTAAGTTCAGCAGCATGTTTGAGGGTTTCCAGGGTCCAGGGGACCCTATTAGGAATAACCACAGCGACGAGGCTGCTGAGAAAGGCGGAGCATCGAAAAACACTTGCGACTCAGCTCATGCACGTTTCATGCTCCCAAACACCCAGGGAAGCTGGCGAGACAGGTAGAAAACACGTGGGCATGTAAAACACAATCCCCTGTTACAGAACCGAGGGACCTAGTTACCAGTGAAGTGCGGCGAACCCCACAGGGAAGAGTGAAGCCACAGCCGCACTCACACCATCCTTCCTGTCCTCAAGGGATTTCCAGGCGAGAAGATGGTGCTAAGCAAATATATAAACGAGGCTTCCTGGAAGAAGAGGCTCCAGTGGGCTCCAGCCTCCTATAAAGCTGCCCACTTGGGGGCGGGGGTGGGCGTTGAGCAGAAGGGGGGCTACTGTTGGGGAAGGGGAACTATGGGGGTGCTGGAATGGGCAGGCCATGGTGGGAGAGGGAGATTTCAGGGCTGTGCCTGAGTCCCCTTGGGCCACCAGAGTTATGTGTTGGGCTGAGAAGCACTTCAGATCTGCCCACAATAGCTTTTTGATTTTTTCCTCTGTTTCCAGAGCAAATTTAAGCCCCGGAGTCCCCAAGAAAGCCCGAGAGGACCCCCTGCCTGTGCCCTCAGACCAGCATTCACTCCCTTTCCTGTAGGTTGGCTCCAGCTGCTCAGATGATAAGGGTTTGTCCTTCGTAGACCAAGACGGCACTCCCAACCCAGCCTCAGAAGGACCTGTTGGGGGCTGGGCCCCTGCAGGGGGCAGTGGCACTGAGCCACCCACACTCTCACCTGATGCTCCTGGTAGAATGAGGATCTGGGCTCAGGACTCTGGCGCTGAGTGTGGGCCTGGATCAGGGTCAGCTTGTGCTCAGGCGCGGCTTGGTGTTGGGCAGGGGTTAGGCCTCAGCCTCGGGCTGGGGTCAGGGTTGTCCTGCCATTTCCTGGGGACCCCAGTTTACCTCTGTGAGAAGTCACCTAGCTCAGAAAGGGGAGGGTGAGGCTCCGGGCCGACAGGGATTGCGCTGAGAGCATCTCGGGCCTGGCCCTGTGGGGAGCTGGCTTTATTCCCGGGGGTCTCCTTATTCGAGGTGGGCATTGGATGCTGCCTCTCGGGTCTGGGATGGGGAGGGAAATTCCATCTGTATCCCCCTCAGAGACCCTGCAGAGCGGGTCTCCATAGCCCCTCAGGGTAGAGGAAGGGGAAGAGAACAGCACCATGTTGCTGTAGTCGGCTCAGCAGGGCTCTGACATACCCAGTATCAGACGGGTGACATTTAGCTCTGAAGACAGGCTTTTCCGTGGTGCGGCAGACGTGCAGCCAGGAAGCTTTGGGTCCAGGGACTCAGCCCCCGCCTACGGCTTCCGGTCCGTGTGGCGCTCCATCTTTCGCTTCCCGAGCCCCCTCTCCCCTGCCCAGGAGCACCCCATCCTCCCCAACTCCTGTTAGGGACTGGCAGCAGGAAATGGCCACCCCCATTTTGCAGATAGCGAAACGGAGGCCCAGGGAAGGAAAGCGGCACCACCTAAGGTCACCCAGCGAGCCAGGCGCCTTGAGTGCTTTCTCATTCTGCCGCCCACCCTCTCGTGCTTCCTTTCAGTGCGTTCCTTTGCACAGTCTTTGGAGATGTAGGGAGAGGGGGTGTTTGGGAAGAAGAACCCCACCTTTGTCCCTAGATCCTTCTCCTAAGAGCCCTCCCAGGTGCCGGGTGCCCCACCTGTTCTTGCCCCCTCCCCTGTCCCCATCAGAGGAGTCTGATTTCCCAGCTAACTGGCCACTAAATGGCCTTGAGCCTACTTTGAGGACATCAGAAGGGTCTATATTTATTGGACCCAGGGTCCAGGAAGGGCAGGGATAATTTGCGAGCTCAGGGGGGAAAGATCTCAAAGAAGGACAGCTAGGGCTTAAGAATTCTGGCTGAGGGTTTGTGCCTGACGTACAGGAGGCGACATCTGAGGTTGGGGCTCTCAGGCTCCTGGCCCCTGACTTCTGTGGTTCACCCAGGCCAAGGGCGAGGGACCAGGCCCCTGAACGTAGGGGAGCATAGCCACCTTTCAATCTGGGCAAAATAAATGTGAAAACTAAGATGGCTTTCATTTCTGAATACCCAATTAAGCATTTTTAATGTTTGAGGAAAACGTATATGTCTATCTGTCTCTTCGTACGAACACGAAGCAGATCGTTGCCATGTATCGAGCACGTGTGAAGAATTTCTCAAACACGTGACTGCTTCACACACGGCTTCTTGAGCTTTGATTGGCATGCGGATCACCTAGGACAGAACCTGAGCCAGCGGATTCAGGGCGACACCCGAGATGCCCCCTTTCTAAGAAATGCTCCAGTGTAGGGTCCGCATTCTGGGTAGCAGAACATCACAACTCACACCCCTCATCTGTAAAATGGGCCAGTAGCACCCACCTCACGGTTAAAGGACAGAACCTGAGCCAGCGGATTCAGGGCGACACCCGAGATGCCCCCTTTCTAAGAAATGCTCCAGTGTAGGGTCCGCATTCTGAGTAGCAGAACGTCACAACTCACACTCCTCATCTGTAAAATGGGCCAGTAGCACCCACCTCACGGTACGGTGCAAATCGAAAAGCTTTTTATGAAATGAGAACCACAAGTCCCACCGAGGCACAGATGGTTGTGTGGACCTCAGCTTGCCCCCGTCTTTGGCGTGTGTGATTCAGATGTTGGCCTGAGCAAAAGGACACATCACCACCTGCCAAGGACCTTCAGACTTGCTCTCCAAGGGATGGGAGCACGGATAACGAATCTGTGAATGCCGAAGCTCTGGTCTCTTCATGCGGGTCTGTCTGTCCTCCTTTGCATCCGATGCCCTCAGCCGGGTCAGTTCACTGGCAGGAGCTCAGTGCTCTGGGTGCCTATGTAGGGTGTGTGAAGTAGGTCTGTGGCAGTCTGATTAGATGACAGCTCTTAATCCATCTCTCACGCGTTCGTCCGAGAAGGAAAACAAGTGTCCGTGGTTTGTGCCATCCCAAGCATAAGCAGGACCGAGAAGGGCTAGAAGAGGTGGAGATCCCACCTGAGGCCTCACTGAGGAGGTGGTGGCTCTGTCCCCGCCAAGCAGAATGTCCAGCTAGACTGACACCCTGCCCGTGGTGGACGCCTCTAAAGGATCTCTCGTTTCTGCAGGCGTGGGGCCGTGGGGCTGTGCCCAAAAGGTGCCTCTCAGCCTTCAGCCCCTCCCCGTTGAATTTCTGTCAAGAGGTCTAGCCTGGCGGGCACGGTGCAATAGAACTCTCAGCAGTGACGGGGTGCCCTCCCTCTGTGCTGCCCACGTGGGAGCCACTAGCCACCCGTGGCTGATGGGCCTTGGCAGTGTGGCTAGGGGCACCGAGGAAGTGGAGTTTTAACTTGACTTAATTTTAAGTCGGATCGCCTCAGAGGGGTAGTGGCTGTCATCTTGGATCCGTCAGGTCTAGACTTACAGTCTGTCCCGTCCATCCTCCCTCTACTCCCCGGCACCGAGGTACCTGGGCGCTCAGAGAGGGGGAGGTGCCTGCAGAAGCGGAGAGGTGTAGAGGAGGAGTCTGGTGGACCCCTGAGTCAGGTTTCCTAGTCCAGCATGGAACCGGCCTGATTCCAGACTTGCTCCGCCAGGCTGGGCAGCACGAGGCCCGTGGCGTGAGTGTCCAGCTGCCCGTCTCACTGCCTGGCCTCCCCCCAGGCCGCGCTCTGAGCCAGGCGCTGACTCTGGAAACCGCTCCTGGCTCCCTGCATGAGACCCAGCCGGGGCCCCACCTCCCAAACACGCGTGGGCCCTCTGACCTCCCCTGACCCGCGTGCGGTCCCGGTGCGAGAGCTCGTGTGGGCGTGTGTGTCCGTGCACACACGTGTGCGTGTACGGGCGTGTGTATCTGCGTCCGGAGCTGACCCTGTCTTGGCCCTTGGCTTTCTCATCCTCTCCCACGTCGCCGCCTGGCCCTGCGGCCACAGCCCGGCCCTGGCTCCTCTCCCCTCACCATCAGTCATGCCGCTCTAAGCCCCACCTCAGTTTCTTCGTTGCCCGATGCCCCCAGCTGACAGAAGCGCTGATCTTGTCACACCCAGCAGCTGCGTGCGGAAATGCTACTGCAAGCCACAGCGGGCTCAGCAGCACTCTTGCAAGATGTCAGAGCTGTCCGCCATTACTCTGTAAGTGTGCGTGGCGTGGCTGTGGCCTGGTCCCGGAGGGGAGGGGTGACGCATGCGGCTGCCGCTGCCTGGAGCCTGCGTCCGGCCGCTGGGCAGCCTGTGCCTCTGGCCCCCAGCCCTCTCCTGGCTGTTGCATGCTGGCGTCTGTGTGTGCCTTGTGAGTTCTCGGCCGCCTTGTGACAGAGGGCGGGAGGGGCGGTTTTGGCGATGAAGCAGCAGCCGTTGTGGGAGCAGCTGGGGGCTTGGCTGGGGCTGAGGAAGGGCCCCGGAGCTTTTGCCACGGCCGCCGCGACGTGTGGTCTGTCCCAAACGCCCCGCGTCTCTGGTCCCCGAGAGGCCTAGAGCTGGAGTTCACGTGGACACAGCCCCCCCCCCCCCGCCCCGTCCAACACGGGGCAGGGGCCCGCCCTGCCGCGCACGCCATCCGCACTTTGGTGGGTGTTCACGCTCTCAGTCCCCACAACCACCTTGCGAGATGGGTGCTTGTGTGACCCCCATTTTACAGATGAGAAAAACCGGAGCACAGGGCGGTGAGGGGGCTCCTCCAGGTCACACAATTGTCAGGGTGAGGATGTGACCCCAGAGAGTCCTGTCGCCGGTGCCAGGGTGTCTCTGACAGGGGCAGTGGCCTCATTTCAGATGTCCCCTCAAGTGGGGGAGCCCCCAGCCATTGGGCAGCTCTGGCTTGGAAGCTCTTCTCGGTGTTTTTAAGGCCTTGCCGGCCATCGATGCCTCCTCGTGGCAGGGAGACCGGTGCCCAGGCTGCGTGTCACTGCCGTCCCAGGTGAATCAGATGGTGGGGTGATTCTGTGACTGTCCTCGAAGAATGTCCCTGTTCCAAGGCCTCTGGTCAACTCTGAAGCATGAAGGTGCCAGAGCTCCAGGCCCTCGTGACCTCCCCATCTGCCCACACTGCCCTGTCTGCCAAAGGGCTCACTTCTGCCCTGGGTCCCTGGCAGAAGCTCCTGGGCACTCCTGATTGCCATGGGGCGAGCAGTGAGGAAGGCCTTGCCCCTGGGCTGTGCGAAGGGACACCCCACTGCCAGTCTCCGCACCTCCCTGGGGCTGGGAAGGGCCGTGCCCGAAAGGTCACTCTTTCTAGCACTGATCCCGTCCCATCCGCAGCCACCGCAGACGCTGGACGGGTCTAGCCTTTTGGTTTCCAGGGCGGCTTCGAACTTCAGGGACACGTCCCTGGAAACGGGCCCGTTTGTGGGAGAAGAGGCAGGAGCAGGGAGGCGGGGGACGACTCCCATGCTGCGCCCCTTCAGCAGGTCCACAGGACGATCCCAAGATGTCCACGTACCTGCCCTTCCAGGCCAACTTCTGGTCCGTAGCCAACACTCCCCGCTGCCTTCTGGGGTCGGGCCCCGGGAGCCTGGCGAGGAGCCGGAGCCCGGCGCCCAGGCCCTCTTTAGTTTTCAGGCCTGCGAGGCTTTCGCACTGGGCCGGTGTGGCCCGTCTTTCCTTTGTGGCTGGGCACGTTCTGAGCGTGAGCCCCGTGCCTGGCCTGTGCTGGCCGCGGGACAGAGCAGACAGGGAGGTGCCAGGCCCGCCTGCAGGGAGCCACAGTCTGAGGGGCAGCCGAGGAGAGGAGGGATCAGAGGACAGCCCGCTCCAGGACCACGCCTGGGCTCGGTGGGGCCCGGCTCACACCCCATTGGTTCCAGCCCTTGCCCGGGGACCCCAGGCTTGCAGCACGGGGCCCTCAGTGAACAGGGGAGGATGGGGCGTGCCCAGCACCCGAGGGCTTCTCCCTTCCAGGGATGAGCCGAAGGTCTCCCTGCCTACCCCTCCCCTTCCTCGGGCTCCTGCCCTCCTCCTCTGTCTTCCCCTCCCCGCTCCCTCCTTTTTCCCGCCTCAGTAGACACTGGGAAGCCCAGGGCCAAACTCAGACGCCACAGGTTTGCTGCTTCTGAGAGCTGGAGCCGGATTCAGCAGACCATTCTCTCCCAGCGAGGCTGGGTTGGGGAAGGGGAGGGGCACACAGTCGGATGGCCCCCTCCACGCTCAGCTGTCCACCCCATGGACGAGCTCGGCCGGGAGAGGGGTGCTGAAACCTCCCGCTGACCCCGACTCAGAGGGCCCCGGGGCAGACCCCACAGGCAGGGCAGGCCCCGCTCTTTGAGGTGGCTCAGGGGAAGCCCGTATGCTGGGGTGGTCAGAGGCGGGGGCCCCGTCCTGGAGACGCTCTGGGAGCCCCACTCCTGACAGAGCAGGCCCCGCAAGTGCACGTGCTGTGCACACTCCTGATGCCTTACCGTGGCTCTGCATCCCACCCTTCGGAACAGAGTCCTGTCCCGCTGGGCCAGGGAGCCGGTTGCAGGCAGGGAACCCCAGAAGAGCTGGTCTCGGGGGTCAGAGGTCCTTTTGGCCCTTTCTTCCCTGCCCAGCCCACCCGAGGACGGCTTTCTCCCCCTGCTGACTCAGCTGCGGGTGGCAGGTTCCTCCTGCTTGGGTGGGCGCCGCCTGCGCCCAGTGCCAGACAGTCCTTCCTCGGACCCTGATGTCTCTTCCGTGGCCCACCCAGCTCCCCTCCCCCAGCCCGCCTCCCTGTCCCTGTCGCTCTCTGACTCGACTCAGGTGCACGAGTTCCCTTCCAGAGCAGGACGTTCGCTTTGCTTGCGGACCCACCATGTCACCCGAGCCGCCCAATTCCCACCCTGCATTTCGCCCTGACTTCACTTCCCCCAAGGGGTTTCTCCTCCCACGAGGGGAGTCTGTAACTCACCCACTCCCACGTGCGTGTCTGAGTGGCTCTACGGGATGCTGATGTGGCCTAAAGGGACGGTGCCCTGCACACGGGGGGTTGTACCCCCAGACCTCCCAGGGAGGGGGTTCCGTGGGAGGGTGGGGGCCCGGCTCTGGGAGAGCAGAAAGGGCTGGGCCTGGGGTTCTCTGCCCCCCACGGCTGTGGTCCGAGCTCTGGTGGCCCCTGGAGCGGACGCCCTGCTTTCGCCCACAGACGGCTGGCCCGGTCCACCCTGCTGCTCATCCCGCTATTTGGGATCCACTACACGGTGTTCGCCTTCTCCCCGGAGAACGTCAGCAAGAGGGAGAGGCTCGTGTTCGAGCTGGGGCTGGGCTCCTTCCAGGTAGGTGGGTGTGTGGGGTGCGGGTGGGGCGTGGGGACTCCAACAGAGCCCTGAGCCGCTGGCGGTTCTGGGAACTTCTCTAGCCCAGACTGGGCCTCCGTGTGTCTGTCTCGGAGGTGAGAGGCCCGGAGTAGAAGGGAGCTGGGAGGGCCCGTTCTGCTGCCTACTCTCTGGGCTCCTGTGAGAAGACAGGAGCTGTGTCTGGGTGTCTTGGAGTGTCCTGAGCCAGGCCTCCCACTGGTGACCTAAGACGGCAGCTCCTCATCCCTCACCAGGAGCCCCGGGTGTGGGTGGAGTGCCCTCGAGAGACCTCTGTGTCCACGTCCTGACTTCAGTCCGTGCACCCCAGCATGCTGGGGTTCTGTCTTGCCCGAGTCAGGATCCCCAATGCAGAATCTGGCCTCAGATTGCTGAGCGAGGTGAACTGGTGGACGAGAGCACGGATGTCTAAACAAATGACGTGGGGAGTGAGAGGGTGGGGGTGGCTCGTGGCTCCGGGCGTGAAGGAGGAAGGAGGGGAGCTGTCAACAGTGGTGTGAGGGTGCACAGTGAGTCCGCGGGAGCAGGGGTGGGGCGTGACGGCAGGGCTGGCTCCCTCAAGGGTCCCAGGGTACAGCACCTCTCCCTAATCCAACTGTTCAAACGAATAATTGACCTTGATGGCCCGAAAGTTTCTTTGTGCATCTGACTCGAGTCTCTTCTGCATTCCCCGCATCACCCCATTTTAATTCTTGGCCCGGTGAGGCTGCGAGTTGTGTAGACAAAGCCATAGCCAGGAACTCAAAGCCTGGGCGTCCTGCCACACCACGAGACATCTAAGCGTGAGGAACCCATGGAAAGAATATGTGTAGGACAGCGGAATGGCCACTCTGTGCCAAGCACGCACTCACGTGCCGTTTGGGCGTGCTGTGCACGAGAGTGTCTGGCCTAGGGGAGGGGGTGGGGATGACACGGGTCTGTGCTGGCCTGGAGGGGCGCTGCCCTCAGGAGGACTGCAGGCTGGTTGGGGAGCCCAGAGAACACTCTGGGGCATCCTGGGGAGGCCTCTTCTAGAGAGAGGAGGGAGAGAGAGCTGCCCCTCGGGCATGTGAGATAGGAAGCCAGATGTGTCAGCGGGAGGGGACTCTCCCGCCAGCCGCTGGGCTTCGTGGGCGTGGTCATCTTGTCTGAGCAGAACTCGTCCCATCTTACCCCAGGCAGGTGCCCCCAGACGAGTCCTTGCGTTTTCCTGCTTCCCCGGTGTCACTGCTCCCGCTGCCTCTTACACAGCCCGTGTGGAAGGTTCCTTACTAGCATGCTCAGGCTTTCCCCCTCTCTCCCCCCAGGGCTTCGTGGTGGCTGTTCTCTACTGTTTTCTGAATGGAGAGGTAAGACCTCGGCCCTCTGGCTTCTTAGCAGTGGAGGTGGGGGTTGCTGGGGAGCAGACAGGAGTGTGGCCTGCTGGTCACGCAGGAGCTTATTCTCCAGGCCGGGGCTCTGCCAGATTCCCAAAGCCGCAGGAGGGGGTCAACAGCAGTGCCGGGTCTCCTGACGGCCTCCACCCTGTGCCAGAATCTCTCCCACTTTGCCTGCAATACAGCCAAGGCGTCAGCTGCTGGGCACGGACCCCTTGGGGAGGGCTCTCACCGTAAGACCCAGCTTAGTAAAGAAGAATCGGAAGTGAGGAAGGGCGAGGCACAGGAAATGGTACCTGCAGTTCACGAGGCTGTGAAGGCAGGGTGCTGAGCGGGTCGTCGCCCAAACTCATCCCCGATAGAGGGGGCACTCTGGGACTTGGCAGAGACCATGGGGAGAGGCCTGGAACCTTCTAGCGAGGCTCCATTTCCAGAACTCTGGCCTGTTAGGGTGATGCTTTTGAGCAGAGCCCGTAAAAGAGATGTGAATATGGGGTTGGGGGTAGATGGGTGGGAGGGACTCGGAGAGTGGGCAGGAATCCTTGTACCAGAGCTTGGGTCTTGGCCGTGAGACCTGGGTAGGTTCCTCCCCTTTTTGCATCTGCGAAACAAGAAAATTGGGCTCAGCGATCACCACAGCCACCTGCAGAAGGGTCAGATAAGAATAGATAAGGAGAGGCGGACAGGGCCCTGCGGGGAGTGCGGTAGGGGAGATGAGGGTGGGTGTGTGGGGGCTTGTCCAGGGCCTGCTGTGGAAGGAGGAGCTAGAACTGGAGGGGCGGCGCCAGTACCAGGCCCAGCTGTACGGTCCGCGCACCGCGTGAAGGTGGCGGACGGAGGAGGCACATGGAGGCCGCGTCCAGGCATGCCGTGCACACCCCGTGCTGAGCTAATGCCGGGCGTTCGCCCAGAGAGGCACGTGGTTCGGTGGTTCTCAGCCTTGACTGCATACTGCGATCCCCTGGGAAGCTCATCCCAGAGGTCTCGGTGTGATTGTTCTGGGAATGACCTGGACGTCTGGATTAGCAAAGGTCTGCACACGAGATCACATGTAGCTTGCTGGTGACGGTCACCAAGCACGGGGCTCCTGCCTGATCTCTCTGTGCCGAAGGCCGGCTTCGTAGACTCCCTGAAAAACCCAGTGGGATGGTCTCTGAATGTGGGCCCCGGAGGTCCAGGGGCCCACAGACTCCTGGAAGCCATTAGGGCTTTGTTCAGACAGTCACACGGGCAAGGGACTGAGGTAGCTGCTTAGCGCGTTCCTTTCCCTGGAGGGCTGCAAGCTGCCGTTTGGGATTCGACAGGGTGCTGCGGGCGGACAGGGCTGGAGAGGGACCGTGCGGAAGTGACGCCCACCTCGTTCCCTGCAGGTGCAGGCCGAGATCAAGCGCAAGTGGCGGAGCTGGAAGGTGAATCGCTACTTCGCCGTGGACTTCAAGCACCGGCACCCGTCCCTGGCCAGCAGCGGGGTGAACGGGGGCACCCAGCTCTCCATCCTGAGCAAGAGCAGCTCCCAGATTCGCATGTCCGGCCTCCCGGCCGACAACCTGGCCACCTGAGCCCCTCCCCGCTTCTCGTGCACACACACAGGTGGGGCTGCAGGCGGGCGCGGGCCCTCCCTCACCCGCTGCACTCTCCTCTCCCTTCCGGCAGGCCCGGGCTGGAAGCTGGGCTCCCCGAGGGGAGGGAAGGATGCAGGGCCCAGATGGGTATTTCCCCTCCCCTGTTTTCGCACTGGTCCCAGCCACCGTGGACCCCAGGGCCCTGATCCCAGACATGTAAATACTACTCAAATGTGGAAAAGTTGTCCCACCCGACCCCTTTGCCTCCCCTCAAGCAGGTCCCCAGCTCTGCTCCACCCTGTCTCCGTCTCCACCAGCCTCAGTGATCTGACCTCGTGGGTGAGGCTGATGACCTTGCTTTGGGGGTTGGGGGTGGGCCTGCCTGACAGCCTCCCGCAGTGTCTGACCCTCACTGTGGACGCCCGTGTCTGCTCGCCACCCTGGGGCCCTTGTCAGGCTGGCCCAGTCCCCGAGGCCAGCCAGAGGTCCAGCTTGGATGACCAGAGCGTCCTTCGCCACAGGCCGGACGTGAAGCTCCCTCATGTTCACCCAGCATCTTGGTGTCCGGGTGCCCAGCCTCTGCATTTCAGGGCAATGGGACAGCCCTCGGGCTGTTCCAATCAGAGACTTCAGTTTGGGTGTAGGGCTAAACGTCAGAGGAAGTTCTGGTGCTTTTCATTTGGTCCAAGAAACATTGCCGAGAGCCAGAAACGTGGACGTGACTGGAAAGGAGATGGGACGAGCCTGGGGAACCCATGGAGGAAGACTTTCGCCATCTCCATTATTTTTCCCCCAATGCCAGGGGTTCAGGGCTTCATCTCATAGCCTCCCTTCTCCCCTCCGCCCCCAGCATCAGCTGTAGGCGGTGAGGGGTGGTCACCTCCGAGAAACCATGCCCCCGCCACGCCTACCACGCACAGCCCTGAGAGCCCCGGCCCCATTTCCCCTCAAGTCAAAGCCATGACTGGGAGGAACCGGACGCCTTCCTGTGACGTCAGTGAATTCCGAAGCACTTTTCGCCTCCCTGCGCCCACGTCCAGGGCCCAGGGCCCCGCCACCCCCCACCCACCTCCACGGACGCCGAGCTCCAGCCACCAGCTCCTTGGGCTTGGACTCAGCGAGAGACCTCGGCCAGGACTCCCCGGCGTGTGCACCTGCCATCAGGTCATGGAGCAGGACGCCTGAGTGTCCTGGGTGTTGAGACAAGAAGCCACGCCCACCATGGCTGTTAGCGGAAGCTGCTGACGGAAGGAGTCGGGCACCCCACACCTGTCCCGGCTCCCCACAGCCTAAGAATTTAAAATGGGTCAGAACTAGGTTTGGGGAGGTGGAGGCCCGCGGCCTGCATGTGGGGCCGGCTTCGCGCCATGGCGTCTTTGGGTGTCCCTGTCATGTGTGTGTGGACTTGTTTCCTGGATGTGCTCTGGAATGCTTGGCGAGCCTGGGGGCGTGTATGTGTGTGTGTGGGGGGGAGGATGCTGTTTTGCCTGGTTTCAGAAAGAGGAAGGGGCCTGGGGGGCCTGAGAGACTGTTCGCTTTTGGAGAGGCCTTCGAAGTGACTGAAGAAGGGCTGAGTTGCTTGGTTGAGGGACGAGGCCTGTGTCTTTGGCCCGTTGGGCACTGTGGACCCCAGATCTTGGCAAAGCTGGGGAGAGAAAGGGAGCTCCTTGCCATTTCATGGGTGCATGTGGAGACTCGGGCTGGTCGTGGGGTGTACAGCGGCCCTTCCCTCCTGCACCTGCCTCGGGATCCCCCTCTCCCTGCTCTGGGGGACAAATGTTGCCCTCGTGGTGTCCCCTGGCCGCCTCCCACTTTGGGCCTTGATGAGGGGCTTGTGATCATTGGAAGGAGCCATAAACTGGGATTCACAGACACAGGATTTGTCCTCGTCAAGCTAAGACCATTGAGACTGGACAGAGCCCTCCTGGCTGGGCCTCAGTTTCCCCCTTTTTGAGATGAGGTGACTTCTAATGCTTCTCCAGGCTCTGGACTTCAGCAGTAATTCTCCAGTTCAAACCTAAGGCAGGTAAAAGGGCATAGATCATTGTTCCATGTGTCATCGGAGGTTTTGAAGTGCGTGTCTGTGTGTGTGTGCATGCATGTGCATGTGCATGTGTGCATGCACATGCATGTGTGGAGTGATGCTGTGTGTGCGTGTGCAAGCATGTGCACGTGTGTGGAGGGATGCTGTGTGTGCATGTGCATGCATGTGCGCGTGTGTGCATGCACATGTGCGTGTGTGTGGAGGGATGCTGTGTGTGCATGCACATGCGTGTGTGTGGA
Source organism: Eonycteris spelaea (assembly GCA_003508835.1). Lineage (NCBI taxonomy): Eukaryota > Metazoa > Chordata > Mammalia > Chiroptera > Pteropodidae > Eonycteris > Eonycteris spelaea. The sequence goes on from PUFA01000036.1 coordinate 3,653,702, forward strand.
GGGATGCTGTGTGCGTGTGTGCAAGCATGTGCGCGTGTGCGGAGGGATGCTGTGTGTGCATGTGGATGCATGTGCGTGTGTGTATGCACATGCATGTGTGTGGATGCTGTGTGTGCGTGCATATGCGTGTGCGTGCATGTGCGTGTGTGGGGGGGGATGCTCTGTATACGTAGAAGTGGAGCATCTGCCCCTTCCATTTGGACACCACGGTGGAAGTTGGTGGCCCAGAGGGAAGGGTCATGTCAGGGACAGTCGGACGGATGCCTTGGGGCATGGCATGCAGACCCAGCCCTGTCCCCGGCCCGGGGCAGGGCGCCACAACTGAGGGGTTCCCCCAAGTATGCACCCTCTTCCTTCGTCCTCACCCCCACCAGCAGGTCAGCTTCACTGTGGAAGAAGAGGCTTTGACTTTATATATAAATCATCACAAAACGGCAAAAACGAAATCAACCCCGAATCCCACGCGCTGCTGCCTGAGCCCGGGGCCTGTGTCCTTGTAGAGTCGCCGGCTACTGCTGGTTTGTTGGTTTGTTTGTTTTTTTATCCCCAAACGAACTGTTGCCAGTCTTGTGAAGCAGATGTGCTCCATGCATTTTGCGTGTTCCAGGAGGTCAGGCAGCTGGCCTTCGGGGTCCCCAGGCCCTGGGGGCACAGCACAAGGCCTGGGGCAAACCCTTCCCTCTCTGACCCTCTGTTTTCAAGTCTGTCAAACGGGCAGTAAGATGAGGCGACTTGTCCAGCCCATTGGATCTCTGGAATTCTCTGTCTAAACACCAGCTGTCTCCTGGGGCCGGGCACCGGCTGAGGCCCACAGTGTTCGCCTGGTCCGGGAGAGGGCGAGAGACCTCGCCGAGTGAGGCGGGGTCGGGGACCTTGGCAGTGGAGGGAGGCAACTTCCCGAAGACTCCGTGTCTCCAGAAGGTCAGCGCCAGGAAGGGGATTATTCTGGTTCTGTGCAATCCCAAAGGGCGACACTCCCCCATGGGAGGCCGAGTTCTACTCGGGACGAAGACGTCTCTTACCCGCTGTCGTGACTGTCCCGTCCCACCGTGGGCAGTGTGACGAGAGCCTCCAGCCCTGATGGAAATGGAACTCCAGGTCAGGGCTGCTGAGGCTGTCGGGGCCCGTGTGGGGTCACCAGGTGGGATCGGTGGCTCTGGTGGTCCCCATGCTGTGGGCTTCGTGACCCGCCCCACCATGCCTGAGGCCAGGCGGGGGCAGCTCTGTGACCCTCCTTGACCCAGCCAGTGGCCTGCGGCGATCCCTTCTCCGATCCCCTCCCGCCGCAAACCAGCCTCTCTGGGGAACAGGGCCAGGGAGCTGGAGCTGGCGCGAGGCCCGACGTACACCTGAGCCCATCGTCACCCACCATGGGTGCCGACTCGCCTCCTTCATCGGGCCCGTCCCTTCCCAGCAGGAGCCCCAGCAGAGGCTTTCCTTGTAATTCTGTGAGTGCCCTTGGCCTCCTCGAGGCCACTCCAAAGCGAAAGCACTGAGAGTTTTGTCACCACGAATTCCTACCTGAGCCAGGCAGCCTTGGGAGCTGCTGGGTGAGCCCTGAGCAGGGAACGGGGGCGGGGGGCGGGGGGCCTGGGCTTTTCCCGACCTTGCCACTGACCTGCTGTTTGGGCTGATGAGAAGATGCTTCCAGGGGGGCCTCGCCGGCTGCCCACTCCCAGCAGGCTTTCCAAACTCGACTGGGGAAATGGGCCGAATGATACGTGCCCAGCTCTACACGTGAGCCTGATGAGACCCTCGATCAAGCTTCTACACCGCGAACACTCAGCCTTGCCCAGGAGAGGGGCTCCGGCCACAGGGGCCGTTAGGACTGCAGACGGCATGCAGGAGGAGCAGTGGAGGCAGCGTGCTGCGGGGAGACCCGCCTGCCAGCCTGGGCCTCAGCACCCGCTCTGTACGCCAAGGCCGAACCTCTCCGGGCCTCCGCAGCCTCATCTGGGAAATGGGAGGATGTGATTGGTGGCCTTTCCCACGGGATAAGGATGGGGAGATGCCCTGTGTGTGAAAGGGCTTTGGTCACTACACAGCTGCGGCCTGGTTATTGGGGTGAAACCCCCTGAAAGGGACCCTGTGCTGTTTGTCAACTGCTTTGAGCTCTCCTAGGTCAACCTTTGTCCCATTTGTTAAAACCACCAGCACTGGGGGCAGAGGGGAGCCAGGAGCTCTGATGGACACAGAATTCCAGGTTTATTCCATTGGCTGATTTGTGTCTGTTCTTGCGGTTAGGATGGGGAAACTTCTGTGCGGGTGATGTCGGGGTTCCATGCCACCCACGTGGAGATCTTTCAGAAACCTGGGACATCCCTCAAGTGGGCCGAGTGCCCGTTCCTTCTCCTTTCCTTGACCTCGAGGTCCCGGGATGTGTCTGTGCTGGGCCACCTGTGTCTCCTCATGTCCGTCTCCTGTAGCTTTGCCCCTGTGAGAACTGGAGTGAGGCACCCCCTCCCGGCGTCCCCGACACGGCTCCAGGACCCCTCGCGAGAGCCTGGCCTGCCTGGGTTTCCTCTCCCGCAACAGAGACGAGCCCCATGGACCTCACTGCTGCTGCTGCGCATTAACGCTGTGCTCACAACCTTGTCCGGGCTTCGAAGGGTGTCCAACTGCTGTAGGTGACTCAATAAATGTCTATCGTTTTGCGCCTGGTGGCTGTAACTCTGCAGACCGTGGAGGGCAGGGAGGAGAGGAGGCGGGAGGGGAGGAAATCCGATCCCTCAGAGTGATCCTGGCTCCTGTGACCTTTTAGATTCCTGAAGAGAGGTATGAACATGGCCAAATGAGCTTAGAGTGGCCTCGGGAAAGTCAAGTCCTGGCCTCGAAAGGACCTGCAAGGATCACACTTGAGTGGAATCAAAGTCACTTGGATGTTTCGGGTTCCTAGAGAGGGAAGTGGCTCACCTCACGGCCTTGATGCCTCGTGGCCTTCGTATTGTTTTATGAGCGTGGCCACCGTATCCCCAAAGCTCGCCTGCAGCGAGCTCTTCATTCAGGTAACTGCAGGTGCATCTCTGGCTGCCAGAGGCCCCTCCCCTAATGCTTCTGCATGTTCAGAGCCATCGGCCCCTGCCAGATTGGGTAACCCATTCCAGGTAACCCCCACTTCCTCGAGGTTCTATGGACTACCCCAACCTCAAGTGCCCATTTTTATATTTGCCTGAATTTTTAGTAGCTACCCACAGAAGACAATTTTGGCTGATAAAGTAGAAAAGGAGGGAGCTTAGGAAAAAGACGTTGAGCAGCTCATCGCATTCTTGTGGGGCCGGTGAAACCAGAAAAGCTGTCTCGAGCCGTCATGCCACAAAACTGATGAAGGTGTCGGCTGTCACTGCCAGCCCAGTGATGTCTCATGCCAGGGACCCAAATTCCCCAGGGCCATTTCTGAAAGCAAATGGCTCTGCCCCCGTTCTCACCAGCACATCAGACTCCACATGCAGCCTCTTTCCTCAGGGTGCTCACTTCCGAATCACTCATCAGTCTCACCTGAGTCCATCGGATTAGCTGTGTTCTCTCTAGCACCAGGGAGGCCAGACACTGGCTGTTCTGGATTCTACCTTGGGGAGGTCAGGCTCAGAAGCCTGCAGATTTTCTAAACGTTAACAGTTGTATTAAGAAGTCCTGAAATAATAACTGCCCTCCACCACAGGACTAGGGTCTGAAGCAACTGCAGGAACAGCCCACTCTGAGAGTCAAGTCAGTGAAAACGGAGCCCGTGAGTGATCCCCACAACCAGCTAGGCCACTTGCCGAATGCACCCAGGTGTCAGGTGGTGGGCGTTCTCAGCTGGGAGGCCCAGGGGAAAAGTGAGAGAAGGAAAAAGAACCCTTTCTAGTTCAGTAATTTTCTCTTAAGAAGCCTCACGTAGACTTACATCTCATTGTTCAAAATCGCATGGCCACGCTTCACGGCAAGGCGGTGAAGTTAGGCGCCGCCAATAACATCGGAAGAAGAGAATGGGTTCTGGCTGGCAAAGGGTATTTTGTGCCACAGTCTCAAAGCCCTAGATCTTTAGGGGTTTGGGTGGTGGTTGCTGGGCTCCTCCGCACCTGTGAAAAACCAGAAGCTGAGTCATCCCACGATGTCCCCTTTACTACGTAGGGGAACAAACTAGGGGACGCCATCTCCCATCTGGACCATAGAATGACCTGGAGCATCCCCGGTCAAACCTGAGGGACCTGCTTATGCCTACCTGCAGGAACCTGCTCCCGTGTGAGGTGCGAGGGCCCATCTGCGCCAGCACAGCATCCTCCACCCTCCTGCTCTCCTGAGCGCATCTCCTGAGGGGCTTCTACATCACTTAAACTTTTTAATTTGGGGGATCCTCAGAGTAATGATGTTATGCAGTTCACTGTTTTTTTTGGGGGGGAGGTCTTTTAATTTCTATCAGTTTCCCTCACGTGAACTCAATTGAGGTGTCCACGCCTCCCAATTTTGTTAGACTGTCCATCGAGATGGTTCTCCCCACTGTCCTGGACGCAGAGATCATGAAACTCAGTCACAAAGAGTTCTTCTAACTTTCAGGATGCTGTTTTGTAAATGCTTATGTAGAGATAGTTTTCCTTGGCCTCCGAAAAATACTTCCTTCCTAAATTTCCAGAAAGGAGAGGCTTAGGCGGTGTCAATCTTGTTAGAAGGGTTGTGGCAAAAGGGGATGCGCTTTTTATTTATTTATTCGACAAATGCTTCTTGAGCATCTAACGCTTCACTTAACACATATTTCTTGAGTGCCTACAATGTGTCAGGAGCTGTTCTGCCACTGGTGAGCATCACAGACAAGGTCCCTGCTCTCAGGAGCTTGCATTTGAAGGAAAGAAGGAAAGAAACGAGGTGATTGCAGATAGAGGAAAGTGTTACGGAGAAAATAAAGCAGTTGATAAGTAGAGGGCGCTGGGAGAGGGGCGGAGTATTTTAATGGGGCAGCCAGGGAACGCCCAAATAGGATGCAGACACGTAAGCATCTAACCATCCTGTCCCTCCCAGCCTCACTGGCCCATCTTCTGGGGACCCCTCCAAACACCTCGGTGAATAGAATTCCACATAGGGAGGATCATCGAGAATAAAAGCACCCTCCTTCCCAATAAGAATAAATGCACCAAGGTATGAAATAAATGAACATGTCCAAGGAAGGATGTGTCACTTTCCTGGGGCCTCTGCAACCAATTACTATAAACTAGGTGGCTTAAAATGACAGAAATCAACTCTCTCACCGTTCTGGAGGCTAGAAATCTAAAATTAAGGTGTTGGCGAGGGCATCACTCCTTGAAGGCCCCGCCAACTTCTTTCTCTTAGCTTCTAGAGCTGCTGGCAATCCTTGGCTCATAGACGCATCTCCTGAGTCTTGTCCTCAGCCACCACATGGCTTTCTCCCTCTCTGTCTGTTTTCATCTCTCTATCTTTTGCTCTTCTTATAAAGACGACAGTCCTATTGGACTTAGGATCTGCCCTAATCTAGTAGGGCCTCCTATTAACTAATTACATCTGTGAAGACCCTGGTTCCAGATAAGATCACATTGACAGGTACGTGGAGTTAGGAATTCAGTGTGTTCGGGGGAGGCGCGATTCAACACACACCAGAAAGCAAAAGAGTTTGAGGGTTCCCCGGCCGAGGTGACACATTGCTTTGACTCCAATTCTCGTGTTTTCCATCGAAACTGACTGGCTCCTGAGTTTCCGTTGCCCGCTAGGTCACAGTTCCCACAGCAGCATCTACATCCTTTGGGGGCCCCATCTCAGTCGGTGAATCTGGACAAAATTAATTTATGCGGCGTGGACACTGAGCGCTCACCGTCCAAACAACCCCAACTTCCAAAGAAACTCAGCGCCCACTTGGAAGCAGAAACGAAAGCATTCAACACTCAGCCTCGCATCCTCGGGAATGCTGGGGGACTTACACGAAACCACCACTGACATCTATTCCGACTCATGCAGACTCTCGCCGGAGAGGTTGGGGAGTGAAGTCTCAGCCTTCGTGTGCTTCTCACCCACCAACTCAATGGGAAGAGTCTTCGTTCGGGCCCTCAGGGCGTTTCTTGGGCTACCCCTCTTCGGCCCTTCTTCTGTCTCTTTCCCTTCCAGACAGCCCCCACCTCCCGGCTCTTCTATTCTCACTTCTTCTCCTCCCTCAGCCCACGCCCATCCTCTCTACCCCTGGCCTAGGGACTCAGGCGTGGCTTGGCGGTCAATTACTTACCTCGCGCTGCTACCCTTTATTATGTCTCTGTCTTTGGGGTCCCTTGGCACTTGGGAGTCATCTGTGGTTTTCTCTTCAATTCCCTTCTCTTTAGACAGTCTCTCCGTGGGCAAAAAGCATCCATTACTATGCATTAAACATGACCTCAGCTGATAATCCCTACTATTTATCTCCGGGCAATCTCTTCGGCACAGACAGGCGTATGCAGTGAATACCATGGAGAGAGCCGAGTGGACTTGTTTCCAGCACCATAGACAGTTCCAAGATGCTTGAGTGTGGGATCTTGGGCTACTTTATCAGACGTGAACAAAGGCAGATCTAGGTATTATGGTCCTGAAACTCATATAATTGCGGGGGAGGATCCCCCTTTAAAAAATGAAAACACTTAAATTCAAAATTGGTATATATTTTTTTTTTAGAATGACAAAAGTTGACAATGATCATTATATAAAATCCAGAAAAATAACATAATATTTGTATTAATTACTCTCTGATACTTTTTTTTTGTCTGGCTCATACATACCAAATTTGTTTCTCTACCACTACTCTGACATCCTAGGACATTTTCATATGACAATATGATCTCTGGCCCCCATAAGAGTATTCCTGGATGGCTAATAATAATCTAACTATATAATAAAGCCACAGTACACTACTTAGTTGTGACCCAATCTGAAATGTACCTCTGACTTAACTTCCCCTTAGCTGGGTCACCAGAATGCTCACGGTTGGTTCAACACCACCCGACATGTGAGAGGGTGTTAGGCTTTGCAGCCTTTTGCAATGTACAGGATCTTGACTGTGAGGCATCTGACCCAGCTGTCTTATGGGGAAATGGTCCTGAGAGGGCAGCTCAGGGCTTCTCTGTGATGTAGAGGTCCCTGAGGAGGTGATGATGATGTCAGCTGACAACAGAAACCCAGAACTCGGACATAGGAGGAAGACCAGGGGTATAGTGACAAGGAGCCCAAAAAGATTCCAAGAGGGAAGGAACGGTCTTCTGTGTGAAATACCGTTACAGATTTATGAGGCTTCGGACAGAACTCAGCAGCTGGCGGGGTGAGCTGGGCCTGTTGAGTCAGCCCTGGCCCCAGGCTCCATAGACCTCGGCGCTTGCAGGCAGCAGAGCACAGGACTCGTCCAGCTTCCCCAGGGGGTTGAGACCTAGAAATCACTCTGACGGAGGCAGGACAGGCAGCTGGCTTGAAAGAGGGTTGGTCACTTTGCAATCCCAGTTATCAGGAGCAGGCCCCAGCACCTTCCGGAACCACAGGCCCAGGATGCTGGCATTCTTGGCTTTGAGACCCCCAGGACTGGCTGGAGCCCCAGTGCTCAAATGGAGCGGCACACTGAGTTCTGAGAGGTCTAAACGCCTCTGTGCACCCGTGTGAGACCCAAGCAGCCCTGAGCCTTTGAGACACCAAAGCCTGAGATTGGGCCCTGACCTACGTACAAGGCAGGCCATCTGGAAGCACTAAGTGGAAGACAGGCCTCCTGGGGTCTGCAGAAGGCCTGGTGAGTGGCCCCACCTCCTCGATCATTTGCATCATAAGCAGAGAAATACTTAAACAGGTCATGACACAACTGGTTATTTACTTGACCTACAAGCTGGTGAGGCAGCAGCAAATATTTTTAAAAATCCTCAGGAATTGAGAGCAAATCCTCGCCCCCCCCCCCCGCCCCCGCACTTCCCGTAGCCAAGGTGTGTATAGTCAAGTTTCCGAGCTTGAGTTCTTGGGGAGGAAAATCCGTTTATGGGTCTGCACTGCCCTCTGCTGGTCACTGGGTTAACAGCAAGAGCAGCAGCAAGCTCCCTTCTGGGAAAAGGCAGGAGCATCTCCCAGAGCCAAGTTCCCTGCCAGCCCTGCTGGTTTCCACACAGTGACTCATAAATGAGATAATGAGGGGCAGGAGCAAGTTAAAATATTTACTAGAATTAACACCAGGAGGAAAAGCTTATATCTTAAATTGCTTGTGGAAAGACTGAGGCCCAGGGAGGATTTTGCAGTGCATTTCTTCTAGTTGAAGACTAGCTACATTTACATCTTTTTTTCCCCTGATGTTCAAGTAAGAACATCCAAACCTTTAGAAAAAATTTTTAAATTTTTATTTGAGGCTAACCGGTGACATGCCGGGAGGCAAGATTTCAAATGCTCTGAGAATAACAGTTTTGTGGTGTATTTTATGCATTTGGAACTACGAGGGTTCTCTAAAAGGCTGATTGATAATATAATTCTTGGGAACTCTGTGCTCTGCTCTCCAACTTCAGAAGTATGTGTTGCGTCCTTTGGATCAGCATCCCGCCCTTACAGTTCCTTAGCAGCGGGCTCTTCGTCTATCCTATGTCTCAGCTGGGTGGTTACCTTCTCAACCTCTGGTCCCAAAGGTTAAACATAGCCTTGTGTTTGGTGGGGAGGCGGGGGGAGAGTAGAACCCATCTGTTCCCTGCCTCCAGACCCCATTTCAGGCTGGAGCTCCCTGACGGCAACAGGCATTAATTCTGGCAGACAGCGGGGTGGGAGGGACCTGGAGATCTCACTGCCCTAATTTCTTTGATTTCTCTCTGTCCTGAACCTTTACTTCCACTTTCTGCCTCTGTTCATACAGGCTTTAGTACTTGGAAGACATTTAGCTTTTGCAGTTCTGCATAATGTTTAATTCTCTGATTTTTGACGTCCTAGACCTTAACGAGGCTGAATCCTGTTTCCATTCTCATTTCAGACAGGCCTGCTTTGACCAAACCATTCCTCTTTTCTAAAGAGACTTACTAGAGTAAAAGGAAATGGGAGAGGAGGCTAAATCGTAGTATCTAGGGATATACATTGGCATAATAAAACTTTAAAGAAACAAAATAAGCGATTGCTTTAAGTCAGGCTAGTCATTAATTTGAGTGGCAGGGACAGGATTGTGATTGAGATGCCACATGGAGGACTTCTGAGTGACTTTTGATTTGGGTGCTGGCTGTAAAGGTATTATCTTATGATTTATTAAAGCTATACATCTTGGTATAGTTTCTATACGTGTATTTATCTTACATTAAAAAAATCTGATTAAACAATTCCATTGAAAGGCAGAGATTGTCAGACTGCATTAAAAACTGTGATCCAACTATAGTCTGCCTATAAGAGACACATTTTCGATTCTAAGGAACAAGTAGATTAAAAGTAACAAGTGAAAAAGGCTATATCAGGCAAACACAACCACAGGAAAGCTAGCCTGGCTATCTGATAGACAAAATAGACCTAACAATAAAGGGTCAATCAATCAGGAAGTTATAACAATTATAAACACGTACACACCTAATAACAGAGCACAAAAATACATGAAGCAAAACTGATAGAAATGCAGGAGAAATAGATAATTAATTCACCAATATTAGCTGGATACTTCGATACCTCACTTTCAAATAACGGCTAGAATGACTAGACAGAAGATCAATAAGGAAATAGAAGACTTGGACAACATCATAAACCTAACTAGATCTAACAACATCTATAGAACACGCTACCCAATAACAGAATAGACCTTTTTCTCAAGTGCACATAAAATATTCTTCCGGATAGACCATATGCTAAGCTAGAAAAAATAAACCTCAATAAATTTAAAATAATACAAATAATAAAAAATATGCTCTCCACAATGGCATGAAATTAGAAATCAATAAAAGGAAAACAGTGGGAAACTCACAAATTTGTGGAAATTTAACAATATACTCCTAAATAATCTATGGGTCAAAGAAGAAATCAAAAGAGAAGTCAAAGACTACTTGGAAAGGAATGAAAATGAAGATACGACATACCAGAAACTGACATGATGTAACTAACACAGTGTTTAGAGGAGAATTTATAGCTGTAGATGCCTATATAAGAATACAGATAAAAACTGGTACATGAATGTTTCCAGTAGCATTTTTTTCTGAATAGCCAAAAGGTGGAAACAACCCAAGTGCCAATCGATTGATGAATAGATAACAAGTGTGACAATCCATGTAACATAGAATTATATATTATTTGGACATAAAAAAATAAATGATACACGCTACAACATGAGCAAACCTTGAAAACGGTATGCTAAGTGAAAAAAGCCAGTCACGAAAGGCCACATATTATATGACTCCATTCAAATGAAATGTCCAGAACAGCAAAATATGGGGATAGAGAGTGGGTTAGTGGTTCCTTAGGCCTGGGGCAGGATTGAGGGAGGTCGAAGAATGATAGTTGAAAAGTGCAGGTTTCTTTCTGAGATGACGGAACTATTCTAAAATTGACTGCAGTGATGGTTGCAAATATCTGTGACTCTACTAAAAACTATTTATCTCAATAAAGCTGGTTTTCAAAGGTTAGAAAATGAACCAGCTTCCGGTTAAGATGGCGGAGCAGGTAAACGCCGTGCTTGCCTCCTCTCACAAACACATCAAAATTGCAACTAAACCACAGACTAGACATCATTGGGCGTCGCCTGAAGTCTAGCGAAACAGAAGTCTACAACCGGGGACACACAGAAGAGGCCACTTCAAGACAGGTAGGAGGGGCGGGGATGCAAAGCGAGCTGGTCCCGCATCTGCATGTGGCGGTTGAGAAGCGGAGGGCTTCCTTGGCTGCGGAGGCCCCCCTGGAAGAATGAGGGGTCCCAGCGCCATACCAGGCTCCCCAGCCCAGGGGTCCAGGCCTGGGAAGAGAAGTCCCCACAACCTCTGGCTGTGAAAACAGGCAGAGCTTGTGGCTGAGAGAAACGAGGGCCGAAGGAGTCACAGGTGCTTCCCTTAAGGGGCCTGCAACCAGACTTACTTGGTGACAGACTCACTCGCTCTGAGCTTTGGGCTGAGGCAGCAGCTCAGGAGGCGCCAGGGACACACAAGGAGGAACTAAATTGTCTGGTTTCAGGGTGAGGGCTGGAGGGGAAGCTTTCTGCCAGACAGAAGTGCTGGCAGAGGGCATTGTTCCTTGGCTGAGCCCTCTGGGCTTGCAGACCCAGGCGGCCACCTTATCTGAGTCTCCATCACCATAGCAAATACTGGTCTCCCCGCTCCACCTAACTTGTGGGCCCCCCAGGCCACTACAGTGGCTTTTCCATATAAACGGCCTGTCTTGATTTATGCTGTGGACTTTTCTAAAATCTCTCAAAGGTTCACAAAACCCAAACAAGCACGATCTGCCTCGGCATGCCCCATACCTCTTGCTGAGCAGCCCCAAGCCTGGCACTAGTGGCAGCCGCCTCGGTTGCAGTTTGGCCTCTCGAGGCACTTCAAGCCCAGTGTTGGCAGTTGCCATCTGCAGATTGCCTGATGGCTCATACCAGGTGGCCCTGGGCAGGGCACAGGCTGCAGAGGAACCAGGCCTGCAGCAGGGCCCCTACCAGGATCCAAGCAGCTGGCTTCAGCGTGAGCTAGAGCGCCACCTAGGGGCACATCTGAGGATGACACACCCAAAGGGCAGACAGGGAAGGCACAGAGCCCTGCTAAAGTGAATCCTGCTCTGCAGGATCAGCCCCTGCTCACAGCTCCTCCACTGGTCATGGCTAGTCCGCACAACCAACAGCCTGAGGGGTCAATGCCTCCCATTGATGTGCAAACAGCAACCGAGGCTCAACTACAATAGAAAGGCACACACAACCAACACAAGGCACATATCTTGTACCTACTTCTGGTGACCCAGGAAGACTGTGCCTCTGGGCCCCACAGCATACTTACTACATAAGGTCACTCTTCTAAGACCAGGAGACATAGCAGCCTTACCTAATACATAGAATCAGACACAGAGAGGCAGGAAAAATGAGGAGACAAAAGAAACATGTTGCAAATGAAAGAACAGAAAGAAGCTCCAGAAAAAGAATTAAACAGAAACAGAGACAAGCAATCTACCAGATGCAGAGTTCAAAATGCTGGTTATAAGGATGCTCAATGAATTTAGGGGAAGAGTAGATGAACTCAGAATTAACAAAGAGATAGACAAGATAAAAATGGAGATAGAAAACGAAGAATCAGTCAGAGATGAAAAACACAATAACCGAAAAGAAGACTATTTTAGGAAGAATCAATAGTAGATTAGATGAAATGGAGGACCAAATCAGCAATTTAGAAGATAAGGAAGCAGAAAACCAATCAGAATAGCAACAAGAAAAAAGAATTAAAAAAAATGAGGCTAGTTTAAGGGGCCTCTGGGTGACATCGAGTGTACCAACATTCGCATCATAGGGATACCAGAAGAAGAGAGAGAGCAAGGAATTGAAAGCCTATTTCAAAAAATGACTGAAAACTTCCCTAACTTGGTGAAGGAAGTAGACATACAAGCCTAAGAAATGCGGAGAGTCCGAAATAAGATGAACCCAAAGAGGCCCACACCAAGACACATCATCATGAAAATGCCTAAGGTTAAGGACAGACGGAGAATTTCAAAAGCAGCGGGAGAAAAGCAGTTAGTTACCTACAAGGGAGCTCCCATAAGACTGTTAGCTGAGTTCTCAACAGCAACTTTGCAGGCCAGAAGGGACTGACATGAAATAGTCAAAGTGACAAAAAGCAAGGACCTGCAACCGAAATTACTCTACCCAGCAAAGCTTCATTTAGAAGGACAGACAAAGAGCTTCCCAGACAAGAAAAGCTGAAGGAGTTCATCCTCACCAAGCCAATATTACAGGAAAAATTAGAGGGACTTCTTTAAAAAAATATATGTATAATAAAATGGCAATAACTACATTTCTATCAACAATTATTTTAAATGTAAATGAAGTAAATGCTCCAATCAAAAAATGAGTCGCTGAATGGGTAAGAAAATAAGACCCTTACATATGCTGCCTAGAAGAGACTCACTTCAGATCGAAAGATGCACAGAGTCTGAAAGTAAAGGGTTGATGAAAGATGTTTCATTAAAATTGAAACAAACAAATAAAAAGCTAGGGCAGCAATACTTATACCAGACAAAATAACTTTAAAACAAAGGCTGTAACAAGAGACAAAGTAGGACATAGTTATTCCTTCTCTGGGTATTTATCTGAAGAAACCCAAAATACTACTTTGAAGGGACAAGTGAATCCATATGTTCATTGTGGCATTATTAACAGGAGCCAAGATATGGAGGCATCCTGGGTGTCCCTCGATGGATGAATAGATAAAGAAATGGTGTGTATATATACAATGGAATATTACTCGGCCATGAAAAGGAATAATATCTTGCCATCTATAACAACATGGATGGACATAGAGGGCATTGTGCTGAGTGGAGCCAGACAGAGAAAGACAAATGTCATGTATGGAACCTAGAGAACAGGATAAACAAACAAACAACAGCAACAAGCTCATAGGTGTTGAGAGCAATTTCTGATGGTTGCAGATTGGAAGGGGGAGGATGAGTGACGGGGAAGGGGAGGAAGGGTTATAAGCTGGTATTTACAAAATACGCATGGGGATGCAGAGTAGAGCACAGAGAATGTGGCCGGTGGTATCGTAGTAATTAGGCATGCTGTCAGATGGGGGTTGGATTATGGGTGATCACTTCATACATTGTATAAATGTCTCATCACTGTGTTGTACGCCTGAAGTTAATATAATATTGTGTGTCAACTAGAATTGAAAAAAAAAAAAACAAAAAATTTAAACAATTAAACACCACTAGAAAAGAGAAATATTGCTATACGTAGACTTGATTACATTTGAGTCAGACATATTTTGGAGGATCTGTAAAGTCAGTCTTAAATAATAATGATAACAATGATAATAATAATAATAATATAAACATTACAAGTTTAGTTTTTCTTGTCTTTATCCAACTTAAACTGTACTTGTTTTATGTAAATGAATATTATCGTAGAATAGATTCTATCTTTTCTATTTAATGTCTTCAGCACTTTTATATTTTAACTTAGCTTTTGTAATGAACCATTGTAAAGGCTGTACAAAGGCTGTTTATAATTTGAAGGTATAAATGTGCTGAAATTTAGGTAATAAATCTCCTTATCCTCTGTAAAAATATCATCAAACTGTTTTCCAAAGTGGCTGTGCCATTTTGCACGTCCACTAGCGATGTAGGACAGATCCAGTTTTTTTGTATCTTCACCACTCAGCATTGTTAGTTTTTTGAAAAGCCTTTCTAATAGGTATATAGTGATGTCCATTGCAGCTTTAATCTGAATTTCTCTAATGAAACGTGCTGATGAATATCTTTTTGTGTGTTTATTTGCCACTCAGATATTTCCTTTAGTTAACTGTCTCTTCACACTTTTTATCCATTTTTTCAAAATATTGGGTTATTTGTATTCTTATTACTGAGAGTGAGAGTTTAAAAAATTCTTCATTAGCTATGTAATTTATAAATATTTTCTTCCAGCCTATGGCTTTTCTTTATTTTCTTAACAGTATCTTTAGAAGAACAGACTTAAAATTTTTATAGAGCCCAATTTATCAATTAAAAATTATTTTGCTACTTTCGTTTTCAAAGACATGTATTACACAGTAGGAAATTGCAGTACTTTGGAGGAATTTCGAGGAGCGGAGCAACATATTGCAAGAGACATTAAAGAAAAAAACCTTTGGTCCGATTGTAGACAATAATACAAATCGAAATGGAAATCTAGAGTTAAGAAAAGTCAGTTGTTACAATAAAAAACTAAGAGTGAAGTAAGTGAGGATTTAGGTAAGTGTGGTTACAACAGAAATTGTAGTTGGTTAAAACATCACCTCTGCCTAACCAGAGTATTAATAATTGCCGAGAGTCCTTGACTGGCAACATGAAAAGGCCCGCCCTCCTTAAATCCATCTGGCCTGTCCCTCTAATGGGCTCCTTTTTTTTTTTGGTATCATGATTTCCTATTCAGTCAGGAAATATAAATTTTCTAGCAATTTGGCTATACTGTTTACATCAGTTAGCTATTGCTGCATCACCCCTAAGCACAGAGTTATAAAACTATTACCATGTATTTAGTTCGTGATTCTGAAGATTGGCAGTCTGGGCTGGAATCACCCGGGTGGTCTTCTGGTTTCTGCAAACTCTCTCTTGCATCTGTGGATGCCTTTGCCCGTCTTGGCTGGGCTTCCCCACACGTCTCAGTGCCTTTGCAGAATGGCGCTCGTCTCTGTGGCTCCCCCAGGCTGGCCTGGAGTCCTTCGCTGGCAGCCCGTAGACTTCTAAGAGACCGAGCTGAAGAACGCAAGACCTCCTGAGGACCAGGCTCAGACCTGGCAAGTGTTCTGCACTGCATTTTTATTGGACAAAACTCATCACAGCCAGCCCAGACTGCAGGAGTAAATACAGGGAGGAGAATGATTGTGGCCATTTTCCACAAACCAGCTATTTCAAGGTCTATCTCATAACCTGGCCTACGGACATTTTGTGATGGCGAAGGGATCATTTCCTGAGACAAAGTTTCATTAGATTCATTATTGAAGGACTTGGGACCCATAAAAATGAACCAGAAATACGATCTACAGTGGAAATTCCAAATCTTGTTATTTGCTTCCCACAAGGATAAGAAAGACAGACACATTATTAAGAGCTGTACTTGCTACAAATATTAACTAACAACAATTGACCCTCTGTGGGATTTTCCATTTAGTTATTTACTAGAAGCTGTTCCTGTAATTTCCGACGTGCTGTTATCTATGAGATTATCTTTCTTTTAGCTGTGCTGGGTTTTCAGATGCATTAATACAGCTTAATATCTCTTCCTGTTGCTTCTCTAATTAAAAGCTTGTTAGATTTCCAAATAAGAAACACTATATCCAGTCACTAGTAATAAAGACTGCTAATAATCAGGAGAAGAACATCAGCAAGGAATAGCATCAAGCAGACGTGAGGGATCTTCTAATCAGGCAAGGAAAATGGACCAGGAGTCTGGGGAGGGTTGTACGACAGTGATGTGTGTGGCTCTGAGAAGCCAGCCTCCCTGGAGAGCGGCCCCTGCAGATGGAGGATCGCCCATGGGCAGCCTGAACGTTAGTCCAGGTGACTTTTTTCCAGATGATGTATGAATCCTGGGTCCCAGAACAGGTCATGTTTGCCTTTCCAATCATCCCCTCTGTCCTTCCTTACTTCCCTAACTCCAAGATTCCTTCCCTCTGGCTGCCTTTGCAGCTTTGGTCCTCATGACAGGATAACAGTTCTACTAGTTTAAGGATCGGCCACTAGATGGCACCCGCCGTTCACATTAAAGTACTTCATTGAGCTGGGTCCACAGGTCCCTCCTTGGTGAGCGAAGGCAGGGTCTGAAGATAATTTTTCTGCAATGCCACTGTCATTCTCCCACTTTTCTCTCCGTCTTCTCCCCTTCAATCTGTTCTTTTTTGTAGTTCCCTCCTCATTTATTACACCCTTATAACCCAATCAGTTCGAGAACTAAAAACAAATATTCTTACACAGCTCACACCCTTCTATCCGACCTGCTACCAATTCGTGTTGCTCCACCGCACGTCAACCTCTTCCATCCTCCAATTGCCATGACTGATGCTGCCCTTTGTCTGATCACCTGTGTGTTTGAATATAGCACTGTTGTTGGCTTTGATGCTGGGGATACAACAGTGACATAGAACCTGAAATCTCGAGGATGAGTCAAAGTTGGCCAGTCAAATGGGGGTAAAAGAGTTCTCTCTAAAGCAGTGGTCCCCAACCTGGGGCTATTTTGCCCCACAGGGGGCTTTTGGTGATGCCCGTAGACACTTTTGGTTGTTACAATCCATGGGGAGGGGAAATGGTGCTGGCATGTAGCGGGTAGAGGCCAGGGATGCTGCTAAACACCTTACAATACACGGGACAGCCCCCAGCACAAAGAATTATTCAGTCCCCAAATATCAATAGTACTGAGCAGGAAAACTCAGAGATAATAGCAGAGGGGTGAGAGAACATGGCTTTTTTGAAGAACCGGAAGATTTTCACTATGGTGGAAGAAAGAGGTGGGGAGGTGTGGCTAGAGGCTCAATGTGCAGAGTTGTACTCAGGAGCGTGGACTCTCTCCAAGGCCAGTGGAAGCCGTTGGAGTTACCAGAGACTTTATTCTATGGGTCATTGAGGGCCAGTGTATTTTTATATAATCATATTTATTGGCGGAAACTATGGAGACTCAGAAATATTTAGTGAATAAATAGGCACTATGTCAGCCACTGGTTGAACCAGGCCTTCTTGTCCAGACCTCTATAGAAAAAATACTGGTATGCTATGATCCTTCTGGTTTTGTGTTGCTTGTCTAAATAAATACAGACAATTTTGATAAATGTATTTATTAAGCATTATAGATTATCTATAAATTAAAAAAATTTTCTACACACGATAATGTCATCTTCAAATGCTGGCTTGTTAAAATGGAACATAAATTAGTATTTTACCCCTTCTCTGTTAATGCAAAACCCTGGACCAGTTATCATATATTTTAATTTTATATACCTATTAATCCCTATAAACAATTATTATTTTTATACAATCGCATTTATTTCAATTCACTCACGTTGACTTTCCTTTTGCTCTTTATTCTTTCCTGCATTTCCATGATCAATCCGGGATCATTTTCCTTATGCCTTTGGTATTCCATTTATTGTATATCTGCTGCTGATGAATTCTCTCAGCTTTTTATTGTCTGAAATATCTTTAAAAATTTTTTTGAGTATGTTTTCTGGGAATAATTCAAGTTTAGCAGTTATTTTCTTATGGTACTTTGAAGATGTTATTCCATTGTTGGCTGGATTCCATTATTTTCATTGAGAAGTAAGCTGTAAATCTTATTTTGCTTTGTTGAAGGAAATGTATCCTTCTCCCCTAGTTATTTTCAACATATTTTTCTTGTTCATATTTTTTCCAGCAGTTTTACTTTGATAATTAGATGTGTTTTTCTTTATATTTTCTGCTTGGGGTTCATAGTGTTTCTTAAACCCGTAGCTTGATATCTTTCATCGGGTTTAGAGAACTTCTATTTAGTATCACTTCAAATGCTTCAGTCCAATTACTTTTTACATACTCTCTTGGACTATAATGATACACATTACATTTTTTTTACTATGTCTTATATGCCTCTTACTCCATTCCTCCTTCTTTTATGCTTCACTTTTGATATTTTCTTCTGATCTATTCCCAGTTAACAAATTTTCTCTTGCTCTATCTCTCTCTCTCTAAATACATACATACATACATACATACATACATACATACATACATACATATACATACACACACACATACAATATATATGCATTTATTTTTGTTAGGCACATCTGTCGAGTTTTTAATTTCAGTTTTACATTTAAAATTTTCTTATTGTATAGTTTTCAATTTCTTTTTAAAATTAATTTATTTTTATTATGGTGACATTGGTTAATGAAATCTAGTAAGTTGCAGGTGTACAATTCAACAGTAAGGCATTATATATATATATATTATATATATATATATATATATATAATGCATTGTGTGTTCAACATGCATAGTTAGATTTCTTTCTGTCACCACATATTTTCTAATGAAATCTACCATCTTGTCATCTATTTCTTGAACAACTATAATTACTTATTTAAAGACCATATCTGATGAAACCAGTATTGAATTACCTGTGGCTCTGTGTCTGTGATTTGTTTTTTCCCTATGGTTTAAACCATCTGTTTTTATTTCCTGATGTAACAAGTTTTGACTAATCCCTGTAATGAATATAAAAACATTTTAGAGATGCTCTGGATGGTGTTATTTTGCCTCTGGTAAGGAGTTAGGGTAGGATACAATCATTTTAATACAATCATTCCAGTCCAATCAGATGCATTAATTTGAAGCTGGGCCTCAGTCTTTGTAAGGCATGGTCTCTTTCTGGTTCATTTCTGTTACTATAGTATGGGTCCTTTAGGGCTCTCAATCAAAATCACGGGGTATTTACCAGGGCACCACCTCCATTTTTTTCCCTCAAGTCTTGTAAGAATGTAGGAAATCCTTGCTTAGCTTCTGTCTCTTAGCCATCACTTGGGAATCATCAAAGTCCTTGATCAGGAAAGCAATGTGAAATTAATGCCAAGCTTACCTTTTTGTAAATTTCTTTTCTCCAGGATTTTTGTTTCCAAAACAAATATGTTCCTTAAAAAAACATATTTCCAAACATTTCTCGTGGATTTTAGGTCTGAAATAGGTCTAAATAGGTCTGAATAGGTCTGAAACCAGCTACTTTCTTGTTATTGGAAGCATAAATCTCTGATTAAAAGTACAGATAATGAACTTTTCACAAGAGGTTTTTGTAGAATAATATTAAGGATTCTGTGTAAAGCTGGGTAAAGTTGTTATTGCTGTTGTTTTTAATGATCCAGGGTTTGGTATATAAGTTCATTTAACCTTTATTTCTTTTCTGTGAACTGAGTGGACATGTGTGGGATTTTTCTTTTTTCTCATTGCTACAAAGAAAATGTTTATGGTGTTTATATTTTCAATTCTTTTTAATTTACAAAGACTTCCAGAGAAACAAAGGGAACAATTTTTAGGCTTATAGTGCTATTTTCAAATCAGAAGTCTTATTTCATTTGGTCTCTATAAATTAGCTCTAAAACTTTATGATTATTTGGTAAGGCTGAATGAAAGTAAAATAAGCACTATATGGAGCAGAAAAAGGTCAGGAATGATTATAGATGATCCTTTGAGATACCTATAACAAGCGAGGCAATTCTCATTCATTCTAAAATGTGTCTATATGGGTAAAACAAACAGAGTTGTTCTTTAAACACACATACAGTGAAAATTGAACTCATAGGAAACAATGCACTTAAAGAATCATTAATTATTACCTAATTACTTGCACCACTGTGGCATGGACAGAAAAATGCTCTGCTCTGATGAAGTTGTCAATTACAGTTGATAATTAAGGGGCCAGGTGCATATTTAACTTAACAAGATAAATATCTGCCCAGATGTTGTTTGTCTGCTGCTTCATTACCAGGTAGGTTAGAAGATTTCATAAACTAGAAAGACTATTAAATATATAACCTTGCTATATCAAGAAATCTTTAACAAATCTGTTACTGCAGCCAGTATTCATTTAAGAAGGCTGTTCACCAGACCAGAGAACTGAAGAAGGAACTATGTGTGTATAATAACATGCTTGCAGATTCTCATTCTTCGCCTTTGTATATATTCTATCCATGTGACCTTCTTATTGTATCTCTGCCACCAAGCCTATGCCCATGTCAGGGCTTTTGCAATGGCTAGTCTCTGTCTCTGGGACACTTTGCCTTCAGAGAGCCACATAGCTAGCTCCCTCACTGCTGTAAGCTTGCTGTTCAAAGAACTCCTTGTCAATGGAGTCTTTTCTGACCATCGTATAAAATAGAACATCACATTATTTTCCTTATTATAGCCTTTATTATCTTTTTTCATAACACTTAAATCTTGTGGTATTCATTTGACTGATGTTTTTCTTTGAGAATAAGTCAAACCAAAAAATAAATCCAATATTTTCTTTTATAGAAAGAGAAAGTGGGCCTCGAGCTGATTTTTTCAAGGAAAAAAGAAACACACAGAATTAGAATTGAGGAAAAGGATATTGGCCATCAAATTCAAAGAGCAGATTAATGCTAATATATTTGGAAAACTCTATGAAATATATGCATTTTTGGAATGTGACAAAATGATCCTGAAAGTCATTTATAATAATAAATGGAAGGAAATGACGGAGAAATGACGAGAGTGATAGAGGGAACTGACTTTCTCTACTTGTTATTAAAATAAGATTATAATAAGTAAAATATGCTCATATAAGAATTACTGGGTTTGTTCTTAGTGTAGGGTGTGTTATACTCAATACATGATTATTAATTTTTTTACAATACATATCTTCTCTCTTAGGGACATCATTTGAATTTGTATCCCATTTTCTACTACATTTAATGTATAATTCACTAAACATATTATAATTTTTAACTGGTTTCAGGGCTCACTGCTAATCTACTTTTTCTACATCTTTATTATTTTTTAAAGTTCTTTTTTTTATCTCATTTTTTCTCTACAGCATCTGTCGCCACTTAATATATATTTATTTGTTTTTTTGCTTAATGCTTTGTTTTTCAGGTTCACTTATAACCTTTATTGGATTTTCTGGTGATGAGAGATGGAAGCAATTAGGGCATTTTAATTTCATCACTTTTGCTAAAGTGGTCCATGTATAAAAACTGTTTGGAAGCTAGTACTGAATCATTTGCATTTGTAAAATTATATGAACAAGGTCTATATAATGAAGTATAAACAAGTCAGACCAACAGTTCTTAATAGTTGATGGTTATTATTTGGGGCCATAAATACCCACATCCAATATTTTGTTCATACCACTATCTTCTGATTCAATTCACATAATCAAATTTAAATAACGATTAGACAAATGTTATTTACTTGATTTATCAAGTAATTATAACCCAGAAAGCCAGGTATTAAATAGCCACCATTTATTAAGCATTTACTAGCCAAATGACATTAGGTTAGACTGAAACAATCATTTATTTATTACGAGATGTTTGCAAGCCATGTAGTATCGACCCTGTTTTCACAGTGGAGCACAGAGAGGTAAGTAAACCGCAGGTTTCTGAATGAGTGATAGAAAGAGGTTTGAATTCAGGCCTGTCTGAATCCAAGTCCTATTCTTTCCACTACAGAGCACAGAATATTAGGAAAATTCAAGCGCATGGCTTGTATAAAATGTCTAACGGTCTGAATGATTCGCCGGGGCCTGGCTGAGCTGCGTTCGCAAGCCCCATTCTTTGCTCGGCACAGGCATCCCATAATGCCCCGTTCTATAGCTGTCAAAGAAGAGAGCTTTCCTTACCCAAGGAGATTAGTTCGTGAAAGGTCTCCATGCAGCCCGACCTCCCAGAGAACCTGTCCTTTGTCCCTTTCGAGGTGGGACTGGGACTTCCCCTCTCCGTTTCTGACATTGCCTGCCTCTTTGTGTGGCAGGCATGCAGGCTGGGGTGCAGGGTCCCAGCCCACGTGGGGCTCCCCTCCAAGTAATACGGCTGCTCAGATGGGTGCTTCAGCCTATAGCATGACCTCAAGGGAAGAGAAGCTGCCTTTGGATAATTCTGTCCTTGTGTTTGGGATCACATGTCACCTATATACTTCCTTGTATTTTGTTCTGATCGACTTTATCAAGGATTAATTTGCACACTCCCTTGGTAGGCCCCCTTCCCCGCCTTTCTTCTGATTATTATCATAGTATATATTTATTGTAAAAGTGCAGATAATACAGAAATACATGACATAAAGTAAAAGTTTCTTTAAAAAAAAATCACTGTTGGGTGTCTACCATGTCCCATCTACTTTCTATCCATACCCTCATTCATTTCTTACAACAGTTCTCTGAATGGGCATTATTATTCCTATTTTGCAGATAATGAAAATGAAGCAAACATTAAATCATCTTTCCAGAAGGTCTACCAGGTAACAAAACCCATTTTCTTAATCATTGCCCTGAACCGTGTTTCATTTTTGCTTAGCTGACTTGTAAGCTTTCTCAGCTTAGCTCTGTGAATCGTGGTCTTTTCTCCATGTGATCTTCACTATAATCCTTTTTTACCCCCTTCTTTGACTTCGATTATTTCTCTTCCTGGTATGACATGTGCTATGGAGAGCTCACTAGCTAATAAGATTTTTAAGAGCAAGAAGTAGCTATGTTTACTTACATAGCTGTATTGCTTATAGTACAAGATCTAACATGGAGTTGCTAAGCAGTACATCTTCATGAAATCAATAAATGAATAAATGAATGAACAGAGTTTTAACGAAAGGGTCTTTGTATGTATCATCTCATTTGGTCCTGTTGAAGTAAAATAAAGTTCACTTGAAAGGGACAATGCTGTTCATGTGGGATTCAAGTCATGGATTCTGTACCATTGTTTATATAAAGATTTAATAAGAGTAATAATTTTAAGAGTTTAGGACTTTGTATGTGGTCTCTGAAGTCGCTAAATGTTCTTCTTTTTTTTTATATACTAATGTTGACTTGTCTTCCATCATAGCCTGTGTTTACCATTTCATGTGGCCACCTTTCTCTCTTGCACAATATAAAGAAAGCCCTCTTTTTCCATTCAGAAGCACCTTGCCAAAATTTTTCTCGTTGGATACACTATGCATCAGGCCAGTAGTCATCATGCTGGCATTGCGAAATGCACCTTAAAAATCCAATCCTGTCGGCCACTTACCCCAGCTGCCTTTCTCTCCCAGAGTCAAAACTTTCTGAAGAAGTAGACAAAAACACCCCCTGAATTCCCTTCTCTTTCTACTCAGATTCCCTGGGGACACACCCCAGTTTTCTCCTGATTCTGTGTGTGTTTGTTCTCCGTGAAATCGTATAAGTGGGGACAGTCCGTGGTTTGAGGTACTGGGTAGCTTTTCCTTCCCAAGTGGCTGTGTGATTCATGCCACTTTCACTTCCTCACCATTCTCATCCTCACTGGGTCCCTTCTCTCTGCCTCCTCCAGTCTCTAACTCTCCACAGAGGGCCACACTCCCCACACCCCAGACCCCTCTCTGACTTGGTCCTACTCACGCAGAGACTTCAAGTCTCCTGCTGGTTTGTAGTTTGACCTTGAAGAAATTGGTAGACCTTCCTTGACCACCTGGGAAATGGAACTTACTTCAAAAAGTGACTAGTGACAAGTCTTAAAAATAAGATCAGCGGTTAGAAGTAATTATGCCAGTGTTTCTCCACCCATTTTGTTGATGAAAGAGCTTCCAAATCATTACCTGTCAATCTGAGCCTTCAGATAAAAGACTCTGTCTTTGAAAACAGTCATCGTATAAAAATCTGAGAGCCAGTATCAATATTTATTAGGGCATGCACACCCTGTTGTATCATGGATTTACAGTACAACCAGTTATCCTGGGTTCCCTAAGCTCTTTCAAAGACTGTGCTAAAATTAAACCTGTCGGCTCTTCCTTGGGAGAATCACAAAGTTTCAGACATTTGTGTAGCTGACTTGCCTGCAGAAGTATGGATGCAGTGTTTTGTTTTGTTTTGTTTTTTTGTAAATCTCTACTTAGCAAGATATTTCTTCTATTATTTGCCTTGCACCTATGGTTGGTATCTGAAGGCCAAGTTCCTCTGGGGATGACCAACATATTCTTCTGCAACTATACATCAAAAGGGAGGAGGGATATATGTTGGCCACTGAGTGAAGGAAGAAAAGGAAACATGAACAGTCCCTGGAGATTGTGCCAGAAGGAACAAGAAATTTACATCTGTAAGAAAAAGAACAAATAAAACTTTCTTTCCTTAAAATGAATTTTGGGGGAAAATTAGGTCAATCAGGAAAGTTAAACTGTGTCCAAAATGAAGAGCAGATAATGACCCAGTGGTCCACGTGAGCCGAAATTAATTCTACACACACTTAGCCTGAATAGCATGGCTTTTTGCTAAAGAGAAATGTAATAATTCATCAATGGTCACATGTATTGAGCTGTGTATTGGATGTCATTCCCATTTTTAAATCTCTGAGGATTTTCTAGAAACAAGAGGTTGCTGTTTGTTGGATGAGCTAGCGAGTGAGTGAATGAATGGACAGAGCGAGGGTGACAATCCTCCTTTTCTAACCTGGTCAGATGGCAGCTGGACTACTGTGCTCAACCCGAAGGACGGCAGACATAATGACAGTCTGGGGACAATGCTATATGAAGAATTTTGTAGAAATGGGAAAGTTAGCTTTTGAGAGGGGCTGTTTAAGGCTGTGGAGGTACCTCGTAGCTGCTTGCAAATATTTAAAGCCTTAATGAACTAAATAAAATAAAAAACTGAGTCCCAATTTATGGCCAGCCACTATGCATGGAGCTGGGGTGGGTAGAAGAGGAATATGGACATGTCCTGCCTCTGGACCCTTCACACGTGGGAAATGAGGCTGATTCTGCACACTCTGAAGGGCAAACCAGGAATCACAGTGGCCACTTTAAGACAAGAAGATTCAATGAATAGAAGGGAAAGTGTCTTTATAACCAGACTTATCCCAAGTTAGAAAGGGACGGCAGGGCTTCCCGTTGTGGCTCTGATAGTTCAGCATGACAAGGCATCTTCTATGTCCTACAGAAAGTGTCCCGGTAGAGACAGGACGACTTTCTGTTTGGGCTGTCCTTGGGCTGTCCTTGGGCTGGATTCTCTGTTCTCTCCCCCTCTCAGGAATCTGCGTTTCTGAATTGTAAGATTGGGGAGAAAAAGGATAGAGTAACCAAATAATAAAGGTTGCATCGTTTGAGTTAATTAAAGCATAAATAATGACTGCGAACTTCGACTGGGAGTTTTCCAAGTGCCTGGCAGTGCTGGGCAGTATCTATCCTGTGAGGTTTTACTATTTTATCTCTTTTTCGCAGCTAAGAAGACAGCTAAGGTAACTCGTCTGAGGTGTCACAGCAGATCAACCGGCATGGGGACCGAGGCTCAGGCTGTAACCTCTAGGCTGCCTCGCTTACCCGCACCTTACACCGTTTCTCAAACCTGCACTTGCGCGCCGGCCAGCAATGTTACCGGCAAAGATTCTGGGGAAAGAGTTTAATTTTGCTACAACTGGCATAAGCTTATGTGAATGCATGCACAATAGTATGAAACTATGGGAATGTGAGGAACTGTGGAAAATTATTGAGAGCAGGAGTTTTTACGCGAGCTATGTCTCTGTCTGCGCATGCGTGTGCGCACGTGTCACTCTGTGGCTAGATTCTGCAGCTTTAATTAAGTTCTCCAAGGGATGGCTTCACAAAAGTTAAAGAAATACTCATTGGAGGCCTTCTACAGCTCTGTGCAGAGGAGACAGCCTGCCGAGGCAGAACCTTTAATTCACAAACAGGAATAGGCACCATCTAAATTCGACCTTTTGGGATTCACTTTACTAGGTGTTTCCGACTCAGTGATGAGGCCTTTAATGGATGTTTCTTTCTCCCTGAAGTAAGCTGAGGACACAGGAAGCGAACTGGAGCAGCCTTGGTTGGGGGATAAAGATTACTCACTGGCTTTTCCGAAGCGCCCCCCTGCCCTAGAGTTTTGCAATATTCAACGGTGGCGTCTCTGAATGATCGTTTTGTTTCCACGAAACGTCATTTCCCCCACCTTCGGTCCTTGCTTAACACCATCGAGCATCGCACAGCAGCAGCAACACAGACAGCAAAATGAAAACCATACAGATCAGAAGCAGTCGGAGTGTTGAAAAATTCATCTGAGTTTCTGAGCATGCAGAAGGGCTCTCAGCATTCCCGCAGAATGACTTTGGTGTCAGATACCGGCAGGAGAATAAAAACTCTCCTCGGGTAGTAACCGCAGGCTCGTTTGTGCTATCTGGTGAGACGGTTCTTTGCCAGAAAACTTTTGCAAAGGCAACTGGGAGAAGAGAGGGTTTTGTTTTATGTGACTAGTCTTATATGAAGCGTTTCATGTTTACATTTCCACATTTCTATTAACACAACGTGAAATTCCAATACTGTTTTGCCTTTTTATTAATAGCCCATTCCCTTGCAGGAAATGACCCAGAAAAAAAGAAATAAAATCAACCATTTTCAACTAATGAAAAAGATCACTTCTACTGTGATTCTGTTTTTTTTTTTTCCTCCTTCTTTTTTGCTTGTTTCATACATCTGCTTTGGAAGGATGGCCCATCTTCCCTAAGTGTCCATCACCATTTTAAATTATTTTGCTGAAAACTCCCATAGGTAACCTGCTTTGGGCTTCCCAGTATGGCTTTTGCAACCTGAGATTTCTTAGTTGTTATCAGCAATAGTTCTTTTTTTTTTTTAAGTATCATCTTCCAATTTTTCTCACCTTCATTTTTTAAAATAATTTTAAAAAATTATCATTGGAATATATTATATTAGTGTTAGCTGTGCAACATAGTGGTTAGACATTATATAACTTACAAAGTGATCACCCTGATAAATCCAGCACCCATCTGACACTGTGCATAGTTATTACAATATTACTAACAATGTTTCCTATGCTATGCTTTACACCCCCAAGACTCTTTTGTAACTACCAATATTACTTCTGAATCCCTTTTTCTTTTTCACCCAACCCTCAACCTCCTCCCATATGGCAACTATCAAAATGTTCTTTGTATCTACGAGTTTGTTTCTGTTTTGTTTGTTTATTTTGTTTTTTAGATTCTACATGTAAGTGAAATCATATGGCATTTGTCTTTCTCTGTCTGACTTATTCCACTTAGCACCATAGCCTCTGGGTTCATCTGTGTTGTTGCAGAGGGCAAGATTTCATTCTTTTTTTTTTTATATAGCTGATTAATATTCCATTGTGTGTATATATATGCGTGCGTGTGTATATTACCTCTTTTTATACATCCATCCATTGATGGACACCCAGGTAGACTCCATGTCTTGACTACTGTAAATAATGCTGCAATGAACATATAGATTCACATTTCTCTTTGAAGTAGTGTTTTGGGTTTCTTCAGATAAATACCCAGAAGTGGGATAAGTAGATCCTGCCTTTGTCTCTTGTTATAGCCTTTGTTTTAAAGTTTATTTTGTCTGGTATAAGTATTGCTGCCAGCTTTTTATTTTTGTCATTTTCATTTTCATGAAATAACTTTTTCTATCTCTTTACTTTCAGTCTGTGTGCATCTTATAATCTGAAGTGAGTCTCTTATAGGTGGTATACATAAGGGTATATCTTTTTGATTGGAGAGTTTACTCCTTTTACATTTGAAGTAATTGTTGATATATATATATAGTTATTGTCATTTTATTGTTCATATTTTTTACCTTTTTTCCTCCTTTTCTTTCTTTTCCTCCTCCTTTCCTCTTCCTCTCTTCCTCTTCCTCTTCCTCTTCCTCTTCCTCTTCTTCTTCTTCTTCTTCTCTCTTCTTCCTCTTCTTCTTCCTCTTCTTCCTCTTCTTTTCCTCTTCCTCTTCCCCTTCCCTTTCCCTTTCCTCTTCCCCTTCCCCTTCCCCTTCTCCTTCTCCTTCTCCTTCTTCTTCTTTTCTTCTTCTAAGAAGTCCCTCTCTCTAACATTTCCTATAGTACTGGCTTGGTGAGGATGAACTTCTTTAAGCTTTTTTCTGTATGCAAAGCTCTTTGTCTGTCCTCCGATTCTAAATGATAGCTTTGCAGGGTAGAGTAATCTTGGTTGCAGGTCCTGGCAGATCCTTGGTTGCAGGTCCTTTTCTTCATCACTTTGAATATTTCATGCCAGTCCCTTCTGGCCTGCAAACTTTCTGTTGAGAACTCAACTGACAGTCATATGGGAGCTTCCTTATAGGTAACTAACTACTTTTCTCCTGCTGCTTTTAAGATCATCTCTTTGTCTTTAACCTTTGGCATTTTTATGATGATGTGTCTTGGTGTGGGCCTCTTTGGGTTCATCTTGTTTGGACCTCTCTGCATTTCCTGGGCTTGTATGTCTATTTCCTTCCCCAAGTTAAGGAAGTTTTCGGTCATTATTTTTTGAAATAAGTTTTCAATTCCTTGTTCTCTTTCTTTTCTTCTGGTATCCTTATGATGTGAATATCAGTACACTTGATGTTATCTCAGAGGCCCCATAAACTATCCTCATTTTTATTTTAGACTTTTTTTCTTGTTGCTACTTTGATTGGGTGTTTTCTGCTACCTTAGCTCCTAAATTGCTGATTCGATCCTCCATTTCATCGAATCTACTGTTGATTCCTCCTAAGGTATTCTTAAATTTCAGTTATTTTATTCTTCATTTATGACTGGTTCTTTTTTGTTTTCTGTCTCCTCTTTTATCTTTTCTATCTCTTTGTTAAGTTCTGAGTTCATCTACTCTTCCCCTAAGTTCATTGAGCATCCCATAACCAGTGTTTTGAACCTGCATCTGGTAGATTGCTTGTCTTTGTTTTCTTTAATTCTTTTTCTGGAGCTTCATTCAGTTCTTTCATTTGGGACATGTTCTTTTGTTGCTCCATTTTTCCTGCCTCCTTGTGTTTGTTTCTATGTATTAAATAGGGCTGCTATGTCTCCAGTCTTATTAGAATAGCTTTATGTAGTGCTCAGTGGCACAGTCTTCCTGAGTCACCAGAGCTGGGCACAATAATATATGTCCCGTGTATGGGTTGAGTGTGCTCCTCTGTTGTAGTTGAGACTTGGTTGCTGTTTGCACATCAATGGGAGGCATGGACCCATCAGGCTGATTGGTTGTGAGGACTGGCCATGACCAGTGGAGGAGCTGTTGTGCAGGGGCTGACCCTACAGAGTAGGATTCACTTCAGCAGGGCTCTGGTGCCTTCCCTGTCTGCCCTTTGGGTGTGATCCTCAGATGTGACCCCAGGTGGTGCTCTGGCTCAGACCAAAGCCGGTCACTTGGCGTGCAGACCAGGACCTCCTGGGAGGGCCCTACCATAGGCCAAGTTCATTTGCAGCCTTTGTCCTGCCCAGGGCCACCTGGCACGAGCCACCAAGCAATCTGCAGATGGCAACCACCCACGCTGGGCTTGGAAGTACCTTGAGAGGCCAAACTGCAAACTGAGGTCAGCTGCTGCTAGTGCTAGGCTTGGGGCTTCTTAACAAGAAGTATGGGGCATACTGAAGCAGATTGTGCTTGTTGGGTTTTGGGAACCTTTGTGGATTTTAGAAAAAGTCCGCAAGCATAAACCAAGACAGGCCGTGTGTATGAAGAAGTCACTGTAAAGTGGCCTGGGTTGGCCTCAAGTTGGAGGGGTGAGGTCTCAGGCAATCACCTTGGCAGGGCAAAGGATGTTAGTTAGGTTGATGGTTGATGTAGGCTCAAATATGGGGCTGCCTGCGTCTGCACGTAGGACGGGAAGAGCTCTAACAAAGGAACATGCCCTTCTGCTAGCACTTCTCTCTGGGAGAAAGCTGTCCCTCTCAGGCCTCACCCTGAACCAGACAACTCAGTTCTTCCCTGTGTGTCCCTGGTGCCTCTCAAGATGCTGCCCCAGCACTGAAGCTCCGAGCGATTGAG
Source organism: Eonycteris spelaea (assembly GCA_003508835.1). Lineage (NCBI taxonomy): Eukaryota > Metazoa > Chordata > Mammalia > Chiroptera > Pteropodidae > Eonycteris > Eonycteris spelaea. The sequence goes on from PUFA01000036.1 coordinate 3,683,761, forward strand.
TCCATCAGCAAGTAAGTCCACGTGTGGGCCCTTTAACAGCAATGCCTGTGACTCCAGAGGCCCTTTGTCTCACACAGCCACAATTGCGGCTCATTTTCACAGCCAGGTTTTGTGGGGCCTTCTTTTCCTGACCCTGGAACCCTGGGCTGGGGAAGCCAGTGTCAGGTAGGGGTCCCTCGCTCTTCCAGGGGAACCTCTGCAGCTGAGATTCTACCACGCATGGGCGTGGGACCATCCTGTTTTGCATCTTCTGCCTCTTTTACCTGTCTCAAGGTAGCTTCTTTTGTGTGCCCAGTTTTAGGACTTCTGTTCTGCTAGACTTCAGGTGACTCCCAATGGTGGGTTTCCTGTAATTCAGTTGTAATTTTGATATGGTTGTGAGAAGAAGCGAGCCCAGCATTTACCTACTCGGCCATTTTGCAGAAACAGGAACTGTTCTTGATTTGTTAGCCATGAAGCTGTAGATCAGTGGATGTTGGTTCCATTGATCACATCAAGGTGCTAATTAGGTAGAATAATATGACTGATATATGAACAATTTATCACAGCGTATAAACTGCTTTTATAGTCAGACCTCTTCTAATCTGAATGAAATGTGTTTGCGTAGAAACATAAATTTTATTTTCTCAGGAAAATATTGCATTAGGTGATTATCTTGCAAAAATGTGCAAAGTGACTATGTTTCTATCTATCACCTATCCTATTGGCTCTGGTTCTCTGGAGAACCCTGACTAATGCATTACCTTGACCTCTATCTCTGTCTCTGTCTCTGTGTCTGACTGTACCATAGTTCCTCTCTTTGGGACTGCATCTCCCTTGCTACTAATGCAGTAAAGTAGCTGAGGCCTCTTTTCCATTGAGGAGAGACTCACACACCGAGATCCCACAAGGGAACCTCTGTTATATTTTTATATTTTGGGGAGCCTCTCTTTTTCTTTTCCACTTCTGCTTTTAGCTCCTTTTCTTCTGGGGTCATTGTGGGAATCAGAAGCAAAAGCACAGACAGAAGGGCAGGGATGCCCCAGTTGTGACTGGGACTTTTTTTAAACCCCAAATGCTATTCTGATGGAAATTTTTATCCTTAGCCCTCCAACACACCCACATCACATGGCTGTGTAAAGTGCCAGAGTCCAAGCTCTTGGGAGTGGAAGTCTTTGAAACCAGGAGGGAAAAAAAAAAAAAAAAGATAGAATTTGGATCATGCGCTATTGTTCAGCTTCAGTTACAAATGAGTTAGCAAAACAAAGTTTAAAGTTCCCAACTGAGCATTTAAAATAAAAATAGAATATTTTCAGGGAGCATAACACATTTCATTGCAGGAAGGGATAAGCAAGCAATGAGCCTTCTCTGAAAAATGGCACGACAGAACAATCCAAGGTGGTTGTCCAAGGTGACTGGAAACTTGTGAGGGGAACGAGAAAATTCTAGCTGCTGATTCCGCTCCGCTTTTGCCAAACTGGGAGAGATGGTCTGCAAGACATGTGCTTGGCTACGAGGACCTTTTAAGTCTTAAAGTGTCTGTGGGCTGAGCGGAAGAGACTTGTTTTATAGTGGCTATTTTAGTTCCATGTCTTGAAAGTTTATTTTTCTGTCTTTTTGTGAGTTAAAAGGACTTATTTTCCTACCATCTTGTTTGTTCTGTCGCTGATCCATAAATGAGCAATTATAAGAGTCAGCATGAACAAAACAAACTTTTTTGTTCTCACATTTTTATATGCATTTTTAAAATTAAATTTATTGTTGTGACATTGGTTAGTAAAATGGTATAGGTTTCAAGTGTACAGTTCTATAGTACCTCATCCGTATACTGCATTGTGTGTTCACCATCCAAAGTCAAATCTTCTTCCATCACCACATATTTGATCCCTTTTACCTTATTCTACTTTCCTCCCTCCCTCCGTTTCTCTGGTAACCATCACACTGCTGTCTGTGTCTATGAGTTTTTGTTCTATGAGTTTTGTCTTTTGTGTTTGTTGCTTTCAGTTTTACCTCCCACATATGAGTGAAATCATATGGTTCTCAACATTTTGTCTGACTTACTTGGCTTAGCATGATTATCTCAAGATCCGTCCATGTTGTCGCGAACGGCAGTATTTCATCTTTTCTTCTGGCTGAGTGATGTTCCATCACACATGTGTCCTGCATCCTCTTTATCCAGTTATCCATCAAAGGACACTTCAGTCGTTTCCACGTCTTGGCCACTGTGAATAATGCTGCAATGAATATAGGGGTTACATGTATTTTAATGAATAAATGTTTCCAGATTTGGGGGTAGATACCCAGAAGAGGAATTCCTGGGTCATATGATAATTCCATTTCTAATTTACAAAACAAACCTCGTGAGGGACCTAACCCATACATTTGGGAGGAACAAGTCTCAGAGCTGTAAGTCACCTGAAGGTTGTAAAGCCACAGCAGGAGGCTGAAGGCTTTTCTTTCTTGCAGAAGAGCCTTGCTGCACCTTTACCTGTGCCGTTCCTAGTCCTCCCAACCTGGTGAACTAACCTCGTGTCTACTCGGCTGTCACTTCCATTGTACAGACTCCCTGACCGTCGCTGACTCTCACACGGAGTTAGTTGCCTTCTCCTCTAAGTTCCCACAGCACTTCTTTTCCTTGCCTCCATGGTAGACCCTGCCCCGTATGGTAAATAAGTGTTTCTCCGTTTGGACCCTACATTAGATCGTTACATCATCAGGGGTAAAGAGTTAAGTCCTCTTTATTCCTGTGTCGCTAGTGTTTTCCGCACCGCGCCTGGCCCAGGAAGTGAACGAACGAGTGAGGTCGGTCATCCATCGTGTATATTGAACAATTACCACTCCAGGTAGGTGACCAAAGTCTCCCATGGTAGAGTGTGCTCATCACGGTCGGATGCGGCCCCTCTGCCCGTGGGGGGGACACTGCAACAGCCGTGCTCTTCTGCAAGTCTCAGATGACATTGCATGGAGCAGCCCAGGGGGCAGAAGCTGCCCTGACTCCTATTGGCACTACCAGGTACACCGCTGTGCCTTTCCTTCCCATTTTTGGTGACTTCCCAGCACACCCCAAAAGCTTACCATTCAACCCGCTGCAGACACAGAGTTGTGGCCGGATAGGAGCTGGGTCCGTTTCTTGGTGCTTTCGGCCTGTTTTTGACGGCCCGTGCATGCTGCTGACGTCCACCCATCAGCAGTGTGGAGCTGCGCATCCTGCTCCTTCAACACAATTTTCCCTGACGGTTTGAGTCTGTGCCTTTTCAAAAGAGTGACCAGATGTCTTTGAGTGCCTCTGGCAGGCTGGACACTGCCATCCTTCCCAATGTACCTCTTTTAGGAGGTCAGGCCAAGACGCTGGAGCAGACTGTCCTGTCTGCCCTGAGGACAGGAGCTTTTCCAACACTGTCTGAGTTCTCTCGTGCCTGCCTAGGACCTAGTAAATCTGCATTTGTTAATTTATCAACAGGCCTTTAAAATAAACTAAAAAAATCTGGCCATGGAGGGAAGATAAAATTAGGTCAAGTGCATTCTTCCGGAACCCCATACTATGCATACACCAAATACGTGAAGAATATATCCACAGCAAGTGACATTGGGCCTGGCATCAAGAGGCGTCTGCCCCAGAGCAAGGCCAATTAGTCATGTTCATCCCTGTTAAAACTGGTGAGTGGGCCCTTGTAAAGTCCAATATTTACCAACCAAGTCGGCAGACCAGGACTCTGACTGCTAACCTGGTTTTTGATTTTTGGTTTCCTAATCTGAAATATATGAGCAAAGAGCAGCTCACTGGAGAAACCATAAGAACATTTTTTATTGCCCCTGGGGCACTGTGTTTCAGAAGCCTCGAGGCCCCACGGGGCACAGATTGCAGGCCTGACTTCTAGGCCGGCCTCTGCCGGCATGCAGCTGTGTGACTTCGCACTGGTCACCTCCGTTTTCTGGGCTTCACACTCACCTCACAGGAGATGAAGTTCTTTCCATCTCTAACAAATCACGCATGGAGAGATGACGGGAGCATCAGGGATTCGACTTCCTGCTGGTACAAGAAGGTTCTCCCTCTCACTGGAGACCTTTTTAATCTCTCCCTCAGCAAACAAGTTCCAGACGGTCCGGCTGCTTTGTCCGGATCTGTCAAGAAACATCACACTCCAGAAACGCCATTTTCACAGACCAGGATCTGAGGGTACCCCTGGAATTGTGAGCCACAAAAGTACATCAAAGTCTGCTATTTTTTCCTTGAAAAGACATGTCCATTTCCAATTTCATAGCTGGTAACAAATAAATAATGGCGAATAAGTCATGAGGCAAACAAAGCATCATTTTGTAAAAAGACATGCAAATATACCTCACAGCACATGACATGTACCCAAATGTAGCTACGCCAAACATAAGAGCATATATACCCTCCTCCCCCACCGCCCCCAGCAACAGTGGTTTAAAGGAATTATTCATTCTAAACACCCTTCCAAGTTTAGAGCTGTCTTTGACAGTTTCCTTTCTCTGGTTATTTAAATCCAATCTGCTGTTCGAACCTTATATGTTCTTACTCTCTGCAGTTCTGATATAGTTCTATTTTCACTCTCATTCAAGCCTTCTCGTTTAGGCAACTCCGTGGAGCACAGCTCCGTGTACGTCCACGCTGGCCCCACACTGCCCGCCAACAGTGGTTAAGACTGTGGGCCATCTAGTCACACTCTTCGATTCGGATCTCGGCTCCTCAGCCAGCAAATTTTATGCACTTGTTACATAAGTTACATACCTTCCGTAAGCACTTTCTTCTATGAAATAAATTATTGATCTAACACTAAAAAGTGTTAGAGAAACTATATGCTTGGCCCCTAGTAATTGTTAAAAAAAAAGGTTAACTTCTCTTTTTATTATTGGCATGAATGTCTCTTCATAATCAGGCCTCATCATTTCTGCCCAAACGTGTGTGTCACCAGCCCCTTTACATAACCTGTGTCGTCTGCTCAGTGTCCCTTAGAGCATTCGGATATTCCCACCTCTGCCCCTGAACACATGTAGGTCCTTTTACGTGGTTCTTCATCTATCCATAGTTAGATCAGTTATTCATAAAAAAAGTTATGGAAACTCTCATGGACCTATCGGCCAGCTCCAACAATGACCAATACACGCCCGATCCTGCTTCAGCTGTACTCCCGAATAGATTACCTCGAAGTAGATTCCAGACATCTTACCATTTTATCCATAAGTACTTCAGTTAAGTATCTCTAAAAGTTAAAGACCCTTAAAAAAAAAAGTAACCACAATACCATGATCACATCTAAAAGAAATAAAAAAAAGTCATTCTTTAATGTCAAGTACCACGTCAATGTTCAAATTTTCCTGTTTCCTAAATGTTTGTTAAAACTTTTTATATATATATATATATATATATATATATAGTTGGTTTTCAAATCAGGATTGAAAGTCCACCCACTGTGTTTGGTCGCTATGCCCCTTAAATCTCTTTTCATCTATACACTCTCTCTTTTCATTTTCTTTCTTGTCATTTATTTGTTAAGGAAACCGGGTCATTCATCCTGGAAGGTCCCACATTCTGCTTGCTGCTTGCATCCCTATAGCATGGCATAACGTTCTTGCCGTCTGTATTGCCTGTAAATTGGTGGTTAGGACTACAGGCTTGCCCAGACTCAGGTTTGACATTTGGGGCAAGAATATCTCATAGACAACGTCAAGAACCATTTCTTAGCCACCGAGTGCTGCGTGGTTCTGTGCCGATAGGGGGCCGAGTCATGGTTCGCACACCAGGTTGCCAACGCCCCTCCAGCACCCACCTCCCTGATATGTTCTCACCTGGTTTCAGAGCTTTTTAGGTCTGACTCTCCCTTGCCCTTCTCTGTAGTGGGCAAGAGAACCCTCCATGTGGAAATCGACTTCATACACATCCTTTTCTCCAGCAACCCCGAACCTGCACAGCCAGGCTTCACTAAGAACCAATGACAACCATCCTGAAAAGTCCCGCGTGCTAACCCTGTGGCAGACACTGTGCCAGGCCCTAAAGACGAATCATCTCACATAAGTTCACAAGAGCCTTACAGCAAAGGTATCCTCGTATTCCCATTCTAGAGATGAGGAAAGTGAGGGCAGGAGTCATCCAAAGGAACTTTTAGCGATGTCTCATAACTGGGACCTGTCTCCAGCGTTGAGTCCTTATCTACGGCCGTGAGCCAGCCCTGAAGATCACTTCCTTTCTGCCTCTATGGGAAACTCCCGACTCTTCCTTGTGAACTGGGAGTACTGGGTTACCCAACAGCGAACACCACTTTGCTATGAATGATAAAGTCATTGAGGATGAATTCAGGTTTGAAAAATGCCTCCAGAGCTACAACCTGCCAGCCACGTGACCTTGGGCAAGTCACTTAACCTCTCTTTGCCTTAGTTTCCTCAGAATAAAATGTGTGTGACAAATGAAAGCACCTAGAACAGGGCCCGGCATATAGGAAGCACTCAGAAAATCACCTGTTACTGTTGCTGTTATGATTAACATCATTATCCAAAGCGTTTGAACAATTACCAAAAAAGAAACACACACAAGGCTTAAAAATAACTTACTTTGTATCTCGTTGTGAAAAGGCCACCTTCCCCCTTGCCTTTAACTATTTCTTTTCTTTCTCCTAGAGGAGTTAAAAGTACGGGGGTCTCTTCCCCTCCCCTCGCCTCCCCACCACACACAGTTTAATTAAGGTATCTTTTGAGAAGGACTACTTTAATCCAAAGTGATCACTGTGATACTCAAGAGACACATTTGGAGGCTACTTGGCGAGGGGGAATTAAAGACGGAGAAGCTGAATAAATAGCAAGCAAAATGTTAATGTTTTGGCTTTGCGGCGTCTGCATCTGAGAGCACTCGTGGCAGATTTTTCGGCGGCCTCCAGCTGGAAGCTCTGGGCTCCTTTTGTGTGCGCCCGGCGCTGGCTGCGGATTGCCGCGCTGCCCCTAGGGGTCAGTCTGATCCAGGGATTGTCCCGATCCGCGCCGTTCTGGACGCGGGAGCAGAACTGGTCCCTGGGGACCCCGCGGCTTCCAAGAGCGCCTGGGCGGAGGCGGTGAGATGTGAGGTGCACAGAGCGCGGCCACCCGGCCACCTCGCCGCCGCGCACCGCCCTCCTGGCCTTGGCCGCCCGCCTCTTCCCGAGCACAGGTTTTGCCAAAGTCAAGAGAGGTCGAATTTTTCTTCAACTTCATAAATGGCTGGGATTAGCTTTTACTTCTTAATGGGAAAGAGAGAGAAAGAAAACGGATATAGATGACCTAGTAATATTTTCTAATCAGCTGTAATTCTTGCTGGTGCCACATTCCAATTATGGTTTCCAGGGGCCGTGGATCCTTTAGATCAGCCCTTCCTCTTGCAAAGAAACTGAGGCCCAGAGGAGAAAAAACAATGAAAAGCCCTGATTATCACTCTTGAAGTCCCAACTAAGGGTGATCTCCATTAAACACAATCTTATTCGTTATTTAGAAAAGAAAAATCTCATGATGAATGATTATTAGTTTCAAAAGCTATGAACTGATGTAAAAAGTAGTTATTACGTGGCAAGATGGCCAGGTAGCTTAGCAGTTAAGCCCTGGACTTCAGGGGTGGATTATCCGTATTTGGATGGGGGGCGGGGAGGGGAAGGAAGGGGTTACCGCTGTTTGTGAGGTCCTGTGTCCTCATTAGGCCCCTCTCTGTGCCTCAGTTTACTCATATGTAAAATGAGGGTTAATTGGGAGGATTCATCTTTTTTAAAAGTACAGAATAATTCAGGAAACTGAATACTGGCTGACATTAGTTATTATAATTAGAAGCATTACAAGGGAAGTTTTTGAACTTGGAGGAGGAGGTAGGAACAACTTGGTTCATTTTGGGGAGCTCAAAGTTTATGCCCCCACATAACTGCCAGAATGATCTTTAAACACATTTTATGAGTCCCTTCCCCAGACCCAGTACAAAACACGATGTCCCTCGGGTATCCGGTGAAGGAGTCAGGAGCTGGGGGTGATAATGATCCGGGAGCTAAGTGTTGGACAGTCTGCCGCAGGAGACACTTTCAAGGAAGATTCCCAGAGTCTAGCAACTCCCTCAAGTTCAAGTCCCAAAGGAACAGGACCTTCACTGGGACGTTGGGTATTTTATTTCTCGTTCTGTGGTTCAGTTAGCTACACGTTGTTCACTCTCAGCTTCTTAGAGGCCAGAGATTCCAGCCCCCTCTTGGCTTTGTGTGGCGGAGGAGATGTTTATGAAAATGCTTCTACACCCATGGTGTAGATGGCTGGGTAAGATGCTCACTGCGATCTCTTCATGGACTGTCTTGGGTACCTTTTTTTTTCCCCCTATGAAGATGCCCTTTACAAGATAAATAGTAAGAAAGTCAGTCCACCCATAGATCACTGCTTTTAGGCTTTTCTATCTTCTTTCCATGGACTTCACTACATGGTAGCTGAGGATCCTGCCTTGAACACTTTTCTCTCATTGGTACTTAGTCTGCCCTCTGGAGAAGGGCCGACATCTAATCTGCCTTTCACCTAGCAGCTTTGGAGATATGTGAAGACAGCTTCCACGGCTCCTTGAATTCGCTTCCCCACGTCCCTAGCCATTCCTCGAGAAGCAAGATTCAGAATCATCATCATCCTGGTCATCATTAGCTTCTAGATCTTCCCCAGCTTGTACATGTCTCTCCTTGCCTCTCAGATTTCAGTACCCAGAACTGAACTTGTAACTCTGGATCAGATCAGATCTTCCTAGAGTGTCAGTTTATCACCTGCTTAATTCTGAACACCACACTGTCATTGACACATTCCAGGAATACGTCAGTGTTTCTCAGAGCAATATTTTATTCTTGAATCAGGGAACGTGTAGCAAAATAAACTCTTAAGTCTTTTTCCTGTCAATGGTCATTGAGCCACATCCCTCCTCATCCTATACTTGACTGGCTGATTATTTGAGTCCAAAAATTGGATTCCGTATTTATCCCATCAACATAATTTGTTCGTTTTGCAGATTAATAGTCTCTTTGGCCACACTGTGAACTCCTTGGAGTAAGAGACTGTGTCTCTCAACTATACGTTTCTCATGCTCATCACAGTGCCTCGGATTACATAGGTGCTTTAAGCTTCTTATTTGTAATTATTTACCACACTCGTTGTAAATATATAAAGTTGTAAATATATAAAGTTGTAATACGTAGATATGTCACATGTAGACCTATTAAATGTTCTATGTTTTCAAACCAAGTCAGTAATATTTTGATGAAGACAGGCTATCCAGGACCTAACTAGACATCATCCTTCATACAGTTTAATAATAACAATGATAATAATCAACACTGTTTGACCAAGGTTGATCAACATACCATACATTGATTTCATTTGCTGACACCTGGTAAATGTTCAGGTCTTCATCACAGGATTTCAGGAAGTTTTGCTGAAGGCCACTTTAAAATCAAGATGCATAAATCCATGGCATTCCTGATATTCAGATGTAAGAGCCAAGCACTGAAAATGAGGTCGGTGTGTCTCAACTTGAATTTCAACGATTTGCTACTTCCATAGGCAAATTACTTAAACTCTCAGTGTTATTACTGCCTCATTTGAGAAATGTTGATAAAATAATATTGCATTATTAGGTTATTGTGCAGATAGCACAATAATTTAAATAGAGCATTTAACATAATTCCTGGCACAGGGTCTAATGGTTAAAAATAATAACTGCTTTTATTATTGCTTTTATTTGGCCAGCTATGAACCCATTCAATTGGATTCATAGCCACTAAATTGTGCACTCAACCAGTCAAGTCTATTAAAATTAGTTTAGCCAGTTTGGTATTCTATAGCCAAAAACCATGGCTGGCTCGGTTTTTATCATATCACCCTTTTTTGTTTACTTGTTTGTTTTGTTTCTTTGCCTGGAAGAGACAAAGACCTGAGTGTGTTTCTTATGAGCAGATGCATGTGTTTGTTTAAGCTCATGGCACAGGGCTGGGAAGAGAATCAGGTGGGATAGCCAACTGAGAACCTTGTAAATACAGGTCAGGCCAATGCAAAGAAAGTTTGTTGGCTAAATCATTTGTGTCTCGCTGATTGTGCAAATGAAATGCTGGGAATTTTCTCTTTCTATCTGCAAGGTAGTTTATGCAGATGACAGAATGTCCAGTATTTCTAATGCAGTTGTGTAAATTCATAAATCTAAAATCTGGTATCGACTGAGGTGTGGTCACTTGCCTCTGTGTGGTTTGATCTTTTGAGTTTTATCATATGGGTCTTTCTTGCTGCTTTAGTTGAATACGTGCCTTGATATCCTTATCTGTCACAGGGGATGGTTCCAGGTCATTGTTAAGATGTCCTGGTCCTGACCATGCCATTGTTCTAAATTTTTCTGAACTGTCTCTATGGTCTTAATATTATTTAATCCCCAACTAATTCTTATGAGTTAGATATTACTATCCAAACTTTTCAAAGAAGCTGACTAATTTGTCCCAGGTCAGGCAACTAGTAAGTGACAAGGCAAGATCTATTGGACTCCAATGCTCATGGTTTTAACCATTATGCTATAGTACTACTAGCTTCTCCATGACACGTTTCTGTCCTATAGGAGAGGGGACCCCAACCCCTGGACCATGAACTGTGGCCTTTTAGGAACTGGACCACACAGCAGGAGGTGAGTGGCAGGTAAGCAAGCGAAGCCTCATCTGTGTTTGCAGCCACTCCCAGCACTAGCATCACCACCTCAGCTCCACCCAGATCACCAGGCATTAGATTCTCCTAGGGGCACTGGTCCCTGGTGCCATAAGGGTTGGGGACCGCTGCTTTAGGAGATCTCAAAGGCTCCCTCGGCTCGTTTAGTGAGCTTTGAGAATGTTTTATAGAAGTAGGAGAAGTGTATATTTTATTAAAAAGAGCCAAAGAACCATCTCATTTTTCATCTATGCTCTGGGAGAAGCAGGACTAATGGATAAGTTGGATATAAATGATTCATAAATAGCCACTAATTACCTTCTTAGACTTTTGAAGTTTTAGCTTCTGTTACTCAATTCAGAATTGATTAATTAATAATTTAATTAACACAACACATATCAATGAAGCACTTACCATTTGCTGTCATTGTCCACAGTTGAGAAACGGAGCCCATTCAAAGGCTTTCTGTAGAGTCAGACATTGGTCTAAACTAAGTACTAACTTTTCAGGAGACTTAGATTCTAACCACAATTGTAACTTAAGTTGCCACTTTATTGAAATATTCTTTATCCCGGTAGTATGATTTATATACACATAACCAACCCCTGGATCCTGGCCAGGCCTTACCTCTTATAACGACTTAGAAAATTCTACGCCTCCTCCAAGGACCCAGGCCCACCTTCATCATGCAAACGTCCCTGACCACAAGGCTACAGGTTCCTCTTTCTCCTCTAAACCTCTATTCAGTGTCTGTAGCATCCTCTTGTCTCCTATTTCAAGGTTTCTTAACCTGGGCTGGCCCAGAGTCATCTAGGGAGTCTTATTAAAATTCATGTGGCTGGTCTTCATCTCACTGCATATTTGCTGATTCAGTATTTCTGGTGCAGAGCTTGATTATAGATCATTCGGAATAGCTACCTGAGTGATTCTGCAGCCTGAGCAGGTCAAGAAACTGTCTTCCATTAATGTCAGACGTTATTACTGAGCCCCTATATTTTATAAGCAATGCTGTTTGACAAATATTAACTGTTAAACCAGATTTAAGTACCTGGAAACACCATGATTATAACTCTTGGTATTTTTCTAATTCTTAGCACAATGCTGAATAAATAAATACTCAATAGTTAATCACTGAATGAATCATCAGTAAATGGGACTGATTCTGTTTCCTCTTTCCTCCCAATGCACTGAGAAAATTTCAAGAGTAAGTTATGTGGTCTGTTACCTTAGAGGCCAACTCCCTGGCTCTGACCTGTGTGGTAGATGGGAGGATGATTCACTTACATTCTGTTTTTCTGCCTGCCAGACATGGTAGTATACAGCACTATCCCACACTCGAAGTTATTTGTGTGGCCAGGTGACTTGCTTTGTTCGAAGACTTGTGAGTGGAAGTGATGATGGGTCTTTCTCTCAGGCTGGAGACTGGAGCCTCCTGAGTGTCCTTCCCATGCCTAGGTAGCCAGCAGTACCCAGCACATCAGTCCCCAAGAGAGGAGGCATGATGCAGACCCCTAGCTGACCCATACATAGCGTGAACGAGAAAGCAAGCTTTGTGGTCATTAACCACACAGATCTGGAGGATTTTTGTTGCTGTACCTTAATCTCTCATGACTAAGCCAGCATGGGCCAAATCGGTATTAAATTATTTGTCATATACATTACATAAGACTCTTCAATTTAAACACAAAAGGAGCGTGAAGGGTCAAACTATTTCTGGGAGGGAACAGTGGAAGCAAAGGCAAAACGAAGGTCTAGTGCTAAGAGTTAATGAATTTGGAACTTTTGTTTTTATGGCCACTAAGGTATTGTTTTGATCATACATTAATGAATGTGCTTATTAGAAATCAGTAGTCTGCTCACTCAGCTGGTAACAGAAGGAGGGATTGTTCAGTAGTCCTCCAGCGTGGAGGACCGAGGATGGAACAACAGGTAATCGTACAACGAGAGACAGTACCTTGGGCACATCCTTAATTAGTCGTTTGGGATAAATTCCACTAAGTGAGATGGCTGGGGGACAGGTGTGCTACTCTTCAGGGTTTTGGTACTTACGACAGTACCAGGAGGACGGCTCGGCTTTATATGACCACCAGTAATGTCTAACAGGCCATGTTTCTTTACGGTCTCCCCACTAATGGGTATTGTCTTTTTCTCAGCGTTTGGTAGCTTGATGGGTGAAGAACTGTATCTTGCCTTGGTGTGCACGCCTTTGGCTGGTAGTGAGGTCGTCCAATGTTACACGTGCTATTGAATCTTTTATTTCTTCTTTTGTGACTTGCCTCTTCGGGTCTTTGACGGGGGGAAATCTTTAAGGAGGAAAAAGTCTCTCCTGAAGTCAGGATGCAAGGACTCTAAACCCTCTGCTCACTTTGGGGCTTCAAGGCTGTCATCCCCAGGTGCACCTCAGCACGCAGGCTGGCATGGGGTGGGGGTTGCCGCCAGTGCAACACCACCTGGAGTCCCTGCGTCCTGCCCCGAGCTCTGAACGTCCTGCTCGTTTTACTCCCTGAGCATCAGGGTCTGGGCAGGTTCCTGGAAGGCCAAGGAAGGGTGGAGAAAATGTGAGACGAGAGCTCAGCTCAGGACACTGTGAGCTTCTCTTCTAAGAGCGGGCCTCCCACTTCCCTTCTTTCTAACCGCTTTCCCCTCCCTTTTCTCCTTTCACCACGGCAGGGCTGCAGCAGCGTCTCGGACTCTGACCCCTGAAGGCCCCAAGGAGCTGCTGCCAGCAGCGTGTTCCTTACCACCTGCTCTTACTCCGCAGGAGGCTGTGGGCTCACTCACAACCCCTCCTGACCTTGTCGAAGGTCACATTTGCAAGGAAGCTCTTATTCTCCCTCCTTCCAACCTCCCCATCCCACCCCTGCTCAGGGTCCATCCATTCTGGTTTTCTGCCACACTGATGTCTGCAGGATCTTTTCCTGGAACCACCTTCCCTCCCCCAATGCTCAAGGCCTGTTACCTGCAAGGCAGACAGAGACCCCAGACATGGCTGGCGAGGTCTTTGGTTATCCAACAGACCAGGTGAGCAGGAGTTTCGGCCGTTCCTGGAGGGATCTGTTGAGGCCCAATTCTAAAGGACCTTGAATGCCAGACCAAGAAGTTCAGATGGAGTTGTTTGGACGATAAGAAAGCAGTGCCAGTGAGTGTGTTATAATCGAAGGTGTATCTTATCATATGGGGCAGGTGACCCACTGCTCCCTCTTTTGTTTACAACACCTGAGAGGAAGCATCTGGTCACCTTCCTGCGATGGTGTCTAATAGGCAATTGACTAGGTGGGACACCTCACTGCTGAGAGAGCTGTGGAGAGAGGAAGCGGGCAGGACTTTGGCTAAGATGGATGTTAGAATTGGAAGTTTTATTCCTAAAAGAAGATAAAGTCTTCCTCTGACCTCTAAGGAGAGCGTCCTGTTAGGTGGCTTCATTTTCCTGTGGGGAGAGAGTAAAGACGGTGTGGCTTTGTCCTGGGACCAGAGGTGAAGTCACTGCGAAGGGTACTATTGAGCACACAGTGGGAGCCCTCTCTTGCCCGTCTTCTTACCCAACCTTGGGGAGACTTAATAAACTTCCTGCTGAAAGAAATACGTTGAAGATCAGATTGCTCTTCACTCACAAGTGTTGGAATGCTGATGGTGTGAGCTCGTTATTCCCCTCATCTTGGTGATAAACACAAGACAGTGGCCAGTGTCCCAAGAGAGGTGATTGTGTTTTCACGGCTCCAAAGGAGCATGAAGAAGTCAGCCAGGAACCTCCTGCCTACTTGGAGTAGCAGGGGTTCACTGACCCCCCAGAGCTGGGGCTCACGTTCAAAGGGAACGAGAGTACCTCCAAATCCATGATTATCTGCGTCTTCCCCATATATCAGTGAGCATTCTGGCAAGAAAGAGTACATCCAAATTGGGTAATTTAAAGGAGTTTATATGCGACCATGTATAAAACTGGAGTGCGTGCGGAAAAATTCCAGGGGTGCTATAGCAACCCGGAGCTAGTTAGGGCTCTACCAGCTCTAGGCCGGGAGGTAAGAGGAAAGCGCACTTACCAGAACCGGGAGCCAGAGAGGCGTGTGGAGCGGGCTCCCTGGCAGGAGCTGAGACTTTCAGTTGAGGGATGTAGTCCATGGTGACCTCACAGCACTAGGAGGAGCTGGGGAAACAAATATCATGACATTTCTGTTTCTCTGTGCCCTCCTTCCTGATACTCTTCCTTGGCCAAACCCAACTGGAAACCAGAGGCCAAGGCAGCCTGTTGAAACAGTCTACAAAGATGAGCCTTTTAGGGCAGAGTGGGGGGAGGGGTAGAGGGTGGGCCTGGAGGGCAAATGGAAGATATCCAGCACATGCTAAGCCCACGCTACCCTCTTAGGCTCAGGATTTGGGGGCCTGCGAATTAAATGGACAAAAGAGAAAAGACAGGTTTAAAATGTATTCAGGGAGTTCACAGAAAGATGTGACTCAAAGAAGCAATTAGGATTTGGGGCTTACGCACCATCTTAAATAGGGGAAGGGGAGAGGAGAAGGGCGCTTCTGGGAAAATCAATACATTTTTGGAAAGTTAAATGAGACTTGAGAGGAAAGATGGCACATACAATTTTGGGACAATGTCTCATGGTTGCAAGGAACTCTAGAGGAGGAAGGTTATGACAATCGAGTTCTTTCAGGGGGCTCTATTTTGAAAAAGATAAAAGATTTCAGGAACACAAATGCCTCTGTTCTAAATAATTTTTATGCCACAATGATGTGTTCTGGGGCCCTTTACCAGTGAGGGTAGCATGGTCCGTGGGGGACTGTACTCTCGCGAGGACCGACCATGTGGCCTTACGCAGTGTGACCAAAGGGCCTTGCACACGCATTCCACACGGCCCGCAGAATATGGTGCATGGCCTTCCACTCGCTAGCAAGTCAGTATTCTTTTTCGCGGGGAAGTTATGATGCCCAGGCCAGGTCCTGGTTGGTGGGGAGAACTCCAAGCCTCATGTTCTTTAGGGTCAGGGGAACATGCAGAGCCCTTCTGAGCACTCCAGGAAGTTTCCAGGTACGCCCGTAAGAGTTGTTTGGAGTTCAAGAAGAGAGCGAACTTCCTGTGCGTGTGCGTGTCTGCGCGTCTGTGTGTCTGCGTGTGCGTTTTCCAGATGGGAGGAAGAGTAAAACAGATAAGGTGATAGAATTTTCCATTGTTAGTTGCCTCTTTTTTTGTCCAGGAAACACACGCGACGGAGCTCTACTGAGCCACGAATACCGAAAACACGTGTGTGTTTTCCCACGTGTGAGAATGTCACCCTTTGAAAACGCTGAGGCCCAGCCTGGGCCGCACATGTCGGATCCGGAGCTCAGCTGTTAGGCGGCTCTTCACCTGCGGCAACAGCCAAAGAGGGAGCGGTGTGGCACAGACATTGTTTAAAACGGGCGCGTTAAAAATACCCTGGCGGCTTCCCAGATTGCTGGCACCGGGAGGCGACGTCCTCGGTTACCAGCCCGCACGGAGGTGAGCCTGGGGGAAACGCCCGCGCCAGGCCGAAGGGGTTCTCTGATTGGGTTACGCAACCACGCCCTTTGGACCGCAACACTTCACATTTTAAAAAGCCACCAACTTCTCTGAGCCCCAAAGGGTGGCCCAGGGACATCGACGGCGGGAGGGGTTGCAGCTCAGTCACGGCGCGACTGGGGTGGTGACTTCACCTCTGAGATGAAGTAACAGGGCAGTCATGCAAGCTAACCCTTCGTGGGGAAGTTGCTCCTGAGCACCGAGGAGGAGAAAGACGGCTTGTGGAAGGGAGGGAGGCGAGGTCTCCAGAAGACCTGACTCGGGGGTGGGGGCATTTTCGTTCAAGGAAGTGGGTGACATCGCGGCTCGGCTTTCCTTCGGACGCCGCGGGCGCTCCGCTCTCTAAAGCTGAGCATGGCTCTCATGCAGTCAACGCCCGAAGCACCTAAGTCAGGTCCCTGAGCTTGGTTTTCCTCTTCAGAACATATCTGCCTTGTGCGCCCAGGAAAACATATTACGAAGGACCCTCTTACCTCCTGTTAACTGCGACCTTAGCTGCTCATCAGCCCTCCAGCCCATCCTCCCACTCGCCTCACACAAGGCTGGCTTGGCCAGGTTCCCGTCCAGTGGCACAAGCCTGGCGGGCTTGTCTGGGACTCACAGGCCTTCTGGAAAGGGAGATCGCGGCCCGACACCCAGAATTCTCTGTGGTCTCCATTCTTCATTGCTCCTTCTACTCACCACTTCGTTCTCCAACGGGCCTGTAAGGTGCAGTCAGAACTGTCAATGTTGCTGAAGTTCCCGCCTGCAGAGGTGACGGGGGTGGCAGCTGAGACAAGAGGTGAGGGTTAGGAACGGTGACCAGTGGTGGCACCCTGGAAGTAACCTCTAGTGTTTATGCTCGAAAAGTCAAACAGTTGGCAAACCACCCAGAAGTCAGGGGGAAAGGATTGTAAAAACAGAAGAAAGAGGAAAAATGCTCAACATGTGCTGATTATGAATTTTAATTACTGAGTTATCTGTTCAGTCGAACAGACTGGGAAAGAAATGTGGGCAGGAAGAGCTCTAGGAACGTCACAGATGATCCGATTCTGGGTTTGGGAAATGCACAATTAGACTGCGTCCACACAACCCAAAGTCAAAGCAGATGTATCCGTCATCAGACTATTTTGATTAATGGGGAAATTTGGAGCTTAAATTATCTGGTTCCGCCAGCTACGTGGATCAAATGAACTGGATCATCGCCAGACTTCCACTTCCCTCGCTGGGATGTAGACGCGACTTTTTGGGTGAGGCAGTTTCCGAGACAGGATTGAACCCGTGACGCAGCAGCAACGAGGTGGGAGGGAAAAGCAGCACAGAGCAAGCGATGAGGGCAGCCTTACCCAGGGACAGCCCACGGGAGAGGTCACGGACTTCGTTCCCTTCTAGATCGCCAAATCAACTCCGAAGGCCCCATGCTCTTCGTCAACTTCCTGGGAATGGATGGCTCGGGGAGGGGGAAGGCCCTCATGCTGTTGGTCGGGGACGAGGGGACTGGGTGTCCAGACACAGTGGAACCGGCGGTAGAAAACTGTCATCTTCCATGAAGGCTCAGTCCAGCTAAGGACGGGTGCCGTGAAGACTGGCCACTTCTGCTGTCTTATAGTCTGGACCAATGCTCTTTCTTGATGTGACAGACCGTATTATCTGCTCCAAAGTTTTCACTGAGCCGTTCTTTTTTTTTCTTTTTCTTTCTTTCCCTTCTCTGGAACGTCTCCGTTTGTCGATATGTGTCGGCCACTACGGATTATAACATCAGTGTATCTTCTTGCACACCAGGGCTGTTTTTAGAATGCACGTTTTAAATGATACCACTCTCTGAGGAAAAAAGATGATCTGAGTCATGGAGGATGCTGTTGCACCAAAAAATACTTTTTTGAAATAAGGTCCTTTTGGAATAGGGTCCTTTAACATTAACTGATGCATTGAATGGTCTGAGGTACCTTTTAATGTGAGATAAGAAAGGCCAATTAAAAACATAAAGGAGTAACCACAGTGGAGATCATTAATGATAATGGGTGATTAAGAAGTGGCTCTAACAACCCAGATGTCTGATGTGGAGGGGAAACAGAGAACCCCAGGCACTCAGGCCAAGGATGTGTTTATGCATCCTGGCATCACTGGGGAGTCATGACACCTTTTTCTGAGTAGAGACATAATATTATTGGACTACGTGTTGGGATGATGGTGGCATGTAATTGAAGTTTGGGTAACTCAGGAGAGGGAAATCTACCAATGGTCAGAATTCTCACAACATAAAGGAGATGCAGTGGGAATGGAGAGAGTGGGGAAGAGGCTTGGAAGAAAATGTATTCAATGTATAGACATGTCTTTTATGCCAGTCAGGTGACAGAGTTACCATGGGAGGACTATAGAGCCTCTCTCTGATGTTGCATTAGTAAGCCCAGCCGGGAGGCAGTTCTGTTCTTGAAGTTACAAGGTCAAGTACACGTGAAGAGCATTTGGTCTGTCCTTGTTTCTATGCATCTGGAGATCTCATATTAATATCAAAGGAAAGCAGTTATGTATATAAAGGAGAAATAATTTATTTGGGGTTTCTTATTTGTCAAACTTTTCAGGGTTTTTTTGCTTCTTGCTCATAAAAACGACAGAATTCACTTTAAAAGCTCTGACAGCATGTGATGAAATTTGATGATGCCAGAGGTGGTGGTAATAATAATAATAATAATAATAATAATAATATAGTTAATATTTATTGAGTACTTATAATGATCCTGGCAGTGTGCTTTGCATTACTGCCTTATTAATCACTGACAACAAACCTGTGTGATGGTATTCTTTATTATTCCCATGTTAAAGATGAGGAAATAGAGACTTAGACACTTTTGGTTTAAGCTTACATAGAGAGAAAAAAACATCTCTAAGGCAGTACAGGCCAGCTCTAAAGGCCATACCTTAAATTTTCCCTTTATTGTATCTTGATAAAATTTATCCTGATGATTGTTTATTTCCTTTTAATTATGTCTGCTGGTATGTGTGTACTCAGTACATTTGAAACTTTAGTTATATCCAATGCTGCGATCAAATTTTGCTTTTTAAACATGCTAATATTGATAATGGGATACTATGAAAATGTTTCTGATATTTTCCCTTTTATGAATAAAGCAGAAGTAATTATTTCTTATGCATCAGTGAAAATCTCTCCTATACATTAAATGAATATATTTTAATACTCGACCAGCATCAGAATGATGCAACACATCAAATAGATCATAAACTATCATTCCCCAAAAAGAGTTTGGCTAGGAACCCTTGCTAGATCTGTAGTGTGTGCACTATAAACCATGTACACTACAAACCCTCGCTTTGTTACAGCACCAAGCTCAATCAAGGAGAAGAAATCACATTTCATCAGAGAACAGGTTTTCCATCTGATTTGTGCCCAGAACATGTAAAAAACATAGCAGATTGCATGCTGCATTGACTAAGGAACATACATATGCATTTAAATCACTTAGGTTTTACTTTTTTATGATGCATTGGTGGATTGTATTTCTTTTGCATTTGTAATTAGAAGGCGAAACAGATGTGATGGCTTCGTTTAAAGTGATCTGTCCATTAAAATAACCTACACTTACCAAGTAATTGTTTCCTTTAACAAGGGAGCTGTCCATTGTGATGCTGTTTTTTGAGACATTTAGACGGATAATGAAGAAAAACATGTGTGTCTTCAGGAAATGGTGATTGATTATGGAACTCAGAAGTTTTTGTGATGGGGTTCAACAGTTTTTCTGATTTTGTCATGGTCTGTGTTTGTTGTTTTCTTTTTTAATTTGGAGATGGGACATCATCAAAGAAACATTCATTCCTTCAACATTACTTTTTGTTTCAAATTGAGATGAATAATCAAAACTATCTGTATTTCAGAAGTGACCAACACTTTTTTAAAATTATTTTAACGAACAGTGGTATGGTAAAACTGAATATTCAACTATTACACACTTGGTGATCAACTATAGCTGATATTAGCACTGGATCTTTGAACCTAAATAAAATGTGGATTTTTATTTTGATCGCTAACAGCTTCCTGGAGACCTGCAGTTGTGCTTGATTGAGACAGACTGTGACAGCCAATGCAGTAGCCGGCAGGCAAGTCTGTAAGCGTGAACTCAGCTGACCCAATTATACACCCTCACCCCCAAAGCAAACAGCATTTTTAGTAACTTTTTCACCATTTTATTCTTGTAACATCGATGTGCTTATGATAAAATTATAACTAAAATTAATCTTTGTAGAACAGATGCATATTAATTTCTTGTACCACTATAATTAAACACCTCTGTCTCTGAGTCACCAATGCTTGTAGACACATCCTCAAGTTCAAAGTTGTCATTTTTTAAAAGGGAAATTTAGTATCAAGAATACTACATGGTCTGCAGGCAGCTTAAAAAGGTAGTGTGGTTTCATACAAATTCTATGTATGCTACAAAGTAACAGTTCCTCACTGATATAAAACATTCAGAAAAATAGTTGGGATGGAACATGTGATGATAATTATGACATTCAATCTAATAATTTATGTTTCTGTCTAGAAGAAGGCTACTCTAAGCCCCAGAGACACCACTATTATGCCCTATGAGACAGTGGAAAGAAAACCCTTTCAAACTCCTTTAACAAGATCCCGGAGATAGTCAGCATGGTTACATGATTGAACACTACTAGCAAACGGATTTTGAAGCTTGCTACTTCTGGCTTGATGGTTTTGTAGAGAAGGAAAAAGTTTTCCTAGACCTTCTTTGGGTCTTTGACTCGGTCTGAAGATTAAATCAACAAAAAACAGATTAACAGGAGAAAAGCAAATCTATTAAATATTCGTTTTATATAACACAGGGGACTTCATAAGGAAATGAAGACCCCAAGAAACAGTTAGACCTGAGTATATTTATGGTAGGTTTGATGAAGAATGGGCAGTTGTATAGAAATAGGATAGGTTAATACGATAAAGTAGCTAACTGTAGTAAACTGTGAGAAACTTCACAAGGCCTGCTGGTAAGGATGGTGTCCTTGGTCTTGAAAATGAGGGCTGCTCTTTTACTCCACGAATAGGGAGGGCACCTCGCACGTGAAGGTCTTATGACCTGTTTCAGGGGAGAAGGGTGGGGAGAAGATCAAATTGACTTTCCCGCTTTGTTGTTTTCTCAAATTCCTTCAACTTAAAATATTCAATATACCAAGGTGCCATCGTTTGAGATAGGCATCAGTCTGCATTTTCTGAAACTATAGAACAGTGGCTTTCTGTTCTTGAGGTAGAGGTTATTCTCCATTTCATGTTTTCCTTGTTTTATTAGTCGTGGCTCTAATTTTTTATTTCTATAATAAAAATTATTGAATGTACACTATCTGTTATTAGTAACTCTTAAGCCTTATTTGGAAGGAGATATACAGAGAGACTCAGATCAATGATTGCGAATTGATTTGATCAAACAAACAAAACCTTTGATTTTTCTTAGCTGTTCGGTTTCCATTTGCCAAAGAGAAAGAATGATAGATCTTCAACTGCGTTACGTAATTTCTTATAAATCCACGTTTTAGAGATACTTTAAAGGGTTAATTAAAAAAAACCAATTAAGTAGTTGTTGGCAAATATTGACAAATCTAATAGCAAAGATGTTGCAATAGGAATAAGAAACTCAGTTATAAAATTGATATTCTATTGGTTAGTTAATTATTTGCGATATGATATACCACTCAGGAATTATGTTAGGAAACCGATTTGTGGAATGGCTTTCAGTATGATAGAAATCCATGTTTGAGGTTATTTAGATATAATCCATCTGAAACTTTGACTTGACTTGCAAAGATTATTTAAGGCTTTTATTTGATTGTTTACTTAAGCCATTTTCATGTTAAAATTTAACCTTCCTTAGAAAGTAAAAAATATGTTATCACTATGATCTTCAACATAAAAAGTTGGATTAGTAAGTTAATTTTAAACTAATTGATATTAAGTAGAAATGTCTTTATTTTTCCAATAGCCAACAGTCATAGAAGCTCAGTACTTTTTAAAACTTATAATTACTCATCCATACACTTGTATAAAATACCACTATCACTTTTGAGCTCAGGGTTTTAGGGAATAAAAAGTATGAGTTAATGACAGTTCTCTAATCAATGAGAAAGCCCTTTTGGGAGCCCTTCTCAGCTTATCTTTACTCTGATTATTGCCTTCTGCAGGGTGACAACTGTGAACTGCTGGCAACCACGTTTGCAGGATGGGATGGATTCTGCCCCTCTGCTATAGCAGATCAAATGGGCCCTGGAAAGTTCTTGCATGTGGTTACAATCGGTAATATCTAAACACAAGTGCCATAGGGTAGCCTTGTGTAGAGAGGCAGAGAGAAGAGACCATGCAATGCCCCAGAGAGAATAGCTTTATAAGTTTTGATAGTTGTACCAATGTACTATCACTGATGATGAACATGTGAAAAACCAGTGTTAGTAATGCAACTGGCATCAAGTTCTTTGATTCAAATCCTGCAGCTTTTGGGGAGGAGAAAGAGGTTAGATTGAATTGCTTCTAGGACCAATACTCTCTACAGCTCTATTTAAATATTTTTCCAAATGTTGTAAATATTAAAACTTTTATTTTCTCTAAAGGAAATTTTGAGGCCGGCAAGTACTAGTAGTTGCTAAGTTCTTTGATTTTTATTTAGATTTACTATAGCTAAGAAGAAATTGAGATTCCTGGTTCCTCCTCTGATAACATGAATAAAAATGGATATACTTTATTTTCTAAAATGGGGGATTTTTTCATACGTTTCATTGAAAATTTTAATCATTTAGGTGGATAGACGGGGATTTTTTTTTTTTCAGGGTTCTGGGACAATGATAGTGGCTGAGTAGAGGCTCTCTGACAAGTAGAAGCTCTCTTCCTGTCTCTCCAAAGAATGCGGCTCTTCATTCTCTTTTGACTCTTGTTCTCTAAATGCCTCCTATGTCCTTTCCCTAAACTTCTCCTCTGTTTTTCTATTATTAATCCCCTCTCACAGCTTCAATGGTCATCCAAAATCTATATCTTCCACCCTTACTTCTAAGACTGTAAATGTTCCAAGCATATAACCAAACTTTTCTAAAAGCTGATGTATTATGTATTTCCAAACAAAGATTGTGTGTATATAACAATATATCTGTAACTTGACTCCGGGCTCTATGACCCTATACTATTTCTACTGCTCGTTAATTCAGTCCTCTTATGATCAATTGTAAGGTTCTCTAATTATTACAAAATATAATTCAAATACCTCTGACAAATAGAGAAACATTAACTCCTAAGGGTACAGTAAATTTCTAGGTCCATTTCAGAACTTTGGAAATAAGGATACGATATTAAAAAATAGTTAAATTCATTAGCATGGACAAGCAAATTAAGCAGTTCAGGCCACAAAGTGGGTTCTTTGATCTGAGTTATCTGGCTAGTATTTCCCAATGATTACTGCCAAATGTCATACTCAAAGTGTTACCAATAGGCGCAGACTATAAAAAGACTTAGTTTTGTCTCATGGCAATTTCTCTTGTATAGAAATTCAACTCTGGCAATATAATTTCAAATTGATACAGTGCTATGGTTGATGGGTAATTCCTCATGACTACTGAAATATTTGGTAAATATAAACCAATGTCTACAAAAGACATAGGTCATTAAAGATGAGCTAGTGGAGGTACCTTTTAAAATCAGCATAATATGTAACTTTTAGAAGTATTGATCTACTTTTGACCTTGGAAAATTTGGAATAAAACACTACAGAATTAAGAAATATGAATTGATCCATAAATTAATCTAGGACAATTATCCAACTCAAAGTAACTTGAGAAAGAATTTTTAGACTCCTGTCTCTGAGAAGTTCTTGACAAGTTAAGCTGACATCAACTTTCTGATTCTCTCTTTCTCTCTCTCTCTGTCTGTCTCTCTCTTCCCCACCCTCCCACCTTGTCTTCCTCTCTCCCTCCCCCTCCTTCTGCTTTATACTATGTTGGTTTCTATCAAGAAAGATCTCACTCAACACAGCAGCAAAGATGGCCCCCTTCTCTTATTAGTCATCATTTTAGAAGGAGAAAGACCCTTTCTTCTGACATACATATCAATCTCCCTCTTTAGGACCCTGGGTAGACCCATCCTCTGAAAAAAGCAGGGTGGGGCGATGAAGCTTCTTGATGAGGGGGAGGAAGTGCAGATCCAAAGAAAGAAGTGCAGGTGAGGCAAAAAGTAACAGATGCCTCCGGCAACCACTGAACTATTTACAAACAAAATCTATTTAACCTCCTTTTTGGGAAAATTCACCATCTTTTCTTTTTAAAAATTCAAAATATATCAAAGTAGAAAGAAATCTTTTTTAAAGATAAAGAGCCCATAAGAGAGGAAAAATTAATAGGATATAATAAAGTGAAGTAAAGATGAGAAGTCCAAGTAGTATTTTGTGACTAAAGTAGATGCTGCCAAATAATACAAATATTAGTGTTGAGAATATTCTGGTCTTCCAAGGTGAATTTTTAAAGAGTAGTAGTTGTAGCCAGCTGCATTAGAATTCTTTAAAGCTTTGGGGTAAAATAAACAATCTGGATGTGTTTTCTGGCTCCAAATCTTGCTCCTGCTGCTTGCTTATTGGAAATTTTTATTTCTTTCTTTTTCATTACTTGAGCAAGGAACTTAATCTCTTTGAGTTTTGCTTTGTTAATTGTCAAATGAGGATAATTATACCTTTCTTGGATGGTTGATGCAAGGGTTAAAAGTGATGGTGCGTATAAAACACACGTCATATAGTAGATCCTCAATAACTATTTTCCAGCATGATGCAGATACTTAATATAGACAAGTTTGATTCTACTTTTCCTATATTACCCATTTTTCCCAATTGACAATACACAATACAAATAGAGACAAATGTAGTTTGTTCAGGTAGCATGGACTAAGAGCAGAATTAATAATACAATGCTCACCAAATTTCTAGTAATGATAAAGGCAAGCATATAAAAAAAAGTAACTGCACCTTGTAATATGTCGAAAATCAAGTAGAAAGGGAGGACAGAGCCGGACACCCACTGAGTCACAATCATGGTACGGCAAGCATTTTGATAAGGGAGAATATTGTACGTCGCATAGTCACTCTCGTTCTGTCAGTCATCGCTGGCTGTGGCCATCTGAGGCCCAGAGTCACATGCAGCCGCTCAGCATCGCATCCAAACCAAAGAGCAGAGCAAGAGCTTCGGTTTAACCCCTTACTTCAAAACTCGAAAATAATCTATTTCTTTTATAGAAAAGAAATGGGTTGAATTCTTTACTTTGTAGTTTTGGATTTCGTATTTAAATTTTGTAGATGACACAAACTGCTTGTACTCTAATTTCTCAAAAATAGGTGATTGGTAGGCCAAAAGTGTTTTGGATAGATCCGAAAAACATTTCTTTCTACTCGCAAAATGGCAAACCTTTCTAATAAGCCCAAAGAAAGAATACTTAAGAGAGAGTGTTCACTAGAGTTGGTTTTATTGAGTGTTGCTCCTTTGGGTCCATGATTGAGACTGAATGACAGACATGGGATTTTCATCAGAAGAAATCTCCAGAAGTTTGATGAATAACAGGAAAAAAAACCACCCTGAATTAATTTACACAGCCTAACATATGATTGTGATTTTTTTAAGATGCGGTTTATTGTTGGCAAAATTTAGAAAAACCCGCATGCATCATTTTAACCTGAGGTATAAGCTCATGAAATGTACATGATTGTGTGAGTACATGTTTATGGAAACTTTTCAGTTTTTGCTGTTCGGCCTGCTTTCAAAATATTCAAATATATTTGGCTTTTGTAACTTCACTAATTACACCTTCTAAAACAGATGGAATCATAGAAATTACAGGGTTTAAAATATCATTTTAATTGGTTTATGATCTCTGTGACACATAGTGCCATTCATACTGTAAAAATATATATACAAATGGCTTGAAAGAGATAGCATACCAATTAATTTTTCTTTAACTCTTTCAATAAATTTTATCTTTGTTATTTAATTTCCTTTCCGTTAGCTTGGCTCTTAGCAAGTCTGATCAACCCTAACTATGAAAATACAGGTTATAACCTGAAACAATATTGGAAACTTTCTTTTACGGTAACTCAGGGGTGAGGAGAATCTGAATTTACCTTCTTTCTAAAGAAAATAAATGACCTTAAGAGGGGTCTTTAAGCATACATATGGCAGTCACCTGGAGTGATGCACAGATTCATCTTTCATTTTTAAAATATATATGCAACCATATTCCTCTGATTTCCTGAACTGACTTGATTTTGAATATTCTATTTTATTGTCACACTAAAGAACAGTTGCATTTATCAGACCGCACGTCCAGGTTTTCGAGTTGAAGTGGGAAGCTGTATTTGCCATCCACAGATTTGGGGCAGATTTATATGGGGTGCTTCATGTGTGCCTACGTGCCTTGAGATCAAGTCTCTTGTGAAATAAAGCTCACGGAGACCCACAGAGATTCTAATTTTGAGGCCCACAATGAAGACTTCAATGAAATCAACCCACTTTACCCAGCAAAATAATACACAGTTTTAAAAGAATACTGTACTGCAATATTTTTGGCTACTGTGGGCTAACCAAATTAAACTCGACTTTCTTTCAAATATTTCAATTTGCCATTGAGATGTGATTTTAAACACACTCTGCCCCTTTGTTGCCACGGTAACGGATTTGGGTCCTCATGGGTGACAGAAAAGTATCACAGTACTGGTTCCTGTTTGAACACACATGTTTGCTGGGTTTCTCTCGTCTTTCAGCCGGAGGACAGAGTTGGCTAGAGTCACTTACAGCCAGGTAAATCCATGTATCAAATGACACTAGCAGCTGGGGAAATCATCCACAGCAGGGCCAGAATACCTCTTAGAGTCACCATAGAGAACGATTCAAATTCTAGCTTTAATGATCCCAGATAGAGCCCTTCTCCTCCCCACCAATGTGACATTTTATATATGGAGGAAATATTTAATTGAAACGTGCTTCTGAGAATGCCTACTGAGCTAGCTCTCAGCCTCTTCCAACGTTGCAGGGGTCAATTAAAAGAACCAATCAACGGGTTTTAAAACTTTAAAATATTTAAAAAAAAAAGGTTGGGGGAAAAGAAAGTGGACAAAAAGTAATGTTAAATAGCATGGAGCATGACTAATGGCACTAGCATGTTAAAATCATTGGGAAAATGTCCTTGGAAGACAAATGAATTTTCAGCAGAATAATTAACTTAATTAACAAATTTGCATGCATATTCATCAGGCTATTGAAGTCTTTCCAGCCCAGCTTGATGAGCGTTGGTGTAATAATTGTCTCATTTACATTCTGCAATCTACTACAATTTAGGGCATGCAAAAAAAAGCCAACCTCTTCCCTTTGACTTTCCTCAGGACCCGCGTACTCCTAATAATAAGGCCATCACCCACTCGGTGGCCTCAAGTTCGGGCCTTTTGAGAGAACCCCAGAGAGAGTTGACTGTGGCTTCCCCCTCCCCCAGCCTTCATCTTCTTTCTCTCTCTCTCTCTCTTTTTTTCCTTTTGGCCCAGGTTTTCTGTTTTTGCCTCTGCGTGCTCTCCTGGGTAAATCTTGGCACCAGTTCTGACTTCAAATCTCCTGGGTCGCCAGACTGCATCATGTAAAAATTGCCATTTCCCTCTATCTCTGCAGGGCAATCTTTAAAGGCAGTAAGGTGTGACGCTCCAGACTGGCAGCTTGGCAAGCCTGGGCCCATGGATACCAGCACACGGGAATCTGGACGGTTCGCTCTGACGGCAGTCAGCACTGGGAACAAAAGGGATGGAGGGGGAAAAAAAGCGCAAATGTATTTTTACATATTGTAGGCATATGGCCACAAGACCAGCAGAAATATATTTAATTACCAATTGTGCATATTGAGGAGAAAAACACTAGGAAGGGGGGGGGGACTGTGTACACAGCAATATTATTCTACTTTAACTTTTCACCTCAGTTGTTTTATTTTTAATTGAAGATGAAAGAGATGTTGATTAGAATCACAAAAGGTTATCTGCTGGAATCCTATCAAAGGTGATGCTGGTTTTTGACGTGCCTTCCTCATGGCATAATGGTATATAAAGAAATATAAAAGTTTTCTTTTAATTATAACTATTATAAAATAATTTTACTAAAGTATTTTGTCGGGGGCTCTGTGGAAACCTAATTTGAAATATAACAATGAGACACCCTTACTGTCTTGTTAAAACTATCCTTCTGTTCAGGCTTTAACAATGAAAAATAACCCTTGAAAAATGATAGTGTTGTTCTTTCCTGTGAAATCAGAACGGTTCAACCCACATTTATTGCCTGCTTCCTGTCTGTCAGGCACTGAGCTAGTCAATGGAGAGACAGGGATAAATCAGATACATTCCCTGAACTCAAGAAGCTCATAGTCTAATGGGAGACAAATATGCATATGTACAATTTTAATATTAAACTATTACATATATTAAAGTTATAACTAAAAGTAAAAGTCTAGTACATTTAATAAAATAGTGTGGTGTAATGAGTTAGGTTTATTGATCCAGGGGCCACAGAGAATTGAATTAGTTCAGCCTGGGTGTCAGTCACCCAGGAAGGCCATGGAGAGCCAAATTAATGAAAAGGAACTTTTGATCTGAATAAGGGTATAGGTCAGAGGTCCCACAGTATCACCCCATCCTGTTTCATTAATCACAAACCCATTGGAAAATTATATCTGAGTCAATGTGTTAAAACTTCCCCCTCCCTTAATCTTTAGCAGGTAGGGAGGATGGGATTGGGTAGACACGGATTGGTACCTACACACCTTTGGGTCATCTGGTCACCTGTGGGCTGGCAGCTGTGGCTGGAGCGCAGAGCCATGTCCAGTGAAAGTCTGTGCCCAGTGGGTCAGGTCCCCTCTGAAAAGCGCTGGTGAGCGAGACTTCCAGCAGTAGCAGAGGGCCGCCCCCAGACTGAGGAAGGTAGGAGAACTTAGCTGCATGACCAAGTTGGTAGCCTTGGACTCTAGTCAGAATGGGGAATCCCAAGGATCATGACAGGTAAGCCTGTGCCCATAAACTGGTGGCCAGCCCTCAGGTGTCCTAGCCCTGAATGATGATACCTGGCAGGTGTGCTCCTCAGGTGGCCATTTCTGAGAATTGTGTGGGCAGCATTCTTTTTTCCTGGACTATGAAGGGTTTATTGGAATGACAGATATGGAGAGGATTCCAACCTTTGGGATGGTATAGTTGTGATAATCACCAGAAACTAGTCCCAGATTTACTGGAGCAAGTTTGGTTTATTTGGGGCTTGGCCCTGGAGAGGCCACATGAGAAAAAAAGCCAAGGTCACTGCAGGGCTCAAATGGATCTCATTTCTTGCATATGAGTTGTACTGTCTCAGTTAATGGTGAGCTCAAGTGTCCTTGGGTAGGAGTATAAAATAGGGTAAAAGCCTGCTGGTAATTACCCTCCTGTGGCCCAAATTTAAAGCACTTCTGGAAAATACAGAGACTATATCAGAAGACTTCTAAGGTCCTTCATTCACTCATCCATCCATCCATCCATTCCATCCATCATCCATCCATCCATTCATCCATCCATTCATCCATCCATCCATCTATTCATCAGACTTATCAGGGACCTTCTATGTTCAGGTATTGTGCTACTTGTTGGAGATATAATGGTGAATGAAATACACACGGTCCCTGGCTTTCCAAGGCTTCCAGTCTGGCAGTGGAGAGACGTGATTAAGCATTGGAAAGTCAGAGAACACAACTAACTCTGTGTGAGAAGTATAAAAGATAATGTGAGCACATGGTAGGAATAGCTAACCCAGTGGAGAGGGACCAGGAAAGTTTCAGGAGAAAATAATCTCTGACATTAGATGTTTTAGCCCAGAAAAGACTGCAAGGAGGCCACCAGCAACCATTCACTGAGGACTTGTGCCGTGATCAACACTTAAGTGACTTGCCCAAGGAAAACACTAAGTGGCTGAGTCTGGATTTGTCCTAAGCCAAACTCTACATTCTTACTCATTTTGTTCTGCTGGCAACATCGAATTTAAGAGGCCCGAATACTGCTCGCAAACACATAGGGTACGAGACTGCAGGTTTGGCTGCTCTACTGGCCACATGAGGTTTAAATCTTCACCTCCTCAATCTGTAGAGAAAATCTAATGCAGACGATTTGGTGGTCGAGGGAGCCAGGTCCCGTAGAACAACACAGATGTCATCTGCACCCTGAAGAACACACTCCAGACAACTTCCCATTGTCTAAGTCCACAGGGCTGTTTTTCAGTTTGGTTGAAACATCCAAGTTCAGTTTTCATGAGCCTTACAGTGAAGTTATTAGATCCTATAGATTCCATCTGGTGACTTTCAAAATTTTGCAGTAAGGATGATACTTACTGTCATGGGTCTAGCACAATGCCTTGATAAATTAGACACCTATTTTGAAATTTATAACATTGGTAGTATCAAATATATGTATATTTATAGTCTGTCTTTCAAAAACATGGAATATTTTAAAAGAAAAGCAACTTTTTTAAAAAATTAAGATTCAAAAGAGTTAAAAAATAGAAAGTTCAATTTGAACAGAAATCTGTACCAAATTTATTTCTGGGCTTCCTTGTCTCCAAAGCAAAAAGGGAAATATGGAAAGCTGCATAAGTTTTCATTATCAAAAAGATGGAAGCGTATTCTCAGGAAGAAGAGTTCACCAAGACACAAATTCTAAAAGTTACTTAATATAAACTTGAGCTTTGAAAGAAGGAAGGAATAGTTTAAGGTGTTTGATGCGGTGGATTGCAGTCTACCCTTCTTTTAAACCTAGAATGGGGGAGGCTTACCTATTGGGGCACCGTTAATGGGAAGTGGGAGAACCACCAGGCCCTGACACATGGATCTGGGTTTCACATGCAGCACTAATTCATCTGTTTGGTTATGTATTCTTGAGGCAGACATTCATTGATTACCTGATCTGTGCCATTGGTGTTTCTAGGACTGGAACTGAATGATAAAAAAAAAAAAAAGAAAATCCTTGCTCACAGTCCAAATTAAAACAATTCCAGCACATTAATATAAAATTTTATAGTTTTAATTGTAACTATGATATGGGATGGATGAATTATAGGTTAGTCATCTTCCATGATGCTTTATGGTTTGCAAAATGTTTTCATACATCATTACAACCCAAGTGTCCTTATGGAAGCATTGGGATACTCCAGGTATAGCCGAACGGTTAGATTTGGACTGATGTTCCTGGTTAGAGTCTTGATGTATCATGAAAGTAATCTTTGTGCTTATTTTTGTTCATTAGAAAGGATGTACTTGGGAGCTCATTTTGGAACTGAGTAAGAAAATCAGCTAGTTAGTACCAGAAGAGAGCTTAACATACCTCGATGTGTGTAAGGCGCGAACGTTATGCTTAGCGGCACGTGGTTTAATGAACACCTTAATTTTCTTCACTTCCCATGAAATGTTGCGGGACTTTTGGCAGAACATGAGATCCTTGTGCTAGGCACAGCAGCTAGGAAATATTAATAACTGTTCAATGATAACCACTTGTCCGTATCTCAAGGCTATAATAAGGGCTAGTCATGTGGTCCACTCAGGCTCTCGGCCCTTTATTCTCCTTCCTCGGCATGCCTACTGTGCACCACGGGTGAAGAATTCTGCTTCTTTTCTAGTTAATTAACCCACCTGCTAATGATATTGTTTTGTCCTTGGTTAATTCAAAGCAACCTCCAACTGCCTGCCTCCTGTCTGTAAGGGGGAAATGGCTACATACATTCACCAGGGCAGGCAGGCAGGCAGGCAAGGTGCTGGGAGGGTGACCATCTCATTCCAGTGTGCTTGGGACTTTCTTGGTGTTAGCATTGAGAGTCCAAGTCCTCATAGCCCCCTCAGTCCTAGATAAACAGGACCAGGATTGGTCACCCCAAATGCAGAGATCTGTTTGTATAATAAAAAAGCAACAAAGGAACATCGCCATCACTGAGTAAATTACAAGGGGTGCAGGTAACATTGGGTGTCTTGGTTTGGCAGGCCCTGAGATAAGGATTCCAGTGCAAGTAGTGTATTGGGAGGTGATCCCAGGAAACAGTGGTAGGAGAGAAAAGAAATGAGACAGGCAAGCAAGTTGCTACTATGAGCACCTGGAACCTAATCATACCAGGAAACATTGGGAAGCGGTGTAGAACAGATGCCTCAGAGCCCTGCCACCTGAGGGGCAGAGGAGTTGGGGTTAAGCACCAGTCATTAGCTGAAGTCTGTTCCTAGTGGTAAGGAGTGAAGTTGTGAATTTGGTGTGCTGAGCCTGTGGACAGAGTGGACCATACAGTCAGAGAAAGCCCGCTGATGAAGAGATGCGGGTATAGCAGATGGAGCTGTACCATTGTTACTAAAATGGTAAGGGCCAAAGGGATAGGGGAGGACTACGACAGCACCGTTGCATGAGTCTATACTGCTGTCCAGGTCAATGCCTTCCACAGCATGGGCCAGCTAACTCTTCCCTGTGTGGTTCCAGGCTCAGAGATGTCTGCTTGTTTGGTAATGGGAGAAAGAAATGTGCTAGTCATGGGGAAATTAAAGGTGCAGGTGCACATGTGGAAGGCAGATGAGTTTGGTATTTCTGAATAGTGGTCGATAGGTATTCTTTTTATTACGAATTGTCATATAATCAAACTCTAGGAATATAGGATTAGTTGGAATTTTCCAATTAGGCTTCAATAATGTCATGTCACTTCAGATAGGAACTCTATAAATCTGACTGCTTTGTAGGGAGGACACTCTTGAATACTCATTATGATCTCATTCCATGGTTTACCAGTTCTCATTATTATAAAGGATTCAATTTAAAAAAATTATACCTTTCCTTTAGCCATTAAAATCTATTTTCGTATTCCTGTCTTTGAGCTGGACAAAGTTTCTCTTTCAAATCTACCATAGAAATACCTAGATCTTTACCTCTTTCTGAAGTTTATAAAGTCTTTAGAGTGGATTTCAGTGGCGAGCTCTGGTATTGTGGCCAGGCACCTAGGGTTGGTGACTAGGTCACATCAGCCATCTAGGCTGGTCATTAGTCTTCCAGGTGACCTGATAAATACCTCTACCAAATGAATGTGCTCAAATCTGGTTGGAAGCTGATGATTCGATCAGATCATTATTTGAGAAGTTTAACAAAGATAATAAGTGAGCAGAATTCATAAGGAATCAAAAGCCCTGAGGTGGGGAGAAGGTGAGAGAGATGAGTGTGAGGGTTAACTGGTGGTGGAGAAGTATTTACAAATACGGAGTGGCTGTGTGGCGCCGTGCGGCCATGATGGTGAGTCTCTGAAATGCGAAGCAGGGTTCACCTGCCAAGAAGAGGAAAAGGAAACCTGGCTTGTGTCTCAACAGTCAGTCCAATGTCTATGAGTGTGCCTGTGAGGCTGTGGGGACAGTTTTCAGTATTCTTCAGTTCCCACATGCAGCCTTATAAGAAACCCTGTTCGCTGAAGCAAACTGAGTTCCCCATCTACCTGAAGGAGCCCAACTAATATATCTTTTATATACTTGAAATTACTTCTAACCTTTCTATGATTTAGGATAAATAATTTTAATTCCATTAGAAGTTTTTATTCTTACATTTTTTTTAGATAAGTGTTCATTAGCCATGTTCTTGCTCATTCTGTCATTTTGCCTTTTAGAATTGTTTTATTTATCTTTCTCACTCTCATGGAGTATAATTGTCAAATAAAATTGTAAGATTTGAAGAACACTATGTGATAATTTTATATTTGTATGCATTGTGTATTCTTACAGTTTTAATAATAGTTTTATTTTAAATGTAAAGATTCATAATTTATTCGCCTCTTCAATTCCTCCTGCCCAGTAGGGGTGGGAGACTAGAATAGTGTAAGATTTGGGGTCCTGAAATTCACTATAGATGTTCTTATGGGCAAGTTAATGTCTCTGAATCTAAACAAGAATAATATTTATTATTAACTATAATTATAACACTATTATTATCATTACCTCGCAAAAAAATAAGATGTGTGAAAATTTTTCTCTCTACTCCTCCAAATATATTCTATAAAAGATTGTGGTTTGTCATATTAAAAAATATAATCTAATAAAAAAAGAATAAGAAACAAAACATGGTAAAAGAAGAGGAGATAAGCTAAGAAAGTCTATTGTACTTGAGCTAAAACCTTAGCAGTAAGTTTCTTGGAAACAGAGAAAAGTAAATATAATACTTGCATCTTACTCTAATAAATAAAATTTAAAAAAATTTTAAGGTAAGAAATATGTTTTTGGCTTAACTCTCGTATGAATTATTACAGGATTTTATCTATAAGCGACATCGAAACACTCATTACATTTTATAATGGACAGAGAAAGGGCTTCTGAATCCCATTTTTATACTGACTACAAATTAAAAGCTACAAATCTTAGGTTGTGCTGAAAGTTCTTTGAAGACACATCCATAGAGAGTTGAGAGAAGATAGCGAAGGCATTTATTTTCTAATAAAATAAATAAATGCAGCAATACAGCCTAAAGGAACTAAGAAATTCTTTGGTTTATTTTGTGGTTGTCCTTGATGTAGCATCAGCTTCCTAACTGGTCTCCTTGGCTCCAAACTCGCCCACCTGGAGACCTTCCTCTCGGCGGCAGCCAGGGCGTATCCCTAAACCCCTACTGTCATTGTATCACTCTTTGGCTTTAAGCGGTGTCTACAGTTCACTACTGAATTCTTTCAGTGTCTCAAATATATATATTTCACCCTGTGCACATTCTCTTTTGCCTGAAATAGCCATCTCTGTTGTCCACATCCATCCCCCTGACTCCTCACACCAAATTGCCAAGTTAATACTCAGCTCAGCTCAGCTATTGCTACTTCTGGAAAAACTCCCTTACAAACCAATCTTGTCTGCATTACTCGCTCCTTCTCTGCGTTCATCAAGCACGTCACTCAACAGTATTGTTATTTTATATTTACTTCTCTGTATCTCACATGAGCTCTGTAGGTCAGGGACATCATTGCCGGGGAGCTTTGAGTGTTAGCAGAGCAGTGTAGGGGCTTAATACATATTTGATAAATAAATGAACAAAAGACTTGATAAGAGCTGACTTTCAAACCAACAGTTAATGTCATGTTAATAACCAATGGACATTTCTCCAAAGCATATCATGTAAAACTCTGTTTCTGAGAAATGTTAGCAAGTATCCTGGACTATGCTCGTATAGTTAAGGATGTGGAAAGTTCTGTATATACTACCACCGAAATTCACTATTTTATTAAACTACTAAAGTCTCCAGTATGTTTTTCAGTTAAACATATTTACTATGTGTTTCTCATACTATTTGAGGGTGTGTGTGTGTGTGTGTGTGTGTGTGTGTGCAGTAGCAGTACCTTTTGAAACTAATTTCATATAACACCACCAATTGTACTACAGTTTTTGCTTTAAATTAAAAAATAAAATAAAGATGCATTTGCCTTCATGATTATTTACATTATTCTGTTTGAGCCATTGTAAGACCAAAATGGGAAAAAGAATTAGGAAAAAAGCAGCATCAGCATGAAAATGAAAAGAAAAATGATGATTTTGTAGATAATATGAATCAACTTTGAAAACACAAGACAATCAACTGTGAAAACCTATTTAACTGACTATAAATATGTGAGGTTAAAAATTAAATAGATAAAAAATGATTATGTAAATAAATTTGCTACATAAATAGCACTGATCAATCTTTTAAAAAAGTATGAGAAAAGAGGCTCATTTACTATGCCAACAAAATACAACAACTTAGGACTAAACCTCATAAAAATATATATGAATTAAATGACTCAAACCTAAAAATTAATATATAGAAGACCCATAAATTAGGAGATCTACATATTTCTATGTGAAATCATTCAATATTATAGGACATGTCAAGATATTTGTTATACACAATGTTCAAATCCCAGTTTGGAACTTGATAAAGTGTTTCTAAAGTTCAGCTAGAAGATAAATGGGTAGAAGTAACCAAGAAAAAAGTAATAAAGACAAACAATCGGGAGAAACCAGAAATGTCAATTATTTAAATATCTTAAAAGGTATGCATCTTAAACCCATATTATACCATATAAGAATAACCTGTGATATGAAAATATTAAAAGGCATTTTATATCTAAATAACTAATACAAGATAAAGGTAGAATCAGACATAAACATAAGAGAGAATGATGCTGCTGTAGAAAGTGATAATGATTTATTAAAATTAAATTTACTTTCTTATTTTATGCTACATACATATCCAGATAGATTAAAGATTTAAGTGTAAAAGAAAAAAAATACATAGCAGAACTTGGAGAAAATACACTTTGTTTGCTTTTAAATTAATAGTTGTAAATTTTTAGAATTTTTTAACTTTAAGTTTAGAAAAATTGCCCAGAAAGTATAGGGTTCTCATATAATCCTCCCCTCGAATCCC
Source organism: Eonycteris spelaea (assembly GCA_003508835.1). Lineage (NCBI taxonomy): Eukaryota > Metazoa > Chordata > Mammalia > Chiroptera > Pteropodidae > Eonycteris > Eonycteris spelaea. Next base: position 3,720,391 of record PUFA01000036.1, read on the forward strand.
CCTTCCCAGTTTTTCTTATTATTAACACCTTGCATTGGTATGGTACATTTGTCATCATTGATGAATCGATATGATTCATTATTATTAACTAAAGTTATAGTTACATTAGGTTTCTCTCTTTCTGTTTAGTTATATAGGTTTTGACAAAAGCATAATGCCATCTTTCCATCACTACAGTATCATACAGATAGTTTCACAAAAGAATCCTTTGTACTCCTTCCCTCCTCCCCTTGAGCCCCTGGAAACCACTGATCTTTTTACTACCTATATAGTGTTGCCTTTTCCAGAGTGTCATATATTTGGAATCATATAATATGTCACCTTTGCACACTGGCTTCTTCCACTTAGCAATATGCATTTAAAGTTTCTCCATGTCTTTTCATGGCTCATGCTTCTTTCTTTTTTTTTTTTTGCTGAATAGTATTCCATTACATAGATATACCACAAGTTCTTTACCCGTTCACCTATTGAAAGACTAGATACTTTAAGATACTTTAAACAATCTCGTGATATTCGTCAAAACAAACATTTATTGCGAGCCTGCCACGTGCCAAGCCCCCTTCTAGAGCCTTGGGATGTAGTGATGAGCAAAACCATAGTGATCTTTTCTCTTGGGAAGATTCCATAAAAGTGGGAGGAGACAGACACACAGGAAATAAAGATAGAAACAAAAAGTAAAATTACCAAGAGGGTGGAATTTGCTATGGCGAAGGGAAAAGGAGAGCCAGATAAAGAGAACTGGAAGTGTGGGGGCTGGGGAGGGAAGGCAGCAGATGGCAACCTCGTACAGGGCTGTCCGAGCCCCATGGGACAAGGATGCTTATGCCCAGCTTTCGTGGAGGTCAGAGCAAACAGACGGCCTGTAGTGTAAAATTTGAAACCTCAATACTAATAAGAAAAAAAAAAAATCAAACAATGTTGCAATGTCCCACGTATCCCATTGGTATCTAGTTTTGAAAATACAGGTTTGGAGATGGTGTTCCATGGAGAGTTCACACACTAAGAGAAAGTATGAACTTCTATAATTGTTCCTGAAAGCAATAAGGTAATGTGGAATAAGGAGTCTTAACAATGTTTAAACATAGTCATTCTACATCCATGAATGCATAGTAAAAAAAAAAAAGTAATCGAGAATGCTAACAAAATTTATGTAAAATTATTTAATTGTAATTAAAAATTTTGGAAATAGCATACATTTTCTCTAACGGGACAAATTAGAAATTATTATGGTATAGTCTATTAATGCAATGCTACACAATCTTTAAAAATGATGAAATTATTTTTTGAAGAATATTTAATGATTTGGGAAAGTGCTTATGCATTGAAAATGTTCCAAAAGAAATATACCAAATGTTAGCAGTAGTTATAAACCTCGGGTTTATGAATGCTTAAAAATAACTTCTTTTTGATATTTATGTATAATGCATTATAATATTCATGCATAATACATACATATTACAAAATACATTATTAAAAATGAAAATTACCAAAAGTAAAAAGAAAATAAAAATAATTTTGGTTTATTTCTCCTAATTCTGTTCATTGTTTTACTTTCTTCATCCAGATTCATGGTTACTTTTCTTTGTTCTTCCTTGATCCCTTTCTCGCTGTTTCTCCTCCTCCATCTCCTGCTTCTTCTTCGTGAGTCAAAAGGAGTCAAAATGTATTCACATATTTTATTTACTGCCAGATTGCACTCCAGAAAGGCATCTGTAATCCCACCCTTTCTCCTCATCCTCACCAGCACTTTATGTATATAATCGAAGTTTCCTATTTTTGCTGTGTAGATGGGTGAAGAGTATGTTTTGTTTTGAATTGCATTTGTGTGATTTTCAGTAAAGCTAAACTTTTTTTTCATGCTTTTATTAGATGACTATTTGGGTTTCCCTTTCTGTGAATTTGTTAACAGATCCTTTGCCCATATTTTGTTTGTCTGTTTGCTTGTTCATTGTTTGTTCGTTCATTCATTAGTCTTTTCAGATTTGGAGGTACCCCTTGCTGTACTGGATGGCAATCCCTTGGCAGGTGAGGCAATTCACATATCTTCTCTCCACCTGCGTCCTTCTGGTGACCATCGCTATGTTGTCCTCTGTAGAAAAATTCTTGACTTTTGATCCATCTTTTTAAAATTGATTCACCACTATTTACATGTAGAATAACACTTAGAACTTTAGTTAGGTCTTTGAATTTCTGTACCCACCATTTTTTTTCTCCCCATTTTCCATTTTTGTCTTTTCCCTGTTTATTCTATAATGATTCTCAAGTTCATCCTCCATATTACTTATTCGGTATGTCAATGCCAATTCTGCTATTTCTGCTTTAAGCACGGCTTGATTCTGTTTTTTTGAGATTTTGGTTTCTACAGCATTTCTTACTTCAGTAAACTCTACTTTCTTCTCATCTAATTGCTCATTGGCCTGTTTTCTTGCTAACCTTCTTTTCCCATTTCATCTCATCATTATTGAAACACAAACAACTAACAATTTTATTTTCGTTGCTTTCTTGAGCCAATTGTCCCACGTATCCTTTTCCTGAGTCTTCTAGAAAGTGTTCCCTTTCCCTTAATCACCCTCCCCCCCCCCTTTTAAGTTTGTTTCATCCTCACACAGAGAGGAGAGGACCGCAGCCCCTGTGCTCTGACCACTTCTGTAGAGGCGGAATCTCTTTCTTGGAGTCACAGATGGTAGGTAGGTTGGTGAGCCCAGTGCCTCACACATTTCCTGTCTAGTTCTGCTCCCTCAGACAGAAATGGGATCCACTCCTACGTCCATCGCCGGCTCTCTAGCACACGAAACAGATGGACTGCATGGAAAACTATAGCCCTGGTTTTTACTGCTTCTATTTCTATCTTCTCCCAGGCCCATAGTGTCTATTTATGGAGACTACTATGCTGGTAGCCCATAACCTAAGTCTTGCCCAGGTGTTTCCGAAGAGTTGGAGTCTCTGGATGTACATAGGGGTGAGGTGGGGGTGAGTGAAATGAGACATTACCATCTGGCTGTCCCAAAAAATAACAGGAGCTCATGTACCTACCAGAAAACTAGCCAGCTTATGTGTCTCTCAACTAAGCATCACACAGTGGAAGAGAAACAAAGAACTTTTCTCTCTTCTTGTAGGTAAACAGGTGGGTTTTTTTTCTTTTTCTTTAGAAACAAAACACAAGGTGTCCTCCATTGTGGCCTGGTGCTGATGAGTCTGGTTATAGTGGCATTAAATCCAGATTCTCCCAGATTTTGGAAACAAGCTCATTTTTCTAGTTTTCACTGGTGCTAAGAATTTTCATCTTCATGTGTGTTCAGAAATAGTTTAATGAGACAATGAGAAAGTCCAGGTATCACTTAAAGCTGATCCATTTATTTAGGAAGCCACTGTTTCATTTTTTGCCCTGGAGGGGCAGTGACGTCTGCATGGAAAGTTCTTCAAGGGACATTGGCAGGCCAGGTCAGGATAACAGGCTTGAAACTGCTCCAAATATTTGGGCAAGCAATTCTCTACAAAAGAGAAAAAATTGTCTTTGAGATTCTGAATCCCACCTCCGCCACATAAAAGTTTTACCATGGCTTCTCCTAAAGGTGTGAACTTTAGAGAAATTGCATCTTGATGAACATATTCTAGTAGGTGAAAATACAAAAATGAATATAACAGCTTAGTTCTATGGATATCGAGTGAGCGAAAGGAGCAAAGAATGACATAAATGAGATAAATTATACATGGTGAGTGCTATATGATTTAGCATGATGTTCTATGGATGGATTTATTTGGTATTATTGCTCTCTCTTTGTTTGTAACCCAAAGGCCAAAGAAAAAAATAGTGTTCTGTGTGTGTGTGTGTGTGTGTAAAATAGCCCTTATTTCAACGTGAGGACTACACCAGCTGTATGTAAGTTCACCAGACAAAATAAAACACTCCCAGTTAAATTTGAATTTCAGGTAAACAATAAATAATTTTTTTAGTATGTGTATCTCCCAAATGTATAGGATGTGCAAAAAGTAGTGTCTGAAAATTTTTACTGACACCTAGAATATATATAATGAGTAGAGGCTGAGGTGGCCAGGAGATAGAATCTTGGAGACATTTAAGAGTTCGACGTCATTCCCACTTTTCCCTACCCCATCCGGGAGGGGAGGATGTGCTTCCTTCTACAAAGGCCTCCCGAGAAAGGCCCAAAGAACTTGCAGCTTGAACACAGGGAGTGAGTGGTGGCATTACATGGCCTCAAAGACTCAAAGACTGGCCGGGGCATCCGCGGGCCAGCGAGCTAGCCAGAGAGGAAGCGCTGAAACCAGCCGCGCCTGCGTAAAGGCAGGACATGGGCAGGGTCCAGGCCTGCAGGTTGTTTGGAAATGAACTCCACACCAGAGGGCTTCCTTTCAGGTGAAGAGACTTTGGCGGAGAGAGACCCACTGATCGTAGGCACGGCGGAGACTTCCGGAAGGTGGTGCCTGGAGGAGAATTGAGGGAGGTGGAGGCTGAGGTTCCCAGAGAAGAAATTCCTGCAGGATTTGTGAAAACATCCCCGAGGGAGCACCATATAAAAGCCAGGGAGGACAGTGGAGATCCATCCTTCCTTCCTCCCTTCCTTCCTTCCTTCCTTCCTTCCTTCCTTCCTTCCTTCCTTCCTTCCTCCCTCCCTCCCTCCCATCAAGGATTTGCACCGCATGTTAGTACACACTGTTCTCAGTGCTAAGGATACACAGGGGGCGCAGCAGACACAGATCCTTGCTCTCAAGGAGCAAAGGGGTGGCAGAGTCTCGTGAAAGACAGCGTTATCTTAGATGATGTGTCTGGGCGGCATCTGCCCAGCTCATTTAAAATCGCCGGGAATAAATTAATGCACATTACCCATGGTCATATGTCATTCTTTTAACATCTTTCAGATTGTCCAAAAAAGAGCGCAGGAGTGTAAACAGCAAAATTCCCCAGTCAGAACTGTCATTTATTAAGGAGAAATCTAACAAAGAGAGTACAAAAAAAAAAAATACTCGAAAAATGTTAACAGTGTTTTTCCCTTTTGTTCTTCTGCCGTCCGGGCTCCTGGCCAAGGTGGTGTCAGTGGGGGTAAAAGTGGACAGCGACAGAGGCTGAAACTAAAGGCCTTTTTTTTTTTTTTTCCTTAGATTAGAAATGGAAGAGAACAAACAGGGAGAAAAAGCATCACCCAGAAGTGGGGAGGAAGGCAGTGAAAAAGACTAACATTTCTAAAGGCAGGTCTGTGTGAAAGTTTAAAAGAGATTTAAACAGGAAAGCGCAGATAAAGTGTTTCGATAGCTTTTCCATTATTTTAGTTTGTCATGACCCTGTGCCAAGGAGGACTTCAGGGTTCAGAAGCCAACCCAAACCTTCCGAGCTACTGATGGTCATGTTCACAGTAGCGTGGTCTGAAGGAGTTGGAGGTCGGCAGGGGACTGTGTAAATAAAATGTGACATAGACCATGAAAAATTATGGTTAAGTTTATGTGTCGCAACATGAATAGATTTCAAAATATGAGGTGACATAAAAAATGGAAAGTGACTGAAAGCAGAACACCATGAATATAAGTAAAAACGCACACATACAACTACCACGCTACATTTTTTTATGCTACGTGATATCCGCAGAGATGCATGTAGACACGAAGGCTAAATGATAAATATACTAGAGCAGTTGGCAAGGGGGTGAGGGGAATTAAGAGCGGAAATGGGGAAGGAGCAGCATCAAACAGCGCCGGACAGCGTCCCACATCAGAGCACCTGGGGAGTGTCCTGGATCACCCATCTCTCCTCAGGTAGGGCATCGCCCATGCTGCCCCGCGGCTCGCGCAGTTGGTGCGTTTCGGCTGCCTGCTCTTTACATGAGTGAGTCTGGAGCCCAGTGTGCCCGTCTACAATCCCACGTGTCAGCGAAAGGCCCCCGAGTTGCCGGCCGGGGTGATTCCCGGGAAGCAGCAGAGTGAGCCTATGGATGTGCTAATAACAAGGGAAGAGGGGTGCCCCAAATTCTGAGATTTATCGTGACTTTGGTATGAGCGCCCCTTTTCCTGCGGATCAAGGAGAGGCTACAGAGAAGATCCGAGGGGCTCCGGAAAGCTCCGCCAGACCTAGGTACTTGCAGCTGCCGAAAGCCTTGGGTGTCTCCTGGGCCTCCCCGTGAGGTCAGTCTGCAGCTTCCGATAACGAGCCACAGCTGGGAATCTGCATGAGGCGGTAGGTACGAGGCAAGCCCAGGGGACCACCTGGGCCCCAGTCCATTGAGAAGAGGGCTTGGGAAGCAGTCTTTCTTCTGGGGCAGACCACCAGAACTCTCCGGCAGGTAAGCCTTGATTTTGATCCCTTCCCACGCTTTCTGTCCTCTCTACCAATTGGTGGTGGTGAGGATGACCCTTTCAGATTCTAAGTGGGGAAGCATTTTGCTGTGTTGTTGCTGCTGCTGCTGCTGTTGTTTTAAGCGAGCCGCCACCTATTAGCTCTCTGCTCGTGCTTGGACTTATCCTACTAGCTTCTAAGACCACATACAAAAACTACGTAGAAATGGCAACTCTTTGTCCTCTGTCACTGGAAGATCAAATTCAAATACCGTGTGGGTTATCTAATAGAAATTATTTTACCACATGCTTTAAATCGGTTTGCATCCTCAGGCAGGAAAGAAAGCACGACTGGATATTTCATTCTGTTTTCCAAATGTAATATTTACTAGGTCCCTCATGTGGCAGGACCTAATGTTTATAGAGCCCTGGGCTTAAAAAAGATAAAAAGTCCTGGTCCTGCTTCTGTGAACTTATCTACAGTTCACCAGGGAGCCCATTATAAGCCATCAAGAAAATTGCTAAAATGGTGGTATGTAAGGCAGTGCTAGAAACAATATTTCTTGGTGAAGAGAGGAAATCTTTACAGAGGAGAAGTTTTAGTTAAGTCTTGAGGGACAGTCGGACAAGAGATAATGGCAGGGAAGAAGGGCTGGGAGAGGGTTCTTGACTGAAAGAATGACTCTTCGTTTCTGGGTCAGCAGGCAGAATAAGCATGCTGGGGGTGGAGTTCCCACCACAGGTTCTCAGCACAGCCTTCTGCGATCTCGTGGGTCTTTGAGAAACTTTGGTCAAGGAATCCTTACAGATCATCAGTCCCGGCAGACATGGTAAAGTTTAGTGAATGTGAGAACCAGTATGCATTGCAACAATTCCAACTAATGTATCACAATTATGGAAACACCTGTTCTGGACACGGCAACATTTTTATTGTTGTTGATTCACTAAGCCGAGTACATCCAAATGAACTTCTTCATTTAAAAGAAACAAAACAAAACAAAAACAAGAAGTGATAATCCTGGCTTCGATTTTCCCCCTGAAGTTTAAAAACCAGTTTAGGTTGAAAAAGCCAGGCATTTTGTAGTTCCAGAAATATCTCACAGTGAGCACTGACTCATACACTATTGTAGAAGTACCATTTTCTTCCAATATTGAAGTCGATCTTAGAAAAAAAAAATTAAGTTTAGATTTGGCCTCATGGCTCTTGCACAGAACTACAAATTAAACATTTTTTTTTTTAAACTCTGAGAGCACTAGTTGACTCTATTTTATATGCAATAAAGAAAACATAGGATCTTTTTTATCTGGTTTGGATCTGCCTACAGTAAGTGCCTGGAGGAGATTATGAGGGTACTTGCTCTTCAGTGATATTACCTCTTTGGTTTTAAATATTTGTCAAATGTTGTTTTTAATTGTGACCAAGATCAATTTTTCACAGATACCTAGAGGGTACAGAAATGAATACCATTTGAAATTTCAAAAATGTAAATTTCTTTCACTCCTCATTAAGTCAGAGCAATTACCTCCTAGATTCGGCACTTTGCAAATGTCGTGTGCAGTAGCAACCTATGTCAAGATGATGATGGTGAGAAAATACACTGTGGATTTCAACTCCAGAATGCTTCAGGGACCCTCAGGTCCAAGATTATCTAGCTCAAGGAAAGAGCAAGATTCAACACTTAGATAGCTTTTTTTTTTTCTTCTTCTTCTCATGGCAGGTGAGGAAGTCTAGTTAAATATTTCAAACAAAACATATACACTGACACTTTTCCGTGATTGAAAGAATCCTACATCCACCAGGCCTCTATCTAACCCCTTTAATGGAAGTATCGGCCAAAGTGTGGATAATCTCTCAGCCCCCGCCACCCAAGCCCTACTTCACTTTCAATCTGGAAAGCAATGGAGTAGAGGCATTAAATGTACAGGCTCCAAAGCCACGCTGCCTTATCCGAATACCAGCTTTTTCACTTCATGGTCATGTCACTTTGGGAAACTTACAAGCTTGATATTCCTCACTTTCCACATCAGCAAAATAGGAACATCATGGCTTCTTGCCTTGAGCGGTGACTGTGATGGTTAAATGAGTCAATACCTGCATTGCTTGCTTTCCCAAACTACCAGGCTAAAGTCAAGTGGCAGCAACAGTGAGTTAGTGTTCCCCAACTATCCATGCACCCCTACACATCCCAGCTTCCCTCGCCATTGGATTGGGGCGGTGTCACTAGTTCCGGCCAAGCACCCTGAGTAGCAGTGGTTAAGGCCCAGGGTGCCTTCTCCGCTCCCCAGTGATGATGACTTCAGAGACCACATAGTCCTGGTGAGGTAGTTTTGACATGGTAAGAGCCTGTCCCTAAACCATAGCTTGAAGGATAGACACACAGGACAGCTGCCCCATCAGTCATGAATGATACGTGAAAGAGAAATAAACCTTTTATTGCAATAGGCCAAGATTTGGGGAGTTTTGTTGCCACAACGTAGCCTAACATTCCTTTGTCTATTAGAAATCCTAAACAGCTTAATTTTAATTTAAATATTCCTGCTACTTTTTCCTTTAAACTTCATTTTAGACATTTAAAATTATTCCAGTAATCAACTTAAAACATTAAGCCATAACACTCTTCAAGAAATAAACATATATATATATATATATATTTAATTTTTATGACTTGAATTCTGTGATTTTTGTATTGAATTAGGCTACTCTTATCTCTGATGGGTATCAAGCTAATCTATGTAATTGGAGCCAGAGACTCACCTGAAGAAGTTCTGGTGCCAATTATCTGGAAAAAAGATGTGCTCCTGGTTTAGGAAATAGGGGTTAAGGGGAACCTGAAGGTGTGAAATGCTCTCAGTTCTTGATACTTTGCTCTTGGCAAGGGCAAGGGCAAGGTCAAGGTAGCTAATAGGCAGTAGAAAGTTGAGGATTGCAGTGAAAATGATCTCTACCCTTGAAACAGTTCATGTGTCCTGGACGTAAAGACCAACAAGGGCTATGATCCAGTGCTGGGTTAGCCGCAGAAGTGACTGTTTAAAAAGAAAAAGGAAAATAGTGAAACGGAAGGCTTCTTAGTCACCGACGAGACTTCTAAGGTGTAGGCTCAGAATGGATACATCAATTTGTCATATTGTATTTGTCAAAGCAAGTCTCAAGGCCAGCCTAGGTTCAAGGTGTGAGACTACCTCCTAATGCAAGGGCTTCAAAATATCATGGCCATTTATACAATCAACTACAATCATCACTAATGGATTTTGCCTGTTTTTGAATTTTGTATAAAGGGAACTTGTACATTATGTGCTACTTTGGGCGTGTGTGTATGTTTTAATTTAACATTGTGTCTATTATTGTGTATAGCATTAGTTTTTTTAAAAAATTGCTTTGTAGACTTTCTTAAAGAATGTACTATAGTTGATCCATTCTATTATTGGTGGATATTTGGTTTATTTACCTATTTTGGCTATTGTGACTACTACCAATATAACAGTTTTGTCCATGTCTTTAGGTGAACACATATACACATATTTGTTTGGTATAAAATCTAGAAATGAAATGTCAAAGTCATAGAGTATGCATATATTCAAATATGTACCTGCCAAATAGGTTTCCAATGTGGTTGTAACAATTTACCCTCCTACCAGAGGTTTATGAGAATTCTAATTGTTACACATTCTTGCCTGAACTTGGTTATTGCTTATTTATCAGGGTTTTTAATTTGAGCCATCCTAAAAGGTGTGTACTTACAGCTCATTGTTTAGTTTATATTTCTCTGATGAATAACAATGTAGAGCTTCTTTTCATAGGTTTATTGACCATTTGGATAGCCTCTTCAAGACTTTCACTTGTTTTTCTATTTGGTTAATGATGTTTTTAACAATTTATTTATGAGTTATTGATAGGTACCATTTAATGAGTCCTTTGACAGCAATGTCTATTGAAAATGTCTTCTCCCAAACTGTGGCTTCCTTTTTCACCCTCCGTGAAGTCTGACTAACTTGATCTTTAGCCGTTATTTAACGTAGTGTTTTAAGTAGTCCAGTTTACCGGTTTCCTCCATGATGGTTAGTGCTTTTTGGGTCTACTTTAAGACATTTTCGTCTACCCCAAGGTCATAAAACTATTTTTTTTTATTTTCTAGAAGTTTTATTGTTTTACCTTTCACATTTAGATCAACAATTCTTCAGTTGCTTTTTTTTTTTTTTTAAATATGGAATGAGTTAGGAATAAAAATTTTCTTTTAGTGTGTGGATATCCAATTCGCTCAGCATCATTTATTGAAAAGATCGTTCTTTTATTACACTTAGATTCACCTTTGTCATAAATCGAGTGTTAATAGAACGGTTGCATATGTTTCTGGGCTCTCTCTTCAGTTCCATTTATCGCTCTGTTAATCCTTGCACCAAATTCCACACTAACTTAATTACTGTGGCTTTATAATAAGTCAACTATCTAGGAGTTTAAGTCTTCCAATTTTGTTCTTTGTATTTAAAATTTCCTTGCCATTCTTGGCTATCGCATTTCCATATGAATTTTACAAATGAAAACACTTTTTGTGTATTGGCCAGGATTGCATTTTGCCTTTTGATCCTTTGGGAAAAACTGACCCTTGAAAAATATTTGGTATCTAAATTCATAATACTTTTCTATTCTTTCATTTTTTCAGGTTTCAAAAATGGGCTCAGAAATGTACATAATTTTCATTACATTTATTCATTAAATTATATATCTGAATGATTGATTTTGACGTTGAGCTTATAATCAGTGACCAACTGAGTTCACTTACTTATTCTAGTACTTGTCTCCATATTCTTTTGAATTTTTCAACATTTACAAAATTTTCCAAATATATGCAATATTTCTATCTGTGTATAATGTCGTTTTTAATTTTTTTCTTTTCCAATCCTTTTGTTCCAGAAATCTTTTTTCTCGCCTCATTGTACTGCCTAGGACATCTCATATGTACAATGTTGAACAGAAATAAGTGGTACTACAGGAATATTTTCTTGTTTGTGATCTCCAGAGGAAAGCTTTTAATATTTCGTCATTGCGTATAATCACTTTGGGTATTACTGAACTCTTAATAATGTTAAGTTATTCTGTCCATGAACATGGTATGTTTTTTTCTTTTTGCTTGGGTCTTTAATTTCTTTCAGCAATGATTTATAATTTTCAGTATACACATCTTTCAAATTCTTGGTTAGATTTATTTCTAAGTATTTAATTATTTGAGTTGCTATTATCAATAAAATTGCTTTCCTAAGTTTTTTTTTTTGAATTGTGCATTGCTTGTGTATATAAACACAACTGATTTTTGAGTGTTGATCTCATACCCTGAAACTTTGCTGAATTTGTTGATTAGTAGTAGCCAGTCCCCTTGTTTTTGTGGATTCTTTGGGATTTTCTACATATAGGATCATGTCACCCATAAACAGTGATAGTATTAACTCCTTCTTCTCAATTTGGATGCCTTTGTATCTCTTATTTTTCTAATAGCTTTGCTTAAAACTTCCGGTATAATGTTTAGTAACAGTGGTAAAAGCAGGCATTCTTATCTTATTTTGAATCAAGGTGACAGCTTCCTATCTTTCACCACTGAGTAAGGCCCATTTAACTTTGTTTTAACTCAAGGCCTTCCAAACTTATTTCACTGTCAAACAAGCTATTCAGATTGGGCAACACTTTAGCTGACAGATAAAGACGTGAAGTGAGTCTACAATATCTGAAATTAGAATAAAAATTCTGGTGCCCAGAGAAACACGTGGCATTAGAGTTCAATTTTTGATTCCAACATTTTGATTCCACCATTTTGAGGAAGCCATTTTATCTGCTTAATCAATTCCTCTGTATACTCCGGCTCAATTCACAAAATAAAACAAAACAAAACAAAACATACTTTTCTCAAGCAACTAAGCAGGATGTGGCTACTAATTAAAATGCAAAGAGTGAGTTGTAAGCGGCACTGTTAATAGAGAGAAGATTGTCGCACACATGGCTTGGTACTCTGTGGTGTTGTATTGCTGGCAGTTGTAGAAACTCAGCAGGAACAGTTAACAGCTGAAAGTTTCCTAATTTGGCTTTCAGGGAGAAAGGTGTGAGGTTGATATGAAAACATTGGGTCCTTTTTCCTCTTGCCAAAAAAATTCTTCATTGTGTCTTCTTCACGCCAATCCCTATTCATTAGGTTTTACCAAGCACCCCATCTCCACAGGCATGCTTTCTCTCAAAAAAAAAAAAAAATTTCCAAGCAAGACTCTGCCAAACTTCCCTCATCTGAACACATTTCCCACTCTTACACCTTATAGGTCACTCTGACAAAGGCCAGGAAACAAAATGACAAATAAACAAATTGGCTGAAAAATCAGAGTTGTTGTAAAATTGGCAGCAATGAGATGAGCAAGCAGCAAAATCTGGCACTGGTTAAATCATCAAACAGTAGTGTCAAAATGGCCGGGCTCACACTAGCCTCTTCAGAACTTTCTGGTCCATGTGAAAAACCCAGTGATGGGCGCTTCTTTCAGGATTTAGTCGTAAAACTGAAGTCAAAGAAAGTTTTACGTGTTTAATGAATGGATGGCTCGGTTTGGCCATGCCTTTTGCACCAGTTCTACCTATACTTTTCATAGCACTAACTGGTTCGGATGTGGTGAAAGTTGAAGAAGTAAAGGGTCAGAGAGTCACTGAAAGAAATATTGTCATCCCTGCACCAGCCACTCCACATTTGTCTCCTCGTTTGTTCTCAGATGTACGAAGCACGTTCTCTTCTTCGTTTGAACTTTTTGTCTCTCTTCCTAAAATAATCTTCCTCAAACACTTAGAAAGGTTTTAACTCCACCTTTCTTTAGGTCTCTGCTCAGAGGGGTCTTCCTTGCTGCCCCTTTCTAAACTATCTCCTGACACTTACTATCCCATCGCCCTGGCTTATGTTTCTTTGCAGATCTTGATTCTTGGCACTGTTAAATGTTTGCCGATGTATTTGTTGGTTATCTGTTCTCCAAAATCACTTTTACGAGGGTAAAACTTTGTCTTATTCACTGCTATATGGCCCAAACTTAAAACTATGTCTTGGTTATGTACTTAGAAAACATTTTCCAAATAAATGAACTAATAAATAAATGAATGGGGAAGTAATTGAAGAAATAAAGGGCATTGATTGGCTCGCTGAAATAAAAGGCATCTCATTAGATACAGGCAGATCACACAGTTGTACCGCATCACTGGGACTTTCTCTGTTCCTCAGTTCTTCTTTCCTCCTGCTTGCCTCCTTCTCTGGCTGAGTATTCCCTCATCAAGGTCCCGACAACCCAAGGCTGACATCTCACTCACCAGGTTTAAAAATCCAGAGATGAGGACATGCCTTTTCCCCAACAGCACAGACAGGATTTCAGGTCTCTCCTGGGTTCTATTGAGCAATATCCCTGAGCAATACTCTGGACGAGGAGCTGAAATACGGTCATTGGCCAGGCTGTGGTCACTTGTCCCCATCTGGAGTTCGAAGTGGGAGGTATCCACTCAAGTTATATAGACCAAAAATAGGGGATGGTAGTTCTTCAAAGAAAAATCAAGGCGTTGATACTAGAAGAAGGGTATAAGGATCCCAGGGAGGCAAAAATGACCGAGTCCACTGTGTTCCCACTGATTGAAAAAAGAAAAACAATCAAACCAAACCGAATTCTTTGCTACTCAGTCACTTCTTAATTTCTCCAAGTTCTCTCTTTCAGGGAACGATACAAATATATCACAAACTTTATTACAGGTTAGGATTCTTGCCTTCCTCATGCCCTGTTAGCACCCCCAAGGTGCCGACCCAACCAATCCGGAAGTGGGAAGCCTCTAAAGTTTCAAATGCTAGACTCATGCTTGTGACTCTTAACCACTGTCTTCCAAACACATGTTGAGCACTTCTGTGTTTCAGGAACTATTCAGGATGCTGGGGACAAATGGCATGCCCCACTCCCTACATGTAAGACAGGTCTCAGTCCATAAACGGAGATTTTTAACGACCACGTTTATATTTCAAGAGCAACAGCCATTTAAATTTCTTGTATTACGAATGATGTCTAGAGCCTATTTGAGGAAGAAGCAGCTTCCACTTAATGTTGTTACTCACATTTCATTTAAAGTCTTCAAAAAGAGGTACTCGAAACCTTTCTTTACCTACGCTTAAAATTAGTAGTCTTTGGAAAGCTGTTTATAATATATAGCTGAGTGAAAAAAAAAACACAAAATATGGCAAAGCAGAGCAATCCTCTTTTGTACAAAAATATCCTTTTGTGTTCTTTGGTATATATGGCAGAATATTGATACCAAAAAGTATATATGGCAGGATATTTATATATATAAAATATCCCTTTATCTATATGGCAGGATATTAATACCCTAAAATATTAACAGTGGCTCACTCAGAATAATTTTTATTCTTTTTTGTTTGTATTTTCTACAGTCAGGTTTTCTTTTTTTTTTTTTTTTTAAAGTTGCAACATTTCCACAAACCCCAGCTCTATTTAAGTTGAAAAATACAAGAAGCTACATTTGTTCCCAATTTAGGTTCATAATAAAAAATTAAGTCAGCATTTTTTATCCACAGCCTGCAAAATAGTAGGAGTATTTATAAAGTGATTTGGGGGGATACCGTCAAGTTCAATTAACTTGCTCTTTAGCCATTATTTGTAAGATAAAAACAAACAACGACTTTAGGATGGTAACCAGGTGAAACTAAACCATACGTTTATTTTGAAAATGGGTTTTGTCAGCTTCTGAGGCTAGTTTAACAAATCCTGGTTTTCGTGCTAACGTCAGAACGTGGTCTTGTCGTCCACGGGTTTCTGAGCCCCTCCCCTGCAAGGCCTGCTCGTGGGTACGCCAAGGGATGCTGGAATGCTCCGCTAATGGGCATCATTGCTTCCACAGGCAGTTTGGCCTGGTCATTTGAAAATGCCCAGTGACTCTGTTCTTGCCACGCAACTCTCCACGTTAACATGCATCTTAGCGAGACCTTAAATACTGACTTCCGAGCAGCCTCGTTTCAGCCATCGTCTCGGTATTTCCTTTTGGTTAGCGATAAAGCCGAACAAATGGGACCGAGGGACTTTGGCACAGCTCCAGATCAGAGTGACATGCATTCCGAATTGGCCCTTTGCCCAAAGGTATAATTTCAGCTGTGAGTTGCCCTTAATTTTGAAAATCATCTTTGCAGCTTCAGATTTTTTAGTGTAACAGAAGAAGCATTGTGTCCGCTCTCCCGCACCAGCATTCAAAACACAAACAATATTTTGCTTTCTCTTTAGAGCAGGTCAGACTGCTTTAGCTAGAGGACTCAACAGATTAAGAAAATTTAAGTGGAAATGGTAGAAATACCTTGGGCTTGCAGGCCATCAGAAAAACTGTGCCGATTTCTTTGGATTATTTGATCTTAAAATATCATTCTTTCAAGTCTGATACTTGAGATATCTTTAAACTAGATTTCTCTACCTTTATAAATAGTAAAGGTACTTAGCATCAGTTTCAATTCCGTTGGTGTAAATATCAAATTATTATGTGATTAAGGATAATAATTGACGATGCATGTATTTAGTAAACACGAGTGCCACTATGCACAGAACATCAGCAGTATGCTAATGCTCTGTATTTCATAAAACTACTAAGCACTGGGGCTGTTCGAACAGCAAGTTGACATTTATTTTTATTGTTCTATGAATAAAGTCTTAAATGTCTTAAAGTCCGTCAGGCAAAGGATTTGTGGTCCTAATCAACAAAAATGTGTCATTCTCTGAGAAGGTCATGCCCATGAAAACTTGAAGAATTTTTATAGTTGCCATTTTACTTTTTATTTATTACTTATTAGAAATAAATACTTATTAGAAGTAATTTTTTTATATTTTAACAAGTTCAGCTTACATCTGGCAATCAGATTTTTTAAAAAATTTGATTGAATTACATCAGCTAATCTTATATATCTTTTCTCTCCTAAATCGAAAAAGCAAATGTATACAAATAAAGAGAATTACATGCCATTTCTTATTAGTTCTGTAACAAATACATGCCAAGGTTTTGGAGTCAGACACACCTGGCTTCTAACATGCAAGTTAAATAATCAAACCTATGCAGAAGGCACCAGTAACTGCCAATAATCTGACACATATTGGATGTATGAACCGAGGTATAAACTGTCTGAGCCTCAATATCCTATCTAAACAAATAAGAAAAATATTTATTTTTTGCAAGGTTGTTGTGGGAATTCATGAGTAATATGCGAATAGATGTAGCATAGGACCTGAAGAAATTTAAGAGTTTAATCGCTATTTTTTTTCCAGATATAAAAAGGATGATAAACTAATTATAGAAAATTAAAAAATAAAAATAAAGGTAGAAAAAACAATCACCATTTCACACCACCTAGTTTTTTTCTGGCCTATTTTTTCTATCATAGTTTTTGTAGTTGAGGTAATGCTCACTATAAAAGTTATATTCTGCCTTAATTCAATTTAATTTATAACATCTACATGTTCTCATATTATTACAAGTTCTTTATAAACATCAATTTTAATATCTGCATACTATTCCATTATGTCGTTTACTGGCCATTTCCTATCACCGAATGGGTTGTTTTCAGTGTTTTGTACTGTAGATAGATAGCATCATGAAAAACGCTTTTGTTTCTAACTTTTATATTTCAGATTATTCCCTCGAAATAGAATTTATTTCTCCCATCTGTTCTTGGTTCCACTTCTACCTTTTCTGCCTTCTTTTGATTAATGATTTTTTATGATTCCATTTTATTTCCTTTATTGGCTCATTTACTATAACTCTTGTTTGTTTGTTTTAGTGGTTGCTTTTGTATTTACAGTATACATGTTTAACTGATCACAATCAACCTTCAAGTAGTATTGTACGATTTTATGTATAGAATAGTAACTTTACAACTGTATACATTCCTCCCTCCCTCCTGACCTGTATGCTATTTTTTGTCACCTACTTGTACTTATAAATACCACAATACATTGTTTTTACTTTAGTTTTAAACAGAGGAGTCTCTCTAAAGATGTTTGATAAATAACAATTTTTTAAATATATATTTCATCACATATTTACTGCCATTTCCCTTCTTTTGTGTGACTTCTTCAGATTTCTATTCGTTATCGTTGATCATTGCCCTTCTGTCTGAAGGACTACCTCTCACATTTCTTATAGTGCAGGTCTTCGGTAGTAATTTCTTTCAGCTTTTGTGTGTTTGCAAAAGTCTGTTATTCCTTCATTATTGAAGGAATTTTTCTTTTGACTTGGCATAGAATTCCAGGTTGATAGTTTTTCTTACAGTACGTTAAAAACTTATTTTACTGATGTCACATCTTTTTTCACTCTCTATTCTCTGGG
Source organism: Eonycteris spelaea (assembly GCA_003508835.1). Classification (NCBI taxonomy): domain Eukaryota; kingdom Metazoa; phylum Chordata; class Mammalia; order Chiroptera; family Pteropodidae; genus Eonycteris; species Eonycteris spelaea. Next base: position 3,738,038 of record PUFA01000036.1, read on the forward strand.
TTTTTCTCCAGCTGCTCTTCAGAGTTCTCTTTTTCATTGGTTTAAGCAAATTGAATCTGATGTTATTTGCAGTTTTCTTAGATTTCTTGTGCCTGGGGTTTGTTGAGCCTGGGTTCTCAGGTTTATAGATTTCATTAAATTTACAAAAATGTCAGCCCTGTTTCTTTAGGCATTTTCTCTGACCCCTCATCCTATTCTTCTGAGACACCAATTACATAAACGTTAGGTTTGAAGTCGTCCCACATTCACGGATTTTCTGTTTATTTCTCTTAGGCTTTTTCTCTTAGTGTTTAATTTGGGATAATTTCTATTGCTGTGTCTTCATGTTCACCAATCTTTTTTTCCCCCTATGTTATCTGAACTGCTATCAATTCTGTCCAATGTATTTTTCATCTTATGTGTTGTAATTTTTTTTGTCTCTAGAAGTTCTATTTGTGTTTTTATATCTTGCATGTTTACATTGACATGTACAATCTTTACATATATTACTATAGTTACAATATTTTAATGTTATTTTCTGATTCTATCGTCTGAGTCACTTTAGAATCTGGTTCTGTTGATTTTCTCATCATTTTGGACCATATTTTTCTGCTTCTTTGCATGCCTAGTCATTTTTTATTGCCCATTTTATAATGCATTGAGATTGGATAAAATAAAATACTCACTTGCCATGATATGGTGAAGTTATTATGTGAACTATTACTTGATACATGCACTCAATAAAATGCTAAAATGAAACAATAATCATTTTCTTTAAAAAATGCAGTTCCTTTATTTTCGTTTTATCTATCTACATAGCATTTGGATTTCAACTTAACACAGTGGGCAGAATGCTTACTATATTCATGAAGTCTCAAATCTGCCATGCAAATCTATCTTTTAAAAAATGGCCCAAACTGGTTACTTTTTAAATTTTTAAAACATTTTTTTCCATTAGAGCTGACAATCAATATTATATTAATTTCAGGTGTATAAAATAGTGGCTAGACATTTATAAGTCTAATATCCACCTGGCACTATACATAGTTGTTATAATATTATTGACTATATTCCCTATGCCATACTTCACATCTCTGTGACTATTTTGTAACTACCAGTCTGTACTTCTTAATTTCTTCATCTTTTCACCAGCCCCCAACCCTCCTCCCATCTGGCAACCATCAGTTGGCTCTCCGTATCTATGAGTCTGTTTCCATTTTGTTTGTTTATTTATTTATATAGTTTTTAGATTCCACAAATGAGTGAAATTGTATGGTATTTGCCTCCTAGCGGGTATTACGCTAAGTGAAATAAGCCAAACTGGTGGCTTTTTATGCATCATTATATCTAATAGAACATAGGTAGGATATACTCACAACTGATTGGATTGGCAATTTAAACATTACCCACAAGGAAACTTTTCATATAACTTCAGATAAAAGAGGTTAGTCAACTCTTAATTGGCTTGCAGTAAAGATCTGCTAATTACGGGATGGTGTAAACCTATCCAATCAGATCTTTTGAAGACCATAAATGACCAGCAATTTGAGAGAAATTAAAATCAGTCTGCACCCTGAGAAACTTTTAAATATGTTTCAGGTCCTTTGATATGTACTTTTCACTCCAGCCTGAGAAGCACATGGACACAATTGTAGAGACCCTGTCCCATGCTACTTCATATTCTTGGATTTCCTGAAGTAATTCCCTTTTATTAAAGATAGTCTAGATATTTCCTAAAACCAAAGCGTGGAAAATGCACTCAACTTAATTAATTTACCCGTTTGCCTCTTGTAAACCCTATTGCACAATCTTTGTACTTTCTTAAACAAGAAATAGCCATTTGTATTTAACAAAAAGTATTGCAGTTACATTTATTATAAGGTGGATGAGGACATTTTTTGAAAATCATGAAGCTAATTGATCAGGAACCAAGAGCAATAATTATAAGCAAGGGGAAAATGATAAAGGTATTATTCCCCATTAAATTAAGAAACAATAAGATGTTTATTGTCACCATTATTTTTTAACTATTCTGAAGGCTCAAGCAAACATCCAATACAATCAAACAAAGTGAGCAGTATAAATATTGGAATACAAGAGGAACTATTATTAACTGTTGCTGGGATTCTATGATTTATATGCTTACGAAAGAGCATCAGTCATGAGACTATTAGTAAAGCGAGAAGAATTTCTTAAATTTGTGGAGCACAAAACCCCACAGCATTGATAGCTTCCCCATTTGTTGGTTACAACCAGCAAAAATTGAAATAAAAAAATAAGATTTCATTCATAATGACTGTAGAAAGTATAAACTACTTAGGAGCACATTTAATAAGAAAAAATCTACCTGAAGAGTAATATAGTAGTCATACCATGTGCCTGTTTATCATATACAAATTAAATTTAAACTTGCTGCGTGCTGCAAATGTTTTTCTTCTTCTTTTTAATGTATATTTCATGCAGTAGAGACCCCAAAGATAGGCCAAGTGCTTTACTGAGTGTTCAACTTAAGAAAGAGCAATCTGTTTTAACACCAGAGGAAAAACTGGCTGTGTTGAATTTACTGTGAGATATTACTGCTCTTCAGGGGCACATTAAAGGATTTTCAAGGATAGTTTTGACTATAAGCAATTGTAATCTCGAATGCTGGTTTTGGAAACCAACCCTTATGTGACATGAATCTCCATGTGGTATGTAACTTTTCTGAAGGATAAAGTAAGACCAGGAGACAGAGAGTTTGGAGTTATAGTATAATTAAACAATTGGTTGTCTAATAGCAAAATAAAATGCACAGAAGAGTCAAACCCCAAAAACACCCAGAAAACTGTCAAACTCTGGTCCCTCCTGTCAATCATTCCTGGAGGTGTCCTAAGCCAGAATGCTTAGAACTGCCAGACACTGCCTTGCCTTTATTGCTTTTCTTCCTGGCTTATTGAGTTAGAGAATCTTCATTATTAAAAAAGCATGGCTGCCTCCAGACTCTCGAACCATTACCTTCCTCTGTAGACAAGACTTCAGGTAGTAAAGGTGAAGCATGCTTGATTCCCTGTCACTAGTGTGCACATTTAGAATATTAGAGGCTGTGTCTGGGTTCCAAGATGCTGTGAATGCTTGTACGCTTTAGGGAATGAGTGCTGGGGGGATCATGTGGGTGTAAGCGCTCACAAGAGAACTCCCAGGAAAGTGTGAAGAAAGTTAAAGGTCTCTGAGACAAGGCTTCACCACTCTGCACCTTTTGTGGGATGTTTGAGTATTGTATTGGTAGAGGGCTGTTACCTGACTGCTTCTGTCAATCCTTCCCTATGAGGATAGCCAAAGCCCCTAAAATTTGTCAATCAACCAAATGTTACACACATGCCCTGGGGATGCCATAGCAGGGGGAAAATGCATCCTGCTTTGCTATGACAGGAAGCACTATAATGCAAATGGTGATCCTTCCCAGATGAATATAGGCATATAATATGAGTGCAATCAGAATTCCACCTGTCTTTTCTGTTTGTTTGTCTTACGACCTGGTCAAGCTCATTCTAAATATATGACAGTTACCAAGAGCATTTTGAGAAAACGAGTGGGAAGTATTACTCTATCAGCTATAAATAGATACAAAAATACTGCAACAAAAATTCTATAGTACTAGAATAGGAATAGCAATTACATTGTGAAAAACATAGTAGTAAACACCTAATTGCAATCATTCAACAACAAATAATTTGTTGGACCCGTATTCTATGCCAGATGCTATGCTAGTCACTATTCAAAAGCTGTGAGCAATATACAGCCACTGCCCTCATTACAGACTGAAAATTTTAAACTGTATGAGAAATGTCATAGGCAAAGAATAAAGGTGCCATGAGATGGAGGACAGAATGATGGATCCTACTGTGGGGACTGTGAGAAGCCTCCCTGAGACTGTTTTTTGACTGAGTCTTTGCAGATCACGCAAGTTAGTCAGGTCAAGCAGGAGAGAGGGCATGGCTCAGTAGAAAACCCCAAATGGGAGCAGTTGTGCACATGTGAATGCAGGGAAGCTGGTGATTGGCACAGAGTGTCTCAAAATATGAGTTTTCAGGAGCAAATCATGCAGAGCCTAGGAAAGGCTGAGTAAACCTCTAATTTTACCTTAAGAACAATTGAAAATCCTTGAAAGTTTGATATAAATTTCTTTGAGTCTCAGGTGATGCTAGTATATACATTTCAATGCAATAATGATTGGCAAATGATATCTCTGTATCTCTTGATACAGAATAATGTTTTAATGGAAATATCAATGAATATTGCTCATCAGATAGAAAATACTAATGCCTATAATATAAATGAATCATAGTCTTTTTTTTAAAGGTTTTCTTTTTCTGAGCTTAATATTTTCCTCTGCTTTCTTGTCATCAGTTTTTACATGTTATATTTTGATTGTCAATTCTCCCCGGATATATAAAGATATATATCATGCATGTAAGTGTGTATGTTGCTGTTGTTATTTTTTTCTCTTTAGAAAATTTTTTAAGGATTCACTAAGTTTCTGTTTTATTTATTTCTTCAAATAGTTTCATTGCAGCACCAGAACTAGAGTGAGGTGAGTGAGGGGCCTTAAATGCAAAATTTAAGAGGGCACCAAAAACTTGGTAATCGTGATAAAGAATATTTTCGTGTAATATATTAAAAAATTAAAATTAATGCAAAAAAAAACCCTATGATGAACAACATATGAAAATTTTAATTAAACATAAGAATCCAATCCTCTACTTCACACCTTGCCTCTCACCTGCCTCAGGCGAACCCCAGCCCTGCTTCCAATAAAACTTTATTTACAGAAACAGCCAGCAAGCCCTTGGGCTATGGTTTGCTAATTTGGTTTTAGGTGCAGACCAAGTGTATTCGAATTTAACTTTGTCTTTGAACAGCCCAAAACAACTCTCCATCCTTTGAAAAGAAAAGAACATGAATACACCTTTATTTACCTTCTACCTCCTCCCAACTATTGTAATATCCCAGAATTTTAATTTCAGTATGCTTTGGCTTAGTAGCTTTTATTTTAAAGTTCTTCTCTTAATAATGGCTTTAAACCTCACAACTGCATTATCCACAGTCGTTCAGACCCAGTTGTGTGTTTTTGTGGCTGGATCGTTCATCGTCGCGGCTTTACTTTCCCCCTCGTGTGCTCTGCTGTCATTCTTTTTGTTTCGTTTTTGTTGTTAGAGTGATTGATGACATGATTTCCTCTAGGACGCAAACGTTTCTTTCCAGAAAACGGACGGAGATGTTAATTAACATTTTCAGAGTCTTTGGACATTTACTAATGTCATACATTACTCCTCTTGTTTGAATACTAGTCGGAGGACAGAATTCCGAGAGAAAATTTCTGTTTCCTTATAACCTGTGACCATCCCTCCCTCTTCCAGTGATTCGCCCAGTGTTCTTCTGGAGCAGTTGTCCTTTATCTCTGGCCTTTGGAAATGTCATTATGACTAACATGTGGTTTCAATTTTCCTGCCCAGAACTTTTTAGATCTGATGGTAGAGTCCCAGCATGTGGTTGAAGGCCTTGGAGATGCCACCCCTAAAATGGGTCTCCTATGGCCATGCTGGTCCTTTCTGGGTAGCCAGGGTTGGTCACCTGGCCTAAGCTACGCCAATCAACATCCTTACCCAGGATTTTTTTTTTTTTAAACTGGAACTAAGGGAAACAAGTTAGTTCCCCTGAATGGAAGAAGGGGACCATCAAGTGTCTGGCTTGTAACTGGCACTACTTTCTACCATGTGAAGCACCATTCTCATTCGAAGCGAGAAAGAATGGTAGCACAGGAAGAAAGGAAAAGAGAGGGCGATATTTGAGAACCTGGTCCCCGATGTTTCACTTTTAAGTTAAGGAGAGTGACAAGGAGAGGGCCGGTCATCTTAAATGATCAAATTGGTACCAGAGTGAAAGCACCAGGAGAAAGGAGGCAGGGAGACCAGTTGAGAGAGCATCTGAATAGGTCCCGTGAGAGGCGATTAGAGCCCTTTCTGAGGGTTTCATTATAAAGATGAGTTGAAGACGTAACCAGGAGTCAGAGTTGAGAGGCCTGGTCATGGACTGGACGTGCAAGGGGGAGACGAGGAGACTAGACTGTGCCGAACCTTTCTTGTCATGTGCCTGACAGACACGGCAAGGATGAAATCGACACCACACGTAATGAGGGTGAGAGAAGGAAGGCAGATACACGGACCCGTACTGTGTGATTCCTTTCATCTGGGCACAGTGCTAGGCAAAACCAGTCTTTCGTGTCTGCGATCTGTTTGATAGGCGGGGGCTGGCAACTAGAATAGCCATGAAGGGGCTTCTGGAGGTGCTAGCAATGTTTCTTGATCTAGGGGCAGTTACACATAAAGTGTTCCTGTTATGAAAAATACATTGAGAAGTATGTGTATGACACGGACATGTTACTCTGTGAATTACACACTCCAGTTGACCCTTGAACAGCATGTGTTCAAATTGTGTGGGTCCACTTATATGCAGCTTTTTTTTTTTCAATGAATGCTGTAAATGTACTTTCTCTCCTTATGCGTTTCTTACAAACAATTTTTCTCTAGCTTACTTCATTGTAACAATACAGTATATAATACATATAACACAAAAAAATGTGTTAACAGACTGTTTATTTTATCAGAACAGCTTCCAGTGAATAGTAGGCTATTAGTAGTTCAGATTTTGGGCAGTCAAAAGTTAAATATGAATTTTCATCTGAACAGAGAATTGGCACCCCTACCTCCCCCCCCCCCAACATTGCTCAAGGGCCAACTGTACAATAAAAAAATGTCAAAAGCAAGAGTGAGAGGCACTGGGGGTAAAGAGGGTGATGATTATTTGGAATATTCTGAATTTGAGGTACCTGTAGGACAGTGGTTCTCAGAGTATGGCTCCAGAGCAATAGTGGCATCATCTAGGAACTTGCTAGAAAGACCAATCTTTGGGCTCCTTCTCAGATGTACTGATCAAACGTCTTGGGTCTGAGCCCAGCAATCTGTATTGGAACAATCTTCTGTGTGATGCCAATATATGCTAACATTTGAACAAGAGCGCCTTGGGGTTGCTGGTGGAGCTAATAGGCATAGAGCTAAGTATGAGTCTGAAGTTAAGTAGCGAATGGTTTGGCTAAGGGTGTAGTTTTGTGCTTGCGTCATTTATTTTAAGTGAACCTTAAAGTCATGAGAATGGATGAACTCCCTCAAAGGCATTGCATACAATCAAAGGAAAAAAGTGCTGAAAAAGACCCATGGAAGCTGTAACATTTTGGGGGTAGTTATGAAAGGAACACGCTGTTTGAAATGACATCATAAACACACGAGTAGAATCTAGCTTTAAAATATGTCAGAGATGACTATTCACATGGAAAGATTTTTGTGATACATTTTTAATGAAAGAAGGCAATAAAAGGCCACAAAGCTTATTCTATAGGCATACATTTATTATCTTTGAAATGTGCAATTAAAACTATATTTTTTTTTATTCATTTTGCTTATCCATCCTTTCTAGTTTTTCCTACTGTGAAGTTGTCTTGCATTTTGTAAATAAGGAAAAAAACCCCAATACAATTGTTTTAAAAAGATAAAAGATACTTTGCACACATGGAACTAGATAAAACAGACATGAAGAAAATGCAGTCTGGAGGTATGAAAAGTCTGTGTCAAGATGAAAGGCCTAATTGCAAAATCTTAAACTGTAATACAGAGAATGGGGTGCTTCAGAAAATCGAATTAGCGCATTGGAAGATGGTGGGTTCAGTAAACTCTTTCAGAACGTGGAAGATGAGAGCCAAGAGCAGAACGTAAGGGTGTGAAAATAAGGTATGTAAAGTACAGATCCGAGAGGCAGTACAGAGTCAGAGGCCAGGCCCCTTGCCCCTGCCGTTCTCCCCACCTTTTCCCACGCAGTAGCTAGTGATTCCTTGACAGTATAAATCAGACCAGGTCATGACCTCTCCCCCTACCCCCCATCTGACGTCCCTTCAGAGGCTTTCTACTGCATTTCAGATGAAATACAAAATTCTCAACTGGCTGTGGCTCTCCGTTCACCCCCCTCTCCAGCCACCTTTATCTTTGTTCTCCACTACCTGAGCTTCACTGATCTGTCTCTTCCTTGAGGACCAAGTTCTTCCTCATCTCAAGGCCTTGGGGAATGCTGCTGCCATCACAAACATTACTGTCATTTCTTTCCTTCAGGTCACAGCTTAAATTAAACTTCCTCAGTGAAGTGGTCCTCCATGCTCTATTTTGCCCCCCAAGTGTGCATCGTAACCTAGAGTTAGAATTCATTCATACATCTCCCACTACAGGATACAGTTAGCGAGGGCAGGGTCCACGTTTAGTTGATTCACCTCTGTTATGCTGCACACAGTGCAGTCCCCAGCACTCAGTAGGTTCTCTATAAATATTTGTTAAATTAATAATTGTTGCATATGTGCTCCCACGGGCGTGTTTTCCTCTCATTTTAAAGAGAAGTTTGGAAATGACTTCTCTCACCTCCACGCGTGTGCCACCGTCTTCCACAGACATTGCCAGATGTGGGTGTTTAATCGCATCATCCTAGTACGTAAACTGATTTCTGGAAGTAAGCTGACCAACTCTTAGAAGCTGTGTTGTCCATTTGGAGTTTCCATGCGAGGTGTCCAGATGGCCTGGGAGAATGAAAACGGCTTCAAAACCTGCCTCGCATCATCCCAGTGAGCAGTTTATGCAGCGATAGACTCTAGTTCAATAAACGGCAAGGGGCCATCTTTTAATTATGCTGCTTTCATTCCGTCATCTAAAACATTGCTGCACAAAGCGTAGGTGTCTTATAAAATGCTTGTTGATTTAATTGTCGATTAATAGATGTGATTGTTTTTTTTTGTTTTTTGCAAAATGGTGGCTTAGTGTTTCTTAATTTTTCGTGATCATTTCCTCTTGCCCGATTTCCCTTTCCTACCATACTGATTAGCTCCTGAAACGGGGAACTAACTCCTTATTAAAAACAATCATTAAAATGACGATGTTTCAAAGGGTCAGCAGCAATGTTACGTGTTTATCTTCCTTTCTGCTCCTAACATTTGTGTTCATTCTCTGTTGCTGCATGCCAAAGCACCCCCAAAACTAGCAGCTTGAAACAACAGTTTGCTGTAGCGTCATTTCTGTGAGTCAGGAATCCAGAATGGCTCAGCTCATCTTCTGGCTCAGAGTCTGTCGCAGGGCTGTGGTCATTCTCAACACTCGACTCTGGGAAGATCCTCTTCCAAGTTCACTTGCTGGCTAGCGTCCGGCCTCAGTTTCCCCTTGGCTGTGGGCTCCAGGCATTGGTTCCTTGCCTTTGGGGCTCTCCATTGGACGGCTCACAACATGGCAGCCGCCTTTCCCCAGAGGGAGGGCAGAGAGAGAAGAAAGAGACTGAGCGAGAACAAGAGAGAGTAAAAAGGAAGTGGCGAGTCAAAAGCCAGAGTTTTTATGGGATTCATGTCCGAAGTGATATTCCACTATTTTTGCCCCTTTCTATTCATGGAAGTGAGTCACTAGGTCTGGCCAGGATTCAAGGGACGAGGCTCACATAAGGGTGTGAATACCAGGAGGCAGGATCTTTGGGCTGTCTCAGGGGTTGCCTCAAACAATATTTTCTCTTATTACTTAATACCTAAGGTCTTGTCTTATTTTCTCATGGAAAATTGCAAGCATCTAGAAAAATGTAATCAATAATTATGTATCCGCACCTCTGTAATAATTGTTAACATTTTGCCATATTTGCTTCATTAATTTCTTATTTCTGTTCAAGTATTTTTATGTTAGTGATGGATATGACATTTCACCTAGAAAATCTTCGATAGACATCTGTAAAAAGGGAGTTCATGTTCCTATATAATCACAAAATCATTATCACATTTGACAAAATTAACAAAAGTTTCCTAATATTGTGTAATACTCAGTCCATTTTCAAATTTACAAGTTGTCTCCAAAATGTCTTTTACAGCTGGTTTGTCCAAGCTAGGTTTTTGGGACTCAATTTTTTTTAACAGAGAAGATCTTGGCCTGTAGCTCTGTGTTAACTTGTTTTTCTATGCAAAATTATTATGTCTCTATGCCTCAATAAGAAATGCAGTTTGAAAGATTTCATAAAGAAAATAATTCAATAATTCTTAAGTTTGTCACTTAAGTTCTAAAATTTTACAAAACTTTTCTAACTTGTACATATTATGAGATTTAAATATTTCTGATCCTGAACACTTTCAGAGTAATGGGACAGCTTTTTTATTCCCCAAATTGCATGCTGTTGTTTTAATTCTTTTTATATTTTAGTCACATGAATTGTAATTATTATCCTAGTATTATTTTAATTTTTAAAATATTAGACATTCTAAATTATTATCAGAAATCATATTACTATATTAAAGTAGAAAATATAGTCATCTCAATATATGGAGAAAAAGCAATGGCATTGGTAAAATTCAATACCTTTTTATAATTCAAAACGATAGCAAAGCCAGAAAACCTTCATAAACCTACATAGAAGGTTTACTCCAAACCTCAGCCCATATTAGTTTTTTAAAGAAAAACTTTAGAGGAGGTCCCTTTATGTCAGGAAGAGACAATAATGCCCATTCTTGTGATTTATATTTTATCTTGTTTTGGAAGTCCTAGTTGGTGGAGTAAGGAAAAAAAATTATTAAACTCTTAAAAATCAGAAAAGAAAAAGCAAAGCCATCACCATTTATAAACAATAGAACAATTTGCTTAAGAAAACCCCAAATAATCTACAATTTATTAGAAGTAAGAAATTTATCAAAGTGGTGGTATTTAAGATCAATATACAAAAATAATAAATGCTAATCATAATGAGAAAATGCACAAAAAGTATTTTCTTTACACTAATAACAACAAATGTAAAGAACATAAGAATAACTCTAACAAAATGTGTACAGATCTGTATAGAGAAAATTATAAAACATTGTTAAAAGCACTAAAGAAAGTTAATAATGTTAAGGTACTTTATGTTCAGAGAGAATTAATCAGTATTGTAAAGATCTTAATTTATTCCAAATAAATTCAATTACTTTCCAATCAAACCCTTAAAAGTATATTTCATGGAACTTGAGAAGTAGATTCTAAAATTTACATGTAAAATCATACAGTCAAGAAAAACCCAAATATTACAGAAGAAGATATGGAAGGAAGAACTTGCTGTACTTGGCATCAAAGCTTATTATAAAAGTAATTAAGACAATATAATACTGATTCCAGAATAGAGCAACTGACCAGTGGAACAGAAGAGGGAGATCCAAAATAAACCTACATGCACATACATGAAATTTTTATATGTAACAGAGGAGTGTTTTAGATTACTGGGGGAAAGGACAGAGAATTCAATAAATGAGTAGGGGAACAATTGGTTTTTTATACAGAAAAAAATGAAGCTTAATCCTAAGTCTCACCATGTTCAAAACCCAATTACTAAATTTATATATGAAAGGCACAATGATAAAAGTTTTTGTTAAAAGAAGACATCTAATATTATCTTTTTGACTTCAGAATTAAAAGTCTTTTGACTTTTTTAGATGAAGCACAAAAATAGCATCTATATTAAAATTAAAAATGTATTCATAAACATGATAAAGAAAGTTAAAGACAAGTCACAAATTCACATATGTAGCACATTTAATTTTCAAAGTAATGTTATATGTGTTTACGTATTTCTAACAACTTTTGAGAAAAATGGAACAAAATGCATATAAAAATATTATTATTTCTAGTTTTATCTTTGAAAAGGATTTTAGAAATTTACACATAAAATTCCTTATGGCTTTGAACCTTATACTTTGACTACTTTATTTCTTAATTTATTAGAATTCACATTAAAATGTATAACAACTTAAAACTCTAGATGGCTTGGGAATAACTTTCTATGTATATTTATTGTGATATACATAACATGAAATTTACCATTTTAACCATTTTTAAGTGTACAGTTCAGTGCCGCTGAGTGCTGTAACCATTACCATTATTTAGTTTCATCATCCCAAACAAAAACTGTATACCCATTAAGCAATAATTCTCCCTCTCTCCAGCCCCTACTAATCTCTATTTTAGCTTCTGTCTCTATGAATTTGTCTATTTTAGATACCTCCTGTAAGTGGAATCATAAAAAAGGTTTCTTTTGTGTCTGGTTTATTTTACTTAGCAAAATGTTTTTAAGGTCCATTCACGTAGCATGTTTCAGAATGTCATTCCTTTTTATGACCGAGTAATATTCCATTGCATATATGTACCTCATTTCATTTATTCATCCATCTGTTGTTGGGCATTTGAGTTGTTTTACCTTTTGTCTCTTTTGAATAATGCTGCTATAAGCATTGGTGTATAAATATCTGTTTGAGTCTCTGTTTGCAATTTGGGTATATACGTACAAGTAGAATTGATGGATCACATGGTAATTTTATGTGTAACTTTTTGAGGGACTGCCAAACTGCTTTCCGCAGAGCCTGCACCATTACACATTCCCAGCAGCAATGCAGGAGGGTTCCAACTGGGAATATCTTTGTGTCACCCTATCTGATTTTGAAACAAAAACAAAATGTGTAAAGATTAGTTTTCACCTCAGGGTGGAAAGCAATAGTTAAATAGAAAGCAACACCCTGAGACATTACAACCTAAGATTTGTGGATTTTTCTCTCGTTTGGCGGAGTTTTCAGGATTCCGCAAGTGTTGTTTGGCACGAGCATCTTTGTCAGTAGGTAATGTGAAAATTGAATTTGTTGTTGGTGATAAAGTTCACGTCTTCTTTCTTGGGGGACATTGATTTGGGAATATAGTTTACCGTAACCTGGTAATTTCAGTAATGCGAATGCAACAAAATGTTACTTAAAAACAAAACAAAATTCAATCGGGGGTGGCAACGCAATTAAGGGGAGCTCTCTCCATTTGGTTGTCCTTCTGGGGCATTATGGCAGCTGCAGCCAATATTGAACAGGGAGCTGCAGCTGTTTACAGATGCATTAGGAAGAAGAGGCTTTGGAACTCAGATGCAGAATTTCTCCTGTGCAAAAAGCAAGGCCAAAATTGTCAGAGAGGGAGGATATCTAAGGGATATAAGTAAATTTAATTTTCAGCAAGAGCTCAAGGTGCTAATACTGATCATTACCGTTGCAATAAATCAGAATCTAAGTTCTGACTGGTCACGAGAAAGGGGACTTAGGTTCAGACCGGTCAAGTCACTACTTTATTTCTCAATGTATCAGTTGCTCTTGCACAGCCCCTCTAAAGCACTGGGTACCAATCTTTCATTAGAATACTTATTTAGTTCTTTTATGACGAAGAATTGTTAGTGTTTGAATCACCTGTGGGTTACGAGGCTGTCCGTTTCCAGAAGTAGGCACCATAATAAATTCAGTGATGATAAGTAGGTACCAAAACATCAAGTCTTTTGATATTTGATTATCCTGAACATTGAGCTGTAGTGAGAAAACGATTTTTGCAGTCACGGGATATAATGTACAGCACGGGGAATATAGTCATTAATATTGTACTAACCGTGTGTGGTGCCAGGTGAGAACTAGACTTATTGTGGAGATGACTTCATAAGTTACAGAAATGTCTAATCACTATGATGCACACTTGAAACTAATATAAAATAATAGTGACTGTCAACTGTAATTAAATGTAAAATAATGATACGAAAAGAAAAAGATTTTCATTGAAAATAGTATAGCTTCAGATTGGGATCATGAGACTTAACGGGAACCTTTATAAACTCAGGGCTCTTGGTTCTGACTGGATGCTTAACAGGTGGTCTGCCCCTTGCCTATGACTCTGGTGACACCCTCTCTTTGCTAAGATGTTGAAGCCGAATGTGTACCCCACAAAACAGCAGCCACTCCTGTAATTCAACAGATTACATTTATTGTCTCATCTGGCTACACCCAGTTGCTGGGGAGTGAGACTTTTGATCATTACCCATATATGTGGTTGTCATGCAAAAAAAAAAAAAGAAGAAGAAGAAGAAAGAAAAATCCAAACAAAACAGTCACACAATCAATTTGTTACCAGAGAAAAAAGGGGGCTTCGAGGCATGGAGGAGGACCCCAGGCCCCTTGGGAAAACAGCAGAAAGGTCAATTTGGTTTATTAAAGAGCTGATCCTTTTAGGTTCAGGATATAACATACTTCCTTTAATGCCATCTAATAGGAAATCAGAAACAGTCCAAAAACACACTATTCCCTCAGGAGGCGTCAACACAAGATTAGTAGCACCAGGCCAAATTCTAGCGCTTTCTGCTGCCTTAAGCACAGAATCCTGCAATGCAAATGTCATTTTAACTTCTTGGAATCTAATTGAAGGCCTGGTGTATGGAGGTGGCCTGCTAGGCACATATATAAATAAAGTGCACTTTAGAATGGTCTGGTAGATTTGCGTCATAGCCTAAAAATCACAGAGCAAGAAGTGTGTTTTCCCCAGAAACAATAGATCAACGAACACACACTCATTAGGCACA